>OX592703.1:2742500-7542500 GCA_951361185.1 Ochropacha duplaris
CAAATTGTGTTTGTATTTAAGGTTTATATCTGCAATTAGTTTCGATTATTATTAGCTGATGAATGACATCTCCAGTAATATGTACAAATACGAGGATTAAATAAAAATACTAATAAAATGTATCCTGCGTTTCTTGCCTTTTCATCTCATTCATAGGTTGACTTCTGAATTTGTAGTAGCTTACCAGAGCCTACGTTTAATAAATATATAGTAATACTTCTCTCGCCCCGCGGTTTCACCCGCGTTTCCGAGGGAATATATCTTTTCCCGGGACAAAATGTATCTTATGTTTTATTCCAAGAAACGATCTACCAGTGCGCCAAGTTTCATCAAAATCCGTTCAGCCGTTTTTGCGTGATTGAGGAACAAACATCCAAATACAAACTTTCACACTAATATAGTAGGATTGACTTGGAGGTAGCTGTAATGTGTTGTGTTGTGTTGTATTGTGTTGTATTTTATTGTAATATGTTGTGTTGTGGTGCAGGAGGCCCTGTCGCTGCACGTGCGCCTGCACGCGGGCGACCGCACTTGCGTCACCGACCTGTGCGCGCTCACCGCCGCGCTGCAGCCCGGCCTTGTGCACAACGCGCACAGTATGTACAGCCAACAAGCTATATATATGTGTACACAACACCAACATATACACCAACACCCATCACCAATACTAACACCAACACCCTTCACCCTTACTAACGCCAACACCCATCACCATTACTAAACCAACACCCATCACCAATACTAACACCAACATCCATTACCAATACTAACACAAACATATCGTGTAGTACTCGGCTGGCTACTACACTCAAGTTGAAAAATGGGCGATGATAGCTGCGGCGAAGGTCGTGGCTTCGATTCCTACCATGAGCTTGAGCGTTCGGTGAAGGAAAACATGTAGAGGATACCATAGCACGGTGTCGGGGTATTTTGCAGTAGTCCACTGGCTGGCTATCATACTTAAGCTGTACATCTGTCGCAAAGCACCTATCGGTGGTATCCAGCAGTTGTACTCAGGAGCCACTTACCTAGACATTGTAAAAAGTCTGGCAATACTTTGGTAATTCGCCTAGGAATTGGGACCACTTACCATAGGGCACCATCTACCTGCTTATCGACTTATCTCATAATTATACTGTACTATGTGAAACTATTTTTAAGAATAAAATGTAATTAAGTAGCTTTTTTAAAAAGAGTTATTGCTGAGCTTATTGCTGACTCTTCTCAGCAAAAGCAACCTTTCGAACCGTGCATTAGAGTAAAAAAAATCATAATATATCAAACATGTGACGATTCAAAATACTTGTAATTGAGTTCACTTGAGTCTTAATAAAAATACATTTTGACACAAAACAACTGCAAAGGTAAATGTAATTAAGTTGCTTTTTTAAAAAGAGTAATTGCTGACTCTTCTCAGCAAAAGTAACCTTTCGAACCGTGCATTAGAGTAAAAAAAATCATAATATATCAAACATGTGACGATTCAAAATACTTGTAATTGAGTTCACTTGAGTCTTATCCCCTAACACAAGCAAAATTTTTGCTTAACTGGGGATCCCTTCACCTTGTAAACTATAATGTAAAGTTTGAAGAAATAAATTATTATTATTAATAAAAATACATTTTGACACAAAACTGACTTTTACATAGATACAAGTTGATAATAATGTAGATGGGTCATTAATCCTTCCCAAAAATGCTATAACTTTCGTGTTTTATTCTCGTTTCAGATCAACCGATTCAAATAATAACTTCAAACCCCAGTAATGTTGTACATACACAAGTTATAGCAACGGTAAGTAAATATTCCTTATGCAAGGTCGGCAACGCGCTCGTGACGCCACTGGTGTTGCAAGCGTCCATAGGCTACGGTAACCACTTACCATCAGGTGGGCCGTAAGCTTGTTTGCCACCTAGTGGTATAAAAAAAAAAAAAAAAAAAAATGTAATTATTCATAGTCAATGGAAATTATTATTTACCTTACATAAAGAAAATGTTTTATAGTTATCATTACAAAATATGTAATGGTTTACAAAAAAAAACAATTTTTCTTCATTTACTTCAAACATTAGTTCTTCTTTTAAGGCTAACTTGGAGAAACAAGCACCCATACTATTAATATAATGTGTCTTATATTTTAAGATAAAATTAGTATTTTAACCAGCAATTAAACTTGTTTTCTTTCAGAATCATCACGTAGCGCAGCCTCGACCAAAGATACATTTCTGCGGCGACTGCGGCAAAGGATTTGCAGCTAAACACGGTTTACTGGCCCATCAAAGGAGGTATATGTCTTATCTGGTAGTGACGACCGCGGCGAAGGTCGAATCCTATAATGAACAACTTAGCTTTGGTGAAGGAAAACATCGTGAGGAAACCATAGCATATTTTCCCTAGCACTAGCCCTAGCACTTGTGATACTTGACTGAAAATCGCCATCACCTATCGGTGTGTCCCGACAGCTGCACTTGCGAGCCAGTTCCCATCTAGACTTTGTGTGCTTACCACCATTTGTGTACTTACCATAAGGAGATTGCAGTCAAACACAAGCTTATCCAAAAGTAAAAAAGAAACTTACAAGATACAGGCTTAACTGTTGTTGATCATTTCGCAAAATGTACTGTACGTACGTGAAAATAAAACGGTTTATCGTTTGCACAGGCACCCGGACGGTAGTTGCACCCTCCGCACCCACGTGTGCGACCAGTGCGGCAAGGCGTTCTTCCAGAAGAACCACCTGATGCTGCATCAGCGGCAACACATGGACCTGCCCAACAGGACCAGCAGTGGGAGTGGCAGTGGGAGTGGGAGCGTCACTCGCACCTATAAACAGGAGAAGGATACATATAAGGAGGAAGAGTTTGTTGTGCTGTTTGAGGTAATTTGAGACTGATAAAGAATTTGATAGTTTTAAGCTGTATTGTGTATTAAAAATCTAAATCGATATCTGTGGTGCTACTATTGTGATATGCGTTAGTAATACAGTAATAATTAATCTATTTGTTAAAATATTTTATCTGTGGTAAACTTCGCATCTTGTCTATTGCCTACTTCTTGCTAGCTCTGTGAATATCGCTGATTTATGTCGTACGCAGTATTAATTAAATATTAGTAATCTCACTTCAAATAAATCTTTCATTGCATAATTCCAATACTATTAAATAGGCGTTTTCGTCTGTGCCATGATACATTTCTTCAAAAAGTACATGAAACCTTGACAGAACCAGCAAGTGCAACAAGTGCAGCAACAAGCGCAACAGCAAGCGGCGCAACAAGTAGCGCAACAAGTTCAGCAACAAGTCCAGCAGCAGGTGCAGCAGCAGCAACAGGTGCAGCATCAGCAACAGGTGCAGCATCAGAACAACTTGGAGATGGAGCAGGAGCACCAACAACCCACGCATATACAAGTGGTAAGTTTAAGTTTGTACGATTTGAGGTATTTTGGTAGCATAGAGGAGTTATATTATGCCAGTAAAATAAATTAGTAGGTATGTTCCAAGATGGAGATTATTGAATATGAATTTCTTACATGAATTACACGCATTGATGGTGGCGTCACACAGTGGACATAATTGACATATGAGACCACAGATACAAAATATACTTATTTGTTGCTATTTTCAACAAAGTTCAAACGCAATATTACAAGGTGGTTTGGAAATTAGTGTTTTCGGCCAAAACCCGTGTTGAAAATTTCAATTTTAATTATTTTAGTTTCAATTTCAAACTTTCCAGTCGCAGGGCTGCTAGAAGAAATTTCTACTAGAAATAAGCTGTCCATTGGACTCTTGTATCTGTTCTGAATTTCTTTCATTGTGTGTACGTTTAATAAGTGTTCCTTTATGTCCCAAAATTGAATAAATCATTTTGATTTGATTTGAAACTTGTGTTATATGCAGGTAACAAACCGGTCTGGTCAAGTGATCGGTAACCAGATAGTGGTTGGCACGGTAGGCGGACGGCGCCTGGTGACGCCGCAGCTGCACATCGTGGGGCGAGACAAGCACCTCCACCATCACATAACGCACAACAACAACAAACATACAGGGGGGAGGCATCATACCACCAGGTAATATATTTACTTTTTTGTCACCTCATCTTACTAATATTATGAATGTGAAAGTTTGGATGGATGTATGTTTGTTACTCATTTACGCCAGAACGGCTGAATGGATCTGGATGAAATTTGATATGGAGATATATTATATTCTGGAATAGCACATAGGGGGCCGTTCAAATATTACGTAAGCAGATTTATTATAATTATTTACCCTCCCATCCCCCTTGTTAGCAAAAGTAAGCAAAGCTCTTACCCCCTCCCCCCATGCCTACGTAAACATTTTTCAAATATAAATGTATTTTTTTTAAATATTATAATTATAATTTTAAAAATAAGAAAATAGTTTTTGGATAGAGATTAGATTTTACTGATAATTCCCCTAATCGGTTCTAAAGCGAGTGCCTAAACGTATGCATTATTTGCGGGAATCCCCGAAAATGCGTTTAATTTGGAAGCATAGACGATGTGAGGGTTGCCATTCGTGTGAAAAAGTAAATAACTACCGATGACGTAATCATCATCTAGACTCCTCTACCCCCCATGCATCCAAAATAAGCAAAACAAAGACCCTCCCACCCCCCCATAGTGATTGCGTAATACTTGAACGGGCCCTAGGCTACTTTTTTATCCCGGGAAGAGACAAGATCCCTCTGGAACGCGGGTGAAACCGCGCGGAACAGCTAGATAAGTCTAAATGGCACCATTAATCGTGATGTTTTTTGCATGGAGGTAGACGGCTTCTTTATATCACAGGAATGTAAACATAAATAAATTTAAAGGCGATGATAGCTCACTGGTAATGACGTCGGATACCGCGGCATAGGTGGGTTCGAATCCTACAATGAGCTTGAGCTTTCGGTGAAGAACATCGTGAGGTCATAGCACGGTGGTTGAGTACTTTGTAGTACTCAACTGGCTGGCTACCACCCTCAAGTTGAAAATCTGTCGCCAAGCACCTGTTGGTGTGTTCCGAAAGCTGCACTTGAGAGCCACACATTGGCAGTCCCCCTGGTATTGCTAATGTCTATAGGTGACGGTAGTCACTTACCAACAGGTGACCCGTATGCCTCGTTGTCACTTGTGACATAAAACAAAAAAAATGCATAAATTAAATACACATTAAATCATGATAATAACTCGTGCATGTTTACTAACAGTGGTGACGTGAAGGAGGTAGGCGGTCTAGTACTGTCAGCGGGTCGCGGGACCGGCCTCATCAAGTACGAGATCTCCCTCCCGCAGCCCACTTCCGTTGTACAAGTGCAGCAACTCGACTGAGCCAAGCAACTCAAGCGGGAAACAGATGAACCAATCATTGTTTGGGTGAACAAGTGAACTAAAGTGAAAAGTGTATCGTTTTGGTGAATAAGTGAACTTAAGTGAAAATCCGTCTCGATAATAACGTATATGAGTCTGTGTTGGAGTGGTGTATGGTGAAACGTTAATAGTTCGGTTTTTAATGCATGGCGCTGATGGTTTTTGCCTTGCGTTCAAGCGGTTTTGTATACTGAAGTTAGCAATATATCTCTGTCTTCTTGGTTTTCTCGACGAAATCTGGTAAGTGGAGACCTTAAACCCTGGGGAAAGACATGGACTATTTTTTTTAATAAACCCATAATTATAAACTGGTGAATAGGCAGGATTCTTCAAAACCTAAGTCATTGTATATGACAGATGTCAACTATTGATTTTGGAATATAAAATATGATTTCTTCAGTATGGAAAGAGAAAGGGTATTTTAGGCCATTAGAAGGGCAGAAAGTCACTAATGGTTGTAATGGCTGCTGAGTATTCTTTTAAGTGTTTTTGATGTGTTGCATAGGTGTGAAGTTCTATGGATTGTTAGGAGTTTTGGTTGAAATTTTTTATGGAAATTTGTGTTCCTTGTAAAACTGAATAAATTAATTTTGTACCTAATGAAATTAATTACAGTTTTTGTATTCATTATTTAGTTCCAAAGTGATATTACTAGACTCTTCCTATCTGCGTTTGTTTGCTTACTCACATGCAACTATTTAATTTAAATCCTTAATTTAATTGTGATATATAGGAATTCATTTTAGGAACACAATTTAAAATCCATATTTCAATTTTATCCACAAGGGATATCTCTCTGTCTCACTATATATGTTTTTTTGGTATATGTATGGATATACATATATAGGCTGTCAAATGTGATTTTCTTTAATCTCTAGGAAGTTATGAGTTTGTTTGGATTATTTAATAATAATAAGCAATGGAGTAGTTAGTAGTCTGCCACTATTCACTGCCAAAAATGCACTGAAAGCGTTGTGATACAATTGTAAATAGTAGCGTTTAATGTGTAGATAAGTTGATGGTATAAAAATCAACCTACATGTTAGTCTTCCGTTTGTCATCGTTTTTAGGGGTATGTGCAACAAAAACAATAATAAAAAAGACAGGAAAAAAATCAATTAAAGTAGTAAAAAAAAAGGCGCGTTTTGACAGCACATAAACAACCATGTGCCAAAAAGAGACGAACATAGTGCGACAGCCCTCTTGTCAAAACGGGCCTATTAGATTATGACGACTATAACATCATTATTTTGGAAACTAAGAGAAAGATATACATAAATCTATGTAGCTTTGTGAGTCATTGTCTTTTTCTTAATACAAAATAACAATTCTATTGGTTTCAATAACAAGTATGGGGTTAATGCCCTCTGGCAGAAAAATATATTAACAGAAAATGTTTCTGTAAAGAGATATTGCTCTATGAAGCCAAAACTTGAAGTTTTGATCCTCCTTTTACAAGATTAGATAAAATCTTTCAAACCATTGATGAAATGAAATATTTATTCATCCAAATATGCCTTCACAGGCAATTATGAATTGTGAGACTCCAATCATTGATTGATAGTCATTGAGATGGTGTATCTCTAAGATTACTTACTACTTCCTAGATACTTATAGGAATACTCAGTGGCCCAAAATATGGTATGCAATATGTATAATACATGAAAACTTGGAATAAGTAAAGACTAAATGTGTATAAATGTGAATAGAGGAATGTGTTAAAAAAGCCGAGTCTACATAGAATGAGTATTTAATATTACCACAGATTATGTTACAGTTTAAGTAAGTTTTTAATTGACTATTCATTATCAGAATACCCATTAATCAATTTTGTTCTTTGATTAAAACTATGATACCTGTCATTATCAATAATGAACTAAATGATAGAGATGGTGATAGTTTTAATCTGAGATCTACTTTCAGAAACTGGCTATAATATAAGCTTATTACAGACAGAGCGAAATAAATATAAATTAAGTCGAGGTGAAGGCGCGCCATAATCTTCCTAATCCTTTATAGTGCAAGTGTGCATCCTTTCACTAGTGTTGTAGAGCTGTCGATATGTCTAAATGTCGATATGTACATTTTAAGGCGATGATAGCTCAGTGGTAAGTGACGTCGGATACCGCGGCGAAGGTCGTGGGTTCGAATCCTACAATGAGCTTGAGCTTTCGGTGAAGGAAAACATTGTGAGGAAACCACAGCACGGTGGTAGAGTACTTTGTAGTGCCCGAGTGGCTGGCTACCACCCTCAAGTTGAAAATCTGTCGCCAATTACCTATCGGTGTGTTCCGACAGTTGCCCTTGAGAGCCAGTTCCCATCTAGGCTCTGTGTGCTTACCATCTTCGGCCACATCATCACTTACCATAATGAGATTGTAGTCAAACATGAATTTAAAAAAAATGTGCGGCACTATATACAACACTAGCAAAAGGATGTACAATGTACACTTGCACTGTGAGAGATTAGGAAAAAGAGTCCCCACTCTTTTCGTAGATGGCACTATCTTTACTAATGGCGCCACTGGCAAGTACCTGTAAACAGATAATCAAAATGTCATTCCTGTTTTGTAGATGCAATAGATTCTCGTCCATATTTCGGTAGTTGAAAATATATATTGCGTTGATATCATGATATCTTATGACCTTAATGTATGTGCTATTGGCGCCTGTGGTGGAAAAACATGGCGGTTTTATCTCCTATCAATTTTGAATCTTGATGATTAACATATGGTTTAATTTTGTTTAAAATCTTCTTAAATTGGGTCTGAAAATGAAACCTCTGCACATTATTCTATCTGTGTGGTTTGTACAGATTTTAATTCAGATAATTTGTTTTTTTGTTATATCCAATATTGACTATAAATCAATATTAAAATTATCATCTACTTGTAAGTAGATAAGTCATACATTGCAGGATATTATTTGATGTATTTTGATTTTATTAATTTGCTAAATAGTAAAACGAATTTAATAATGCTGGTCGGCTATCTTCGTATTCCGACGAAATACGAATTATATCTATGAGACTAAGCGCGACAGAATATGTGTCCTGCCATTATTAAATTCTTTTTTACTGTACCATATTGTTATTTTCACATATTTCGTATTGGAATCAAGGATAATGCCAATAGATCGGATAGCTTTATTTAATAATTAGTCCCTCGGACAGCCTTAACAATAGAGCCTTAATTTTACTTGTTTTGAATGTATTAGATTGCGTAGCTTAAAATATAAAAATGGAAACTACTTAAAATGCAATAATACTGAAGAGTGTAATATAATAAATGTTCTAAAATTTAGAATATCACGGAGCGTTGTGTAAAAAGGCAGAGAGTGAAAATCATGATTTTTCGAGGTAAATTTGCCGTAGTGCGTAAGTGTAATGTGTAGACAAATCTCTTGTACATATCAATGCGTTTTTTGTAACGTCGGGAGCGCGCGGTTTTGTAATAATAATGTACAATCTCTGTAGGTACATACCGCATTTAAGTTCTTATTTTTTTTATTATAGTTTCCACACGTCGAAATAAACATCGTTATAAGTACACCTTGATATATAAATGCGTTTTCTTTTATTGTTAAGTGATGGCTGGTATAATTGAGTGTATGTGCAATCTAAATTCAAGATTAGGTGACTATTTTAGATCTGATTATATTTTATCTGTTGAGAGTTATTTCTTCCGGTGTTACCAACATGACAATTAAAATAAAATTGCATCTTGTTTAATTAAAAAAAATATTATTTATTATCTGAATCGACTATTATTTGAAATATATCTTTGTATGCCTTTGATCGATTTTTAGAGTTTTGGAAAATGTCGTGTTACATCGAAAGTGTTGTCACTCTAACAAAACTGCTATAAAATTGCTAGTGAGATGATGTTACGGTATCAAAAAACCATTTGGACGACAAAATGTCCCATTAAAAGTTTTGTCGTATTTACCGGAACTTGGAATCAGCATAAGTATAATAAAGTTGCTGTCTCCCGCGGTTTCAACCGCGTTCCCGTGGGATCTTATCTTTTCCCGGGACAAAAATTTCAGTAGATCCAAAAAAATACCCCCTACAACCTCACAAACTTAACGTCTTTATAATATGCCTCGTAGTCATTTATTATACTTATGCCGGGTCTTATTATTTATCGGCAATACCTATCGCAATAAAATAAAATTTAGAAGTTTTGGTTTTTTACTCCCAAATTTTCCACTCAAGTTGCATAGTAATGGCCGTTTCACAGTTTAACTAAAGCGATCGCGATAGATGCTGGAGTTGAATAATAATGGGTCTACTCTACTCGTCCGTAACTGAATCGTTCCTAAATATTATTTGTTCGTGTACCACTGGTAAAGTAAGTCTCACATATAATAAATGGCGGGAAATTTTCGTACTGGGTAAAAAAAAGCTAATTTGTTGTGTATCTAGTCTGTGATAGGTGACGTCTGTTTCAACGTTATCTGTCTATGGTATAAACGTGGGGCAATGTAATATGTTATTTAAACTCGTGCGAATAGGTCTAAATCTCGATTAAATGGTACGTCGTTTTAGATTTTTTTGCGCAACATAATTACGGAAACCAATTTGTGGGTTTGATTAGTTCTAGTGGTGCTTCCATTATTATACCTTATTAATAAGTGGCAGTTAGAGAAATCTAAGTTTTATTACATGCGTACAATATAACAGTTTCATTATACTTAACTATTGGGTTACTGCTATAATTTTGTCTTCCTAAAGTGTCAACATACGTTCCTAAATATGGCACATTTTATGATATTATTAAAAAAACAGACCTAACCGTTATGCCTATGGTAAATAACGTGAAAACAGACGTCGGTATGGAAAGGGTTCGTTTTAGACAGTATTATTGTTTAGAAAAATATACCGCTTCAATGAATAATGTATATCCAAAATTTCCACATAAATTTTCATATAATAAATTTTTATGTTGACTTACTATGTTGAATCTTGACAAGTTGTTTGCCATTTACTTACTTGTAAATATTATAGTGGATATCTATAATTTTTATATTAAATGAAAATATACATATTATAATCCATTTTGCGTGTTATTTACAAATAATTCTTAGTATTTTAGTTCCTAAATCCTTTTAAAAGTTACACATTAAGTATGGTTTGAACAAAGAATTAAGTTATCATGATTTTAGAGTAACAATGAACTTTATTACTTTATACAGTGAAAACCTTTTATTTTGACAATTTATTATCAACTAGGGTATTTATTTTGTGCTAGGGTTAGATTAAAATCGTAATTAAAAATTAATAAATGGAAAAATTACGGAAATTCAAACCAGTTTTGTTTCAATGTTACAAAGAAATTTTGTTACTAAAATTGACTCTATTGCGTCTGCTTTTATCAGTTTCTTATTTGATTACACTAGTTATGTAGCACCAGTGACTGAAAAGACAAAAGGAAATAGATTGGCTTGGTATGGGCACGTCATGAGGTCCCTCCTCAAAGGCATGTAACGAAAAGAGTATTGAGCATGAGTGTGGATGGATATAGAGGTAGAGGAAGGCCGATGAAGGCATGGGTGGACTGTGAGTATTGAGACGACTAGTGATAGAGCGGAGTGGAAGAGGAAAACATGTTGTACCGAACCCAACTAGCGTGGGATAAGGACAAGAAGAAGAAGTTAATTACACTAGATAGAGAATTTGGAGTTGTCAAGCTGAACAAAATTTATGAAAATAATATTTTTTTTCGTTACTTTATAGTTGGTTCAAAATATACTTAAATTCGCGTTTAGTAGGTATAGAAGAAAAAAAAAATTGTAAATCCTTGAAATGAATTTTCGTCAATCGTAGACCCTTGGGCCCAATAGATGCAGGAATATTTTTTCGCCAGTGAAATTGTTTCGTCCCTTTTGACTCGCACAAATATTGTTGGCGCATTGTTTGGCCCAAATAGTTTGTGTAATTTTCCCATTCTTTAAAGGATTGTCAGGTTGGAGCTGGTCATTGGAAAGAAGAGTAGATTTTTTTGGGTGCAACTTTTGAAAAAAAATGTCAAATAATGAAAACTTGTTACCTACATATTGCTGTACTCTCAGTCGGGTTATCTTTTGTTCATAAGTACTGAAATTATTTTAAACTTGTTCATATTCATTAAATCAAAATAGGGAATGTTTGAAAAAAAAATTGTAGTTAATTGTTTCAGTTAAACAGTGAATACTTAATAATTTAAAATAATTATTTTGCCAAACCGCAAATGAGTATTAGGTATATCTACTAGTAAATTAGCTTCAACTAATTTATTCTTGTCGCCATCGATCCTAATCCTCCTTCACCATGGTAAGATTGCGGTCAAACAAGATCCGCAGGAAAACAAAAACGTGAAACCTATCCCTGTTAATCCAGTTTGTACCTACTCCGTCCACTAGAGACTATTTCAGACTGTAGGTAGATACATGAACCGAAAATCCCAAGCCGTCGCTTCCAACGAGTCCAATCAACAACACAGCAACTCATAAAAGAAATCACCCACCAAATGATACAGGCGTATTTACGACCACCACTCGAATAGCATGGCCCTCGTAAGGGATTTGTGAAACAAAAAATGGTCCCTGTTTTCGGGGTGAATTCGGAGGATTTTTTTATCTCCGCAATTTCAGCTCGATAGCTGCAGCGTCGTACACTTCGCACAGCTACGGTAGTTCTTGATTGAAATCGTCAAGGTTATGAGGTGAGCCTGCGAGTATTAGTTGTCTTGATTAGATGTACGACCTCGTATGGTACGTTACAGGGAATCGATTGACGCAGACCGATTTTATTTGTGGCATATTGAACCTTATTCTTTGCTGAGGTCTGTTTAAATGTCTCTGAATCCGAGTGGTACCGAGCTATCCCTACTGGTAGGGATATGTGCACGTTTTTGTAGATTTATTTCTACCGATAGGGATAGGTGCACTGCCCATTTCCAATATTCGCTACTGCCATTTTTGTTCTATGGCTTATAAATACCGTAAGAACATAAGAAATATGCTTTGTTATGAAAATATGTGTAAGTAGCTTCCGCCCCGCATTTATGAGATGAAAAATAGGTGAATACTTACTTGATAGAATAGAGAAGTTTATTTCTACGTGTATTTGACATTTTCCATAACTTTATGATTTACAACTTATGTATTATCGCCTTTCTGTTTCCTCCCGAATAGTTTGAAACTTTAACCAACTATAGGATAGTTAAACAACTTCGTAGTTCTGCATTAGGAACTTAGCAATTTGGTGGGTAGAAACTAGTAAGTATTACCTAGTTAGATAAAATATATAGGTAGTGAAATATTTGCAGCAAAGTACCTAGTAGGTAAGTACCTAAGGAACTAATGGTTTAGAAAAACGGATTAATCTTTCTAATTTGTATCCATATTCAATAGAAGCGATAAGCAAGTACAGAAAGTAAATTGATCCTACCTATGGCCTGTTATACCTATGAGAGATAAAATAAAATAAGGGTTGGGTATACCGGGAAATCACTGAAACAGCATTTCCCGTAAATGAAGTGAAGTTAATTTAATGTTACTAATCTAATATTTTTAGAGCCCATCTTAATTGAGACCAAGTTCTGTGGACATTAATCACGTCCTAAACCCACTAAAAAGTTCCCTTTAAAAAGTGAGTTCTTTTATTTAAATTTACAGTTACAAGAATATAAAACTTTTTTAGAGTAAAAATTATTTATGGCTTGCGAATCTACTTTAGAAGCCAAGGGACCAATTTGCTCAGTTTCATTGAGTATCTAGTTAAGAATAAATTTACATTATTCAAGTAAGAAAACTATGATTGCACCGCTCCGCGATCAGATTCAAATATCTGTGAATATCGTCACACAAATCAAGCTCTTTTTCCAGAAAATCCTCAGTGATTTGACACTTTTCCATCGTATCACTTATCCACACCCGTTTTGGACGGCTACAAATCACATTTGAATCCCTCGTCACCCATTAATGCGCAGTTTTTGTGATTAATGACGCTACACGGTTGGATCGACTCGTCTGGAGGTTTTGATCTACCCCATTGTTGAGATGCTTCGTCTTTGCAAGGACTCTAAGGGTATTGGAAGAAGTTTGTTAAGTGACACTGCAACTTTTTGGTAATGCTCAAGTTATATTTAGTAGGTAGGTAAGTACCTATAGTATATTTCAGATTTAACTAGCGACCCACCATAATGCAGAGTACCTAAGTATAATATAAGCTTACATTTTTCCACTCCACCCACTGAAATCCATTCAGTAGTTTTTGAGTTAATTGCGAACATACAGACAGACGGACAGACGCGGGCGGGGGACTTTGTTTTGGATTTCTTCTCTTTAATTTATATTTGCTTTCAGTTAAAACTTACTTATTACTTCTTGACTCATAAGCTATGTAACGCTCTATAGGGAGTGAAAGTATTGTATTGTAAAAAAAAACCGGGAAGTTTGTTTCGCCGTTTCTTCTCCTGACAGGTCTTTATTTGGAAATGGTGGTAACAATAGCATTAAAAGATAGTGATAAGATGACGTTCAATAAGTGTTCCTTAAGTGTCTCAAAATTGAATAAAATATTAATAAAAAAAAGATTAAAAACGACTGATTAAAAACTTCCGGAATAGGACATGTCATTAATTCAAGAAGTGTCAGCGAAATAAACATGTTTAGCGTGTGCCTACGTTTCGCTTACTCGCTTAGATAGGCGTAACTGGCGACGCAAGTGACATTGAGGAATTAATGTCCCATCTTGAGCCATTTCGCTGACAAGATCGGAGTGAAAGGTTTGTGTTGACGAACTTATGGTTTCGCGTTACATTCTACGGTAGGTATAAGTAGGAGAATAAAATTAGTTAGATATCTAATTCATCTTTAGAATATCGGGACTAAATAGAATCCTTGGCTCGCGGATGGGAAAGCGTCCTAAAACTATCTACCAAAAAAAGTTATTAAAAAGGTAAATCAGTGGAGACTCGATTGTTGGTAACTTCGACCGATTTGAGAATAGGTTGGTTGGAAGCTCTCCGTCATCCATCGTACTCACCAGAACCACGGAGTACCTAAAGAAGTTTACTTCTTTACTCCATGACCAGAACTTACACCTATACCTAGACTTCTACTTTTTCCGGAATATGGACAATTTAAAAAATAATATCCGAGATACAAGACAATATACAAAATGCCTTTGAAGGGTCTGTTGCCTCCCGTCCAGCCGACTTCTTCTAGAATATTATCGATGCCAAAGATGCATCTGTAATATGATTGAATACTTCGATTATGGAAATTAAAAAGATATCAATAAATACTCAAACACTTTTGTACAAAACTGCAATTTCATAGGACCTAATCTTTATGCAAATTAAAAAATACCTAATTTAAACTCAGAACTGAATGAATAACTAAGATTAATGATTTCAACAATGCCAACGCAAACTCTATTTAAGTTTTCTCTTTGAATGAACTTTATTTATTGCTAAAAATGTTAAAATGATGAATGCATCTATTGGAACAAAGGACTAAGATTTATATGAGCTGAGCTGATGATAGCTCAGTGGTAAGTGACGTCGGATACCGCGACGATGGTCGTGGGTTCGATTCCTACAATGAGCTTGAGCTTTCGGTGAAGGAAAACATCGTGAGGAAACCATAGCACGGTGGTAGGGTACTTTGTAGTATCCGACTGGCTGGCTACCACCCTCATGTTGAAAATCTGTCGCCAAGCACCTATCAGTGTGTTCCGACAGCTACACTTGAGAGCCAGTTCCCATCTAGGCTTTGTGTGCTTACCACCTTCGGCCACATCATCACTTACCATGGTGAAATTGTGGTCAAACACAAGCTTATCCAGAATAAAAAAATAATAATATTATGCCTTAAAAATTCAAAAGATAATCCTCAGAAGAAAAGCCAATAATCAGATTATATTCAAAGCTAAACCAGCTAGAAACTCACCAAGGTGTTCATAGTTGACGGCTGACTTTCAAACTGGTGGTAACTATGTGCCTTAAACTTAATAACTTCTAATTTGTCTTTGACCGTAAAGTACACAAATTAATTAAAAAATGAGCGGTCGGAGGACCCCGTCAGGAACGAAATTTATTTATGTCAATTTCTCAAAGCATAAGGTCGCCTGGGGCACGCTTTTTTCATACGTGACGTTTTCTGCCAGTTAACTACTGTAAGCTGCGTAAAAGAAATCGTAAGTAATAGTTTATAGGTCAACTTTTTATCTTGTGTGAAAAAAACTAATTTAACTCAATGATAATGGTAGGGGAGGCATTGATGCTAAATTTGTAGTTACTCGAGCGTCTTTGGGACCTACTGGAATTTGAAGATTAGGTGGAATAAAGAAAAAAAGGTTATGTGATATTTTCCCCTTCAGCGGTGGGGGGAGCGTCTACAGGGTTTCAAAAATGTAAAAAAAAACAGTCACCAAGAAATACTCGAGCGCGTCAGATATTAATAGGGTAGTCGCGCCACGTCTGTCTGATAACGGAAATATAATAATCTGCCGTTTTGCGTGGTGGGGGTGGCCGTACGAAGGGGTTGAAAATATTTAAAAAAAAAATTTACTCGAGCGCGTCAGGCATTGATAAGGGATGTTAAGTGAACCCTCCAGTAGCTCCTATTTTAAAGACTGACGATTTGGACGCGACCATCAGTCAGGGCCGATTTTTGAAAATGCAAAAAAAAATCGTGACCTTGATTTACTCGAGCGCGTCAGATTTTTATACAGGCGGTTCTTCTTGATGGCCTTGTTGTACTGACCCATAATCTGACAATTATGTTGAGGGATTTCCTTAATCTGACGGTTTGAAAAAAAAAATATGTAAAAAATATCGAAATCTCGAAAATGGTTCAAGATATCGAAAAAATGTTTGTACAAAAGTTGTAGAGAATTTAACCTTCTACAATATTTATTATGAATACATATACCAAAAAAACCATAGGAAACGAGATATTTGCAATAAATGATTTTTTGACCTTTGACCTTGAAAAATCAGTAGTCGCGGGCACCCTAAGATAAGTAGCTTTCGAGACAAGTTTTAGGGTGTCAAAATAAAGGTTTATACAAGTTAATAGCTGACTATTTCTCATTCTGAGGTGAAACTCATAATATTCCTGGACTATACACTTAATAATGATTTTAGCCACTTCGGCTTGTGCAAATCGGCAGATTAAGATATTTCCGTGATTCGTGACTAATTTCCTTCAAAATAAAAAAAAAACCAATCGCGCTCGAGAAAATCCAGGTGACGTTTTTTTTTTGCAACTTTGCGAGTCTCCAATTTTCTTTCGTCACGCCCAATTTGTCAGATTATTGAAATGTACACTATTTTGCATGTAACTAACTTACCTTACCTTAATCTGACGCGCTCGAGTATTTCAAACCATCGATTTTTTTTTACTAATCTGACGGGCTACCCTAGGCGTTCGACACTACATAGAAGGCTCAGATTTGGTGAGAGTACTTCACAAGGTGCAAGGTTGCCCCCCTTATGTTAATCTGACGCGCTCGAGTAAATCCCGAAATCCCCTATTCGCCTCCCCTACCATAAAACAAATCTAGGAGTCTTTGTAGTCGAAATATATCTCAATGCATAGTCCATTGTGTTGTCTTTCGAATTATAAAAAGGCCTCATTGCAAGAAAGTGGACACCCCAGCAATGGTTAACAAGGCTATCATTCATTCTAAAAATGAAGTTAAAATTGTTTATTTAGAGGATAATGAACCTTACGTTCAATTAGCGAATGGCTGGAGAAAATGGGAACGAGGTAGTGTTTACATTGTTCAATGAACCGAAACAATGCGTTGTTTTTTTGTTAAATGAGAATTGAACCGAGATCGATTAGACAAGGATCCTTTCGACAGCTCTGTCCAGTGATCAATGGATAAACATCAGAGTATCGTATCCATACTAAACAATTAAATAAATGTTTTTGGACGTGCCTTTTGATTTACAGTCTATTGATATTTTATGTATAAAGGAAAATATTACCTTGTTATTGTGTTCATAATTACCTAAATGACCGAGCTTTGCTCGTTTTTTTTTTTGGTAAATTTTAATAGATTTTCTCACAAAAGAACTTGAAAAAAAAGGGAAAAATAATCATCTGGACTCGAACCGGGGTACTTTGGTTTCGGGGTCGCTCGATTTCTCCCTGAGCTATTATAAACTGTCGGATAGTAGCGAAATTTACCTTCGTATTCTAATGATATTGTAGCAGTTTTTCGTTGCCTGATAAAACGACGTTTTCTAAAAATGAAACCTATCTAGATCGCTTTATCGCCCCCGAAACCCCCTGCATAATAAATTTCATGAAAATCGTTGGAGCCGTTTCCGAGATTCAGATTATATATTTAAAGGTATTAGATACACAAGAATTGCTCTTTAAAGTATTAGGTAGATAGATCGTTTTTTTAAATCTAATTTTGACTTGTGTCGCGACGTCGGCGTCAACGGATGCACTTCACGTACCTACAGAGTGCAATTAAATGTAAAAGTGACCCAAAATAACCGTTAGTAAAATATGTTATGTTCAAATAAAACCACATTAGGTAGGTATTTAAATGGGTTTTTAATTGTGGCATTATCATGCTTTCATACATAAAGACCAATACCTATATAAATAACTTCATACTTTATAAACCTAGGTACTCTAATAAGGAGTAATAATATATTGTCATTAATTACTTAGGTAATCCTAATTGTAAATTGTCAAGAATACATGTAAGGTAAACACTGAAAAGCTGAGAAAAACAAAGCTCAAAGCATCATCTTAAAATTAAACAATCTTATAAAGATAAAGTTAACCTAAGAACTGACTTAACTATCACACTCATGCTGCGTTTTGTAGCACAAAATAATAAGGCGGTTGAATTCTGTTGACACCAGAAGTGGCCATACTTGGCAACGGCCCGTGCCACTCGAGCCTGTATTTATCTAGGACTCGAGTTGCCAGAGATGCCAGCATCTTGCCAGCGATGCCAGTGGCTGGGCAAGTCTCGCCGAATGGCATGGAAGCTAGGGGATGGGCCCTGGAAACCCTGAGTGGTTCCCAACCTTCGCTGCACCAGCGTTCCGGGATGAAGGCATTGGCTCTGCCCCATTGTTTTTCTGATTTGCTGGTTACACCGTGAGCGAGGACTATGTCCACCTGAAGAGAGTGAGTGTTGGTTAAAATTTAAAAAGAGCGACTGGACAATCAGTAATAATACGGGCGAAGGTCGTGGGCTCTTTGTTGGATTGTTGGATTCGACCAACAATAAGCTTGAGCTTCCGGTAAAGGAAAACATCCTGAGGAATGGTGGATGGATACTTTGTAGTACTCGATTGGTTGGCTACCAGGCCATCCATTTGAAAATCTATCGCTATTCGTCAAGCACCTATCGGTGTGTTACGGCAACTTAGGTAATCAACTCACCCCAGCTGGGACTTCATAGCCAGCGACAACAAACGGTTCTTTACTCCGTCTGACAACTCCTCCAGTGGCAGGATGTAGTCTCATCGCCTCTCTGGCACACGCAGCCACATATGGCAACTCTGGAGTCCCAGCCCCCGCTTCCTTGGCAGCCACAGACCAGGACACTTCGTCGTGGGCGCGTTGCTGACGAGCAGCGTGGAGGGACAGGTGGTGGAACATGCTAAGTGCTGTTTGGGCCAGCTGTGGGGTAAACATTGGGAACCGTTAGACTACACAAGCAATGTGTTGGAAAATATTTATGTATATTGAGTACAGGCTTTCCAACCCAAGGTTTTTCTCCTGATTCTCTATTTCAGGATTAAATTAAGAGTTCATCGCTTCTTTAAAAATGGTGTGAATAGATTTTTTTAAGATCATGTGAGATTGTGACTAGCACTACAAACAAGTGTAAAGCTTCATGTGCAACTTTCCCAATTCTGGACCAACGGATGGCAACGCTAGTGGTTACCGCTTAACATCAGGCGGGCCGTATGCAAACCTTTGTGGTATATAAAAAAACGTTTTAAGTACTTGTACCCCTGTATATATGCTTTTAGAAGCTGCCCTCCAAATATCGAGGACTTATTTAATGTTTTTAACTCGCGTTTTTCTTTCATTAAAAATCATGTATGAATAAAATACTGGATTTATTTTCAACTCAAGTATGTTACAATTTAAAAGGGTATAATAGGAGTATAAATGAGTTGATAGAAATATGTTTCGCTTGGGAAATTAAAGGATTCAATTTAGAACGAGTCAAGCCCATCCATTTCTTAGATTACGATATTGTGTGGAATTGTATTGAAGGAGTGATTCTAGATCATATACTGTAGTGGTAAGTCTCCGAGGTGTGATAACAGATAGAGTTAAGAAAGAGTTGTAGTTTCTGTATTTTTATGTGCCAAGTTTCATCAAAATCCGTTCAGTACCTACTTGTCGTATGAATGAGAAACAAACATACAAACTTTCACATTCAGTATTAAATATATATTAGTTTTTTTTTGTTCTTTTTTATTGTTTGTGCTTTATATTAGAAATTACGGGGAAACATAATCAAAAAAGAAGTTCACGTATCTACGATCAGATGACTCAACTCAAATTTCTATAAATATCTTAGGAAATGCGAAAGAAAGATAGTCAGATGGTCCAAAAATATTACAAAAAATAACCTTGCTGAGTTTCTTGTCGGTTCTTCTCAGTTGAAGGCTGACTTCCGAACCGGTGGTAACTTCTGTAATTCGACCTTCTAGGGCCTACACTGAATAAATGGTTTTGACTTAGACTTAGAAATATTCTGGCAAATTAAGATAATAATAACTTACAGGATCCACTCCAGCCAGTAGGATATCAGCAGCTAAAGGCAGGATCCGCCTCTCCAGTGGCCTTAACTTGTCTAGTAGAATCTGTTCTGGCTTTATATTGCCCGAGTTTAGTGTGTCTAGGGCTTTGAGAAGGTAGTGCTCGGTTAAACTGTTGACAAATGAAATTAATTACTGACAAGTAGGTGTGTCACCTGATGGTTATCTTATCCGGGATATTACTAATGAATTGCCGTCCCTTTTGACTATGGTGCTTGGCTTTCCTAATAAAATTTTTCTTCATCAAAAGCTTTTTTGAGGATTTGACCTACGAATTCAGTTATCATCGCAATATTTTAAGGCGATGATAGCTCAGTGATAGTGACGTCGGATACCGCGGCGAAGATCGTGGGTCCGAATCCTACAATGAGACTGAGCTTTCGGTGAAAGAAAAGATCGCGAGGAAACCATAGTACGGTGGTAGGGTACTTTGTAGTACCCGACTGGCTGGCTACCACCCTCTAGTTGAAAATCTGTCGCCAAGCACCAATCGGTGTGTTCCGACAGCTGCACTTGTGAGCCAGTTCCCATCTAGGATTTGTGTGCTTACCACCTTCGGCCCCATCATCAAGCTTATCCAGAATAAAAAATAAATAAAAAAATAGTTTGATCGAATAGTAAAATCCTCAAGTTTCTTTGTCGGTGGGTTTAGATAGTAGCACTTCAGAGCCCATTCTCTTCTACATATCGCTTTCATTCACATCATCACTAACCACAATTAGTTTGTGAAACACAAAACTATTTTACATATCATAGTAAAAAAAATCCATGGAACCATTTTCTTTACCGATTTCATGTTGTGTACCTATCTACTTAGGTATGCGAATCCTAGTTGCGAAAGGTGATTGAGGTCGTGGGTCGTACGTAACACAGTTATTGTGTGCAAATCACTTTGTGCTAAATGTATTCAGATATACTTAGTACATATTCGTATTCACGAGTTGTAACGAAACTATCTATGTTAAAGTGCTTTTTATATAAACATACGGCGTCAGATTCAGAGTGGAGCTAAGGGGCTCAAGTCCCCCCCAAAAGCATCTGAGTTCTCCTGTGATACATATTAAATTAAACTTGATATTATTCTAATTAAACATAGGTAAAAATTTGGTAAAAATAAAAAAAAAATCGTGTGATTTTTTTTTGTGTTTAAGGACCATCCATAAATTACGTCACACGAATTTCATGATTTTTAGACCCTTTTTGTGAGAATCCTCCCTCCCTAGTGAACAACAGTTCCGAAAATGTAATGTTTGATACGTATACCTACATTTGAAAAATTCAAAACAAACCAAAATATCGATTAATTGTGATATGAAAGATACAATCTTAATCATCTTCAGTCCATTGACTTTCAACCCACACCTTTAAATATTAGATTATGAAATGTGACGTTACGAAACTTCGGACCCCTCCCACCCCTTGTCACACTCAGTCAAGGCCCTCCCAAAATAAAGGCAAGTTTTTGAGTTTATCGTGAACAGACGCGGTGGGGGACTTTGTTTTATAATACGTATAGATTACACCCAGAGTCAGGAGACAAACGGATATCGATGCTAATGAAGGACCACAACAAGCAGCGATCTTTGGATGATCAAAGTAATTTGTTAAAAAGACACCTAAAACTATCGTAGTAGAGTAAAAACTCACCTAAAATGTCTGTCAAAAGCCTTCAAAGCACTGTTAAAGGTTTTGGAGTCAGTCTTCAATGTTCCCTCACTGCGGACTAGGAAGCTTCCATCAGCGATGTCTCTGGAACAGCGCACCATGCGCTCGGCCGGCGTCAGCTCCTCCAAGCAACGCTTCGACAGCGAACACAGGTCGGGGATCTCATCGTCCATTGACGTCTTCTCTGGTTTCCTTGAATGGTTGGAGATATGAAGAAAATAGCTAGACGAAGTAAATATTGTAGCTGCGATGGAGAGAGTAGAGACAGTTAAACTTTCTTTTGAACCTTAATCTGTATATCTACCTACCTACATCCGTATGATGGAAATAAATTAATTGAATTTAATTTCTACAACGCGGTCATTGATATCTCATAACTAAAGATAAACAATCCCAAGCAAAAGTTCTCTCAAAACTGTCTCAAATTGTGTTGGGTAATACTAGTTTTTTTTTTAAAGTTTTATTCACAAAGCTATGTACAAAAGGCAATAAAATTTGACGACTCATACCTGCTAGCCAAAATATATCTTAAACGAGCACTGAGGCATGTTTACCGTCGGAGCGTTGCAATGCGAATAGATTAAAAGACCACCCAAATGATCGAGTGGGTAGACATTCGGTAAGGCCATTTTTTGTCGCTGATTGTGTATCTTTAGTTATTAGATATCAAAGAACGCGGTACATATACAGTGTCCGATATAGATAACTGTACCGTGGCAGTACGACAAACGTAAGGGTACCATTTTCGAGATATTTCTGATTTTTATTTATACATATTGATTTCTGAAATTTCTGATTTTAAATATCTCGAAAATAGTAACACTTTTATTTAAGTCTATTTTATTTATGTTTGGTAGGCGACCCGCCCACCTAGATCCCCCTATTAAGTTTGTCTTACTACTTACCGAGAATCCTATATTTTAGGAAAGATAATAAATGGGTATAACATGATGTAAATATCGTGTAAAAAGTAAATTGTATTTGTACTTTTTAAAGGCTTGTTTGAACGTGATAGACATACCTCGTTTCATGTGTAGGAACATGAGCCGAACCATCCAAGCATCCCAATCTGATGCCAAAGATCATCATGCCGATAGTCTCGATGGCCCATCGGTACACTTCGGTCTCTAGCTCGTCGTTTAGTGCATTTTCTGCGTGACGCAGGTCGCCGAGCCTGCAAGTGATTTATTACTAATGTCTGTCTTGAAAAGTGAAAATATGCTCAAGAAATAGAAGGGCGAAAATAATATAACTAAACTAAAACTTAAATACTCTTTACTTTAAGTACGGTTCAATGTGCTGCCTTCTATTGTCAGGTACTAGAATTACTATAAAAATTGCGCTTTTTATTAACGCTAAATTTTACTACCCATCAAATTTTCGTACCGGGGGCGTTAAATAAAATCGATTCATAAAGAAACTTCAAAACTGGATAAATTATATTGATAAAATAGCTTGTCCGGTATCACCACTTTACAGAGGAAAAAAAAAAATTCTGCATCTAGGTATGAGCAATATGTCACTCAAAAACAGCACATATGGGGATAAAATAGGGTGGGTAGGTACTATGGATGAAACCGCGGGGCGGAAAGCTAATCCTTCTGAAAATTTAGCGGTTTACAAGCTACCATATTATATCGTAGATAATAATTCGATTCAAATACAATTTTATTAAAGGAGTAGAAACATGATTGGCAATAATATCAAATTGATTATACTCGTGTTTCATTCACATTTGATTGAAGGCGAATAATTTATGGAATAAAAACTCCGTGGATATTGAAATTTAAATCAGTAAGACAAATCTTCAGGTTCGTCGACATGAATTTTACGCTAAAACAATTTTATCAATAAAATATCACAGCAAAACGATGTAGACGGGTAATCAAACAGTTTATATTGGAAAATTGAATGCAATACTTTTGTATTACGAAGTTTATTGTCTCGCAGGGATTTCCCTTTCAGTTTCGATCAATAGTGTTTGGCCACTGATTAACTTTGAAGTTAAGTTCTTATTTTCTTTTTCTTTAAATAACAATTAGTTTTATAAACTATAGGGTGCTATTTTTACAAAAGATATTTCTGATTTTTAAGCACATTATCTAATAAATACACTTTTTTACTTGAGTTTTTAATCGAATGTTAGAATAATGGACGCAGTGATACTGGTATTAGCGGAATTCTTCTTCTAGGTTTTGCATACTTTACCACATTCGGTCCCATCATCACCTAGGTATGATTATGGTAAAAAAAGCAATTACAGAAGGGAAATATGATTAAAGATGATGAAGCGAGGGTCCAAAAGTAATTACCTTCTAGTAACATCAGCTGCGATGTCATCGAATGCGTTATCGTAATTTTTGAGAAGAGATCCATCTTGAAGGAGCGCCCGAATCGCGATCCATATGGCTTGCGTTTGGTCTCTGAAAATAATCACCTTGAATTAAAATAAAAAGGTCTCTATTTTTGGTCAGAAAGCCCCAATTGCCTAAAGCAAGTAGCATTACAAGGAGGACTGATAATTTTATTTTCGATGGTATTATTACTTGAGAAGGCCATTTACCCAAGTGCAACTGCCGGAGCCGAAAGTGTTGAGTGCGGTATATAGTTTTCTACAATCGTGGATTAGTCTTTCCCACTGTTTTAAAGGTATCCTGGGACATTTACATCTTAACACACGACCATTCATTTGTTCGGAAATAAATTATACTTAAACATTTATCTAAATCCAGACATAGCACGGATAGGCTGATAGGCTCATGTTTGAAAGTGAGCTCAGTTCCCGACACTTAGAAATTAGAATAGCCGGTTATAAAATAGGAGAAAAAACACTAGAGCTAAACGAGATACTTAAATTTTGCTAAGTTTGAGTGTAAACATAAAATTATTTACTGTCACTTAGTTAAGTATTTCACCTTATGGAATTTAATAAAACAATATTATATATCTAATCAAGAATACTGCCAGTCGGCGATCGATACCAGGTATGTATATCCATTGTAAAGCTTCAATTGGAAGGATATATCATTGATAATGAGAATCAATTACTCTTTTCAATTGCCTATTAGATCCATATATATCAATTTTGTGATCGTTACGTAGCCAACGACATGTAATATGATTCGATTTTTTATATGAGCGATATTAGGTAACTTAACTTGTTATATTATGTACATAAAACAGCATGATGTCCTTGAATGATATTTCTATAGACTATGGTCTATAGAAATCTCATTATAATCTATGGATTACGTACATTATACTAGTTTTAATTTCACGCCTAATTGATGCAGTATTACAGATCCTGCGAGTCTGCGACAAATTCGGTAATTTTTTTACCGATATATCGCGTGAGTGAAAAATCTCAGAAACCCTTAATTATCTACTATTTAAAAAAAAAA
Organism: Ochropacha duplaris; assembly: GCA_951361185.1. Taxonomy (NCBI): domain Eukaryota; kingdom Metazoa; phylum Arthropoda; class Insecta; order Lepidoptera; family Drepanidae; genus Ochropacha; species Ochropacha duplaris. The sequence continues at coordinate 2,767,755 of OX592703.1, forward strand.
GAAAAAGTATAAGGACAGTTTTTCTTGTATTTTTTCTAAATTGTGCCACAAAAAATGTAGAGCTTGACCAAGGATTATCTAAAACGTGACCCCGATGTGGATGCAAAATTAACAAATCACTTTATCATCTTTCCATTAATCTTTATTGTAATTTTTTATTGTACATGGATAAGTTTAAGTGTTGTGATAATTTGGTTTATTGATACAATTCGCTGCGAGGAAGCACGCAGTCTGTAAGTGTTGGCCACGCTGCGGTCGCTTGGAGCGCGCATGATATTGCCAGATATATGCGAAATATTTTGTTTGTCCATTTTCGAGGTCAGTTTGTTTGAGGTATTTGCAATGCTTAATAGTGAATTGGCGAAGTAACGGAAGTTTGGTTGCTGTTTAGACAGGTCTGTTATCGATGTTGTGTTAAATGAGAAACGGGAATATGATGAATGTTTCATTTAGATGTTTAAATCCGCGATTACAGCCGCGTGGAAATCGTTTGTCGTGGAATTGTGCTTTACTCATGTAGGTACTTGTAGTGGTTGATATAAAAAAAAGTTGCCTACAGGTCATAGCCCATTTAAACGACTCTGCTCCAACACCGCCCTATACTAAAAGTCAACTACCGAGCAGTCTGATGGCGGTAAGCTCGCTGACAGCGAGCTGTCTGCTAATTTATGTTGCCAATATAAACTATATCTAAAGAGCACGACCTGAAGTCCATATTTGAATGATATTTTATTTGTCGGGTGGGAGCGGAGTCGTGTAAGTTAGCTACGACCTTAAGTCCTTCCTCGGATTTAGTCTGTTAAAATATTTTAACCGTGAGAGCCTAATTTAATTTAAATTATAGAAATAATATTCCATATTTGAATGCATAAACGCGATGAGCATGACTCTGTCCAGCTAGTTATAAAGCTACTTACCCATGTACCGGACAACTGCCGATATTCTTCCTGTGCTCACAGAGCGGCGACCGCTCGAAACTTGGCGGTTCCGTAGTGCGGCTTTCGTATACCTGAAACAAAATAAATTATTATTTATTAAATAAATAAAGTATAGAGATATTGGAGTATTGGCTAGTATGAAATGTAACATTTAATTTCAGGCGGAACAATGCAACATTAATTGTGAGATAAGTCCACAATATAGCACGTGGTTGGCACGTGACGTACGCGTCTATTACACCGTCATATTATTTTGTATGAATATTTTACATTGCAGAAGGTTAAGATCGTCGATGTATAAAATTGTGGAGTATTTTTACAAATCTATTGTAAAATGCTCCTTTTAATTTAACAGTTGATAAAATTATAAAATGCTTGTAAGATCAATATAAACATGCCTTTGTTTACGTAATAAGTATTCGTGTGTAAATTTTTGGCCACGTGATAACGTTACGGTGTGAACGGCGGCCTTTAAATGTCAACAAATGGCCATTCTATCATAAATTATACGAAAATGTTAAAAAACGACAACATTAAACTACTTTGTTGGATTTTATTATGTTGATACGGGTTTTGGCGTATTATGATAAATAACATAGGAAATGGGATCAGTGCAAAAATTATTAATATAATTTTTAATGAAATATTTTTACAATATTTTATTATTTATATGAATGAACCAATCTTTAAGAGATTGAAGATTCTTCTGTGACTTGATAGAAAGTTTAATATAAATATATAGGTCTAATATTATTCTGAAATGCAAAAAAATTTGAAGCTATAATAACTTCACGAGTATAAATTCGTGAAGCTAGTTTAATTGCGATACATTGTCACCACAAAATCATGGTTTAACTCATTTTGGATTAGCAGTTTCTAAATCAACCACGTTCCCGAGGGATGTTATCTTTTCCCGGGATAAAAATCCTACATCCTTCTCGAGGTCCAATCTATGTCTACCTATATCAAAATTCATATTAAATGGTCAATGTAACTTGATCGAAACGTCGAGGTTAGTCGAAATTATATTTTGATTATTATGTGCGCGAATAGACCCGGTATAATCTACTATAATTAAATGGTTCAGTTTACATTGCATTTATAATAATAGTATGGTTTGCAATCGATTCTGTTAATGATTCTAAATAAACTCCTTTCAGGAATTTATTGTAGGAGTTACATAACAATATTTGTATAAGGTACTATAATAGAGTGGATAAAACTTCAAAATAAATTTTATGAAATACATAATTTTTATTTGTCTTTGTTTCTCAATATATTATTACCCGACAGAAATGGCAGGGTTATACTTCTCTCGTTCAGTGTTTCTTACGGCCGACATCTAAAATTGTTAGGCTAATTGTTTATCAACATTGATGGAGCTCGCTTATTAAACATGTTACCAAAATATTGTTTGATAACAGCATTTCTGTGCGTCATCGTATGATAACCTACATTATTGTGTGAACTTTTACGCCAAGTAAAGTAGTATTATTTTAATCAAGGTAATTAAGTATTTTAAATGATGTTACATAATCTATAAATGCAATCTTTTATTTTTTAATTATTACGTAATGTGATTGACTATTGTTGTTATAGAAATAAATGGGTATAATTGGTTAATTAAACCATCTACTTATGTAACAACATTTTAAGTTCTACATAATTTATTTATGTATGGAGTAAAACTATAAAAAAAGTACTTTATTTCTCCCACAATAAATTAGAGTACTTAATAAATACAATTTATAAAAGTCACAGCCACTAAATTGTAGGAGACTGGTGCCTAAGCTAGGCAGGGCCTGTATTTCAGGGCACCAGGTCTCCCCACGGTTCACGTAACGAAAAATATAAATAACAAATCATCAATAGATCTTTAACAAGATAATACAAGGAGAATTTTATAAAATTAAATTAAAACATTAAAAAGGTTAAAAAAAGCTAAAAATTAAAATAGTGGGAAAACTGAGCGTGTAGATGTGTGAGTGAGTGTGTGTGTGTTGTTGCAGTGTTGCAGTTCATGAGAAAAATATTTTTGACTGACTTATTGATTATGAACTAAATAAAACCATATAAATCATTAATAGAATAGAATAAAACTTAACTGTATAATAATACATAGGTACCATAAAAATATAATATTCATAAATAAAAGAGCTGGATTAGGTCGCTGCCCTGCGGTAGAGTTCCCAGTTCCCAGAAGGCCACATTACCTCGTTGAACATCAAGACTTATTCTTTGAGGCCGGGTATTTATATTTATAATACAACAAAAACAGAACAGATATGTCTGTTCATATGCATATAATTGATTGTACCTAGTGTTTGGGAATCGAACCAGACATAATAAGCATGTAAATTCTGTAAATCATATCTAACAGATCTATATTTATAAAATTCTCGTGTCACAGTTTTAGTTATCGTACTCCTCCGAAACGGCTTGACCGATTTTAATAACATTTTATATGTGTATTCAGTAGGTCTGAAAATAGGTTTTTATCAATGTTTTACGCGCTGCATCCCGCAGTTTCACCCACGTTCCCGTAGCTTCCGCGTTCCTGTGGTATTTAGCGGTATAAAAAATAGATAACAGCATACTCTCAGACCTATTGAATATACATATAAAATTTCATCAAAATCGGTCAAGCCGTTTCGGAGGAGCACGGTAACAAAGGACCGGTTTGGATGAAATTTTGTGTGTGTATTTCAATGGCTTCCTCGATGATTTGAAAACAAAATTGGACTCGGTAGCTGAAATCAGGTTCTAAGTTTTGTTATAATTTCAGAGCAGGACAACGTCTGCCGGGTCCGCTGGTATATTATATAATTTTTATCAAAAATGTAGTTCTTTTACGATTATTGTAATCCATTTATGATTATGAAATCGAGCGCTATCTCAGAGACAATCCCAACTCAAGAGACAATAACGTACCTACTCGTCATCATTACGTCTACCGTTCGTTAGATTAGATAACATATTTTATGTAATCTTTTCTAGTGATGTTGGTTTATTAAGCTAGGCTTTACTTTTATGAAAAAAACTAGATGTCCCCCGCGGTTTCACCCGCGTTCCCGGGGTTCTTATATTGTTCGTTGATTTGCTGGATTTGTCTCCGCCTGGAATAGCAGAATATTAAAACATTGTAAAAACACTCAAAAAAGATCATAATGGACAAAAATCATTTTCTCATATTTTTATGATGATCACAAAAAATGGATTCAAATATCACGGGTGAAACAGAGGCGGACAGCTAATTTGTAATATAATAATATAGAAAACTATACAACATATTGAACGTTGTTTAAAACTTGCGTCGTATTATGACTTGAAAAAACAGCTTCAACGTGAGTCCTTTTGAACGAAAAATCCAAGTTATAAAAGCAAGCCCTTGTAATTTTGAAACTTTATAATTAAGTGGAAATCTGACTTGGATATTCGGTACGATTCTAAGATGTCTAAATTATAATGGAAATGGCTAGCGGTAATGTCCTCTCAAGTTATGGAAAGCAAATCAAATGCATGTTTCACGTCACGCCTTCGATCATCTATTTACCATGATCGAAGCGTCACGCACACCTATAGACAGTAAAAATATCATCCCACTTGGAATATGTTACGCGAGAGATAAAGGCTGTGTGATATTCCCTTGTAAATACTTGATGTTTATGCGCACTCTTGCGCATAAACATCGACCGACAATCGGATTTGAGATACTTACGTGATTTTTAATCTGTGGCTACGTGACGCATATCATGTAAGATTACTTTAGCATGGTGAGCTGAGAAACCGTGAGCTTTATCACGTTGGCAATATGAGCTGGTGGATAATTAGATAGTATGCCTTATAATAAGGAGGATAGATTTCAATTTATTTTACATTTACGTAGTTGCAACTTAGATTAAAATAAAATGGGCATGAGAACCTTCTCATGGCTCTCAGGTACTCAGTGACAGCGCGTGGAAAAACTACGTCTAGCGAGACATACTCGTAGGTATTAGTGTCTTGTCTACGGGTTGGTATAACCAACTTCAATTGTAGCGAAGCTGACGTATCACCAAAAAAAAATCTAGTGCGAGTCGGACTCGCCCACCGAGGGTTCCGTACAACTAAAAATACATTTTCTTATGCTACAAGTGACAACTAGTCAGGCGGGTCATCTGACGCCTACAGACATTAGCAATACCAATTTTTATGAAGCCTTAAAGGCAACTGGCTCTCAAGTGCAACTGCCGATACACACCAACAGGTGCTTGGCGATTGATTTTCAACTTGAGCCAGCCAGTCAGGTACTACAAAGTAGGTACTTATCTCACAGTGCTTTAATTTCCTCACGATGTTTTCTTTCACTGAAAGCTGAAGCCCATTTAGGATTCACTCACCAAGTGATGATGTAGCCGACCGAAGTTACATTTCGATTCACGTCGAATTTCAGGGTTTCAACATATACTCAATGATAGGGTCGTTCATATGCATGAAAGAGACAATAATTATTACGAACATCAAGCAGTTAACGATAATTTTATTCATTTATATTTAGTAAATTTCGTCACTTTGACACATAAACCTACTTAATTAATTTTATTCAAAAAATAAAATGTATGTTAATTTGAGGATTTGTCGAGCTTAAATTAAATCGAAACGATTTTAATACAAAGTCATCTGTTCTTGGATAAGTATTGACTTGGACATTGTTTTTGTACTTCTGTCCAAATAATGAGCAATATATGAGGCGTTATGCATCAGCGCACAATTTATGTAATTATTTATTCGATGTTCCAATATCTCAGTCTTAGATTCCTGTTCTTATTCCTTTCCTATACTAACTTATATCCTAAGTCAAGGCTCTCGATAAACACTTTCACTATTAAAATTAGATTAGACTCCGAATTTATACAAATCCGTTCAAAACCTGTATTAAGTTTTGAGTCGTATTTGAAACAACCTAAATTGAGTCCTGGATCTGTGACATAAGGTTCATTTTCGATTAATTCAATCTATTCTTGTCTTGGTCCTTAGTATTAAGTATTCTGTGGTATTGCTTTGCTTAGAATCGTTTTAAATGGAGTAACAACTGACGGTGACGTTTTTGAAAGTGGTTTATACCGCTAAACGAAGGTGACCGACCCCGAAATATTACTCTGCAAAAACTCACATATATAATACATCACTACATACATGTTTACTTTCTAATTTTGGCAGGTAGAAAGTGTTTGCGATGTTTCATATTAAAAAGAAGCGCGTAGATTTGATTAGCACATGCAAGAATATCGCGGATAACTGTCAACATGCGGCAGAATTGAATTTAGATTCTCTGTGTTTCTCGTGAACCACAACATTCTGGGACTATACGCGGCTTCGGTTGAAAGATTTTTAAAACTTCTCAAATCTAGGATAGTACCTACTTCTGCTCTAATAGTATCTACTTATAATACGACAAATGAATCTCTTAGTTATTCAATAGGTAGCCAGTAAACAAACAAATAAAACACGTGCAAGCATTATGTAATCAAATATGACTGAGTGCATAGCTAATCTAAATAATTGTTCTTAGAAATCTTGGTCATAGTATAAATTAAGGATGCGATTATAACTTTGTTTGTTACGACTACCTATGTTAAATTACCTACTCAGGATCTACCTGTGCGACCGAGTTTGGATCGAAACAGATACAGGCGTGGGGAAGTCAAATTTGTTGCTCTGTACGTGAAACACGGAGAAACTGAATTTAACCAGAAACGAAATCTAGCTAAATCGATTTTTCGCCCCCGTAAACCACTACGTTGTGAATTTCATCGCAATTGTTAGCGCCGTTTTCAAAAACGCGATTATAAATATAGCTCGTATAATAGTAAAGGATATTATAAATGCAAAAGTACATCTATTTGTCAGCTTGTGTCTGCATGCACGGCTGAACAGGCTGATTAAATTTGGTATTGGGTTACCTTGAACCCTAGAAGGAAATCAAACAGGTCGAAGTCGAGAGCGAAAGCTAGTTCGTAGTACTTTTTCACGAAATATTCAATACGAATCTCAAAGACAAATAAGTCCAAAAATGAGCTCGAAAGCCAATATATCGAGTTTTCAACTATTATACGCGTTTCTACTGCGACATTCATAAATGGATATCACGTGAATAAATACACTTTGGCGATGCATAAATTAATAATTTGGTTTTGCTATAATACCCACGTGAACGGAGACTTAAAGATATGGGTTGGCAAAGATATAATTTATTTATTTATTAGTTTTTTTTTTGGGGACAAGAAGGTCTGAGATGCCATGTACATCCTTACGCGGACTGTTCGGCGAGTGCTTAGGGCTCTCGACTGGGGGAATGTAACTAGAGATTATTCTCAAGTCTCAAGTATTTTTCGTATTTTCTCTGTCAGGAGTCTGATAAACAGACGTTCTAGGTTGGTGTTGTTCGATTATTTTAAATTCCAGTTGGAAAAATAAATTAACCCAAATAAATATGCAGGACAGGACAGAATTTAATCTATTATTTTCTTATATTTTTGATAAAAAGTTATAGAACTTAATTCTCAGTAGAAAGAGATTGAAACAAATATAAGCTAGACAAATATTGACTTACCTCTCGCATCATTTCCGGATCAAAAACATAAAGGACAGGCCGTGTTCTGGACGCCTTAGCTAGTCGCACCAGGTCACCATATTTCTCGCGTAATCCTTCCAGAAGACCCAGCCCAACTGTGTGGTGGAAACTACCTGTGGGAGAAGACATGATTTCAGAGCTCTTTAAATATTCGATATTCAGGATTGAGCTTAGAATAGTCGAATCTCGTTTTTAGAATACTAAATTCTATAGTCAAAAAGCATTTCTTTTTATTGATTTAGATAAAAAAAACATACATTTTCAGCCAACCCACAATCGAGCTACTTACTCAAAAGTATTTAACGTCTTTTTGCTATAGTTGATGCAAATAAAACCACATGAATCATCCTCGGGCTAAATTAAAAAGAGAACATGTTTATATAAAGTAAAAAAAAAACCGTTGCATTAATACGTATCGTAAACATTTGCACTTGAGTGTTATCGGTGCAGCGGGCAGCGCTACCGCCAAGTTGTTCGCAATAGGTAATTACACAGAGTTAATTCTTGTCCAATCAAAAAGTTGGTGATATAAAACTTTGATACTGCATTTATTTAAAAAAAAATACATTTGTTTGTATATTTTGTACATTTGTTGTAAAAATAATATTATTTTAAGCAAATAAATGTATTTGTATTAGATATTTCATTAAAAAAAAGAATCATCAAAATCTATTCATAATTGGCAGAGTAATCGCGTAACAAACATAAAAAAAACATACAGTCGAATTGAGAACCTCCTCCTTTTTTGAAGTCGGTTAAAAAGAGACTCGTTGTTGCTTGATAAGTCTTATGAATTCAGATGCTAAGAAACAAGCTAAGCTATACCTATTGTAAGTTTGTGATATGAAAATAATATGAATAAGCTTTTAACGTTTCATAAACATAGGTAGTATTCTTAGGTAATAACATTTATATGTATTCTGTCTTTAATATAAGTTACTTAGAATGAAGGAAAGTTTCTACTTATGAAGCTCGACAAAGTCAACATAAAGTGATAAAAGCCAAAAGAGGATTACTTATGAAGTTTTTATTTAAATAAAAATTTGATTAGCTTCAATACAAGGTTTTTATTTCTGGCTGACGTGTATGAATGGACCTTTATTTTTATGTGAAAGATGAGACTTTACTACGATTATAATTTATTTTAAAAGTATGCGGACGCGTTTTTGCATCTGAATTCAGATGTAAATTAATAGGGTTGCCACAAGACCGGTTCGTAATAATTTTATTTAAAACTTTAAATAGTGTTCATAAAGTTCAGAGATCTCGCAAGTTTCATAAATAAGAACACGTCTCAGAGTCCAAATAAATGGCAAGTGACAACCCTGAATACGAGTCATATTTCAACTGCACCAATGTGCCAGACAGTTGTTTATTTTTATTCGCATCTACTTCGCCAGGGTTCGCCTTTAATGGTAGCTTGTAGCCTGTAAGTCCAAGATTCCATCCGGCGAGGCTATATTTAGATTTACCAGATTATTACACAACTTAAACCAGCCTTAGGGTCTTATGACTCGTTTTTCTGTAGCTATGTGTGGAAACAGAACAACTATGGAGGTATTTACGTTTGCAATCTTATGTACCTAAACGTAGTTTCTACGCTTATAGTTATTCAATTAAATTCAAAAGATCTCTATTAAATGAACTCATTACAAGTATTTTTAATCGTCGCATGTTTAATATATTACGAAAAGTTTTGTTTTTACTCTAACGCACGGTTCGGAAGGTTGCTTTTGCTGAGAAGAGCCAGCAATAAACACAGAAAATACTTTTTTTTAAAAGGTTAGGTTAGTTCCTACCTAGGATTTGGTATAAAATCTGATAGGTAAGAATTTATTTCAACGGATCCTGAATCTAATTTGAAAGTAATGTTTGTACCTTCTAAGAATTTAATAAGGCTAACAACGACGATATCTGTCCTCAAAATAAATGTGCCAATGAGTCAACTCTCTCCGAGTTTCTCTTTAACGAGTGGGCAGCTCCTGTTAGCGACAAGGTAATAATTTCAAATGGAACTTCATGGCGGGAAGCACACGTAACAAAGTGTTATAAGATACTGGGGAAATATCAGCTAATTAATGCTTTTGAGGAAAAAGAAACAAGAATAAGGTAAGACGCAATTACTTGGATTGTTAGATACCGTTGGAATTGTCCTTTATTTGAATGGAATCGGATAAAGAATTCCCACGGTGCAGTTTCGCGGCTGCACACGCTTATTCACAAGATTGAATTTTCGATAAAAAAAAATTACTGTCTCGATTAATTAACTTAAATTTAAATATCGTAATAGTAGAACGTGGTCTTAAACAAAGATACGCACGGTTCTATGCTTTTGGTGGGAAAAAAGAACAGAGAATATTAAAAAAATATTGTGACAGTTTATGCTTACCAATCCGGGGTAAAACATGAGCTGAATGCCTCAGCATAGGCAGAGCGATCGGTCCAGGGATGTCGCTGAAGGGTTTGACAGCAGCAGCCGACGCAGCTGGTAATGGCAGAGCGCTCCTCCGTTGCGGAGATGTTGAGGTCCGCTTTGATGATGACCCTGCGATGTGTCGACGGGATGGTTGATGGAAGCTGCGGAGAAAAGATTATTATGACATATAACCAGCCGTTGAAACTAATGAATCGCGATTGCTGGAATTCAATTACTATTTTTTGTAAGTAGTTTTGGTTCGACCGTCCCCCAAAAGTCTTAACGGTTAACTTTAAACAGCGCAATCAATGTTGATCAACTGTTTAAGTATGACTTTCCAATTTCTTTATCTAAAAAAACCTCTAGAAAGGAAAATAATAATATCTAAATATTGTCCTTTTACGTTTACTATAAGTAGAATATTTCATTATTCCATTAAAATGTTCGTTCGTTGCGTCGGGTGAGCGAAGTACGTAAAATAGTAGCAAATAGTAAAATATCCTTTCGGGTATTCTTTCTGAGACAGCATTATTTTTGCTTGCATTTAGATTTCATACATAATTATTATATGTATAAGCTATGAAAATAAGCAATCCTATTGGCGGTTCTTTTTTACATCGGCTAAGCTTGTGTTTGACTATAAATTCGACATAATAAGTGGACCTAAAAGGGAACTGGCTCTCAAGTGCAGCTGAGAGAGCACCTCGGAACACACGGTAGCTAAGCTAGTCAGGGGGTATTCAATGTAAACTCTTCGCTACGCATTCTCAAATATCTCGGGTGGAAAGCAATATTAGTAAACAAATCGTAGTTCGATCTTATAATTTCAAAACGTTTTCAGTACGTGCGTTCTTCAAACTCTTTTCAAGTAGGCACTATTAATTTTTAAAACTTTTGTAATACATTTCAGATTAAATCAAAAAGAAAATATCATTATTCAATTCAGATTTATAAAGAACCCGTTTTTACATATCAGCCAACGTAGAGTATAATATTTGAATAGAATTGCAAAATAGTTTCTTACATTCTGCTCTCGTATTTGGTAAACAATAGGTGCATAACAATGTTAATACAATATTTGTTTACGACTGGCTCTCTTATGAATAATTAATTTCAACACATTTATAGGTATATGCATTCATAGACTTAACAAAATTGAACTAAAATTAAGAATGTTACATAAAATTCCTTCTCCAATCTTGTAGTAATTGATTAAAAATGTGAAGAAATAAATATCATATTATCTGCAATAGAAACGATCATATGAAGTGAAACTACACCTTTAAAAAATGTTATTATATAATGATTATTAGCTGATCATCATAACAAGGAAAAAACGTTGATTATATCAGCCATGATAATCAATCATGCGCAGATCGGTGCATTGTTGCACGAGTCGATTGATTCGAAATCGATTCATTGATATCGATTCTTCAACGTTTAATATTATTGTAAATAAATTTTAGTAACAAGTTTTATTAATTTTTAATCGTAGAAATCTCTTTAATATTTTTAAGATTTTGTAATGGACCGAATATTGATTTATTCGAATTGAATGATGGAATGATAATTACGTATTTGTGTGCATGAAAATGCCTGTCTTTTTGTATAATTGTGAAATATAATTAGTTATAAAACGAAAACTATGTATTAATTAAGTCAAAAAATGCTATAAGTATTGTATTCGTGGACCATAAAGTTGTTTTATATACCTACATTCAGTATAAAATAATAGCTTGCAGGTCTCTGCGGGCAGAAGTTCTCATTATCTCAGAAAATAAAAACAAAAAAGGCTACATGCAAGCTAGGTAATTTAATGAGTGTAGTAAACTCTATAATTTATATTGAAATTAAATTAACTGAAATGAAACTGGTTTGAGCTATGTATGTGCTGCTTAGATTGCGAAGATGTTGGTAGTTCAGACGATATTTAAAAACCCTAGACACATACAGGTAGACTAGACTATATTATTATAATTTTATTGTAAGTAGAATATTTTGTCCTGAGATGAATTAAAAGCTATATTAAAAACTATCAATCCCCCGCAATTTAACCCGCGTTTCCAAGGGATCTTTTCCCGGGATAAAAAGCATCCTATATCCTTCTTCTACGTGCCATCTAACTCTATATTAAAATTCATAAAAACATGAAAAGGTAACAGATAGACAGAGACACTATCGCATTTATAATATTAGTATTATCTACGTGTAAAATTTTATTATTGTTTAGTATTTTACTCAATTTCTGCACCGCGGTGAAACCGATTTTACACTCTCGCTGGTTGAATAAAACAACAACCATGGTCTTACAAGGCAACGTTATAAGAGGAACTTCAGGAACTTTAGAGGTAGTTTAAGCTGTTTTTTAAATTCTGGATAAGCTTGTGTTTGACCACAATCTCATCATGGTAAGTGATGATGTGGCCGAAGGTGGTAAGCACACAAAGCCTAGATGGGAACTGGCTCTCAAGTGCAGCTGTCGGAACACACCGATAGGTGCTTGGCGACAGGTTTTCAACTTGAGGGTGGTAGCCAGCCAGTCGGGTACTACAAAGTACCTTACCACCGTGCTATGGTTTCCTCACGATGTTTTCCTTCACCGAAAGCTCAAGCCCATTGTAGGATTCGAACCCACGACCTTCGTCACGGTATTCGACGTCACTTACCACTGAGCTATCATCGCCTTAAGTTTAAGCTGATGAGGTTGATCAGTCATTTCGTCAGTTAGTTTTGCACGGGTGGTAGCGTAATTTGTACTTGACTGGCTGGCTAACACCCTCAAGCTGAAAATATGTCGCCAAACACTTGTTGGAGTGTTCCGACAGTTGCATTTGAGAGCCAGTTGCCTTTAAGGGTTTGTAAAAAAGGTCGACAAAACATTGGAATGCCCCCTGGTATCGCTAATGTCTATAGGTGACGGTCACTTACCATCAGGTTACCCGTCTGCCTGCTTGTGGTATATTGGTGTAACGAGCAAGAGTACCAAGTTCATAATAAAACTGTCTACGAATTAGGTTAATTTGTGTCTTACAAAGTTCTAAAAACGGATGACCTGAATGCATTCACTTCGACTTATATTCCAAAAATAAACGCAATTGGACGCAATGCGGTTATTGCAGTCAAGGGCTGTCCCAGTTTAAAATCTTTATTTTCAATGTCAAATACCTATATGAAATGATTCAACACAGTTTTCACATTAAATACACCAACATCAATCACCCTGTTCCCATTTATTTAGGGTCGGCGCAAATGTTTCTTCCATTCAGTTATTCTATCCACCATATCAGAATTACGCCTTTCTTACTTAAATCATCTCTCATACAAACCAACGACTAACGACTAAACTTTAATGACTTCATGAAATTTGATCTATGCAGTCTCGATTTAGTTCAAATTACCATGATTACTTAATAGTGTCTAGTCTAGACATGATACACGTGTCTTAGCCGACTGAATATATGTTGTACATACACGTGTATATTACCATAATTATTATTTACAAGTCAAAGCTTCGTATTTTGTTTTTTATCCGCCCAACCAGTTGAGGTCGTAAATTTTGAAACGAACTACGAGTTTGTAAACTAAATTGTATATCGTCGCATCAAGGTTAGCTTTTGCAAAACGAATAATGTTACATAAGCCTTTGTGTTTAGAACTGGGATGATCAGAGGTATGCGGTTGGCATATTGCAAACTCGATACGCAGTTCTTGATTCCTTTTACTAAGTTCAAGGACAGTTTGTTGAAGCGATGTTATTGTCGAGACGTAATTGTGTTGGCATTGCCTGTTTCATTGGCCGTTTTGATAGGTAGGATTGTAATAAATCTTCAATGTAATGCGAAACATACGGAAGCGTTTTGCACAGGCAGCGGGCGGACGTAAAGTTAGATTTGCGTATTGCGATATTTTTGTATAAGGAAGTAAGTAGTTTGTGGTTACGAATAAACAATGAATAGTGTAAATATCGCTATTTTGTTCATAAACATAGTTAATACCATGGGAATTTTAATTTTTGACATCTATATTTTTTTGGATCCTATCTATCAGATGCCCTCAAAATTAAATTAATAAATTTATTTAAATTGCATAATATTTTATTATATTAGTTTTTACTGTATATAGATTTGTGCTTGAACACGATCTCATGGCACTGGCGGCACTCAAGTGCGGCTGTCTGTAAACACCCGCAAGCTTGGTGGTAGATTTTCGACTGAAGGGGCATTACCTACGGCGGTTGGGACGGACGATACGTCATATCTACCTATTTATCTGTACACCAAAAGCTTTATCGTCATCTAAGTATTCAAAGAAAATAATATGTTAGTACATACATGAATATTTATTAAGTAAAAATAATATTATTTATTTACTAAAGTACGCGCAGGAAAATTAAGAAATAAATACGTGTAATTGGTATATGCATTATTTGCGTTTTTGCTTTACAAATAGGTTTGTTATCTTTTATATATATATATATTTTATTCTGGATAGGCTTGTGTTTGACTACAAACTCACCATGGTAAGTGATGATGTGGTCGAAGGTGGTAAGCACACAAAGCCTAGATGGGAACTGGATCTCAAGTGCAACTGTCGGAACACACCGATAGGTGCTTGGCGACAGATTTTCAACTTGAGGGTGGTACACAGCCAGTCGGGTACTACAAAGTACCCTACCACCGTACTATGGTTTCCTCACGATGTTTTCCTTCACCGAAAGCTCAAGCTCATTGTAGGATTCGAACCCACGACCTTCGCCGCGGTATCCGACGTCACTTACCACTGAGCTATCATCGCCTTAAATACTATACTTTATACTAATGTTTTTGTGTTTCTTGAAATCGGTAACCTATAATGTTTACAAACATTGTATCGTGGTGTAATGTATCTAATTTAAGAAGTTCACACGTGAAATAATTAAGTGTTTTAATCAAGGTTTTTATTTGTATTTAATATAATAATGATAATATCCAGGATATAGGTACGCCAATTTTCCTCAAAGTATTTTTTCAGCCGGTATTTTTTTATTCAGGTTTTTTTACGCCAAAGTTTCGACTATTATAGGTGCCTAACTTAAACGAAACTTCGTGCTTTAGAACTTCTCTTCCATAGTTCTTACCATAATCTAATAAAATAAAAATTATCAGGAAAAAAAGCTTCTAAAATTAAACATTAAGTAATTTTATAAGTTTTTATAATAATTTTATAACTTATTAAATTAAAACATAAATTTTATAAGTTTTTTTTCGTAATTGTTTTTATAAATGGCTAACGCATGAAATAAAAAGTCTTCGGCAATTTTTTATGCTTTCAGGATATTTTAATTTTACTTTAAAAATTAAGCTTTTAAAATAAAATAAAATACTTACATCGTTTGGCGGAGAAGTAGAGTAGATTTTGCCATTTTCATGTCACTCAAACTTACAAGGAAATTTAAAACAAAACAAAAAATTACAAATTATGCAAAACAAAAACGCACTACTACACAGCCATATTTGTAATATTTTTCACTTATTGTTCTTTTTTCGAATGATTATTTTTGTTTCTTTTATCAAAGGACAGTGTTAACGTACGCTCGAACCGCTCGATAATGCATTCACACTCCGTACTCCCGTCGTGTATGCCATGACGGTCCAATAGTGATGTTCGTAATCGATATATCGAAAAATATAAAAAGAAATAAGATTTTTTGTGTATTACAAATTTTTATCAACATTTAATATTAAAAAATATTAAACAATTCAGTATCATTAGACAAATTAATGACATGGATTTCACAAATATAGGTGTTAAAATTTCACAGTAGCAACGTGATCTATCATTCTGGCTAATATCATGCAATTTGTAATGTTTTGTGTATCGTGCGTGAGTCGCAACGAATAACTTTTAATGTTATTTTCTACACCATTTTGATATATTACGTATTTCGATACATAGATTTTAAAAATCTCAAAATATCCACACGGTATCCATACTTTAATAATATTATAAATGCGAAAGTGTGTCTGTCTGTCTGACTGTCTGTCTGTTACCTCTTCACGCTTAAACCGCCGAACTAATTTAGATGAAATTCGGTATAAGGATAGTTTGGATTCCGGGAAAAAATATAGAATAGATTTAATCCAAGAAATGACCCTTTAAGGGGGTGAAAAGGGGGGTGGATGTTTGTATGGGAAATCAATTACCGCTGAACTAATTTCATTTTGTCTGTCTGTTACTTCTTCACGCTTAAACCGCCGAACCGATTTAGATGAAATTAGGTATAGGGATAGTTTGGATTCCGGGAAAAAATATAGAATAGATTTAATCCAAGAAATTACCCTTTAATATATTAAGTACAGACTGGGTCAGCTTATTCGAAAATAAATCACCTGAAGCCGTGGTTGATATATTTTATGAAACAATATATGGTTTTATACGTATGTACATTGTAACTACAACCACAAAAAATACCAATTATCCAGCCTGGTTTAATTCTTCCCTGATACACATTTTTAAAGATAAAGAAAAAGCATGGATTAAATGGAAGAAGTATGGCAACTTGACAGATTATGAATTGTTTTCTATGTACCGTAAGCGCTTTAAAAAACAGTCACACCATTGTTATGCTGAATATATGGATAAAGTTGAAGATAGTATCAAAATTAATGTAAAATATTTTTGGAAACATTTATCAAGCCGTAAAAGTACTAATGGATTTCCTAATAATGTTTTTTTACAAAGAAAAATCTGCTATTGACCCCATCGATACTTGCAACCTTTTCTCAGATTACTTCTATAATGTTTTTGAGCCTTCTGAGGGCCTTGATGAATTCGACATAAAAGATGACAGTCAATTAAATCCCGACTCCGACTTAATCATCAGTGACGTAGTTATCTCACCTGAGGATGTTCAAAGGGAATTGAAATATCTAGATGTTAGCAAGGGCTCGGGTTTAGATAACATTCCCCCAATTTTCCTGAAAAACACAGCTCAAACAATCTACAAATCGGTCAGCACAATAATGAACAACTGTTTACAGAGTGGGTATTTTCCATCTCAGTGGAAGTTGGCTCGCATCGTACCAGTGCATAAGGGTGGATCGAAAAAAAATGTTGAAAACTATCGGCCAATATCAATTCTCCCCGTACTGTCGAAGCTTTTCGAAAGATTAGTGCACAGAGCGATTTACCCAAGTCTGCGCAAAATAATAATCCCACAGCAACATGGTTTTGTACAAAAGCGCTCAACAATAACTAATCTATTGGTATATACTTCGAATATCTTTGAAAATTTAGACCAAAATAAACAAACGGACAGCATCTATACTGACTTTCGAAAGGCGTTCGACAGAGTGGATCATAAATTGTTACTTGAAAAACTTGCATTTAACGGTATACGTGGAAATCTTTGGCGCTGGTTTAAATCATACATTACAAAACGCACTCAAAAGGTAGTTATCAATGGATATGAGTCTGCAGCTGTGGTAATAAGTTCTGGGGTTCCGCAAGGATCAATACTAGGACCTTTGATTTTCATCTTATTTATTAATGATATAAATTTATGTTTTCATTACAGTAATTTCCTCTTATACGCTGATGACTTAAAGGTATATAGTAACATTGATGATGAAAATGACTGCCTGTGCCTTCAGATGGATCTCGATCGTTTAACTGCTTACTGCAATAAGAATAAATTAAGCCTTAACCTAAAAAAATGCAATTACATATCGTTTACTCGCAAAAAAAATAATACTCACTTTACTTATTCTCTTTGTGACAATGATCTAGAAAGGGTTGACTATGTTCGTGACTTGGGAGTTACCTTAGATAAAAAGTTAACCCTTGATACTCATGTCACTAATATAGTTAATAAGGCATACAAGATGTATGGCTTCGTAATGCGAACTAGTATTAATTTCAAAAGACCTTCAACTTACCTTCGCCTGTACAAATCACTCATACGTTCGCAGTTAGAATATGCTGTTTGTGTGTGGAATCCTCTATATAATAAATATGTAATCAACCTTGAAGCTGTACAGAAAAAAATTCTACGTAGCATGCATTACAAATGCACGAAAACTCGTCTAAATTATGACAAATTGCTTAAACACTATAATATACTAAACCTAAAGGATAGACGTGATCAACTTGTAATAAATTTATTATACGACATATGCAATAATAAATACTGCGTGAAGAATGATATGCATATGAAAGGTGTGAGTACGGAGACGACTAGTGATAGAGCGGAGTGGAAGAGGAAAACATGTTGTGCCGACCCCACCTAGCGTGGGATAAGGAAGAGAAGAAGAAGAAGAAGAAGAAGATGCAATAATAAATATGACTGTAATGGTTTAACAAGAAAATTGTGTTACCGTGTACCCACACGTAATCACGTAAGAACCACCCGTACTAACGAGTTTTTCTCCATACCCAAGTGTCGCACTAATGCTGGTAAACGATCCCCAATGTATAGGATGGTACAGTCCTACAATAAAACATTTGCCAATATCGATTTATTTAACACCCGACCTGGTTCTTTCAGGAAATTGATTATCGAGAGGCTAAAGGCCAATACTGTGACTGTAACTAACACTAATATTTAAGCAGTACCTAATATCAAAGTATGTATATAAAGTCATTTACTATACTGTATTTGTGTATGTGTATATGTATGTATGTATGTATATGTTTGTATGTATGTATGTATATGTATGTATGTATATGTTTGTATGTATGTATGGGTATGTGAATGTGTGTATAGATGTGTGTTTGTAAGGATGTGTATGTGTGTATAGATGTGTGTTTGTAAGGATGTGTATATGTATGTTTATTTTGTATGTCTATGTATATGCTTATAATACGTACTTTTTCTCTTATCTTATTATAATTATATATATATATATATATATATACATTTTTTTTTTTTCATTGTTGTCTCTCATTGATAGGTTAATACGACCACATGTTTAGTAAGCTGTTAGATAACGGGGTAGACTACACATTTGTTAATATTTTAAGCATCTAATATTGTAAACTTGTGTATTTTAATGTGTAGTTGTTTGTTATCGCTAATAAAATAAATAAATAAATAAATTAAGGGGGTGAAAAGTGGGGTGGATGTTTGTATGGGAAATCAATTACCGCTGAACTAATTTCTGTCTGTCCGTCTGTCTATTACCTCTTCACGCTTAAACCGCCGAACCGATTTAGATGAAATTTGGTATAGGGATAGTTTGAGTCCCGGGAAAAAATATAGAATAGTTTTTATCCCAGAAATCACCCTTTGAGGGGGTGTGAAAAGGGGGGTGGAAGTTTGTATGAGAAATCAATGACTGCTGAACTGATTTATGACTCTCTGAGTGGAGATTTATGAAAAAACCGGCCAAGTGCGAGTTGAACTCGCGTGGACAGGGTTCCGTACTATATTGTATCGTACCACTTTATTTTCAATTGATTGATAGAATTCTCATAGGTTTTCCTATCTACGAGCAATGAATCTTATTCCAGGATCTGAAAATCTAGGTTCACGAGGAGTGATATCTGAACGATTAACCTTTTTTTTAAATAAAAATTATACTTACATAAAGTAAACAAAGCTCTCTTTATTTTTGGTTTGCTCATGTAAGTACTAATAACGATGTATTACTTACAATAAGGATACAAATTGATGTCTCTTGTCTACTTAGGTAAGTCGCGACATAAAACCCACTCTTGAATAACAATGCAATGACTCAGCGTCTATCCATGACCCGAACGGCGCATGCTCATTTACATATTAAAACTTATCGATACGTCACATGCATATCGATATGTAAACAAAAGCCCCGCCCTTCGCACATCCCTATTCCGTGAACTTTGCTCCCAATATTTGTTTACGCATCATTTAAGTCAGCGATCAATTGCCTTCAAGGATGTAATTTATTATTGCGAATCGACTGGAAAATATGTCACAGACTTATTAATAGTTCCTTCTGATATGTTATGGTAATAGGACGATGACCTTGTTTATTCTATGCTGTGATCAGGTACTTTTTATACCTAGTTTTATTGTAAATTCTATCTTATTGTAATAATATAGAATTTACAATTATAATAATGTAGACTGTTTAAGTCTCAATAATATCTGGGACGTTATAATTCATAAACTTACAGTTTTATTAAGAGCTATAATATGGGTACATATATTAACCCACATGCATTATAAAAAACTGATAAAAAATTATATTTATATAGAATGTAGGTTACATTCGGTGTTTTTATGGTAGGGCATAGAACCTTCTAGAAAATTCTGATATGCATTATGCACTGAGAGGTCAACTTTATAACTGCTTTTCAATTTTAATATAGAATATGACAGGTAGGTATCTTGTAATTTTTAATAATCCAACCTAGTAAAAGAAATTTAACAATAAATCGAAAGAAGGCATAGTTTAAAAATGGAACTGGATTCTTGCATTCAAAGTAATTCTCCGATTGGTCGGCCGAAGAATGTTTGCGTGACCTTATGGCACGTGATGCGCGAGCGCCGAAAAAAGTGTGGAGATCGTACGTGACTTATCGCCATGCATCTTGCAGCAGCTGTAGGTAGGTACTGTTGTTTGAAATACGGAACACAAAATTAGTAAATAAGGTTGAAAATTGAATCTGTTGACTCGTGACATTAACCTGTCAAACGACTCGTCAACTCGCGCACAGTTTTCAAAATTTCAAAATAAAGGTTTTATTTATTAATAAAAATAAAAAGTAATTACCCATCCCTAAAATATGCATAAATAAATATTATGCACTGATCTACCTCAAGTCATTGATCTGATCGTGTTTATTAACGTATGTTCTAGCACGTAAGTCATAAACAAAGCATTTATTACATTGAATACAAGTGTTAAGGTTACATGCAGCACAGTATGTTACATGCTCAATTACATGTTTTTTTTAATTATCTTTATTCATGACCATAGATACAAAGTGTTTCAGTCGCATACAAAAACATGTTATAGCCAGTCCTCATCCGTACAAGTAAGGTTGAAGTGAAATTGGTGGCCGATACACAAAAAATTTTCACGGACTTTTTGGGATATTTTTTGAGAAGTTATAATTTTTAGTTTCATCATATCACGCTTTCATTTTATTTCACTTCATTGGTGCACTTAGATTGAACTTTTTTTGACATAACGCTTAAATCAAAATTTTATGTGTCAAATAAAGTTCAACCACATAATACCGCAGCCGAATAAATTACACAAGAGAAAATAGCCAAAATCATGTTTTTAGGGTGCCGTATCTCAAAAGGAATAAACGGAACCCTTATACGATCACTTTGTTGTCCGTCTGTCTGTCGGTCTGTCAAGGCCTTTCTCAGGGACGCGTAGAGGTATCATGTTTAAATTATTATCAAATACTCAGGTCTGCAAACCCAAGTAAAGCAATCAAAAGATACGGCCGTTTAGCCTGAGCGTTTGCTGAGAGACGGGTGACACAGGCGGCAGAAATTGTTATCATGTTGGCAACTCTGCAGATTTCTACGCGGCTGCGCGACGCGTGCTAGTCCGGGAGGTAGCGTTACAAATTATAAAGTTATGCTCAAATAAATAACTTTATTTACCATAACTTTATTTTTTTTACAACTTCCGTAACCTTCCCATCCCAGAGCTAACCCTAAGTTCACTTATTAGTCATTTGAAATTTAATGAAAAAGATGGCAATCGATCGACGTAAAAACACTGTCTAAAATGCAACGCTACCTCCCGTACTATGCATGTCAAACTGCGCAAATGTGTCTGCGTCTCAGCCCTGTATTTATGTGTTGTCTGCCCTGCCTGACCTGCCTGACCTATCTCTCAGCATACACACACACTTATGCTCCGTTTATGACTCATATTTTGACTCTCGCAAGGGAATCACAACCTATAGGGCACTTCCCGTTGACCTAGAACCATGAAATTTGCCAAGAAGCTGTCATGTAGCACAAGTAAAGCAATAAATCCGAAAACTGTAAATTTCCTATAACACCAGAAAAAAAAACAATATCATAAAAAAATATGGAAAAGTCTTCTAACATGATTACCGTGATGAACGAACTATTTATATACGTACAAGTTTGTGCGAAACCCTCGGTGCGATTTCGCACAAACTATTTGCAATCTTTAAAACATGTACCTGCTCTTCGTACAGGATGTTTGGATGCACGGAGCAGCATGAAACAAAATGGCGATAGTTAATCTAAACGAAGGTTTTGACCTTTAATGCGAAGGGCCTACGTGTGACCCTTACCTAGCTTCATGTGAGGATTACTAATCAAAAGAAGCCTCAGTGATCATCTTTACGAAATATGACATAGAGGTTTATAATATAATTTATATTATAATTATTATTAGGTGACCTTGCCAATGCTAGCTCTCACAGGACTCTATACCTACTGCATAGAAACAAAGTAATCTATGGTTATATTGAAATAACTAATTTTTAACCGGCAATTCTTTGCAGAATCCAATGACATTATGAGTAAAAAAGTGTAGATAGATAGGTTACCGACACAACATTGGATATGGAAAAAAATTCCCGACTAACAAATACAAATACAAAATTGTTTATTTACTTTAAATGATTTTACAATTTTCAGTACAGTATTCGAAGCCTCCTTTTAAGTATGAAATACCTGTATTATGGTAGGGGAGGCAATGATGCTAAATTTGTAACTCGAGCGTCTTTGGGACCTACTGGAATTTGAAGATTAGGTGGAATAAAGAAAAAAAGGTTATGTGATATTTTCCCCTTCAGCGGTGGGGGGAGCGTCTACAGGGTTTCAAAAATGTAAAAAAAGCAGTCACCAAGAAATACTCGAGCGCGTCAGATTTTAATAGGGTAGTCGCGCCACGTCTGTCTGATAACGGAAAAATAATAATCTGCCGTTTTGCGTGGTGGGGGTGGCCCTACGAAGGGGTCGAAAATATTTTAAAAAAAAATCTACTCGAGCGCGTCAGACATTGATAAGGGATGTTAAGTGAACCCTCCAGTAGCTCCTATTTTAAAGACTGACGATTTGGACGCGACCATCAGACAGGGCCGATTTTTGAAAATGCAAAAAAAAATCGTGACCTTGATTTACTCGAGCGCGTCAGATTTTTACACAGGCGGTTTTTCATGATGGCCTTGTTGTACTGACCCATAATCTGACAATTATGTTGAGGGATTTCCTTAATCTGACGGTTTGAAAAAAAAAATATATAAAAAATATCGAAATCTCGAAAATGGTTCAAGATATCGAAAAAATGTTTGTACAAAAGTTGTAGAGAATTTAATCTTCTAGAATATTTATTTGAATACATATACCAAAAAACCCAAAGGAAACGAGATATTTGCAATAAATGATTTTTTGACTTTGACCTTGAAAAATCAGTAGTCGCGGGCACCCTAAGATAAGTAGCTTTTGAGACAAGTTTTAGGGTGTCAAAATAAAGGTTTACACAAGTTAATAGCTGACTATCTCTCATTTTGAGGTGAAACTCATAATATTCCTGGACTATACACTTAATAATGATTTTAGCTACTTCGGCTTGTGCAAATCGGCAGATTAATATATTTCCGTGATTCGTGACTAATTTCCTTCAAAATTAAAAAAAAATAATCGCGCTCGAGAAAATCCAGGTGACGTTTTTTTTTTGCAACTTTGCGAGTCTCCAATTTTCTTTCGTCACGCCCAAATTGTCAGATTATTGAAATGTACACTATTTTGCATGTAACTAACTTACCTTACCTTAATCTGACGCGCTCGAGTATTTCAAACCATCGATTTTTTTTTACTAATCTGACGGGCTACCCTAGGCGTTCGACACTACATAGAGGGCTCAGATTTGGTGAGAGTACTTCACAAGGTGCAAGGTTGCCCCCCTTATGTTAATCTGCCGCGCTCGAGTAAATCCCGAAATCCCCTATTCGCCTCCCCTACCATTAGGAGGCATCACTCTTCCATATCATACTTTATTATAAAGAATTGGTTATAACAAAAGCATTTAAGAACAAAAATTATAAATATAATATTATTATCTATGTAAGGTAGTTTTTTTTTTTTTACCAGTGGGAAATTTTTATTAAGTTAGAAAGTTACAAATATAGAATTATAGGATATTAACAATAAATAAAGTATACTATGCTATTTTTACAAAAGTAAATCAAAGAAAAAAAAAATCTAATTAAATACCTAAATAAAAATATATTTACAATAAAAGATTTTCCAAATGGTCCATGGTACCCATAATGTAAGGTAGTTGAATTTATAATATATACTAATAATTAAGAAAATGAAATTATTCGAGGGTAGATTTAAGTTTTAAGTCTAACGCACACATAAATCCTACTAATATTATAAATGTGAAAGTTTGGATGGATGGATGTTTGTTACTCAATCACGACAGAATGTCTGAACGGATCTGGATGAAATTTGGTACAGAGATATCGTTTGCCACCTAGTGGTATAAAAAAACCACATTACGATATCTCTTACCACACGATGGCATTTTTGTTTTTTTTGGGTCACTTTTATTTTTAATTGCTCTCGGTACGTGAAGTGGATCCGTTGATACCGGTGATGCGACACAAGTTACTACACTAATTAGCCACTTTTTTAGCCTCCAGCTTTCGTAGTGCCTGTAACCTATCTACACATTTTACTTTTAATATCATTGATAGAAGCTATCTCAAAATTTTATTAGTCAGTTTTGGCCCCGATAAGTTTTTTTTCGAACGTTATAATTGATTCAACCGCCGGTTTGACCTTCCGGACCGTGCGTTGTCTGATAATTCGCAAGTGCCTATGAAGGTCTCTGACAAATAAAGAAGGCTATTTAAATAATGTTTCTTATCATTTTTTATGAGTCACAGGGGCCACAGGTACGTGGGTTCGATTCCCAAAGGACAGACATGAGGTGCATGATTAGGTAAGTCTGTTTGTCCTGAGTCTGGGTGAAATTATATTCTATAGTACAAGCTCTGCGTTGTTGGTTTGTCCTTAGTTTGAGACCACATCGCTGTGTGTGAACAATGTCCTAGGATAATTTATTTATAATGCTCTGGCATTACGGAACGAGTATCCTACTATAAGAAAAAACAAATCTCCATTTCCAATAGCACATTTTAAAAAAATCCATATAAAAAACCTGTATCACTTTTTATTAAATATTCAAAAAGGAAAATTAATATTATTAGCTGATATTTAGTTCAGTTAAAGGCTATACCTACTTACATTCTACACAATATTTGATCTGAGTCAGATAATGAGTTTCTATTCAGCCAAGACTTATCTCAGATTCCACATTAGAGAAGGACTGAATGGAAATGTGGTTGAAGATAGTATCTACGATCTAATATAGCGTGTTTCATTAAGGACCTCTTTATCATCGCATTGCAAATGTCAAGGAGAAAATTCAAGTCTGGCAATACTCAGTAGATAACTCTATGGATGGTTATAGGCTGACAACTATATCAAATCAAGCAACCAGCGTAATACTGAGCTGGGACCGTTTTGTGGCAAAATGATATCTATTTCCATGTACTTACTAGCTGTTCCGCGCGGTTTCACCCGCGTTCCCGAGGGATCGTATCTTTCCCGGAATAAAAAGTAGCCTATGTGCTATTCCAGACTATAATCTATCTCTATGCCAAATTTCATCCAGATCCCTTCAGCCGTTCTGGCGTAAATGAGTAACAAACATACATCCATCCATCCATCCAAACTCACATTTATAATATTTCCTATATGTACTTATATTGAAAAATATGTATATTGTAAACATATCTAAATGTAGATATAGTATTTTTTGCTATTGTAACGCTACAGCCACTTCACCACGCCAACTAGCCAAGCCATGCAGGCCAGCCAGCCAGCCAGCCAGCCAGGCCAGGCAGCCAGCCATGCCAGCCAGCCAGCCAGGCCAGGCATCCTGCCAGGCCAGGCAGCCAGCCCAAGCAGCCAAGCAATCCAGCCACGCCAGTCAGTCACGTCAAGCCGATTGTCTATGTCCAGTGACTACAACGACGATAACAGCCAATAGGATAAATTCCCGTTGTTGATTGGCCGTAACGCCACTAGTTCTTGTTGCCACCACATGTCATGGTGGGGTGGGCATTTAAATAGGCTGGGAGCTGATTCCTTAGCATTATTCTGTACTATACACTAAGTTGAGACAAAACTCTGTCAATTAGCTGCCAGAAATAAATAAAGTGATAATTAAAGTCGTTTATATTTATATCCCGTTTCACTATAAAATCTTTATTTATTGTACTAGATTGTAATCCAGGTTTTTCTTCAGCTGTGAAATATTTAGGATAATCAAGATCTTTATTACTGCGCTCTCTGTTCCTCGAACAACACTTCGAATTCCTGTTTCTAGGACTTTACATACGCCTTCTTCATGATCAAACCACGCCCTGTTCGCTCTACTAGTTCAGATTACTTCAGATGAGCAATATATAAATTTTACTAATATTATAAATGTGAAAGTTTGTAGGTATGTATGGATGTTTAGATTTTGATGAAACTTAGCACACAGGAAGATCATATCCTTGATTAAAACATAGGATACTTTTCATCCCGGGAAAAGATGGCATTCCTCATGTTTATTTTACCGGGACCAAAATCAAATTTGAAAATTATCTTTTATTGAGAAAACAAGGCGCACTCACAAGGATGAAAATAATTATTTACGCGACTATGATAGATACGTCTCGCTTATTGAGACTCGACCACCGACTGATGTAATCGACTCGTTATGATCCAACCAATCCTTGATGAAACAAATGTTCTATTATTGTTTCGCCACTGAATCACATTGAATGATTTAAGTGACATTCGATGTTCACAATCAAAAAAGCTGAGTGTCAGATCGGTATAGAGTAATCCATGGAAATCGGCGAAAATAATGTCTAGAGAAAAGCTTCTCTATTGTTAAATCCATTAGGTATTTGATTTTGATCGAAGTAAGTGATTGTACATTTTTTCTTGTTACTAGATTTATTCTAGAAATTTCGATGACACGAATATGTACATAATACGTTGAATCCAAAATGGATATTTACCTACTATAAAATTATAGGTTGTTGACATTAATACCCGAACAAGATAAAAACAATTAATATATTTATGTACGCTTATCATAAAAGCAGTTTTTATCAGTCTACTGACCAGAAACTGCATTTTATTGTGATAATGCCTTAATTCTGTGTCAATAATTACAGTGTTTAATGCCAAATTCGTTGTTCATCAACATTGAAATATAAGTTCAATACTGTAGTGAAGTTACCAGCTGTTGGAAAGATAGCCTTCAACTGAATATAATCTGTAAGAAATGCAGTAAGGTAACATTTTTAATTATTGGCTACTTACCAACTGCTTTTCTAAATCCCGCTCTTTGAGATTACTAGAAATATGTGGCTTGTAAAAATAATATAGGATCTATAGTTTTTTAACGTTAACTACATACAAAGAGGCTTTTTTATTAAACTATCTACTGCTATACATAAATTATGAATGCTTGCTTGCAAACGTCATTCTGGTGATCTTTCAATTGAAATGTTTATTCAATTCAAACTGTATAAATATTATTTGAAATGAGTAGGTATACATTTAAATACGTATGTTATTAGTATTTATAAAGTTAAACACTGCATTTTATGTTATAAAAATGTGAAATTGGCGGCTGTTCCACTAAAACTTTTCACTGGATTTTTGGGCCAACCTGAAGAGTCACGATACACGCTTTCACTTCATTCCACTTCACTTGTGCACTTAGATTGTTCTTTATTAGACAAAACACCGCCGATGCTATTCAATAAAACTCAAAATACACGAATTTAATGAAAATATAACGAAAACGCAACATCACTTCGCAAGTTCCCGCCAAAAAGTCCTCCTCACGAACTGCGGCCATACCATTCCACAGGCTCAAAATATTCGAAATTCAAAAATACTTAGACTTATTTAAGTGTCACGATAAATACTACGTATACCATAAATACAGGTAAACTTGAGTAAATACAGTTTTGGATATAAAATGAAATTTATAACAATTGTTGTATCTCAAGGATGACTATTGTTCATCAATCTATCCAATGTTTACTTAAATATTTGCGATCGCTATAAGTAGTATTAATTTGCATTTATTTGGAATGTTTTTAAAATTTTGCTGAAATAATGACATAGATGTGTTATTCTATTTTTTTTTCTTTTTCTATGATTACCTAGGTTTATGTCAAGGAATGCTAACTGCCTCAAATATGCGAAAAAAGCATACCATTTATACAAACAATTACCTAAAAATAAATTAGCACATAAAACATCTAAATATACTCGAAAATATAAAATATAACTCCTTATAAAACATCGTTTTGACATTAATAAAAAGAAGCTGATTTGATATGTCAGTCACCATCCCTATTGTATCAGATTCTATGATACATTCTTGTCAAATCAACATAAACTATGTACCAACATTTGGCCAAACGTTTGGTGAAAATCCGGTGAATAAAATAAATACGGTCCAACGAATCAAACTACATAGATACATACACTTATAGGGCCAAGTTATTTATTAGAAAAAGAAGCGTCAAATTGTCAATGTAACGCCATTGCGCCGGTCGAATTTCGAATGAATTCATTGTGACACGACAAAGCTTTCATGATTACTGTCGGCTCCTAGAGTGTGTTCCATCGTAATAAAGTATAACGTTGTATAAAAGCACTCTTTGACTATAACCATCAACTCAATCTCTTAAACTCGACGATTTCAACAGAATTGACTCCATTTTATCTTTTTCAATTTGTCTGGCGAACAGCCGAGTGTTTTATTTCGTATTTTTTTGGAATGACATTTTCATCAGTTACAAAATACGTGCCGGTCTTATAGCAGTTTATTTCTATAATTTTTATTTTGTTAAAAAGATTTATCTGCAGAAGAGAAATTCACAAGATTTAATTTTCTATTTACTGTAACTGGTTGATTTTTAAAATAGTTCCAAATATTTTTTTTTATTTACACAGGTCCTCTGTTAATTAATAAAGCGAAGTATAGATATTAATTTTTAAGGATGATTGGCCTGTTGGTGTTAAGGTCTTCCTCGTCCCAGCCACCAGGTCGCGGGCAAGGGTGAATCTAGGGGGGTTATGGGGGCCATTACCCCCTTGAATAGGAGCTTGTTTTTGTTAGTCTTTGACTTGTGCGCTTAATTATTTATTCTGTATCAAAGAGCAACTTTAATAATATGGCTTAAGTAGAAAAACTCTATAATAATTACTGTATTTGCTGTCTCTACAATATTTATATTGACATATACTTTTTATTTGTATAAAAAAGAAACAAAACGCAGTGTTTTGTTTCGCGAGCCAATCAACTCCACAAACCTCTACAAACAGTCGACGTAAATGCAATTATTTTTATTTGTTTTACTAAAAATGCGTGCCACAACCGCCACCGCCGTTGTCTTTGTGGCCTGAAGCGTTTTAAAGTACCTAAGCTATGGCCTAAAACGGAAATTGTTTTTGTAAGATTGTCGAATAATATTATGCCTTGGTTTTATTTTATTAGTAAACTCGTTCTGGTGGCTTATAGGGTAAAGATACTTCCTACCTGCATCTTTATACTATAGAGAGCAATCTATATTTTATGTACGGGCTGCTATTTATGTACTTGGAACTGG
Source organism: Ochropacha duplaris (assembly GCA_951361185.1). Taxonomy (NCBI): domain Eukaryota; kingdom Metazoa; phylum Arthropoda; class Insecta; order Lepidoptera; family Drepanidae; genus Ochropacha; species Ochropacha duplaris. The sequence continues at coordinate 2,797,390 of OX592703.1, forward strand.
CCAGTTAAAGAACTATATTAAAAAAGTAATTATAATATTTAAAAATGGAACTCTTTGGCTGCAAAATTGTTTCATGTAGCTGTCATTTGTTTTTTATTTGTGGAGTCATTTTGAAAATTGCGTGTTTTTATCACCATGGATGGATTTAACTCATGAAAATTTTCGTGTTATGATTTATTACGAATTCAGATTCTTAATAGGGAATTCGCTAAGAAAGGATTTTTGAAAATGCATCCCCTTAGAACAACTTGTGCAAAATATAGGTAATTACGAATATTTTCTACGTTCACAAGGAAAGAAAAGAAACATTGTTTCAGAAACCGTATGTAAGTACTTACCAAATCCATTGTACGCATTGCAGTAAAGAAAATTAACGAGGCTTCCCTATCCTAGCTGATAACCTATATTCCTTAAAAGGCTCATGTCTTCTCCATATATCATGGATACTATTTTAAAAATTCACTGGCAACAGTAGCATAGCGAAGTAATTTATTCGAATCTCGTTCTTTACATTATCTTGCCAAAAATGTGCTTTCCGGGACATTCTTAGTGTCTGATTTTTATTTTATACATTTCCACCGACACAAATGTTGCATATTTTATTCCAGAGTCGTGTAAATTGTAAAAAAATGGGTCATTCTGAAAAAAAAAAAACATTTTTTATGGCTCATAAAATGGCTACAATACGATATTATTTCAGCAAATATTTCTAGGGATTTAATATGGCCTAGAAAACTCTAGTATTTCTGTAGAGACTTATATTAGAAAGATCGTAAGTTCCTATTAAGCCGAGGTTAGACGAAGTCGCTTGGATTAGAAATAAGCTTTTTACCTGAAGTCTCACGTAGGGAAATTAAATCTAAGCTCTCATGTAGTTTTAACGTTTTAACTTTATTATTTAGAATACGAATACATTTTATTCGCAAGTATCTACTCTATATTATCTATGAATATGAGTGAAAACCGACATCCGATTTTTTAAAGAAATAGTTAAGGGATCCTAGAGCAAAGAATGCAAACGCAACGAAAGTTATTTTTTTCCGAGAATAAATAAATAAATATCCTCTGTCATTTTTCACACACGGCTATCTGATCCCAAACTAAGCAGAGCTTGTAATATGGAAACCAGATGACTGATATACTACATATACTACATTTTTTTTGTAAATACATACTTAAATAGATAATCACACCCAGACTCAGGACAAACAGACATGTTCACACAAATGTGTGTCCTGGATGGGAATCGAACCCACGACCTGCAGCGTGATAGGCAGTGTGTTAACCAACCACGCCAACCGGCCTGCCCACACAATATATTTTTTGTGTGGGTAGGTAATGTTTGTGTTATTTAATTTTAAGTGTTTTTAGAAATCATTATTATTCTTTGCTGCGGTGCTTTTACAAAGTTTTGATTTATGAAAATAAATTGAGAAATATTTCATGCACTAATTTCTAAAGAAATCTCTTTTCGTGCTTTAACGAATGGAATCTAAATTCTATAAAACATTCGGACCGACAAAAGGCTGAAAACGAGTCGAATTTTTTAATCTAGAATTCCATTGGTAGAGCAGATGCTACGCAGGAGTTTTTCAACTATTTTGAAAATTAATTGGATTCAGACCAATTGTTTTATCACTGAAAATTTTATTTCCTCTTCATTTATGTATTCCTAAGTTTTAATAATTCCTAAGATTTATGTATTTCTGTATAAGTTTTAGTTAGAAATATACCAATTGATATATCATTAATTATTTTAGGTTCGCGTTGACAAATAAATAAATATTCTAATTGATGATTTACTTTATATAAGCTGTATATGGCCAAAGTTAGTAAGCACGCAACGCGTAGAAGGAAACTGGCTCTCAAGTGCAGCTGTCGGACTGGGAACACACCAATAGGTAGAACACTGAGAAGGAAGATGATTTTGTAAGACGTGAAATGCCTCTTTCGATTTTTAGGGTCCCGTACCCAAAGGGTAAAAACGGGACCCTATTACTAAGACTTCGCTGTCTGTCCGTCTGTCTGTCACCAGGCTGTATCTCAAGAACCACGATAGCTAGACAGTTGAAATTTTCACAAATTATGTATTTCTGTTGCCGCTATAATAACAACAATTACTAAAAACAAAATAAAATAAATATTTAACGGGGGCTCCCATACAACAAACGTTATTTTTTTGACCTTTTTTGCTCGATATCAATAATGGCAACAGGTAGGCTTTTGAAATATTCACAAAATACTCTTCTTTAATAATAAATAATAAAATTAAAATAAAATAAATATTTAAGGGGGGCTCCCATACGACAAACGTGATTTTTTTGCCTTTTTTACGGAACCCTTCGTGCGCGAGTCTGACTCGCACTTGGCCGGTTTTTAATAAATGCTGTCGTTTTTCCTAACGGACTATATTTCGATTCGAAATTATTTAGATATAGACAGAACACTAATGATGCAGGTATGAAGTCTGCGTTTGATAATTTTCTGGATATTCCTGTCCTGCCTATCCTGCCTTTATTGGTTACTGTACAGTTATACCCCAATCTTTTATTCTACTTATATTATTAACGTAAAAGTTTGTGTGTCTATGTTTACTATCACTGAGAACCGTAATGGCTGAATTGTCATGAATCTTGCTATAAATATGGAATAGTACATAGGATACTTTTATCTGCGGAAAGCGAGTTAAACCACTGGAGAGATCCAGTAACATATAAAATGATAAAAGCCTTTAATATCATGAAAGCCCCATAAAACAGCTATAAGCTATAATGCACTGAAAGTATAAAATCTTCAGCACCATAATAATTGTGGTCGTAAAATAAAGTAAAATGTCATGACAATTGCAACCTTCAGTCGCAGATGGCTCTGTCTTTTTATCACTTGTTTTATCTGAAGGGAACTTAGATAAGATACTTGTGTGCAATGGATGAGAAATGTTTAAATGAAAATTTAAAAAGGGCGTAAAAAGAGCTCTTCAAGGTCGGCAACACAAGATGACATAAAAATAATGTTTATACAATTTTTTTCCTGCAAATGTTCGCCCAATTAATGCAATATAGTCGCTTGCATATAGTTCTGCTAGAAGTCTAACCAGCTCAATTAACATTTTTTTTAATGTCCTAAATCTGACAAGCAAGCTGTCACATTACACATTAGCAATACCAATTGTATTGCCAATGTGTTGGGTTCTCAAAGAGTCACAAAAGGAATGCGTCAATAAAATCGTTCTAAATTTAAAATCAATCTTATCAAAAAACCTTTAATGATTCTGTCTATTCCTGTATTAATTTAATCCAAGGAACAACTTCGGAAGGGATAGGAAAAATTGCGTGTTTTTAGGAAGTCCCATTAATTAGGAATTAACTGGGTCGGGCGGACCCTCGGGTCCACTCAGTCCCACCCAGTCCCACCCAGTTCTATCCGTGATCCGTCACGTTGCTAAATTAAATAATTTCATAAACAGGGACCTTGTTTGCTGTTATCTCGAGTAAGTGATTGATGTAATTGCTTCATTTTTTTTAAACATTGTTTAGCAACCTACAGTGATTGTTTAATGATTATAATAGTAGGCTGTAGTAAAGTACGCTATTTATTAAACTAAATTATAAACTAACATAGATATTTACATTATATAGCTACAAATAAAAAAAACTAATCTAATACCTACCTAAAATAAACTATTAAAGTGCGTCAAAGAATTCCTCCGCATACAACCTACAGTTGGTTTATTCATACAAGCACTGCTATAAGTTTTAATTGTACACCAAAGAGCAGTTTACGAAAATTAAGAGAAAACATAAATGGCGAGTTTTTGGGTAAGAATTCTTCTATACAATATTTTGTCGGAGTGGAATATAGGTCTAGTGTACCAAAAATATATAAATTTTTGTGACACGATGTTGTTACTTGTCACACAAATGGATTATAATTATCCTGGCATAAGAGAAGGGATACTTTTTATTCCGGGAAAAGATAAATTCCCACGAGAACGCGTATGAAACCGTGGGGATATCCAGATATAATATATTTTAATTAAATGAAAAGAAAATGATTTTTATTCAAATAGGCCTGTTGCGGCGATTCCAACCTCTGCAGACGAAGACTGACTGGCTGACTATTACAGACAAAGTTTGACTTGACATTTAGACGAAAACATAAAGGGACAATTGAAAAAGACGAGACTTCATGACGACGATTTTTCACTACAAGACTTTCTTTGTAAATATTTAAATAAAGACAATTAATTCAACAAGCGGGATTCATTTCACCGCTTCAAGGTGGTCCTTCGAGCTTTTTCGGACAAGCTGTATGGTAATATAGTACCTACATATAATTTTTTATCATTCCAATGTTGACTCGAAGTCAAGCAAAGAGAATGGACATGCTAGATACGACAACGACGGCAGCCGCTACCGCCGACGACATCGGTGGATGCGTTTCTCGAGCCAACTCCCCTACGCATTCTATTGCTTCGACGATTAAGAGGAAGAGGTTGCTGGACGCCCAGATTGACACGGCACGGCGCCTTGCCCAAATTGAAAAAGACCTAGCAGTAAAGGAATTGGAACTGCAGACCGCTGCAATAGACGAAGAGTTTGACAGCCGCGCCCCCTCTCGGGCACCTTCTATGCGAAGTTTAAATTTTATTCAGTCTGAGCCAAAGACTATTGGCACTACTTCAAAACCCACAGACGAGGTTAGTACCCATCTGAGTAAATTCTTTGCCCGGCAACTCTCAATTAAGAACCTGCCAGAGTTTTCCGGAAGCCCAGAGGAGTGGCCTCTATTCTACAGCCAATTTATGAGCACGTCAAAACTATGCCACTACACTGACGCAGAAAATATAGCACGCTTGACGAAGTGCTTAAGAGGGAAAACACGTGACGCCGTTTCTGCTCTATTAATAAGTGCTACCAACCTAGACAAGATTGTAAATACATTAAAATTAAGATTTGGCCGTCCTGACTATATTATAGAAGTGATGCTCTCCAAGATTCGTGACAGACGAAATATACGTCATGATGACTTAAACTCCCTTATTGAGTACTCTACATCTGTGCAAAATATTGTAGCTACCATGACCGCCACGGATGAAGTGGGTCACCTGACAAACCCTACCTTAATGAGAGAGATCATTAGCAGACTACCATCCACTTTACAACTTCAGTGGGGTATTTATGTACAAAATAAGGATGTTAAGACTGTATCCCTATCAGATGTAGCGGACTGGCTCATGTCAGTTGCCAACGCAGCAGTACACGTCGCACCTTTGTTACCCTATGAGGAGAGTAAGAGAGAAAGATATAGACAGACTTACACGGAGAGACGTCCTATACATACAACGACAAAAACGAATACATGTTCCTTATGTAGTGCGTCACACGACTTACAGAAGTGTGCATCATTTGCTAAAATGAACGTTGACGATCGCTGGGAGCACGTGACGAAGAGTAAACTCTGCTTTGCCTGTCTGTCAGCGCGACACCAGTTGAAGGACTGCAAGGAGAGTTCTCGATGTTCTGAGCCGAACTGTTTCAGGCGTCACCATCCACTATTACACGCCTTACCACTAGAAAAGCAGAAAACGCAGCCAGTTGCGAGCACTACAACTGCGACGACCGTAAGCCACTGCTGTAAGGAAAATGACATAATTATTTTCAAAGTGGCACCCGTCGTGATCTCTGGTCCAAAATGCGACGTTGAAGCCCTAGCATTCCTAGACGAGGGTGCGGCGCTGACTTTGATTGACGAATCCTTGCTAGAGCGCACTGGGATCACAGGCTCTGCGTCTGACCTACAGCTACGCGGCGCAAATGGCATGACAACTACAGAGTGTGCATCGAAGTCTGTTTCATTTAAAATACGAGGACGCTTTTGTAAAAATGTTTATAATCTTTCTAATGTTCGTTCTGTAAAATGTTTGAATTTGCCTGTACATAATTTTAATTTTAAGAAACTTGTAAATAGGTTTCCTTATTTAAATGACTTTGTAAATAACTTTGACATGTCGATGACTTATGACAAACGACCATTGATATTGATAGGATCTGACAATATCGACCTTATTGTGTCCCGGAAAGTGATACAGGGACCTAAGACTGGACCTATCATATCGGAGACTTGCCTAGGCCACATTATACACGGTCGGTTGTCCCGTTTGACTCCTTCTGACGCTTTGACTTTTCATTTTTGTGCATGTGACGAACTAAACGACACTTTAAAACGTTTCTATACCACGGAAGCCTTTGGTACGAAGCCGACGGTCGACACACCTCGGTCTCGTGAGGATGAAATATCTCTTGGTATTTTACGCAACACCACCAAACAACTACCAAACGGACGGTGGGAAACCGGGTTACTTTAGCGACAGGGTCAGCTACGACTGCCTGATAGTTTTAATGTCGCGAAGTTAAGGTTGAAAGGCATTCAGAGAAAAATGCACAAGATTCCTGAATTCGAAGTGCAGTACAAAAACAAATTGCAGGAAAATATCTACCCCATTTTGCCGTTTTTAATCCAAATAAACCTAAAAAACTAAGACTCGTATTTGACTCAGCAGCTAAGTCTGAAGGCAAGTCCCTCAACGATTTCTTACTGACAGGTCCAGACTTGCTAACTTCCCTTCCTGGTGTTCTTTTAGGATTCAGAAGCCGTAAAATTGCTGTCATTGGTGATATTCAGGAAATGTTTCATAGGGTAATTATAAGAGAGGAAGACAGACAAGCCCAGCGTTTCCTGTGGGAGTCCGAAGAGTACATCATGAACGTTATGACGTTTGGAGCTGCCTGTTCACCATCGTGTGCCCAGTACGTTAAGAACGAGAATGCGCAAAGGTTTGTACAGACTCATTCAGAAGCTGTAGACGCGATAATAAATCATCATTATGTCGATGATTTTATATACTCACTTGATTCTGAAAAGGAGTGTATTCAAATAGTTGATGACGTCATCATGATCCACGCCGCTGGCGGCTTTAATATGACAAATTTTACTTCTAGTTCTAAGAACGTGCTTAAGCACCTTCCTGTCAAAAAACTGGCTACGGGGGGGGTCAAGTTTATTTTTGACGACGAGTACATTGACCGTGTATTGGGTGTAAACTGGGATCCGAGTGTTGACTGTTTTACATTCCAGCTTAAGCTTCTTAAGATAGACGCCGTGATTAAGACTGGAGAAAAACGACCAACGAAACGCGAAGTCTTGAAACTCATTATGTCAGTTTTCGATCCACTGGGATTCCTACTGTTCGTGACTGTGAACGCCCGCATACTATTGCAAGACATCTGGAAGTCTCAAATTGGTTGGGATGACGAGATAGAGACTAAACATTTTGACAGATGGAAGCGATGGCTTCAGCTGCTATTAAAAACTCGTGACATAAGGATTCCGAGATGGCTATTTAGCGATGACAAATGTAAAGACGAAGCTGTAGAGCTTCACATATTTTGCGACGCGAGCTCGAAAGCTTTTGCAAGTGTCGGTTATGTGCGGTTTAAGACTACTGAAAACTCTTGGTGTATTTCCTTTGTAATGGCTAGAGCTAGGGTTGCTCCTTTGAAGACCCTAAGTATACCAAGACTCGAGCTCCAAGCTGGACTCATGGGTGCGCGCTTAGGTAAATTTCTAATGAAGCACATTAATTGGCCAATTTTGAAAACTGTTTACTGGTCAGACTCAAAGACAGTCCTAAGCTGGCTTAGGTCAGAATCTGGACGATTCAAGCCGTTTGTAGCTCATCGCGTCAGTGAAGTCAGCGAGCTGACGGGGGTGGGGAACTGGCGATGGGTTCCATCGCATTTAAACCCAGCTGACGACGCTACAAGAGACGAACTTGTTCAGACCGGCAAATGGATGTCTGGCCCCGATTTTTTATATGGACCTGAACAAATGTGGCCAACCGAAGTAGAGCCCAAATCACTCGACCCTGATGACATTGAGGTAAAACAACTGTGCGTCCTTACAAATGACATTAGCCAAAGCCTACCGGACGTGAGCAGATTTTCATCGTACTGGCGTTTGGTACGCGCAACTGCTTGGTTACAACGCTTCCTCTATAACTGCAGGAATAAATTAGACAGACATTCCGGTGAACTACAAGTCAGTGAAATTCATTCAGCAGAAACTCTATTGCTAAAAGATTGTCAGCGGCGGTTTTATGCTGCAGATATAGAAACATTATTGAGGTCGCAATCGGTTAATAAAAGCAGCTCGCTGCGACAGTTATCACCTTTTTTGGACTCGGAACAAGTACATCGTGTTGGTGGCAGAATTTCGACCGCTAACATAGACTATAATGCGAAGAACCCTATAATCCTACATCCCAAGGATCCTTTGACACGACTTATTGTACAGCAATATCATATAGACACAGGACATTGTGGTAGGGAGACAGTGCTGAACAACTTGCGCTCAAGATTTTGGATTATACATGGCCGAAATGCAGTTAAATTAGTGTTCTCAAACTGTCAAGACTGCAAGATTCGCCGTGCAGAACCCTCGCCTCCTCTGATGGGACAACTACCGAGCATGAGGCTAACGTCAGGTGGACGAGCTTTCACCTACACAGGAGTTGACTATTTTGGACCTATGACTGTCAAGGTAGGACGACGCCACGAGAAGCGCTACGGTGCACTATTTACATGTCTGACGGTGAGGGCTATACACATTGAAATAGTCGCCGATTTAACGACTAGTAACGCTATAATGGCTCTACGACGCTTTATAGCTAGACGTGGTTGCCCGAGTCAGCTGTGGTCAGACAATTCCACAACATTTAAAGGAGCAGACCGAGAACTCCGACAGTCAGTTCAATCGATCGACAATGAGGAGCTCATTAGGTTTGGCAGTCGACGAAACATGGAGTGGCATTTCATCGCCCCTAATGCTCCACACATGGGTGGCTGTTGGGAGCGACTAATTCGATCAGTGAAGATTGCTATTAAGGTAACCCTAAAAGAGCGAGTTCCGTCTGACCAGACTCTCCTGACAATTATGGCAGAGGTCGAGTTTATGATTAACAGTAGACCCCTAACCTATGTACCGCTTGACCACGAAGATGACCTACCCCTCACACCAAATGACTTCCTGCTGATTAAGACAACTGAAATAGACTGTACACTTGGACAGTTTTCTGAGCATGACCTTCTTAGACGAGGCTGGCGCGAAGGACAGATGCTGGCTGACCTAATGTGCCGGAGGTGGGTTAAGGAATACCTGCCGACGCTGACACGACGAGACAAGTGGTTTAGAATCACAGAACCTTTGGCGGAAGGAGATGTGGTGATAATTGCTGACGACCAAGTGCCGCGTAACATGTGGTTGCGCGGTATTATATCCAAGACATACCCTGGCAGGGATGGCCAGGTGAGAGTGGCCGACGTATTGACAGGACCTGATCGGACTGGACAACGACGACTTTACCGACGACCAGCGACGAAACTATGCAAGTTGGACGTCCGCCGCTCCTCATCTTGAGTATTAGGGTTCTAATACGGAGGTGGGGATGTTGCGGCGATTCCAACCTCTGCAGACGAAGACTGACTGGCTGACTATTACAGACAAAGTTTGACTTGACATTTAGACGAAAACATAAAGGGACAATTGAAAAAGACGAGACTTCATGACGACGATTTTTCACTACAAGACTTTCTTTGTAAATATTTAAATAAAGACAATTAATTCAACAAGCGGGATTCATTTCACCGCTTCAAGGCCTTTACAAGCACTTATAAATAGTCTAGACTCTGACACGGTTCGGAAGGGTGCTTTTGCTGAGAAGAACCGGCAATAAACTCATCAATTACTCTTTTCAAAATCAACTTACACCTACCTACAATCTCTAAAATTATGCATTACCTACAATCCAACTTGATGTAATTTTATCATTATTTAAAATACTAAAGGTAGAGTACTACGTAAGAACGAAAGTCTGTGTGTATGTTTGTGTAATTTGTTACAATTCTGCTCCATAACGGTTATTTTAGTGTAATAATTTATTGCTTGGGCTCTAAGTAGAATCCTACTTAAGTATTATTCTGAAAACAAACTTGAAAAACCTTCAAGAATGATTCCGGTCGGAAGCTAATGAATTAATGTGTTTGGAACTTACTCAGTAGGTAGGTATGTGATTTATGTACGTGTCTGGACTTGGCTTTCTCCTACCCTCATATAAAATAAAAATAGTTGATACTTCAACTCCATAAATCATAATTTATAGTACCACAACATAACATTGTTGCAATAATTTTATATTGCAACAAATTTTATGTTACGGCGTCATTTATTATTTCTCAGATTTATATCACCATAACACTTTTAAATCATGATGCCTATTTTGCGTTATACCGCGTGACTCGCGTCACACAGGAACGCGATCGGCTTCCTTTTTCAAATTCACCTTTACTGTGCTTCACTTTATGTGCGCGGGGCTCTGTCTACGGTGGTAACGTACTTCGTAGTACTCGACTGGCTGGCTACCAACCTCAAGTCGAAAATCTTTGATTGCAATTGCACTTGAGAGCCAGTTGCCTTGCCTTTAAGGCATAGTAATAAGGTGCACAATCTCCCTGGTATAGCTAATGTCTATAGGCGATGGTAGTCACTTACCATCAGGTGACCCGCCGGCCTCGTTGTCACTAGTGATATTAAAAAAAAAACAACTTTTACAGTCGAACCATTTGCGCAAGCACCACAAATCATATCACTGGACAACAACAAAACACAGTATCATTAGTAGATAGTAATAAGAGAGAGATAAAAGATAATTTGTCCACATGGTAGCATCCTTCATCCGCAAATAATTAAGTGGCCGCAAATGAATTAACGTCAGACGGGAATTCGTCTTCCTTTCACAAATGATTTTGCTATTATGTTGTTTGTTTTAGGCAATTGTTTACAGGGTCGCATTAGGGATTCACTGTAATATAAAATGTATTTATTAATCTTGTGTTTTTTTTTGTTTAATTTAATATTGGTTGTCAGTTGCTAGTGACATCTGTCAGTGATGGCCACGAGTTTCAATTTAAAGTTGAGCTTACAGTTATTTAAAAAAATAAAATGTCATTTTATGCAACACTAACACTGAATCGGTGTTATTGAAATACAATATTTTGGTACCTACACTCAAAGCATATGTTACTATTTTCTACACATTTTTTTGGATAATTGTTCCTATAGGATAAACTAAAAAATCCTTTACTGATTTAAAAAAAACATTCACTCTTTTTTCTAATCCTTTCAGTCGCATACATTTTCTTCAGTTTTAATTTCTTCTTTTTTGTTATAGTCATATTCTCACATTCACTGTAATGTCTTCTACCGTACAAGTCCAGTCCTGTTTTATTGAAATTGATGGTTGTTCCACTAAAACTTTTCACTGACTTTTTGGGACAACCTGAAAAGTCACAATCCACGCTTTCATTTCATTTCACTTCACTTGTGCACTTAGATTCAAGTGTGCATCCCTTCACTTGTGTTATAGTGCTATATATGCATCTCTGTAAGGAATTAGAAAAAACCGGCCAAGCGCGAGTCGGACTCGCACTTGGCGAGACAAAAAAAACACGTTTGTTGTATGGGAGCCCCCCTTAAATATTTATTTTGTTTTGTATAGCGGCAATAGAAATACATAATTTGTGAAAATTTAATCTGTCTAGCTATCGCAGTTCTTGAGATACAGCCTGGTGATGATATCGAGCCAAAAAGGGCAAAAAATTGCGTTTTTTGTGTGTTTTTAGTATTCGTTGTTATAGCGGCAAAAAAAAACATAATTTGTGAAAATTTCAACTGTCTCGCTATCGCGGTTCTTGAGATCCAGCCTGACAGACAGACGGACGGACAGACGGACTGACAGCGAAGTCTTAGTTATAGGGTCCCGTTTTTACCCTTTGGGTACGGAACCCTAAAAAGAGTGGGACGCGTCATCGTAATGGCACTATCTATAACATGGGCTATATTTTATTAAATCCCTCGGACATATATGTGAAAGCTATATAAGGCGATGATAGCTCAGTGGTAAGTGACGTCGGATACCGCGGCGAAGGTCGTGGGTTCGAATCCTACAATGAGCTTGAGCTTTCGGTGAAGGAAAACATCGTGAGGAAACCACAGCACGGTGGTAGGGTACTATGAGGTACTCGACTGGCTGGCTACCACCCTCAAGTTGAAAACCTGTCGCCAAGCACCTGTTGGTGTGTTCCGGTAGTTGCACTTGAGAGCCAGTTGCCCTTGCCCTTAAGGCATTGTAATAAGGTGTACAACACGTTGGCAGTCCCCCTGGTATTGCCAATGTCTATAGGCGACGGTTGTCACTTACCATCAGGTGACTCGCCTGCCTCGTTGTCACTAGTGACATAAAAAAAAAAAAAAAAAAAACTAGTATTATTAGATAAGAAAAGAATAATAATATTTTTACGAAGAACAAACGTGGTAGTTGATTGACTTGCTTGCTTGTATGACTTCATATAATTGAAGCTGGAAAAGTTAATACGTACGTCATGTTTTTTGGTAAATTAGTTTAACTAGTACACATATAGGTATTATATCTTGGAATAAAAATATACAATACTTTTTATATAGGGAAAAGATAAGATCCCTCGGGAACACGGGTGAAACCGCGGGGCGGTAAATTGTTTTATGGGTTCAATCAAATTGTTAATCTGTCGCCAAGTATTGCAATAAATATTGCAAGGTAGGTCCAGGTACTTGTAGGTTAATATGAAGAAAAAAGAAGAAGACTTTTAGATAATACAATAGGAAATACGAAAGGTACCAATGTGTATCAGCAAATTGTGAACCTTGACGAAAATAAGAATATATTCTATGTTAAATATACTAAGACAGATTGAAGGGACCCGTCGACCCCTGTTAGATATATAGACGCATTTATTATAGATCTTTTTGTCGCTGTATATATGTTTGTAATTTATTCATTTTTCTGCTTAGGTTATCTTCAGCTAGGATCACAGTCAAGCCTTGTAGTCATTTATTGAACTTGTATATTTATATCAGAAGTCATCAGGCAGGTGGGTCACCTGATGGTAAGTGACTACCGTCGCCTATAGACATTAGCAATACCAGGGGATTGGCAACATGATGTCAACCTTTTAAGGCGATGAAAGCTGTGGTAATGACTTTAGACACCGCGGCGAAGGTTGTGGGTTCGAACCCTACAATGTGCTTGAGCTTTCGATGAAGGAAAACTTCGTGAGGAACTGGCTGGCACCTATCGGTGTTTCGACAGCTGCACCTGAGAGCCAGTTTCCTTCTAGACTTTATGAGCTTACCACTTACGGCCACATCATCAACACGATTGTGATATTGCGATCGAACATAAGCTCCAATATAATAATTTGACAGCGTCAAACTTGACGCATCAAAATTTCTCGGCATAAATATTTTATTATTTTAATATTAATTTTATCGTTTTGTTTCAGATCGGTGGTTGGTGTGCGTGTCTCGTATCCTGCCGGGAGGTGATCTGCCGCCTCCAGGGCTGCATCTCTTTCTGCGCAATCGGCATAGGCGGCCATCAACACACCCGGTCTCAAGATAATTTTAGTGCTATGTTTTAGTTTTATAAATGCTCCCTTTGGGCATACATGTTGGTCCTGGCACCAATTCTGACCCACATCCTTGCAGCCAGGTTAGTGGTACATCGCATGAAAATTTGCTGAGATGTGGGCAGTGTTCTCATCCTCGCTATTTTCGTGGAAACCGTGGTCTGAAAATTCATATTGGAAAGGTACATAAACCTGTTTCAGTATTAATCAATCAGACTAGCTCTGCTAATTCTGGCATTTTAAATTCGACCACAAATTCAAATACTTCCGAGCAACCGTTTTGGCAAAGGATTTGTTTTTTAAAAAATAATGTTCCGGTATTAAAGCGAATACCTCGCGGAGCACGTTTCTGTGTGGCTTCAGCTTTATGTCTATCTATAGACAAAATTCTTAGCCAGAATTCGCAGAGTGCTTGGGAAGAACTGCTCACATTTTCTTACAGGGTGCTGCATGTTCCTAATCGCCAGCAAAATGAGATCTCTCTAACTCAAAAAATAAAAAATAATTGTTCACATCCAGAATTGGCCTCAATTCCAATATATTCGAAAAGTCAATTTATCAATCAGGCAAACCCTATTAGAAAAATTGAAAATAAAGCCAACGACGGCGATTTCAAGGGAGCAGCACAGCTTTTATTTTCAAGCGATGTTGTCGCTGCAGACACACCTGAAACCCTCTGTGCTTTAAGGTCTAAACATCCACCTCCGCTCCCAAATATAATTTTTCCGGATCCCCCTTCATCTGACCAAACCAGTCTAAATTGTACCTCCAAAGATCTTCTAAATGTAATTTTATCCTTTAAACCTGGCTCTGCTGGCGGCCTCGACGGTTTTACACCACAGCATTACAAAGATCTTGTTTGTGGTGCCGCCGGGGACGCTGGCACTAAATTGTTATCGAGATTAACCTCTCTTATAAATTTTATGTTGGCAGGAAAGGTGCCGAGCCCCATCAACGAGATCATTTATGGGGCCAACCTTTGCGCCCTTTCCAAAAAAGACGGTGGTATAAGACCGATCGCGGTGGGTAATACTATCCGTCGTATGGCTTCCAAAATTTGCTGTCGTCACATTCTCCCGATAGCTACTGATTTATTTCAACCAATTCAACTTGGTTTTGGCTCAAAGGGAGGTTGTGAGGCAGCGGTACATGCGGCTCGGACCTTTCTTTTAAATAACGGAGGTGATGTTCTGCTTAAGGTTGACATAAAAAATGCATTTAACTCTGTCAATAGGGCCGCTATGTTGACACAAATTAGGGATATTTGTCCTGACATATATTCTTACTTGTGGCAATGTTATGGCCATCCTACAAAACTTTTTTATAAAACACAACCGATCATTTCCGGTGTAGGTTGTCAGCAGGGCGATCCTCTCGGTCCTGCCATTTTTAGTTTGGCCATTCAACCAATCATATCTAAATTACAGTCTAAATTTAATGTTTGGTATCTAGACGATGGAACTCTTGGAGGTGATGCGACTTCTGTTATCAGAGATTTAAAATCTCTAACTGAAAAATTTTAAAAAATTGGTCTTGATTTTAACTGCTCCAAATGCGAGATCCTAGTTTCAGATTCTGTTCCTGAATCTGAGAAATCCAAAATTATTCAAGATTTTAATGATTTGGCACCAAATATTAAATTAATCTCAAGGGATTCGCTTCTTCTTCTCGGAGCCCCCGTCTTAGATGAATCCATTCCTGGGTTTTTTGAGCAAAAGATACAAAATTTTAATGAATCCTCTTATCGACTTTATGACATAAATGCGCATTATGCATTTTTTATTGTACGACTATGTCTTTT
This sequence comes from Ochropacha duplaris, assembly GCA_951361185.1. NCBI lineage: Eukaryota > Metazoa > Arthropoda > Insecta > Lepidoptera > Drepanidae > Ochropacha > Ochropacha duplaris. The sequence continues at coordinate 2,812,753 of OX592703.1, forward strand.
TGTGCCGAAGTTTACGTATTTACTCCGCTGCACCCACTTATTCAAATTCGATCAATTATTAGAAACTTTGGACAACATGATCAAAATTTCTCTTTCTAAAATCCTAAATTGTTGCCTAGACGACAACAAAGTGTGGTCTCAAGCCACCCTACCCGTACGATATGGTGGCCTAGGAGTGCGTAAAATTTCTAGCGTATCTGTTAGGTTATCTCCAAATAAACTTAGATGAAGTTCTAACACCTTTAGAAAAATAGAATTTTGACCCAGCATGTGGGGTAAGGAAGAGAAGATGGGTGACTTACCTCGGGCTCCCAAAACACTGTTCTTCCAGCACTTTTTGAATTTAAATTGAACACCGACGCGTTTTCGATGTCGTTGTTGCAACGAGTTCAGGTGACACTGACGTTTGTTTTTAACGCCCAGAGATGGCGCTTTATAATGAGCCGAGGTAATGAAGTAGGTTATTATGGAGGGAATTTAGGATTACATGCTCTAACATTTCCCCCCACTTGAAATCATCAAAGGATTTCACAAACAAAATACAATAAAAATTAGCAGTCGTCCATGATCGGTCGAATATCCATATGGTAATTGGTAACGTTTCCAGTCCCTATCCTAACATTGTATAAATTAAACAAAATAATTAGTTGAAAGTAAAGAACTTAAGTACTAAATGAAATACAGAAAGACTTATTGTTGAATAGGTAAAGGACAAATCTTTGCGACAGGTCTACGAAGGAGACCATTATCAGTGCGGAGAGTAACGACTCGCACCACGCCGTCGGTGCCAGGATGCACGCTTTCGATTCTACCATAACGCCATTCTAAAGAAGGACGATTTTTATCGACCATCAAAACAACGTTGCCAATTTTGACATTGTCGGTATTAATGATCCATTTTGATCTTTGTTGTAAAGTGTGTAGATAGTCGCGCTGCCAAGCGCGCCAAAAACATTGAGTAAGTTTTTTAAGCATATCCCATCTTGCTAGAGGACTGACATAGGAATCAGTGAGATTTGGTTCAGGCAAGGATACCAGAGGGCACCCTGTTAGGAAATGTCCAGGGGTTAGAATATCTACTTCGTTCGGATCTGTAGATATCACACAGAGAGGCCGTGAGTTGAGCACAGCTTCGATTTTAGTGAGAATAGTGGTCAATTCCTCGAAAGTCAAGACTTGAGTGCCTACTACTCTCTTTAAATGAGATTTCATGGATTTAACTCCACTCTCGAAAATTCCCCCAAAATGACTCCCAGCGGGAGGGTTAAATTTCCAAATAATATTACGTTTAGCAAGATTGGATTCGATTGCGGAAGACTGTTTAAGTAAGAATTTATGTGTTTCATCAAGATAGTGCTTAGCGCCTACAAAATTTGTGCCGTTATCGGTTAAAATTGAATAGCAAAGGCCGCGTCTTGAGACGAATCGATCAAGAGCTGCTAAGAAAGCAGGAGTCGATAGTTCGGTCACTAGCTCAATGTGAATTGCCTTGACGGCAAGGCAAACTATGATGCAGACGTAAGATTTGTAAGTCCGAGCGTTGCGTCTTCGGCTTTCCTTTATAACGAATGGTCCCGCAAAGTCAATCCCGACGTTTTGAAAGCATCGCGAGGGTTGAACTCTGGACGGAGGAAGATCACCCATCATAGGTTGAACCAAAATAGGTTTAGCTTTAAAACATGGTACGCATTTTGATAAACGCGATCTGATTAAATTACGGATACCTAAAATCCAGAAACGTCTTTGAACTAACGATTGCAAAGTACGAGGACCGCAATGTAAGTAAAGAATATGATAATAATCTATTAAGAGTGTTGATAACTGAGAATCCTTTGAAAGTAAGAAAGGATGGGTAGCCGATTCAGATAAATTGGCGTTTTTTAAACGTCCCCCCACTCGAAGCAAACCCGCCTCATCGATAAAAGGATTTAATTTTTGTATAGAGCGAGAGCAGTTTTGTTTCAATCGAATTGCTGCGATCTCGTTCGAAAAAGAATTAGTTTGAACGTGTCGAACTAGCGTGTGTAGTGAAAACTCGAGTTCACTAACCGTAAGTCCAGATTTGAGTCTACAATCGGATTTTTGTTTTGAATTATTAATGAAGCGGAAACACCAGGCGAGTACGCGCTGAATCCGAGAAAATGAGGAAAATCTATTCAAAAGATTAAATATTATTTTATTATTAACGTGATCACTCACAACATGAGTGACGAGAACGGTTTTCAATTCGGGAACGGCCTTTAACAGTTCGACCGATTGATTGATAGGCCACATGTCACACTCTTCAGAGAGCCACTTCGGGCCTGACCACCAGGAGGGGGAGGATACAAGCTGAGAACAGGTAAGCCCTCGACTGCAGTGATCAGCCGGATTGTCTTGTGTAGACACATGACGCCACTTGTCAGCACTAATATTGTCAGTTATCTTGACTACACGATGAGAGACAAATGTCTTTAGCTTGTGTGGTTCGGTTTTAAGCCACGATAAAACAGTGCTGCTATCAGTAAAAGCATGCATTTGAGTGAGATTGATATGACGGTGGAGAAGGTTCCACATGTGCTTTAAAACTCGGGAGAGTAAAACGGCACCACAAAGCTCAAGACGATTGACAGTTAGGGGTTTCAAAGGGGCTACCTTTGACTTGGCAATAAGTAAATGAACCGATATTCCGTTATCACCAATGGCTCGAACGTAGACGCAACAACCATAAGCCTTGGTAGATCCGTCACAAAATCCTACTAACTCGAAATGAGTAGCATTGGAGTTCGAGACTCGCCGTGGGAGTCGAACATCTTTTAGAACACTCAATTCTGTAACGAACTCCTGCCAGTCTTGAGCTACATCAGATGGGACAGATTCATCCCAAGTGAGTTGAAGTCGCCACAGTGTTTGTAAAATAAGTTTAGCTAGTAAGACTACTGGTGTCAACCAGCCAAGTGGATCGTAAATACGAGCGACATTAGAGAGAATGGCACGTTTAGTACAGTTCGAATTTAGCTGCGAGAGAGAGTAAGTAAATATGTCTTGAACTGGATCCCATTGAATACCAAGAATTTTTAAAGTATGTTGATTTTGATCATCACAAAACTCTTTTGGAATTTGACAATGCTCAGAAGGTAACTGAGAGAGAAATTCTTTAGAGTTGCTACTCCACTTACGGAGTTCAAACTGCGCACAGGATAAAAGATTGATTAGCTCATCCTTGAGCTGCAAGGAATTTTCCACGTCTGATGCCCCAGCTGTGATATCATCCATAAACGTATCATGGAGAAGAATATGGGCTGCGCGAGGCCACTGGGAACCATGATCTTGGGCAACCTGATGAAGAGTTCTGATCGCCAGGAAAGGAGAACTGCTCACGCCATATGTGACGGTATTTAGCTCATACTCATTTACGGGATCGTTCGGCGAAGCTCGCCACAAGATATGCTGCCAACAACGATCTTCAGGACGAAGTTCAATGTTGCGATACATTTTTGTGATATCCGCAGTGAATACGATTGCGGGAAAACGAAACTTTGTGATGATGTCAATAATATCGTTTTGTAGTTTGGGACCAGTATAAACAAGATCGTTGAGAGATTTACCGTTCGTGCTTTTCGCACTTGCATCGAATACAACCCTCAGTTTAGTTGTAGTGCTTTCAGGACGTATGACGCAATGATGGGGAATGAGATATTTCCCGCTTGGAGAGGACGGTTCAATAGGCTGCATGTGTCCTAATGATTCGTACTCCCGCATAAAGTTTGAGTAATCCGCTTTAAGCTTCTCATCGCGATTGAGGCGCTTTTCTAAATTAGTTAAACGCGATAAAGAATGTTTGTAAGAATCACCGAGATCATCGTACGGCTCCTTTAAAAGAATAGGAACGACGTATCGACCGTCCGGTTTTTTATATGTAAGTTTTGAGTATATTTCCTCGCATTTGATATCGTCTGGGTTTGAAACACTGACCAACGGGGACTCTTCGACCTCCCAAAAGCGCTTGACCACTTCGTCTATGGCAAAGGTGGAAGCTAAGAGGGAAGAGACCGTGGGAGGCGGTCGACAATAATTGGTGTCGAGCTTCCCAGTGATAACCCAACCGAATACGCTGTGGAGGGCGACTGGTAGTCCAGGCCCTGCTTCTATACGCTGACCATCGTAGATCATATGAAACAATTCCGCGCCGATCAACAAATCAATGTTAGCCGGCTTATCGAACTCGCTATCGGCTAAGACTAAATGTTTATAAGAGTTCCTAACAACTACCGGAACTTCAGCCGTCGGCATTACATTTGTGATGTTAGACATCACAATAGGACAAATGTTAAAAGAAGGTGCATTTGAGTCCTGTGGTGAAATAGTGCAAGAAGTAACACCCTGTATCTGGTGTACAATGTTTTGACCTAGACCGGCTACGGCTACATTGCAGCGACGTAACGGTAAGCCCAAACGTTTTGCACATTTTTCACTTAAAAAGCAATCCTGCGCTCCGCTATCGATCAGCGCTCTGACAAGTAAAGACTGACCGGGCTTGCTAGTATGACGCACACAAACAGTACAGGTGCCCAACAGTACTAACGCACGACTTTGTTCGACGAGTGGGCCAGCACTACTCGCGCACACGGTGGTGGTGGTGGTGCTAGGAACCTCGGAGTTCCCACTCGCTGTCGGTACGGCAATGCTATTAGGATTACCGGCACCGGGACCGGGGCCAGTGACGTCAGCAGTGGCAGGATGCAACAATGTATGATGACGTGCACCACACGAAAAGCAACGAGATTTTGAATAACATGAATCAGCATGATGATTTTTACGTAAGCAATTACTACATAAATTATTATTAGTTACAAAGTTATTTTTATGTAAATAATTCAATGATTTAAATGCAGAACATTTGTAAACAGAATGTGGTAACGAACAAAACACGCAAGATTCAACCTTATCGCAGCTGGAATAAGGTTTAGTATTGGCGGTAAAAGAAGAAGACTTATAGTTTTTATTTTCACTATTATTACGAATGTTCCGTGGGAAATTAGACTTTACTGGACTGTATTTAGTATGGTTATTACCGGATTGACTCGACTCACTCGCTTCTAATACCTTCACATAACTTTGTAAAAATGATAAAAGATCGATAAATGTAGGTACTTGTGAATTATTTTGTGATTCGAAACGCTTGCGAGTGTCGAGATCCAGAGCACGGGATGCCAAGTAAAATAAAATATACTCGCCGAGATTATCAATTTTAGCCGCCTTAAGGGCGTTTACACACTCGCTTAATACGCTAGTGAATTTACGTAACTCAAATAAATTACCATTTTTTAAAGAAGGATAGTTGCATATTTTATCAAGGTAGTTATTGGACAGGATTCTTTTGTTTTCAAATCGATCTATTAATGCGTCAAAAACAACCTGATAATTATCAGAGGTTACTGGAACGCCTTTTGCGATTGATAATGCAGGACCAGACAGACAAGTTATTAAATAATGAAATTTTTCGATTTTACTTAAGTTATTATTTTCATGAATCATACACGCGAAGGTGTCATAAAAAGTTTGCCAATACTCAATGTTTCCATCGAACTTAGGCAGCTCGAACTTTGGTAACCGAACATGACCGACTGGTTTTATGGTAGCATCAGATGTGCTAGAAGATTCTGTTACACTCATAAAAGTACTATAGGCATCGACGACAGCATAGTACAAATCGTCAAACGCCGATATACTCTGCATGTCTATGGGTGAGTCTGGCTTGACCTTTAATTTCAATGCGTTGACCTCATTTGTAAAATCAACATATTCCTGTCGCAAAGATTCTACCCGTCTGTACCTAGCCTTAAATTGGCTATGTTTTGATTTGTCGTGTTTTAATTGTTTACTTAAATCGAATAGTATTTGAATGTCTTTAAAAACATATTCACGTTGAGATGTGAGCAATTTAATTTGTTGTTCGTCTTTATTCATTATGACAAATAGGTTTTAAAAACACCACAATAAAAGTAGGTAGGTAGGTAGGATAAATATATTGTAAGTAGTCAATTTACTTTTGATGAGACTATTTGTAATACGACAAAATGAAAAGGTTTTTTCGGTAATAAGTATTTAGCTAATGGGAAAAGTTCAACTTTTTTCCTGTTTTAAACTAAATAAACTAATTAAGTGGACTGGAAAAAGTGTTTTTAAGTAGATACTGGTTTGAATACGATCCAAAATCACATGCAGAAAAGTAAGTACATGCGACGCTGTTGTATAAACCGACTAATTTACGATAAACAAGCTAACCTCAAGTATTTTACATAAAATAGTAAAGAAGTACCTATGTGCACTTATGTTTTTATGTAAAATGAAGAAACGTTTTAGTAAGTAACCTAGTAAACTGTAAATTGAAGTTTTCTATTGAAATTGAACTCAAGTTACCATAGGACATACGACTCGGTGGACCACATAAAAATGTTAGGTTATCTCCAAATAAACTTAGATGAAGTTCTAACACCTTTAGAAAAATAGAATTTTGACCCAGCATGTGGGGTAAGGAAGAGAAGATGGGTGACTTACCTCGGGCTCCCAAAACACTGTTCTTCCAGCACTTTTTGAATTTAAATTGAACACCGACGCGTTTTCGATGTCGTTGTTGCAACGAGTTCAGGTGACACTGACGTTTGTTTTTAACGCCCAGAGATGGCGCTTTATAATGAGCCGAGGTAATGAAGTAGGTTATTATGGAGGGAATTTAGGATTACATGCTCTAACAGTATCACTGCCGGCATTTCTGTCCTCGGTATACAGTGTGAGTGACCTCGTCAGATCTGTTTTGGAACCAACTATTGGATCTGTTGTGGTTTCTTACCTATCCGATGCCAGAAATGCTTGGCAGGTAGCTTGTCCAGGCACAAATATTCCGACTTTGAGTCACACTCAGAGAGAATGGGACAAACCTCTTTGCGAAAAAACTTGGCAAATTTTATTTTCTGATTTTTCTACTGATTCGGACCGGGCACGTTTGTTAGCTGTCTCTCAGAGTGAATCAGGTCACTGGTTGCAAGCCATTCCATCTAGTAATATCGGGACTTTGTTAGACCGCATAACATTAAGCTTGTGCATTTGTCTTCGTCTTGGTTCCAGGTCCAATCATCCTCATCGCTGCCGCTGTGGGGATCTTGTCAATGAGCTCGGCCATCATGGGCTTTCGTGTTCTCAAAGCGCCGGTCGTATTTCACGCCACGTGGCTCTTAATGATATTATCCGTAGGGCTCTTGTTGTCGCCGGCGTGCCTTCTGTACTCGAACCAGTCGGTATTTCGCGTGGCGACGGCAAGAGGCCGGATGGTATGACTTTGATCCCGTGGAGTGTCGGCAAGCCGTTGGTGTGGGATGCCACTTGTGTCGATACACTCACTTACCGGTGACTTGTAAAGCCGCGGGAGCGGCTGCGAAAGGTGCGGAAAATTCAAAATTCAAAAAGTACGCCTGTATTGGTCCAAATTATCAATTTATGCCTTTTGCGGTTGAGACCATGGGTCCGTGGGGGTCTGAAGCTCGTCGTTTCGCAAATATTTTATGTAAAAAATTAATCGAGGCCTCGGGTGACCGGCGGGCGGGGAGCTTTTTCCGCCAACGCATCAGCTTGGCCATCCAAAGAGGAAACGCTGCCAGCCTTCTGGGAACCTTGCCGATCGGCAGCAGCGGCAGCCTCGAAGAAGTTTTTTATGTATTGTAATTGTACATTTGCATGTATATTTTGTACATTTGTTGTAAATAATAAAACTTTTTTTATAATACAATGTAAAAAAAAATGGCGATTGGTGACAGTTTCTCAGCTTGCGATAGCCGGCCAGGCGAGCACTATAAAGTATCCTATTACCAACGTGCTATGGTTTCCTTTATGATGGCACGTAATGTCACCACCACTGACCTAATGAATTCGATAATCAATTCTCATTTATTGCTCGAGCCTTGTTTAATCCGCTGGTCTATTTTCGGAGCAAGTCCGGTAATTACCTCACTTTTGTCCGTGAAGAAACTTTTTGTTGTAGATTTGTCTTCGGGAAATCGTGGACCGTGTTCCAATTACCTATTTACAGAGAAAGTCGATTTACTTTTACGAGAAGAAAGAAATTTGGACAAAACAAAAAATAACGAACAGGTTTTAGACTATTAGGCAGAAATAAATTACCAGCATCTGTTACCAAGATTTAAAAAAAAAGGCAATATAGTCTGATGGTCCAAAAATATTTAAAAAATGTAGTGTTTGGTTTCAACTTTGACTATTATTGGTCAGGGCCAAATTCCTGGTGCCCTTGTGGGCTCTGGGTTGTTTGACGACTATTTGAATTTTAACAACTACCAATATTCGTCAAATAGATATGGGCGTTATTTTGGTGCCCACAAGGTACTGTGGCAGTTTGGCCCAAGAGATTTTAATATAGATACATGTTAAATATCTTTGATGCTCATTGGGCGTGCCAATGTAATCTTAATTACAATCTATAAATTTGTTATATTATATCCAAAAACGTAAAATATACCTACCTACTTAAACTTATTGTTTATTAAAACTATATTATATATGTTAATTTATACTCCTTTTATTTACAACAAATGTACAACTATAACATATAAAAAACTTCTTCGAGGCTGCCGTTGTTGCCGATCGGCAAGGTTCCCAGAAGGTAAATAAAATAAGTAAATAAGTTTAACAAAAAAAACAAAAACTAAGTAAAATATTAATTATTTGGTCAGCGTTTATGAAATAGCGCTCTGGGACACATTTTAATTGTTTGTCGTAAAAAGCTCTGAATTGTAAATGTGCGGGTGGCATATAAGTACAGTAGGGCTGTCACGCAGAGTTTACAAAGTTAAACCCACAGATAAAAAAATAGCCATCTACTACTCTTCAACCCACACTCATTGAGAACTGAGTAAAAGTTCAAGTATACTGTTATTAGGTATTTGAGAAAACAGCATAGGTATAGCATTTACTGAAAATAACCCGGTTCAAATCTGATATAACTGATGAGAAATTGCAGTAAATAGGGACGTCATATAACCATTAGAAAAAGTAAGTAAACAGTTAATTCGAATTTTTATTGCGAGTTACAAGCAAAGAGTTACTTTTGTCATTGTAATGTGTATGTTTTATTTAAGAAATAGGAAGCATTGATTAAAGTTCGTGTGTATCTTAAACTGACATAAACATGCGACCTGAAACGGCTTTGGGTGAATATTTGTTTTGTGTTGTGCCAACCCTATATAATATGAAACCTGTTTTGTTTATGTATTGTATGCTTGCTTGTAGTCTTGTAACGAAAACAGTGAGTGAATGAAAACGAATAAAGCTGTGTTGTTTTATTTCACGTCAGGGACTTCAGTGGCGGGGAGTGGGTTTTTAATAAAATGTAGATTAATTAAAAGATAACTAATATACTATGTTATACATATACAACGTGGTGCTACAATGGTGACTTCAAATTAACACACTTATTTTTAAGGCAATGATAGCTCAGTGGTAGTGACGTCGAATACCGCGGCGAAGGTCGTGGGTTCGAATCTTACAATGAGCTTGAGCTTTCAGTGAAGGAAAACATCGTGAGGAAACCATAGCACGGTGGTAGAGTACTTTGTAGTTGGTGCTGGCTACCACCCTCAAGTTGAAAATCTGTCGCCAAGCACCTATGGGTGTGTTCCAACAGCTGCATTTGAGAGCCAGTTCCCATCTAGGCTTTGTGTGCTTATCGCCTTCATCCACATCATCACTTACCATGTTGAGATTGTGGTCAAACACAAGCTTATCCAGAATAAAAAAAAACCCACACAGGTTGGGTTACTTGTCAGTTATAAAAATAATCCATAGTTCAAAATGTTGCAATTATCAAAGAATCTAAAGTAACAAAATTTTCTGTCAATCTGTATTATGTGGGAAAAATTTCCGTAATGGAACTTATTACTATTACTACCTTCCCATTACGATATTTTAAGAAAACTAATTTTGTAAATAAAAAAGTGTATACTTTCCGTAAGCTAACAATATCCCACATTCCCCTAAAACGAAATTGGATACATAGTAAAATAGTCTCTAAGGAATCAGACAATCACTAGAAAAACTTGTGCAATTGCTACAACTACAATATTTACCAGGTGCAAGAAAATTGGATTGAATTCATTTCGTTCCGAGACGTTTGAAAAACTGCGCTAAGCTTTATTAGTTTCTTCCTCGGACTCAGACAGACTCACATACATTAGTTATATTGGAGCAAGTAGTTGAATTGGTTATAAAAATAAACAAATATGTAAAACAAAAATAATCAAAATATGACTACAACTGTACTATAAACTACACACAGGATATAATAGCATGATTCACTGTAATGGAGCTTTAAAACCAGCGAATTTAAGAATATTTAAAAAGATTAACATGCATCAAAGGATTCCCGCGTGGGCAATAAAGCGTATCAACTTAAGCAATAAATTTTAATGCAAACGACGTGACCAGATAAGGGCGGGATAAAAATCCGCAACCCGACACAACCTAGTCAAAGTTTTACACAAACGGGACGAATGTCGTGGTCGCCAAATGCAGACTATTAATCAAACGAGAGGCGTGAATGTGCGTGGAAATGGATAAAGCATAGGCCACTACGCGAGCGATTGGTTTTTAGGGTTATACACAAACTTAGATTAAAATTAATTGCAGATTTTAAGCATAATTTCAGCCAAATAAATAACGATGTTCTAATACAATTAACGTCATTATCATTATCTGACTTTATCACGAGTCTTATATCATTTGCGACTTCTTGAGCCTGTGACCTGGCACTTTGTAGGTATAGGTATCATTTTGTTTTTTTTTAAATTCTGGTTAAGCTTGTGTTTGACTACAATCTCACCATGGTAAGTGATGATGTGGCCGAAGCCTAGAAGATATATACCCTTCTATATATTACAACAATATCGATAGCACTACAATACTAGCGAAAGGATTCACCTTTGTTCTGTAAGGGATTAGGAAAAAGAGTGGGGCGCGACTTCGTGGATGACAAGATCAGGTCAATGAACCTTCGATATCGTCCTTTGTTTGATTTTCTCTTCGCCCCTCTACCTAGAGGCCTAGACAAAACAAAATGTCATCGTTACTAGACGATTAACCTTAGTTTAAAATTTACATTTGAAGTCGAATCGAATACATCTTGTCTAGGCCCCGTGGCGCTGCTGCTAACTGGATCCAGGTCAGCGCAGCCTAGGTAAAAGAACCGAAAAATCTATCAAATGCTTTTCGCTGCTCTCATGGCCACATTTGAAGAACGTATCTGCAAAATTGCCTGCGCTGCATCTGACACAGACGAAAAAAATCCACGAAGAAAACTCTCCTGGGACTCAGAAATGAGTTATTGCCTATTTGTTTCTTCATCATTGCAGTTTGATTCCACTTTATTTGTAGCTTTGATACAATTTATTTGGTGTTAGCATGTGTTTTGTTTTTGTTAAAGAAATATTAAAGTTATTTTTTGTATGAAATATGACGCTGTAGATAAATTATAAGTATCAAGATTGTTTTTAAAACTTTTCTATATTTTAAAGGGTAAGGTTGCCTATATTGTACCAGTTAACGAACTTTACAAGCTGACACAAAAACTATATAACTTAAGAGGATTATATTACTAGAAATAAAACGGTGGTTCTATTGGTGTTGATTTTTTATTATTAGAAAATGAGGAAATATAAAAAAAAACGACAATTGAAGTTTTAAAAAAAGTCTAAAAAAGTACAATTTAGGAAACTGGTTTCCTTAATTGTACCATAGGTATCCTAAATTGTACTTTACTATCTAAATGAGATTCAAATGCCTCTTATAAACTGAAATCAGCCTTACCGTTATACATCTTTATAAAAATTATTATCCAGAATTAATCATGGAAATAAGTACTCCAAATAAATTTCGAATAAACAACAAGAACACAATAAAATAAATCTTTTATATAAAACTAGTTAAAGTTTCTCTTATTCTACTTAAACCTTAATCAGTCTAAATAAGGCTTTCATATTTATGAACTAAAATCAGACTTGCAATTTCAATATGGGTACTTGTACGTCTTTAGTATTCTAAGTTATTCTTAATAACATTTTAAATAAGAAAATACAAGAGTTATTTGAAAAGAAAAGGTTAATTAATTAACTCTTTTCTTTTTCCAACATATTTTACAAATATTTTGTCAGGGTTGTCTCCGCATGTTTCGTGAAACCATTTTTGGCATCTCACACACTTGACCCATTCCACTTTTGGTCCCTTTTAATCAAAGTAATAGCCATTACACACACAGCAATAATTTTCATCATCCATATCAATTTCCCCATCATCATCAGATTCGTCTTGTAGCACAATTTCTTCTATTTCAGATTCACTGCTTATTTTTTCTGCTTTCACAAGCGTGAACACTCGTTAATTCCCATAGATTTCTTATTCAAACAATCTAAGGCTTTTTCTAAATCATCTTGCGTCCATTTATAATACTTTTTATCCTCTCCAGACATCTAAAAATATTTAAATCTAGTTAAAAATCCAGTTTAAGAACCTAAATTGTACCGGTACATTTTTGGATTACCCTACCTGGTACAAATTAGGCAACACTAAGTTTTATTTTCATGCGAGCCGGCATCATAACCTCGAAATGCTAAACATAAAACTATATTCTCTAAATAATGCACTAAAATGCTTACTTTCCAAAAACATATATAAGAGCTGCAGTGTACTTACCGTTGCCACAAGAAATCCTTAGGTAAACATCCATAAAATAAGATCGGAACGCCGTAATAATTATTTTGTTGTGACATCGAATCCAAAATGGCAGGGATTGCGTCATGTTGGTAGCACTTCTTTTTAGTGTTGCCAATTCAAAACTAAACATTACGGTTTGGTAGATTTTAAAGTGGTACAAATTACGAGCCGGTCCGACTTAGGCAACTCGACCCTAAGTACTCTTGACATTATTTTTAAAAACAACTATTACAAGCCTATTTAACATTTTCTGATCGTTCTTAGTACTTATTTTAGATAAAAGTTATTTAACATCACCTCACCACATCTACTGTCGAAGACTTGGCTGGCACTACCGGGTAGCACTTTTTTTATACCACTAAGGTTGTCAACAATCACACGCCTCACTTGATGGTAAGCGGTTACGGTAGCCCATAGTCGTTTTCAACACCTGGGTTATCAATCGCGCGATGCAAGAACCGACCCTGCAAGAATTTCTTAACCCCTTGGCTCGTGGACATAGAATACCAGGAATCGAATCAAGTTAATAAAGAAACCTATGCTATACTCCCTAGGAAAATCACGGCAAAGAGCTCATTTTACAAAAATAACTTATTCCAAAACAAACCTTATTCCCTAAAGCAGCAAAGGCAACCCTTTGACTCGATAAAAACATTCAGTCCTGCAATAAGAGTATTTGCTGCCCTGAGGATCTAACCATGAGGATGAGGGTAGAATACTAAGTGAGGAGGTAGGTAGTTTGTAAGCTTGTATACCTTGAACTAACAAGGCGTACCAAAGTTGTGACAGGGTCGATGTCACACTGTGTTGGGAAATAGATGTTTGGAATATCTTATTACCTATTATTGGAATATCTTATTATTTTTGGAATATCTAATTATTTAAAGACATGTATTCACTGAGAAGCAATTGTTTATAAACACTGTTTCAGAAACAAAATCTACGTGTCTCTGAAACAAATTAATATGTTTCTGAAACATTTTAAATTGTTGCGGTAAACACTACGTGTTTCTAGCATGTTTCTGTGCTCCCCGATGGAATTGTAGAGCACAGAAACATCAGAAATCAGTTTCGCAACAGCTGTATACAGGTGTGGATGTGTGTTTCAGTTGTTTGGTAGTGTGGGACGACAATAGCATTTTTAAATATTTCAAGCGAAGCCGATATTATGGAATACCTCCTCAGGCGACATATTTGAAACAACTTAGATGTGGACGGCCAAGACCCCGAAACATTGTTTCTGTAAACATCTACGTTTTGTTCCAGAAACTTTGTATCTGAAACATGTTTCTCAGTGAATACCTACATGGCTTTAGACTAACTTTCCACCCCGCGGTTTCACCCGCATTCCGGTTTATAATATTAGCAGGTTAACAAAAAGATTAAAAGGTTTATGTTCAACCAAAAGTTGTACTAGCTTTTTGTTTGGGCTCAGATTTGTTCTGACATGTTCAAGGTTGTTTGCCTTGTTTTTGCGCAAGGAAAACTAATAGGCGCTTCACTTTTTACCGAGCAATATGGACGAGGCGAGAGCACATACTGACCCTTTGAGGATATATTATTGTTTTTGTTATTACAGCTTTTAGTTACTTATATTATATCATATTTCTTTTATTAATGTTTATTCATGACAAAGTATTTCAGTCGCATACATTTTCAGTTTTAATATTCTTATTTTATGTCACAGTTCCGTTACATCACATTCGCTGTAAACTGGAGTCCTCGTCCGTACAAGTCTGTCAGGTTTTAGTGAAATTGGCAGCTGTTCCTCTAAAACTTTTCACGGATTTTTTGGGACAACCTGACATAGAATACCAGGAATCGCGAAATCACGCTTTCATTTCATTTCACTTGTGCACTTAGATTGATCTTTATTGGACAAAACACCACCGATATTATTCAATAAAACTCAAAATACACTAATTTAATGAAAATAAAATGAAAATGCAATGTCACTTCGCAAGTTTCCGCCAAAAAGTCTCATTTAATGATTTTCTCTTGTATTACCAGATGAACTAAAGAGTTAAAGAAATTACTTGAATATTTTTTTACACAACCAGGCACGCGGTGTACATCCAGTCACGCGGGTCAGCTGATGGGAAGTGACTACCGTCGTCTATAGACATTAGCCATACCAGGGGATTACCATGTGCTGTACAGATTTTCAAAGCGAGGATGGTAGCCAGCCAGTTGAGTACTACATAGTACCCTACCACTGTGCAATGTGCACCGTGCATCAGTTCAAAGGTTTATTTAACCAGGCACTGATGAAACAGTCCAGAAATTATGATTCCATTTTCAATCATTTTTCAAAATGAACGGAAGAGACTTTTTATAAAACAAAAACAAAAGTTGCGATCTTTATTTAAAACAAATTGAAATTTTTTATTCAAAAATACAATGCGTATGACATGCGTTCAACTGTTTTTTACCGTCTACCAGCACATTGCGAAAGTATTCACCAAGTATTCACTAGAAACTTTAACAGCAATCCAGGGGCAGCAGACCTTTGGCAAACCGTCCGTAAAATTGTCTTTATTACCTAAACACAACGGGCGTTACGGGCGAGTTAGGCCACCTATTCACGGAATTCTGAGCTTATCTTACACACAACACAAACAGTTTAGTTTTGAGCAAGTAGTGTGAAGGATACCTAACCATGTAAACTTGTTTGTGAACGCATTATGAGTCAGCTTAGTTTCTAGAGTGAAATATTTGTTGGCTTCCTAAACGCTTTAGATGGTCCTTTAGTTAAGTTATTATATACAGTAGGATACTTTGAGGTGGAATGTTTTCAAAGTCTACCTTAATGTTTGTTTACAACTTTTATATGATTTTTAATCATAGAAAATCAAAATTTTAAGTCATACAAATACCTATTTAGTAGATATAATTGTGAGAACTTAGCCCAAACTCCGAAATCAAACTACGATTCAATAGATATTACTTGATATAGTATTTTTATCAACACTCCGTTCGACGGTATAAACACAAACTACCAAGAGAACTGGGTTACAACTCTTAAAAAAATATCAGTGGTAAAGGTTATCATCCCATACAGCCAACCAACATGGTGAATGTTGGTTGGTTGCACCCCATACAGCCAACCAACATAATAAACATTGCTCAGTCGATTACTATTTTAGTGACGGGTATCCAATGCTGCCAGACGCAAACAATAAAAGATTACGTATCTATGACAGCCGACAGATACCCGTCACTGATACATTTAAAAACAAACATACAACCCCTCCCAATTATAGTGTTATCTTACATAATTATGTAGTACAAGCTCTCTCTGCAAAAATAATGTTCAAGGATTACTATAGTAAATCCTTAATTGGCAGTATGTGTTAATTATAAGATTAATTTTATATGAACAAAAAGTGGCACGGTTTTTTTATTATAAATAAAATAAATGTGTGTCTCAGAATATTAATTTTTTAAAGTTCAAAGTTCATATTATTTATACTGTGGTTTGAAGTACTTACACGTAATAAATAAATATGTAGATACTAGGTACATAGTACTTATAACAATTATAATATAACATTTAAGCCATTTTGGCAAGTAATATAAACTAACAATTCAAAACCTAATTCTAAGAATTTTGAAAAATTTAACACGGTATTGTTTTGTAATTAATATTGAAAATGTTTGTTCCTCTTTTTTTGTGAACCCCCGTCTTATTTCCTAGATAACGTTAGAAATAGAAGGAACATGATTAATATAAAGCAAGGCTAGTCTTTAATGAGAGAGCCTGGTAACCTGTAACACAGGTCCTCCTAGTGCAGATACCAGTCTCTCACAAAGGAATGCAACCTGAAAACTGTATATCTAATTTAACTAGTAATTTAACTAGTTAACTAGTAACTAGTTATTTAACTAGTAACTAGTTATTTCACTAGTAACTAGTTATTTCACTAGTAACTAGTTATTTCTCTAGTAACTAGTTATTAATGTCACGTAATAATACCGACTTACAAACTGTACCCTTTCTCACCCTTATAATCGGAGGTTATTCCCGACGAAGCTTAGTGTTTACATCCGTAGTTAATGGTCCAAAGGCCTTTCTGTGGACTCGTAACTAGACTATGCGGGTCTTGTCGGTATTTTATCTGTGTAAACATTAATCAAATACAAATATCGTGACAGTCAGATTCTAGGTGATCTAACACGGCTGTTCTACCCGCGTCTCATTTGTACGTATTAGGTAATCTGCTCCATTGGGTCGTTTCGTTTGGTTCGAAACGGTTAGTTTCTGAGATTTGTGCAATAAAACATCCAAAAATAAAAAAAAATCACTCTTCATTACTACTAGGTAGATATACCTACGAAGTTAATCGGCGCATAAAATATTTTAAACATCACGAAATAGAAGTAATAAAATAAGTGTAGAATTATTTGAGGAAGTACCTAAAATTATTACGTCAAACTATTACATCACATTGAATAAAATCTATATTTAAGAAAAGAAACGTTATTGTGTAATTCTTATTTTGGTGATATCAGAGAGAACTCAAAAAAGGATTTAATGCTAAAGCGTGTTTGAGATCTATTTTTGTTTTTTCAAGTTTCGAATATACTATTGTGACCTCCACCACTCTATTCAGCTTAAAACATACATAATTTTCTCTAGCTTGGTTCATTTAGAGTTGAGACCCTTGTCATAATGCCACTCCGTCGATATCTCGGACCGATCTCAGCCGACCTCGTGCTGTGATGAGTCAGTATGCGCTGGCAGAATTTAAATGTATTTTTGGAGGGTAAATTGTCTTAAATGAGATTGAAAGCAGAATTTGGTCAAGGCAATGATAGCTCAGTGGTAGTGACGTCGGATACCGCGGCGAAGGTCGAATCCTACAATGAACTTGTGAAGGAAAACATCGTGAGGAAATCACAGCACGATGGTAGAGTACTTTGCAGTATCCGACTAGCTGGCTACTATCCCTCAAATTGAAAATCTGTCGCCAAGCACCTTTCGGTGTGTTCCAACTGCTGCACTTGAGAGCTAGTTCCCATCTAGGCTTTGTGTGCTTACCACCTTCGACCACATCATCACTTACCATGGTGAGATTGCGATAAAAAAAAACACAAGCTTATCCGAAAAGTAAAAAAAAATAAGTTTAATCAAAATTATAATCTAATAATAATTATGCATAATGCATACGTAACTATGCAATTTATTTGCCCCGCACCGTAACAGACGGAAAATAGAAAATAGTGGGGCTAAGTAGAATACCAGCGAGTTTTATAATAAGTTAGTTCAGACCATTTGCTTTGTTCAGGAAAAATGGAATAACATTTTTAAATTATAAATAATCGTTTTTGTTTTAGTACGTGAGTTCCAACGCTCTTGTTAGAATAATTTCGCTGGTAATTTGGCCGTTGCACAAATGGTTCAGTGTATGGTATACAAATAAGAGACCTTATAACTACAATATGGAGGAGATATTTCTTAGTTAAAAATAAGTTACATATTCGTGCGTATTTTTTCATACATTTTAGTCGAATATTATTTTCGTGATTATTACTTAATCAAGTGCAAAACTTCTAAACAAGTGAATTTTTGTGTGTAGTGAAAATAAGTAACTTGGCCATTTCGTTACTACAAAATCAGAAACGTAATGAACAGTGAATAAATTTTTCACCTTAAGCCCATGTGAATGTAGCGAAAAGGCCAAGTTATATATTTTCACAAATAAGAGTTTGTGAAGTTAGAGCTTGTAGAGTTAGAAGCTTGGATCAACATGAGATCTGATTACTTTTTGACAGTGCGAGCCATGTGGTGTCTTGGCAGCACTCTTTACATGATAATGTTTTTGGTGGGATGAAGGTATTGCGGGACAAGCAAAGCAGTCGAGTTTATTTTATCATTAAAATTATTATTTTATTTCGCAGATAGTAAGAGACACACAAGATATTGAATGAAATAATACCCACCTATCTTATTCCTAGAACTGAGATGAATCTAATGAAACCTCATATGTTGATATCCGTCAAGAGCTGTAGAGCTGTTCTTAGCGTGCCAAAGAATTAGACAAATGTAAGTACGTAGGTACATAATATGCTTGAAATTACCCTCTTCTGCAGTCCGGTATGGATGCATGATCTTTTTAGCCACATCGGTATACATTTCGCACGATGGTAGGGTACCTTACCTGGCTGGTTACCACCATCATGTTGAAGATCTATCGCCGAGCACCTTCACTTGCGAGCCAGTTCTATTAGCATTGTAAAAGGACCACAACACATTGCCAATATCAGATGACCCATCGCAGCGGAGGGAGCACCTCCTTGCTTGTGAGACATCTGACGTAAAAATAACAAGATAACAATATTCTCTTCATGTCGCGAATCGTGTCAGATACCAATTCATTGAGACATTGTCGAGTCCCTTAACATTTCCTGGGAGGTTTCGTGTCGTGATGCAGTACTGTTCAGATATCTGCAGACGCAAGGGACGCGCTCTATGGGAACTGTGTACACGCTATGATCAAACGTGGCCGTCTTACACACCGATGCGTATCCTGTGAATGATTGTTAACTAATAAATCATGGTAACGACAAAAAATGGCGGAACTGGACGCAAACCCATTTGAAAAGTTAAGTACTGTCAAGCCGGAGCCCGGAGAATGGAAATGATAGTGGGGCTATAACTCTTAGAACCGACGGCCGAAGGTTCTCGAGTAGCGACCACGAACCTGAAGACGCAGCGTGGGCAGGCCTCCAACACAGTGGATCCACGATCTTGTAGGGTCGCGGGAAACCACTGGATGCGGGTAGCGCAAGACCGGCCATCGTGGAGGTCCTTGGGGGATGCCTTTGTCCAGCTGTGGACGTCTTTCGGCTGACATGATGATGGTGACGCCCATGTCAAGCTAATAATTATGTATTATATGAATTTATTATATCTACCACTATGTGCCAAGATCCATTCAAATATTTTACCATTACATAGTTAATTGATTAATAAACATACAAACAAACTTTAATTTTATAATATTAGTAATTTATTATTATAATTATTTTATTTCACAAGTATTTTATGTAATAAATTAATCGAGGCCTCGGGTGACCGGCGGGCGGGGAGCTTTTTCCGCCAGCGCATCAGCCTGGCCATCCAAAGAGGAAACGCTGCCAGCCTGCTGGGAATTTTGCCGATCGGCAACAGTGGCAGCCATGAGGATTTTTTTTTATATATTATAGTTGTATATTTGTTTGTATATTTTGTACATTTGTTGTAAATAAATAAATTATACTTAGATGACAAAAAAGATGATTAAGATTATGATGTTACAAGATGATGTAAATGAAGCTCGCTTAATAGATTCTTGTGAAGGCAGTTACCGGAACAAATGTGTTCATTTAACCCTCGATTCATGAAGTGGCGCTAAGCAAGGGAGCGTTAACGGGCTATTTTTGGCTATTTACGATAACGAGCTGGACTTTTTTTGGGATAAGTATTTAAGTTCTATTTAGGTTACGGCTTTGAATATAGTTGGGGGCAATTCATAGACTTCGTTGTAATACGTATACTTATTAGGATGTCCGGTAAGTAGTACCTACGACAAACTTAAGGGGGAGATAGGTGGGCGGGTTACCTGCCAAATATACAAAAATAAGCCCAATAAAAAATCCACAATTTTTGAAATATTTCGATATTTCTATTTTTTATGTAATGATTTTTGAATTTTTGATATTAAATGTCTCGAAAATGGTGACACTTGTACTAAGGTCATCCTGTATAAAAGTAATTGCTTATGAATCAATATTTTATAATTATGTAGATTCTATTCCCATCCAGGACAGATATTTGTGTGCATCAATAAATGTGGCGGTGCCAGATTTGTTGGCAATCTAGGCGGCGCTGCAATCGAATTATAGGTTATTTTTCTTTTCAGGCAGTACAGTACAACGTCTGGCCGGTCAGATAATATATACATATTATTATATAAAGAAGTATATCAGATATCTGGTTTTCACATTACAAGCTCTGCTTAGTTTCGGATCAGGTCTTGGATGTTACCTTTACCGTACCTTTATTGTGTACCTTTAGCCCATACAAAACATAAATATTACCTGTGTTTTAATTACACGTCGTACATATTTGTCTACTCTATAGCTATTTCTGTAATTACACATTGATTTTACTATTATTAGGTATTGATTGGTTTCTATTGACAATTCCACGGCAGCCATAATTGTAATAATGTTACAATTACAATAGTAAATGCATGATTATAAGTGGTATCGTCTGCCACCGTTATATTCGTTGTTAAATAAATTATGAGAATATATATTTTTAAGCTATTGTATAGTTTTTATCGCGGGCTTTGATGGCGACCGAATCAAAAAATTTCGTTACGAATTAACCTGACACCTTAACCATGACTACAGTCATGTCCTTAGGCACCTAGATATTTTTCCTTAGGGAGTCGGCGGTAGCCGTGGGCGCGTCGACGCGCCGACTTTCGGTAGCCATGACAACAGTCATGTCCTTAGGCACCTAACTAAGGACAACACACTTTTTTTATGTTATTATTCAGCTATTATTCAGCGGCGGGACTCCCTCCCCGCGGCAGTCCCCGAGTGCCACAGTAATTTCTTTTTTTATAGATTATTCTTGGATAAGCTTGGGTTTGACCACAATCTCACCATGTTAAGTGATGTGGCCGAAGGTGGCATGCACACAAAGCTTAGAAGAAAACTGGCTCTCAAGTGCAACTGCCGGAACACACCGATAGGTGCTTGGTGAAAGAATTTCAACTTGAGGGTAAGCCAGCCAATCCAGTAATACAAAGTACCTTACCACCGCGCTATTTTTTTGTTACGTGTTTCTTCACAGAAAGCTCAAGCTTATTGGATCGTATCTATCTTTCAATATAATCAGAAAAGGACAGTATAGCTCTAATTTTCTCGGCGATTGAACTTAAACGTAAATTGCCATAATTTTCCGCATATCGCTTTTTCTTGTCACTTTGTTCTGATTCTACCTGTCGTTCCAATGTCTAGAGGGCAAACGGAACATGATTAATATATGGCTATTGATTCTTTAAGTAGATGCCATGAAGCCTATGTTATTATCCTATGGTTTTCATGGAATATCCTCAGGTCAGCGACATTAAATTGCGATGTGTCTGTAACTTTAAAGATTGGGAATTTAGCGAGTGTTTGGAGACCCAGCATTTTAGTATTCTTTCCTTATTAATTTCGCTTGAAAATTTCGTGAAACACCAGTGAATTTACACAGTGAATCTTGTATTTTTTTATATAGATAGTTTATAGGCCGGAATGTGATATAGGCTACATTTTATTCCAAGATATAATCGGGTTATATCGCAAGGCGGTGTCTATACTAATAAATTATAGAGAGTTAAAGTTTATATGTTCGTAAGTTTGGATGTAGGAGGAAATCTCCGAAACTGCTGATCCAATTTTTAAAATTCTTTCACTAATATAAAAGCTAAATTATCTCTGAGTGTTACAGAGTACATTTCATTTCGAGAACGCGGATGAAACTGCGTGGCGGAAGCTAGTATTATATAAAATAATAAATAACAGTCATTTTTTCTCAAATATAACTGAACTCGTTTGGCATTCTCTCAGTTCTCTTCTTCAGTAACTTTAGTAATTTGCTTAACGTGTTACAATACAATTGAATGTGGAGTAAAAAGAGCTGGAATTTAAATAACATTTTTGAGGCATTAAGGGAATATTTTATTAGTCATGAAATGTTTGGAAGGCATTCTGTTTGAATTACGAGATTAGATGTTGGTTTATTCATTTGTTTGTTTTCCTTTTTTAAAAGAGATAAGTGAAAAAAAAAAGATATTTATATGTGAATTCAAGCAATGTTAAAATTATTATTTATTTTTAGTTATCAAGATTATAAAAGTTAATTAAATAATGATATGTATAATCATAATTATTATTAAGGAAATAAAAGGTTTAAAAAAAGTGCAATATTTAAGCTCAAATATTTATTTGATATATCTAAAAGTTTAGAACAATAGTAATTAAAGCTTTTTAAAACTTTTAATACTTGAAATAAATACATTGAAAAATTAAATAAAAGTTTTAATTACAAATAATGCTCAATTTCAACCCACATTTTAATGGGTATACCCACATTTTTAATTTATAACGACGTCGATAAGGTCAATCACCCAGCAGATTTCAATAAAACACTGGCCTATTGCTTTTCTAACAAATCCTACTAATAATAAATGTGAAAGTTTGTATGTTTGTTCCTCAATCACGCCAAAACGGCTGAGCGGTTTTTGATGAAACTTGGCACACAGGCAGATCAGATCCTTGAATAAAACATAGAATATTTTTATCCCGGAAAACGATAAGATCCTTCGGGAACGCGGGTGAAACCGTGGGGCGGAAAACTAGTATTATTATAAGATTTTGATTGGCTATAAACACAACAGTTTCAAGTCTAGACAGGTAATACACGCAACATTTCTCCACCATGTAACTAAATGAACTCAAAATATGTTAGCTATTATAATTAACGTTTCGTGTAATGAAGAATGTTTTGGAACATTTAGCAAAGTTATTTGATACAAAGCTATTTAAGGAATTAATGTATGTGCCTACCTACTTTCATTTCAAGGCGTTTTTCTGTACCTAGTCCTGAAAAAAAAAACAATCAAACGATTTCAATTTCCCAAATTTCTCCATAAGAACCTCATTTGGACTATTTATTAGACGTTTTAAGACCAAATATAGTCGGATTGGTAAAGCCGTTCTCAAGTGATGCAATTACTGACCACACCTAAATGATTGAATCCAGATATTTTAGATACTATCCAGATTAAGACAAAGTGATAATTGGCACAAAATTAATCAAATTCTCTAGTTATTTTATTTAAAACTAGCTGTCCCCCGTGGATTCACCCGCGTTTCCGTGAGATCTTGTCTTTTCCCGGGATAAAAAGATAGCCTAAGACATTCACAAATAACGTGGCTTTCTATTGGTAAAAGAATTTTCAATATCGGTTCTGTAGATCCAAAGATTACCCCCTACAACCTCACAAACTTTACATCTTTATAATATTAAGTTTAATGTATATATTAATCTAATCAAACTTGGGTAAAGTAATAAAACACAAAGAATAGGTTTAGATTATATCCCGATTGACAAACAGATAAGAAAAAAGGGGTACAAAGTTTTTCCTTCACGTATTTAATATATGATGTCTACCCCTACAACCTCACAAACTTTACATCTTTATAATATTAAGTTTAATGTATATATTAATCTAATCAAACTTGGGTAAAGTAATAAAACACAAAGAATAGGTTTAGATTATATCCCGATTGACAAACAGATAAGAAAAAAGGGGTACAAAGTTTTTCCTTCACGTATTTAATATATGATGTCTATATTTTGTCGTGTCACATTTTCGGCGAGGCAGGTGTGTCAATATCCGTAAACTCATATAAAATGAATGAATGTACCACACATGTCAATGTATTTGTTCGAAATAGATTATAATGTACTATTTGAATTATTAATAGGCAACGTTGCTATGGTTGTGTACGTTATATGGGTGTAAAGTAGAGTTATGTCAATTATTTATTAGACTTAATTTTGTCCGCTTTTGACGTCCGCATGGAATCCGATTTATTAAAAATAATGCCTATATCCTTCCCCAGAGCTCACCGTAGACCTATACAAAATTTTATCAGTATCTGTTCAGCCGTTTAGCCGTGAAGGCCAAACAGACAGACGGCGTTAATTTCATATTTATGTAGTTAGGAAGAATGGATTTTGGAGTGTTAGCTTTGTATTTTTTTTGTTACCTCAACATGCTACTTTATCACCAGCTTATCTCGAGAAAAATAAACTGTCTATGTGCGAAATTTCATCCAATTTAATCCAGCTATAACTATTTTATTGAGTAACAAAATTCCACCTAACATTCATTTTTTATTACCACGTTTTTGTTAAGTCACCTTCTTGATTGTCTATCTGTCGTTCCAGGTGGAATCTCGCAAGTCAAATTTCGAGCACTTCGCGATTAGCTATCCGGCTGAAACTATCACGGTAGCTCACAACTCGAAGACAATGCATTTTTAATTCATAGAACGTGATTTTTATATTGATTTTTAATCTAAAGAAAAAATTACTAAACTAAAATAAAAAAAATTGCTATGTTCTTTATTAGTTTCAACAAATAGATAAGTATTTATTTATATCAATAATAAAAAAAATGTAAAATGTCTCTACGTTTCTTTGTCTATGATTATGCTGTAATTATAACACTCATTAAGGTTTGTTACTTTCTATTTTCGAGTTAGTGGGAATTGTGACTTATACGAAAATATGTTCTAACTTACGAGCCCTATTTATAGATAATTAAACGAATACGTATCAAATAATGGTGGATAGTCTACCAAATTAGATTAAACAAACGTACAATATTTGCCACAATATATCCTTGAGTGAATAATTCAGAATAAATAAAAACATGACAAATAACAAATTAATATTTACAACAAATGTACAAAATATACATGCAAATGTACAATTACAATACATAAAAAACATCTTCGAGGCTGCCGCTGCTGCCGATTAAATTAATTAAGTTGATAAAATTAAAACATGACAAATAACAAATTTTCCATAACTTTTTTTTATGTATGTATGTATATTTACATGAATAAAAGAATTGTCGAACTTGATTGCAGTAAGTACTAATACACAACCTTGGTAAGTCGACGAGAAAGCTGTAGTTCTGTTACCGGCAACTTATAATAAGACAAGTTGTAGAACAAGTTCATGAAAATAACTTGTTATACCTATGCATAATGTAATAAAACCGGCCAAGTGCTAGCTTTTAGTTTCTGAAATAAATAAACTATGTAATTAATAAATCAATGCTTAATAGCAGCTGTAAATTCGCCGATCTAAAAAAAATAAAAGACGGGCCACATGTTAAATCCAACACTATTTTGAGTTATCCAGAAGTACTTATGATGATCGTCACTCCTCCTAGCTGACTGGTCTATGTTTTCCGGCAGTTGCACTTGAAAGACAGTTCCCACCTAAGCTTACTTTTCGGCCACATCATCACTTACCTACCATGTTTAGATAATAGTGACACAACTTTCGTAGTTGCTATTAATTAAAAAGTACCAGAAAGATATAAGAATAAACGCATAAATGCGTTATTTATTTATGCGTTTATTTACTTGCTACGTGTTTCATTTAAAACTACGTCCTAACATCAAATCACTGTAAATCCAAATAGCAAAATAAATAAAATAGTGAATTATATTTCCAAACTAACAAATAAATGCACGGCACACATGAAATTTAAAGCTTGTGAAGTCTATAAAATATAAGCAAAGGCATTATAAGCAATGGTAAGGTAGTAGGTACATTTTAGAAATATATTCTACGAGTATATTATCAGATAATTATTTTTTTGTTTAAATTTCTATTTTATTTTAAAATACCCATTCAAAACTAATTTGGTACTCACTTTGATAGAAACATACGATATGGTCCGCACTGTACAAGAACTGTCAAAAACATTCGGTCAACGTTTTCTAAACTTTTAACCATTTAGGTTAAAGGTTAATTATTAAATTACTAACTTGACCAAATATATCACTATAAAACCCTAAATCCCACAAATATTATTTATGTGCAAGTTTGGATGGTTGTTTGTTACTCTTTCACGCAAAAATGGCTGAACGGATTTTGATAAAACTTGGCATACAGGTAGTCCATACTACGGAACACGGTTGAAATCGTGGTGGACAGATAGTGTCGACTAAAAGCTGAAAAGCAATAAAAATGTTTTTTTTTTCGGTGATTTGGAAGAAAATTACCATCGATTTTTTGTTTATGGTCTCAGTTATATTGAATCGCTCTTTATTGATCGCATTTGATCAAATAGAGCATCGTCTAAGTGACTTAACCAGGCAACAGTGGAGTCGTAAACGTTATTATCGACTTTAACAGTATTCGGTTGGTTAATAGCCTGAAAAATGGATTGAACCCTGCCTTTGCATTTCACACTTATCGGTGAAATAAAAATTTTATATCGCTATTTATTGCACGCGCTGCACTTTAGATCTTAAATCTACTGATTAGGTTTATAAAGAGTTTGACAACCTTTGTGAGTTTGATAACCTCTGTCGATGTCTTTGAACATAAAATATATACCTAGTTACGCTCGTTCCCGAGAGATCTTACAATTTCACGGGATAATAAGTATCCTATATGTTATTCCAGTATATGATCTACCTGTGTACCAAATTTCATTAAAGTCCATACAGTAGTTTTTGCGTGAAAGAGTAACAAACATCTACACATCTTCACACACATCCAAACATACTTTCGCCATAGATGAATAAAACGCTCGCGCGAGGACCTATACTTAATCTATGACTTTTGCATTTATAATATTAAGTAAGATTAGACTACATTTTCGTTAAATATCACTTGTTACTATCACACATAGTGATGTAAAACATTGATTTTCTAGAGTAGTTTTAGAATAAACAATATTTTTTAAGGAACCTCTTTTATAAAAGCAAGGTTTCTCAAAGTTGACGTAAAGAGTATTACCAAATTGATCAATTTACAAACTTTTTAAGTGATCAGTTCTCAATCTAGATCAATCTTCTGTAACATTGACGACCGATAACAAGTTGGACGTATAATTGAAAAACTTTGATTGGACTGCTTTTTTACTTGATTTGGGTACTTATACAATTTGGACGAGTATTGGTCTCCGCGAGGAACTGAGGGACAATTTTCTGTAATTTAATACTGCCCAAAAAGTTGAAAATCAATCGTCCAGAAATACATAAAAGTATTCCGGCAGCTGATTTTAATATGCAATAGGTCTTCAAAGCATCATTTGGTTATAATAATTGTACTCAAACAAGTTATTCTATCTATACATTCATTCATGTCAGCTGGAAGACTTCCACTACTGGACAAAGGCTTCCCCCATGGATCTCCACAATGGTCGGTCTTTCGCTATCAGCATCCAGTGGCTTATTCTATCTATACTTATGCTATAAACAGGTAAGATTTGTTTTTTGTTTGTTTGAGATTTTTGTTGGAAGCATTACTGTCTAACATAGACTATATTTATATAAATTTACTCGGCAGCTCGGGTAAAACCATGAAGTGGAACAAATAATACAATAATTTATTAAAAATATCAAAATAAATAGGTACAGAATTTTCTTTTGGTATAATTTATATAACACATGCCTGAACTAGGAAAACCTGTGTTTCAAGCGAGAAGAGCTTGCTTGTCTTAAATAATCAAATCTTACTAGTTATAATTATAATACAGTGCATAATTTAAATTAATGTGTAGTTGATAAACAGCAGCATAATGAAAAACTAAATTAATATTACTTTTATAACAAAAACTGTTGTAAAATGGAAATAGGTTTATGGTGAGGTTAATAACCTATAAACACACTCAATATGTACGTGGAAAAAGATTTTCAACATAAATATTTCACTCGCGTACCTCTAGGTGATTTCGAAGGATAAAGTAACTGTCTAGAGGCTTTTCCAAGATTTATTCTTTTCCGAGTTCAATTTGAAAAAAGATATTCTAATAATGTCGTATATATTTTGAAATACAATCTGATATTTAAAGCTATGTCTCTTGGATTTAAATTTAAATAACAGTTTGCTTTTAAAAGTTTTCATATAATTTTGTGATTTCGTTTCGAAAATAAAGAACGCAGGTCCATTGTATATTTGAAGAAGCTAAATATTTTTGGGTTTACTAAATTATTTATCCGAATTATTGAGCGTCATTCAATTCATTGGTATCTCGTGACAAGAGGGCTAGCACGTAATTTGCCCAAAGAAATGGCATTGCCATTCAGCTCAGACAGCTACTCGAGGCAATTTTTTTATTTAGCTTTAAATAGTTTCGCTTTTTTGTTTTGTTTTGTACCTATGTATATATTTTTTTTATGTCACTAGTGACAACGAAGCAGGCGCGTCACCTGATGATAAGTGACTATCGTCGCCTATATACCTTAGCAATACCAGGTGGACTGCCAACGTGTTGTACACCTTATTACAATGCCTTAAGGGCAAGGGCAACTGGCTCTCAAGTGCAACTGCCGGAACACACCAACAGGTGTTTGGCGACAGATTTTCAACTTGAGGGTGGTGGCCAGCCAGTCGAGTAACACATAGTACCCTACCACCGTGCTATGGTTTCCTCACGATGTTTTCCTTCACCGAAAGCTCATTGTAGGATTCGAACCCACGACCTTCGCCGCGGTATCCGACGTCACTTACCACTGAGCTATCATCGCCTTAAATATATAAATTAAATATAGTTTCTTTGTTAAATAAACTCGTTACAAGTATTTTTGATCATTACTCGTTACTCATCATCATCAGTTCGCCTTAATAAGATGTACAACACATTAGCAATCCCCTGGTATTGCTAATGTCTATAGGCGACGGTTGTCACTTACCATCAGGTGACCCGCCTGCCTCGTTGTCACTTGTGACATAAAAAAATAAAAAAAAAAACATTTTATAGAAGAACGTATAATATATCCATGGCATTACTTTTTGAACTTATTTCAATAGAATATAATAATAATGTTATAAAAAGAAATAATGAATCAATATTGCCATACAAATTCTTCAAAAACGCTTTAGATTTTTAATGAAAATACTGCAATAAATATTTTAGCTATTTCATAACACCACCAAATATATTTTATGTAGTTACTTTATGAGAAAATCATGACTTACCGAGGAATTTCAATTAAATATGTCTTATCGTATATAGTGTCTAGACGGGGGATATTATGCGAATAACGTTTCTACTTACACTAGGTACATTATTATAGATTGCGCAACCGATAATAATTGCACAATTATTGCCGTCAAATATTCATTTGACTTTCACATTCAGCTTCGGAATATATTTAAAATTATGTATTTATTAATAAAAATTAAGAGAGTTGATCATACATACAAAAGTAATACGAAATATCAATTAAAATTGTTTCTTTTTAAAGTAGGTAGAGAATAGGTATAAACATTACTATAACTAGTTTCAAGCGCTTGTTAGCTAAAGGAATTGAATTTCGTGACAATTTGCAATCAGTTGCTCTTTGTGTTTGTTGTTTTGCGAAATAAGTCTTTTCTACTCTACCCGATCTTATTTGCTAGATTAGATACTCAACTTTATCTTGAGAGATTTTAAACAATATTACAGTAGTGATCGTGGTGCAGCCGTTTCTTAGATGCAAACAACTTATCAGATTAATATGGAACAGTGTTATGCAATAGTGTACCTTTTTGGTTAGCTATAACTAAATAAATAAAGAAAATTTTAGTTTTTGTAGGGTGGGTTGTTACGTCAGGATTTTGTTATTGCGTAGGCATCTATAGATTATGATTTTGAAGCGATGATAGCTCAGTGGCAGTGACGTCGAATCCTACAATGACCTTGAGCCAGCAATGGACGATAGCAACCACACTGGGATCGCTGATACTGATTGGGATAGCTAGATGCTTGTCACTAATA
Source organism: Ochropacha duplaris (assembly GCA_951361185.1). NCBI lineage: Eukaryota > Metazoa > Arthropoda > Insecta > Lepidoptera > Drepanidae > Ochropacha > Ochropacha duplaris. The sequence goes on from OX592703.1 coordinate 2,843,067, forward strand.
GACAAAGGCCTACTGGCGCCCAAAGATAGGTTATTAGGTTAAAGTCACTTACAGGTCAAGGGCAAGACCCGCATGTCAGATTTCTGACATTAAAAAAAAATTCAATTATTCAGTAAAAATGTAGTTCTTAGTTTCGTTCCTACTTTCGCTTAGAAGTTATTATTTGAATATAATTGTTTTTTTTTACTTTAAGATAAGCTTGTGTAGGACAGCAATCTCACCATGGTAAGTGATGATGTGACAGAAGGTGGACACAAAAACCCTAGATGGGAACTGGCTCTAAAGCGCAGCTGTCGGAACGCACCGATAGGTGCGGGGCGACACATTTTCAACTTGAGGGTGGTAGCCAGCTAGTCGGGTACTACAAACTACCCTACCAACGTGCTATGGTTTTCTCACGATGTTTTCCTTCACCGAAAGCTCAAACTCATTGAAGGATTCGAAACCACGACCTTCGCCGCGGTATCCGACGTCACTACCACTGAGCTATCATCGCCTTGTATATCGATTTACCAAAAATATTTTAGTGTTATTTATTTCTTTATTAAATGCCTAAAAATCCGTATTTTATTTTAAACAAATACTGGCTCAATTCTACATACTATCATTCCCTTTACCAATTTCAAAATACACATGTCCAACCAATTTTACCTTCGTTAAAACACCGAGTAGCTCCTGTGAAACATGCCAATTTATTTTCTACTTTAATATACCTATATAAAGGTACAACTCCAAATTGAAATATTTCGGCTGACCGCGACGTGAAACACCTGCGTGTAATTTCTCCCTCGAGCAAGGATTAATACTTGACCCTGACTTCAAAGGTTGCTAATTAAACGTGTTACTTCAGATTACATTAGGAGAAGGGTAGGACCAGATTCAACTCATATTCTATGCTTCTGGATGGAGCTTAATTATAACATTTAATCTTAAACTAAGTAGAGCTATGTAGCTACTGCTTGTACAGGTAACTGATAATATGTTACATATACCTATAACTTTTTAGTACATACTTTTATAGGTATTTGACAGGTTTTTGAAATGTATCTAAAATTGTTCATTATACGAGTAGTATAATACATTTGCAATTTTCTATGTTTTGTTAAGCCATTTTGGAGTGTAATTTATTTTTGTCATATTTAACTTTTAATTAATCATTTTAACTAATATTTTTGTTATCTTTTTAAATGTACCTAAGAAATTATTTTTGTAAAATCATGTCCTAAATTGCAAGCGGTGTTTACCTGTAAAGAGTGTGCAGTTAGTAACTATGTCTTGTTTACTGTGTTTTGTGACTGTAACAATAGTTGGTAAACCAAAATAAAATAATAAGTTTATTTTATTTTACAATTTTAAGTTTCCAAATTATTCAATACCTCTCAAGATTTGTAAATACCTTAAGTGGGTATGAATATGATCTATAAATTGTCGACAATATAAATTAAAATTTTCAATAGCGGTACGTACCTACTCGTGGTCCTTTCGTAAAAAACAGTAAAGTAGAATTGAGAATCTGTTATAAAGTAGGTCAAAATTCATAAAAATCATGCATCGCATTTTATTTCTTACTCATATTTCTTCATTCCAAACAATTAGTACTGTAAAACTCACGGAAAGTTTAGTAAGTGCGTCATTAAGGTTAAGTTATGACGTCGAAAACAAAAATAGCCATTTCTTCAAATATGCTTGCTTACCTAACAATTTCAAATAACCTTTTATAGCGTGAAATTTATTTGCACAGGTTTCAATGGTTGCAGTAGTCGTTGACGCAAACTGGCTGCTTAACTAATAGGTTAGGCGATTATTGCTAGTAATGATTTGAACCATAAAGATGCAAGTCTAAGATGGACCGCAGACCGCAAACTCCAAGTGACACTACAAGTTTTGCGGTCTGCGGTCCTGTCGATATTGAAACATTTGAATTAGAATCATGGTAAACGTTTTTTTTAATGACACGATATATTGATGGGTCGGTTGGCGTAGCGTAAAGCTAGTATATCATACCACAGGTTGTGGATTCGATTCCCATCCAGGACAAACATTTGTGTGCACTACATGTCTGTTTGTCTTGAGTCTGTTTGTCATTTTCTATTAAAAAAAAAACAAGGATTGTGTGTGTTGTCGACTTTTTTTACAATACCTTAAAGGTTGGAAAACTTGATCAAAATTTTTCAAAATGGAGGGGCCAAAAATGCGTATTTTTTTTCAAAAATGTCACAATATCTTCGCGGGGTCTACAGCTCTCAGTCACTAGTATTTTTAATTCTTGACAGCACATGAATACTTCGTACACTTATTTTAAATGCTCGAAATTGCCATGCAACTTGTCTTGACGAGGATTCGTTATTTAAATGCCAAATGTAAACCAACTGGAGCATTATAATAGTCAAATATTAGGTACGATATTCAAATAAAATTAGACCCACCTACGCTTGTGGTAATATGAAAAGCGTCTCGTCTCAAATAGCTTGTAATTCAGATTGTCCTAAAATTCTAGTCTTTGTTATCTTAAAATATTTACCGTGGGTTGGAACTTGGAGGATAATTTAACAAACAAAGAGCATTGACCTTGCTACTTTCGCATAAGGTTGAAATTGTTATAAAAAATGATCGTGCTATATTAATTATATACGGTTACATCAGCGTCCCTGCCAAATTTCTAGTTTGTAGTACTCACACACATACTTTCTGAGATTTCGTGATTAATCAGTGAGCGTTAACTGTTTTACTTTTAGTACATAATTATATTTATGGGAGAATATTTTATATATTTCATTATAATAAGATTACTTAATCATATAAATATCTTTTGTCTTCATAAAAAAAAATGGAATAAGTAGGTAAATAAGAAGTAGGTAATGTCATAAAAATGGTAGGTATGCTATAAGTTTTTATCCATAACAGACGTCTTTTAAAGTTTTTTGTTATAAAAAAACTACAACAAAAAATCAATTATTTTACAACACAAATGTCTCAGCAGCAGTATAAAAAAATCTTTGTACTATTTTCAATCTCAATACCTAAACACAATCAAAGTTTTGTGTTAGTCGATCTATAAATGGAAAAAAGCTAAAATAAGTATTATTTGACTTTATCTGTTAATGGAAGTTCGTCGTTTGTTGATTGAAAACTTTGATTTGTATTATAGAGATCGGAAACTTTGTGATTGAGCGACAAATTGGAGGATGATGTATTTTGTGTGATCAAGAAATAATGGAATATTCGAAATTATTGATTGTTGATCTGACAATATTATTATGGTACAACGTGGAGTGTAATAGTACATTATGGTACTAGTGTGTAATGTTGGTGATTACCTACCGCTGAGGCGCTATTGAGACCCGAGCCGTCAGGTGAGGGTCATAAGAGAGCCGAGGACGGTAATCATCAATACACACGAGTATCATACGACGTTTTTCAATACACTTGTGAAGAAAATAATACAAAAAAATCATAACGTTAAGGGCTTCACATCTTTTATCGGGCTACTTATATGTGTACAACATAAATCATTTTCTTCATTACTAGTACTTGTAGACATTTTAATTCATAAATAACTATAATTTCAACAGTGAAAACAAGTTGTGAAAAATTTTTCGCAATGGCGGGAAAAATTAATCAGTTTCCTCAAGATTTATATACCTACCTATACTACCTGGATAAGACCCTCTCCATACCTACTTGAAACAAATACCTATCAAGTGCGAAAAAGAGAAAACTACTACAACTACGTTGGAACACTCTCTCTTTCTAACCCTACTTACCCTGAATGAAAGAAAGAGAAGTTGTCCCAATGTAGTTGTTATCTTCATCTAACAATGGCGATCGGCCATAGACTAAAAGAATGAGTACAAAATGATATTATAATTCAAAGTTTTCTTTATTAAAGAGAAAACAAAACTTATATTTGAGTGAAAGTTTTATTTATTAAAAACGTACAAATTTAAATTATCTATTTTAAATACGAAGTTGCATGAAATGAGCAAGCAATAGGTAAATTAATTTATTTGTACTATTGAACACGATCTTTTTTGTATCGATTGTTTTAAGAACAAAGCAACTCAACCAATTAAATAAAATAAAAAAACCCTATAACTCATGTGTGAATAATAGTAATGAAAAAGTCACAGTTTGATTAAAGGTGTCATTATGTGCCTAATTGCGGTGAAATTAATTGCCACTTTATGAGCAAGTGTGTTGAAAAGATTCAAACATTATGATATTATTTACAAGACCATTATATTTAACTAAAATAGCGTTTTATAAGTAAGGCGTCTAGTATTTTATATTGAACGTTCTACGAGTAGTATACAAACCGTAACTATAACACTACAATGTATCCGGAGTTATGAAACGACTATAAAACACTTTGTAGTCACTTTAAAGAATTCTATTTGAAAAGCGATTGAAGGACGAGATAGGCTTGGGTGACGAGATTCTGTTAGCGAAATCGATTCTCAACAATTTTATTACATTGAATAAATTCTTTAGAATCCGATTGTTAGTATTCAATACGAAATCTAGGTCACATCTTGTGTTGCATGTTGTTAAATAAATATAATGTGATGTAAATGTAAAATTAACCTTTATTTCCAGTTTATGATCTATTTATATGCCCTACTATATCTGAATTGGTGGAGTAATAAGCAGAATGATTAATTAACAAACACGCCACTCAAAAATATACAAACTTTCACACTAGTCTTCTCTTTTTTATTTGGGTGTTTTTGTATTTATTTTTTATTTTCCATCCAAGTAATTATGTGATTTGTAAATACTGTAATAATATTTTAATAAATAATATTAGTAGATTATAATTAATACATTAATATATTATTATCATGTTTTTGCATGTACATAATCTCTTCAAAGAGGAAACGCTGCCAGCCTGCTGGGAACCTTGCCAATCGGCAGCAGCGGCAGCCTCCAAGAAGTTAAAACCTTATAGTTGTACATTTGTTGTAAATAAATAAAATTGCCTAATCTCTTCTCTAATTTACCGCTGAACGAAAAACCACAAAAGGACACCTCAGTAAAAACTATGAAAGTTCAGTCTTAAGAAACTTTGTTGTGTTTTAATATAAATTAAACTAGTAAAGGAAACAATGAATCAGTGTAAAAAAATTCATAAAAATCGGTCAACATGTTTTCCTCTTCCACTCCGCTCTATTGCTAGTCGTTAAAAATGACTGGCCTATTGAAAATCTTGTTTCGTTAGGTAGTAAGAATTTTTTATCTCAATATTTTTAAACAAATCCAATTTGCGTACATAACCGGGCTAACTATATCTAATTATAAATTATCATAATTGGATCATTTTATAAAACAAGAACTTTATTTTTACGATAATCGAGTTAAACAAATTTGTTTTTTTTTAATCTAAAAACACGTAACATTTTCATCGCTCCTTATGGATTGTCTTGCAATTTACAAAAAGCTTCTAAGATAAAAGGTTGTAATCTTAAAAGATCCAGAACAGAAATTACGAAACACTTTTCATCAACATGCACAGCTTTTGAAAAAATAATTTAAAGTTTAATATACTAATATTGTAAAATGCATTTATGTAAGTAAAAGGATTTTACAATATTATTATGTTAAATTGCTTTGTCAGAAAGCTGATTACGCGACGCGGTCCGCCTGCGAAGTCACCTCGTAAGAAATTGGTAATGCAATGCACTTCATTGAATCTGGTACCCATTATCTGGAATTCTGTTATATTTATGGTCTAAATAACTTTAAAGTATTGTATCTCAAGCTCAAAGCTCAAAGCTTGAGATACAATACTTTCGGAATAATATCTCTAAATATCGGATAGGTTTGTGAGAAACATTTTCTTGCAGTAAAAAACCAAATGACATCAGCTCTGCTTGGTTTAAAATTTTCAAACTCAGATGTTCTCCTATTCGATAATAATAAAAACATTAAAGTGTTTATTGTCTACAATGTTTTACACGGATATACGCGTATTAAATAAAATAAAATAAACTATGAAGCAGATATTTTAATAGGTTTATTTTTACTTTTCGCACGTATTAGACATTTTTATACAACTTTGTAGTAAAATTAGAACAAGATCTTAATTTGAACATTAAAATTTTGAAACTAAAATAAATATCAAATTAAAGATCGTCCCCGCGAGGGTCTTAAATGTGGCAAAGTTAATTTGTGAATGTACTTTGTCATAAAGCGCGATATCCCCTCGGATAGAAGTGGAGAGTGGAGACAGCTTAAATTGAGTATAAACTTGTCGCTTGAGACATCAAAAATACCACGTTATAATTAACATTTAAAATATAATTAATAACATAGAAATGTTACATTGCAAAAAAATACTCGACAGAAAATGCATTCCAAAATTCAAGAAATGCCCTTATGGAATATAATTTTCGTAAACTTTCATTGTAATTTTTCAAATCATGGTGAGAGGGTCTTACTTATATGAGATTATAGTTAACCTTTAACCCTGGGTTTAATATACGCAATTGAATACATGCATTAAATATATTATGTACAGTCGTATACCGTAATGACCGGTCAGGGCTCGAAACACGATCGATTATTTACCTACTGTATATTAATTTACAACCTATTTTTGCGACTAGTTTTCAGGATAAAAATTATTTGATTTTTAAAATCTAATTCTATATTCGACTAGCTTTCCGCTTCAAGGATTTATCTACAATCCTTTATTTTATCCCTTTAGGAGGTTTTTGAAGACCGTTCCTCAGTGATCACTTAGGTACGTTTTAAAAATCTTGTGAACAAATAATACATTTTCTAAACCCAGCGAGATCAGTCAGTCAGCCAGTTAGGACAAGTCTTTCATATTTATAGATTTATAATATGGCTAGCTGTCTCCGCGGTTTCAGCCGCGTTCCCGTGGGATTTTATCTTTTCCCGGGATAAAAAGTATCTATCGTTATTCCTGGATATAAACTAAAAGATTTTTTTTAGATGAACAATTCCGTCTTACATGATTGTTGCGTAACTTTAACCGTTTGCGCAGCGCACGCAACGGAAACTCTCAAAAGAAATAAATCTTCCCCGTTTTAGCAACATTTTTAATTAATGCTCCACTCCTTATTAGCCTTAGCGTAATGTTATATAAGCCTATAGCCTTCCTAAATAAATGGTCTATCCAACACTACACTAATTTTTCAATTCGAACCAGTAGTTCCTGAGATTAGCGCTTTCAAACAAACAAACTCTTCAGCTTTATAATATTAGTTTAGATAAACCACATTTTTTCACACCAATTTCATTTAAAGAGAAGGTTTTCAATCTCTCAAGTATTTCTCCTTAGCAAAATTGAAAATACTTACATGGACTTGGACTTCATAAAGTTAAAATGAAAATTTACTTGGTAACTTGGAGAAATAAGAATCCGAATAGAAAATATAGAATCTAGCGATACATATACAACGTAATAAAAGCGAAATACCACTCACAGATTAATTACAAAATCACAGAAAGTATATATGCTACAAACATGATTGGCCGGTAGATTTCTAATTTGTAGATATTGTCTAAGATAAGATTTTTGAAAATTAAGCCTGGAGAACGCGGGTGATGCTGCAAACAATATACCACAAAAAATATCAAGTTACATTCAAAAATGTAAAACTAAACAACATTCCAATTCACTAATATTATAAACGCGAAAGTTTGTATGTATGGATGTTTGTTACTCTTTCACGCAAAAACTACTAAATGGATTTTAATTAAACTTGGCACACAGGTAGATCATATCCTGGGGTAACACATAGGATACTTTTTATTCCGAGAAAAGATAAGATCCCTCGGGAACGCGGGTGAAACCGCGGGGCTGAAAACTAGTCGTACATAAAACCTAGTTCATACAACCGTCTGCAGCCTGCAGGTATATGCTCGTTCCATACGAGGCGATAACATGCACTAACATATCGTCTAGCGACACCATATTAGGACACGAAAAATGCATAAAGTCTCTCGAGGCGATAAACATTCACACCAAATTGTATAACATGTATTTACTGTGTTAGAAATAAGGTACATATTACTTTGTACCTAGCCAGTTAAAACAGAGATTTGTCCTGGTGTTTTAATGGGGTAGGTATTTATCAGTAAAAAAAAGGGGATTATGGACAGTATTATTCATTAGATAAAGATAAAGATAAAAAGATAAAAAAGCATTTATTGGACACATAAAAACAAAAAAAAACAATAGAAATTAAAAGTAAGTTACACATTATGTGGGTCCAAATGGCCCCAGCTCAGCCTATGCTGCAGATAACTACAGCGCTGATTTTCGGCTGAAGCCACGGGTGATTCACGGACGTGCGGACGGACAGCGCTTACGTACGCATACGAGTAATCATATTATCATATACTATACCTATCCATACATATACATATATCTACAAATAATAATAATTTATAAACCCAAGACAGTATCACTCAGGGTACATATATTTTATAATATAATAAAATAAAATAGGAAATAATATAAAGTAAACATATAAGTGTTGATATAAACATAAACCTCTAAGTGTTGGATTTCTGAACGTTTATGAGTATATTTTTAAACTTAGACCTAAATGTAGTGATACTTGTTGGCCTACGTAGAGGAGGGGGTATATTATTCCAACACTTAGTGGCGCTATACTTAAAACTACCTCTAAATGCTGCTGACTTATGGCGAGGAATACTGAGCACACTAGCTGGTGCACGAGAGGCACATTTACTGTTCTCACTCAGCCAAACAAGTTTAGAGAAGAGATACTCTGGCTTTTCCGTGCAAACTACCCCAAATAGAGTGGCCAGATGTAAGTCCCTCCGATACTTCATTTTGAGTATATCAGCATTATTAAGAAAAGGGGTGACATGACTTCTAGGTGGGACATCAAAACAGAAACGTGCACATGCGTTTTGCACCCTTTGTATGAGGCCTGCTGTTCTGGCTAATAGTCTCGGGCCATAGACCGAATCAAGGTAATTAAATTTTGACAACACTAATCGTAACTCTTCGTCCATGACCAGACCAAGATTAAGCATAAGGTTTAATATTAAGTGTTATAAAATTTACTATACTATATTACCTATTTAGAAGGAATAAATTCTTATAATTGTCCCTTTCGATCGGCATGTTAAAAATACTATCACAATCATCATTAAAATATCTAACTATATTTATAAAATTCAAAACTGACTGGCTGACTGACTGACTGACTGATCGAGCAACGCACAGCTGAAACCGCTGAACGGATTGCGCTGAAATTTGGCACGCAGATAATTATTATGACTTAAATTTCCGTTAAGAAAGGATTTTTCAAAATTCACCCCCTAAGGGGATGAAACGGGGGATGAAGTTTTAATTTGAAATGAATGAAATTTAGTATTTAGCTAAATGCTTTTTTTATTTAGCTTACTCTAAATGTAAAATAATAAAACACATATTTAAGGATTGAATTTCACCCTTTACCCCTAAAAGGGGTGTTAAAATTTGTATGAAAAATAAAAAAAGCTATTTTTGGATAATTTGAAATAAACTGGAAAACGAATCATCCAAAATCGTGTAGTCCACGTAAGCGAAGCTGCGGGCGGAAAGCTAATATATCTATAAAGCAAATTATCCTATTAACAATATTTAAAGTACCTACTTTCCACGCCCCGTATTCTACGTTACTTCATATAAGTACTAAGTTAATTACAGAATATTATCTATTATCAAAGAAAGTATATTACCTACGTTTTGAGGTATCTACGATTTAATTAAAGCTAAAAGATTATTCACAGGATTATGTCTAACAAGCATACAAATTGCTGTGAGCATTGAACAATGCTTTAGAACACATTAAATTACAATGAGGACCTATTTCGCAATTTTCGGATGAATCTTGTCCTCCAGTTAAGTACCTAAACGTACTTAAATAAAATCTGGAATCGTGCGATTCCTGTTATCATTTTTTTTATATCTGTTTATACAGTTTTTATCTTTTAAATGAAACTGAATGAGATGGGATGTAAAAATATTTTTTCTAGTAAATAAGAGATATTTATTGATTGTAAAACAGGCTAAATTGTAGCAAAAAGAATAGTTAATATATTGTTGTAAATATTAAATGTTTATGTTTTTACTAAAAAAAAAAAAAAAAAAATATATTTAAAAACAAAAATAACCGCACATGCTGTCAGCTACAGCGTTCCAAATTTAAATTATATGAAACAATTTAAATAAGAGAAACAACGCATGCCAGCTCCAGTGGCTATGAGCTACGAGCCGCTACGGCTACCCTTGCTGCGCCAGTGCTACGTCGTAGGCCGGCGTAGCCGCACGCCGCATTTCACGGCGATCTGCTACGAAACTGAACACGAAAATCCAGTTAATTTCAAATATAAATAAAATAAAGAAAATTAAAAAATTTGCCAAAGTGAGATTCAGTTCAGTAACAATTTTTAGTAAAACTAAAATAAATGGTTCACAAACTAAAATGAGTGTAGAATTGTTGAATTTATTGAAGTATGAAGCGAAGATTGTGTCTGAAAGTACAAGTGAGTATGTGACTTATTTAATTATAACTAAGGTTGGATGTTTAATGCATTCATCGTAAAATCCCTATGCTTGGATTAGTCTTCAAGTTTTATTAAGATAAAGTTAGCCAGTATTTAATGTCATATTGTATTTATCCAGTTTGAAATTAAAATAAGATTACAAATGAAAGGATATTTACGTATCTTATTTTACGCATATTTATATTCAACCAAAACTCATTACTCTTTTGAGGCATAGATTTTTTTCGTGTTTTAAAATAAATAAATATCTAAAAATTGCTAGATGACATGAACTATAGATAGCCCGTGAACTATACGAATCTCATACAGTTATTGATCTAGAGCTGAAGATTATTCATAACTCTATAGACCTGCTCTGTAGCCTTTTAAATTTCGTTAACATCGATATCGAAATACTATTGAAGGAACCTTGCAATTAATTTCAACAATTCTTAAAAATATGTAGGAGATTCACTTCTTCTTCTTCCGCTTCCACCCAATGCTGTGTTTAGGTCTCGTCTAATGCGCTCCACTTCTCGCGGTCTTGTGCCTTCCTCATCCAGTCCCTTTCCACCACCCTGGACAGATCGTCGGTCCATCTTGCTGGTTATCTGCCAACATGTCTCCGTCCGGTTCTAGGTCTCCATTCGACCACTTTCTTGCCCCATCCACTTCCACTTTCTTCGAGCGATTATTTTGACTATGTCAGTCAGTTGGGCTCTTCTTCGGATTTCCGTGTTTCTGACGTGGTCACATAGTAAGCTCCATGGCTGTCCAAGTTATGGATTTGTGGATTTTTTTTGTGAGCGTCCAGGTCTCGGATCCATAGATCATTACGGGGAGGACACATTGCTCGAACGTTGAGGAAATTCACATGAGTTATTAAATGAAAAGAAAATATATATGTCACAAGGTACTTGCGATTTTTTTGTTTATTATGCAGTGGTTATAATTATTTATATACATACTAGCTGTCCCCCGCGGTTTCACCCGCGTGCCCGGGGGATCTAGCAGTATGAAATATACTTTACGACCTATTCTCAGACCTACTGAATACACAAAAATGTTCCGCGCAAAATAATTCATCTCATAAAATTGAGAACAAAATCAGATTCATTTACGCGGAGGACAGACTGATCATTGTAAAAGAAACTAAACTTTTTTTTAAAATAACGTTAAAAGAATACATTAGGAAATAGCGTAAGGTTTTTACTAAAGTAAGCTAACTACCCTGAGCTCGTTATATAACTATTAAAAAGCAATGATTTCCCTTCGTGCCACTTCGGTAAATTACACTTTTTCACGAGCTAATCATGTTAAATTGTACATGTAATTGTTTATTTTTTATGTTAGTTACAAAGATATACTCTAAAAAAGGTTTTTTTATCATTACTAAAGGTAAACCAATGTTGGTCCCAAGGTAAAACTTGTTCAACTCTGAGCCTTAAGCTGGTGAGTTAAGAGTCAATACTTAAATATAGATTTAAAAAATAAAACGACGAGTTACACAAACGGTTCCACTCGTTTACAAATTATATTCAATAACTAGCTTTCCACCCCGCGGTTTCACCCGCGTATCCTTTGAAATTAAATTTCAAAAAATCTTTATTAATCCTCGTCTACATCTTAAAAACATTACCTGTGAAAAAAAACAGCTTTCTAGGTCTAACACTGGGCGTTGATGAGTCAGTCTTTCAAATTTTTCATACCAAGAAACCGAAATAACTTCTAACTTTGAACCCCTTCAGAGGTGGAATTATAGGAAACGCTAAAACACGTATTTCTTTATTTTTATTTGTTAGTCTAAAAACAAAGTTTCATGGTTCTAGCTTCAAAAACGACGGACAAACTTACAACCCCTTTTCACCCCCTTAAGGGTTGAATTTTAGAAAACGCTAACACACGTGTTTCTTTATTTTTAATTGTTAGCCTAAAAACAAAGTTTCATGGTTCTAGCTTCAAAAAATGGCGGACTTCCGTACAAACTTTCAACCCCCGTTTCACCCCTTCAGGGGTATAAATTTTAATAACGCTGATACACGTGTTTTTTTATTTTTAATTGATAGTCTAAAAACAAAGTTTCATGATTCTAGCTTCAAAAATTACCGACTTTTATACAAACTTTCAACCCCTTTTTCACCCTCTTAAAGGTTGAATTTCGAAAAATCCGTTCTTATTCCTCAGTCAAGTTTTAAAAACAACACCTGGAAAAAAAATCAGCTTTCTAGGTCTAAGGGTTTAGGCTGGGCGTTGATAGATCAGTCAGGACTTATCCTTTTATATATATAGACAAACTTTTGAACTGAGACCCTGAAGTTCTATTTCAAACGGCTGTAATGTAAACACATAATAACATGGCGATGCTAGCTGAGAGATGTTTTATTCACTTGATCGATATTAACCGACGGGGGACTGAAACAAAACCTGTCACGTTTTGCCACAGAACAAATAAAAAAGGTAGAAGGAGCGTACGTAATCAACAGTCTCCAATGAAATGAAGCAACGTACACGAAGTGTGCGTGAACTGCACGTACGTTATCCCGCGTGACTCGCGCCGCACAGGAACGCAATCGGCTTCCGTAACTGTGCCTCACTTTAAGTGCACGAGGCTTTATCTACCTTTTTTATTTGGTCTGAGCGTTTTGCATATGGAGTTTAAAGTCATTAAAAAAGTTTGAAGAAGATTGGAAACTTTTAAGAGCGTGGTATGCATTAATAACGATGGAAGATCGAGGTGATAGTCACTGCCATTAAAAAGGGCTATTTCATTGTGACTGGTTTTTTTTAGACTAGAATGTGTTAGCCTGAGGGCCACGTACGACACCTTTATGCGAATTGTTCGGTTCGGCGAGCGCTTAGGGCACCCTCTACTGGATAACGTTTTAAACGTGTGGCACGAAGCTCAGCTCAGGGCGTCACCGAAAGCGGGGTCACGAAAAGTGAGGACGGATGTTGCATAAACGATTTATAGAGAAAAAAAAAATATCGCTTTGACACTCATTATGAGCGTAAAATAGTTCCCAACCTACGAGCAATTACTGTAATATAGCCTTTCAATTGATACCAATAAAGTTCATCAACAAGGAGACTACGCTGCGCAGTCCCCTGCGGAGAACTAACTACCGTGAAGAAAAAACTTGGTACCTACAACGTTTTCTCCTCTTTAGTATCAATAAAAAAATGGAAACAACTTTTGGTCCCAATTTTTTTGTGTCTAGTTCAAAATAATGCACACATGACGATCAAACCTATCGATATGCAAGCACACAGTAAATTTGTGTATAAAATTACAAAAGATTTGGAACGCTGAACATAAGATATGGCTCACGTAGGTATTACCCGTCAAGGTTTACCTCATTCAATGCTTTTATTTTGTCTAGCGAAAATAATCTCAGCTTCGAAAGAAAAAGTGACAGATTTAAAATATAAGACACCGACATCTATCGAACGCCCCTTGCTTTTTTAAACTGAGGCTCGAACGTTTTTATAGTAATCATACTACTTTCCACTTCCTTGCAAACTGATCTATTAAATTGTGACAAAATTGGTATATTTAGTAGATTTTTTGACAAGTGTGACAAGGGGTGGGAGGGGTCCTCAGTTTCGTGACGTCACATTTCCAAATCTCATCTTTAAAGGTGCGGTTTGAAAGTCCATGGACTGAAAATGGTAGATTTTGTATCATTCATAATATATTTAATAGCTTTTTTGTGTTTTTAATTTGTTTATGTTATGTATTAAATTATTTATGTTTGATGTTATAAAAAACTATTTTTGGAACTGATGTGTTAATTTATAATTTCTAGATTTAAATTGCAACAATATGTGACGTCACACTAGGGAGGGTGCAGTCTCTCAAATGTTACCAGCTGTGACAAGAGAAATTGACAAGACAAATTCGTGTGACGTAATCTATGGATGGCCCCTTATAGTAGCTCCCAGTTATTGTATACAGCTCCAGCTGGCCATATATAGTTGGATATGTCTTGTTTATCCACAAAGGAAGAAACCCAAACCAAACACATACAACATTAAAATTTAATTAACGTAACATGGGTTAGGGATACATAATATAAAGTCATAACAAATATTTGCCCTCGGAAATGTTTGTCCTTGCGACAGGATTGAATACGAAATCCTTTGCGTGAAACATAAACAAGTGCCACCATGTGTGTTATAAATAATGTTATTTTAGAACTGTGTGGAGATTGTTGTTTCAATGGTAGTTTATCATTATATTAATATTATTATGTATGTGAAGCAAAGAATTTGTACCCCTTTTTACGAAAATTACATGCAGGGAGGAATATGTTCGTCACAGTTAAACTTTATAGGGAGAACGAATTCAGAAAGCTTAGTTTTATTTAATCAAGGAATTTATTTAATACTTTTTTGTTTTACAATGTTTTTTTCATCAATTTGCTCTTCGATATCTGAGTGTAAAAGCCGTTTTATCCGCTAATGGATAAAGTAAATAGAACATCGTGCGCACTAAGTTTGTGAATTCAAAACATCATTAAACCTATTTACTTCTCCTTCCATGGTGCCGAATTTATCATACATAATTTTTTAATTTGTTAAAAAATCAGACTCGAAACCTTCTTGGTGTACTTTTTTTTAATTTGCTTTGCGTGCGCCATTAATTTTTTTTTGCATTTTGTCATTTCCTCGCTGAGGTGGGATGAAAAGTTAGGTGTTACACTCGAATGCAAAGATTTTTCAAATCAATAAAAAAATTAGAATCCTTCGCTTGCTCGGTCATCAAAATTGAGCACGCGGTTAAAAAGCAACTTTACACTCCTTGTATAACAAATAACTATTTTAAAATAGCTTAGTTGATATAGTGAGTAATTTATGTAAATATTTGTAAATTGTTAGCTGAAGCAACGTGTGTTTTTGTGTTATTATAATAGAATATAATGGTATTTATAGTCAAAATATATTGTTTATTGTAAACATTTCTGAAACGAAACATTTACAGTAATTAAATTTATGTTTGATCAACTATTTCACCACAGAAATTGATTCAGCCGATACGGTTTAAAGAAAGTCTCTTATCTTTTTGTTATTATGACGTTAGAAAGTGAAGGATATATTTTTAACTTAGTTTACGTATGAGACCGAGGTTTCAATAGTAATAATAATCCATTATTTGAAAAAGATAGAAAATTAAGTACCTACCTACTTAGCTTGATTTCAATAAATCATTATTTTTATCGAACATCTTACTGAATGGTGCGAACCGTGAGGGGTTACTTCTATACTTAGTAATTGTTCTTCTATACTAAGATTCCCTGTGCTGTGGCTAGGTCATTTAGGATTTTTTATGATTATGTGTTTAATTGTGAGCATTATACTTAGATATATGTATTTACATAACATACATAAAGGGTAAAGGGTTTGTAATAATAGAAGCCGAGATAATAGAGTATTAACAGCTTATTGGTGGTGTTAAGTCTGATACCCTAGACTAGTGAAACGTTATGATTGAAGTTAGTCATTATTGTAGTGATTTCGGCACATTGTTCCCTGGACGTCCTTTGAAACTAGATTAGTAGCTAGATTATACCGTAATTTAGATAGTTTAGCTTTTGGAATTTGAATTTGCAAGCAAGACTATGAATTTATACTGACGCTAACTAATACACAGTGTATGTGTGCGTGTGTGTGTATGTGTAGGGTTGGAATAAGCCAATCACGGTACAGCAATTACCAATACTACTAGGTACGTGAGAGTGTTACTTCTATACTTAGTAATTGTTAGTATTCTTTGATACAGTTATTTATCTATACTAATATTATAAAGAGATAAAGTGTTGTGAGGTTGTAGGGGGTAATCTCTAGATCTACTGAATTGATTTTGAAAATTCTTTTACCATTAGAGAGCCACGTTATTTGTGAGTGTCATAAACTATATTTTTTATCCCGGGAAGAGATAAGATCCCACGGTATCGCGGATGAAACCGAGGGAGACAGCTAGTGTGTAGCATATTACAATAGTTAATCATTTTTGTGATGAATGAATGAGATAACTTTTATCTGTTTCCATCTTTCTTTTTTAACAAAGCCTTCTTAAAATGTTTGCGATACTTAACGATTAAAAGTACAGACATAGCTAAAATCAAATTAACTTCTAAAACAATATTTAATATTATAGCTAAATAAGTATAAAAATATCTTAGAATGTTCATTTTGTAAGAAAACGAGTGGAATATCAGATTGTGTCCTAATGCTTGGAAAAGGGTCACTGTTGGCGGAAAATTAGGGCTTCAAGACATTTTGCGTGAACTGAATTTATTATATTTAAGATAAAAATACACTTATGCCATATCCTAGATTTCTGATTGTAACAAATGCCTTTTTTGTCTTTTTTGTGCTGTCAAATCAGGAACGTATTTACGACGTTTTGATAGCGGCGATAAGTTTAGTATGTATAATAATATGCTGGGTATTTTGAACGGTAACAAAACTAAAAATAAGTTTATTATTGCCTTTATATATAACTAGCTGTTTCGCGCGGTTTTACTCGCGTTCCCGAAGGATCTTATGTTTTCCCGAGATAAAAAGTAGCCTATGTGCTATTCCAGACTAAAATATATCTCCATGTCAAATTTCATCCAGATCCATTCAGCCGTTCTGGCGTAAATGAGTAACAAACATACATCCATCCAAACTTTCACATTCATAATATTAGTAAGATGGTAGGTATGTCCATTCGATTTTTACAACGAAAACTTTGTTTTATTATTATTATTATTAAATAATATAATGCAAAATAATACATCACATTATCAGAAAGCCAGTTAAAGATAGAATATCATAGAATTCTTTCTCACAGTTAATAAAATAAAAAATTAGTATCATGCACCTTTTAAAGATGGTAACACTACAAAGAGTATTTATTGTCTTGTGAACTGTTCTAAAGCCGCTTGAGGCTCGAACTAAGTTAAGCTAATCTCATTTCTCTGGCCGCAACCAAAGCTTGTAATAGTATCAGATAATTGAATGTAGCTCGGCGATTACTGTGACCATGAGTTCCTATTTTAAAGGACTGAATTTATTAATTAGTTGCTTACTACAAAAAAAACTGAACAACTAAATATCTTCACACCTCTAAATCCGGCCCTGCAAGGTAGTCTATAGCTCTCACGAATAATGTTTACTATTGGAGAAACAATTTTCTAAATTCGGGTCAGCAGTTTCGAAGATTATCTCATAGGTATCAACATTAAAACTTTATACACTTTACCGATTTATTTTTCTTAATCGTAAATATTTATAATTTATTTACAACAAATGTATAAAATATACAATCTATATACACCATATGCGTACTCTTCTTCTTCTTCTTCTCTTCCTTATCCCACGCTAGGTGGGGTCGGCACAACATGTTTTCCTCTTCCACTCCGCTCTATCACTATGTTGTGTGTTGTCAAGAATAAATGTATTTCTTTCTTTCTTTTCTTTCTTTCTAGTCGTCTCAGTACTGATTGACCCTTAGTATGTGACCTATTGGTTGTTTTTTGGTGAATAATAAAGAAATGGATTGAAAATATAAGAAATTGGTTGTTTACATATTTTTAAACTAAACGTCAATACTTTGTGACTCAATTTAAAAAGGACCCTAACCTTACTAAAGTAGGTAGATATTCAATTAAATCTATAATTGTGAACATCCGTATCATAATAGTTCCCATAGAATTTTAGCACGACGCATATTCGCTGAATCGTAACCATTCTGCTTTGGATAGTGCTGGTTGTAAACCAGATTTCATCGACATCGACTGTGGGTATTCCATACATTTTTGGCTAACGTTCTCTTTTAACTCTAAATATATCAATTAAACTATAAGTAGAATGGTATACATAGATTATAATAGCTCCGCAAGCGATAGGTTTAAACCTGGCCACTTTGACAGCTAGAAATTAGCGACTGGGGATTGCCAATGCGTTGCCGACCATAGTACCTAGAAGGCAATTCAACTGTATTCAAATGTATGTTGTAATGTTCAAAATGATACTTCCGTATAAAATACCCTATAGTTTCACCAAAACCTCACGTTAATCATTTTAAGTTAATATTTGTAGAACTCGAACCTTATACTTCGTCACAATATCCGACATGTTTAAATGTCTCTATAAATCCATGTTATACGTACTAAATCAACTGAAACATCTTTATTTTATGAGAGGACAGTAAAATATCCGTTCCTTGTTCTCGAAGGCTTTCATTAAGGCATTCCGTACGCGTGCTAAGGCCGGCCACAAACTAAGACGTATGAGAATGCCAACCATCCGGTTAATAAACTATAAAGTGCCTCACTTAGTAGAAACGAGGAAAAAATGTAGTGGTATTTATTAGTCGGACGTTACATGAGTGAGGCTGCCGCTGAATGATGTGTGCTGAAGGGTTAGAAGATAATGAAATTGGGTCGACTTTAGAATAGGGATGATGTGTGACATATCAAATCAGCTTCTTTATTAGTAAATGTCAAAACGATGATTTCTGTGGAGTTTTGTATGAAAAACTAGTGGGCCCGGCAGACGTTGTCCTGCCATGAAATGAAAATAAAAAGAAACTTGGCAACATCAGTTTTAAACAATATTTAGAAAATTGAATATGGTCGTTAAGTTTTCTTAAATTTTCTAATGTTCCGCACAACTCTCATACTTTTTTCTTTCATAAGAACCTTCTCCTTACAATAACAAACACAACAAAAAAAGAATTAGCAAAATTGGTCCAGCCGTTCACGCGTGATGCCGTGACCAAGGAAATAGGGATTCATTTTTATATAATAGATATACTTGTGACGTCATAAATATACACCATCAAAAGACCTCCTCTTTGTCGTTAATTGGTGATTAAAAATCACAAAAAGGCGGAGTTTTACAATGTGTCCGCTTTTTTTGAGTATTTTTAGATGTTTTATACACTAATTAGTGAATAAAACATCTATTTCTTGAATAGAGGCATTATCCTAATTGGTGATAGTTTCGCTTACTTCGCAGGCGTTATTGGTGATAGTTTCGCTTACTTCTGAATTAAAATAAAGCTAGAAATGTGCCCCTAATCGTTGCTTACTGATACTGGTAGACTGCGGTTAAGGGCGTTCCAAGAAGGCTGACGCAATGCCTCGCTGTATCGCAATGTCAATTCTTTGAGAAGAGTACATGCTGGCTCTCGTGTCACGAGAGGCCTCAGTGACAACAATGATAGCAGAGTTTTTACTACTATGGAAACCAACAGATATACAACTTTATAAAATACATATCAATACCCACGGATGGAAGACAAATGGACAGAAATGTTTATCCTGGATGGGAATCGAAATCACGACTTAAAGCGTGATAGGTAAGTGTCTATAACCCAACACGCCAATTCTTCTTCTGTCCGTCTTTCTTCGTAATCTTTATTATGAAGAACTTTTATGAAGAATAAATCAGTCGCAAGAAATTTTGCGAAAAAGTTTGGTTGGCATTTCGTACTTTTATATAACTTAGTTTTTTCATTTGTAAGGTAGTCCATATTACTGAGAAGCTCATAATTTCACACATGTACTGCGGCGCTATAGGTTTATTAAAAAAGTTTTCGTTGCTATCAGCTCTCTCTAGGATTTAAGAATTCACTTCATTCAATGAAGTTGTCATGATGAGAAGATTTCATATTATATTGTGCAGAATTGTTAGTAAAAAGTTATAGTTATTTTTTTTAAAAAAACAAGCTTTGGATTTAGACTGACGTCACTTTATTTTTTGAGTTATTCTCAGCAAGCCTTTTCATGTGATACCCATACTTATTGTAGGATTGCATTAAAAAATATTAGTCCGCTATCTTAGGTGTTCCCCCATGTTGGATTTACAATGACGTCATAAAGCTAACCATGCATTGTCATCCAAACTAAACGTGTATACAAAATTTCAGCTCAATCGGTTAAAGATATCTGCTTCAAAATTGAGTTGCAAGATTCACCCCGGAAAAACATACATACAATGCAATTGTATGTATGTTTTTCCGGGGTATTAATATAAAGCTTGTAAAATAGTTTATTCTAAATTCCCTATGACAACTTGCACGAAGCCACAGACCTCACAAAGCTGTTTAAAGATGCAAACAAGTAAATTGAACACGAGTCCACGACTCTCGGATACAATGCTAAAACGTGAAATTCGACTATGTGTATGCTAGCATAAATTACCAAATTGGTATTATTTTTAAAAGTATGCAGGGTTTGTGTATAAATTATAGGTAGGTAAGTACATCATTATTGGATCGTAATTTTTCATTTTATTTTCCGAGAATTATCCGCTTTTCTTCTTAAGTGCTAAACCTACAACGTCTGTTCGTCTGTTCGTCTGTCACGTAAGAGTGGAAATAAGAGCGTCTTTGTTTTCGGAACTATAGGTACCTGTAAAGCAATCTAGGTACCTAACGTCATGTTCTGAGTTGGAAATACAGCAATCAAATTGAAATCATGGACCTAGAATATAGGGCTTATTTTATTATAACTGAAATATAATTTTCATTGTAGAGACATCTTCCCGAGAAAATATTGACTTGCATATCAATATTTTCTGGGGAAGATCTCCATCTTCTTCTTTAAATACCCATTATTAGCAATAAAGATTCATTTTGAATAAATAATTTAGCATTGAAATCAAAGTCACGCGTTAAATACATAAAATAAGTCTTACACATAGACAGATACTATGCGTATCTTAATCGCAAAGGCAATCTGTCAAGCTAATCACGTAATTTTTAACAGAGTCTTGGCGGTAATTAAGTTCGCATTTTACTTTTTCGCTCCCATTTTGTTAGATGACTTCGTCGCTGTATTTTCATAGGCGTATTATTTATCTGTATTTTCTCATTTGTTTTTTCTAAATATTTGACGATGTTCAGTGCTGATGCACTATTTTTCAGTGCAGAAAAACATCGTGAGTATCCATAGCACGGTGGTAGGATACTTTGTAGTACTCGATTGGCTAGCTGTTGAAAAGTTGAAAATCTGTCGCCAAGCACCTGTTGGTGTGTTCTGGAAGTTGCACTTGAGAGCCAGTTACCATTAAAGCCTTGTAGTAAAGTGTACAACACATTGGCAATCCCGCTGGTGTTGCTAATGTCTATAGGCGACAGTATTCACTTACCATCAGGTGACCCGCCTGCCTGGTTGTCACTTGTGGTTTAAAGAAATTATGTGGCCGGCAATCGTAACAGCGCAAAACTTGAAGGAAAAGTACAGCTGGTAGAATAAACATGATGGCCGTATTAACAGCCCAATCCAGTTATATGCTAAAAAGAGACAAGCATAGAGCGCGTCAAAGAGAGACACCCTCTTGTCAAGGTGGCCACTATAGTATGTCACTAGTTAAGTGACAGATTTCCGAGGTACCTAGCCGGGCAAGTAGGTACTACAAAGTACCTTACCACCGTGCTATTGTTTCTTCTCGACGTTTTATCTCACCGAAAGCTAAAGTTCACTGTAGATCACGTCACCACTGAGCTTTTATCGTTTGATCAATTTAATATTCAGGTTTGTTTGGGTATACACCAGTGGCGTAGCTATCGGAGGGCTAGGTGGTGCCGTGCACCGGGGCCCCCAAGCTCAGGGAGCCATCGGACCCTGACCAGCAAACCTCGTATCGCACTAACAAATAATTATCCCACCTTCGGAATGTAAATCAGCTACAACAGGACTTAATAATGGCAACTCATTTGAAAGGGAATTCCCCAAAATTATATTGACAACTTGAAAGATTCGCCGTCACATTTAGCGGGTTATTATAACAATAAGGAAACGTCGATAAAAAAACGATAAGGCAAGAAAGGGTTAGTTAGGCCAGAATACATAGCAAATGACCCTAGCTACTCACCACTACCGTTTGGCACACGTTCTTCCTAACACTCTGTATAATTATATTTAAACAGTTTAGGGGCCCAGTTTTTTTTGCACCAGGGCCTTTGGTTACCTAGCTACGCCACTGGTATATACCTTAAAATTCTGAGCAGTATCATTTTGAAGTTATAAACCGCCAGTAATTGCTCTAATGTGGCACTTGGAAACCTAGTTATGGGGCAAGATAGCGATTGTGGTACTCAAGTAAGTGGCCGATGCCGCCATGTTTATTTGAGTTGTTTAGGGTTAGCAAAAATAATTGTGTTCATTTTCTTTGGAAATATTTTTGTGCTGTAGTTACTCTGCCGTAAAATATTTTTTAAGTTAGAACAAATGATTTTTGAATTTCTTTGGAAATATGTTAGTGCTGTTTTCTGCCTTTCTTATTACATTTTAAGGCGATGATAGCTCAGTGGTAAATGACGTCGGATACCGCGACGAAGGTCGTGGGTTCGAATCCTTACAATGAGCTTGAGCTTTCGGTGAAGGAAAACATCGTGAGGAAACCACAGCACGGTGGTAGGGTACTATGTAGTACTCGACTGGCTGGCTACCACCCTCAAGTTGAAAATCTGTCGCCAAGCACCTGTTGGTGTGTTCCGGCAATTGCACTTGGGAGCCAGTTCGCCTTAATAAGGTGTACAACACATTAGCAATCCCCTGGTATTGCCAATGTCTATAGGCGACTGTTGTCACTTACCATCAGGTGACCCGCCTGCCTCGTTGTCACTTGTGACATAAAAAAAAAGAAAAAAAAAACCTACTAGCTGTCCCCCGCGGTTTCACCCGCATCCCCGTGGGATCCGCGTTCCCGTGGAAATTTTTATTTTATACAAACATTGTCCTAACAATAACGAATACATAAAACAAAGAATCATCCAATTTGGTGCAGTCATTCGAAAGTTATGAGCGTACATACATTTCGAAGATCCGTTTTTATTCATATAGATGATGGTATGTTTCAATACCATTTTAGTCTATAATACCCAACCTAGGTCATCGTGTAGTGAGCATGATAATTAACACAGATTAGGTAAATAGTGACTAAATACATCAAGTACATCAGTTCAGTCTGGACAGGTAGTTAAATCTGTTACCATATACAAGGTACATCCATTAAGATCATAATCGAGATAGCCACAGGTTCTATATAGAGCCTCTATTTGTTAACTACTCTGTAATATAGACAGAATAGTTAGTTATCATCAAACTTGTCACTTGATGTGGAATTTCTAGTTCAATGAATCGAATGTCCAAGTGATAGACGGCAATTATATTTGATTTGTCTTCTGTATGTATTAATCAATCAATTATAATGTTTATTTTACAGTTGATAAGGTCTGCATTGCTTTGGCCAAATGATAGGTTGACTAGATTATTGTTATTCTTATTATACAGATTGATTCAATTAAATATAAACCTTGTAGTAAAACACAAAACAAAAAGTTTTAAAAATATAATTGTTCCAAGCCTCTAATTCAATTGTTTCACTTATCTTCTTCACTTAAAACTAGAATAAATTGAATTACGTTCCAGATAGGACGACGTACTTTTGTGAACTTATATGCTTGACTTGGATATTGAACTAGTTTTATATTCAACTATTGTGTTTGTAGAATAAAATAGAACAACTAGCAAATATATATTTTGAACAAAGCACGTTGAAAATACCTATACATATATCTTTGACTACTTTTTGTCGAGTTATAATTCAAAATTAAACATTTTTTTTAAACGCTAATATCGGCGACGCCAACAACTCTAAACGTCTGTTGCCACATTTTCACATTTATACTTTAAATGGGTATAGTTATGCCTTTAAAAGAAAACTACATTACAGTTTATAATAAACGAAACAATATAATTTAATTCCCGATAGTAAAGTTGTTGAAATTAAAGCAATAATTTAAGCCTGCCGCCAGGCCACCCCAGCTTCTATATCTCCATGTGTAATAACATTACTTCCGATGATTTATGACTTAGAATAAACATAAACAATATATAGATAAAACAAGATATAGAGCATACAGTGCGGCTTTGTTACCGGGTACTAGAACACCGGGTAGGTTACACCGGCGGTACGATTACGTATCTCGCGACAGGTTGGCAACAGGCGTAAATTTCGCGATCGCTGCTGTCAAACTACACTTTTGTATTAGCTATCAGCAACAGCAACGCAAACAGCAATCTAAAAATGTCTTGTTTCCATTTATTGCTACCCTATCGCTAGTGGCGCTAGTGTCCATGGGCAATGTGCATTCTGCGATAGGCGTGCGACAGGCTTCCGTAATACGGTTTCTAGTAACAATCGCGTAGCGGTGGCTGTCACATTGCTACTGCTGTCGCTACTGCTATCTTTTAGATAATAGACCTGCGGGTTGACTAACACAAACGAGATGTAAAGTTCCCCGCAACTTTTAAAATGAAAACATGCCGCTGCAGGCGCGGCGGTCGCCCGCACTTTGATCTTTGGTCGAAAGTTTAGGTATGTTACCTTAATGTACGTAGAAAGGCTTACTTAACTTTGTTTTTTGATTTTAAATTAGAATTTTACGTTTGGGGTTAGAAGTTGGGTGTTTTTTGTCTATATTTCTTTTAGCATTTTTTGTAGGTAGCTTTAAAGGACCGTTCTACACCGGCGAACTAAATGGCTAAACGATTTTTAATGTGGTTATTGTAAAAGCGCTGTATTTCCGTCGGAATATTGTTGGTATAACTACATATTTATAAACCATACAAATAAATACTTTTAAATTGTTTATGACGGGCACTTGTGACCCCATATTTCGCCCCAAATTACAAAGCTTACGTCATTTTGCGGAAGTGACTCCAAAGTGTTTAGGGCAAGGTCGAATCTTTAAATGGTCTTCAATAAAAAGGATATCGAATTTTTATGAGCATAGACAAGAAACGAGGTTGCGTGATATTAGAAGAGACTTGAATTATGCTTCAATATACTAAAAATTCTAGTTTTGTGGTTGTTTTTTATATTTTTTGGAATTTTGTAGATTAATAAACAAAAATCTTGTGCGAAGTTCCTCACTTTTTTGAGGAGTCTGAGAAGAGACATCTGTTTACTGTATGATATACAATACTACTACTACTACTGTTGTATATACAATATGAAATAATTATTCTTTGTGCTAAGTACCAGGAGTATAAGTACTTTTGAAAATGTAAATAAATTTAAGAAAGATCCACTGCTGAAAACAAAAATGCCTTGCTGAGTTTCATGCCGGAGTCTTCTCAGTTTAAGTGTATTCCGAACCGGTGGTAGAGTCAATTGTAACGTTCATAAGTGCCTTACCAGGGCCTAAACTGAATAAATGAGTTTTTTATTTTGATTTTTTTATCCAATGCTACGACACACCGTAGCAACGACGGAGAAGTGCCCTGTAGACATCGCTACGACAAACTTCGAGCTGTGAGCTACGAAGCTACCAGTGCTACGAGATTACGTACCTACCTACCTTTGTTAAATAGCTCCTTAAAACTTCTAAGATCCTGGTACATGCTTTTTTCTTACGTGACGATTTCTGCCAGTTCATACTGTTCTGCAACTTCGTTCAAATAAATAAAGAAAGTCGTCATTCTCTACAGGATTTTCTGTAGCTTTAAAACTATTTGCAATACGAGTATTCATATAGAAATATAGTTCATACGCGTCTCTGGAATTTCGATTAGAGTCGTTATTCAGTAAAAAGGTTAGATAGAGGAGACACCTTTCAATCGGTTCACAATGGATGCCAAAAACCTCGGGCGTAAATCAAAACTAATAACGATGTAAAACATAAAGCTATTATTTCCATAGACACTTTAGAGACAGAATTTTTCTGTGTGTAATTTTTCCGAAGTTACCTATTTGGTACCCAAAAACGATGCTCTATAAATCTATATATATAAAAAAGAAAGTCGTGTTAGTTACACTATTTATAACTCGAGAACGGCTGGACCGATTTTAATGGTTTTTGATTTGTTAGATTCGTCTCCGCCCTGAATAGCAGAATAACTATAAAAAAAATAAGAAAAATGTACAAAAAATAATAATAATGAAGACAATTATTTTTGTTATACATTTAGTATAGAACGACTTTTTGACATGTCTCGAGATCGGGCTGACAGATGGTTTAGATTCACAAATTGGACACGGTAGGTATCGCTGGGATCGGGTTCTATGTTTTGTTTTAATTTCAGGGCAGGACAACGTCTGCTGGGCCCACTAGTACCCAATAAAAAGTACTTATATTAGTTCAAATGTCAGACGTCAACTAATATAAAATCCCACTGAAATCCGTACACATGTATATGACAAAAGTTGGCTTTTAGAAAAATATATTCCTTATCATCAAAGTCAAAGTCAAAGTCGAAACCATTTATTCAGTTTAGGTCCTAGAAGGGCACTTATGAAGGTCGAATTACAGAAGTTACCACCGGTTCGGAAGTCAGCCTTCATCCATAGGAATCATCGCTTGTAACATGTCCAAGAAAATTGTAGCTGTAGGAAAATATCATATCGTAACGGAATCATACTTTGTACTATTTATAGGTATTCATATTATAAAGAAGTATGGTTTATTTTTTTGCGCTTCTAAAAATTCTTTCACCAATGGCTTTCTATTATCTACAGTATCGCTGTCTACCGTAGGCTATATTTTATTATATATCCTTCGGGATCGTGGGTGAAACCGATCGTGGGCGGGAGCTGGAATTTCTTTCTTTCATGTAGGAATAAAAGGACGTGATTTTTGCAATAAATGATTACCGGACGTAGGTAAATCCGAGGGATTTAATCTAGTGCCTATTATTATGCAAGCATGAACATTCGTGTTCCAAATACATGTAAAAAGAAGACTTCTGCATGTATGCTCCATTTTTTGTTCCTTTTTCATGTCACTCTTGCAAAAGCAAAGAGCATGCATCAATGTTACGGAAAATGGAATCCCGATTTTCCGGGTTTTTTCACAAAACTTTGCTCACTATTTCCAGTATTTTTGTGACTGCATGTGACCTTATTGAGCAGACAAATAAATAGGTAGAAGGACCGTACATAAACAATAGTGTCCAATGAAGTGAAGCAACGTGCACGAAGTTGTGTGCGTGACCTGCACCTACTTTATCCCGCGTGACTCGCAACGCAAAGAAATGCGATCGGTTTCCTTTTCAAATTTGGCTTCCTTTACTGTGCTTCACTTTAAATGCACGGGGATCTGTCTACTTTTTTTTATTTGAACTGAGGATTATAGATAAAAGATATTTTAGAAGGTTTTTTTTTTAACATCGTCGCTAATTTCTCTAAATGAAGTACCTTGTAATTTGCAAACAGCGTTGATTTTTAATGCAATCAACTAGGCATATTAAACCAAGCTAGGTATATTTTAATAATTCATTTAATATTATTATTTCTTGTGTCAACGAAACAAAAACTTCTAACGAAGGCGAAAGACGTTTGCGAACGTGTTAAATAAGCTCAAATTAATCTTCATAACCAAAGTACTTACTTCCATAAATCATTAATAAGATAATGTTCTCTTTAAATACTCGTAAAGGTTTTAGTACTTAGTTATTAGCCATTCCTTTACTCGGCAGTACTCAAAATAAGCCAATCAATTTTAAGCTTTAAGGCCTAAATCGTAAGGTCTACAGAATTGCTGTAGTAATTTTGCCAGCAGTAATGGTACTGCCGTTTGATGAGTGTAACGAACCGAGCGTGTCATTACTTAAATAATACGAGGCTCGCTTCCAATAATGCTAGAACCATTAGACCTATTTAGATAATATTTTATTGACATGTTGCGGCCTTCCAATATGATCCTTATGAATGATAGAGTTTTATATGGCACCTAAAGAATGAAAGTAATTCCAAATTTGAAATCGGGTCATACATACACATATGTACATACACATACATACATACGGGGCATCGGTAAAAATATATTTAAAATTTTCTGTTTTGGTTACAAATTATTCGTAAAAAATCCCACTAATATTATAAAGTTTATAATATTAGTAGGATTTAATCTTCAGCACAAATATGCATTCTACTTTTATTCACTGGTGGAAAGGAAAACCAACATTATATATACCTAATGCAACTAGTTTTTATCACTTAACCTTTCTTTCTACTTAATATAATAAAGGTAAAGATGGAATTTACTCTAGCAAGAAGAATATCAACTACAAAGAAATAAAAAAAAATACAATAATAAACATTTTTTGACTAAGGCTTTTAATGGCCAGTGGTACTCATACATGGCTCCCAATAAGTAGTCATACAATATTGTGCCTAATCACAAATAGGCTCTTAAGGTTCGTTCACATCTACAGATACAGTACGAGGCAAACTCGTAACAGCAGACACAAACATATTCTTACATACATTTTGTATGGGCGTATTCAAGTATACCGCGCGAATTGTATCCGCACAGAAAATGTATGGAACTACTAACTACTAACCACTGATACGATTTCGAAGAAAATGTAGACAGTATGAATAAAGCCCTAATGTTTGACCTTCACGACCACAGCGTTTAAGTTGTGTAGGTCCTGAAGTTCAAACATTAGGGCTTTATTCATACTGTCTACATTTTTTTCGAAATCGTATCATTGATTAGCAAAAAGAATGGGACCTTTACTAAGCTCCGTTTAAGAGAACTGCGTGGCCGCGCGGTTCTCCATGTTTCGTCCGCGCGGCCATGGTTAAACCTTTGTAACTTTCTGAATATTGGATCTACGAATTTGCAACTTTCATTATTAGTGTTTTACAAATTCCTACGTAATGTTGATGTAGTCGTTTTTCTTCTACGACACTGTGTCCGAGCAATCGAAACGGACACCACCGTAGGTGGTCGTAACAACACAGACTCGCTGTTACGAGTCTGTCACGTACTATATCTGTAGATGTGAACGAACCCTAAGAGCCTATTTTTTTATGTGAACGAACCTTTAGGCTTACCTGCCTATATAATTACAACATTGTAATACAATAATGATA
This sequence comes from Ochropacha duplaris, assembly GCA_951361185.1. Taxonomy (NCBI): domain Eukaryota; kingdom Metazoa; phylum Arthropoda; class Insecta; order Lepidoptera; family Drepanidae; genus Ochropacha; species Ochropacha duplaris. The sequence goes on from OX592703.1 coordinate 2,872,485, forward strand.
GTCCTGGAACCCACACGTATTATGTTTGAAACAAGGCATCTGCGTATACTCGTACATTTAGTTTTTCCTACGGCCGGATGTCAGCTGGCGTGCGTCCCGCCACAAAGGGTCCCGGGACGCTTTGTGTGCGTACAAAGCTCGGAATTAATTAGCTGTCTATCTACTTTATATTAACAATATGTGTCACTGATATTTTCATTAAACATTATTATTTCATTACATATTGCTCGCAATTTTGCGTGGAATTTGTTTGTCGCGGTACGTACCTTTTCTCTCATTTAGACTCCTAATCGACCCTCATTTAAGAAAATTTAAGTAGACATATTTGCCCAAGAGTCAAGGTTCATAGTTTAGTTTAACCGTGAAAGCTAAGCAGACAGACAGACATAGCTTCTTTCGTATTTATATATGTACTAGTTTCTGCCTCACGTTCCAACCGCGTATTCGATATGAAATGTAGTCTATCGCTTTCTGGGATACCTTCTTATTAGTGAAAAAAAATCTAAATGGGAGCAGTAGTTTCGGAAATTACCTCAAAATCGTGTATATTTACAAGGATTATTCACCGAAATGCGTGTAGGGTAATTTAGTCGTCTATTATATAAATTATATTAATATAACTAGAATAGGAAAGTACATAAACTAATCCTATTATAAAGAGGAAAGATTTGATTATTTGTTTGTTATCATTTTTTAATTCAAAACCAACTAACTCAATTTAAAAAAAATCTTTAACCGTTAGAAAACTACATTATTCCTGAGTATGGGCTATATTTTATCCCTGGAAAAGATAGGATCCCACGGGAACACGGGTGAAACCGCGGAATATAAGTAGAGTTCAATTTCAAACAATAGGAAATAGAATTCAATGATAAAGTTTATTTTTAAGTGAATACTTAAACAGCCATCGAAACTCATAGAATAATGAAAGTCACACTGCATTACAAATCCAGACTAGCATATAGGTACGGATAGTTTCCATGCTAAGTAGCTTCCATAACTCAGCATTAAGTTAAACTTTCCAAGTTCCAAGTTACCGAGGAGTTTCCAAGAGCGCGACACGGTTAATACATGGAAACTGTATTCAGAACTAGTAAGTCCAAGTCCAACAGTTGACAGGATGGAGACAAAGATTTAATTACTGAACGTTGTTTGTTTAATTTTAGTCCTTATGTTGGTGCGTTTGAGGTTTCTTATAACATAGGAACTATTTCTTTTCTAACCGACTTCAAAAAAGGACAGTTTAATCCTGCCTTTGCAACAAACTTTCGAACCGTATGGAGCAGCAGTGGGTGATAATAGTAGATAGATGGGTATAAAGAAATAACAGACAGTCAGTATTAGACCGCTAGGAGTAAATATGTTCCTTGGTATTAGATGTCTTTTCTCTACTACAAATTTATTATTTTACCAATACACATCGAGGCATTACCGTAAGGAGAGCCGTGGTGTCGTGAGACGTTTTCTCGTATGAACAATTCCTTGGTCCGCGAGTCCGACTCGTACTTGACCTTAGTTTTTTTTAATAATACTTTGTTTATTCAGATAGTGGAGGCAGCTGGGTGAGGAGGAAAGAAGCTCTTCGTGCAAAGCGAGGACATGTCAGATCTGGACAGCATAAAATTAGACGGAGACAAATTGGTAAGAAGAACACTAAAACATACAATATTGAATAACGTTGTCGTAACGTGGTAACGTTACCGTAATGTTGACGTGACTGTTGTGTAAGATGCACCTTTGATCCCACTAATCTTACTAATATTATAAATGTGAAAATTTGGATGTTTGTTACTCATTTACGCCAGAACGGCTGAATGGATCTAGATGAAATTTGGCATGGAGATAGATAATAGTCTGGAATAGCACATAGGCTACTTTTTATCCCGGAAAAGATAAGATCCCTCGGGAACGCGGGTGAAACCGCGCGCAACAGCTAGTCCAAACAACCAAACAAACAAACATCCATCCAAACTTTCACATTTATAAAAATGTGAAAGTTTGGATGGATGTTTGTTACTCTTTTACGCAAAAAGGGCTGAAAGAATTTTTATGAAACTTGGCACACAGGTAGATCATATTCTGGAATAACACATAGAATCCCTCGGGAACACGGGTGAAACTGCGGGGGACAGCTAGCAACATACAATTTGTAATGTATATTTGATATCTAATGACCGTTTTTCCATTAACCGGCACGCCACCGGCACGGCACCGTGCCGGCTAATGGAAAAACGGCCATTGGCATCGGAATGCTACGGAGGTTGACACTGAAATCAGTGCTGTGACAGAATACATTTCTGGCGCAGCAAAATGCTGAGCTGTAATTTATCGAAAATGCGGCGTACAGTTTCCTGAAACTTTTTTTTAGTTTTTATAAATTACCTATTTAGCTTATAGGTTAAAGCTTATATAATTATGTGTTATTATTAAATATATCGTAATTTTTTACTATGTTTCTATACTTCGTAATCTTTGATGAATAAATATATTTTCTTTCTTTCAATGTAGAAATACTACGTCAAATGTTTCAATGCGTCTAAAATAGATTTTCTATAGCTCTCGATGCATTTCATATCTTGCGGCACTATTGATGTTCATTCGTGTGTACACTTAAGATACATTAAGTTGTTTTCAACTTCAAAAGATTTTCCATATTTCTGTAGATATTTCAAAGAATTCCTTTTTTAAAAGATATCGGTAACATATTATTAGGCGAAATCTATGCACTGCGGATTTTACGGCACGAATGGAAATGTGAAATTGTGATTGTGTTTAAAATATTCTTTGATACATCTCCTTTTGATGTTCCAATTTTCAAAATGCAATTTAAAGAATATCATCGGTTTACTCATAGTATTTCATTTCTTTCAGCTTTTCTACTAATATTATAAATGTGAAAGTTTGGATGGATGGATGGATGGATGTATGTTTGTTACTCATTTACGCCAGAACGGCTGAATGGATCTGGATGAATTTTGGCATGAAGATAGATTATAGTCTGAAATAGCACATAGGCTACTTTTTATCCCGGGAAAAGATAAGATCCCTCGGGAACGCGGGTGAAACCGCGCGGAACTACTTATATTATAAATGTGAATGTTTGGATGGATGGATGTATATTTGTTACTCATTTACGCCAGAAAGGCTGAATGGATCTGGATGAAATTTGGCATGGAGATAGATTATAGTCTGGAATAGCACATAGGTTACTTTTTATCCCTGGAAAAGATAAGATCCCTCGGGAATGCGGCTGAAATCGCATGGCGAAACACTAGTATTATAAATGTGAATGTTTGGATGGATGGATGGATGCAGTACGGATTTTGATGAAACTTGGCATACAGATAGATCATATCCTAGAATAACATATAGGATACTTTTAATCCCGAGAAAGGATATAATCCCACGGGAACGCGGGTGAAACCGCGGCAGAACAGCTTTTATTTTCAAGTTATATCGCATTAATCAAATTGAAAATTAAAAAATAATCGTTGATTTTATCTAACAACTGATCAATTGCAAATGATCTCTATGTAGGTACTTAATATTAGAGTGATATAAGCTTGCAGAAACCAATATGGATTCCCCTAATCAAAACAAAGTCTGAACAAACTAAAATCAATCAATTTAAAAGGAACCTTACACATTATTAAATATAATTGGAAATTCTATATCAACCATAAATCATTCGTCACCTATAATGACTAAGGACTTCATAAATCAAAATTATGTTCTATCACGTCTCGACTACCTAAGTTGACGTCAATTATAAGCTCTGACAAAGCTTTTGAATAAATGAGCTATAATATTCCATTGATCAGGGGCTCTAAAAAGACCACTCGAGCAATATTGCTGGATGCAATTAATTTCTTGAATATACAGGAGATACTATGCAATTTATTAAATCTGAATTGTATTGACTTGAATTTATGAAAAGGTCATTATTACAAGAGTTAATTTTCCTATTCTCTTCAGCTTCGTCGTCTGAGTTGGAGGGTGTATGGTGGGAATTACTCCAGCCATCTTCACTCCTTAAGCAAGTGTCCTCCCGCCGTATTCCAGCAGAACCCGGGTGGCTTTTTCTTTTGCCCTCATGCATGCTCTGCACAGAGGACTGTCTGTAACGTTAGTTAAAACTACCATGGCCTGTTGGCACGCTTCTGGAGTGGCCTTTTTAAACACCCAGGTTGCTATCTTCGCGGATACTCGCACCCACAGACCTATTAACGACGTGCCCAATACAAGAAATATTTTGAGATTTCATATACAACATCTCCTTATTGTAAACGAAGTATAAAGTATTTTCTCCACTATCCTCCACCAAATCAGAAGTTTTCCTTCACTCCAAACCAATGATGGTGTTTCTATTCATTGATAAATTGACCTTTAGATACGACGCGAATCCCGCTTGGATTCTCACCATTCGACGATCAATCAAAGATAAATTATTAGAATCGGCGTTTCGCTGTGTTGCAATGAAAGGACATTCACGTCCGAAGGCGTGACAGGCTGGATTTATCGTTTTAGCCGATGCGGCATTCGGTGCGCGGTCACCACATACAATTTGTTACTCCAAATATTTGGTAGTGATTTTGTCCACATTCAATGATAGGTGTGGATTATAATTATAAGTATTTTTTTCTTTAAAAACACGCAGTTGTCTTTAAGGCATTGTAAAAAAGTCTATAACACATTGGCAATTATGCTGTATCCGTGCAAGTATGCTGATGGTAAGTTACTACCGTCGTCTATAGACATTAATTAGCAACACCAAGGGAATTGGTAATGTGTTGCCGTCGTTCTCAACTGGCTCTCAAGTGTGATTTAATAACACTAAATATCCTTGGTATTTCCACTTTTTATTTGTTAATGTTTTGGTTAAATTCTATAATCCTTTTGCACGGTGGTAGGGTACTTTGTAGTACTCGACTGGCTGGCTACCACCCTCAAGTTGAAAATCTGTCGCTAAGCACCTGTTGGTGTGTTCCGGCAGTTGCACTTGAGAGCCAGTTGCCTTTAAGGCATTGTAATAAGGTGTACAACACTTTGGCAATCCCCTTGGTATTGCTAATATCTATAGGCGACGGTAGTCACTTACCAGCAGGTAACCCGTCAGCTTCGTTGTCACTTGTGCTATAAAAAAAAATACTGAAATGAAATGAAATGAAATTCTTTATTTATCCAAATAGGCCTTCACAGGCACTTATGAATAGTCAGACTCTAAATGCTCGATTCGGAAGGTTGCTTTTGCTGAGAAGAGCCGGCCATAAACTCAGCAATTACTCTTTTCAAAAACAACTTACACCTATTACATTCAATAATTATTTATCTAGTCTCACTGACAATATTTGCGTGTTATGGCGGCAAAAATACTAATCTATAGAATTTAATTATGATTAAACAACAAACTCAAGCAGACCAGCCCCCACAAGCAGCACCTGTTCACAAGTATGACGCGTGTGGCAGCCACCACTGTGCTTGAATCCAGTGACTCTGTACCTTAACTAGGTCATTGATTTACCGAGTAAGGTTATACAAACACGCAAGTTAATACTAAACAATTAAACAGTTATTGTATTCGTAGATACAAACTTCACGTGTAGGTCACACACAATTAGTTTAGTAAGCTAACCTAACATCGATGTTTCAAACAGCTTAACTCTTGTAGAACAACACATCATGATAATATGTTATTACAAATTGTTTGGTATTATTTACACCTAATTTTCCGCCCGCGAAACCCACGATCGTCAGGGAATTTAAATAAAATATAGACCATGATACTTTTTGATAATGTAGCTTTCTATTTATGTGAAAGAATTTAAAAAATGTTTTCGTATTCTTTGAGTTTATCAACTACAAACAAACACTAACGTCAACAAAAAAACAGTCAACTATAAAAAAACTAGCTGTCCGTAAGTGAAATGCATCCATTGATGCCAGGGACGTTGTTGACACAAGTCAAAGTAGGCTAATTAGCCTCTTTTAGCTTTTTGAAGCGCTTAATTTTGTACATAATACTATACGTTTTAAATTATATTTAGTTTAGTTTTTTACTTCCATTTACTGGCTTGTATAAGTTGCTTGGCTCTTATAACGGTTTGGAAGACTGATGAAAAACTGCAATAAATTAATAAAGGTAAAAATGTAGGTAGGTACTATTATATATCATATCTTTAATATATAAAATTCTCGTGTCACAGTTTTAGTTGCCATACTCCTCCGAAACAGCTTAACCGATTTTGATGAAACTTTATATTTACATTCAGTAGGTCTGAGAATCGGCCAACATCTATTTTTCATCCCCCTAAATGTTAGGGGTAGTCCACCCCTAAATTTTTATTTTTATTTTTGAGACAAAATTTCTAATTTCTATTTTTTTATGATACAACATACAAAAATACATACAATCCCCAATTTTCACCCTTCTACGATCAACCCTTATTTTTTAATAGCCATTTTAGTAATTTGAGTAATCGGTTAAGCCGTTTCGGAGGAGTATGGTAACAGGACCGATTTGGATGAAATTTTGTGTGTGTATTTCAATGGCTTCCTCGATGATTTGAAAACAAAATTGGACCCGGTAGATGGCGCTGGAATCGGGTTCTAAGTTTTGTTTTAATTTCAGGGCAGGACAACGTCTGCCGGGTCCACTAGTAACTCTATAATAAGACCAATGTAATCATGGCGTAGTAATTGCCTATTGCCGCTGCCCCCCAGATAGTCCGGGCAATCTCATTCTTGAATGCGAAAACTTTGTCTTATAATAATAAGACAAGGTTTTCGCAGTCGATTATTTCTGTTGTTGCTGACTTTCTTTTTTATGTTATTAAAAACTAGCTGCCTTCCACCGTTTCACTCGCGTTCCCGTGGTTTCATTCCCCGGGATAAAAAATATAGCCTATGTTAGGTACTCAGGGATAATGGAGCATACTAATGGTGAAAGTTTTTTTTAAATCGGTCCAGTAGTTGAGATTATTCGTTACAAATTAATGTAATTATCTAATTAAGTAGTTTTACAATAAAAAGTAGTATATTATTATTTAGTATATCAGTCATCTGGTTTCCATATTACAAGCTCTGCTTAGTTTGGGATCAGATAGCCGTGTGTGAAAAAAATGTCCGAGAATATTTATATTTTTTTATTTTATAAATATATAAAATTTCTCAGTGATAAGTGACGTCGGATACCGCGGCGAAGGTCGTGGGTTCGAATCCTTACAATGAGCTTGAGCTTTCGGCGAAGGAAAACATCGTGAGGAAACCACAGCACGGTGGTAGGGTACTTTGTAGTACTCGACTGGCTGGCTACCACCCTCAAGTTGAAAATCTGTCGCCAAGCACCTGTTGGTATGTTCCGGCAATTGCACTTGAGAGCCAGTTCGCCTTTAAGGCATTGTAATAAGGTGTACAACACATTAGCAATCCCCTGGTATCACCAATGTCTATAGGCGACGGTTGTCACTTACCATCAGGTGACCCGCCTGCCTCGTTGTCACTTGTGACATAAAAAAAAAAAAGATTATGATTTATACGCGATTTCCCACGACTTTTTCTCCCGATATTCATAGATCTAAAGACTATGTTTGACCAAAATCTCACTGTGGTAGGTGAAAATGTGACCAATGGTGGTCATTACATAAAACCTTGATGGAAAGTGTATCTGGCTGTAATATGTAGCCGCTGGAACATGCCGATAGGTGCTTGGCTACGGGTTTATTCATACGTATTTGGGACCCAAAATTTTTCAGACCCGAATTCATTGAGAACTTCTGGCTAAACCTAAAAACCTGTCATCATTTTATGTGTGAATTCATAGATAGCCTATTAAGTATTTTTAATGTGTCAAGTATTTTTGTGACCCCAAAACACGAATTTTAGCTTTTACATCAAATTACATAAACTCATCTAATTAATTGTACATTTGATTCCAATGGGACACGTCAACCTTTCCCCGTCCTAATGTACAATCAGTCACAAAAGTGATCACTTTATTTAGTAAGTAAAACGTTTAAAAATAAATTTAGCTAAAATAATAATAATCTTTATTATCTTCAAAGCTTAACCTATTACAAATTAAAATATTAATTATAACACGAATAAATGTAGGTTGTGCAACAATAACGGTTGAAGCTGAGTCTACACCAGGATAGCCTGCTAGCTGTTGAAGACAACAGCTCGTTCTTCCGTACTACTGAATACCTCATCGATTGATACAGACAGCTCAATTACTAGGTTAAGATTGAGAGTTTACATTAACTAAGCAATTTATATAAATCTAAATAGAATCGGAGCATAGAATCTGAACATACAATATAGTAAAAAGGCAATACCATAATATACTCACATGATTGGATTATATAAATAATAAAAACTAGTGTGCATATCAATATAATAAACAAACAAAAAAAATCTTAATCTTGCCGAGTTTCTTGCCGTAAACGCAATACGCAGTTTTCTTACAAACTGCCAATGTCATTAGAGTTAATCCACTTTTGAAGATGACTGTACCTTCATGTAGTTATTATATGAGCCTAATATCATAGTTAATAGATCAGTCGTGGCGTTTTGTCCATCGATCGGAAGTGATGTCATACTTACTAACGTTTGTTTTTATGTGTAGTTTAGGTTGTATGACTCATACTTTGAATTTGAATCCCACTAATATAATAAATGTTGCCATGCTTTGAGTACCTACCGTTGTGTGACAGCTGCGCTCGAGAGCCAGTTTATAGGGTTTGTATGCTTTCCACAACAAAGTACCTTGCTGGGATTGTGGAATAACAATTAGGTCTGTGCTCTTCAATATTTAAAAAAAACGGTCAAGTCGCGACCGTTTTTTTTCCGTTTTCGTTCCGTAAATATCTTTTTTTGTAATTGTTGTTATAGCGGCAACAGAAATACATCATCTGTGAAATTTCAACTGTCACAGTTCATGATATACAGCCTGGTGACAGGCAAACGGACGGACAGACAGATGGACAGACAGACGGACAACAGAGTCTTAGTAGTTCCGTTAGTCTAAGGGTTTCCGTTTTTCCCTTTGGGTACGGAACCCTTAAAACCGCCAGATATACAGATCTAGATATAGGGAGAATTTTACGCTACGCTAGACAAAGTTAGACATTAGAGTCAGTGATAATATTGAAACTTTTAACAATATTGTGAGCCAATTCAAGCTATGTAATTTTCTTGAACTTACTCCTACTTGCTTTTCCCAATAAGTTAGCGATCGGGAATTGCTTTCACAGAGGTGCCACTCGATGTTTTCAACTTTTTGCCAAATAAAAAAACTTTATCTCTTCGTTCATTTGCGAAATCGTTCAGTATTTTTTAGCTTATAAGTGATCGTGGCGAGGGGAAAACCTTTATGGTTTTCAGGTAGATAAAAAACACTTCATTACTTTTACTTTAGGGTATATTATGTAGACTCACAGATGAAGTAATTTCACAAATAGATCTGTGAGTAATTTTCTCGAAGAAATTGCCATCTTTTGAGTTTGTGATCCATTTACAGAGTGTGAATGTTTATGACATATCATTTCATTCACAAAAGAGGTCTAATTTAAATAAAATACATCTCTTTTATTCCTTAAATAACCTTAGTTCCTATAGGTGTATTAAACCATTTTCGAACTGAGTTGTAAAATATATATTTACACTACTTATATGGAGTTATAAAACTCTCTTTTCATTATAACCGCGTATATTAGAAGATTAATCAGCTAATTAAAAAAGTTTCGACAACGAGTACGTTCACGCTGAGCGAAATTAACTCTTCACATTGGTTAATTAGCATACAAACCAGACCACGTTGGGTCGTTACCTTGAAAACTCACGCTTTTCAAGAATCTTGAAAATTTTAATTAATATAAAATTTCGATCATAAATATTTATAAAGATATTAACTAAATTAATACGGAGACGAGTTAAATGTTTGTTTATTTTTTATTGTCCTTCTTTAACAAGTGATTGACATGAGGGTATAGATTAGCTGGAATAGATATTGGCCACTTTTATTACGGCTATTCTGAAAAATCCGTTGGCCGCCAGGTTTTATAATCGAGTTGTATAAATTCAACAAAACAATATTACAATACTGCAATAGACAAAATAACTAACATTCAAAAAATGAATCTGTTATTTGAACACAAAATATCAAATATACTGTATTTTCAACCAAACTCTCCGAAATTTTGTAAGTAGATGCAATTGGCATTTATATTAGATAGCTTGGCACCGGACTAAGTGCAGTGTCGCCAAGCGGACCCCTGCTGTGACTTCCGTTTATTTTATTGCCAGACAGCTTGGCACGAAAACACTGGGATAAACAACCATCATTATTAGAACGTAGTGTACTAGTGGACCAATTATACGTGTCCATATAATTTTATATGCCATTTTAAAAGTTCGAATTTTGAATATATTGTTATAAGAAAATATTTTAACTTAAAATTGTTTTGTTTTTTAATTTATTTAAACTTATAACTGTCATTCTGTTTGTAAATATTGTGGGTGATTATTCTGTGAGTTTAACACAAACTCGTGGTAAGACCGATTGTCCCGAAGGACTCCCGAACTGACAAGTGATGTCGAGGAAAAAAAGGCGCGTTTTAATTAAAATGCCTCTTCGTAATGACCTTCGATTATATTGATACAGGCTTCGGTCACAAGGGACAATATTGTTGGTGTAGTAAATTACATTGGCTCTAAATTTGTGTAGTCTAATGAAGTAGTTGTTAATCGATATTTTTGTTTTTCTATAATTTTGTCGTTGTTTTAAAAGCAGGCGTCCATATGTTGTGTAGTTTTTTGAAGTAGCTTTTCAGTACAGTATATACTTTTTTGTGTACAGAACATGTTTATATACTTATTATATCTAAATTTCATGAATATCCCAAGTTCTTTGATATTTATTCTATCACCTAAATTTCCTTTAGAAACAAACTGTAAGTAAATACCTTGATATTTTATTTATTATGTTAAAATCTAAGCCTTTTGTTATATTTTTCATCTTGTTAGCGAAATTTATTTTCTGTCACATCCATCTCAATTTCCAAACAAATAACACACAATACAAAATTACCTGTATTAATATTTTTTATTGTTGTAAGAATACATTTTGCTAGCTTTCAAGGTTCCGACCTCGTAGTGTAGTAAAGGCAAAAGTTTTGAAATACACAGATAGGAGCGGGGTCGAAATGACCCGGTTTTAGCTTTTAGTTAACTTCTTGTGTTTCGAGTAGGTCCCCACAACTGTAAACGACTGAGGTTGGATATAAAAAGAGATATGATTCCTTCGTTGTTTAATATTTCTTCTTGCTTTAAATATTGTGTGCAAAAATATAAAAGATAATTTTTTTTTCTCAACGAATGTGCTATTTAAAAAATTCGCAACCTTTTTCGTGCTGTGAAAATAAATGTTCTTTTTTGTTTAAAATGGACTTTATATTAATTAATTTACGTTTCTTATGTGTTTGTATTTTTATTTAATTAACACTCAAATAAATTTATTCAGTATTTACAACAAATATAGGTATAATTTATATTGTAAAAAAATGTTGTCGCTGCTGCCGATTGGTAAGGTTTTCAACAGTCTGGCAGCGTTCCCTCTTTGGTTCACCAATTCAATGCATCAAAAAATGTACCTATATCTTTTACAAAAAAAAACATGGCGGCAGTCCATCAACTCCCCTTTCTTCCCGACCACAATTACTGTTACTTCTTACAATATTTCTTACGATCATTCTCACACTTCTTTCGCCGTCAGAGCAACGAATGAGTGCCAAAGTAGCAAAAACTTGGCACTTTTCTGAGGCCGCGGGAAATAGCGCCGAAAGTCTTTATTACAACTTTTTCTCGTTAAAATTGTTACCGAGAGCACTTTATTATGTACAAACACTCCTTGATTAATGTGCTCGATAAGGGAACTCGAGTCACTCATTTTTGTAATGTGAAGTAAGAAGTTGTTAAAATTATTCCATAATAAATTGTGGTGACTAGCTCTCGGAGTACGTAACTTTATTGCAGTCAGTTAAAATTTTAAGGCGATGATATTTTTTTTATTAAAATAGGCCTTTACAAGCACTTATGAATAGTCTAGACTCTAATGCTCGGTTCGGAAGGTTGCTTTTGCTGAGAAGAGCCGTCAATAAACACAGCAATTACTCTTTTCAAAAAGAACTTACACATATTACATTGAATCATTACTTATTTATCTAGTCTCACTGATAATATTGGCGGCAGAATAATAATATGCACTGCACGAGGTACTCAACTAGCAATGGTTAAATCTATTGGCAAACACCTGTTGGTACGTGTTTCAGCAGTTGATCTTCCGAGAGAGTCAGTTGCCTACAAGGCATTGTGAAATGACGATAAGCCATAAATATCATGGTATTTCATACCTCTATCTAGTTATCTTTCAGGCGCCGTCCACTTTTCAGACTTCAGATATAAAAATAATACCCGTAGTGACTTCAGTAGCTTCGACCTTCATAAGTTCTATACCTATGATTGATGATTTTAAATGGCGGACCTTAAGTAAACCGTACAATATATGTATAACAGAAACGTATGTAATAGTTATTTGTATACAAGAGTGGAAAGTTGTTTATTAACCGCGTGCTCAATTTTGATGACCGAGCAAGCGAAGGATTCTAAAATTGAATCACGAGCGCAGCGAGGGATTCAAAAATTAGAATCCTGAGCGTAAGTGCGAGGTGAAAAATCTTTGCACTTGAGTGCAACACGTAATTTTTCATCCCACCTCAGCGAGGATATGACTAAATGCAAAAAAAAGAAAACGGCGCGCGCAAAGCAAATTTAAAAAAAAGTACACCGAGTCTGAGTTTTTGACAAATTAAAAAATGATTCATTAATTTCATTTTTTAATTTGTCAAATTTATAATTTTTTATGTATTAGTTTAAGAATAAAATTGTTAAACATTGAAAAAAAAAGCCGATATAGTCAGATGGTCCAAAAATATTTTAAAAATGTAACCTTGCTGAGTTTCTTGCCGGTTCTTCTCAGTTGAAGGCTGACTTCCGAACCGGTGGTAAATTCTATAATTCGACCTTCATAAGTGCCCTTCTAGGGCCTAAACTGAATAAATGGTTTTGACTTTGGCTTTGAGTTTGATGTATGATAAATTCGGAACCATGGAGGGAGAAGTAAATAGGTTTAATGATGATTTGAATTCACAAACTTAGAGCACACGATGTTCTATTTACTTTATCCTCTAGAGGATAATAACGGCTTTTACAGTCAGATATCGAAGAGCAAAAATACTCTTTCCGAGATGGTGGGATGAAAATAATTTTTTTTGAACTTAACTTTCTATTATAAATTATCTTTTAATATTGATTACGTTGTTTATATTACAACGGACGATGCGCGACCTGAGAAGACGCGCCTCTGTTCATAACATTTGAGTAAATACTGTGACTAAGTGTTGAAGTGGGGGGGGGGGGGGGCATATTTTTGAAAAAAACCGGTCAAGTGCGAGTCGGACTCACGCGCCGAGGGTTCCGTACAAATATTGTAGTTTTGTTTCTTTTTTATTATAATTTTATTCTATTTTTAGTATTTTTTGTTAAAGCGGCAGAAATACAATGTCTGTAAAAATTTCAACTGTCTAGCTATCACGGTTCATGAGATACAGCCTGGTGGCAGACAGACAGAAGGACAGTAGAGTCTTAGTAATACGGTTGCCATTTTTACCCTTTGAGTACGGAACCCTAAAAAAGACCCTTAATGAAACTAATTGGTGATCCCTGTTTTAGACATTACATATATTGCGCCTAAATCCATACACTATCACCTAAGACGCGAGCACTCGCAACTCTTCACATACGACTGTATTTTCTGTAAATTCCTCCACATTAATTTCATAAGATCCGGTATTCAATCATCATATTGCATTATATATCAGCCCAAATATATCAACCGACAAACAAGTGTAATTACACCATAAACTACGTTATAAAGGTCTACAGTACGTCTACCATGACTTTACAAAAACCGCACACGCTCACGACTGCGTAAAATATTTGTATGGAAAATGTGCACAGCGCCACTAGCGGTCACGTAAAGAACTAAAATTGGTAGTACGCACCATGAGTCAAGTGATGGTTTACGTACACTCTAGTGTTTGCTCACATCGAGCAACGTTTCTTACTTCACAACGAATAATGCTGCCTCTTTCTAACTATACTGTAAAGGCAGAGTAAGTTATATACTCCCAAAAAATCTAAGTATTCAGTTATAACCCTGCTAATTGAAAACGTCATAGACGAATGCTCATTTGCTTTTATTCTTAGTGATTTTTAAATAGATATGGTTGTATACCGTCACCGTGTAGTGGCTCACTACACGGTGCCGGTATACAACCATATCTACCGTGAGACGGAGCGTCGCGTCGTCCCGCTTGCTCGCTGCGCTGCACGCCCCGTCGTCCTTCAGTCGGTCGTGCGCACTAGGTCATGCGCATGTGTGTGTGTGTGCTGTGGTGTGTGTTTATAAACAATACGTTTGTAAATAAATAATACATAATGTACTTTAAATAAGTAGGTTTTTTTTATAGAAACATGTGTTTGTCTGTGAATGTTTCAAGTGGATGCTTATAGTTGAGGAATGTGGCTTAGGATTAAAATTGTATGTAAGTAATAGTACCTAAGTATTTATTCCTTTATGTAATTGTTCTCAATCTCAATAATATCACGGCCTATAAACCACACTGATATGCTCAAGTGAATTTCCAAACTAAAATATGCTAAATAACTTATTGCCCACATTATTTCAACTCAAACTCAAAGTCAAATATATCTTTATTAAGTAAACTCATTACAAGTACAACAAAATAACACTCAAATTTTATAAACTTTCATTAAAAACTACAAAGAGTAGGTATATAAACACTACGTAAACTATACGATCGAAGATCTCACGGTTCAATTTGCCCGTGAGTTACTTAACTATAATCGAGACGGTATTTCTCGATGACATCTGTCAAATTTGTGACTCACGGTACCGATATTCTAAAAGCAATGGATAAAAAACGTTAGTTACTAGCGTGTAGGAACAAGTTTAACCAAAAACTATTCGATGCGCGTTTCTCCGCTACCGTTTGATGTGTGTTTTTGGTGCCAACTCATGGTAGACGTACAGGTCAATCGATCGAAACCATTACTATTGAATAGAATACCGCTCGGGTATTTACCTTGTCATTGTTGGACATTGTTCAAACAACTTTTGACTCTACTGGAAAATAATGTGGGACTTTCAGCCATTATTGTTAAAATTTGTTTTTATTTCCTAGGACATTTTTCACACACGGCTATCTGATCCCAAACTAAGCAGGGCTTGTAATATGGAAACCAGATGACTGATATACTACTTAAACTACTTTTTTTTTTTCATTTTTGTAAATACCTACTGTCTGTCCTGGATGGGAATCGAACCCAGGACCTGCGGCGTGATAGGTAGTGTGTTAACCAACTACGCCAACCGGCCCGTTTTTGATGTGTAACAGAATTATTGTTAAAATTGTTTTTGATCTTGGGAGTAATTTCGTGAAAAAGGATGGATTGTGAAACAGCCGGGTTGTCATAGGGATAGAAGTATGTAATTTTTTTTCCTCTATTTTAGTGCAGGCAAAGGGTTTTAGCCCATACAGCCTCAAACTCAAAACTCGACCAATGAGCGCGGTAGTAGAGTTGACTGACAAATGGTACCTAGCAACCCATTTTCCGAGAGATTGGTACATGTATGGTATTTCCAAGGTGAGATGTCAGATGTTACACATCATAATGCGACTACTGTAAGCCTCGCTCGTTTTATTTCTGGGATATTTCACTGGGTGAATACGGGTAATCCTAATAATTCAATCAAACAGAGAATATTAAATGTATAGAAATATTACCTTTGCACTCCTTCTCCATATAAACCTACCTGTGCCTTTAATGTAAATATATGTTCATGTATAGATACATGTATGTATAAAATATTAGTTGACTTTAACTACGAAAATAAGAAAAAAAAAAAGAATTTGAATTTAAATAGAATCTCTCAATCTTAAGTTCCAAATTCAAATACATAAATGAGGTTTATTATTTGATTATGATAAATAAAATACTTACATAATATCAACTACCTAAATGATACCTAAAGAAACTGCCTTAAATATTAATTTGTAAATTGCTTGGAAATTATATTAACTAATCAAGCAACTATAAGAAATATTTTCTACTTGAAAACAACTTATTTAACTTTTCAAATTGGTTTTCGATTATGAACTTTATAAATAGTTTCAATAGACTGAACTTTCTTTGTAAAATCATTGATGAATTCTATTACTAATTATATACCAGTTACAGGTCTCACTGACATTGAAATATTTTATTTGGAATTGAGAATTGGAATGACGTTATAGAATTTAAAAATTTACAGCAATTGTCCGCTCTAATTAGTTAGGTTTAGAAAATATATTCAAAACAAGTGAAATAAGGTAGTAATCTCATAATTGTATTTATTCCCTTTGTCCTCAGAAACAATAACGAGCGGGACTGAAGCACCTGACGCTGAAAAGGGTTCGACTAGAAGAGAGAGAGGTCCGAACTCTTCGCGCATCTCCGCCGGTGAGACTGGTAAAGCTAAAAATAGTCGAATATAATTCATAAAGAGTCTAAAATCTCATAACATCGTGAAATATGTTTATGCGTAGTTACCTTTGTTTAGATTACTCTGTAAATATTATTAACAACGTTGAAATGGGTTCAAAAATGAATAAGTCAGCCAACCGGCTAAATATAATAAAAGTTATTTAAAGAACAAACTAATATACAACTTATTTTTCTAATAAAATTCAGAATTAAAAGCATTATCAACTCGAATACAAGTTCTTATAAAATTTGGTTTCAAAATTAAAACTATATTTTTCACTGATTCTAATTTTAAAATATCTATTTTCTTACTTTTATTAACTTTGCTAACGCCTTAGTTTCACTGGTGTTCACTGGGTTTTAAGATACTCCAGCAAAATCGATTTTGAAGTTTGTAACGTGACTTTTTTTTATATAAGCTTATGTCACCGCAAAACCTAGAAGGAAACTGCAGGCTCTCAAGGGCAGCTGTCGGATCACACCGATAGGTTCTTGGTGACAGACTTTCAACTTAGGGTGTAGCCAGTCAGTCGAGTAATAAATAATAACCTACCACCGTGGTATGGTTTCCTTCACCGAAAGCTCAAGCTCAATGTATTTGAACTGACGACCATTACCACTGAGGTGTATTATGATACTGACCGACTAACATTCCCACAATTTTACTAATATACTACTGGCAGCTAGCATAACAGCTAGCAATCTATTTACGTCACTGACCTCTATTAAAATACGCTGGACTGGCTATCCCATACAAAATGACAGCTATTTGCTGTGCCGACTCAAAGCGACCCCAGTGACAGACGTGAGAGTTCTGAGAACTAATAAGATTGCAAATGGCCGTTGTTTGTTGATTTTACGCTAAGTGTCTCTGTACTAGTATTAGTTCCATTCCCCCACACTGCTGCCGTCAGCGCCAAAATGGCGATTTTCAAATAAGCACATGAAATTAATAGCGATAGCCAGTCCAGCGTATTTTAATAGAGATCAGTGATCTACGTACATGGTACCTACATATCTAGGTTATTAGATAGTTAGCTTGATTGGTTTTTAATATCTAGGCTTGCCTTGATGCCATAAATGTCACCTTGATTCACTAAATTACTATTAGTTGATATTATTGCTACCTATATATCTATTCGAGGTTTAATGTATTTTTGTATGGACTTGGTGCCAATGTCATCATTCTACCATCGCCCTGCTCGCCGGCGATGTGGAGCTCATCCTCACATCCTCGAGCCGCCTCGATCGTCCACCGACCGATTCAGCCGGACGTTCCTTCTGCGGACCATTAGGATGTGGAATGAGCTCCCCATTACGGTATTCCCTCCGCGCTATGATATGGGGTTCTTCAAAAAGGGCGTAAAAAGAGCTCTTCAAGGTCGGTAACACATCGGGAATCACCCTGGTGTTGCAAATGTCCATAGGTGGCGGTGATAGGTGGACACTTACCATCATGTGGACCGTCTGTTTGTCAACCTACCTAATAACATAAAAAAAACCACCTAAAAATCTTTATAAAACCTATAAATGAAATACTGTAAACAGATATAGCTCAGTGATAGTAACGTCGGATGCCGTGGCGATGTTAGTGGGTTAGAATCCTACAACTTGAGCTTTCGGTGAACATTGTCAGAAATAACTCAGTTGTAATGTAAGTTAACACAACTGAGTTACAACTGAGTGAGTGAGTTGTTTGTTACAACTGAGTTAGTAGAACTTGACTATCTGGCTACCACCCTCGAGTATAAATGTTGGTGGAAGATCTTCCCTTTTCACGATACCTATTACATATCCAACAAGCTGATATTAGGACATAATCTTAAAAAATAAACGTGTCTTTTAGACATTTAATTTCATCAACAATTCAAATAAAATCTCACTAATTTGTACTCCAAATAAGTTCCAACGTATTCAACAAGGGACTACCTGGCCTTACGAATTTCCCCATTGTAAATTCATCCGTTATCTTAAAACATTTGTTTCCAAGAAGGCCAACAAAGACATGTACTAGACCTTGCTTTTCTTAACCACTTGAAACAAATAGTATGAAACTTTAAAGTAGACAAACTGAAATATTTTTTGAATGAAATTTTTCCGTGAATGTTTCAACTCTGCAAATATTATCATAATATGGACATCTGATGAATTATTGGCTTGAAAATAGCTTTTTTTATACTGGATAAGCTTGTTTGACCATGGTAAGTGACGATGTGGTCTGTGGTGAGCACACAAAGGCTAGATGGGAACTGGCTCTCAAGTGCAGCTGGCATAGGTGCTTGGCGACAGATTTTCAACTTGATTCACTATCCAGGTAGCCAGCCAGTCGGGTACTATAAAGTACCCTTATTTAGTAACTTTTTCAGTAGGTTTTTACACTAGTTCATACTGATGGTAAGTTACCACTTTAAGGAAACTTTATTAGTAGATTTAATATGGTTTCGTAGGTTATGGTAGGCGATGATAGTTCAGTGGTAGTGACGTCGGATAAGCGGCGAAAGTCGTAGGTTTGAATCCTACAATGAGCTTTCGGTGAAGGAAAACATCGTGAGGAAACCATAGCACGGTAGGGTACTTACTTTGTAGTAAGTACCCGACTGGATGGCTACAAGTTGAAAATCTGTCGCCAAGCACCTATCAGTGTGTTCCGATAGCTGCAGTTGAGAGCCAGTTCCCATCTAGGCTTTGTGTACTTACCACATCATCACTTTCCATGGTGAGATTAATGAGAGAATAAAAAAAACAATCGGTGTTGTTTATGGGACAGAATGGAGTGGAGCAACCGGCGGGCCCCCAGCGGAAGTGGTCCTCCGGCTACATCCCTCCGTCTCCTCCACAGCCCGCGTCAATGTGTCCCTAGCTGACATTGGTGAGTGATAAATTGACATTCAAAGTGAATCGGCAGTGATCGTTCTCATTGATATAAATTTACTAGAGGCACGGTGTGCAAAAGTTGGAATGTGTTAAAGATTTTAGAAAAATATTATTATTTATTTTTATCATAATATTTAGCATCAGCCTGGCCATCCAAAGAGGAAACGCTGCCAGCCTGCTGGGAACTTTGCTGATCGACAGCAGCGGCAGCCTCAAGGAAGCCTTTTTTTTATAAATAGATTATATATTTTGTAGATTTGTTGTCGATTAAAGCAGGTAGATTGTGAAATATTTTTGTTGAAAATTAGTATAAAGCTGTTGAAAGTTTTCGAATAGGAAATTTATTTGAAAACATTTTGATAGCCTCATGAGAATCTAGTAAATTTTATATCGCTGACATAAATAACAATGGGTGGAAGAAACGAAATTGATGGTACTTAAATGAGATATGAATTTAAAGGTTTCGCGCTAAACATTTTTGAGAGACAATAAAAGTATTAATATCACTGGAATACGAGAAATATTTTATGGTGCTGTGTTATGAATTGTATTGCCGCTAGCTATCGTAACAATAAAATGGTGACCTTTATTGACAAAGAACTTCTACGATAAAGACTATTATTAGATAGATAATAAGTGCTGAAATGTCAACACAAGACTCTTTAAAGTTTTGAGACAGTTTGAAGATTTAAGCGCCAACACAAAGCTCATGAAAGCCTATTTAAGTTAATCTTTTGCTAACTAAAGGCTAATATTGCTTCTTCTTGAAATATAAGAAGCAATATTAGCTTTAATTTTTATTATACAGGTTTTATTTACAACAAATGTACAAAATATACAAGCAAATGTACAATTATAATACACAAAAAACTTCTTCGAGGCTGCCGCTGCTGCCGATCGGCACGGTTCCCAGAAGGCTGGCAGCGTTTCCTCTTTGGATGGCCAAGCTGATGCGTTGGCGGAAAAAGCTCCCCGCCCGCCGGTCACCCGAGGCCTCGATTAATTTTTTACATAAAATATTTGCGAAACGACGAGCTTCAGACCCCCACGGACCCATGGTCTCAACCGCAAAAGGCATAAATTGATAATTTGGACCAATACAGGCGTACTTTTTGAATTTTGAATGTTTGCTTTAATTTCAAATCAAAATTTACTTACACCTTTATTACCTGTTAAGTTTTATTTTCTTGTTAGTAAATTAATTACTACTTATTTACTACAAATGTAAAAACATACAATCTATTTACATATATAAAAAAAACTTCCTCGAAATTCTCAGTAGGCTGGCAGTGTTCCCTCTTTGGATGGCCAGGCTAATGCGCAGCTCTAATATACTTTTTTTTTATTGTTAACTTATCAATACGCCCCCCTCACACCCTGCGTATATACACTGGTATAACGTTATTTGGATCAGTCTGTATTTTAACTAATGTTAAAATTGACTTATGTGAAATGATCTCCGTAATTTTTGTTCTTTTTTTTGACATTTATTTATTATGTACGTTTATATAAAAATTTAAGTCATCTAAATTTGTTAGATGACTCAGTGTACTTACTTAGGAGGTATCGATGTGTCCCCACTTTTCTACTCTGGTAGGTTGTGATATTTTCCATTCTAGGCCTAATTATTGTTTTTATAATATATACTATAATATTGTTTTTTGTAGTAATGTTAAGATTCATGTCACCCAGTAAAATCATTTCCCATTTTGTATCATACCTCAATAGGTATGATACTGTCAAGAACTAATAGGACTGATCAATATCAGTCCTATTAGTTCTCTAGTAGTCCTCTTAGTAGTCCTAGTAGTATCAACTGGCTTTGATTTGGTACATATTTTTTACACAAATCTCTGCTCTTTTGTTTATTTAAAACTACATCATGAAGAGGGAATAGTTGCGAAGGTTTTTTTTTATTAATAAGCATAATATGTCCAAAAAGACAGTAAAGACATGGGAGCGGCAGGACTTTTAGCTCTTTAAATAATAGCTTACAGTGTGCAAGGTACCTATTCTGATCCATTATACAGGTAGATCATATCCTGGAATAAAACATAGAATTCCTTACTTTTTATCTCGGGAAAAGATACCGCGGGCCGAAAAACTTTGTAGTAAATAAATTAAAAAATCTGTTACATTAAATAAGTTACACTTTTGTCCATCAGATGGCAGTGGTGTTGTCGTGAGAGCTGAAGAGGCATTGATAGTGGCTTTTGTGCTCCTCCTATGGGTGGCTGCTATTGCCCTGTTCTTCAACCGTTGGGGCAAGATCAGGTGCGTCTATAAGCTGTACGTAGATCCCCTTGCTATCTTTGATTGCACTTTGTAGGGGAATGCACGATAAATTAAATATTTATATGAATAAAGTGGTTACCATAAAAAGCCTATCAAATATTAAGTTCAATGGCATTGAAAAACTTAAGGTTCTTCAAGGTCATTTGCACTCAAGTTTTGAGAAACGAATATGAAATAGATATGGTGTCCGGTAAGTAGTACTACAAACTTAAAGGGGGAGATAGGTGAGCGGGTCACCTACCAAATATAACAGTATATCTATACATTATGTAGATAGCCTATGCGCCAGCATGAAGAAAAATAAACAAAAGTCGTAGAAAACATGACATCTATATTCAGTATAGATGGTAATCAACCAAGTAACATACATTTCGATTCGAAAAATAAAAGAGTTGGTTTTAGTACGTAGACTTCATACAATATTTTAGGGTATGCGTTTACTCGTAAAATAACCGATCTCATCTATTTCAGTAAACAATTTGACCTGAATGTGGGTGAAACAGGCAGCGAGCAATTCGGCATAGTTTGTGTTACGGAAACAAGCAAAAATTTACCGCCAATACTTAGTTTTTAAACAAGTGATTGAGTGGCCTTAATAGTTTTATAAACAACGGCTATTGCGGCTTTTTAGAGCGTTTTTGAAACGTTATTTTACTAAGCTACCAACAAATACTTTAGAAAAATTAACGTTAATATATTACGTCGCACTGGATATATTTTTACATGTTTAACTATTTTATTAAATGGAACAAGTGATATAGTTATGTGAGGGGCAGAAAATAGTAACTTTGTGTGACATAAAATAACTAGTGACTCAGTAAAATACAATTAGCCCATTATTGGGTGACAGCAATGGTTTTCAGACAGTTCCATAAATTACTTTACGCATAACCAGAAAGATGACAAAAAACATCATCTTTAAAAACTTTCTTTAAAGCTCTGTTTATTTTCTAGAATGCTGGAACCATATCAACCAAAATTTCAACAACAACATCGACAGAGTTGCGTTCTCGCCGAAAGCGCAGTCATCATACCACCTCACGTATGTATAATCTAAAGTTATTAAAACTAAGATGTTTATTTCATAATTTTAGATCATAAAACTGGCTGTAACCTACTATTTTGTCTTTCCTTACAGAGACCTCGCTAATTCGGTATATCAATAAAAACAAATAATTTATGGTAATAATGAAATAGAACACTGTAAATACATGCAACTGTCAATCACAAAATTCGGAAAATCAATTTTAAAGCACCCTTTTTCCAAAGTTATTGTTCACAAAAAATAGATATCACAAGTCATGCAAGCCTGATTATAGTTTTGCACTTACAAATACAAAACAAAATATAGCAGTGTTACAGAAATATGCATTATATTTTCATTTTGCCTTTTTGTTTAGCATCGAGCTTCGCTGTCACGAGGGTGCGTTTCATACGACTATGGAGCTGCATTTCCAACTTATCAACCGTGTGGATATCTATCACATCGACCAAGACAAGTATATTTCCTCATTATTATCTCAACACCTGAAGGAGTAAAAAAGGGGTATGTGGGTGAAACCGCAGGGCGGAAAGCTAGTATAAAATATATCAATAGGATTTATATGTACTGTATCAATAGTTTACGTTTTCCTCTTGTTACAGAATTCTGTCTTCGTGGGCAGTATGGGCGGTATGGCACTGATACCAGAGAGTCCACCAAGACGTTCACGGTCTGCAGCTGACCTTCCAGCTCTTATAACTCCTTCAGACCGTACCCACACCACTCCAAGGTCTTCAAGAGCTGCAAGTCTTCACAGTGCAGTGGACTTAAGAGTGTGTGTTCCTTCGCCAAGAACATCAAGAGCAGGAAGTCTACATTCCGCTGTAGATATGCCGCCGGGGTCTGTACAAGTACATGTGCGGGGTTCAGTGAACAATTTGAATAGACCAAAGAGTCCTAGAAGACTCACGATTACTAATGTTTAATTAAATGACTTCTGAATGGTGTGTGGTAGTGGCGTGCTATGGTTCAATGGACCAAAATATGTGTATGTGTTTTTTTTATTTTGATTTGTACCTTGATGATGTACTTATTGTTTCCCATGACATTGCAAAAACTATTTTAAATGTTTTGAGTACCACGATCATTTAATTTTTTAAAGATGTTTATTTTATTTATACTACAGTATGAATTGATTAAGTCAACTCTTCAGTCAATCAAAAGTCAACCATTCAAGGCAATTACAAAAATCTTTAATATAATTATAAGCCAAGGTCCCTTTAATCTTATCTATCACTAATTCTTCTCTCTTTCTATTCATATCTATAAATTAATTATATATATAAATGTGTAATTATCATATAAGTAGATCTCTATAGCGCGTTTTACGCAAAAATTAGACGTGTGGTGCTACTTTAAGAAACAAGTAGAAGTATCAAGATTCGCATAAAACTTTTAACTTTTAAATGCTCTTTCTGATATCATGTTATGCATTCAAATCAATAATAATGGTTTGTTAAAAATCAATCAGACTCATCGAAACAATTAAATTCACGCATCAAGTTATTGAGATATATTTCAGCCCTATCAATTACGTCCTTTATATTATATCTATGCTATTATCCTATTTATAAGTTTAAACTTATTCTGATATTAATTAATGCACCGTTATTTTACCTTTTGTGTCGTGAAAAACTGAATTTACTTGTATGATATCAGTGCAATTATTAATATCAGCTTGATCCATTTTATCGAATTCTCTAGATTTTATCCCTACTCAAGAATTCTAAATTTGCGTAGAAGTGTAGATAATGTAATGGCCAAATATAATAATTACTTTGTATATACTTATTATCGTAAGCTTTAATAATAATGTCACCGAGAAACTATTTAAAATTAGTTTAATAATATTAAATTATGTTAGTAACTTTATTTTCTAATCATTAGGATACAGTAATATATAAATTGAAAACCATTCATGAACATACTGAGAATATTTCTAACAATCTCATATTTAATGAAATATAAATAAGTGACCACCTAACAGTGAATAAGGAAAGATAACAAGCAGCCATTAAAATAACAATGAAGATGTTTTTCTCTGAATAACAGTTACTTGTCAGTGGCATAAAAGGTCTTTAAGGTAATATAGGGCTATTAAATTTAAACACACAATAGGATAACCTCTACAATGGCAAACGATCACATTGTACCCTAATTTGAATGCAAAATGTAGTAGACTCTTACTATGAGTTTTTCACTTCTGATTAAAAGGAAAGATTTTTATGATTTTGATTGCTCTGTTAATCATTAGAACTTTTGAGAGACTTTATTTTATTTATGAATTTAAACACTCAATATTTCTTTGCCGAATTATAAATTGTATTTCAACAAAAAGTTTCCGTAGACATTAAATTCGTTTTGAGTTATGAACTCATGGTAAGGTTACACGAGAATCGATACTAGAATCTATCTTTAGAATAAACGTATTTATGTCGATTTTGGCATTCAAATATTCAGTTGACAGTCGTGCTCGTGACATCGATCTATTTGTAATTCGATGTAACTCAGTAGGTAATATACGAATGAAATTGAATATATTTTATGATACTATTGAACGCATCCCCCTAAAATTATTCAAGAAAATAATTTTTTGTAAATACATACTCACAAATCAATCGTGCCTATACTACAAAACTTTGCGTATAAATAAAAAATATGAATAATTTTGTGACATTTCTCACATTTTAACCTTATTACTATACCCCAATTTAATATTTAAGTTTTCAATGTTGTGTTTAATATAATATTTAAATGATAATTATTAATTTGCAACTATTTTAGCAATGTTGAAGTCTATATTCCGTCCGAAATTGGGCTAGAAGCGTATCCTTTATTCGATTTTTTTAAATCGCTCAGTAATTTTTTTGTAACTGAATTGGTAACTCGATTTTAATCGAAGTTTGGTATTGGTATATATATATAATTAGTAAACCAATCTGTAGATTTCATCATTTTGTTGCATGGTTAGGTTAGGTAGGTTAGGTTTATAAATCAATTAATATTTATCTATCACGTAACATTATATGTAGTGTTGTAAATTCTCATGACATTTTATGAAAATGATTTATTAGGTTTGTAGAAATAAGTTCATTTTAAAACGACTATGGACACAGACCAGTGAAATAAATAAGTGCACTAACTACATTGCCTTGTACTAGGTTTAGTTTTTTTTTAAACTTATTTTTTTTATAGACTATAAGACAAAAATCGAAAAAGAACTGCTGTTCCATACATGTAGTTTGAGTAGATATTTTTATATTTTTATTTAGTTAGTAAGGACTGGGCAAACAATATTTATTTTTGGCACAGAAGCGTTGGCTGGTAACCAGAAAATGTGACATTAATTCTCAGAACAAATCTGACAAATTCAAAAGCATTCTTAGATTTAACTTTATATTGAACACTTTTAAATGTTGTC
This sequence comes from Ochropacha duplaris, assembly GCA_951361185.1. NCBI lineage: Eukaryota > Metazoa > Arthropoda > Insecta > Lepidoptera > Drepanidae > Ochropacha > Ochropacha duplaris. Next base: position 2,898,779 of record OX592703.1, read on the forward strand.
AACTATAAGTAGGGAAGGAGCTGACCATTAGTATACAGGCTTTGCCTGCCATAAAGGTCAGAGACTTCAGCCTAATTGTGTTTTTATGTGGTCAAATAAAGATTTTTATTTTATTCGTATAGTATGTTTTTCTTTTATAATCTTCCGAGAGAAACGTAGTGATGGTGATGAGTGAAACGTTAACAGCTATCAACGATGTGGTTACTGCAATTCGTTTTAAATGAAAGAACATCTCTTCAGCTATTTATACAATAAATGTATGTAATTTTACTGCTAGAAAACAAACTAATGGTTAAACAAATATTTTTACTACCACACAGATAAAAACTAAAATAAATTCTATCGACAGCCACCTACCGTTTTAAGGCAGTAACACTTGTGAACCGTTACTATCTTATTTAAAAAAATGTTGGTAATACATTGACAATAATCGGCTTGTTTGTTTTTTTTTTTAGATCTGACTTCAATATTATCGAACCGCCGTGATATTTCTTGTTTGAGTTAATTGCTCGAGCTATGAATTAAAAATTAACTGGCTATCATAACATCGATTGTATTTCTTTGTTCCCACACTTATATTTGATTAGTTTGTTTAACACATGTTCGATGCGAGCATTTTCTTGTGACTATATATCTATACAAATAAAAAATTTACTGTGGCACTCGGGGACTGCCGCGGTAAAGCTATTATAATTTTCATCCCATCTATTCGAAAAGTCGACGAGGGAGTCCCGCCGCCGAATAACAGCTGAATAATAATATTAAAAAAGTGTGTTGTCTTTAGACCTTTGTTTTTTTTTTGCAACCGCTTTGTCGGCGACTACCATCGGCGCGCGTCGTCGACGCAGTACCTTAGTTAAGTGCCTAAGGACATGATGGTAGGGGAGGCGAATAGGGGATTTCGGGATTTACTCGAGCGCGTCAGATTAACATTAACATAACCTTGCACCTTCCAAATCTGAGCCTTCTATGTAGTGTCGAACGCCTAGGGTAGCCCGTCAGATTAGTAAAAAAAAATCGATGGTTTGAAATACTCGAGCGCGTCAGATTAAGGTAAGGTAAGTTAGTTACATGCAAAATAGTGTACATTTCAATAATCTGACAAATTGGGCGTGACGAAAGAAAATTGGAGACTCGCAAAGTTGCAAAAAAAAAACGTCACCTGGATTTTCTCGAGCGCGATTGGTTTTTTTTTTATTTTGAAGGAAATTAGTCACGAATCACGGAAATATCTTAATCTGCCGATTTGCACAAGCCGAAGTGGCTAAAATCATTATTAAGTGTATAGTCCAGGAATATTATGAGTTTCACCTCAGAATGAGAAATAGTCAGCTATTAACTTGTATAAACCTTTATTTTGACACCCTAAAACTTGTCTCAAAAGCTACTTATCTTAGGGTGCCCGCGACTACTGATTTTTCAAGGTCAAAGGTCAAAAAATCATTTATTGCAAATATCTCGTTTCCTATGGGTTTTTTGGTATATGTATTCATAATAAATATTGTAGAAGATTAAATTCTCTACTTGAATGTCGGCTGACTGCGGGTGCCGTCGACGCGCCCACGGCTGTCGGCGTCGTCGGCAAACGTTGTCGACGACGTTGTCGACTACGACAAAAATATCTAGGTGCCTAAGGACATGACTGTTGTCATGGTTACGGTGTCAGGTTATTTTGTAACGATTTTTTTTTGATTCGGTCGCCATCAAAGCCCGCGATAAAAGCTATACAATAGCTTAATAATATAACCATTATTATATGTGTGTAAAAGAATGACTCATTTATTTAAATTAGGAGCAAGTTATTTTACACCACAAGTAGTTTCTGGTGTACCTAAATAACTTGCTATTATCTAAAATATTATAATACTAGGTTTACGCCCCGCGGTTTCACCCATTACCTTTTTAGGGGATGAATTTCGAAAAATCTTATTCCTCGTTTACGTCTTTAAAGTTAATACCTGTGAAAAAATCAGCTTTCAAGGTTAGGTTTAGGCTGGGCGTTGATGAGTCAGTGAGTTCTTCTCTTTTTATATACCTATACAGATTTTTGGTATTGACTATTTGGAGGCCTGTAAAAATATTATATTTTACTAGCTGTCCTCCGCGGTTTCACCCGCGATCCCGAGGGATCTTATCTTTTTCCGGGAGCCTATATGCTATTCCAGACTATAATCTATCTCCATGCCAAATTTCATCCAGATCCATTCAGCCGTTCTGGCGTAAATGAGTAACAAACATCCAAATTTTCACATTTATAATATTAAGTAACATTAATATAAAACCTTCTTCATTCTCATAGATACGAGTATAATAGCTAAGTTTTATTGTCTTCATCGCTGTTGACCCAGAATACAATTCTAAAATTGGACGGAGAGTTCTAGACATACGGATGACTTTCATATTAACTGACCTTTAGCTCGAGCGGTTCAGGCTGAGTCCAAGTTCCACTTTTGTTGTTTTTTTTAAATCCTGTGATGTTTTATTCGTTGCCAATTATGTAGATATTATGATAATGAAGTTTAGGTTTTCACCTATATATTATATTAGTTGTCTCCCGGGGTTACCGAAGAAACCCTTTTCATTAATGTACCTACCTGTCTTGCAAGTGTGTAGCATGTATACTTTCTGAGATTTCGTGATTAATCAGTGATTTCGCTTAGATATATAGATTGAACACCTTGGTAGCATTGGTGGCATAAAGAATTATATGTTGTTTTTTTTAATGGAGTTTTGTGTTGATCTAGATTAAAAAAAACATATTTTTAAATCAATCATAATTCGCTAGTCTGTGTTTTTCATGCAATTTAATTGCTTATTTATGATTCCTTATATTAAAATGCTTTAAACATGTAAAAAGGATCATATTAAATTAAACTACTTAGTTTTGTACTTATAATATTAAGTAAAATAATAAACTCGACATGAAGGGATTTTAATAAAACCTCACAAATATTAACATATTGTTTTATTTACCTTTAAAGTGTTGGGATATAGACGAATTACAATAACAGGGTGTTCTACCTTTCTAAAGTCCATCTGTCGCAATATTAAATCTTTACATTATGACACAATGATAGCTGAGTGTATGTACCATACGTTATTGATTTCTAAAAAAAGCGAAAGAACTTCTTTAGGTGCGTTGAGCACTTTTTGGTTAAAAAAAACCATGGAACTCGCGTCATTATCACCGAACCCTTTTATACATGTGTACCTACTTTTTGGATGATCAAAAAGCGTGAAATTCGCGTCATTGTCCCAGCACTCTACCCATTAGTTTTCACTTCTATCGGCAGTCCCCAAAGACTGCACCGCACCTTTTTCTTTATTTATTTTAAAAAGTTATTTGGAAGATATATTTTAGTTCCCATCTCGGATTTTGCAGTGAAATAGAATAATAATCATGCCCGTAAAAGTGCTACAAAAATTGTAGCCACGCGCCGTAGCACTACCGCCTACGAGCTACGGTGCTACGAACGGATCATAAATCTTTTTGTAACATAAAACCAGCGACACATTTTGTTTTATTGAATAATATTTTTAAAATAACTGTGTTATACTCTATACTCATATGCTTGTGATATGAATGTTGATATGACCTACAATTCTTAATATCAGCTTTCGTTATTAATAGCTTTATATACATAGAGAAAGGCACCATCTCAGAGGCAAGGTTGACGAAACAATGGAGCTGCATTCTGACAACAGACTTCGGTTTAATTTCAGCTCTGCTGGTTTATTTTTGTTCAGAATTTCTTAATTGGAATTTAAACTTTGAAAGTATTCTGTGAGTTAATGCTTATAGTGATGCAACTATCAACAAATACATTCTTTTACCAGGAACTATGAAATAAAAAAATTAAAACTTAGAAGTGTCAAAAATATTACACAAAAATAGGTATAACAAGCAAGACAAGGCAAAAAAGAAAGAACGAATGTACCTACGACGGAGCTAAAATGAACAATTGCACAATATAATCACTACGTTTGTTTAGTTAGTCAGTATGTTTCTAAGACTAAATTAAGATTATACTTAACCATTACGTAAAATTACTACAACTTATACATATAATTAATATCCCACCAAAAACATTATCATGTAAAGAGTGCTGCCAAGACACCACATGGCTCGCACTGTCAAAAAGTAATCAGATCTCATGTTGATCCAAGCTTCTAACTCTGCACGCCCTAACTCTACAAGCTCTAACTTCACAAACTCTTATTAGTGAAAATATGTAACTTGGCCATTTCGTTACTACAAAATCAGAAACGTGTCAGAAACAGTGAATAAATTTTTCACCTTAAGCCCATGTGAATGTAGCGAAATGGCCAAGTTACATATTTTCACTAATAAGAGTTTGTGAAGTTACTTTTTGACAGTGCGAGCCATGTGGTGTCTTGGCAGCACTCTTTACATGATAATGTTTTTGGTGGGATTTCACTTCTTTTTGTACATTGCTTGTGACAATATTTTCGTTTCAATTCGAAACAACGCCATATACCTAGTTTTTAAAGTGAAAACTGAAGTCTCATACAAACTGCCATCCCCTAGTAGGTAGTGCCCTTGCGCTTCGCTTCCTTTGGCTTTGTCTACAACATATCGCACGATAGCAGTCCTGACTTGCGACGTGACCTCAACGTCAATTTCTTCATACATTAAGTATGTCAAGGAATAGAAGAGGCAGGAACTATCTCCCGGCATATGAAACATACGATGACGGTGAGGTCCCAGCTCTACTTCAAGTGAAACTATTTCACAATCCATGCTAACTTTTAAATTAGTTGGAAAATCGACTATGTTCAAACAAACTAACAAAACTCAATAAAATGAAACTTTTTGCCTATATAAATCTCTAAGAATGAAACCATAGCTCGTTTCAATTAGAGACAACGCCATCTAGTTTTTGAAGTGAGAACTTATTTGGACTGCCTCTGTATTTTTGTTGTTTATTAGTATTAGAAAGGGTTGTATTATTATTTTATTACATTATTTTTTGGATTCCGTACCTCAAAAGGTAAAAAAAGAAACACTAAGATCACTCTCTTGTCCGTCTGTCAGTGCGTCACCACCGATTTTCTCAGGAACGGGCGAACGGGTGGACCTGGCAAGTTGAAATTTATACCAAATACTGAGGTCTATAGTCCCTATTAGATGTATAAAAATCCGGTCAAATGCGAGTCGGACTCGCGCACCGAGTGTTCCGAACAAACTTGTAAATAGTTCGTTCATCACGGTAATGGAGTCTTGAGGATTTATTTCAATTTTTTTTCGATTAAGTTTTCAATTACCTTATTGGAGATAGGTGCCAATTAAGCTAGACCTCAAAATTGTATGAGCTCCGATACAACTCAGAGGTCTATCTTAATTGGTGGTACTATGTATGTATGGGGACCCCCTTTAATTTTAACTTTTTTTACTTTTTGGAATTTTCCCTTTATTTGTGCTGTAAGACCTTGCTTTTCGCCAAATTTCGTGATTCTAGGACAACGGGAACTACCCGAACTACACAAAATTTAGCAAAAGGCAAGGTCTTACAGCAAAAACTAAGGAAAAAATTTAAAAAATAAAAAAAGTTGAAAATTAAAGGGTGTCCCCATACATACATAGTTGTCGCATTCCCTATTTAAGGGGTTCGGGGATAAAAGTTTCAAGTTTTAAATTTTTTTTGTTGTTTGTGTACTAATATTAGCCTAAATACCAAATTTCAGCTTTCTAGGACTTCAGGAAGTACCATTTATGAATTTTGATGATCATTAGTCAGTGACGAAATCGGGGGTTTTTAGATATCAATAAAATCTAAAGTATAACAGCTACGCAAATGAAACTTTATATGTTTAATAAGTTTGCTATAGGCATCATATCCTGAGAATTTTGTTTATCTGGTATAATCCAAAGCGAAGTTATGAGGGTTCAAAAATACGACGAAGCGCTTCGAGAAAAGGTAGGTAGTGCCCCTGCGTTTTCGCTTCGCAGGCTTGTCTTGGCGGGGCACTGCCGTGCCCCCAGATGCACATACAAAAATACAAACACGCACACACACCCATACATACACGAATACACACGCACACACACATACATACACACATTCACACACACGCGCACACACACATACTCAATAAGAACCTCGGAACAATAACTAGCAATTGTTCAGAGATAAGAACTTTGTATTTTAAAACTGGCAAGCTCACTGCTATATACACACGAGTATACTAATTATAGGTTTAATTTGTCTTGTAAGTGAAATTTTGTAATTTCTTAAGACAATAAAGATTCTGTAAACCGAAACCGAAATATAAACAGTTGTACTGTCTTTGGTTATATAAAGCCATATTAAACAATAAGTATATTTATATTATCCGCGTATTTAATCTCCGTATGGAAAAAAATGCTTGTTTCTTTGATAGAATTTTATAAGATTTTTTCCGACTAAGATCTTCTCTCAGATATGTGCTTTCATATCTGATTATATACATATATGTATAATGTAGACTTGAGTTAAGCGGTATTTGTTCTAATTCAAGCTGATACACATAATTTGCATGATAAGTGAAACTCAGTGAGATTTCGTTAAATGTAATTAAAGTTAACAGTTGCCTGAAATAATGTATTTTGGTAATGCTGTTTTATTACTGTATTGATGGGCCAGTTGGTGTAGTTGTTAAGATACATTATCTATCACGCCATAGTTTGTGGATACGATTCTCACCCATATGGCAGTCTTTGTGCTCATGAAAATGTCTTTTTTTTTATGTCACTAGTGACAACGAGGCAGGCGGGTCACCTGATGGTAAGTGACTACCGTCGCCTATAGACATTGGCAATACCAGGGGGACTGCCAACGTGTTGTACACCTTATTACAATGCCTTAAGGGCAAGGTAGGTGAGCGGGTCACCTACCAAATATACAAAAGTACCTTGTAGTCACCCTTTTTGAGGTATTTAATATCTAAAATTCAATTCAAAAATATTCAAATATCTCAAAAATAAAATTGAGCTAATTTTGTTGCTCATTAGGTGATCTGCCCGCCTGTATTCCCCTTAAGTTTGTCGAACAACTTACCGGACATTTATACAGGTATAAATAAATACATAACTATATAGGATATACATCAAGGTAACGAGCCCCGGTACAACAGATTCCTATCAAACTTGACTCCAAGACAATCTCTTTTATATAGCAAACAGATTCTGATATAGCACGCAAATAACATCACTCTGTATTTTATGTGCCAAAATAGAAAAGGGCACTTATAGAGTTCAGATTAAAGGTCTCCCTCCGAGCCCATCAGTTTCTCGCAACCTGTATAACATTTTACATCCAACTCTTGTGGGTGTGAAATAAAACTTTTTATTCCGCGTATATTTCAGTACAAACGCTTTATTTTATTGCAAGCTCTCGCATGACGGATGTCGCAATGTAAGAGGCATCAAATGAAAATGATGGCAATTACTTTGTTCTATAACGGTGCGAGCGTGTTGCATGGGTTCTTATTTAGAGTTTGATTTAATGTATAAGAGGTAACATCTTTTAATTTTTGATACTTTTTTTAGTTAGTGAAAAGTGAAAAGAATCTTTCACTAACTTCAAAAATCGAAAATACGTGTCATCGTGTCAGCCGGAAGACGTCCATTAAATTGTTGGACAAAGGCCTTACCCAAGGATCTCCACAATGGCCGGTCTTGCGCTATCCACATCCAGTAGCTTCCCGCGACGCTCACAAGATCACCGGTCCACCGTGTTGGAAGTCTGCCCACGCTGCGTCATCCGATTCGTGGTCGCCACTTGAGAACCTTTCTACTATTCGTGTACACTATAAAATATTACACTTTAATAAAAAAAATATTATATTATGAAATATTTAATGGCTAATAACGCCAACTGGCCAGTCAATATAGATATTTGTGAATATAAAATACCTACCTATTTTATTTTGTGTTTTTATTATGTACCTACACCCGCTACCGCCTATGCTTTGAAATTACTGTTAAAGTGTCATCAAGAACGCTTCGTACAACTTTACGATAGAAACAAGAACTGCTATATACTTACTTACGTTACAAAATGGATACCGATACTATATTTCTGATATACTCTGTATGTAGACCACATTTCATGCAGATGTTGACCGGTTCTACCCGCGTTTGCGTGGGGTGTTATCTTTTCTCGGGATAAAAAGTATCATATTTCTAATTCCAGGATATAATCTATTTAAATACCAAGTTTCATCAAGATCGGCTTAATAGTTTCAGAGTATATGGTGACACGGGAATTATATATATTAAGAAGTAGTAGTAGGTATATCATCATTTTTTTTTAATTCTGGATAAGCTTGTGTTTGACCACATCTCACCATGGTAAGTGATGATATGGCCGAAGGTGGTAAGCACACAAAGCCTAAATGGGAACTGGCTCTCAAGTGCAGCTGTCGGAACACACCGATTGGTGCTTGGCGACAGATTTTCAACTTGAGGGTGGTAGCCAGCCAGTCGGGTACTACAAAGTACCCTACCACCGTGCTATGGTTTCCTCACGATGTTTTCCTTCACCGAAAGCTCAAGCTCATTGTAGGATTCGAACCCACGACCTCCGTCGCGGTATCCGATGTCACTTACCACTGAGCTATCATCGCCTATGTATGCTATACCAGCCTGTCGCCAGCGGTTTCAACCACGCTTCCGAGGGTTCTTATTTTTTCCCGAAATAAAAAGTATCCTAAATTTTATATCAGGATATGATCTACTTGTGTGCCAAGTTTCATCAAAATCTGTTCAGTAGTTTTTGCGTGGAATAGTAACAAACATCCATCCATCCATCCAAACTTTCACATATATAATACTAGCTGTTCCGCGCGGTTTCACCCGCGTTCCCGGGGGATCTTATATTTTCCTGGGATAAAAAGTAGCCTATATGCTATTCCAGACTATAATCTATCTCCATGCCAAATTTCATCCAGACCCATTCAGCCGTTCTGGCGTAAATGAGTAACAAACATACATCCATCCATCCATCCAAACTTTCACATTTATAATATTAGTAAGATTAGTAGGATAGTATAAGATATAAGATCATAGATGCTGCTATCAGCAGAGAGTAAAATTGTTAAAGAAACTTCATATACGAACATGCATGTATCTCAAATCTCAATGCTCATTCCCATATTTCGGATGATCGGTCATGAAACCCGGTTATAAACAACCCTCTCAAGATTGTATCGCATCTATTGTAATAAATACTATTATCCTCTTCGAGAGATGGGACCATTCTTAGTACCAAATATTTTGCCATAATCTATCTATCGTTTCTTTTTGTACAACTACACTAATAAAAAAAACGGCTTATCTGTATATTCATATAAAAGGCAATCGTTACTGACTGACTGATCTATCAACTCACAACTCAAACCACTGAACGGATTGCGCTGAAATTGGGCACACACATGTATGTATGTATGTATGTATGTAAAACGTTTATTCATTGAACTATGACTATAATCTATTACATGAAATCTGCCAAACTGCATAACAGTTTGTTGGCAGTTGAAGCTCTCTATACAAATATAACTTACATAGTTTTTTTGACGTAGGTCCGCCATGAAAGGATTTTCCAAAATTCATAAAGATAAAGGGATGAACGAGGGTCCAAAGTTTGTATGGAGAAACGGGATCGCGGGTGGAACCCCGGGGCGGAAAGCTAGACCCGTATGTATAACATAAACCACTTTTTCTTAAATCGTGATTCCTGGTTTTTTTTGTAGGTAGTTTTGGGGCGATTGTCCCATCCGGGAGCTAAAGGGTTTAATTAGAATTACCCTGACTGATCTAGGCACAGACTAAAAAAAACAGGCGTCAATTAATAAAGGTATTTTTGAAATTCAACCCGAGAGGATAAAACAGGGGATTGCGGGGAAACAAATAAAATACTCATAGATAGTGCTCAGGCAACTCATGACAATCATAATGCTCCTTTTTGTGCACACCTCTGTATTCATGACTTCAAATTATCACGTACTACAAGCGTATTATTTGGGCTTGTCTTTTGTACGGGCGACACGATTCTAATAAATTCCCAAAGGAATACCTGAACGAATAAAACATGAATAAAAGAAATGTGTTCCATATTACTTTTCGCTTGTCCTGTGTGGCTTCACAATATTATATTATGACAGCGATCCGCCCCGCGGTTCCACCCGCTTTCCGATAGGAATTAGAATTAAATATAGCCCACGTAACTGGCTGATAACGTAGATTTCGGTACATGAAGAAATATTTTTTATTTGTAGATTTATTTACAACAGATGCTCAAAATATACAAACTATATAAAAAAAAACTTCTTCAAGGCTGCCGCTGCTGCTGATCGGCAAAGTTCCTACAGGCTGGCAGCGTTTTCTCTTTGGATGGCCAGGCTAGTGCGTTGGCGGAAAAAGCTCCCCACCCGCCGAGCCCGAAGAATGGTCGGTCGCTCCGGCGGCGTGCGCTCGCGTTCCATTCCCCGCACTCTCCTACCGCACCCTCATATGCGGCCGTAACAGGATTCCATAGTATATAATTATAGTATTTAGTATATCTCTGCTTAATTTGGGGTTAAATGGCCGTGTGTCCCAAGAATATCCCAAGATATTTATTATCATTATTCACACACGGCAGTCAATTTTATTGTCAGTGGCATAACAGATAGAAACTTACCAAACACACCAACCGGCTCTTTAAAGATACCTACTCTTAATACCGATTTGAGGTGATGGTAGCTTAGTATTATTGAATTGCGATTGTCCCAAAGGTTTAATTCTACAGTTCAGTGTAGGAAAACGTCGAGAAGAAACTATGGCTTGATAGCACGGTACTTTTTAGGACTCTCCTAGCTGGCTACCACCCTCACGTGGTATTAATTACCCGGCCCCATGTTAACTCTTACTATCATTAAAATCATTAGAATCCTAATCTAGGTCGCCGTGTATTCTCATACTTTTTCGTATCCAGAAATCCTAAAAACCAGAAACTAAGGATAATACACACGACACATTGAATCGCTCCCCGGAACGTTTTTATGGCGCAATAAAGCCTAACGCACAGCTATCGGCTTATTTAGTTAGCTGCCCCCGATAAAAAGGGTTTTTGTTATTAGCCCCCGAAAATAGGGCCGTGGCTTAATGAAGACTGTGATTTATTACCTACAGTACAGTTGGACGTTAGTCTTTAAGTATTGTTCGTAAACACCAGACTTCGTTTCAGAATCCTACTTCCTACAAATATCATTAATGTGAAAGGCGTTTAGATGTTTGAGTGTCTGCTCGATCACGCAAAAATGGCTAAACGGATTTTGATGAAACTTGGCACACAGATAGATCATATCTTGGACTAAAAGATAGAATACTTTTATGCCGGGAAAAAATAAGCTCCCTCGGGAACGCGAGTGAAACCGCGGGGTACCACTAGTTAAATTATACAATAATGAAAGTGCCCGTATAAACAGACCACATTTTTGTTGTTTTTTAATAAATATTCTTCACACAGATTTCGGATTCCTACAATGCTCAAGAAGTCTTTATAATTAATCCAAAAAACATAAACGATAATATTAAAATTAAACTGCAATCAAACCCACACAATAAAAACTTGTATTTACTAGCAACTATTTTTTCTAAGATATTAGTTTTCTACGTAACTGAACTAAATTATGTTTCCCCGAGAATAACGTTCTGATATCAGAGGCTTGCATTCACACAATAGGTGTTTAGGGAATACTTGTGGCTCTCGGCTGAAACCTTATGCTTCAGCTGATACTTAATATAGGTTGGAATTGTTCAAGCTGCTAAATATCCCAAGGGTGTGTTTGAGATTGCGTAAAATCTCGTATTTAGTTATTGCTATTGCGTTTGTAGGCATTATGGTTATCAAATTATTCATGTACCTAACAGGGATATTGCTTATATTCAATAACAAATATCTAACACTAGCCAGTACATAAAACACCTAAAAACTCTCGTAAATTAAATAATAAAAAAAGTGTTTGCTACTTTGTTAAATTCAACCATTTTATTTAATTACACTCGGACTTATCGAAAAACAGCGCCATGAAGCTGAAATATCAAAAAACTGTTTGGAAATATGTTCACGTTAGGTTTTGAAGATATGTTCACGTTACGTTTTGAAGATAATAATATCTTTCAAATGGTGCCCATTGTTTGCTTGGGCCTGACGTGCTCTTTCCGGAGCATTTTCCATAACTTTTCATAGAATTTCAGGACCCTGTGCCCTTACTTCTCGGATATTGGCCTTAAGCTGTTGGAACCACAAGAAAAGACCGCCTAGACATCACCAACTGCTGAGAACGTCGCTCGGTAGATAGTTTCGATGTTTTACTCAATACTTGCTTGCACCCGATCAAAATTCAGATCAAAAATATTATACTCAGCCGAAAAAATGCTTGCAACCCTAGACGTAAGGTACCTACGATATCTACTGTTCTTACCAAACATGCCATCGGATCCAAGCTTAGACCAATAAACCACCTGTTAGCTATATATCAAACCCAACCTCATGTACTATTTACTTAAAATTTATTTGACAAGCTTTAATTTAAATATAGACGTAAAGTAAAAATCCGCGGTACAAAGTGATTTGCAATAAATAAATTTTATTTTACAAAATCCGCATGGTTGAAAATGTTTGTATCGGTAATCGGTGTATGGAGACCCATTCCCGGCGTCCAATCTCTTTCGTGATCGCTATCAAATAGTGTAGGCTTCTGTTGAAAATATCGATAAACTATCGATCGTTTTGATTAATATTTGGATGGATAGGGCTAAACTTATGTAAATAAAATATGCATGTATATCTTACTTTAAAAAATAGTAGGTATCCTAATTTAGTTGTAATCCAACCAAAATCCCGTATAATTCTAGTACATAAATGTAGATATTAATTTATTTGGTAATAAATTTAGAATTTTTAATTTAGTAATAAATTATTATTACTATTTAATTTCATTATATCAGCCATCCATTGTTGGACAAAGGCCTCCCCCAAGGAGGTCAATAGCCGGTCTTTCGCTATCCGCATCCAGTGGCTTCCCGTCTCACAAAATCGTCGGTAGTGTTTAATTATTTAATTCACCACGCTTTTTAAAATCCTGAGACATTCTTCATACATGGTCACCTGATCCCAATTAAGCAGATCTTGTACAGTAGAAACCAGACAGCTAATACGAGTATACTAAATAATACTATATTTTATACTTTTCCGCCTCATTACCCACTAAAGCATCGATAAGCGTGGTTAAATACCACAAAACACGTAAACTGTCTTCATGTATCGATATGATCTATCGACATTTCTCCGACACTACTTCAAGGTTAAGCGAACGCAAGTATTGAAAGGATTGTGGTGTTTGTGAATCTAAATAACTATACCAATATGTATTATAAAGTTCTTATAAATTTTATTTAAAAAAAAACGGTGAGTGGTTTCGAAGTCAGGAAAGATTTAGACACATTTGAGAGCCAAATTCTACAGCCAATTAGGGTTTTATCAAATAAAATACAGTTAACATTGAAATACTGTCTAAAACATTACTTTTTTATACTTCAGTCAAATATTAAATCTACAAAGAATCTGTCAAAACAGTTTATTTCTACTTCCAGCAGGTGTAGGGTTCCCTTAAGTTATTTAGCGAAGGTTTCAGTTCCCATAATCAAGATTGGTGTACTCGCCTAGCGGAAAGGGCCACTACAAATTGTGATTACTACCGGACCTTAGAAAATTGCCTGCCCTTGTGAAATATGATCTGTTTTTGTAGGAAATAAGAATGTGAGAAAAAGACTGGTACCTTTTTTGTGTAATAAAAGGACATAAGAAATCGGACAATTTCTTGCCTAGCAAGTTAGCTTTATACATTCATCTTTTCTGAATGATTTATATGAAGAGGAAAGATAAGTATTTTTGTATGTTTGTAACGAATAAACTCAAAAACTACAGGACCGATATCAAAAATTATTATGCATACGTAAGTACATAAGTCACACACAATATTTTATACAAAACTGCATATAAATGTTGTGACATTTTATTGCCTTTAATACATTGTAATAAGGTGTTCAACACATTGGCAATCCCCCTGGTATTGATAATCAATACGGAGACGGTATTCACTTACCATCAGGTGACCCGCCTACCTGGTTGTCACTTGTGGTCTCAAAAAAGAAGCTGATTTGATATTCCAGTCAATATCCCTATTGAACCAGCAAAAATTGAGGCCAAGGATATTATACGCCAATATTCATGCATGCAAAGTGATTAGCTGGTAAAAACAGTATTAAAAGAGGCGGAAAAGTTCAAAGAAAGTTTCCAGTAATTCACGGTACTTCAATGAATTTTACGATAATGTATTAGAGTCACGCACCGCTTCCGATTTACCTTGATTTAACACAACTTAAAAACCTACGTGCTTTTGTACGTAGACGATTCGCCGCGCGTATTTACGTAAACGAAAAATAATACGTCGCGTAAGTATCGTCAAATTATGAAATATCTCAAATTTTGTTTCCGTAACGAAAGTACAGTACGGTGTCGAGAAAGATTTTGTTACAGAATAACCGTTCGAGTAAATCAAATTCATATAAAACTACATAGTTTTCCGCCGCGCGGTATCCCCCGCGTTCCCAAGGGAAGCTGTCTTTTCCCGGGATACAAAGTATCCTATGTTTTATTCCAGGAAATGATCAACCTGGGTGCCAAGTCTCATTAAAAACTGTTCAGCCGTTATTGCGTGATTAAGCAACGCTAAGAAGACCTGGCAATAGACTCGGCAACAAAATTTTCAAAACCAACTTTTATTTGGTAAAATATAATAATTATTTGTGTGTTTGTGTCGATGATTATTACCAGGTTTTTATTAAGTCACATTCTTGTTTATCTGTCTGCCATTCCAGGTGGAATCTTACAACTCAAATCTCGAGTACCTACTTCCCGATTAGCTATCCGGCTAAAACTGTCAGGGTAGCTCACAACTCGATGACAATGCATTCTAAATCCATTTTCTTGTTTTTAATGCGCATAGAACGTAGTTTTTTATTTTATTTGATTAATCTTTTCACAAATCTTCTGTAAAAACATAAATCCGGGACGTGGATAAAATCTCGCTAGTTGAGTATCAAATTCTCAAAGTAAGTTTATAAGGTGTTAACTTTACTTTTCAAGAACAGATAAGCTTATTACTTGGAAGCAGAATTAACTCTGACTATCCGAGAAAGTAATATTGTAAATTCTGATTCAATTTGCCACCTTGAAGTTATACTTTATGGCACAGTACGCATTAATTAGAAATCCAATTATTAAACCTACTGGGACAGTAATGGGAACAAACTAAACCATATGGTATTTTAGCATTTATAATCACTCTTTGACTCACACTTTTAAAAATTGTTAAACATTTGAAAAAAAAAGCCAATATAGTCAGATGGTCCAAAAAAATTTAAAAAAATGTTACCTTGCCGAGTTTGTTGCCGGTTCTTCTCAGTTGAAGGCTGACTTCCGAACCGGTGGTAACTTCTGTACACCTTCATAACTGCCCTTCTAGGGCCTAAACTGAATAAATGGTTTTGACTTTGACTTAGACTTAAAAAACTATATTATTTATGAATACTTAAAAAAATTAAGAATGTGATATTAAGTTAACCGGGCCGCTTAAGAGATATAAAAAAACAAATACAATGAGTATATTCTTTTGGAGTGGTCATTCTTTCTATGTAAACAGCACTGCAATTTGAACTGTTTCGAATACCAAATAGAATTTTATTTTAACTGGCATAACATTTATGTAATGAGCTGTCTAAGTTCAAAATGGCTCAGTATTTTGCTACTGTATTTTTGTATGTAGACAATAGGTACTGGGATTATTACGATGTTATCATATGGAACTAAGGCTTCTCCTTTGAATTTAAATAACAATGGTGGCTGTAAGTTTTACGCAGATTTAACTCTTTCTTAAGCATCATAATGTTCTTTCTTTTCTTTTTAATATTTTAATACATATTGCTATAACATCTATTTATTAAATTTACAGTGGTTTGATTGACAATTTGAAGTGGTTTGATTTAGGTACGTGTCTTTGTAAAACAAATAATAATAATTAACTAAACACAATTCAGTTTAGGCCCTAATAAGGCATTTGAACTATACAAATTTACTCTTATCATCGGTTTGGAATACACCTAAAACTGAAAAAACTACGGCAAGCGTAACTACCAAATTCTATAATATTTTGCTGTTACTTGTGTTTTGTTGGAATTTCATTTTAGATCATAAATATACACGTTTTCCGGTAATTAGTAGGGAACTTAAGGAGGGTTACGTACCAAATATACAAAAATCACCTCAGTAAAAAGTAAAAAGGTCACAATTTTTTTCAAAAATCATATAATTTTGTCGCACTTACCCGATAAATAACAGTTCCATAATTAAATAAATTAATATTTACTGCAATAATATGCTAATTTTGCTTCTAAAGTTGAGCCGAATAAGGCACAAAAGCTAAAATGGAGATTTCGATTAAAATGCCACTTAATTTTAATTCGTTGGTTGCACAAAGCGTTTTCAGTTTTCATTGCAACAAGCTGTTTCAGCTCTCCCGGTGAATTCTAATGAATGTCATATTGCTGAAAATGCTATGTGGTAATGGGTACCCTTATCATAGAGTAACTAAAACATACATATTTTTTTTAGAACTGCAAATAAGGAACTATTTTTCAATACATATTAAGTATATGGAGTCAGACAAGAAGAAGAATATTTTTGGCTTGCTGTCTAGACCTTTAAGACATTTCTTTATTAGAAAATATTCATCTTTTAATAAAATATTATATAGTCACGTTTTATTGTTACTTTCACTGTGAAGTCTAGTCCTCTATAAACTTTTTCACTAAAATACGAGACGATATTCTGCCCCCACTGACCCATGTTAAGTTAGCTAAAATTTTAGTATTTCTGGTTAGTATATAAAATGGTTATCGAGTTCCATTCGAGAACAAAAGTTAACTGTCCGAAAATGAAAGCAGAATATTCCATTAAAATTCAAACAGAGACGTTAAATTTAAGAGATTTGAGTGTTTTAGAGCAGACATATTTAGTTGAAGTGAACGAGCTATTCAGGTTTGTGAACGTTTGAATATTTTAATATTAGAACGGAAATTAAAATTGTTCCAGACACCTTTACGTAACGTAACTAATGGTTAAAACATTATAGAGGTAGATCATATTCCGAATAAAAAAATAGGACACATTATATCCCGGTAAAAGATAAGCGGACGAAACCGCGGGGGATAGCTAGTCAGCTATAGCAATTTCTTCATCAAAAAATTATTGATATCGATTAAACGAGTTTTAATGCGGGTATCATAAATTTAAACGTCCATTAGTGAGTCATTAAGATACAAATAGCCCTGAACTTGAGTACCACAGACGATACAATAAGCAGTAGCTCAACCTGTAATTTTCTGAAATTCTCTTTACTATTGCTGCAAGCACGCAGATGATTCATCTCAACCAGCGGCACGTTATGACAAGATGACACGATGGCCGTTTTAATAAGAGGATAAATAAAAAAATAAATATCCTCGGACATTTGTCACACCAAACTAAGCAGAGCTTGTAATATGGAAACCAGATGACTGAGATACTACATATACTACTTTTTTGTAAACACATACTTAAATAGATAATTACACCCAGACTCAGGACAAACAGACATATTTATGCACACAAATGACTGTCTTGGATGAGAATCGAACCCACGACCTGCGGTGCGATAGGTAGTGTGTTAACCATCCACGCCAACTGGCCCTAGATGTTGCCGTTATTGATGTTGGTAATAAAGAAAATTTCGTACACTAACCAGTATAAAACACCTAAAATACTCTAAAACATCGAACATCTTACAAAATGTTACTGGTGGTTTCAAATCTAACTAAAAAAATATTTTGATAATGCGTGCAGTAGCTTATACAAAACTCCATATTAAGGATCTTTTTGACTTTTAATAAAAAGAAGCTGATTTGATATGTCAGTTCACATTCCTATCATTGAACAATTTTTAATGACAATAAATAAATAAATCTTTACATTTCTTTTTTTTTTAAAGATGATTACAACTGTTAATACTGCATCTGATATTTTTGTACTATATACTCGAATCTATAAATAAAATATTATTTCTATTTAACGTTAACATTGATTACTTTAATTATGTATTGTTTTAGATAAAGCAGTGGTGATATCTGATGGCCGCACGAGAAGGGGCGGCACGAACTCATGATTCGAATATGTAACGCACATATTCGAATCATGAGTTCGTCATCAAGTAATTATATTATATAGGATGTATATTTTTAAGCTTAATGTATGATGTATGTTTTTAAAGAGGACTCAATCGAACGTCTGGTAGTGCAAGGCAGAATGGATGGCAAGAGACCACGTGGTCGGTCCCCGACTAGATGGTCCGACCTCATAAAGTCCACCACATACTCCACCATGACCGAATGTTCTCGCAATGCTTTCAATAGAGTCAAATGGAGATGCATCGCTAGAGCCGCCACTCGAGACTTACCGTAACCACGACCACTCTGTCAAGAGTGTCAGACTAAGAAGAAGAAGAATATTTTTAAGTAAGTATATTTTCAAACTATAGAACAAACTCTGAGATCGTGAAAATATATTGATTTTAATACTTTTAAAATTACAAAAATAGATTAAATTTTTCGAGATTTCAGAGTTATCGTTATAGTTATAGTTGTTTCGAAAATATGCCATTTTTAAATATATACCTAGTATGAAATTCGTTTTGCAAGCCCTTGGTTCGGGGTTCGTTCCAAAACTACCTATTAGAAAATAGAATTCCAGAAATATCGATTCACTGTAAAAAAAATATATTTTATTTTTTACACCACAAGTTTCAACCAGACAGTTGAGTCACCTGATGGTAAGTGACTGCTGTCGCCTATAGACATAAGCAACACCAGCGTGATAGTCAATGTGTTGTACACCTTCTTACAATGCCATAAAATTCAACTGGCTCTCAAGTGCAACTGGAACACATGGAATAGGTTCGCGGCGACAGATTTTCAACTTGAGGATGGTAGCCAGCCAGTCGAATATTACAAAGTACCCTACCACCGTGCTATAGTTTCCTCATGATGATTTCCTTTACCGAAAGTTCACTACCACTGAGCTATCATCGCGTTAATAAATGATGATGAAACCCTAACTTACTAAAGAATTTGTTTTACTTAAATCTTTATTATCCTATGTCTTCAAACTATCAAATCATACTTTCTGCACTATAAGCAAACCTTTCAAAACTGATTGAAAAGACTTCCATTTTCGAATCAACACAACATAGTTTAGTTTTTCAATTGTATTTGATACAATAAAGAATACAACAATATCTATATGAGTAAAGCAATATATTTCAATCGAGTGTCGTGTTGCACTATACTGAGAATGGAAAGACTTATCTCACGACCTCCATTATATTGAAATACAATATTTCACGGGGCCGCTGAAAGAAACATGATAGATTGATTTCTTCTCTCTATTATCGGAAAAAGAGATATTTTCTTTAACATGTGGGTGGAAACGATGTATAAATAGGATTCGGGGAGTGTATTTTTTTATTAAGCTCTAGCTGTCCCCCGCGGTTTTACCCGCGTTATCTTATCTTTTCCCAGGACAAAATATAGCCTATGTTCATCAGGAATAATGTAGCTTTCTAATGGTGAAAGAATTTTCCAAATCGGTCCAGTTGTTTCAGAGCCTATTCAATGCAAATAAACAATCAAATCTTTCCTGTTTATAAGATTAGTTTAGTTAGACAATTCAAGCTATCGATGCGATAGTAAGCTAAGTTCATAATGTTAAATTAGGATTAGACCTTGTTTTAGGTTTTAAAGTGAAACATGGATCCTAGTTTGGTCCTGTCTATTCCTCGGCCGTCAATGTCGCAACAAACGGGCCGGTTCTACCTATCACGCCGCAGGTCGTGGGTTCGATTCCCATCCAGGACAGACATTTGTGTGCATCAACATGTCTGTTTGTCCTGGTCTGGGTGTAATTATCTATTTAAGTATGTATTTACAAAAAAAAAGTAGTATAGGTAGTTTCCATATTACAAGCTCTGCTTAGTTTGGGATCAGATAGCAGTGTGTGAACAAATGTCCAAATGTCCATGTCCAATTTCTAAAAGTAGATCTAAATCTTCACGATTAACTTTTTTCTTTATCGTATCCTATATGATTCCAAAAATATATTCTTTTGTGGTAATTTTTAAATCGGTTTGATTAAATGGTTAAGGAAATGTTTGTAACTAGCTGTCCCCCGCGGTTTCACCCGCGTTCCTGATGGATCTTATCCTTTCCCGGGATAAAAAGTATTCTACGTGTTATTTCAGGATATGATCTACCAAGATAGGATGTGCCAAGTTTCACCAAAATTCGTTCTGCCGTTTTTACGTGGAAGAGTAATCCATACAGCCATCCAAACTTAATCATTTAAAATATTAGTAGGATTTGTAATTATTATCAGTGTGGTCACAAATTAACTAGTGTTCTATCAAAATAAGCAGCATGCTTCTATCCTGAATGATTTTGACATGAAAATCGACAATCATTCAGCTCATGCCTCCCGGGCATACCAAATTGCGGTCAAATGCAACGTGTTATTTCTATCGTTGTATTAAACTGTAATAAGCTTTATCTCCTCGATTAAAGGTCTATAATTATATGTTTTGTCACGCATTCTTGAATATATGCGTTTAAATTACATATATTCTACTACATGCAAGAAACATCTACCTATCTATATGCATAGAAACTTCAAATTTTACATCTCAATAAAAAAATTCTTCCATATATGTACCTACCCATCTTGCATGTATTATTTTAATGTATTATTATTATTTTAAGGCGTCGATAGCTCAGTGGTAGTGACGTCAGATACCGCGGCGAAGGTCGTGGGTTCGAATCGCACAATGAGCTTGAACTTTGAAGAAAGACATCGTGAGGAAATCATAGCAAGGTGATAGGATACTTTGTAGTATCCGACTGGCTCGCTACCACCCTCTAGTTGAAAATCTGTCGCCAAGCAGCTATCGGTGTGTTCCGACAGTTGCACTTGACAGCCAGTTTTCTTCTAGGCTTTGTGTGCTTACCTTCGGCTACATCATCATTTATAGAGAGTGCCATCCACGAATACGCACCTCATTCCTTTTCCTTCTATATATACATAGCGACAGCACTTGCACTGTTAGGGATTTATAAAAATATTGGGTCGCAACTACGTAGATTGCACTCTCTATAAGTGATGATGTAGCCGAAAGTGAGATTGCGGTCAAATACAACCATATCAAAAAATAATGCCACACAAATGGATAGACGGACAAAAATGTAAGGTACCTTGTTTTACTACAAAACCGTTGGAATGGTTACACTATTTTAATTTCATTTTAATATCTAAATTATCAAAATCAAAATCAAAAACTCATTCAGGTAAGGCCCTGGTAAGGAATTTATGAATGTTACAATTGACTCTACAGCCGGTTCAACATACACTTAAACTGAGAAGAATTTGGCAAAAAACTCAACAAGGCAATTTTTTTTTCAGGAGTGGATCTTTCTTTACATTTTTATAAGTACATTTAGATACATTTTCATATATTTCACACTACCCCAGGGGGATGCAGGTGCAGAGAGAAGTTACTACAACCATATATTTCTGTCGTCCATATAATGAGCCACCTTTGGCTTTGTTCATTAACCTAAGTTTAATATAATTTTATAAATTTAAAATAAGACATTCCAGTTACCTCACGTGGGTGACATATAACCTAAAATCTAACATACACTATTTTAATTTCATTTTATTATCTAAATTATCAAATGCGTGTAGTACCTGAAGGTACCCAAGTATTAACAAGTTAATCGCTTAATAATTAAGTTGAAGTCCAATTACGGAAGGGACTTGTTTTGAAGTGACCTCTATATATGAAAGGCTCCGTAATGGGCGCTTAGAACCCAAATCGAAGATTAAATTTATGTTAAGGTCAAGCCTGTAATCTACAATTTAAGGTACAGGTGTGGAGAGAATGCGGGTCTAAGCGGTCTGTGTGGGAATAAGTACAGTCAGCGTTAAAATAGATGATTGCTTTATTAGCGTGTCACAACTCAATTCACAGTGTTTATGCAAATACTAGTTGCGATTTCCCAAATCAGTTTAATGATGGAATTAAAATAAATATAGCCCATGTTACTTTCTAATAATATAACTTTCTATAGGTGTTTTTTTTTTCATTCGTTGAGTAACAAACATACAAAAAATTAAATCTCTTCTCTTATCATATCATCTACTTCTATTATCATCTAGTTTTGATGCTTATGAAACAAGATTTTCTAATTTTTGAAATAATATGTATTTTAAAATTTTTCATATGAAATAATATTTTGTCCCAATTAGAGTAACAGTAAATCTTATACAAATATTTTAAAAATACCCTAAAGCGTGCATAAAACCATCGAATGGAAACTAGTGTATTATAATTGTAATTAGGATCCTTTGTGAACATTAAAAACATCTGTTACATTAAATCATAACTGAAAAGCTTTGTTTACATGAAAGCTTTGAAATCCCAACTCACTGCGAACATTGTATGATACTAGTATAGTATATGTACTGTAGGTATTATATTAATAAACACGGTCGTAGTTCGTACTGTAGTGCTTACGTACTGGCCATTGATAATTCTATTTCATTTGAATTATTCATATTATAAAAAGTAAATTTATAAAAAGAATCTACGTCAGTACGGAGCATAGATAATACACTATACGGAGACACGGATGGTCGTCTGTCATTAAGAAAATAATTATAATTATAAAGTTATAAAATACTAATATTGAAGTGATAGACTTTTTATTAAATCATAAAGAATCGTTTATATTTGGATTCTTTATATCGTATAATCGTATAATTATATCACATTCATAGTAAAGTCTAGTCCTCGTATCACTCTCACATATTGTAGAGGAAAGATGTTGTTACATACACATCAAAAAAAGTTTTGACCAACACGAAATCTGTATAAAAACTAATTTTATTTACCAGAGATTTCACATCATCCAATCATATCCACATACATATTATTATGTCAAGAAAGCTGTTCCAAATTCGAACACAAAGAAGAAATAAAAACCTTTCAGAGCAGTAACTTTTCCAATCGTGTTATAATATGGTGAACGTTTTGTGATTTCCCCATTGTGTACGGAATTGGGGAAACCCTCGGAGCCGTGGAAGTGACGATTTTATGGCATTTTTCCGGTTCAATAGTCTCACATGATTTGACTGACTCGGGTATATGCGTTTAAGATAACAAAAGAACATTTTAGAATTGCTTTTACACCGTGATATCAAGTGATATCACTTGAAAAGAAAGAAAAAACTATCTGTGGACATTCTTCACGCACGAATGACTCCAAAATAAATCTTGTACTATGGAAACTAGATACCAGATAACATTTTTTAAATACATATTTTTATAGATAATTAGCCGAGGGAACTTATTAAGGGTTGAAGTTGCCTTTCAAGACTTTCTGAGATTTTCGAGTGAGTTTATTTTGGTTTTATATACAGATACAGATATAGATTACATTTAGACTTGGGACAAACATACATGTCCGTCCATGTACACAAATGTCTGTCCTGGATGGGAATTGAACCCACTACCTGTGGCTTGACAATCTACCTGTATAGTGTAGTGTTCTGCATCTCGTTCCACCTGTTCTATTCAAGTAGACGTAGACAAACTCGCGGACATTATCATTCTCTTTTTCACATTTTCAAAAACGGATGGAATTGTTAATATTGCATTACACTGTCCTTGTAACATAATAAAAATCCTACAAAGTGTCTTTATTATTATTATTCAGTGGCTTTTTATCAATACCTTCGCAAACTGAATACTAAGCGTCGGTTGTGCTACGAGTCTTCGCCTCCGCGAGAGTCTACGTATCCGTAGAGAGCCTACGAAATTACGTAGCGCATACAAATCACATTGTAGGACGACGGGAAACACTGTTCAGGGTTTAAAATAAAAGCAGTTTAGATTATTTTCTTTTTACAGTTTAAGTTAAGGCACGGGAACTAGCAGATTAGTAGATTTGAAATCAGATATTCTGTTTTACTTCATCTTATGTTCAGAATGTTCTATAACGTACTTAACAAGAAATTACTGGAACATAGAATACTTTTTTTTATCGTGTAGAATGCTACAAGATCGCTAAGTAGGCACCGTTGTCTATGGACACTTATCATATGAAGCCAAGAGGCAGCTGTCAAGTGCACTAGTAGATGCTTTAATAGTGCTGTGATATTATCATCGCATGAAAAACAAGGTTTACAAAATCAAAAATTCGAATGAAACACCATGAAGTTCTAGTAAAAAATAATAGTAGTAATAGACCGTTAATTTCATAGTACGGGAGTAGCGTGAATACATGTCAGATCTATCAGGCTACCGGACGGGTATCGAGTTGCTCCAATATATATGACGGATAGAGGGTAAGTCAGGATAATAATAATTAATTCGTTTGCACAAATTTACATACCAAAATAGATAATGACATCTATCCAGGGCGGGAATCTAACCAACTACCTGTACCGTGACAGGTTTTTTTTTACTTTAGGAAAAGCTTGTGTTTGACCGTAGGTAATCTCATGATAAGTGATGATGTGGCCGAAGTGCAGCTGTCAAGACACTATGTGACAGATTTTCAACTTGAAAGTCATAGCTAACCAGTCGGTACTACAAAGTAACCACCGTGCTATGGTTTCCTCACGATGTTGTCCTTCAAAGCTCAAGGTCATTTTATGATTCGAACCCACGATCTTCGCAGTGGTATGCGGCATCACTACCACTGAGCTATCATCCTAATCAGGTATTGTACTTAACAACCACGCCAACCAGCTTAACAAATATACGGGGTGTAATCGTTAAGTGTGTCCAGGTGATTATTCCGTAACTTTTACAGATATCAAAAACATTTAAACTGATTTCGAAAGTACGTTACCTAATCAGTAAAATTACATCAATAACTTTTTAAATATCAAATGAGAAGTATCAAAAATGTTGACATTAAACTTAGTACATTTATTACGAGATTAGTATAGAAAGGTTTCAGTTTTCTTATTTTAAAAGGTTATTTTAGCTTAGTACTGATATTAAAGGAAACAGTTTATTAACGTAACAAAGTAATAATACTACATTTTAATTGAATTACATTTATTTCTTAGTAAATACAAAATTTGTTATTCAAAGCAGATTTTTAGTGTGTTGCTTTTCAACCAGTTCAAATTAATGCGATATTGAAACAAGGTTTATTACTAACTAGTGGGCCCAGCAGACGTTGTCCTGCCCTGAAATTAAAACAAAACATAGAACCCAATTCCAGCGACACCTACCGTGTCCAATTTGTGAATCTAAACCATCTGTCAGCCCGATCTCGAGACATGTCAAAAAGTCGTTCTATACAAAATGTATGACAAAAATAATTGTCTTCATTTTTTGTTCTTCAATTATTCTTTTTTTTGTGCATTTTTCTTCTTTTTTTACAGTTATTCTGCTATTCCAGGCGGAGACGAATCTAACAAATAAAAAACTATTAAAATCGGTCCAGCCGTTCTCGAGTTATAAATAGTGTAACTAACACGACTTTATTTGATATATATAGATTTGAAGTGGTAACATAATTAATCAACACGTGTAAGCGCAATCGATAGTTGGGACTACCGGATCCGATTATCGTATTGATAAATCGTACATGTGTACCTAGCCTTACTTCAGTGTAGGCAGCAGGCGGCGGGCTCTATCGAGTTGGTCGCCATCAAAACGCAATAAACGAGAGTAGCGAGCCGCAAGATTTATTCCACTCCACCCACCCAGCCAGTGGAGTATTTTCTACACTATAGGCTTGTATTTTATAAACCCTGTTGTTTATCTAAGAAAATTAAGGCGATTTATTTATAAAGTCATACTTAAACTACCAGATGTTAGTTTGTTGTCAAAGTATTGGTAGATTAGTTTTATTCAAGGTTTGTTTGTTTGTTTGTTTTTTTTTGGCAGGGCTGTTTCCGCACTTAGCCTCTTGATTGGGCCATTGTACGTATTTAAGCTTCTGTGTCTTCTCACTCCAACCAGCCCAGGTCATCCCAGAAGGCTAGCAGCCTTTGTAGACTGCCAAAGGCTTCCGGAAGTGACGCTGGGGAATGGAGGATTTGTGCCCGTTTGTCTGCCACGCTCCTGCATTCCATAAGCACGTGCTGTGGCGTTTCTTCCGCCTCCATGCATCCTCTGCATAGGGGGCTGTCTGTCACACCTATGGTAAATAGGTGTTTGTTCAGTAGACAGTGGCCGGTTATAACTCCTATAACTTTGCGGATTCTATCCCTTTTTAATCTGATGAGGTTGCGAGAAAACTTTTTTGATGCCACCGGAATTGCATTCTTTATTCAAGGTTATGTAAATAAATAAATCTATATGATAAAGGGTTAGTTACACCATTTATAACTAACTACCGGTCCCCGCGATTTCACCCGCGTTCCCGTGGGATCTTTTCCCTGGATAAAAATATATTACTCAGGGATGTAGCAAGTTTAAATTTTCCAAAAATACAAATCTTTCCTCTATATAATATTAAGTATAGAAGTATACAAAATGGCTGAACGGCTAAACGGATTTTGATGAAACTTTACTCACAGGTAGATCAGAAGTAACACATTTTAGCATTTTCTGTAGTATATTGGATTACTGTACGATTAATAAACATAATTCTTCAATATTTTTCTATATTTTAGTCAAAGTCAAAGTCAAAATCATTTATTCAGTTTAGGCCCTAGAAGGGCACTTATGAGGTCGAATTACAGAAGTTACCACCGGTTCGGAAATCAACCTTCAATTGAGAAGAACCGGCAAAGATATTTTTTAAATATATTTGGATCATCTGACTACATTGGCTTTTTTTTTCAAATGTTTAACAATTTTATTCTTAAACTAATACAAAAAAAATACATAAAAAATTATAACACGCATTAGTTACCTACATAGTATAAATAAATAGAAATAGCAATGTAATCGAATTGGAACAAATCGTTTGAAACAAGAACATTTTTATAAATTGTTTGATTCAACTGCTAAACAGCTGTGGGCAATAAAACGCGCTGACCTTACAATGAATGCCACCCATAAACTATGTGCCGTTAAGTCTTAGGTTTGCTCTGTACAACGGTATTATTTGTATTTTTTTTTCTAACCAATTAGGTTGGTTATTATATTTACTGTTTTTAGGATTCCGTAGCCTATATGGCAAACACTGAACCGTTTAGTCCATGTCCAGGTTCCCTCTCTACCCTCGATCGGACAATAGTTTCTGATATTTTCCTCCACACCTCTGCCTTATCATACTAATATTATAAATGCGAACTTGTGTTTGTTCGTATGTCCTTCTTTCTCGCAGCAACGGATCGACGTGAAATTTTTAGATTGTTTTTGGGACAGAGAATGGCATCGTCTACTTTGTTTTTTTGAGACCAACAACTTTAACAAAAATACAAATAATTTATCGCCAGGTCTCCATTAAAAAGTTTAATCTACATTATTTTCTTAAATATAACAACTAAGAAGTGACAAGATCCTAGGAAAAAGAAAAAAAAGTAAAAGAACAAGGATTAAATTAAATATTATACAGAGAAAACAGTATTAACAATATTACATAAACCAGCAAAAAATACCCCTTAAATACTTTAGATTGTATTATTTGTACCTTAGGATGAGGATAAAGAAACAAAAAAAAACGTTTTATACCTAAAACGGAGTAAAACCGAGGGATGGAGCCTAGTTAGACTAATAAACATACATACAAACTTTAAACTTAGGGCTGTAAACGTAATAACAAACCCAATCCGAACCTACAGTTCTGTTATTATTTGGTTATTAATGGATAATAAACATTTCACAGACTTCAAAGACAGTTGTTTAACCATAATATATCTGTTTTGCGGATTTGATAATTACCGGGGTCATCTTGTTTGAGGTTAGTCTAGTTTATAGCGGGTACACGTACCTATTGAAATGTAACTGAAGGTTCCATTTTTTAAAAGCTTTTAATTAACTTGCAATGTTTTTCTCAATTGTGAAGCAGATATCTTTAACTGATTGAGCTGAAATTTTGTATACACGTTTAGTTTACATGACAATGCATATTTTATAGTAAACATTTTCTTTCATAGAATTACTAAAGTAAGTACCTATGTCAAGCAAGATTTGTACACAGGTAAATCTCGCGACAAGCTTTTATATCATTTAATAAATTGTGTAATACGTGTACTAAATTGGAGTATATCTTCTTCTTTTTAGGGCAATTACATAAAAGCTTTTTTTTTAAATACTTACCATTAATTACATCGTGAGGAAACCATAGCACGGTGGTAGGGTACTTTGTAGTACCCGACTGGCTGGCTACCACCCTCAAGTTGAAAATCTGTCGCCAAGCACCTATCGGTGTGTTCCGACAGTTGCACTTGAGAGCCAGTTCCCATCTAGGCTTTGTGTGCTTACCACTTTCGGCCACATCACTTACCATAGTGAGATTGTAGTCAAACACAAGCTTATCAACATTAAAAATTACGTATTTTATTTATGTTTTCACAGTAAGTGATAATGTGGTGAATGGTGCACAAAGCGTAGAAAGAAGCGTGTATAAGAACACACCATTAGTTGCTTGACGATATTTCATTTCATTTATCTACCTGATGATGTTTCTCCGCCGAATACAAACAGGATATCTTTCAAAGTCAAAGTCAAAACCATTTATTCAATTTAGGCCCTAGGAGGGCACTTATGAAGGTCGAATTACAGAAGTTACCACCGGTTCGGAAGTCAGCCTTCAACTGAGAAGAACCGGCAAGAAACTCAGCAAGGTTACATTTTTTAAATATTTTTGGACCATTTATTATTATATACAAGCTGGCCTCCGCGGTTCCACCCGCGTTCCCGTGGGATGTTATCTTTTCCCGGGATAAAATATAGCTTTAGTTACTTAGGGATAATGTAGCTTTCTAATGGCCAAAATCGATCGAGTAGTTTTTGAGTGATATCGTAACAAACAAACAAAACATCAAATCTTTCCTGTTTATAATACTAGTTTAGATTTATGAATAGCCTACCATTTTAAAAATAAGCAAACGCAACAGTAGCCAAAACATTATATTAATAAATTATACATATACACAGCACATATAATATGTCTGTCTACATACAGCAGCAAAATGACATGCCTACTTCAATTTAATTAAAATTCCCAGTAATAAAAGTTACTCTTGAAAAATTTGTTGAGTATTTAGGCCACATTATATTTCTTACAACAAAGTATTGGCCCTAACTTTCTGGGGACTTGAAAGCTAAAATGGCCCGCCGAATGGTCAAGCTCCATGGATAATCTTTTCCTA
Organism: Ochropacha duplaris; assembly: GCA_951361185.1. Classification (NCBI taxonomy): domain Eukaryota; kingdom Metazoa; phylum Arthropoda; class Insecta; order Lepidoptera; family Drepanidae; genus Ochropacha; species Ochropacha duplaris. Next base: position 2,928,316 of record OX592703.1, read on the forward strand.
GGTACCAAATTTTATGTTTCTTCAGTTTTTGTATACAAATGGCATAGTATAGATTTAATTTAAATTAAAATATTATACTGATTTGAATTACTAAAGTTTATCAAACCCATAAATTACTTGCTGATCAATATATTTTTTTTTTACAAAAAACTTTTACTTGCTAATATTACCTGTGTTCAATTTACTATTCAAATCTCCGATTAAAACCTGGTTTTGAAATATTTATATTGCCACTCGACTGTCAAGCAAAATAAATCACACACATTTTCAAACCTACTTTGTTTCAACATAGAAACCCTTCGGTTACGTAATGTATTTGTTCCAGCTCAGATACAGAGCGCTTATAAATCGACTTGCCTGTGATGTCTCGGTATGAATGACGAACCTGAATTTGACGATTGATGACTGTAAACGCTGGAACGGATCGAGATGAGTGGATATTCCATCTTATCCGACATCACCACTTTGGAACTGTAAATGTATCGTTTTGTTACTTGTCTGAGAAGATTTTTCATGTTATTTTGAAACTATTTTGACAAATTGATGTGGTTTGTTGCTCTTTTTTCAGCATGAATTCTAAATATTATGTACTAGCTGACCCCCGTGGTTTCACCCGCGTTCCCGAGGGATCTTATCCTTTTCCAGGATAAAAAGTATTCTATGTGTTATTCCAGGATATGATCTACCAGTGTGCCAAGTTTCATCACAATCCGCTCAGCCGTTCTTGCGTGAAAGAGTAACAAATATCCATCCACCTAAACTTTCACAATTTTATAATATTAGTAGGATGAGATACATAATTATAATTGTTATCATTGTTTTCTTGTTTTATGCCGTAACAATAAGGAATTATCCCAGAGTGATAACATGATTTAGTACAGTTGTTAAGAATGACTCTACAATCCGATACGGGAGCGACAGTAGCGTCCGCATGTTAGACAAGGCGATGATAGCTCAGTGGTAAGTGACGTCGGATACCGCGGCGAAGGTCGTGGGTTCGAATCCTTACAATGAGCTTGAGCTTTCGGTGAAGGAAAACATCGTGAGGAAACCACAGCACGGTGGTAGGGTACTTTGTAGTACTCGACTGGCTGGCTACCACCCTCAAGTTGAAAATCTGTCGCCAAGCATCTGTTGGTGTGTTCCGGCAATTGCACTTGAGAGCCAGTTCGCCTTTAAGGCATTGTAATAAGGTGCACAACACATTAGCAATCCCCTGGTATTGCCAATGTCTATAGGCGACGGTTGTCACTTAGCACCAGGTGACCCGCCTGCCTCGTTGTCACTTGTGACATAAAAAAAAAAAAAAGACACCTAAACTGAGAGTTGTTAGATGGCTGAGTTGTTGAATCGACTCTCATACTTGTTAATATCCTCTCTTGTCTGTTTGCTAGTCTGGAATCAGTACATATAATACAGTAGTATACTATTTCTATGCACATAGGTGCATAATCTGTAAGCAATCTTTAGACTTCAACCTACAGTTAATAACTAGACTCGCGAGGAATTTCTAATCAATTGTTATGTTATTTTTTGATTGGCGCGACCGTCCCACTTAAGAACCAACCGGTAAATAACTAAGTGTACTTATTGTTGATATTAAATATGAAACTCTATCTAATATCAGTTAGAGCATTAAATTGACTGAATCCCAAACGCACACACTGCAGGACAATTATACAAAAAACCATGGCTTTGAGTTCATAATGAATTTAAAACTAAATAAAAGCGAATACTTTGCTATTATCCTAAACTATTCAAAGTGCTGTTCAAAGAAAACTATGAAATAAAAGAGCCTGCTTTATAAATGGGCTTACAAAATAGCTCGTTTAAGGACAACGGCTTTGAAGGACTTGTCATTATCATAACAATGTTTGAGGACGGATTAGGGTTGAATAGAATGTCAAAAGAATTATTATAAACATAACAATATTTAAAAAAAAACGTTTATTATATGAGAATACTTTTTCAGTACTCCTTTGTAAGTGAATTAATCAGACTGTACCTAACTTCTGAAGATTCCTGTTCGACTAAGCATCTACATATAAGCCTGCATTGCTAACGTCTGTGCCCTGGGGGATGTCAAAAAAATATTAGTACGTACATTGAACAGTACCTCATTTTTCTCAATTCAAGGCTTAGTATATTGCCTACTCGGTAAAGTCTATGAGAAATATGTTTCGCCTTATTTGCGACATTATGTTTCCTTTGTATCTAAGTCTAAGTATTTATGAAGGTTTACTTCAATTCAATTATGAAGGAAAAATAAAACTGCGAATGTCTAAATTAATCCCTTGGCTCGCAGATTCATCTCAAAAGAACAAACAAAAAAATGGAATTCTAAAAATCGTGATTCAAAATAAAACAAATCACGTATAGCTCCAGAGATTGTGTGACGTCTTTATCTCTTCCGAACATCTTCAAGTCCAGATGATTGTCATGATTATCAAAGAAATCCAACTCAAATACGTCCCTTTGCAAAACATCCATTATATTATTATAGAATTTTGTGAATACACTACGCAGACGTCCCTAACGGAGAAGAGCTTTGCGTCACTCAACGAGACAGCCGAGGACTACCAGTCGAAACGTTATTCAAGTACCACGGATCTCTTTATACACTGGATTGGCGATAGTAATGTCACTATTAAACCACTGGATGCGAGTAGCGCAAGACTGGCTATCATGGAGATCCTTTGAAGGCCATTTTCCAACAGTGGACGTCTTCTGGCTGACATAATGATGATGTAGTAGGTATATTAGTTATCTGATTTCCATAGTACAAGCTCTGCTTAGTTTGGGATCACCTGACCGTGTGGGAACAATGTACCAGGTAATTAGTAATTTTTGAAAAGTGTATTTTTTTTTTTTTTTTTTTTTTTTTCAAAAAATATGAGATTTTTTTACTGTTGAACTACACTATTCGTTATAACAGACAAAAAAGAGCGAACCTTACAATAGTCGCATATGATGTGTAACATCTGACATCACACCTTAGTAATACTATACACTTTAAGGCGATGATAGCTCAGTGGTAAGTGACGTCGAATACCGCGTAGAAGGTCATGGGTTCGAATCCTACAATGAGCTTGAGCTTTCGATGAAGGAAAACATCGTGAGGAAACCATAGCACGGTGGTAGGGCACTTTGTAGTACCCGACTGGCTGGCTACCACCCTCAAGTTTAAAATCTGTCGCCAAAACACCTATCGGTGTGTTCCGACAGCTGCACTTGAGAGCCAGTTCCCATCTAGGCTTACCATTTTCGGCCACATCATCACTTACCATGGTGAGATTGTGGTCAAACACAAGCCTATCCAGAATAAAAAAAAAAATACATATACCAACCGGAAAATGGTATGGTACCTGACAGCCAACTCTACCACCGCTCATTGGTCTATAAACTAGTTGGTCTATAAACTAGTTGGTCTATAAATGAGTATTGAGTTTGAGGCTGTATGGGCTAAACTGCACTACAATAGTGGAAATAAAATTAGACACTTCCGACCCTATCTGGGACATATCCCTATCTACTCCCAGACATTGCAGGAAAGCAAGAGGAAAGATGATATTGAAGTCGAAACAATAAAACATTATAGGTAGTGTTTCAACATTTGCATTTAATGTTAAATTTAGTTGCAACCACTAGGTTTTGACATTTTGTCGAATTGCCACAAAAAGTAGCTGTCATGTAAAAATTGTTATATGGAGCCCATCCAGTAGGTAGATAGAGATCCGTGACATTAATACAAGACAGTTTTATCGCTACACCATTGTTACATTACTTTGTCATAGTAAATTGTGTATAATATGTACTTCAAACAATTTTACTCCAAAAATGAAATTAAATATTTAAAGAAACCTCCGACACAAAAATTTTGCGGCACCGCGATTAAACTAGTAATATTTAGGGAATAATTTCGGGAGCCAAACAATCAAAGGCCGCGTCAATGAACCAACTGACGTGGTGTACCAGCAACTTAACTTGTAAATTAATATTAAGCATATGCACACTCTCTAGTCCATAAACAATGAAAATAACGTCCATTCGTTCCTGTGTAAAAGAAGGATAAACCAACACAATTTCGCTATTACAACCGACTTTTTTAAATCGTTTAAATATGATTTATAAAGGTTTGCCACACTCAGAGTACCAATTGCTTGTATGATATATGGGCTATGGTTTTTGGGAATTATTGTTAGCGTTCATAGCAAACCTCTAGGCGCACGCATCTATATAATTTTTAGTTTGGTTGCTTGTTCTTTCAAGCGTTATTTGACAAATGCCATCCGTCATAGTTCCTAAATAAATAGCATGGTATATACAATTAACTACTTTTTCATTCTTGTTTAAAAGTATAAAAATTTACAGTGTTCGCGACAGCACGTAAAATAATTATACCTATATACGAGTAAATGTCACGTATTCCTTAAGAGGTACATTTTAATTTCGTAATATAACTTCTAAATGAACACTAGCAAAGCTGGAAACTTGAGCATAAGTTTAATTGCAGTTTTTCAAGTTTCTCGCTCTATGAAGTGTAATAACATGACAATAGAAGGAATTGTGAAGATTTAATATACATTTGTAATTATACAAATCTTAATTATTTTATTCAAATAGACCTTCGCACATAATGATATTATAAGTTAAAAAGTGTAGATAGGTTATAAGCGCTCCGCGAGCGGTAGGTTAAAATTAATAATTAGCCCACTTTTACCTGTGTCACAAAGTGGAACAATGACCTAGTGAGGGTCTCAGGAAACCGCTGGATGCGAGCAGATCAGGGTTGGTCTATGTTGAAAGCTGGGGGAGGCCTATGTACAATAGTAGATCTTTCGACTGAAATGATGACGGTAACCTGTGTCACGTCGCCGTCGGTGACATTAATGCAATTAAATGTCAAAGTAACCCAAAAACGCCACTGTGTCTTATGAGATACCTATCGTAGTGTCACGTAATTTAAGGGATTTATATGTACGTTAATATGCAATTTTTCGGCCATTTTTGAAGAGCGAATGCTGTATCTACTTTTTTTACTTATAATATCATTGTTCGCATAAATTAATAGTCTGACTCTAACGTACGGTTGGGAAGGTTGCTTTTGCTGAAAAGAGCCGGCAAGAAACTCAGCAATTATTTAAAAGTAGAGTTCTACAATGTTTCTAGGTCTTTCTTTAACCGATGGAAAGACGAATTTTGGGTGTCACTTCTTTACTTAGTAATATTTACTATTCTATGCTAACACGTTCAAACGCAGCAACGTCACACACTCTTTCTAATTAATTCTACTCTCGTAGAGTGGATTCTATTCAACATGGTTCGTGATTAAGTGGGCAGCATCGGTTTCAACCTTGACTTGCTTCAATGTTCTGACTTATTCTTTGTTTGTTCACAGTTTCAGACGCAGAATTTAGATGATTAGTGTTACGAGTATATTTGACTTGTATTCTGCTTTGCGATTTTGACGTAATATATTTCATCCCTTTTAATTCCCTCCTCTCTTTACTAAGTCAGTCATCATTAAATTCTATAGATTGCTATTTTTGCCGCCATAACACGCAAATATTGTCAGTGAGACTAGATAAAGTTGTTTGTAAGGGATTCTTTGATTCATAGAAAGCTATATTTATCTGCGAATAACGTGGGTTATTTCCCTCGGAACAATAACTAACATGGAAGCCGGGCTAAAATAAAAACCGAGTACTATACAGTTTATTCATTTATGTCAATTAGCATATCCTAATGTGGGAATGAAACAAAACATGGCTGTTTGTTTTTATTATTTTTGAACGTGTCACAAGCAAAATGTCAAATGGTCCTCTTTGGCCCTCTTATTATGCTAACAAATACAAAAGTTCTATCCAAGACTCGGAACAATTGTTAGTTATTGTTCCGAGTTATTTCCGAAATTCGACCAAAAAGTTTTTAGGAAAAAAGTCTCTTCAATAACTGTCAATAAAAAAAGTTAATCGGTTGACAAATATAAGAGGATAATGATATATGTATGTATGTGTTTGTCAAACGCATGGTAGTGTGTGTTATGATTTTTCTGCACTCCTTCTCCATATAAACTTTAACTGTGCCAAATTGCATACTCCTCCGTCCGCGTAATTTTCGTAAAAGGGGTACAAAGTTTTTTCTTCACGTATTAAGGCGACGATATACGTGAAATGACGATTTTCGATACAACATTTCTCTGCATTCTTTATTGCAAGTGATTTATTAAAAATATATGTTAAACTAGAGGATACACGACATAAAATGACTTTTTTCAAATTTTAATTTTATCATCGAGAACATCAGAAAAAAATCGCGAATATGAGCCTTTTTGAAATTTCAAACATATTTCTCTCCTATATTACGGATTCAAATAACATGAAATTAATTACAGATATTCTTACACCTAAAACAAATAGCACTGTCTTGTTGTTTTTTCAAAAAAAGTTACTGTTATTTTTTAATTAAATTTATACTCGATTTTTAACTCGGTGACAGCTTTGGTCCCCTCGTTCGCCCGTCATTTCAGTGCGGGACGGGACGTTGTGCTGATCGGACCTGTGCTACTTTTTTCTCCACTCGATACAATATCATAAATGGTGTTATTAAAGCAGTGTTGTATATTTTAGCTATACATCGCGATGCGGTTGCTAGGGCTCGTCCATTAATTAAGCGATGTTTTTTAGAAACTTTTAAAAATGTTTCATGGTATTTTAGCTGAGGCGTCGAAAGTTCGTTAGTTTGTAGAACTACTTATATAGTTGATTATAGTATTAGTACGTAACTACTTTTAGAAAAAATATGAATTCATCAAGTTACACAACTTACTTTTTTTTTGCAGTATTCGACATCCACACGGATGAAAACATATTATAGCGAATGCTAATAATTAAAAAACCTATATATTACATAATAAAAATAAATAAAGACATTTTTTAAATTATTACTTCGAAAAATATTATACATATACTAGCGGGACCGGCAGACGTCCTGCCCTGAAATTAAAACAAAACTTAGAACCCGTTTCCAGCGCCACCTACCGGGTCCAAATGTCAGACCATCGAGGAACCCATTGAAATATACACACAAAATTTCATCCATATCGGTCCAGCCGTTAGGTGACAAACACACGTACAGAAGAATTATATTTAATAAGATAATAAAAATAGATTTTTTGATAACCAACAAACTTGAAATTGTTGTTGGACTCACCCTAAGTTTTATGCGGCACCATAGCTTGTACAATTCGTCAAATATACTTTGAAACCTGTGATACTTGAAATTGGACCTTATCTTATAGAAATAAGGTTCATTGTCACGTAACTCCTATAACTATTACGTTTCAAGCTGTATTATGAACTTTTAAAATATCTGTTTTGTCTCGATTCGAGTTGCGAGGGAGAGCGTTGCGCGTTCTTTGTGAGGGCGCGCGGGGGGTGCAGCGCCAATCGAGCAAGGTCATTCGCGTATATCGTCACCTTAATATTATGATGATGATTCCATTAGACACGCAAATGAAACCAAGGGAAGATAGATAGTTTTATAAACTGTTTAAAGAAAGTCTCAGGATATTTATTTATGACCCCGGTTCGATCTCCAATTTCATATAACCTACAAAGCCCGGTCACGTCGGACCTAAATTTCGTCCCGTATGTTGAAAGTGGGTCTTTGTTTGCCGTCGAGAGTGCTCGGCGGCCCATGTCGTGTCTGACCGGGACACTGTCAGCAAACAATGGGCACACACTGCTCTTGGGGATGGGAATCCATAAACATGATTTTTTTATCTGTGGTTGACATGCGGGTCGCATGATAAGTTACTGCCGTCGCCTATGTTAGCAATCTCTGGAGATTAAATTGTTGCTGACCGTTTATAGTTTTTTTTTTTTATGTCACTAGTGACAACGAGGCAGGCGGGTCACCTGATGGTAAGTGACTACCGTCGCCTATAGACATTAGCAATACCAGGGGGACTGCCAACGTGTTGTACACCTTATTACAATGCCTTAAGGGCAAGGGCAACTGGCTCTCAAGTGCAACTGCCGGAACACACCAACAGGTGCATGGCGACAGATTTTCAACTTGAGGGTGGTAGCCAGCCAGTCGAGTAACACATAGTACCCTATCACCGTACTGTGGTTTCCTCACGATGTTTTCCTTCACCAAAAGCTCAAGCTCATTGTAGGATTCGAACCCACGACCTTCGCCGCGGTATTCGACGTCACTTACCACTGAGCTATCATCCATCGCCTTGTAGTGTTTAAAAGGCAATGATTAAGTTCCCATCTAGGCTTTGTGTGCTTACCATCTTCGGCCACATCATCACTTACCATGGTGAGATTGTGGTCAAACACAAGCCTGTCCAGAATAAAAAAAAACCTTCTCCTGATAGGTCTTTATTTGGAAATGGTGGTAACAATAGCATTAAAAAATAGCAATAAGATGACGTTCAATAAGTGTTCCTTAAGTGTCCCAAAATTGAATAAAACATTTTGATTTGATTTGATTTTATTAAATTACAAAAAACAAGATTATGAAGAATTTTATGTTTGTATAAAAAAAAACAATGAGATGTGAGCCAGATCGTGTGCTAAGGATTCCGTAGTAGGTGCACGTTTTATTAGCAGATTACACAAGTATGTTTTAAAAAGGACGAAATTAGTTACAAGAATGCATTTGAATCAATTGTTCGCTTTACAAGCTATTTATATATTACATGAAACTTTATGTATTTTAAACTTTGTTAAATATATTTTTAAGATTACCTTTTAGGCACTTACCTTACCTTCTACTATTATAAAATAAATGACGATTAAAAATACTTGTAATGAGTTCATTAAGTAGAGGTATTTTGAATTTGAGTTAGGCTGTAACAAAATTCACCTGGTTACAATGGTAAATAAAATAAAGAAAGTAATTTTGATGTTCGACAAACTTCTTGACAGTGTTTCGTAATATGGAAGAAGTAGCACCTCACTATACCAAAGTCAAACGACGTCAGCAAAAGCTTAAAGTGCATTTTCTCTAATAACGCGGTGTCATATTTGGCCAACGTCACGTCGTCACACCGTGGAAACAATATCAGTTTAAACGATTTTCAACCTTGTGAAATGAGATTCTGAATTGCTTTGGCAACTAGGTTTCTATAAGATGAATCATTAAATGAATTAGAGCACATTTTTAACCGACTTCAAAAAAAAGGAGGAGGTTCTCAATTCGTCTGTATGTTTTTTTTTTTTTTTTTGTATGTTTGTTACTCGATTTCTCTGCCAATTATGAATAGATTTTGATGATTCTTTTTTTGTTTGGTAGATCCTACTTCAGAGGTGGTCCTATTTAAATTTTGTCGAAATTGATTAAGCACTTTTTGAGAAAATCAACAAAAACGAAAAAAATTATATCTCGTTTGATGAATCAAACTGAGTCGTTGAGCATGACTTTTTGGATTTGGATGAAATTTCGTGTGTATACTTCAATGTGTTCTTCGATGGTTTTAAAATACAATTGGACCCGGTAGGTGGCGCTGGAATCGAGTTCCAAGATTTGTTTTAATTTCAGGGCAGGACGACGTCTGCCGGGCCCGCTAGTTATATATTATATTTTACCGGCCAGACCCGATTTCAGGACAAACTAGTTTTGCCTAGGATAACATATAATAAGGAATAAACTTTAAAAATTAAAAAATAAAATTATTTTTAAAAATAAAAAACAAAAACCGACTTCAAAACTGTAACCTATACCTATGTACAAACATAAACTAAAAAGTAAAGAATAATATTTTAATTTCAAAGCAAGAGCCTTAAAGGACAATCAACAAAATTATTGATATTTATATATCTATTTAATATTTATAAACAGTTCTTTTTGGAGTCGGTGCCAGTCAAGAAGAAGGACAGTTTTGAACTGGACACGAAGTGTTCATACGAGAAAACGTCTTACGACACCTCTCCTTACGGTAATGTTCCTTAGGTCTGCGCCGTCGCTCCCCTACTTTTCGAAAGTTTGTTACAAAGGCAGAATTAAACTGTCCTTCTTGGCTGGCACCGACTCCAAAAAGAACTGTTTATAAATATTAAATAGATATATAAATATCAATAATTTTGTTGATTGTCCTTTAAGGCTCTTGCTTTGAAATTAAAATATTATTCTTTACTTTTTAGTTTATGTTTGTACATAGGTATAGGTTACAGTTTTGAAGTCGGTTTTTGTTTTTTATTTTTTTGTATCATCAGTTTCATGCAGTACCTACCTATATACATTTATTTTTAACTAGCTTTCCGCCCCGCGGTTTCACCCGTGTAGTTTCCTATACTTTACGTTTATCGGAAACGCGAGCGAAACTGCAGGGTGAAATCTAGTCATCAGTATTGCCACTATATAAATAAGAAATCAATAATTAAGTATTTGCAAGCTTTCATGTTAAAATTATTCAAATTTAAACGTTAAGGACAAAAGATGCCATATTTTTATCGTTTTAACTTTTTTTATTGATCATTATTACGGACGGAGCTGCGGAGTTCCAAGGTTGATGTAAAAATAGATACCATTTACAATCACTTTAATGTTTGTACCAAGAATATGTACCATTGAGGAAAATGTAGGAATTGATTTGTTCGTAGAATGTGCTACGAGACTACGAGTTCACATTCGGATTGCTACGAATTGTTTTCGTAGCTCGTAGGTAGCTAGTAAAGTGCATACATTCTGTTGTAGACAATAGAATGACAACTACGTTGTATGCTTTTATGTATGTAAATAGATTTGTTATAAACATTATGTTTATTACACGGGTTTGATTTATTTTATGGGTTCGGAAGTTCGCGTTGAATAATTGAATATTTATAGCAAAACGATCTTAAAAAGAATCCCTAAACTACGTTATTAAAATCCGCTTTTCGTTTTTACTAATTGAAGACGCGTCGATTAGCGGTGAGAGGGACGAGGAGGACGAGATGACCAGAAGCAAACATTCTTGAGAGTGGAAGCGCGTGCTATGTAATTTGGTTATACTTACATGCAATAAAGTACTTAAAATAACATAAAATTTCTTTCTTATAACATTTTTTCCGTCGAGACACTAATAATTGCTAGAAGATATTCACTAAATATGTGACCTTATAAATTAAAGTAGCTTATTGTAAATAGGCAAAAACAACAGTTCAGTGTCTTTTTCTCCTCTGTTTATCAATTTGCACCATTAAATATAAATTCATTTGATTTCCTAAACATTTAAAAGAATGATGGGCGAACACCAGTAAAATTAATCAAACTAATTAACACTCTGTTCCAACGGAACATCATACATTTTCATTTGCCCGCCTTTGATGACAGAAGTGTAATCAAGTGTAGAATGCAGTGGATTGCAGATAACGCGCTGTACGCTGCAGCATTGGCAGTGATGGTAGCTTAGTAGCTTTATAGCTCTCTAAAAGCAGTGAATAAGCTATAGAAGCATAAGATTGGGATTATCAGTGAAATAGTGGTATTGAGTCATAAAATCCTGTTCCAAATTTAACTTTAAAAGCGTAAGTGCCCTGTTATTTTTAAAGCATCGACTAAGCGAAGCGTAGCTGCTTAAAATTATTTTGCCGAATTTACCAATGGAAAATTGCAGCACCTGCCCAAATTAGGTTAGCATTTTTTTTTTTTTATTACAAAAGAAGTAAATAATAAATTCTTTAGGAAAACATATGAGTTTACATTTAAAACTGCAACCCATTTTTTTTATTGATAAGAATAAAGCTTTTCCATAGATACTGGCTCATAATTACAACTACCTACTTGTTAAAAAAAAACACATTTAAATGGTTGTAAAATAAACATATTCCAAGCTGTAGTTTCAGCAAGTTTCGTATATTTAATCCCAAATTAATTGAACATGGGGTGAACGGTACTCACAATTCTGGTGGGCAATGCAAATGTCGAGGTTTCGGGGATTAATTCAACAACAGATTATCGCTATAAGGGTAACTGTTACAAATTGAAATTAATTTGTAATCTAGTTTTGGGTCTATTATAGAAACAACTATTAAATATTCAGTGAGATTACTTGCTTCATAAAGGTGATTATTAGCAGATTATATAACACGATTATATTTTATATAATTTACAACCGTAAATATATTTTTTAAGTTATTATTAATCTTTACCTCTTTATAATATTAGGTATAGTATAGACTAGTTTTCCGCCCCGCGGTTTCACCCCCGTTCCCGAGGGATCTTATCCTATCTCGGGATAAAAAGTATCCTATGTGTTAATTCAGGATATGATCTACCTGTGTGCCAAGTTTCGTCAAAATCCGCTCAGCCGTTTTTGCGTGAAAGAGTAACAAACATCTTCACACACATCGAAACACTTTCACATATTTATAATATTAGTAGGAAGTGGGATACATAATAATTATTATTCAAATTAAAAAACGAAAGTTTGGTATTATTCGTAATGCTATATTACGTATTGAGTTTTCAAATATTCCAACGACAAAGCTAAATATTTTATGGGCGAATACCAAAATAACTTTTATTTAGTCCCAAACGCTCGTGGCATTTCCTCGTAAATATCAAAAGCTTAACTCTTACGCAATATTATTTAGTTTATTTGTGTTTGTGAACTTTCTAATAAGTAGGTCTATACAATGTCTATACAATGATTTATACATGTAGTTAGTTGCAGGGAACAAATAGTTTTGTTGTGCACTTTCTGTGTTATAGTGCAATCAATTATTTGAATGATAAGCAGGCAATATCATGGTTTATAAATTAAGTCGTTAACGAATGGGTTTTTTTACTATATTTATTTATTACGTACATTATATTGAAATGATTTAATTAATGTGTTTTTAATTGTTATCTTTATATTTGTAATAGTGTACTCAAATGAGGTTGTCAGTGATGACAATATAGAAGATGTTCACAATCAACAGGGTAATATATTTCGAGAAATCCCACTGATAATGATAAATGTGAAAGTTTGGATGGATGGATGTTTGTTACTCAATCAGGCCAGAACGGCTGAATGGATCTGGATGAAATTATGTTTCCAAAAGTTCTAGAACTAGGTAACTAACTTTTAACTTCACGTAAAATGAATTTGTTTTGATTATCTGTAATAGTTTATTCTATCATCTTTTGCTGATAGATTTGGTAGTTGGCACTAAGTTATGTTGAGTAGCCCTGGACTACGGTAACTGCATATTGCTACCTTAGGTATAAAAAATATTTGCCAGGGTGTTCCTTTCTTAATTATAATGATCATTAATTATCATCATTAATTAATGTTCATTAACTTATTATAATTCTTAATTATAATAAGTTAATGAACTTTGCAAGTTAATAAAACCCTCTCAGTTAATTTCGTGATTAAAGTTTGCTCGTTTATTTTGGCAATCGAGATCTCCCAAATGTCGCTTAATTACATTAGAACAGTTTGTAAACTTAAGTTATTTGATACTTCATAATGTTTACATCATAATTAGGTACCGATGTAATACTAATGTTTACAGTTTCTTGCTAATTAGTGAACAAGACAAGGTATGATGATAATTATTTTATGAAAAACCTGCTGTTTTTCTTCCGTGGTGAGTATTTTTTTTAATCTAAGATTTTTTTCAAATTCGTTTATCATCGCATTTTATATAGATATATTCTATTAGTAGTTTCTTTTTATAAAAGTCCATCATAGTTCAAAGGTAGCGACGTCGAATGCCTTATAGAAAACCGTGGGTTCGAATCGTACAATGAACTTGAGCTTTCGATAAAGGGAAACATCGTGAGGAAACCATAGCAAAGTGATGCACAGCCCCAAGTTGAAAATCTGTCGCCAAGCACTTTCCAGTTTTCCAATAGTTGCACTTGAGAGACAATTTCCTTCGGGTATTTCATCACTTACTAGTGAAACTACGGTCAAACGCAAAGTATATCCAATTCCAAAGTAAAACAAAGATAAATAAATTCCAAATACAACTTTTGAAAAGGAAAAGTTTTCACACAAAACATTACATTTCACAAAAGCCAACAGAATAATAATGCACATTCTACACCGTGTATTTTACACGTTGAATCGAATAGAATAGAATAGAATAGAATAATTGAACCAGGTCGACATGTTAGTGCCTTGGTCCGTGCATTCTGAATTTATAGTCACAGACATTGTGAGCTAAAATAGAGGTACGCGAACTCTATAGCGTGAGAGATGAAGTTTCCATTTTAATTCATACTAATATTATAAATGCGAAAGTGTGTCTGTCTTTTACCTCTTTACGCCTAAAACGATGAACCAATTTTATTTAGATGAAATTTGGTATAAAGATAGATGGAACCTTGGAGAAGGACAAAGGATACTTTTTATCACGGGAAAAGATAAGATCCCTTGAGAACTAGTATTTTATACTTTAACAACTAGTTTTAACGGAAAAAACTAGTATATACTTTAACAACTAGTTTTAACGGAAAAAACTAGTATTTTATACTTTAACAACTAGTTTTAACGGAAAAAACTAGTATTTTATACAACATACTATGGTTCTAGCGGAAGGAACCTCAAGCGGCGAAAATATAATAGCCTTATAGGTAATTATATTTTCGAGCCGTTTGGGGTTGAAACCCTCGGGTTGTGGGGCCCCAGTTCTAATTTCCTATTTAAGGATATTTCCAAAAGATTGGTTGACGCTTCCCGTGACCAAAAGGCTGGCTTTTACTTTGGCCAAAGATTAAGCATTGCCATTCAACGTGGCAATGCTGCCAGTCTTTTGGGTACGTTACCAGTCGACGGCGATGCGGAGGAATTCTTCGACGCACTATTATAGTTTATTTTAGGTAGTTTTTAGATTAGATTAGTTTTAATTGTAGTTATAATAATGTAGTTATGTAGTTAAATATCTATGTTAGTTTAAAAATCAAATATAAATAAGAAAATACAAAAAAAACATACTATGATTACAACGTAATTTGGACTCTACAAACTTGTCTATCCAACATTAATGATAGTGATCACTAGCCTAGTAAGAACGTCTTCTAAGTCGATCTAATGACAAAAAAATATATTATTTAGTAGTTTAAGTAAATGTTCCGTCATTATTGTCCGTTATACATACTTAATTTAAAACCTATAAGAAAAAAAACGCTATTAAATATTTCTAAGGGATAGGATATATTATAGAGGCTAGTCCCATTTCAATTTAACCGACTTAAGAACAGGAGGTTCTCAGTTCAGCTGAAATTTCCATGCAAATTCATTTCGAAGGCGATTTTTTTTAAATTATAAAGTTAATCATAATAACTGCCACATAATTGCTACAAGAATTTAAAATGCTTTCTCAGCACAATAAGATTTGCATAATAGCGCCCGTTTAACACCAAATGCTGAATAGGAATAATTAAAGCCTACATTCAACTCCACAGCAGTTGAAGCTATTGTGTTGTGAAAGGCTTGTTGCAGTATTGTGTCTCCTGGCTCTGTAGATCTTGTGAGCGACATTGTCACATGATTTTGAGGTAACAACACAAATATAACCAAAAACACGAAAATGGCTCGTTCAATTTGAAAATTTATTTTTGTTTTGTTCGCATCAATACTGGGGTGGTATAAGAAAAAGAAAATTACACGAAAAATCCCAAAAGGAACATCCGAAAAATCAATCTCTCTGGTTTTCATAGTAGACGCTCTGCTTAGTTTGGAATCAGATGACCGTGTGCTTACCGTATGTGATAATTGAGTGATAATAAATAACTTTTAAACTTATAGACTTTATAACATCCATAGGCGGTAACCACTTACCATCACCGTGGTGGACCATAAGCTTGTTTGCCACCTAGTAGTATAAAAAAAGTCCCAGAAAATTATATAGTCTAAAGGTAATACTGACTAAAGGTCATGTACCACGTTATACTGACTACAGAACCCTAGACTGTGCCTGTTTACACGCACATGGCTAGATTTATTAAGCAAATTCCATTTCATTGTGAATGTCAAAGCATTCAGTACTCTCAAATAAAGTTCTTTAACTAAATCTTTAAAGAGATTTATGTAATAAAGTAAGAGGCAGTAATAAGAATGCTATAAAACTTTTCTTTACATGAGATCCTACTACACTTTATAGCTATAATTACGAAACTTGGCCTGTTTTTTACTGAAGTGCCATTAAATGTTTTTTTTTTAATTTTTTCGAATTTCAATGCCTTTTTACACTCATTACAAATAATTTGTCATTCTCAAAAAAATCTGAGTATGGACCTGATTTTTTGCTCCGTATTGGACTATGACCTCAATCCCCCTAGGTGGAGCATAAAAAATAAAAATAAAATACCTAGAAGTATATTAAGAAACCAACAATCTTCCTCAAAAGGAAAATCTAATTATTTATACAGAGTAATTCCACTCTTAAAAGTTTTCTGTCGGGAGTACAACACAATGCGTACTGCGTAGTCGCAACCTTGGATATGAAGGAAATTAGTCAAGAGCGTGTTTGACACATTTAACAAGGGTTCCGAAGCTATGGGATAGAATGTTTTATTCGGATTTCTTGACTCAGATTGACAATTTGAGTAGCTAAAAATTAAATTGTGATCAGTTAAAAATCAACAAGCTTTGTAAGAAATCTCGTTTGATAAAAGAACATTGATCAATTTAAAATAGACATTATATCAGTGCATCAAAACGTTGCAAATAAGTGCTGGTCTATATATTGTATTGCGTCTCAGTGAAAAAATTTGAACGACTCATGTGAGCTGTTTTTTCAAGCTACATAAAATTACGTGACCCTTGCATTCCTACATTCGATCGAAATAAACCATTACATTTTTGAGGGGTTTCTAAGAGTTTGCAGGCTTTTTCAGCATCAAATTAAAATGTTTATATATTTATGGTTCCACACAAGGCCAATTCCGCTATGAACGCTCTCTGTGAAACTTTCTCATTATTATTTACCTACTAATCTTAGGGGCTTCATTTTATTTTTGACGTAGGATGTAATGTTTAATCTTCCCAAGAGCTAGCTAAATAAAGCGGTTATTTTGTCCATGTTTTATATAAATATATAATAATACAAATAATGACATAGGTACTTAGTTCTGTGTCTCTACCTCAAAAATTATATGTATTTTGTAAAATTCAAGCACTATTATTATTTTAAAATATTCATTGGAAAAATAATTTGTAAATAGGCGTCGCATCTGTGTAAGACCGCATGGTAAAACCTTTTTCATCCTGATAAAGTATTGAGGAAATTTTCTAAGCACCTGCTCCAAAGTTCCCTAGCAAATCCTTGGGCTAGTGAGGATTTGTGACGTCATTATTACGATCCTCAGACACATTTCTCGGCGTAAGTGCGGTATGTAAAGTATCAAAGTGATCCACTTTTTTTGGTCGCATCATACTTTTGGCGCTCAGATTCCTACACATTGTTCTGATTCTAATCATAATTAGTATAATCAACTAGCTGTCCTCCACAGTTTCACGCGCGTTCTCGTGGGATCTTATCTTATCCCGGGGTAAAATATAGACTATGTTTATCTGGAATAATGTAGCATTCAAATGATGAAAGAATTTTTGAAATCGGCTCAGTAGATTTTGAGTTTATTCGTTATAAATCTTTCCTCTTTATAATATTAGGCGATGTTAAACTTGGAACTTTGATAACTTAATACCGCCCCACGGTTTTAGTCCTCGAAGTTAAAAAGTACCCCAACTTTTATTTCAGGATATAGTCATTGTTGTGCCAAAGTTTAGTTCAAATCCATTGGTCCGTTATGGAGTTGATTGGTAACAAACATACACATAAACTTTCGCATGTATGTAGAGTTAAGTAGGAAGTACAATTAAATAATCAACATTATAAAAAGAAAGAGAATGAAAAACTATAAGTTGCCAGAAATGTCGCAATTTGGTTTCTAAAATTGGAATATTTTGACGACATTTGAAAACCCAATTTATTCGCTCCCTTTGCGATGCATTTTTTTCTTAATTCATTTTTTAAAATGCCCTTAGACAACAGAATAAGAGTACGTTTTTGTTCGGCCAAGCTTGAACATTGGGGAGATAAGAAAATTTTGCCGCCTCATAAATTTTATGCTGTGAAAAATGATTCTCATATCACATGGGTCACTTCTTATTATAGAATTCCTTCATCCGAAAATCATATTGGCTATTCTCATTTTTTATTGTATGTAGCATAGCACTACTTAATTCATTTATAATAAAAATGATTTACAAATGTAACATTT
Source organism: Ochropacha duplaris (assembly GCA_951361185.1). Classification (NCBI taxonomy): domain Eukaryota; kingdom Metazoa; phylum Arthropoda; class Insecta; order Lepidoptera; family Drepanidae; genus Ochropacha; species Ochropacha duplaris. Next base: position 2,946,532 of record OX592703.1, read on the forward strand.
ATTTAACTTTTTATATGATCAAATAATTTAGTTATTTTAAATTTACATACGTTATCCTAAAATTATTTTTGTCTTAGTCATAAATCTTATACGTATGATTAAATAACACTTCCTGAAAGGTTGAATTATTTTTTCTTATCCACGACTAATGAACATAATAGAACATCAGTTGGATTTAAAACCTAGCCGTAAGGCACACATAAGGCTTATTTTCGATTAAAATTGTATATTAAAACGCTGTGACTAAAAGTCTGTCCCATTCTCTCCAATTGTATCTACGTTTGCATACTCATGATATATATTAAAAATATATTTCATATTTCAGTTTCTGTTTGTTTCATAAAAGAGAGCGTATTTCAGAGGTATTTCAACACTGCGAGTGATTTGTGCCAAATGTTTCGGAAACTCGACCCGAGAGATATCTTTTACGCATTACCGAAAGAAATGGACGCATAGATTCAGATGGATACCTACCTACTATGCAGGGTTTTGTATTACCAAGGTTGATATATCCTTGAATAGAACACAAATCCATGATTGAAATAATAATATCCTAATCATTTTCATGTCAAAACATTAGAAACTAAATTTTATTTTATGATTGTTGGTGAATACAACTACATTTGGGATCTGGCTTCCAGGCTTTCTAAACTTCAACCACATTATCACATACAAAGGTGAAATTTTAGATCTAACATAAACAAAATATGCTTATTAGCATTTAACCTGCCGGCCATTGGTGGTACATGCTAACATAATATATAATTCAAACTCAAAACTCATTCATTCAGTTTATTCCCTGGTAAGGCACTTATGAACGTTACAATTGACTCTACCACCGGTTCGGAATACACTTTAACTGATAAGACTCCGGCATTTTTTTCAGCATTGGATCTGTCTTACATTTATTTACATTACATAAAAACCTTCTTATTAATTCAAAGGAAACTGCAAATCATTATTCAAAGTTATCAAGTTCTATTCAAATATTCATTCTAGAACACTTACCTTTATGGCGATTTAAAAGCCAAATAAATCCAATAACCATGAATATCACGACGTAAACAAATTTGTCTCAATAAATGCACGTACATCCGCAATATTCGATGATGTAACAGCACCAGCTTCCTTCTACGATTTAATGTAGGTACCAATCATGCGTATATTTTTCTATTTCCGCTTTTTGTTTACTGGAAATTGTGTTATGTTCTTTGATTAAATTCTATTACTTCTAATTTATTTCAGTAGTTTCAAAGGTTACCTACCTAAATTCAGATTTTACGTCTTTATAATAATAGTGTAGAAAAAACGTAAACCCTTATTTATTTATTTAATTGGAAAATCAACGGCGTTTCACAGATCTAATAATTAAAACTATTAACATAATATAGTAAGGCTAATAACAGATTTCTCTTATATTATTCTCATAATGATATATTAAGACATATAAAAATAGTTGACCACTGAGGTAAGAAACTTGAAATTTTGAACATGTTCTTTTTTTTAAATCCTCCGCGGTTTTACCCGCGTTCCCGTGGGATCTTACCTTTTCCCAAGATAAAAATATATCCTATGTTACTCAAGGATAATGTAGCTTTCTAATGGTGATTTTTTTTTCAAATCTTTAAAATCGGTCGAGTAGTTTTTGAGTTAAATCGTAACAAACAAAAAATCTAATCTATAGTATTGGTTTAGATTGAGGCCATTAGGTAATGGTTTATTAAAATTCTGACACTGGGGGATAAAACAAAGGAATCGCAAATGAGACCACAAAGTATATATCTAATTATTTCTACATAACGTTTATAATTTAAATATAGAACACAAAGCTGATATAAATCAGCCATACTTCACAGTAAATTGTTTATTTACAAGATTAATGGCGCCCTTACTACAGAAATACATTATTATATCGTAAATTCATCGATACCATCGCAATTTACATTTAATGGAACAGAACTATGGTCATGTTTGTTATATATTATAGACGTAAAATAGTGTTCCGTGACGTAGGTATCTAAAATATACTAGTGTTCGCACACTGGTCGAAATTCATCCATAATAATAGGGAATATGCACGTATCTTTTTATTGTTTTAAACGTTTCTACGGGTTATTATACATTACCAAAAAAAAAATATAACACATCCAAAATATTAACCATTAAGCTAAAAGCAATATATTAAAATCACTATCATTTCCGGATGATTCAAACGCGGCCATTATGACGCGCTTATTTTGTGATGTGAGATTAGACGTGTTTGATGTCAAAAATGAAAAGTTTGGTTCACAAAGTAACTAAAACCAGTTTATTACCATGGAAAAGCACAGAAAACTTATAAATTATAATAAATTTAAGCGTAGCGGTTACAAACTCTGTGGTCGAGTGTAAAAGTGACGTCACGATTACTCATGATTTGTTCACGGGGCGTTTTGGAAATTATCGAGAGAATTTAAAAACAGACACTTTTTGATGATTAAATTTAGCTATGAAATGTAGCTAATCATGTTTTTTTTAAATAATGATGTAGGTAAGTTTTTGTAACAATTTGTCCATGAGTTAGAGTCCATGAGTTTTGTTTTTCTATGTTTCATTCCGGTGTTATTTATGTTTATATATGTGGGTGAACGCTGCGTGTTTTTATTTTATATTATATTTCTGTGAAAACTGTGTGCTCTTAATTAATTATTATTCTTCTACATTCTGTATTTGGACGGTATTTTTGTTTTTTTTGTGACTTCTTTACGATTTGTTTGTTCTAGGGAAATCTGTTATTAGCCTTACTATATTATGTTAATAGTTTTAATTATTAGATCCATGTAACGCCGTTGATTTTACAATTTAATAAATAAATAAAAACTTAACTCTCACGGTTTGTAAGTAATTAGGCGCTTACGTTCGATTTTTCTGACAGATAGGTATTTGAGACACGATCTATATTTTGGCTCTAATTTTATTTATAACAAGCCCTATTTTTCTGATATATAGCCCAAATTTAAAAATGAACAAGTTAGGGGCTGTAGAACAAGTCATAGTATTTGGCTCGCGGAATTTTTAATTCAATTGTTATCTTATTGTTTAAGTGGGACGATCATACACCTTCAGAACCAACCGGTTAACTTACTCATAAAATGCACACCAAACATTGTCCATTTAATAGGTAAACAATATTCCTATTTACTTACAGAATGCCTATAACTTTAAGAATGCTATAATGCTTATACCCACCTATTCAATTCGACCCATCATGTTTTATTCAGTTAACCCTACCGTTGCAGATACTTCATTAAGAACCCTTTACAGTCTTGAAAACCATTCAAGGCACTTGAATACTTAATGTACGATTTACAAATGGATGCTTTCGAATTCAAAACGCAAGTTTGGACTCATCTTTACGTAATTCGTGATGGAGAAGGATGTGGATGGAGTTACTACAGGAGGAGAAGGCCATTTTAATTACGTAAGATTCATTTGTATTATACTTACCTTCAGCTTAACGTTATCTTGCATTGGTGAACCAAAGGAAGTAAAAATTAAATTAGCTAACGTCAAATGCCGGCAAAATGACATACTTTTAAATAATATAATGAGCTTAAGTTTTCGATGAAGGATAATAAAGCACAAAAATGTTATCTATATTCAAGAAAAAATATGTAACACGTATCATCTAAAAATATTCGATAATAGACTTTTAATTACCAGTAGAGTAGATATTTTGATAGTGTATATTTATGACGTCACAACTCTGCATTTCATAAAAAAAACTCCATATGATATTATTATCCTATGGACATTTAATAAAAACTTTTTATAAAAAAAATAAAAACGCCTTCAAAGGCAAATGTTGCACTAAAAACCGAAAAATAAACTGAATAAGAGATTAAATAAAATGGGAAAAAAATATTTCAATAACTAAATAGACCAAAAACTTTACTTATGTAAACTACCTACGCACCTATTCAAATTATTATTCTATAAATACCTTTTGATCTGTTTGAAGTCGGTGCCAAGCCTAATAGGTTTAATAGGCTTCGTACGGTTTGAGGAGGTAGGACATAGCATAACATCTGCTCATAATTGGGGCCGTCTGATTGGGGAAGTACCTCCACCTTACAGAATATCGCAGCCAAATAACACTGCCAAGTGTTGTGTTCCTGCGGTGAGTAAGGTTGCCAGAGCTCCTTAGAGGAGTCACTGTGCTGACGGCGGAGGGACCGGCGATATTATGGAGTCGCTATTGAGTAGTGCAGGCGCAGCATGTTGGCATGCGGTTAGGGAGATCCTGTGAAACGGTTGACCGCTGGCCGCCCGCAGATAGAGTGAGTTCCCGAACCCAGGGATTACTTAATCTCCACCCTGGGAGGCTGAACTGCCATCTGGCGATGCTTGTGAAGGCATTTATTATTTCTTTCATAGTATTTTTGGGCTTGGCACCGACTTCAAACAGATCAAAAGGTATTTATAGAATAATAATTTGAATAGGTGCGTAGGTAGTTTACATAAGTAAAGTTTTTGGTCTATTTAGTTATTGAAATATTTTTTTCCCATTTTATTTAATCTCTTATTCAGTTTATTTTTCGGTTTTTAGTGCAACATTTGCCTTTGAAGGCGTTTTTATTTTTTTTATAAAAAGTTTTATTTTTCCATTTTTTATATTTCAATGTTTTCAAGAAATATTTAATTGTTTTCGAGCAAATTAAGCCTATTATTAATTTACATTATCTATACTAATATTAGAAAGCTGAAGAGTTTGTTTGTTTGTCTGTTTGAACGCACTAATCTCAGGAACTACATAAAATATATTAGTGTTGGATAGCCCATTTATCGAGAAAGCCTATAAGTTAAATGACATCACGCTATTAGATGAGGGAATACATAAATAGATAAACTTTTAAAGAAAATAAAGCATATATATCCTAAATGATTAAGGCTTCTTTCTCAGCAGCTACTTGATATTGCGTTTCATTTCATATCTAGGACAACGTATATTCTAACACCTAACCGATAAAGATATTACCTTCTATCATCAGCTCATTTTAATATACAAAGAGACGACGATACGAGTCTAAACGTGACTATAATATTTAAAGAAATATCCCCTAACTCCTAACCTTTAAGGATTTGTACCTTCCATCATCAGCTCTGCAACATAAGATGATGACTACCAGATGGAAATAGCTTTGATAAGTACGTATATGAATGAAAAATACTGTAAATTCTTATAAAATTTGAGGGTTGCTCTCATTTTCCCCAGGATCCCATCATCAGATCCTGATTTGGTGACAGTGGGACTACCGCCGAAGTATACTCTTTCAAATGAAAAAAGAATTTTGAAAATCGGTTGACATTTCTTATAAAATTTGAGGGTTGCCCTCGTTTTCCCCCAGGATCCCATCATCAGATCCTGACTTGGTGATAATGGGACCACCGCCGAAGTATACTCTATCAAACAAAAAAAAAATTTTGAAAATCGGTTGACAATTGGCGGAAAAATCGATGAACATACATAAAAAAAAAAAAAAAATATACATACAGTCGAACATATAACCTCCTCCTTTTTTGAAGTCGTTTAAAAAGACGATTTGATGTGTCAGTTATTAACATCCCTCTATATTGTTTCCAAATTCTACAAAAATTATGTGAAAAGTATTTTGAAGTCTGAAACCATGTCAGTTCAGACAAAGAAATGAGAATTCCTTGAAAAATGTATACAAAGACTTCATCTTTCTTACAGAGAGAGGATGTAAGTACGTGAATTTAAATTTTGACGTAATTTATTATTTGTGCATGCTATAACCTTGCATTGCTTTCATAACATGTACCTACTCGTACGTACTAAGTCATACTAAAATATAAATGCGAAAGTTTGTGTATGTTACCACTTAGCTCCGAAATCGCTTAACGTATTTATATGAAACTTGGCACGGAAATAGATCCTATCGTCGAATAAAACATACGTTGCTTCTCAGGAACTCAGGTGAAACCAGGCGGATAGCTAGTTTAACATAATTTGTAACGGACACTGAATACATTGCAGCCACAGAACAAATTAATAAGGTAGAAGGAGCATACGTAAACAATAGTCTCCAATGAAGTGAAACAACGTGCACGAAGTTGTGTGCGTGACCTGCACGTGCGTGAGTTACCCCGCATGACTCGAGGAACGCAATCGGCTTCCTTATTCAAATCCGGCGTCCTTAATGGCTGCTGGACACGTTACGAAAAAATTCTCATACACACATGTAGATTTATCGTTGCAGTTTGAACTGTACCGTCCAATCGTAAAGATTTTTCGTAACGTGTGTAGCAGCCTTTACTGTGCTTCACTTTAAGTGCGTGGGGCTCTGTCTACCTTTTTTATTTGCTCTGCAGCTTGTAAAAAATTGCCCAATCAAAACTGATTGCCTTATTGTAATCGCTTCACTTAATACCCGGACGATTATCTAATTGACCGATCCGCTCAAATGACTACAGCGGAACATAGATTTCTCATTAAAGATACGTCTTTCAAATAATTCTTCCGGGTTTATCGTTTGGGGCTGGATCGTCCCTAAAGAGCTCATTATGGCCCCATTACGGGTCATTGGGTGGTACAATTGCACTAAAAAGTATTCGTGAAAAACCTGTTTCGACTATTTAATTAAAAGAAATATTTATGAGATTTTAAAATAGGATTTTCGTATACTAATAGGTACAATTGATATAATCAATGTGTGCTCCGGTTTCGAACAATGCTCGTCAGAAATGCTTTGGAACACAGACAATACCAGACCAGAAGATTCTATAAAATAGCAGTACCTAGGTATTTGTTTTTCATTTAAACTTTGTTCCAAGAAACAACATAAACACTGATTCGACTAACACGAAATGATATTTACCTATATTCCAAAGATATTTTTCATTTCCTTTTATAAGACAAACAGGCAGACCGACCACCATGCACATGATATACAATGCACATCAAAATCCTCCAATTCGTATAAACTACAACAATCTACGTCCACAAACACCCGAAAAAAAACAGAATAAAATTTAAGAGCAACGTTGTAAATGACGAATTTATAATGAACTTTAGTAAGCTTCAGTTGACAAGACAATCATGCAATTTATTCATACAACTAAGAATAGTGGTTCATGAACTAGGCACTAATAGAGTATGCATAACGTGGCTGGACTGATGAAGGACGTTGATAGAATACGACCGACTCTCGGGAATAGGATCGACGGATCATAAAAGGCTGTTTACTTACATCTTTATATATATTATGAACAAAACAACCATATTATTATAGTGAATGAATTGAAATTAATAATTCACATAACTTTGTGAGGGCTTTTAATAAAAACATACCTAAACGTGAAGCCAAGTTCGGTACAAATAACGTTTGTGGTTTTTTTTTATTATTCAGTCCCTCTGTTTTTTAAGACGGAGGAGAAGGCTATTGTAAATTTTCCCAAACATTTGGGATTGCTGGCGTCTCCTATAACAGTTCAACAGTTGGCACCAAAGGACTGAAAGGGTGGTCTTATAGTTTAAAGGGAGAGTCAAAAGTAGCTCTAAATGCTTCGTATAAATCTATACACGCTCCTGGTGCGACGCCCTTTTTTCGACCTTGGCGGACAGCAGGCTCCAAATATAAGTCACTACTTCTTATTTAAAAGTCACTAGAGTACATTGCATTATTACGTACCACGAAATAAGTTTTCATACCGAAAATACTCTGAAACGCTAGCAAATGGAGTAAAATATAACAACATAGGAATAAGCGAGTAATTCATATTCAGTACTTCCACAATAGCCTCTAAAAGCCTCTTGGCTGCACACTTCATACGCGGAGCTGTTTCCGTGCCGTCCGATGCAAAAACAAGCTTTGTAGACTCAACACTCAATGGACCTGCTTTATTTTATGAGCTATGATAGTAATATAATGAAGAACCGAATTGGGAACAAGGCAGGCAGATGATGTTGAGAGTAATTAATGCGAAATCTGTCTATCAATCATGCTTTTCATGGGTATTTTCTATAGTACGGGCCAGTTGACGTCACAGGTCGTGGGTTCGAGTCCCATCCAGGACAGACATTTAATTTTGTTTACATGAACATATCAATTTGTCGAGTGTCAAAGTCCCATCTGTCATTTTGTTTTTATAATTAACGTAAATAAAAAATAAAATTGAATATCGAATCCGCTGTCAAGCGGACGACGTTGACGAATGGCCACAGGACGGGACAGCCAGCGTTGTTCCAATATGTTCAATTTCAACAATAAATACCTACTTAAATACAAATTTTAAAAATTTATTTTAATTATAAGTACCGCATTTACATATTTATTTTCATATAAGATGGATAAATTGTTAAGAAACCTGACTAAAGGAAAAGAACTCAAGTGCAAAGGATAAAGTTAATTTAATACAAAACCATGTAGTGACACATCTGTTGATGTTTCTAAAAAAAAGTATTCACTAAAATTGTCTATTTAAATGCCTCAGTTAAATTTAAACTAACTAAACGCAGCAATTACGAAAGCACATTACTAATTAACGAGATGAAGTCGTAATTATACTGAATTAAGAGACAATTTTAGAAACAACCTAAATTTTGTAAGACCAGAGGCCCCCGAAGTCAAAACATGTTCATGTACATAATATGCTAATGACATTTTGGAGCTGAAATGAACAAAACAAAGTCGACTGAGTTTTTTAATGACACAAATCTTTTGTTTCTGAAATGTGAAGAATTTAATTTAACTTTTTAATAAGTAGGTTACGCGAAGAGGAATCCGTTATTTTATTTATTTTTGTCCCAATAATGAAATGAAAATGTTTTTAATGCAAATAGGCCTTGGTTCTGAAATCTGTGAAATAGGCCTTTACAAGCAGTTATAAACGCACGGTCGAAACGTTGATTTTGCTGAATAACCGGCAATAAATTCAGCAATAACTGTTTCCAATCATACCTTTGTTAATTTTATTTTCCTCCGATTCCTGTACAAAACTGTAGACACCCCTAGATTAATCAGACATCGATACGTACATTAACCCCCTCCCGCCCCTTGTTTGGGCCAGCCCATTTTGCCCATATTCCCATGAGAACAGAATCTACCCCTACTCATGCCTCTTCAAACTATACGATGAACGGTTGATGTTTAGTTTACCTACCCATAGGCAATTAGGAGATATGTTAGTTGAGAATGTTATAAATATTATCAATACTAATCTTTAACTGTACTTATATTACTTATAAAGAGGAAAGATTTGTTTTTTGTATATAACGAATAAACTGTAACAAATAGAAAACAACATTATCCCTAAGAAACATATAGGCTATATTTTTATTCCGGGAAAAGATAAGATAGCACGTTAACGCGGGTGAAACCGCGGAGGACAGCTAGTCATAAATAAAGTACTAGAAACAATTGACTTCTTAATTAAAGTGGACGGGACCATCGCAGTGAAAGAATCACCGGAATAGCCGTACGTTGTGGCTTGTTCAAAACAGTAAGGATTCTTATTCATCTGTTTACGTATTTTACTACAATTATAGTCTGGGATTCAATAACGTACCTTGTTGCAATCAGTTTCAACCAACTTGATAGGCTTTTGCTTAGGTGTAGTTAAAGTAAAGCAACTTAATATTGCATGTTAAAGTAGGTACCTAAACAAACGATAACAGCGCATTTTTGTCTTACACATTTTTTATTACAAAAATCATTTTTATTGGCTGCCCTAATTATAATTTAGAGCTCAAACGGAAGCTCAAACAAAAATGTTTTTTATATATTGCAGAACCACATGATTTGGTAGAAGATAAATTGTTCAATAACAATAGGTCGCGCGCGCTTGTAGGCTCCCTGCTGAAACTCTGAAACAATACTGGTTGTGCTATTGTCACATCTATTTATTGTTCCCACGTGACATGACATATGTGCACATTCAATCACGTGTGGTAGTCATGTCACGTGATATATTTTAGGGATGACAACCCTAGAGATCCAATTCTATGATCATATCCTATCCTAGGTACTACTTGTATCATTATAAATGTGAATGTTTGTTGAAAAACTTCATTACTGAACGGGTTTTCATTAAACTTGGCACATAGGTAGATCATATCCTGGATTAAAACATAGGATACTTTTTATCCCGAGTAAAGTCTGTGATCCCAGGACAGCAAGTTACTTTATAAATGCGAAGGTTTGAACGGATGTTTGTTACTCAATCACGGTGTATTTGTTACTCAGTTATTGATGATAGGAACAAAATGTCACAAGATAGGTACCTATTTAACGTTTCGATAAAATGTATATCGTATCCGGCTCGAAGGATCATTTATATGGTTGAATCGTTGCGCGTTAGTTGATTAAATTGACTGTATTATTTATAAAAAGGTATATAGATTAGCAATAGACCAAGTGAAGACTTGATATAAAATACCTACCTACTGCAACTTGGCGTACCTAACCTTATTCCTCATTTTAAAATAAGAATAAATAAATGTTTTTATTTTATTTATGGATAATCTTTTATAGGTACTTACCTAGAATAGAATCCGTCGTCACTACAACTATTATTTATTATTTGATTTTCATTTGTTGCTAGTGATTGATCGCAATATTTCTATAATATTGAATGAGATGACTAAAGGTGATAAGAACCTCAGAGCGATACCTATCAGAGTAAAGCACACAAACGAACCCTAGGATTTTAATATGGGGAAATCAACTGAGTAGCTTTCAAAATACAGTCTATATTAGCGTGTGAAGATCCACCTAACTAACATATAGATAATAGGCACAGACAGGATCCACGCATAGTAGATACCTACATTACAAGGGGTGGTTTAGTCAGTAAACATACCTACCTAATATTGACGAGGTTTAATCCCAGTCACCTGTATTTATATTACATCTCAATGTGAAAATCGTAAAAAGGGTCAGGCATATTTGGTACGCATTGAGTATAAAGCCAGCCGATATGTCAATAAAAAATTGACAGTTCAAAATATATATCCACGTAGTAGGTACTTGTTTAATAAGTCGCCATATATTATAAGTACCTCGATTGCCTGCATAATGTAGCTTTTCAATAGATCTGGCGGATTGCCAAGTAGAGGCCTTGTTTATATCACTTCTATACGTGGATTACGTGACTTTGTTGCAATTAGATTCTTAATGAAACAACCTCTAAATCAACATAAATATTACACAGCCGTAAATTGTTCACAATAAATAAAATACTGTTTACAAATACAGTTCAATACCTGAACGTAAAAAAGTAATCAGAGTAGGTAAAGAGTAGCCCCTTATCTGATTGCAACAAAGTTAGTTTCAGATTGAAACTGATTGCAACAACATTACGCAATCACCCCGCTGATATTATATTAGAGACGGCTGTGTTTATTTACATTCTGCTTTCTTTATTTACTAACATGATTGGCGTACCTAAATGGTTTTGAGGATCGGAAATCTAATAATATGTTGGGATAAAAATAACACTGAGTCGTATTTATTTTGGGATATTCTTAGCCCTTAATTCTGTCATTTTAGTCTTTATTCATTCATGTGTAACTAATTCCTGGCCGCTGCCAAAGGGTAAAGGGCATAGTAGGTTACCTAAATAACTGTAATATCTAAATCTTGAATGGTTCTTGAAATGATAATCGATGGGAAATCGTCATTTATAAATATTTGATAAGTAGTAAATCTGGCGATATTCAAACAAAATGCATTACTTTTTTGTTAGGTACTTACTGTGAATCTACAGCGCAGCATGTCGATGAAAATACTACCTATAAATAAGTAGGTACCTACTCATTTCAAACGCGTTTAACTGTTTATTCGGTAATAAAAGCTGAGTAAAAACCCTTTTTTCTACAAGGAAAGAGTCTGTTTAACGAGGACCGGCAAAACAATTTATTCATGGCATGCTGGAACTCTATGGGTGAACAACGATGCCTATTCTAAAAATAGCTATAGGTAACAACCAAATTTAGAAGCCACTTGCACCTGCGAACAAGTAAAGGATTTAGATCACTTAAACGAAGCAAAGTGAGAACAATCACCGGTATTTATCGAGAACTTAGTAATTTTCGATCGTTTTTAGTTTAAGAATATCTTATATTATAAGGATATCTTATTTTCATTCATAATAACTATCGATGCGATATTTAATATCCTTGGCATAAATAATAGGTATTAGTTTTATAGTTATAACGTTTGAACTCCACAGGGACCGAATCATCCGTACCTACTGCCTGAAGCTTGTTTAGTATTCTGTCTATCTATTCCTGCAGAGTGCTTGGATACTGTGGGACGTCACGCGTCATAACTAAACAACTTTTATGGCTTTTTGGCGGGAACTTGCGAAGTGACGTTGCGTTTTCGTTTTATTTTCATCAAATTCGTGTAATTTGAGTTTTATTGAATAATATCGGTGGTGCTTTGTCCAATAAAGATGCACAAATGAAGTGAAATAAAGCGTGTATCGTGACTTTTCAGGTTGTCCCAAAAAGTCCCTGAAAAGTTTTAGTAGAACAGCCGCCAATTTCACTAAAACCTGACCAGACTTGTACGGACAAGGACTAGACTTTGTAGTGAATGTGACAATATAACGTGACTAGAACATAAAAGAAGAATATTTGGAATAAAGAAATGGCTTAAAGATCTAGAAACCAAGCCAAAAACCTTTTTAAAAAAACGACGTTAATAATCTGTGATCATTTTTGACAGATGACATTGACAGTTAGACAAGCAAAACATAACAGCTGATCGACGTAAACATTTTGTTTATTTCTATTTTATAAAACTGCTGCATTTTTATAGTTTAAATTATTATTTTAAAATGAGTGATAGCACCAAATCTTCATTACGAATAGATTGGTTCGATGGGACTCTGATTGAAGATAATCGACCAACAAATTCCTCGCAATTCGCGGACGAAGACCAGCCAGAACCTCAAGAAACACCAAAACTGCAATACACAGAAAAGAAACCAATAGGTTTCAAGAGACTCCTCGACATTTCTCTATTAAAACCTCCAATCCTTACTCTCGAAGTTTCTCACCGGCCAGGCTTTTGGAATCTCTTAGACGTAGAACTCAAAGGAGACTTTATAGTTTTAATTGTACAAATATTAGCGGCCATATACAAGTCTTTAGAGCCTGGTGAAAAAACAAAAATTGGAACTCTATTGAGAACACGATTTCGAAATTCGAAATTTTTGATGACTTTAAAAATTTATTTGAGTGAGTTGCCTTGTGTCAAAATTGTTGATAAAAGAATGAACTCTCATTTATGGGACGATGTTGAATCTTTTTACACAAAAGTTGTAGACCTTTTTGAAGGTATAATTAATTTTGAAGACAAAAATATTGATTGTTTGGAAGATTTGTACGATCTGTTGGAGGTAACTGAATCAAGTGCCTTTGGTGTAAAGGAGGAACATACTGAAACTCTCAGTGAAGATTTCTTTAAAAGAATTTTAGGATTGAAGACAAAAGTACTAAATTTGATGAATAAGGAGGTTTGTTTTGCTTACTTTTTATTTTTAATTCATACCTAGTTAGATAAAAAGAATTTACTCCAATGCATAGATAATACACTCTATCTCCTATGTCAATCAGCCAGCAAATATACTTGTTAGCTACTGTCACTAAAAAAACCCAAAGAAGAAAGAAAGACTTGTTATATCCTGAGGCTCTCTTTCTCTCACAAAAATACCTTATTTTATAATAAGTAAATTGTTTTATAACATACTCTATCCTCACCCAGACTACTGGGGCATGAAATGGTATTCACTGCTCAAAAAATGACCACTATGTAGTCTCTAAAATTTTAACTTCTGCAACAAATTTGAGTGACAAAACCTATAAACTTTTGCACTCATATTGATGAGACTGCGATTACTTTAACCTTGAAAATATCTGTTTTAGGATCTTACCAATAACAAGAAAATGGATAACAAAGATCCTAACAGCTTCAAAAATCTCTATATATTTCCAAGAAGAGATGATCTCCTCGGCAAAGCAATGCTTGAGATCAAACCAAATATAATCAATGGTGCTTACCCAAGTGTAGAACATTATTTAGATGTCCAATTCAAATTGTTGAGAGAAGACTGCTTCGGGCCATTACGGGAAGGAATATGTTGGTAAAAATTTATATTAATACTTCACTTACTTTTTTTTAATAAAAATTAACACTTTTGGTCTTAAAACACTGGAAACTTAATGGTTTAGTAGTCTTTGTGTGACTCCTACACCTCTTATGGATACCGCGGCGAAGGTTGTGGGCTCGTATCCTACAATGAGCTTGAGGTGAAGGAAAACATCATGAGGAAACCATAGCACGGTGGTAGTGTACTTTGTAGTACTCGACTGGCTGGCTATGGCTACCACCAAGTTGAGAAATCTGTCGCCAAGCACCTATCAGTGTGTTCCGAAAGCTGCACTTGAGAGCCAGTTCCCATCTAGGCTTTGTGTGCTTACCACTTTCAGCCACATCATCACTTACCATGGTGAGATTGTTGTCAAACATAAGCTTAACCAGAATAAAAAAAATATATACAAAGAATAAAGTACTACAATGTTTGTTTTACATCATTACAGGCAAGTACATGCAAAATCCATCTAAAAGAAGATATGAAAACATTAGGTAAGTCATGTTATAATGTCTATTAAATATTTGATTACTTCCTTCAATACATTTACACAAGTCTGTATACTTACGAAACATTTTTGTAGAACACACCTGTAGGTATGCATGCAATTAGCAACAGACTTTCAACTACAATTTTGGATGTAGAAAGTTTTAACCCTTTCTACATCCAACAGAGGTATGAGAGAAAACCGGTCAAGTGCGAGTCGGACTCGCGCACCGAGGCTTCCGTACAAATTTTGTAGTTTTTTTTTTAATTATTGTATTCTGTTTTTATTATTGGAACGAAGTTCCTTATCGCGCGTTATGAAATATGAAGGGGGCTAGACGGAAAAAAAATCCCCGACATTAAAGATGTCGGTGACAAAAGTCACCGACCGCTGTGCGGCGTGCGCATGTTTCTCTGTCTGTCTCTCTCTCTCTCTCTCTTATAGAAAGCAAGCCAGATATTTTCATTTATATTTATATATATATATTATATACTCTCTCGACTTATATAACTTATATAACTTCGTTCCATCCGGGTGTCCCTTGACACCTCAAGTTTTTTGTTGTTATAGCGGCAACAGAAATATATTATCTGTGAAAATTTCAACTGTCTAGCTGTCACGGTTCATGAGATACAGCCTGGTGAAAGACAGACAGACAGACACTAGTAGAGTCTTAGTAATAAAGATTCCGTTTTACCCTTTGCACTACCCCTTATTAAAAATATTATTATTATTCTACATCCCCGTTATTTATTCTACAGTTTAATGTATATTTTTTCTCTATAGAGTGTATCCAAAAGTTCGGGTAATCCGCACATATGTAAGTAACAATAAAGTGGGATACCTTGTTGACATAGCTTGGAAAGATCGCATAAACCATGGCCTTATTGACAGCAAGAGATATGCGTACAACAAGCAACTAATGTTTGGGTCCCTACTGCTGTTCACTAGTGATAACTTTGACACAATATTGAGTGCAATTGTACTGGATTCTAATTTGAATTTACTTGACGATGGATATGTATGTATTTTTACTTATAAGTGCATAATTTTATTATAAAATTAGGGGATGTACTGTACTAGGAATAGAATAGAATTCCCTTTAAAAAGTTTCATCATAAACAGCATTTAAAAAATCTAAAATTACTTTTATACAGAAGTTTAAAAACAGTAATATTCAAGTTAATTATACATATACAATACATAATATAATAATAAAAAGCCTGACTCACTGACTAATCCACGCCCAGCATAAATAAACCCTTGGACATAGAAAGCTGAATTTTTGCACAGGTGTTGTTTTTAAGACGTAGACGAGGAATAAGAAAGGATTTTTCGAAATTCAACCCCTGATGGAGTAAAAAAGGGGTACGTGGGTGAAACCGCGGGGCGGAAAGCTAATATACGATAATTTTAATTTTATCACAAATTTTTATTTAAAAAAATCCATATCAATTAAAATTTATGTTTAAAAATAAACATGTTACTAATGAGACCTAATTACCAATGAGTTTTTTCTGTACTTTCAGATAGCCGTATCATTCCAAAATGCAGTCTCAAAGAAAATATTCTCCGAGCCCTACTTAATGGTAGAAAGCGAAGTTTACTTTGAACCTTATCACAGAGTGTTAACGGTTCTTCAAGACTCAGAGATTGATGATTTACCAATGCGCAGATATATTGTCGATGTTCAGGTAACTATTATAATACTTCTACTACTCTTCTAGAAATTGATTACTAAAAGAATATAGCTTGACTAGCTTTCGCCGGCGACTTTGACCGTGCGCATTAATTTACCGTGCCCACTATGCTGCCCAATAGCCATAGGGATGTTGACTGACATCAAATTATCAGCTTCTTTTTTATTCGTTGAATGAAACAATCGTTTTTATGATAATGTGTTTTCCTAAATTCTATCTAACATACTGGCCAGTACGGTATGTATGACGTAAACAACGGGCGCGCCCGCCATATTGTACTGGTGTTGGATCGACTGGTGACCTGGCGCCATCTTTAAATGATTTTGGTTAACTGTCAAGTGAAATTGACAAATAATCAATAAAAATGGCTGTGACACTGACGAGTCTACTGGTATCATTTCGGATCATGATCTCACTACGTACTGGCCAGTATGCTGGATCGAATTTAGGAACAGACCCGAAATATGGTATTTAATACTGAGCTGTGCTCATACGTACAAATTAGATATTTTATATTATGAACGTAAAAATGATTTTTATAACATTTTCGATGTTTTAGAGTATTTTATACGCTGATTAATGTTTGATAATTTATCTTCAATATAGGCAACATTCATTATTATCATATTTTCCAGCCTGAAACTCGCCCACCAACCTATCTATCACCAGAAACAATCTACACTATTACTGACACTGGGAAGAATCAAGAGATTCCGTTCCCTGTATTAGACACAGAACAATGGCATCCAAATACATTTGGTTTTGATGCTTCCCAAATGGAGGCTTACAAATTTGCATTAACTCGGGAATTCGCTGTAATACAAGGCCCACCTGGTACCGGTAAAACGTTCTTAGGGATCAAAATCGCTTCAACCTTACTAAAGAATTTATCTCTGGAAGGTACTCCGATGCTTATTATTTGCTACACGAATCACGCCCTAGATCAATTTTTAGAAGGAATTTTAGATGTAACAAAAAGTGTTATAAGATTGGGTAGTCAGAGTAAAAGTAAAATTTTGGAACCATACAACCTCAATAATATGAGAACGAAGATCAAATGTAAATACTCTTATTTGTACGCAAGTCAGAGATCAGAGTTGGAGAAGATTTTTAAAGGAATGACTGAAGTGCAAAGCGAGATTGAAAAGTGTGAAAGGGAGCTACTGTCATATAGGAGTATTAAACCGCATCTCAAAATTGGAGAGAAATCATATGAACTAAACAGTTCTCAGGAAGATCCAGTATTGAAATGGCTTTTTGGCCATTTAGAAGAATCTGAAACTGCACAAAATGAAAGTGAAATAGATGATTGGGAAAATCAATTTGATAATTTAAATACAACAGAAGTTGAGACCTGTTTTTCCGAGCAATGGGCGATAACAGAAATAGATTCATTGATGAATAGTCTCAAGTACGTTAAAGATGTTAATGACGATCATTTAGAAGAACAGAAAATGGCGGACAAGTTTGATATTCAAATTTCTAAGGTCAGGCAGAGGTTGAAATATTTTAAGGTGAGTTTTCTTTTACCTTATAGAAAAATTTGGGTTACTTAGAGTTGTTTCCTTTGGGACATAGGCATGTCCAAAAGTGGACGTTTTTCGGCTGAAATGATGGTGATGACGATGAGTGCAAATGGCTCAAGAAATTAATTTGCCGTGGAAATCTATATCTATCTATAAAAAAATGGAGGCTTTAATAGCTCAAAGAAAACGTCGGATACCGTGATGAAGATCGTTGGTTCGAATCCTACATGAGCTTGAGTTTTTAATTAAGGAAAACATTGTGAGGATATTATAGCATGGTGGTTGGATAGCAGATTATATGCCAGAGAAAAAGTTACTTTTATGTTTTCTAGATGATATTTTATTTGAGTGTTTATGCCTCTTAAATGAACAGATAAACCTGTTAAGTCACTTCTCAGTGCTGGTAATGGAAATCTAATAAACAGCATTAGAGCGACAATAATATATGACAGTAATTATAATGATCAAAATATCTGATCTAATTCCAGAGAAACATGGCTCTATGTCAAAATGATAATTCAAAAGATATACCGAATGTTGAAAACCTGTACAGTTTGACGCCGGAACAAAGGTGGAGTGTCTATAACTTAGCCGTAGGTGCTATAAGAAATGAACTGATGGTGAAAATGAATAGTTTACTGGTAGGTACTTTGTTAAGTAACCGTTTACAGTTTGAGCACATTTAGAAGATTCTTCAACTAATCCACTCGAATAGGTATAGAAGAGAAAAACGAGGTTTACAAAAATGAGAGCTATCCTACTAATATTATAAATGTGAAAGGTTGTATGTTTGTTGGACAATCACACAAAAACGGCTGAACGGATTTTGATGAAACTTGGCATACAGATAGACCATATCCTGGAATAAAACATAGGATACTTTATATCCCGCGGGGTGTAGCCAGTTGGTAGTAAAGGTGGATTAGTGCAATGACCAATGTGGTTAACTGACTAAAATTGAATCCTTCAATATACCATTTTTTGTTTGGATTTCAGAGTTGTTGCATTGATTTTTCAATGGCTGGATTAAGCAATATCTGGCTGTTAATTTTAAATTAGAACAGTTTTTGTATGGGCTCATTCGAGATTTATCCAGTTATTGAAAAATCGGTCCTTAATATACTTTTGATAGTTTGATGAAATGATGTTATTTAACAGGAACAACATAATAAAGCGAGTAAAGACCTGAACGATGTGGCAACACTCATAGATGGAGAGGTAATGAGGACTGTGAGAGTGGTCGGTGTTACCACCACCACGGCAGCGCGGAGACATGATCTTATGAAGAAACTGCTTTCGCCTATAGGTACATTTATCTATATAATTGATAAGATATTTAAACATATTTTATTGAATACATATAGGTCAAAAACATAAACCTCCACCCCAAAACAAATTTTGCTTCGCCGTAGTCGGATAATTAAGGAATTTATTGTTTATGGCCCTTTTGGCTTCCACGTTTTTGTCCTCCCAAAAAAAAAGTACTGCTGCTACAGACGGATGGATATGACGAAGGTTTCCTTTTTAGGTGTACAAAAACAAACTACATAACCACAATAATTTATTTTTAACATTTCAGTGATCGTGGAAGAAGCAGCGGAAGTTTTAGAAGCCCATATCGTGGCGTCATTAACGCATCGCTGCCAACATCTTATACTTATTGGTAACTAGATCTCTTTCTGACACAAAGAAAAGAAGAATTAAAAAAAGAAAAATTTTAGTTCTGTCAAATTCGTTTTTTTTTGTTTTCGCCGTAAATTTTATTGCCACGACTATTATATATTCCTAGAATGTCTACATGTTTAAAACGTCTTATCATACATCGACTTTATCATAATTTGTACTAAAAAATAATCATATTTTATTATTATAGGTGACCATAAACAACTCCGGCCGACGGCTGCCCACTATAAACTAGCCAGAGACTACAACTTAGAGATATCTTTGTTCGAACGTATGATACGTAACGGTGTGCACGCACACACGCTCACGACTCAGCGGCGCATGCGCACTGACTTCGTTCAACTTATCGTTCCCGCTATATACGACCAGTTGGATAGTCACCCTAGTGTGTACGGTTACTATGATGTGAGGGGAATGAGAGACAATCTGTATTTTTTCTCGCATGACGTTATGGAGGATTCCGTGGTAAGTTTAATGTAGGAATAAATTCAGTATACAAGCCTTTCCCGCGATTTTACCTTCGTTGCCATGGGCTAGATGTTTTTGATATGATCTGTCTTGTAATCTAAACTAATATTATAAAGAGGAAAGATTTTATATTTTTTGTTTGTTTGTTACGATTTTACTCAAAAACTGCTAGAATAAAGAGGAAAGATTTGATATTTTTTTGTTTGTTTGTTACGATTTTACTCAAAAACTGCTAGACCAATTTAAAAAAATATTTCACTATTAGAATGCTACATTATCCCTGAGTAACATAGGCTATATTTTTATCCCGGGAAAAGATAAGATCCCACGGGAACGCGAGTGAAACCGCGGAGGACAGCTAGTAGTTTATTATTAACCCCCGACGCAAAAACGACGGGGTGTTATAAGTTTGACGTGCTTGTGTGTGTCTGTCTGTCTGTGTCTGTGGCATTGTAGCTCCCGAACGGATGAACCGATTTAGATTTAGTTTTTTTAAATTATTGATTGATATATAAAATTTTCCAGGATCTTGAAGACAGCTGGAGTCACAAGAACAACTTTGAAGCGAAATGGTGTGTCGCTCTCGCTAATTATTTGCGTCTGATGAAATATACGCCAGATGAAGTGACCATACTTTCCACTTATACCGGACAAGTTTCGTTGATTAAACAGGTACTTTCATTATATTCATTGGAGTTTTGTAGTTTTAGATGCTATCTTATTTTTGACATATCCTAATATTACTTTGAGGATTATATTATTTTGAGGATTACTTGAGAATAATATATTTGGATGGAATTTGGCACATAGATAGGTATAAATAAATCAATCAATTCCTCATTTGACCCTTTTTAACCGACTTCAAAAAAGGAGGTTCTTTGTTCGTCGCAATTTATGAATATTCCCCGATTACTCGAAGACGACTTCCGATTAGTTTTTTTTTTTATTATATCTTAACTCTGTAAATCCTACTAATACACATTATAACTGTAAATTAAGAGCCCTATTTCATAAAAATGTTATCTTTATTTCAATTCAATAATACAAAATAGAACTGAACTATTACAGTTAAGCAAAAGATATGATACATTGCGTGATATAAAAATCACAGCAGTGGATAACTACCAAGGCGAAGAGAGCAGGATAGTCATATTGTCGCTTGTGAGGAGTAACAGAGACGGCAAGATTGGGTTTTTGGCGGCTCCCAACAGGATATGCGTGGCTTTATCACGTGCTAAGGAAGGTATGTGCCTCTATTATACAGGGTGTCATGTATTGTACATTTATATTCCATAAGAAATATCTTGAAACTGAAAATGGTGAACTTTTACTATGGTTTATTTTTATATTTGGTAGGTGACCCGCCCACTTATCCCATTAAGTTTTTCGTACTACTTACCGGATACTGTATATGACAATAGGCATATAGAGAAATGATTAAATGAGAAGAGGGCTCTGTACAAATTTTGTAGTTTTTCTAGTTTATTATTATTTTATTCTGTTTTTAGTATTTGTTGTCATAGCGGCAACAGAAATACATCATCTTTGAATTTCAACTGTCTAGCTATCACGGTTCATGAGATACAGCCTGGTGACAGACAGACAGACGGACAGCAGTCTTAGTAATAGGTTTTCCGTTTTTACCCTTTGGGTACGGAACCCTAAAAATACCTTTTGATAGACTTGTGACTGAAATAAGTTGTGTTCCAATAAAACATTCTAACAAAGATACATAAATGTCTGATATTTTATTAGGTTTCTACATTTTCGGCAACATGGAAATTCTAAAGTCTGCGAGTACGATATGGCGGTGCATAAACGATAAGCTGGTAGCTCTAAATGCTATTGGAAACAAATTTACTGTTATTTGTAATACTCATAAGGAAAATACTTTAAATGTGAGTATATTATCTAATGTTACTACTACTACTTATAAATGTGAAAGTTTGTTTGGTGTGAAAATGTTTGTTACTCTTTCACACAAAAACTTCTGAACAGATTTTGATGAAATAGAATTCTATCTTGGATTGCCGCGATCTTCAGATCGAAGTTTGAATATTGGAATCGGTCGTTAGCACACATGTAGAAATCACATCCTGAAATAAAACATCATAATTTTTATCCCGGGAAAAATATAATCAAAAGATATACTTTTTGTGGTTAGAATGGAATTTAAAAATTATCAGAATGATGATTTTTTCATAACATTTTTTTTTCTTTAATATATATTATATATTTTGCCTATAATTTTATTTTCAGATCGAATCCATAGAAGACTTCGACAACTGCCTCTCGGGTACTTGTTTAAGGACATGCGAAATAAAATAATCAAGATCAGCATTATGATTTATTGATTGATATTGTTCAATTATTATATAAAATGCGGTGATTACATATCCAGTGTCAGTTATTTCATAATGCATGCAATTTTGAACCTGTACAGTTTGGCAATGACGACGACAATGAGCTTTCGGTGAAGGAAAGTATCGTGAGGAAACCAAAGCACGGTGGTACTTTGTGGTATTTGACTGGCTGGCCACCACTCTCAAGTTGGTAAATCTTTTACCAAGTACTTACCAGTGTTCCAACAACTACACTTGAGAGCCAGTTCTTTTCCAGGCTTTGTGTGCTCACTTACCATGGCTATGGGTAAAAAAGTCAACGTAAAAAATGCTGATAGATTGTGAGTTATCCACATTTAATCGATTTGTTTAAATTATTTTGCTAATTTCTAATTTAGTGGCCTAAATGTGATAGTGGCGCCCTCATTCCAATCTGTACTTGTGCCGTCTTTATACCTACTATTAAAAATATCGATATTATTTATTATATCAAAATATAAATTCGCTTTGAAGACTTTTCTTACAATCACATTTCTTAAATATGAAATAACTTCGTGATATCGTCAAAATTATGTCGACATGCATATTGGAGCCAAAACCATAGCTTAAAAAACAATTATAAGGGATCATCAGTAAGGTATGTATAAAATTAGATATTATTAATGTATTAAGTATTATTTTGTTCGAGTTTATCAATGTTCAATGTTGACTAAGTTCTTGTGTAAAAATGTTCACTAGAATTACGCTAGTTCCCAATTTTTTACTATAACGATGAAATTACGTGCAATGTAAAATGTGATGTTTTTGCCCTATAATTTTACGCCTCGTGAATTATGCTCAATGACATATACTTAGACATTATTTCTAGCGAACAGAAGCGGTACAGAATATAACTATTCAAATAACTACAATTTAGAGCTTTTTGGTTACAGTATTTTGATACCTGTATGACTTTTAACCATGTCCTAAGTCACTCGAAATTATTTTTATTGATCATTATTTTATAAATTGTAATCGACTTAAGTTATATCAACGTAACTTAGGGGCCGTTCATAAAATATTTTCGCTAAAAGCCCTCCCCTATGTCAAAAATAAAGGCGTCAAAAATAAAAATATTTAAAAAAAAACAATTAAATATCATTCATATTAGTGTTTATATTTGTAATAAGACTATTTTCGTTTTTAGATACTCCGCCTTATTTAGAAAACGGTACCAGGGATCGCCAATTAGTTTCATTTGGGGTCCATTGTTTAAATGTGACTGTCTGACGTACTGTGTGACGTACCTACTTATGCTTTAAAAACTCAATTAATTGAATAATGAACATCAGTAAGGTAAAAATTAAAAATGTTGTTCTGATCTACCTGCCCAAAACGCGGTCTAATTTAAATTACGTACTCAATAATACGTGAGTTAATGCATTTTTTAGATAATGCCCTTTCTTAAGGTCCGCACAAAATAAGTCGACGGTGCGGATCCGGACCGCGGTCCGCCATTTGGTGAACTGCCTGTAGACTGTGGAGTAAAACCGCTAGGGTTACACAATTAAAATTTTACATACATGATTTTTTAAAGGGTGTTCTAAAATTTACCCCTAAGAGGTAAAATGCAGTGACATCGCGGAGCATAAAACTAGTAAACATAGACAACACAATTTTCTATCAAAACTAGAAATACAACTTGATCTGACCCAGCCATCTATCTACAGTTAAATAACAGTTAGTACTTCTACAATAATTAGTAGACTACCTAACCAAACCGTAGAGATGAAATAGCCAAATTGATGACAAGCAAAAACATTACAAAATTGGCATTAGGTACTATTTTCGGAAGTTCATGGATAGACTGATAAATCTACCTACGTACGAATATACAGGTGGATCACATCACCACACTCTGCGCTCGTATTAGCCGTAATGGGTTGAATCAGTTCTTAAACGACATCTGTCTTGCTCTCCCGTATACAGAACGTAACACGCCAAAACGAGACTTCAAAGTGTGATCGATGTGAGAGATAAAATTATCAATAACATTACAAAACAGATTGTGTGCCCATTTTAAAACAATACCATATTAATTTGAACTTTAAAATGTATTCTTCGAAGCGCGTCGTTCGTCCACGTAACGATTCAGTGGGCCTTAACATGGGTTCTTCAAAAAGGTGACACATTGGCAATATCCCTTACCATCAGGTGCACTGTGTGCTTTTTTTTAAACAGAGTTAAATTAGGTAGACCGACATTCACGGTCGCGAACAAAAGAAACGATTTTTAAACAAGGTCAGCAGTGCAACAATTTAAGTCAAAGTAATATGGCTCGTATATATAAATAATTAAATAACTTATACCTTCAGGTACTTATTCACTAACGTACAAACGGACTCTAAGTCCTCGTACACAGGGTAGACTTTGCAACAAATAATACTTTGGTATTACCTAAATATGTGCTTAAAATATTGGACTTCTTATATTTAATATCCGATCCAAATATAACAGGAATGAGTTAAAAAATAAATCTAAAAACATGTCAGAGTGAAAAAACACTATCTGAATCGGAATCACTCATCACATTTCGTATCACAAATAACACTATTAAGCCTAATTCGCTACTAAATTAGTATTCTTCTAGAAAATCGTCTATCAATCCGACTATATTCTGAGGTGCTTCTAATTGAACATGATGTGTTCCTTCTACTTCTACATATTGAACGTCAGCAGATTCCTTTAGCTTGTCTATGATTTTCAAATAATAATCGAGTCTTTCCCATCTTTGCCCAGGTAGAGCTCTTATGTTCAAGACCCTACATTTCACTTTGCTTGCATATTCCAATGCCGTTTCCATTGACATCATTGCCAAACCAGATACCTTAAGTCTGGGATCACGTTTGAAGAAATACCCATGCTTCTTCATATGAACAGGTGTCGGAGACATGCCCCTCTTCATTAGGATCTTACAATTTTCCCTCGAAACAGACCCTTTGTAAGCATCACAAACTATATCAATCATTTCGTTATAATCGTAACAAGGTATTTTGTCTTCGCTCAAATTCTCGTATTCTAGAAGTTTATCTATACCCCAGCCAGTCGTCTTGACCATAGTAGACGGTTCCCTAACTGCGGGACTCGCTATGTCAATGCAGATAATTTTATCGACATCATCTGGAAACGATGCAGCGTACATGAAACTTAGCGCACCGCCGAGTGAATGTCCCATCAGAGTAACGTTACTCCACTTAAAATGCTTTATGATTCGTCGGAGAAGAGTTATCCCGTCCCAGAATACGTAATATATCATACCCTTGGGGTAATATGAGGACAAGCCGTGGCCGGGTAAATCTATGCAGAGAATTGACGTTGTCACAGGTAATAGTGGGACTAAGTTGTCCCATGTTCCTGCGTTGTCTTGCCATCCGTGAATTGCGATTATCGGTTGTTTGTCTCTAGAACCCCACCACCTACCGGAGACGTGGCCCCACGGAACAGGTATCTCAATTTCTTCAACTTTATAGCCGGCTGGTAACACTGAAACAATATGAAGTAAATCTATATCATTATATTAAATACTTTATTTATATTAATACTAGCGGACCCGGCAGACGTTGTCCTGCTTTGAAATTAAAACATAACTTAGAACCCGATTCCAGCGCCACCTACCGGGTCCAATTTTGTTTTCAAATCATCGAGGAACCCATTGAAATACCAAATATAAATATAATATAATAAAAAAAAAAATGGCTGCCGTTTTAAGGGGGTGGGGTTTTGACTCCCCATGTAGGGTAGTTTTGTCGATGAAAATGATCATACTACATGCCCTTAAAGTTTCTGTAGTCGATGACCGGACACATTGTATATAGATAATATTAATCACGAAATCTCAAAAAGTGAAAATGATACAAACATGAAATTTTGCAGGTATATTCCTATTTGGGATTAGGTACCTATCTGCTAAGAAACGATTTATGTAAATTCAACCCCTAAAGGCATACCTCGGAACGTGGGTAAAACCGCCTAAACCTTAACTGACGTTATCTACCTACTGTGAGTGCGTGGAACATTTATTCATCATTATAACAGAATTGAGTCAGAACTTACCATCAGGTGACCCGCCTGCTGCGGCGGGTCACCTGATGGTAAGTGACTAAATGTCTTTTCAACATGAAATATTTATGCCCTGCGTAATTATATTAATTGCTTCATACCATTAAATTAGCACGAAATAGATAATAAGAAACTGTCTAATAGTACTACGCACTATTAGACAGGTTTGGTCTCGTTTCGACATTCGTATCATATTTTATCATGAATACCTAGATAACATTAATAGTATGATATTCACGAGATCGATGTCCAAGGATGTTGTCTTATCTTATAATAGTACATTACGATACGTGTGACCTAAGTTGCCTCGCTGCGCTCGGGCGCTAACTTCACACCGTGCAATAATAGACAACTTCGGGCACAAGTATAGTATACTATTTTATAGCAAGTGTGACATAAACCCGCACTTTACGCACACTTCTCCGTGCAGAAATAGGCAACTTAGGACACGGTAAAGCGTGCGTAAAGTGCGGGTTTAGGTCACACTGTGCTATAATAGTATATTTCATTACAAGTGCGGAAAGGCTGTCATTGCAAAGAGTCCCGACAAACAAGTTGCAATGCAAGTTGACAGTCGGAACAAGTTGCAATGACGGTTCCGCAAGTGTACTGAACGACTATTTTTAATACAGTTGCAAAAAAATGAAGCAATTTAATAAAATAATAAAAACACAATAAACTCAACTAACTAATCATTTATTTCTCATAAAAGTTATAGTACACATGTACATTGAAATTGGTACAGTTTTTTAAACTTACTGGGGAAGTTTTAGGTTGCATATTTACTGTTTGAGACAAACTATTATTAATTTCGTATGATTGTTCATGTATATTTGTCATACAATGTTTGTGCAATTATAGTGAGTCCGGTGGTGTTAATTAAAAAAAATAGGGTCGAAATTACTCATTTTGTGCAACAAACAACTAAACTCGCAAAGAAAATTTCTGGAAAATGGCGCCAACCGTAGAATATAAGCAGAGTTTTTTTTTTCTTCACCCAAAGGGAACTATCCATACCTACAGCTTAGTCTTCAGTATATTTTTTTTATTGATATGAAATGAAAATGAAATTTAATGAGATGAAATGAAATGAAACCTAACCTAACTCTTTCAATTAAATCATTAAATCTGATATTGAAATAAATTAGTAGCTTCTTTTTAGAAATATACGTATTTGTATGAATCACAAAAACTCTTTAGTAAAAACTTCATGGTTGGTTTTTCTTTTTAATAGACATTATTTTGACAGTTGGGAAAGAGACGCACTAGTTCGGTAAAGGTAAAAAAAAGCACAAGTATGTAATAGCCCACATTCCGAAGGCTATACGTCCCTGTAATACACCACTTTTTGAGCAACTGTATTAAAAATAACATTTTAACCGTCGTTGAAGCAATTTGTATTTAAGCAGTTTTATTGTCAACTCGCACTAGCAATGCTTCTCTTTTGTCTTTTATAACACTTTATTATAGCTTTCTCTTTTCGGTTCTAACCGCGTTTTCAATTAATTCAACATAAAAAAAAGATTTTACAAAAAAACACACAAAGAAACACGTCTGTTATATCTCTCCAAAAGGCAAAATATCAATTTTCTTTAAATACTGCCATGCCTAGTCCTACGGTATAAATATAAGAAGAAGCTACTCCAAGTTATATAGATCGTTGATCTAACACCTAACTGTCCGAGAGTCGGGCTTTAAATAAATTAATCATACATGTGTTAACAATTATAATGTATTTGGTTCACCAGTCCACACTGGTCCCAGGTACATAATAGATATACGAGTACAGTTTAATATAGATAACAGTACCCACCTACTACATAATATCTATTGTTATTACAAAAGTTGTAAAAGAAAGCAAATAAAATCGTTTAAAAATGGAAGCTCTAGAATATTTGGTGAAAATTTTAAAGATTGATATTAAAATTAATTATGTTTTGGAGTCTTTGTGTTTTGGTCTAATTAAGACACAGATCATTATGGAAGTCCAGTCATGCCACGTCTCGTGAACTTTTATTTTATTCCAACGCAATTTGAATAATTTAACATAATTATTTTACAATTAGGTACGTAGATTGTAATAGATTCATAGTCATGTTGAATCACAAAATTTGTTATCGTCATTTTAACTAGGGCGATACCGTTTATTACAAATTAAATTGGAAAATCTGTCTTTTCGTCACCTATAAGTAGGTACGATTTTTGGGCATCCCAAATTGTTATCAGAACTTGCTACAATGAAATTATGGGATACTATTTATGAAAGAACACCCGTGATCACTTATTTTACCCCGGTCTGGAATATTTCAAGTTTCGAACCCCAAGCAAAGTCTGACAAGTCTTTTATAGATTACAGTAGTGGTAAGTAATTTACAATAACATTCGGCAATGATTGTTGATGATGGAAATTTCATGAAATTTCTATTCTTTGCTTCCTCAAATTTAGCTTAATCCTTTTATCGCAATGGTAAAAACCGATAAAAGAACAGGTACCTATAGCGTAAAAACGGATAAATAAATGGGTAACTTATGAATCCATATTAAGAAAACGCCAAATATTAGGGGTTTCATTTCAATGTCATAAATAAATAATAACGTCAAAAACTTTTTAGGTAACTAACTATTAAGGAATATTCATGATAGACTCATGCATAAGCAACAACTTGTAATGACAGACTGATTTTTCTATTTTAAGTAGTTTTTGTAACACCCAACTTACCAGGGGTCACCAAATGGCGGACCGCAGTCCGGATCCGGATGCGACATATTTTGTGCCGACTTAAAGTACACGTAATCTTAAATTTTGCATTGAGTTCATTATTTGAGTTTTAAATACACGAGATGATGTATAGGGAGGGGGGATGACTTAGTTAAAACCTCACTGCGGGGGGAGAAGGGGCCCCTAATCATCTACCAAAACGACCGCGACAATCATATCATTTAAAAAACGGACCCCAAATGAAATTAATTGGTGATCCCTGAACTAATACGTATGATATTGGTTGCCGTCAACCGCTTCCCGAAAAATTTACTGTTTATCTACATTAAACCTCCTGAATTGAAAGAGGGTTAAATAAAAGGCGTAGATACCCGAATCGCGTGGACCAAGTAATAATTTTAAAGATGGTTGTGCGACGACGGGTCTAAACAAATGGTGCTAATTAAGTTTTTATAAGAAAAGCCTTGAACATGACCAATAAGAAAAAGCCTTGAACATGACCAAGCATTATAGTTAAAGAATTTGAGCAAATATTTTACTTCTATGACTTGTTTAGTAACAAAGATCAAAGATTGAGGTCAAATAACTGCAGTTGGTTAACAACAAAGACTTTTAACTGTATCTATCTTTAAATCTCTTTGGTTAACAATATGTAGGGTTGACATTTCTAAAATCTGGCAACCAAGACAAGGAGCATGAACACTCCAGATTTTGAAGCTTAGAACCTGGACATTTTATTCGCGCTTGCATTTGAACAAACAAGCAATAAAAATTTGATGGTCAGTGGCAGTTTTCATTAAACGGGACTACAAACGAAAACATCGCCCAGTCACTCTCTAAACTAGGACACCTGGGGAACCCCGTATGGATGGTAACAATATTATATAAGTGGATAGGTAAAACTTCACTTCATCAAGTGGGTTAATGATTGATAAATCATGTATTAACTTCTTGTAAGAGACAACAATGTGTGAGGAGGAACCGAATAACCATTTAATAAAATGACAAGTATAAAAAAAAATATAAACTTATAATCTTTCAGGTACAAATTATTGTTACTATGTAACATGTAAGTTGTCACTAATATGGCTTAAGAAAGTCTGTACTAGAGCACTGTTTCAACCTGCCACTGCATCTGCAATTTTAAGTCTGTTGCCTCAGATAACACAAGAGGTTTGGTTGATCAATGGCCGGATAAATGAGGTTTTACTGTTTAAAGTTTACTCTTTTATTCAGAGTAGGTGTAGTGTAGTGTAGTCTATCTCTGCACGACATAATAAAAAGCCTAAAACACTTTTATTTATTATAATTTCTTCATAGAGAGTGTAAGTGTTTACCTTCTTCAACTTGATGTCCATTACTATGACGCTCAGCCATCCTATTGTACGAAATTTATCGGTGGTCGTACGTAATTGTCTTTCTATGAGGTCGTAAAAATAATTATCAGAAAATAAAAAATAATATTATATCACGCACGATACTAGTGTTTGATCATTAGAATTTCAGAACGTGATGAGGACGTGAAGGTGACCGCTGCACCAGAGTTCACAGTTTAATATATTACACACGACTGATTGGCCGCAGTGTTACGAAACTACAGCATTTCTTCTATTGATTTTTTATTTGTGAAGGAAGTGAAATGTAAATTACGAAAACATAAACGAATGACTGGCTGGACCACGATCACACACAACACACTGATACGACACTGACAGACAGAATTGGACAGAACCAAAGAGTATAGTAACTATACCAAGACAGAACTACCTTTTTTGAAACCATCAAACGTCATATTGACAGAATAGGGATGTGCCTATACTATATTCAAGAAAAATATCAACTAACTAACTAACCTACCCAGTGTTTGAATTTTTTTCTTGAATATAGGCAACATCCAAAACATTACGTGTACAATGATAAGCTGAATATCAAATCCAAAACCTACCGATTCTATCCTAATTTTAAATACATAATAGAACCCCGCCTGGATTATAATATGTTGAGAACTGAGTTGCTATGAAAAGTAATTCATTTCTACTTGGATTTTTAATTAGGTGGACTGATTTGACAGTGTCGTAAGAAATATTTCTTTACTCAGAAATTATTTCTTAAAAGAATGAATGAGACTACCTGTAATCACTGATATTAGATTGACTTTTATTGATAAAAAGTGATATGGTCACTTTTTTTTAACCATATTGCGCCCGTAACTGTCAGGTTAGTCCAGCTAATTAAAAATCAGACTATAGTAATCTCGTAAATATTTTTGGACGCCTACATTGCTGACGCTGACCAAAACTCACAAGATAGATCAAAATAATGTACTATGGAATTTTATAGTATATCTAAAGGCCTCAATGACGTGTCCATCTCCTAAGGATAACACACAGTAACCAATTTTATATTTTACATATTACTAAAAACAATGAGTTAGGCATCTAGTCGTAAGCTATTTTATTTTTTTCACTCAAACCTGTCCGGACTTGTATGAACAAGCACTAGAAACTAATTTAGTGCCAGTTAGCAGGAGCGCTTTATCACCGGGCGTTAAAAAAACGTTTAAATGACACAAATTGATACCTATGTATTTATTCACACGAAAGCGTTTTTAAAGCACGGCGCTTTTTTATCGAGCCACTATTGGATTTTCGACGTTGAGCGTTGGACGTTAAATCGAATTGAGCATACGGAACTGTGTGTGTATCTGTTCTGACGCGACGCCTTTTAAACTCTTGTGTGAACCAGGCTTTACTGTGAATGTTATAATATCACGTGCCTGTAACATAAAAATAAAATATTAAAAATGAATAAATGGCTTAAAGGTAGATACCAAGCCAAAAGACTTAAAAAATATATCAGCAGCGATTCTGACATTTCTAACGTGAAATCTGCTGCTGTCTGTCACTGTCAGTTAGTCGTCAACAATAAAGTCAACGTCAGAATCGGAAACAAGAAAAGTGAAGATTTCACGCAAGAAATATCTACGTTGACGAAATTTATTTATAATGGCAGATAAAAGAAAAATTAAGAAACGAAAAGAGGTAAGCTCTTTTGTTTGTTATAATCGTTACAACCATCCGTTTATCCTTCTCTTATTGCTATCATAATTTTTGTTCGATTTGTCGACGTTTCCATATTGCGGACACGGTGTGTGTGGATTTCCCCGTTCCCAAAAATATTCTCTCCCAATTATCCGTATATGGATTATGTTTTCGTACCAGGAGTTCAAGATTTCGGTAAATAAGTTTTACGTCTCGCGCTCCCATATTTGTGTGGTATAATCATAATGACGCATTCATTTCGATTTTATGTTTTTGTACATCGTCTGGCTGAAAACCAACGAGTGTTTTATGCGTAGTTCTCCTTCAGCGTCATTGCTTCAAACGGAGTCAGTTATTTTTGTATATCCTTTGTTTAACATCATCATTTACATATTATATTATTTATTCTTCTCAAACATACCCAAGTTATGAATCTTGTTTAGTAGATTTAAAAAAAAACCTGTATCTCATTGAATTAAACCTTTAGTAAACATTTTGCCAACACAGAAATATACAATGTTTGTATATACATACCTACATATCAAATCTGGAATAAAAATAGGTACATACAAATGTATAAAAAAATAAATGACCTCTTTTAGTTCACTGTGGGCTACATTTGAGAGTTCATGCAAATATTAGTTATTTATTAAATCCTTGTCACATAAATTATTCACAATTAAAAAACAACTGACATGCAGAAAACTGAATATTTGCGAGATAAAAGTCAAACACAAACCTATATTTTATACAATAAAAAAAAAACTACTGGACATGTTCTTCAGTACGCTTGTACTGAAGAACATGTCCAGTAGTTTTTTTTTCTAGTTTTTTTATTAGTAGTCTCTTCACAATGTTCCCTTTTACCATATCATCATAATTACGTGCAAGATCATGTCAAGCCATTTTCTATTCTTGTGTGAAAGAAGGATGAACCAGCAAACACACTTTTGCATTTATAATATATGCATGATAAGCTACAAGTAATTAGCCATACCTGAACAATTTTGTTTTGGTAGCAAGAACAACTTAAGTTTAGGCAAACCAGATCCATTATTATCATTACAAATTTAGTCACATTTTTTATATTTAGCATGAAAGTACATACTTACATAACAAATATATTACCATATAAATGAAAGGTTGACGAAAAAATTGGACACCCTTTGAATCGTGGAAAAAATCGAATTGTAGGAATTGCAACTCAAGTAATTAATACTATTTAATTCTGCATAATATTCTATTATAAGCATGATGTAATTAATTTTTTTTTTGTTTACAGCGAAAGAAGGTTTGACATTATTTCATGTTTGTGTTTTTCGCACTGTTCTGAATGAATTCACATTATTTCTGAACTAGCACTTGTATTTTGATTCTTACTCCCTGGTCACAGGCCAAGTGTGTTATATCTTTTGTATTGATTTGAATACAACATGACTTCTTCATAAATACTAACTAACACAAGACTATTATGTGTTATAACTATAACCACTATCATTTTAATTTGGGTTTTGTTTTATTTAACTGGGCTGTTTCTGCACTTAGCCTCTTGATTTGGCCATTGTACATATGAACTTCTGTGTCTTCTGTCCAGGTTACTTTGGGGATAATATAAACGCGCGAGGAACTATTATTAATTTATGAGTACGAGCTCTGCTTAGTTTGGGATCAGGTGGCCATGTGTGAAAAATATCCCAGGATATTATTTAAGACAAATTTTAAACCATCTTAATATTAATGGGTTATCAAGATAGGTAATATTATGTTAACAAATAACTAAAATTCACGTAAATATTATTGACACAAGTGTTTTTGTTTGCACTCTGAACATTGAATTGACAAGCACACATTGCACAGGTGGTTATTGTTAATAAAATAATTTATTTAATTTAACATCTTCAAGATGTCTGATAAAAAAAACGCCTTACAGTTGTCCCGTATGATGTGTAACATCTGACACTCACCTTCCTTGATAATAGCATCTCGTACGTAAACCTCTCGGAAAATGGGTTGGTACGGTCGGCCAAAGTGGTGTGCCAGTTTTGATTTACTTTCCTAGTCATCGAAAATTACAACAAAGTTCAAACTAAAAAGATATCACTGAAAGAGATGCATAATAATGACATGAGTTGTCATAAGTTGTCAGATTGATCTGCAAGCGAAACTAATCTTTATCACCTATGAATCTGCAAGCGGCATTCAACCTTAGGGTGGTACACCACTTTCTTGGCCGACCGTACCATCTGACAGCCAACTCTACCACTGCGCACGCCCGTTGGTCAATAAATGAGTCTGAGTTTGAGGCTGTATGGGTTAAAGCGCTTTGCCTTCACTACTATAAAGGAAATAAAATTTGTTTCGTCTCTATCTGACAACCCGGCTTCCAGTTACATAATTCCGTCCCTTTTCACGAAATGTCTCCCACATATTGCAGGAAAGCGATAGGAGAGATGTTACACATCAATAATTAAGTATTTTTCAGTATAGATCTTTTTACAAGCAAAATAAATCAATAATGCCGTCACGTTTACTCCATTACTTACATATCGTATCGTGGTTGATTTTTATTCGGGACACGAAGATAGTTGATTAGTTGAACTGTAGTTTTTTAATGAAAAAATCTTTGATTGATAAAAGGTCTTGTACCTCTTCCTAGATCTTGGATTGTCCTTTTAACAATGTGTTAATAGACGATTATGATTTCTACTAAAGAACAATTTAAAATCCATCATAGAACAACCAGACGTCCGGCGATACGCCACCGTTATAATATGGTGGAAATTTCTTACGCACGAAGCGATTTGCTTCCTAATTTTTTTTAAATTTACTTTCAACCAAAAAAAAAACTTATAATGCTTACTGTTAAGGAGTGGAACTCCTTGCCTGAGTCTGTGTTAGTTACGACCTTCGTCTTCAAGACTCAGAGGGTGATGAGGTTACTTCTACTAGGTAAGCATGCACCATCGTAGATCACATCGTCACCTATCATCAAGTGAGATAGTGGTCAAAAGCGATACCTAAATATAATAAAAAGAATTACTAAAATGTTTACAAAGAAGAACATACTGCAATATTTATCTCTGTCACAATTTTCAACGCGGTACAAGATTGATAGTAATTGAATGATAACTAGCACATGCCGACATGTGACGAAGAACGGCGCAAGCTGTCATACAAAATTATCCCTTTTGTCATGATATTGGCACCTACTGACTTGACTTCAATGTATTTGATGAATCATTAAAACAGGTTCAAATACTAGTTTGACTCGTCTTACATTCACCAAAATTCCTTTAGTTTATATGATTGTAGACTTTATCTAATGCAATCTGAACAGTCGGTGATTTTTCGGACAGTGAGAAATTCTAATGAAAATCTCATTATAAAAGTATTTTACCATTAATTATTTTGTAATAGGAACTTTTTTTAGTTTGGATAGGCTTGTGATTGACCATAATCTCACCATGGTAAGTGATGATGTGGCCGGGAACAGTCTAGAAAAGAAACTATGGGAGATTTTACAGAGTTTTTTTTACCTATTAGGAGTAAAAAGCGATGTAGTACCTACATCACCATATCCTATTTATTTTTGTATAAGATTTGCACTTTCCATGAATTCGAGTTTAGGCATAATTACTTATACGAGTATGCATTGGCGTCACATCAAATATTTGGCGTCAGATCTTTGAAACCGGCCTAAAATATCTTGCCTTATTTTTGATCGGATATTCATTATTAATTTGCAATACAGACAACTTCTTCCAACGATCGTGATGTTGTTTGTTTTTATTATAAAGTCATGTTCCCCATTAACTACTCCATAGTCGAGCGGCCTACTTTCACCGGCTTACTTACGAACACTCCGGATCAGAATCGTCACAATAGTTTATCGATACGGTTGTGTTTAGTATTTGTGATAAAATATGAGGGAATTTGTGAGTATTCTGTTTTAATTATTCTAGTTTTAAATAGTGTTGTCAATAGTTAAGAAATTAAAAAACGTGTATTGATTTTTTTCGGATGATTCAAGAATTTGAAATGCGTTTTGTCTATTCCAGTTATATTATTATTATTTAATCTAGAACTTTCTTCATATCTTTCTACGGTGGATGTAGATTTAATTTAGGTATAGTAAAAAAAATATGCATATTCTTCTGTGGTCATTAAAATATCGAATGGTGTAAAGCTAATTTAAAGTTACAATCATAATTTAAACAATGTAAGTAATTAATTTCTAAATATTTTTGAAATTTACTAGCATATATCGTAATAAAATAATGAATGAAATCTCAATTTTTTATTAGGTAGGTATAACGATCATTTCCATATCTCACCGCAATATAAACTGTATCACATCTCCTAAAGTAGATAAGAGATTATCATTCATAACAAAGTATAATTTCACAACACTATGTTAAATATTGTTGATAATTATCTTGTACAAGTTCATTAACAAATCACGTGTTTCAATGTCACTGCCGCTTACATAACTAGGTAACTAGCATTGATCGTTTGGCATTTGTTTACAAACCAATAAAACTACGTTAAATATAGTTTTGTTTTAGTTCACACTAAATACTCGGTAGTCGGTAGGAACGGATAGATCTTTATAGGAAAACTTATTCCGACCTCATTAGGTAGAAAGGAAAAGTGTTCGAGCAATACAATGCATATATACAGGATGTTCGGTAAGTAGTACGACAAACTTAAGGGGGGGATAGGTGGTAACAAATAAAATAACCTTCGTAAAAGTGTCATCGTTTTCGAGATATTTAATATCTAAAATAGTCTAGTAATCGTAATATCAGAAATATTGAAATATCTCAAAAATTGAGACACTTTTACTAAAGTCTATGCATATTTGGTAGGACCCACCCATCTATAGTACCCCCCTTAAGTTTGTCGTACTACTTACCGGACATCCTGTATAATTAAAAACAAAAGAGCTGCGTGTGTTTACTCCTCACGTCCACTCTATTTATGTAGTAGTAGGGTACATCAACCTAACGGTGTCTTCCGGCAGATGCCTTGAAGAACCAGTTCCCTTCTCGACTGTGCTGACGATGGCAGCTTTTTGAAACCTATGTTAGGTGCTAAAAACTTTTACATAGTAAACAACATATAAATCTCGAAAAAACATTTCAAATTAATCATAGTTAAGGTCCACTTTTAGGCCTTTGAAAATGATAAAAAGTAAAAGTATTTTATAGTAGGATGGAACCCATTGTAAAAGGAAGATAATATAACAAAAATGAAAGGAAAATCTACTATAATTTACTTTTGTTTCAAAAATGATCGACTCTAGGCTATTTGCTCGGTCTAAATGTATAAAAACATTTTTTTTTCAAATTACATTAAGTTTACTTCACTTGTTGGTATTTCATATTATTAATATCATCTAGTATCATCATTATTATTAATACGTGAAGAAAATAATTGTACCCCCTTTTCTCCTCTGTCAAGCGGTTTTCTTTATTTTTTTTAGTTATCAATAAAATTGGAGATCGTTGGTATTTTTTCTTAAAAATTAATATCGTCAGTTAAGTCAAGGGTTTTACCTGGTTATACATTAATCTAATTTGTTCTCCATCTCATTTATAGGAATTAACATTTCCTTGGCGTAGCTTATTAACCGTATTATTGCACTAGTAAGGTTCAAGTTAGTATATCCCACGGGGCATAAAGTGTAAAAATAGTTTATTTTCTTCCAGGAGTTTGGTGAACCGACCGAGTCCGAGAAGCCCACCAGTGAGGAGTATGCGGTGGCCAAATGGTTAAAATCCAATGTGCCCACAAAGAAGACCAAGTTTTTGAATCACCATGTCGAATATTTTACAGGTGGGTTGCGTTTTTATAACATCTATACTACTATTATAATGAGGTTTGAGAGGTTGTAGGGGGTAATCTCTGGATCTACTGAACCGATTTTGAAAAATCTTTTACCAATAGAAAGCCACGTTATTTCTGACTGTGATAGGCTATAATTGTATTCCGGGAAAAGATAAGGTCCAACGGGAACGCGGGTGAAACCGCGGGGGACAGCTAGTCCAAAATAAAATATGTTGCAGTTTGAAGTGACTTTAGCCAAATTTGCAATTTTTTGTTTTTGTATAAGCTCACACTGCAATCTCACCATGGTAAGTGATGACGTGGCTGTAGGTGGTAAGCACACAAAGCCTAGATGGAAACTGGCTCTCATGTGCAGCTATCGGAACACACCGATAGGTGTTTGGCAACAGATTTTCAACTTGAATGTGTTAGCCAGCCACTCGAGTACTATTAAGTACCCTACCACCGTGCTATGGTTTCCTCACGATGTTTTCCTTCACAGAAAGGTCAAGCTCATTGTAGGATTCAAACCCACGACCTTCGCCGCGGTGTCCTACGTCACTACCGCTGAGCTATCATCGCCCAAAAGTTTCATATTTGGTTCAAATTTGAATCGAAATGACAATCAAAGTAAAAATTACCGATTCCATTCTCTATTTAGGTTATTTTTATTAAGGTTCATTTTAAAGTAGCAACCGCCTGAGAACTAGAGTTTTACAGTATATCCTTGTAATTATAGTTATGAAAATATCGAATTAATCATTACTCACTGTTACAATATAAAGCCATGTAAGGTGGCCTCAGTACATTAAAGACAAAAATATAGTCCTTTCTGCACTTTCAGCCCCTTGGCTAAGTGTCAAATATTTGAATAAGCAAAAGTAATTTTATAAATTTAAAATAAATAGCCTTGCTGGCGTAATCTCAGGTATTCTGAACAGGGGTAGAGTTAATTATAACGTTCATAAGTGCCTTATCAGGGACATTTCAGTTTGAGTTCGATCTCTAAAAAAATTTGTTTATTTTTTATGGGTTTTCGTTTCCGCGCTTTAAAAAAATATGTTACTTATTTATGAATATTGACTCATTCATATCTCTGATTATTCATAGTTACGTTTCTGACGCTTTGTTTAATAAACTCTCTATACTAAATGAAAACAAAACGATTTGTTTTGTGTAATGTTCTAC
Organism: Ochropacha duplaris; assembly: GCA_951361185.1. Lineage (NCBI taxonomy): Eukaryota > Metazoa > Arthropoda > Insecta > Lepidoptera > Drepanidae > Ochropacha > Ochropacha duplaris. Next base: position 2,985,773 of record OX592703.1, read on the forward strand.
AAAGTGTTTCATGATGATTAACTTTGTTCCAATGACCCACTGTTATATAGGTTATCATTAATTCGTGTGGAATTGTTTAATATTGATAAATGTATGTTGTTATAATCTTGGTTAATGGAAACATTATAGGTACATTACATTACCATAGCAAAATCCATTTATAATTCAAAGATAATGATGCAAATTGCGCATAGATAGACAGACGTCATGCGAGACTAGGCTTGTGCTTCTAGAAATCCTTCGGGAAGCGGGGGACACCGCGGAGGACAACAATATTTTGAACATTCTATTAAGACACGCGAAAATTTGTCAAACATAGTTGTATGTTGAATAAAAACGGATTAAAATGTTATCTATGTCAACATAAACGATGTATTCTTTTTCAGGCACAAAAGCAGTGGACGCCCTTCTCACGTCTAAATGGGCAACGGGGAAGAGCCCCGCTTTCACCACGCGGTTGGAAGTCACTGATTACTTACACAAGATGTTACTGCACAAACTTTTCCACAGAGCTAAGAAGGTTAGTTTTCCAAAATTTTGCTTAAGTCTAAGGACGGGTTCGGAAGTGAGACTTGAACTAAGAATTGCCAAGTAAATCCTGAACTTAATAATATAAATGTGAAAGTTTGGATGTTTGTTGCTCAATCACGCAAAAAACGGCTGAACAGATTTTGATGAAACTTGGTACAGATCATACTGAAATAAAAGCATACTTTTTATCCCGGTAAAAAATGGAGAGGTATCCTCCCTCGGGAACGCGGGTGAAACCGCGGGGTGGAAAACTAGTTAAAACAGTTAATATCATAAATATTTGCCAGCAAAATCATGGGTCTTTTATTATCTTAGGTACCGGTCAGTGAACAAGAGTTGAAAGGAAAGTCCAAAAAGAAAGAGTTGGAGAAAACAAGCAAAAGTGGTGATGAAAAGGACGGAGAGAAGAGTCAGGCGAGCGCCTGTGAAGGGAAGGTAAGGTATACAGATTTTTGTCACCTTGGCATTGTAAGAAGTTGGCAACTCATTGGCACCCCTTGGCGATTAATGACTTGACGAATTCTTGTAAACATAAAAATAATACGGGCCGGTTGGCGTGGTTGGTTAATACACTGCCTATCACGTCGCAGGTCGTGGGTTCGATTCCCATCCAGGACACACATTTGTGTGCATGAACATGTCTGTTTGTCCTGAGTCTGGGTGTAATTATCTATTTAAGTATGTATTTACAAAAAAAAAAGTAGTATATGTAGTATATCAGTTAACTGGTTTCCATATTACAAGCTTTGCTTAGTTTGGGATCAGATAGCCGTGTGTGAAAAATGTCCGAGGATATTTATTTAAAAAAAAAAAAAATAATATAAAAAACATCAATTATTTAGCTGATAGAGTCTTACAAAATTAATGTTTCTACTTGGACTGATTCTATTTTTGATATGAGGAGTGAATATGATATGTTTTGAATGTCCAAAGCCTGATTACACCATACTTCAAGCACTATTTTAACTTTCATGTTATGTAGTCATCGATATAGGTATAGACTAGATTCTGGGTCACATACAAAATCCAAGCTAAATGCTATCCGCGTGAGTATATACTTTTACAGCTACATTTGTTTATTGACAAAGGGAGAGAAATGTTTTAAAACAGTTTTAAGTTCAACCTAATTACAACCATAGCACCCAGTAATAAAGTCACAAATATTCAAAATATTATCTAATACTTACGATCATTAGTCACATAAAACGAGCAAAGCAATAAACTACTCCTGTCACTTAAAAGAAATAGACATAAGTTAAAGAACATTTAGTGTGAAATCAACCTTAACATGCAACGAATAAAGTATGTTTTCCCGTTCTCGCCTTGAGAGCTACATCGTTTTGTTTCGTTTATTTTTTCTTCTTCGAAGTTTGTGCGTGTGTTGGCGAGTTTGGCCAAACATTTGTAGCGTTGGTAGCGTGGTTTAAAATATGTAATTTTGTTCAAAATTTTATATTATTTGTTAGTTTAAAGCTTAAAATATATTTTATTCTTTATGTACTTACCGAAAGTAGGATACTCCGGCCGTTAAATTGCTTTTTCGGGCATTATTTTTGCAACTTTTGAATACACACTGCGGCATTGTGAGACGTGTTTATATTGGCTGTGTTCAAACGAAACTAAACAAAATAAGAGCTCACTTTTCAAATGCGCTCTTATTTACCGAGACGTATTTTTTGCGCTGACCCTAAATCTAGTCTATACCTATATCGATGTATGTAGTAAATAGTTTATATTCTGAAATTAAGGCAAAATACTACAGGTCTCCATTAATTACGTGAGCTCAAAATGGGGAGGTATGGTCCAGTAAAATCTCATTTAATTAAGGGACATAATTGAAAATCTCACTTCAACATAAAAAAATAGTCCCTTAAAAACTTAAGCTTAATTCTCACATGAGGGTACTCCAAATGTAACTTAATCTCACCAAAGGGGGCGTAATTAATACATGCCCCCTTTTAAAATCAATCGAACACTGATTCTGCTAAAACTGTGGCAGTTAAAGTTAAAACTCTCCGTTTCAGGACACAAAAGACTCCAAAGAGAAGGAGAAAGAGAAGAAAAAACGCAAGATCCGCCTCGAAATGCACCTGGACCAAGTATTTTTGGATACGGTAGACGCATACGTGTGGATATACGACCCGATGCCGTGGTACTACTGGGTGTGCGGGGCACTTGTTGTCGTTGGAACTATCACTGTGTGCATGTTCCCACTATGGCCTGCTACTGTCAGGTGAGATAATGTCAGGAATCTTGCAAGGTGACGTTGCGTTTTCGATTTATTTTAATTAAAATTTTGTTTTTTGGATCCCGTGGGATAAAAATTTCCCAGTATAAAAAGTATCCTTATGTTTTATTCCAGGATATGATCTACCTGTGTACCATGTTTCGTCAAAATCCGTTCAGCTGTCTGTGCGTGATTGAGCAACAAACATACAAACTTTTACGTTTATAATATTAGTAGGATATCGGTGGTGTTTTATCCTATAAAGATCAATCTAAGTGCACCAGTGAAGTGATTAAATGAATTTCAGGTTGTCCCAAAAAGTCCGTTAAAAGTTTTAGTGGAACAGCCGCCAATTTCACTCAAAACTGACCTGATTTGTACGGACGAGGACTAGATTTTACTGTGAATGTGACAATATAACAAACATGAAAAAAGTATTAATAAAAAATTATAAGTAAAAATACTTTTTGAAAACAAGCTTTGTATTTAGAGTGACGTCACTGTATTTTTCGAGTTATTCTCAGCAGGCCCTTTAATTTAATACCCATATTGTAGGAGTGCATTAAGAAATAATAGTCCACTATCTTAGCTTAATCGGTTAAAGATATCTGCTTCAAAATTGAGTTGCAAGATTCCTTCCGAACAAACATACATACTTACATACATTGCAAGTTAAATAAAAGCTTGTAAAAATGAGACATGGCTTAAAGGTTTACATACCAAGCCAAAAACCTTTTTTTTTATTGCCCTATAAAGGATTAGGAAAAAGAGGTTGCAAGCAGCCTTACTAACAATGTTTAACTTACAGAAAAGGCGTGTACTACCTGAGTATAGCGGCGGCTGGCTTCCTCGTGATGATCATAGCGTTGACGGTGCTGCGTGTGGTTGTATTCTGTCTTGTTTGGATGTTGACGTGCGCGAGACATCATCTATGGCTGCTGCCAAACCTTACAGAGGATGTCGGCTTCTTTGCTTCATTCTGGCCGCTTTATAAGGTTACTATTTTCTTAATTTAGTCGCATTACTTACCGGGCACCCTGTATTCGTGGTTCCGAGAAAATTATGTCCATAAAATACTTGGTAACAATAAAAAAAAATTAACTTACAGTACGAATACCGCGGTCCTGGCTCCGACAGCGAGAAATCATCGAAAAACAAGAAGAAACGCAAGAAAGACAAACTTTCTGACGACGAGGCTGAGAAAGTACCTCTAGTACAAGAACTACCCGCCGACACTGAGAGCGCACCCGTCGCTCAAGTAGACGAACCGATCGAACACACTAAGTATGTATTATAAAATAACATTGTACAATATAAGTTGAAAATTTGTCGCCAAGCACCTATTGGTGTGTTCCGACTAGGGAATGCAATCTCGAGACGAGATCGCCAAGTCGAGATCTCGAGGTATTAGAAATTCGATCTCGGCGAGATCTCGGCATTTTCGAGATGTCGAATGGTTTTCAAAAAGTATTGTTTTACTTAGATAAGTGAAACGTGATTGTAACTGCTTAGATGTGGGATTATGATGCGAGTAAGATAAATTTGTTTGGAATAGATACATAAAATTATTGAAAATAGTCTATATTTTTATAATTATTTATAATGAACAGACAAATCACAATTCAGACTCGTAAAAATAGTGAAAGTGAGACAAACAAGAAAAAAATGGTTCTAGGATTGATTTTGGAAATAGCTCCTTAAAAACAAATAGTGCTTAAAGTGCTGTCGGATGAATGGTATCTTATGTCAGTCGCTATGTAGCCAAAGACGCCCTCTCAGCTTCAACACTAGTTGGTACCAGCGTGAGCAAGCTGTTGTAAGCAAATTAAAAAAAAATACCCCTCCATCCTCCACACTCATAGAGATCCATCTCTTTTTTAATCACGGACTCTAGCCTGTCTGTAGTCGTAGTAACCCACGTGAATGGACTTTTACATGCTTTCAAAGTCTCTTCTCTACTGACGCTCGATCTCGTCAATCTCGGCCGAGATCTCGTAATTTTATGCTTCGAGATTGATCTCGAAAAATGAGGCGAGATCCCATTCGAGATTGCATTATCTAGTGCCGACAGCTGCACTTGAGAACCAGTCTCCATCTAGGCTTTGTGTGCTTACCACCTTCGGCTACATCATCACTTACCATGATCTCACCATGTGGTCAAACACAAGCTTATACAGAATTAAAAAAAACTATATAAATAACTATGTAAATTATTTTGAGAATAAAGTTTCTTTAACCGTAACCGTAATAATCATATAAATATATACTAGTTTTCCACCCCGCGGTTTCACCCGCGTTCCCGAGGAATCTTATCTTTTCCAGGGATAAAAAGTATACTATGTTTTATTCCAGGATATGATCTACCTGTGTGGCAAGTTTCATTAAAATCCGTTCAGCCGTTTTTGTGTAATTTAGCAACAAACATAGAAACCTATTAACTAGCTGTCCCTCGTGGTATCCAACACTAAAATAATTTTCAATTCGAACCACTAGTTCCAGAGATTAACGCGTCCAAACAAACTCTTCAGCTTTAATAATATGAGCATAATTATCCATAGATCAGATCCAGACATAGAGCCGACGTCACAGCCGACAGACAAGCTCTCCGAGTCGGAATCCGAGAACAGTCAGCGATCGTCCACCGATAGAGACTTCGAGATAGTAGAGCCCGGGGATTTAGAGCCGGACCCTAGAGAGGACAACACTACTTAGATAACCGCTTATCACTACTAGAACGCACTGGGACGAGGTAATATTTGTTTTTTTTTACTGGGCTTAGGATATTTCTGCCAATGTCTTAATATTTTATTCTGTGGTGAAAAAACGATACAGCGTTTCTCAAAGTTTTTTGTATTCGTCCCCTATGTTAGAGTCGTAGAGGGTACGAAGATATACGCTATGGATGCTTTCAAATGAATTTGAGCTTATAAAAATCCATAATTCAAATGTTATTTTTGTTATTTTACCACGTTTTTATTGCAATTCAAATTTTGAGCACTTCCCGATTAGTTATCTGGCTGAATCTGCATTCTAAATCCATAAAACGTGGTTTTTAAATTAACTTTAATACTTTCTCATTTTTCTTCTCAGTCTATTTATTGTCTTAAAAAAAACCATTTATCATTAAAATTAAAAACATTTTTTTCTAATTGAACATTTTTTTATTGCAGTTTTAAAGGGAAATAAGAGTATTTGGGGACTAGGAGTTTGAGAAACCCTGCAACTTACCATCAGTCACGTCATTATCAATTTGAGATTGAGGAAATGCAACAACCCTGTAATTACTATAGTTTCATAAACCAGAGTAAAATCTTAGTTCTCTGTCAATCACTCCGTTGAATGTCAAGACTGTGTAATTACAAAAATCCAAAGCAGAGATATTTGAACTCAAAAAGTCGAGGAATCAAGAATGAGTGATGTGATCTTTCTCAGCACAAAAATTATAATTAATTGCGTTTTTTTTAATACACAACAATTTCTATAATGTATAATAGTAACGAAAAAATCTTCTTGTCTACTTAAAATTTCTACTTATTGTTGTTGTTTATTTATAACAAATTGTCAAAATCAATCAATCTTATGGTGTATTTTGTTTTATATTATTTCAATATCAAAATATCTAACTGAAATTTTAAGAACACTTTTATATCTTTACCATAGATTATAGAAATTGCGTGACCTAAATATAAACCTTTACTTAAAATAAACTACTAAAGAGTGTGTTTCCACAGCCCGTGATTTTAAAAATTAGGTTATACAATTCCCACAAAGAAAAACTATTAACGCAGCTTGGGGAGCGTGTCGTCCAGTGGGAACGCATCTTAAGATCATTATATGATGTTCAAGTATTAATTATGTCGCTGTAAAATTAACCTTATATCTTTAACTTAAGGTTCATCTGTAACCATCACAAAACATTATTTTAAAGTGATAAGGTTAATAATTGTATGACATATAACGAATAAAATACTTATAATTACTTAAAATTTTCCTAGTGTACCTTATTGCTGTGGCAATAACGACTAAAATAGCTTATACCTAACCTCAGTCTTGGTGCGTTCACAAATAAATTATATCAGAGACTGTAGACGTTAGGTTACAATTAAATTTAGGATAAATTTCGAAGTATTTCATGGTCGTGGGGGATTTGTTCTCGTTTTTGTTGATACCATACATTTTGGTTAGTGAATATTCTCAATAAATGTCTACTTTTGTCCAAAATAATAGATGATTTTGAGAAATGAGTTGGTTTCAATTTCATTAAAATTTTGTTGGTACTATCTGCGACGTAACAACTATGTAGTTGATTTAAGACAAATTATTCGTATTTAATGCAATTTTGTTGCTTTGCATATTTATGTTTTATTGATATATAAGGTCCGACATAAAAAAGGAAGGTTTAGTTATCTTAAACTTCTGTAAAATCCTTATACTTGAAACTGAACTCTACTCTGACTACAAAGATCTTATTATCGAAAATACATTATGTCGGGCCGATCCGAAATGTAACCGATTGGAATAAAACCACACTTATCTAAATGCAACATTGTTCAATTTGAAAGGTAATTCTGAATTCCAATATTTCCTTTTCACAAAATATAGTGGTTTTTTCAATAAGGTGTCTTATTCCAATCGCGTATGAACGGATTTATTAAATATTTTGGTGCTGTCTTTTATAAGTCAAATGTAGACTTGCGTACATTTTGGATTTATGTGCATTTTTTTCTCACAAACTTTTTTTTTTTGTAAATACGTTGGTAATCGTATCCAGATCTTATTGGTGTTACATAAATGACGTGAAATAATTTTAATCAAATGTAATTCAATAAAACGATACTCTTTTTAAAAACTGTTTTTATTTAAACAACAAGCATACTTTTGTCGATCCATAACCTAATATTATAAATTGCCGCGTTTCTCTTGTTCTAACTCTATGGATTCAAAGAGAGTTTTGAAGTTTCCAGCGCCAAATCCCTGTGAAAAAAAAAACAAATTAATACGTCACAAAATTAGAAAGTGACAGTGCGATACGTAACATTAATAATAGGTCATCGCGCCGCTCTGACTAGATGCCGCCGTCATACTTGAAAAACTAACTACGCCTAAATCGAACCCGAAGCGTACCCGAGCTGAACCGAGCCCAGTCTCGTATCAAGAAATGACACCATTCAGTTGTCGCGACACAATTTTTCACGCACACTAGCATCCTTTCAAATACCCACTAAAATATTGAGCTGTTACTTACATTATGATTCCGTCTCTGTATAACTTCCAGGAATAACGTGGGTCTATCCTGTGTATTCTTTGTGAAGATCTGCAGCAGATATCCGTCGTCGTCGTAGTCTATGAGTATGTTGAGACGTTCTAGGATGTCTATGCTCTCGGCTACTTTGACTCTGCTATTTTTTAGTTGTTCTCTTATCAGCTTATAGTATTTTGATGGTATGGAGAGGAACTCCACGCCGCGGGCTCTAAGGTTTTCAATCTAGTACATAATTAATTATTAAAAGGTGTAATTTGGTTTATAGGAAGATACATCCCTAAGTGAGTGCTATGGGCGACTTTTTCTTGTAAATGCAGGACAGCTAAAAGTTAACCAAATATAGGTTGACAATCCATACTAATATTATAAATGCGAAAGTGTGTCAGTTTGTCTGTCTGTTACCTCTTCACGCTTATACCGCCGAACCGATTTGGATGAAATTTGGTATGGGGTAAGAGAAGGACATAGGATACGTATTATACCTACCGGGAAAAGATAAGATCCCTCGGGAACGCGGGCGAAACCGCGGGGCAGAAGGCTAGTAAGAAATATAATATGAAAATCATCATAATGAACCATATAGATTAAAAACAGAGTGTTAGTTTTTATATAAAGGTGATCGACTAGCTTTCGGACGTCTAAATATGTGACTACCGTCGTCAATAGACATTAGCTATAACTAAGGAGATTTTCAATGTATTCCATTCCTCTTACAATGCCTAGAAAGCTACTGGCTCTATTGGCGACAGACTTTCCACTTGAGGGTAACCAGTCATAGTCGAATGGGAACCAACAATTAATTGTAATTAATTCATGTTGATAAACGATTACTATCGCGTTTGCGATTACGAAATGGCAAAGATCGATGCCCTTCTTGAAGACGTCACAATGGAAGTTTCATCGGAATTACGTCACAATATCAGTTCAAGAAATCTTATTAAGTACCGGTTGTTTTAAATGCCTTATGCATAACCTACCGCAGTAATAATATCCTCAGTATTTATAGCGATATGCTGCACCCCAGCGCCACCATGGTACTCCACGTACTCTTGGATCTGACTCTTCTTCTTCCCAGGAGCTGGTTCGTTGATGGGCATCTTCACTGTCTCCTCCCAATTTGCCATCACGATGGATCGTAAGGCTGAATATTCTGTGCATACTTGCTTATCGTCTACTGACCAGAATCTGAAAGATTTATGATTGATAGGTATTTAAAAAGGTGAAACTCTTCTATTTTATTAATTGCGGTCGTTATATAATTTGAGTTGAATATTTTATTTAATGCTTAGAAGAAGAACGACTTTTTGTAAAAAATACAAAGGGCGTAATTTTTGGAACGAAGTTCCTTATCGCGCGTTGTGAAAGGGGGCTAGACGGAAAAAATGCTCACGAAAAATTTACACCGACACTTTTAGTGTCAGTGTCACTTTATTGTAAGCTGTGCGACGTGCGCATGTTTCTCTGTCTGTCTGTCTCTCTCTCTGTCTCTCTCTCTCTCTCTCTCTCTCTCTCTCTCTCTCTCTCTCTCGTATAGAAAGCAAGCCAGATATTTTTTTCATTTATCTTTTTTTACCGTTTATCTATTATATATACTTATAATATGTATAATATATATATATATATATATAAATAGAAATGTTTTTTTTTTAAATATACATATACTCTCTCGACTTATATAACTTCGTTCCATCCGGGTGTCCCTTGACACCTCTCAAGTTTTTAATACTTTTTTCTCATCGCGGTTTCAGACAACCACACAACTACATTATTCGATAGGTAAATTGTTAACCAATTACCTGTGGAACTGGAGACAGCGTTCATACCAAGAAGCAGTTTCTTCCATTGCGTTGTCAGGCTGATTGCCGACCACGTGGTCTATGAAATTGATCTCTATCTTAGGCCTGAAATCAAATAAGGAACAATTTTAGACGGCGTAAAAATAACTTTTTAATTGCCCTACTAGGTTACTGCTCCTATCCTAAAGGTCGTAGCTTGATGCTTCAATATGAGCAAATAAACGGGTTATCTGACGCAAATATTTTTTTTATATCCCTGAGGGAGAATACCACGTTAAAAAACATAAAAATGTCTTCTCTATGGATCTATGGAATGTTAATTATAAATGTTACTTACAAAAATGTGTTAATAGGATCGTTTTTTAGAAGCTGATAACCCGGTAGAAACGGTCCAGTGTACTTGGTTCTGTCGACGAGAGTATGTGTGTTGTCGCCGTACTGAAAAATAAAAATTTCTTCACAAAAATACGCGCCAAAACTCAGGTTATAGAATAGGACCTTCGAGCCAGATGTACCTTTTAACCTTTTATCATGGGAAATCTTCATAAACATAGAAAGCAATTCAATCAATGCATATCAAATTTTAAATTCAAATTGAAACAATTGAAAATCACCGGTGTGTTCCGACAGCTGCACTTGAGTGCTAGTTCCCATCTAGGCTTTGTGTGCTTACCACCTTCGGCCACATCTTCACTTAGGTACCATGGTGAGAGATTGTGGTCAACCACAAGCTTATTAAAAAAAATAAAAAATATTGAATTTGGAAGGACAGTTTAATTCTGCCTTTGTAACAAATTTTCGAAAAGTAGGGGAGCGACGGCGCAGACCTAAGGAACATTACCGTAAGGAGAGGTGTCGTAAGACGTTTTCTCGTATGAACACTTCGTGTCCAGTTCAAAACTGTCCTACTTCTTGACTGGCACCGACTCCAAAAAGAACTGTTTATAAATATTAAATAGATATATAAATATCAATAATTTTGTTGATTGTCCTTTAAGGCTCTTGCTTTGAAATTAAAATATTATTCTTTACTTTTTAGTTTATGTTTGTACATAGGTATAGGTTACAGTTTTGAAGTCGGTTTTAGTTTTTTATTTTTAAAAATAATTTTATTTTAAATTTTACTTTTGCATATAAACATTATTTTGAATTGTAGTTTTTCGAATACAAAATGCTGATTTTGGTTGTTCAATACAGGCAATTTGTAGATTATTGGCGCTTAGTTCTGTTCACACAATTAGTATATAGATAGATATGCATGTCTTTTTAACCGACTTCAAAAAAAAGGAGGAGGTTCTCAATTCGTCTGTATGTTTTTTTTTTTTTTGTATGTTTGTTACTCGATTTCTCTGCCAATTATGAATAGATTTTGATGATTCTTTTTTTGTTTGGTAGATCATACTTCAGAGGTGGTCCCATTTAAATTTTGTCGAAATTGATTAAGCACTTTTTGAGAAAATCAACAAAAATGAAAAAAATTATGTCTCGTTTGATAAACCTTAGTGAATCAAACTGAGTCGTTGAGCATGACTTTTTGGATTTGGATGAAATTTCGTGTGTATACTTCAATGGGTTCTTCGATGGTTTTAAAATACAATTGGACCCGGTAGGTGGCGCTGGAATCGAGTTCCAAGATTTGTTTTAATTTCAGGGCAGGACGACGTCTGCCGGGCCCGCTAGTTATATATTATATTTTACCGACCAGACCCGATTTCAGGACAAACTAGTTTTGCCTAGGATAACATATAATAAGGAATAAACTTTAAAAATTAAAAAATAAAATTATTTTTAAAAATAAAAAACAAAAACCGACTTCAAAACTGTAACCTATACCTATGTACAAACATAAACTAAAAAGTAAAGAATAATATTTTAATTTCAAAGCAAGAGCCTTAAAGGACAATCAAAAAAATTATTGATATTTATATATCTATTTAATATTTATAAACAGTTCTTTTTGGAGTCGGTGCCAGCCAAGAAGGACAGTTTAATTCTGCCTTTGTAACAAATTTTCGAAAAGTAGGGGAGCGACGGCGCCGACCTAAGGAACATTACCGTAAGGAGAGGTGTCGTAAGACGTTTTCTCGTATGAACACTTCGTGTCCAGTTCAAAACTGTCCTACTTCTTGACTGGCACCGACTCCAAAAAGAACTGTTTATAAATATTAAATAGATATATAAATATCAATAATTTTGTTGATTGTCCTTTAAGGCTCTTGCTTTGAAATTAAAATATTATTCTTTACTTTTTAGTTTATGTTTGTACATAGGTATAGGTTACAGTTTTGAAGTCGGTTTTTGTTTTTTATTTTTAAAAATAATTTTATAATGAATAAGATCATTCAAAAAGTGGATGACCTATTACCTACTACGTAACCTACTTAGCTTTTATTTGAAGTAAAGATGTAGGTAGCTAATATAAATACCAGGTACGTTTCAAATAACATTGTTGTTTACAATATTGCATTAGCAATGAATTATCTACTTATTCATAAGAAATATGTTAAACAACATTCTTACGGTGTTTTCATGTTGTTTGTATAAATTTTATTTACTTATTTACCAACAAACACTGCGTCACTAGAATAAATAAATAAATCACGAACAAAAACAACTGTATGTCTACATAAACACACATCAACACACACTTTATACAAAAGCCAATACACCAAAAATATTCTCACTCGTAAAGGTCATTTTAATTTGGGAAGAATTATGTATTGGAAAAGCTTACTAATTTTGGGGCTAATTTATCATAAAACTATAATAAACTATTACAATTGATTCGGTTACCAGTTCTAAACCTGTGTTCTTCCACCGTGCTGTGGTTTCCTCACGATGTTTTCCTTCACCGAAAGCTAAGCTCATTGTAGGATTCGAACCCACGTATTTGTCCTTCGCGAGGTTAAATAGAAAAACAAAAAATCACTTACGGTCTTCAGAACTGCCATTCTAACAACTCCAAAATCGTCTTTTTCTTCCCATAAATCCTTAACTACTTTAGCGCCTTGTTTCCTGGCATACTCCAGAATATAGTCCAAGTTTTCCACTTGGAAGGCCACGTCTTTGACAAAGTCACCGTGTGATGCCACCTCATTGGTCAACTCGGTTTCCATCGGTTCGTATTGACTTTGGAAGACGAAAATTATCTGTAAAATAATTGGCACATTTATATACCTATAATAACTAGCTGTCCACCGCGGTTTCACCCGCGTTCCCATGGGATCTTTTTCTTTTATTCTGTAAGCTTGTGTTTGACCACAATCTCACCATGGTAAGTGATGTGTGGTAAGCACACAAAGCCTAGATGGGAACTGTCTCTCAAGTGCAGCTGTCGAAACACACCGATAGGTGCTTGGCGACCGATTTTCAACTTGAGGGTAGTAAGTAGCCAGCCAGTCGGGTACTACAAAGTACCCTACCACCGTGCTATGGTTTCCTCACGATGTTTTCCTTCACCGGAAGCTCAAGCTCATTGTAGGATTCGAATCCTTGACCTTCGCCGCGGTATCCGACGTCACTACCACTGAGCTATCATCGCCTTAGATCCTACTTTTATATCTTTTCCCGATATAAAAGTATCCTAATTTTATTCCAGGATATGATATCATGATATGCATGCCAACTTTCATCAAGATCGGAGTAGTAGTTTCGGAAATTAGCCCGGACAAACATCGTGACACGAAATTTTTACATATAAAGATATGTAGGTAGGTATTGTATTACCAGTTACTAAAAAATGAGATGTATGTGTCGATATTTCGATCAAGTTGAATTAGGAACTTGATCAACGTGAACATTTAAAATAATTATTATTTAAACAATCACATAATTATTAATAAGTTCTCAATGTTGCTCACCTTATTAAGTTTGACAGCATGTGAAGCTATTTTCCTGGAACCTGTTTCTAAGCCGCTGTAGGCAAGTGGCTCGAAGCCGAACCTCGCCACGTAGTAACTGGCTGCCTAAATAAAATAACAAATATTTATTGTATATTTATATTTCATTTATTATTTATAGCATGAATATTTAGTTTGGTTTAGTACTTAGGACATCACAAACAGTTATGTAAGTTATCATTATTATGTATGTAGCTATCCCCCGCGGTTCCATCCGCGTTCCCAAGGGAATATCTTTTCCCGGGATTTACATCCTTTGTTATATGGAGGCAGCCCCGGATCTAGGGGGCAAACCGGGGCACCTACCCCGGTCGGCAGTTTCATGGGGGCGCCAAAATCATAATATAAATTGTTTGAAAAATAAATTACCTAAAAGTTTGTACAAAAAAATATAGAGCACAAAATTAAAGGGTCCTTATTCTCCCGGCCCCAAAAATGCCATTCATGTTTGACTGTTTTTTTTAACAATTTATCTCAAACGCAGGAGAGAGAGGGCGCCACTACCAAATGTTTGCACCGGTTCGAAAAAATCCTAGACCGGAGCTGTAATTAAGGATAATACACCTGTGTGCAAAATTTCATTAAAATCCATTCAGCCGTTTTTGCATGATTAGGTAACATCCAGACACCTAAACATACACTTTTGCATTAGGATATGATTATCGGTGCTCTGTGATAGATTTTCAACAGAGGACTGTACCTACCTACCTAGATAGAACCCACAACTCTTGCTACGGCATTCGACGTTACTTACTGAGCATTGCATTTGAGAAAGTAGATACTAAGATTTACCTGTTTCGCATTTGAGACCCAATATGTGAGATGGTCGAACGCAAGAAATCTACCATTGTCTGGTTTTCTACCTTTGTCTGTATAGGAGGTCTGAAAAAAGAAAATAATATCATTAATTTGGAATATAATGAAATGAGTTGTATATTTTCGAATAGGTCGTTTTATATTGACTATCTACGGATATTTTTAAATTAGGAATGTTGACAAACATGATCTTTTTTTAAATTATAGTGATTTATGATGACTTTAATGTACAAAAGATTTACCTTTTGTGATGACATTTCTAATTAAAAGTAGCTTTCCTAAGATTTTTAGATGTTTTATATAATGGTTAATACCTACCTAGAAGCGTTTTATAATGTAAGTATTTTAAATACAGACAATATTCTACAATTAATCTTTTGTAAATATGTAAGTAGAAAACTACTTATGTACTTATTACAATTTAAAACTGCATTCTTTCCATTAGTAGTTTTTAACTTGAATCGTTATTCCTATTTAATTTGTATGTTAGTTTTGGGACAACCGTCCCATCTACACAAAGGGTAAAATGTTTCATTCAATAAAAAATACTATGATCTCCACATCCTATTATTATCTAGGTACAAATTAATGAGGCATTTTAGTTGTCGTACCTACCATTGTGTTGATTATATAAGAATCCTGAAAGTTATTATTATATTATGTCACTCACTTAACTCAACTTAAAACGCTACAGTTCTTACAAATATTCCCATGGAACTGATACGTAAATAAACTCGAATGGTTTTATATCGGATACAGAAAACAGCAGGTTTGTAATAAAATTAGTATTTATACAAAAACAAGCTTATTGTAAAGCTGCGTGCACATTAAAGTTTCTATAGTAATATTTTTTTTAAACTGAACTGTTGTTTTCTCTTTAAAAACTAATGTTTTATTATTGTACCTAAGTACCTACTAAGATTTCAGGATCGAATCACATCAATAGATATTAGAAAAGATTCTTCTCTTTCACCTTGTTCCAAGATTTGTTTTATTATTCCACTGTGCAATAACCTTTATTTTATGACAAACTGGCTGATGGCGCGTTGTTGTTGATCAAGGTATCCAACAAGTTGTCCCGTACCTACTTACATCACACAGTGCTTTGATATGCTTTTGTGTCAGACCAAAAAATATACCAATAAAGAGTTTTAGTTTTTGGAACGAAGTTCCTTATCGCGCGTTGTGAAAGGGGGCTAGACGGAAAAAATTCTTACGAAAAATTGTCCCGACACTTTTAGTGTCAAAAGTGCGTTGACCTGTCTCTCTCTCTCTCTCCCTCTCTCTTTTCATTTCTATATATATATATGAAATTATTAATAAATGTTATTTTTTTTTAATATATTATATATATACTCTCTCGACTTATATAAGTTATATAACTTCGTTCCATCCGGGTGTCCCTTGACAACTCTCAAGTTTTTTTTATTCCATTAGTGACAATCAGGCAGGCGGGTCACCTGATGGTAGTCACTACCGTCGCCTATAGACATTCGCAATACCAGGGGAATTCTCATGCCAATGTGTTGTACACCTTATTAAAATGGCACCATAAAGGCAACAGGATATCATTCGTTGCCTTTATCGTTGGGGTATGGTTATTTCATATTGAGGCATAAAAATCATGTCCTTACTTATATTATATAAAGTTTTTATCTCTAATAGTTAGTTTTTATGTCAAGAAATCATACAATCTCTCGGGAACGCCAACATAAAAGATACTTCTACAGGTTGACTTACATGATCTTTCCTGTATACCTACATATACCTACTTAGATAAGTTTAATACCTAAAAGGTTAAATTTTGTCCACTCTACTAAACAAGTCGAACCACTGTGAATGATTCTCGATAGGTACTTAAATGAAATGCAAATGTGATTCGATATAGAAAACTGGTTAAAACAACAACTAAAGCACAGAGGTGGGGTGGCGATGGTTTGGCGTCATTACTCGTACCCTGAGTTGCTTTCAACGTCAAAGTCAAAGTGAAATTCATTACAAAGGAACCAGAATCATATTAGGCATCCATCCTTGACGGCTATAAGCCTACTGAATTTTCGACCTTTATTCAGCTTTTGAGAATTGTCATATTTTTTGAATAAGGAGCATGTTGTAAGTTATGTTTATGTTTTAGTTATATCGCCATTTTTAGGGTTCCGTACCCAAAGGGTAAAAACGGGACCCTATTACTAAGACTTCGCTGTCTGTCCGTCTGTCCGTCCGTCTGTCTGTTACCAGGCTGTATCTTAAGAACCGCGATAGCTAGTTTTTTATTTGTATGTTGATTAAATTCAGAAACTGAATTTTAAAAAATGTTTACTTGTTACCGCTCCAGATAGATTTCATATTTCCGGGGTAAAAAATATGCGCTATTTTATTTAGTTTTATACACTAATTGGGATATTTATTGGTAAATTTCGAAGTGAATTAATTCTTTAACAATTTGTATTTCAATCTTTATGGCAATAGTATAACACTTAAATTTGTATAAAAAGGTTCTTGAAATTGTGTCATTTAAAGATCCATTGCGAATTTAGCAGTTAACCTATTTAAATTAAAAACTTAATCAAAATAAGAATTCCGTACAAAAAATTATTTCCCTAAAAACCGTAAGGCGCGAACTTCACAGCATAAAATGTTACCGATAAGCGCAGTGGTAGTCTCTACCCCACGTCAGTCGCGCTTCGAATCCGGTACCAGTCGGCCGCCACTTATTGTGCTGCTATTTCAAAATGTTGCGCAATATAGCCACTAGAATTTTCCATGACATTCTACTATATTGGTCTACGATCTTTTATATAACTATCGCGACGTAAAGTCTGTTTTTTTAGCGAGATAGTAGGTAATTTGACAAGTGTAAATGTCAAATCCCAATTTTATATTGCCAGCTTTTGATATATTGAGGGATCAATTTTTTTTTAATTTTTTTTTTGTGTAAAAGTCCCCTTCGTTTATCTTTAACTAACGTGACATTGGCGGAATTGTGCTACTGGCTACTGTCGCCATTAAACCATAGAAGAAGATGAAGATATATTGAGGGTTTCTCTGTCTTATCTTTCAATAGTTTTTTTACGCCTATTACCTCTACCCTTATTAGCGAACGTATTTTAGAAACAACCCCTAATGTGGTTATGATGGGTTCGAATCCTACAATGAGCTTGACCTTTTGGCACAGAATAGATAATAGTAATACCCTTTCGGTGAAGGAAAACATTGTAAAAAAATTATGACGCAATGGTAGGGTACTTTGTAGTACCTGTCTACCTAGCTTACACTTGAGAGTCAGTTTTTTTCTAGGCTGTGTGAGATATGAATATAGAAAGGTAGACATGTAAATAGTTCAATAAGTAACAAGATAAAACATAAAAATATTTATTATTTACAAAATAGAAAACATTATTCCAGGTACAGAGTCATAACTAACTATAATTTACCATCATCTAACTGAATAATTTTTATAGGGTTCTGTGGGTGGAGATCCGGGATAGAACAATAGCAATTTTTAATGGTCCTATCTCAGTTACGTAATGTCGTCATGACGCAATAAGTGCAATTTGGGTGATTACACCAATCAACGACAGTTGACTACTTAAACGACAAATAAGTTTTGACAATAGCCTCTCTCTACATGCATAGATAAACCCTGTGATGTGTGCGGTGTGCGTTAAATGTTTCTAATGTAGGTACATATTTTATATAAGCAAATACAACAATGTCATAGCGCTGGGCTAATTTACAGATCCACATAATTGCTTTTATCATTTTTGTACGGAACCCACCGTGTCCGAGTCCGACTCAAACTTGGCTGTTTTTTAACTGACTTCAAAAAACGAGGTTCTCAATTCGACTGTATGTTTTTTTATTGTTTTATTGTTTATTCGCCACTGTTCAATGGCGTATAAATATAAAATAACTTTCAAGAAATATATAAAAAGCTTTAAATATTTACAAATATGTATCTAGGTATATCAAGGATCAAAATAATTATTATACTAAGCAATGTTTGTCTTCAGAACTTCTTGTTGCTCCTTCACCTCACTCTTGGATGACTCCAGGAGCTCAATAGCTTCAAACACCCACTTGTAGTTCATCGCACCAAAGCCCTGGAATTAAAATACTTAAAAAAGCTTTTAACTTAAACTTGCAGTGGTGCTAAGATAAAATCCTGCCCATGTTATTTAACGTATTCTCTGTTCTTCTTCAGCACTAATGCTGCTCAAAATTGCCAGGCACCTACCGTATGCAGTTGTACTTGAAAGCCTAGTTACCTTGGCTTTGTATGCTTATCACCATAGACTACATCATCACTTCTCGTGATAACGTCATTTCAACATCTCTATTTTTTAATTCAGTTGTTTTCTTTAGGTATGTAACTCTTCATTATTTTTTATCCTCAGTGTTTTTATGGAGGTTAGGTTCACCCGCGACTTCGGTCGCGTGGGAGTCTAATCATTACTTTTTGGATTGATTTTGAAAAATTATGCCTTTGTTCTCAGGGTTTAAGGTGTGCCGTTAAGCCGTGAAAGCCAAGCAGCTAACAGACAGACAATTTGATTTTCAAATTTATTTAGATCTAGTTTTCCGCCCCGCGGTTTCACCCGCGTTCCCGATGGATCTTACCTTTTCCCGGGATAGCAAATATCCTATATTTTATTCCAGGTATAAGATCTACCTGTGTACAAAGTTTCATCAAAATCCGTTCTGTAGTTTTTGGGTGAAAGACAAACAAATATTCACATTCATAATAGTTATTGAGATAAACAAAGGATTATTAAGGTGACTTATACAAACCCTGTGGTTTCTCCTCTGCAGCACTTCAACAAAAAGCGTCGGTTGAGGTTGAACGTGCTTGGTGAACGCTTGGAGCATATAACCTCTTTCATCAAAGTCAATCAGAATGTTGTTTTCCTCCAACGCATCTAAACTTTCTGCTACATTCACTGAACTGTCCTTTAGTTTCTCTCTAATAAGTTGGTAGTACGTCGGCGGCCATGTTAGAATTTCAGCTCCTCTAGATTTTAGGTTACGCATCTGTGAAAATTATATATTAGGTAAGTTAGGTTTTGGCGGTGCTCTACCATGCGACCAGATAATCTTTAATTTGTTTTTATTAAAATATTAAATTTATTAAATTAAATATATTTTCTTGCCATAACCCAGAAATTTTGAGTACATTATTAATTTATAATGTTTCCTTTAAATTATTCAAATAGATAACTACAAACGATTAATTCTTGAGAAATATCGGCAGAAATATAATATATACATCTGTCGATATTTTATTTTAGTCTTCTTATTTTTTACTCCGGCTTTTTTCCTAGTGAGAGACTTCAATAAGCTGGCATATTATCATTTTAGTATTGATTTAGCATTACAAAATATAATGAATCTTACCGTAGAAACAATGTCGTCGGTATACAAAGCAACATGCTCGACCCCCGATGTTCCTAGAGCTTTCACAAACTCGCTTGCTTTGCTTGTCGGGCGCAGACCTTTAGCAGCTTCGTTCATGGATAGCTATTGCAAAACATACCATTAAACATCTCAATTCAATATGTACGTAATGAAGTTACGTTTAATGAATGAATTTAAGGTCTCATTTCCACGGAGAAAAGACTATGGACATAGAATTGATATTCATAGAACTTGTGTATATTGACTAAAGTTTAAGGTGGGCCGATCCCGGCGGCACTGCAATGCCGGGCCGACCCGTGACGGGAGTGGAGCGAGCCCCGTACATCCCGTCTGATTACAAAAATCAGTTTAATATACTGGTCCCTCAGTGAGGGAACTTTCAGATATTAAGCTGAAAAGAACAGATACTACACTTTGATCTTAGCCAAAAGGCCGAGAAGCGATACCGAACTTAAGTTCTCGCGGAGGGTCATTAAATCGGGGAGACTCTTAACATCGCGATATAGGATTTTCCTACATCACCAAATCCAAACGTACAGCGCCACCTATGGAAAGACAGTTGAACTACTTGTAGGTAGTACGGGCCTCACTGTGCGTGAGTACTATTTATATCTTGATACTCACGAGGACGGATTCCTCAGGATTAGTAACAGATGCAGAATTAATGCAAGAATAGGGCACCAAGTCATATTTGTAATCAACGCACCAGAATCTGAAAGAGAAAACAATGAAAATAAAGATAAGCAATAAGAGGCACAGTCACATGTGAAATAATCTATGAAAATATAGCTATGAGATCTAAAAACAGCAGACAATTTGATAAACAATGAATTTACTTGCAGACTAGCTTCTGCACCACTTTCACAAGAGATACAAAATACACCGGTGTAAAAAATAAGTTTTGTACAATAGCAAAAATAAATGGCACCCAAAATTTTCTAAAATTCGTTGGAGAAATCTTTCTTGCTTTATCTTTCTTATATTATATTTATCTAACCTGTGCATATTAAGGTTCTTCTCATACCAGGATACAGAATCTTCAAGAGTTCCATCGGCCATATTTCCTTCAACATGATCTATGTACATCAAATTAGTATCTGGTCTGCAATTTTAAAACAAATCCTTTAGTTTCTTTACTACTCGCTTATTATGCTACCTTGGTTATACCAGAACATTAATTATATCAATTCATCTAGCCTTAGTTATTCTATTAGGTGTAAATTATATCATAATGCACCAATGAATATTTTTTTATATTTAAACATAATCAATATTTGTCCACCTTCAACAAGCATGTCTTGCAAAACACTCACGCCATCTAACGCAAAAAAGGAAAGGCTGTTGAATTCATACATTTTGACTCTTATTTGTACGCTTTTCATTGATTACAATTTATTACTGGTACAAGAAAATCTTATTACTAACATACCAGAATGATTATTGAAATTAAACTTACAGCACTGTATTGAGAACATCTTCCTCCAAAGGTTCGTATCCTGGTAAAAATAATCCGTTATATTTACTGCGGTCTATGAGAGTGTGCGTGTTATCTCCATACTGAAAAATACGTTTATGGTATTCGCATTATCCGATTTAAAATCAAAGGGGCCAATACCCTACGGTGAGATAAGCTAACTGTGATTACAATTACAAAATATATTTCCCATAAAGCATCGAAATTAACAAAATTTTTGTTAATTTCAGAAAAGATCTTGGAGCTATCTCAATTTAAAACAAACATAAAACCAAATGGCATGACAGTGGACCCATGTGCAAAGCAACTTGTTTTCCTTATTCTAAACTTATCTAGAGTTACATTTTATTATAATTATTACTTTTTCAAGAATCCCAATAATTCCGTTATTTCAAAATCAATAATCTATCTCTTGTAATTGTCTTTTCAACGAGACTGCCAAACGGTAACTGTTTGCAGTGCGCTACGTACGATGTGAGTTTAAACGATAAAAAGGCTTGCTAAGCAATGTGACACGCGTAGGTACATATGTGTCCCAACAACCATAATTCAAAATACTCACAGTCTTTAAGACGCCAAATCTTAAAATTCCATCATCATTCTTCTCCTCCGTGATTCCTTTAACTATTTCTGCTCCACCTTCCTTAGCCCTGCGAAAGAGCTCGTCTAAATTCTGCACTTCAAAAGCGACGTCTTTTACAAAGTCTCCATGTGCGGTTAGATCCTTGGAGATTGCACCACCAGTTGTTGTTGGAGACTCAAAGACTATTGTAATCTGTTTAAAAATTAAGGAATAATTTTATGTAATCTGGAAATAAATTTAAGTTTCTGAAAAGCAAATAGCAAATACGTAATGAGAACATGGCAAAAACCCTGACAAAATGTCACGTCACGTTAATGGTGATTTTAAGCTACCATCAGCAACTCAACTAATAATTGGAGATAATAATAATAACATCTACAAAAATATGCTCAGTTATATACTTTAAAGTGTTGTACAAAAACAAGCTTTGTCCGATTTGGTCAATGCTTGTTTTGCCATGAATTTTCATATAGTTTGTAAGTAATGTTTGTCTTTACCTTGTTAAGTCTAACAGCGTAAGACAGCACGGGCCTGCTCTCTGTAGATTGACGGACGCCCAAAGGTTTAAAACCAAACCTCGTCACAAAGTAACTTGAAGCCTGAGAATGCAATGTGGACATGAATAAATAAATTGGAAACGATGAAAAGTGTGACATAATAATATACAGACGAATAGAGAACCTTCTCATTTATTGAAGTAGGTTAAAAATCGTCTAGAACATCGAATATTAAATCGGGTACGCTGAATAATCCAATAAGTATCAAAACAACTGACAACAATTTTACAAGTTAATTCTCTTAATAAAAATTAATTAGTTATACTTTAGAATAGACTTATTTTATTGGGACTTTTTATGCTTTTAATATAAACTATTCTGGGTGGGTATTATTATCATACATTCAAAAATTAAGTATAATTCTTATTTACCGAGAAAATTTAATGCTATTAGGTACATACTTAAGGTTAAAAACGTTTGCATTTCTCACCGTTTTTGCATTGGCCACCCATAATACAAGGTGATCGAAATTAACCACTTTTCCTTCCACACGTCTATTATTTTTAGCTTTCGTCATCTTTTTCTGAAATAATAAAAAAAAAACATCGGAAATCACTCCAATTAACGTTTACTAAATTGATGTTATAAAGAACTTGGTCAATGTGGCACTGCCGAGCGCCCAACTTATTTCGAACATTTGTTACGAACTAACTTGCACGTGCTAGCTTAGGTTTTTATGAAGTATTGGGTCGAACGACTGTCCCAATCAGTTAAGTAATTTTCATCTCACCTACCTAGTATTTGATTCGTACTGTTAGAGACAGAATGGTACAAATATTCGATTTTAATTTCATTTATAGCTGTAAAATTATTATAGCAATAACTAGAGCAACGGTGTAACATAATTATCTTTTATTTTAGACATTGTAATAATGTTGTGTCTGTCTATCTGTCTTTATCATTGTATAATATGAAGCTATGTTCCTTTTGTAGTTAGGTAAGTGGTGTAATTGATTGTTATATCATATTACGGTGGTAGATATTTTTTACTACGCTATTTACTGAGTGTTAATAAACTGTTCCAGTTGTTACCAAGTTGTTAACAAATTTTCTTTTGCGGTTGCTATTATTTTGGAAGAAATTAGTTCCAAGAGTAGGTACCTACCTACTTACTACGCTGTAAGAAAATTAGAACATTTAAAACTATCTTCGAGTAATTTTATCACTTCTCTAAATCATACATTGCATAAATGCAAAGACAAATTTAATAGGTACATAATTATCTTGACTATGTATAGACATAGTTTTTTATTGATAAGGTATTCCAGGTAATGAAACGAGTGTTGGACGTGAGGTTCATAATAAACAAACAATAATTATATCTCAAGTGACTTTATAGGCACCTGAATCGCATATTAATGACGATATTCTAGATTAGCATTCGCCCTGCGGTTTTACTCTATTTCCAGGCATTTATTTATCAAGATAATTTGTAAGATCTTTTCGAGAAAAGTCAAGTTATCTGACTGAATATCTTTTAACTAAATTAAAATCGACTCGCTATTTTACTAAGGATAAAGTTTTTTTTATTCAATTGTCATATAAGATTTATTTGGCTGTTTGTTTGAAATGAGAACAGTTAGCGACGGAGTAGCTTATCAAAACTAATATTATAAAGAGGAAATATTTTTTATTTGTTGGTTTGTTACGATTTAACTCAAAAACTACTCAACCGATTTAAAAAAATATTTCACCATTAGAAAGCTACATTATTCCTGAGTAACATATATTTTTATCCCGGGAAAAGATAAGATCCCACGGGAACGGCATATAATAAAATTGAATTATCAGCTCTTCGAAAGTCTATGTATGGTAATGTACCAGACAGGCAACCAATATTATTTTACAAACAGGTAGGTAGATATTCACATCAAGCTATATATATAATAACTACATAGCGTAGGAGGTAACTAATTATAATTATTACTTACGACAAAAACAACTCATAATACTAAACCTCCTTGGTCTCAACAACAAATTAAAATCGTTCTTCAAATAATTTAATCAATTAAAAATATTGCAAGCTGCAAATAGGGCTTTTTTATCTACCGCCTGAAAATCTGTCGCCAAGCACCTATCGGTGTGTTCCGACAGCTGCACTTGAGAGCCAGTTCCCATCTAGGCTTTGTGTGCTTACCACCTTCGGCCACATCATCACTTACAATGGTGAAATTGTAGTCAAACACAAGCTTATACAGAAATAAAAAAAGAATGCTATTAGTTATAAAAAATCTTACCTTTTAAGTCCAAATTTCAAGAAAATACTAATATTTTTTTGTGAAGTTCAATCGTATTTATAATATATCATATCTTTCGCTCTGATCAGTAAAATATAAAACTATCAAATTAAATACACTAATATTATTAATTAAAATAACAACTATCACATTATCTTAAGACACCTATGTGAATGGTATACGACATAGAATTGAGTAGCAAGTACAGTTGTCCGAGATGATGCATAAGTAGATAAAAGATGATATCTATATCAAATAGCGGATTTCAATCGGAGATGAAGAAACGTTTCCGTCAAATAATTGCTTTAGTTTCAAGCCAAGGCTAAGATTATGTTAATTAAGTGCATGATGGATGTACACAGATATCTATTAGGTACTTACCTACTTACATCATTTTAATATATGTATAGTAATTTTCTCATGAATTCGTACCTATAAAACGAGAATCAAAGCTCAAAATATCTTATCTTTCTCCATGTCAAAAATTTATTTATTTTTCGAGATTGAACAATATACTAAATAATAATTTAATTTTCTAATAATACTTTACTACAACTTAGGTAAGTACTACAAGAACAGAAAAGAAATGAACAGTGAATAAATTTGTTCACCTTACGCCCATGTGAATGTAGCGAAATGGCCAAGCCACATATTTTGACATAGAGTTCATGAAGTTAGGGCTTATAGAGTTAGAAGCTTGGCTCTATATGAGATCTTATGATTACTTTTAAACAGTGCGAGCCACATGGTGTCTCGGCGACATTTTACATGAGAATGTTTTTGGTGGGATTCACTTGTCTAATTTAAGCTAGTCTTTATTTCGTATGAATTTGTCGCTCGATATTTTCCGTAAAAGTTTCTATAACCAGTAAGTTATCAAACCAAATTCAAAGGGATATGAAGACTGCCAATCTGCTTTAGACTCGCGTGGTTGAGTTGGCTTATCCCTGCAGTACCTAGAGCCGTACGAACTGACTTATCGAAATGTCTATACCTACCTAAATCTCTCTCTGTCCATTATTTTTTTGAGGACTTGGGCTTGGTTTCATACGGAACCATAAATATGCGTACGTAATGCGTTCACTGGTTTAACATTGCCATTTCTTTGTGTATAGCTGGGGCATATATTTAATAGATTATACATAATTATGGTGATGATTGGTTATAACCGACTCTCGGGTATTTTATCAACTGCGGTACTATAATGAGCATACGTATAATTTCAAGTACGAAAACAACTTAGTCCAGTAATAAAATAATCTCTTTTATTTCGTTTATTTTTACACATACATTGAATATTTACATAAAGATCGCAGATATATCATAACATTATGGAGTATTATTGACTTGCACCTATTTATCATGTCCTATTATTATTATATCAGTAGGTAAGGCACCTAATAAGGAAGCTTCATTGTAAGGTCAATCTCTGTGACATGGTCGAAATGTTATATGGGGAAACTAAATCTTAATAATATAACATAGAGGTCAAAATCAAAAATCAGCGATGCTATGTGATATTTAGGTAGAAAAGCTATGAATAAAATTTAAAAATAACGCGCGAAAAATAGCTAACTACAAAATTGTCTCAAAATTCCCCATACGTACTAAAATTATTTACAAACAATCATAATAATCTTAAAATTATGTATATACTTTTAAATAAAGCAGCTCAATTTTATTCGACCACAAGGAAAATCCATTGAAAGTAAAAATAAGTGTAGTAAAAAAATTTACACGATATAGTATGCTACAAAAAATCAGATAAAATAAGACTAGGAAAGTAGCCCTCAATGGATTTACCTTTCAGAAATCGCCCCTCATATAATACGACACTACACTGTGAAACAACAGGTAACAAACTTATAAACTAAAGTATACTATATTTACAAAATTACAAATGATATAACATTATGGAAATTTAGGAAATGCATGCAGAAATTATGGTGTCGGTACAGATTACAAAAATAACTAAAAAGAATACATTGTTCATTACAGTTTCATATAAAATACAAGTTCGAGTCAAACAAGCCATTCTCATTTAATCGTGATAATATTTA
Organism: Ochropacha duplaris; assembly: GCA_951361185.1. Classification (NCBI taxonomy): domain Eukaryota; kingdom Metazoa; phylum Arthropoda; class Insecta; order Lepidoptera; family Drepanidae; genus Ochropacha; species Ochropacha duplaris. The sequence continues at coordinate 3,012,631 of OX592703.1, forward strand.
ACTATTTCTTCAATTCATTTTATTTTATCTAACTACCCACGTTAATTTATTACCAACACAAAATGGTAAAGTAATTGACAATATTTATGAGTGTTACCATTGCGTTGGTAGTTCATTTATCACTTGCTGAATGGTAAATTCGGTAATAGTTCTATTTTCACACATTTGGTAACTTAATAAACGTTACGCTTTCATACAAAATTATTTATCGCCTTACAACTAAAATGGTGTACATTTACAAAGTTTATGATAGAGGAACACACAGCGCTTATTAAAAAAATAACTATAATTAAAATAAACATTATAATATACACTGTGGTAGATTTGGTATACCCGCGAGCTGTGCCGTGACTTAAAACGGTTGAAAAAAAAAGTTAAAAAAACTGAGATCAATTTAAGAAGAAGATTCACATTCGCGCCATTTTCGCCACTCGTATAAATATTATAGATAGTGCCATCGACGAAGACGCGTCAACCTGTGCGCCCAACTCTTTTTCCTAATCCCTTACTAGGATTAGGAAAAAGTTGATAAAAGTATAATACTTTATTTGTTTTTTAATTCAGGATAAGCTTGTGTTTGACCACAATCTCACCATGGGAAGTGATGATGTGGCCGATGGTGGTAAGCACACAAAGCCTAGATGGGAACTGGCTCTCAAGTGCAGCTGTCGGAACACACTGTTAGGTGCTTGGCGACAGATTTTCTACTTGAGGGTGGTAGCCAGCCAGTCAGGTACTACAAAGTACCCTACCACCGTGCTATGGTTTCCTCACCGAAAGCTCAAGCTCATTGTAGGATTCGAACCCGCGACCTTCGCCGCGGTAATCCGACGTCACTACCACTGAGCTATCATCACCTTATTTTTTATCGCCGTACTTCCGCTAGTGTTGTAGTGCTGTCGATATGTATATGTCAATATGCTACACCATAACACGAGCAAAAGCCGACACTTGCACTGTACGAGATAACGGAAAAGAGTGGGATGTGTCTTCGTCGATGGCATTATCTACAAGACTTTAAATATTTAAACTTTTGTTTTTTAAATGTTGTGGCGATCGGCTTTCAGTCGTTTTAATAACTAATTCATACATATACTTACATTCAAATAGCATTTCGATAATAAATATAAAAGTTTAGTTTGCTACACAACCTTTTAGTATCATAGTATATTTAAAGATTCAAGATAAAACACTTCAGTCATCAGTTTAGTTGTTGGAAAATTATGTTTAATTGATATTACGATACGAATAACCCTGTAGTGAACTTTCAATAATTAAATTTTGTTTACATGACGACACCTGTGAAACTGAGTTTAGAGTTGAATTGAAAGGAAAGAAAAGTAAGGAATCTAAATTATCTATTGCATTGACGATTTATGTAAGCCCTGTTGTAAAACAACTAACTGTCTCCCGCGGTTTCACCCGCATTGTCGGGATGAAAAATATCTTGTAGTCTTATTGAGAGTTTGGAATCGGAACAGGTAGTACAGCAGATTAAAAAAAATTTATATCCAAACTCACTCTACATATAGATTAATCATCCTCCTAATATAATAAATGTGAAAGTTAGTATATTTGGATTTGTTGCTAAAACGACTGAACGAATTTTGATGAAATTGGCACACAGGTAGCTCATATCCGGGAATAAAAATAGGATACTTATTATCTAGGGAAAATATACGATCCCTCGGGAACACGGGTGAAACCGATGTACGAAAAACTAGTATTAAATAAGAAACAACGGAGAGAGACAGATTTTTTCTCTGTCGACTCTATTCTCAGCACCATAAGTGTCATAATGTAACTAAACATATCAACTCAGTCATTCCCGTCAGCACGGTACAGCCCGCCAAAGAGATTTCGCGCACATAACAGACAGTCTACCGTTGGATATCACAGATTTGTTGGCAGGGGGGTACGTCGACCAGCTGGGCTCGCTCGACGGCCACCAGGCAGCCCCCCGGAGTGACCAAGAGGGGGGTGGAGGGAGTTCCCACCCAAACTTTTTTTACATCTTCTGATGTGTGCTGAGCTAATGGTGACAAGTAGCCGCCTCTGAAAATTAGATAACAAATTGGTATTATTTATTGATGATTCCTAGGTTTAAAGGAAGGCTTTACTCAGAATCAATTGAACTTGCTAAATAGGTAAACATTATTTTACAAAAAGAACTATATTTTAATTCAATTGATTGAATAATATTTTAATGTTGTTTGTAATGGATAAATTAAAAAATAAAACTATCTATAAAAAGCTACACAGGTAGCAACTATCATGGGTTATATTTTAACTTATATCCTTCGAGAACCGGGGGTCGGAAACAGTTTTTTTTTTAAATTGTTATATAGGTACCTTAGCTTTCTATCAGCGTGCAACAGCGCGTCTGCCTTCAGTAGCCGCACCGCTACAGCGACCAACAGAAACAGGATAAGCGCCCCGCACACAGGCACGGCGATGGTGGCCGCTTTGAACCAGACCTCACCGTTGTAATTCGCGCCACTCTCGCTTGCTACCGCTGTGCCTTCTGGAAACATTAACCTTATGTTATACATTGATAGTAGATAAGAAAATTACCTAAATATTTGTAGCAACATGAGTCTGGAGAGAAAAGCCGTCACAGGTGTAAATTTTAATATGAAATGAAATTGTTTATTCATCCAAATAGACCTTCACAGGCACTTATGAATAGTCAGACTCTAAATGCTCGGTTCGGAAGGTTGCTGAGAAGAGCCGGCAATAAACTCAGCAATTACTCTTTTCAAAAACAACTTACACCTATTACATTCAATAATTATTTATCCAGTCTCACTGACAATATTTGCGTGTTATGGCGGCTTAAATAATAATCTTAAGAATTTTATTATGACTGACTTAATATAACTAAATAACTTAGTTTTTTTTATAACTCTTATGACTTGGCCTATCACCCGATTCCGGCTAGTAGGTACACCCTGTATATGAAATCGACGATCAACTAAAAGTACATACATAGACGCATCATCATCAAAACTACTCTGCACTTTCTATATGTCCTGACTAACAAAAATGTTAATTAATGCGTTTCTTATCGCATCACACCACTTTTGAATTGGCAGCAAAATGTTATCATTACTGAACTAACTAGAATTGATATCGGGCATTAAACTGCGAATTGTATCGCTTATGCATCACATTTCTTAGAAAATTCACCCTATGCACAGTACATAATAATCATAATCAGTAAACAAAAGGGTTGTTGCCTATATTTAACACTAAACACTGTGTAAAATAGCAAATACATTGTAAAATTAATTCTCTTCATGATTTTTTTATTCCATTTTAACGACAAAGAGTTTGATGGTGTATTTTTATTACATCACAAGTAAGTATTAATATAGTATTAGTATACAAAACGCCATGTAAATAATCGTTTTCACATTTAATACAAAGAAGATTTGATAAGTCAGTCAACATTAGGGATGTTACAAATCAAATCATACATATCAAATCTTTTAGATGTCAGTCAACATCTTTATGTATTAACATATGGTTTGTAATAATTAGCCAGCAACAAAATTAATCAGCAATGTAACTAATCCAATAAACGTGGAAATGCTGCCTTATTGGCACATTTGCGCAAGGGCCGCAGGGCAGCGACATCGGAAAACTTTTTGATTCGTAAATATTTTGTTATTTTCACTTATCTTCCCTTTTTTTTAAATATTCATTTTGTAAATAGCGTAGATATTTTATTTTATTTAGATTTTGTACATATTAAGTAATAATAACAATACTTTTCATATTATTTTCTTTTAATATTATGTATCTTACATCTGGGGCGAGAACTGACACCCAAGTCACAGTTTACACTATTTTGGTTGTCAGGGTAACCTTTTTTAATTGTACCTATGTTTTTGCACAATAAAGTTATTATTATTATACAATAATTTTAAGAATGAAAAAAATATTTCCTTTGAATACGTAAGCAAATTGTTATTTTTATTATATTCTTGCTCTGTGCCCTATGTAACATAAGCTACTTCACAATCTTTTTCCAGTTAAACCACTATTGTTGGTTACTATTGTACTGTACCAATATACAGTTTCAAATGTAACTGTCCCACGAAACCATAAAGTTATTTATTACATTAGATCGAATTGTTGATGGGTATAAAACATAAAGTGTCACGATCGCATTCTTTCGGGCAATTGATCCAGTTATTGATCTCAACTGTTTGACAGTCAAAACAACATAATGGAGCTTTATGCGTGTGTTGGCTTTATGAGGTTGGCTTCCATCCAATTTAAGTTTGAAGCCAAAAGTACTAGGGGTTTTTTTTTAATTTATTAATGAAATTGCTAGTGTTTAACGGTGGTTTGACTACTGTCTTGTTAACTTACTTAATTATAATTTAAGCAATTCCAATCGTGAATTCGAAAATAGAATTCCATTGATCTCGAGAAGAAAGCAACTTTTCAATTGATTCGAAATTCGAAATCAATCAGACGGTAATTATTTATTACTTGTTTATTACCTACTACTACTGACCAAGATAAACTCCTTTGTTATGGAACTCGTAGTTCATTCGATCCAATTTAATCTTTATATTCACTACATTAAGTATCATTTAAACTTTAGGTTGTTATTAATTTGAACAAAGGGAATGGGAGCTGTGTTAAAACAATTGCGCATCGCAAATCGCAATAAAGAGCAAAAGGGGCCTCCGGCTAAATCCTCCTTCCATTATCTCGAAGCAAAATACGAGTACATCTGGATAAACAATATCCCTTGCAGCATCATAGAAAACTAGTGATGGATTGTGAAAGATAGACAGGCAATTCAATTCAACAGAAAATAATCGTCTAATTTACTAGTTTGGAGTTGGACATGATTTTTTAAGATAATTATAAATAGATAGGTAAGCCTAGGTAAGCATTTTATTCTACAAAAAGTACTTGATTAAATTTTATGAATCAAAGCAATAATTACATACAATCTTTTGTTCTATCACCAGTTTGACATTCGGTCCCTCTGATGGCAAGTGAATGACACTATAGGACGCCTTTGGACATTTGCAATGCGAGCCGATTCCTTTCTAGGTTCTCATCATTATTGTCAAACTCAAACCCAAAGTAAAAATAATAGTTTAAAAAAAACAAGCATTTACAGAAAATAAAACTAAAAGGCAAAAAAATAATTTTCAATTATTTAAATTATGGATAGTAAGAATACCAAAAAAAAATTAATTTTCATGTAAAAAAAAGCGTGTTAAAAACTGAGAATTCGTTCGAGTTCTTTGTCTAAGGGATGTGACATCATCCATCGCGATAAAAATTTCAGCATTAAGCAGAAGCATGAAATAGTGATGCAATTCAGCAGACATACCTACGCACTGTACAGGGTGAGTCACGGGCGCCACTTGTTTACATTAGATACCAAGACGTGGAATAATATCTTTGTTCAAGGAAACTGCCTTTACAATTTTATTGAAATGCCGTGTTAAACTAGAATGATTTCTCTGGAATAATCTGAATTTAAAAATGTATAATGCATGGGTGATTCGTTGCGTGCGATTTATTGCCGCCATCATTCTGGTCGGGAGATAATTGGATAAAAATGATATAGCTCTTATGTACGACTATTTAAAAACTTGTTTCAGATAGCAACTGTCTTAATTCTGACATAACCGATTGACGTATTAGGTCGTTTGACGTATGACAAGTCTGTCAGTTTAATCAAAACTTTTAATGGATTAAAATCGGCATATTTTACTTGTACTGTACCTACTTATCATTGAGCCGAAAACTAAATCGGTCATAAAAGATTGCATCCACCGCAAGTGACTAAGTATCTAGTTTTATTTTTTCTTCATCTTAATAAAACTTCATAGTGATAGAATAATAGTGGTTGTATCTTGATTAAATTTTCCGCCGGCAATGCGTTCTCGAATTATCCACACTATGACATGGTCAATTACTTGTAAATTGATACAATAAAACGGTCCGATATAAAACTTGATCATTTTGCAATAATAAGGCCACACACACAATAGTTTAATTGGCCACTCACTGCGATACTGAACGTCTATTTATTTATATGTATTGAATTAAGGCTGTATCCTTGAATTTTACTTAGATTTTATCATTTTAAAAGATACTTAACAACTTTTTATAAATGTTCGTGAAGAGCGTAGAACAAATTGTGTAAAAGTAGAAGAATTACTAGTAACTATTTAGTAATCTGTGGAATTACTGAAGACTGTGACGTCGTAGTTAGTTAATCTTTCCTACCTCTGTGGCTGGAACCTACTGCACAAGAAAATATTATTTACTTTCTTTCTTTCTTGCTTGTATAGTAATACATCACCTTTATTACAGTATCATTTTATGAAATAAAAAAATAATTTATTTGTTTTCTTTTCAGCGAATATAATATGGTCGTTAATTCTGAATCTATTTTCATATCACTAAATTATTATGTTGACTCATTTCATTCAATTTATTGATCTAAATAACCAATTCTATTCAATTGTTTTGATATGATCTGACAAGAGTAAGTGCTTGTGGTGTTTATGTGCCGACATTGCTGTTTTTTTTTTAAATCTTATTTGACTGGTGGCGAATTGTTATATCCATCCATAAAATCAACAAGGCTCGATTAATAATGAGAGTTCAATGTAGAGCTTAAATAAACCACAGAAATTTTAGGGCAGGCTTCTTCTTATAGTGTAGGGTACGTGCAATGTTTTGTTTTAGCGTAGGTACTAAGAAAGGAATTTTCCGAAATTCTGCCCTAAGCGATCGCGGGGCGTATAGCTGGTGGGTTTTACGTAACAACCCTAATTTGAAGGCTAATCTCGAAACTCTTTTACATTTTACAACCGATTTCAAATGTGCTTCATTACTTGAAACATAAGGTTTTAAATTCAATAACAACATTTGTAGTCATAAGGTTGCTAACCGACCTCAATCAATATACTAAGGCCGAAATATTACCTTAAGCTATGCGATGGCTAACCAGTGTCATAAAATACTAACTATAAATATGTCTACTGTTTGAAGTCTTTACCTAAATCATGGGCGGTGAGATTCAACCTGGCCTTCGCCAGGGGACTGTCCTCATGGTTGCACAGGTCCTTGAAGCAGCACAGCAACAAGGAATGCTCCGTGGAAGGCGGTGGACCACCAGACACTGGCGAATTCTGGCAGCGGGATAGTGCTACTTTCTCCCTGAAAACATTGTGAAAAGATACCGTTAGGATGCAGTTGGTAGAAGGGAGATAGTATATTCTGAACAATGATATTAAAAGTAAAAAGGTGTAGATAAGTTACCTACACAGCATTCGCTCTTCAAAAATGACCCAAAAATTGCACACAAACTTTTTTTTTATTCTGGATAAGCTTGTGTTTGACCACAATCTCACCATGGTAAGTGATGATGTAGCCGAAGGTGGTAGACACACAAAGCCTAGATGGAAATTAGCTCTCAAGTGCAGCTGTCGGAACACACCCATAGGTGCTCGGCGACAGATTTTCAACTTGAGGGTGGTAGCCAGCCAGTGGGGTACCTACTACAAAGTACCCTACCACCATGTTATGGTTTCCTCACGATGTTTTCCTTCACCGAAAGCTAGAGTTCATTGTAGGATTCGAACCCACGACCTTCGCCGCGGTATCCGACGTCACTACCACTGAGCTATCATCGCCTTAAACATAACGTGATATTGGAATATCACACTACATTACGATATCTAATATAATAACACACGATGGCATTTGATTGTTTTGGGTCACTTTAAAAATTAATTACTCTCGGTACGTGAAGTTCATCCGTTGACACCGGCGATGCGACACAGATCAAAGTTGTCTAATAAGCAAGTTATACCGCGGAGTGCTAATAACCTATCTACATTTTTTTACTTATTATATCAATGATTCTGAAGCTATTAATTATTAGGCACTTTCTGACTTGCTGACACAGTCAGTTTCGTTGAATCTAAAGGAATATATCTTAAGGCCTTTCAGCATAAAGGTTATTCAGTATTCTGTCAATTCTTTAATCAGCTTATAACAGAAACGTGTTTCGAACTGAATGCATAATGATTACGAGGGCTGATTGCTAAAGGATAATGCCGCTTAATCTTATTTATAGGCATCGATTGAAACTATTTCAACTATAATTAAAGATCGAGTTAATGTTGTTGCGAGACGATTACCAGTCGATAAATATTTCATAAAAACTTGAGAGGTGTCAAGGGACACCCGGATGGAACAAAGTTATATAAGTCGAGAGTATATATATATATAAATAGAAATGAAAATATCTGGCTTGCTTTCTATAAGAGAGAGAGAGAGAGAGAGAGAGAGAGAGAGAGAGAGAGAGAGAGGGAGAGAGAGACAGACAGAGAACATGCGCGCGCCGCATAGCTTACAATAGCTTACTACACACAACTGTCACCCGACCAACTGACACTAAAAGTGTCGGTTTTTCGTAAGATTTTTTTCCGTCTAGCCCCCTTTCACAACGCGCGATAAGGAACTTCGTTCCAATAAACTCGACGAATTAAAAATAAAACTTTGCAATCTTTATTATCATTCAGTTCTAAGGTTTTTTCCGAAGCACGAATTCATTTCAACGAGTCTCATTTAAAACGACTTAGTTTGGCCTCGATCGGCAGTCAGCTCAGCACGCATGCTACTTCATAGGTAGAAAAAAATGTATGTTTATGTCCTTTTGTATGGGTTTGGTGCGAGTTTTAAGAGAAGAGCGACACCTGCGATCCTGAATGTATTTTGCTCAATCACGCAAAACCGGCTGAATGGATTTTGATGAAACTTGGCACACAGGTAGATCATATATTGGAATAAAACATAGGATAGCGGGTGAAACTGCGGGGAAACCATTTAAAGGAGAATGGCAACATCAATTCTTTTCAAAAATGTGCGCCATAATTGGTCGCAGATTTTTGAATAAGTAGTCAATGGATAGGATCCATTAAAATTTTTCAGTGCCACCACATCATTTACGTACATATTTTAACAAAATATGGACACATTTACTTACCTATATTTATATGTAATAGGTATTAATTAACTATCAATAGAAATGCTAAGTTAATTAAATAAAAGAATTCTAAAGACATCGATCAAATAGGCTACTGAACTTTCGTAAACAAACAGATGAAGCATGTTGACATTTCTAATGTTTTATCCATGAGTATGATGGCTGTTTAACTAAGATATTGTTTAAACAATCGTACCATCTTATTTACCAGTTTTAAGGTATTTGAAATCGATAAGTGATTTTTCTTTTTTAAAACAAAATAGCGTAAAACCGATGGTGTTAAGATGGTGTTTTATCTCGCTGGAACGACCATTTCTTCAAATTAATGATTAAATAATATACTCGAAAAGTTACTTAGTTAATAGATTTTAATATGTTTTCATATACGATTTATGTCAATTTGTGGGTATAAACTATTTTTAATTAAAAATAGTAATACTATGTGCTATTTTTAATTAAAAATAGCATAAAGTTATCTCTATTGTAATGAAAAATAAAGATAATTACTAAGCTAAGACAAAAATGGATGGCCTGCGAACGTCACATTTCCTTAGATCCCTCTCCCCCTTGTCATACCTTGAGATCATTGGGGGCTATTACCACATTATAGGCGGCTCGCAGATTATACAAGTTGCGCGAGCGCACAAATGCCAGCCGCTCCGGTCAACGCTGAGTGATCAGTATTGATCACTCAAGTGGCTTGGTGTTCCGGGTTTTGGCAGATTTTACTGCCATTGATTATTTGTAATATATTTATCTAAACTTAATATTATTATAAAGAGGAAAGATTTGATTTTTTGTTTGTTTGTTTGTTTTTTACGATTTAACTCAAAACTAACTCAACGATTTTAAAAATGATTTCACCATGCATAAGAAAGCTACATTATCCCTGAGTAACATAGGCTATATTTTTATCCCACGAAAAGATAAGATCCCACGGGAAGCCGGATGAAACCGCACAGAGCACAGCTAAACGAGCCTATAAAACCTATGATGTCGGAACATGGATACCATGCCAGTGGTCATAGCTACTGAAAAATTAATTAACAAATTAGAAATAACTAGACAAATGTATATCTCTAATTTGTTACGTCTATTGGAATCAAAGCATCACTTTCGATTAAAAGCGCTGCCTCCAGCAATATGTTTTGTAATACTGTACATAATTCATAATCGACATTATCTAAGTATCTATTCTAAATATAACCCAAATTATTCAGACACTGCTTCCTAGATTTATAATGGCATATAATTATGTACCTACAATGAATAAATAAAAAGCCGTATTGGATTATATTAAAACAGTGAGTCAGGTTCCAAGAAACGAGTAAATGTACTCGTTTATAATAATAAAAGCCGTAGATTTATGCGTTTTACAAGCCTAATACCTTATGTCCAGTGGACTTCGCAGTCAGATAATATTACCACATATTCTCCTACGCCCTGTGAATACGGATTCCTCATTTTTGTGCTGCAAACCGCTCACGAATGATGTTCTCACGGAATAACTTAGATTTACATTAAATAAAGCTGTTTATTTGAATATTTATTCGACTTACGATCCCTTACTAATGAAGTTTAATTAAGCTGTTAATAGTGTAATATAATGTCATTGGAAAGTGATTAAATTTTAGTTTTCTTTTTTTTACTTTGGATGAGTTTGTATTATCAATCTTAATGTGGTAGGTGGTAAGCACAGAACACATAATAGATGTAAGCATAAATCTAAGAATGAAACTATCTCTCAAGTGCAGCTGTCGGAATACACTGAAGCTTGCCGACAGATTTGCAACTTGAGGGTGGAAGTCAGCCAGTCGAGTAGGTACTACAAAGTACCCTACCACCGTGCTTTCGGTGAAGGAAATCATCGTGGTTACCTCAAAGCTCAAGCTCATTGCAGGATTCGAACCAACGACCTTCGCCGTTGCTTCCGACGTCACTACCACTGAGATATCATCGCCTTAAAAGCCTACGCTTTAACCGTATGTTTTCAATTACCATGGTTGATTAATGTTGCTGGACTTGCACGTACCTATAGATGAAACCAGTAGTCAAGTGCCAGTTGGTTCTTGAAGGTTTTCAATTCGAGGGTGTTAATCAGTCAGGCTGTTACAAAGTACCTATACCGTGCTATTTTCTTCTCGATGTTCTGTTTTCATCTAAATCTCAAGCTATGTCTACTATGTTCCCTCCCACACAATCATAGTAACGGAATTCAAATGGCTTTTATCATAAAACTATAGATTATTAACTAAATGATAGCAATTCCAAATAATGACTATTGGCTATTATTACACTATAGAATTTCAATAGTAATATTGGAAGATGAATTTTCACAAACACTTAATACTTACTGCATGGCACACTTTCCACCGCACGAATAGCCAATCAATGTCTATACAAATCCGTAAGATTATTAGCATATTTGAATGATTTTCTCATGGGAACCAATGTTAGGCGGTATTTCTGTAAGAATTCCAATCAGTTTTATTAGAATACTGATTGGCGATGTTATCCCGTTGTTTTGATATCGGTTGGCATAAAAGGCATTTGCGGAATTTTGTCTCGAGATTCCAGACTACCTCTTTTGTTTTGTTAATACTCAGGAGAATGTATGTTTTTGTTCGCTGTACAGGTTGTCCCGTAAGAAGTACGACAAACTTAAGGGAGAGATAGATAAGCCCAATAAAAGTATCACCATTTTCGAGTAGGTAATTTCGATATTTCAGATTTTTATGTATCTTCCGTTGTTCGTGTGGCGGGTCACTCACTTCCCTATAATATGTGCGAGGAGGGCGGTGGCTGCCACACGCGTCATACTTGTGAACAGATGCTGCTTTTGGGGGCTGGTCTGCTTGAGTTTGTTGTTTATTAAGTCGGTCATAATTAAATTCTATAGATTACTATTTTTGCTACCATAACACGCAAATATTGTCAGTGAGACTAGATAAATAAAATTATTGAATGTAATAGGTGTAAGTTGTTTTTGAAAAGAGTAATTGCTGAGTTTATTGCCGGCTCTTCTCAGCAAAAGCAACCTTCCGAAACCGAGCATTTAGAGTCTGACTATTCATAAGTGCCTGTGAAGGCCTATTTGGATAAATAAACAATTTCATTTCATATTAGATACTTGAGCGGCCCACCTATCTCCCCCTTCAGTTTGTCGTACTATTTACCGGACATCCTGTATATTCAACTAGGTTTTAGACATACGGAATATGGATATTGTATTAAAAATATTCATATAATTTTTTGCAGTTAAAGTGATCCCTGCCCTGCCTCTTCGAAAAGTAATATTAATTAAATTATCAAAAGGTTTTCAGTGAACTAAATTATATCGATTCAGGCGGCCATTAATAAAATTACAGCATTATCATTTTGTAATTTTATCCTCTTTTCAACAACCTAATGTTAAATTAGGGTCTTAATAAAATTACTGTATCATTTGTATTAAATTTAAATGTCGAATTTCAGTCATTCAAATTTTATTGAAAAGTAAAGTAATGATATTTTATCTAATCCCCCCTCAAAACACCACAGGTTATCTTAAACATGTGGTGGGTCTTAAAAGGATATTATTACTGGTTTTACCTTATGTATTTCAAAATAATATTAATGTGTCACATCACTACGAAGCACCGCAGATAAATATAGTTAGGTAACACTGGAGCCAAATGTCATAGAATTTTAAGTTTAAATTGAAGTAAATAATCCAGGTCTATGAGAGCGGCGCGACCTATTATTAATCTATGAATCCAGGTAGGTACATTATAATTTTTATAAGCCTTTTTTTCACAATTATAACAGCTTTTAAAAAATTTACTTCGTCAAAAATTTGCGCGATAATTGGTGAAAAGTATAATATGGAGGTACCTACATTTTAGTATAATATATTATAAAAGTATACAACTATTCAATTAAGATAGGTCCCAATAAAGAGACAGACCGACTCTTATCGCAGACTTGAGCACATTTCCTACAGCATAATCATTTTCCATAATAATTATGCTTAATTATATCTATTTCGATTATAAGTAATGGGTGCGAACAAGTAACAGTATTATAATTAGAACTTGATAACTTATGTCAATAAACGCTTGGCAGTAATTGCCTGTTGCTATTTACATTATGGCTTTACTAATGGTTTTACGTTTGCCTATGTTTTTTAATGTTAATTCTTGGCTGACGTAGTAAATAAGTAAATGATACAAAAACAAATCTGAAATCGTAAGAATACAAAATCAATTGTTCAATATTTTTTTCACTCCTCTTGCTCAAAAAGACCGTCATTGTGGCGTACCAGAGCGAAGAAAAAATAGCAATTCTTCCTCTAGGGGAAAAAGTTTAATTTTTTTAATTTTTGTGTGTCAAATGACAATGAGCCTACAAAAACGAAAGTCTTTAGTCATAAGTAGAATAATCATGAATAAAGACTCGACTTATTACTGTTTCATAAAAAAAGAACTTCATTTTAATTTTGAAAATGGAACTAAAATCGGCGATCTCTGGTAGAATGCATGCAATGTGTTGCGGCTACAGAAGAAACAAAAAAAAGACATTATAAACTACATATTTCATATTGTATTGGATTGTTTTATTTTCTCGCAATCGTAGTGAAAAGTATAGTGTAACACACGGCGCTAAAACCCAGTAAAACTACCTCGTATATAATGGGTCATTTTAGCTCCTTGTATAACAATCTACTATATTTAAAACTTGACTAATGCTTGATTTTAATTTTATGATTTAAATTTTATTTTGTATTGTTTTACCCGGGAGAACAAGTATAATAGGTTGGAAGACGTTTGATTCAAAAAGTATCTTAAGAGCAAAGCTTTAAAAAAAAACCATAGTTTTTTAATATGAATCAAGAATAATTTAATTTAATATGTAGAACTAAAAACCAATGCTCATTAAGTCCGCAAGCCAAGATGGTATCCTTTATTAAATACAAAACGAAATGGAAGGCCTAATCTCGATAAGATACTCGTAGTAGCAAACTGAACGCTAATGAGAAGAAATTTTTAAAAACAATAATGATAAACTTAATTAAGTTGATCAGGATCAGTACGAAGAAATATAAATACGGAAACTTAATAATAATAGTGATTTCAGAAAACGTTGCCAATTACCTACTGATTTAAAATAATTGCAGAAGATACAAATTATGGTTACTAAGCACTGCAGTAAAAAATAAAGGATCAAATTATAAAAGTACAAAACTCAGTGAAATAAAACAAAGATTATCTACATTTATAAATCAACAAAGAGAAATACTAAAAAACCTTTGATAAGTTTACGTAGGAAATTATCTGCAAGATAAATGAAAGCATCTAAAACATGACAGTGAAATTATCGATAGAAATAACAGTAAAATACTTCCTGATAGATAATAATAATCTATCGAAACATAATACAAATAATAACAATAAAAACAGTGATTATTTTGATATGAGTAGGACATATTGTACAAAGAATCTACATCGTTAGTTAAAGAACAAACTGATGTAGTGATATCTAGTCTATACAAAAATATAAGATAAAAGATATTCACAATAAAATTCTTTGTTTGCAAAAAGAGCTAAAAGGGTTGAAGAAAGCTACGTATATTTACATAAATGCGACGCTGATTTATTAAATTGTTCATGTACAGGATTTAGAACTTTATTCCTCGGTAACAGTGATCTGGTGTGTATCTGGTGGAAGATTTAAACATGGCGGATAGGCCGGGTCGGCGCCCGTACAGCTGCGGCGCTATCTAGGATCCTGACCTGCGCCTCAACCCCAAGGCTCACAGTCACCCTTATCTAAACAAACGAGCACATCACACCGACATCACTCAAACGCACTTTATATACGTCAATAAACAACTCAAAGCAGAATTAATTACCGATAAAAGCGTACAATTTCAATTTGATACCGATGGAAATCTTAACGAAGCAAATCCGACGATCGTTAGCAAAGATAATGGACGAGCGGAGATTGCCAAAAAAGAGCAAAAATTATTTAAAGCAAATAAAAGCGGGCATGCGCCCGAGAGTGGAACCTGTTCTCTGAACAGGGCCCGGGCCGATCCGAATAAGATAATCAACTGAGCGGGTAATTTCAGTGTATAAAAACAGACTCGGCTCCGACGTGCCTTCGACGGAATAATTAATATCAACCGAGGTGAACAAACTACGAGAAATATAAAAATTATGTGATTACTCAATGTTGTATTAAAGGTAGCTCAGTTGAAGGTAAACAAACGCATTAGCGAAGACGTCCAATAAAGAGTTGTCTACATATTCAATCACAGTAACAGTCGTATCTTCATACTGTCATCGATGATGAAAGAGCAGCGGAATAGTTTTGAAATGAACGAAGACAAATTGATTGAAGACACATGAAACGTAACATATAGATATTAGTGGAGCCGCGGTTACAAGCATGATAAGCAGAATTGATGGATGACAGAGCACCTAACGTGTACCGCGTCCAACAAAAGAATACTTAATTAATTTCATGATGAAAATCAAAAGGTACACAGGAAACCGTCTGTTCTAACATCGAAAACATAATTATGACGCTGTAAAATTGACAAGAAAAATACTGCTGGAGATTAAGGAGTGACACGCATTTTGAAGAATAAATTGCATCGTTAACGGTGCTTGTACACGCCGCACTTTCTATAGGGACTGTATACGGCGTGTACTGGAGGTCGGGCTTCTAAGCTTGAATAAAAACACGCCAGTTTTCTTCTATGTAGGTCTTCTTGATGCTTGCCTTGGGTATTGCTCCGCTTTGTTTCTATTTTCTATGTGCTGGATCGGAAGCAATTGAAGCATTTGAAGCATGCTGTACGCCCCGAGGCGTCTATCTTTATTCCCCAACGGTGGGTCCCTACACGTTAACGTAGACAGCGAGTTGCCTCGCCACCGTCCGCCAATCAGAGGCGAGCTGTGACTTAGCAACCCGCTGTCTCAGTGTGCGAGCGAGAACTAAAATGCGCGAAAGAGATACTATCTATTCTAATTGACCAATCAGAGCATTACCCAAATTAAACAAAAAACTATCAATCATTTATTTCTATAAAATATTTTCACAATAAATCTATTACCTATAATTACTATTTACAATCTAATTACTATTTTACAAACACTATATATCTTGCGCCGTACATTTCTCCCGCCGTGCGTCGTCCTACTCCGGTCCAGGACGGCGCAGTGACTCAGGTACGGCGTCTTGAGAGGCAGGTACGGTGACTTGAGTGGCAGGCAGTACGATCAGCTTCTTTACCGGCCTGCGCAGCATTCCTCCTCTTGTTCTCACGTCGACTGTTCTGACTATGTTGTCTGGCCCCGGGTAGGTTGAGATTACGATTCCCCGAGGCCAGAGGTTTCTCGGTAGAGTCCCATCTGCGATGATGACGAGGTCTCCGATGTTGACTGCCTCGCCTCGTCCGTGGGGCTCCCGCCGGTATTGGAGCTCAGGTAAGTACTCCCGCAGCCATCTTGCCCAGAACATATCGGCCAGGCGTTGTGATGTTCGCCAATGGCCGCGTCCGATGAGGTCGTTGTCTGTAAATGTTCCAGGGGGCGCTGCGTGCGCCGAACCACCAAGGAGAAAGTGATTCGGAGTGAGTGCTTCTTCATCCTCAGGATCCACGGAGACGTGAGTGAGAGGGCGGCTGTTGACTGTTTGTTCCACTTCAGCTAGCAGTGTGGTGAGGACTTCTTCAGATGGGCTCCTTTCTGTAAGTACTGTCTTGAGAGCGATCTTGACACTTCTTACAAGTCGCTCCCACGCCCCGCCCATGAAGGGGGCGCTCGGAGGGATGTACCGCCAGTTGATGGATTTCTTGCTGGCGTCCTCTTGAGTGGCTGCGTCGAGAGCGCGTCGCAGCTCCCTGTCGGCTCCCTGTAGATTGGTCCCGTTGTCTGACCATATTTCGGTGGGGCACCCGCGGCGCGCTATGAAACGCCGAAGTGCCATGATTGCAGAGTCAGTGGTCAATGACCCGGCGACCTCTAGGTGTAGAGCACGTGTAGTTAGACACGTGAATAGTGCGACGTATCTCTTCTGAGTGGTCCGCCCTACTGTCACTACGAGCGGACCAAAGTAGTCGACCCCTGTGTATGTAAAAGGTCGTCTGTGATGTCCCAGTCGGCATGCTGGCAGGTCTCCGGTAGGGGGCGCTGGTGGCGTCGCTTTTCTTATGCGACAGGGTAGGCAGCTGTGTATAACCGCCTTGACTGTAGGCCGCTGTCTGATGATCCAGTACCGTTGTCTGCACGCGTTGAGTGTCGTTTCCACGCCAGCATGATGAAGACTTCTATGTATGTGATCTATATATAGGCGGGTGATAGGGTGATTTCCGTCTAATATCACTGGCCTCTTGATTGCATCTTCGACGTCAGCAGCTTGGATGCGCGATCTGAGTGTGATGAGATTGTTTAACAATTCTGTCGATAGGTGGCGCAGTCGGCTATGTGTTGATACTGTCTTGTTGTTTTCGATAGCTGTTATTTCTTCCGAAAATGAGTCTTGTTGCATTTTCTTTATGAGTAGGTACTCGGCGTGACGTAGAAGATCGCCATCCAATGGTAGATATTGTTTTGTATCTCTCGATTTTGCCGGTAGAGGGCGCGACATACGAGTCTGTTTTTTCTGTTTTTGCCATGCTACATCTTTCTCTTTGTTTTTTCTCGTACGTTTGTACTGTACTGTTTCCTTTTTCCGCCTGCAGAGTTCGATGAATTGTAACACACGTGCAGTACTTCGGAGCAATCGTTCCCATTTCGAAAATCTGTGTATTTCAGGTAGAGCCTCTTCCAAGTTTACTTGCGACTTGCGTTGAAGTAAGTTAGTCTTCTCTTCGCCCGTGTGTTCTGTGTTGGTAGATGGCGCTACCGGCCATGTTGACGGATGATCGCGTAGGAAGGGGGGCCCGGTGAACCAGCGGTCTATGTCCTGAGGTACGTCGCGAGTGGCGTCGTCCGCGACGTTCAGTTTGGTGGGCACCCATCTCCATTCGCTTACTATGCTGTTTTCTTCTATGGCAGCTATTCGGTGAGCCACGTACGGTCTGTAGGTGCGTGCTCCGTTTTTCAGCCAGGCGAGTACTGTTCTGCTATCTGTCCAGTAGGTCTTCGATACTGGTTTGACGTCATGTTCGCTTATGACTGCTGCTGACATGCGGCTACCCATCACCGCTGCTTGGAGTTCCAATCTAGGTATCGATGTGATCTTCAATGGTGCCACACGCGCTTTCCCCATGACGAGTGATGTTGTTACTTTTCCATCAGGTGCTGTTATTCGCCAGTAGAGGGCGGCGGCGTAGGCGACTTCACTGGCATCTACGAATACGTGAAGTTCGATCCGATCAGCTGTGCTGTAGTTGAGGTAGCAGCGGGGTATTCTGATGGCAGCTAGACGTTCCAGATGCGATGTCCATTCTGCCCACTGTTGTTGTAGCTCTTGTTCTATTGGCTGGTCCCATTCAGTACCGCGGCGCCAGACTTCTTGTAGAATCTGCTTGGCTCTCGATGTTATCGGTGCGGCGAGTCCGAGTGGGTCGAATAGAGACATAACTATTCTCAATATATCTCTCTTGGTTGGCTCGGAGTTCTTTACTATATTTGTTGGCAACCTTGCCAGGTTAAGGTTGAATGCGAGGTTGTCTGTGGCGCACTCCCAGATGAGGCCGAGTACTCGTTCTGTGTTCAAGTTGCTATGTAGATCTATTTTCTGTTTCTTGTTTCCCTCATGGCTCAGTGCCTGAAGTACTGTAGGTGAGTTCGATGCCCATTGTCTGAGTTCGTAGTGCGCTTCGCTGTGTATTCTTCGAACATCTGTTGCTGTCTGTATCGCTTCTTCAATGGTGGAGAAGCTCTGGAGGTAGTCGTCGACGTAATGGTTTCGTTCTATAGCTCGGTGTGCTGCGGGATGCGTATCTTGATAGCGGTCTGCGTTGATGTTTTTGACGTAGATAGCTGTTGATGGTGATGACGTCGCTCCGAAGATTAGTGACGTCATTCGGTATTCTGTGACGTCACTGTCCCCTCTCTCCTCGCCCCTCCATAGGTAGCGAAGTGCGTCTCTGTCTTCTGTCCTGATCTTGACCTGCATGAACATCTCGGCTATGTCGGCTGTGACTGCTATGGGGTGTTGGCGGAACCTCATAACAACTCCGGGAAGTGACTGTAGCAGGTCGGGACCGGTGAGCAGGTGATCGTTGAGTGATACATTTCTTGTCTTCGCAGCAGCATCGTGAACCACACGTACTTTGTCCGGCTTCATGGGGTTGATGACCGGGAAATGTGGTAGGAACCACGTTCTATTTTCTGTAGACTGTTTCGGCGCGATCTCGGCGTAACCCTTCTCGACGAGTGCTGCCATCTGTAGGTTGTATTTTTCTTTCAATACAGGGTTCTTGTCTATTTTCTTTTCTGTATTATTCAGCCTCTTGAGAGCGTTTTCTCTGTTGTTCGGCATGTTGACGTTCTGGCTCTTCCACAGTAGTGCTGTCTCGTATCTGCCGTCTTCACGTTGTCGAGTGTGTTCACGAAGTATGGCGAGTGCTCGTTGCTCGGGGTCATTCTGTGGTCTCTTCGGCTCTATAGTGAGAGATTCTATTGCGAAGTATTGCTTGAGTTGCTCGTTCATATCCTCTTCTTGTTGTTTGAGGTGATTTACTTGGTGCAGCTGTCGACCCAGAGTACGTTTGCGTGAACCGTGTAGAACCCACCCGAGTGGCGTGAGGGATGCCACCGGTTGATGGCGCTTGCCTTGGCGAACTTCTGTGGCTAATAGCAGGTGCCAGTTGTCTTGACCGATGAGTATGCCGGGTGTCCCCCGGTTATACTTTAACTGTGATGCGATGTCTTCTAGGTGTTCGCATTTGCTGATATCGATGTCTGCTATCTTCTGTGGCGTTATGTGTAGGCCATTGATGGTGTGAGCTTGAATGTTGTGGTCTCCCGCCGTTCCTCGAATAGTGAGTGAGACGCGTCTTGACCTCGTAGCTTCGACTTCTGTCTTGCCGACTGCTTCTATACGGAGTGGTTCCGATTTTCCTTTGATGCCTGCTCGTCGTGTGATGTCGTCATCGATGAGTGTTACCGTAGATCCGTCGTCTAGTAAGGCAAAGGTGTCTATTTTGCCCTTCGGTCCCGATACTCGTACTGGCAGAATCTTCAAGTAGGATCTTGACTCGACGGCTGCTGACCAGATGTTTGTGACGACATCATTCTTTTCGGCTTCTGTTGTCTTCTGTTGGAAGTGGAGTAGCTTGTGATGAGTACGTTCGCATCCGTTTACTTCACACTTCTTGGCTTGACATTGATGTGCTCTTGACTTGTGTTTCAGGCATCGAAAGCATAGGTATTTCGATTTGGCTAGCTCCCATCTGACGTTGATATCTGCATCTGTGATCTGTTTGCAATCTGCTGCTGTATGGCCGTGTTTTTCACACACTGGACATGTTGTTTCATCTTGTTTGCTCACTGCATATGTTTTCTGTTTTCTTGCTAGTGGTGCTCGTGCTGTTTTCTGTTCGATGTCTGTATAGCGCGACACGGGTTCTGGTTGCGCATAAGGACTGCATTTCTCCGCTTCCTTTTCTAAAAATCTTCTCAGCTTGAGTAAGTCGGCTTCTTCCGTTTGATCTGCTGAGCTGAAGTCGAACCATCTATATCTCATCTGAGGTGAGAATTTGTCAATGACTGCCCTGGTGACTTCCGGGTTGTAGAGATAGTATATCTTCTTCAATGCTTGCAATGTGGCTACTATGTTCGAGACTTTCGTGGAGAACACGCAGATGTCTCTTGCTGTATCTGTGAGGCGTGGTAGTGTGCGTAGGCGTTCTAACTCGGCGAGCGCGATCGCGTCTGGCTTGCCGAAGCGAGTTTCCAGCGCTTTGATGACGTCATCGGCTCTGGAACTGTGAATAAGTAGACTTTCAACTGCTTCTTTGGCGTGACCGCGGAGACTTCGACGGAGACGCGTGATGTTGTCTATTTCTGTGTAGAGCTTCGATGTTTCGGTGTACGCCGCCTTGAAGGAGAGCCACTCTTGATAGGCCCCGCTGTAGACTGGTAGATCGGTGTATCGATGCGGCAACTGTTGACTGTTTGATTTCGCTGCGAGCGCGATGGCAGATGCGAGTTGTGATAAATCGATCTGTTGAGAGGGCGCCACCGTCGGTTGAGGCGCTGTTGCTTCTGTTGGCTGTGGTGCGACGATAGGCTGGATCACTGTTGCTGCTGGCTCGACGTGGTAGGGTCTGTTGTCGATGGCTAGGAGCGGTTGATCGTTGGACTTCACCCATTCAGCGACCCGATGTGCTGTTGCTTGCTCTGACACGACGGTGTCGTCATCTGTTTCGGAATCTGCTTCCGCCTCTAGGGATACTAGACGCGCGGCCGCATACTCCATCTGTAGGCGGACGAGTTCCGCTCTGGCGGCTGCCAGCTTCTTGGTTCGTTCTCCTGTCTTCTTCTTCGAGCGCTTGGTGCTCTCTGGAGGTATCGCAGCCTTGGCTGGATCTTCATCGGCCGCTCCGGGTTCTGTGGACGGCAGTCCTGTGGTCGCCATCCCTCCTGTAGTGGTGGTCCCCTCTGTAGTGGTGGTTTCCCCCGTGGTGATGGTTTCCCCCGTCGCGGTCGTGGCTGTATGTTCTGTGGGCGTCTGTTCGGTTTCCGACGTCAGAACGCTATTGGATGCGTCTGATGCCAGATTTTGCCGCCCGCTGGTAGACCTGGTAACTGGCATGATTTCTTTCTTCTGCGTGGACTGTATTTAGGCAGCTATTCTTCACGGTAAACAGCTATTCTTCACTGTAAACAGCTATTCTTCACTGTAAACAGCTATTCTTCACTGTAAACAGCTATTCTTCACTGTAAACAGCTATTCTTCACTCGCTGATCCAATATTCGGCTCGATATGACCAAAATGTACACGCCGCACTTTCTATAGGGACTGTATACGGCGTGTACTGGAGGTCGGGCTTCTAAGCTTGAATAAAAACACGCCAGTTTTCTTCTATGTAGGTCTTCTTGATGCTTGCCTTGGGTATTGCTCCGCTTTGTTTCTATTTTCTATGTGCTGGATCGGAAGCAATTGAAGCATTTGAAGCATGCTGTACGCCCCGAGGCGTCTATCTTTATTCCCCAACGGTGGGTCCCTACACGTTAACGTAGACAGCGAGTTGCCTCGCCACCGTCCGCCAATCAGAGGCGAGCTGTGACTTAGCAACCCGCTGTCTCAGTGTGCGAGCGAGAACTAAAATGCGCGAAAGAGATACTATCTATTCTAATTGACCAATCAGAGCATTACCCAAATTAAACAAAAAACTATCAATCATTTATTTCTATAAAATATTTTCACAATAAATCTATTACCTATAATTACTATTTACAATCTAATTACTATTTTACAAACACTATATATCTTGCGCCGTACAGTGCTTCTGAAGCAGAAATTACAAGCCATCATATTTTAGGATGTCATCTTATAAATTGTTAACTCCTTTTGCTGTTCTACCTTTTTGTAAAGGGTTGACATTTAACCAATGTCGAGCATGTCAATTAAGCTAATTATTTGCAATGATACGATCTTTACGTGTACCTTATTTAAAGGGATCTTGTCCGATCTTGTTTCGATCTTTAAAAACCTCACATAAGTAAAAAAACATATCATGATTTTATGTGATTTACATACAACATTAAACAAATTAATTATTAGCTCGTGACTGTATTTTTTTTTAATCTCAAATAAGAATTTCTACATTAAATATTATTCATATTAAGCGAGACCAATGAAAATGATTATTTTGTTGCTCATTTTTTTTACAATCACGAATAATATTAAGAAAACAACTACATTGACCTTTTCGATATTATCATTATTATCTACAACATGTACTATATCTTCCAGTCAAATCAAATTGTCTTCAATATTCGTTCAAAGTCCAATGAGTTGTTTATATTTACAATTATCATCATCACCATGTCAGCCGGAAATAACAATTTGAGGATATTAACATTAATTAAAGCAGCTCCATGTTATCTCATCATAAAACTCTCTTGTGTTAACTTTCATCGAATTTACAAAAAAGCCAGAACAGAGCAAGAAATTCTCAAAACAACTTTATAGAAACAAGATTAAAGATTATCTTTTTTGCTGACCAGAAACAGGGAGGACCAATGCTGTAAGCGCATTGGTCGCCGCAATTAGTGGTGTTGGCCGATTCAATAAGGGTATATAATAATTTATCAAGCTTTTATCTCAACTTTAAACCTACCAAGTATTAACTTATGTCCTGAATCTTCTATCTAAACTATTGTGTTCTAAATCATCATTTCGTTACTGGTGTTGACGTCCATCACCGATGCTAAGGATATAAGCGCATTTGTATGTCATTAGAGCTTAATTTGGTCACGCCTTTACT
Organism: Ochropacha duplaris; assembly: GCA_951361185.1. Lineage (NCBI taxonomy): Eukaryota > Metazoa > Arthropoda > Insecta > Lepidoptera > Drepanidae > Ochropacha > Ochropacha duplaris. The sequence goes on from OX592703.1 coordinate 3,036,105, forward strand.
AAATGAGTACTTACGTATCAGCTAAATGATGCAAGCACCCATGTCTGGCGTGATGTATGCGTCTGGGAGCCGGAAGCTCGCTGTAGCAGCCCCCACTGAGGGGTGACCTGCACATGTACCCTGTGCCGACGCACTGTGCTGTATTGCAATAGCATCGTACGCCGTCTTTGTCTGTGTCTGGACTTGAATCTGAAACGAGGAAAATTCAGTTTTAGAATCATTATTATTTTTTATTTTAGAGTTCTCCTATTTCTAGGGTATCTACATTTTGTCGCGGGCTTTTGGCCAAACGAAAAAATAGGGGTAGGGAAAATGTGGGAGGGATTAGATGAGTTTACTGGTCTATTGCTAAGAATATATATATTCTTTATTATTATTAAATTTCCGCACCGCGGTTTCACCCGCGTATCACTTTAGGGGTTTAATTTCGAAAAATCCTTTCTTATTCCTCGTTTACGCGAAAAAAAAACAGCTTTCTAGGTCCGAGGGTTTATACTGGGCGTTGATGAGACAGTAAGTCAGACCTTCTCTACTAATATATGTATTTATTTATTTATAATGTAGTTAATAATATAGTTATCTATATCTCACATCAGATCCTTGGTCTGACGACATGAATATATCAATTATCCACACTCAACGTAAGACTGAAGGAACGTACGCAAGATGTAAATAGCATTGGTAGACCAGTTGACGATGAAGTTTATACATATTTATCAAAAGAACAGGAAGTAGCTATTGCAAATGCAAAAGGAAATGCAGTATAGCTTGTGAATCCAATCATGAACATCGACACTGTGGCGCCTTGCGGTGTCGTAAAGTTTGATAGCAATACATTTACACAAACTGCATGCTATAGCTTAGGTACACGTGTTAACAGTTTTCAATATAACGATCTACACCCACAGGCACTTAAGCGTAAAGTAACCGTGAATCTAATAGAAATTTAGCAATAATATCTTGTCATTGAACGGGTACCAGCATGGCATCGTTAAATGTTCATTACCTATCTGCCTTCGTTATTATTTATAGCAACAACGTGAATGTATTTTGCCAAGTTATTTGTATAAAACTCTTCAAAACAAAGACCTGAACTGTTATTAAATATAATATTTTCAGTAGCAGCAGCCATCGTGGAACAGAATAATATTTCAAATGTTTATCGATAGCAAAAACTTTACTTGTTACATGGAACCCAGTTCAAAGCCGATTAACCGGTAAAAATATAATACAGCTGGTCCGTGCTACGTATCGTGTATGAATAATGCGCACGTCATACTCCGCGGGCCCTTACATAAATATCCTCACAAACAGCCAGCCTCCGACCGCATTCAATGTAAATGCTTCGGCTCCAGACGATGAAACAAAACCAAATTAATTTCAGAGGGACGCCGCTTTATTTGCTCTCGGGAATGGAAAGCTTAAGGAAGACCCCCCTTGATGTCCGGCATCTTTAAGATATCTTTTTCGTTCACGGAATCGTGTTTTTTTCGAGACTAATTTTTTAATGATTAGTGGAGTTGATGTGCATCGGTATTCGGCGGGACATCGATTGAGAATTCCGATAAACATCAAACTGACGAGCTTGAAGTAATCAAATTTTGAATGTCCATTACACATTATTGAAATAGGTAAACAAGGACAAAGCTCGCTCAATTTTGATTTGAAGTAAGAAGGTCGACATAATCAGCAAGAAATTTAAGAATTTCTCTCATTAAAGCGGCCGATGAAGTCGCGAGCGAAGGGCGACCGGACTTGCAATAAATAAATAATTAAAGTAAACAAAAAGTCTACGCAGACAAATAAAAAGAGCACCACACAGGTCTCTGTTAATAAATGGACCTCGACTCTGGGAAATTGGAAACTTTTAATGGCGATCTGAACTTTAATAGCTTTTGCACGCAAAATTGCATCCATTAATTGCAGCGCCTCGAGAGTATATTATGAAACCAAGATTCTATTACGGTCGTTAATTTTATACTGTTTGTCTTATTGTTTCTGCTTTACGACAAATTTTATCGTTCAATTGTTTAAACTTGTACTCGATCCACGCTTCAGTGGATAATTCCTAAAATATACTATACATTATCTCATTAGGAGCACAATTAGCGTTATCTATGCATCGTACATTATGTTCGATGGATGCCATTAGGCCGAGTTTACAATCAATTTCGACTCAAAAACGAAGGCACTAACGGAGCACCGAAGGATAAGGTAAATAAAAAACAAATAAACACAAGAGAAAAGGTCCCGGCATGTTATTTGGAATTGATAAATGGCCTTTCAGAGATGAGAGAGAAAAGGATGAAGCGAGACTAGACAGAGACGGTTAACTAATGAGTCGAAGACGGAATTCATAAGCATGGGATGGAATACAATAAGATAAAGGGAAGTGCTTCTTATCTTTACCACGGGTTTTGATTCTTTAATCAGATTTATTAACTCGAATTAGGAGTTGTTTGCTTTCTTGCGGATGTTTTATAAATGGAGGGGCGTAGTCGCGTGTTGTCATGGCACATTTACTCGTGAAGCGTGGTTTTAGGGATGTTGAGTAATTCATCTATTTGGACTCCCGTGCCGCATAATCCGGTGATTTCGGGCCATCGGTCACCCTCTGTCGCGTGCCGTATTAAATGAGGTGTTAATTTTCTAGTTTCCTTGTTTTGTTTCCGTCACTAATTGTGTGAACATGAAAGAGAATATGAAAATAGTGTGAAAATTTTTTAAGGTTCTGTGTTGATTTTTCTTGCTTACTAAGATAAAAGTGACGGTGTTAAAGTTGCAGAACAAATAAATCTAAAGCATGTCGTTGAATTTGTATACAATAAATATATTTTACAAGAGCAAATATTTTGCAGCAGATCCGATCAGGACCCAGGAGCCGGTTGCGGTTAATCGCGATTGAAGCGTTCCCCGTCGCGACTGATTCGCATTCGAGCTGATCTTTTTAATAAGATAACTATAACACCGGTTCGCTTGCTACGTCCCTTCAATTTCATTACAGATCACCGCAATGAGACTTCTATGCTGGATATCATGTTCCAAGCTCGTTTCTTCAGTACATTTCGCTCTTTTCAGATCGCAGATTCAATTTAGATGTAACACGTTGATAAAGCAAACAGTCCACACAGAAATAGTCTGCTATTCCTGCCGGATCAGCGAAGGCAAGACCGAGTGGTTTTTTTCAGTTTTATAGCAGTCATGTTCCGTCAATAAGATATAATTTGGTTGTATTGATTAGAATTATATCTATAAAAAGGAAAATTTACGAAATAATTACAACAACACAAAAGTTTACGATCTTTTCGTTGGAAGATTATGGTCATTAGTAGGCATTAATCGTTTATGGCCGGGGCTCACTAGGGACGCCACGCAATCAAACTTATGGAATCGGTCAAAAACATCTGAACGACTATCTGATGTTAATAAGCGAGCGGCTAATGTTGCGACAACTGCTTTCTCTTAACGTTCACACGCTGTCTGACTCCGTTTTATCTAGTACTTTATTACGTTAATAATGAATGTGGCGCGCGCCGCAGCCGGTTTCTCTGCTATTCAGATTGGAGCCAGCATAACAGGCTTTATGCTGATTGGATGATGCGGAAAAAGCAAGGCTGCGTTACGGCCTTGTTGTCGCATTCCGACATCCGCTATTTGAAGCTATTTATTACCTGTCAATGTTAACGGTTTGATTTGTGACTGCTATATTCAATCAAAGCTTTGCGAGCATCGCAATTAATGACTTCACAGCAGCTCAGATATTACTGTGGTCAATATGCGAAACGCAGTCAGCGTGTTAAGTATCATCGGTGCAGCGTCGTGGAATGTTAAACAGGCGCTCGAGGCGAAGTTTAATAACTATGGGGATAGTTAATTTATATCGGAGCTAGCGTTATCAGTTTGCATCGCCACCGCTGATAGAATCACGACTCATCCTCTAATTGCACTCGCAGAATTATCTTCCGTAATGGATGTCCTCGCCGGTGCGTAATTATCCATTGCGGCGCCAGTAATCTGGCCGGGCCGCGGGCAATTTCCATCGGAATGCGAGCCGAGAGAGGCCTGTCTGTGGGTCGAGTAGCGTTTCTGCAGCTATCGCAATTCGAGATCCGAGTCTCTAAAGCGGCTTAATACTCCATGTCGCTGCACCTCGACGAATCGCGCCGATAATCTCTTGTTCCACATACGAGATCTTCAAGAGCTTTTCGGAACGATTTTCTACGAGAAAACGATGTGTCAAAACGTAGCGGTACATCACGAGTCGACATGTCGAACGGTGTCGACGAACCACCAACAAATGTGAACGCTATTATGGAGAGAGCTGCACGACTTCACAAAGTCTTATCTGTTGCGGCTCATGATTATTTCCCCGGAAAATTGCTTAGTCGCACGTTAAAGAAGAACATGTGTTTACGTCTGATAGAAATTACATGAAACTGTGTATTATTTAATCAAGTTCCTCGTTCGTAGCCTACATAGTGATGTAATTCGTTAAGAGTAGTTTGGTTAACATTAGCTAAGAATAATTCTCTAGGTCCGCGTTGCTTTCGCATCGATAATGCTAATGAGTTTCGCTCTGGCAAGGATTTTGGATAGATCACGTCTGTAGCCCTTATTACGATTGAATAGAGACTTCAATTGATAGGTTTGATGTGGATCTAAGTATAGTTCGTTTATCAGTCATTCCGACCACGTCCCGCCGCGTCGAGGTTATCGAGGCGCTTTCACGCCACTCGAATAACATTTGAATAATGAAATGCGTTCGTCGAACTCCTAAAAGTGCAAAATGGAGTTAGCGCCGATGTTAGAAGCGATGCCACCTGTTCAATACTGAATCGGATTATTCATCGGCTCGTTAAGTAACAATGGACAGGAGGCCGACTACCTGCGCGAGTTTTTTTTGTCCTCACAAGCGCGGAGCATTATCTGCTTCGAATGGACCTCTATCGAACCAAACCCCTTCGATTGTGTAGGCGACATTTAATGTCACATCAACAAAGGCCGTCGTTTAACGCTCTCGGCTGGATTGTCGCTTAAATCATAACAGCTCTCAATCATGTGGTAATATTACGTACGACGCGGACGCGTGCCGACTTTCCATAAACATTTACCCTTTGTGCGTCCCGTTCTCTAGTGTTGTTCTCATTCGAGATTTACCGTTAATATATTGTGTAAATATGGAACGTTGACTGTCACATGTCACTGGATGTTTAGCGATGGAGTTATAAGTTAATTTGTGTTCTTGCGACACGTTTTAGCTCCACGGGTAATACACAGCGTTTGTTTTGGGAAAGTTGCATTAGTTGGCCAGTTGGTTCATTGACTCAGACGCTACATTTATAAGCCAGATTGAAATGTAAAGCTCATTCTATGTACGAAGCGACCGCATTCCGTTCTTCCGTAAGCGTTGTTAAGCTTTAATTAAATGGTGGAAAAGCATTGGTGTGTCATATTTATTTTATCTTTAGAAAGTTTGATTGCGGACGATTTTTATAACTTAAAAGGTGAGATTTAGGGCATATGACGGGTGAATTACATAAATTTTCCCAAATTTTACATGTGTAATGAAAGGAATTTTATTGCCATATAACTTCCATTGTTTCGTCCACCTTGTCAGTCTTCTTGTCGCAAGTACCATTGTATTTCCATAGATTTATAAGATTCTTAAGCCTATAATTAAACTGAATAACGTCACATTTTACGATTACGCCAGTATTTTAGCGGAATGCACTTAAAGAATTTCTCTCGATGTGCGATGGGCCGCGGCCGGTGAAAGAAGCGGCTGGAGTGGAATGCGGTCGTACGCTCTGTCCGGGACTTGCGGAATCCGATGGCACATCACTAGTGGTACTCGATGGAGTATCAATTATCCCGTGGTTTATTGGGGCCAAGCACAAGTAAAAATAAAATTGACAGAAGAACGTAAAAAAAACTTTGATAGATAGATAAAATAAAGATGTGATTGTAAATTTAAGGCGATGATAGCTCATTTGTCGGATACCGCGGCGAAGGTCGTGGGTTCGAATCCTACAATGAGCTTGAGCTTTCGGTGAAGGATAACAAAGTGAGGAAACCACAGCACGGTGGTAGGGTACTTTGTAGTACCTACTCGACTGGCTGGCTACCACCCTCAAGTTGAAAATCTGTCGCCAAACTCGCCAAGTACCTGTTGGTGTGTTCCGGCATTTGCACTTGAGAGCCAGTTCGCCTTTAAGGCATTGTAATAAGGTGTACAACACATTAGCAATCCCCTGGTATTGAATGTCAATAGGCGACGGTTGTCACTTACCATCAGGTGACCCGCCTGCCTCGTTGTCACTTGGGACATAAAAAAAAATATATATAAGGTTTTTGCCAATATAATAAGCCATCACATGAGTCTACCAATGTAGCGAGTAAAAATGTTTAATCAAATGATGTCCTATCGAAAATCTCTTAAAAAATAAATGAAGCATTTTCATTTCCGATCGAGAACTAATAGTAGGGACTTCGCGGTAGTGTTATTTGTCTCAGTTTGTGTAACATCAAGTCTGTTAGCAATTAGGACATTAAAAGTTATATGGTGGATGATATTAAATTAAATAATGTATTAGACCTATTAAATAATGTATTAAAAAGTATATAAATCTTCTTCTTCTTCTCTTCCTTATCCCACGCTAGGTGTGGTCGGCACAACATATTTTCCTCTTCCACTCCGCTCTATCACTAGTCGTCTCCGTACTCACACCTTTCATATGCATATCATTCTTCACGCAGTCCATCCATACCTTCTTCAGCCTTCCTCTACCTCTATATCCATCCACACTCATGCTCAATACTCTTTTTGTTACATCCCTCCTTATGACATGCCCATACCAAGCCAATCTATTTCCTTTCATCTTTTCAGTCACTGGTGCTACTTTCAAGCTTCCTCTGATATACAATAAAGTGCCCTAGGACATAAAATTTTCAAATATACCTGTTTTATTTTAATGCGTTTTATATTTACTTCAAAAAAATAACCAACCAAAATCGTCACCTTGTTCTCTATCTCTAATCTAAATAAAATTACCGTAGACCGTCTATACACATGCTACAATGTAACTTTATGGTTTAAAAATCTAAAAAGCTTACATTATCACCTCTGCAATCAAAGTTAAGCATCCGATCTAGTATAACAAGAAAAGCAAACTTAACAGCGTAGCTTGATAAATTTGCTGTAAAAACAGTAACGGTACTATGTTGTTTATTAGATTGTCTATGGTAAAATAAAAATAAATCATTTGAAGTTACACCGCTTGCGGTTGCGATGCGCGATTTTTTGTATCGATTAATACGAGATAAAGTGAATAACACTTCTTCAAAAGAACATCACAAATAAAATCCAAACGTAAATTAAATCATAAAACTAGTCATTATTATAAATTACGTACAACACCAATATTAATAAGAAAACTTAACGATTAAATACCGAACACCGATTCGAGTATAAATTAATACGAATCATTCATTATCGTTTCCAATTCGATTAATGTTCCCTATTACAATATTTTGTGGAATTTGAATTTATTTATTAGCGGATTAGAAATTACTAGCTTGTTTTTGCTGCTCGTTTAACTGTGTACATTAGATTTTATGTCTTATTGTGTTTGTTATAAAGATTAGCATAGTTTTTTGGACTGGTATGTGTTATTGTTGTAGGTTGGAGTTCGATGTACCAGTAACGTACTAGTTACAAAACATATTTATCATCTAACTGCTTATTGCTATAATAGTTTTAGAGCTTTGTTATTAATGACAATCGATCGACTAATTCGATTATTATAATTGGGATGCTGCAGGCCATTGTGTTTTAAATTTTAATGCAATGACAAATTGGTTGGATTAAATTTACAGTTATGTATTTCTTATTTGTGTTTATTAGTGGTGAAATCTAAACTGAAGAGTACGCAGAGTCGCAGTCTTCGGAATAGGGTTTCCGTTTTTACCCTTTGGGCACGGGACCCTAAAAATACCCAACCGATATTTAAAATTATTGCACCTATAGAAAGCTATAATATCAGCGAGTAAAATGGGCTATAATTTATTTTAATTCCCTAGGAATCGCGAGTGAAATCGCGGGGACCGCTTGTTTTTAATAATTTTGAGATGGTTACACACCTCGCACGCTCTTGTTAGGAGCCACTGAACTAGCTAGAGTACCAGACAGGTGCTTTTTTGATCCACAACCTTACCACCTTCTACCACATCACTTACCGTCAGTTACAGTGATGAGATTATAGTCAAACATACCAATCCAAAGCTAGAAGAACCTACAATTCTACAAAGGTAACAGAAATACAGTTCTTTTAATCAATTCAGTTGCGCGCGCAAGAGAATAAAGTTGTCAACAAAAACGCATAAAAATCACTTTATATATACATAACAGTAAAAAAATACTAATTATAATAACGGGTCAACTAAACTGTTCGTAATTTGAAAACTATTTGTTATTTTAATCAATTCACTTTCTTATCTCAATTCCATTATTTTATCAACATACCAACTCGTTTCCAATCAAAGCTACCGAATCTTCCGTTAAAGTAAACTGGATGCTTTTGTTTCGAAACTTGGTAATTAAATTAACAACGCAGCGATTTCTATGCCAATCAATAAGAATTAATGAAAAATCTTTGTCTTATTACATTATTTCGATGACATGTAAGTGTGAGCTGCCTTTGCTTTTAGTAAACATGTTTATGGTTATGAGAATTGACTATTGAGCAATTAAGGCAGAAAGCTTCCTACTATTGCCACTACAGTTGGATTTTTAATCAGACATAGTTAATTTGACGTTTCCCAGGGTTCAAAAATATCTGTTCAGTCGTTTGGACGTTAAAACCAAGCAGACAGTCAGAATTACTTTCGCATTTATAATTTAATTTTAAAATTGATTTCTATTAGTTTGGTTACCTATATCCGGGTCCTAAGTCACAATTTTAAATTCAATTGGATTCGAACCTACGTCAATCGACGTCAAACCTCAAGCTCAGCTATTATCATCGCTCCTTTATTTATCACAGAATTAGTTTTAGAAAATTATAAATGACATTTCAACCCTCCACTGCTAATGGCCGTTCAAAAAAGACATCTCGTTTGCGGCAATCGGCAGTTACCGACGGCCTGTGTCTGAAAAGACATGACGTGATAATAGGGCTTCGTACCCATCGACCCTTCTTTAAAACGGGCATAAGTAGACGTACAAATACTAACGCGTAACCAGCCACTCACTTCGGTAGAAACAAGCGGCTCTCGTTCATTTACAACAAATATTTAAACAGACGATAGTGCGTGAGTGCCGAGTTGGCGGCTGAGGCGATATATTAAACGAATCAGAGCTGCATTTTTATTTTGAACTTTCTTTCGTCTCTCGTTTTAATTTATAGGATGTCATCTGTTTATCTGCTAAACATAAACATTCAACCATCAATACCATTAAAAATCTACGATGAAGCTAACTAGCCATGATAATACAGAATCTTATTTTTTTTAATCTGGACTACAGTACAATATTTACAAAAATGTGCCAGTTATATGAATTATTAATTTAAGAGTATTCGCTACAGTTTATGCAATGGGTCATCGTAACAAACAAGTGAAACGTGCAATGTGGATACAGTGCTCACCGCATCGCTCAAAGATGCCGATGCGAGCTGATGTGTGGTCTAAAGTACCAAGCACCGGACGCGGCAGGGTTCCGAATTATTTTTTTACGGTTAGGTAAATAACGTTTATTACCACTCTCGTGTTACTCTGATGTAATGTATTCCAAATGGAAAATTATATTTTAATAAGTAGCTGTAATACGGTACGGGGTATTTGAATTCGGTTTTTTATTGCCACGTCCCTAAATGATTATGTTCGTCGACAAATATCATAAAAGTAGCTTCATTGATTTATATAAAAAAACTTCTGTTTAATAAAATCAATCATTAATAGATACGGGTTGGATTAATTGCATACCTACAATTAGACATAATGAATTGAAAATATGTTGGTATGGAATAAAAATCATCTTTATTTTAACCATCAGAAAGCGAACCGCAAAATCGCGATTAAAATTCAAATTGCGACTTCGCAAGTTGTTTGACAAGTAAAAAGAATTTAGTCGGCAAAACTGAAGATGTATAAGCAACTGTTTGCTCGCAGAAAATTGTAGTGCAATCTTGGGCAATCATCGGGGATCTGTGCACACGCCGCCTGCTTCGGCGGCCGTCGAATGAAATCGGCAATTATCGACCCGGCCGATTATTTGCCGAGAGTACGCCGACCACGACCGACCGAGTCGTGTTTTGCCGACACGGTCCTCCCTCGGGCACTAAAGGGTTATGTTCAATTATTGTAAAAGGAGTATCCTTTTAATTTTACAATACTTAGCAAATTATCACAATATTTTTTACATATATTTTTTATTTTAGCTTTATAAACAATCTATGATCATAGTTTCCTTCAATCATCATAAACGTCGGCCGTATAGTAATAAATAATTTATGACTTAGGAACAGCATATCAAAAGACCTAAATACCTATTATATAAGGTACTTGGTCGTTTAATTTTATAGCTGCCATTATTCTATTAAGTTTTTCCTCATAACAATGATGTAGGTACCAATACTGCAATACCTACAGATAATACAAAACATCAATAATTAATGCAAGTACATAAATAGTATGTAGTATAAAAATAGCGTGATAATCAACCATTTATTTAAAAATTAAAAGCTGTATCAGTCAGAAGATAGCACCGTAGTTGGTACACAACCACTTGATTTGTAGCATTCAATGGAATCCCTGCAGAGAAAAAGAGCGCATGTCAGTTTTTACCGTTTTTGTGTTTTATAACGTAAATTAGTTTACTCCTATAATTTTTTTTACAATGTAAAACATGATAACAAGTACATTAAATTGGTACATATGATAGTTGTCTCGCAAAATACTTACAAAACATCAGCAATCATAAACTTTCTTCTTGTTAAAGTGGCAACGAAGACTACACCCTGCAGACTGCAGACAGATCAATAAGCAATAACTTGTCTAAAATACGAGTACGACTACTTCAGTTTTTTAGCTCCACCGACGCCAAACGGCACACAAATTCGAATAGCAATTGCTTTAAACAATTACAATAATTCATGTCGGTACAAGACCTTATTATATTCGTTCTCATGGCGACTAATAACTTGTTACTATTTTATTGCACGCAATAAGAGGATCGCATAAATTTTAGAAACGATCTGCAATGGTTGGTTGAGTAAGACGCGTTTCGCGTTAGATGTTATATTTCAATGTTTCTAATGCTTAATTAATGTCATCGTTTATCAAGAATGAAAAAAATAAATTAACGGAGAATTAAAAATGTAGGGATTGATGTTACTATTAGAAAAAAACATCCAATCCCATTCCGCCAATATTATGAATGATTTGGATTCTTAGTAACTTTATATTTGTGGAATATGATAAGAGGGTACTTCGAAGAAACTTCTAGAAAACGAATTAGAGTATTGCATTGAATAGATTACATAATTAGAAATCTTGAAACAGTCACATCAACATCTTGTATCAGTCCTTGCCATCTCCGGTCTAGCCAGCCGAAGCGAAGTATTAATTTACTTATATGTATCAACTAAATTAAAAGCAACCAGTATGCAGCTGCAGTATCGAATAAATTATGCATCATTTCACGATGAATTAACTTGAAAATAAAAGGCAGGTGATCTTTAATCACTGAGACAAGGCGCCACAAGGCAGCTGAACTAAATTACTAGTGCACTTATACCGTCTGACCGCTTCAATGCTTTCATAAACATCACACGTGACCATTTCTATCGTTTTTGTTCAATTCACAGTCAATTATAATACAAAAACGCAGCGGTAACTTAACCCAAGTTGTAATTTTTCCCTGATCCACTCTCGGAAATGACACGAAATCGTTTCACAGGCCAGTCTTCTAAGCTATTAAGTACACACACACAATGCCTATGATTTGACGGGCTAACGAAGGAGCCGTAAAATTCTTCCTATAATCACCGTGGACCGCTCCCAAAGAGTGGTTCGACGCGGGCGGGGGGACCGTGATTATAGGGTAGCCGCCCACCGACAGACGAGCTAACCCGACCAGAACCAAATACGAAATGCCTTAAAACAACATTAAATATTAAAGATTAAGCCACTTAAATTCTGAAAGACTGAGTAAAAAAAGTTTTATGTCAATTTTTGTAAATAACTAGATATTTTTTTCACCTTTGAAGTTTAGAGGAGGGTCTAACCATGATTTCGCTTAGCTATATAATTGTAAGGGCACGGAATATTTTGATGATTGCGTGCAACATAGTTGCGTGATTACTTTTTGTTACTTCAGTTTATTATTCACCTTGATTCATTGCAGTTTCTTTGTTTCTATTGAATACATTAAACATGTTTGTAATTATTGATGAATATCGTCTTAACTGGTTTTACGATTAACAATTATTCTTCTATTTACATTATCCAACAGCAAAAAAATAAAAATTCATACCCACTAAATTATTCACTGCCGGCGACAAGGAAAAGTAGAAACAAACTTTTATATATATATATCATTAGTAAATAAATAAAACAGCTATATCGTTAGACATTATTTAGTGTTACCAGCAAGCAGGCATTATTTATAGATAACACGCATTTCCCCAGGAACGCTTCGCTAATTGACATTAAACGGTGGCCGTTTGTCATTCATGTTCTAGTGTCGGGGTCTTCACGTAACCACAAATTAAATAAACTTGCCTATTTGCTAATGTAGGTTTCTCGAATTACTCATGAATATGATAGAAAAAGCGCTGAGAAGAACAAATATGCTTTAATTTTCAAACTTGTTGCCAAACGTATCGTTTCCAATGTCCATTATTGCCACTGTAGGTACTGTTTGAACGTAAATAACATAGACTTGACAAGCTAAGGATGAGATTGCGAGATAGCTTACGATTTATATTTATTACCCTATAATTCTAGTTAACTAAACAACGACGCTTTATTTACTAGTGAAAGGCGCTGAACTGGATAATGCATTAAATCTCGCGTTCCATTCCATAAACATTTAAAAATACGACTGCATTTTATACTAGTGGAAATGAATGACTACATATCTATGTATGGATTATTTATGGATGGACTAATTCAGACAGCAAACTTTTGGGCCCCGCTCATTTGTAAACCAGAATATTTAAATTTATTTGAGTCCTGCGAATCTTTGGGTAAGCAAAAGTTGTTGACAAAAAAATGCATGTTTTTCGAGAAATAAAGAAAATGAAAAAGACTCGGTATTTTGCTAGACCACGTGAAAAAAAGCTAGAACATACGAAAAAACACTTTAACCCAAAAATTTCGAGGGTATAATTTTGGCCCAATTTAAAACTTGGGTTCTATTCTACCTGTAGTTAACGCTATTATGGAACAATATTCGATATCAAATTGCCTTTTAATCGACGGATGTGGATTGTGGACTGAATATAATTTGTAGTCGAGAAATATTTCTGAGACATATGTTCAAACATGACGATTATTTTAATTTTAAGGCGGGAAATGAGGACAGTTGGGGAATATATTCCCATTCGTATTACGTAACAACTAATGACAGTTGTTTACTCTGTTATTTAGGGGTTAAACATATGTTTGGTCTAGAGAATTTTATATGGTTGCGGTTGAGAATGTACCTACATGCAGCGTGCATGTATAAAATTCTGTACTTATAATACCATGTTCATCTTTTCTATTGATACTATTTTAATACCACACTATGGTTCTATCCACCGTAAATAAACCTATATTATCTTTAGAAGAAGGGTAGTAATGTGGTAAGACTGTCTGAGAATACCCAAATATTATTATGAACATTCGGTAGGAATGTAAGGTGATATATTAATGCAGATGACCAATATACACAATCATCTCTACAAATGCAATTCTAAATATTATGAATTCCATACAATACAAAAGGAATGTTTCTCAGTGACATACCTATAATCCGTGAGGAATCTCGTCAATTTAGAAATTTTATCAACAACCAGTACATCAAAAAGAAAATGTTATGTGAATTTCAACTCGTGTACTAGGGTACTATGAAACGGTAGCGAGTATCATATTTCATAATGGTTATGTATGTGAACAAAAAGTAGTAGAATTGAATAGAAAATAGAAAGTGTGGGTGCTCAGTAACTACATAAGAATCAACTTTTGATTATTGCAAGCAATTTATCATTTTTATTTATATTTCCAACTTTAAAATTAAATATTTTTTTAAGAATGTTTTCTACATAATAATAAATTACTATTACATACTGAGTACTACTAATGATTTAAATATTCAAAATTCAAAAAGTACGCCTGTATTGGTCCAAATTATTAATAATAAAATAATGACTTAATTATTTTTACATACTGAGTAGGTATTATATTGCAATTCGATTTTGGATTTTTACAATTAGTGCGTTTTTCTTATCAGCACCATTCGACGCATACCTAGTTGGATATCATTTTTTTGTAATAAAATGTATGGATTTGTTCCATGCACTCTACTCATTATGTTTATGATGTGTATTTTATATACTTAGACAGGTATTTTCTTGGAATAAAATAACCGAATTGTAAGCAGATCAAAATATTATAGTGTAGCAAATAAAAAGGCTATTGTTTCCTTACGAGTACCTCTTTATTTTTGGCTACAGGTTTTGGTGAATTATCTAATGCGACTTGCACATTTCTTTTCACTTGTTATATTTTTGGTAACTAGGTAACAGTCGCATAGCTTACATACTATATAGATAATAAATATCCGTAACACTCCTCGGCGGAAGTAACCGGTAGGTAAGTAAAACTAGCGCTAAACAATTTAAAATACATAGTAGAAAAGTAAATAATTCAAAAACTCACCTAGAAAATATCGAACAACGTTCTAGGTGGTCTTAAAACTCGTCCTGAACGCGATCTAGGAACAAATACTTCGGAGTCCCTAGGTTTCGTGTCAGTCAAGTCAGTTTTAGTTGCACTCGGGTCAGTATTCGAGTCACTGTCAGTTTGATCTGTACTAGTATCAACAGGCGGACTCAGGACATCCTTAGCCGATTGGTCGTAATGTATCTCTAAAGGGAAAAGACGCCGCAGTGGTCTCATCTTTTCTCCGTTAGCAGTTCTGATTTTAGCCACTCTGCTGTAACCATCTGCGCCAACAAGAACATCAGTTACGAGAGCAAGAGGCCATAGCACGCGTTTCTGGTTGTCTAGCTCCATCAATACTATGTCTCCAACTTGGATATCAGTTGCTTGACGTTGTTGCCCTTTGTGGATCAAATAACTCATATACTCATTGCGGAAACGTCTTCTTAAGTCTTCACGGATCTTCTGACAATAGCGGGCTCTGAGGTTTAGCGACTTGCCATCAATGTCATCAACTTCTACAACGTCATGTTCCACTATTGGCTGAATGAACATGGATGGGGTAAGCGCTCTAACTTCATCCTTACTATTGGATAAATAAGTAAGTGGTCTACTATTGATAGTCGCTTCGCAATCACAAAGTACAGTCTGCAGCTCCACTAAGGTCAGAGAGGCCCTGCCCATTACTTTACTCAACATTTCTTTCATTATGCGTACCATCCGCTCGTAAAACCCTCCCCACCAAGGAGCACCTGGAGGTATGAAGTTCCAATGAAAACGTTCCGTTGTTGAGATTTTAGAGATCTCCTCCCAATCGACATGTTTCAAAAGATTGTTGAAACCTGTGAAATTAGTCCCATTGTCACTATAAAACTGCTTTACTCTTCCGCGCCGCGCTATAAAACGTCGCAACGCTAAGATGAAATCATTAGTTGATAATGATTCAGTGACTTCAAAATGCACCGCTCGATATGTGGCGCATGTAAATATAACAATCCAGCATTTTGTTTCCGTTCTAAGAGTCAGTGGACCAGCCAAGTCCACTCCGGTGACTTCAAAAGCCATACTCGCTTCGATCCGACCCTTAGGTAGATTAGCCTTGTGAGTGTATGGTGACTTTGCCTTAAACCTTCTGCAAATGGCACATTCTCTGACCACCCTTTTTACGAGTTTTCGTACACCTATTATCCAAAACTTTTCTCTGAGATCAGCCATCAAAGTGAGTGTTCCAGCGTGCTGCATTCTTCTATGACGCTCTGCAACTAGTTTACTGGCGCTAGAGTTGGGTTCCATCGATTGGAGAAGGTACTGGTATTTATCAACATTGTTGATATCAGGATCCTCGTCTATTTTTCGAAATTGGCCCCAAAATAATAGCCAACGCCTTACCTGGCCGTCAAACTTTGTTATCTCTAGTTTCGGCATCTTCATTTTCTTTTGATATGACTTTATAGTCGACTTAAGCGAATTAGTTTCGCTATCGTCATTGTTTTCTTGGTTCGAAATTTTAAATTTGCCATATCGGGTTCTTAGCTGTGACCAGCGAGTTTTGTAGGATGCTGCCGTGTCCTGGTCCTCCTCGAAGGCCATTTCTTCGAACTCTTCGGCCTGGCACCACATATCCCGAATAGCTATTTCGCAACAAAACAGCTCCTCCGCGCAATCGGAGAGCCTCGCAAATTCCTCTTCAGCGATGCTCACGTCCTCCTCACCCTTAAATAACGTTTTTTCAAGAGTGTCGGCGGCGATCGTCATCTGTCTTCGAAGTTGGGTCCGTTTTCGTTTCAAAGCTTCCATTTTTTGACGGAATTTTCAGTTTTTTATCCACACGGTCGCCACAATGTAGCAAATAAAAAGGCTATTGTTTCCTTACGAGTACCTCTTTATTTTTGGCTACAGGTTTTGGTGAATTATCTAATGCGACTTGCACATTTCTTTTCACTTGTTATATTTTTGGTAACTAGGTAACAGTCGCATAGCTTACATACTATATAGATAATAAATATCCGTAACAATAGAATCAAAATGTCGTAAAAAATATAGGTAATTTATAGATCACACAATAAGAGTATTACACATATAAGTAGGCATACCATGATAAAGTACTAAAGAGTGATAAACAATTATCAAAATAGCTTATTAATTTTATCTGTCATCGAGTTCTTTGACACACGAACAATCGCATTCCATACTAGTCATATTCAATGAAGTTTATAGCTTAGGTAAACTAAGTTTTTTAAAGGTTTTTGGCTTGGTATCAATACTTTTAAGCCATTTCTTTATTATTATTATTCTGTGTTTTTCACACAAGGTCTAATTCACAGTAAAGGCAGTCCGGTCAGGTTTTATTGAAATTGGTGGCCGTTCCACTAAAACTTTTCACGGACTTTTTGGGACAACCGGAAAACTTACGATACACGCTTCCATTTCATTTCACTTCACTGATGCACTTAGATTGTCTTAGATTGATCTTTATTGGACAAAATACCGACGATTTTAATGAAAATAAAACGAAAACGCAACGTCACATCGCAAGTTCACGCCAAAAAGTCCCAGTATGATCTAACCATAGAATATCTAATGCCATTGATTACAAAGATAATAAATTAATGTTCGTGGAGAAAGGCCTAACGTACTGCAATCTGGTAGTCGTGACAAGTGTGTAGGTAGCCTAAGTCTATCAATTTATCAACCACCTACCAGTTTAGGTAAAGTTAAGGAACTAATCGTTAAACTAGGCTGTATATTCCAGAGTGAGGGTTAAACTGTGCAAGGATATTGAAGAATAAAAACAGTCACTTCTACATTATAATAATAGAGAAAAAATTTGATTGTTTGCATGTTTGTTTTTAATGGATAAACTCAAAAAAATATTTTACCTATAGAAAGCTAAATTATCAGCGAGTAATCCCACTAATATTATAAATGCGAAAAGTTGGATGGATGGATGTTTGTTACTCTTTCACGCAAAAACGGCTAAACGGATTTTGATGAGACTTGGCACACAGGTAGATCATATCCTGGAATAGCACATAGGATACTTTTTATCTCAGGAAAGGATAAGATCCCTCGGGAACGCGGGTGAAACCGCGGAGGACAGCTAATATGGGCTATATTTTATTTAAAATCCCTCTGGAACGCGGGTGAAACCGCGGGGAACAGCTAGTCAAGAAATAAGTTTGCACACAACACCAAATGGAACTAGTTCTTTCACCGAAAGGTTCCGAATTGTTTTAAAAAGTAAATCTTTTGAGCTATGTTTGAGCTCGACATAGGTATCATGGGACGGTATTATTCTGGTAGGTCGTATACAATAACCAAATATCTAGCCCTTGGTAACATAAAAATCAATTAAAGGCAACGACTGGCCTGATATAAAAGAAAGGGCAATAAAAATCATTTGACAGACCTCTAATTGGTCCGTCTGTCTGACCGTCCGCGTCCGTACTCCGTACTAATGAACACATGTTGATAGTTGCGGCATTCGTCGATAATAAAATAATACGATGGAGGCATTTAACTTCTCAAGTGGAAATTGGACGGCGCAGGCGCAGGTTCAATTGCCTCCATCTTTATTTATAATTAATAATTAAGTTGTAGGAAATAGAGTCGGTAAATGGGATTGTATCATAGGTTGGTATTCGGCCTTAATTGTTTTGGGCAACTAAGAAAATTAAAACAGTTAAATAAGTTACTATCAAAACATTACACTAATACTTATGAAGCTAAAAAACTAACACACCTACTGTTGCATTTTTTTCTAAAGACTTATTCTTAGTCTTCGTTTGGTGAAGCCACTTGAGTTCATGTCTGTCTGATTTTGCTTAGCACTTTTGCCCAATTATTAGTAAGCTTGTCCCATGATCCCTAACATATTGACTTTTCGTCAACTAAATCCAGAAAACAAAAACGTTTTTAAAGAGCTTCTAGAGTCTTGGTTAATTTTCCCTTGGTTAGTGGCTGATTGGCAACTGTCTCGCAGTCCCTTTAATGATCAAATGGCCTTTATAAGTCACGGTGTCGCAAATGGTTCGTAGTTGGCAATGGTCAATTGGCAATGGTTCATTAGTAGGAGCTGACAATTAGTTAAATGGATTTGTTAGCTTATGACTTTAGAAATGTTCACAAGACAGCTTGAATGACGTCACACTCTTCGAATAAACTTAAATAAAATGCGTAAACAATGTAAATTTGAATCAATATTCATATAATACGACCACGTTGATCTGTGACTCATTCCTGCATGTTACAATCTATTTAAAGTACTGAGAGATCAGACAATTACGCAGACTTGACAACTGTAGGTACTTCAACTTTTTTTTTACACCACTACAAACAAGCTTACGGCCCTGACAGTAAGCGGTTACCACCGTAGTCTATAGACGCTTGCAACACCAGAGGAGTCACGAGCGCGTTGACGTCCTTGCATTGACCTTCTTACTCCTCGTTTGAAGAATCCCATTCTGTAGTCTCTAGGGAAAACCTCAACTCATTATTATGTAGGTACCTAATAATTACAACTTAACCTAAATGTTAACGCTATTCATAAGAAAAATACTGACTATAATTCAAATATCCACAAAATATAATCAAAAATCACTAGGAAATACAAATTATCACAGTAATAAATAACTTGTTTAGACGCTAGTGTTGCAAAGTAATTTGCAAATAAAACATCGATAACGATCTTAACATTCGCGTTTTGGCATGTCATCGATGCGATAGCGATCATTACAAGCGACAGTGGCGCCAAAAACGGGCGCGCAATGAGGTCACCGGTGGCGACGAGCCAAGTGCATATAAAACGAATCACGGCCCGCCTTACCGACGCCAAACATTGAAGTTTTTATCGGCACTTTGATAACTACAATTATAAAAGCGACCGTAAATTAAATTTGGGAATGCAATGCACTGAATAATTTATTTTTGTATCGCGTGTAAATATAAATGATATAAGTGTGTTTCAGGAATTATTGTAAGCATTACATATATCAATAGAGCGTAATTCATACTCTGGGAGTAATGGCTCGGATCCAAAATACATTCTCACGCCACAGAGTATTAACATAGCGGTGAATAAGTGTTTACCTCTAAATTTCAGAGACAATTTTGATATGTCGGATGATTAGTAAGTCGGTTTTAATGCATTCACATTGATAATGTTTGGATTTTCAAATTAATCGCGTGAACTACACTCTATTGCAATGGCAGACGGCCAAAGAAGAGTGGCGCCAACGTTGTGGATAATTACAGATATAGGAGCAATGTAACATGAGCTGTGAAATAAAATTGTAATGATTAATGCGTCGCCAGGGCACACTCGTCGTAAAGCTTAACTGACGAAAATTAGTGAACCTATTTACAGTCTAGACTAAAACATAAAGTTTGCCACAACTTAATTCACAGACCGCATGTGAAATGATCATCATCAATTCAGACGAAAGACGTCCACTACTGGACATAGGCGTCCCTCAAAGTTTTCCATGAGGTTTCCACACAGATTTCTAAAGCTACATGCAATACCCCATTTTTTACTTAAACTTCTAATGGAGGGAAACAATTATCAACGCGCTTATAGAAAAAGACAATAGTGATGGGCGTGCAGTCTCGCTAATCGTCGATCGCAACAAGCGCCGCAACCGTGGAATGAGGTCGCCAGGCGACAAGCCAAGCGAAACGCGACTAAGTACCCGTTCGGTATCGATAAACTTGTAATCCCTGCTATTTATTAAACTTATTTATGACCAGAAGCGCCAAGCCACTCGTCTTTAATAACTGAGCGATTTCTAAGACAACTTTCTATATACATATTATATACAATAAAATTATATGTTACTCGTATCTAATAGAAAATGCTCACAGTCCCTAAATGAGTCATACATACACAAACGTGATAATCAAATTAACAGTCTGAACTGAATGTAAGTAGCAACATCGCGATTGTGTAATTTGTGTACACTCGAAATTGATCGAGTATTGTCTTGGGTGTTTTATCGACAAAACATGTCGCGTCACTAGCGGATGCGTCGGGCGCCGGGCGTGCGGTGGCGCCGTCCTTTCGCAAACAATGCACCGTGTCCTTTTCACCAACACGCGCGTCGCCTCGCTTTGGAAAAACGCCGATTGTTAATTGTTATGCTAATAAATATTTTTATCGGTGATTTTTTGCATATTTCACATTGTTCTGCGTGTATGTGATTGATTAATGAGCAGTCAAGTATTTAGGTCTCGTGTCTGATTGCTAATAAACAGGCTTATCGAATTGACTGAATGAGATGATATTTCCATCATTGGAAAAGTATTTAGTACATTACCTACTCGTTTTATTGTTTCTTGCTAGTTTCGGATGATCCAGAATGACGGGTTTACCTGGAAAATAAAAAAGATGCGTTAATCGATGTCGACGCAAATTTAAACGGACTCATCCCTTATAATTAGGTTATATAAGTACCTAATTTGATTTTCTTGGTGTCTCTTTACATATTTAAATGTATAAGGTTAATGAATTTAAACACCCATGCGCCAGATTATTAATTAACTGTCACAAAGAATAAATTCTTTAAACGTCACATTGGCTGTATCTTGTTTTATGCTGAGCAGTGAATCTTGCCAACAGTATCAACGCCGTAGGATAGCAGATCAAAGATCACCTTATTGAATGAAATGAAAATTATATTAATTTAATTAAAATTCTCATTATAATAATGTCACTGTGAGATATATTAGATTACAAATCGTTTTTAATAGCACAACGATCGAATTTCATTAGGTTGTCAAAATGCAAGTTATGATGCCTACACGTCATATTGAAATGTATAGCTATATCTATAGTCAAATAATCTAAACCTAAACTGATATTATAAAGATAAAAGATTAGATTTTCTGTATGTTTTTTTGTAATAGATAAACTCAAAAGACACTTAACCGATTATTTCACCTATAGATAGAAAGCTACATTATAGTAGTAACATTGGCAATATTTTACTTTAATTCCTTCGGCAACGCGAAGGACCACGGGGCGGAAAATGCGGCGGCTATAAAAAAAATTGATCGCAATTTTTTCCAGCTAAATTATAGATACCAACAAAAAAATATGCATGCATTACAGGCCGGTTGGCGTAGAGTCGGTGGAGCTAGATAGACTTACTTTACAGCCACAAATTGTTAGTTCGATTCCCACCCAAAACTGAACTTCAAATTACCATATAAGATAAATTTGAAATACTTAATACGTGAACAATTACAACAAAATTTAATATTAAGGCCCTTTGTTAGTAGACAGAGCTGCCGTCTGCGCGTACGCAAGTGTCTACGATGTTTATTGTTACAGCCGGCATAATGTATAAAACTTGTAAACAACCATACGATTTACACGCCACTGTACTGGTCCATGTAAATAAACAGATGTCTGTACAGTCAGAACAATCAATTCAGGCTTTTGGGCTCTAAGAATATTGATGTAAAAAATAGTGATAAAGATTTTTGTCTGTTTTTTTTAGTAAAAACTTTTTGCAACTCTAAAACCCTCTAAACACAGTTGCTCTCACAGTCCTACAGCTCCAGCCCTGTCACTACTTGGCTAATGTGTGTTTCCTAAGATATGTAGGTAAATATAGTTAAAAACATTTAAGTTTACTATTTTAGCTGCATATTTGATTGAACGAGTAATTCTCAGAAAGTACCAATCCGATTTAGTTAGCCTGTTTATTGTGGAAAGTTATAGGCTATAAACATCACCATAAAATAATTATAAGGGAGAGAAACATATACCATAAATGTTTAGAGAAATTGCGGGGAAGAGTCAGTCGTATTGTAATTTCATTAGTGACTCAAAACTCTAAATCGTACTCAAGATTAGTATTTAAATAACATCCCACGTCATTGGTCAGCCAAATGGTTGAAATTGGCAGTTATTTATCTTTAATATCTGTTATAAGATAAATTTATGACAACGGCACATTTGTTTGAATTTTGTCGCAATTTCCTGAACTGTGTGTAGGTGTTCCATCGAAACCTCTGATAGGCTTTCTGACTTAACTAAATGGGTATCATTTATATGACTAGCTGTTCACAAAGGTTTCACTTTTTATATAACCTATAACAGTCCATAGTAAAAGGGATTTCTAACAGATAAAGTTACCTTTCAAATAGGATTGGTAAAATTAGTGCGTTAAAACATACGTACAATTCTCTTGCTTTATAATAGGTCATAGAAGATAGCGGGGGTGGTTTAATGCTGAAGACAGAATGAGAAGTAGGTAGTTTTGGGACGTCCGTCCCAATAGCGAGTCAAGGGGTTGACTCCTTGGCCCCAGCTTTTGCCAAGTCAGTTCTTGTTTTGCAATTTGACACTTTGAAGCCGACATTTCTCAAGAACCGGTATAAATGATAATATTGTCAAGTGACTTGTTAACATCAGAAACATGTAACTTAGTGAACTAAATTTGTTGACATACAGACAAACAACTCAAATGTCATAAGACTTAAAAAAATATTGTCTTAGTTTTTTTGTTATTCGTGCCGACGCTACCGAACTTTTTCAGTTTACATCCACATCTGTCGCCATGCGCCGCTTACGCATGCCCATGACCAGTCATTTGAGACCTACCCCACTTCCCCACTCATGCGTAACATATGACTGTCGATGAGTAACGGTATGATATTCAGGAGGTCTCCAAAAGTTGGTCAACCAAGACCCCCGTTTTGGTGAAACCCCGCGCCTAAAATGTTCTATTTGAGGCACATATCCCACACTGCGTCTATAAATATGTCAATATTTGTAACAGAGACTGTATTATAATCGTCTTGACTACCAAGGGATCTTTGTTTAAGCTTGGATGGAAATTAGTTCAGAAATTACGATAAATTTGAGCACTACAAAGTTTACAGAACATCGTCTTTGTTTCCCATAACAAATCGTCAAAACATTAGGTCATAACAAACATCTGCAAATAGGCAGCTGGAATATATGACTAAGTAGACCGAATTAGGTCACAAGGTTGGCTAGCAAAATATGGGTGGCCCAGGTCGAGGTCAGCCAGTAGCAAGTTGTGGTTAAGCGGTGAACACACGATGCAACCGCAAGAGAAATCATATTCTACAGTTATCACGCAGATTGAGATGAGATTATAATTGATGAGGTATCACCAAGTTTCCCACGAACAAATTTGACACGCGAGCTCTTAATTGAACTAAATGCACGACGCGACCGACAGCGCCGACCCACGCGGCCTAACAATCGCCGTCTGCCAATTACTATACAAATAGAATAAAAAAGAGAACAATAGTTGCTAAATAGAAAATAGCGCGGTTCGTATATAAAACGCGAATGAATTACGGTTTTAATGAATAAATTATGAGTACAGCGTGGTGTGCCGCAAGAAAAAAATGCGCTGTAAGTGCGGCGCCGGCGCCAACGGCGGCGCAAGGATAATCCCAGCACGCGTACACCTCACACTGAACGGGTAATTACCAGCGAACGACTATCCACCTTGCTTCCAAGACTTAAAGCTCATAATGAACTAAACATAGGAGCACATAAGCTCCTTGTATACAAACCACAGATTCTGAATGCGCTCATGCGACCGTAGCGAGTCATTACGATACTTTGAAAGTGTAACTCAATAAAACAAACTAAATTGCACTCTAATACTACGTAATTAGGTTGGCAATGGAATCGATTTGTTAGAAGAAACTGAATCTATCCTTTTCTTAGTTCAAAGGAGGGAAGGAGAAGTCAATAGTTTAAGATACGAGTATATCCACGAAGGTAGCGATCCCGTTTATTTTGACACTTTAACATAAATCGAAGTGATAAATATCTTATAGCGGACAGACGTCCCCTGACTGAGTGTTCTGTTAATGCACCTCCGAACGACAACGCGGATGTCTCTGCCGGGTTTAGATACCAACGTAAAATAATCGTGAGAGAACAAAGATTCAAGCACCCGAAAGCTGTAGACAAACCACTTGAAAAACTCGCTAGAGGAGGACAATGGGCACTAAACGTACGCTTACATAAATCAACTAAGCAAACAGATAATCAAAGGGTCCTGGGAAAATCATACAGAGCTTCGTATGTAACCTCTTATGTACAGTTTAAAATTAAATCAGCAACAGGTGCGCTTGAAAGACGAAAAACATAAATTCCGATTCGATAACAGATGTAAGCCAGCCGTCGTCCATACTTGAGTAAACGTCCGATATTATTTAGAGCATTGCGTTTTATGTAACCTGAAATAATCCAACTGCGTTTGCTAACACGTATAATTTTATTTTATCAGTAGAACCAAGAACTTGTGATAATCAAGCCGTAATAGGACAAATAAGCGACCGTATAGCGGCTATCTAAATAGAACCCACGTCCATAATCTGGAAGGTACCCAAACCTCTTAAGTGCCATCCTGTGGGACGTGTTTTATTATCTCAAGGCTCGAGTCACCGCTATCTTTGGATGTGGTGCCGATGTTACAAAAACTACAAAACCTTATCAAAGTACACGAACCTCAACTTAAAGTGGTCCCTATTTTTACTTCTTCGTCGAAGCTTTTAACCATATCGGCGGGCTCGGCTCCGCTGAGATTTATAACCGTCTGGATCGATTTACAGGTCGGCGGAAGTCTACTTTAGGTAACGGAAACCTGTGAGTGCTCCGAATAGGTAATTTTAGACCATAAAAGCCGAGGGACATTGCAATCGAGAAGCTCTTTGAGATAATTGAAGTGGAGCGGAGGGAGTGTACAGAAACGAGAGCAGTTCAAACGTTTCCCCTAAAAGATTGTTTAGGAGAAGAGTGAAACAAATAAATTAATGATAAAACTTGAAAGCTTTTAGTCATATCTTTTCTTTTATAAATTAGTATATTAAAAGAAAATAAAGCTAAAAAGATTTCCTTTAGAACTCCACGAGAATTGGTGCAATTACGAGCTCTTAGCTTCATTGTGACTGTGTTTAGAGAGCTTCGAGTTCCATTAACGCTTAATGAGTGTCCAAAGAATGTCAAGTGACAGTGTATGATGGAGTGCCGTCAGAAGTGTCACTGACAGGTATACGATGAATCAGCGACAAACATAGGCTGAAGAAGACAATTGAATAATGAAAAATATGTGCAGCGTGATTTAGGCATTGACTAGATTTCAAAAGGCAATGATCGCTTAAAGATGCAAACAAGTCGCTTAAAAGTGCAGAAATCAGTGGAAACAGTAAATGAAGATAATTTACTAGATCTTGTTCTAAGCTTTCGAGACTTGGTTATTAATCACCGGCACAGACACACTAATGGCGAGTACACTGTAATTAGCTTTGTGACCACACGAGCGACGGCGACGTGGATTCATAAACAATATTTCAAATAGAAACGAAGCACTTGAGAAAGTCGAAAAGGAGGCCAGGTAGATACTTGAGTTGGTTGAAAAAAATAGCATCCCTTGTTTGGCAAATGTACAGGTAGATCGTACCTGTTGGGACACGCCGAGAACAAAAGGGGCTCCTAGAGGCGTCGACCGTTAATGGCAGTATGATACAGTGTGGGCGACTAAAGTCAATTAGGGCATCCGCCGACGCCATTCCCGGAATGTCGCCGACAAATGAGTGGATACGATAAGACCGTAAGACAAGAACGTCTCGCAGTCCTTTTGCCCTTTTTATCTTAGCGTACCTTCGCCGTTTCTGATAACAGTACCTTTTCTTAATTGATTTTCTGTGTTCCGTGATTCTTTATCAGCAAATCGCATTAGTGGCCCGCCAACGAGCAGCTAAATTTATCGAGACAATTAACAGGTGTTCGCGTAATCTCGTGATGGAGACGTAGTGTTTATTATCAAATTATTCTCCTGTTGATAACATTAAAATGTAAATTTCTTAAAAATATGTCGAAGTTTATTATTGCATTGCTGTCCGTGTTCGATGTTATCATAAATTTGACAATAAAAAACGAATAATACATACATTTCACGTGTTGGGCTTATAAAATTTTATGCTTTCTCCCGAACAGTTTCCTGCATAGCAGCTATTCGAGTCATCAAAGCTTATAGGCGAGTTCACGTGCATTGATATTTCTGTCGATGTTAGAGCATCCGCCGCGTAATTGATAAAATGAAACAACAAATTGTGCTTTAGTATTGACTTCTGGAGAAAGAGCGAGTAGCTGCAGTAAAAGTAAGATAACGCGGTGACTCACGAATACGGGCGCTTTCACGGGATGAATCACATCCCTTTATGTTTAGCATATTGTGGTGTTCTCTACGTTTCCGTTATTCTTTTTGATTCCGATTTTCCAGATGCCTTCGTTGAGTAGTCACGGCTTGATCTTCATTTGGAACTGAAATCATTTGATGTTTTTGGCTCCCATTCAAGAGCATCAGTATTTTTAATTCGAATAGTGTACTTTAATATTACAATTGTTAAAATTAAACGTCGAATAATAGTGGCGAGCGGCGATGGCAGCGGGGCGTAATGCAATTTGTAATGTAGCTCGTAAAGTAGGAAACGTGGTGTTTCCTAGCTCAGATTAAGTTAGTAGATAGGTTTATTATTGAACGTACGCAATATAACCGGTGATGTAGTAATTATAAATGGCAATAAACCTTCTTGAGGTTGTATTGTTGCAGGTGGAGATGCAATCTGCGCAGGCGCTGGCATTTGACCCGGAGCTATTGGGCTTACTTGGATTTTAATTATTTTGTATCGAGCTGTGAAATAGACTTTCTCTAGCGTCTATACGAAATACAAATTGTTCTAGTTCACGATTCTAAGGGATCTAATGTTTAATCGAGATAAAAATCCTAATGTTTTATTCCAGGATATGATCTACCTGTGTGCCAAGTTTCATCAAAATCCGTTCAGCCGTTTTTGCGTGATTGAGCAACAAACCAAACATTCACATTTATAATATAAGTAGGAAGTAGGACTACGGCATTCGTTATGGCAACAATAATAAATATATTATGGTCGTGTTCTACTGCTTTATTACTGTCTTTGTTGTGCTATTACACTGTGTATTTGGCATAGAGTAATCACACTGCTTTTCAGTACAGCATGAGGTGTAAAGTTCTTCAATTTGAATAATACAAAGTTCCCATACGGTTTGTATGTTATTATACTGAGAACATACAGTAACAACATCAAAAATGAACGTATACAGCTGAGTCATCCACGTCGTATTAAAATATTTATGAGGGTCCAACCGCTCCCACCTTTCTTCGATATGTTTTTTTTTAATAGTTAGTAGCGCATGGAACAAAGACCGAGCGTTTTTACTAAAGAAAGTCTTGATTCATCAATTTTATTTTTAGAACTTCATTCTTTGTTTTTAAATACTTTATGTACTTACACGACTTTTGATGACAGTTCAGCATCAGAAAGATTATGAGACAGTCAACAGAGGGTGAATAGACTGATGATATTGAAAGTAGCTTTGTGGTTTTATCCTTAGTAAATATCCTCTTTCGATACATGGACTCAGCTTTAAAACATTTTTTTTATTATAACTGCTATTTTACGAGACAACTACCTATTTTTTAATTTAATCGGTTATTATTGAGCATGTAAAACCATTGTTTAAAATTACACGAGCCGCATTTTTTTTTTTCAAATTAAATAGTTGTTTTTATTTAACTTATAATGAACGTTAACGATCGTAATATTATTATAGTTCGTCAAGGCTAGATAATATGTACTTATGGCTAGTAACAATCTCTGTCTGTCTGTTCGATAGATGTGCTATAGCTCGAGAACAACTGTATGGATTTTGATGAGGTACAGTTACCTAGGCAGTTATTTGGAACGTCTTTTGGATTTGAAGTCGAAATTGCACGTGTAAAAAGTTTGAGACCAAATCAAAAGAGGTTTTCAAAGCAGAAAGTAGGTTTTATTTTCTCTATAACTTACGTTCAGTATTTCTAGTATGGTAAGGTTAATAAACACGTGACCAACTCCGTTTGATAGCTCAATAATATCGAATTAATAAATATTATTCATTGAATTTAAATTATTATTCTCATTGGTATTATCAGATTACATACAAATAGACGTCTTCAAGTCATTCCAAACTATCTAGTGTGCTTGATATTTGCATAAATTATTCATAAAATTATATACGAAGCGAGGTTTTTTTTTATTAAAGTTATTTCTGGAATGGGATATTAAACGGAATTTTAATTTAAATTCGACATCAATGTCGATACCTACATAGATGAAGTATTTTTTGTTGACTATACTAATATGTATTATAAATGCGAAAGTGTTTGTTGGTTTGTCCTTATTTTACGCAGCAACGGATTGATGATATTTTGCATAGAGCTACTATTTATCCCAGCAGCGGGTGAAACCCCGGGGAAGAACCTACTTGTTTTAAGGTTATGTCAATAAAAAAAATTACGGGAGTATTTAAAATATTTGTTACTGTTATTCGCACATTCGTTTTTCTAGTTCTATTTGTAATCTATTCCTGTTATTTTTTATAATTTAAATATAAAAAAAAAAACAAGTCAAGTACTTACTTGTTTCGATCAAATTTATTAGATAATTACTTTAAAAGGTCAAGCGAAATTACAGACTCTTGTCATATTAATTAACCAACGTAAAATAATTGTTTAAAAATCGAATGTTGCCATTGTATTTTTTAAAATTAGATCGACACTTTTTTGTTTTTTTTTGTCAGAAATCTATCGATCAGGCAGACAGGTTACCTGAACAGTAAGTGACTATGTCTATGATGTTTATGCATTAGCAATACCGAGAAGATTGCCAATGTGTAACAAAATTTACAGTGCCTCGATCATCAACCGCCCAAAGTCAAACTCCCGTAACGTCACAAGTCGAAACGACGTAAGAAAAAATGCAACATTTTTGCGGCTAAAACCCGACGCTATTTACATACAGATACAGACGCGCGACAGTCGATGTTCCTACCTACCATATAGAAACGTTTATATAAGTCTCTAGTCATATATGGAATGTTGTCTATTTGTCCAAGTGGCATCTGCCGCATGCATTAACAGAAGACATGTGGCCATAGTCAAGTGTTTAAACTTTAATGTGGACAAACATGGCCGCCAGCTAGCTTCGTTTATTAATTAGGTAGTGGTTGGCTAATGATACCATGTTACTCATTATTTGTCGAGGATTTACGAAGAATTAATCTTATCGTTGCTGTTTGCAGACAAACTATTTAGTTTGTGTACTTTAATAAGCGAAATAGCTTGTGGTTAGATAAATCCATAGTAATATCGACGGTCCCTACGTACAAACCCGTATGTGGTAGATACGTGATTTTCACTTTTTGTTTGCATAACCTTCAGAACACCCAACTCTTTGATGTCAGTTAAAAAAAATTGAGTCTTCTACCCAAAATGAACCTTATATCCACACACGCAATATTCCGTAACTGCAAAATTTATATCAATTTCCGAAGTAAAGTAACAGTAGTGGGACTAAAGGGATTTTACGCCGGAACGTACACGTCACCCCATCTTCCCGCCCCGTAACTACCACTTACGTCGCACTTGCGCGCGCGGCGCTGGAGACGACAGACACCTTGTATTTTACTACGGAAAGTATATTTAAAAAGCCACCAGTTGAGTAACATTTCAACTATTCTTCCAGATACTGTATTTACTCAGAAAATATATTAATTATCAATTTTATTTTACGCAGGAAATTACAAGTATTCATATTTTTGCTTGAATTAAATACACTCAATACTATTCCAACGTAATTATCGGTATATGGTAGTTACGTTGTTTTACACGGGAAACGTTAACATATCATTGTTAGTAAGTGGTAGTTATGTATTTTTACATGGGAAAATTTAACGAACCATTATTCCTATGTGGTACTTAAGTAACTTGACGTCGAAAAATTAATGTAACCTTCTATCAGTAACTACCAATGACGGTGTTTTACTTCGGAAATCAGTGTTTTATGTTACCTAATTTTTTTTAGCACCATCATCTGAAGAGTCATCAGAGTCAAAATCTAATGCCCAACCCTAAAACTCGATAAAATACGTATCGTAACTTCACTTTCAGCTTCACTTTTGATTACCACGACAGAGAAAAAAGTCGACGATATCATAACATACAAAGGATTAACGAACGTTATACAGCCACATAGGTCATCCCTTTTGCCATCTACAATTACCTACTCAAGAGGTGATTGTTGGAACTGCAAGCATTTGTGATCGAAACAAAGAAAATACTCATAATACGATTGAAGTTGTAGCTCAGATTAACGCAGTAAGTATTCGTGGGCCTGATACAGCACAGAAAATACAGACTCCTGTTACAACTGCCCTTATTTCTAATGGCGCTATTTTCTCCAATCCGGACACTATAGAAATATTAGAATCAAATATTATATCTAAACCACAATCTGTATCCACTCAATCACTACACAATATATGTGTCCGAACTATTGTCGCTTCATATTATCGTGGCAGAAGAAAACAATAACATGGTTGTCGAAGATAGTAATAATGCAGAATTAACAACCAGTAAAGCAACATATCTGACACTATCTCCATCCACAATTAGTATTAGAGACGTCATGCTTAGATCTTCACATGATCCAGAGAACAATACTGTAGAAGAGCTGATGGACTCTTTTTTTAATATCGGTATTGCGTTTGACCACTATCTCACTTGATGGTAGGTAACGATGTGGTCTAAGATGGTGCGCGCTTACCTAGAAATAACCTATTCACCCGAAACTTGAAGACTCTCAGGTTGTAACTATCGGGAAACACAGACTCAGGCAAAGAGTTCTACTCCTTAGCAGTTCGCACAATAAATGAGGAAGCAAACCACTTCGTGCGTAAGGGTGGAATTTCCACCATGTAACGGTGGCGTATCGCCGTACGTTTGGTCGTTCGATAATGGAAGGGGCTGGGCGGAATTAGATAGAAAACCGATAAACTGGCAACTCTGCGTCGATGCTTAAGGCTCTGAAGTCCTGCCTCGACCAATGCATCGTTGCCAATGAGTCTCTTGGCTTGTTTCTCAATTGACTCCAGTGCCTCAAGCTGATATTTGGCCGAACTGTCCCAAAGATGAGAGCAGTACTCCACACACGACCGAACTTGCGCTTGGTACTAATTGAGCAGCTTTTTTTTTTTTTTTTTATGTCAATAGGTTGACAAACAGGCAGACGGTCCACATGATGGTAAGTGGTCACCGCCGCCTATGGACATTTGCAATACCAGGGTGATTGCCGATGTGTTGCCGACCTTGAAGAGCTCTTTTAACGCCCCTTTTGAAGAACCCCATATCATAGCGCGGAGGGAATACCGTAATGGGGAGCTCATTCCACATCCTAATGGTCCGCAGAAGGAACGTCCGACTGAATCGTTCGGTGGACGATCGAGGCGGCTCGAGGATGTGAGGATGAGC
This sequence comes from Ochropacha duplaris, assembly GCA_951361185.1. Taxonomy (NCBI): domain Eukaryota; kingdom Metazoa; phylum Arthropoda; class Insecta; order Lepidoptera; family Drepanidae; genus Ochropacha; species Ochropacha duplaris. The sequence goes on from OX592703.1 coordinate 3,068,417, forward strand.
TCCACATCGCCGGCGAGCAGTGCGATGGTAGAATGGTGACGGTGGCAGAACACTCCCCATTATACAGACGGTAGAACACACAGAGAGAGCCAATATCTCTCCGAAGGCTGAGAGGTTCTATACCGCTGGTGAGTTCGGGATCGTCAACTATACGAGTGGCCCGCCTTTGCACCGAGGCAAGTGGATCAAGCTGGTAAGCGGGTGCGCCAGCCCAGAGATGTGAGCAGTACTCCATATGCGGCCTAACCTGCGCTTTATAAAGCTGCAGCCGCTGGGGAGGTGAGAAGTACTGCTTGGACCTATTTAGCACACCCAGCTTTTTTGAAGCCAGTTTGGCTTTGCTTTCCAGATGACCTCGGAACTGGACATCACTCGCAATGTCAACACCGAGGATCCCGATACTCTTAGAGATGGTGAGAGGAGTGTCTTCGAACTTAGGTGCTGCTATGAATGGGGTTTTTTTCGTGGAGAACGTGCAGACCTGTGTCTTCGAGGGGTTGAATCGGACTAAATTACGTCTCCCCCATTCCGAGACCCGGTCCAAAGAGGTCTCGACTTCAGACACAAGTCGTATTCGGCTTTCTTCCACCACGGACCGAGGGATGTTAGCACGGCCGGTATATTGAGCATCACCGGTACTGTCATCCGCATAGCAATGAATGTTGGAGATGTCCAACAAATCATTGATATGCAGGATGAACAGCGTGGGTGATAGCACGCAGCCTTGCGGTATGCCAGCATTTATGTTCTTGATATCGGAGCAGCATCCGTCAACGACAACCTTGATGCTCCGATTAGCAAGAAAGCTGGACACTCAAGTGCATAATCCCTCGGGAAGTCCGTACGACGGTAGCTTCGATAGAAGTGCCCTATGCCAGACCCGGTCGAAGGCCTTAGCGATATCTAGGCTAACTGCCAATGCCTCGCCTTTACTCTCTATGGCTTCAGCTCATCGATGCGTCAGGTATACAAGAAGAGAAGTTCCGGTGTGAAGTACCGTCTCACCTTCGAGAGGATGCCTAGCTTTTTTGTAGCTCCTACATTGAGCCTTCGACTCAATTTAGAGTCGCTGTTAGTTTGACTCCGAGAAGAGACACGCTTGGGTCTTGTTAGCATTGAACTCACTCCCAATTATTGAAGAAAAAACTTTGGATACCAGTACCCCTTTGGTACAATTCCTTCTAAGCACAATATCGAAGCAGAAAATTTAAGTTTCTCTAACGTTAACACCCCCACTTTATCTTTGCGTGTAAACTAATCTGTCGGTGATAAAACCTATGCACAATCCTACTGTGGTAGTGATACCACAAATACAATAGAAGCGAGTAACACAGAAAGAAGACAAAAAAAAAGAAAGAGGAAAGTTAAGAAGAAAACAGATTTGGGAAGAATACGAAAAGTTAAGAAGAATGAATGGATAGATTGTGTGAGAAAGCGATTAAAAAATGATTGCTTGAGTTACGTCAACCAAAGAGGAAAGAAGTAACATATACAACCTTTGACTGCAAATATTAATTGATTTAATCAATAGTTATAATTAATATAAAAAGTTTGTTTGTTATAAAAGTTTTGTAACATGTTTTGATTCATGGTGCTGCATAATACAAAATAAAAAATGGATACAGAAAATATTAAAATTTGATTGATAGGATACCCATATAACATTTTAATAAGTGACCCACATCCTGTATCTCGAATATCCTGCATACTGTGTCCCATGTACAATGTTTTATATGGCAGTTAAGAAATTAAACAAACGTAACACTTCGACGTAATAAGCAATAAGTACCATTTACGTTGTTTGTAGTTGGAGAGTTTCCGTCGTAGAAGTAGGTAAGTGACAAATAACATACTTAACATCATCTTTTTAAGGATTTTCTTTGTATTTCATATAATATACCGCATAAAAAAATATGATGCCAAATTTCATCGTTATGTGAAAAACCAAACATGAAATACACACGTTTGAAACTTCATAACGTTCTCCTGTAAAATTTGACATATTCAGTTAGGTTACTTTACGTAGGGACCGTCGATATCATAAATGCGAAAGTGTGTGTCTGTCTATCTGTCTGTTACCTCTTCACGCTTAAGCCGCTGAACCGATTTAGATCAAATTTGGTATTATAGATTGATGGAACCTTGGAGAAGGACATAGGATCCTTTTTATCCCGGGAAAAGATAAGATCCCTCGGGAACGCGGGTGAAACCGCGGTGGACAAATAGTAGATAATATAATATCCTCGGTAATTTTTTCACACACGGCTATCTGATCCTAAACTAAGCATAGCTTGGACTATGGAAACCAGCGGAGCTATTACGTAACTTTGTTGCAGTCAGTTTCAATCTAAAATTGCTACAATTTTTAGATTTTTCCGATTACTTTTAACGTTCTGGTCCATTTATGACATAATCGTTATTTCAGTTAATTTAGAGGTTATTTCAATATTAAACTAATTGCAACAATTTTACGTAGTCCATGTAGGTACTGATAACTGATATATTAAGTACCTACATAATATATGAAATTGTGACCCCTAATAATTATGGAATCATTACAAAAAACGTTCTTGCGTCCTCTCCTTATTCAATTTTATTTTACTTATAATATTATATCACATTACGAAGATATCGTACTGAGAGAATCTTCGGGGTTTAATTTCGATACATTTGGAGTTTCATCAAGCTTCACATATGAAGTGAAATAAAAAATCAGCTTCAGAAACGATGGATCTTATATATGGATCACATTATGCAATAAACTGCCATTAAAAATGATTTCAACTCAATAACGACATAACACACGATGAAGCACATTTACCAACATTTACCCAGAATCTGATTGCAATCGATTTGTAGCAAATATTCTAATAGGTATCCCTGTACATAATTTCAATATCCGTTGAGATCTACTCTACCTAAATCACCATTTATAGTAAACCTGAATGATTGACTCAGTATTTAATTTGCTCAAACAACCGGTGCGTTTTAAATATTTCCGTTGCTTTAAATACTTGTAATTGATTTCATATCAAATCAAATTATAGTTACCTAATATACCTACATAAGTAATATATTACTTATTAAAGTCTCAGACCAAATAAAAAAGTTAGAGAGCCCCGCGCACTTAAAGTGAAGCACAGTGAAGGAAGCCGATTGCGTCTCTGTACGAGTCACGTGGGATAACGTACGTGCAGGTCACGCACACAACTTTGTGCAAGTAGCTTCACTTCATTGGAGACTATTTAAAAAAAATGGCAACACTAAGAAAATGAAAAAAAAACTTCATGGATAATAATTTAAGCAAATAGGTTTATGATATTACTAAACAATGTTTAATATGTTATACTTACTTAATAATTTATTAATTAAATCACATCACCGCACACCGGTTAAATGGCGCCTCGCCCCCGCAATGTTACATAGCTACTGCATGTAGACAGACAAACATACTGACATTCGTGGGTGTTTGTCCTGTATATAATTGTATACAGAGAAATCTCGAATGATTAGCTTAATGAAGTAAGGAGAGAATACATTAGTGAACAAAATAAGAACATAGGTGTCTATGGATGAGTTGGCCATCGGAGCTAGTTCTTTCTTTGAATTTTAGTATAACCAAGCTTTGAACCAATATTTGCGAATGGCCGATATGCAATAAGTTAACTGGATATGTCTGCTCCTTCTATGATTACTAGCTATACCCCTCGTTTTCATCCGCGTTCCCCAGGGAGCATATCTTTTCCTGGGATATTTCCCTATGTTTTTCCAGGATATGCTCTACCTGTGTGCTAAGTTTCATCAGTAATTGAGTAACAAATATCCATACATTTTACATACAAACTTTGACGTTTGCTTAGTAGTTTAGTATTTATAAACAAAATACTAATCATCTTCCATAATATATTTTCTGAGCTTCCAGCATAGAAACAAAAGCTTAAATTCAATATTTTTTTTTTATACCACTAGGTGGCAAAAAAGCCTGATGGTAAGCGGTTACCGTAGCCTATGGACGCTTGCAACACCAGAGGCGTCTCGAGCGCGTTGCCGACCTTGCATAAACCTTCTTACTCCTCTTTTGAAGAACCCCATGCTGTAGTCTTGATGTTACTATTTTAGTTTTAACCAGTTTTACAAATTCTGATATTAAGCTGTTATGGTCGTAACTTCAAGGTTATAAGCAAATTAACTGATTTACATATGTATGGCCACCAAACTGTCCCATCGCGTTCCATTCCCATGCAAGAATTTTGGAAAATATTCAAATCGTTTTATTCCAAATGTTTTTATTGCCATTTTGTTATATCATACATTGGAATCTGGTTATTAGGTTAGGAGACGGTATTTAGACCGTTATTAGACCACACACCGGTGTTTATTCAAAAATTTGACTATAACTCGTAAACATCAATTTGGATAAAAAAAAATATGGTGGCAAAACTGTAGCACGAGAGAACATGGTGTTTCCGTCATACCATAATTGCAGGAATATCGTACAACCGAGCAAAATATTTGTACAAACCGGCCGTAACAACTAACAAGTTACCAAATAAAGATCTGACCATTAATCAACCAATCAAAGCCGACCTCTCTGACGATGTTTACAAGCTATTTACACAGCTCTTATGTATTGGACACCATCAGCTGGTCCATTTAAGGCAAGACATCTATGTAAATTGTGGCGCCGATACAAACCCAACTCGCTAAATTATACTTTCACAATCATGTCAACTTAATTGAATGCACCTTATTATCTTTGGAATAAGGCCAGTTCATTAAATGTCGTTTCAAGTAAGGGTTTATTAGGAACTTGAGTTTTTACTCTGACACGTGATCGATGTAGGTGTGAAGTTGACAGTTCTGAGACAGATCAAAGGTGTTGAGTCGATAAGTGACCATTTGATTGGAATTAGAAATCGCCCACTTACATTGAAATTCAGCGCATTTTCTGTCATCGATAGTATAAGAAATGGGAATGAAATTTGAACTTTCTATATGACTGTATTAATAGACGATTCACTTTTGAAAGTCTGAACCATAAAAACGCTTATGTTACATAACTTTATAGATGCTGAAAATAGTGAAGCACTTCCTAAATTAGCAATAATGGCAGAAACACCAATAAATAAGATCGTATTTGAACTAGGAACATAAGCTAGGGACATAAACAACTTTGTGCAATCAGAAAATGATAGATGCCCTGCCAAGTCCGAACTTAGATACATAAATTTCCAAACTAATAGCACTTTTCGCTCCAGTTATAAGTGTGCACACCTCAGAAATGTTTTCATTGAATAATGGTTGACCACCCACGGTAGTTGAAGCAATAAATATTTATAACGGAGAACATTTCGAAGAATACTTTACTTCCGTGCGAACAGGCTAAACATGTTCCCGTGAATTGCACACTCTCAATAACAAGGTGTTTAGAAGCGTTTCTTAAGTGTCATATAATCAGTGCTATTGTAAACTCTTTGAACACAACACCAGCCATTGTTTCTTGTAAAGAATAATTCATAGATATGTGCGATGCAAAATCTGTAGCTGCAGTATATTCATTCATATATAAATAATTAATCTTTTATTAGTTTTATGATCAGTAACATCAACAACTAATAGAATATCGCCCCTATGGATTGGTATTGCGGTTTATTTCAGGTCTACCTAATTGATATTCAATAATCAAAGACCACCGGTGTCGCACCTCAATAATAAATCACCCGTCAAGGAACAGGCCGCATCGTTGGCTGACTTGCTAACTACTTTGCATTACCGTATGTGTACCTACTTGACGACATATCCATTAAGCCTAGAACAGATACGATTAAGTGGATGTTTCTAGTACATTTAATAACAGCCTAGCTCCTATATTTACCGTGAAACACAATAAGCGTCAACTTTCAAATGATTTAGTACTTCTGTATTGTAAGTCAACAGTGTTATAATGAATTGGTACATATTTTGCAAACATACATGAGTAGAACATAAATTGCAGCTGTGGTGTGAAAATATTGACGTCAGAGAAAGCAACGCTCTCGAGATTGGAGCGCACGCTTCAGAGATGCGTCATGCGTAACTTCTCCTTTTAATAGACTGGTGTTTTACTTGTAAGAAATTCAAAACATCTTCAGTATAGGTACAGCACTATAGATAACATAAAGTTTAAATGTGCTTGTCATACAGTCACCTTCGGCAAGCGAGCGGCGAAGGTGCCTAACGCATACATATGGCCTGCTTAGCAAGTGCATTGCAACAGCACCGTGACATGCTGGATTAATGCTCTATTTGCACGGCCCTGACGACAGATGCGATGTTGAATCGCATAAATATATTTTTTTAACTTAAATAACAAACAATGATAAATCAAGAGAAATCCGGTGATTCGATTAATGGGCAAGATAATAGATTAATTAGGGAAAAAGGCAAACATTGACGCGAGGAATAAAGTAGTTTTATTTGATTAAAATGCAAATTAAATGTTATAGCGTGGAGTTTTAATTGCGTGTGTAGCGACGCGTGACGTCCGGCCCGTCTCGCGGTTACAGTGTGAATGGCTGAAAACCGCGGATTGTCGGCGCAGGCGCCGCTGGCGCCACACATCCGGTAAATGACGGAAGTCAACTGCAACTGTCCCTCGTCATGCACTACTAGCCCTGTTGTATTTCAAGTTTTCAACTAGTATCAATTTACACGTTTCAATTTGAGCTACTGGTTACAATTCAGTATAAATTACTGAACCTTTGTGATCTGACGGAAGCTTCGAAAGTTTTATAAAATGTTTAATAACTTTAACGATACGCACGGTCGTGGTAAAAAGCTTGGCCCCATTTAATTTCGAGAAACAATTCTTTGTTTGCCGAGCATGGCATGACGCATCCGCATGAGCGGTTGAATTGAATATACCTATCTAGTACCTAAGTATGTAGGTATGATGACCCATATAATATAAACATACATTAGGTAAACTTTGCGGTTGGGTTGAAAAATATCGTTCAAACGAAACGAGTCGAGAGGGAATTATCATTGTTTATTGAACAAAGAGATTATCAATGTTCGTACTGAGTGTAGGTACTTTGTGCTTTTGTACATTAGTTTTTATTTACCATATTTCTGGACTTAGTCAGCTTTACATATACTTTTATGTGTGTGCTAATTTGTAGCCTTAGTTCTTAATACCGAGATAAAAAGTTGCTTGGTAGGTATTTTCTCCCAAAACTCAAGAAAAAAAACAATATTTTATCAAGGTACTTGTTACTTTTATCGTCTTCCTCTACTACTAGATCGAAGAGAAGTGTATTCAAGTCTCAAGAGAAGAAATTGACTGTGTAAGAATTGATACTAGGACGAGAGGTAAAGTTTTTATTACTTTGGAAGTGCTTAACCACTGTATACCATGGCAACTGAAGAGGTGACAGAAGGTGTAAGCATACAACGTCTACAAGGAAATCCCAGCTGCCTGAAGACAGCGATTTGTGTTTAGAAGAGAACTTTAGTGGAACCAGACGAAAAACACGCTAAAAATATTTCAAGTGGACCGCTGAATAGGGTAGACCAGATACAAATTATATTTTTCTGACATTTTCATATTCATAGACAAGTCACGCTCGATAGAACGACTACTACCTAGTACCTACCAGTCATTCATATCATAGTCCAGGTGCCAACATTATCATGCAACAAACCAGTAGCTTATGGTTATGATATGTCTTATATTTCCAATATAAGTTAAGTGCATTTGACAGGCTTAGCCGCCGGTCAATTGTGCAATTTAATGCCTCGACTTATCTGAGGCGGTGGCGCCAAACGGATCAACGGTAATACATGGAACTATACTTATTTCGGATAATCCTTTTGATCTGTGAGTATTTATTGGTATAAGTACACCTGAAGTTTAGTCGCCAGACATCACCAACATTTGAAACAAATCAGACCAATTCGAATAGAGGTCGGCTTTGTCGAAAAAAGCTGGTATTTGATAGGCTTCTGAATCTTTTCCCATCCTTTCGTAACCCATTGATGATAGAGACAAATTGGGCAATGATAGATGAAATAATACCCTAACAAATACAGGTGAATAAAACATCTGTCGATTCTACGGTCGCATAATGCCCCCTTAAGCAATTCAATACCCCCATATTGTTACATAATGACACGGGACCGTAAAAACCGATCATTCCCCTCTCTATCCCAAATAATGACACGAAACACGACCGTAAATTTAGAAAATAAAGTCGAGAATCGAATGGACGCGGTGAGGAGTGATTTTGAGCATCGGCGTCTAGAGTTTTGGCGCCAGACAACGGTTAAAATGGAGACAACCCTCGTTAGTTAGTTATTAGAAGCATGAAGCGTGGTGGAATTAGCGTTTGACATGCGATTGGGAATTTACCACGTGACGTCACCTGTCAGTAAGTCTCGACGACGCTCATCATGTACATATTTCAATTTGAATTATTTTTTAAATATGTGTATATGTTATAAAGCTATCAAATTAATTCCAAAGTCCAACTATGTGTAAGTTCATCGGCAGTTTATCTACTATCTGTCAGTGTCACCCGAAACATTATCGCTTCATGAAAAACAAGTGACAAAATAAAGCGATATAATCATTGACTTATATCAAATGCATCGAATGTAAACAAAAGTTTTGGTAGATTGGTCGTTATCAATAGGTATAATGAGGAATTCCACCAATCTAATCTGAGTATTTTATTTATTGTAACGTTACCTACCACCGCTTCTTCCAAATTCTATACGAGTTAGATTAAATGGGTGGATAATTTAATCCATCTAAAACAATAATGTTAAACTTGAGCCAAGTTTTCGCGCTCGTCACTAAAACTATGATGATGAGATGTAAAGACTACTTGGTCACTTTTTTTTTATTCTGGATAGGCTTGTGTTTGACTACAATCTCACTATGGTATGTGATGATGTGGCCGAAGGTGGTAAGCACACAAAGCCTAGATAGGAACTGGCTCTCAAATGCAGCTGTCGGAACACACCGATAGGTGCTTGGCGACAGATTTTCAACTTGAGGGTGGTAGCCAGCCACTCGGGTACTACAAAGTTCCCTACCACCGTGCTATGGTTTCCTCACGATGTTTTCCTTCACCGAAAGCTCAAGCTCATTGTAAGATTCGAACCCACGACTTTCGCCGCGGTATTCGACGTCACTTACCACTGTCACAATCGCTTTTGCTGCACAATAGTTTTTAAACAAAAATCCGTTAAAAATAATTCTAATTTCGAATTCTATCATTCCCATACAAATCAGACCAGACCAGACACTCCGTGTAACATGTGGCCGGCGCGACGGGACACCGCAGCGCACGTTGGGCGCCGATGACGTCACAGGATTCTACCCGCAACTAATGACTGGTTGTTTTGTTGTCGAGTCTAGCTTTTAATGGCATACAGTAGGAAAGAATAAATACGTATTATCAGACTGTAAGACTGTCTGTTGGTTGAGTGATCAATTTAGGTTTAATCCGTACTAAAAATACATAAAAGTACCCGAATCCCGTGCTTTAGCTACTTTTATGTTACATATTGTTTTCAATTCCGTGAAAAAATCAAAAAACTCGGAAGTTACATAAAGATTAGGTATATTAGGGAATTTATCACTGTAGTATGTGACAATATTGTGTTAACGGCGCCAACTTTGCGCTTTTATCTGATCTTTACGATACTACATATCTATCGATTCATGACTGCGTCACTAGCTATCGATATTTGCACACTATTGAAATATGATTGGACAGTTTGGTAATTCATTGATAACACGGTAATAATGAGATATGAAGTGATTTCTAGGAAAGCTGGTCTTAAAACCAGCACAAGTTACGTTACGAGTAATCTGAAGTGATTGGTTGGATTGATATAGTTAGCCTATCTAGGTATAATGTGATTTGTCAAAATAAGTACAGACTTAGGTTAGGAAATACTGTAACATATTGGTCCAATATAATAATTAGGGAAGAATATTATTACCTATAACAATTTAATTCTTTAATTTATTGAAAAATAATGGAACAGCACGGCAGTTCACAAGCCAAGTTTCGGCTAAGCTTGGGGGCGTCACCACCATTTAAATATTGCTAGTTTTTAATTCATACAAAACTCTCAATTTCCCTCTAATACTTAGTCTTAAAGTCCATAATCCACACGTTAAGTAAAGGAATAATCGTTTATAAAGTAGTCATATACAAAATGGAGTTAAGTCTAGTGGAGGATACTGTCGCGCCGCACCCGCCGACGGGCGTCGAACGGCTTATCACCATAGCAACAAGAGTTGTTTACTCGATCTTATCTGCTGTAATCGATTACATATCGATTTATTTTATAGTACTAATGACAATGCTATCAATTGGCCATTGATTATTATAATAAAGCTTGGTAAGGCGAATTATGCTAGGTAGGTATTTCTTTCCAGCTCGATAAAGATGTTTAGCTGATTTAAATGATTTTCAATACGTCTGTGGTAGCCTGCCAGGTTACTTACTCTAAAGTCTATGGTCTGTTTACTCTCACAAACAGTATTGCCATACTAAATTCCCTATTATTTATCCTTTTATGTCGAACGCAATTAGTGAATTTAATAGGTACCTACTTAACTAATTATTTACCGAGTAAATTAAACATAAAAATGAAGTGCCTAATTAACAAGGATTTCTGACCGAGCGAGATAAACTTGTGATCCCATTTGACACGGACGGAGTTGTCTTGCGAAAAATTCTTATCGTCGCGCCTATTGAGTTACTGATCAAGCCACTGTTTATAAGTTAACTAATTGACAGACAGTTAGTGGGATATTAACAGCTTTAATAATAATGTACCCATTAAGGTATTACCTAGGTGCTTTTGTTTTATGGATCTTGTAGATCATTTTCTCTTTTAATTAATCGCAAATTATCTAGGAGGAGTACGTTTGTGCGAAAGCGAATTGTTGAGATGAACGTGTGAATTAGGAATGAGTGCATAAGAGGAAGTTGCACCAGTGACAGAAAAATTGAGAGGAAATCATTTGTCGTGGTATGGACATGTTAAAAGGAGAGATTGAAAGTCATGTAACTAAGAGAATATGGAATTGGATGTAGGTATTATACGGAAGAAGAATGCCGAAAAAGAGATGGATGGATTGTGTGAGAGTAAACACCGATATGACGAAGAGAAGAGACGATGGAAGAAGACACATTGCACCGACCCCGATTTGTTGGACACAAAGCAGGCAGATGCTGATGGATTCGCTAAATAATAAGGCAAATTAACGAATTTATATACCTTAGGGTAGGTAGGTACGTAAGTTTAGACTGGTATGGATCGATATTTGAATGCATGCATATTTATAAAAAATGCGTTACAATTTACCTTCATAATACTTAGAGCTCCTTAATTCTGTAAAGTAAATTTTTTAACAAGCGAATCCGTAACTATTGCTCGATTAATACCTATAGCTATTCGTTCATTTCGTACGGCTGTTCTTTGGTATGTTTTTTCTTGTACCTACGCGTATCAAATTGCAATTATTGTTGAAAAATAGGTATAGGTATCCTAAAAACTCTATAATGAAGCAATCGTTACGGTTTTAACATCGTTTTAATGGCTTAATTGCATGTATAGATGATTGATTGTTGGATTACCGTATTTTACCTATGTTAAATCTGATTGATTCACATATTTTTGAATACCACTATGTTAAATAATAAGTAATACCTGGTGTATACATGTAATTCTGAGTGTATATCCTACGTGCATACATGCCATTAGTAAATAATCTAAATTCTGTCATACCCACAAAACAAGATTCATAATTTATTAAGTAAAATATTAAAATCATTTCCTTCGAACTTGGCGTGGTACACAGCCATGCGCCTGGTTCATTGATTGAAATATTTACCTGTCAATCCAAGGTCCGTAGATTCCGAGGACGCTTCATCGCTGTATGCAGCCGATAGCTGGTAAAGCACAAGGACCAAACACACGCTAAAATTAACCAACGCCATTGCTGTCAATTATTGTAACCAATAAACGCACTATTCAGTCACCATGCCTTCTAAACTCTCATCACCAAAATATCTTCAGCTAAAAATATCACTTAAAATAACCGTTTATCACTGTTTACTGTCAAAACACTTAATAAAATATCACTAAAAAGGCACTAAATTTGTTTGTTGTTATTTGTGCACGTGAATTTTGTGGAATTACAACACGCGCTTTTTGTAGTGAAGTGGACGCAGCGACACAGCTCACTCGCTGACAATCAAAACTCGACTGACTGACTGAAAGAAAGAAACAAACACACAGGCAGAGCGAGTAGGCGAATCGGCACGCCGTTTCTGCTGGTGATAGTGTTGGGCTAGTCAGTTGATAATAGTATAATATCGATCTCAAATCAACAAATTTTTTGCCAAAAAAATTGTTCTTCAGTATATCTTTCAATCGACAAAAATCTAACCTTGAAGAAAATATGTTAGTAAGATAGAATAACAAAAGCATTTAATTGCAAAGGAGTAGTGGGTGACCAACTCCAGCATCGCACAGATGCGAAATACTTATGTGGTGAAAACCGAAAAGTCGAAAAAGTCTAGAAGCGTTTAGCGAGTCAGCGACTGAAGTAGGTACTTAAAATTTGGTTATTAACTAGAAACAGTAAAACGTCTCCGACACATACACTCGTCCTCTATTTGTATGCTCGGCATTAATTTAAATGACATTTAGCTTTTCATGGTGGGAGTACCAACAAATATAAAATTTATATGAATAAGAACCCCAACATACATCATAGAAGAAAAAATCGGTTAAAATATCGTCTGAAAACACATTATTTTTGTTTATAAACAGAAATGGCTAGTGTTTGATATTTTCTATAGGTAATTAGGTTTTTTGGCTCGCATATGAGATGGTCGTCGTCCAAAAACTTCATATATAAACAATATTCCAGGATTCGTGATTCAATTAGTTATTAATCCTATACTGGACGTTCTCAAATTATTATGACTTTTATTATAGTAGTGGAGTGAGTATGCGCTCAAAAAGCAGTATTTTAAGAATATAAAAATTGATTATTATTCAATTGTGATTTTACAATTATTGAATCGTCAAGTCAGTTCTTACTTGACGATTCAATAATTGTAAAATCACACGATATATTTATCACTAAATAAACTGTTTATCGATAATCGATATCACCCAACTGAACAGCTTATCCCTCAAGAAAGCTACTGTTCGAGAGAAGACAATACATGCTTAGATTACAAACGATTTTGAACCTTAAGCGTATCTGATAAAGTACAATAATGATTAGTTTTCTGCTAATATAAGGTTTAAAGTCGTTTGGGGCGCCAGTTTTTGCGCCGGCCGGCGCTAGAAGCGGTCCACGCGGTGCATTGCACATTCTTTTTGAGCTGCCTGGAATTACGTTTTTTGTTCTGGTTTGGATCTGCCTGCAACTTTCTTTTCACTTACCTAATTTATGGCAATATTTTTAGACTAGGAACCTACGTAACATTTAATAATCTATTACCTATAGAATAGATAATATTTAAGTACCCGCCCGGTGGATCTAATGTTTTTGTAATCAAAATTAATGTATATTAAGTAATTGCCTTTGTATTATTATTTGACTTAGGTTATGGTGTGATCGTGACAAAAGGCATCAAGATAGATACAAAATAAATTCTAGAGTGGTATACCTATCACCAAAACCTTCCCTAATCGATGTAGTCTTTAGTTAGAGATATTATTTAGTCCAAATCAAACATCGATAAACGCAATAAAATATAAATCGATGGATGGAAACGATGCTCAATTTACAAATCATTATTGAGTACAAAATAAAAGCTACGGTGAACGCACAAATAAAGAACGAAACAAACAATAAATAAAGAAACAAAAGTGACCTTAAAGACGTGCATACACCGCACGTTAAAAAAAAACAAAAGAGGGAATGAAGCTAGTGATGTTTCAAAATCGATTATTTTACTAGTTATCGATAAAGCAGCCGCGTCAATAGTAATAGTAGGTAATCTACTAATTACTGTCTTGAGTGAGATGTTTATAGTAAGTTTTCTAAAACCTAGGATTAAGGAGCCCCGTCTCTTTTTGTTATGTGAGTATGTGACGTTAGAAAGTGACACATATCAAAGGTTCGAATCCTCAGAATAATGAGTATATCAAGTATGCTCAAACTTGAGAACCATAGCACGATGAGATTGCCGTTGGCGACCTTATTTACAATGCTTTAAAGGCAACTGGCTCTCAAGTGCAACTACCGGAACACACTAACAAGTGCTTGGCGACAAATTTTCATTTTTTTTTTAAATTTATTTTCCATGTTAAAAATTACAAACTAAAGAGCCTGCACGGAAGCCTCGTGGGCTTATCTATGCAGGCGGTCGTCGCTCACAACTACAATAATATTAAATTAGGTACATAGATTTATAACACAAAAAGACTAAGGTTTTTAATTTAGCAGTTTTAATAATTTAGCTAACTAGAAAGTAGTAGCCACTAGAGTACGACACCTTACATATTGATATGTACTTTTTATGTTATAGTGACTATGCGTTAGAGTTGCGATGAATGAACAATTCGATTCGATTCTTCAGAGATGGACGCACTAGAAATAAATGAGACTCGCTTCGATTCGACGCGTTTCTGCTGGGTCGACTATCGATAATAAGAAAATCAGGCATCCCTAAAGCATGCAACGCTGCCTTTTGTAAGGAGCCCGGAATGCGTCCGAACCAAAGGCCCGTTGTTAGGCTCAGGCCATGAATATTAATAAACATTTAATGACTCTTTCTCTTACCAACATGTTTGAAATAAGTAAACGATTAAGATTTATTACATACCGATACTAAGATGTGTACTTAACATCGTAAACACAACGAATAACAACATCGTTAGTAGCCACCAAGAGCTTGCCAAGAGCCACCATAATAACTCGACTCTTAACTGATAAAAAAATACCAATTATGCTACAGATTACATAAAATATTATAGAGGTATCAATTAATTCTGATTTCAAAATTATTTATATTCTAAGCGCGCCATAATCAGGATCGCCAGGTAGGTATATTTTATTTTGGACGGACTCAAAAAAAAGCCGGTCATGTAGATAGGTGGTAGTAGAACTGGCTTACACAAGAGCAGCCTTGAAAATACCAACCTGATATTTCCTTTCTATTTGAGCTGATTATGCTCATCAAAAAGCCGTGAGGGCCGGACTCCCGAAACTTTGGTCAGACTTTCAAGGCGATGATAGGTCAGTGGTAAGTGACGTCGAATACCGCGACGAATGTCGTTGGTTCGAATCCTACAATGAGCTTTCGGTGAAGGAAAACATAGCACGGTGGTAGGGTACTTTGTAGTACCCGACTGGCCTTACCACCTTCGGCCACATCATCACTTACCATGGTGAGATTGTGGTCAAACACAAGCTTATCCAGAATAAAAAAAAAAAAAAAACTTATTTGTTTTTTTTAGCCTAATCTGTCCGGCTAGCCGGACGCCTTGCAACCCTTCAACGCCGTCCTATAGTCCTCGTAAATGGCTATAATTTGAATTAGGAATGGAATTCGCCAGGAATCTTTGCCACACAGTATACCTACCTGCAAGTTATATTTCCATAGAGTAAAGTAATTATTTCTTATTATTATCATGACTGTTTAAAAAAATACCAGACAAAGTTGGCGTCATTAGAAACTCAAATTGAAAATTATTTAAGTGCCTTGTAGTTAAGAAAAATTATTTATTTTTATGATGTCCTCAAACTTATCGTCAAGTGACTAGACAGCCTTTTCTGAATGCCACTTGAAGTCACACTATTCAAAAACAATGGCTTTTTAAAACATTCCCATGGTGAAGTTTAATTATCTACCTGAGTAGGAATTCCGAGAAAGTCATCTTTTGTTGGGCCACTAAACACGCGCCACATCACATGGTTCACGACCATACAGTTTGTTAGATTTTATTGTTTTCACAATAATTATATAAAATAAAATCGATTTTTGTGTGTTTGTTCGTATTTTATGCACTGCCTGCCATACCGTTCATCTGATTGCGATGATACTTTGGTGAGTTATGCATACCCGAGAAGGTTCTTTCCTAGTAAAGATTCGGCGTGACCAAATGGCGTTTGCACTTTTTTGACCGATACCGAACAATCGGCCGAAACATATTTTTTTTGCCGAAACCGAAACTTCAATCGGACACAAAAAATATTAAATTAATAAAACTTAAACAATTATAATATCTAAACGAAGCAATTCTTGTGTATATGTAAATATATAATCTGAATCTCGGAAACGGCTCCAACGATTTTCATGAAATTTAGTATGCAGAGTGTTTCGAGGGCGATAAATCGATCTAGCTAGGTTTCATTTTTAGAACTAAAAGGCTTTAATAGCTCAGGGGGAAACAAGCGGTCCTGGAACCAGAAGACCTCAGTTCGAGTCCAGATGATAATTTTTTCCCCTTTTTTTTTCAAGTTCCTAACTTTTGTGAGAAAAACTATTAAAATTTTACCAAAAAAAACGAACGAAGCTCGGTCATCCAGGTACTAAAATATAAATCAAGCAACTAACGTAACTAAAAAGCAGTACCTAGTACCTACCTAGGAAGGTACTTATAGTTATGTGTGCTACAAGCTTTACTGTTCATAGAAACTCTTTTCTCATGGCCACACTGCCTAAAATTAGTGGCGCCGGACTCAACAGGGTCTTATCAGGGATCAAGGGTAGAGAAAAGACAAGAGATAACAGTACAATGTTGCCGCTAAATAAACAATAGTTAGTGGAATCTGTTCTTAAATACCGGGTGGTAATGATGTTATGAGTAAAAAGGTAAAGATAGGTTTTAACCATTATGCTAGCGGTAGGTTTAAAACTGGCTAATTAGCCAATATGTGTCGCATCACCTGTGTCTATGTATGCATTTCACGTTGCGAGTGCAATTAAACGTAAAATTGACCCAAAAAATGCAGTCGTGTGTTATGAAATATCGTAATGTAGTATGATATTGCAATATTACATTATCTAAGTAAGTGTATGAGCGTTAGTGTGCATTTTTTGGGCCATTTTTAAATAAAGAATGCTATGTAGGTAACCTATCTACACCTTTTTACTTTTAATATCATTGCCGGGTGGTATTATTTAAAATGGGAACAGTTATTTCAAGTCAGAACGTGTTTGAAAGATATGAGTAATTTTATGTAACTTCAGGATTGTTATCAGATTTTTTATGGACAAGTACAAACTTGTCACTGTTAAGTAGGTTTCTATTAACAAGCTTATCAACTACTTACAATAACAAGCTAATTACCTACCTATAAATTGTTATTTCGATTATTTTTTCTGAGAATTTAGTTATGAAACAAACTGAAAAAACATTATGCGACATTTCTATTCTTTTTAGGTTTCCGGTATCAAGTGGTCTAACATATTCATCAGGATTCAAAATCAAAAATTTATCTCAAAATATAAACTTATCTACTCAAATAAAAAAAAACAAAGCTTACACTATAAAAATAAAATCTTGGGACATTATTCACACACTTGCAGAAGTTGTAAGCCTAATATGGAAACCAGATGACTGATATACCTACGACATTGAATATAGGTTACTAATTATATTTTATGAACTGTGGTACTATCTATGTAGGTAGGTATTTAGAAACAATTTGCAATAATTATACCTACCTACCTACCCTTCCTTCTAATTCGGCCAAGTCCAGAGAATGGATCGTCGTGAGATCGTTGGAAAAAATCAATGTTAATTTCATGCCGCCTTCGGCATTGAGCCACTCTTCAATTTTGTATTAAAAAGGTTCAGTGTATCTCAAACTTGATTCGACCGTGTATGTCGTCTATTATTTCTAGTCTCCGATCGAAGTTTCGGTTTTGGTTTCGGTTTCGGCAGTTTCGGAAAAAATAAACATGGTTACTACTTTACTACCCGTATACTTTCGGATCTCGTTCGGCTCGTCATCAAAATATTCTTTTTTTCAACTTTTATAAGTGAACTTGTTTCATTTTCTATCACATACTTACAAGACTTAAAAGTGGTTCATTGTTCATATATTATCTAAACGGTCCATTTATATTTTTATTTATAATTTATTTATAATATTCAACGATTTTAACACATCTATAAAAGTTTATGTGTCGGCCGAAACTAGAACCAAAATCGAGACTTCGGTTTCGGCAAAAAAACATGTTTTACAATTACAATAAAATTATTTGTTAGCAATATTATGATACTAGAGGGCTATTATTCAATTACTGAGCTATTCCTTTGATAATACAATACAAAAACTGTTCTAGCAGCCAAATATCGCTTATATGGATACAAATAAACATCAAGTCCAGAGGGATGTTGTATAAATTAAAAATTAAATTCAAAAATTAAAAAGATCTAAAAATACTCCAAACTACATTGTAAAATTCATTCTTTATATGATTTTACAAGGAGATGATATTATTTTGGTGGTGTCTATTGATGACGTAATCGTTTTCACATGTAATAAAAGGAAGGTGATTTGATATGTGAGTCGACATCCCTATTGACCAGTAGGTTCAACTTCAGCACATCATCACATACCATGGCAAGAAAAATATGCCTAGTTTACTTTGGACTATAGAGTCTAGCACTATAGTATTTTTTTTATAGATTAGATTAAAGTTAGACTAATTCCTATTAGGTACCTACTATTAGGTCTCCTCCAAGTCAAAAACATACAAACATACGTCAGACAGTTACCTATGTATTAAAAAAATACCAGCAGAAGTTTACAGTTTGAGAAACCCAACCTCATCCCGAGACAGGCCAAAAAAACGACTAACAACGTTAAAACAAACATGGTTCTTTTAAAAAAGGACCATAAAGCAACAACTTAAGGCAATTCTTCGCTCTGTATCGAACGAACCGTGTGTTTATCCAAATCTTAATTTATTATGGTCATCATGCGAAATCTCTGAGAGCCAAACGGTGTTAATTTTTGTAAAAGATTTTTGGTTTTGACCGGTTTATCCCGCGTTCCCAATAACATGTATTCTCAGTAGGTATAAAAATGATTTTCTGGAAGATAGGTAAATCACATTTAGGTAATTTGGACTGCAAAATGGCACTTTGGATGTGGTATCGTGCAGTCAGCATACAGCTACCATGCAATCAGCATGCAATCAGCATGCAGCTCAAATGCAAATGATCGCAGTTGATTGCACAATAACCGCATCCAAACTTCTATTTCATTCAGCTGACTTGCAATCGAAATGTGGTCTGCCTCAGTCTATGAAATGATACGCTTATGAATTGTCAGATTCTAATGACTCTAATGACTAATGCACGGTTCGGAAAGTTGCTTTTGCTGAGAAGAGCCGGCAATGTGTAGACCCATAGTTTTGTTCTGGTACCTATATTATTAAGACCGGTCATCGTGGAGATCCTTAGGGGAGGCCTTTGTCCAGCAGTGGACGTCTTCCGGCTGATATGATGATGATGATGAGTGTATGACTGATAAGATAAGGTAAGAATCGTTGAGTGATTTTTTTCATTGAATCTATCAATGAAAAATGTCGTTGTGATCTACGTTTCTTGCACAGTGAGACAGACTTCGGTGTAGTGAACGGTCTACAGAGATGGAAAAAATTGTGAGTGACTATCGGGCTATGAACTAATTGCTTTGATTTCTTCTTAGCAAAAGCAACCTTCCGAACCGTCCATTAGAGTCTGACAATTCATAAGTGCCTGTGAAGGCTTATTTGGATGACTAAACATTTCATTTCAACACGAGGGTTGTAGCCAGTCTCCCACCGTGCTATGGTCTCCCCACTATGTTACTTTCTCAGAAATCTCAAGCTCATATAGGATTCGACCCACGAACTTCGTCAACACTACCACTGAACTCTTATTGCTTACAAAAATTAATGACTCCTTCCTGATGACGAGATATGTAAAACGTTCATATTACAGATCCCTTTTTTCATATTAGAAGCGTATATCTCACCCACTTTGGCTTAGATAAAAAAGTTACAACATTGATGACCTAACTTTACCATGGGGCCACATCCAATGTGGCCCCAACTAGATTCGGCGAAGTTGTAGCCTCTCCCCCAATAACCGATTGAGAAAGAGAAAAGAGTGTTACGCTGACTTCCGAACCGGTGGTAACTTCTGTAATTCGACCTTCATAAGTGCCCTTCTAGGGCCTAAACTGAATAAATAAATGGTTTTGACTTTGATTTTGTTAAAAACAATAGAAATCTTCGCTGAATCCCAATAATATGGCCGTAGCATTAATAGTGTACCGCAATAGTGACACCGCACACGAATATGTGCACTCAAAGTCAAAATTATTTAGGTAAATGATAAATTATATTCAGTTTAGACCCTAGGAGGGCACTTATGTAGGTCGAGCTACAGAAGGTATGACATCTATATTTCATACCTCAATCACCATTGTCTAGCAGTTCTCAGAATTCACCTACTTTTCACATAAATTCGGATATATACTTACTGACAGGAGGGAATTATAAGGGTTCCGGCATGTGCTAGTTGCGGCTACGGACGGTTGCTGCACTATTTGTTATAGAATAGTCGTGGTGGTCTAATGATAGTAGAAGTTGTAGAGGGGGGAGTTGTAGGGGCTTTGTTGTTGTTGCTGTGATGAGGATAAAGATGTTAACGAAATAAAATTAATGTTTTTTATTGTAAGTACTTATAAACAAAGATCTATTTATGTATTTAAGTTTTCATGTCCATCAATTGATAGTTTTTCCTTTCGTGGTGGACGTTTCTTCTTTGTTGTTGTAGGGGCTGGTGTTGTGGTTGTTGTTGTTGTTGTTGTAGTTGTTGTTGTGGTTGTGGTTGTAGGAGTTGTAGTTGTGGGAGTTGTGGTTGTAGGAGTTGTGGTCGTAGGAGTTGTGGTTGTAGGAGTTGTGGTTGTAGGAGTTGTGGTTGTAGGAGTTGTGGTTGTAGGAGTTGTGGTCGTAGGAGTTGTGGTCGTAGGAGTTGTGGTCGTAGGAGTTGTGGTCGTAGGAGTTGTGGTCGTAGGAGTTGTGGTCATGGGAGTTGTGGTCGTGGGAGTTGTGGTCGTAGGAGTCGTGGTTGTGGGAGTCGTGGTTGTAGGAGTCGTTGTTGTAGGAGTTGTGGTTGTAGGCGTTGTGGTTGTAGGAGTGGTTGTTGTAGTTGTGGGTGTTGTTGTTGTGAGAGTTGTTGTTGGACTTGTTGTAGTGCTAGGAGTCGTTGTTGGTGGTGGTGGTATTGTTGTTATTTCCGTTGTTGTCGTACTTGGAGTTGTTGTTGATGTAGTTGTTGTAGTGGTCACTTTCAGTAGCTTTAGTTGTTTCAGTGTTGTCTTTGGTATACCACCAAGAATTACTTTGACGACACTTAACGGCATCCAATGTCCAGGCATATTTGCCTCCACTGGGTTTGCGATGAATAACAGTTCATCGTTTTTGGGATTCGGCCATCTTGATGTATAAGTGGAATGACACAACAAAATCACAGCTAAAGTGTTAACTATCACACTAAGCACTGAAAATGAAATAAAATCTGTTTAATTTATTTTAAAGTCTGAAATTGGGTGACTTATGGTAAAATTTAACTTACTTTGTATATCACAACAAACAAAAGGGACCGCAAAGAGTAATTTTCTTCATATTTTTTTTATTTCATATCACCTTTCATTTTGCGATTGAATTAAACAGTAACCTACAGAAGGTTACGTAAAACTTTGAAAAAATCAATCATATATTTGTTATGCATATTTTACGAGTATTATTTTATTCGAATACGATTATTCTACAGATTTCATTGTTCTGAAAAAATATTATTTCACAGAAAGTCGTAATGGATTTCGTTTTATTTAAACAAATATTAATATTATTACTTTCACAACCCATCCAACACATCTTATTTTATGATATTTGTAGTAATGATAGTACTTTTACCTAGACAAATTATGGAAACTAGGTTGTGAAATTCGACCATAATTCTTTTAGGAAAAAAAACTATTATATATTTTAATTTCAAAGCAAGAGCCTTAAAGGACAATCAACAAAATTATTGTTATTTATATATCTATTTAATATTTATAAACAGTTCTTTTTGGAGTCGGTGCCAGTCAAGAAGGACAGTTTAATTCTGCCTTTGTAACAAACTTTCGAAAAGTAGGGGAGCGACGGCGCAGACCTAAGGAACATTACCGTAAGGAGAGGTGTCGTAAGACGTTTTCTCGTACGAACACTTCGTGTCTAGTTCAAAACTGTCCTTCTTCTTGACTGGCACCGACTCCAAAAAGAACTGTTTATAAATATTATGATATATAAATAACAATAATTTTGTTGATTGTCCTTTAAGGCTCTTGCTTTGAAATTAAAATATTATTCTTTACTTTTTAGTTTATGTTTGTACATAGGTATAGGTTACAGTTTTGAAGTCGGTTTTTGTTTTTTATTTTTAAAAATAATTATTCATAACAATGGGCACTAAACGAAGATCTGTTGACAAACGGAAATATATTTATAGAAGGTTCTTCACGTATTTATAGAATGATAATGAAAACTCCCTGCATTATATTAGTACTGTCTCGAAATTATTTTCACTCTCATCATATTTTAGGCGCCTTTTTGCCTCGGTAAAGTATCTATAAACTTAGAATTCAAAAAAATGTGACCATTGTCTCTAGAATAAAAAAAAAGAAAAGAAGCAATCAAAATGTCACCTATATTAACATTTTATTGTATGTAAGTAAATTATGAAACAATATTGTGACAAATGAGAGCATATACATACATATATGTATAATAGTTTTTCGATTTCAATTTGGAAGTCAATATTTCAAAATGAAAAAGCATTAGATTTACTAGTATAACTGTTAAATCAATGTAATAAAAACAGAAATTATAAGCAAAAACAATTAATTTTATTGATTTCTTAAATAATTTAATTAATAAACAGGATTCATTCTAATTTCCTAGACTCCGGACTACATCACACTGTTCCATCCTCATGTCCATCCACTGGCTTCTTTTTACGTTTAGGTTTAGTTACCTCAGTCGTTGCCTCAGTCGTCGCTTCAGTTGTCGCTTCAGTTGTCGCTTCAGTTGTCGCTTCAGTTGTCGCTTCAGTTGTCGCTTCAGTTGTCGCTTCAGTTGTCGCCTCAGTTGTAGCTTCAGTTGTTGCTTCGGTTGTTGCTTCAGTTGTTGCCTCAGTTGTCGCTTCAGTTGTTGCTTCAGTTGTTGCCTCAGTTGTTGTTTCAGTCGTTGCTTCAGTTGTTGCCTCAGTTGGCGCTTCAGTTGGTGCCTCAGTTGTTACCTCAGTTGGCACTCCAGTTGTTGCCTCAGTTGTTGCTTCAGTGGTTGCTTCCGTAGCCGCTTCAGTGGGAATAGTTGCTGGTGTTTCTGAAGGGGTAGGTGACGTTTCTGTTGTGGGGGTAGCGGTTACCGGCCGTGATGAAGGACTGAACTTTAAGGTCATTGATTGCTTCGTGGTTCCTTCTAGCATTACTTTGACAATGCTCAGTGGGATCCAATGGCCAGGCATTCCAGCTTCCACAGGATTAGCGATGAATACCAAAGGATCTTTCTCTGGATCAGGCCATTCTGCTTGCATTGTCAACGTTGAAGTTAAACAGATAATAAAAACTTTGTTGATTACATTTGATTTCACTGAAAAATGTTAAGCTGTTATTTTTTGATTTGGTTGGAAGTTAAGTTCATTTGAGATTGTGAACAGTAATTAAAATACTTACTTATTCAGTAAAATTTGTTATTTGCTAAAAAATAATAAATATATTTTTATTTAATCATTTTAAAAATAACATTAGAGAGACTACGCTTTTTGTAGAATTTTTATCAAAATATATTTTATTACTCTCTTATCGGAAAAATATTATTTAGTGCAATAAAGTTGGATTATACATATAAAATAATATAAATATCGAAAATGTAAGGTACACCTATTCGACAATTCATTGTAACCTACATAGAGAAGGTATTGGTTCATATTTCATGAAATTAAAATGTTCAAAATTTTCCCAAAACGATTTAACCACACATCAATTTCAAAGGTTTCAAATTTGTGAAATAACTCAATTTCGTGTATTTAGTAAGTAAGTACTACCATCTATTGATGACCCTCAAACTCAATTAGGGAATATAAAACAGCCATAATTTTTTAACACATTTATGTGCAAATAGTGAGGGGATAATAACAACAATAAAAATATTCAGTCTTTACATAGGTCATCGGTCTGTGAGACCGTCATTTGACATTGAGAAATCGTAGTCACTTAATGCTAGTTCGTCTTCTGATGGCGGAAAAACGCACTCTAAGTCCACGTAGAGTTGATTTTGTACAGTCAATTTGTCCACTATTTGGGCAAATGTTGGTCGATCCTCGGTCTCTTCCGACCAACATTCGACCATGAGCTGGTAAAGTCTTGGTGAAGCTCTGGCTGGCTTTGGTAATCGACCTCCGCCAGCTAAGAAGGGTGGAACCTGATGGTTGCTTAGTTCCGCGTAAGGAAACCCACCTAGAAAATGTTAAAAAATATATTGTTATTTCTTCAGAAAAAAACTATATCACTGTGTTTATGTTTCAGGGACTTGAGTTTGATGAAATATATTTATCAGTCAATGTTAAAGTTATTTAATCGGTTTAGGCCTTAGAAACTAATGAATTTTACAACAGGTATACTTTTTGTGATCTCTATTTTTTTGTTTAACCTTTTAGATACTTGTACAAAGTGACGTTTTGGGAAAAAGTTAATATTTATTTTATCCTGCGAAAACACATTACAGAAATGTAAATGATAGCTTACTATCTTGGGCGCCTTGGCGTAAAATGAATTGAAAGGTCTTTAAGCCATCTTTCAGCATAGATAGGTACACTTACCTAAAGTGGCAATCTCCCATAGCAGCACAGCAAATGCCCAAACATCACTGGCGCTGCAGTACTGAGAATGCAGGATGGACTCCGGAGCGAGCCACCGCAGGGGTACAGGCCTCGATCTCGTGTGCACATACACACCCGACCGGGAGAGGCCGAAGTCTGCCACTTTGAGGAATCCCGCACCGTCGACCAGAATGTTACGCGCTGCTAGGTCTCTGGAATTCGGAAGGGTTACTTTTGAGTAAAGATATAGGGTAATAAGGTGATCATAGCTCAGTGGTAGGCGAAGGTAGGAATGAACCTATAGCGACATCTTTATATAACACAGAAATAACTCGGACGATTCCAAGAGATGGCGCCACAAATAACTACATTGCGCTAACGAAGCTCTCAAAGCGATCTGCATCCTACTAATATTATAAACGCGAAATTTTGTATGTATGGATGTTTGTTAGTTTTTCACTTAAACGGATTCTGATGAAACTTGACACACAGGTAGTTCATGTCCTGGAATAAAACATAGGATACTTTTTATCCCGGGAAAATATAAGATCCCTCGGGAATACGGGTAAAACCGCGGGTGATAGCTAGTTTTATAAAATTCCACCAGTTGGACCGCGGTCCCCACGTTTCCAGATTCAGTCTCTCTCGTTCCCCGTAATTAGCAGCCCGAGCTGCACTCAGTATCTTAGTACTTTTATCATCCTTGATTTCATATACTTTATGAAGGATGAGAAATTAATTCAAAGTACAGATAAACGTGTGAAAAAAGTGTAAATTTATATTTTTTACAAGCGAGCGACCCGGTTTTGCACAGGTAGCAAGCAGGGCATCTGGTGAAAACTGTATGAAAATCCGTTCAGTTCTTTTTGAGTTATTCGCTCTGTTAAACTCGTCTAAAACAAATATTGGTTAAGCTTGAAAGTTAATATCGTGATTTACTTACTTTAATGGCAATGGCATTCATGTAAAAGTTTATATTCTTCTTTATGTGTTCTTGCCCAATATTAGTAGGTACCTACTATTATTGTTAGATGTGAAACCTTTTAAATAAACCTTAAAATATTTATTCTCTTTTGTATGTTATATAGGTACCTACCTACGTGCTCTAATGTTTATTTTATACGTAACTTAATATAAATGCTATATCCAATCATTAAAAATAAAATGATTATTACGGAAGATAAGGAAGGTAAAACCCTTGAAAACCCTCCACATTTTCACCAGTCTTATTTAATTAATTCGGTTTACATAACAGAAAAAAATACTTTAACGAATAACGAACTCAATCTCTTCACAATAAAGTAGGAAATGTTAAAATCATGTTTCTGTGGATGTTAACTACAACCTTGAGGTTTGTCTGCGCCTAGCAACCGTTGCTTAGCAACGCGTAAGCGTGAAACAGGGATGTAACGTTCGAATCAGGCGGTGAATGATTAAAAAAATATTAGAAATTACTCGAACGACCTCAGACACAACATCTACAAAGTAAAGCAAAGCAAACCATACTAACAATGTAGGTAAATTCATTTACTGTATAATATTTTTGGTAGGCACTTTAACCAACCTATCCTACCAGGACCTAGGCAAGTATTCAAAAATAAGCATTGATTCAAGAAACACAAAAATAATATGTCAAAAAAATACAATACAATTCAACCTACCCATCATTTACTTAATACCTACCTCACAAAATAGTGAATACAAAATCAACGTGAAAAGATGTCAGATACAATAGAATAACAACAAACAAGGTTACTTACCGTGTAACCGACGCACCTGGCTGGGTTCGATATTCAAATTAAATATTTCCCGAGCTCGGGCGCCCCGGGAAAATGGCTGTTGGCAGGCCAAGTTTCCCGGAAAATCCCGGCATATTCTCAGTATCACACCGTTTTAGCTCACGATAGAAATGTCTTACATTGGGAAATTATATTGTAATCATGATCTAAGTTAGCACGTTTAAATCGCTTTAATGTCACGTTGTGTTTACTAAATAAAATAAAGGTTTTCATAATGTACAATTCTTTTAAAATTTAGAGTTGCGTTGGTTTACCTGTTTCGTATGGCTGTTAATAAGTATCTTATTTTGTGCCAACATAATTAGGGGCTCTATGAGAATGAGGAAATTCATTTAAAATGTAAAAAAATATTTATTTATGAAACTCATCGCCTCATCGATTTTCTCTTTGTTAGGCCTCTTGGCGTAGTTAGTAAGATACGCCAGTTCGTGAGTTTGATTCCCATCCAGGATAGAATTTTGTGTGCATGAACACGTTTGTGAGCCTGAGTATAATTATGTGTAGGTACCCGTATAAGCTATAGTAAAAAAACTAAAACAATAGTTAACTGCCATGTAAAGGCCATTATATGAGGTTACTTCTCCATTGCGTCCGATTGTAATGATGAAAGATTTGTATTTTTGTATGTAACGAATAAACTTAAAAACTACTGGGCCGATATAAAAATTCTTTCACCATTAGAAAGCTACATTATCCCTGATGAACATAGGCTATATTTATATCCCGGGAAAGGATAAGATCCCACGGGAACGCGGGAGAAACCACGGAGGACAGCCAGTAATAATGTAAATGCGAAATGAAATCTATAGTTTTTTTTAATTCTGGATAGGCTTGTGTTTGACAACAATCTCACCATGGTAAGTGATGATGTGGCCGAAGATGGTAAGCAGACAAAGCCTAGATGGGAACTGGCTCTCAAGTGCAGCTGTCGGAACACACCATTCTATCTGTCATTCTGCCTGTTACCTTTTCACGCTTAAACTGCTGAACTGATTTTTATGAATTTCGGTATAGAGATAGGTGCGACCTTGGAGAAGGACTTAGGATACTTTTCATCCCGGGAAAATATAAGATAACTCACCTGTGCGTAATCCCCCGATCTTCCAAATGTTTCATGCCCAGCGCGACTTGCAGTGCATAATCCCTCATAGTGCCACTGTCTAGTTGAAGAGCCGGTTCAGCTACATAGTGGTCCCTCCTTCTGTCTTCCTTGTAGAGCTTGCCTTCGGAGAGAGCTGGGTCTGAGTCGCTGAGGTTTGTGTATTCCGCTGGAATTGTATAATGAAATTGAGGGTATGAGATATTGCTCTTGGGTTTTTTATAGGGGCATCATTTAGTATATAAAAGTGAAGAAACATTTTTACACAATATTTTTATGTGATTTTGTAACATTTACGAAACTGTCTCATATCACAATTCACAACCCAATTAGAAATGTGAGAAAGAACCAAATAATAAAAGGATTTTCAGTTTCTAGATTTACTAAACAATTTGAGATAGTCGTAAAAAACATTACTAATTTAGAAATTGACACATTTCTTATATTTTAACCCGAGAAAGGGAACATTTTTATTTTGCTATACTCGTAATTAAAAAAACAATAAAAAAAACCTATGTATTTACATAGGTAGTTTTTTTTATTCAACTTCAGTAGGTGTGTAAGCTATAAAACTTACAATCAGCTTCCGAAGGCCTTCCATTCACGTCGCTATCGACTCTCCTAGTTACATCAGAGTTCTGAGGCTCTCTCCTGCGCCCCCTAGCCGATCTGAGCAACGTGAGCAGGTCTCCTCGAGGCGCGTGCTCAAGCAGAGCTATAAGAGGCGCTCGTTTAGTACAGCAAGCTATAAGTCTGATCACGTGTTTGTGGTTCCCGACATGCTTCAACATAACTATCTCGCGGAGGAAGTCTTGCATTTCTTCTTCGGACGCGTTTTCTGAAATGGAATTTTTTTACAATAAAATTATAATGTAGCTGGTTAGAATATTTAAATTTAGAATAAAAAATAGTTAGTTACCTACATTATACCTAGTTTAAGTTCATATATGATATATGATATAATAAGAGTGTACATGTGCCAAAAACAATTTTTAAGTTTAAAATATACATTTTTGGTTTAAAGTAAATAAATAAAAGCATATTAATATAAGTCAAATTTAAGGCGATGATAACTCGGTAGTGACGGATACCGCGGCGAAGGTAGTGGGTTCAAATCGTACAATAAACTTGAGCTTTCGGTGAAAACATCGTGAGGAAACCACAGCACGGTGGTAGGGTACTTTGTAGAAGGCCGACTGGCTGGCTAGTCAAGTTGAAAATCTGTCACCAAGCACCTATCGGTGTGCACCGACAGCTGCACATGAGAGTAAGTTCCCATATAAGCTTTGTGTGCTTACCACCTTCGGCCACATCATCACTTACCATTTTAAGATTGAGGTCATTATTTATAGCACTATACTAAAAGCTTAAATTCAAACCAATGCTTTGATAAAACTATTTTTTTAATAGATGTCGATTAGGTTTCACAATCGCCCAGCAAATTTCTATTCTAAGGCTTATTCCTTATTCCCGGATAATAAAGATTTCATTATTTATAAATGTTGCGGCAACGTTGGTTTACTAATAGGTATTTAAAAAGATTTTATAACATAAAATATATTGACCCTGGAATCCTTAATTAAAGCTTGTTTAACAAAACCTACCATCCTCATTAAATATTTATGGCGACACGTGAAAACTTTTACCTTTAATTAAGGATTTTAGCTACTTGACTGGCGTGTTTCAATTATATATTTTTAGATAATACTACCTTATTCACTCAGGGATAATGTTATTTTTATGTAAGTGAATAGCATTATATTGTTTTGTCAACCTTAAGGCAACTGGCTCTCAAGTGCTATTGCTGCCACACAGGTGAAAATCCGTTTTTTTTTTATTCTGGATAAGCTTGTGTTTGACCACAATCTCACCATGGTAAGTGATGATGTGGCCCGAAGGTGGTAAGTACACAAAGCCTAGATGGGAACTGGCTCTCAAGTGCAGCTGTCGGAACACACCGATAGGTGCTTGGCGACAGATTTTCAACTTGAGCGTGGTAGCCAGCCAGTCAGGTAGGTACTACAAAGTACCCTAACACTGTGCGAAGATTACGAAATACACCCAGACTCTGGACAAACAGTCTGTCCTGGATGGGAATCAGACCCACATGACCTGTGATAGTATCTTTTGCCGACCAAGCTAACCGTCCGGTAACACTGGCACTTAAGATAGTGAAAGGTACTGAAAATTTAATTTAAATCATAAATTTGAAGTAAAATCATCTCTGTGGCATTATCTAACAGATCTAGACAATTTATCCGGTTCTAGAGAATCTTTAAAGATCACAGTGGACTTTCATTTCCTTGAAAAGGTTTATGTAATGATAATTATTATGTGCACTCGCAAAATTAGACAAACATTTACCCGCGCTCGTTTCGCCGAAAATATGTAATATCATAATATTTCTTCATGATAATTGAGTTGTATTGTGTGCGAAATTATGTGTGAACTATTTTAAGGATGTGTCTAAGGTGTTGCTTTTAATGTATTTTTTTTTATTTATTATTTATTTACAAACTCCTTAACTATCATTACAGGTGGGTACCTAATGCGATAGAAGGGCTTAAACTTATAAATATAATTTGGATTAACAACAACTACACAAAATATACAAAAAATATAAAACACACAAAAATAAAGAAACACTATAAGTAGGTACCTACTATAACATATAAACTAACTAATCTATATTATAACATAAAAAGACTAATAGAAATTTTGCGAATTCACTCAAATGACATGTGAATATATCCGTATTGGTATGAAGTTCGTTAATAGTACGAATAGCGCGGGTGAGTGGTGTAAATGTAAAAAAGCTAACGCAATTTAAACGACCTATTTACGAATTCCTTGAGATGCTTCTTAGATATATTTATTTATAGACATTTTGTTACTTATACATACAGACATAATCACACTAAAACTGGTTGAGGGTCGTAGCTAGTGCAGAAACTACCACCGCACTATGGATTCCTCACGATGACACTCACTATAGATTAGCGAACGAGGTGTTAGACTCCTCCATTGAAAAGGGAAGATTTTCCGCCAGGCAAAAGATGTTGGAATCTTGTATATAATGCAGATAGCATAGAAAACTTCGTTAGCGCGATGAAGATTATTGGAGCGCCATCTATCTAGGAGTCGTGCGAACTATATCTATTTGTAGATAGATGTCGCTACAACACCTTTACCGAAAGCTCAAGCTCATCGAATTCATGTCATTTTTTGTACCACTAAAATGGCAAACAAGCATACGGCCTCATAAGGCGGTAAGTAGTGAAGTCTATTCACACTTGCAACACAACAACAAAAGCAACAATTAATACCATTCACAAGAATAAGTGTTGTTGAACTGCTATTTTAGAATAATGTGACGAATCTAGGAATTCTTTTCTTTCCAAAACTAACATAATAATTTATGTAACATCTTCCTTTAGGCCACCCGTATTTGTCATTCTTAAAAGCATTTTTTGTAATAAATGATTATGAATTAAACTTTATATTTGCTTAATTACACTTAAAAGAACCCATTTTAAATAACGTCAATCAAAATTACTGGAAACACTAGGCTGATTAAAAAACAACAACAACAACAAAGTTTAGAATGGTACCTTTTTAGGGTTCCGTAACCAATGGGACCCTATTACTAAGACTTCGCTGTCTGTCCGTCCGTCTGTCTGTTACCAGGCTGTATCGCAAACGCTAATTTTTTTGCCCTTTTTTGCTCGATATCAATCATGGCAACAGGTAGGCACTTGAAATATTCACATACTCAGTTGTATTTTTACTTTAATAATAAATAATAAAATTAAAATAAATTAAATATTTTAGGGGGGCTCCCACACAACAAACGTGATCTTGCGTTGTGAAAGGGGGCTAGACGGAAAAAATTCTTACGACACTTTTTGTGTCACTGTCACTGTCACTGTCACTGTCACTGTCACTGTCACTGTCACTGTCACTGTCACTGTCACTGTCACTGTCACTGTCACTGTCACTGTCACTGTCACTGTCACTGTCACTGTCACTGTCACTGTCACTGTCACTGTCACTGTCACTGTCACTGTCACTGTCACTGTCGGTGACAGTTGTGTGTAGTAAGCTATTGTAAGCTGTGCGGCGTGCGCATGTTTCTCTGTCTCTCTCTCTCTCTCTTATAGAAAGCAAGCCAGATATTTTCATTTCTATTTATATATATATATAATAAATGTTTTTTTTTATATATATATACTCTCTCGACTTATATAACTTATATAACTTCGTTCCATCCGGGTGTCCCTTGACACCTCTCAAGTTTTTTTGCCTTTTTTACGGAACGCTTCGTGCGCGAGTCCGACTCAAACTTGGCCGATTTTTTGTTTTGAGTAGTATAATTTGTATATAAAGTGTAGGTATTACCATCGTACAAGCTCTGCTTAGCATTAACATTACCTGACGCATTATAATAAAGGTATACAAAACAATATTAGGTAGGTTACTTCGCAATATGTTATTGTATTGCTTACCGGTCAACATTTTGGCAGCAACAGTGATGCTTTCTCCACCTGGCATGTCCAGTTGAGCAGCGTGGACCCTGCCGAAAGCGCCGCTGCCGATCAGGACCCCGAGGTGGACCCTAGTTCTACTCACTTCCCACTCATCACTAGATTCTTCGTCAACCTGTATTTATTGTGATTTTTATAAGTCAGTTGATAATAATTATTTAATTTGACATCAAATACAAATCCCAAGAATTGGGTGCAAACACAAAAAAACATCAAAATTGATGTAGCCATTTAGGAATATTATGTTAATTTTCCTTTTTTTCCGTCCTCTATTGTTATTTTTTTCTTTTTTCTTTTTATGTTATGTTCTGTGTACGTCGCAGTTTTGACAAATAAATGGGTTTTCTTTCATTTATACCTATATTCAGCTAGCAAACATGTGCTAGCTGAATATACATCAGCTACCAGAAATGGTGATGATATAGATTTGATGAATTGTGTTCAAAACACCTACCTCAAATTGTTTTTGGACATACAGCGGACTCTCTTCCATTTGCCCTCTGACAGCTGTATCATTGTGCCTGTGAACAAATAAAGCCTTTTTAGCGACTGTGTCAAAGAACGTAATAACAGGTAATAAATCTGTCAAGTGCAGCTACCGTAGCACACCAAAAGCTGTTTTTTGGGTAATCAGAAAACAATTATGTAATCTTTTCTAAAAAAGCGCTAAAGGAAGGCGGGTCCTATATTGTACTTAGAATGTACTCTACCACAGTGATTTGGTTTTTCTACAATACTTTCTTTAACAGCTGGAGTTTTGTAGTTTGTAGCTTGTTGGTAGGCTTCGAACACACAAATTTTATGTATTTAGTATGTCTATGTAACGAGATTGTAGGATAGATTTAGACCAAAATTTGGTGCAAACTCTACAGAATCGAAGTGTGCTCATAAAAATGTTGTTGCTTCTATGGGAACTGCACCCGAACTTGTTGCTCTCCCATTTGAAAGCACTCAAGAGAATTTACTCATAATCATCTGCCGGCGCAATGTGTACTTTTCATCCTATGGGCCCTTCTATCCTTTTAGATCCTTTCTTACTCATATTATCATCTGTCTCACACACAATCCATCCATTTATTCGGTGTACCTCTACCCTATATATAGGTACTATATATTTATAACTCCTTTGGTTACATAACTATCATTCCTCTTCATAACATGTCCATACCACAAAGATTTCGATAATTTTTATAAAGATTATACTGTTATGCATGTTGATTCCGAGAGCATTATTCGATCGCCTTGCTGGTCGTTAACTGAGGAACAGTATAAAGGTTAAGTGAAGGCTCCCTAATCATTTTCATTATCTAACACAATTATGATATAATGTACAAAAACATGTAGGCAATTCACAAAGTGTACAAAATTGTGAGTTAATTATAAAAAAATCCCATTGGAATTGATTTGGAGATTATAGTTGCGTCATTATGGGGCAAACCGTGCTGTATCTGTTGCCATACGCAATATGCGTGGTAGGGTTGGAATGAGTCGATAGTTATAAATCGATATTTTAGTAATTTATGTAGGTATATTTTGTAGCATTGTGCAACTGTTATATGTGTTTATAATACTAATTAAATACTATTTATTATGGATTTCGTGTGTTCTATTTTTTGGCTTAGGTATAAAACACAAGGAGAATTATTAACTTAGATTTAATTTATCAACTGTATTACCTACTATATCAAATAAAATACCTATGTTACTATTGGGTTACATACCTTTTCACGATAGATTCACCTCAGTTTGACGTTTCTTTCGAGGATTCAAATTTTCGCTCCAAATTTTCCAAATTTTAACTTTATTGAATGAATTTGATGATTCCGGATTTGTTTATTTTTATAAATAACTAATATTTATTTATTTATTTTAATTAAGTATGTACCTAAATGTGTCATATAACATCATCTTTAATTTTAATTCGTTTTTAATTACCTATACCTATAAAGTTAAATCCGCAAAGAACGTTTGCAAAGTTGAAGATATCGAATCGAAACTTTTCGATAATCGGTTGACTTATGTTCACATCACTATAGGGTCATGTCACAGGTCAGTTCTTGCGCAGATGTATCTCCTAGCTTAATGACGTAACTTTTACGTAAATGAGAATTTACTTGCACCGTCCGTTCGCACATTTCAACCATTATAAATTTAACAACTGCATTTTATTTTGAACCTTATGGGATTACAATAGGGCTTCAAATATTATTTTTAACAGCATAATTATCATGGTAAAATCACAACGTTGGTTTTTCAGCTCTTAATTCTAGTGTCATTGCGTTATAGGCCCTATGCCACTGTATTTAAGGTTTATGGTAACATTGTTACAATGTTGATGATATTTGTCATGTCAACAGGTGATATTTATATTCATCGCTAGTATGTTTTCTAATTTGTCAATTCAAATATCTATTCGAATAAGATGCTACTCGCTACTGAAAAGCGTCAAATAGCCGTCAGTTAAAGTTAAGCAATGTTTAAGTGAATCTTTTAAGTTTATTTTGGACATTACTTTGATTATTTTAAGCTTCAATTTGATACAGAATTAAACTTTGGAATAACTTGTATTATGGTGTTAAATTGCGCTGTGTCTAAAACAGACTTGAAAATTAACTCACTGACTTGCAAGTTGTGACTGAATTAGTTATTATAAAGTTGTTAGTTTGATTGACATAATCTGACTAAAGTATTATTGGTTTACTTATGGTCCCTAAGGTCGGTAAAACAAATTACTACTACTAGAAATGTGAAAATTTGTGACGCATGTTTGTTACTCTTTCACGCAAAAACTACTGAACAGATTTTGATGAAATTCGCCACGCAGGTAGATCATATCCTGGAATAAAACATAAAATACTTTTTGTCCCGGGAAAATATACTTAAGATCTTTCTGTAACACGGGTAAGTTGCGGGTAAACTTTTCATAGTTCAATGAATTCGTAATCAAATATGTACAAGCCTTTTCTTTGTATAAAAAAATAGATTATTTTGTACACTTGTTCAGTACCGGCTATATATAGAAAAATTGCTGCATTGTCTAAAAGGTATATCATTCCGAGCGATTGACCTATGTGTTTATGAAATTTATATTTTATGTTCTACTGAAATAGATTGCTTTATAGCTTGCACTTATTTGAGATAATAAACAGAGGTTTTTTATCTAGGTATTCGCTTGGCATGAGCCTAAAACTTCGCCATTTTCAAGTCGTGAAACTGAAACAAGTTGATGTTAATGCAACACGATTGTCTTATTTGTATCATGTGGAATTAGATATGTGCTCAGACCAAATAAAAATGGTAGACAGAGCTCCGCACACAAAAAGTGAAGCAAAGTAAAAGCCGAATTTGAAAAAGGAAGTCAATCGCGTTCCTTTACCTCTACCATGGGTTGTTATGAAAAACTGTGTCGTCACAAAGTGTCCGTTAGAGGCGCTGCACAAATCTTCATACTAAATGTTTACCGTAGTCGCTAGCGAGTATCGATTACGTTACTAGACCAAACTCATGGTATAATAGACTTTCGTCTTCAGACTCTGCGGTATAGGTGACGAGAAGACTTGACGAAGTTTACCAAATGCTGCCCACCCCAGCTAAACCCTCCTATCGGCTTCCCTCTCGAAGTTGTTTCGGCCATGTTTTTTTTTTTCTTTATTTGGAACAACAAACAATTGTACTTAAAAATATTGTAATTAACATAAAGATAATATCTGGTTCTAATAGTACAATCAGCCCCGTTGTCCACGACTTGGGTATTTTAAGTTGCTAAGAATGGATTTTCCAAAATTCACCTCCTAAGGGGATGAAACGGTGGTCCAAAGATTATATGGAGAAACGGGATCGCGGGTGAAACCGTGGGGCGGAAAGTTATTAATTATAAAAACGAAAGCATGCAGATAAAAATAAATACATTTATTTTCTACCATATAAATAAGTATAAAAATGTTTTAATTCTTTCATCAAACGTTTACTCTTCGAGTCCTGTTGTACTTAGATATTAAATAAAGACAATAATTAAACGTACAAATACACAGCGGAATTTCAACTTTCTATGTCAACAAATTATTCGCTAGGAGCTAAGAGTTGATAAACAACTTTCCTTCATTTTTACGTTTTTTATAATAAGGTTTTATAAGACCAGCTTTGACCTCCTAACTCAAGGAGAATTTCAATATGTGATGCAATTATTTGAATTTCCAAAGTGAATCACTTTAGGTACTACCGTGTCACATTTCGAAATTCATAATCTTAAATGCTGTCAAGATAATGTCATTATATCATTATGAAAGAGTACAAAACTGATCACCTAATTTTGTGGCTGACTGTATCAAATCTACTACTTGCCCAACTTAACTTCCCAGTTCACATCTTTATCTATCTTCCGTCTTCTAGATCTTCCGAAATGAATCTTCTTCGCTCTAATCTATCTTCTCTATACGAATAGACCAGGTATTATTCGTACAAAGATAGATTTGGGCGTACCCAAATTATAGTTTATCTGATATACATAAGTTGCATAACGATATACGGCTCGGATTTCGATGAATCTAGGCAAAAAAGGTCCACTGCTAAACAAAAATTGCCTTGCTGAGTTTCTTGTCGGAGTCTTCTCAGTTAAAGTGTATTCCGGACCGGTGGTAGAGTCAATTGTAACGTTCATAAGTGCCTTACCAGGGCCTAAACTGAATAAATGAGTTTTGAGTTTTGAACCCATATCCTGGAATAAAAAAAACACAGGATACTATTTCGGGTCAAGATAAGATCCCTCGGGAATGCGTGTGAAACCGCGGGGGACAGCTAGTTTCATCAATACCGTAATTGACTCATTAATTTATGTGTGCCGCATGGATCCTTGTAATCCATTTCCATTTACAACTACCTATCTAACCTGATCTGAATCCACGCCACTCACTTGCCCTTTGACTTTACTTTACTTACGCTTCGATTTAGAATACCTATAGTGCTTAAGTTATAAAATGAAGCGATTTCTACTAGCAATGCAATGTTTTCTATAAAAGGATAATTGTTTTGATAAAGATTATAAGATCCTGCAGAAGAGAAGGAAACTTCAAAAGAATATTGGGTTCGATTCAACACAGCACATTCAAAGTTAAAACAAAACCAGTTATCAAAGCAAAGATCAGCAGCAGATATAAGTTTGTATTTGGTAGTATTTCTTGAAGATGATATGAAAAACAAAGTAGTTTTTGCAATCGATTTACCCAGAATAGTGTTTTGTAGATATCTCAAAAACTACACAATCTATTTTATTCAAAGAAATTTTCAGGGAAAAAACCAAACCCACTTTAGAAGGGTGTCTCACCAACAATTTAGTGACTTGAATAAAAAAATCATAATATTAAGAGAAATTTTTAACTTACCTTTAACTTCTAAACTTTTTAACACTCACGTGTTTGGAGTTCTACTCCAAGTGGCTCCGGAATCCTCTAATTGATATGTATACACGTATATTAATTCATTAAATATGTTATATCTAATCTGATATGTAATGAATTCCTAAAAAAATAATGAAATTAGTTGTTTCAATTATCTTTTTATTTTAAATGTAGCTCAAAGTTTCTGACTTCCACCAAATACCAGTGACAGTAAGTATTACGCATTCGGCGTCGTGAATGCGAGAATCTGATGCGCCACCTTCTATACCATGTTCGGTCTGACTGACCCTATTGCTTACGCGGGTGGCACACAGATGTCGCTACCGTTTCGTAACATATGCTCGCAGATTAACACCTAATAAACGGACGTGCCGTGACAGTTTGGCTGTCAGATTTCCTTTGACGGATTCCAACGATAATTTCACTGTTTGGAAATAAGCTGTTGCATTTGTTCTTTACTTTACAAAAATCTTAGGGTTGTTGGTTCGCCTGTTTGTCTCATTTCCACGGAATGATTAAGATACATAGTTGCAATGGTGGGATCTCGTCTATCTACTTATAATTATTATCCAGTTAATTTGTTAAGTACGAGTATATATCCCTAAAACTTATAGGAAACTCCTAAATGAGAAATGTCAAAACAAAACTAAAGACAAACACTCAAAAAGTCAAAGAGATGAATCAGCAATAGTGAATTGTGCAGACGTTGAGCATCATTAACAAATGAATAGAGCAGAGTTTAAGAGCATAATGCTATTCAAGATTTTGTTAATGCACGCCTGTCGATGACCTAAGACTCGTGAAAATGAATCTTTCTACCAGTCTTAAGTGGGCTACTGTAACTCATTGTGCTTCTTTTCACCGTGAAATCAACAATTGGCTCTGTCATTACCATAACGTTATGACAATTGTGTCATAACACATCCTAATTTATTTTAAGGTTAATAGTCTGTCTATTAGATGTGTTATGGTCCATCACAGACATCTTTAGATGGTTTAACTACCAATTAAGTACTTTAAAGGTAGATTACTACCAATTGGGTACTTGAAAGGTAGAATGGGAATTGTCGCCATTTTATTCAGTTATATATATTCATGGATACCATAAGGTCTATTACTCAGTTCAAAAAATAATTGATACGCGGTGAGAATTTTTCTCAAGTATTACAGACAATTTTTCTTATTCATTACAAAACTTGCAGTTCTACCTGTAAAGCTAGACCAAAGAGACAAATCTATAATGATTATCGTTACGCTAGGAGACATTGCTATGGCAACTTCAAAGTTTATCTAATGTTCTTTATCTCTTTCGTTCATATTCTAAGGTACGTAATGTTTAATCTCGTTGCAATAAATTTGAAAAAAATTATAAAAAGAGTGATACTAGTTTATTAATGAGTGGGTCCACTGGCGATTGCTTAGGGCTTAGGGCATCAAGTCTATGCATCATCTAGTCTTGCAATGCTATCACTACACTCTGGGTTCAACTCCGGGCAGTTAATTAAGCCGAAGTATACTGATCTTAAAATACTTATCTCTCATAGACGCTACCTAATTGCGTGTTCTTGGATTTTATGAGACTTTCTTTCTACTATATGCCATGATTTTGTAAGAAATATACCCTATGGAGTTTAAACAGCGTTAGTAAGTATATCCAAATATTATCTGTAGCTTTATGGTAGACCTTCGGAATAGTACATCCACCAGTAGCTATATTGGTACCTGTTGGTTAAGTATAAATGTCTCGCCAACTTTCAGTTCCTTTAGAGGTATTTACTGATGCAAACAGACTGCTGAGATGTAAAAGCGGAAGATGTAGATACGTGCATTGAATTTTATTGAACACTTGTCTTACTTGTTCATTTAAAGTGCATTATACTTCTGAATGCAATTTCAGCTTTCTACGCAAAAGTAAAATGTCGAAAATCAGAGAGAGTAATTATATGCCAAATGCATTTCAAGTTGTATTTTGAGTGACGTAAGCTGACTCAATATCGTATTGGATTGAGAATTGAATTGAGAATGCTATAGATCTTCTACACAACCATTTTGTTACTCCCTTAAGATTTAGAAGGATTTAGTCAGTTCATTTATTATTTAATCACATTATAACCATTATCATTATTCATTTTTACAGTAACTATGCTATCATATGAACGTCCATCAATCTCCATACCTGTTCCTATTCGAACGTTACTACCATATTAAAGAAAGATGACGACATTTACATCTTTTGTTTTCCTAACGTTCTCATTAAGTTTTCCATCACGTAAGTTAATTATTATCATGCGTACTGTGAAGGAGTGGAACTCCTTGCCTGGTTTCCCGATAATTACAACCTGGGAGTCTTCAAGCCACGAGTGAATAGGTTACTCCTATATAAGCGTGCACTATCGTAAACCACATCATCACCTAAAATCAAGTGAGATAGTCAAACGCAAACCTATTTTCAATAAAAAATTCCATGAATCTTTTATTCCAACTTCATCTATTAACTTGTATATTTATTGAAGTTACCACACAGTTCCAAGAACAGGACCTTAACGCGTACGTGAAGCGTGACACGTTTCTGGTCACTTTCTTCATGAGTCACAGCTTACGTAACTGCAGTTATCTGTGAAAAGCGAGCGTTCTCGAATCAGGATGGCTATCTGTGTTATTTACTGGCGACCTTTGTTCGTTATTCAGCTAATGTTGCGGTGTGAATTCAATAATAGGATGGGTAGGTACATTCTCTTCAGTTAGGTTGGTTGTTGCGTCATTTGCTGTTTATATGATTCCTCTAATCATATGTAACCTACTTGATTTGACTGTGTTGTTAGGATTTATATTTAAATATGTATGAGAGGTGTTGGTTTTTATTGTTTGTTTCAAAAAAATCTTATTTACTATTTTATTGATTTTATATAGTGTTCTTATTATGATAAATTAAATTCTACAGCTAAAATAATAATATTAAATAAAGTCTTTATTCTTCTTGACCTTATCATACGCTAGGTGTGGTCGGCACAACATATTTTCCTTTTCCACTCCGCTCTATCACTAGTCGTCTCTGTACTCACACCTTTCATAAACTTATAATTCTTCACGCAGTTTATTTAAATTGTAAACTAGTTACATTAGTTTATCATAATTATTAATTATAATAATTATGATAAGTAAAAGAGAAGGGTCACTCACTGACTCATTAACTTCTAGCCTAAACCCTTAGGCCTAGAAAACAAATTTTTCACTGGTGTTGTTTTTAAGTCGTAGACGGAATAAGAAAAGATTTTTCAAAATTCAACCCCTAATGAGATAAAAAAGGGGGACTTGATTCCTGTCACTGAATTCCATGTCGAAACTGAGGAAAGCCAAGCAGTGCGTTAGCGAAATTACCAGTCACTACTTCCGACTACACATAAAAACTAACACATATACATATCTACTGTAAATATTATGTGGAAATCCGGTAGTACAACAATAGTACGCGTGCGCACGCAACGTAAATTGTTGATCTTGTCACATGAATGTTACCATCATTAATCTCGGTAACAACCACTTACTGCCTTGTGTACATAAAGCCTGTTACTCAACTTTAAGTACAGTGTTATGGTCAGATATTTTTCAAATGGCAATTAAATATTAATTGAAAAGACTCTTATTGTACTTTTAATTTTAGTTTAGGTACTATGTAGGTAACTAATGCGGGTTATAATTTTTTTTGTATTTTTGTATTAGTTTAAGAATTAAATTGTTTTAAACATTTGAAAAAAAAGGCAATATAGTCAGATGGTCCAAAAATATTTAAAAAATATAACATTGCTGAGTTTCTTGCCGGTTCTTCTCAGTTGAAGGCTGACTTCCGAACCGGTGGTAACTTCTGTAATTCGACCTTCATTAGTGTCTTTCTAGGGCCTAAACTGAATAAATGATTTTGACTTTGACATTGTTTTCTGTGCATTACATTTGTTTGTGTAAATTGTAAGATCTTGTTCACTTTTAGTGGTATGTTTTATGTGCCAATCACTCAGTAATTCTATTTATAAAAATAAATAAGTGGATGTAGGACCAAGCATACCGTAGGGTTACGGAGTTTTTTTTAACCTACCTAGCAATTGTTCTCGAGCTATATTCGACAATACTAGATTTGTATAGCTGTCCCGGCAGACCTTGTTCTGCCCTATTTCTCTAAAACGCGTCTTTTGTTTGTTGCTTGTCGTGTTTTGTTTCGATTGACGTCAAATGTTTGACAGCTGGGTGTTTGTATGGGAAAAAGAAAAGGGCTGTTTTTAGGGTTTTCCCGGCAATTATTCGAATTATTCTTGCCGTAAAAGCCATCCTTGGACTTCAACGAACATTTAAAAAAAAGAATTGGCCAAATTGGTCCAGGCGTTGTTGAGTTATGCGCTTACCAACACATTTTGCGATTCATTTTTATATTATAGATTTATTCTTGGAGAGAATGATAAAGAAAAAAAATGTCACGTACTAATAGTAGGTAGGTACCTATTTGCAAAAATGTTACTTTGTTGTGAATATATTATGAACGACATCTGTGACATACAGATGGACAGACATGAAACTATAAAGGTTATGTTTGACAACAAAGTGATAGATATTATAAGTAGTGTAGATAGGTTACCTACACAATATTCGATCTTCAAAAATGTCCCAAATATTAGACACTAACGCACACTATTAGACACTACATTACCAGTGATTACAACAGCATTTTTGATTTTTTTGTCACTTTTACTTTTGACTCAGTAGGAGGAGTTCATCCGTTAGCGCCGGCAACGCGACACAGGTCAAAGTTGGCTAATTAGCAAGTTTTTAACATACCGCTAGCGGAGCGCTTGTAACCTCTCTTCACTTTTTTAACTTATAATATCATTGTATATCTACTAAGGAGAATGAAAATTAGAGACTTTTTTTTTATTCTAGATAAGCTTGTGTTTGGCCACAATCTCACCATGATAAGTGATGATGTGGCCGAAGGTGGTAAGCACACAAAGCCTAGATGGGAAGTCTCAAGTGCAGCTGTCGTAACACATCGATAGGTGCTTGGCGACAGATTTTCCACTTGAGGGTGTTAGCTAGCCAGTCGGGTACTACCCTACCACCGTGTTATGGTTTCCTCACGAAGTTTTCCTTCAAGCTCATTGTAGAATTCGAACCCACGACCTTCGCCGCGGTATTCGACGACACTACCACTGAGCTATCATCGCCTTAAAAAAAACTCTTTCAACTCTTAAGATAACTCGATGAACTAACCAGAGTATCAAAGTAAATTAAGTTATATTTAGGTATGTTCAGAAGTTTTTGCTTTTACTATATTTTCTACTGAAGCGTATTAACGCTGAGAGATATTTAACAAAAGTTCATATCGTTTTCTTTAAAAGTAAGATATAATAAAATGGTATTCTATTAGATAGTAGAACTTGAGAACAAGGAATAATGATTATAGTTCTTATGCTGTTCAACTTACAGAAGACTGTCAAATGAAATAAATAATTCTAGATTTACCAATAGGTAGGTACAATAGGAAAGTTATTCGTTTTCTACACAAGGTTAAATATGCAATATTTATTCGAAACCCAGATTTTTTTGCATATGGAGAAAGAGGTGCCATTTAATATTTTAAAATTTATTATAAATGTGTTTTTAGTAGGTATTGTTGATTTTAGCATTAATTATTTATTTATTTGATGAAACCGTGCCCTCTCTTGTAAAAATTATATTAAAAGCCATGAGATATATTGGTTCTCGGGTTAGCACACTAACAGACAGACAGAGACGTTATATTTCATAATATTTGAGAATGAAACATTTGGGACCGATTATTTAAAAAAAATATAAGTACTATAAAATAATGAGTTCACACACGGCTATCTGATCCCAAACTAATCAGAGCTTGAAGTATGGAAACCAGATACCCTATTATTGATAGGTATACATACTTTTGGAATAAATAAAGGCCTTATACATTTTTATAGTGAAAAAATGTCCGAGGATATTTATTTATCTAAACTGCGTCCGTGTGGCAGGCCTTA
This sequence comes from Ochropacha duplaris, assembly GCA_951361185.1. Taxonomy (NCBI): domain Eukaryota; kingdom Metazoa; phylum Arthropoda; class Insecta; order Lepidoptera; family Drepanidae; genus Ochropacha; species Ochropacha duplaris. The sequence goes on from OX592703.1 coordinate 3,112,190, forward strand.
GAGTGACTGTACAGTCCGATACGGGAGCGACCGCAGCGTCCACATTTTTGGCACCTAAACCACAGAGGGCCGCTTGATGGCTGAGTTGGTGAAGCGACTCTCGCACTCATGTGTCTCCTCTCACGCTTTAGCACCTATGGTGGGCCCCGCATCCCTCAACCCTCAACTTTTGGAATACATAGGAAATTATTATATTAACACCAAGGCTCAGGACAATATTACTGGACATTTAATATACATATGTCTGTCCTGGCTGACCAACAGTACAATCGATAGATACCCATAATACACATTTTTATTTACATCTGTTGAAGAGTCGCTCATTCTAAAAAAATATTATATGTGATCTCACTTCATTACTAACAAATGCGAGTCTTGCTCTACTTACAGTGGTCAAGGAATATTTCTATTGAGGTTGTTAAGTAGGTATTTAAACAACTTTTTTCTAGTACACCGTCTGCATATTGACCATTGATCTATGTCAGAAGTAATTGCTCAAGAGTACATTTATAAGGTAATATCCGCTCATCATCGAATACAGACTTATTAGACTTGTAGTTTGTACCGACTAGGGTTATCAATTTACGGGGAAAGCTGAGACTCCAATATATTGCATAACTCAAATTATTATCCATACTTAATATTATAAATGCGAAAGTGTGTATGTCTGTCTGTCTGTTACCGGTTAAAACGCTGAACCGATTTTGATGAAATTCGGTAGGTATAGAGATAGATGGAACCTTGGAGAAGGATATAGGATACTTTTTATCCTGGGAAAAGATAAGATTAGATAAGATAAGAAGAGCAGAAAACTAGTATTCCCCTAAATAAAGTCAAAAATATTTGAAATGACCATAAAGGTTCGTTCACATTTACAGACACTTTACGAAGCAGATTTCTTAACAGCACAACAGCAGCGAGATAATTACAACCTGGGAGTCTTCAAGTGTCGGGTGAATAGGTTACCTGCCTCTAGTTAAGCGTGCACCATCGTAGACCACATCGTCACCTTATCATCAAGTGAGATCGTGGTCAAAAGCGATACCCATAATTATTAGATGTACTGTGGCCTACATAAATTACGTATTCTGTAATTCGTATTGTTGAAACTCCAAACAGAATAACTACGTTTATCTCAATATTACAACATCTTGGTGCGATACGAGAACAAAGTTAATTTATACGGCATCTTATTAACACAAATTAACAAATTAATTATATTACAAATCTCGGTAAGCGGTAGATATGCTAATGACACGTCTCGGCGTCTTCGCTTTACATTCAAACATCTACACTAAAAAAAAGAGGTAAAATTTTTATGTTTAGATATAGGAGATAATCTCCGTAACTACTGTTCCGATTTTGAAAATTCTTCTGAGAGCTCATCCCACTAATTATAAATGTGAAAGTTTGGATGGATGGATGTTTGTTACTCTTTCACGCAAAAACGGCTGAACGGATTTTGATGAAACTTGGCACACAGGAAGATCAAATGCTGGAATAACACATAGGATACTTTTTATCCCGGGAAAGAATAACATCCCTCGGAAACGCGGGTGAAACCGCGTGGAACAGCTAGTAATATTATAAATGTGAATGTTTGAATGGATGGATGTTTGTTACTCTTTCACGCAAAAACGGCTGAACGGATTTTGATGAAACTTGGCACACAGGAAGATCAAATGCTGGAATAACACATAGGATACTTTTTATCCCGGGAAAGGATAACATCCCTCGGGAACGCGGGTGAAACCGCGGAGAGCAGCTAGTTTTTACATATGTTGGTAGGTGACTCGCCCACCTATCTCCCCCTCAAGTTTGTCATACTACTTACCAGACATACTGTTTATACCTACATATGATAGCTCAGTGGTAGTGACGTCGGATACCGCGGCGAAGGTCGTGGGTTCTAATCCTACAATGGGCTTGAGCTTTCGGTGAAGGAAAACATCGTGAGGAAACCATAGCACGGTGGAAGGGTACTTTGTGGCTACCACCCTCAAGTTGAAAATCTGTCGCCAAGCACCTATCGGTGTGTTCCGGCAGCTGCACTTGAGAGCCAGTTCCCATCTAGGCTTTGTGTGCTTACCACCTTCGGCCACATCATCACTTACCATGGTGAGATTGTGGACAAACACAAGCTTATCCAGAATTAAAAAAAAAAAAATTAGAGCCTAATTTAAAATATGTAGTGGCATAAACAAATAAATAGGTAAGTGGGCGAGAAAAGGATGAAAAGGTATGTAGGGACGTAGTCGCGGGAAAAGCTAGTTTCTTATAAATTACTGTAGTACCTACTTATATTCGATAGTCTTTCATCAGATTTTATTGGATATCAAACGTAAACGCCACATCCAATTTAATATTTAATTAAATATTATATTGGAAAATGTAATGATTTACTTACATTTGAATAGAACATAGGTACTACTAAAAATAGTTATTGGTTTTTTAGTATCCAGCTTTCCCTTCACCGTTCACCGCAACTACGTAAAGAGCTCATAACTTATGATTTATGTACTTAACTTATAAGTGCTTACATATTACATACGTACACTAACATATTCGTTTTCTTTACCGCAAAACCTAAAGGTTAGGCTTAGAACGTAACTTACACAGTGTGGTTGTTTTGTAAACATCAGACTTAGAATAACTACATCAATCAAATATGTATGAACAGACTAACAATCCTCCTCGGCTTCGCAAGGGTAGCACAGCATATACGCCAACATTTTTCTTCTGTCGTAGTGTCATACCCATACAATTACTTAATGTTATAAATGCGAAAGTTTGTCTGTCTACAGCTAGAGTACAATGAAGATGTCTCACACATTAAGCTTTGGTGGTATACCTATCATTAGATATACTGAGTGTGCCCAGACCTTAAGAATCTAGTGCGCACGAATTTGCATGTCTATGGGATAAAATATTAGATAGCGTAAGATTTCATTTTCTTTATACAATGAGAATTGTTTGGAAAAAGTGCTTATGATTCATCGATAGTTGACTTATCAAAGATCAATAAATCTTTTGCACTTTTTTCAAATAATTACATACATAAATAGCTGTCGTTTGTTGTTTAGTTTCATGTGAGTTTTAATAATTGTTTATTCTGTATAATTAACACACATTTTCCTTCGGGTGATTTTTTGGCGGGAACTTGCAGGTTGTCCCAAAAAGTCCGAGAAAAGTTCTAGTGGAACAGCCGCCAATTTCACTAAAGCTAGACCCGACTTGTACGGACGAGGACTAGACTGTACAGTGAATGTGACAATAAAACGTGACTACTTATGACATAAAAGAAGAATATTTGAAATAAAGAAATGGCTTAAAGGTCTAGATACCAAACCAAAAACCTTTAAAAAATGTCTATGGTATCAAGATTCCAGCCATGATAAGCTTTGCCATGGTCTTAATAAGGTTGTTATAACTATGGGTCTTTCTAGGTCAACTTCTGCTGTAGAAGCAACATTACCAGGGGGATTGCCAATGTGATCTCGACCTTACCATGACTTTTGAGGTCGAGATAACTGGGATGGTAGACAGTATCCTACATGATCTAGTTTATCTATATTTATATAAAATTTATTTTAGGTAGTTTTTAGATTAGATTAGTTTTAATATAGTTATAATAATGTAAATATTTTATTGATTTTATATAGTGTTCTTATTATGATAAATTAAATTTATATTTACATAAAAGATTTCGTTTTCACATAAAAAATACACAGCTTTCTTTTTTACAGAAAGTAGAGCAATATGTCAAAAAGCTACATTATAAGAAAGTGTTCAATATGTATTTTTAACTGATTAACTTTTACGCAAAGATTCATTAATAGATGGTAATAAAGGTCGGTAAGTGGTCAAATCTACACTAATATTAGGTATAAAAAGGAAATGTTTGTAACGAATAAACTCAAAAACCACCGATTTCAAAAGTTCTTCAACCATTAGAATGCTACATTATCCCTAAGTAACAAAGCCTATATTTTTATCCCGGGAAAAGATTAGATCCCACGGGTACGCGGATGAAACCGCGGGGGGTAGCTAGTAATAAATAAAAACCATTTCAATGGATGATATCAATTTCAAAAATGTTTTGTCAATTTGCAAATAGGAAATGAATTTCAGCTGCCAAAAGACAAACTCAAACCTAAGAAAGTAAAACCTAATAAAATAAAATAATCTAAGGAAATAAATCTCCATAGAATTCTGATGTGAAACCACATTTGTAAAGACCAAAAAGTAGGAGTAGTATCGACAATTGAATCTGTAATAACATAAACAATAAATACAACTAAATGGCATTTACCACGTTATAAAACAATAGCGGCTCGCTATGTTTGTGGTGAAATTGTGGCAATTTTATTGCTATTATTATTCAAAGTGTTACTTGAAGTATTGAGAAGGAAATTATACATTATTTATCGTTTTATTGACGTATAGTGTAGTATTTTTATAACCCACTAGTTTTCCGCCACGCGGTTTCACCCGTGTTCCTGAAGGACCTTATATTTTCCCGGGATAAAAAGTATCCTAAATGTTATTCCAGTATATGATCTACATGTGAACCAAGTTTAATTAAAATCCATACAGTCGTTTTTGCGTGAAAGAATAACAAATATCTTCGCATCTTCACACACATCCAAACATACTTTCGCATTTATAATATTAGTAGGATTAGTAGGATTATAAGGTCGATGAAAATGATCAAGTAGTATAATATATCCAGTGTATAAAACGTCTAAAGTACTCGGAATCATAGATTTTACACCATTATCTTTGGTAGAAAAACCTGAGAATGATGATGAATGATGAGGCGATGATAGCTCAGTGGTAAGTGACGTCGAATACCGCGGCGAAGGTCGTGGGTTCGAATCCTACAATGAGCTTGAGCTTTCGGTGAAGGAAAACATCGTGAGGAAACCATAGCACTTTGTAGTACCCGACTGGCTGGCTACCACCCTCATGTTGAAAATCTGTCGCCAAACACCTATCGGTGTGTTCCGACAGCTGCACTTGAGAGCCAGTTCCTATCTAGGCTTTGTGTGCTTACCATCTTCGGCCACATCATCACTTACCATGGTGAGATTGTGGTCAAACACAAGCCTATCGAATATAAAAAAAAAAAAAACTATCTTCACTTATCCAGTGCCAACCGACGTTGGTGTAAAGGTATTATGCAGTGAACATAAATTGGATTACCTACCGCAATAAAGTTATTAACATAGGTATTTATTGTATTGCAAAATTAATAAATTGTATTCTTTTTACATAGCTCGAAGAACCGATGGCCGATACGGCGGAAAGGTTCTGGAGTGGCGACCACGCAACGGAAGACGCAACGTGGGAACGCCCCCCCACAAGGTGAACCGAGGACCTAGTGAGAGTCGCGAGTTGTGGAAAACTTTGGGGGAGGCCTATGTCCAGCAGTGGACGACTTACGGCCGAAATGATGATTATTTTAATTACCAAGCTAACCACGAAAATAACCTAATCTTTTGAATTTATGATGTCACAAGTCAGTATTATAAAAGCCCATATTAACCTGAGATATAAACGACGGGCCAGTTGTGGTGGTTGTCTACCTGTCACACCACAGTCATGGTTTCGATTCCCACCAATGATAGACATTTGTGTGCATAAACATGTCAGCTTGTCCTGAGTCGAGGGGTATTTATCTATGTTTTAAAAAGTGGATCAGTTATCTGGATGTAAGGTCTGCTTAGTACAGAATCCCAAGATTTATTAATTGTTTTATCATCTAATAAAATGAAGCTATTGGTCGACATCCCTATTTGGTCTTTTGAAAGAAACAGCAACCAAAAATATAAACTGAAGCAGTGGTTCCTTGTTAACGCTGGACGTTTCTTCATGAAACATTTTTAAAGTGACGTATAGGGATGGGGTTATGCCAACAAAAGTATTCATTTAATTTCATCACGCACAGGGGCCCTACCAGTTTAACTTTATCTTTTTTTCTGTCATTGTAACTTTTGTTCATACATTCTGAGATCCATTGACAGGAATAGGCCAAGTTGAATCGCAATAAGAGCTGGTGGTAATCGCACATGTTTAAGAAAATATCATAAATAAATTACCAAAATTTTAGAAAATTCATGAATTTAGAAAAGAAAAACTAAAATTGTTTTTATTACACTCTCATTACCTACATAGACAATAAACTGATTATATATTTTTATTTTCAGATTTCAAATAGTGACAATTGACAGTAATAAGTACTTAATTATTTAACCGGTGAAGTACAGGTCGGCGACACGGCGACCTTTGAGCGCCGTGACATAATGGATGGAAAGGTCGTCATACTTCCCCGTTCGAATATAAGACTACGAGTACATTGCCTGCCGCAATTAGTTGCGTGCCTAGAGAGAAAGTTTCCGGCCTTTATTATGTAGTTCTTTAGATTTAATACTAGAATTTATTTTATATGGATTACAGGGTACAGGGATAAAGACGGAGATGGATAGCAACCTAAATAATGTCAGGTCTGATATGTAAAACGAGCGAGCATCTCACTTTGGTAATTACCATATATGTACTAACTTCTTTGAGTTTGAGGCTAAAACCCTTTGCCTGCACTACAATAGAGAAAATGTCCCTATGACGAAATCACTCCCACAGATTGCAGGACAGCGAGAAGAAAGACACATCAAAAAACTGCGTAAGATACTAGTAAGTATTAAAATAATTGTAGGTTGAGAAAGGAAATGCAGTGTTTTTACATAAATTATAACAAAACTCTTTTCTCGATCTTTAATGTTTAAACGTAAATGAGGAATTCATTTCATCAAAATATAATGCATTTTTTCATAGCGAAGGTGTGTGTGAGTGATAAAGACTGATTCTGTACAATTATTAAAACTTATCGATATAATGGGATTCATTAAGTGTTCTTATTAAGATTGAAAAACAATAAATCTTTATCAATAGCTATTATCGATATAATAAAAAAGAGCTTTCAAAAAGCATGGTGTTATGTAATATTTTTGAAATGCACATTAGCTGCAAGCGCTTAAAATTAATTATTATTTTGTCACTTTTGACTGATTATTAATTTTCTGACAACACAAAGATAGATTATAAAACATTTAATTTTAAAAAGAGAACAAGAACGTGCATTGAGTGAAGGCTATTATAGTGACTATTCAATTTATTTCATGGTAAGTATGGGCAATCAAGGGGTTGTATTATATGAATAGATAACTATAATATTTATTTAGGACTCGATTTCAGTACGTAATATGAAATTGTGCTTAGAAAACGATCGGAATTATTAGTTTCTATATATAAGATAATACTCATATATTTACATTTCTTTAATTAAACGGAAATGGCAATGGATATACAAGTAATTTAATTAATAAAATTTAATAAAAAAAATTTTTTTTCGGTTTTTTGATAATGAAATTGTAAGTATTACAAAATGTATAGTGCTGTGAATATTTTGTACCTGTCTACATTAAATTTTGTACTAATACTAAACTATGAGTAAAAAAAATATGAAAATGCAAATCCAAAAGCAAACCCATATTTTGTTACGTAACACAATTGTATATGTATGTATATTTGTAATAATTGTAAGTAGAATATTTATTTTTCTACTAATATTATAAATGAAGAAAGAAACTCTGTAAAACTTTTTAAAAAAGGTATGGTAGTTTACGTGTGTTTGTTGCTCGATCACATCGTAATGGCTCAACCGATTTTAATGAAACTTGGCTTTTATATAGATACATAGTAACAGTATTAGATCTATCTGGAATGCGGGATTTATTCATATTTATGTTTGATATAATATAAGTAATAAGCATCTATTTAGACTATTTTAGATGTTCCAATACTGACTTACGAGGAATCTTGTAATTCTTCGACTTTTTATTTACCTAACTAGATAATTGCTAATGATAGTAATACGCGGTATTGCTAAGAATGTTTTGTATGAGGTTGTGTAGAAACAAAAAAATATCTAGGTAACTGGGTGATGTCAGAAACATTGTAGAATCTGGAAAAAGTGCAAGTGTTGACTAAGTATCATTACAACATTCCATCTCTGTTTCACACACTGACTGGTTGAACTCTATTATAATTTTTGTTATATCCTGCCGTATGGCTTTACTTGGCTTATATAATTTACTTTTTCAGTGACTCCTTTGAATTTACTTTTATTATCTCTATAGAGTTACTTAGTACGAGAAGTTGAAAGGCAATAGACTGGCTTGGTATGGGCATGTAATGAGGAGGGATGAAAAACATTTAACGAAAAGATTACTAACTATGAGTGTGGATGGATAGGTAGAGGAACGCCGAAGAAGATATGGATGGACTGTGTGAAGAATGATATGATTATGAAAGGTGTGAGTACTGAGACGACTAGTGATAGAGCGGAGTGGAAAAGGAAAACATGTTGTGCCGACCTCACCTAACGTGGAATAAGGACAAGGGAAAGAAGAAGAAGTTACTTAGTACGACAGAAGATCAGTTACGTAATAAACAATCTGTCTTAGATCTCTTTTGATTATAAAATAATTTTACCTCTATTGCCACAATACAGGTAAAAAACGAATTAAACCTAAGTTACTCTTAAAACGTGACTAAAACTCGTGAGCGAGTCTGATCTCATAAAGCACGCATATATTCGCTACACCTATGTAGTAACCGAGCGAAAGCAATGATATGCTGATTCACTCTCACTGTCGAGATAGGCCGAAGACCTGCCAAACTTCAGACTCGCACGCGAACTTCATAGTAAACGCAACTTTCTCCCATCAGTTTAGGATTGAAAATCGCTAAAACGAATTATTGTTATTAAATAATGAATTTCTTCATTCTTGGCAATGTTTTGAATAAACTCGTTATCAGCCACTGGTGGCGTTTCATTGACGTCAATTTTACTTCGGCAAATAATTTCCCTCAGCTTATTTACTTTTCATTTCAGTTATATAATGTGAATAAATTTAAGGCGATGATAGCTCAGTGGTAAGTGACGTTGGATACCGCGGCGAAGGTCGTGGGTTCCAATCCTACAATGAGCTTGAGCTTTCGGTGAAGGAAAACATCGTGAGGAAACCACAGCACGGTGGTAGGCTACTATGTGGTACTCGACTGGCTGGCTACCGCCCTCAAGTTGAAAATCTGTCGCCAAGCACCTATCGGTGTGTTCCGGCAGATACACTTGAGAGCCACTTGCCCTTGCCCTTAAGGCATACAACACAATATATAAGGTGTACAACACATTGGCAATCCCCTTGGTATTGCTAATGTCTATAGGCGACGGTAATCACTTACCATCAGGTGACCCGCCTGGCTCGTTGTCACTGATGACATAAAAAAAAAACTTAAAACAAAATAATTATGAACCCAAATAGTTACTATACAAAAAAAATTAAATGACAGTTTGTAATGACAAAATAACAGCTTTTTACTAAATGCATATGAAAGTAGGGTACCTAATATACGGTCGGCTTTGTCTGTCTGTTTGTTCCGTCCGGCTAATCTCCGAAACTGCCGGACCGATTTTGGCGGGTTATAAGAAGTAACTTAAGCTACTTTTATCCTGGGAAAAGATAAGATCTCTAGGGACAACCAGTAACAATATAATCTCTGACAGTTAATTGGAAGTAGATTCAGGTATCTAATCAATAAAACCAGTAGCGGTATAATGCCATAATAGTTCAGAGGTTCAAACGTCGTGACGAAGGCTTATGGTGAAGGAAAAGATCGTGAGGCGCGTTGGTGAGGTACTTCGTAGTAGCCGTCTGGCTACTGTTATACTTAGCTGCACTTGAGTGCTAGTTTACCATCTTCAGCTTGATTGTACAAACAATAGCCATTTCATTAAATGAATATTTCATACCGGTAAATAGTAATTGAATTTTGTAAAAACTATTTTCTACTCGATGGAGTTCATTGACATAGCTGAATAATTTATTAGCTGCAAATTAAAATTTCTTTCATCATTTATAGAAAGCTCTTCCTTTTGTTATATTAATTTTGTTACTTTATTTGTCTTGGATTAAATAAAATTCTTCTTAAATTCTTGAATAAATGTCAGTTAATAAATAACGAGATAAGAAGGTAAAAATAATGAAAAAAAGTAAATATATAATAATAAAAAATAAGCAGAGCGAAGGAGAAGGTAAGGGATAGTTAATTTGGTTGGGTTTTACGATTGTTTGAAATAAATAACATAGCATTTAACGCGCGAGTTGACAACCTTAGACCACAGCTTAGACTGAATATGAGTAATCCATCAAAGCATATACCAGCCTATGGTCACAGTCTATGGTTGTCAACTCAGAAGTTATAACATAATAGGGATGTTGACTGATATATTCAAAATAGCTTCTTTTTTAATTAAATGTCAAAACGATAGATTATGTGCGGTTTTGAATGATCAAAAGATCTACTTTATGTGACTAGATCGGAAATTAAAAATCATTAGAAAGATGAACTTTATACCATATTTGATATGTTTTAGAGTATTTTTAGGTGCTTACTATATAATTGTTATTTGATATTTTTTTGTACAATATAGGCAACATCCGTATTACCTAAACATTATTCTTTTCATAAACGAAAAATGCTATAAGAAATTGAAGATACGTTCGTTTTCAAATAAGATATGTGTTTATATTCATTTAATAGATGCACTCATTTTGCAACAGGTCGTGAGTTCGATTCACAGGACACGCAGGGCATATATTTGCGTGCATGACCTACCATGTCTTTGTCCTGAATTTTGGTGTAATTATAAATAAAAAAAAGTGCATCAGTAATCTGACCTCTGTGCTTAGAGAAATCCTTATATAGGCAAAATCGGTTATAAAAATGGACATAGTATGATGTGATTAAAGTCGAATGTCCGGTCTTGGATGGATTGCAGACTGTGTTTGAGTAACTGGCACACGTCTAGTGAAATAGTTATTTTCGGCCGATTATACAACGACCTGCATATAATATGTTATCTGCCTTTCACAAACTGCATCATCAAGAAGTTTTAGAAGGTTTTCTAGATCTTCTATCCTAGTTAAGTTATATGAAGTTGTTATGGTAAAATGAACCATAAAAGTATCAGCATAAGTTTTTACTGACATCAGAAATTACCTTCATTCTTTATACAGTGGCGTAAATAATGGTCCAACGTTAATGAGTTAATACAACCTATATTAAGCTATCACATACCACAATTTGGTCCACTTTTTACCACGTATCTCAGTTTTTTTTAATTATTTTGACTTACCTACTAATTTGACTCATAATTCAACAGATGACAATTTTATTTTGTTTTTTATTATTGAATAAATGTGCTATCACATGCAAAACTATTTTTTTTAATGAAAACGTAAAATGATTAAAGAAAACAATAGTTTTCAGAACCTAAAAAAACACTTTTAAGTCATTTTCAAATACAAAAAATATGTTTGCAACATAAAGAAAATACCTACTGAGACTGTTAATTCAAATATTATAGATATCGGTGTCTCCTGTAGACTAACTGGGCTTGTAAACAAATCTATTCTAGGTTTTGTGTGTTTACCGTTTTCGGCTAACGTCGTAACATGCTTTTTTAAATAGACTCGCTGGCGTCATAAAGGACGATGACGGTGAAGATTCGAAAATTCTTACAACCTTTACCAAAGTACAATAAAAAAAGGTATTTAAACTTTTTGAATTTTGCTGAAATATGTTTGAGTTAAGTTAAGAGTTTGAACTATGGAATACTTATAACTAATTTTCATTTATCTAAACTAATAATATTAAGAGGAAAGATTTGATTTTTGTTTTTTTTTCTTACCATTTAACACAAAAACTACTACCATTTAAAAATATTTCACCATTAGAAAACTTCAGTATCCCTAAGTAATATAGGCCATATTTTTATCCCAGGAAAAGATAAGATCTTTCTTTCTTTGAAAATTTACTAGAAAAAGATCATTCCGTTGGTAAATACGTAACATAAAGAAGGAGCTTATCATTCTTTTTCTATTTTATAAAATAAGGAATTAGTTAGTATACCCTTCAAGATATTTTTATCTATTACCAACTTACTAAGTAACATTTTTATTTCTCTGAGTTAACTTCGATTACAAGTCGTGTCAAGGGCCTTTAACAGTATATTTACATAAGAATCTTAAATAGTTTCGTACGGTTTTTATGTGAAACGATCCTCTTGACCATTAGCCGACTTTGAACCAAAATTGAGTTTTAAATTATACACTTGTCGAATACTGAATGTCTGTTTTATTTCCTTTCGTAAGATTATGTGAATGGACATTACTATCTCAAAATTATGTAGTTTTAACTTGCATAAAACATACATACATTTTAATATTTTGTTTGTTTTATTGGTCAATATTTTAATATCTTGTGAGATTGATTGTTCACACAATTTTTTGTTAGGTTAGTCAGTCAAATGATAGTTAATCATAAACTAAATATGTTTATGATTAACTATAAATATATGTATAATTAAACAAATATCAATTTAATTTCAAGTAATTTTTAACCGAATATTTTAAAACTCAATAAACGATAATGCCCATTCACCTTTATTTGTCGTCATCACTTTCCATATATTACAGTAACATAATAACGATATGCTCAAACATGCCCCAAACGGAAGTTGCGAAAGTCCTACATGTCATAAATATTCATTTCAAAACCAGTTTATATTCCATGTCATCTTATGTAAGAGGCGATATCAAACGCTTTTTCCCTTTTGTTGTCGTGTCTTCATTATGAACTAAGCTTTAATTTTTATTGAAGGTTAATAAAAATATACGTTAAAAGGGAAAATATACACTAAAACTATAATGATGAAATAATATTGTTGAAACGCAATATGTGTTGCGCAATAAATATTTAGCGAAACCCAGCGTTATTTTCTATATAGATGTTGCAACGGAGACGAGCTTCTTTCTGACTGCATTATGCAACCGGGGTCACGCTGCCCCAATGGTTGCGCAACCATGTGTCGCCCACGCGAGAGAAAACACCACTTTCTACCTATACACCTGCTTCGTGGCTGTCACTGTAATCGTGGGGACACGATCAAAAAACCGAGCCGTTTAGGACGGCTTGAGTTTACACATATACAATTTTTGTTATTAGAACCTTGAGAGGTTATTAAACTGTTTGATTCTAATTTCTATACCTTGGTTTGGGTGATGGTTCAATAAAGACAATTCATATAGTTGGTTTATCAGTTTTTATGCAAAAAAAAGAATTTTATAATACAACTAAACATTATCATACAATTAAAATTACTATTTACATAAATACATTTAGGCACCGTAATTTTTTCTCTACTTAAAACTAGGGTTTGTCGCCGGCTAAGCAGGTATCACAAGTTGACGCGCTCGGTGCGCCTGGTTAGTATGGGCCAGCGGAGTGACCGGGGGGCCCGTAGGAGGAGCTCACTCCACCTGAGGAGCCTCCGTGTCCGCTCGAGATACCACCGCCAATGCTGCCGCCGTGACCACCGCCGATGATGCCACCAGAGAGGCCACCGCCGATGCTACCACCAGACAGACCACCGCCGATGCTGCCACCAGAGATGCCACCGCCGATACCGCCGCCAGAGAGACCACCGCCAATACCGCCGAGACCACCTCCGATTCCACCACCGATGCCGCCGCCCTCCTTCTGGGTCTTGTACTTGATGAAGTAAACTTCGGGTTTCGAGGGTTGAGTGGGTGCGACAGTGGGGATGGTGATGTCGGGCTGCTCGTCGGGTTTCTTGACCAAGACGTAGACGAGGGTCTTCTCCTCGTTTTGAGCCTGGGCGGGGATGATGGGTGCGACGGGTGCGGGAGGAGCGGGTGCCTTAATGAAGATGATCTTGTAGTGCTTCTGGGGCACGCCGCCGCCTCCGATCACTTGTGGGCGCTGTTCTTCGGGTTCTGGGGGTGGGACATGGACGTAGATGTGCTTCTGGACAATGGGGGCGCCACCGAACCCGCCGCCGAATCCGCCGCCGCCTGAGGAGAATCCGCCTCCGCCTGAGGAGAATCCGCCACCGGAGGAGAATCCACCACCGGAGGAGAATCCACCGCCGGATGAGAACCCACCACCGAGACCGCCGCCGAGGCCGCTGCCGATGCCGAAGCTGCTCGAGCTCAGGCCTCCGGAGGAGAAACCACCGTGGCCTCCAGATGAGAAACCACCGTGGCCTCCACCGAGGCCGCCGCCGTGGCCGCCACCGATGCTGATGCCACCGCCATGGCCGCCGCCACCACCGGGCGCGTTGTAACTGTAGCCCGCCTCGGGTCTCGCCGAGCCGAGTGCCGCTACGGCCGCTAATACCTACGGCAGAAACAAACACATTTACAACACTGCTATAAAACAATTGGATTGCTTGGCTTTATCGATCACATCGATTAAAGGATTGATTGATTCTTAATTGGTATCACTGGATGATGAATAAAACCGAGCAACGTGAGCACTAGTCAGAGATGTAATCCCATAAGGAAGCACGAGCACGAGTAGTGAGCGCGGTGCGCGGTCACGGGAGCGCGCTGCGGGTCGCACAGGTCACAAGTCACTTTCACTGCACAAGATACCTACCAAGAATGCTTTCATGTTGTCTCACGGAGGTCTCGTTGTTGTGTGATGCTCTGTACCACCGACGGTTGGTTTATATACCAGTGGATCGTCGACGCCTCTCTCCCGGGCTCTTCCAAACATTCGGCCTTCGAGCCATACGAGAATTATGATTTTAATGACACCCGTCCAATTCTTCTTCGGTGAAAACAATGTGGATCTTGAATGACCGATGGACACTTTCACAGTCACACCTAGCTATAGTATTGTTAACTTATTGATAATTTGCTATTGTTTGTTTTTTTATCAGACAAGTGCTAAACCGTTGATCGACATGAGCGGTTTATCTCAGGTGATTCTTTTCCGTGTTAGTTTAGATTGCGGAAATTGGTGGTTTCCTTATAAAATGTATGATTACTGCATTTCATTGCAGAGTTTGCAAACAAACATTAGTAGAAACACCGAGAGCATCGTGTGATGAGTCGTAACACGATAAGTCGCCATTACCTACGTATATATTTTATAAACTATAACTAAATGATAATGATGTGGTTTATCAAGTAATTTGAAGTTCAAATAACTTTGATTTTCATTAAAACAATCGTAGAAAAAACCAAATAATATATGTGAAATACAGAATTAGGTTTTCAAAATGAATAAAGTTAATTTTAATTATTAAATAGAACCCAGATATTAATATAGCCTCAAAGTCATGAAAAAAACCAAAGAAAAATATGAGTAATAGAAACTAAATAACTTAACTTAAGGTAGAATTAATAAAAAAAATACAAAAGCGTATAATAATAACAATTATTAGAATACTAAATATATAATAAATTAGCTAAAGACATAAGTGTCATTGTCTACCTTCTACGTAATTATGATTACCATACATAGAAATTGCGGGAAATGTAATTGCATAATTATGTACCTACATAATATCTTGCTTGCACTTTTCTTAGGGCCATGGTAACTAAGCTATCTTTATCTAATAGGGATGTTGACATATCAAATCAACTTCTTTTTTTATCGATAGTTTATATGGAGTGTATGCACCATCAAAAGATAACTAGATTATTGTGGTAATAATGGAATTAAAAAATCCGGCAGTACCACTTCAAAGACAAGGTATTGTAAAAATGTAGAGAAAACATTGGCAATCCCTCTGGTATAGCTGATGACTGTAGGTGACAGTATTCAATTACCATGGCGAGACTGTACATAACATACCTAGTAAGTGCCTGTGAAGAGCTATTTGGATGAATAAACATTTCATTTAATTTCATATCACAACTTTTGGGACAAATTTTCAACTGGATGATGCCAACGACCAAAGTCAAAACCATTTATTCAGTTTAGGCCCTAGAAGGCACTTATGAAGGTCGAATTACAGAAGTTACCACCGGTTTGGAAATCAGCCTTCAACTGAGAAGAACCGGCAAGAAACTCAGCAAGGTTACATTTTTTAAATATTTTTGGCCCTTTAGATGGTGTTGCCTTTAAACACTGTGACGACTGACGAGTGACCGAAGATTATCACCAATCTAAGTTGCCATGCAACTGGCTCTCAAGAGTCTATTGCCTACTGGTAGGACCACGGGCACTTAGCATTGCCCGTAGTCCTACTGGTAAGACTACGGACAAGTAACAGTGCCCGTAGTTTTGGTTTTTTTTTCCGTCATCCTACCTCTATTCTATTATTGTTGGTTATAGGATTTTTTTAAGAGCGAAAAAAAACAGATTTTTTGTGTAAATGTCTTAGATTAAAACTAGTCTTTGATTTTTCATTTACATTTTTTTTCGTCTTCACTGTTAGTAGGACCATTGCCCATACAAAATAATGATGTTTTTGTTGCAGTCAATTATTTTTGCCCGTGGTCCTACCAGTAGGACCACGCAGTAGGACCACGGGCAACGAATGCTCTCAAGTGCAGCTACTGGAACATACCGAGCTAATAGATGAATGAATAAAAGATCTTTATCTTCCTCTTGCCAGACAGATTTGTCATATTTATGTAAAATGGCGGTAATGTTAATTATAAATGTATTAACAAATACAGATAGATGATAAAGCAATAAAATTGTGCTAAACATTCACATTGACGGATGATCTTGCTTAATTTCTAACGTATAAATACTTGCACGTTAAATAATATCAGACATTTTGATGGAAGCGGATCGCTTAAACAGATGCGATCTGAAATTGTGTAGAAAAAATTTTTGGTTGCATTTTCTTTTCCGTTTGATTAATGTTACTTTATTGTTAGTCTAAACTAATATTGTAAAGAGAAAAGTTTTTCTTTGTATGTTTGTTTGTAATTCAAAAAATACTTAACCGATTTTAATTTCTTTCATCTATAGATCAAGTGAGATGTGGTCAAACGCAAACCTATTGAACAATAAAAAAATAAAATAAAAAAGAAACCTACGTTTCCTTCGGTCACCTAACAAGTCAAAGTTCTGTAGGAATTGTCACGACGAATCTCAGCCAAATCCCCTGTTAATATAACCTATTCGTTAGATCCCTTACCATGGACGAAATAAGACATGATTTTGTTTCATGTATTTTCCATACTATCTTTCCGCCCCGCCGTTGGACCCCCGTTTGGAACTCAGGAGGTGAATTTTGGAAAATCCTTTCTTGCGGGCCCAATTTCAGCGCAATCCGTTCTGTGGTTTGAACTGTGTGTTAATAGATCAGTCAGCCAGTATATAGTTATAGTAAACTAGGTTACGCCTCGTGGTTTTACCTGTGTTTCCAGGATAAATAATGTTATGCTACTCTCTGGTCAAAAATCTATCTCACTGCTCAGCTGAATGAATGAAGGACAAACCAACAAACATGCAAAACAAATAGCATTTTTAATATTACAGTATTACTAAACCGCCTGATGCTAGGCGGTAATAGTAACCAATAGAAGCTTGCAATACCATGGTATCTCGAGCGATATCTCGAGCATGGTTAAGCGTTGGCAACTTCTTAAACAGCCCTATGCTGTACTCCCTAGGGAAATCCATAGGGAAGCTCATCCCATAAACTGAGCGACCGCGGTAGAAAGTTCCTTTGAAATTTCCTTTGAGGTACGATAATAAATATTCTGGGACATTTTTCACACGGTCCAAAATCCCAAACTAAGCAGAGTTTGTAAGTTGTACTATGGAAACCGATAATTGATATAACTACATTTACCTACTACAACTTTTTTTAATAACATACTTAAGAGTGTAAATATTGTAAGACTTTAATAGATCCCAGACACGTTCTTGCACACAAATGTCTGCCCTGGATGCGTGATAGGTAGTGTGCGCCAACCGGCCCGTCGAATCGGACAGTGCCAGACAAAGGTTAGAATTCGAATATTCTATTATATTCGTGTAGGTACCTAACTAAAGGAAATGTTAACCAATTAAAAAAGGTACCTACCTAAAGAAAATTCCTCGTGAGTTTAGTTATTAACCAATTAAAAAAAGTAATAAAAATAACACCCTATTAATTTAATCATAAATGTAAGCTAATTGAATTAAATGATCCAATCACGGATTCATAGCTATGCCGTAACAATAAATATTTCAGATCACCACGTTAAAATATAACTTTTAATGTTGATTGCAAACATTTTGTAACATTCAAAATGAGAATGTTACATTCAAAATGTAGCTGGCCTCGTTCCCAGAATTAAATATTGTCCTGGTGTCCAATGTTTCTTTCCAAGCTACCTTTTTATAAAAAATCATCAAAATCACTTCAGGCATAAAAATCATATTTATTAGAAGTAGATAGTAGTTGAATTTTTTTTATATTCTGGAATCTGGATAAGCTTGTGATTGACCACAATCTCACCATAGTAAGTGATGATGTGGCCGAAGGTGGTAAGCACACAAAGCCTGGATGGGAACTGGCTCTCAAGCGCAGCTGCCGGAACACACCGATAGGTGCTTGGCGACAGATTTTCAACTTGAGGGTGGTAGCCAGCCAGTTGGGTACTACAAAGTACCCTACTACCCTGCTATGGTTTCCTCACAATATTTTCCTTCACCGAAAGCTCAAGCTCATTTTAGGATTCGAACCCACGACCTTCGTCGCGGTATCCGACGTCACTTACCACAGAGCTATAATACCATCGCCTTAAAGCTTAAAGCTTATACCCTGGGAAATTTTTCACTCACGCCCATCCGATCCCAAACTAAGCAGAGCTTGTACTATGAAAAATCTCTGTCTTGGAAGGAAATCGAACCCGCGACCTGTGGCGTGATAGGTAGTGTATTTAACCAACCCGTAAATAATAGAATGATGTGTCAAATTCATAACAAATATTATCAAAAACGTACGAAACATTCCAAAATAAACTTTTAATGAAATTCGGGATAATTAGGGATGCCGAAGCGTGATTCCCAAAAGTTATAATAATAAACAAAATAATTTTATTTAATTAAAAACATTGATTTTTGCGTACGTAATACCTACATGCCAATTAGATTGTGAAAGTGGAATTTAATAAATCAAACTTTTATGTTAGATAGAGTACAGCCGAGGATAAAAGTTATTCTTTGGATTTTAATGTTGGTCCTTATAGTTTACAAGCAAAACTTGTTCCATGAATTTCATAAATTATTGTGAAATAAAAATATTATTATGAGTTCATCTTGAGGTTATAAAGGCTGAACCGCGAATTTACCTTCATAGTCAAATTAGTTCATTGACAGTACTTAACTTTATGCACGGTCGTAGTCATAAATATAGCGTGTTATTATTTGGTTAATATTTTTTGCGATATTCTTTGTGACTGTACTTATTGTGAATTGATTAAAATATGAATACTTAAATATTTAAATAGACTGTTAAGTCTTTTTATTTTTTTAATAAAAAGGAAATTTATGTACCAAAATAAAACATTGGCGAATTCCATTAGGATTGTACAAAAAAAAATTCAAATGCCTTTGTTTCCATTACAAACATTATAATTTAACATGCATGTAATATTATACAAGTATAGAAACCGTATAAATAAAATGCCACGGTTAAAATAGCACGTTTTCGTTTTGACTGCCCCTCGTTTTATAATTAACATTAAATTTCATATTTTTGTTCGTATAAGAACTAACTTGAGGTATTTTATATTTAGAACCCATCTGAATATGAAATATCTAAAATATTCCTTAGTCGCTAGAAGCTATGGTCTGGCTGGAAGCTATCGCTAAGCTCAATATACTATAATAGGTAATTAACAATGAATTTCATATTTTTATTCATATAAGGAATAACTTGAGGATTTAGAACCCTGCTATTCCTTAGTTCTTAGACGCTAAGGCTCAATATAAACACTACTAACTTCTTTAAATATTTTTTCAACATGTCCTTATTCTTTAAAAATGTAAACGACGTAACTGTTACAATGTAAACCGAACGTATCATAATCTAATTTGAATAACACCTACTTTTACCGTAATAGTGTGAATTGAGCACATTACGTCATAGGGAGCTTTTGTTTGTTAATGCATTGCAAATTGGATTCCACGGCGATGTTCTCTTGTATAACTATTGGTTCCATAGAAATCTAATGGAATTTGAATAATACTCAATAGTTTTTATTGCTGCTTTTATGGAAAATAAAATACACGGCTATCTAATCCCAAACTAAGCAGGGCTTGTAATATGGAAACCAGATAACTGATTTATTTATATACTGCATATACTTCTTTTTTGGAAATACATACTTTAATCAATAATTACATCCAGACTCAGGACAAACAGTACATTGTCAAGGTATTGACGACCTTTCATACTGCCTAGAAGACATAGGGCTCCCAAGTACCCCCGAGGAGGACGATGGATAGTCGTGATCACGATCTATCGTGCGATACTACAGCGAGGGTTTTGGGGGATATTATCCCGCTTCCCCCGGGACGAGCTATTTCAGCGCCGCGCAGTATGAGTTATGTACGAGAAATCGACCCCCTCTACAGCGCAGATGGCGCCGTGGGGTTTTAGTCAGTATGAGGCTGACATAAGCCGACCGCTGCCCCCCTTAAGACCCCCAGCCTCCCCGTGGAAAAAAGGGCTCTCAAGTACAACTACCGGAACACACCGATAGGTGCTTGGCGACAGATTTTCGACGACAGTCCACACGAGTATTGAAATACTCTGCAAATAAAACAAATCCCAATATAAACAGAATATACCACTTCTATATAAATTTATTTAGATTTCTATTATTAGTTCCTATCTATTTTACTATGCGCGCACGCAACTAGTGGGCAAGTCGGTACGTGATAGGGTGTTCAAACGATACATTAGGAGATTAACCCATGTATGATAGGCTGGAGAGTTCAATCTTGGCTTTCGCCATTGATGACGTTATTTAGGACGATTGGAATTTGAATCGTTTACCATTTCTACGTGTGTCCTAATTGTACATCTCTATTCTTTGCAAGAAGAATCTGGGATGCTATGTCTACTCTTATAGTACTCAAAATTTCATAAACCAATTTGTTTTTCTGCTAAATGTCATTTTATAATTATTATTGTTTTTTTTTTTATTTATTTTACCCGTAAAATTCATATCCTGAGGGATCTTATCTTTTTCGGGACAAAAAGTATGTTTTGTTAAAAACCTTATGTTTTATTCTAGGATGTGATCTACAAGTGTGCTAGTTTCATCAAAATCCGTTCTGTCGTTTTTACGTGATTGAGTAACAAACATAAAATCTTCCACATTTATAATATTAGTAGTTATTGATTGGTACTTTTGTCTTATTTCCCAGAAGAATACAAATTCAAACTATAAGTAAAATTAAATACACACTTTAGGTGCCTCATAAATAAACTAAAGTGGAGAACAGTTGGTCCAAATGAGATGTAAGGTCCCTGAAGTAATCAAAGTTAAGACCTAACCTAATAAAACTTTTCAAACTAGGTAATTTGAAGTTAACAGTTTACTGTGAGTTTGATTTACAACATTAATGGAACCAACTCTTGGTGGTGGAAAGTTTGTTATAGTAACTTAGATTTAGAAGGAGAACAGAACCTTGCCTTTAAAGGCATTGTAATGAGGTGTACTTACAAAACATTGGTAATCCCGCAGGTATTGCTAATGTACATAGGCGACGGTATTCATTTACCATCAGGAGACCCGCCTGCCTGGTTGTCACTTTTTTTTATTTGTATATTATATTGCTTTTGTTTGATTGACCACAATCTCATCAAGGTATGTGATGATGTGGCTGAAGGTGGTAAGCCCACGCATCATACCTACTAAGATTTTATTATGAATTAGCTGTACCCCTCGGTTTCACCCACGTTCCCGTGGGATTTTCGCAATATATCATGATGTTATATAGCCTTATACCCTTCCTCGATAAATGGGCTATCCAACACTAAAGTAATTTTTCAATTCGAACCAGTAGTTCCTGAGACTAGCGCGTTCAAACAAACAAACAGACTCTTCAGCTTTAATATTAAAAATTGATAATACTTATATGATTATTCCAAGCCAAATTCTTCCCGTTATAAGAACCTATATATTTCTAAAATATGTCAATTTCAAATATATATTAATTTATGCCACAATATGGATCTATTCAGTATTTTCAACACATATACAAATACATTCTTTAATGATTAAATATTACGACATTAAATAATATTGAAGTAAAGATTTGAAGCTAATGATAGGGTGTATCTACATAATTATAAGTATCTATAAATAATAGGGCGGCACATATTAAAATATAAATTATAAGCCGCCATCTTGGATGATACGGTAATGAATATGTAGAAACGCTAAGTTCCAGATTCATATTTTGATGTATGCACATTAAACATAAAATAAACGTAGGTACCTACTCAATATGTTAGGATACCCTTTAATTTAGATAATATGTCTTGTGTAAATAACCTCTTAGCTAATTTTATATAATCATTCTGTATATAAATATAATCTGGGAGTATTCTGATGATTTCCGACTCCATCATCAGTCAGTTACAATTAAAAGCAATTTCTAAATAAATATAAATATTACAATGACAAAAATTATATGCAATTAGACCAGATGTCTGTTTTAGTAAACCTTCAAGATTGAAACTGATTGTAACAGTAACGTAGGTAATTGACCCGCTGCACCACTTTCAAACGATGCTAAGCGCCGATGTCCAAGAGCCGTCTCGATCGTCTACGTAATAATTCTGACGAACGTTCCTATTGCAGAGCCCACGGTTTTTTGCAGCACACATTTATTTTTGGCATAATGTTGACATGCTGACCGACGAACTTTTATAATACCTAGAATGTGCAACAGCTGGAGCACACCGATAGGTGATCGTTGAAAATCTGTCGCAAAATATCAGGACTGGAAAAGGTTGGTTTTTAGGTGATAGTAGTCACCTACCATCAGTTGTCAACTGCACCAAATGTCACCACATAAAATTTACTCGAAAACGCCGAAAAATCCCATCTCTATATAATATCAATGGAAACAAGCTAATAGAAGTATCAGTGATCCGAGATTTAGGCATATGTTTGGACAGTCGACTTAGTTTTACTGACCATATTGACAACATGGTTTGTTCTACCTTTCGGGCTCTCGGATTTGTATTTCGATCCTCGAAAGAATTTAAGAAGCCATCCACTACGCTGCTTTTATATAACAGCTATGTTCGGAGTCAGTTAGAATATTGCTGCACTGTTTGGAATCCAATATACCAGATCCACATTAGTCGTATCGAAAGAGTACAGAGGAGACTTGCCCGTCACCTCGCTATCAAGTTTAAAGTTGGCACCTCTAGATCGTATAACACTTTAAACTAATGTCCCTTGAATCTCGCCGTACTGTATCTGACTTAATATTTTTGTACAAGTTACTTAATAATGGTTTTGACTGTCCATATCTTCTTCCGTCCGTTCCTTCTAGAATCCCGCGCTATCCCCGTCCATTACTCAATGCCCCGCGATACCGAACAACTTTGGGTAAACATTCTCCGGTTGCTAGGATGGCCCATCAATATAATAAGATCGCCACCTCCTCGGAAGAAGTAGATATATTCTCCAGTACTGTGGAGAAATTTAAGTATCTGATTCGTACTCAATTGGTGTGTAATGGTTGATATGCCTAGCTTAAGTAACTTAAGTACATTGTCTTTTTAATTTTAATTTAAAAAATAATCTTTCAAATTAATGACAATTATAATTTATTGTAAATTTTCTTTCACTGTAATGTTATGTCTTATTTAATAATTTAGAATTTTAATTATTTATTTTTGTTATTATTGTATTTATTATTATAATTGTTTGCTGTGTTATCTGTTTGTGCTTTCTGTGATGTCCTGTAATTGAAGAAGCACTAGGTGTGTAAACGCTACTGTAATTATTGTTTTAAATGTGAGGTGTATTCTTTATTGGATGTCCAAAATAAATAAATACCGTCTGCCTGCTTGTTAGACTTCTGTCAAGATAAAATGGATCTTAGAAATGTATGTACGCTCAAAATTTTTGAATGAGTCAAATTGGATGATTCTTTGTTTTATGTATTCGTTATTGTTAGGACAAGGTTTGTATAAAATAAAAAATTTCACGGGAACGCGGATCCCACGGGAACGCGGGTGATACCGCGGAGGACAGCTAGTTTATAATCGTAGCTATTTTTTTGCATAACTGTATAACAAATTATGCAAAAAATAGCTACTTTAGGCGTGCGTGTAATAGTTACAATAAGTTTTAGACTTAGATATTTTTGTTTAATCAGAGATGAATTTAAAAAAAAAGGTGCGTGAGATTTTTCTATAGATTAATTTTGATACTTTAAACTATTACGTGTATATTTTTGCTGTGTTGTTGTTTTTATGTTTGCTGAATTGTTATCGTTTTCTATGTGATATCTTTATTGCTCGTTTCTGTTATGTATTCTTTAAGAGATTTCCAGGTTTGTTTATGTTCGATGTTTATACTTTTGATTATGTAACAACCGTTTGTATCTTTAAATAAATAAAAAAAACCATAACTCACATTTTAACAAACCATAGGTACTTTAACTAATCTTTACTTATGTTTAGGACATATAGATTAGTTACAAGTAAACAAATACTTGTTACGAAATATGTACCTAGGTACCCGTATTCCGATACGGATGTGTGGTAAGTATTAGCCAGTACACTCATATCAGTGTAACATAACTTTCGCTAAGCCTATGCTGATACAAAACTGGTTTACACAAAAGCTTTTTGGCTTCTGCGGATCATTAGGATGTGGAATGAACTCTCCATTACGGTATTCTCTCAGCGCTATGATATGTGGTTCATCAAAAATGATATGGGCGTAAAAAGAGTGCTTCAAGGACGGCAATCAGCCTGGTATTGCAAATGTCCATAGGCAACGGTGACCACTTACCATCATGCGGACCGTCTGTCTGTTTATCAACCTTATGACATGAAAACAAGTTTTAGTTCTTGAAGTGTTCTAGCTCTTGCAGATCCTATACCTTAACTTCTTTTAAAATTTATACCAATTAAAACTAGTGACTCTGAAAGCTGTAAACCTCGCCAAAGTTTTGTGATATTTTACGTTATCAACCCCTTTTACAAAAACTAAATCGACAATAAAATTGCATAAAATTATCAAAACTGCTGATGAGAATCTGTAGAGAAACGCGACCTGTAGGCGAGAACAGCTAGACAGACATACAAAAGCATTTTTGCCCAAGCTGAAACGGAGACGCTTCGCTCGCTGGTCAATAAAGTATAAAGACTAAAAAAAAACATGCTCTTAAATATTAAAGAGGACACCAGCTCTTGTATTACGTAACTATATTGCAGTCAGTTTCAATTAAAAACAACCTCTAAATCAATAGATTACAATCTACAATAAAATATTACAGTCTACAAATCGTTCTATTCACAATGAAGTACTCTTTGTATTTGTAGTCACTAGAACGATAAAAAATAATTAGGAAACAAGATTTCAAGATTGAAACTGATCGCAACAAGTTACATAATTGGACCGCAGCTGTGTACATAATATCAATACATTTATTATACATTTTCTGTCAAACAGTCTTTCTTTTATGTTGTTTTAATTGAAAATAAAATATTGTCTTTCTGTAATGTCATGTTTTAAGTAAGATAGTATAAGTAAATAAAGCTAACCATAATCATAATTAAAGTATAATGATTACAGACTATAAAATATACGGAGACTACTAAGTATTGTAAAGATTTATTACTTAGGTACAAATGAAAGTAAAGTTCATACAATATTCATTTGCGCATGAAAATATTGCAGAAATCGGTTTGGAAGGTTTGAAAGGCATGTCGAGGCTACATACACCACAGAACAAATCCCGTGGAGCTTATCTTTTACCGGGATAAAAATATAGCCTGTGTTACTCAGGTATAATGTAGCTTTCTAATGGTGAATGAATTTTTAAAATCGGTTCAGTTGTTTTTTAGTTCAATTGTAACAAACAAAAAATCAAATCTTTCCTTTTTATAATATTACTTTACATGGTATGGATTATTAGGGATGTTAGACAGAGTAAATGTAGCTTTCCATTGGTCAAATATTCTTTTTTTATCGTTCCAAAAATAACCCCCCCCCCCCCCCCCCCCACCTAAAGACATCGTTGTTTATCATCGGCATCTCTAGACGTCTTTAAAATGCAGTTGTACTCAACTAATTTAAAATGATGACTGACGTCTCACGGATTTAGAATGATGACTGACGCCTCACGGTCGGTGAGAATACTAAATGGTCGGAACCCTTTATAAAAAGACGGTTATACTGGAAACGTATAAGCTCATAAAGTTGCGTAATACGGTTGGTCGATTCTCGCGTATGTCGGATTACGGTCCCACGTCTGTCTGATAGCCGTAAATTAAATATTTTGTAACGTATCCGATAGGAATCCATTGGGATCTATGGAACCGCTTTCTATTGATATTTGCGTGTATGGCTCTGGTATTTTCACGGCGTTCAGGCGCTTTTATTGTTTCGTAAATTCGAAATACATGTATAAGTGTAATGACGTCATCTTTTTCACGTTCGATTTCGTGTATTTTACGGTTTTGTCTCTTACTCGCTGTTTCATCCGCGTTCCCGTAGGTTCTTATCTATTCCTGGGACAAACATATAGCCTATGTTACACCGACTTACGCACGTTGCATCTTTATAATATTAGTGTAGATAGATATTTAAGAGAAGGACAATAGGGACCACTTTCGGTAGGTCAAGTAGTTTTAATCGACATTTGGTAGTTCAACCTTTTGAAAACAATGAGGTCATGAGAGTACGTAGGTAGACTAGCACTATTTAACTTTCCGAATTATGTTCGAATGTTATCATGGCCATCGGTAAATTTGGAATCGTAACTTCGCCCATAAAAACAATTGATATGACGAAATCCGCCTGGGCGATATAACAACGAAATTCCCAAAATTGCTTTTATTGCCTATCACGCCGCAGGTCGTGGGTTCGATTCCCATTCAGGATAGACATTTGTGTGCATGAACATGTCTTTTTGTCTGGAGTCTGGGTGTAATTATCTATTTAAATGTATTTACAAAAAATGTATTATATGTAGTATATCAGTCATCTGGTTTCCATATTACAAGCTCTGCTTAGTTTGGAATCAGATAGCCGTGTGTGAACAAATGTCCGAGGATATTATTATTATATTATTTGCATTCGCTTATAAAGGATGTGCATTTAGGGTAACCCAATACATCATCAAATAGATTAAATAAACCAACATGTATTGAAATGTCTATAATAATCAAATTATTCATCGAATCAGTGAAAACGTACAATGTATTATTACAAAACCTTTATTAGTATTCGTGACCGTCATTACAGGGACGGATTTGATGTACAAATGTTAAAATTCATATCATATTCGTGTTTGAAAGTTTATCGGCATACTACATGCTACATTACTTGATACTTGAAATATGTTACTGACATTTACATACATTAAGTATGTAAGTTAGAAGTGAGAAGTTTCTGTGATAAGCAATGTTCTTCTAAGTATTCCGTCTTATACTTTTAAACGACGTAAAAAAGAGGTTATCAAATCGACACGTATTGTATGTAATATTATTGGAACTGCTATATTATATACACCTATGATAATCTATTAACAAATATACAAAATGTTATAGGTGCACGTATGTATATTTGTCCACGCAAAGCGAAATTAGACATTCATTCCGTGTACTCTACTGTACTTGTATAAAAAAACACAATTTTTTATCAATTTCTTCTTGATTTGGTAAACACTCATGGATTGATTGAGCCACTAAGTATTATTGTTTTTTTTTCTGGATAGGCTTGTGTTTGACCACAATCTCACCATGGTAAGTGATGATGTGGCCGAAGGTGGTAAGCACACAAAGCCTAGATGGGAACAGGCTCTCCAGTGCAGCTGTCGGAACACATCGATAGGTGCTTGGTGACAGATTTTCTACTAG
This sequence comes from Ochropacha duplaris, assembly GCA_951361185.1. Taxonomy (NCBI): domain Eukaryota; kingdom Metazoa; phylum Arthropoda; class Insecta; order Lepidoptera; family Drepanidae; genus Ochropacha; species Ochropacha duplaris. The sequence goes on from OX592703.1 coordinate 3,140,205, forward strand.
CCAGCCAGTCGGGTACTACAAAGTACCCTACCACCGCGCAAAATTGGATTGATTAATCTTGAGCCACTAAGTATTTATCACATTATTGTATTTTATTTTAAATATTAATTTGTTATTTCGCCGTGACAAATGCGTATTTGGAAGGTGTTAACCACAACCTTCAATATTTAATGGCTACGTCGCATCGCCTACTGAAAATTTCACTTTACGTACATTTTGGACGTATGGTCATAATTGTTTAGGAAAATAAATTGCAAAACTATTTGAGTACAACAATATTTTCTATGAATGAATTAGATAAGTATTAGTACGTAATATTCTATAGTCGGATAAATTATAAAAAACACCGAATTTGTGAAATCTTTTATATCGATTAAGAAACGTGTTATTGAAACTTTTTAGACTCAAAATAAATCTATTTCTAGATATTTTCTAAAAATTCTTTAAACGTGTTTCTACTTTTGATTGTGATTTTCAATGAATAATATTGATTTAATTAGATTTGGTCAATATCTCCTTGATTTCGTTTAGAAAGGAGATGTGTTTTATGCACCCATATTAAGTAGCGTGGATGGATAGTGAATATAAATAAAATATAGATAGTGCCTATCTATATTTTATTTAATGTTCAATCTTATATTTCAAGAAATAAATAAAATATTTATAAAATTCCAAATTTCATGATTCTAATTTCAAAAACATGTTCACTGCACGTAATGCGTCTCTGTCCGATAATTTCAGAGATTCGCCGATGATTGAGAAGCAAGGAAGCTCAATCGCCGTTCACCTCTTGAATATCTCCTATTACGATGCAACTCGCGACCGCGGCCGACGGATCACTCGCTTTCTAAACTCACAAAAACGTAGAATTACTTGCATCCTAGCGTTTAGCATTATATCTAGACTACGAACCGGTTGTCATTTGAACAGACCCATCCTTAAATTAGGTACCTACTAACATTTATTTTAGTGGTCCTATTATAACCATCATTACGATGTTAATCTTTACGCTCTTCACGCTTAACGATTAAGATGAAATTTGAACCCTTCGTGCGCGAGTCCGACTCGCACTTGGCCGGTTTTTTATGTTAATACAATATTATTTATTACAGAACTAATTTGAACATTAAATATTCATAATTAAATAAATCTAAATTAAATGGTTTCATTCATATTTTGTAATAATTCCTGCTAATATTTTTAATGCGAAAGTTTGTTACTCAACCACGCAATAGCGGTTGAATAGATTTGGATGAAATTTGGCACATCAGTAGATAGAGTTTGCGATAAAAATAACTGGAACACTGACGTATTATATTAGTTAGCCCCCCATAGCACAGGTTATCCTAGTTTGAGGGGTTAGATAGGACCCAAAATTAATTAACATGTTTTATAAAATACTCATGAACTGTAACTCAATCGATGTACTCAATTTATTTTCTTTGCAAATAAAGAATTATTATTGTTATACTATTCTTTCAGACATCACATACCTACATAGACTTAGGTATATTTTAATACAAAGCAAATACGAAAATAATTTCACAACGTGTTACAAATAAAAAAGCTTAAGTAGTTAATAGAAACACCGTTTCATTTATTTTGTAAAACAATCTTAAAATATATGACTAATAAATGTCATGTGTATTAATATTACAAATATATGCAAATAACGCTTTTTGCGTGGTGAAATTTCTCCTAATGCCATTTAATGTTACTAATTTCTTGTAATTAATTCGTAAACCAACACAATATTTAAATATTAATATAATAAATGCATCGCTATTTCACGAATGCTGTTCGTATATATAAATAACTTTTAGTTTATACAAATACTTATAAGAAGAAGATAATAAATAAATATCCTCGGACTTTTTCATACACGTCTATCTGAGCTTGTAATATGGAAACCAGATGACTGATATACTACAAACTTTTTTTTTAAATACATACTTAAATAGATAATTACACCCAGACTCAGGACAAACAGACATGTTCATGCACACAAATGTGTGTCCTGGATGGGAATGGAAACCCACGACCATTTGTATATTTGTTTGTTTACTCAACAACTTTTTAGGTCCCCTGTAGTTCGATCGTTGGATTGAGCTATCACTATAATTGGTTATCTTAGATTCTTACATTCTGTTACATCTACGTAATACTCTACAACTTAAACGTAAACTTCCTTATTTACTTTCTGCCACCCTCCACAAGTCCATTAAACTTTCAATACCATAATAAACTTTTATACCTTTACATAAGGCTGAATATACATTATCAAATAAACTGATCCCAAACTAAGCAAAGTTTGTGCTATGGAAACTAAATAATTGATATTAAACTTTATAATTACACCCATACTCAAGATAAATAGACATGTTGATGCACACAAATGTCCGTCCTAGATGGGAATCAAACCCACTACCTCTGACGTGACAGGTTCTTACCAACCACACCAATTGACCTGTCTGGATATAAAAACGACCACACTGGAAAAACGAAGCGGTTGTATTTCCTTTGACAAATCGAAAGGTATCTATTCTAATAATCGGCTAGCGAAAGTTAATAAATCTTTTCTCGGGAATTGTGTTCGTTTTTACAATAGGATCCCACGTGAGGTAGCTGGAATGTCTTACTTTAAATTCAAAAATTTTATTAAACTCAGGTTAATGAACAAAGCCTACTATAAGGTGGCTCATTACATGGAAGACAGAAATATATGGTTGTAGTAGCTTCTCTCTGCACCTGCATCCCCCTGGCGTAGTGTAAAATATTTGAAAATGTATCTAAATGTACTTATAAAAATGTAAGAAAGATCCACTGTTAAAAAAAAATTGCCTTGCTGAGTTTCTTGCCGGAGTCTTCTCAGTTTAAGTGTATTCCGAACCGGTGGTAGAGTCAATTGTAACGTTCATGAGTGCTTTACCAGGGCCTAAACTGAATAAATGAGTTTTGAGTTTGAGTTTGAGTTTGAGTTTGAATTGTATAGATATCGCATTAAACCAGTATAGTTTCCCCAGAGGTTTTTTTTTTTATGTCACTAGTGACAACGAGGCAGGCGGGTCACCTGATGGTAAGTGACTACCGTCGCCTATAGGCATTAGCAATACCACGGGGACTGCCAACGTGTTGTACACCTTATTACAATGCCTTAAGGGCAAGGGCAACTGGCTCTTTTTTTTCTGTTAAACCTAATACGTATGTATATTGTTATTTACGATCCTAATTATTAATATTGTACCTAAATGATAATGAGGGAAGCCTCAATCAATATCCTCCTTTAATATTAGGTACCTATATAAAAGTGACGGATATCTATCTATATCTATACTAATATTATGGAGAAGAACAAAAAGAGCGGTAACTATCCGGCTTTTTCCCTACAGGATGTAGCAGAAAAATTTTGCTCGTATTAGGAACATTTCCGTTTTTTTTTTGACAATTCTAACAGTATAGGTAATTACGACATTCTCACACAATTGTAAGTACACAGTTACGACAATGCGCGATTAAACATAACGTAATATTTTAGTGGCCATTTTTGATAACCATCAAGTGTAATTAGGGTTGTCCCAAAAATAAACACAATTTATTTTGATGTTTTAAGGCGATGATAGCTCAGTTGTAAGTGACGTCGAATAACGCGGCGAAGGTCGTGGGTTCGAATCCTACAATGAGCTTGAGCTTTCGGTGAAGGAAAACATCGTGAGGAAACCACAGCACGGTGGTAGGGTACTTTGTAGTACTCGACTGGCTGGCTATCACCCTCAAGTTAAAAATCTGTCGCCAAGCACCTGTTGGTGTGTTCCGGCATTTACACTTGAGAGCCAGTTCGCCTTTAAGGCATTGTAATAGGGTGTACAACACATTAGCAATCCCCTGATATTCCCAATGTCAATAGGCGACGGTTGTCACTTACCATCAGGTGACCCGCCTGCCTCGTTGTCACTTGTGACATAAAAAAAAATGTTACTCAGGTACCTATTATATCATACCTAAATCGTTATAATTAGGTCGACGTATGTCGTGAACAGAATGCTGGCATATACCCGCTCAAAGAATCAGCATTGCCATCCAACGTGCAATGCCGCCAGCATTCTGGGCACGTTGCCTACTGACAGCGAAGTTACTAAGTCTCAAGAGGGGTACAAATTTGTGGTACCTAAACTAAATCCTGGAGGATTTTTAAATTAAATCGGCATATTAATTTACTATTTACTTTCTTGTATTATTTTTGACAACTCAATTTCTACAACAGTATTTTTGATATTTTTTGTACAACCACCAATACGCTTCAGTGGCAACCCTTAACGTAACCCTAATTATTTTTATGTATCATCACATTGTTCGAACTAATTGAGCCGTGATCGATGGACTTTCTCTTATAATGTCAACAACTTAAGTTGCTCAAAGTTCTGATCCAATTGAATAATAGATTGTTAGGTAATTATTTATTACCCGGGCCTAGACAAGACGGATGTCAATAATTGTCATCGTTACATATACCTGTCCGTAGAGCGCAGTAAAATAGAGCTGATAAGCGATCGAGAAAAGAGGCTCTTGAGTGGTACCAAGCAAGTTGTTAATTTGGCTTTTTTTTAATCCACAAGTGACAACGAGGCAGGCAGGTACACTCAAATGGCGAAAATTGGAACTACGGCCGTCATGAACATTCGAATGTCACAACTGTCAGTTACCTATTCAGTTCAGTGACCACTAGCGCCACCCTTCAGTTCACAGATAAGTTGGTGGCACTATAAGTGACAACCGTCGCCTATAAACATTAGCAATTCCAGAGGGATTGACAATATTTTGTACATCTTATTACAATGTCCCAGAACACACCAACAGGTGCTTAGCGACAGATTTACCTAAATATCCTGTACCTATCTATCTATAGATATAATTCTAATAAAGCTTCGTACACAATGGTGAGTACAATATAAGCGCCTCTCAGCAAGTTGGGTATAAAAGTTAATTCGCGAAGTTTAAACAAACATAACCTAAAAGGCCGGTGGGAGGTTACGTGGGCGGTTGCTAGGCAACGGTCGCTGATCTCTGGGCGCCTACCTACTCGTAGATCTATTGATTAGTCTATCCCAATTATTTCGCTTAACATTAAACCACTTTTATATGGTTGAAATGTTCAATAAATCTTTTGAGCGGTAAGAGATTTATTTGGTGGAAAAATGGAAGTATGATTTTGTTCGATTGCTCCAATTCATGTTATATTTGCATTACTTATTTCTAGAGAGGTCTAATAATAGTTTTTGTACTAAACCAGTGCCGCTAGACACAAACTTGCAGATTTTTTTCTTTACTGGTAATCGTCCATTCTGTCCATTTCAAGTTACACTATGTTACCGGCCAAACCCGATTTCAGGACAAACTAGATTTGCCTAGGCTAAACTAGTTCTTCCTATACGCGGTCGCTTCATCTTTCTTCACTCAAAATCTTAGAGTTGATAAACATAAAAAAAATAACAACAAAGTGAACGCTTACGTACACTTTTAACCTAATCAAGGCATGTCGATTTTGAATAGAAAGAGACTGTGAGCGTATGGAACTCATACAGGAAGAACTAGTTTAGCCTAGGCAAAACTAGTTTGTCCTGAAATCGGGTCTGGCCGGTAACACATACAAGTGAGTGCTCGCACTCTGATCGAAATTCGACCAAAAAGTTTTTAGGAAACAAGTATCTTCAAAGATCTTCAATAACAGTAACTGTCAATAAAAAAAAGGTAATCGGTTGACAAACAGATAAGGGTAATGATATGTGTGTGTGTGTGTGTGTCAAACGCATGGTAGGTAGTGTGTGTAATTTTTTTTTAATTTAATTTATTTCTAAAGCATATTTTATAAAAATTATTAGCTTTCTGCACTCCTTTTCATTACATTTCATTCGCCCAAAATATAGCCTGATAAATAAAAAATGCGTTACATTGTCGATGGGTCGGTTTGCGTGGTTAAATACACTACCTATCAAACCACTGGTCGTGGGTTCGATTACCATCCGTGACAGATGTTTGTGTGCATGAGCATGTCTGTTTGTCCTGAGTATCTATTTGAGTATATATCACATGACCGTGTGCGAAAAGAGTGTTTATTTATTTGACAGGTATCCGCCATGTTTTTAATGGATGTCGAAAGCGCCAAAATCAACAAAGAACGTATAATGAACATTGACCCTGACCGACGATAGGAGACGACGAAAATAACAACTATAAACATTATTTAAATTATAGAGTTTCATTTTATAATGCTTGGTGCACACATAACAACTTCTTACCAGACATATCTACATTGTAATGCAATATCACATGCATCCGATCAAATTAGATAATAACATAATAACTGCGGATGTACACTTTAATTGCAATATTTAAATTAGTAACATTGTTTTAGTTATTAAAATTGGAGATTTAAATCAAATTAAAAAACTCGTTGCGAGAGAAATAGTCGATGTATTTGTGTATTTACTAACTCTCAAAATGTGGAGAGAAAGCAATACTAAAGAGATAAAAGAGAACTCGTTTCTAAAACTGATTCTTAAAACATCAAAATGGCGCGATCTGTTTATTTCTTGATTCCTTGATTCGCGAATCGATGGGGATAATATTGCTAGATACCACATGCGTCCAATGGCTCCATAATGTTAGTCAGTATGGTCGGTATGAATTTTTATAAACAGAAATGTAATCAAAAAGTATCGCTTTGTCATAAAATACGGCAGTACACCAACGAAGGATCAAAGTAAAATAAATTAGGATACCAAAATAATTGTTATGATATGATAGGACAGCGCTTGTGGTGAAATAAGGTTTAGAAAAATATAGTGACATCAAAGAGCGAAAACTGTCATAAATAATTGAAAACAGAAGTTAGTTATTAGATACTTTTTACCGTAAAAAGGTGAGAACTATAAATAGAAAAGGATCTAATTGTACGCATATTTCCTGCGAAATAAATTCTATCCTATTCTGTCTATAAAAAAAAATTATGATGGAAAATAGGATATAAAAATTGGGATATTCTGGTAAGGAGCATTTATTTTAAATATTAAAACGGCTCTATATCCTATCCCTAATATTATAAATGTGAAAGTATGTTTAGCTGGAAATGTGTGAAAATGTTTGTTACTCTTTCACGCAAAAACGGCTGAATGGATTATGTTGAAACTTGGCACACAAGTGGTTCATATCCTGGAATAAAACATAGGATACTCCTTATCCCGGGAAAAGATAAGATCCTTCGGGAATGTGGGTGAAACCGCGGGGCGGATAACTAGTTTTAAATAAAGTTGCAAGTACCTACAGTCACTTATCGGTTCTTATTGATCATTAGTTACTTAATCCGAGTTCTGTTGCCACACACCAAGTGTGGTTATCGTTTTTTTGTTCTCACCATTCGGTCAGATGTGCCAACTGAGATAATCGTCGGTTAGTCCCTCAGATCCGAAAAACAAGGAGATACCTATTGCATTTTAAAAGTTTTTGTTAACCATGCAGGCAGGTTGGTAAGTGAATAACGTCGCCTATAGACATTACCAATGTATTGCCGAACTTTTTTACAATTCCTTAAAGATAACTGGCTCTTGAGGTAACTGCCATCCACAGGTGCTTGGCGACAGATTTTCAAAAAGCCAAACGAGTACTACAAAGTACCTTTAAACATTCGATTTTGGCAAAGTTTTTTGGAACAGGATATTTAACAGCGATGTGAGTAAAGTAATTATTATGTAACTAGAGAGTTTTTAAAGTTATGATTGGAAAGTGTGCATGAATATGTGATATAATCAGTGTTAGGGTTATGCTATTAGAGTTAATGAATTCGTGATACAAACGTGGTATATTCATATTTTTATTATTTATATTTTTGAATGTTAAATGATATTATGAATGTAAGACAAAGTAAAAGTACAAACATAAAAAAAACAAGTATCCGAATAAAGATATTTATTTACAATATAACAGATTTTTATGTTTTACCGTTTGCCCCGAGGGATATTTTTTTTCGTCGAGTTAAACTATTTCGTTTGTCTCAAATGTAAGTATCTGTGTCATTCCAATTTATCTATACACATACCAAATCTGTTCAAAGAGCGCTAGTAACGAATATCCATACACTTTAGCATTTATAATATTAGTACGAAAAGGCCTACTATATATTTTTGTGATCTGAGAATGGACTGCTTAAACACAATTGCACAGTCTTTATTGCTTTATGTAAAATATTTCTCCTTTAATAAAACGTATAAATAAACAGTTGGATGGGTACAAGTACATGTTCTCATTCGGCGTTTTCTTGATATTTTGATACAGAATAACGTATCTAATAAGTATCTACAATCATATCCAAATATTACTATAACATATCCCTGGCCACTAAATAAAAAAAGGAAAAAAATACTATTCACCACTGTTTTCCAGCTTCTTGAGAATCAGGACCTGAACTAGGGTCGGCTACGGATTGGCAATCACCTGATTTGGGTAATATGCATATGCGACGGTAGGTAATATATTTACTTAGATGATACAAGACTATTTTTACTTTATACAAATATATATAAATAGAAATGTTTTTTTTTATTAATTTTATATATATATACTCTCTCGACTTATATAACTTCGTTCCATCCGGGTGTCCCTTGACACCTCTCAAGTTTTTTTACATAAAAATAGTAATGAAAAACAATTATGAAAACTTATATATTTTGTAACGTATTGATCACACCCCGAACCACACGATTATCTAGACTTGATAAAGGATCAAAACACAGATTAAGATTATTCTATATTTATTTATTTTAAGGTTCACCATCAGTTGATACATTAATACTTGATAATTATACAAAAAATGAAAATAAAAATAACAAAAACTAAATCTAAATAATTACAACTAGAAAAATAAAACAGTCAAGTAATCGGAAATAGAGACTCTAAAACGTAGGTAGAGCGGACCACAGACCGTAAACCGTAGTGCGTCCAAGGACGTTTTGAGTGCGTCTAGTAGACGCCACCAAGACGCCACAAACTCACCATAGATTCTAAACAAACTTCAGGTTTTCTAATAATATACTAACTAAAAATATGCATGCAACACCAATGATTTTCCCGCTCCCTCACTCCATTCAAGGCTACAATATGTCAATCACTATCATTAATCAAACACCGCAAGTGTATGAACGTAGGCACGGTTGTCTCATTCAATGTCGCTTCTGAATCTATGATTAGCAATGAATGAAGTACAATTAAACACAAGAGTGCTTTCGTATATTGGCCACGGTCGAAAAATATTCTTACCAAATTGTAAATTCTTTTACGCAACACATAGTAAGTTCTTGTGATGTTTATTTTATGTAGTAATCACGCGATTTTGTGTTTTTTACATCGATAATGATCTTGTCAATCTCTAATTTGTGTTGTAAGCTCCTAAAAATTCTAAAGTTCGATGATAGCAGTGGTACTCGTAGTGATGTCGGATTCCGAATTCGAAAGTCCGAAGTTAGAATCTTGAGAAACAATAGCGCGGATGTAGGGTTATTTGTAGCACTCATTTTGCCTGCTGACAACTGGCCGGATGACCCACAAGTTGACAATCGATGTCGCCAAGAACCTATCGGTGTGTTCCGGTATTTGCACTTAAGAACATTTCCATAAAGTGCAAGGCTCATTTTTAGGACTGGGTGCACGCTTCTATAATAAGATACCTCCTAAGTTGAATTTGCCTATACATAAATTTAAGGAACGTGTTAAGAAGTTTTAGTACAGAAGACAATGCTTAGGTGTAGCGCTCGCTCTTGCAGGACATAATCTGATGTAATAATTCTAAGTTTGTTTTGAAAAGAGTAATTCCCAAGTTTATTGCTGGCTCTTCTCAGCAAAAGCAACCAGAGTCTGACAATTCATAAGCGCCTGTGAAGGCCTATTTGGATGAATAAACATTTCATTTAATTTCAAGAGGCAGTTGTCTATAAGGCATTGTAAAAAGTCGTCAACACATTTGCAAATCCCCTGATAATGCTAATGTCTATACTATAGGCAACGGTAGTCAAGCCTGCCTACTTGATAGACTTCCGACATAAAAAAAGTTTGACATAAACATAACTTTTTATATTATTTTTAATAGATAGAGAAAATTTGGCTTTAACGGTTTTTAAAATAAAACAAATACTGAAACTCATTTGTTCAGTTCATGCCCTGGTACGGCACTTATGAACGCTGCAATTTACTCTATCACTAGTTTGGAATACACCTCAACTAAGCATTTTTTTCCATCATGGATCTTTCATTTTTCAAAAATACATTTATAGTATATTTAAATATTTTACGTTTCGCCAGGTGGATGCAATTGGAGAGAAAATTTTATTATAACTTTAATTTTATTTTTACTATTACAATCACATAATTATCTATTTTTGTCTTCCATATAATGAGCCACCTTATAGTATTTCATTTTGATATCACTTAAGAACTACAAAGATGAAATTTGGAAGGTAGGTGTATTCTATAAACCGCTGGATAAAGGTGTAGAGTTTTTTGGAGTAATTTTTCATATGCTTTAGATTGGTTTTCAAAAGTTATATGAAGGTGTCTAAATGACTTTTTATTTGAGCTATGAATGAGATATAAGCATCTAAATTCGTAAAACAATAAAAAATATAGTGCCTACGAAGATACCGCAAATTATCTTAAATCATGTTCACTTTTACTTTTATCTAAAGGTCAGTTTAAACATTAAAACTTAACCGAGTGAAGTTACGGTCTTCAAATTACTAATATAATTCAAGTATATTTTTTTCAAATAACTGATGTTACTTCACACCTATGAAGTGTTTATTTTTGTAACAAAAACGCCAAGTGCGATGTGTTTTTATTCGATGAATGTTCCGTAGTATAATTTAGTAATCTCTGCGAGTAACTGGCAAGGTTATTTTTTAACTACAACACAATCAAAAAAAGTATTTATGGAAAATAAACTATGAATTATTTAATGCATGTATTGTTAAAAGTTTCCATAGTGCAATTGGTATAGCTGGATCAAGTTGAGAGCACCAGATAAGGACTTATGGAATTAAGGTTGCAAATAAATGACGAAGATATGACGTGCGATAAAGAAAAATGGTCTCGTTTCGTAAAAGGAGTTATAAATCAGACATCATTCAAGATCAGGGTGATGCTAAGAGACTGAACTGAAAATGACATTAAAAGAAGATCAGGAATTTATATTTTTTTGTAATAATATTTAGCCCGTGACTTCCTCTGCAAGGAATTCTTATATGGCGAAATTGTGACTTTTCACCCCTTTTTCATACATACCTTGAAATACTCCTCATACCTTGTTCTTTCTTACCAAATATTGCCGTTTTTTTTTAATCTAGCAGAGGCATTACTAGAGGTTACTTTTGCAATTACAATATTTCTAATCTCTTTTCATACCTATAGATAAAGGATGATTTTGTCTCGTTGAGGATCCCTAAAAAATCTTCAATGGTACTTAATGTCAATGTCTCTTGTAAAACGTGTGGAACTGTCATCTGGCATAAAAGTAAGTGGTGTACAAATATGTCCGACAAATTAAGGATGGCCTGACAACTGACAAGTTACTATAACTGTTAGTATGGAGTAATGTGTATTTAATTTGGCAATACAATATTTACTAAATTTGTAGGATTTTGAATGAGTTACGTGTCCCCAACACTAAAGCGAAAACTGTAGTTCTGAATATCTGATAAATATCTAGCACTATATCAAGAATTGAAATTATAAGGAAAACTATCACGTCAGAACCCTATGGTATCATACTAGTCATACATTGGTGAATGAAGATATAGAAAACGTATGAAAAACAGTAGGTATATCTACTCGTAATATCAACTCATCAAAAGATGACAAATATGGTACTCGTAGTTCAAATCTGATGGCATTTAGCTGAACGAGAATAAAATAAAATATATCGCACACGAAAAGAAAGAAAAGAAAAGAAAAATAAATTTAATTTTGGACTCACACACACAAAGACGGCAAAAAAACAGACGCTCATTATCCAAAACAGCTGTGTGAGGCCAAAAAAGGCAGATACTATTTCACAAATATCCATGCAATAGTGTGATCGTAAAATGATTATTATTAACGTTGTAACTTGTAGTGTCAATCACGCGTGCAATACTCCATGTCATTCTAACATATTTCATAATATTCGTGATGAGATAAGGCAAATCATGACTACTGTAAACAATTTGGTTAAAAATAGAACATATGTTGCATAAAACCATATACGTTGACTGCCTACACACTGAGATAAAAGTCGAGTGTATTGCAAAAGCTAATGATGACTAATAAAAAGATAATTGAGGTTGAAATACTTGGGTTATTTGGACAGTTACTGCACCCTGTATCGGAGTTATCTAACCTATCCATCGACTAAATAATTATCTAGAGAATTTCTCTTAGTGGACATATTTTGGTTCGGTACTTATGCGACTGACTCTCATTTGTGTTTTTGCTGATCTTGTGCGCTATCCTTTCTGATTACATTCTAATTTGGCAGGTTGGCAATTTAGGCTTGCCTACCATCCAAAACTCTAACTTCTATTTCTTTCTATAAAGTAGTTGAAACAAATATTAACATAACATACACAACATTCTTCTGTATCATATTGTGAGCTTTCTTTGGATGTTCAATTTTGTGACGTAGATTTGGGGTTTGCTTATAGCGACTGCTGTCTTTTTATCCTTCAAATTACCATTACTACTATTATTTTCTTGGGTTCAAGGGTATCAATGAAAATTGATAAGTACTTTTTGTATAATCAAAGGACGAAACAGTTTTTCCAAACATGTAATTGACACAAATAATAAAGGAGAAAATACAGATCTATAAGCTGCCTAAAAAGTATGATTAATCAACCGAGAAATCATATACTTATTATGTAAATCTATCAGAATATTTAGTGTTTGAAAGTTAAATTCCGAAATTTAATGACACTGCACTTATTAAATAATTCTCACAGCTTATGTGCAGGAGAAAGCCAACTATCAAGATGACGGTCAAATATTAGAGATAAATTGAATCAATTGAGTGTTGTTTGAAGTCATATCACATCTTTCCAGGAATGTATTTGAGGGAACTAATAATTTGTTATTCTTACGAAACTATTTTAGCAAAGCGATAGATACCAGAAACAGTTTGGAGTATTTGTAAGAAATAACGTAGACCGCGATTATTGACAGCGTATCAAACCTTCTAATGTAAAATTTTAGTAATTCAGACATAATCAGAAACAACAGAAAATTGTTTAACTGATGCTAATGCATTCCAGTACAGTACCAACGATTGTTAATGTTCTACAAGACGGCTCAAGTGCCCAAATACAACGGCTTAAGGCTCTATATCATATGACCTTTCCATCAACAGGTTCTCTTGAGGGTGTGCTATGTTTACAGTTTCCTTACGCAATACTCACGACTTCGAGACCGTATTATTTATTTACCTGAACAAGTTTGATGACTGCTGACAGTCAAGTCCAAGGTGCTAATTCAAGGTGAGCACCTTTATTCATTACAATCAGCCTAACTACGTGATTGAAAAAAGGATGTTAAGAAAACATTAAGTTTTAATGATTTGTTTTTAGATGATGGCGTACAAATTCTTGGAGTTCAGAACATAAGATACTTATGTATAAGATAACATTAGCTTTAGAAGAAATATATTTATCTAAAACACGAGTTTCAAAGAGTTTAAATTCGTCGAATATCTGCAAAAATAATATTTCTTTCATAGGGCTCTTTGAAGTTATCCGATAAAACTTCGTAGGAGTAGATAAATATTTTTATTTCACCAAAATATTAGAAGAAATCGTGAGATTCCGCTTAGACTTAGGTATATCAGAGTTTTCTGTGCCATCTGCGAATTCTGTGATTCATATCTCAAGATTGCAAGATAGTGTAGATGGGTTTGCAAAATACTGCCGTAGTAATGTGATAAAAGGCTGTTAATGGAACACGAGGCTTCAAAATCATGATTATGATGTTGAGTAACATATTTTTGGGTACCGTATTAGAGCATTCGTCGTCTTAGGATGTTGTTTATATTTTTTCTTATTTGCTTAGCGTAGTTTGTGTTGCAAATAATCGAAGGGTATATTTCCCTAAGGAACTCTCAGGATATTCCTGTATGAAATCGTTAGCTATGTGTGAGTTCGACTCGCTTTCTACTATTTATAACATAAAATTTTCATCCATCGATGCCCAATATTAAGATAATATTTGATTTAATAAAACAATTTCCTTTCAAAATTTTCTTTCCGATATTAAATAGATGTTATTAAATTAAATTAAATTAATGTAATAATATTTTTGTTACAGAACAAAATTTTATGTCAGGTAACTACATTAGACGATTTAAATCTATTGCCACCAAAATTATTGGTATTAAATATAAAAATTCAGGAGAGGAAGATTACTAATTATCGTCAGACCCCATGTTTTCATTATTAAGCTCTTTTCAAGATTATCAGTTATAACCTTCAAAAAACCTCTGGATCTGGAATAAAAATCCGTTTAAAACCTCCAAGAATTTGTCAGAAAGGTGAATGTAAGTATCAGAGTACAAGGTTTCCATGACCAAGCTTTTGCTAATTTCACAGACAAGTTAACGAAGTGAATGTACCTCTCAAAATTTTGTTTCTACACGCAAAATGTCAAGAGTATGTCGGAATAGCCACCCAGATCTGGTTGAAGCATTAATTTGGTCAAAGTCAAAGGTTATTTGCGAAAGGCATATGAAGTACCTATAAGTTGTTTTTTATTAGATTCTAGTGGGTGCGGCAGACGTTGTCCAGCCGTGAAAATAAAATAAAAACTTAGAACCCGATTCCAGCGCTACCTACCGGGTCCGATTGTGAATCTCGAGATAAGTCATTCAAAGAAGTTGTATAACTATACAAATGAATATAAATAAATATTTTTCTTAATTATTTTTTTCGTTTTTTCAATAGTTATTCTGCTATTCATGGCGGAGACGAATCCAACAAATTAAAGAATCGAATAGTTAAAATCCGTTCAGCCGTTCTTGAGTTCTCAATTGTGTAACTAACCCGACATTATTTTATAGATTAAGCCCAGAAACTTATCAAGATTCATAGAAATATATCTTTCAACCTACCTATGGAAATATAAATAAATCAAACCTGAGTTATATATAGAGGAATTACTGTCCAATTCCCATTCCAATTGACATTTTGAGAAATTAGTGAATGTGGTTCTTCACATTGGTATGTATGTACCAAAGTTATTTGATGATATGTCCTAAATTTATTTATTGTCCTATTCCATAATAGTGCGTCGTCAATAAGAAATCTAATGACTAATGATTTTTTCGTTTCTTGATATAATATATTATAATTAATCGTAAATATTCTAGGATTTCAGCTTTATGTATCGTTTCCTGTTGCTAATTTTTTGTTTAAAAAACACTTTTTCAATTTAATTTGCTTTGATTGTCATCTTGTTTGTAATATGTAATAGTTCTTCTTTTTTTCACTTTAACCATGTACCTACTTTTATTGGTGAAGGATTTGTAATTGGCCTTGTTTTTTTTAATGTTGTTTATCCTACAAAAATATTGTATTCTAGGCTGTAAGTTCTTCCTTTAAACAATAAAATAAATAAATAAAATTATCTCATCTCAGCTCTTACAGAAATGATCGATGGTCATTTAATTTTATTGTTTGTTAGCAATAGTATTTTATAGAATTCGCAATAAAAATTATCATGTACGAGTAAGAGGTACCTACGGCAAAAATGTTTTAGCACATATTTCATTATTTTGACTCACTTGAACCTAAAAAATATGCAATCTTTTGACAGCGATGTATGTTTAGGGTTCCGTATTTCAAAAGGAAAACGGAACCCTTATAGGATCACTGTTGCTTTTGTTTGCCTGTCCGTCGGGGACACTTTTTTTTACTTCGAATCAAACAGATATATTGTCTCATACTGAGTTTCATGACCCAAATGCAGACTTTTAGCGTATCTAACAAATATTTTGGGTTTTTGGAAAATCACCCCCTAAGGGGAGAAAGGGGAAAGGATGCCAATTATGCTTGCTTTTATATTTATAACATGGTATTGGTTCTACTCTTCAAAAGTTTTAATTCATCACGTGTTTAAGATTATACGACCTCTCAGATGCGAATAGGGTAAAATCTTTTTATGGGAAATCAATATAGGTTGATTTCGATGACGTTCACATGTTTTGCAAGGGTTGGGCTTTTACTTATCACGAGATTAGGCGTTTTTCCATTAGCCGGCACGGCACCGGCACCGGCCGCCGTTGCCGGTGCCGTGCCGGGGAAGCAAAACTATATTGAAACATATGGTTCGTTGTTCCACTCACCGGTTAATGGAAAAACTCCCATTCGCTTCAAGAAATTTTCAAATTTTCCTTCTAAGAAGTTCAACTAGTAAAACCGCAGGGCGAAGAGTAGTAGGAACAAACCTAACGTAACATAACTATATTTCAGCACACAAAATCATTTTTCAAAATGACGTTCACAAAATAAACTAGTACAATGAACTGCATAGTTATTTAAAAAGATTAATGACCTTAGTTCATTAGCTCTTTAACATTTTGACTGACGAAAGTGTTTGGTAATAATCCTTTTGTATGTCTTGTGGTAACGTTATTTTAGAAGTAGTGGCGATAAGGGTGAAAATTAAGCTAACTCTGATTTTTTTTATACCACTAGGTGGCAAATGCTAAAAGGAGTCTCGGGCATTCGGCATTTTTCGATATTCCCTTTAGGTTAGGATTTGTGCCATCCACGCCCACTTGAAAAATACACCATGTATATTTTTAGGAATTCGTTTTTATTCTAGATACCGTATCATTTAACCGAATCTTTGATGAATAAGGATACAAAAAAATCTCTAAAAATCTCAATATCATAGCGATCAATTCCATTTTATGTAATTTATTACAACATTTTCAGTGTGTGTTTCGGTTTAACGATTTAATATTGACGTAAAATCTTCTAGTAGTACGTAATTACAATATAATCCTAGCCAACAACTTCTCAGCTATTAAGCAATTTACATTGTAAGTAACTTTCACTCTCAAATCCAGAATCGACCAGGTCAAACTATCAATGCAATTTGCCATTCCTTTATAAACCGTTGTAGCGACATCATCTGCGCGTGATGACTGACCGAATAGTGATAGATGTGCGAGTGATTTAAAAGAGTTAGATCACTTACACCGACACAATGTATCACTTACTCACACTCACACTAGCTCTGGTAATAGGTAGGTACGTGAATATGAGATGCAAACCTATATACAATAAAAAACGTAACGCTAAAAACTCATTGTACATAAAAAAATGTTTAAATCATAATAGTATTTTCATAAAAATTGATTTGAAAAAGCACTTTAAATATAAATTGATTTTTAAATACGCTGTAGCGTTTTCCAAATATACATATACCTACAAGCTTCCAACACCTACAGTTGGACCGCGGTCACGATGACCTAGCCTGGCAGAAGATTTCCCCTTTTCAATGGAGGAGTCTAACACCTCGCTCCTCCATAACGCCAACTTGACTAGAACCATTAGAACTTGAACCATATAATAAAAAAAAGCATTATGTAAATTTACAACGAGTTTTTATTTAGCAAAGACTAAATATTTCCTGTACAATTAATAGATGAACACAATCGTTAATCATTATTATGAGTATAATCTAGAAAGTGAATTTTTAACAATCATGACATACGGATATATAGATAAAATCGGCACGGGAAGCGAACTTGAACAATGGACCGATCGTTTCCGCTGTACCGCTGCGGTCTTTCTTATAGTCGAAGAGTTTGTAACAAAATTGTACTCTTGTAAAATAGGATACTGGTTTCTGGATATAACAAAAGATCTTTATTGATATATAAACTAGAATCGCTTATATACTAAAAGTTCAATTGTTATCTTATTGTTTGTTTGGGACAGCAGTCCAATCTGATTTTATTTATTTATTTATTTTATTAGCGACAACAAACAACTACACATTAAAATACACAAGTTTACAATATTAGATACTTAAAATATTAACAAATGTGTAGTCAACCCCGTTATCTAACAGCTTACTAAACATGTGGTCGTATTAACCTATCAATGAATGACAAAAATGAAAAAAAAAATACAAGTATAATAAGATTAGAGAAACTGATATCCAACAGGTTAATGTTCATTAGAAAAATTTATATATAATTTTATCATAAAAGTTATCGCCGTCTCTCGGTCTAAGATGATGTAACACAGTTATAGAAACATCAAAGAAAGGCAGGTTCTATGCATAATGAGAAGCTGTGACAGGCATAATAGACTCATGTGAGTGAGTGAGTGGACAACTAAACGAAGCTTTATATACCGATATAATATCAGTAGCCGGCTACTTTACCCGACTGCGCCAGAAGGAGGGTTATGTTTTTGTATGTATATTTCTTTAGCACGCTCTGTAGCCTTAACGTCTTGATCGATTTCAGCATGAGTGGTGCCGTTAGTAATAGTCTGTGCATAACCCGACGGCTGCCTCCCCTTGAGCGGTCGGGTATCCTATGAGGATTTCCCCACGTAAAAAAAACTTTGCTTAATTTACTTGAGAAAAACCCATAGAAATCTATTCATATGTTTCGGAGTCAAACAGAGGAAAATAACAGATTGCATACCTAGATTAATCGAGTATGGTTGATCTTTTATATATGCTGTAATAATTGTGCAAATAATTCTGTACGTAGGATAAAAATCTCCTAAACTTACAAAAAGCCTCAGGTTATATTTACTGTAGAACTTAAATAAAAGATAATGGTATTCAAAAAATATCAAAGGGAACAAATACCCTCAGATATAACATCGACGCGTGGGTGGATCTGAACTTAAACTAAAGAAAAATATGTTCTATTCCCGAATTATAGAGATAAGAATCTATAGGTACTTACTTTGGTAGGTGCCTACGTATAACCTAAATAAGTTGAATACATATATGTTTTCGCAGATAATTTATGTCATCATCATCATATCAGCCAGAAGACGTCCACTGCTGGACAAAGGCCTCCCCCAAGGATCTCCACGATGACCGGTCTTGCGCTATCCGCATCCAGTGGCTTCCCGCGACCCTCACAAGATCGTCGGTCCACCGTGTGGGAGGCCTGCCCACGCTGCGTCTTCCTATTTGTGGTCGCCACTAGAGAACCTTTCTGCCTCATCGACCGTCAGTTCTACGAGCTATATCATCTTATTGAGATTTAACTCGGCCTAAAATGAATCTTCTTTGTGTCAAAGGACATCAGAACTTTGTAGTACACGACTGGCTAGCTACTACTCTTAAGTTGAAAATCTGTCGCCAAGCACCTATCGGTGTTCCGAAGGCTGCACTTGAGAGCCAGTTCCCATCTAAGCTTTGTGTGCTTACCTTCGGCCACATCATTACTTACCATGGTGAGATTGCAGTCAAACACAAGCTTATCCAAAAGTAAAAAAATAAAATAAATGTATGGACACAAGTGACAATTGACACGAAAACAAAAGTTTACTTAGAACAGCAAGAGATGGTAGGGCATACGCTCTTCTCGGTTTCATTTGACTAATTGTAACGGACGGGCCACTACCTATCACGTCGCAGGTCGTAGGTTCGATTCCCATCCAGGACACACATTTGTGTGCATGAACATGTCTGTTTGTCCTGAGTTTTATATCCTATAAAAAAATTGTAGTATATCAGTTATCTGGTTTCCGTATTACAAGCTCTGCTTAGTTTGGGATCAGATAGCCGTGTGTGAAAAATGTCCCAGGATATTTAACTGTTAAAATGAAATGAAGTATCGTCTCACACAATCAATTAAGGCAACTTACTTACAAGGTTTTACTTACATGGTAGTTAAATAACTGATAAGATTTGCAAATAATATGTCTTGCTTCTGTAAAGGAAAATTATTCGGGAGCCTATTGTAAATATTGGTGTAACATTATTGAAATGGTAAATATAACGGAACATTGAACATGGAGGGTAAATATTATTTGAAACATTGTACAAATACGTTAAGAATGTGTACGAGTATAAATTATCATTCATTAGCCTAAAAGAGTTTTATTTTATTAAAAAAAAAGAATTATGTACCTATGCAATTAATCCTACAATGAGCGCTCTCGATGAAGGAAAACATCGTGACAAAACCATAGCGCGGTGGTAGGTTAATGAAATGAAATGTTTATTCATCCAAATAGGCCTTCACAGGCACAGGTTTTTCTAAACTTAATAGTTTACGCGAGAGACACTTCCAAAGTGGTAAAATGTGTGTCACACCTAGGGAATGCAATCTCGAGACGAGATCGCCAAGTCGAGATCTCGAGGGATTAGAAATTCGATCTCGGCGAGATCTCGGCATTTTCGAGATCTCGAATGGTTTTCAAAAAGTATTGTTTTACTTAGATAAGTGAAACAGTAGTTTATTTTAGGTAGTTTTTAGATTAGACTGGTTTTTTAAATTGTAGTTATAATAATGTAAATATCTATGTTAGTTTAAAGTTCAGATATATATAATAATAAATTAAATCATCTATATTATTAATATTCGGTATCAATTATAATACTGAATGATCTAAATACTTTAGGAATGTATTTAATATATTTATAAAATAGGTTTGAAAAAAGATCCGCAAAAAAATACTAAATACAAATAAAGAGTCCAAAAAATATAAAAAAAAAGTGAAACATGATTGAACATTAAATTATTGAAAAATAGTCTTTATTTTTATAATTATTTATTTATGTTAATGAACACACAAATCACAATTCAGACCCGTAAAAATAATGAAAGTAAGATAAGCAAGAAACAAAGTGCTCTTTAAAGTGCTGTCGGATGAACGGCATCTTATGTCAATCTCTATGTAGCCAACGGCTGAAGACGCCCTCTCAGATTCAACACTAGTTGTTATCAGCGTGAGCAAGCTGCTGTAAGCAAATTGCAAAAAAAACCCCCTCGATCCTCCACACTCATAGAGATACCGACTCTAGCCTGTCTGTAGTCGTAGTAACCCACGTGAATGGACTTTTACATGCTTTCAAAGTGTCTTCTCTCGATCTCGCCAATCTCGGCCGAGATCTCGTAATTTTATGCATTCCGTAGTCACACCCTGTCATAACTTCTAAAATAAGAGAATGATAAAACTAAAAATAATAAATGATGTAGGTACATTAATTACCATGCAAACTTCCACCAAAAATTGGTTTGAACGAGATCTAATATGTAGTTTTTTTTAACACGTCCTTTCAAATATTTATAAATAAGACTAAAGAATACATAAAAATAACTTGATTATTATTTAGAATAAATTAATTAAAATACACAATCTTTCAACGAACAAAATTTATACGGAACCGAGTGCGCGAGTCCGACTCGCACTTGACCGGTTTTTTTTCTGTTTGGTTTAGACGAGCTTTACTGTTATCAATAAAAAATGGAAAATTCAAAAAACGAAATCGGTCGAATTTCGACCATTAGGGGAACACTATTTTTTATGAACGCGTTAATATTAGAGAACTTTATTTATATTTTAGATACATTAGTATCTCCATATTGATCTCAAGGTATCCACAGAAAATCAATAGCCATCTTTTGCTGGTCAAATTTACGGAGCAAGCATAACATCATCTACCAGACTGCAAGTTGCCGGTAGCAGATAAATCAGGGTAGAACTGAATTGAGGGCATTAAGACATAGGAGATAAAACTAACCGCATCAGTATCATAGTCCATCTGCACCACAAACACTTTTGGTCAGTACACATATTCCCACAACTCCCGCGGAATCCATCGTTTCTTGGGAGATAAGAACATCCAATTAGAGGCTATAAATGTGTATTTAAATGTTATATATAAATTAGTAAAATTGTTCATATTAGGTCTAAACATTATTGTTGTGATTACGTCCCGATACATGTCAATATCATTGGACAAAGCCCTCTCAGTTTCAACCATATTTGTGCCAAGTTTCATCTAAATCCTTTCAGATGTGTGGTATGATCCTGTGTGGTAACAAAGAAACATATCTTCCAAATACGCATAGCTTATGTTTTCCGCTATTCCTCTACGATGGAACTCTGGTGGGAAGGCATCCTAAGAAATGTCCGCACTCTTCAATCAACAAAATGTTATGAAAATATCAATTTTGCCGAGATAGCCTGATAATCACCTGTCAGTAACATTTATTCGGATCAACTTATGTTGTGAGCACCGAGACAGTCGATTAATAATTACAGCCCGCTTCAAATGAGAAATTATTTATCTTGTATTTTATACTGTAGGTATTAAGATTATCTTGCGATATTTTTAAGGATCCTATTAGTTTAATATATTTTCATTAGAAAAGGGCTTGCGTTTGTCTCCTAACGACGGAGCCTAGAATGGAATGCTTACCCAAAATTAACTATGACAAAAAATTACCTTAAATGATCAGTCAGGAAACCTAG
Organism: Ochropacha duplaris; assembly: GCA_951361185.1. Lineage (NCBI taxonomy): Eukaryota > Metazoa > Arthropoda > Insecta > Lepidoptera > Drepanidae > Ochropacha > Ochropacha duplaris. The sequence continues at coordinate 3,162,731 of OX592703.1, forward strand.
ACGCCGGTTTTTTTTATGACAGAGGTTTGACTTCCGGCGGGTCTGATGGTAAATGACTATCGTTAATACCAGGGGTTAGAATAGAAAGAATAGAATAGAAAAACTTTTATTCAGCTCAATACAGGAAATGACATAAGAAATTTGATTAAGACTTAATATATCTAAGGAGCTGTAAAGGTCTCCCACTCAGCATGTCGCAGCAGAGGGTAGACCTGTTGCTACGACGCTGGTTTTCAGTGGGTAAGACTGTTTGTTGTCGCCCTTTTTACAATGCATTGAAGGCTCTCAAGTGCAATTGCCTCAGGGCGTCGTCGGGGGGCACAAAAAGACGGACATCCGTCCGACATCGGACATCCGTCCGACGGGATGGTCGGATTACTGAATGCGGCTCGGTCCGTTAATAGATTATTTTCACCAGTAGCGAGCTAGTCGAGTACTACAAAGTAAGTTCCACTCCATCGCTGTCCGCATTATAATGCGTATATTATGACGAATTAAATATATAAAGATTATAAAATAAATCTATTTTAAGAGTACTAGCTCACCTCACAAACTGAAATCAGTAAGCTAATAATAAACCCAACAAATCCCTAATAGATAAACTGTTCTCCTCAGGTGAGAACCGCTTGCAAACAGGAATTTCGTAAGCTTCTAAATCTAATTATTTATCGTCCATGTAACGACTGATCCGGTCACTGAAAATAATTAAATCTGTTATACAAGCTGGAGGCACAAAACAGATACACCCAGAAGCGTCGTTACGAAATAACTCTCCTATTTATAACATTGATTTGATCAGCTTTGCCTTACATACGCACATACTGTGGGGACAGGTAGGTGCAGGGCGATGGTAGCTCAGCGGTAGTGACATTGGAAGCGAAGGTCATGGATTCGAATCTTAAAATGAGCTTGAGCTTTCGGTGAAGGAATACATCGAGAGGAAACCGACAGAAATATTTAAAGGGTACAAAAGCGAGATTATACATTTTAATAAGTTATAAGTTAAAAAACCTTTTTTAAAAACAAGCTTTGGATTCAGAGTAACGTCACTTTATTTTTTGAGTTATTCTCAACAAGCCCCTTAGGATTGAATTAAAAAATAATAGTCCGCTATCTTAGGTGTTCCGCCATGTTGGATTTAGAATAACGTCACAGCTGACCATGCATTGTCATCCAAACTAAACGTGTATATAAAATTTCAGCTCAATCGGTTAAAGATGTCTGCTTCTAAATTGAGTTATTTATTTATTTTGTGTCCAACGTTTATGGCCCCTGATTTCCAGACAAACGTTAAAGGTTTTTCTCAGTAGCGCGTATGTAGAGTAACCACCAGTATTTGTAAATTCAATTTATTTGGACTTTGAAGGTTCTGATATAATTAACAACGGCCACACCTACTTCAAAGAATACAAAAAACTATAGTTAATTCATACTTAGTCATATTTTTTAAGTACAACCTAGTGTAAAGTTGAGTCATGCTGACTAAGATCTATTTGATTAACTAACAATGGAACACGGATCGATACCGATCGATACGTTTATAGGATGGTTAATATATCGATGGATGGTTATGAGTACTTACGAATAATTGATGGAGAAAGGTGCTCACAATCAGCATATTTTGATAATACCCACGATGATGGGGGGGGGGGAATCTTGCAACTCAATTCTGAATCTTGAACCTTTTGAGCAGAAATTTTGTATACACGTTTAATTTGGATGACAATGCATGGTTAGCTGTGTGACATGCATTCTAAATCCAACATGGCGGAACACCTATTTTTAGCGGACTATTATTTTTTAATACAATTCTTCAAGACGGGTAGATATCAAATGAAAGGGCTTGCTGAGAATAACTCGAAAAATAAAGTTACGTCAATCTAAATCCAAAGCTTGTTTTTTATTAAATGGCACTATCTATAATAGGTTGTGGAATGAGCTCCTGTAGAGGGATTCTTCAAAAGAGGAGTAAAAAGGTTTATGCAAGGTCGGCAACGCGCTCGTGACGCCTCTGGTGTTGCAAGCGTCCATAGGCTACGGTAACCGCATACCATCTGATGGGCCGTAAGCTTGTTTGCCACGTAGTGGTATAAAAAAAAAGAGAATTTACTAAATTTATTTTATATTCTAATTAGAATTTAAAGTAAATTATCTCTATGTAAATAACTGTCTTATAGTATTCAACCTTTGATCTAATCGAATCTTTGATCTATAAGTGATTTTTATGTAAATAATCACTAACCTGCCCGAGGGATTCTAATACTCTGAATGTTTTATATTTTAAACAGGGTATTTTAACTACAATCCTACTAATATTATAAACTAGCTATCCTCCGCAGTTTCACCCGCGTCCCCGTGGGATCTTATTATATCCCGGGATTAAAATATGGCCTATGTTAATCTGGAATAATGTAGCATTCAAATGGAGAAGGAATTTTTGAAATCGGCCTAGTAGTTTTTGAGTGTACTTATTCGTTACATAAATACTAAATCTTTCCTCTTTATAATATTAGAAATATGTGAAAGTTTGTTTGTTTGGATGTTGTTGCTCAATAAAATGGCTGAATGGATTTTGATGAAACTTTACACACACGTAGATTATATCCTGGAATAAAACATTGGATTATTTTTATCTCGCGATAAGCTAAGATCACCCGGGAACGCGGGTGAAACCGCGGGGCGGAAATCTAGTTTAAAAATGTATGATCGTAATTCGTAAGTAACCAGTACAAACACGAGTATACAAACAACCTTTCACCCCAATGATATAAATATAAAACTTGAGAGGTGTCAAGGGACACCCGGATGGAACGAAGTTATATAAGTCGAGAGAGTATATATATATATATATATATATAAATAGAAATGAAAATATCTGGCTTGCTTTCTATAAGAGAGAGAGAGAGAAAGAGACAGACAGAGAAACATTGAGATTTGTGGGGTTAATAACCTTTTGACGTAAAACGTGACAATTTTTCGTAAGATTTTTTTCCGTCTAGCCCCCTTTTCAAATTATAGCACATAAAATTATAGCGAAAATTTATAAAAGTAATACTTGTCATCAAACATCAACTTACGAATACAAAGTAGAATAAACAACTCTTCATTAACAAAACCACATCATGTCCAGTTACGGCACACTTATCTAATAACACATATGTCTTGTACATAACTCACAAAACAAGACGTTTCATTAGAACAGACTTTGTTTCATAACGCTACATAAAGTAACATAGTAAGGCCTGTTACATGGACCCTTTGGGGCCATCCATAAATTATGTTACACGAATTTCAAGATTTTTAGACCCTTTCCCCGTCCTTGTCACAGCTGGTCACATTTGTGAGACTCCCCCCTCCCTAGTGTGACGTCACATGTTTTTGCAAATTTAAATCTAGAAATTATTAAGTGAAAACAACAGTTCGGAAAATATTTTTTTCATAAAATTAAAAACAAACAAAAAAATTGATTAATTATATTACCCCGTAAAAACATTCATACATTGAAAGCTAATATAAAAGCTTGTAAAAATAGGAAATTTCACGAAAAAAAAATTTTTATCGTACATTTTGTATATAACTCCTTACTTTTTGGTAATACATATCTGGAGATCGGATTGACTGATGGTTTAGATTCACAAATTGGACCAGGTAGGTGGCGCTGAAATCGGAACATCTGGCGGGCCCACTAGTGCAGAATAAATCATTAATTAACGTTATTACTACGTAAGTAGGTATATAGCCTGAGGCTTCCTATTATAAATATTTTATTGTAGAAATATACGAAACTTCTATACTTAATAGGGTACGAGCTACACAATACATAATATTTCCATTAGATAGATTAACCAATTTGTATTTATACCCAACTTTTATTTTACTGGAATAGTAAAACGACAATGGGTACGGCCAAGCCAGTTTTATGGTTGTTCATTAGTAGGTACCTAGCTACTTATGGCTCTGAGAGCTGTAGATCTTGCCAAAGTTATGTGACATTTTTGACAAAAAAACGTTTTTTTTTTCGTTTTAGCTTCGCCTTTTTTTGTGTCCAAGCTGAAACGGAGATGCTTCGATCGCTTTACTCGCTCGGTCAACTATGATACCTTCTGTAGATAAAAATGTATCTAAATATAAATACTTGTTCTGACTAGTCTAAACCTGGGGAAGGGAATGAAATGTTTATTCATTCAAATAGGCCTTTACAGTCAGACTCTAACGCACGTTTTGTAGTTTTTTTTTGCTACCAAGAGGTTATACTTGAAATTTTGCACACATACCTTTAATAACCTAGTCATCCACTATGAAAGGCTTTGTTAAAATTCAAAATCAAAGGTGGTATAATCGGAGGTTAAACCGCAGAGCAGAAATGTAATCTAATGGCAGACAGTTTTAACAAATAGTTAAAACAATACATTCAAATCAAATATGTAGGTAATGTATCTGTTTCCCGATAGTTACAACCTGGGAGTTTTCAAGTGTCGAGTGAATAGGTTACTTCTAGGTAAGCCTGCACCATTGTAGTAGACAGCATCGTCACCTATCATCAAGTGAGATAGTTGTCAAACGCGAACTAAAAGAAACAATTGTATTTCCCATCAGTAAACTCGATTCCTAAAAATTATTCCGTCTCGTCTAGACATTTAACCTAAATATAATACCTACCTTTATTTTGTATTCACATTGTCGGCAAAGATTTCGTTTAGAAACCTCGGGTTACGTTATTTTATATAAGTATGTAATTGTCATTCAGTGGTACCCATTGAGAATGCTAATGGTCGGAAAGTGAATGCATGCACAGTAGCTCAATTATTATATTCCTTGAAATGATTACTTTGTTACCAAAAAAGCAATCGTATGCGATCTTTAAGAATCATAACTTCTAATTATTATACATATTAATACAATTTTTAGTTTATTTTATTTTTGTTGGGGCACCAACAGCTTTCAAAATATGGGGTACATGATATCAGCTTAAAAAGTAGGTCGCAGCCAATTAAAGGTCCTCACGGTTAGTCAGTTCTCATAGTTAGACATATTATAAATATAACCCTTTGTAGCTCAAGATCAAGGTACTTATGTACGTCAAGATTTTCTTTTATTTAGTAGCTAATTTTACTTTTTATTTCATTTTTTTCATATTGTTTTTTTTTATTAAAGTCCGTACGCCACCAAAGGCATCAGCGTTATGGTTTTACCTTCTATCTGCATTAATTTTATTCTCATTGTGTGTTATTTTCTTGTCATTGTCTTGTTTTCGATCTGTATATGATGTTTGTTGTTATGTACAGTTGTGTCAGAATAAATGTTTTTCTTTCTTTCTAATGTTATCCATTAAAAAAATTGGAACCAGTAATTGTGTCCAAAAAATTGTATGGTAGAAATTCGACCAGTCAGCGAACACTAGTTATTTTTTCAAAGTCTAAACGCTTTTTACCTACTAATAAAGCACTTAATAAAAGCCAATCTTTTGGATTTCTATTAAGTTTAATTAAAATAGGTGAAGGATCCACGAGACATTATTAATGTTAGCTACTGCATTTAATTCAACTATGGCCGGTCACCTAGCAGGCAGAAGTAAGTAACATTCACTCTTTGACAGGTTCCAATAAAATGCATGAGTTAGCCAGTTTTATGAAAGCACAGGGCTATTCTATTCTCCAAAAAGAATGTCATAATTGACCGCCATCTTGGATTATCAAAGTTTTAGGTGTGAGTTACAGAAATTAAGTACATAAAACCGTTTTAAAAGTGATTAAAATTTTATCAAATGTTTCTGGTTTTTAAAGTTCATGTCTGTCCATATAAGAGATAATTTATTTGTAAACTATTAGGCCGATGTCACTCAAATTGCCAATTGCCAAAGCCAGTTGCCTTATCACTTATCATCGAGGTAACGAGCGAAATGATGACGTAAAATATCCGTTTAAAATTTTAATCCAATTATTTTCTGACAGCTCTGTAACAACTCGATTTAATTAGTTTTGTTAACTCAAATAACTTCTGTTACTGTATTGTAATACCTTCTAACGAACACTCATTGTGTGGCTCCTTACCCGTTCCGACAGAAATTTTATGTTCAAAACCATTTTCTGTAGGCCCTTGTTTAAGTTTTCGTGTAATGGAGTTTCCCGGTGAATCTCTCGGGAGATGTAGGGTTGGCACAGCTTAAATTTTGAGGCGACTGGATTTTTAAACTTTTTTATAACTATTTAACGAAATTTAATTATAAAAAACTTATCAAATTACTATTAAAATATTAGTTATTTTTCTTCTACCTATTAAAATTATAATATAGTACGCTTAAAAAAAATAGGTATGTAAATGCCGTAAAAATACTTAATCAATAAAATATGAATAGGTACAAGTACATAAAACATGTAGGTGTTAACCCTACCTCCTAAGGTTATTGTGCGAGCCAGATTGTGGATGTGCGGCTTGCCATTGTACATTTACAAGGCGTTTTTATACAGAGTCGCTTCTTCATAAGTTGTTGACAATAGAGAAGAATTACACACTAAAATTGTCAGTTTGTCATTTGAACACCATCCTGTACAAAATGAAGTTCTCCAAAGTTATATCTGACATCAATATTATAAAAAATAAGTTAAAATAAAAACACAGGATGTTTTGAAATCTAATCAAACAAGGCCGTTAAGTTTCGTCCGAAACAGGAAATTAATTTATAATTAATTTTGAGTACCCTACCAAGATGTGACCGGCATAAATGCTACGTATTCTTTTATCAGAATATACCAGCAGAATTCCGAGTTTAAAAAAAAAAACCATATCTCTACCAATTTCTTCATAATTGGTTACCAATTAATAAATGCCTTATAATTAATATTATAAACCTTCCAATAATAAGGTCAGGGTCCGGATGAAATACTTGCTCATATTACCTAGGGGTAATATATTTAATATAATTTTTTTTTTTTTATAAAAGCTCGTTCCATTAAGATTTACCTAATAAAAAGGCAGTCAAAATAAAATCAAGTAGTAATAAAAAACTTAAATACTATCTACTTACTGCCGCCAATGTAGAGGGAACCAAGCAGGCCTGCCGCACAGTGGGTCGAGCGGAGCGGTTACAGGCGCGGGGCGGAAAGCGTTTAGTATACGCTTGACAGCACGAGCGCTGACCGCCAATACTGCACCCATGGCAATGACGCAAGAACCACCAAATGCTGCCCATAGCGCCTGACCAAATTAAAATCATAGCCAAATAGAGAAATATTGAGTACTACCCTCATTTGTAGTTTGAAATGCAATTTAAAAAAATGAGAATCTACCTATAACATAACGAATACTGAAAAAACTACTATGTAAACCAGTTTGGCGAAGGTGAGTATGAGGCGATAGGCTCGCAAAACTCTCTATTTGCTTTAAAATTAGTTACTTTCTTCTTTAAGAAATAAAGGATGTTAATTATACTCTTTAATAAAATTCCTAAAATAAGAAACTATAAAAATAACATAAAATTGAACTTACGTATGTTCCAACAGATGTTTTATCGGCGTTTGCTGGATCTAAAAGAAAGTGGTAAACATTACTTAATGTTCGAAATATCGCTAAGAGCGGTAAATGTTTTCAGTAAACAGGATAATTTAATAATGAGAAAAATTATAAAGTCTTTTGATATAGTGTAAAATACTTTAAAAGGTTTATCGGTAGGTTAAAATGTTAAAATTCTGTTCACGCCGTTCAAATATAATCATAAAAATACACAAAATATGCACATCGCTTAGTTAAAATTCAATAAATCATTCACTCCTTCCATTCTTTCCCACTCACTCTTTCAATCAAATCCTCTTTCGCAACTCACTCGCTACCCCCAGTCCAATTCCAAATCTGCTCAGCGCCCCGAACACAGGGGTTCTTTCTTATCCTGCGCACACGCAAATAATGTAATTGTTGTAAAAACGAAAAATAGCTAAAATTTTGTGTACCGGCGCCGGTTCACGTGTGGTCACCGCTAAGCACTTGAGCACAAGAAGGAACCAACTAGCGACCTATCAAGAAGCTACATCGAAGGACCTCAAAACGCAGACTCCCAGGTACATTCCCTAACTATCCTTTTCACCACACATTCCAAACAAAAATACGAATTACAAATTATTTATTAATATTTTAAAGTATATAAACTTCATCTTATTAATTAGACAGTCCAAAGCCTGATGAAAGTAAAGAAAAAATAGTAACAGAACCATCGATATAGGTATAGACTAGATTCTGGGTCACATACAAAATCCAAGCTAAATGCTATCCGCGTGAGTATGTACTTTTACAGCTACATTTGTTTATTAACAAAGGGAGAGAAATGTTTTAAAACAGTTTTAAGTTCAACCTAATTACAACCATAGCACCCAGTAATAAAGTCACAAATCTTCAAAATATTATCTAATACTTACGATCATTCGTCACATAAAACGAGCAAAGCAATAAACTACTCCTGTCACTTAAAATAAAAAGACATAAGTTAAAAAACATTTAGTGTGAAATCAACCTTAAACGGCAACAAATAAAGTATGTTTTCCCGTTCTCGCCTTGAGAGCTACATCGTTTTGTTTCGTTTATTTTTTCTTCTTCGAAGTTTGTGCGTGTGTTGGCGAGTTTGGCCAAACATTTGTAGCGTTGGTAGCGTGGTTTAAAATATGTAATTTTGTTCAGAATTTTATATTATTTGTTACTTTAAAGCTTAAAATATCTCTTATTCTTTATGTTCTTACCGAAAGTAAGATACTCCGACCGTTAAATTGCTTTTTCGAGCATTATTTTTGCAACTTTTGAATACACACTGCGGCATTGTGAGACGTGTTTATATTGGCTGTGTTCAAACGAAACTAAACAAAATAAGAGCTCACTTTTCAAATGCGCTCTTATTTACCGAGACGTATTTTTTGCGCTGACCCTAAATCTAGTCTATACCTATATCGATGAACAGAACTGTTATTAATTGCTGCTTACCATAAGCGGTAGCGTTTCCAGCCGGCCCCACACACCCTCGGTCGTCAACGACGCTCACTCGCGCCAACAACTTGACATCTAGTACTATATTCCGCGTTCGCTTATCGCGCTGCTCGACGCTCCGCTCAGTAATGGGTAACAGCAGCCATCGTGCACTGTCACCGTCGAATATGGGGCCGTCTGCGTCCACTTTACGGCTTATCGTGTTGGCGAACCATGGGGCTGGGTATGCGTCTGACACCATTTGTTTGCCGATACTAAAACAAAAAGAAAACTGCAGCAACGACCGTGAAACTCTCGCCTGCCCACCCTTCTTCCATTTGGCCCTTTAATCCGCCTTATTAGTATATCCTTATGGAGGAGCGAGGTGTTAGACTCCTCCATTGAAAAGGGAAGATCTTCAGCCAGGCTAGGTTCGTGCCTGGGGACCGCGGTCCAACTGTTGATGTTGGAATCTTGTATATGTGCAGATCGCATAGAAAACTTCGTGAGCGCGATGTAGGTTATTGAAGCGCCATCTATCTAGGAGTCGTGCGTACTATATCTATTTGTAGATAGATGTCGCTACATTCTTTCTTACTCATATCATATCTCACACAATCCATTCATCTTTTTTCGGTCTACCTCTACCCGTATGTATAATGTGAAATCGTCTAGTATAGATATCTATCTATATATATAAAAGTCAAATTTATTATAATTTGACAGAAAATATATCTTTATAGCACAGTGTGACCTAATCCCGTACTTTACGCACGCTTTACCGTGACCTAAGTTGCTTATTTCTGCACGGTGCGTAAATGAATTGACCAACTTCAGGTATAATTCCTTTCGCAAAAATCGTATCTTTCGGTCAAAACTGGCCAGTTCGGCCAGTGAATATGGAACAGTGAAATTGTTCCGGACGCAATAAAAGAAATGGCGAAATCTGTGACATTGAATTTGTTGCCCTCAAAATCGAAACGATTAGATATATACAGCAGCGTACCTATAATGCATTTAAAAAATGGCGAAAAGAGAATAAGTCCAACTTTATTTTGCCCATTTATCAAAAAAATACTCTCCACAGTTTATGGGCAACATATTCAATGTTGAAGACAACGTTGAAATAAGTCGATATAAAAAAATTACAGCATTTAAAAAAATAAATAGAAAATTTGGGGTATCGCCCAAAAAAATCCTGCGTGTTTTCACAAGAAAATATTTTTTTGAACGAAGCACCGGACGCTACATATTTATGCGAAAAGGTAAGTGAAACTTCAATGATTTACATAATTAAATTTTTGCTGTGACTCCAATCATTTATCGTAATGGTAGGGGAGGCAATGATACTAAATTTGTAGTTACTCGAGCGTCTTTCCCCTTCAGCGGTGGGGGGAGCGTCTACAGGGTTTCAAAAAGGTAAAAAAAAAACAGTCACCAAGAAATACTCGAGCGCGTCAGATATTAATAGGGTAGTTGCGCCACGTCTGTCTGATAACGGAAAAATAATAATCTGCCGTTTTGCGTGGTGGGGGTGGCCGTAGGAGGGGGCGAAAATATTTTTAAAAAAAAATTTACTCGAGCGCGTCAGACATTGATAAGGGATGTTAAGTGAACCCTCCAGTAGCTCCTATTTTAAAGACTGACGATTTGGACGCGACCATCAGTCAGGGCCGATTTTTGAAAATGCAAAAAAAAATCGTGACCTTGATTTACTCGAGCGCGTCAGATTTTTATACAGGCGGTTCTTCTTGATGGCCTTGTTGTACTGACCCATAATCTGACAATTATGTTGAGGAGTTTCCTTAATCTGACGGTTTGAAAAAAAAAATATATAAAAAATATCGAAATCTCGAAAATGGTTCAAGATATCGAAAAAATTTTTGTGCAAAAGTTGTAGAGAATTTAATTTTCTACAATATTTATTATGAATACATATACCAAAAAACCCATAGGAAACGAGATATTTGCAATAATGCATTTTTTGACCTTTGACCTTGAAAAATCAGTAGTCGCGGGCACCCTATGATAAGTAGCTTTTGAGACAAGTTTTAGGGTGTCAAAATAAAGGTTTATACAAGATAATAGCTGACTATCTCTCATTCTGAGGTGAAACTCATAATATTCCTGGACTATACACTTAATAATGATTTTAGCTACTTCGGCTTGTGCAAATCGGCAGATTAAGATATTTCCGTGATTCGTGACTAATTTCCTTCAAAATAAAAAAAAAACTAATCGCGCTCGAGAAAATCCAGGTGACGTTTTTTTTTTGCAACTTTGCGAGTCTCCAATTTTCTTTCGTCACGCCCAAATTGTCAGATTATTGAAATGTACACTATTTTGCATGTAACTAACTTACCTTAATCTTTTTTTTTTTTTTTTTTTTTTTTTTTTATGTCACCAGTGACAACGAGGCAGGCGGGTCACCTGATGGTAAGTGACAACCGTCGCCTATAGACATTGGCAATACCAGGGGATTGCTAATGTGTTGTACACCTTATTAAGGCGAACTGGCTCTCAAGTGCAATTGCCGGAACACACCAACAGGTGCTTGGCGACAGATTTTCAACTTGAGGGTGGTAGCCAGCCAGTCAAGTACTACAAAGTACCCTACCACCGTGCTGTGGTTTCCTCACGATGTTTTCCTTCACCGAAAGCTCAAGCTCATTGTAAGGATTCGAACCCACGACCTTCGCCGCGGTATCCGACGTCACTTACCACTGAGCTATCATCGCCTTAAAATCTGACGCGCTCGAGTATTTCAAACCATCGATTTTTTTTTACTAATCTGACGGGCTACCCTAGACGTTCGACACTATATAGAGGGCTCAGATTTGGTGAGAGTACTTCACAAGGTGCAAGGTTGCCCCCCTTATGTTAATCTGACGCGCTCGAGTAAATCCTGAAATCCCCTATTCGCCTCCCCTACCATAAATAAATATTTCCACTGCGGCGAGAAGAGTTTGTGAACATCACTGTCGGTGATGTTAAAAAAGTAAAGGACAATGTTCTTCTGGTTCAAATCCCGAAGACAAAAAACTTCGTGCCGAGATCTTTCACGATTACGAACGAGCTGTATCACTTCTGCTGGAAGTACATGCAAAGAAGACCCCAAAACTGTGCCAACGATTGATTTTTCCTTCGATTTTCGAAGGGAGTTTGCTGCGAACAGGCTGTCATAAAAGTGTGCAGACTGAGGAAAGCGATTGCTGAATTAGTGTCGTAGCTGGATTCTTGTTTCAATTATATGAGTATAAAAAAAAGCTCATTCCCGTTGTCTAATCTATTGTTATGCCAATCAAGAATTAAATATTCATGGATACTTTGAAATTTTATTCTGTTATATTTGTTTTTTTTTTTTAAATACACTTTTAAAATCCTCGCTGCGCTCGGGCGCTAACTTCACGCCGTGCAATAATAGCCTACTTAGGTCACGCGTATCGTAAGGTACTATTTTCTTTTTTTATACCACAAGTGACAATCAGGCAGGCGGGTCGTTAATGGTCGCCTATAGGCATTAGCAACTTCAGCAGGATTGCCAATGTATAGTACAGTTTAAAATATTGTAACTAAAATATGAATTAATAGTAGATTAATAGCAATTTATAAATGGCAAGGGTTTTATCATTTACTCGTATTAACCATTCACGCCTGTCGAGTGTCGATCGAGCAACTATAACACCCGAGATCGTATATCGTTTTATACCATTATATTTTTATTTACGGCGACTCAAAAAGAGCTCTCTTCGGTATTTTGTACCATGGTCATGTCCTTCGGATATTTTAAGACAATGAACAAAGGATTGTCTCATAATCTAGGGTAAAGCAAGTACAAATTAATTACAATTTCTCGTAACATGGCTTCTGGGAAAATCATTGAGTATTTCTGTAGATATTGGAAAGTTAAAATCCTTTTTTGGCCGTTCAAGAATCAAAAGTTAGTTCTTTGAATTTTGTAAGCAGTTATTTGTATTATTTAAAAATCATTACATAGTACAGTCAAATGTAATAAAATTAATAACCAACCACGTTAAACAAGCCCTAAAATGAGTTTATGAGATGATTAATACACATACAATAAATTGCTTTGACTTTTGACTTTGACTTTGAATAATGCTAAACACAGAATTTCTCGATATTTTTTGAATAAAAATCTATCAAACATTTTAACCCTCTAGTAAACTCAATTAAAATAACATTATTTTAATTAAAAATAACCTGCTCCGGAAATATAAAATATGATTACATTACACAGTAACCTCGGAACTGTATTAACGAAATGTTGCGCAGGTAGATCATATTTTCTCCACAAACCCAAAAATTATAGGTACGTTCCGTTATATTAAAATAAACATAAAATATTATTAATGTTATCCATCTTCCAATACGTGAGTGATGGAGACGCATCGATTCGACAACGTGTGCTAATACGATCTCAAATATCAAATCAGTTTTCGTTTACCATAAAATATTGTAGGTACTGTTTCTGTGAAAAATATGTTGTATGTACAGAGCACAGATATCAGAACCAAGTATAGTAGAAGTGGTACAGAGTTTTAAAGAGAAACGTAAGTAGTTGCAAGTACTACGGATCTTCATAATTATGTTAAGTATTTTTTCTTCTATTCCTGTCTGTCACAGGTGTGGGTTTGGTTACCACCCAGGACAGATATTTGTGTGCTTGAACATGTCTGTTTGTCTTGAGTCTTGTTGTAATTATGTATTTAATAAAATGTTGTACATCGCGACCACGATTGCGCAGGATCGTGTCTTTTCACCCATTATTTTAAAATAATGCTTAAATATCTAATTAGAATTCTATACAATACTAGCCTCCGCCCAATGGTTTCACTCGTGTTTTCGATATGAAAATTAATCTATAGCATTTCAGGGACGACGTAGCATCCTATTAGTGAAACATTTTTCCAAATAGCAACAGTTATTTTGGAGATAACTTGACATCCAAACTTTTCCTCTTTATTAATAAGTGTAGATGAAATAATACATACCTAACTATATAATTCTTCTTGTTCAACCCTGCAGGTAATCTATTAGGATACAGTGGTAGTGGTAGCACCCAGCTTATGTTGGCAAAGATCTCGCCTTGGATGGAGACAACCCTGGCTTTGACCCTCGGCGTTGGTAGACGAGGCGCGTGGCCGCACGAGCACACCCCTACCACGCATTCTGGAGTAACATACATTATTTTCAAATAGGCCTTTCCCAGCACTTATGAATAGTCTAGACTCTCGGAAGGTTGCTTTTGCTGAGAAGAGCCGGCAATAAACTCAGCAATTAGGTACTTCTTACAAAAAAAACAGACCTATTACACTCAATAATTATTTATCTAGTCTCACTGATGATATTTGCGTGTTATGATGGCAAAAAAATAATTATAAATAGATTAGAAATTTACCCTTGAAGATGGATTGTAAAATGGTAACCGGATAAATTGTTTACAGTTGAAATTAAGAATAGGTTTTTCTATGTTTTTGTAGCTGCAATCGCTGCGCGCTGTACGGATAAATTGTGAAATAAAGATACATATCTACATAATACGAAAAGCATATTTTACATAAGTTTTGGGACGAACGTCCCCTTAGCGAGCCAAGTAGCTATAATAAATCAATTTTAATTCGATGCCGTTTAGGTTTCACAATGGTACAGCTGTTTTTCTACATATACTAGTCCTTGAATCTCTTTCATCACCACGTTTTCATCCAAAACCGTAAATATCGTCCAACTTGCGATAATTTCAGCGTTTCTGATTACGCGTATCCTTCGTTAAAGCTTATCAGTTAACAGTAGAGTAATGTAACGTAGTGATTGAAATGTTATGTGTAAATTACAAATCGATCACTGATTATCTGCAGTGCTTTCAAATCATAGCAGCTTTATCTACTCGTATAGGCGTGACTAGACATGTTACTGTTACATTTTAATTGAACTTTTTTAAAACGGCTTTTGAGTAAGATGACTTTAATTATTTATTCTTTATATTTGTTCAACTCCGGAAGCTACTTATCCGACAATTTGCATGAAAATCTGTAACGTGGTTATTTTTTTACCCGAAAAGACAACCAGGCAGACGGGTCCCCTGATGCCAAGTGATTACCGTCCTTCTTCTTTTTTTATTCTGGATAAGCTTGTATTTGATCACAATCTCACCATGTTAAGTGATGATGTGGCCGAAGGTGGTAAGCACACAAAGCTTAGATGGGAACTGGCTCTCAAGTTCAGCTGTCGGAACACACCGATAGGTGCTTGGCGACAGATTTTCATTTTGAGGGCGGTAGCCAGCCAGTCGACTACTACAAAGTACCCTACCACCGTGCTATGGTTTTACGATGTTATCCTT
This sequence comes from Ochropacha duplaris, assembly GCA_951361185.1. Lineage (NCBI taxonomy): Eukaryota > Metazoa > Arthropoda > Insecta > Lepidoptera > Drepanidae > Ochropacha > Ochropacha duplaris. The sequence continues at coordinate 3,178,035 of OX592703.1, forward strand.
CACCGAAACCTCAAGCTCACTCCACGTCATTACCACACTGTATTCTATATATATTCTTTTGAACTTACCATCTAACTCAACATGTAGATTAGCCGATGTGTGTCCATCCCATGGATGCGGTATGAGGCGCACGAGGTACGCACACCCAGGCCTGACTGCGCACGTCTCTGCTACTGGGTTGGGGTTGGCTGGTATTACGTACCATTGTACCTCCTGGACAAAAGAAGTGTTTAAAACTGTAGATGCCATTTTTAATTTGTAAAGTACATTTAAAAATATAGGGTTGGTTGTTGTTGTTACATTTAATAATACCTATCCCGGTCCGGAAAAAGCCGAGCTTGGCACCACAGGCCGCTAGCGCTTGCATTTTGTGCTTAGCTATGTGTGGCCGTTAATAAAAAAGTAAAGAATAAGAATGAAAGTTAATTAATATCTGCTGAGTTCATATATTTCAATGAAATTAGTTCGGAAGCGTTTGGAACGGAATCGTTTTTCAGTATTCGTAATAGGTACTTCAACAAACTATTTTAACAAATAAGAATTTAGTTCGCGAAAGTTTTAAAAGAAAATTTTAAAAGTACTTACATAGAACTACATACATAGTAGTAGTTCAACGTATGTACCTACATTCCCAGCCAGTAGAATCACCCATTTGAGCTGGAAAATAATGGATCTAATGTCCGAAGAAACACGAACACGATCCGAATGCTGCCGAATGGCCCCGAATCGTAAGAAGTCGATGCAGGAAATCTATTGTTTGCTTGTGCGACGCATTGAATCCCAGCTTATCCGAGACCGGGTCTTTTGGATTGGGGTTATTCCGATTATATGAAGACCGGGCCTTAAAGTATTAGGACCGGGTAAAACGGGTGGGCTTTTAAATATGCGCACTAAGAACTCTTAAGTCTTCAGCCGGGTTACACTACAGAAATGTGAGAAATTTTAAGGCGAGATAAAAGAAATGCTGTAGTCACAAAAAATATATTCTATTTATTCAAAAATAATGTATCTACATTCAGAAGTTTTAAGCTGCAATGTTGTTAGGAAGATGCTTGTAGCGTCGAAAATTTAGATGGTCTTAAATTTACCAGTGTTTAAATTAAAGGTTATTTTGGTTCGATTTAAACGTGCTTTCAGACAAATAGGGTAGAAGTGAATCGGGCATTTACATTGCGCTAACCATCTTTAATTTCAAAGGAGGAAGAAGTTTTAGGATCCCATACGGAAAAAATGAATTTAAACTTAAAGAAGAAAAAAATCTTGATTTTATTTCAATAATGAAGAAAATAAAATGTCTGTTTCGATTTTAATTTCGATCCTTAATTAGTTCATGTATTTGATACGTAAAAATAAAAGTTTCAGAACTTTCCAAAACTGATTTATTGATTTTATGTTTTGCTAACTTGTTTTGAGCCCACCTATAACAATGACTCTAATGAAGTGATAATTATAAATACGGGTTCAATTAAATAAAATTTGAAATTCGTTTTATAGAAAAATCCATGAAAACTTCTAGGTACAGTGCGGCCGCCGAGAGAATGTTTATCACGGAATAAAGTAGATAATCCATGTTTGATGTGACTTTCACAGGTTCGTATTATCGTAGGCATACTTTAGTGAATGTCTCGGCAAAATTGGATTAGCCGTTTCTGTGATAAGCGCATTATTTACGTCTACACTAATATTAGAGAGGGGGGTTTAAAAAATGCTAAAAAAACATCACAGTATTAATGGACGGTCCCTAAGTACCTACACATCTCGCCCTGGCTAGACTTTTACTACGGAAATAGCTCTGCTACTCAGATTTTTCATATATTTTGATTGAGCAGGTTTCAGTGTTGAGAGAAAAGAAAGAAAAGAAATCATCTCAGAATGTCCGCCATATACCTACTGAAATGACACTTACCCCAGGTATATTATATTCGTAGCACATTGGTGAATGGCAGTCTATCGTGTCAGTAACACTACGTACTTCGAGTGAGTAATCTCTCGCTGGTGACCCTGTCAATTAAAAAACAAAAAAATTATGAAACGAAACAAAAAACCCGACCCGTATTAATAATACTAACTAAATAGCTCTATCTTGACGGGCCGGTTGGTGTGGTATACACTACCTATCATGCCGGAGGTCGTGGGTTCGATTCCCATCCAAAAATTTGTGTGCATGAACATGTATGTGTGTCCTGACTCTGGGTGTAATTATCTATTAAAGAATGTATTTACAAAAAATAAATATATCAGTCATCTGGTTTCCATATTACAAACACAACAAAGTACCCCTATCACCGTGCTGTGGTTGCCTCACGATGTTTTCTACGCCTTATCATGATGGACCACACTGTTGATTTCAAATATGAAGGCAGAATATAATGTAATTTTCTTTCCAAGTAGATTTTATGAAAAACTAGTTTTCCGCCCTGTGGTTTCACCCTCGTTCCCGATCTTATCTTTTACCGGGATAAAAAGTATCCTATGTCCTTTTCCAAGGTTTCATCTATCTCTATATTAAATTTCATCTAAATCGGTTCAGTTGTTTAGGCGTGAAGAGGTAACAGACATACACACTTTCGCATTAATAATATTAGTATGGAAGTATGGATTACTATTTCTAATATTAGCAAAAACTTACATAAATGAATTTTCATTTACTGTAGGTATTTTCTTGTTTTCAAGTGTTCACAAAGACTATCATTGATGAATGATCCGTCATATGAACAAGATTTTGATGCCGTCCTAGTAATAATATTAGTAACATGGAAATTTTCCCCTTGTTTTTCGAAAAGAATACAAATATTTTCAGTGAAATTATTTAACTAATAACATAAATTACTAAAACACCAACATTGGCATGGCTATTAAAACCGTGGCAGAATCTCTTTAACGTCTCCAAACTAATTCCCGATGGCTTTTGACGTCGCCAAAATGTTAACTCACAGACGCTTCAAAAATTAGATATTATTTAACGGAAATTTTCTAAATACTTTTATCATAAAGCGGATATTAAAGGATGTATGCCATCATATTCCTGGCGCACAAAGGCGTGTATTAACACGCAAAAAGGCAAATACACGTTACCAACGTAATAACTGTAGGTACCTTATCCTATTGCATACTAAGGTACTATAGACTGGTCTGCTTGAGTTTGTTGTTTATTAGTCGGTCATTATTAAATTCTATAGATTACTATTTTTGCCGCCATAACACGCAAATATTGTCAGTGAGACTAGATAAATAATTATTGAATGTAATAGGTGATTTTGAAAAGAGTAATTGCTGAGTTTATTGCCGGCTCTTCTCAGCAAAAGCAACCTTCCGAACCGAGTATTTAGTTTCTGACTATTCATAAGTGCCTGTGAAGGCCTATTTGGATAAATAAACAATTTCATTTCATTTCATATGTACTTATGCACACTTATGTACTTGTTTATTTGATTTTGCTGTCTATATTAGGCACGTTTATATGTGCATCTTAAAAGGTATGTGAAATCGAAAGACGGGCTCGATTCCTACTTATGACATTTTTGTGCATGAGCATGTCTGTTTGTCTTGAATACGGGTGTAAATATACACATAAAAATAGTTTGTGTTTGCGCTCATGCTTGCATTCACTCAACGTTTATATTTGTGATCATCAAGCGTCATTCGGTAAATATTAGGCCAAATGAAGGCTGTTTAATTGCTTTGTAAATAAGGCGTTTTATTACGGCTCTTTGTTTTGATTGATTACTAGATAAATATTCACGTTTACTAATTTAGGTAAAGTTTACTAGCTGTCCCCCGCTGTTTCACCCGCGTTCCCGAAGGTTGTAATGGTGCTGCCACACTGCTGTAAAAATGTTTACAAACATTAGTAAACATTTTTTAACAAACATTTTATCACAATGTTAGAATACTTTTTCATGTTAGGTAATGTTTGTAAACATTTTTAAACGGCGGTGTGGCAGCACCATTTCTTTTACCGGGATAAGAAGTATCCTATGTTTTATTTCAGGATCTGATCTACCTGTGTGCTAGGTTTCGTTTGATCAAAATCCGTTGAGTAGTTTTTGTGTGAAAGAGTTATAAACATGTTCATATCCTAACAGTCTTTCACATTTAAAATAGTAGTAAGGTGCCTGAGCCTCTTTCCAGCACGATCAAATACTACTACTCGAACTATTGCGTGTACGTTTATTACATCAAATTTGGATTAAAAAAAAACTTGGGAGGTGTCAAGGGACACCCGGATGGAACGAAGTTATATAAGTCGAGAGAGTGTATATTTATAGAAAAAAAAAAATATATATTTAAAATATCTGGCTTGCTTTCTATAAGAGAGAGAGAGAGAGAGAGAGACAGAGAAACATGCGCACGCCGCACAGCTTAATAAACATACATTGTGACATAAAAAAAGTGTCGTGACAATTTTTCGTACGATTTTTTTCCGTCTAGCCCCCTTTCACAACGCGCGATAAGGAACTTCGTTCCAAAACTTCAACTTCAAAACTCGCCAATATATCTTTGTTGGGAAAGAGATATTTTACCCGACAAAGGATGGATTTGGATGGTTGTCTATCTAGTCTATCTACTCGTATAATATAGCACCGACCTAAGTTCTTTCGAAACTTTCAACTTCAACTATAACATCAAAAAATCCTCCATGCATACTAAGTTAGGTCGATAATAATTAACTGTTTACGAAAATTAAAGGGTTAAAAGACAAAGTGGACGTATTGCATTGTACAGCTAAAACCTGAAAAATGAGAGAAATCTACGATGAAATAAGAATAATTCACAACTTATATTGGTAAGGTAACTTTGCGATCTAAATCATATCTTTTAATTAGGGAAGTTTACTTTGGAATTGGAACCGTATGGGAGGGAAGAGTAGCTTTTTACAGCTTAGAAAAGTACTAAGTAACTTATTTTCTAAAATTCAAGCTAGTAAAATAATTTAATTTTGTTTATGTGTGAGGGAGGTTGCTTAAATAACGTAGATTTATACCTATAGGAGGCAGCCAAGAGACGTTGAACATCAGCTCATGATCGGAGCCCTCAAGTGGCAGCGGGAATACCGCCAGCCCTTGCGGCAGGCTCGCATGCTGCACTGGATATAACGAATCAAGGGGGTCAGGTCCATTATCCTGAAACAAAAAAGCATTTTTTATAGTTTACTCATAGAATACACGATTTTTTTTAATTCTGGATAAGCTTGTGTTTGACCACAATCTCACCATGGTAAGTGATGATGTGGCCGAAGGTGGTAAGCACACAAAGCCTAGATGAGAACTGGCTCTCAAGTGCAGCTGTCGGAACACACCAATAGGTGCTTGGCGACAGATTTGCAACTTGAGGGTGGTAGCCAGCCAGTCGGGTACTACAAAGTACCCTACCACCGTGCTATGGTTTCCTTCACCGAAAGCTCAAGCTCATTGTAGGATTCGAACCCACGACCTTCGTCGCGGTATCCGACGTCACTTACCACTGAGCTATCATCGCCATAAAGAACACTAACGCTCACGCATATTTATCGTCGCTTTTGCCCCAACAACAACACGGCTTTTTTGTGGTTGATTCGTTCTTTTTCTACACACATAAGCATTTTTTTTTATAACATACCTATGTGACAATCAGGCAGACGGGTCATAGATACATCTCTATGCATGAACATGTCTGCTTGCCCGGAATCATTTATCTGGTTTATAATACCAGATAAATGATTCCGCCATATATTATTATGTGATGAATGTCCGAGGATTTTATTATTATTAACTAGCTGCACCTACCGGGCTACGTATCGAAATAATAATTGAAATCGAACTAGTACCTAAGCTATTTCCTGAAATTAACGTGCCATTACAAGTACTTATAGTTTAATGGCCTTATTCATAATAAAATCGACGGTATTTAGTAAGTGCTTAGCAGATTCTAAATTCAAATTCTCTATAGAAAATTTGAATTAAGAATCTAGAGAATTTGAATTTAGAATCTGCTAAGCAGTTGCTAAACATCGTCGATTTTATTATGAATAAGGCCATAAATCTAAAACACGGTTCGGATGATTGGTCAGAAGAGTCGGCAATTACTCTTTAAAAAACAACATAGACTTACATACAATATTATTTATCTAGACTCACTGACAATATTTGCATGTAACAACAAAAAATATATAATATTATAGCTTAATTATGAGTGACATAGTAAATAAATAAACAAACTCAAGCGGACCAATCCCCACAAGCACCATCTGTTCACAAGTAGGTATGACGCACGTGCCAGGCAATGGCAGCCATCGACCTCCTTGCCATACTTACATAAAAACTCTACAATTGTATATAGTATACAAATTTTTTATGTATTTTTGTATTAGTTTAAGAATAAAATTGTTAAAAATTTGAAAAAAAAAAACCAATATAGTCAGATGGTCTAAAAATATTTAAAAATGTAACCTTGCTGAGTTTCTTGCCGGTTCTTCTCAGTTGAAGGCTGACTTCCGAACCGGTGGTAACTTCTGTAATTCGACCTTCATAAGTGCCCTTCTAGGGCCTAAACTGAATAAATGGTTTGAATTTGACTAATGTTCCCTGCGGTTTCACCCACGTTCCCAAGGGAATCCTTTAGGGTTTAAATTTTAAAAAAGCATTCTTAACGGATCCCTACTCCCTATGAAAAATCTACCTGCCAAATTGCAAGTTTTTAGCATTCATACTTTCTGAGATTTCAATGTGTAGTGTAATCAAGTGGTATTTCGTTTTATTAGCAAGGTAAGTAGAAAATGGTGACACTTGTACTAAGGTAATTTTTGTATATTTGGTAGGTAACCCGCCCACCAATCTCTCCCTAATGTTTGCCTTACTAACCGGACATCCTGTATTTTGGGCAACGACAATTTGGGGCTCCACTGAAAATCAGCATAATATACTGAGTTGGTATCCTTTTTAGCATCACATCACAAATAATTGAATTATTTATTTTGCTTTTACTGTGTCTTATTGTTATAATATGTGCTTGTTGAATTATTTATTTGTTTTCCCGCTATTTACTGTATTATTATTATTTTCTGTAAGCTTTTGTTTGTTGTTCTCTCAAAACTGTCTCAAATTGTGTTGGGTAACACTAGTTATTTTTTTAAAGTTTTATTCACAAAGCTACAAAGGCAATAAAATTTTACGACTCATACCTGCTAGCCAAAATATATTATATCTTAAACGAGCACTGAGGCATGTTTACCGTCGGAGCGTTCGAATGCTACTAGATTAAAAGACCACCCAAATGTTCGAGTGGGTAGACATTCGGTAAGGCCAATTTTGGCGCTGATTGTGTATCTTTAGTTATTAGATATCAAAGGTCTATGTCTACATTTAAGCATGTTTGAAGAGGCGCATTAAAATAAAAAACACATTAGGGAGTTATTGAAAAGGCTGATAGCCACTTAATAAAATAATACTTATAAATTAATTGATGATATAATTTTAGCGTTGACTGTTAATCTATTACGTTTCATAACTACATCACTGAAGCCAGATATTCCTTCAACTCGGAATGTTCCATTATGTTTCTACAACACATCGTATCAAATATCACACACCTTTATTGTTGTCGAACGTTTTTTCGATAGAGGACTTCAGATTACATTAGTACCTTGTGTATCACATTATTTCGTAAGTAATACGTTTCAAAATACAATTATTTTCCTACTCGTGTTTTTCTTTCATCTATACCTATACTCGAACCTATAAAAGCGATTAATTTATAAATGCTAAAAGCTTGAAATTAGACAGGTCCTTATAAGATCCGCCAAGGAAGGATCTTTGAAAATGAAACCCCTAAATGGTTTCCGCTGAAACGCGGATAAAACCACGGGGGACAGTTAGTATTGAAGGGGGAGGATGCATGGAATTGCTAACCCTAAAAATCTTGGCTTATATGTAATGGAATTTTCAGCTTATATTGGTATACATACAATACGAGTATGTGCAGAATCTGCAAATTAATACAGCTGAACACGCAAACTTTTTAACAATAAACATGCAGATTAATTTAGCGATGAACAATTTCCAAGAATATTTTTGTTTGATTTATCTTACGTTCACTAGAAATTGTTAGCATTAGATCGGAACTGTACTATTATTAGTACGCTGTAAGGGTCAATGTCTATTTTATTACAGTGATTTCACATGATGAATCACGTCAAACTGAGTCTGTAAAATATCATGGGACATTTCACACTCGGCCATCTGATCCCAAACCAAGCAGAGCTTGTTCTATGGAAACCAAATAAACTGATATACTACATATAGGTACTAATTCTTAAATAGATAATGAACTTGAGCTTACGCTGAAGGAAAACATTTTAACCTCTATTTCATGCGTCTTAGAGACGTAGTTTTGAGATTTGCGCACGAGGTGTCTTGTATAGAAATGGGTGGTTATGTAATGAACCCGAATATCTTTGAAATAATTAACCAGAAGTTTATAAAGTAGACCGGCAGGATAGTTGTTGAAACCTAATAGACATCGTAGTCGATTTAAAACACAAGATTGCTTTAATATGCAGCTTTTTGATGTGTACCTATTCCGAACCGGTGGTAGAGTCAATTGTAACGTTCATAAGTGGCTTACCAGGGCCTAAACTGAATGAATGAGTTTTGAGTTTGAGTTTGATGTAAATAAATATAATAATAATAATACATAAACATTTAATATTTACAACAAATGTACAATTACAATACATAAAAAACATCTTCGAGGCTGCCGCTGCTGCCGATCGGCAAGGTTCCCAGAAGGCTGGCAGCGTTTCCTCTTTGGATGGCCAAGCTGATGCGTTGGCGGAAAAAGCTCCCCGCCCGCCGGTCACCCGAGGCCTCGATTAATTTTTTACATAAAATATTTGCGAAACGACGAGCTTCAGACCCCCACGGAATAATTAATGTGAAGTAATTGTAGTGAAGTTACACAATAGAAACTGAACTGAAAGTGCTCATTACGTCAGTCATATATGTAGGTAGATAGATACCTATTGAATTTCATTCAACTATATTCTAATTAGTTATAAATCATATTTAGATAACGTAATAGATAACTGTCAAGTCATATCTAAAAGCTAAATATGCGTCCTTAAGCTAGGTTCATAAAATGGACACAAACAAAGATAGAAGGAGCAACCTGCTACGACCGTTATATTAACGAATAATTAAATGACGACAATGCGTGCAGGACACAATCTTGCCGACTCTTCTCAGCAAAAGCAACCTTTCGAACCGTGTGTTAAAAGTCTGCCAATTTATGAAAGCCTGTATTTAAGAGATTAAACTGATAAAGGTAGATAATAAGTTTGATTAATTTAGCAAATCATATAATTTATAACTTTTTAATATGCCTAGTACCTATTCACTTCCTAAATTCATATTATTACCAAAATTAAAACCTAAGTTTTAAAATATTTCTTTTAGACCGTCTCTCGTTCCTAATAAGAAATAAACATCTAATAACATCGAAATAAACTTAGGCAGGTTATCGTAGATAGCGGAGAATTTAGAAATACCGACGGACAGACAGACGGAGAAGAGAGTGATTTTATAAGGATTCCATTTTTATCTTTTGAGGTAATATACCCTAATAAAAAATAATGTGTATCGAACTTAGGCCAAGAAAACGGTATTTTTGTTTAGGGTCTTATAAATAGGGTAGTGTCCTGGGTCAATAAAAATGAATTCTAATTAGTCCGTCAGTGAGATTATCAAAAAATATTGGACACGTATTTTTTGCTTTATCAAATCAATAAAAATATACAAAGTTATAGCGCATCAAAGTATAGGAGTGGGGGCTTGTGACGTCACTTCGTGGTAAAATTTGTACCACGGTGTGACGTCACGCGAAATTTCAACGCACTGTATCCTCGTCATTTTTCGTTTACGGAACAAAATAAAAAATACATGTCCAATATTTTTTGGTAAAACACAACCCTATTATGACATGTTGTCAATTACCGTGCTGAGTTACTTGCTGTCTTCTCAGTTTAAGTGTATCCGAACCTGTGGTAGAGTCAATTCTAACGTAAGTGTCTTATCAATGCCTAAACTGAGTAAATGAGCTTGAGTTTGAGGATCATAGATTTCTTTTCGGGGCTAACGCTTTTAACCCATATTTTATTGAGTAAATTTTTCGTAAATTTTGTGTTCACCTTCACATAACACACTAATAAAATTGTTAGCCGTACTACGCTCATAAACTTCTTTTCATTTCAATTTAAATTATTTCTAAAAAAAAAAAAAATTGCACGAACATGTAGCGTAACAATTGATTTACCTATATAAGGCCCGATTCACATATTAATTAGTTAAGTATCGAACTTTGGATGATAGAACATATTGATTACTTCATTAAACTTTTTATTGGGAGTTTCGAAGCATGACTAAAATAGCTGACATAATGCCAGTGAGCGTTCATTTCAAATCTGTTCGCAATTAAGGTAATCTAAATAATAATATATAAAGCTCCAATCACACCAATGATGACGTACAGGTTTCCAGATACCAACCCTCAAGCTGTGACGCAAATAACCGCCAGTCCTTCATAAACAGCCGGCGGTGTCTGTTTATATCAGTATCCTGCAAACACTATTCAATAAGGAATATGCATGTATTTTTTTATATTTTTATTCAATAGTAAAAAAAACAATGTCGAAAAAGTTATTTAAAAGAAAGTTAAAATTTCATTCGAACCATTTTGCCGCGCTTGGACTAATATAGACTTTTTTTTTTTGCTGGCAATCATCCTTTTAGGATATTTCTGCCAATGTCAAAGTATTTGAAATGGTCTTGGTCTATTTGTCATAGTTTTAGTATTTAGTCAATACAAAGTCTTTCAATCGCATACATTTTCTTCAGTTTCAATTTCTTCTTTTATGTTATAGTCACATTCTCAAACTCACTGTAATGTCCAGTCCTCGTCCATACATGTCCAGTCAAGCTTAGTGAAATTGGCGGTTGTTCCACTAAAACATTCACGGACTTTTTGGGACAACCTGGAAAGTCACGATACACGCTTTCATTTCATTTCACCTCACTTGTGCACTTAGATTGATCATTATTGGATAAAACACCACCGAAATTATTCAATAAAACTCAAAATACACGAATTTAATGAAAATAAAACGAAAACGCAACGTCACTCTGCAAGTTCCCGCCAAAAAAGTCCTATTATAGACTTTGACGTCACACACGTCAAAGTCCACCATTTTTCAATATTCTTCTTCTATGTTCAAGTCACGTTATATTGTTTTGTGTCAGTTCAGGATTAGCCCATAAGCAAATTGAGCAATTGCTTAGGGCATCACACCTCGGGGGACACCATGAACAGCAATAGAAACATATTTACAACACGGCGATTTTGTGCTTCAGTGCCACTTGCAGCTAGAGCAAAACGATACAGCCATAATAATTATCAGTACGTTAGGAAATATTGATATGGCAACATTAGAATTTAACTTATTTTATTTTATCTCTTATGTACAAACTATAAGGTACGAGTACATAATGATCTATCTAGTAATAAATATCTACGTTTATTTTCTTTTAAAGACCGAAACTGGTTTACTAGTAGAATAGGGGGATCGGATCACAAACGTGGATTTCTTAGGGCATCAAGTTTTGTTAATGCATAGGTTATGGGTTCGGTAGCTTTGACATTTCTTTGTTGTCATAGACTTTGACGTTAGTCAGCGCGGCAATGCTTGAAAGCACCTTAGGATGCGTCCGTCGGGCAGTGATTAGGGGCAAAATTGTATTTATATGTTTTTAAAGGGGAATGCCCAAGCTTCATAGTGTCTTGGGCCCAGCATGGACAGCAAAAATTTGTATCTTAATTGAGAGTTTTAAAATCACATGTATATCAGATATCTAAAAAATATATAAAAATGGCCGCCATTGTTTTGAAATAGAAGAAAACAATGAACATTTTGAGGTTATTTTACAGTATGAGAATACGTCTTTCTGTATACTTAGGTATGCCTGATGTATAAAATATAACTCTCATTATATTTTACTTACCGATTTGTAGTTATTGGGGTAGGTACATAAAAAAATACAAGTTTTTTCATATATATACTATGCTATATTTTCATTCCGTATCAATATCCTCTTTATTTTCATATATGACTAATATGTCATCTAAAAATGGTGCAGGAGGTAATATATTAGGCTCATACCTAGCCCAACCAATATACCAAAGTACAGTCATTATGTGGGAGCAACAACCTACCATGTGTTTTCCAACTATACAGTTACAATAATATTGTTGGATTGCATCCCTCTCATGACTATCATTATTTATTAAAATATAAACAAAATATATTATATTATATATTATAAAATAACCTTTGCGGCTATTATTTAGTCGAGGAACCTCTTGCAGTGTTTGTCTAAACTGATGCTTAGCCATTCCAAGCCAGTAATAGACTAAATGGTCATCAATATCTTCAATATTTTCAAAATCAATATTATTGCCTAACTGGTTTTTTAACAGCATTGCAAAATCTTCAATGAAGTCAGCAGAGAAGGTATGGTTTCCATTTTCTACATTTACTAAACCATCCCATGTATTGCTTCTTAAAAGGATGTTACAAATATGGCAGTTTTGTTGAACATAAAATGATAAATCACAAAACAATCTCACACATTATAATGAAGTAGGGATACATATTCTTTCACCTCCATGGCAGTCAAGAAAAACACAATGACATTCCGTAGTAACAGCTCTTGTATAGTTGGGTAGAATTATTCCTGCTTCATTAGTGGCAGCTAACGATGTGGATGCAGATTCTTGCACAAAATGTACACCTGACCTGTCACCTCTCTGCCAGTAAGGATGACAGATTCGACTGGAAGATGATACCTGAAAAGTATACTTTATTACTTTACATAATCAGGGTATCTTTTGTAACATGTTTTAATCTTCACTTGTTTTATTTGTTTAGTCCAGTATGCAATGGAAACAAGACACTATAGACATTATTTTGTTTTCAAATCCGTGGGAGCTACTTAATAGAATAAGCATACCTAGCATACTTATTGACACTTAATTAACAAAATGTGATTTGATACTCACCTCTCGAGGTCTAATCCATTCCATTGCCACATTTCTAATGATATTCTCTCTATTTGTACATAATAAATGGCTTATTAGTCGTCTAATTAAGCGACCACAATTAACACAAAGATTTTGATGGCTAGATCTTCCTAGTTCTTGTTGAGATTCAACAAGGCTTGCACTAACTTCCTCCCAGCAGTTGTAGCAAACAAGATTATCCCTTGATACCTGTAAATAATAACAGAACCTGTAACTTCTTGTACATTGTAGGTAATACCAAACATTTATTATTGTGTCTTTTAATTATTTATTTACCTGTCGTGGTGCAACCCATTGCTGTACTATAGTTAGGTTTTCCTGGGGCTCCAAGCATGTCTTTGAATCCCCACCAGGTTAAAACCACAATAACACAATGTTCTTCAGGCATATTAGAATGAAACACTTGTTCAAAGTCCAAAAATGAATGCAGCAAGGATCCGTGATTCCAAAACCAAAGTCGTCGTTGATTGTGAGTACTGCGTCCGTAAAACAATGCCAAAGGTCGTAGGTAGTAAAATAAACCGGAATCGAAATCAAAACACATCCACATTGAGCGTAAGCAACAAGTGAAGAAGTCAAATAGAATAATAAATAAACACTACTGGAAGAATTGAGTGAAGTAACAAAATGACATTTCATTCATTATCATTAGAAGTGTTGTCACTCAGGAAAAAAATATATCAATACATTCGATAAATCGATTTTTTTTTTCGTAGGTAAAAAAATCTTTAGATTCAAAAAAATGTTTTTAAACTACGTACCTATTAATTATGACATAGCTTGTAAGTTATGTTACTGTTATATATATGTTATAATAAGCAAAGTGATATTTGTACTTTAGTTGAATGTAGAATTTTTATTAAAATCGATTATTCATATCGATAAAACAAATCACAAATAACTTGTTTATAATGCTGGCAACATTTACCCACTTATCATTCGACGATTTTTAAATGAAATGAATAAAAATACTTTTAATAAACAAAATATTGTTTCATATAGTGGCGCCTGTTTAAGTATATGCAAAATTAATGTTAAAAAATTACAAAATTAATGCATATAATTGTTTTCTCGGTAGGTAATGTCCACGGTGGGCCCAAATCGGGCTTTCCCCTTTCGCTGTGTAGTTTTATTTTGTATATAATAATTAACTTCATTTTCTTTTAAGTAAATAAAAAAAACATTTATGTATTCAATAGATTTTATAGGGTTTCATTAGGTACAGCAATGCTCTGCATCATATAATAGTGCCTACAGAGAAAACAGATTTTAGTCATAAAAAATCTAGCCATATTACACATTTCTGAGGAAATTGTGGTTTCAAACCAATGCAATAATACAGGATATGACGTAAATAAGATAATTATCTATTTGTTATTCCATGAATCTGTAATTTGTAATGAAACGGTAATACCAGTTCACTAAATATTAATGCATTATCTGAAGGATTACAAAAAACGGAAGTTTACCTACTTAGACGATAATTATTCTACAACTGAAATGAATATTTTTGTGATGATTATCGGTTTGCAGATGCTGTAGTTTGATGAGAGGAGACATATACCTAGAGCTAGGAGTGAGTTAGTGAGGCGATGGTGGCGAGGATAGCTCAGTAGTAGTGACGTGGTATACCACGGCGAAGGTCGTGGGTTCGAATCCTGCAATGAGCTTGAGTTTTCAGTGAAGGAAAACATCGTAAGGAAATCATAGCACGGTAGTTTTTATACTTTGTAGTACTCGACTGGTTAGCCACCTTCAAGTTGAAAATCTGTCGCCAAGCACCTGTTGGTGTGTTCCGGCTGATGCACTTTAGAGTCAGTTGCCTTTAAGGCCAATGCCTTAAAGGCGAAAACGGCACCGGCGTTCGATTCGCGATTCGAGCAATCCATTTGAATTACCCGACACAGAATTCCGCCGACACTCGGCGACGTCAGCCGAAGACGCGCGTCGGCCGACACCGACTGCAGTCGACGGCTGCTGCCGACACCGACTGTCGACGGCTGACGCCGACGTGCTCCTACGGCAGTCGACGGCTGACGCCAACGTGCTCCTACGGCAGTCGATTATCCACCCATATCGCCATACTCGGAGAGTGGATAAAACTGACAGAGGGAAATAGCATTTTGTCCTCTCCCCGGGTATAGTTTATCCACCCATGTCGCCATGCTCGGGAGGGTGGATAAAACTGACAGGGGGAAATAGCATTTTGTCCTCTCCCCGGGGATAGTTTATCCAGCAATGTCGCCATGCTCGGGAGGATGGATAAAACTGACAGGGGAAATAGCATTTTGTCCTCTCCCCGTGGATAAAATATTTCCGGCCATGCTAGCCCTGTTGGTATTGCTAATGTCTGTAGGCGACGGTAGGTGGCGAGTGGTTTTCTATCGGTTAACTATGCGGTCTGAGGTCATCTTTAAGACCTCCTTCTTCTTTAAGACCCGTTGCAAAGCACGGCTCGGTGTCTTTTTGTTAAAAAAATCTAATGACGGTACCTCTAGGTTTCTTTATCACTTACAGCCTTTGGTGATCAAAGCTTACAGCTTATCAAGCTTACAGCTTATCAAGCTTACAAATCTCAGAACATATAAATGCTACAAACTTGAAATTTGGAGTAGTAGGTACTCATAGAAAGTCGTCCCTATGAAGATTCTACATATCAAATTGCTAAGAAAGGATTTTTGAAAATCCAACCCCTAACTAACTAAAGGGTTCCTTGGGGAATGTGGGTGTAAGCTAGTTACTGTATATCTACAGCTCATGTTTTTTTTTTATACCACAAGTGACAACGAAGCTGACGGGTCACCTGCTGGTAAGACACTACCGTCGCCTATAGACATTAGCAATACCAAGGGGATTGCCAAAGTGTTGTACACCTTATTACAATGCCTTAAAGGCAACTGGCTCTCAAGTGCAACTGCCGGAACACACCAACAGGTGCTTAGCGACAGATTTTCAACTGAGGGTGGTAGCCAGCCAGTCGAGCACTAAAGTACTCTACCACTGTGCTATGGTTTCCTCACGATGTTTTCCTTCACCGAAAGCTCAAGCCCATTGTAGGATTCGAACCCACGTCCTTCGCCGCGGTATCCGACGTCACTACCACTGAGCTATCATCGCCTTATCCTCTCGTATCCTTCTTATCCATCGTGTATCCTAAACTTTTCGGTACTCTATCAACAAGCATGTTTACATATGTAGCTCTAATTTATACGGTCTGAACGAAAATATTATTTTAACCTTCGGTCTGACTGGTTGGTTGATTTGATTGATGAATTTATCAACCCGGTATGCGGTGGATATCGTAAGGGCGTGCCGGGAGTATGACCAGATCTCACCTGACATACCAATAAACCACGCACCTATTTCAGTACATCAACCAAAATATTGATTGTGCTGTCAGTATCGTACGGGCCGGTTGGCGCGCACTACCTATCACGTCGCAGGTCGTGGGTTCGATTCCCATCCAGGACAGATATTTGTGTGCATGAACATGTCTGTTTGTCCTGAGTCTGGGTGTAATTATCTATTTAAGTATGTATTTACAAAAAAAAAGTTGTATAATATGTAGTATATCAGTCATCTGGTTTCCATATTACAAGCTCTGCTTAGTTTGGGATCAGATAGCCGTGTGTGAAAAATGTCCGAGAATATTTATTTATCTTACTAATATTATAAATGTGAAAGTTTGGATGGATGAAATTTTGTATAGAGATAGATTATAGTCTGGAATAGCACATAGGCTACTTTTTATCCCGTGAAAAGATAAGATCTCTCGAGAACGCGGGTGAAACCGCGCGGAACAGCTAGTAATATTATAAAGAGGTAAAGTTTATGGAGTTGTAGGGGGTAATCTCTGGATCTCCTGAACCGATTTTGAAAATTCTTTTACCACGAAAGCCACGTTATTTGAGAGTGTCATTCTAAACTATATTTTTATCCCGGGAAAAGATAAGATCCCACGGGAACGCGGGTGAAACCGCGGGGTACAGCTAGTTACAAATAAACAAACAATAAATCTAATCTGTTATTTTTATAATATCAATTTAGTTTGATCCTGAATTACGTGCCCAAAAGTGCCGATTTTCAGTTAGTCAAATATCTCTAACTTAATACTTAACACGTAATGAACAAAGTTCTAGATCTAATGAGATCAAATTGAAATACTGAAATTATTACTAACTAGCTTTCCCCGCGGTTTCACCCGCGTTCCCGTGGGTTCTTATCTTTTCCCGGGATAAAAATATAGCTTTTGACACTCACAAATAACGTGGGTTTCGAAATCGGTTCAGTAGATCTAGAGATTACCCCCTACAACCTCACAAACATAACCTCTTTATAGTATTAGTATAGAGTATAGATTAGTATAGATAAATAACCTAACTATCATTAAACAACATAGTTGGCACACATTATTATCTACGCAGTTAATCACACACCTTAAATTCGTCACACCTAGGTACACAAATACTTGATTGAGTAAAATTCTTGTTAATGAAAACTTAACTGAATTGTTCTGAAACTTAAATATTTATGTCAGTGAGTAAAAACTTGCCAAGTAGCTCTATTGAGTAGCAAAAAACTTTTTCACTCCTCTTGCTCAAAAAGACCGTCATTGTAGCGTACCAGAGCGGTGAAAAAATAGCAATTCATCCTCTAGGGGAAAAAGTACTATTTTATTTTTTATTTTTGTGTGTCAAATGACAATGAGCCTACAAAAACGAAAAAGTCTTTAGTCATAAGTAGAATAATCATGAATAAAGACTCGACTTATTACTGTTTCATAAAAAAAGAACTTCATTTTAATTTTGGAAATCTCTGGTAGAATGGATGCAATGTGTTGCGGCTACAGAAGAAACAAAAATAAGAAATTATGAACTACATATTTCATATTGTATTGGATTGTTTTATTTTTTCGCAATCGTAGTGAAAAGTTTAGTGTAACACACGGCGCTAAAACCCATTAAAACTCGGTTTCTATTTAGTCCCTCGCTACTCGGGAGTAAAACTACCTCGTATATAATGGGTCATTTTAGCTCCTTGTATAACAATCTACTATTACATGACAAGAGCTAGACTTTAGAGAACTTCAAAAATACTTGATCTAGTTACATCTCAGAAAGAAAGAAAGAAATATTTATTTTGCTTTAAATGTGGTTAAGTACAATAAGGTCTTAATTCAATTAAAATTCAGCACATTTAGCTTTAATATAAGCATGCAAATATTACCTATATATATAAAATTGGTTAATCATTATGTCCTTTAAATTAATACCTCTAAAAAAAATTACGCATAATAAATGTCAAATACAACTAAACAATACCACAAAACTTGTCAAAGAATTAGGAAAACAAATCATTTATGTCATAATTTTTTTTTTGATTTTCACCATTTAACTAATTTACATTTAAAATGTGTCAGCGGAAGTGATTTAATATAATCTGGTATCGCGTTATACTCGTACACTTTTATACACATTGCAAAACATTGTTTCTGATAAAGAGCAATTCGAGGCGGAATGTCACAGACCAATCGATTTGGATTCCTCGTGTTTCTAGGGAAAACTCATTCTTTTTTGTACGCTTTCTCTGGACAAACTGTTCATGCACACAAATGTTTGACCTGGATATCGAACCCATGACCCTAGGCGTTGCAGGTAGTGTATCTACCAACCACGCCAACTGGCCGTCAATATATGGTAGGTACCTAAAGTTACCTAAGGAGACGTACATTACACAGAGTTTTCGTCTAGGTATCTGTTCGGGAAATATTTGCTGCTCTTATAGGAAATCAGAATGTATATTGTACGTATTCAAAACAACCGGATTAAATTTCGAACTTACAAAATGAGGTACAGGTCGGTGGTAGGTATAGGGATGCGCCATCCCCTGGCTGGATATCCCGCCCTCCGGGATTCCAGGAAACTCATGACCGTTTTCTGAGAAGTCTCGCTGAGCCAGACACTGTATACACAACACGCACGACACAAACACACTTGCACATATTTGCACACAAATCACTTTCATTTTAAACCTCACAACTCACATACAAAAGACATATGGCTTATATTCCTATTCGAACATCGAAATCACTTATGAATCATTTGAGATTTGTCAAATCTAAATACGAATGTACAGTGATTGAAAACGAATGGCGTCACCTCGATGGGCAAATAGCGGAATTGTTTAATGATTATGATAAAAAAAGATATGGTGTGTTTATCAATTTTTTAGTCCAATCTGTAGATAATAGAAGTTTTCACACTCGAGATTCGTTGACGTTAGATGTCGATACAGCTCAATTGATTAGATTAACGCGTCTATATGTCGCAGCCTACTTAATTAGCCGTTCAATTAACAGCCTAGCCTGTTTACGAAACTGCCTGAATGATATTCAGCCGTAGCGTTTAATACAACATTTAATTAACTGGCTGGATGATGCTTAGGCCATGTTTTGTCTGTACATAATTATGTCACAGGAAATGTGTGCAATCTAGACCAAATACAATATTTATTACAGTGAACAAAAGGTAGGCTAGGCTAGTAGTTAAACGTTATCGATCCAAGTAATTTGCTTAATCTGTTGACTCGCTAGATTAACCTGTCAAACAACTCGTCAACTCGCGCACAGTTTTAAAAAAATCTAAATTCGCGCCCAATTTTCAAACAAATGTCATCGTCTCGATTGTCCCATTTGAGAACCAAGTAGTGCGGACTCTGAAACCCCGATTGTCCCAAGAAAGAACTGACAGGTTAACTGTTTGATTGAATAGCTTACGACATATACATTGTGTGTTTCTATTTATTTTGATACTATATACTTCTAATATCATTTAGGGAACCGCAATTAGGCGATATTGATCACATGGCGATTCGGATCAGTAATAAAATGTTAATTAATTAGTGTTACAGCATAGATTGCCAGTTGCCTTTAAGGCTGCGTTTCCACTGAAGATGTGTAGCGAGGGATGTGTTTTAGGCTACCAATAGGATCGCTTCATTATTTCTATGACGTGATATAATGTGAAAACGAAACGTTACTATTGGCGGGCTAAAACACATCCCTCGCTACGCATTAGCGGTGGAAACGCACCCTAAGACTTTGAAAAAGGTCGACAGTACATTGGCATATCTATAGGCGATGGTAGTCATTTCCGCCTGGCTGCTTGATACACTTCTGACATAAAATAATCATAAATCATACCACACTGACAGCATATTCATTCTAATGTTCAACAAATACCCTGGGACATTTTTTTACGCGCGCTCGTTATCCTACTAATGTTATGTTTGGATGTATGTTTGTACGTTTGGTGCTCAATCACGCAAAAACGGTTGATCGGATTTTGATGAAACTTGGTACTTTTTAACCCAGGAAAAGATAAGATCCCTCAGGAACGTTTGTGAAACCGCGGGGCGTAAAACTAGAAATACATAATATTAATATCATAGCAATAAATCATTCAAATAATATGTCTATTCTGAAACTCACAAAATCCTCATGGTTAGATATCGCCGTGGAATGCATCAAAGAGAAAGAAGCAAATCTTATAATAGAACACCATAAACAACCATTAAAAAACGGTTACAGAAGAGTCATGAATTACGTGTAGTAAAATAACTGATATAAGATCCGTAATGATTGCTGGATAATAATGTATGTACCAAGCGTGCATACATTACGTGAGCGTAAAAATATAGGCACACTGGATCAATGTAAGATCAAAATAAAACTATTTGGTTTTATTACATCGACTAGCTGTCCTCCGCGGTTTCACCCGCATTCCCGTGGGATTTTATCTTTTCCCGGAATAAAAATATAGCATAGATAAAAATTTCTACAAAAAAATCAGGAATAATATGAAATCAGAGACCTAATTTAACAAAAATACTCGATACTAAAAATCTCAGCTAAAAATACTTACATAAAGGATATGACGCGTATCTGCGTTTACTTCTTCTGATGACGTTACGAATTGTATCTCATCTGTTGACTCCAAATTCATTGGGTATCCCGGCTCGGTTGTCGTCACCGTCGCCTCTGTTCCGGACTGTCCCAAAAACTCCGGGATAATACTTATCACACTTTTCCCGGGTAAAAATGAAACGGCACTGGGACTCGCGTCTCTCCCGGACCAAAGCAGCATTACGACAATGCATATTGAGATTTGCCATTTCTTCATTGTGCTATCTACATTCTATTGCCACTTGAAATGTCTCACTTCCACTTACAAAAACCCTTCTGAAATTATGTCGTTATTTATAATTATATTGAATATTGTTTTAGACGCGTTATAGGTAGATCTGAAATGACATTCCTTTTCAGCATATTTGTACAGGAAAATTTTAGCCTAATTAACATAACGTTAAGGTTTATAATTCGATATTTGTAAGGCTTTAGACTGCGCCTTTTTTATCCGTTTATTCAGCGCGTATTTTATTTTATTTAACGACGGTAGAAAGGACGGGTTTATTTAAAACTTGGGATTACAGACTCGGTTTAAATCTTATCATGTAATGAGGCCATCAAAGTTTTTCCTTTTTTGAAAAAAATTAAAAAAATAATTGGACGTTTTTACGCGTTTTTTTTTAATTAAAAAATTTAATCCTTAAAATTTTAAGTCAGTTTATTCCGCTAAAACAAATATAAGCTTAAAGTTTAAAGAAGAAACATAAGATTGGGCACAAACGACAGTACCTACCTAAAACTTGAGCCAAAATATTTGTATTCTTTGCCTGTCTGTAGTAAGTATAACTAACTTCATTCGTTTTTAGACTAAAGCCATATTGAATTCCAATCTGCACCAACCACATACGAGTCAGTATAATTATTTTTCTTTCGTTCTATTTACCTGTGTAAAAAGAAAAGTTTATTGCTACGTTGTTTAGGTTGAAGCATTTTAAATTCTAGCTCTATACTTATGAGATTATTTTCAGTCCATATAACCAATCTATATAAAGATGAAGAAACTCATGTTATTTTCAAAACTTGATCAACAAAATGTGCGGATGTAAGACAAAAAATTATCGATAATAATCGCGTAACAAACATACAAAAAAAAAACATACAGTCGAATTGTAAACCTCCTCCTTTTTTGAAGTCGGTTAAAAATCGAAAAAAGAAGTTGATTGGCAATCTCAGAAATCAAGGCACTTTAATTTAAAAAAAAAATTAAAACCTCACCTTTTGGTTTTTTATTGTTTCTTTTTAAGTGAACTATGTATTTTCTTCAAAGTAATGTCATTAGAAAAGTCCACCTACTGACAAGATAAAAATAAATTACTATATCGAACAGAAACCTGGTACAAAATAACTAAACTACTAAAAATTTATTTATTTTTGATCTGTTACCTTTAAAACTGGGTCGTTGATGTAGATTTTTTTGCATGTTTTATTAAATTTAATGATTTATTCTACAAACTCTCCAAAATAACTATGGGTCTATCTCTTTTCGTTGTTAAGATATTCACCGCCAAAGATCATTGCAATATCATAATTTTATTTATGTCATTAATCAGCTTAAATAGTATTTAAACAGTTTAAAGGCCTTTTAAGATGTGTCCATGAATGAGTACCTAATTTAAAATATTGATAAGAGCCAAGATGTTCATCTTTGTTTCAAGTCCGAAGATTTTATTATTCCTGTTCAGTTAGTAGTTTCGAACCACTAAGTGCTACCTATACGATCAAAGAGGATTTATTGCACGTGTCTCATCAAAAATCATATAGGTACGTACCTAACTGCCAGTCTGGTGGATTCATAGTCGCTTTTCTAATACTAGCCTTGATTAGTCAGAATGAATAGCTAGATAATGGTACCGACTCTCTTGTTTATTTGTCTTTTTCTTACAAATATAATTTAAAAAAAGGATAGAAAATATTTAAGGTCACTTTAGTTTATTTTAGCAATTCTTTCTTCGTCCTCTTTCCTCAATGGCCACGTCTGACCGTCACCATGTCTATTGTCTATGTCAGGCATGCTAATACTGTTACTTCGTATAACTTTTTTTTCGTATTTAAGGGAATCGTGTTATTTTTCATTACTTCTTTCAATCCCGAATATTTTTTCAAGGCTAAATTTATCCTTTCCAGTGTTATTTTATTTAAGAATTGCTATCTGCCGACGAAAACAATGATGCAGCGTGTTAGTTAGCAGGTTGCAGCCAAGGCTGCAGGATACAAATGAAGCTATGGATGGAAATAGATGTAGAAGATTAAGGGTCGTTTCTCGGTCATTTTCATTTCACAACAAAAACACAATAAAAGTTAATTTCTTAGGTGTCTTATACGTCAGTTAGATGCCGCATTGTCAGTGTTTGTAGATTCGAACCCCACCAAGTTTGAGGTCAAGCTTTCCGCGAAGTAAAAAGCTCCAAACTTGTACCCTAAGGTTGACATATCATTAACATAGGTGTGAGTTCGCGTTACCTGACAGCCAGTGCACGTAAACCCTGATTTGGGAATAAGGTTTTTGAAAATAAAATTGTAGAAATATTGACTTTTCTTGGTGGGTAATTCTAACATAAAACGTCAACAAATAGGAGTTTTATGTAACTATAGTATTTAAAAAAAAATATTTTACAGATAATGAAAATTCCTGTAAAACTCTACGAAACCGTGCAGAAATTGCGGAAAAATGTACCCAGAAATACCTACTATCAAATCGAACACTTATATTTTTAAACATTTATATTTATTTTTAATGTTAACACACATATAAATTTCACAAACACTGTATATTGATTAATTTTAAAAAACGGTGTACAATATTATTTGTAAAGATTACGACGAAGTTAGGTTTGATAGGGCGGCACGGGAAACTAATGAGCGCGCCGCCCAAACGGGAGTCGCGGATACACTGGCGGGGGTCGTGTTCCGCTCTTAGCTCGAACACTAGGTACTATTGTTATACTCACTCTCACACAATCGAGAAATTAACGAGTTTTTTATTCCGTTAAAATAAATGTCAAAATCATTGTATTGCATTAGCAGGTGTTTGTTAAAGTAGCCATTACTTCAATTGGTATTAAACGTAGAAATGGATCACATTTTCCAGATAAATACATCGCTTGCGACTACATTTAATGTTCATTTCACGAATAATGTCAGAGATAAAATACCTAAATATTGTGCAATAAGAAATAGCTAGATATTGACATAATAAATACTTTACCTACACAAGTAACACAGCAGAGCGGCAGTAGCAGCCTTCAAATGCTAGATTTTTACAATCGAATATCGAGTGACTTTCAATAGTAGGCGCCGCCCAACAGGTCCACGTGGATGTAAACACATTTTTCGGTTTATCCGGGAGAATTCCACAGCCTCTTTGTTTTAGAAGATATTCGATTGTACATCACAAGACATTTAATGGGACGCTACGAATGTTCTGGGTTCATTTTGAGAATCTCTGTATTTTCATGTAAAAATAATTATTCCATCTCTCGAAGTCCTTTTTTCTATGAATGTGTGAGTGCGGCAAGCACGTGCAAATTGTTTTTGTGTGCGTCAATCTGGGATCACAAGGGGGGCTAATTCCGCTACATTCGCAGCTGCGAATATGCTTCATATACTTATGATGTACATAAATCATGTACTGGGTTTCCAATGCTGTTTGCAATGCTTCTGTGTAATGTAGTAATTTTTCAGCAAGTGTCCAGTTACGTAAGTATTTCAATCTTTATCTATCTTCTTCTTATAAATAAAAATGGATCTTCGAAATGTATGTACGCTCATAACTTTCGAATGACTGCACCAAATTGGATGATTGTTTGTTTTATATATTGGTTATTGTGAGGACAAGGTTTGTATAAAATAAAAATTTCCACGGGAACGCGGCTCCCACGCGGACGCGGGTGAAACCGCCGGGGACAGCTAGTATTGAAATTAAAATCTATTATTTAATCAAAAGGTTCAATATCCTAGAATAGGTAATTAACTCCTGATCTAAATAAATGTCTTTAAGAGGGTAAATTCGACTCGATTCATCCAATACTTAGCTCCAATTTTTTTTTGTTGATACCTACACTTGTTGAAAAGGATACTCCAAAAAAATTAGAAGAAAAACACTAAAAGACATTTAATTTACCTAGATTTTTAATCAATCTAAGTGTGTTAATTAAATAGAGTTTTATGTACCTAAAAATACTATGAAAAATGAAGCATCAACTTTTTACGTTATAGTCAAGAACAATATGAAAATGATAAATAAACCCGATAAAAAATATAAACAGCCTACAGACCGCAGCCTTCCATCTAAGCTCTGATATTTACTTACTATCAGCCAATCGATATCAACTATAAACAAAACGGGCAACTAAGTCATCAATAAAACATGTTGCTATGGCAACAGGAGGTAGCGACACCTGAAAATACAGTCCCGTCCTCGGCCCTTACCCTCCGGCATCTTCGTACCTTTTGGTCAGTTAAATTATGATAATTCAAACAGATCTTGTTTCCTTTGTTTCCGTCGAGTTTTCATGATAACGTGTTTTTGTACTATGTATTTTTTTTGCTGTCTACAATTTTGTTCTTTGAGTAGGTACGCAGCAATATTTTCATTTGAGACTCAAATATTTATTATTCGAATGAGTTCTGTGTACTAAACAATGATTCAGTGGGACGTTTCTACTGCTAACCATAAATATGTAGAATTAGCTCTCTTTTCTATTGCGGTTCGTACCTACGCAGCTCTACGAAATGGGGTTCTTCGTAGGGACTTAAAAAAGTTCGGCAACATATTGGCAATGGTCATTACAATGTCTTTAGGCAACGGTGACTCATCATGTAGACCATCTGCCTGTTTATCAATCAAAAATATCACTTACAAATTGGGTTGAGAACCACAAACATAATTTTTTACGGGGTTCGTACTCAAAGGGTAAAAACGGAAACACTATTACTAAGACTCTGCTGTCCATCTGTCTGTCACCAGCCTGGATCTCATGAACCATGATAGCTAGACAGTTGAAATGATCACAGATAATGTAAGTATTTCTGTTACCGCTATAACAAATACAAAAAAAAACTACACAATTTGTACGGAACCCTCGGTGCGAGAGTCCGACTCGCACCTGGCCGGTTTTTCTTCACCCTAAGAGCTCGTTCACACGAGCAGCATGTTGCCGACTGCAGCCGCCGACGCGCGTCGCCGAACGAGCCTTTAGAAATGCTATTAAATTAAAATCTTATTAAAACTTATTTAAGGTAGGTACGGTGGTAGGGTACTTTGTGCACGGTGGTAGGGTACTTTGTAGTACCCGACTGGCTGGCTACCACCCTCAAGTTGAAAATCTGTCGCCAAGCACCTGTCGGTGTGTTCCGACAGCTGCACTTGAGAGCCAGTTCCCATCTAGGCTTTGTGTGCTTACCACCCCACCTTCGGCTACATCATCACTTACCATAGCGAGATTTTAGTCAAACACAAGCCTATCCAGAATAAAAAAAAAAGTGACACATATATTATATATAAGTCGCTGCTTTAATTTTATAGTGACACATCTCAAAAATACACTTTTTTCAGGAGACCAGTTTAAAGAAAACCAAAAAAAGTAATTATTCATATCTTTTATTCTACTAATGATAATCTCTTGGAAATTGCTTAAAGCAACGAATAATCTAATAGAGTTCCGTTATTAGTGACCAACATAGCCTTTTTAGTTTAAAAAACCCCTAAAACTCACGAAAAATCAACATGCTTTTGACATACGTCAAAGAAGCTTTTGTTTTATTATTTTTGACATTAGCATAAACTATGTTATGACCTTTAATTTTACAGCATCTTTTCGTGAACAATGACATAATGCCTAATAGAACAAATGTTTCATCTACACAATTTTTAAACAACGGCTTATTTATATTTGTAAGAAAGAATTCTAGTATTTTATATGTTGAATAATGTCACATTTACAATTACATTACTATTCCAAGTAAACCGAAATATAAAACTGGAATATTTGTATTATATAATGACATTTTTGGTTTTGTATGGCTACAATTATATCAATTTTTAAAGTTGACGAGATCACAAAGAATACTATATAGTATAAAATATATCTTTAACAGAATATAACTTATCTTGCTAACCTCAACAGAATACAGAATTCATACAGAATATACCAGAAACAGTTAAAAATACATACTTTAACAAATAATTTACTTTCATTTTATCAAAATAATAAACAAAATCAATTAAATAACTCCTACAAAAACAAACTAAAGTAGGTTTCAAAAATTGTGTAACAAAGTTTCTCAAAATGTAAAGTCAAAGTCAAAACCATTTATTCAGTTTAGGCCCTAGAAGGGCACTTAAGAAGGTCGAATTACAGGAATTATCACCGGTTCGGAAGTCAGCCTTCAACTGAGAAGAACCGGCAAGAAACTCAGCAAGGTTACATTTTTTAAATATTTTTGGACCATCTGATTATATTGGCTTTATTTTCACATGTTTAACAATTTTATTCTTAAAGTAATACAAAAATACATGATAGTAAAGATGTAATGGGGCATAAAATCGCGGAATAAGTTTTTTGTTTCGTAAAGTACGTAGGCCTTTTTTCTTTTTTTTTAGTATTGTATATTTTCTTAAATATTATATTTTTATTACTGCTGCTACTGTTTCTTTTCTTTTCTATCTTTTCAACTATCACTTTCTTGAAAATATCGCTTTCGTATGAATGTTTATAATAATATGAGTAATTTTCCGTATCACCTGCTTCTACTTTTAAAATGACAATATCTGTTATTTTCACTGTTTCATTTTCTACTTCAACTTCAACTTTCTATATCGATGAAGTCTTTAATGGCTGGGTCCACAGTATGATGATTGTTGTGTTTTCCACGTTGACTTTTTTCAGTAACAGTTCTGGTTGGGCGATCAGATATATCCAAAGTGGCCTTAAAATATTGTTTGCAGACTCTTATACGTTCACTATCCTCTGTCATGTAAAACGCATTATTATCGCCGCTGGTACTCTTATGAACTTTGTAAGAATATTATCTTAGTTTAATAGTTGAAATATGTCGCAATATAAACTCCCTTTGTCTTTGCAGGTCACCTAAGCTCTAATAAGTATCAAAAATCTCTTTTCGCTGAGTTTCTGTTATTTTATTTGTACACTTTTGTTTGAATTTCTCACCACATGGAGCCTGCATTGATTTTTCAGGAAAAAATTTACCATATTTTGATTTAAATAATAAATAATAATAAATATCCTCGGACATTTTTCACAAACAGCTATCTGGTCCCAAACTAAGCAGCACATGTTGTATTTGTTTGTTTGCCATATTTAATATGGAAACCAGATGATTGATATACTACATATACTACTTTTTTTTGTAAATACACACTTAAATAGATAATTACACCCAGACTCAGGACATGTTCATGCACACAAATGTCTGTCCTGGATGGGAATCGAACCCACGACCTGCGGCCTAATACCAATCATGCCAACCGGCCCGTCAAATTTATATTCATGACCTTACGCATGCCCATCTTTCTGAGTTTAGTTTGCGTTTTCATGCACTTTTCATTTCCTGTGATGGATTATCGGATGCCGTGGGATGTGGGCCATCTTGAACGAGGCTTAAAGAATTTTCATCATCAGTGGTGTCTAATACGGTTCCAGAGTTGGTCGACAAATTCAAGCTTTCAAAAGTCTGGCTAGATAACACAGTCTGTGTTGAAAGACAACCGGAGATGTTATTTTCTGCCGCTGGAAACTTATCTGATATGGTAACGCCCGCTACGTCACATCTTTCTAATTCGGAACCCGAGGAACTGCTTGAATCTGAAGAAAAATTGCTGGAATCTGAGGAACTGCTAGAACTAGATGAGCTATTTGAACTAATCTTTTGCTGAGAGCTGCTTAAACTTAGCTGCTAAACTGCGTAGATTAGTTAGGAATGTGTCAGGAATGTGTAGATTTTGTTATGCAGTTGCCAAATTAAGTTGATTCTGTTCAATATTGTCATCAGATTTTTTTATTGAGGACGTCAAGAAGAGAATAGTTTTGGCCTTTTTTGTTGCGTGTTTTTGGTTTTCGAATACTTTTTATGACGTTGTGCTGTGGAATGTTTTCAGCATTTGTTTCAGAACTAGTGGACTCACTTAAATTTAATTTGGTATTTACGTAGTCGTGATCTTTGATACTATCATCGGAACAAAAATTTTGTTCTTCCATTGAAAATTCGTTCAAAGTCTTATCGTTTTGAATCGGCAAAGGTGATACTTTCTTTTCTTTGTATATTTCGGGACTATCAACTCAAAAACTCAAAGTCAAAACTCATTTATAAAGTTTAGGCTCTGGTATGGCACTTATAAACGTTACAATTGACTCTACCACAGCGCACAGGTTTGGAATACTCATACGGAATCATAATCAGACTAATGAGAATCATAATAATATTTAATTTAGAGACATATTGCAAATAAAAATAATGGCACATTAAAAATAATGTATTGAAATTATGTTAAATAATGGCACATAATGTATAAAGTCATTGAGCGAATAACGTAAAAAGTGTCATAATCTGCAAAGAATCATCGTAAATACACTATTTTTGTTACGAAATAGCCACATTTTGTTTTAGTTTCATTATTATAAAATCTTTTTTTTTAATAAAAATCTATTATGAAATATGCTATTTATTTATACTACTTACTTGTTTTGATACCGTCGCAATACTAAATACTACACAATTATTATACCAAAATTTCTTGAATACTGTCACAATACGAAATATAACCTTATTTAAGAAATCATTCCACAAATAACTATGAATTATTTATTTTTATGCCCTTATACTAGAGAAATTCGCAGTTTTATCCAGCGAATACTCGAAGCAATTGGCGTTGTGTCAATGTACCATCAAAATTGCGGTAAATTTCGACCAATCAGATAACGTCATTCAATCACGCCACCAGGCCAATTTTATACATAGGAATGTGAGTTTTATTCACATCATATTATAGGTTGATTTGCGTTGAATCGTAACATTATCAAAAAAGTGCCACATTTTGTAATGTGCCAGTATCAAATTAAAGCAGCGAAGTGTACCTACCTATAAGTTATCTTCAACGATATTATACCTAAGAAAAACGTTAGGTTGAAATCTAATTAGGTAGCTAACTTATACATGTGTCGCGTCGCAGGCGTCAACTCAACAGAATGCACTGTACCTACCGAGAAGTGCGATTAAAAGTTGGTAAGTGACCAAAATTGCCGTAGTATGTTATGATAATAATATATCGTAATGTAGTGTGACATTGCAATACTAAGTTATTTATGTGAGCGTTAGTGTGCCATTTTTGAAGATCGAATGTAGTGTGGATAACCTATCTACACCATTTTATTTTTAATACCATTGGTTGTCTTGTCATATTCGCACTAGAGTTGCGGTTAGACTGTTTAATATCGAATAAGTTTGTGTAAGGGATCCATTACTATCCAGTAGGTATATTTACTGTTATTTTTAGGGTTCCGTACCCAAAGGGTAAAAACGGGATCCTATTACTAAGACTTCGCTGTCTGTCCGTCCGCCTGTCTGTCACCAGGCTGTGTATCTCAAGAACCGCGATAGCTAGACAGTTGAAATTTTCACAAATTATGTATTTCTGTTGCCGCTATAACAACAAATACTAAAAACAAAATAAAATAAATATTTAAGGGGGGCTCCCATACAAAAAACGCTATTTTTTTGCCTTTTTATGCTCGATATCATCACCAGACTATCTCAAGAACCGCGATAGCTAGACAGTTGAAATTTTCACAAATTATGTATTTCTGTTGCCGGTATAACAACAAATACTAAAAACAAAATAAAATAAATATTTAAGGGGGGCTCCCATACAACAAACGCTATTTTTTTGCTCGATATCAATAATGGCAACAGGTAGGCACTTGAAATATTCACAAAATACATAATATTTTTACTTTAATAATAAATAATACAATTAAAATAAAATAAATATTTAAGGGGGGCTCCCATACAACAAACGTGATTTTTTTGCCTTTTTTACGAAACCCTTCGTGCGCGAGTCCGACTCGCACTTGGCCGGTTTTGTTTATGTATTTTTGTGTTAGTTTAAGTATAAAATTGTTAAACATTTGAAAAAAAAAGCCAAATATAGTCAGATGGTCCAAAAATATTAAAAAAATGTAACCTTGCTGAGTTTCTTCTCAGTTGAAAGCTGACTTTGGAACCGGGTAGGTAACTTCTGTAATTCGATCTTCATAAGTGCTTTTCTAGGGCCTACACTGAATAAATAGTTTTGACTTAGACTTATTTAACTACGAAATATAGATAAACCTAGAATAAATTGTAATAAAACAATGAAATTTTATGAAACTTTATTCCTTCACATGTAATAATGCACATCACTTCATCACACAATCCTGGGTATAAAACTCTACTATTGGGTACACGAACACGGTTTCTACAATATTGAACCCTATTTGTTAACACTTACATACTATATCAGTCATACACAATAAGATAGGTAGGCATATCGTCATTTATGCAAAATTTTACAGTGAAGTCCATTTTAAAACTGATCGCTTATGCTAGGAATGGCGAAACTTTATTGGTGAAAATGCAATTTTTATAATTAAAAAAAAGTGGGCCGTGACGTCCCATCAAAGTACTTCACTAGTGAATTTAACGATATAAAATAAAATTTCTTCTCTTTATATGTAAGTCGAAATTGGTACAGCAATTTTGATGTTTACTGGTTATTTAAATAAAAGTAGATTTCTGGTGTGGCAAATTACGTATCTTATATTAGGCTTACATTTTTTTACTTTTAATGTAACCAATAACTTTTTTTATTGACGTGCCCGAATTATTATGTTGGGCGGACTGGCACGCGTGACATTGGTTCGCCATCCCTGCCATATACAATCTCAATAAAACGATATGCCCATATTACATAGTTACATTGAATTATAATTGCTTTGTCCCGTATTTACGAAGAATTAAATTACTCAAAAAACAAATGAAACTTACATAATAGAACTAAATATGCACTTAATTCTATTTCCGAATGTCTAATGAAAAAGTTTTGCTAAGCTCAGCATAAAATAATAAAAATAATGTAGATATATTAAAAAGTATAATAAGGTATATTTATTAATCCAAATAGGTTTTAAATAAACAATACATAATTGATATGTTTGTTTTGGTAGTGTACAAAAAGAGTGTAATGAGTAAACATTTCAAATCTTAGCCTAAAATGGATAAATTTTTATACCAACTTTTTGGGCCCAAATCTTTATATTAAATTCTTAATATATATTTACGTATTATTTTGTATTTCAGCAATATTACCAATAAAATTGTATTTTGAGGATATAAAGCATGAAGGGAAGAGATTAATAAATAAAAATAATAATAAGTAATTACATTAAAAAATATTTTTATTACCAAAAACTCTTCTTAAATAAAATATACAAATCTTACAATAATATTTGATATAAATGGCACAGAAAAAGCAGTAGATACATAAGTAATAAATTAATAGAAAAATGTTATTAGAATTGATTAAATTCGTTGGAAAGGCAAGATTTTTCTAAGTGGATTCGGAAGGGAGTCGTAATTCATCTCAATTCCATTTATAAAACAAAAAATATGAGACAACTAAATCTTTAAACATTCACTCACTCATAAAATATAAGCAATCTCGTTTGTGCATTTCATGAGATTATTAGCGACTAAATTCTAATTATGATAAAACATTTTTGATGACTCCCATCAAAATAATTTCCGAATCCACTATTACTTTACAATAATACCTAAATAGATAGTAAATGTTTAGTAAAAAATCACAGAACAAAAATATTAAAAAAGAACTACATCTAAAATAAATAAACAGTAATATAAACTTTTAACTTATTTAATTAACAAGTTACAAGACTGATATGTATTCTGGTGTCGATTATTCGAGTGTTAATTTGTATCGATATATCGAATCGAAAACACAAAAAACCGTTATGGTTTAAACAGACCTAGTAATTGATATAAAAAAACAGTATTTATTTTTATGTTTTTAACGTGTCAATTTTTTTTATTCGTTTTATTTCGCATTCAAAGTCACTTTTATCTTTAAAAAACAATTATAAAATGTTAGTAATTTAAAGAGAATCTACAAAGATCAATATATGCGTATACACAATGTCCTTAAGATTTTATAGTAGTGGATAATTTTAATGAACACTATTACAAGATTTCTGAACTTAGTCAGTTTATCAGAGTTTTTTTTTATATAATTTCATCTCTCGCATATTATTATAATCTAGTGTTGTATTAATAAATTATGGTTATTTACTCACTGGTTATTCACACTATCACTGTATTTGTATAACAATTGGCAAGGGAGCGCAGTTCTGAGGAACGATCAGTTGGAGCTACTTTCCGATGAAGAATTCAACTGACCTTGAGTATATGCCGTTTGTATAGTCTCACATACAAACTTGTACTGGCTCTGTAAAGAAGAATTCTTATAGAGAAAACTGTATTTTTAGAGGCGTACTGTATTCGCTATGATAATATTGATACACGGATATCTCACTCCATCCCCTTTTGAGTCTCACGAGATTAATGGACGATGACATAGACTCTATAAGGACATGGCAATGCCGGCGTTATCTGAGGCATAGCACGTCTAACGAAACATTACAATAACTTCGTCTGCTACGCGGCGTAGCACTATCTACATCCTCTACGAAACGTAGCACTCCGACTACGACGGCATTGTATTATTAGGGGCCAATAGATTTTATAGTACAAAGCAACGATTTAGTCACAAAAAATCGCACGTCGGTTTTGCAATCAACAAACAGGAAAAATACCAATCCCGCTGACAGTCACGTGCCGTAAATAATATCTCAAAAAGAAATCGCGGAATAAACTGTTACATAAAGATTTTTCAATAATAATATTCGGTGGTAGGGTAATTTGTGGTACTCGACTGGCTGGCTACCACTCTCAAGTTAAAAATCTGTCGCCAAGCGCATGTTGGTGTGTTCCAGCAATTGCACTTGAGAGCCAGTTTGTCTTTAAGGCATTGTAATAAGGTACTTACCATCAGGTGACCCGCCAGCCACGGCATAAAAAAAATCGACGTCATTAACCCTGAGCTATCATCGCTTTAAACTTACCGCATTCTGTATGCACATAGGTCGCATAGTCCTCATAGCGCGTACTAGGTCGAGGGGATAGAGCGGCAGCCTGCGCGCTACTAGTTCCAACGCAGTCTCAGCTAGTATGAGAGCCCCGGTGCGGCCCACGCCGGCTGAACAGTGAACTATCATGGGCGGGTCGAGGACGCGCTCGTCTTCACCTATTTCTTCTTCTACTGTTGTTGGTATCACTGGGGACAAAGTAGGGACGTGACTTTTTCGCGGGAACTTGCGAAGTGACGTTTTCGTTTAATTGATGTATTTTGAGTTATATTGAATAATTTTGGTGGTGTTTTGTCCAATAAAGATCCATCTAAGTGCATAAGTGAAGTGAAATGAAAGCGTGTACGGTGACTTTTCAGGTTTTCCCAAAAAGTCCGTGAAAAGTTTTAGTGAAACGGCCACCAAATACACTAAAACCGGCATTGTAGGGACGAGGACTAGACCACAGAGTACCTTTTATATACTGAGACTAGACTTTGCTGTGAATGTGATATAACGTGACTACCTATATCATAAAAGAAGAATATTACAAATAAAGAAATGGCTTAAAGGTGTAGATACCAAGCCAAAAACAAAAAAAAATCATACCGGGTCGATGGTTCCTCAGCTGCGCACAAAGCCTAGTGAATGCGACGAAAGCGGCGGGGTCATCAGGCACGCCATGGTCCGGCCACGCCGTGTATTGCAGTTGTGTCACATTGCGACATGCACCGGTACTCTCCTAAATAGCACATGAACATTTATATGACACTTGGCGTTAACTTGCGAAGTGACGATGCGTTTTCTCGTGTTTTTTGAGTATTTGGCGTAATGGCCACCAATTTCACTAAAACCTGACCTAACGTGTACGGACGATGACAAATTTTACTGTGAATGTGATATAACGTGTCACTTGAAATTGGCAGAAATATTCTAAAGGATGATTGCCAGCGCAGAAAAGAATAAAAACTCAGTACAGTAATTAACCAACCTTCATAGTGATTTCTCTTCTAATATAATGTCCTTGGTTTTGTTCATTATTGGTAAAGATGTTCAACGAGCTAGTAGCCTTGAGTGGCGTGGTGCCAACCTTGGGCCAGTATTGGTGACACTTGGCGCGCCCTCTCTCGGCCAACACAGTTAACATTACAACTAGACTGCTCTCCGATTCCCACACCATTTGCCAGAAGTCACCCACTGTTGATGCAAGTGGACCTATAAAAAGAAAACACCACCGTTATAATGGAATTCTTAAGTTATCGCGGACTGTATTTTTTTTTCCTTACAATCTCAATAATTTGTGTGGTACAATTCTAGGTCATGTAAGGTATGCATCCATCAATACATTGTTTAATGAAATCCTTAATTTGTTAAAGGTCTTGGGGATGTTTCTTTTTTAATTTTCTGATCATATTTGTCTCTGGCCGTCATAATATTCTGAGCTTGTTCGTTTGGGTGCCACCCATGTGTATTCTTTTTTGTAGCTAATAGTAATAATTGACAGCATTGCCTGACTGATCTATGAAACAGCTTTCTGCCCCACGAATTAAAATTAAATCATAGTCCAAAAATCAAACCTTTTCTCTTTATAACATTAGATGTGTTTGGGATCAGTTAGCCTTGTGTAAAGAACGAAGTAGCATTAGAATATGTATGTATTTACCTTGAGTAGCAATATATGTGAGAATAAGATCCGAAGTAGGTATTTCCATATTGATATAGGAAGCGTTAATATAGTCGCCTGTTGGTCCATTCTTCAGTATCACACGAGTTGAATCATCTGAAGAATAGAAATGATTGTTTTTTTATTACATACTCACTATATTCAGTGCCATTTACGAAGACGCCCCCCCACTTTTTATTATGCAGCATTATTATATTACTACAACACTAGCGAAAAGATGCACACAGCGCTATAAGGGATTAGAAAAAACCGTAAAAATTTTGAAGTTTTTTTTTTAAATGATTTTATTCTGTTTTATAGTATTTATTGTTATAGCAGCAACAGAAATAAATAATCTGTGAAACTTTCAACTGTCCAGCTATCACGGTTCATGAGATATAGCCCGGTGTACAGACAGAAGGACGGACAGTAGAGTCTTAGTAATAGGGTTTCCATAAAAAAGATTCAGGCGCGCCTATAATTACGGACAAGTTAATCACAAGAATTTCCTGCCATCCGACTATGAACCTTAAACGCATACATACATGGTGCAATATCCCTGTATCTGTTCTTGTTGAGGTTGTGGGGCAGGCGCGCGGCGGCGGCCGGCTCGTCGGGCAGGCGCCGCAGCAGCGTGTCGTACTGTGTGAGCGCAGCGCCGGACGCCAGCGAGTCTCCCAGCAGTAATACCGACTGGTGGAGCGCGTCGCCCTCCCAGCGGCCCCGGTCTGCGCCCGCATCCCCGCAGTAGCCGTCCGCGCCCCCGCTGCCGAGCGGCACGAAGCATACGTTCGGCTCCTCCGTGACACCGTCTTCGGCTTCGTATACCGCTGAGAATAATAGTTTAACATTATTATGGCGTGAATTTTGAATTTTCAGTTTAAAATTTAAAATAAAATCGTGTATTTTATTGAAACCTGCGGACGATGACTAACTTTACTGTAAATTTGATATACCAGACATTAACATAAAAATAATATTAATAACTTGAAACTGGCAGAAATGTCCTAAAGGACGATTGCTAGCAAATAAAAAGCAATAGGCGGTGGTGACGTCGGTTTTTTATTAATTTATTTATTAGCTTTGTTTACATAAGTTTTTTAGTGACGTCGGTTAGTGTAACATAAGGTTAATTAGTGATGAAAACGCAACTTCATTGACGGCTCTTTAACTTAATTGGTTAAAAAAGAAAACATATCAAAACAAAAAAATCACTAAGCAGTATTTACATGGAACAATAAAATATGTAAATACTTGAGAAAATCATTTGAAACTAGATATTATTTGGCTTAGAGTTTAACTTACCGTTTGGTTTGACGAGTAGCGTTAGAACACCCCGCGTGTTTCTAATCAGCTGAACAATTTGCTCGTGCGTTAGTTCTTCTACATCCGAACCGTTTATTGATAACACCTGTAACACCACACATTGTTATATTAATCAGCGTGATAAATAAAATGTTTTTACTGTTGATTCTAATGTTGGCACTTATGCTAGTCCATAAGAATAAAATGCTCTGCGAGCACAGATGCATCGATATTTTTGTCGACAACTCTGACTCAACTCTTAGATAATCGATAGATATCGATTGGTTATCGATAAACTGGTTAAATATTTATCGACGATCCATTCTCGCAGGGTTGAAATGACATGTGAAGGCGATGATAGCTCAGAGGTAACTGACGTCGGATAACGCGGCGAAATGAAATTATTCATTTCATTTTCAGTTGTAAGTGACGTCGGATAACGCGCCGATGGTCGTGGGTTCGAATCCTACAATGAGCTTGAGCTTTCGGTGAAGGAAAACATCGTGAGGAAACCATAGCACGGTGGTAGGGTACTTTATAGTACCCGACTGGCTGGCTACCACCCTCAAATTGAAAATCTGTCGCCAAACATCTATCGGTGTATTCCGACAGCTGCACTTGAGAGCCAGTTTCAATCTAGGCTTTGTGTGCTTACCACCTTAGGCCACATCATCACTTACCATGGTTAGATTGTGGTCAAACACAAGCATATCCAGAATTTAAAAAAAAACATATTTCTGGTCTTCTAAAGATGTATAACACATACCTGATCACCTTCCTGCAAATGCACTCGAGTCCTCGAAGCGACCCTGGACACAAGAACCGGCTGTGCACCACCACCTCTCACATTGAACCCAAACAGTCCATCGGACCCTGGGGACAGTCTCACACACACGGGGGGTTCCCCGCCAGTGCCGCTACCTCTGGAAGTGTTGTCTATCACTTCCGCTTCGGAAGGCGAGTCGGATTCGTCAACGTATGATAGGGGGATTCGGAGAGCACGTTCTAGAAAATCGCCCTCGCTGTGGACGAAATTGAACCTTGTTTACATGTTCATGTAGAGATGTATTGCCTTGGCACACCATATTAGGTTTAAATCCCATGACCAGTTTTAGGTTAAGCTTAAAATTGTCAAACATTTGTATTTAAAAACAAAGCCAATGTCGATGTAACCTATCTGAGTTTCTTGCCAGTTCTTCTCAGTTGAAGGCTGACTTCCAAAGCGGTGGAAACATCTGTAGCTTGACATTCATAAGTGCCCTCCTAGGTATAGGTAGGTAATAAATGGTTTTGACTTTGATTTTTATGTTGTGAATGTTATTTCATGTTTTAGATATTTTTTTAAATACGAGTAAAATTATTAATGGCAATGTTTCTATGAAGATTGTCCTAGGATATTATTTCGTTTACAACTTACGCTATAAGATATGTAAGAAAAGGTCTGAACAATATCATCCCGTTCACCGAAACACTAGGGAATACTACAAAAGTGCTACGTGTTAATTCGACTCTGATAAAAACACTGAACATTGAGTTTTAAATCTATATAAGTAAGGTACATATTCACTTGATATCAGGTTGTGGTTGATCGGCGTCTGTCCAGGCGGCCCTCGGCGGTGGTTCAGTGTGTGACGTCACTCGTGAGCCTCGACAAGAGTTGTTTGTTTGTGTGGCCGCCGGGGAAGCGGTACCGCCGGAACGTTCCCTGTTGCGGGAACTACTGCGTCTGCATAAGGTTCAAATCAGTTTGATATTTATATGAAAAATAGTAGTCAACAGGCGATGATAGCTCAGTGGTAGTGACGTCGGATACCGAGGCGTAAGTTGTGGGTTCGAATCCTACAATGAGCTTGAGCTTTCGGTGAAGGAAAACATCGTGAGGAAACCACAGCACGGTGGTAGAGTACTTTGTAGAACCCGACTGGTTGGCTACCACCCTCAAGTTGAAAATCTATCGCCAAGCACCTGTTGGCGTGTTCCGGTAATTGCACTTGAGAGCCAGTTTCCATCTAGGCTTTGTGTACCACCTTCGGCCACATCATCACTTACTATGGTGAGATTGTGGTCAAACACAGGCTTATACAGAATAAAAAAAAAACTGCTCGACCGATTTTTAAAATTCTTTCACCATTAGAAAGCTACATTATCCCTGAGTAACATAGGCTATATTGAAAAGCTAAAATCCCACGGGAACGCGGGTGAAACCGCGGAAGACGGCTAGTTATTTATTAAAATGGGTTCGAATACACTATGTTGCATTTTAATGGTAGTTTTTTTATAAAAAAAAAAAATTGGCAAATTTACTTCCTAAAAACATAGTCATTGTTAGCTTGTAACCTGTAAAGTGTAGTATAGAAACATACCTAACAAAGCTCCTGTTGCTAGATCTAGATCTTCTAGCGTCTTCTAATGCCTGTGTTTCAGTCCGTGGCACAGTGGGGGCAGCTAGCCCCGCTAAAGCACCTAAGGCACCTAAAAGGGGGCGTCGTCGTGGCGCCCTCAAGCGGAAGAATCCGTGACGTTCGACGCTACATCTCCATAACGCCTTCGCTGCCCGACTTGATCGCATGTTGAAGCCAAGAACGGTGTCGTAGGATTCTGACTGCAATTTAAATACATAATAAAGTATGAAATCCCACTAATATTATAAATGTGAAAGTTTGGATGGATGGATGGATGTTTGTTACTCTTTCACGCAAAAACTACGGAATGGATTTTAATGATTCTTGGCACACAGGTAGATCATATCCAGGAATAACACGGGCAAAACCGCGGGGCAGAATACTAGTAATTTATAATTCAATCAAATTACCTGTTCCCTTTTCAACTGTATAAAGAACTGCTTCTTCTTGAACGAAATCTTAACAATTTTACTCCAAGAGAATGTGTTCACTCTGACGTTGTTCTGAAAGACAACTATACCTATTGACGTCACGCCAATAAATATGTCTTTTCCGTTATAATCCTGGAAACAAAAAACTTTATAAATTAAGTCTAAACCAGAGATCCCTAATCTTTTGTCAACAATCAACTTAACATGATTTTCAGATTTTTCAAGGTTGTCGGATTGAACCCCTATTTACATATTTTTTTGCAAGATGGTAGGGTATTTTGTAGTACCCGACTGGCACCCAATCTGGTAGCTGCACTCAAGACACAGTTCCCATCTAGGCTTTGTGTGAACACCTTCGGCGGTCGGCCACATCATCACTTACCATGGTGAGAAGATTGAGAAAAATCCTTTCTTATCGGATACCGATGTCATAATAATTATCTACATTCCGAATTTCAGCGCAATCCGTTCAGTGATTTGAGCTGTGTTGATAGATCAG
Source organism: Ochropacha duplaris (assembly GCA_951361185.1). Classification (NCBI taxonomy): domain Eukaryota; kingdom Metazoa; phylum Arthropoda; class Insecta; order Lepidoptera; family Drepanidae; genus Ochropacha; species Ochropacha duplaris. The sequence goes on from OX592703.1 coordinate 3,218,601, forward strand.
TCAGTCAGTAACAATTGTCTTTTATATTATACAGATTTAGCACTGAACATGTTAAAGTTTAGCATTAAGGCGATGATAGCTCAGTGGTAGTGACTTCGGATACCACGGCGAAGGTCGTGGGTTTGAATCCCACAATGAGCTTGAGCTTTCGGTGAAGGAAAACATCGTGAGGAAACCATAGCACGGTGGTAGGGTACTTTGTAGTTCCCGACATCATCACTTACCATAGTAAGATTGTGGTCAAACACAAGCTTATGCCGAATACAAAAAATACATATGCCTAGTTTGGAGATGACTGTTTGTGAAACGTGTCTTTTTAAGCTGTAATACCTTAGCCGGATGTGACTCCACCCCATAACAGTCCAATCTCTTGGCGTGTTCTAGAAAGTTCGCCTCGGCGTCAGAAGGCGCCTGGCCTCGGTGCAACTTATGCAACTCTCTGATTCGACGCTCGTCCTCGATACTCTGTTTGGGAAGTAGGCACAAATCCGACAGGTAGTTGGGCGGATGCTCTGATACGTTGTAGTCTCCTAGTTCAGCTGAAAATGTATGATAGATCAGTATACCTAAGACCATACCCAAATTCAAATAAAAAAGTTACTCTGTCACAGCAATTTTGCAATGAATTGAATTTATATGATAATAATAACTGTCATGTATTTAATTAATCCATTGAACCTAAATGTTCATATCAGCATATTTACATGATCTATTATGGAAATTCAGAACTGCAATTGATGTTTACTATTTATCACAAAGTTACAAGGAAAATTACGAGGATATGTTAAAATGGGTTAATTTAATCAATAGGTATATTTGTTCACATAAAATGATTGGGTAAAATAATTTATTTTCGCCCGTTGCACCCGTTGGACCCGTGTTCACAGGGTAAAAAGTAGCCTATTTATTACCTACCCCAATAACCGGGCTATCTAACTAAAAATATCAATGGTCGATGGTAGATCACGTTACATATTTTGTAATTATCCATTAATGTTTTTTATGAACTACCTACATGACTGTGTTCTAATAATTGTTAAGTTTCCGTACTCGTTTTGTGAGGTTGAATTGTAACAATTGCCAATTACTTCCTTAATCCTACTAATATTATAAATGTGAAAGTTTTTATGTTTTTATATTACACATGTAGAACATATCGTGGGATAAAGCATAGGATACATTTTATCTCGGGAAAAGATAATTCCTCGAGAATGGGGCGAAAAACGGAAGCACTGTACAATAGCGCCCGCTGATTTGGGGCTTCACTTATGTTTTTTCGTGTAGTACTCTTCGTAGTAAGAACTTTCACCAAGACTTTCTAAACTAATTCATAAAAAAAATTACCACGAAGTTATTTTTTTTACTAATTAGTTGTTCTAACCTAATCAAGCCATGTTGATTCTGAATAGAAAAGATATTTTAAATAAAAAAAAATATATATATATACGTGAATTTGTTAGAAATTTTAAAACTAGGTTTTTTTTCCTCGAAAACTGTGCGTTATTGCGTTAAAAGCCTTGTTGAAATTTCCTACAAGGAACAGTACTACACGAAAAAAAATAAGTGAAGCCCCAAATCAACGGGCGCTCTTGTACAGTGGAGCCCGAAAATCTAGTAGTGTAATAAATAACATACCTTGCACGGTAAAGGAAGCCAGTAACAAAGCAGTGTTCTTAGGTGCAGTCATTCTACCATCGAGCAGCAGCTTCCTAAGTTGTAAACAGAGCAGGTATCTCGTGTACTCCTCGGAGAGACGGGAAGGTTCAGGCGGGTAGAAACGAACAGCCAGCCAGAACTGGGCGTTGACACCAACTTGTTTCTTCACAGATTTACTACCATCTAGCCAACGCTGAAAATATTAACGGTTATTCAATCAAATGTTACATTAAACTGCAATCGTTCTAAATTGCACTGGTAATTATAATTAACGGTGGCTGCCACAAGCGTCATACTTGTGAACACGTGCTGCTTGTGGGGGCTGGTCTGCTTGAGTTTGTTATTTACTAAGTCACAATTAAATTCTATTTATTATTATTATTTTGCCGCATAAAATAAAAAATCATTAAATGTAATAGGTGTATGTTGTTTTTTGAAAAGAGTAATAAAATTGCTGAGTTTATTGCCGGCTCTTCTCATCAAAAGCAACCTTTCGAACCGAGAATTATAGTCTAGAATATTCATAAGTGATTGTAAAGGCCGACTATTTTTTTAACTAGTTTTCACCATGTTTTATTCCACGATATAATTTACCTGTGTGCCAAGTTTCATCAAAATAAATAGTTTAAGATATACAATGGAGGGAGACAACAATTAGAAGGTGGTAATAGGTTCCACTGCCGTTCGACAATAAATTATGATAATGAAATAATGAATTTCATTGACCAATTTGTGTTTGTGTGCCTCACACAGTTTTTTTTTTGGTAGGTATTAATCATATCATTTCTGCTAATTATTTATCTATGTATGAATCATGCATAATATGACTAATATTTTTTGAGTAGCTGTGGCATGGGGGCTTTAATTATGTATTAGATACAAGATATCTGTGTACACAACTCATTATCAATCATTTTTCACGTTCAAGCAATATTTGTCTCTATTATTATTGCCAAAAACAAAATAATTTAAAAAAATAGCAGCCTCCTCCATTTATCCTCCTCCTATTTGAATAGGATAAAGTGACGTAAGTAAACGTATTTTCCGTTTAGTCCAATCCGACTCTTACTTAATGTAACCGAGCGGTTGTTGTTGCTTCCTTGACATTAACAATGGCATTTCGACTAATACAACATAATATATGTTTTAACTATACACCTAAATACTCCAAGAGAAACATTTGTTGGTAAAAACTAGTATAGTAGAATTATTGTAGATAGATTTCCCTATTTCTCACTGTTGGATAAACCAGATTTTTACATACCTACATATGATAATATTCTCTAATTTACTGACATGTACCAAACCACAAATTCTCATTGTGTTATATGGGTTACTATGTTATTTATAACATAACCCAATTAATTCACTTCCTCTCTTTCCAACTAAGCAAGAGTTCAATGGAGTAAAAAAGATGAAGAAAATTTCAATACACTCGCTACGATTTGGATTTTGGGGGTTTCCTGCATGAAAATTATTGCACATTGAAACATAAAACTACAATAAGAAATAATAAGGTGTAATTTCAATTGTAATGTTTGGATAGTTACTTGAGCCGGATGGAGCCGCTCTTGGAATCGATTTAAAAAACTGATTTTGAAAACTATTTAAAAATATGAAATATAACTAATTATTTGTTTGCAAAAAAAAACCAAAAAAGGCTATCTATATCTAAACACAGATGAATATATTTTTATAGAACTTACTGTTATCTCAGTGTTTGTGGCACTTGGGGGTGATCCATTCTCAGTAAACTGTAGACCAAAGTAATCCTTTTCTACCAGCTCAAGATGATGGTATACTTGCTCAAGGAGTACACTGCCTTTTGCTTTTTTCTGAAAAGAGACAAAATATTGGTCAAAGAACCTCATCCAATTAATTTGAATATTCTGTGACAAAGGTTTTTGCTGAGGATAGTTTCATGTTATCTGGGACGAAGCTATGAGGGTTTGAAAATGAGATGAAACAGTTTGAGAAATGGTAGGTAAAGCTCGCCTGTTTTTTATTCGTCTTTGGCATGGGCACTGCTGTGCCCACAGATTTTTTGAATTAGATTTTTTGACCACTACTGGACAAAAGCATTCAATCTGGTCCAGCAATGCTATTGAGGTTGTTGGTCCAATGGGTGATTGAGCAATATAAGACAATTGCAGCATGGTCAATTAAATTAAATCATGTCCAATTCAAGATAACATTGTAGGTCAGGACCTAATTATTTGATTATACAGACAAAGTACATCTTCTAGGGAAGAGATGTAACTACAATGTTGAGTATTTAACCTAAATAGATTATGGTATTATATTAACATACATGAGTTGTACATATAAACTGGTGTGCTACTGCTCAAAATTTAACCATAATTTAATAACCAATAAGATTAAGATGTATACAAAAAACCGTTAACAAACATGGGAGAAAAAGGGATACAAAGTTTTTTCTTAATGTATTAATTAATATAATGATTAAGTTGTAAGTAAGTAATAGAATAATTATTTATTAATATTATTATAATCTCAATAAAGGGATTGCAGCATTTTATCTTTGCTCTATACCTAATGGTGCTATTCTCAGTAATTTTCACTAACAAAAATCAAGAAAATGTGTGGAAATTTTGTCATGTCACTTTTTTTTTCAAAATTGGTCATGTCTGATTTCAGAAAATGACATTGGCATAGATTTATTTGACTGCTTTCAATATTATCCACCCTTTTTTCAATATTGTTTTTAAGAGACTTGAAACTAGTTAAGGCTTTCACTTGGCTAGCAAGTAGAACAATCATCTCAAAAATCTCAAAACTAATGAAAAATAGTAGATTATGGTAAAAAATATTATTTTGCTCCCTTTTGATCCTATCTATTCTATAATATCTGTGCATTTCTCCACTAAATGGAAAATCACTGTCCCAAGCAAATTTTATATAATAAATCTTAATGGTTCTCAGTTTTTTGTATTAATAACGACATAATATTAGGTATTCTTTGCACGCTACGGCTTATTAAGTAATTTAATATTGTAATATTTGAAAAAAATTAAGTCAGACACCTCAAAACACAGTCCCCTGGTACGTCCCTTTTACAGAATTACAAGTCTTGTGACCAATATTTTATTTTTTTGCCGTTGATTGAACTGACTTAAGAATATACAGATACTTTAAAAATACAGAAAGCATCTATATAAGCCCAAATTATATTTTTACTTTAAAATTTAAAAAAAAAATCTATGTTCAAATGCTGTCCTCGAATCTTTAAAACAGTCCCCTGTTAAAGTTTGAAAACAGCACATAAGGCAAATTATGTATTGGCTCGGAACGTTTAGATCGTGAAACAAAACAAACCCGGTGTAAAGTTCGTTCGGTTGTAGAGTGAATCGGGCAACCGCCATCTTTTCAGTGTCACCACTGCGTTTGCTAGTGATCCACGTGTCTCAGCGGTTACTTAAAACAGTCCACTGGTAAGCCTTTTTATTACTTTTTTAAGTAATTAAATAAAGATAATTTGTATAAATAAATTAATTATGGAATATGTAGCTACATCTATTTCGATAATGTGATACGTTTCGATGAATTCGTGGTATTTTGATTTTATGTTAAAATAACAGTCCCCTGACCAACAGTCCCCCTGTCATTCCGTAGTACAGGGGACTGTTCTGTACCTCAGGGGAATGCTTTATTTACGTTTTATTAAGTCCTACGTATGCCAGCTTGCGCATGTATGAACTTAAAAATTAACAGTATCGTCTTATTTGTAGATCTCAAAATGCCACCCAAAACGAGAGAAGAAAATTGAACAAAAACATATAGTTGAACGTTTGAGATATCGGCGTCTTCAAAATGACCCTCAAACAAAAGAAGAAATGAAAGAAAACGAAAAACCGAAATACCAAAAGAAAAAGGCACAAGTAAATTACTTAAGGATATGAGTCGCCGTGAGCATAAGGCAGTAAAAAAACTTGTAAAGAGCGTTGTTCTTGTGTATCGCGCAAAAAAAAAACCATGAAAGATATAACGAATATTTTTTTAAGGGAAAATACACCTGTTTCAGAAAATAACCGCGTTAGAACGTCCAGTACCTTTAAGATCATCAGAAAATGCATTAGTTACAGCAAGAAAGAAACAGCTGCTTTTGAGAATACTGTAGGGCCTAGTACCTACAATCAGCCAACAGCTCTGCTATACACCAGTGGTAGTTACATTTTAGTTAAGTTTGACGTCAGGAACACGGAATATCGCTATGCTGCTGTTGATAATAATGTAGATATTGAGGAAGGCAAACTAACTGTAACTTTTGAAAATTTGTGATAATAAGGGCCGCAAGTTCAGAATGGACGAAAATGATATTTCTGATGTCCAAAACTGACATCAGAAATGGAAGGCGGTGGCTGCCACACGGGTCATACTTGTGAACAGGTGCTGCTTGTGGGGGCTGGTCAGCTTGAGTTTGTTCTTTATTAAGTCGGTCATAATTAAATTCTATTCTACGAAGTTGATTTTATAAAGATTAACACAAAAGTTTTAAGCCTTAAGGAAAGTCACAATAATAAGTGAAATTTGTTTAAATACTGTTGATTTATTCGTAAAAAAATACTTTACGAACTATAAAGAAAAATAAAGACTGATTACTTTAGTAAACAAAAAGACTTGGGTTTTTGTCTATATAAACATTCCCCTGAATGATTACAACAGTCCCCTGTCACGGTTTTGCCTAAAATCGTCAATAACTCAAAAACTAAGAGGAAAATGTGTGGGCTTTTTTAAGATATAGATTTAATTTTCTATTGCCCTTCATTATATTAACAAACATTGACAGCATTTAATAAAATTTGCTTGGGACAGTCTTGTATGGGCGAGTTTCCAAATAGCAGAGAAACACCCATCTATTATAACTCACTTTGTGAATAATAGTAATGAAAAAACCAAATATGATCTAACTAGGTTATAATTTAATCACTACTGCTGCTTCATTGTCCCTGAGAAGTTAAAAATAAGCGCTGTGTGTTACCATATTTTATTTAACCAATTTTAAGTAATTGTCCCAAAACTATCAACTACATTTTAATGTTATGAACATGAAAGTTTGTGTATATGTTAATAATGGTTGAAGAGCACAATGGGTAAAGAGATTGAGATGAAAGTTAGACCCATAGTTAGTCATACCTATCCTGGAATTAAACAGGAGTTTTTAAACTAGGAAAGTCCTCTTGAAATTACTCTGTAAAAGGGATAAAGCCATGGGGCAAATATTAGCAAGTAAAACATACCTCAATTTGAAAGGAATTCTGGGTTTCATCTAAAAACTGTACGGTGACATTGAAAATGTTCAGCTTGCGTTCCCGCGCTAGCTCTGAAGCTCGCACGTTGTAAGTGCCACTAGAACTGCTGAACGCACGTCTTGATACACTCTCAATCATTTCATCGATTACTCACTACGACTATCCGGATTCCAATTATGCGAGTCAACGCCCGGCCACTGCAAATTATCTAACACTCCTGCGAAGACTTTAGTTATCACTCAATTAACCTCGTGAATCATCTTGAACCTTCAAACCAACTGCATAAACTTCCACACAAGGTATTCCCGACACATGAGGCGGCCGTGACGTAATATTCTACGCAAATCCTCGCAAACACATAGCAAACGGCATTGTTTGTTATTATTGTCAGATGTTCGACGGTGGTTATTTCGGTTCGCGTTTTTTTGTAACGACGAATTGCATAAGACACATTGGTGGAATAATTAGAGCGTACTTAATCTTAAAATAGTACAAGTACGTCCCTGTTACATCTATTTATAAATATACATTTTACGTCAGGCACTTTTTATTCGCCATTAAACGAACGAAAGACTGCCAGCCAGCCATATTGGAAGCAAATTGGAAATAAATATTGCCATCCTAAATGCGCATGTTGCCACATTAGAAATATTATTTTAATAACTATGAGGGTTGTCCAAGATCATCTACGTACTTTTTGGCGGGAACTTGCAGAGTGACGTTGCGTTTTCGTTTTATTTTCATTAAATTCGTGTATTTTGAGTTTTATTGAATAATTTCGGTGGTGTTTTATCCAATAATGATCAATCTAAGTGCACAAGTGAAGTGAAATGAAATAAAAGCGTGTATCGTGACTTTCCAGGTTGTCCCAAAAAGTCCGTGAATGTTTTAGTGGAACAACCGCCAATTTCACTAAACCTTGACTGGACATGTATGGACGAAGACTGGACATTACAGTGAGTTTGAGAATGTGATGTGAATTATGACTATAACATAAAAGAAGAAATTTAAACTGAAGAAAATGTGTGCGATTGAAAGACTTTGTATTGACTAAATACTAAAACTGTGACAAATAGACCAAGACCATTTCAAATACTTTGACATTGGCAGAAATATCCTAAAAGGATGATTGCCAGCAACAAAAAAAAAAAAAGAAGATCATCTACGACGGTAAAACATCGACATTTTAAAATCGATAAAGTACTAAAAAATGCTGACTTGAAGACTATATTTTATAGACCCCTAGACAATGGTATGGATATGTAATGGACTTATGAAATGGTTGTGGTTTAATAATGACTTTCTGATTTTAAGCGAATAGTTGATGGGAAATAGCTTCTAAAGTACTAAAAAATGTCCTTCCCTTATTAAGTGATTAATTAAGAAAAAAACGTAGTAGGTATAATACAGTTGAAAAACAATTTGAAAATTGATGTGAATAAGATGGGCTATAACAATATAGTTTTTAAGATATGGGATATTTTGAGTTACTACGCATTTGTTTGTGTACAATGCGAAAAATAAAAATTGAAATTTGGTGCTGATTATCATATAGTAAAATAATTTGCTACTTTGTACATGCTATAGTAAGGCTTATAGTCTCCCTACACTTACTGTGCATGGCCCACACACATGCTTATAAAATGGAATACTAAGAGTTATATTAAATTCAATCGTGACAATGGCGTATCTATACTATATACTCATCCCATCCCACTAATCTTACATACTAGTCTTACTAATCCTACTAATATTAGGTCTTTACCTATGAAATTGCCGTTTTGTATGAAAAAATTTAAACGATTATTCATGTATTTTTCCAACAGGGGAACAGCCAGTATTATAAATGTGAAAGTTTGGATGGATGGATGTTTGTTACTCAATCACACCAGAACGGATGAACGGATCTGGATGAAATTTGGCACAAAGATAGATTATAGTCTGGCATAGCACATAGGTTTCTTAAACTGATAAATAAAAAAAAACTCAGTAAAATGTATGGTAGATTTGTTTTAATTTTTCACAGAGCAAAGCATCGACATGATTTTTCGCATAGATAGTGGTAGTTTAGGGGTCAGAAAATGACATAGGCAATTTTTTATCCCACATAAATGCACGGTTCCTTTGGGATGCATACAGGAACTGTGTTTTTTAAAGGGTTTTGTAAAAGTTCGTGAAATAGATTTTTAGCTCATTTTTCTCAAGAAGGCTTGATTTGTTTACACACTAACGATGAAAACTCTCAAAAAAGTATAAAATAAAAACAAACAATTTTTAATCCCCGACTTAAAATAGTATTTATTAAATATTATTTTAATTTTATTGAAGAGTTATAAATACTAAATTTTGAGTAATTCTGATAATGAACAATCTATTTTTCATACAAACTTTAACACCCCTTTAATGGGTTGAAATTTTAAAAAATATTTTCTTATTATTTGTTCCGATTCGACATCCGGAATCCATCTTGAGTCAAGCACTCGCCTTTTTAGCGTTTCCGGTCGTTTTAACTTCCTCCCACCAGGTGGCGCCACCATCGCTTACACAGGAAGTATGGGCGTTATGGCGGCGCCACGATTCTCATTTGTTCATCATTATAGCGTCGTTTTTCATTGCGTACGGTCTAACGAAAGTATTTCTAATAACGTTTGAGTTACATTAATTATAGAATAATTTTCAATTTCGATAAGTATTTAAGTATTAGCAAACGTTAAACCTCCCATCAAGAAATATGGACAACGGTGAAACGCAAGCTGTTAGTGATGCCGAATCTCGGAAAAGGCGTCATTATAGTAGCTCGGATTCTGATTCTTCACGTGATTCCAGCCCACAGCGAATCAGTAAGTCAAAGCGACACCGACATGTAAGTGATTTGCAATTTGAATTTTTGTCCCAGCAAGTTTCTTTTCTAACGAATATAATATCCGAAAAATATTCTGTCCTACCCTCGACTGCAAATAATGAAAGTCTTTCTGTAAATACGACTAATTCTAGTACATTAATGGATGACTTTTCTCTACGTCCACCGGCGGGACAGCCGAAGACTAATTCTAGCGGGCAATTGCAATTGTCTGACCTTAACACCACGGTGAAAGATCCGATTTACCCTAAATCTCAGGAATCGTTTTTAGCAAAAATTTCTAATCTTCAACGGTTCAACGGTAACGATTGGAATGCAATACGTTTTGCTGACACTCAAAAGAAATATCTAGCGGCACCTGGGTTTGTCGAATTGAGTATTAATGATGTGTTGAAACGTTTCGAGTCCTCACAACCGGAAGAAAATCGCTTGCATCTATTCGAAAGATCTTTCGCAGCTTTATCTAATGCGGTTTTAGCACAAAAAGAAGCTTTGCACACTACCTTACAAAGTTTAGTAGATTGGTCGAATGAAAATAGTTCCAAACTCACTCCATCAAGTATGTTTACTAAGGTTGAAGAACTTTTTAGCAAAGAGTCTGGATACGTGAAAGCTACTGACGATATATTACAGATGGTTTGCGGTCGCAGAGCAGACTTGATTAATTTGCGTCGTGAACTTTTATTGAAACAAATCCCTGAAGGTTTTCATTGTAGTGTTTTACAGAAAATACCCCCTAGTGCTGATTTTTTATTTAACGATGAGCAGCTTACTACCTACATTCAAAAAATAGGGGGGGCCGAGAAACTTTTACAGTCTTCTTCCATTGCTCATTCTACTCCAAGTACATCTCAACAATATAGGGCAAGGCCCAATACGATCTCGAGTAAAATACCCGAAAACAAACAATTTCGTGACAGTAACTTTCGAAACGTATCCGCTAAGCGTCCGAAATATCAAAACCACACCAAGGGATATCGAGCATCGAATTCAAGACAAAAACATGACGGTAAAGGCAAAAAATCATTTTCTACAAAAAACAGAACTACCCGCGCATGACTATTCCAGCTTTCAAGGCGGTTGTCTGGCGCGATTTCAACATGTATGGAGCGATCTCGGAGCACCGCGCAAATTGTGCAAACTTTTAAACGGCTTAAGCATTCCATTCATGATGAAACCACCCCTGATATTACCGAACGAACGAGTTATGAAAAATTACGAAACAAAATTGAGCCCTCGAATGACATTGCAAATAAATACCATGTTACAGACAAATGTTCTCGAAATAGCCGAACATTCGCCAAGTTACCTGTCGACGTTTTTTCTAGTACCGAAGTCAGACGGTTCAATGCGGCCAATCTTCAACTTGAAACAGTTGAATCAGTTTGTACTGACAAAAGATTTTCAGATATTCAGCTATTTTCGTGTTCCGAGTTTCTTGCAGAAAGCAGACTGGATGGTGAAAATCGATTTAAGTCAGGCGTATTTTCACTTGCCCGTTTCTCAGAAGCACCGCAGGTTCCTGAGACTCAGTTACAATGGCCGTCTACTACAAATGACATGTCTGCCGTTTGGACTTTCGTCAGCTCCGAGGACTTTTGCATCTCTAACCAATTGGATTGCAGAATACCTACGAAAACGCAACATACGCTGTGTTGTGTACCTAGACGACTTTTTACTCGCAGACCAGTCTCGCCAGGCGTTACACGATCATGTTACATTCACAATAAGCCTATTACAACGTCTTGGGTGGACGGTCAACTTCGACAAGTCTGTCTTGGTTCCGACGCAACGCCTGGAGTTCCTCGGTGTTACCTGGGACACACTGTTCAACACAAAGTCCCTGTCGGAACCAAAGCGCCTAACGCTCCGCAGGGTGCTCCAGACTCAAATGTCGAATGGCAGTTGGTCCCTCAAACAGGCCCAGTCCCTACTGGGGAGACTCAACTTTGCCAGCTTCGTGACTCCGAGAGGGAGACTGAACTGTCGCACAACGCAAACCTGCAGTCGACAGCTTCCCAAGACTCACCCCTACAAACGAGTTACGATACCAGAACCTGTTTATCAAGAATTGAGGTGGTGGGTCAACTCTCTAGACGGCTCTCTTCCGATACATACAATTCCGATATCTCACCTTCTGACCACGGATGCATCGGACAAGGGTTGGGGCGCTCAACTTGGCGATATGAAAATAGCGGGTCAATGGATGAAATCTCAAACCTGTTGGCATGTAAATCTCAAAGAGTTATACGCCGTATATGCAGCAATACATCACATGAAAATGACATTACTAGATACACATATTCTGTTACAAACGGACAATCGGACTGTTGTTGCATATATAAACAAAGAAGGTGGTACAAAGTCAGAATCGCTTTTAAAATTGACCAAACAACTACTGGAAATGTTAGACGCCCACAATATATCATTGACGGCTCAATATTTCCCTGGGAGATACAACAGCGAAGTAGATGCATTATCGAGAGGAATGCAATGCCCAGAGTGGCATCTCAAACCAGAGGCGACTATACCTATTTTTCAGATGTGGGGCAAACCGGAGGTGGACCTGTTCGCTTCGATGACAGCACACGTAGTACCGACGTATGTTTCGACGGAAATCCACGACCAGCAAGCTTTATATCACAATGCCTTCTGTCGAACGTGGGACTACAGACTTGCCTGGATATTTCCACCGCCAAAGGGCATTGTCCACTTTGTATGGGGATTTGGCCTGGAGTGAACAGTCACTGAGAATAAAAACAATATGTAGAATTGGTAGCTTTACCCTGTAGGAATATCAAAAATAATAAGGTTTTGTATCCAGGTGTTTCTAATAGTTTTTTAGGAAACATTTATAAGATGGCTTAAGCGATAAGGTCGCCTAGATTGTATTCACTTTTTTGTATATTTTTGTGTCATGTATTATTTGTATTTTGGTGTATAGAATAAAGAGTATTTCATTCATTCATTCATTCATTCATGGTTTTTGAAATAAAATATTTTTTTCCACATCTTATTTTTTAATCAGATTCATAACTTACAAAAGCTCAGCATATAGCAGACATGTCTGAAGATTTAGTCCATTATTGGATTGAATTAACAAAATCCCAATCCCAATAATTAATTTTATATCTGCCTATAACCAACATGTAGATATTTAAGGCCCCTATCCAGCTTCAACATCAGATGCTAATATCACATCAAATTAATTCATTATGAATCAAAGCCGTTACACAATATTTTCAGTCTAGAGACATTTTTATGATTGATAGGGCTTCAGAGACTGTGTGCAATTGTTAGAACATAGCAATTATTAAGTGCAAATCTATGCATCTTTGCAAGAACACCAGTTCACATTTTGTATCAGTACGTAGACGTGAGATCTTGTTCTTAATAAAGAACATTTATAGCTAACACAAAAACAACGTTGCCAACCACTACTAGTAGAAGACTCTTCATTAGCCACAGTCGAAATGTTCAAAGCCAGAGTCCAGCAAGAATGCCATACTACAGTGCTATTAGTCACAAATGACATGACAAAGCAAATATACCACACCATAAAAAATAGGCTGCACGGGGACATGATACTATTCAAAGATTTGTTGGATAACAAATAGCGAATTAAACACTTACCACTTGGGGTGAGATCCACTGTATTACCGACATCACCTCCACCAGATCAAGGTTATGCCTTTTCCTTTGATTAAAGTCGGAATTACAATTGTTGCATCTCAATTCCATAGCATCGGACGTACCTTCCATAGGTATTACATCCATGGTAGGAAATAGTAGGAATCAAGTCAACATTTGGGCTTGGAACAGTATCGGTAGGAATCAAAGAGGATATAATCACCACGTTCTAGTAGGAATGCCAGTGTTGTCGTAAATAGCGTCATCGGTGTCTATTATGATTAGCAAAGTTCGAGGTATAAAACGGAAAAACAACAAATAAATAATAACAAAACAAGAGATTACGATAACTTGAAATGACAGACAAGTCAAATCAAACCCCAGTCAAACTCTGTCAAAGCTGTCAAACTGCTTAAACCAGGGCTGCCATAAAAATAATAATTATATCGATTATCTTGAATAATCGAAATGCAATAATTCAATAGTAACATTACTTCTTTACTTGTAAATATATGAATGCAGTACAACGTGATTTCACGATTTTAATGCCTTTGTTAAATGTTTTGAATAATTAAACATCCTTCTTATGAAGTTAAATAAAATAGTATTATTGTAATCGATATAAAATATATATTTTAAAATCGATTTTTATTAGTTGTAATTGTTTTTTTTATGCTGGCAATGTGACGCAGTCGTAATGCCGACAGGAAAAAGTAATTATGATTTAAAATACTTATTTATTTGATGTTTTTATCAGTGTAAATCTACACAACTAAAAATGACCAATATTCATGGTTTAATTAAAGAAATTTTTTGGTACAAATGTTTTTCTCTAACAATTCTGTTCACGCCAAGCCGAAAATGAACAATGCCCTTTAATGCCACAAGTACTAGCACACCTAAACACTGCCAAAGGTCAGTACATAATAATAGCTCCGAACTGGATCAAAGTATTCTGGATGGCAGATCTACGGCGCCGGGCATTACAGGGGTCTCACGTGATCCCCAACCTTCAACAAGTTTTGATCGACACCACGACGAATACACATCCACCAGACATCCAAAACATTCGCCTAGAAGCTTGGCTAATCTCGGGTGGATTGAGGCTATAGAAGACTGGACAACGCAAGAAAAATCTGTCTTGTTATCTAGCTGGCGAAAGTCTACTCTTAACACATATCAACCGGCATGGGAAAAATGGATGAAGTGGAGTATTGAAAATGGTATAGATTTTAAAAATCCTTTACCCACACAGGTAGCACGTTACATAATTTACCTCCATAATAAATGTGGTCTCGCTTACAAGACTATATTAGTTCATAAATCAGCCATTTCAACTTTTGTAAAACAGGATTCTAAAAATAGCATTACATCAAACTTCTTTGTAAAACATATCTTAAAATCTATATCACTTGCAAAACCAAAATGTGTTAAACCACCAATATGGGACCCTAGAATTGTATTACAATATTTGGAGAATAATTCGGTTAACGAAGATAGTTTGTTTGAAATCTCAAAACGCGCAGCGACACTTTTACTTCTTATGTCCGGACGCCGGGTTCACAACCTCACGCTATTACATACAGAACCTAGTAGTATGACTGATGAAATAGACTCTATCACATTTTGGCCTGCATTTGGATCAAAAACTGATACTAATAATTATCGGCAATCTGGTTGGAAATTACGAGCACATCCTAATATTAATTTGAACTGTGTTTATTGGATTCGTAAGCTTCTATCTCTTTCTGAGGAAAGGCGCAATTCTAATAAATGTTCAGAACTATTTATCACTGTGCGTGGGGCAGTGAAGCCTGCGTCCAGGACTGTGCTAGGCGGCTGGATTAAATCTGAGCTGCGTGCTGCCGGCGTGGAGGCACCGCCCGGTTCAGTGCGCTCGGCGGTCGCTTCGCTAAACTGGCTCGAAAGGTTCCCTATCGATAAAATACTTGCTACTGCTAATTGGAAGCAAGAGCATACTTTTAAAAAATTTTATCATAAAGAAATTACCAGATCCTTGAATAATTGTAATGAGACGATTTCTCTATCTAATTATTTTGATGCTGTACGTTGATTTATCCAAACTATTATTTACTGTATTAATTAAATCGTTGATTTGTTGAATCTTATTTCGTATAATTCACACTAATCTTTTCTAAGTAACACATTATAGCATCTTAACTACCAGGAGATAACAAACACATCACTCAAGATGGATTCCGGATGTCGAATCGGAACAAATAATAGAGAGTTTTAACAAACAATAAAACTTACCTATTATTTTTCCTGAAGACATCCGGAATCCAGGTAATGTCTACCTGGTACATCATGAGTTTTATAATGATGAACAAATGAGAATCGTGGCGCCGCCATAACGCCCATACCACTCACTTCCTGTGTAAGCGATGGTGGCGCCACCTGGTGGGAGGAAGTTAAAACGACCGGAAACGCTAAAAAGGCGAGTGCTTGACTCAAGATGGATTCCGGATGTCTTCAGGAAAAATAATAGGTAAGTTTTATTGTTTGTTAAAACTCTCTATTACTCGTCTACGTATTAAAAACAACACCTGTGAAAATAGTCTTTCTAGGTCCAAGGGTTTAGGCTGGGCGTGGATGAGTCAGTAAGTCACTCTTTTTATATATACCCATGGATGAGGTGCTGCATGAAAAAAAACAACCAATCAAACAGTTATTTGCCTTTATTCTGCTTCTTTTCTTAAACCAGCAGCCATAATCATTCGTTCGGTACCATTATAGGAAGGAAAAATTAATACACTATTACATACTGTTACAGTTTGGTTTGAATATGTATTACAGATGAAGTTATGTGTAGTTTTTTTATAATTGTATTACTATTATTATTATAGATACATGCGGATCATGAAAACCAGGGTGCAACGCGATTTTGCCATGTAATACATACATATTTTAATTAATTATTATTTTGTAACGGGACTAGCAGTATTATAGTTAAATTATCATTTGTACTTAGCATCCTATGCTTCGTTCTATTATTCTAATGTTTGTGGGGAATCACGTTTTTCACAATAGAAAATACATAAAAGATCCTTTATATTCGAGTTACTGCGCTACGGGTAATATCTACTTTTTGATAATCCGTAAAATTATAAATTTAATAAAGCATTTTGATATAGGTACATTTAAACACAATTAATTAGAAGATTATGAAAAACATGATTCCAATATAAGTACAAGATTACGTGCAATACCGCATCGCACAATTTTAAGTCACTGTTTACCATACTGCTTGTTGTGGGTTTAGTGGTGTGCTAAAGTCGATAAAAAATTCCGTTCCGTGATAAGTTTTTTTATGGCCAAACATTCCATTTAAATACACATTTTTTTTTGCATTTGTAATAATTTTTGAAAATATAAATTTTGATAATATTTTTTCTTTTGTTCCTAAATATTAATCCAAATAGTTTTATTATCCTTAATATTGTATTTACAATTTTTCAACAGCCGAAAAATATGTTCAATTTTTTATAATATTATTTTTTAACGACTCTTGTTAAGTAGTAGGTAACAGTACAAATATTAATGATCACAAGTTGGTTTTCATTGGTCATTAACATACAATATTATATTAATCTTATTACTATTGGTAATACAGTTAACAGCAGGTCTTTATTTGAAAACTATCTAACTAAATATATTTACATATACGTATAAGTAATACGAATTTTTGTGGGTAGAATTTATACAAACATTTAATAGGTGCTCAAAAAAATGTACGTAGTCAGTCGATACCTAAGTTCTAATATGTGTAATACATTTAAATAAAAAAAGATGAATATGTCGATCTTAAAATTGATTTGAAATATCATTAAGGCACCTGTCTTAGGTGATATAATATGATGTCACAATCATAAAGCATTCCTCCAAAGAAGTAAAAAATATTGCAATACCAATAAATTGGAAAAAGATATGCTATCGATACAATGTCTAGGTATCGATAGATGAATTTTATTGAATTAGAAACGTAATGTTGTTGATAATTCAAAATTTAATAAATCCCACTAATTATTATATATTAGTAAGTAATCTTTTCGAAAATTGCAAGCTATTTATTTTGTATGATCTGCTAGTAGTGCTAGTTTAATAATAATTTCCTATGTCAACAAAGTGATATCAATACAATAAAAGTTTATTTGTGCATATTTTTCGGGTATCATAATATTTCTTAAAACATAATTATACAATAACGTCAAAAATTTTGTTTGTTTTGGAAAATCTATAAGTATATTATTCAAAATCTACATTCCCAAATGCGAGGCAATTTTTTAGTTTTTTTTTAATTTCTTTTACCCAATAAATATGCACATTAAAATTATTTTTTTTTCAAGACCCCCTGTTAATGTATTTTCTATGAAAAAGTGCACAGTAATTTAATTGTTACAAAACAACATATTATTCTGCAATGACTTTTAAAATAATATTGTTAGCGCCACAAAATCCAACTTGAGTACTACCTACAGTATAATTAAACGTTTTTGAAAAGTAGAGAAATTAACTTACATCGTAAAAACTAATAATACATTTCATTAAAATAAAATTACAGAAACAATATGTACAATTTACGCCGACATATTTAATTAATCTATACATAATCGTATTATACCTATCTATCAACAAAAACCTACCATAGATTAAACAATTCTTAGTAGGTTACTAAGATTGACGACACATTTTCAACTACTTTCATAATATCGATATTATTCTTAAAACTATAAAGTGCAACATTTGCTAAGTAGAACAAAACAACTCAGAGTATTTCAATAAATTATTGTATCAGCTACTATTATGAATGTAGAGCCGAGAGTTAAATGTGTTGTACTTATTTACAAAATGCAATAATTTCACAAAATGAGAACTGCTAAAACTAATATACCCACATTTTTACCATCTTTAAAACTATTCAGTTTCTTTTAAAGTAGTTGCCCACTGATGTGGCCTCGCCTACTTCAAAAAATTGTTACCTAATAAACTGTCATGATTATAATGGCCTACAAAATTTGAAATAGTTTCGTACATGTTATTTAAGTGTAGGTACAAAGTTATTATTAATTTGCACTTGAATTTACCAAAAAACTCAGTATGAGCAATGTGAATTTTTGCAAATTTTTGGATGGACACATGCATTTTCAAAAGTGCTAAAGGACATTGTATCAATGATGGTTTTCAATTTATTATTTTGTACTAGTAAACACCTACATAATAATTACTACGACATTCCATTCCCATCCTTGTAAACTACATCGAGACGTATATTTCAGTCGAAATTTGTTTTTATAATACATATACGTTACACTTAATACTATGTACCTACTTCCCATGTTTTCATATTGGCTGGAATCGCATAAAGATTTGCGGTTAAGGCCAGATTATTTTTTATTTGATAAAGAACTAAAAAAATCATCTCCCGCCATTATAAATAAGACACTATCGATGCAAATGATAAATTAAGTGAATGTCGAGACGAGATCACGATACTACGTGCACGCATTTAAATTAAAATCATCGACATCGATAAAATAATCACTTCCCATCTCTATACATTCACGCAAAATAATTTGGCGTTGCGTTTAAAATTAGACCATGCCTTTGGACATCATCCTGACGGTGTTTTTCAAAGCTTGACGTTTGTTGCAGAACCATATTCTTATTACTTCGCGTTCATATCCTAACTGGTGAGCGAGCCCGGTGATTTCAGTGCCTGGAAACGAATAGATAGGTAATTATTTAACTGACCTTATAAAAATTTAAACTGATCTCTCAGATTGTGTATTTTACCTTCCTACAAACTGTATTTTGGTCAAATCAAATAGCTTTTATGAATAATCCCCAGTTATGGTTCAGGGTTTGCAAAAAAAGAGAAGAGACGTTTGATAGTATTCTCTAATCTTGTCCCTGTATAGAAATCGATAAAGAAGTTTGGTACTTGATATCTCTAGTGCGTTATTTGGAATGTTTATCCAAACTACATACCAGAAGGATGCGTGTTCCTTTCGAAATGTGCATTCAATAGCTCCAAGGCTTGCGGCGTGAAGGAGGTCCGCCGTTTCCGTTTCTTACTCGGCTCCATACCTATGAAGTCCGTCAGATGGTTCTGCCCTGAAGCGTACCTGGAATAATGGAATTTTCTGCTTTCAATTTCACTACAGTGGATATTTCGACTAAAAACGATGGCAGCACTTGGGTTGTCTATTGGGGATGAACCCGCTATGTCAAAGTTTGATTTGCATCAATTTAAAAAAGTTTTAAGAACTTGCTAGTCGTATGAGAAATCCCAGTTTCAATTTGTGGTAATATTTTCATTTGCAACAATCGTGTGGCGGGCATTAGGTATGTGTTATTTTTTTAATTCTGTGCAAGAATTATATATTCTAAATGGATAGGTAACTCTAAATACCTACTTACTTGAAGCAAATACCTATCAATTGCGATAAAGAGAAAGATAACAACTACGTTGGGACAATCTCTCTTTAGGGTTAGAAAGAGAGATTGTCCCAACGTAGTTGTTATCTTTTAGAATACATAATTCTTGGGCTTGTGTTTGACTACCTACAATCTCACTATGGTTCACTATTTTGTGTTAGGTATAGTAAACAGATAGTTGCGTGTTATAAGTCGCGTGCGCATTATTCAGCGTGATAATTTTTAAAGAAAGAAATAAGCTCTTTCATAACATAGCGTGTGGTGGTCGCACTGTGACTAAAGTTCGAAATAGCGAATAAGTACTTTTATGTTTTAACATTAAAGTTTCAAATTACAATAAACCTCGTAATATGCCGGAATTAATAAAATACACTCTTCATACACGGCCTAACGATTCTAAACTAAGATCAGCTTGTGCTATGGAAACCAGATAAATGATATGCTACATTTACTAGGTAGGTAAGTACTTTTTCTTAAAGATAAAAATACCTTTAAATGCATTAAATATACTCAAGGCAACCAGACAATGTCTGTCCAAGGCGGGAATCGAACCTACAACCCTTAGCTCAGTGGGTAGTGTTCTCTCCAGCCATTCAACCGGCTTAGATGAAGCTTTAGTTTGTTTATGAAGTCCTGGGATATTTTATTTATTCAAAAAGCGTAGGGATTGTCGATTTCTGTTTTTGTTATAGGTACGTCACATTGAATTGAAACATTTTTACGAAAGTGATATTATTTTATATAAGTTGTATACATTCGACTTATTCTAGAATAAAAGATGAGTTCTACTTGAATGCATGCATCGTGCGTAAATACTTAAAAAGCGGTAGCTGATGTTAGAATTTTCATATCATTTCAAGTTCACATTGTAAGTCAAAACAAGGAGTAACGCGATCGCATAATAACACGCCTTGCTCTGGTTTCATAATGCCAATGTCATTTGAATGCTCACCCATAAATGAATGGCTTTGCTTAAGGGATACATTGATGTTGAATATGTCTAGATACCTTAATATATTTGCTATGGATATTTTAAAACCCTTTAAAACTCTCAGCTTTTACTATGGGACCAACTGTGAAAAGCTTTTCTGTTATTTTGACAGCAAGCTTGCTCAGAAGAGGCCTATTTTTGAAGTGTTGGTTGTTTTGTTTTAATTTTAAGAATTCGTTCTCTTAATGTTTGTCACTAGGTAGGTATGTGGAGACTTATACAGGTAGCCATGCCTTTTGGTTTGATGACCTGACAAGAGTCTCTCTCTAGCAGTATAGAAAGGGACTTTATCTAGCAGTTATATAGAGGCTGATGGCATAAGGCCAAAGAATCGTCAACTTTCGTCAGAATAATACTAAATAAAGAATTAACAAGACAGATGTATCTATTGTAGAATTAATTCAAGGACTATCGCAGAGGCGCTCGTTAAAAATTACCACTGGGGGCAAGGCGATTGTAAATTCAACCATTTGCAATGTTAAACCCCGTGCCATTGAGACCAGATAATGCATTTTAATGATGCAAAATGGTAAATCGATAGGCCCCTGTTGGGAAACTAACCAACGAAGAATTTTTTTTTTATTAAGGGCATTGTCCGATCTCTTGATGCATTGATAATCATATTCAAAACAAAATCAAAGTGATATATTTTAGGTGAAATTAAAGCAAATATTACGTCGGTTACACAAAAAAATATCATGTCGAAACCAAAATGCAGTATCTAAATAAAAATCACATGAATTCCATGCCGCTATAAACTATTACAAAATAATAAATATAAATACAAATCTTATAAATAAGTAAATAACACTAAATGTTACTTATTAGTAATACCAGAATGATTGAAATAAGGAATGTATTTGTTATAAATAAACTTGTAACAATTAACATTTCCTATTTCGATATAAATAACGCAATAGTTTAGTGTTAGTAACACAGCGGAACAGCGGATAAATAAACATAAACCTAGTCCGTAAAGCAGATAGTTAGTCCAGATTTGAGAAATATCTTTCACATCGTTGCTAAGCATTATAGGCCAAATGTTTCACGTACACGGTGTACCACAATACCACGAACATAACTCACTCATAACAAATATTTACCTCTCTTCAGCTTCCTTCATCCAACGTTCGAGGACCGGTTTGATTTTCTGCGCACTTTTTGGTGTTATATCCAATTTCTCAAATCTGTATCGAACACAAATTTATTGTTAGAGTGTCACTATGCTCGCACCGGACAACAAAAAAATTAACAACTACCTCTGCGATAAAGCACGTTTTACATACCGCATCATATTCTTTACCCAATCCATATTAACACAGGCATAAATACAGGACATTGACATTGCGTTAACGATTTTAGACAGAGAAAAAAAAAACAATAGGCAATTTAGACTGCCGGGGTAATCAGTTTGATTAATACCGAACGAGGTAACAATAAAACAACGAATTCAATTAGAAACGAAAGGTAACGTATGCCAATGCCCTGGCTTTGAATTGCGCAAAATGAATATTAAAATAAAAATAAGAGTAATGAAAATAATACATCATGCTATATTAGATGGAAAGTTAGAAATTACTCATGGTGATGTACACAATAATACAAGTGATAAAGTTCTCATAGCTATTAGTCATGACGTCGGATCGCCATGGTTTGGTAGCCAGCACGTAAGTGTGCCACGTTTGTCTGAACATCAAAATGTAAGTCGGGCGTATGATGTATGGCGCCTTTACTGTAATTACCCGAATGCAAATACCGTATACGTGTGAAAAGGAAAAGAAAGAACGTCATAACCGGTAATTACAAATAATTATGTACGGCATACGTTCAAAAGGTATGCACGGATCGTCGATTCAGATAAGATTACATTAAACAGCGTTGAAACATTTTGATTTAAAGACAATCTACACGACGACCGGCCCGACGAAAGTGAGCCAAAGCGTGTACTTAATGTATGTAACTTGTGTATCTCTGTATTTATCTTCATTGTTTGGCATGAGCGTTATAATAAATCTTCAAGTTTTTAAATTGATAATGAGGATAAATTCAAAGATACGGTGTGTAGGGATTAAAAAAAAAAACAAAACACATACATGTTTTGTTGTTGTGAAGACAGCTGAGCTGCTAGCATCTGCGAAGCCAGGGCACTGGGGACGGTAACAAATAATATGTTAGAGTTGTCAAAACCAGTGAGAGGTGACGATACTCCTGTGTTCAGTATCGATATCATCATCAGTATACAATTTAAAAATAAAATCGCACGCTTATCGTTACTATTAGGCCCTAGGATGCACCTATGAAGAACGAACTCCTTGATGTTTACCATCGGTTCGGAAGTCAGTCTTTAATTGAAAAAAAAACGGGCAAATAATCAGCAAGGTTACATTTGTTAAAAATGTTACGGACAATCTGACTGACAATTTCAAAACAATAAAATCATAAACAACAATATAATAAATAAATAAAAAGGAAGCGGGATTTAAAATATTCAATAATACTGTGGTCATTGCATTTTTAGATCAATCAATCTTAATTTTTTCCTCGCTTATATTTTAATTTACAATTCCAGTTAAGTATTCATTGAAGGGCCTTAACATTCGATTTGGGATTATTTTATCCAAATAAATGCAGTATGTCAAGATCTCCCAATGTATACGGGATCATATGAAATTGTAATGGCTTGCAACGTCTTGACACATGGTTTATTCAATG
This sequence comes from Ochropacha duplaris, assembly GCA_951361185.1. Lineage (NCBI taxonomy): Eukaryota > Metazoa > Arthropoda > Insecta > Lepidoptera > Drepanidae > Ochropacha > Ochropacha duplaris. Next base: position 3,242,179 of record OX592703.1, read on the forward strand.
TTGTGTTCACTTTATACTAACTTGAAAGTGGCAATGACCATGAGTTCATACCGGCGATTGAATTATTGAGTTTTGTGTTTTTATCAGGAACCCTGAACTTTAATGACGTTGTAATAAGGCATAAATTGTTGTATTTACTTAAATGTTACTATTACTAAAGGGCCATTTACAACTACGCCTTCTATCATTTCCATCATCCGGCTTTGTGTTCTGATGATAGCAGAATTGAATTTGAATGAAGAGGCTGCTAAGAGGATGTCAAAACATTGATAGAAGCTTTATCATGAGATTAAATCACCAGACTTTTTAATTTTTCTATTTGTTATATAAAATTAAGAGAACTCAAAAATACTTGCTATTAAAAATGGAAACAAAGCAACGTCGCGCAGGAGTGAGGACTGTGAAATGATTTTTTCCTCAAAATAATAAAAAAATAATATGTTTTAATTAAAATGCAAATTAATTAAGTCCAGTATAATGAAAGGGGTAACTACCATGTAGCTACGTCACTACACCAAATTGGAGGGAGTCGAAAGAAAAATTAATGGAAAATGAAATCACGACGGGACAAAGACAGGGGAATTCTACTCTTTTTAATTACACGAAAAAAGTAATTACGGCAAGATAATTAATTAACTGGAAACAGAAGTAACGATTAATGATTTTATTATACGAAGGAGGTCGTCGGGGGTTGGTGGAATTGAAATTTCCTTCGGCTTGTGCCGGTCGCATTCCGTTTTGCATCGAAATTCGATTTGTTCATGGGTAACGTTGTTTCGAGTGATTTGATTCAATTAAACATTATGAGCGTGAAGCTGCGTTCGGTCGTGATTAATTTGTCGATTTAAATAGTGAATTTAACGCGTTTAGAACATTTGGATAATACGTGAGCGCAGTCTGAGGAATTAAATAAAAATAAAACAGCTTTTATTCTACAATCCGTGAGAACTTCTCATCTCGGTATTATTTTGTTGCTATGCTTGATACGTAGGTCAATCAACCAATCGTTTTACTTAAACGATGGTACTTAATTAACATGGAAAAGGATTAAGTGGTTGTAGCAAGATACAAAAGTCTATTGTTACTCGGATATAATCTCAATTTTTTTGCTAGTTGATATCGAGGAATTTTATAATTGTGAGAATGTTTTAGAAGGATTCATCAAAAATTTTTTTGGTATAAACAGTTAGACAATAAATATATTTCCGTGTCGCAAAAGAAGATAATGAGTTTAGTATGGTGTCACATTTCCAAATTCATAGTTTTCATATAACCTGTCAAGAAAGAACCTTTATTTTGGGGCTGACTGTAATTACTCTCGGACGTTGCTTGTTCTTATTGTAATAGCACAAATATGAATAATGAGTCTAGAAGGTATTCCAATTTACGTTACGCTATGTATCAATCCGAAATGAATGTAATAAAAAAATAATAATTAGAAATCCAGCGCCCGCGCCTAGCTTTATAAAAAATTGTGTAAGCCACGACACAGTGAGCGGAACGGAAGCCGTCCGAATGGTAATTAATTAAACGAATTGTAAGCAATGAAAGGAGTCATGCTGTTTTACAAATCACTTCAATTAACGATATTAAAAAAGTTGGGAATGATAACTGGGCGACTCGAGACTGCGTGACGACGATTAAAAAAAAGTGATGTTTAAAACCTTTTTGGTCAGAGGGCTGACCGAGAACCGTGAATGGTCACATTATTTTGACAAGCGTGCGACTTTATCCTCGATCAGAAGTAAGATATCACGATGAGGTCTTATTATAGTCCTTTTTTAAATCATATACCTCATCGGTAAAGTATGTGCCTGGTGTTAAATAAAAACAATCAACATTCAACTGGCAAAATTGGAAAATTACCTGCAGATCGCGCTTTGACTATACGCTGGGCCTTCTGTCACGGACAAAGCCTGGCCCACTTGGGTCTGCGTGAGGCCAAGGCCAAGCCGCCGCAGTTTGAAGGCCTTCGCAAACTCCTTGATGTCTTCCAAGTTGATGCCGTCAACGACGTTGCTGGATGACTGGCTGATGGTGGGCTGATCTGGGGTGAAGATGGAATTGCTTAAACTAAATGTACTACCGACTATTTCTAAAAGCTCTATTTCGATTCTAATTTTTTCCTGAATCATCTCACATATAAAATTGCAATCATGTCTAAATAATGTAATGATGCGTAATGTACGCCGCTTTCTTTGCTGTTTGGTAAAGTTCGTATGCTGGCAGTCGATAATATGAGCTATTGATGAAGTAAGCAGGAATCTTTAAAAATTATTGGGATATCATTTGTAAACTTAAAAACCTGGTCATTTCTATACCTACCATCTTTGCCAGATATGAATGTAACTACTACAAAGTTTTCTTTGTGTGAAACACTGATAGTTACTCGTACCTAACAAACGCTATCTCCTGCCGCTACACTGTTTGAGCACAAAGCAAAATTATAGCTAAGTTTAGTGGGCAATTTATGTAATTAGCAGATGGTGGGGGAAGGGGTCCTAATTATGCGGGATGTCATTAGTAGAGACGTGGTACCGCGACGTTGCCGGTTTACCCGCGATTCCCCCCTGTTTAGCTAACCGATGACAAATTACTTTTGCTACCTACCCCGCGCTAGTTTAAGGAGTAGTCTGCATCAATTAAGCAGGGTAGGGGTGGTTAAATTGGCAATCGTTTCACCATTTACCGGTGTTCGAAACGCAGACGATTTCTAATTTCATACCAATATGTAAGTATTTGTTTTGGGGGACATTTTCTTCTGTTCAACTGTAGTGAGTTTTGCCAGATTTACTGGGGGACGGACCGGTAATTTAATATAAATCATAATTTCCGTTGAAGTGATTGTTTTTTCTTCTGACAATATTGGCAAAATGACAATTTATTGTAATATTGGGGTTTAAATTTCGATTATCGAACTGTTATAATTCGTTCGTGACTAACACGTGCATCATGCACATAGTCCACCTTACGCGCAGACGGCCACCTGTTCTTATCTTTAGGTCAAATTATGACTGTAAAAGTCAGTAGCGGTCTTCGTCAACTTACGAGTATAACATAGTTCTTTCAATAAGCCGCTAACATGATACGTGCACTTTATATAATAGTAGGTAATACCAAAATTGTTCCTTCGTTCAATTATAGAACATTGCGTGTTGGATACTCAAACCATTAATTAGCTTTCAAAGATAAGTCAATTGCCTAAGTCGTTACTATGGGCGTTCCGAATTCAATAACAATAATACATCAAGATACCGCACGGTTAATTGTTTAATACATGTAATAAATTAATTAGACGCAATTAATGTTCGCGTGTCTGTGTGTATGCACGTTTGTTGACCTGTCTGTTACGTACATAACGTTTTTTCGGTTATTGTTACTTAATTTGTGATGGCAATTATTATATTCGGCGGCGGGCTTTCTAGCCAGCGTTGTTTTTATTATAATACTTTCGTGTTGTAAATGCTATGTTATTTAACTGGTTATGTAATTGAGATATTGTTGTGTTGTTGTGTTTCAAGGGTTCTTTTTCTCCTATCCCTTTTTAGCTGTTATCTTACCACCCTCTATATTTTCAGTCTCTCCAAGCCATTATTCAGAGACTACTGATATAAAAACAAAAATAGTTTCATAATGAATATAAATAATAATAATAAATAAATATCCTCGGACATTTTTCCCAGACTCAGGACAAACAGACGTCATGTTCATGCACACAAATGTGAGTCCTGGATGGGAATCGAACCCACGACCTGTGGCATGATAGGCAGTGTGTTAACCAACCACGCCAACCGGCCCGACTGTTAATGGTGTCTACAAAGTTATTAGGTGCTGCCCTGCTTTGCCTTGCTGAGTTTCTAGTTGGTGTCTTCTCAGTTTAAGTGTGTACGGAACCGGTGGCAGAGTCAATAGGAATGTTGCCTATATTCAATAAAAAATATCTAACACTAACCAGTGTATAAAACACGTAAAAATACTTGTAAATAGCGAACACTTTGAAAAATTCAACCATTCTATGATTTTTAATTAGCAATTTAATAACAAAGAGTAAATTTTTTGATGGTGTATATTTAACGGTTTAAGAAATTTTCAGGATTTACCTTAAAGCAAAATCTGTAGTTCTGTAAAATCGACAGCGCCAGATCAAGGACTAAAGTTACAAGAAAAACTGTCTCAACTAATAAGTCTTATACTTAGACCAATAAACCATATTGGTCTAATGTTTTATAGTTCACGAGGTATTCGTATACCTATATGTGATCAACTAAACAAACAATTGAACTCGTTTTCGAATTAGATATGAGCACTTTGGAACCCGCTAAGGGTACTTACTGCATGTACTGAGACGATTTTCTAATAATAGTGATGATAGCTCAAGAGAAAAGCGACGTCGGATACCGCAACGACGGTCTTGGACGACGTGCGACGGTGGAAAATGCAGATTATTATTCAATTTGTAAATTAAAAAAATAATTCAAACTTTTTTCATTTCATTTGCAAAAGTCAGTAGGTACATTTTGCTGATCAAAATGCAGTCAAAAACAAATTTTCCTTGTTGTTACAATGTACCACAATTCCTGGATCGGAATCGAACTTACGCACTGTGGCGTGATAGGTAGTGTGTTAACCAACCACGCTAACCGACTCATCGTCGTTATAATAGATTTTATAAGTAAGACCCATACCTAGCTAGCGCTTAAAATAGCGATCCATACCTACTAAGCTTTATGAGATTTCTTGATACAAAAAATTGGTATATAGTGATAATCACCCTTCATTTCACTTCTAAATAGTTTCCTTCAAACGAATAAGCTAATATCAGATTTGCGTTCACCGACAGCCTATTAATGCCCTCCTTACATGCTAACCATGAATATAAAAAGAGACTGAAAATTCGACATAGCTAATAATCGAATCGGACCGCTATACCGACATTTTACATTCAACGCTACATTATTCTTAATTAAAGTTTTCGAGTGATTAGGTGAATCATGTATACTTTTAACAATATTACTTTGCCGTCACGTTTAAATCATTACAATTCTTTTTAACAATGCCATAAGATACATATTCCTATGGGAGTTTAGTTCCCGACACGCAGATTGTAAATTTGTGAGCACAGTATAATGGGTGAAATTACGCGCGCCGAATCGACTCGATTCATGTTACGATATAGAATCGAATACGTTATCGATTATAATTAACGCGTATTATTAACGTAACTGTTTTAAGTACTTTGAACAAGTTTTCATGAAAGATTTAAACGTTGTTTGATATAAGTTGAAACCATATTTTCTATAAAAGAGGGCTTTTCATTATGGTACTTGTCTATTATTAAGAATCGATTTCGTTAAAGATTGCCCGCAATTAAATATAAAATTATTGATTTGGATATAGTAAATGGTTGTAGCTAAAGACGGTATTGTGTAGGCAGTGTAGTGATCTACATGCTTCGTTTAATTCGACTGTTTATGTGTCTGTGTATTCATGTTGTAATTTACCAAATAACGCTAAGTGAAAAATTGTTCCGATAAATATCTCGATTTTAAAACTGTTAAGTGTACAGTTGAAGCAAAAAGGCTTTTTCATCCCATCTATTCGAAAAGGACGACTTGGTTCGCCTTTAAGTGCACTCAAAGGTGGTGTTTTCTATAAGACACTTTTAGCGGGCAGTAATGAGTTTTTAATCCTCTTTATGAGTGCGCCGCAATTATCTTTGCCGCGCAATTTTTGAATTTGGAACATCTTAGTGTGCAGCGCCAAAGAAATCGAACGCAATTAATATTGTTTGAATAAAGACTGACTGGTACGACGGCCCATAGTCGCGCCGCCGGCCGAATAATAAAAAAAAAAAACAAATTAAAAACGCTCAGGAAATTTTTGAATCGTGAGCTTGCTCGGTCATCAAAATTGAGCACGCGGTTAAAAAGCAACTTTACACTCTTGTATAACAAATAACTATTGTGGGTTTGATTTTTTTTTATTTCCTAAGTAATGATAAATAATAATCCATATAATATTAGTATTTAATCCCTTTTATTGTGGGCTTAATCTGAAATGGTGCATAGAAATCTAACTGTGTCGAACTATTTCCATGGATCTCTTCCTTGCAGTTTGTCGAGATTGAAGATATTTTAGGAGGTGATTTTTGTTTACCTTATAGCTTATATTATATAGTTATATAACAGAGAAATTTAGTAGATAGATCTAGTAAATATCACATATTCAGGTTGAACAAATGCAGTAAAAAAATCAAATAGATACCTACTGCAAAAGTCAGTACATTTTGCTGATCAAAATGCAATCAAAAAGACCTATCGCTTTAAATATTTTTTTATGGAAGATTTTACTAATTCACCTTGCTCAATCGTTGAGCTGCGTTGTAGTAAAGCAAATGTGTTCTGTGGAAACAAAATCAACTCGCTAGATTCAAATTGATACTTTTCACCACGACTGTACGTACATAGCTTTATCCATACAATAAATTAAGCCGTGTACAAATGGATATAAACAAGCCTGCATTGCACTAATTTTGCGGCATCTAGAGGGAAAGTGGGTAACGAATGGTCAATAGCTAAGTACCAATTACCAATGCCTTCGTAATAAAGTCGATGAATTGCTATCGATGTAAAAGAGTGAGCGAGGCGATGTTAGCTGAGTGGTAGTAACGTTTGATGCTAACGGTGGCGAAAGCTGTGTAACAAATCCTATAAAGAGCTTGAGTTTTCGGTGAAGGAAAACATCGTGAGGAAACCATAGTTTGTAGTACCTACTCGATTGGCTGGTTGACACCCTCAAGTCAAAGATCTATCTCCAAACACCTGTTGGTGTGCTCCAGTAATTGTACTTGAGAGCCAGTTGCCTTTAAGGCATTGTAATAAGGTGTAAACACATTGGCTATCCGCTGGTATCGTCTATAGGCGACGGAAGTCACTTACCATCAGGCGACCCGCCTTTCTGGTTGTCCTTTTAGTGTATAAGAAAAAAGAGCGAAAAAAAATAATTGCTCAGGACTTTGTCTAGTTTTACAGTGCAATTTCGAGATAATATCTACGTTAAAGTGCATTAGTTACCGTGTTCCAGACAATTAAAGTTCAGCTCTAAAAGACGGGTGTTTAAGTAATGCTTGATGATGATGATGTTTACGAGATTCAGTTGTGAAATTTTATCAATAGCGATTTTTAATTTAAATTTTTATTCCATAAGTCCATCTATTACATTTATTCAATTTGAACTCTATGGTGGCTTTTATAAATATCGAATCTACTTTAACTTCAGTTTATGTATCAGTGTGGAATTCTAGTCGTTGGAAAGCGCATCACTTAAGAAATGTTAGACCGATTTGGCAATTTTAAAATGTTCGCAATAGTACGAATTAAGTTTATTGGGAAGGAAAAATTTTAAAAACTGCCCGGAAAATTCTGGAATAACTGAACGTGCTTTTTCTGCTTTTTTGGACAAGGCGACGCTCGTCAGGTCTACTAGTAGGAAATAAAGTCTGGATGTAGCATTAGGTTTTTTTTTTAATATTTTGTAGTAGGTATCTACATAGGTACCCATAGACATTAGTTATCTATCTATAATGTGATAGAATAAAAATCATACCACGGTATAAATGAGCAGCAGTGAGGAAGACCTAAGAAAATATGGATGGATTGTGTCAAAGACATATGACGGGCAAGTGAAAGATAGGAGTGAATAAGAAGACAGTTATGGAAGAATCCTCATTGTGCCAACTACCACGACTCATTTAAGTAAATAAGGGCAGGAACAAACATACAACATTATAAAACCAACGTTTACAATCTAAAAGTGAAAATCCTTTAGTTTATTTATAGCTTTACCCGAACACTATAAAGTGGCTCGACGTGCCCCCAACTCTTTGTTTTCGCTATCGATTGCGCTCAATTTTATCGACGACGTTAATTATTTGTAATGGATTTTAATTAGTTAATTAATTAATTTAGTTCGGCTCGGAACGCCGGCTGGTAGTCGTTAGTCGGTTTCTTTGATGACGCACTTAGCTTCCTTATTTCGGTAGCCTTTGTGAGTTGTACCTTTTCGTATCATTAGTATTGTTTACTTGAAATTATGTGCAATTATTAATTAATAACTCGGCGTAATTAGCTACACCTATTTTGTTTAATGTCATGCCATTAAGCATACGAATCCGCGTCCTGTTTAAGGAAAGATAATAAGGTTTTAATATCATTCCAATTTGATTGAACAATTTTATTTTTATTTTTATCAGATGATGTTGTCTGCTGTTGTTTCTGCCAATTAATAGTATTACGTTTTATTTAAAACAACCTTTGAGTTTTCAAAATTGTATTGTCTGTCACCAACAATAAGAGTGTGTGCAAAATTCCAAATCAGTCCGAAGGGGCGAAACTGTATTAATTCGACCCAAAGATTAACTGTCATACTAACAGGTGAAATTAAATAAGAGCTTGTAAAAAGGGCACGTAGTGAATGTCGCGCTATATTTATAACTTGTGATGTCTACTCTAATGTCAAATGATGTAAAGTCAATTTTGACGTTTAACTTGACATCGCCTTTTGTAGAATCCAATTTTAAACATGCTATAGGTGACAGAAGTTGATGCTATCATTAATATCTCACAAGGCAAATGGCAATTAAAAATATAACAATTATTAAGGTGTCTTGACTTACTCTTATTTCACTGCAGGAGTACAAAGAAACATGACGGTAAAGTAGGTATTACTTACTTTAATTAAGTGAAGAAGACAATAAAGCATAGCTGTATGCCTAGCAGTATTATTTGTGTTGTAATTGGTGTCTATGGACTGATGTGTCTATGAAGTGCTCTATGGATTGCCATTTTACACCATATTCTAACGAAACGTACGACGTTAGATTCAGCAAAAATTTTACGAGACCCAGATTGTTTTAAAATAATCTCAAAAAGCGACATGTTTGAGAATCTTTTAAACTAAAACGTTACCATCGTATTAATCGACCATTATATACCCAACTAACTGGAGAGGAACTGAGTAATTTAGTAATTGTATCCACTAACAGCAAATTAAATAGTAATCAATAGAACTGGGGCCCTGGGGCACGAACCCATCGGTCGATTTTCATCGCACGGAACGACAACGATACGACTAATTTATTATTCACTCAGAAAATGATCATTGAATAGTGTTCGTAGTTTTTGTATTTTATAGTACAGTATCGAATCAATCAGTAAATATTATTTTCGAATAATAATATTATTAAAGATCGCATTTGACAAGATAAAATTCGTAAATAATTTATTGATTTAGGGGAACTACACAATTAATCGGTAAATCATTGGCTATTTTCCATTAATTAATTATCAATTTCTATTAAAATACTTACTCAAAAAGTGATTTTATTAATTTTAAATTAATCGTGATATGTAAAATGAACTGATGAATTTGCGGGTCTATTGTTTTAAATGGGTACTTACTTACGCTTAAAGTTCGGGGCCTAATTTCACATGTTAAAGTTTATGTTTGTCTGGTAAATTATTTGTCCTACCTTCTATTTGATTGCGTAACAATGCGTCACTACAATGTCTATACGTTCTTTCATTTCCAGGATATATTCTGACACTATACGCCATGCCTTCCATTCAACACTATAGGTAGGTCATGCCTTGCATTCCATGCATTATCAGGAATAGCTCCATCCATTGGTGGAAACTGTTTGAAAGTCCGTTCAGTAGTTTTTGAGTTTATCGCGAACATACAGAAAGGCAGATGCGGCAGGGGACTGTTTTATAATAATGTAAGAAACGGTTTTAACTATAGTTTAATATTCTTGTGTGCAGGATGTGTTAATCACAGTATTTATACACAGTAGGTTCGAATCCTACAATGGGCTTGAACTTTCGGTGAAGGAAAACATCGTGAAGAAACCATAGCACGGTGGTAGGGTACTTTGTAGTACCCGACTGGCTGGATACCACTCTCAAGTTGAAAATCTGTCGCCAAGCACCTATCGGTGTGTTCCGGCAGCTGCACTTGAGAGCCAGTTTGACTGAAAGATCACTTCGATTCGAAAATCTATTCAATATCAGGTAATTATTCCATTAGCTCTGAATATCCCGAATTGCAATAAAGCTGTGTTTGCAATAGAAACTATTAGAACTACTTTCAATGTCAATTTGTTATTGCAACTGGTTGCAATGGTAGGGGAGGCGAATAGGGGATTTCGGGATTTACTCGAGCGCGTCAGATTAACATAAGGGGGGCAACCTTGCACCTTGTGAAGTACTCTCACCAAATCTGAGCCTTCTATGTAGTGTCGAACGCCTAGGGTAGCCCGTCAGATTAGTAAAAAAAAATCGATGGTTTGAAACACTCGAGCGCGTCAGATTAAGGTAAGGTAAGTTAGTTACATGCAAAATAGTGTACATTTCAATAATCTGACAAATTGGGCGTGACGAAAGAAAATTGGAGACTCGCAAAGTTGCAAAAAAAAACGTCACCTGGATTTTCTCGAGCGCGATTGGTTTTTTTTTTATTTTGAAGGAAATTAGTCACGAATCACGGAAATATCTTAATCTGCCGATTTGCACAAGCCGAAGTGGCTAAAATCATTATTAAGTGTATAGTCCAGGAATATTATGAGTTTCACCTCAGAATGAGAAATAGTCAGCTATTAACTTGTATAAACCTTTATTTTGACACCCTAAAACTTGTCTCAAAAGCTACTTATCTTAGGGTGCCCGCGACTACTGATTTTTCAAGGTCAAAGGTCAAAAAATCATTTATTGCAAATATCTCGTTTCCTATGGGTTTTTTGGTATATGTATTCATAATAAATATTGTAGAAGGTTAAATTCTCTACAACTTTTGTACAAACATTTTTTCGATATCTTGAACCATTTTCGAGATTTCGATATTTTTTACATATTTTTTTTTCAAACCGTCAGATTAAGGAAATCCCTCAACATAATTGTCAGATTATGGGTCAGTACAACAAGGCCATCAAGAAGAACCGCCTGTATAAAAATCTGACGCGCTCGAGTAAATCAAGGTCACGATTTTTTTTTGCATTTTCAAAAATCGGCCCTGACTGATGGTCGCGTCCAAATTGTCAGTCTTTAAAATAGGAGCTACTGGAGGGTTCACTTAACATCCCTTATCAATGTCTGACGCGCTCGAGTAATTTTTTTTTTAAATATTTTCGACCCCTTCGTACGGCCACCCCCACCACGCAAAACGGCAGATTATTATTTTTCCGTTATCATACAGACGTGGCGCGACTACCCTATTAATATCTGACGCGCTCGAGTATTTCTTGGTGACTGTTTTTTTTTACATTTTTGAAACCCTGTAGACGCTCCCCCCACCGCTGAAGGGGAAAATATCACATAACCTTTTTTTCTTTATTCCACCTAATCTTCAAATTCCAGTAGGTCCCAAAGACGCTCGAGTAACTACAAATTTAGCATCAATGTCTCCCCTACCACAACGTAATAGATCCGCGAATAGCTTTTAATGTTACCAACTGATGGACTCATTATAAAACAATTAACTGAGTGGTGGCATCTCACTTTTGCTACGTAGGTGGCTGATATCAGCATTCCCTTATATTAAAAAAAATATCTAGAAAATTACTACTAAAATTCGAAACGGTTTGCAGTTCTGGAAATGCTGCAATAAGTGTTACAAAAACTAATAAGAAAGTGACAACTAATTCAGTTGCAATATTCTTTAAACTCTTTCATACGTTTTTTGAATATTTTTATTTTATATTAGACGACAGACAACTAGGCAGGCGGGTTACATTAGTACTTAATAATTGATTATACATTGGCGATCTTAAAAACTGGCTTTCAATTGCAACTGCCTGGAATATACCGATATTTAAACGGCAACACAAAGGTCATGTAACAAACTATCAAAAAAGTTGCGAAGATTTAAAAAAAACATGAGTCTTTAAGAATAACCTACTCGAAAGGCTGATGTCAGTAATTCTGTAACTTTAGAACTAAAATTTAGTCAGTCGGAACTAAAACTGAATGAAATGGGCCAATAAAAATAACTTTGTCTTAAATAAATTGGCATTGTCTGGTGCTTGGGCGGATAGCTAAATTAGAACCAATTAACTTTGGTGTATTATGAACACACTGTATAACAATGCTATTGAGTTTTGAATTGGAAACTTTGATATACGGGATTTTTATTAAAAAAAAATATATATACACAATAATATCTAATGTTGTTTACATTATTTGTTATGATTCTAAATAGACATGACATGTAGACTCATAAAAGTATAACATGCATACGACTTTTTGTCATGGATGGAATTCAAAACAACGACGTAACCAAACATTCGGGATAGAATTATTAATTTTAGGCTCCACTTTGGTGACCAAAACTCTATAATAATAAATAGTATAGGCAGTAAAAACAAACATAACATAAAGTTTTTAAATACAAGAGAACCTAATGAGTGCTATAACACTCTAAGTTTTTAACATTATACATATAACTTGTCTCCATGATATAAGTATTCAAACAGCTCAGCGTAACAAAACAAAAGGTTACCGTAATTAAGCTTGTAGAATAAAAAATATCAAATTAAACAAACTTCTGTGAAACGCCACAAAATTAACTTTACAATGTTTGATAAGATCACAGTGACCGCTCACCTACGCCGAACGCAAGCCTACTTTACGTTAATCAACTTTACAGATTCAGTTACCGAACGCACTCGCAACGAACGAACTTCCAAACAGCGCATCCGACCGTCTCTCTACAACAACTCTTTATAGTATTAGGTGAAATAACTCCTAGGACACTGTTAGACTTCGTCCGAGCTAATGGATCGCCTCCCTCTATGCTTAGAACGTAAAACTTTTATGGATAAGTAGAATCGAGTTAGAGGCGAGTCGAAAATAGCGTTTAAGTTGCCTGTTAGTTCTGCTTTTGTTGTGCTAAAATAGCGAATCAGAGTTTGTCATTGTATAAATATTTAAGTAGCAAACGTTGTTCGCTTACAATCATATAATGAGTGAACATTTTATTGCTTTTGATAGTCGAACTTTTCGGAATGATATTTTTATAGCAATAATGTAGTTCAACCATCACACAAATGTAAAGTAAAACTTTTTGAGTGAGATGCACATATAAATAGTTGAAAACAGTGGTTAATGTACAGAAAAAGGACGTGTGGTTCGTCTCTCACAATAACCTGGATAATTCAGCAGCTATTCGACATGAATTTCTATGGTAGATTATACGAATGTTCAGCTTAAAAGTGGATATTCTGAGGCTGAAAGTATCAAAGTAATACTTACTAGGTGAATCAGCGAGTAAATCGCCATCATCGTGGGACGGTGATTTGACAGAACCCGGTGACATCTTAACCGGCGCATGCGGCGACGACACCGGTCCGGAACCGGCGCTGCCGGCGCTGCTCGCCGGTCCGGCGTTCGCGCTGCCGTGTGACGTCGTGATAGTAATCTCTCCATTCGACGCAGCGAGCCTGCACCGTAATGTAGTCATTATAATAGTGATTATAAAATTCTTCAGTAAAGAATGGATAATTTATTTTAATTCTAATAACAAAATGTGCGTTGAGTTGGTATAGTTGGTTGTTCATATGGAAATAATTGATGAATATTGTGATGTATTGTGTCTATTTGAAAGTAAGTACGATGACGATACAAAATATGAAAAAAACAAAAACCGACTTCAAAACTGTAACCTATACCTATGTACAAACATAAACTAAAAAGTAAAGAATAATATTTTAATTTCAAAGCAAGAGCCTTAAAGGACAATCAACAAAATTATTGATATTTATATATCTATTTAATATTTATAAACAGTTCTTTTTGGAGTCGGTGCCAGTCAAGAAGAAGGACAGTTTTGAACTGGACACGAAGTGTTCATACGAGAAAACGTCTTACGACACCTCTCCTTACGGTAATGTTCCTTAGGTCTGCGCCGTCGCTCCCCTACCTTTCGAAAGTTTGTTACAAAGGCAGAATTAAACTGTCCTTCTTGGCTGGCACCGACTCCAAAAAGAACTGTTTATAAATATTAAATAGATATATAAATATCAATAATTTTGTTGATTGTCCTTTAAGGCTCTTGCTTTGAAATTAAAATATTATTCTTTACTTTTTAGTTTATGTTTGTACATAGGTATAGGTTACAGTTTTGAAGTCGGTTTTTGTTTTTTATTTTTAAAAATGATTTTATTTTTTAATTTTTAAAGTTTATTCCTTATTATATGTTATCCTAGGCAAAACTAGTTTGTCCTGAAATCGGGTCTGGCCGGTAAAATATAATATATAACTAGCGGGCCCGGCAGACGTCGTCCTGCCCTGAAATTAAAACAAATCTTGGAACTCGATTCCAGCGCCACCTACCGGGTCCAATTGTATTTTAAAACCATCGAAGAACCCATTGAAGTATACACACGAAATTTCATCCAAATCCAAAAAGTCACGCTCAACGACTCAGTTTGATTCACTAAGGTTTATCAAACGAGATAGAATTTTTTTCGTTTTTGTTGATTTTCTCAAAAAGTGCTTAATCAATTTCGACAAAATTTAAACGGGACCACCTCTGTAGTAGGATCTACCAAACAAAAAAAGAATCATCAAAATCTATTCATAATTGGCAGAGAAATCGAGTAACAAACATACAAAAAAAAAAAAAAAAAAAAAAAAAAAAAAAACATACAGACGAATTGAGAACCTCCTCCTTTTTTTTGAAGTCGGTTAAAAAGTCTACGAAACACCTGACTAAAATATAGGAGCAACGTCGAGTTCTCAACAAGAACACCGTCTGAAATTAGCAATTCCTTCCGGAAAACAATACCGCAGGTTTACATCTCTGAATCGATGTTCCGGTTCGATTCTAAAAATATCACAAATTGAGAGAGACAGTGTCCTAGCTTTGTAAACGGTCTTGTCAACGTCATGTCCTTTCCTAAATCCATTGTAGCGTCTGTTATAACTTATGCAATTTGTACTTAACAAGTAACTACTACGATGGCTCTTCGAAGTTCCAAATTCTAGATTATGGCGTTTTGTGATACGTAGGTGAAATGTGAGCTTATAAGAGCTACGTACGAGTATATAAATTGACCTATTGTGACTGACTATTATGAAAGTGGATGGATTCACTGGTAGAGGAAGACCGAAAAATAGATGGATCGATTGTGTGAGAGATGGTATGAGTAAGAAAGGAGTGAATTCCGATATGAGGGAGGGAAGGGCTGAATGGAAGAAAATTAGGTAAACATTGCGCTGACCACAAATAATTGAGAACAGGGCAGACAGATAATGATGATGAACACACATACTTTAAACTTCAAAGTTAATTAGTAATAGGGTGAAATTAAAATTTCGTAAATAAGTCAAAAGAAAAATCTGCTTTTCATACAATTACACTGACACTCCCACCCGTCGAGATTTCAAAGTGTTGTCAGTGTAAAAAATGTAAAAAAGGATTCGTAAAATCCTATTTGAACAATAGTTGGTCGCAAGTGGCTGAGGCGCGGGCGCGGGCGCGGTGTACAAATGAGGTGCGCGCTTCATTAAGTGCGCCGCTGCATTAGCAGTAATTGCTAGCTAATTAGGGCCCCATCCGTTGCAACAACACGCACACATGCACTTATATTACACGATGAGAGGTTATAGTATGTTCCAAAGAAATATGCGCGATTTTTTTTCTAACGCAAGAAGCATGGTTCTTTTATTTTGTAAGTTGAACAGAGTTTTTTTTAAAGTGTTTGATCAGTTTCACTGTAAGATGACATGATGGAATCAAGCCTTTCATCTCAGCCCGTTTAATGAGTGATTTTATAGTAGGTAGGTACCTACTTGTTTTTTTTTTTGGTTGAAGGTGTATTGTTCGTATTGAAATTAGTCGTTTTAGATATTATCACGTTGATTTTTTAAATCAACGAGTCTATAAAAAAAGTTTTTAATTTTTTTGTAACACTTTAGATGGCGTCACGTTAGGTGGCGCTGGAATCGGGTTCAAAGATTTGTTTTAATTTCAGGATAGGACGTCTGCCGGACCACTAGTTTTATAGGTACATAAAATAACCTTTTACATGTACCTATAGATAATAATTGATATATTTTTAATTTTCGCTTTAAACTGTTTTACATTCTCGTTTGATGTACGACTTATTAAACTTGTACATAGAAGATGAAAAGGCATTTAGCTTTTAGTACCGACAAATTATCCTTTTGTGTCAATACGATAGATTAACAGCTCTCTTGATAATAATCAATTAACATGTAAATTGAAGCAGCACCTTAACTTTTTTATAAATATTGCACAGTTATTTAGTCTGTTGGCTATGACGCACACAATCAAGAAGAAACACGTGTTTACACACACAATACACGTGTAGCAGCTCGAGTCTTACAAACATTAATTGTTCCTTCAATTTATCAACACGTAGGTACACCGGCGAAACTACGCCTTTTCGAGATATTTTTTTTAAATAATAATGGTTCGGTTGCAAATTTAATTACGACCTCATTTTCATGTCATTCTTACATAGGGTTACCATACTTTAGGTATATTTTCGGTAGATTATTTTTCAGTAATAGATTTTTTATGTTATTTTTTAACTTTATGTCTAACATTAACAAATAAATATGAAATCTACAAGTTTATTAACATTTTTAATAGCTTAATTATTAACGTAACTTTCACTTGTTTTAGGGATGTGCAACAATAAAATGTGGGTAAACATTACTGTATTTTCAAATGAATTCCATGTTATTTCCTGATGGACTGTCTGTTCCATTTTTTTTACAGATTTTGTTTTTATTATTTTCTCTAGCTACAGGAATCACACCAATTCCAAAGTTCAATCAACAGATTGGGCTTATATTCAAAAATATAGGTGTTTACACTGGTTATTCAGAAACGTATTAATTTTCACAGGGTTAATATCCTTTCCTGGGAAAGTGAGGATTATTTTATACGTTTTTGAATAACAAAAGACTAGCAGGTTTATAGGAACTTTAAAGAACTAACGAGCCTAATATCTAGGATCAGTTTTGAATAAACTACTTACTTACGTTTTTTCAATATATAATGGTGTGTTTGGTAATGATAGATTAGGTTCATTCAAATTAAAGCAGGATCAATAAACAAAAAGATAATTTATATAAACATCCCCTTGGCCATTATTGGGACAAAAGTGCCAGGAAAACTATAGGATAACAATAGAATCTATTTTCTAGCAATTCAAGTTATCAATATGAATTTTATTGAATAAATGATACATACCTAAATAAAAAATAATAAATAAAAAAGTAGACCTATATCGCTGTAAACGTGCCAAAAAGGCTGGCAGCATTGTCACGTTGAATGGCAATGCTGATCCAGTGTCCTAGATATACACCAGCCCTTGTCATGTGAGGTCTCAATTAAACGATAATAATATCATCTGTTTAAACAACAGGTTAGTAGTAGTACAACCGGCCCCAGATTTTCAACGCCGAACGCCGCAAAAATGAACCCATTGCCGAGGGTAGCATATTTGCGTTACTTCTGACATTCTTGCTGCGTGGCAGCGGTACCGACCGATACTGAAGCCGAAACGAAAGATGATACGAGGCCAGTTATACAACATTAAAAAAAATGGCAACCCTAATCCTCTATGACCTTTAAAAATAATCGTATGCGTATAAAACGCAATTGTTTAACGATGGCAAGTAATGTAAGCCCCAGGGTACGATTATAAACTGAATATATGTTTTATAGAGGCTAATAATTGCTTTTTAATACACTTAAATCAAGTGGCTTCGAGAAAAAGTTATGCTGTTGACAGAGCACTGGGCATCGTAAATTGTAACAGCTACGCCCAAACCGGTCGGATAATTCTACGGAAATGGCGTAATTACAAAGTATCAAACGAAACTTACAAAGTAGGTTGATATGTCAGATAATATAACTCAAAATATGAGTGTAACTTTTTTGCTAAGGCTTTTAAGGCTTGAATGTGCAGATCAACAGTAGCACAAATAAAATAAAAAAACCGGTCAAGTGCGAGTCGGACTCGCGCACCAAGGGTTCCGTACAAATTTTGTAGTGTTTTTTTTTTCATAAATACATCATCTGTGAAAAACTGTCTAGCTATAATTGTTCATGAGATACAGCCTGGTGACAGACAGGCGGACAGTAGAGTCTTAGTAATAGGGTTTCCGTTTTTACCCTTTGGGTACGGAACCCTAAAAAGGACTGCTAAAGTAATTGTATTTTATTTAGACGTCTGTTTATTTATTCATATGATTTTTTTTATCCGACAAATATATGCTTAAATTAATTAATATTAGGATATTATACATGTAGAGCCAAAAATATTCGATCACATTGGCATCGAACAAGCCCAATTGCAGGCCCCGTAACAAGTTGGCTCGATGATCGAAGGCAGTGGCTGGAAAGCGGATTCTAGTGACCACAAATGTAGATCGAAGTGGATATTCAAGGAACGCATAATGTTCAATATTGAATGAAATTCTGAATAAAACAGTGAGGAAAATAATGCAATATGCAGACAGTAGGTAGGAAAAACATTGAGTAAGATACTAATAACCGAAGAGAGCACAGCGCAACCTTTTGAATATCTATTGACAGGTGACAAATAAGTCGTTTTTAATTCTGGATAGGCTTGTTTGACCACAATCTCGCCATGGTAAGTGATGATGTGGCCGAAGATGGTAAGCACACAAAGTCTAGATGGGAACTGGCTCTCAAGTGCAGCTGTCGGAACACACCGAGTTGAAAATCTGTCGCCAAACAGACAGATTTTCAACTTGAGGGTGGTAGCCAGCCAGTCGGGTACTACAAAGTACCCTACCACCGTGCTATGGTTTCCTCACGATGTTTTCCTTCACCGAAAGCTCAAGCTCATTGTAGGATTCGAACCCACGACCTTCGCCGTGTTATTCGACATCACTTATCACTGAGCTATCATCGCCTTATTTATGAGTAAATTGTAGTAAAGAGTAAGTAATTACCACTAGAACAAGTCTAGATTATAGGTCCGAACCCTCAGTTTCTTCCGATCTAATTATTTGTCTATTATCTTCCTCAAGCAAAATCACTGTCTAAACAATTTTTCCTCGAAGTGATTCCGTAAGTGTTTAAAGCTCTCGGATTCGAAGTGTTAACGCAAAAGGAAAAAAACTTGGATAAAAAGTTTCCTTTTACTAGTTAAACGGAACAGCGGAAACTGTAGAGTAGATCATATTTTTATAATAATGTAAACATAAAAAATGGCATTCAACATTTTTTTTTGTATTATCTACTTAAAAAAGTTATAGTGATTCACGTTTCATTCAAAAGTTCAAGCTCAATTCAAATTCAAATTTTAAACATTTATTTTTTATTCTGGATAAGCTTGTGTTTGACCACAATCTCACCATGGTAAGTGATGATGTGGCCGAAGGTGGTAAGCACACAAAGCCTAGATGGGAACTGGCTCTCAAGTGCAGCTGTCGGAACACACCGATAGGTGCTTGGCGACAGATTTTCAACTTGAGGGTGGTTGCCAGCCAGTCGGGTACTACAAAGTACCCTACCACCGAAATATGAAATATTTGAAAATATTAAACACCTATATAGGTAATACATGCAAATAAATAATTCCACTATATCAGGCCGTATCGAAGAATAAAAAAAAATTATAATAAAGAGTGCTCTACAGATTCCGCAGTGCGAAACGGAAACAAATAAACATAAGCACCAATCACAATTACCAGCAACGCTACTATGCTTAAACGCTTAGCCTTGTGGAATTTTAGCTATTCCATAGCGTGATTCCTTATGTTATGATATCTTCTAATATTATAAATGTGAAAGTTTGTATGTTTGGATGTTTGTTCCTCAATCACGTAAAAACGGCTGAACGGATTTTGATGAACCTTGGCATACAGTTGGATCATATCCTGGAATAAAATATAAAGTACTTTTTATCCCGGGAAAAGGTAAGATCCTTCGGGAACTAGGGTGAAACTACGGGGCGGAAAACTTGTAATAAGCTATTTTTGATTTAGAGGCGTTGACGATAATGAGTTTTTAGCTTACGTATTAGACTTCGTATAGTTATACTTATATACTTATATACTTGAATATTGATATTTGACCACAATATCAATATTCAAGTAGCGACGTGGTAGCAGCAACTTTATGTTTAGAATATCATTCATTTTTAAGTGCAGCTAGCTGCCTGAATACGCCCAGCCCATACACTGGGTACCTTTTAAATACTTATTTAAATAATTACATTTAGATTTACTGTCCTAAGAACCGAATCCGGCCAACAATTTAAAAGTAAAATGTCTAAGCTATACATGTAGCGCAGTGGTAGTGAAGTCGGATACCGCGGCGAAGGTCGTGGGTTCGAATTCTACAATGAGCTTGAGCTTTCGGTGAAGGAAAACATCGTGAGGAAACCACAGCACGGTGGTAAAGTACTTTGTAGTAGTCCACTGGTTGGCTACCACCCTCAAGTTGAAAATCTGTCGCTAAGCACCTATCGGTGTGTTCCAACAGCTGTACTTGAGAGCCAGTTCTATCTAGGCTTTGTGTGCTTACCACCTTCGGCTACATCATCACTTATCATGGTGAGATTGTGGTCAAACACAAGCTTATCCAGAATTTAAAAAAATGTAATTAGTTCTTATCGCAGCACCAAAGAATACTAATTACATCGAGTTATATACAACGTAAATACCTATAATGCACAATAAATTTTATTTGATATTTCACCTTGAAACAATTTACCCAGTATTTGACTATCTATTCCACAATGATTTACAATTTAATGTAACTTTAATAGACGTCAAATGACACGCAATATTTATCTAGATTGTAGGCCAGCAGAAATAAGGTATTAAACTTAATTATGGATGCGAGAATTAATGCTCCCAACTAGTAATTATGAGGTCGCATTAACTTAATGTCTTTGAAGTAAGTACTCACACATACAAATGCATTATAATAGACACGGGTACAGTCGCAAACAACAGTTGTTAGGCTGGGCGTACACGTGACGACTGTGTCGTGACATTTGAGACTGCGAAGAAGTTTCGTATAAATCATGTCCTAAATTACAGTTTGGTTAATTAGGTTTGCGTATTTCCAAGTGTTGTTTTTAGTAGATCTCTTTATGTAACTAATTGAATATAGGGCAATGGTTTGTCGTTGCATTACCCCTAAAAACAGGATCAGACGTTCTTGATAGTATATTTACTCAATTTAATTCATAACAAGCGCTCGCAGTTTTCTCGCGGTGCTGAGGGATTTTGTGTTATTTATTTACTTGCCTTTAAGTAAGAGAACATAGTAATGGCAGGCATAAAAGTGTTAATAGAAATTGATCTAAATAGTTTCACTATGAACCAGTAAATCCACGTGAAAAACTTTTATAGGAGAGTATTTACACGAGTGACAACGAAGCTGAAGGGTCACCTACTGGTAAGTGACTGCCGTCGCCTATAGACATTAGCAATACCAAGGGGATTGTCAAAGTGTTGTACACCTTATTACAATGCCTTAAATACAACTGGTTCTCAAGTGTACCTGCCGGAACACACCAACAGGTGCTTAGCGACAGATTTTCAACTTGAGGGTGGTAGCCAGTCGAGTACTACTAAGTACCCGACCACCGTGCTATGGTTTCCTCACGATGTTTTCCTTCACCGAAAGCTCAAGCCCATTGTAGGATTCGAACCCACGACCTTCGCCGTGGTATCCGACGTCACTACCACTGAGCTATCATCGCCACCTAGCGATTCATAATGTAGATAATGTAAACATTATTCGCGATGTTACTTCAGAGGCAAGTGAAGTAATGCACCAAGCCTAACATTTCAAGGCAGCAACATATACACCACTAATCTAAGCACACTAACCAACTAAACGTTAATATATTCCAAGGCGATATCCCCGCATAGGATCTATTTATCACCATTACTTGGCGGATTAGACGCGTCACGGGCGCTAAGGTAATTATAGATGTTGGAATACTTAATGCCTCGGGCGTACCTAATTATATGGTCGCATTTGGTCTAGCGGTGCAAAGACGCGCGGTGGTGGTGCAGCGGGACCGCCTAAGGCTTATCGAGTTATCAATATACAGAAGTTGCGGTTGTATTACAAAAGAACTTGTTCTTAATTGAAAATTAAGTCTGTAAGTCACCGCGTTTATATTTGTTGGAAATATTTCATAAATATCGTCAAGATTTTGTAAAACTTGTTAATAAGGTGATACCATTTATATCAGAATCAACTACTTTGTAGGTAACTATGTAAAATTTGTAACAATATCATAAAAATGCATTGTATAACATCGAGGACAAAATTATTAATAAATCATAATAGTAAGGATAAAACAATGTTACATTATGTGTTCTTTACGAAGCAGTTGGTATGGCGTTTCCGCTGTATCAATATCAATTCCGTTGTGTGAACAGCATAGAGTTCGGAGAGTACCTAATTATATGGTCGCATTAACTGAATGTCTCTTCACGAATGTGATGTGACTAGTTTGTATTGGGCCTTAGGCGGGATTTTAGCCTAGATTTAAAGCGAAAAATTTTGCCATGTTACAAAAGTTGTATTTTTTAAATTATTTTTATAATCGTTCAAACAAAGTATTGGGTTGAATTGCTTTTAGGAAGAATAAGTATCATATCTGAATTTACAAATGCGAAAATAACTCTGTCTGTCTTTTCACGATTAGGTATATCGCTGAATAGAATAGGTATATAGGTAGGACCTTTGAGTATTTTTTTATATCTTAACTTTTTAGTCATGAGATTATTTGTTGCTTTAAAGATTCTATGCAAATAACTTGTCCGTAGTTTTATTACGAAATTATCTCCCGCCGAATTTGTTTTTAACGATATTAATGTGAAAATAATACATTAGAGTCATTACAATATACATGTGTTATATTTAAAATTATAATTGTGGCGAATATATAAAAATATGTAATTAAGCTTTTTTATACATAATCATAGTTCATTAATGAAATGACGTCCTGTACCCACCTGTGTAATTCGATTAGTTTTCGATATAAACAACAGGAAAAGCGACAGTTTTATAATATCTTGATTATAAACTAGTGTAGCATTGTAAAGTAAACTTGAAAACAGTAAGCCAACATGATACAATTTGTATAAAAACCAAAATGTAGCAATTTAAAAAAATATCTTTCATCTAAACTCATATTATAAAAAATTACATTCTTTGTTTGTTTCGATTTAACTCAAAAACTATCAAATCGATTTAAAAAAATATTTCACCATTAGAAAGCTACATTATCCTTTTTTTTTGAGTAACAAAGGCCATATTTTTACACTGGAAAAAGATAAAATCCCAAAGGAACGCGAGTGAAACCGCGGAGGACACCTAGTTTATTATATGATCGTATATAAAATAATACTTAGAACGATACCATTTGCACCGTCAAGTCAACTGTAATTTAAGCACCAAGCTAAGTGTTAACACTCACGATTGATTTATTGTCGATTGCTAATAATCAAATGATTAACAGAACTAAGCTAAATTGGTTACAAGAATAATTAACAGGTGACATGAATATTATTGTAACATGATATTATAGACAGGGTGAGCATATAACTCATAAGATGAGTGTTAGAGAGAGATAAATATAACGTTCATTTTTATGTCGTAACTATGGCGTTTTTAGATACCCTGGTCCTCAATTCGTTTTCGCCATTGCGTGGTAAATATTTTCAGCTTCATTTTTAGCTTATTAGCTATCTTAGTAAAGTAAAAACTTAAAAAATGTTTCGTGTTGACTCAGAACCTTGATTTTTATACACCTAATAGGCATTATAGACCTTAATATAAATTTCAACTTGCTAGGTGCACCCTTTCCTGAGATAATGGTGGTGACACACGGACAGACGGACAGACAGACAGACCGACAAGAGAGTGATCTTAAGGGTTCCTTTTTTACCTTTTAAGGTACGGAACCCTAAAAAAAAGTAGATCCGCGATTATACTACTGTCGACTGTAAATAAATTTACTGTGACCGAGACTTGTCAGGGACGCACACACACACACAGGGGCCAGATAATGGTAAGCAGTCGTTAATGTGTAATTGCTTTTGCATTGCGAGTCAGAGTCGACTCGGAACTAGCGCATTGGGCATACTTCACTATTTAATGTTTGATTTGCTTTTCTGTTTGGTTTCCCAGTCACTAGCTGTCCCCCGCGGGTATGCTCGCTCCTGTGAAGTCATATATCAGGGATGATTATTTCTATTATTATGTGTTTATTTAAAGGCTTAAGTTACAAGACTATCAAGCCTAAACTTTTTTCAATATTCTTCTTTTAAAGGAAAGGTGGTGGTAAAATGGAAAGGTAACTGATATCCTACATAAACTACTTTTAATACTACCAGATAGATAATGAAATCTAGACTCAGGACAAACAGACATGTTTATGTACACAAATGTGTCTTGGATGGGAATCGAACCCATAAGCTGCGGTCTGATAAGTCGTGTAGGTATTTAACCAACCACGCCAACAGTCACCAGATAACAAAATTACTAAAGTATTTACTGTAACATATTTTTTCTACTGTATACTGAAAGATATAATAGAAATCACATTATTTTTAGCCTAGAATTTAAAAATATGATCATCTAGCTTAGCTATATATATTTTTTTAATTGGATAAGCTTGTGTTTGACTATCTCACCATAGTCAGTAATGGGATCGAGGGTAAGCACATAAGCTTAGGAGTGACGTGCTCTCAAGTAGCTCATTTGATTCTAACTTTAAAAAATAGTGTCACAAATAATACAAAGTTCAGACGACTACAACGTTAATTTTTCCGCGCTACCAACACCAGAAAATTGTTTGCGAAGTGCGTGAACACATCATTATTAATGTAATTATATCGGTAATGTGGAATTACGTTACATCCTGCATTATTAACATTAAATAACTCATTATACTCCATAAAATATATATGGGTGCGGAATACATTTTTCCTTATAGCTATATTATTATGTATTTAAAGGGTACTTCAATTACAACAGGAACATCGAGTACAAAGTGTTTTTAAGAAGAAGGCACGTGAAAAATCTAATGTATTTTATTGACGACTATACCTCCTGAAAGTTTATCATGAGACATTTTTCACACATGGCCATCTGATCCAAAACTAAGCAGAGCTTGTACTATGGAAATACTAAAACTAGCTGTTCGTCTCATGCGGTTTCACCCATGTTCCCATGCGATCTTATCTTTTTTCGGGATAAAAACTATCCTATCTCTTATTCCAGGATATAATCTATTTGTGTGCCAAGTTTAATCAAGATCGGTTCAGTAGTTTCAGAGTTCATCGCGGACAAACATGACACGGAAATTTTATATTATTTAAGATTATAATGTGTATAAATAACATGAATTATTAACAAAAACTGATGAATCAGTAAACAAAACAAGGAAGCTTTTAATGTTATTTGTTTTCATACAAATAGGTAGTCAGATTACAACAGTTTTTCCCCCAACCTGTCATTACGAACACATCTATAAAAATATAATTCAGTTCATAATTACGTGTAATAAGCTAGGGACATTACCCTCGATAACATCACGCTTTATAGCAATTGTATTAAAAAAATAATAGTATTCTTCGCGTGGAACATGCGCTGCATTAATTTAATTAAAATTCTTATTAATAGTATTAATAATATTAGTATTAATAATTAATTAACTAGGTTTCTTTCGTATATGAATCTTGTCTAATTCAGGAACGTGAGATCATAGGATCCGAAAACAGCTTTTGTTTTTTATTGATGTAGTAATCTTGGCTTACTAGAAATAAGGCTGAGTTCCAATATTTTTTAAGGATTAATATACATATTGCAAAACACTCGATACATATAGCTCGTACGATCTTGATTTCTATACATTTGTATTTTAATTCTTAAAATAATAAAAAATTTGTACTTTTCCACAGTCTTGGTACAACTAAATTAAATTTGGAGCCATCTTTCCCAAATATTATAAATGTGAAAGTTTGGATGAATGGATGTTTCTTACTCTTTCACGCAAAAACTACTGAATGGATTTTGATGAAACTGCATCAGTTAAGAGGAAAATTATTTTTGTATATTTTGTATTGCAAGGGGCATTGCATAGATGGCGTTTAAAATCTGTCGCCTTTTACTTTGTAGTTAATATTGTAGATGGTAATAACGAAATTTTGTTAAATAAACATGAAACTAGAGGACAAGATATAAACAAGCGTCTAACAAAATTCAGGACAATTGTTATTTTTTTACTTTGGATAAGCTTGGGTTTGATCGCAATCTCGCTATGCATGGTACCTAAGGGATGATGTAGCCATAGATGGTAAGCAAATCACACAAAGCCTAGAAGAATTGGCTTCAAGTGCAGCTATCGGAACACACTGAAAGGTGCTTGGCGATAGACTTTCAACTTGAGGGTGGTAGAAAGCCAGTCAAGAACTACAAAACGAAACGAAAACTCTTCAATGAGTTAAGGAAAATATAGCGTAAAGCATCCTACGGTTTGATGAATCAATTCACTTATAAAGGCCTTGAGTATAGGGAAAGCCAATGTGTTGATGCCAATAGTTTAGTTAACTTAAGTAAGCCAGCAAGCAATTTTACCTGTACGTAATCGGCATGATTTGACGCATCGTGGTTTGAAGGTTCCGTACCCAAAGGATATTTACTCAATTTTGTCACATTTTTGGATTTTTTCAGAGATTACTAATTATGTATGACAATAAATTATTCAAAAATAAGATATCAAAATCCAAGGGTCAACATGAAACCAAAAAAAAATTAAAAATTCATTGCTTTTTGTTCTGGCTCTATTTGGAAATTTCAGAAACTATAATTTGGCCCAAATTGTAAGTATTATAGCTCTTATCTGTAACATATAAACTAGGATAGGAATATTTTATTATGTGCGCTTACTTTCATTGCAAAGGTACCTTAGTTATAGAGCCATTAGCTTAAAATTAGCCATTAAATTAATATTATATGGGAGCACGGTAGTGCCCCCGCCAAGACGAGCCTAGCTAAGCGCAAAGGCACTACCTACCTTTTCTCGAAGCGCTTCATCGTTTTTTTAACCTGGGTTTGGATTATACTAGTTTAACAAAATTCAAAACAACTTACAAAAAAAAGTGAAATCCCACCAAAAACATGTTCATGTAAAATGTTGCCAAGACGAGACCATATGGTTCGCACTGTCAAAAAGTTATCAGATCAGTTATATAAAGCCAAGCTTCTAACTCTACAAGCCCTAACTGCACGAACTCTACACCTTAGTCAAAATATGTGGCTTGGCCATTTCGCTACATTGACATGAGCGTAAGGTGAAAAAATCCCTATGAGGAATCTTCCTACCAAATTACAAGCTTGTACAATTTATACTTTATTAATCAGGGAGTGGTATTTCGCTTTTATATACCAGGTTTTATATTATGTAGATTAGGGAGAAGTTTAGAGTTGCCTATGTGTTACGTACAAAACTTAACTCTTTAGAAAATTATATAAAGCGTTACAGTCATCAATGACTTGAAGTATTAAGGATATTTAAATAAAACAAAATAGCGCAGGGGAATACCGGCGAGGAAAAAACTAAAGACGTAGTTAAATCGAATGAGGATATTATTAGTACAAAAATGTTGTATTATCTTAAATGAGTTGAATTTGATCAGCTCTAATGGCAACTTCCGTATTTCCCCTAAGTTGAACATACATCTGCTACAAGTACTACATGTATTTGATATGCTTTTATAATAAATTACCACCATCCGTTGCCAAGATGAACGATTTCAGATTCAAATCACATATAAAAATTATTACAAGGTAGCTCATTATATTGATGATAAAGATGTCTGGAAGTAGCGGCACTCTGCACAAGTACAACGTACCGATATAAAAAAGTTTTTTTTTGTTTTGTTTATGTACACAAATATCTATAGTGGGAATCATATCCATTATACTCGCGCCTCCTCCTCGAGATTAGTAATTTACACATGTAGTAACGCTAGTTGTCACCACTCATGCATCTCTTCGGACTCGGCGCGAGTATAATTATGATAGAACTTCACGTACAGGTAAGTTCGTTTAATCATTAAGTATATGTGGGGTGATTGGTAGTGTGTCTTACTAACAACTCCAATTTGTTGACGACAATTTTAATGAAACTTATATCAAAGATCAAACCTTGAAATAACATATTATAAGATATTTTTTTCTGGTCAAACTTTAGTTAAAACCGCGTGGCAGAAGGGAATGTGGAAAAAGTATTAAAATGTCTTACTCTCTCTATAAACTAAATAAATGCCACGGTAAAACACATTCATGATTTTCAAAAGTGCGATATAGCGACTGGACAATTCCACATGCTAAAATTGTTTTTACTAAATGCTAATGGAAGGAAAGGTACCTGAAGGTAGGACGACTTCGATTAATAAAAAAGAAGGAGGTGTTAATAGACTCAGCGGCTTAAATAAAAAAATAGAAGAAACAATTTTAAGGCTCCATAGTTTTTTAGCCCATAACCAGCTTAGACATCAAAAAACAAAATTACTCTGCCTACCGTCGGCAGAAATAACAAACGTTGATTAGTCACACGCACACATTCATATAACTGCAAGATCCATGTAGTCGTCAGTCGAGTAATTACACTCATTGTCACATAATTACAGCCAACACTTGTCACTGCACCCACGCTCGCTGGCTAACCTTATCTGCGTTCGATTAGCACCTAATTGTTTACGTCATAAGAGCAAAAATCGAATACAATAGGTGTTAATAGTTTGGTAGGCTTCATTGACTTGGATATTGTTAAGTTGGACAATAAAATTGATATTATTTTGATGAAATGTTATATTACATCGATCCAGCATTATAAAAGCACATAAAACATAGAATTTTCTAAAAGTGTACACGATATTCGAAAATTGTCGGGTGCAATCGTAACGACTATATGAACCACAGTTTAATAGGTAATAGAAGAATAGGTAAATGCGATTAAAGTTGAATTACATCTTAACATTTATACTTAATACATAAATTAAAAAAAGACTCACCTATTGATACTGTTCATGGCAGCAGACCCCACATTTTCCCTCTCGCTCCTTTCTCTTGAAACACCAGCGAACCTTTCGAAGTTTTCTCTCTCCTTATAATGACGTTCAGGTCTTGGTGACGAAGACCGTCGCCCTTGCATTTGCTGAGGCATATTATTCTGTTGAACTGTCTGCAGTAGGCTATGGTTCCCCTGCGGCTGCTGCTGTAGTGCTTGAAGCAACTCCTGCGCATTGGCCGCGCCATTGGACAAAAAGTTTGGCAATCCCGGATTAAGCAGCGCATTTGATAATGTTGGGTTCAATAAGTTTGGCCGAATGTTCTGAGGTTGTTGTGGATTGGAGTTGAGAAGCTGGTGAGGTTGGGCCATCGCTTGGAGGTTGGCCAATGATGTGGACACTACTTGGCCGTTGTTAAGAGCTAGGTTTACCATCTGGTCGTTGGAGTTGACATGGTTGACTGGTATTGTTAGGATGGTTTGGGTTGCTATTCCTGTATGAAGAAAACACACATTTTTATTTCAGTCTGACTAGTGAGACTATTATATAGGTCTGTTGCAATCAGTTTCTACGTAAATCCAGTAGTTATGCGTTTATTTATTTTTAATGCCAATGAAACTATTGCTTCAAATGAAAACTGATTGTAACATAGTTATATATCGAAAACTATAAGTTGCAAGAGTTACCTTGCGATGTTGGTATAAGAAGTTGAGCACCCTGGATTCCTTGAACTAGCTGACCCGAAGCCAAGATGAGCTGTGGCATTGGAGACGGCATCGCTGGTGGAAGCATGTTGCTGTTTCCCACGGGATTTGGTGATCCCATACCTAAGAAGACAATTGATCAAATGTTTGGAGTCAATGAAAAACATATTTTAGTTGCCTACATAAATATGAAAAACTATGTATCTACCCATTCCCTTTTAAAAACCATAATTTTAGCAAATAAAATATGTAACCGGCGATGATTACTCGTCAGTCATGGTACTCGTATTAGTTAATGAATTGATGAAACAACCTGACAATCATACATTGTCTAACCAACTTTCTACTTAGGTAATTAAACAATAAAATTATATTGTAATCGCGCAAGGTGGCCGTGCTCTCGCAGGTACACAGTACGCAGATAACATAAAATAAAAAAGAATCTGAATATAATAAACGAACGATAGGGAATTACACAAAATCCATCGGCAACCGAGCCTGACTAATTCACCGCGAACAAAACGACTCCAACCGAAATTCTAAAAACATTATCTGCATGCCTTACAAGCCCGTTAAATTCGACATTAACATAACGTATTCATTTAAACCATGACATTTCACATTTTGTAATAAATGCTCTTTCCTACGGCGCATCAATTAAGCACCGAAAAAAATGTATAATTAGTTCTATTAAGACAATAAAACTCTTAATGATACCGCAACACTCGTAATATCCGTGCGTTCGTGAAAAAAAATATGTAATTATACTCATTATTTAAATAGGTTTTTTCGTCCATTACGGCATAGCTTTAATGGGCGGGCGAGTGAAGCCGCTATCTTGAATTCATTAAATCGATTGGTTTCGGTAATCACCTAATTACGTATCACGTGATTTCCAAGTTAAGACTTTTAATGCGCGAACCGTGTATATTCTGATTAACGCAATCTGTCTAATTAGTGGGTCCTCGTGCTTAAAATATAACCGCCATCGCCACTTGGACGCTAATGTCTGAAAATTGTATTATTTACAGAGGCGAGTCACCGCTGAATTCCATTATTAAACTTGAATAGGAATATAATTTACGTAAAAAGAGGATTTGGTGAATTAAATTCTGTTTTCTCCCACATTTTAGTAGTTTTGACGCAAATAGTTTTTGACCATAATCAGAATTTAATTATACTTCACCGCTTTTCCACCTCTTACTTGATACAGTCAAAAATTAAATGCCTTATCAGTAATTTCTGTTGTTGCAGGGTCTGTTGCATCTAGAATTCCAAATTTAAATAAGCTCAACTTACCCGGCGCGCTAACGCTCAAGTTCAAAGGCGAGTTGATGACAGGGTTGGAGGGCATCGACGTCAATCCCTGAAGGTTCGCCGCTAGTTGTGACATCTGTTGCGACATCTGTTGCTGTAGCTGCTGCGACATTGGAGGCATGTTTTGTTGCATGTTAGCCAGGTTCTGCAGGTTTTGAAACATTGACGCCACTGTGGGAGAAAAATATTGATCAGTTTTTTTGATTATTGGACATTACACGAATAGTATTTTAGTGGTTTGTCTGTGTTTATCTCAACTCTTTAAAACATAACTTATAGATTATGCTTAATTCAACAGTTTTGAATATGCTTATTTAATTATAATATCATAATTTACAAAAAAAGATAATTACATGACAAGTAGTTAAAAAAAAGTGTTTATAAATCGTATTTTAGACAAAGTTAAACCAAAATAGAATGTATTTACAGTTGCTATTGAATCAGTTTGTTTTGCGCTAGTCCACTATTTATTTAGTACTTACAATAATGACCAGTGGCACGAACTTTCTTTCGCAAATTGCTATCGAATATTAAAACACGAAATAGGATACTGAACTGTGAATGATATAAATGTAGTTTAATATTGTAAGCCCGAGATCTTAAAATCCAAATAGACTTTATAGATTAAAATAATGGGAGATATCAAAGGAATTTTAGACTCTACGGAAGAGAGACTAAAATATCAATTATTAGAGTCAATAGTTACCTAACAACTAAGTACTTACAAGAAAAAATCGCCTTATTATACTTTATGTTGATCTATGTAATGAATCCGCTCTATCTAAGTATTTGAATAGAATAGACTTGAAATCTAAAAATGCGATATTTTCCTTATCAAATTTTACAAATAATTAAACTTTCTGAAACACTTACGATTAGGAAGTAGGTACCTATATTAAATGGTTGGTTTGGTGAAGTTTCGAAACAATCGATTTCAGTTAATAACAATAATCGTTATAATCTATCGATACTTCGTCATTCATCCGTATGTCGCAAGGCGTAACGAACGAAGTTGGCTTTGGATCATAATGCAAATATATCATTAAAATAATAAAATATTACGATCACATTACATTTGAGTACATTAGATATACTTTTGCTTTATCTGAATTAACTTCTTAAGTTAGTTTTAACTCGCAAACTTTACAACGTTTATTATCGCGTAGTTAAAAATAATAACGTAAACGAATAATTAAATTTAATATCGATTTAATTTTCTAAAAAAACATTGTTTTTTTTATGTCACAAGTGACAACGAGGCAGGCGGGTCGCCTGATGGTAAGTGACAACCGTCGCCTATAGACATTAGCAATACCAGGAGGATTGCCAGTGTATTGTACACATTATTACAATGCCTTGAAGGCAAACTGGCTCTCAAGTGCAATTGCCGGGACACACAAACAGGCTTGGTGACAGATTTTCAACATGAGGGTGGTAGCCAACCAGTCGGGCACTACAAAGTACTCTACCACCGTGCTATGATTTCCTTACGATGTTTTCCTTCAATATTCGACCAGTGGGGGAACTAGCAACTATAAATAAGATAGTAAAAGTAATGATGGTGTACGAACTCACTGGAGCCATTCAGGTGTGTTTGATGGTGTGGTGTCCGGGAGCGCGGGGACGGGGTCCGCGGCTCGGCTAGCTGCGCCCGCGCACCGCCCGCGCCGGCGACACCCTCCGGCGAGCTCGCGCCGCTCTCCCGATCCGACTCCGCCTGCTGGCAACAATTAACTAATTAAATATAGGTACTAGTGGCTCTGTGAGCTATAGACCTCACAAAAGTTTTGGCACATTTTTCGAAATTCCAAAAGTGGAATCGAAAAAAAACACCCATATAATTATGTAACCTGCTCACAAAATTTCACGAGAATCAGTTGAGAAATGCGACCTGTAGAGGAGAAGCTGGACAGACGTATATGCTCAGGCTGAAACGGTAACGCTTCGCTCGCGCTGGGGGCAGGGGATTTAGGAAGTGCCTTTTCTATTATTTAAGAACTGAATGATAATTGAAATAATCTCACTCTTTCCAATAATAAACTGAAGAAAACGATACAAGAAATGTAGTCCAATTGCTTGTTTTCAAAATTAATTTAGACGTCATCAATGCTTGTGAGAAAGGTATACACCGAGATTATAATTGGTTTAGTTATTAAATAAGAGTAAAATCTTGCATTTTCATAAATAGTGGTTTGGCGTACTCGCCATTTTTATGGAAGTTCTCATTGGTCCATCTGATGGGTCCGTCAATGTTTACAATTCAATAATAGTCATAGTGAAAGCTGAACTGAAAAGCTTTTCGTGATTATTCAGTAAGTGGTATTTCGCTTTTTTTTAGTCAACTCAGTTTTTATGATGACTAACTTTTTATGACTGTAATTATTTTTATGAATAAAAAAAAACAAATAAAGATTTTTGTGTCGACGTCCGTCACCCCATACATACCTACTAACTAATTTAATAACTTGTTTGTACGGGCGCACGCCTGACCGCACGCGTTTTGTGTAAAAGTTGCCAGTTGTAAAATAATCCAATCACAGACCAGTAATACTACTAGGAGTACTCTTACAATGAACTGGCGAGGGGTGGGGAAGAGTGTCACTGCTTTGTATAGTATAATATTAGGTAGTATTGTTTGGTAGCGTTTCACGGCCCGCGGATCTTCTCAGTACTTCCCGTTGGTTTGTGGCTCTACGACCACAGACCTATAATTTTGCTATACCGTGACGCCGCGTCCATTGTAAAGTATTTCGTCCACGGAGTATTATAAGGTACAAAGTACTCTACCATCGCTTAAAGGCGTTTGAACCCTTTTGTAATTTGATAGGCAGATCATGTAATTTGTAAACGTTAAATTGACTGAAGATGTTTATGCAAGCTGTGTATTAAATCCTATATTTTTTTATTAAATTACTGAATAACTAGGTACCTAGAGGTACCTACGTAAAATAGTAATAAATAAGATTGAATGAAAACTAATAAAATAACTTTATAGGATACTTAATTACTACAAGGTTAATCCGTTAACATTTAATTATAATACAGCTAATAAATAATACTTACTTGAATATTTAATTCTCAACAATTGTATATTGCGTAAATTGGAAAATAATTACACATTGCGTAATTAGGTAAATTGCTTTTTTTTGTGCATTTTAAAAAGTTCATAATAATTTCCAAGAAAAATATAAATAAATTGATTACTTAATTTATTGTTTTTATTTTTGTAATGTTTTATTTAATGTTATTTATAAATATTTACTGACGACAAAATGCAAGCTTAACTCTGAGATGTAATTATTTTTATTTGCATAATAACATATTTGGTAATATGAAAAAGATATCTTTAAGAACAACATTGTTATAATACTAGAATTAAATTAATGATGTACATAATTATATTAAATAATCATATGAAGAGTAAAATTAATTATATAAATAAAAATAACTAAATAACATTCATAAATACATAAATTATATAATTTTGCTCCTTACTAAATTATTTAATTTATAAGTATATTATTATATTATAATAACTACAATCAATTACATATATAAATAAAAATGATATTAATTATCATGTATAAAGTGTCCTAGTTTAATAAAGAAAGAAAATAATTAAAAATAATTTTATAAAAACATCTGTAGCTAAAGGTGCATTATCTAAATGTCCTTATAACTTTTCTGGTAAGAAGAAACGGTATCTTATATTTTAAAACTAATACACTTAGTTTAATTTACTTACAAACGACAATGTCATTCTCTCCACGCCTGATAATTTCACTATATTTCACTGTCTAAACTTTTATCATCGCCGTCTCATAGAAAAAGTATTCGCGGAATCTGCCGAAGTGGACGAAAGACTTTTCGAACTTCCCGAAACTTTTCAACAAACTTTAACCGGCCAATCAGAATGTCTGTTACAATCTCAGCATCAAATGTTCTTACTTCAACACCACCCGTACATATCTTTTTAGCACGTGTACAACAAAAGTTGTATTATTTGAAAAAAAGTTCGTATTTAGAACGGATAGAATGTTCCATAGATAACGCCCGCGAAAAGAAACGCCGCGCACTATCGACAAAGCGTTCACATATTTTTTTATTCCTTTTTTAAATTTATTTATCAACGGCCAGTACACATACAGCCGCGCGGCGAAGTTGCACAGCGCGGAATGAAAGCGCGTCATCAGTTTAAAAAATCAACCCCTTCGGTGGTGGCTGGAAAAAATGCGGCCCCTCCGGGTGGAGTGGGTGGTCCCACCGAAATCCTTGCCAAAGCGATCGCCATCGGCTCGACTTGTCACTTGTCGAATAAGCATGATAATTAAAGTTTTCGTTTAGTTTGTTTTAATTTAGTTTCGTATTTTGTTGACGCTCACTTGTTTTTGTTTCGTACTTTATACAAACTTTGTGTTTATCTAATTAGCTAATTATTTGTTTTGATTAGATATTCTTTTTAAACAACAAAATAATACAATATGAATATTAAAGTTAGGTTCAGTCTAAAGAATAAAATTACGTAACATTCAATTGTATGTTATTTTTAGGCATTTAAATGGAAGTTCTGATGGATATTTTCATGTGCAACAAATGATATGAAAAGGACAGGAGAAAAAGTAGAAGTAGATTTACTCTCATTCAGCGTAGTATGTGGGATCTTAGATCTTTCGGAGACTGTTGGTCAAGTAGTTTGTTGACGCCATTGTTGACGCACACCAATAAGCTGTAGGAAGTTTATTGTTGAAGATATATATTATACAATTTTCCCGCCGCTTTCCACAGTGTAATGTGATTATTTAGGATACAAATATTATGGTAACTTATTTTTCTATTTATAGACATGTGCGTGCCTTCCTTCGCCTCAAAGATGATTCAGTTGTAAAAGTGACGCAACTAGTAATATTAGTTAGTCAGGACGCGTACAATAAATATATTGCTCTAGAATCGAGTCTCAAGCGACTTTGATGTGAATCGTAACAATTTATTTTAAATCAGTAGAAAATTCAACGTTCACAAAACACAAATCATATACAAAATTTAAAAGCACAATCAGAGCTCCACCGGTCGGCGTTGACTAATGAAAAAAGTTGAAAAAAAAAAATTATCATCAACAAGTAACATTCCGAATAATCAGCGGTACACGGAAAAAATCAGTAATTATTCAGATGAAGTTGGACGAACGAAGGGGGTAAGGGGGCAAGGGCCGGCCAAAATAAAAACGGCGTTGCGTAGGGGTGACACCCGTCCCCCCTTGCCTCTACAAATGTTATCTAACTGCGTTCGTTTCGCGTCGCGGCGCCGCGCCGTTTCGTTCTGAATTAGCGCCCGAACCGGCGAAATTTCAATTTGTACTCCTTTTTTTTCTCGGATAGTTGGTCCTAATGGAAAAGGCTAGGCGATCACGGATTCCGTCTGAAACGAGCGACGCGTTCGGACGAGCGAGCCTCACGTGGTTTTGTTCTCTTTCGCGTCGACTTCTAAAATATATGAAAACTTCGGGCCCAGTGTACATTGGAGCGAGTCATCTGAGCCCAGTGGAAGATCCGCGCCGCGTACGTTAGCGTGTTGTTGTCCCAAGTTGTGCAAAGCGCGGTCATTATCGGCGGGCCGCGCACACACACGACGCATTGTCCGTTCGAGTGTGTGTGTAGATTTTTACTCATTAATTTTAAAACGCTCCGGATTTTTTTCAGGGCGGGTGCTAGGGGGCCTCCGGGGGGCTGAGGGGGGCGAAAATTGGCGATGGCCGCCGGGTGGGGTGTCACCGACGGGGGTTATTAAATAGATTGGTCCGCGGCCGAACGGAGCCGCCGATCTGCACTTGTACCTCGCGTCATTAACGGGTTGAGAACTGATTTTAAATCGTGAAATAACAGCCTGTTACAGGAAAAGTTGAGCACGGCTTATCGGACGGCTCGCCCCACGGCTCTCCTGCCCGTGTTCTACAACCTTAATTGCATTAAAAGTGTGTTTTTATTATTCGCCATTCATTATTCTCGAGACTCGAAACGTCGCGCGTCGACAGCGTCGAACGAGAAGTTTCAGGATTTGTCCGATATCTACTTGAAGTAACTGATCGAATGGGTCGCGCGGATTGTTCACAACAATACTGTGTTGGTAACACACACACGCACAAAGCGTTTTTTCCGCGGCCGTTCGGCAGTGGGTGACTGGGGTGTATGGGGGAGGAAATGTGAAAAATACTCAAAAAAAGGCGAAATTGTAGCAGATATATAATTAAAGTCCAACGTACAGTAACAGCGAACAGCGATGTATTATGCAGACGCGTTCTCCGGTGTCACGAAGCATGTGATACACACTCTACAGAGTGTTTTGTGCTTTGGTTATACATCTCATGACATTCATTTACCCAATGTATATTATGTAAAATTTGTTCTTATCATTAAGTTTAAAGATGTTTGAAATGCTGCAATTGAATTGTAACATTATGGAATTATCATTTATTTATAAAAATAACGTTCCGTAATAGTCGACAAAATCTTGACTCGTTTCATAATATTGGTCTCATATACACTTGATATAAACTTAAACGTAAAATAGGAATTAAATCTACAATCTACTACCTCAAGATAAAATCTGTCGCTAAGCATCTGCTAGTGTGTTCCGGTAGTTGCACTTTAGAGTCAGTTACCTTTGGCATTGTTAAAAAGGTTGACAAACATTGGCAATCATCATGGTATTAGGTACTAACGTCTAATAGATGACGGTAACCTGCCTAACAGACTTGTGGTAAAAAAAAGAACGTATTTACTACTAAAAATGGATACAATATCGAAACAGCATCCTAAACAAGTCAATTAATAAACATATAAAACCACTTTCTCCTATATTATGTATAATTAAATTCATTGTTACTTAGAGAGCACATCTCGATATAAAATTGGTGTTCACCGGGGTATCGACTCGACAGATGGCTACGAAGGGGACTTTACGATTAATTTAACATTAAATTCAATAATAACCTCCCATTTATTGCGTAATTTCCTTTCAATTACCTTTCATTTATCGCTCTATAACAGGATTACAGATGTGAGGAGCGATCGAGTGCGGTTGTTTTGTCTGCGTCTCATAAAACTATGGCATGACATTTAAATATAGTAGGTATGTTGGGAGGAACGATGTATCTATAACTCATTAAAACTAGTTCTAAAAACATTTACACTGTTCACAACATCCCGTATAGTTTATAAATTGTCTAAATCTGGGATACTGCGAGGAGTTAGTAGTTTCTTTAAAAATACATCTTGTGCCATAATATTACCTGAAATATTGATTATTGATTTGTCGAAACAACATAATGTTTTTACAGTCGCTTTAGGCTTAATATACACTTTTTCTTACATAATATAACCTAATCAAAAACGAATCATACTCTTTTATTCCAGTTAAAGAGTCGCACGCATTCAATCAACCCCCGGTGAGCGGCACGGCGCGTGGGCACTCGACTCGATTCACTCGATTGTGCGAACATAATAGTTCCAAATTTAAAAATTTGAATTTTCCATTGTTGTATTCTATTTAAATTACGATTGCATGCAATTAGCGAATAATTATTATGTTCTTTGATTTTATTAAAGTACAAGGTGGCAGTCAACGCGATTGCGTCCCACCACACAAGGGATACATTTGAATTTCATCAAATCACTAAACTAGGCTAACTAATATACTACTTATGTTATTTTATCTAAATATACTATCTCCTATCATTTCTGTTAATTTAAAAAAAAAACAACTCAAAAAGTCATTTTTCAAAAATCTTCATAACTGAACGGTTTTAATATTCATACCAAAAGTAAACATTTCAGATGGAACCGCTCCAAGTACGGCCGTTCAATCGAACACCGTCTATTCGCCAGTAGTTTTTCAAATATGCAATTTACTGATTTCACAAAAAAAAGAAGGCCACTCCCGGGTCGCCTGCCGGGGCCATGGAAAATGGCGTAAAAAAACGACAAAAAAACCATAAAAAATAGTAGGCTCACGTATGGTAAATAGCTCCGAATGCGGACCTGCCTCCCCCTAGGACCCCTCCTAATTTGTTACGTCACTCCTGGTGGACGTATTGGAATTAATTTTGCTTTTTTTTAGCTTTTGTCATTAAAGAATTAGTAAAAGGAGATCCGCCAAATACCATACAAAAAATCCCCAGGCCCAGATGAAGTTTTACCTTATTTTTACATCTAGCGCTTAAGAAATTACACCGGGCAAAAACTATGTTAGCCACCGAATTTGGTGACAGCGATACTTTACAACATTTCTACTATTATTACTCTGAAATCTGAGATACATTTCTTTTGCACCGGGCCTGGGGCAATTTTGGCGGATCTCCTTTGCATTAAACCCTAATTTATTTTAGGTTGGCTACAATAATCGGTTTTCCACTAGTTCGTAGGCTTCGTAGCATAATATAGTAGAAAGCAAAGAATAAAGGCATCATAATATTCTTGGCGTCAAAATTGTTTTTGATTCACGCGCGAATTTATATAATCGTAAACCAGTATTTCGATTTTTAAATACTTTATAATTAACTCAAATACAATATTGACCTTAATATTAGTTGAATTAAGAACAAATTTTGTGAAATAACTTTCCAAATAATAGAGATGTTGACTGACTAATAAAATCAGTGACTTTTTATTAAATGTAAAAACCATTAATTTACATGGAGTTTGATTTGAAATACTGGCTTGTGACGTCATAAATAAAGACCATCAAAAGTTCTTCGTCGTTAAACTGTGTCGATGAATTTTACAACGTATTCGAATATTTTCGAGTATTTTTAGATACTCAATACACTGATTATAGGCAACATCCTGATTTAGTGGGTAACATTATATTCAAAAAGAGAACACGAGGTGACAATAATAATGCAATGTAGAAGTGCTACGAGAACATCGCTGACGTCATTTGCTACGCGTGACAGCTACAAGTGCTTTCATACGAGGGGTTATATAAACGGTAACTCTCATTGAATATACAAACTCACTTTTATGCACAAAATTTGGTTAATTCCCTTCTCTATGGTCAGATTCAATGAGAAATGGAATCTCTCAAAATGGCTTGTTGTATGTGTAAATTAGTTTTTTTTTGCCTCCTGCACAAAAAATAAACAAAAAATTTTACAGGACTAAAAATAGGTACCAACGTCTATGTTTGATGGAGATTTTCAGTCGCATCAAGTTAGATTTAGTTTAGTTTCCAATCAAATAGTTTTTTAGGCAAATATGTATAGGTAGGAACTAGCTGAGTGATATCAGTACACAGTCCAAAATACCAGGAAAGTAAAATA
The DNA here is from genome assembly GCA_951361185.1 of Ochropacha duplaris. Taxonomy (NCBI): domain Eukaryota; kingdom Metazoa; phylum Arthropoda; class Insecta; order Lepidoptera; family Drepanidae; genus Ochropacha; species Ochropacha duplaris. The sequence continues at coordinate 3,282,627 of OX592703.1, forward strand.
TTGCGCCCCTTTTAAAAGGGGTTTTTGGAGAGAATGGGGGTGGTAATGTTTGTATAGGAAATATATTTTTCAGGCTAAAACTTGAAACATTATAATTAGTATACTTAACCCCTTAGGATACAAATAGTAGGCAAAAAAGATTTCATATAAACTCAAAACTCATTATCCAGTTTAGGCTCTGACAAGACACTTATGAAAGTTACAATTGACTCTACCACCGGTTAGGAATACACTTAAATTGAGAAGAATCCGGCAAGAAACTCAGCAAGGCATTTGTTTTTTTTTAATTATGGTAAAACTAAAAAATACGTAAGGGGGTAAAATAGGGAAAATCTAGTAAAACCGCGCGAGGAACTCAGTACTAATAAAGGAACGTATTGTTCAAAAAATAATTGAAGTACATAATTTCTATTTGTGATTCTGAAAAAACTAGTTGTGCGTATATACAATATCTGAGTCATTGTTAGTTAATATTTACTTTATTTAACCATATCTTTATTTCCACATTCACGACAATTTAATAACTAAGCTGACATATTTAAACGTCGACAAATAATACTGTGCGATTTCTTACGTTTTCTATTATACCCTAGAATTAGCTCCTTCAATTAATTGTAAATGAATTCAAACGATACGTTTGTGTTTGTTGTATTTGTAGTATATTTAAGGGGAAGTGTAGATAGAATTTTATTTTTTTAATTATCTGAATATTTATCCAACGACTACTGTTACATGATATAATTATTTTGTTTATAGGTTTCTTTTTAATATAATTACTAGGTTTATATGATTCGGTTGATTATTTTCTGAGTTTGAATTTGCTTTTTTAAAAGCTGTTGTTTTTTAACAACTCAGTGAATGCTACGAAATCGTCAGAAAGGTCCGGCAAATGCGAGAGGTAGCTATTAACAAAAAAAATAATAAAAAACTAAGTAGGATTATTATTTTATTTTACAATAGAGCTTGTTTTTTATTTAGATGTATATGATTTCAATCGGTTAATTCTTTAGATATTTAATTTTATTGGCTGCTTTTTACAGTTAACCTTTGACTTAATACGCTTTATTAATTTAAAGTTTTTAATTTCTCATTGCTAATTCTGATAAATTTTTAATCGCATTACATGTTTAGACTAACATACAAAACGAATAAAAGAATAAACTACAATTAATATAAAACACAATCTGACGTTGGCCAGTAATAATAATAGCTGACGATGCTAAGATGACTTTAAATAATATACAACTTATAATTACTTGACTAGCTTTCAAATCTCTTTGCCTAAGTATAGACATTAGTCTATGATTTCTTATGATATAAAAATGTTATATGCTCCTTATATTTTTTTAATTGTACATGATAAGAAAAAAAAACAAGATTGCAAACATTATACGACATGTAATTAATTCAATATGGAAAGACCATAAGTACCAATTAAAGGTACTGTAAGCAATTAAAATAATGGGTGTCACACCTTCGAGACAATTAGGTGGTAGGGAATAAATTCCATGTTTTGGCCAACCTTAATTAGGGCTAATCAAAAAACTTAATTCATATTAATGGAGTTTTGTTTTAACGCGGTCTCCTGATACAATTATAATGATAGATAATTATGTGTACGCAGTTTTTCCTTGATGTGTCTGTTTTGGTACCAACTTCGCTATTAGAAATATTTTATGAACTGGTGTCGCGTCGTGCGTGACCGTCCGCTTTGGCATTGTTTTGTTAGTTTGTTCTTAACAACACTTTTTGAATGTTCTTTGTTCTTAATTTAAAAATTGCGGTGCAAAATAAAAAAGCTATTTTAAATATAAGTGCTGCCAATCACAGGCAATCTTATTAACACAACGCACAATGATATGCTGAGCATATTTTAAAATTATTTACTCAGAATTTTACTTGAATAAACTCTTTGTGCACTATTAAATATATCTACATTAATGTACAATAAAACAAGCGAAAGTAACTCACCAACTATTTACCAACTATTTGCTCTCGTTTCCTTACCCACACTCATTTAACCGTGTTTATTATAATCGCGAAAGGGACGCACGCAATAATTATAGCTCCATCCCTCTCTTTCACCTTCAACACAACAGTAAAGTTCAATGCACACCCCCTGAACTTAAAAAAGAGTTTAATTTGCTTACCAACGACTTGCTATATCGTATAACTAGCCTGGCAATTACGGCTAATGATAATAGCGCCTTTATTACTTATGTCCATTAGCCTGTGTTGGTGTATTGTGAACATTACTGACCACTTGCTTTTTGAAGGTTGCGTTTTCACCAATAGAAATATTTGAGTGATTTTGATTTTAATGCGACATTAAAAGTTTTAGGAGCAAATTGAATCTCTACCTCGTTTATTAAATAAATATATTAAACACCACACAATCCTTTTTTGCGCTTTAATATGGACAGCTACTATAGGCAATAAAAGAGCATTTTGAAAAAAATAAGTTTGTTTTAAATCGGTAGCTCACTGTAGTGCATAAAGTCATGGATTATTTTTCTACGATTAATCTGAGGTTTTAGTAATAGAAAGTACAAGGAAACCATAGCACGATGGTACTGCTTGTGTTCAAGTTGAAAATCAGCCGCCAAGGAACAAACGACTGGACCAGTTGCACTTGAGAGCCAGTTGCATTCTAGGCTTTGTCTGCAACACATTAGCAATTCCCCATGTATAAATAACCATGACTACTAACCATCAGATATCTTAAATAAAAATAAAACAAACAATGGACCTATTCCATTAAAGATAATTATATAGATGGTATCTATTGAACCGTAAAAAACAGTTTATGGAATACGCTAATCTCAAGTAGGTTGAATGTTATAGGAATTTCCCAACTAAATAGCAGGTTCCTTACCTCCATAATAGTGTTCGTATCGTTACCGAACCTACATCATTTTTTAATAATCCAAATAGGCTATTTCTTCCGAGCAAAAGTTCTAATGGCGAAATAATTGAGCTTTCCACTTATACTTACCTATAGTGAATATATACGCTTAATATGCCGCGATAAGGGTGCGATAACGTATTACGTGTGTGATATTAGAGACTAGAATTAAATAGCACTCTTACATTTTGTAATATTTATTTAACCTTAAAAGGTAGTTTTGCCAAAAGTTAACTTTTTTTAGACAGTGAAGATTCCAGAAATGTGATATTCTTTACTGAGGAGCGTTGAGTGCATGACATCATCCAAAAATCACCAATGACTTCAACGCGCTCACCAGCTAACCTTACATTAACATTTTATTTTTAGTTTTATTCACTCAATATTTTTGTGTAAGTTTACTATTTTTGTAAATCTAAATAATCTTAAAATGACGAGCTCATATCTACATAGAAGTGTGCAGTATCAAGTTTCATTAAACACTAACTTGCAGTGTCGTAATAGTGTCTGAGTAGAGGGCCGGACTGAGCCATTAAGGAGGGGAAATTAGTGCATTATTGACTGATTTCCCTTTTCAACTAGTTGATAGACGGCAGTTCGCGCCGGCTTTTCGATTTAAAATACTGGCTGGCTGTTTACTGCATTAGCGTTGATCGATTACATTGTACGGTTTGTATTTTTTTTACGTTTTGTAGGCGATTGCCACTAAAATGGGTTTTGTATCGTTGAAGGACTGTTTAATGGGAATAAAAAAACTAGTTTGTATAAAATGGCCTGTAAATAAACAACTTTATGTGTTTACTATTATAAAAGTAAATTAAGTTTCAAAACTGTGTTGTTATTGTTGGTATGTACCATGAAATTTATTGTCGTTATCTCTGATATTTGAATAATGTGAGTCAATACATTCGTCTATCGATTCTTTTGAAATCGAAATGAACCGGTCCGCGCTTACCCTCGCGACACGACAACGATCGTAGGGCCTCCAATTAGTTTTTATGGTACGCTTCATTACAGCCAGTGTTAATTATTATTGTGCTGACGAACGCCCTGTTCTCACTCGACGACCTAATTAGAACGGGTGCCGCGTTTTTCCTTTTTTTTGTTTTCTTGTCAGCAAATTATGAGCATTGGGGTGTGTATTATGCTTTGTGTTGGTACGTGTGTGGGGGCACTTATAAACTGGCGGCAGCGTCGCGTCGCTGAAAAATCTAAATTCAAATGGAATAGAATTGTGATTTAAAATTTGATATTTGACAAATTATTTTATTCAATTCAGCCAGGAGTTTAGTTTAGATTTTTTTTTACAGGAAACTAGAAGAATATGGATCAAACGCTAAGCGGAATGAGTCTTGTGATTAAAATTATATCTCTTTGTTTCTAAACGCTCGTACAAAATGACTGTATTGTCCTATCTCAAGTCACATCGACTTGCCAGCGAGTAAAGTTTTTTCAATGAGACCATTTCAACGAGAATAATTACTTAATTGCCTTACATTGTAAAAATAGTATAAAACCGTTTCCTTCACACATTCTCAAGTGCTCTTATAAACTTGTAACCGAGTTGTGCGCCTTAGTAGTTCTCTTATAAGCGAAACCATAAATTCACTCACTAATTGGTACGATTAGAAATTTTAATCATTTTATAGATTTCTTTTGTAATTTTATCGGGTTCTTTATAGCCGCCCGATTAGTTTTCAACATAATAGTTAGTTAAAATTGATTGTTAACATGTTATTTTGTCGATTTCACCAATTACGTGGTAGGTTATGATATAATTTTTTGACGTTTTATTAAAACTTGTCGTGTAGTTAATTTATGAATTGTAATGAAAAGTAGGTTAGTTAGGTGGTGTTTAATATTTTCTTTGTTACTCAACTACAATTATACCCACAATTATAATAGCGAATAAACACCGTGTGTTCATTTTTATTACAGTATCGGAGCATAAATGTTTTCGAAGTATTCTATTACAAATCTTTGGGTTATAGCTGTTTTACGCACTTGTTTTATGTCCAAGTAATGAAAAGATAATTAAACTTGCAGTTTTCTAATTTAAATAAAGAACACAGATTTTAGGCTTTCATTGCCCACAAGTCTAAAATGTATCAATATAAACATCCTGGGACAATCTTAAGCAGAGCTTGTACTATAGAAACCAGACAAATGATATACATATACTACATATACATTTTTAATACATACCTATATAGATAGATAGTTACATCCAGACTCAGGACATATTCATATCACATTAAACACGCAGGTATTTCGCAACTACATGATTACCAAAGAGTGTTAATATTTCCTTCAATACGATATCATGATATAAACTATATCCAAGTATCTCTATAAGGATAAAACTATCAATTAAACTCATACTTATATCAATCACGAATACTCACATCGTAACAATTTAATGATTTCAAAATAAAATGTAATGACATAGTCGGCCTTTAATCTACCATTCCATAATGATACGCATGACAAACAATAATCACCTTTATCACATTAATATTAAGAGATATAAAGCTTGACAACGAGACGTGCGTATGGTTATGAGATCATAGTCGGTACACACTTGATTTATTCCTTTTAACCGACTTGACCCACATTGTAGTATTGCCTTTAATTGTTAATAAGCATAATTAAAATGCGTGATAAACATTAAAACACACAGACGGACATGTTGACGTGGGCTGCTATTTATATAGCCCGCGCAATTGTTGTATCTTGATTTTGGGCCATTAATTTAATGTCTCATCATATCTACTCTTGTGTATTTTGAACTTTATCTCTTGGTAATAGAATTGATTATTCTGCGTAATTGAATAACAGTCACTGAAAAGATGTTCTGAAATTGCGGGTATAATTTTTATAAATTTTATTACTAACTGTCTCCCGCGGTTTCACCCTTATCTTTTCCCGGGATAAAACTATAGCCTTTGACTCACAAATAACGTGGCTTTCTATTGGTAAAATAATTTTCAATATCGGTTCAGTAGATCCAGAGATTAACCCCTACAACCTCACAGACTCACAAACTTTACCTCTTTATAATATTAGTATAGGTTAACTCAGTGAGCGAAGCGTCTCCGTTTCAGATTGGGCAAAAATGTTTTCTTTATGTCTGTCCGTAGTCGGGCTGTCCATCTATTCGACTGTTCTTCTATACTGGTCGCATTTTTCAAGAGATTCTCGTGATATTTTGTGAGCCGGTTCGATAATTATATGGATTTTTTTGTCGATTCATTTTTCCAAAGTTTTTCAAAATGGCGGTGCCACGGTGAATTAAAAACGAGATCTACTCTGCTCTCATAGCTACTAGTAATTAGGTAGGTCCAAGATATAAACCTAAATAGTTAATAACAGACAAAGACGTAAGCGTTTTATAACCGGATTTCGCGTTGACTAACGCAACCCACATAAGATAGATAATCTCAACTTAAGCAATAATTAATCGTAGAGAATTAAGTTGATACTATAATTATAATATAATTAATAAAATTATGCAAGGATACATTGTAATTTACAATAAATTATTATCAACATCAGATTATGAAATCTATATAATTTATTTAATGTGCGACCTTCAATATACTATTAAATTAACAATCCACGATTATGGCATTCAAATTGCAAATTATGTTTTTTTTTATAATCGTTTTCCAATTATATGTATAATAATGGAAGTGTGCTAATTAGTTGTGTAATTATTATGTGTGTGTGTGTGTGTGTGTGTGTGTGTGATATGTAAGTGTATACATTTGAGATATAATTAAATACTACCTACAAGACATGACTAAGTTTACGGCGTTTTTTATTATATTTAGGTAATTAGGTGTAATTAAGATGATACAGCAACACGAAAAAGCACTTTATAATATAATAATTAGCAAGTAAACTTTATATTTTTAAAAACAATACATTTATTTTGTTCATATCTCATAACCTCATCCCAAAAACTATCAAATACGTCTATTTTATAAATAATGTTATCAACTTTAATATAAAAAAATGTGTATTTTAAGGTTTGTAAAATGTAACACAAAAAAGCTTTAAAGCATTAGTCGCTCGCTATGAAGTCTATAAATAAGCTTAGTTAGAAGTGCGTGGAACAAGTGTGAGGTTACGAGCGATTTTATTTTGCCGCTATTTGCGACGACTAGTGGACGCGACCTGTGGCCATGGCAAACCATTAGACGCGGCTACCAGTTTCCATTGACAATAGAAATGGCAGCGCATATCAACAATATATTATGCAAAGTAGTTTAAAAATGATACAATTTTATGGGTTTTTTTAATTTTTGAAAATACAATTACGAATAGATAAATGGAGATAGAAATACGTAAATCTACTTAAAGTAAACTATTTTTGGACTACAATTTTTATTGCTGTCATGAAAATATTTGCTTTAATATGTTGAAATATATTTTAGTATAGACATTACTGATTTTTCTAAAGTTGCAGGTTATTTTTTTGAATATCCATTCAATTTCATTGATCTTATAAAGCCTTTGATCAAACCAATATTAAAGTTACAAATAACAAATCGCTGACTGTTAATAACTTGTGCCAAACATGTCGATACACATTTCATTCGGAATAGAGTCCGCGATAGTCTGATGGCTCATTGACGCCGGAATGCGTAATGATCCGCTTGTAGTAATTGACGCTTTTTGCTGTGTCCATGTTGTACCGTGCAATTTGTACGTGATCGTTCGAGAACTAGTGTAATATATGTTTGTTTGTAATATATGTTTCTTCTCACCGTTATTTTGATCGACACATTTAACCGGTACATAACTGACGAATAATTGGGTTATATTCCAAATGCGTGCGAAAGTATGTATGGTTAAAAAATGACACTTTTTTAAATTTCGAATGTTCGGAGCAAGAAGATATCTTAATAAAATTCCCGTGTCACAATGTTGGTCAGCGAGCGATAAACTCCGAAACCACTAAACAGATCTTGATTAAATTGGGCACACTAATTGATTATATCCTGGAATAAGAGATAGGATACTTTTTATGCAGGGAAAAGAAAAGATACATTGGGGACGCGGGAGAAACCGCGGAGGAGAGCTAGTATTATTGTATAAAAGCGAAATACCACGTTGATTAATCACGAATTCTCAGAAATTTGCAAACTTGAAAGCCCGCACAAACATTCCTAATATGGAGTAGTTATTCCATCCGCTAAGAAATATTTTTTGATAACTCTTTTAGGGGTTGATCCCTAAAGGGAACGCGGGTGAAACCGTGGGGTCCAGCTAGTTATCATATAAAACTCTATTGTTTATGACTTTTATCGATGGTTTCTAGTGAACCCATAATTGCGTAATGTAGGTACTTTTGATTAAAGGAAAATCAATAGTTCGTGAGTGATTCCGCGGGAAAAAGTCAGTCAAATATAATTAATTGCGATATTTAGTTGGTCGGGGAATACCGGAATATTCCAAGTCTTATTAACTTGGAAATGTTGAGGTAATGAGGAAATGTCGTAATAAAATTATATTGCAGTAAGTAGGCTGAGAATTTTAATAGTTTGTCAATGATTTTTTGACATTAATTTATTAATGACCTGGAATTTTACTTTTAATGAGATTAATTACATCGTATACCTAAATTTAAAGTTGTCTTTGCTAAATAAATGAATGTATTTGAGACTAGCTACCCGCCCCGCGGATTCACTCACAAAATAATTTTAAAATCTATTAAGTATTTTTTTGTGATTATGCATTAGAAACCAACATACAAAAAAACTTTTATAATTGTTTACATTATTTATAAGAAACTGAAAATTCTGTCCAATTTGAAAGCCAAGGGTATAAATAACTAAGTATTTTACAATGTTAGAGCATAATGTGAGCTTAATAAAATAAAATATAAAATAAAATCAGATTTTTGGTGCATGGCAACCCTTAAATTGGGTAATCATTAACATTAGATTTAAGTCAAACAATAAAATAGCTTCGGCACTAATTTCAAAGGTCAGCTATAAGGCTAGGTACATAATTACTTTAGTATATCTAAGAATCTAATATTAAAAAAGATGAATAAAAACGAATTTGTTTTTTTCAGGTAATTTATTTCTAAATTAGGATATCACAATGAATAATTGACTCTATCTAGTTGTAACAGTCTTATTGACTTCGGATAACATTTATTGGCTATTTTAACACGGTGGTAGCGTTAATAGCTGTCATCTTCATTTTCAAGGCGAAGATAGCTTAGTAGTAGTGACGACGGATACCGCGGCAAAGGTCGTGGGTTCGAATCCTACAATGAGCTTGAGCTTTCGGTGAAGGACAACATCGTGAGGAAACCATAGCACGGTGGTAGGGTACTTTGTAGAACCCGACTGGCTGGCTACCACCCTCAAGTTGAAAATCTGTCACCAGGCACCTATCGGTGTGTTCCGACAGCTGCACTTGAAAGCCAGTTCGCATCTAGGCTTTGTGTGCTTACCACCTTCAGCCACATCATCACTTACCATGGTGAGATTGCGGTCAAACACAATGCTTATCCAAAAGTAAACTAATATTAACCATAGACCAGCTTATAAAGTGCAGCTAACTTGAGGTTGTAAGGCGACTTCCGTGGAGTCGCATGCATTATCACCTAATTACGTTTCGATTATGATCGCGCCATGCCAGCCCGCTGCATATTTCATAGAGTGTATTGTTGGTGGCGCGGCGCGGTGTGTGCGCGGCTTTATGTACGCCTTTGAACGTTTAATGACTTGCGACTAGGTTGTTTTGTATCGGAAACTCTTGTGGAATGTTTGATGGGAGCCATTTTTCCTTTGTTATTGGGTTTTCGATAGGTATGTCAGATTTTCTGATTATATTATTTGTATGGTATATGGATGTGATATTTTAACTTTTGGATAAGGTTGTGTTTGACCGTAATCTCATGGTAAGTGAAGTGTCCGTAGTTGGTAAGCACATAAAGCCTAAAAGGATATTGGCTCTCAAGTGCAGCTGTCGAAACACCGATAGGTGCACTCAGGCCAGGCAGTCGAGTGTTACAAAGTACCCTACCACCGTGCTATGGTTTCCTCACGATTTTTTCCTTCACCGAAAGATCAACCTCATTGTAAGATTCGAACTACGACCTTCGCTGCGGTATACGACGTCACTACCACAGCTATCTTTTTAAATTAAATTAAATATAATAATTTAATGGGAATCATTATGAAACCAAAGTGAAATTTTATTGAGTTAGACAACCCTTAATACACTTACATTGTGATTTTTTTATAAGCGTACACACCATGTATAGTAGGGATGTCACACAATTTTAATTCGTATTTACAAGTTTGCTACATTTTTATAAACATACACTCTGTATAATAAAAACATTAATTTATATCACACACATACACACATACATACTCAGGCTACCCACACATTGGCAGCTAGACATTACAAACATTACCGGCGAGGTCTAATTATACATCATTATTACTAATTGTACAATACACCAGACTAAGAAGTATCCGCGACTATTAATGACAAAAGCAATTAGGGTGATCACACACTAACGCGCCCTGTCATTTGTACATGTGTGTGTTTTAGATGCATTTATGTGTCGATTTTAAAAAGGATAGAATGTAGAGACGAAAGAAAGAAAGAAAAACGATTTATTAACCCAGCAATACATAAATAACATAAATATGCTTAAAACTGATTATTATAGTGTGTGTGTATTTTTTTATAAACCATAAGTGACAACCATACAGGCGGGTCACCTGATGGTAAGTGACTACCGTCGCCTATATAGGTACCAGCAGGATTGCCAATCAAAATCAAAACTCATTTAGTCAGTTTAGGCTATGCGTGACCGATGAACCGATTTAGATGAAATTTGGTATAGAGATAGATGAAACCTTGGAGAAGGATATAGGATACTTTTTATTCCGGGAAAAGATAAGATCTCTCGGGAACGCGGGTGGAACCGCGGGTGGAAAACTAGTTAACCATTAAATAAAACTTGCAACTTTCATAACATCATTCATTCCTGCCCTGAAAATAAAACATAGAACCCGAATCCAGCGTCACCAATTTTGAAACTAAACTATCTGTCAGTCCGATCTCGAGACACGTCAAAAAGTTGTTCTATACAAAATTATGACAAAAATAATTTTCTTCATTATCACGGGAATGGGATAAAAAGTATCCTATGTCCGTCTCCTAGCCTTCTAACCTAGCTCTTCAACCGTTCTTGAGTTATAAATAGTGTAACTAACACGACTTTCTTTTATATATATAGATAATGCTTGAATATTGTAAGAAATCAGACACCATTCAGATCATGCCATCATTGGTAAGAACCTACAAGATTTTCTGATTTCCAAACCGGTGAGCTTCTCAGCTCAAAACTCATAAGTGCATTAAATAAATGGTTTAAACTTTGACTTGGAGTAAGATTATTAAGATTAATGCCTGTTTATTGTAATTAAAATTAAATATGATATCCAATCATTGACATTTAAGTAACTGTAAATAACAAACACACAATCTGTGTTTCTGCGAAGCGAACTTTTCCTCTTAACATAATTAAATTCTTAGTACCTACACTTATTACTTCAGTACGAGTAGTAGTCGTCTAGTCTATCATAATATAATATTTACGCAATGTCCTTGTTGTGTGTGTGTGTCTGTGTGTGTGTGTGTGTAGTCCACGTCATGGTCTCATTAGTGGAATGCTTAATAGTCCTAAGCATGCGGGCTAGATCGCCACGTCAAAACGGGTATTATTGCAGCCGCGGCTCCGTTGCTGCATCCGATCCGTCAAGAATGACGTCACGTGTTACTTTGTTTTTCTTTTTTCTATATTATGTCGTGATATTAATTGCTACAATTCAAGCTATATAATATTAGTTGAGTTTGTAATATTGTACTCCATACTGGAGCGTAGAGCGAATTTTCACGTATTCATCCGTGAAAATTCGTAAAGTTATGGGAAATTATTACTTGGATCACGATTTTTGGAATTATTTTTCTTTTTTATATGAATATTTGGAACGACCGTCCCATTAGCCAAATGTTTGTTCCAATACATTTTCACCGTAAAACATAACATGGAAAAGTATCATATGCATGTAAAAAATACATAATGTCAAACGGGGCTACTACGTAAATATTATGGTAAAAAAACTTCTCTACATTTGCACTTCATTTGGCAACATTGTCACGTTTGGCCAGTATTTTCTTGAATTCTATTGTATTCACGAGACGTGCGAAGCTTAAACAAATCAATTTAACCAGCATTGACTCGTCCAGCCCTTTTGGAGTGTAACCTATTAACTATGATAAAAAAGTCAAATAGTAATGAAGTTCCACGACTTCATTTCGCGGTAACTCCACTGTTTTCTTTCTCTGCTTGAAGCCAATCGTAGGAGAAATAAGATTCTTACTCGAATAATCATGCCTTAAATTAGGCTTAAATTGTATATAACACTTAACAATACACATAAAAGCTACACAAAAACAACTCTAAGCTTTCACTTATACCAAAGATCTTTTGACGTGACACAATGGATACAAACTTTAATTCGGAGGTGCAAGCCATCGCCCGCTCCCTGCTAGAGCGGCGTTAATGACAATAACTCGCTATTAACCAGGCCAAAGCGACCAGTTGAGGACGGCCCCCGTGCTACTAGACTACTGGCTTAAGGTAATACTGTTTAATTTTGCCGAGTTATGCGCGCAAGAATGTCCACTTATAATGAATTTGTATCGGTTGAATCATGTTGTATGTATGGGTACTATGGAATTTGCGGTCGATTTAAAGTGTTTATTTTTAGTTTAAGTATTCGGTAAGTCTAAAAAATATCGAAATAGTACGTTTTGGTTTCGTATGGGAAGGTATGGAAAATAAACTCCTTAGAAAATACAAATAGTGTACTTTTCACTTGTTACCATCTAGAAACCAAATTGAAATAACCAGTGAGTAATTTCAATTATTTGAAAAAACTGCGGAATTTCGAATGTTTGTGTATTTATGATGATGGGATTAGCATGCGTTTTTTTTTATTGAAAATCGGTAAATATTATTATTCGTGTAATCGTGTTAAGATATGAAGAATAACCAAACTAGGAACTTTAAAAAAATACCATATTTAGGCTGCTTTTCCACCAAGGATGTGAAAGCTAAGTTACAAATCTATGTAACCGTTTTCTACTGATACCAAGCTATAGATAGTGCCAACCACTAAGAAGCGCCCCACTCTTTTACCTTACCCCTTACAGTGCAAAATATATATATAATTTCGCTAGAGTTGTAGTGCTGTTGATATGTCTAATGTAGGTAGGTATATATCGATATGAATCACTACAACACTAGCAAAAGGGTGCATACTTGCACTGTAAGGGATTAAGGGACGCGTCTTCGTAGATGGCACTATACAGGGTGTAATCGGTAAGTGTGTCCAGGCGATTATTCCGTAACTATTACAGATATCAAACATTTTTAAACTGATATCGAAAGTACGTACGTACGAAAATCTCATACTAAATGTATGGGAGTGTTTAATGTCAAAATTTTGGATACTTCTCGTTTGATTTTTAAAAAGTTATTGATGTCATTTTACTGATTAGGTAACGTACTTTCGATATCAGTTTAAAAATGTTTGATATCTGTAATAGTTACGGAATAATCGCCTGGACACACTTAACGATTACTAGTAAAACTGTCTAGCAATATGTAATGCAATTAACCAACAGTTTCTTTGTCACGTTGTTGCCCAGTAATTATTCCAAGTATTAAGTTATCAATTAAATATGTCACACCGACTTGCAACGATTTACAGAGTAGAAGTGCTTGGTGCATGTTTTATTATGTTTTGTAGTAACTAGTAATAAGATCAATCCATAAAAGTATCGTTTAATAAGGCTTAATGCTTTATTGGCTCTATTATTTTAAAAGTTGTTTCTAAATATCGATCTATGTGTTCCGACAGATGCACTCACGTGCCAGATCCCGTCTAGGTTTAATGTGTTATCCTCCTTTAGACACGTCATCATTTTTCGTGATGAGGAGGAGTTGAACACGAGTAAATTTGTTGTAAAAAAATATTTCATTTTTGAAACTGTTAATTCAGCCAGTATCCATAGCTTGAATACAATATTTATTGTGAGCAAAACTTTTTGCCTTTTTTATCACATACCTACAAGTTTACGTTTGACCACCGACTCCAAGCCACCGACTCGCCTGTTGGTAAGCGACGATGTGGCCGAAGATGAAGCACGCAAACTAAGAAGATGCCTATTCACTCTGACCTTGAATAGATCCAGATCATAACTCACAGGAAACAAGGAAACCGGCAGTTCATCCATTCCTTGACAGTATGGATCAGGAACGTGGAATCCAACCGTTTAGTACGTATTCTTAGAAACACGCGCTCCATAAAGTCGATTATAAGCTACACAGATTTGATAGAGCTCTATATAGATTAGTCGATAGGCACGAGAACACTTATTTTTAATTTTTATATTTAATTATCAAAATCTATAATGAGCAATCAGCATTATAAGTAGGTACCTAAGGCAATTTTTTTACAGACTGACGCCGTAAAAAGCCCATCACACGCACACACACACACAAGGGCGTCCACCATTAAGCGGCACCCACACAATCGTAATTTAAAAAGCCTAATCAACGGCACGGATTTTTCGTTTCGCAATCAAGCGGACGAATTTCCACAGCCACCGTGGCAATTGGAAAAATATAATTACGAACATAATCCTCGGCAAATTGGATTAAAAAAAAAGAAAAAAAAAAAGAAAGTGTTTTAGGGTGCGTCATTATTTTTTGCCGGGAAAGGGATCGAGGCCTAATTACGACAGATGGATCGTTGTACAGTATGTAATAACGCTAATTAATCGATCGCTGAGTTCCGACGTGAGGACGGAATTTTTCGCGAAACCCGACTCGGATTTTTCCATGTGCCAACGTTATTTAGATGCGAGCAAGGTTTATACAGGGTAAGTTTATAAATTAATGATTATTTACACTAAAATTATAAAGAGGAATGATTTATATTTTTGTATATAACGAAAAAACTTAAAAACTACTGGACCGATTTTAAAAATTCATTCACCATTAGAAAGCTACTTTATCCCTGAGTAACATAGACTATATTTTTTTCTTGAAAAAATAAGATACTACGGGAACGTGGGTGAAACCGCCGAGGACAGCTAGTTTAATCTAGTAAAATAATAGATGATACCAGTTTCAAGCAAGAGAACGTTTCGGGTAAGCTTTTCAAAATCTTTAGGAAAAGTGATTATGCAAAAACTCGATTCGAGGAAAAAAATATGATCGACATCCAAAGTATGAAGTGGTGAAGGCATGACTACACAAGTAGTGGCGTGGGGTACACGAATAGAGCCACTTAATATCACCCCTTACCCCTTCATTATAATCACCACACACACACATACAATATCGATCCCACAAGCCTATACGTACACGGGACGTTTATACAAGTGATTAGTGTATTTAATTTGAAAATGCTAAGTAGTTGCCTTGTTTTATCGTTGTGTTAATGTTTTAGTTTTGTGTATGTGTGAGAGTAATTATGTAGTGTAGGGGAGGGCCAACCCTTTCTGTTCATATCGCGCGGGTCGCGAACTGATCACGATGCTAATATTTCGATTAAACACGAAGTTTTGTTTGTTTTTTTTCTTTCAGTTTTTATTGTCGCTGTCAACACGGTATAGTCAACAGAATTATTAGTTTTACCTAACAATAAAATGTACCTATACATTCAAAAAGTAATCAATAATTTGTAACGAGTATGAATTTCATAATTTTATAAACGTTTTTGTGTCAATAAATAACTACACCATAGACTACGAGTGACTCTACAAGTAACTTCAAAATAATTACTTTTCATTGTTCTAATATCTTTTCTAGCTAATTCACTTCCTTACTCCATATAGTTTTAAACTTTGCTTAAGATTTTGCTAAAGTTCAGGACCTTCAAGAAACTTGTCTACTTAGATAAATATATAGAAATAACTCTTTATTGTACACGAAAATCATTAAATAAAATAACAGAATATACACATTATTAGTGGTATAATTAGGCGATCTTATCAGATACAAATCAGGTCTTATTATGAAAGTACGTAGGCATTAGAATTGTTTAGATAGGTACACAATTATTGTTTAATATCAGAGACAATGTTACGTACGATGGTCAAAAATCAGCCTATTCAAATAATAGTTTTTATTGCGATAGTCTAGTTTGTATCGCAGCGAATTTTTAGCTTTAGTTTTTTTGTAAAATATAATGTATGTTGAAGTCGTTAAAGTACGTATTCCCCAAAACAGTAATTGAAGTTAGAGCAACGATTAATTTGTGTGTGTAAAACTGTGAAAGTACAACATTAGCAATTCGCAACAACACTTACACAGGAGTAATGACTCGTCTGTCCATATAATCATAGAGCAGCCATTACTCCCTCCTTGTAGGGTGACCTCGTTTACACATTTTGAAGGATAAACTATTAATTTATTATAATATAATCTATCTCTTTGATTTAATTACGCTTAAAAAATTATTTTTAATATTTTTTTTGTAGTCGTGTATGCGTATATGTAGCGAATCATTTAAAATATCATGGATAGTAGTTTTTCAGCTTACTAGATATAAGAATTAAAAAGTTTGTGGTAATTGTAACGAACTTTTAAGTAAGTATGAGAGACAACCAACATTTTTAAAGTTCCATGTACTTAATCGATTCTTGTACAGTAATTTCTCACTCATTACCCGGATGCAAGGTGACAGATAAATTACATAATTCACTTATAATTTTATTAAATTACTGTTAAGTTTAACTCATATAATAGCCATAAATAACTCTACAAAGTTCAGTTCAAGTGCGGCGCAAATTAAAGACGCGCAGAATAAACACGGGCGAATATTTCAAAAAAAGAATTGTCCATAAACAGTCATTATGCATGACACGATAATGAACTTTAATACGTACCGATCGAAAGGTGAAACGGGACTTGTATCCAAAAACGGTTGGTGGATGGTCACCATACACAGGGGGAGGGCCTCCACGACATTAATTTCGTGAAATGAACCTAATTTACATTTAAATAAGGACTCGCCTTAGCCGGGATAAGTTGCGAAACTAGCGGCCGGAGGCACTCGCCTGCCCAAAGCAACGGGGTATTTCATTACTATAATTCAATTCGAATCTTATACTAGGTACCTACATAATATATTGGTATAGATAAGACAAGTGTTCTCGGTTCTTTAATTAGTTTTTTGTTGCTGTAATATTATATTCATAGCGAAAATATGGTTACTACCGAAGAACTTTTGAAAATCGAATAAGAATCATTGCAAATCAGAAAACCGAAATTTGTTCTGGTTTAAAAGAAAACAGATATAATTTGTTTCTACTACTTACTTAAATAATGTAGGTAGCCAAGATAAGGAAGTTTTCTTGAAAAACTGGTTCCGATGAAAATTCCTATCCCATTAACCCAAACACCAATGATTGGTTCTCACAAATAACACAACGCAGAATATGTTGTCAATTTCATGTATTAATAGTACCAAGAACAATGACATCAAATTGAATTGCTTCATTTGTCCGTTCGATTTTGACCTTTATAATAGGATCTGTCAGGTTGAACTCTACAGTTTGTAGTTACGAATTGTCTTAGGTTTGGAATGGAGGGCCTACAAAATGTAGGCTAAACAACCATTGTAATAGTGTCTGGGGTACATTGTATAGCTAGATACAGATGTAAACTATGGGATGAGCAAATCAATACATATACCCGTAGTTGAATGGTATCTCAGGTGCAGTTTGTCTAACAACAAGATTTTTTTCTGGAACGATAATGTCTGATGTTCAGTGATTAAGAAACTTTACTAAATCACCTTTTAGCATCAAATTAACGTTTATTGAAAAATATATTTTTATAGTAATTTTTTTTTAAGATATTTGAATGAGACAGCCTCAATTTCGAACATCTTTAAAATGAACTCTCATAAAATTAATAACCGAGCAAATCATATACAAGTTTTATAAGTTTTTAATTTATAAAATAAACAAGCAATTCTCTCTCGAAAATCAGAGCTAACTTCTCAGGGAAGTTTTTAACAACGTTCAATTCAACCCATCCACGAAAGAGGGTCATCAATAACAAAATTAAAAATTCCCCAATTTGAATTTTAATTGCGTCCGATTATAATCGGGCCGATCGCGAATTACGGGAGCCCTACGGAGGGCTTGATATTTTTAATTCAAAGAATCATCTCCTAAATAATTCATCCGTTGAACTCGCTCAAACTAGTTATGGATGGATTGAGCCGGTCCACGGTGGAGGGGGGGTGTAAGTTTAATCCATATAAATTTCCTTTTTACACAAAGCAATATAAGTAATTAGCATAATTTCGTTGAGTAAATGAAATATGGTAATGAGGGGGGGGTGGGTGGTAACCCCTTCTTGGGGGGAAGTCGTCGCGAGGGGGAATAGGGTGGGTGGACCCTTCTAGTCGCATCTCGTTGATACTCGTCACAGCCCGATGTAGTGATGATTACAATTAAATTATACGCTATTCAAGACTCTACGGCCATTTTGTTTTGATTTAACGCTTTTATACTTACCCCCTTCATCTTTAGTAGCGACACCAATCTCCGGATAAAAGCAAACTTATTACATTATCCTTGATTAATTTCAAAATATGGTATTCCTATATTTTGTATGTACAAGTAAGTATTAGTGCTGTGATTATTGTTTACAAATTAAATTAATATAATCTGAAGAAAAATCCTGGCAAATGTTTTATACGGAACAATAATCGTGACCAATTATGATGGTGACTATAATAGTCTGTGCTATAGTTAAGTAAATTGAAAATAAGCAATTTGACAGGGCAACATTTATTACACGCTTTTATATAATTATTTATTAAGTATTAAAAATATCTAGTTACGAAACGACCGCAAGTGCTCTTAACCAAGTATTTTTCTTCAACAAGTTGTGAAGGATAGGGTAAACTATGGAATTTGACTTTTAACTATACCTTTGTGAAGTACGTAAGGTAATATAATGGGTATATTTAGGTTAAACAGCAAAATACCTAAGTGCATTAAAAAGGTACCACTAGCTCACCAATTAAACACAGAGTGCTAATAAAATCGATTTGAAATCGACTAACGACTACTCTACTTCGTGAAATGCCTCGTGATAAAAGGTCTTCGAAAACACAATAACGCGTCTACCCTAGCCTTTACGATGGAACAGGACAGATATACCCAAGACGTACCCCGAGCGAAAGGGATGGCGTCCAATTGGAATTAATTAATTATAATTAAGTTTTAAGTTGACGCGCCGGTTACGGGTAAGCGTAGACTTTCGTTTAATTTGCGTTTGTGTGGGTTTTATTAGTTTGTATGTGTGTGTGCGTGTATCTAGTATCGATTTGGAACTATGGCCCAGAGATAATGAGCAAGGCAGGGCGGATTCTAATAAGTTTTTGAGGTCAATGTAGTTTGAAATGCTACCCCGTCGGCCGAGAGAGATAATAGCGTTCTTCACTCGCTCATTGTTATGGAAGCCTGTTTAATTTGGGTGGGTTATTGAAATGTTGTTATGAGGTTTTTATAAGAAGTTTGGGATTGTTTTTGTGCCGATGGAGTTATTAATATTGAGCCGGGGCATTTCATTTTATTTGTGCTAGCTTCTATGAAATATTTTCAGTTGAAACAATATTCTCGATGATTTTTGTAGTTTCAGATAGTTTTGAAATTCAATAGAAATTTGTTTTCATTTGAAATATAAGATAATTTTGTATTTTAACACTCGTTAGGCTAGTCATAGAAAAGATTCTTATTTAGCTTCTACGCAAGCGAAATTTAATCTAATAGATTCAAAATAATTAAATATTGTAGGTCGTAATTGACAATTACTGTCAGACAAATGAAAAGTGCATGTGCGAAACAGGTTCAAATGGCTCGCAAATAAGTAAATAAATACCCATTTATTTAACACCTATCTACGTTTATACGAACCAACTTATCTTTAAGTTTTATACTTTTAAAAGGTGCCACCAATACTTCACCGATACAACAAAAATGAATAATAACTTTTTCAAACTTTTCTTTCAAATACTGCCATCCACAATGAGACGGAACTTAGGAAAAAGAGTGGGCGCGTGTTTATGGATCTACTTTTATACTTGCTGATAATATAGATATTTATAAATGAAAGACTTCTTTTGAGTTTATCCATTACAAAATATGTAATTCTCTTTATAATATTCATTTAGTTAGATTCAAAAGGCTGGCTTTTACTTTGGCCAAAGATTAAGCATTGCCATTAAACGTGGCAATGCTGCCAGTCTTTTGGGAACGTTACCAGTCGACGGCGATGCGTAGGAATTCTTCGACGCACTATTATAGTTTATTTTAGATAGTTTTTACATTAGATTAGTTTTTTTTTGTTATTTAAATTGTAGCTATATAATGTAAATATTTTCCATTTAATAAATTACCATAGCTATGTTAAAAACAAGTCAACAGTTACGTAAGAGACAAGATATAACGTAGGTACGTAAGTATTCAAAACTTAACACCTGGCACAGTGTCCTAGCGAGTGCAAGCCAGACGACAAAGATCGACATACATGTGGGGTACGAATTAGGACCGGCGGGTGGCCCCCACGGGCCCCCTGGGGGCGGGCTATCGATTTTGGATGAGGAACTGGACTAGAGACATGCGAGGCTTAATAACAATCCGGGATAACCTTGCCGAGATTCGTTTGGTTATTATTGTTTACGGTTCCATAGGTACATTCCTTGTATACGGTAATTTTCAATTGTGTTTATGGTAATTTAGTCTCAAGTAGATATCTCAGAAAAATTATGGTAAATTAGATATATTTTCATACGTTTTATAAATGAGTTTTTTTATGATCCTACGAATTACTGTTCTTATTCTAGTTTTTGGTGTACAATAAAGAGTTGCCTATGTATCCTATATTAAATATCTAGAATAATTAAACATAATAGATACCTATTCTTATGTATCATAACAGTCACAACCTGCTTTCTAGAAACCTAATCGTAGTAATAATAAAGCAATCACAGATCATTACAGCACCCTAAAACAACCAAAAATGTACAGAACACTCCCTAAAACAAGGGTATGAAGTCCCATTGCACTCAAATAAAGGTGACTGAAGCACCAAGTGGCACCCGAGGCGTCTAACGCTGGCGCCGAAAGTAAATAAAAAAAGAAAAAAGTAGAAAAGTGCGAAGGGAAATGCGAAGGTTGTCGAGGGGTCCCGACTGTGAAGCCGACTATATCAATTATGGTTAAGATTTAAACATTGGTTAGGGATATGATTTGAAGTGAACATTATATTCCATTTTATGAGTTTTGAAGTAGGCAATTGTTTGAAAATATAATGACGATTAAAATTTTAACAGCATTTTAAAATTATATTTCAACGTGGGTGAGATTTTAAAAGTAAATTTTCTCTTCCTTATTACAACTTATATCGTTTTTAATTAAAAATATACCGTTAATAATAATGAGTAATCAGATAAAACAAATGAAAATGTGCATTCTAAAGTAATTAAACGTCATTATAGTATTAATTTCCCCACCGATAATTAATTTAAAAACAAATTACAATGATTGTTAAACACGCATAACCTTTTCTTTTCATTGATTTGCAGTCATAAAAAGCAATTATGATTCATTAGTAAATAATAATATTTTATTACTACCATAACATATTCGTTTTTTTTTCTATTTAAAAACAAACTTTATGTGCGTATACAAATCCTAGTCTCGTAAACGAAAGCTTAAGCGGTGGTTAAGCCACCGTGCAACCGGGCCCGCCCGCCGGCAAAGCACATATTTGTTCGCGCCCCGACGTTTTTGACATTCCTACCTCGCCTCAACTTTTCTTAGGGTTGTTACGCTTGTACAGTGATCAGCTTTACGCTATATGAGGGTTGACAGTTTAGGATTATGATAATTTAATTTTGAATGTTATTTAGTTAGTACCACTACCTACATTTGGATGTGAAAATAGACATTTTAAATGTAAGAAAATGGCCTTTATGTGACGTGGTAAAAATATTTACTTTCTAGCTTATTCAACATTATATTAAATTAGTAATATAGTCAAATTATTACTTTGGCATAAGAAACTTCTACCTATTTCTATTTCTTTTGATTAATAAATAATTAATAAAACGTTAAGATTTTAATTCCTTATTTTAACGTCTTCATCCTGACTTACATAATAACCGTCGATTAAGTCTGCAGGTTTTTACATAAAAAAAGAATACCTATACAGTTGATTATTGCATAAAACATTCAAAGAGGCTAATCAACTCTTACTCTCTTTAGTATAAATTAAATTAAGAATAAAAAGCAAAAATCATACTGCAAACATAAAAAGAAATACATAAAACCATTTGCCAGCACATAAAAACAAATAGAAAAACGGAATTGCGTTTAAAACAAGTGGCAACCCTAGCGAAGGCAATGAAAAGTCGGTTAAGCTAATGTTATCGAGAAATAAAAATGTATAATAAAATACAAACACGCCGCGCGAGGAAAACAATTTGCCGCAGGAGACTGGAAGATTTCATGCTACCGACGGGCTGCCTTTGCATTCGAATATAGACTCTAACTTCAACAACATACGTCTTTATATCAAATGAAGTTGTTGCGTAGAAAATTCCTTAAATTTTCATTGGATAGAGGAAAAGTTTTCGACGTTGTTTGAAGAGAATTAAGGTTTAGTTTCAAATGGGAGGTTTGAACAGTAATTCAGGAAGAAAAGAGAGTTTTCCGGCTCGTCGGGGTGCCATGACATTTGTGTTAAGCGGGGCCGAGGGAGTCCGCCATTCATAAAGGAGTGTTCACGAAGCAAGCTACTTGTTTCGAAGTAAACTTGTTGGATGTAAGCATTTTTGGTTGAATGCGTTTTGTTTTTCAGCTGTTCGTTTGAACATTGATTTGGTTTCTCCTACTCATCGATGGTTTACTTTACGGATATCACATTTGGAATAGTAATTCAATTAGTTTTCAATAACCACTCTTAGACAGTTTGTGATTTTATTTTGTGCAAAAATACCTATATTTAGGCACAGATATTAAGATATATTCCCTCGATATCTACTTTAATCTGTCTATTTAAAGATAAGCTATCAAATAACTATAATTTATAAACTTTCATTATAAATTGATTAGTACTTCTCATGAAAATATTAAACAATTAAATTGTAATGTTATAATCTCCAAGCACTCAAATAAGCATAACAGTTTCCAAATAGTCTCACTTCAAGACAGGTGATTTCACCGACGGTAACAAAATCTCCGATTAAAAAACAAACAGTTCCAAGCATTCGAAAACGGAAGGCATATTTTTTTTCTAATCCGACGGCAAGGACACGTTCACGGCGCCACCTGTTGAGGCTAGGTCACGTGACTTTTTTGCTCCAAGGACGCGTGCCTCCTTCGTTCATTCACGGGCGGTTCACCCCCCGCTCCTTACGCGGGGGTTAGGGGTTTTTTTGTTCCCCTACGTGAACTCCCGAGGGCTTTCACCTACCTACGTGCATTTCGAGGTCACGTCTGGAATGTTTTGAGGTTATGTTTTGGCGTTTCGCTTCGCGCTTATTTTGTTCGCGATTTGGGAGTTACGGTACGTTAATCTTGAGTCATGCAGTTTTATTTAGTGGTTGGCAGTTGTTTATATCTAACAGTTAAATGTATTTGGAAGGTAATAAATGTAATTTGCATAATGTGGAGGTAAACTAATCTACTATAAGCTTGCATTCTTGCATTAATTCCGGTCAATTAGATTAAGTAAGTACCTTTACTAACATTTGCCCTCATGTTAAGATATTGATATAGGTATTGCTGATCTTAAAAGTTTTAAACTAGACATAGTGTAAGATAAGTATGAATTCTGTTTGAATACGTGCTCCGCCATCTTTTATTGTTTTTGTAATCAGTTAAATCCTCTCCATCTAAAGGTTGCCTGGTAGAGATTACTATTAGTAATAAGGCCGCCCATTGTGGCACTCTTAATGTGATCATTTTATTTTCTTTTGTTATTTTTCTTGTGTGGTGTACCAATAAAGAATTATCTATCTATCTATTGCAAAATTGATATTGTATGATTTGACCAAGCTCACTAATTCTCCAAAATTCATATAATAATAGCTGTATCTAATCATCGCTATGTGTTATCGATCCTACTTATTTACAACAAATTATATTGATTTTGGCTTTGCCCAAAGTTTATTGGATTAGCTACTTCTCGCTTGACAAGAACAACGTGTGTTGCAACAGGATTTATTCTAATACTGATCTCACTATACCTGTAATTACCATTGCTAGATATTATTAATGAGAAATGTATGCAAGAACAGACTAAATGAATCATGGTAGATTCACTAGTCACGGGACTTTTTGACGAGACCCAAACGCATAATGATGCTTCTCGTGTCATTTGGCTGTCACTGACAAGGTATTTATTTATTGTTTGCTATGTCATAAGTCGTACATTCTAATGACGGACTAATAAATAAGTAATAAGGGTCATAGAATCATTTTCAAAGGAAATGATTCTATGACCCTTATTAGACCCTTATAAAAATAAAAACAATTAAGAAAAAAGTTATATGTAGAAGTTACCGGTTTACAAATCAGCCTTAAACAGAGACTAACCTGCAATAAAAAATTTAAAATACCTATTGGACAATTTTTTTTACGGGCTAAAAGAAAAACAAAGATACCAATAGCATGACCATAGATTAAGTTTAATGAAAAAACGGTAACCAATGATTAAAATTACGAAATGGTATAGATTGTCTTTGCACTATTTTATTGAAATTCAACTAATCGAGCAAAGTGAAGTCGACCACAATAAGCATAATTAGTAACATCGACACGACCCCTATTAAAGTAATACCGACCGTTCTTTTACGACATAAGACCGACTTTGCTAAACACTATAGAATTATTAGACTTAACCGGATTCTAATTAAACCCTGTCCCTGATAGTGCACCGTAGAGCTGTAGACTGCGTAATTTACATTAATCCAATAATTGCATGGAGGTTTCCTAGTTAGAAATTCAAATGAGATGATGTACAGCTAGGGTGGTTGAGGAGTGGGAGGGCAGTCTTGGGGGGGTCGATCGTGAGGAAACGCTGCGGTCGGCACGCGGCGATTGTCGGTCCCATTCGATGATGTGTGATTTACTGTCATGTAAAACATTACATTATTGATGCGTAAAAAGTGGTATTTTCTTTGATAACGATAATTTATCTGTGAAACTCTTATGAAAAAACTTAAGGTTTATGTTAAGGTTCAAATTCAATTGACAATACAAAACAAAGCAGTCATCGTAAATCGTTATTTAGAATTAATTAAAAAAAAACATTCTTAGTAAATTGTGAATTGATAGGTTTGTAAGTCAATCATTCAGATAGGACAAGTCCTACAGATTACTTTGAATTAAAAAAAATCCTTTTGATAAATATATACTAAGTACTAAAAGATATATTTTAATTATCTCAGCGTTATATCCGGTTATTAATATAACACAGTTATATCACGTTATATGTAAGTAGTAATTGTTATTGTATACCGGGTTAGTATCTTACTGTCGGGTGGGATTTGATTAATTAAATTGTTATGTTAATGCAAAGTGGGGTTTTTTGGTCGATAACAAATACTGTGTCTGTACATTTACATTATTATACAAGTTATGAGAATATATTACAACTTTATTATAATTGAGACTGGATTTAATGATTGTATCTTTTGCAATCGAATAAAATTTAACAATCTTTGTGAATAAAAAAATATCGATTAAGATTAATTTAAATAAAATAATTTCTAAATAAAAAGTTACCATACCAAATATTGACCGTCTCTTCAAAAAGCAAGGACTAGGGTTGGAAAACGAGCGGTGTCGACGCCTTAGCAATTTCCGAAATCGCTTGTCGACAATCGGGATAGTGCTGTGCGAGCTCGGAACCGAATCCGAATAATTCGAATTGCAACTAATTAATATTACTGCAACTTTGTTGTTAACATTAAGTACTGGGAGACTGGGACTAACATTATTTTAACCAATTTATATTTTAAAGAGCTTTCTATTGATTTTGCGGATAGATTTTGATTATTTTTGTATAAATAACATTATATTTTTCTATTAATGAGTATATAATATTGGAATAACTATATTCTTACAAGTAACCTGATTTAATTATTAAAAAAAACGTGAACTAACAAAATGATTTTGCTTAGCACCCGCAAGATTATTTCCGCAGTCTAATTTACATAAACCTTATCATAAGCATCATCATCATGTCAGCCGGAAGACGTCCACTGCTGGACAAAGGCCTCCCCCAAAAGCATAAACCTTATAATAAATCGATATTGCACAATCGATAAATTACTATTAAATTCGATAACATGCAACGTCACTACGGTCACAAAATGGAAACATTTGACATGTAGTAAATCAGTGTCGGCCAAGCAGTGCGTACATCGTCTGGCGTCGTGACTATCCCAATCAGAAATATAATTAGATTGAGACTGACGCCTAATTGTGACGGTCTCAAGTTGCGAGCCCCTAGGTACGACCGGTCTGGCATTGCTAAAATCAATAGTTGACCTAGCGCAAACCCTTCAGCGGATACGTTTGGAAAGTTTAATTGTTTATTTATCTTTCGACAAAACGGATTCCTTTTAGTTCTTTTCTTATGAAAATATAAAGCCGAAGCTGCAAAGAAATGTATAAAGTTAAACAGGTACATTTTTAAATAAGGTGATGTTTTATCAAGCAATGAATATCGTGACTTAACACTTCTAAAATGCATAATTATAAATGATTGTAATACAAATTGACATATAATTTCCCCGCTCTACTTAACAAGCTTAGAACATACAATGCAATAAGTTCCCATAAAGGTGGAGCCGTTAAATAAAATAGCTTGGGTCGAACAACCGATAACTGTTCTTTGGACCGCTAATCACCCCATCAATTCCGCAGAAACCTAAAGGCCAGTCCGTCATAACTCCCAACTTCAAAAGTAATGCCATCAACTTCGTGTTAACTTAATTTGAGTCACTTTAACAAGTCCAATTAAAGGAATTTGTGTTTCTCTTATCTTCAATATAACATTGAGCATAATTTCAAATTATATTTCAAACTTTCCGATAATGAAGGGAGGAGAGCGGGTTGGGACGGAGGTGCGGAGCGAGGAGAGGGGAGACGGCACTTCGCTTATTTCATTAGTTACATAAATTCTCCTATTGAGGATGGCTGGCAGAAAGGGGACGGTTTACCCTTATTACGAGAGTCTCCTTATCAATACAATTATTAATATAATAATATTATTATTGTAATAATTTCGGTGCGGAGTGGAAAGAGGAGCTCGTAGCTTAACTTCGCCAGCAATAAAGGGTGGTGAGAGATAATGGAATGGAAAACAGTTTGAAGTTTTATTGGAAAATTGGTACCGACTAATTGGCAGCATTATCGATCTGTTGGTGACTCAAGGAGTCACGGCTAAATAACATTTTTAATGTTTATTCTGTTTGTTGGGTACTATTAGACAACGTTTTCTTATAGGTAATAATACTTTATGCGCACAAAAGTTTTTAATACAGAGCACTTTCAGATGTTTGTGGGTTTAATTGGTTATTTGCAATTAATTAAAATTGTAATGGGAATATTTTAAGATAGTGAAAAGCCTAATTGAAGCACTGAACTCACATTTCAGTTTACTTTATTAAAAGCCCCAAAGAATTGGATCGAAAAGCTTTAACTAGCTCTATTATAACACAAGATGAAAATAATTAACAAATTTAGAGCACTTGTACTAAAATCAAACTGTATTTATATACAGTAACCTATTTACAGTGAGCAGCAGGGTTATCTATCATCAAATATTTGTGAAATATTAATCACCACTGACCTTGCTCTAAACGATAGTTAAAAAGCCCGAAACACGATCTCATCGATCTAACGAAGCCTAGTACCTACACGTATAGAAATTGAAACTGGGTTGGGTTAATCCCGACCCCAGAGATCCACAAGTATACCCATAATTCCTTAGGGCCACGTCTCATTATAACACTAATACAAGACTCATCCCGAAGTTACGGTGAATACATTAAAGGGTTCAATCCTTACTGATGAGACATCGGTCGGGGTGGGGTGCCTACCACCCGGTGGGGGTGCTCCGGGCACTGGCCTGGCTGAGGGGGAAATAAGGCAGGCATTATAGGAGATAGCGTTCATTTACATTGTCCAATAACTCCAAGTAGTGTCCGAGCGAATATTAGTTTATGGCGTGCGGTGTTACAGACAATATGTATGTGCCAATTTTATGTACGTTCACCCTCCGACGTCACCGCTCTCCAAAGGAAAGGGGTGGAATAATTTTAGCTCTTTAATTAATTCGATTTGGTTTTAATTAAGGCGACGCCAATTTCTTCAAAAGTCTCCAAAGGTTTGATTAAACGTCGCGGCGATAAAAAATAAAAACTCAACCAAATTGTTAATAAAGCAAAAGCGGGGGTAGCAAACATTCGGTATACGTATAGAGTATAGTGCATCAGACCGGTAGCGTGCCAGCTAAAGCATAATAAGACAGAGTTAGTGCACGCACTGACCAAAATATACGACATTACTATCAGAGAGTGGCATGTGGAGGACGTGCCCCCACGTTGTGCGGCACACATAAATACACGGAATCAAGATGCATGTGTAAACGTAACACACTCACACGTATACGTGCAGTCTTCCCCCACACTAGCACAAGGGGTAGGCTTTATTCTCATTTGGTAAACGGAGATGCACTATCCTAATTATTGAGAGGCCAGAAGCAAGCTCGGTTCAGTCCTATTGTTGGGTAAAGGTAACGTTATCGCAAGGAATACTGATCGTTTGAACACCTATATTTTGTATCTGTTACTGTTATTTTACTTTGAGAAACAATAGGGATGTTGATGACATATCAAATCAGCTTATTTTTATGAAATGTCAAAACTATAGGTTTATATGGAAGTTTGTATGAAATACAGCCTTGTGACGTCATAAATATACAATCAAAAGATGTACTCTTTGTTGTTAAATTGGTTATTAAAAATCATAGAATGGTTGAATTTTACAGAGTGTTCGCTATTTACAAGTATTTTTAGGTGTTTTATACACTGGTTAGTGTTAGATATTTTTTTATTGAATAGAGGCAACATCACGATTATTGTTCTAAAGTATAAAATATCATCGAAGCGTGAAGAAATATCTGACTATTCCATCCTGGTATAGAGTTCGCTTATAAGTCTATTACTAATTTTTATGGTAAACATTTTATAACATTAAATTTAATACGAGCTTTCCGCCCTAAGGCTTCACCTGCGTTTCCTAAGGAATTAAAATATGATACCTATGTTACTTTCTGATAATGTAGGTTTTGAAATCGGTTATGTATTTTTTGAGTTTTGACAAACAAACATACAAAAAATCAAATCTTTTATCTTTATAATATTCAAACAAAAAACTCATTTATTCAGTTTAGGCTCTGCCTGGAAAGGCATTTATGAACGTTTACAATTGACTCTACAACCGGTTCTTTATACACTTAACCTGCAATATTTTTTGCAGTGGATCTTTCTTTTTATTTATAACTTTAGACACCTACAACAATAAAGGTAAGTATTATTGTTTATAACGTTATAATTAAGTAAATGTGAGAGATCACCATTATCTTGTAATAATTGAGTTAGTCTATCACAGAAGAGTTTTTGATATCAACATATCTGTCTACGTTTTATAAATTCTTTCATCTATAGAAATCAAGATTATCAGTGGGTAACATCGGGAAAGATCCCGCCTATTTATTTTTTAAGATTGTTTCGAGCCTACCGTCCCATCTGCGAATCAATCTAGTTTATTGAAGGAGCCACGTTTTATGTTAATTTCTAAGTTTTAAGGTTGTTGGTATTATATTATAATAAGAAAAATATGACAGCAATTTACATATATACCTACATAATTATTATTTTAAAGTTAGCCTCAACGGAGTAACGTACATGTAAAAGTATATGAATAATAGTCACACTTAATTATTATTTAATGAAGCAAAGTAATTATACAATAAAACGATTAAACATTAATTAGATAATAAATTAAAAAGATACTAAAACACATCTACCTACATTAAATTTATCGACCTCGATAAATTGATTCATCCTTGATCTTTGCCGCATTTGTCGATGACTGTGACTGGATACATTATCGATAATCGTTTGCAATTTTCTTATTTATAAAAAACTCACCCCAAATAAAAAGTTGACGGAGCCCCACGCACTTAAAGTGAAGCACAGGAAAGGAAGCCGAATTTGACAAAAGAAGCCGATCGCGTTCATGTGCGACGCGATTCACGCGGGATAACGTACGTGCCGGTCACGCTCACAACTTCGTGCACGATGCTTCACTTCATTGGAGACTATTGTTTACGTACGCTCCTTCTACCTTTTTTTATTTGTTCTGTGGTAATAAGTTAATATCGAACATGAAAAAGTTTTAAAGACTTGACTGAGCGGCCTGTAGCGTGGTTACACACTAAGTGAATTTTATGAGCCG
Source organism: Ochropacha duplaris (assembly GCA_951361185.1). Classification (NCBI taxonomy): domain Eukaryota; kingdom Metazoa; phylum Arthropoda; class Insecta; order Lepidoptera; family Drepanidae; genus Ochropacha; species Ochropacha duplaris. The sequence goes on from OX592703.1 coordinate 3,313,210, forward strand.
TTTTTTGGAAAAAAACTAGAAGGATAAAATTGTTTGTACTATCCTAAATTTCCATACGCTATAAGTAAAAACAAACATAATTTTAATACACTGCCATCGAATATCTTACGGACCTGCAACAAGATCCTAAATCTTAGATCCATAATTCCATATTCGGACGTCTAGCCTAAACATAAATTCATACGTGGTCGCACGCACGCATCGTACCGTCAAATAAACTGGCAGTTTAATCAAAGCCATTAGACAAGTGAGCCAAGGGTCACAAACCAGTCTAATACGACCCGTGAACTCCGTCTACGTTACCTCTTCTTGGTAACAAAACTGCGAAGTCGTCCGAGGGGTGGGGAGGTCCGATAAGACTGGGAGGTAGTGTAGCTGATGCCTTTAACGCCTTGCTGGCTGTTGACCAACGCCAGGAGGCGGGAGGCCATGCGTTCTTAATAAAGATGGCGGAAACATGGCCGTTTTGGCGGGCGAAATTTGGAAGGAAAATTATGACGTGATTGAACATTCAGAATATGTTAAGATTTAGTTTTATAATATTTACAAAATGATATAGAGAACATAGAGCTTTGAGAGGTTTGTCGTTCAGGTGGTTGATCTCAAAATGTAATTCACATAATTATTAAAGAACACTAATAAAAATCGTTTGCAAAAATCTCAGAACAGGAGATTTCTAAGAGGTATTATTCCAAAATTTCCGTTAGCTTAATAGGAATGTTGCTAAGTCAGATTCAAAGTCAAAGTCAAAACCATTTATTCAGTTTATGTTGCCTATATTCAATAAACATTATCTAAAACTAACCAGTGTACATCTAAAAATACTCGTATAACGAATAAATTGTACAATTCATTATTTTAATGATTTTTAATTATCAATTTAGCAATAAAGAGTACCTAGATCTTTTGATAATGTATATTTCTGACCTCACAAGCTAGTATTTCATACAAATCTCCATATAAACTATCGTTTTGACACTTCATAAAAATAAGCTGATTTGATATGTCAGTCAACATCCCCATTCTAGAGTAGGCTCAGAACAATGCACAGGTCTTCGCGAGGGTAAGCGCCTAGCGTCCCTACACTACAGCATTTATTAATGCGTACACATTATAGTGGCCGATACAACTACATAATGAGAGTCCAACACCTATATAACTCATCTCCGGGCCTCCCAGTTAAATTATTCAGAGGAGGGTAATCTTATTACATTTACATATTAATCAACGGATTTTAATTATCCCCCTACCCCCCCTTGATAATTTGCTTTCGAAATGCGACTTGCCTAGATTGAAGGTATGTATGTGTGGGTAGCTATAATTTTCGTTAATAGTTTGTTTGTTGTTAGCATAATTAATACAAAACCGGTTGATAAACGGTAATGTGATGCATTTATTATGGAACCTGTATGTTTTTTCGGATTTTTTTACTTACGGTTCGATGAGCAAGCTTGTATATTACCTGAAATAAATAAAATATATTAGTTTTATTTTTTTAAACTAGTTAGGCAACGATAAATTACATTACTAATTATAATTCAGCATTTAGAATTCAATTAAGGCAATGATAGCTCAGTGGTAAGTGACGTCGAATACCGCGGCAAAGGTCGTGGGTTCGAATCCTACAATGAGCTGGAGCTTTCGGTGAAGGAAAACATCGTGAGGAAACCATAGCACGGTGGTAGGGTACTTTGTAGTACCCGACTGGCTGGCTACCATCCTCAAGTTGAAAATCTGTCGCCAAATACCTATCGTTGTGTTCCGACAGCTGCACTTGAGAGCCAGTTCCCATCTAGGCTTTGTGTGCTTACCATCTTCGGCCACATCATCACTTACAATGGTGAGATTGTGGTCAAACACAAGCTTATCCAGAATTTAAAAAAAAAACTTTATTTCCATAACGGAGGAATGAAAGTTACTTATATCTTCATTACAATAACAAAAATATGTAGGTACCTAAACCACTCAAATACTTGTGCATAATAAGTTTTTATTCACTCAACTAAAGGGATATTTGGCTTGATAACATCGAGCTAATGACTCACAATAGCAACAGCATATTGCATTAAAAAATCCACATATACTTTACGATATTTAATGCCAAAAAAAACGATAAAGTAATCGAATTTAACACTTAAAAGTCGACTAAAACACGTGACACTCATCCAGGATTTTTTGCATACAACACTTATATGTAAACCAATCCTAATTTGGCCAGATAAAACAAACGAATAAAGCATAGGATACACGGGTTTAATCAGCATACTCATTTGTCTAAAGTGGACGGCAACGCATTACGTCTGCGAGTCGGACGCGGGCTGGGCGGCTGGGCGGGACCCATACTCGTAAACCATTGAAGAAATATTATAATGCTACCAGTGTAGCCGTGGGCTATGCGATTAATAAGTATGTTAATGAAGAAAGAACAATTTAATATTTATACGTTTTCCCGGTAGTGTGAACTTGGAACTATTTTATTGGAGAATGTTTGTTTATGCCACAATGATATGTTATTGTTTAATTTAAATATGTGAGAAAAATAGTTCATTTGAGACTTGGCTCTATAAACTCGTGACATTTTATTCGGCGACATATTTACTTACTAAAATACGAAAAATACAGTAGGTACACCACTAAATAACAATATTTCATAGTTGAAATTCTTCTTCTTAGTATTTTATGCCTCATTAACTTGACGAGAGAGGAGGCTGTGAATTGCAAAAAGCAAAAAAAAAACCTCTTGTTTTGTCCAATATAAAAAAATAGATATACCTATGTAACTGGAAGCTTATTAAAATTAACTATCGGTCTGCGATCCACTATTTTGCCCTCTCGTGAATTGAATTAAGAAAAATCCATAGGGGACTTTTAAATATTACCAAATTGTGAAAATTTTCCAATTTTTAGATCAATTTACATAATATACGTGATATTCGCATTATTGACCACTTTACGAGTAATAATTTTTCGCTTTTATAAGTAAATATAGTTTAACAAATCAAATAATGTAGTTTAAGAATAAAATTAACGTTCTTTTGTTGAAAGATTTTCTTTGAAAACTTTTAAATTTTTTTAAGAAATAAGATATATTTTTCTGATTGCCCCTATTGTCCAACTTCGTGCTAACTTTATCTTCCAACCCTTTACAAGTTATTTTTAAAGAAATCACATTATTTTCATTACTTTTTCAACGTTTATCAGACGTTTATTTAATTCAATTCAATTTTGAGAAAATAACAAACTTTAGAATTTTTTGATATTTTACCGTCGTTCTATGAATTATGGCAACACATTTCAACTTACCTACCTACTACTGAGTTATCAAGGAAAATGACTTTTCGAGGTCTCCCTGTTTCCATGACGAAAGCTATCGCTTTTATTTATAGTAGGTATCTATTAGAAAGCTATGAATTGTTGTTAATTTTAATAAGCAGTATTTTATAGTTGATTTATACTCTGTTTATCTCCTCTTCACTTCTTTCCTTTTCTCTACTTTAGAGTGAGATCCCATAAGAAAAGTTGAAATTACTACTAACAATTAAAGTTTAATGGAATTGATATACAAACAAAATCGATCGATATTGAATGTGCAATTAATAAAGCCTTGTTTTAATAAGCGAAGAACAGCTAAAATCAAACAGATTGATGGCGAGATTATTATTCAAATTAGGGTGGGTAGGGGAAACATAAGCGTATACTCGCGTTCCAATGGGATTTTATCATTTCCCGGGATAAAAAGTATCCTTATTCTAAGTCTCTCCTTATTTAAGAGGAACAATTACACGATTGTTTTGTAACTTTAACATTCACGCACCGCACGCAACGGAAGCTCTGAAAAGGAATAAATTTTCCCCGTTTTTGCAACATTTTTCTCCGCTCCTATTAGTCATAGCGTGATGGTATATAGCCTTCTTCGATAAATGGGCTATCCAACACTAAAATAAATTTCATTTCGAACCAGTAGTTCCTGACATTAGCGTCTTTAAACAAACAAACTCTTCAGCTTTATTATTAAGTTTATTTTAGTACACAATTTTTTTTTGTAAATTTAAAAATAATTATATTTATTATGAATTTTGGAATAAAAACACAAGCTATTAATTTCTACACGATAACATGCAGCGTTAAAACATAAGTGTAATGTTGAAGAGGAAGATTAACCAAATGCAATCCAAATTTCTCGTGTAATAAATTATCGCCCACTCAGCTTGTCCATTCCCCCCAACTTCCCTCAAATGCAATCCCCATAATGGCGCCTCGTCCTTATTAAACGCTTGCATCATGCGAAGAAGATAAATGCATCTCGAAATTAATTAATAAAATTGCATGTGATATTTATACATTTAATACAATTAAGTTAAAAAGAACAGAATCTTTAGCTTATTGATATGCGAAAAGTTTTTCTGGAATGACTAGAATCTCTGATACTATCATATTGATAAGATGATAAGTATCATTAAAGTTTTTGTATAGAGTTATTGTATTTAAATAGTAATTTTAAAATACCTATAATAAACGCTTTATCCCGGTGTAAGTACGTCTAAAGAAAGACATGAATTAAGAAGTTATGTTTGTTTTTTTTAAGAATAGGTTTATATTTGACTACTACATCACTGAAGGTAGATGAATATCGGCACAAAAAGCTGAATGGAAATATATTGCAAGTGCAATACTGTCGTTTTAGGTATAAAATCACGGTGGGGCTCGATTGGCTGACTACCACCATTAAGTTGAACATCTGCCGCCAAGTACTTATTGGTGTGTTCGACAGTTGCACTTGAGATCCAGTTGCATTCAGGGTATTGTAAAAATTGACAACATATTGGTAATACCCTTGGTATTGCTAATGTCTATATCCACCAGCCAGCTTGTCAAAGTTCTGACATAAAAAAAAGATTCTCAATTAAAAAATGTCCTTATAGAATCAATTGGCAAGTTAAAAATCATAAGTATCATTCAAATAACGAACGCTAAACTGGTTTAAAATTAAAAAGACGTTGTAGAACCAATTAAATGTTCGCTTAATGCAACATTAATCGCGAAGTTAATTAAACAAAGCGAATATTTCGCGGTCGGAGACGCGAACACGCGATCGCGTATCTACATTTTGCATATTGATTATTATCGGGGATCTGTAGGTGCAGACTCGGGCTACCGGTTGTTGCGACGTACGTAAGTTAGAAGTGGAATGCTAACTGAATAAACGTAGAAAAATGTTATAGGAATTGATAGATAAATATTAGATAGGTACCAATAAATTTGCCATACCTGAAAAGGTCTCTAAGTTGTTTAAGTACTGTTAATGTTATAAGATCTATGTATGACACTTAGTAACAGAATAAATGAATATGAATATGATTATTTATTATGCTTTTCCACTTTTTGAGAATTTTATAATTATTAAAAAAAATCTAAACTCATTTATTCAGTTTAGGCCCTGGTAAGGCACTTATGAATGTTTACAATTGACTCTACCACCGGTTCGGAATACACTTAAACGAAGAAGACACCGACAAGAAACTCAGCAAGGCAATTCTTTGTTATTTTGACTAACCTCGACGTTTCATGTTGCATTGATCATGGTCACGAGTGGATTGATTATCCGAAGATACCCGATATTACCTATTATATATCTACTAAAATATAATTATTCTATAATTTGATAGGAAGAAAATTGTGACGCTTTTTCAAAATTCTTTCATCATTAGAAAGCTACATTATTCCAGATTTACATAGGCTATATTTTGTTCCGGGAAAAGATCACGAAAACGCGGGTGAAACCAGATTAATAAACTTAAAAAAAGCTAGTGTAAAATACAGTTTATTTTTGAATACTTAGGAAATCGAAATTTAACAATTTTGTGAAAATATCAATCCATAATAATTACAATAGTAAATTAATAAATGTAATCATTAACCAATATAGTTACGTAGTTAGATACGATCGCATAGCAAACTTACTGGGTTCATTAAACGTTCTTATGTTATTGAGAAACATGCACCGTGGGGAACATTTAATCTCATTTAGTGACAGGAAACCTAGTAATAGAACGCAATTATAGGTGAGGAGCTAGACCACATATTACGTTGATAAATTATAGCAAAAACAGTTTTTTTTTCATATTATTCTCGTAATTTATAAAGATGCTGGTAATTGTTTTAAAATAAATATGAATTCAAATTATTGTGTATTAAATTAAAGTTCGCATATGTCTAGCGTATTCGTGACGTCTCAGATAAAAATAGATTAGCATTAACTGCAACATTTTATGTAGCAATTTGTGCATACTATACTTTCAAGTCTTGTCTGAGTATCGGGCGTTAATTTGTCTATGGTGTACTGTCTACTTTATGACTCTATGGATTATGTATGACTGTTTAACGAAGCAAACGGTCTCATAATTGTATGCGAAAGATTAGAACGAGGGCGGGAAACTAGTTTGCTGCTTGGCCAAGGCTTGCGATTGGTGGTTTTTTCATTATTTAACCACAGTCTTCAAATCTAACCGATCTTTTCTTGGTTAACTTCATTTTATTCAAACAAAAAATAATTATACTTTCAAACTGGTTTAAAAATAACAAATCTAAATAAAAAGTGCAACATAATAAAGCCGAATAAAAATGAAACAAACTATTTTCTTAAAAACCTTTACACAAATAAATTACTAAAATAATAACATAATCAAAAAAGGTAAACGTGCGTCGACTCCCGAGCTAACGTCGGCCGACTCGGCAGCCGCAACAATCTTACTTTAATTGCGTGTAACATAAATTATGGCGACTTATTACAATCCGCTCCTGTACCGATACACTGTGCCCGGAGGTGGTATAATGTACATTGCATTACTTATAAGTGTACCGCGGTTATTCTACTACACTCAATGAATTCCTTTTCGATATAAGTAATGGCAGTTGAAATTTAAATGTCACGACTTAACTTAGAATACGCTACTGTTTAAGTGAATATAAAGTTTGCACGATTTTTTTAAATTAATGCCTATTTTTTAGATCAATGACATATTGATAGCGATATTTGTAGTACCTACATAAATTATTAATTACCTTTATATATTTCAAGTAGAGCGAATGATGATTTTACATTCAAAAGTCAATATTTTAGAAGGAAAGCAAGCAAAATAAAGACCAAGTGTAAACATAAGATTTGTATTCAAAAAAAGTCATAATAAGAGCAGAAGTTAAAGTCAAATGCCAATTCACAAAAAAAAAACACATTTTTAAAATTCATAACATTCGAAAGTGAAGTACTTACAGAATACACCACCGACGCAAATTATTCATAGCCTCATTATCATAAAATTAACCGATAATAAATCAAAGCCATTCCAATTAAGTGCAGGCTCGATACGAGATATCGGATGGTGTGAATTAGCCGAGAACGCGGAAAAAACTTATGAAACTTGTAAACATTTACTTGAACAAGGTTTAGATGTGGGAAAGTTGCATGCGGCGTGACCGTAGTGTCGGTAGTTTTATATCTACATTCAACAAAATCTACTTGTTAGTGAAAAGTTTTTGTTTAAATCGGGGTGAAAGAGATTAAAATCTATCAAGGATAATGATATCGTTTTGAGTTGAATCTGAAACTTGAAATAAGACTGAAGTTATGATTCTTCTGTAAACGAAGCTTTAAAGAGAACAAAAATTTACTCCGCATATAGCATTTCTGCAACGACTAGACTTGTTTTCAGGTCCCAGTGACTAAATCCTAGTGGTCAATCCAGTGGGAGAGAGATTGTCTAAAAGCGAAAGGACTAGTTTACAAGAATCTATATCTAAGTAATAATATTATAAAGAGGAAAGATTTGGTTGTTTGTTTGCATTGAATAGGCTCTGAAACTACTGGACCGATTTGAAAGACCATTAGAAAGCTACATTATCCCTGATGAACATAGGCTATATTTTGTCCTGGGAAAAGATAAGATCCTATGGGATCGCGGGTGAAACCACGTGGGACAGCTAGTAGGTATAAATAAAAAGAGAAGGCCTGTCTCGCTGACTCATCAACGCCCAGTTGTTTTTTTTAAGACGTAGACAAGGAATAAAGAAGGGTTGTTGGAAATTCAACCCCTAAAAGGGTAAAAAGGTGTACTCGAGTAAAACCGCGGGGCGGAAAGCTAGTTTGCTTATAAAAACTTAAAGAAGATATTTAGCAGTAGATGTTTTATCAAATGATAATGAAGATAATACTGATTACAGTAAGTAATCTACAATAGAATTTGTGGATGGATATTTTCAATACAATATAGAGGTAGAGGTGAGCTGAGTTTATTGCCGGCTCTTCTCAGCAAAAGCAATCTTCCGAACCGAGCATTTAGAGTCTGATTATTCATAAGTGCATGTGAAGGCCTATTTGGATAAATAAACAATTTCATTTCATTTCGAGGAAGGCCGAAGAAGGTATGGATGGACTGTGTGAAGAATAATATGTTTATGAAAGATATGAGTATTAAGACGACTAGTGATAGAGCGGAGTGGAAGAGGAAAATATGTTGTGCCGACCCCACTTAGCGTGGGATAAGGACAGGAGAAAGAAGAAGAAGAAGAATTTGTATGAAAAATTGGTACTTAAAAATACTCTCCAATAAAAGTGTCCCAATTTCATGAGAAGGTCAAACGCCAGACTTAAATGATGGCTTCAATTGCAAATGCTAAAATCCCACATAATTATAGAGAATAATCCACAATAGACCCGAAACTTTAATGAAAAAAAGGAGAGCTCCATAGGATAGTTTCCCGACGGTCTGGGAGGCAACTCGATCCCGGTAATGATCTAATTACGTTGATTAATGATGTACATTTATATCCCTCGTAAATATACACTTTCCTATCTGGGGAGAACGTTTCAAGGACATTTGATACGGCCACCATGTTTAAAATATCCATTTGAACGAAAATTCTGGGATTTCAGTGAACATTCTAGTAAAATGAGTTCAGATTCGTTCAATTTGTTCACAAATATATTAAAAACAATTCAAGGATTTTCTCGTACCTCTTCCTAACGGTATCGACGAACAATAGAACTAGGTTTATCGGAATACTGAATGGATGCGAATACAGTAAAATTGCAATACCTTCAGGGTGCGTGTAGTTGCTTTTAAATCTAAGTGCATATATTTTTATATACATAATAATATATTTAATGAAAGAATATTAAATTTACAAACCTGAAACGTAACTACTAACTATTATACATTACAACATTCTGAACTTACTATTTCATAGCCTTTCATACATACGTATTTTTCACGCTGAACAACTTTTACTATGTGACCGACGATGAATTGTAAAAAAAAACAACATTAAGCTACTTATAAATTGATATTATCTCCATTTCAAAATGACTTCTTTGCATACTCTCTAATTACAATAAGTGTGCATTTTAATTATACAGGGGGGTGCAGAAACGGCGACGCTTGAGGCCATGCGTAGCTGCTTCTTAAAAAGCTTTGGACTTGTCGCATTTGGTCTGACAAAAGAATTTAACTGTTGCTGGTTAAAGTAAAGTTGCGAAGAGTGAATTTTTAGATTACTTTTAAACTTAATAATATTTATTAATGATTAATATAGCGATATTTTATCATAAAAGTGACTATCCCTAAGACTAACTAACTTTAGTTAGAGTTTATTTTAATCTTAATTTCATTTTGGATATAAATCTATAATAATCGAGTAAAATAACCACCATTTTTTTATTTATAGATATTTAACGCGGATGTAGTAACTAAACTAGTAGAATATACATCACAATGTGGCCAACTTTTCACATAGCTGAAATAAATAGGCGTTACCTATTTTCTAATGTTATAGATTATTTTGTGATTCAACATTAAAAAATATAAAAAAACAACAAGATTTTTTTACATCGACGTCGGTTTATGTCCCAAGTCTCCAGTCTCAGTGGTGTCACTATAAACTCCTTGTGATTAGCCGTCGCCGCTTAATAATCGTCTTGGCAATATTTATTGCCTTTTGCACGCTAATTATCAGGGAATTTTGATACTTGAGTTATTGGTCTATGGTCTACGCAGCCCGGTACCTCGTTAATTATATTTAATTTTAATGCTATTTTAATTGCGAGCCGAGATACTGTTTAAATATAAAAATATGGCTATTTGTATAATATTTTTTATAGCCTATAAGACACAACTACATAAACCTAACATAACGAGCTGCTATCGCTTTTTACTTTTTAATGGTAAAACTTTTCCAATGATATTTCATTTTAAAACAATAACTACTTCATAAATAATCAGTTATAGGCTACAATTGTAACGTAGTAAGTGAAAATAAAAATCTTAAGATACTAAACGAGTAGAACATGCGAAGCTATTTTCCTATTCGTACATTTTAAAATGCCAATACTGAAACTAAATTATTTCACGTGCTATTATCTAATTCGGCTTGCAATACTTTTTCCAACAATGATATCATAGAGCTAGTTTTTAGTTTTTCATTTAATATTTTTAACCCTGTCGGATTTTTACCTTTACTGTTTAAAAATTTAGTTTATTTCACACTGTTTAGTTTTATGAATACAGTTTTTTTTTGTGGACGCCATATTTAATATTTATATTCTCTATCTGTCAAACCGATTAGTCTGACATTTTATCCTTTTGCGACAGTCGAATAAAATTAATGTATTTTAACCTTTATTTTTGCAGTATTTTCAACAAACGCACCTACAATCTTTAATTAGATAATTTCCTTAAGATTTTCTCTAAACTTGAACCCTATCTTGAGTTGTTTATAATTAGTTGTATAAAATGAGTAGGTAGTATTTTTCAGACTTTTCGGTTTCACCTTTTGGGTCGAACAAAACGTTTGTTCTAGTACCAAAATATTTAGCTTGTACATTATTTCCTTCCTTCATTAATTTTGTTGAGTCAATATTAGTGGAATTTACTCAATTATCCATTTAACGAATACAATTTATAAGCTCTTGGGAGATTTAACTCAAGGTTTGGGATTAAATGGATTTATGGCTTGTTTATAAATCGGGGCAATATACATTTGATTATCTTACAGGCTGACAGTAATTTATTTATACGTAGAAACTTAATAATTATTGGAAAAGTTACTTTTCCTTTGGTATGACGGAAGGAATAGCATTATGTCTTGTTTTCCAAAATAAGGCTTGAATAAAATAGCTGTCCAATTTACTTAAAGCTACAATACAATATTTTATGCAATTTTAGTAAATGTTAAATGGAAACAAATCAACTGTGTATTCGGGAAGATAATAGGAATACTAAAATTAATTTAAATGCGGCGAACTTCGTATTCGAAGTTTACACTAACGTACCTAAGTACCAATGGGCTCTGAAAAATCCCTCCATAATCTTTCTTTTTTCATAGAATTTAATTTCCTGCGCTCACGTGTCACGAGCCTCAAAAACTATTGCACATCGCTCAGCCAGTAATACAAAGCAATCTAAATTGGAAAATAGGCAACGCGCAGTGTGTGTGCTTACCAAAAACGACCATGTTGAATGCGACGCGATTAAAAAAAGAAGTCTGATGCCGATCGCGCCGCGGGATGGTGTGGGAACCCCGCTACCCCCCTCTTTTTTCCATTTTTTCTTTTTTTTTCGGGAGGTGGGTGAGGCACGGGTGCATGCAGCAAGCACCCACCTTTGTTTCGCATAAACAAATTAATTTCGGACGCTGTTTTTGATGGTTAATGTGTTCGAAAATTGAGATTTTTGTTCCCGTTCGGATTCAATGGTGCGGTAGTCTATCTTAATTTAAAGTCGCCATTTCTAACTGCATTCACACTAGTAGAATATACGTCATGCATTTTAGAAACCAACGTCATATATCTACATAGTATTTCCTTTGTGATTTTTAAATGGAAAATTCCAAAACTAGATCACAAATAGAATCTAGGGTACGCTCGCTTGGGATTTAAGAGAGGATTCAACTGGTTCTATCGAAAACATTTCTGACGCAATTACATCATACAATTATCGAACTAAAGTTTAGAGCAATAAACTACACAATGCAATAGAGAATGTGATGGAATCTTTATCATTTGCTTCCTTAACCAATTAGGTGGATGCAACAGCTTGTCCCGCTATCAATTAAGGGTTAAGCTTCCGCAAAGAAAGAGTGCTGAAGAATGTTCTCGTATGCTTCCATGTAAACAATACCAATTGACGCGAGCACAGATGGAATCAGGTGATAATCAGCCACTTCAGGTACACGTTGCGGGTACAGTGGGGCCGCCGGCCGCGTCGAACCCCTCTCCTCATTAAGGGTGTGGGGTAGCCAGGACAATGCATGTTTGTACTGCTTTTTGCCCATTTTTTTCATTATTTCATTTCATTTCGCCCACCGCCCACACGTCCGCGCTCGCGATTGTGTGTGCCTCCGCTTTTTTATAATTCGTTACCTTTTTTATCGGTCGCTCCATTTTCAGAGGATGGGCAGAGCAGCGAGTTGCAAGCGAGCGGAGAAACGTCGCGGTCTCTTATTCATATTTTTACGTTTTAAAGGCGCAATAACTTTATTAAGTAGATAGACTAATATTATCTTTTTTTTTTCAATAAACATCGCAAGTATCTACTAATCAAAAAGGAGTTAAAAAAAGCGTATGGCATTAAATTCGATTAAATTAAATAATAATTAATTGCATTAGAGTAGCACGTACCTACAGTATACGTACTCTCTTTAGATATGAATGAAACGCAGCGTTTTTCTCCCCGTAAAAACCGCTCGTCTACCCAGTCGTTTCTATATATCAGATAGCCGCTCGATCTAAGTTGTGCATTAGATACTCATACTTTTAATAGGTTCTTTGTTGGGTGCAGCGATAGGTGAAATACATTTCTCTTTCACTCTCTTGCTGATGGGAGATCGGACACCTATCCTTTGTGACATTTATGATTCTTTAATTCTCCATGAATACATTTCGTTTTAGTTAAATTGAATGTGTTTTATGTATTTGGGGGCTAGACGGAAAAAAAATCTTACGAAAAGTTGTCACGACACTTTTTGCTATAGTAAGCTATTGTAAGCTGTGCGGCGTGCGCATGTTTCTCTGTCTGTCTCTCTCTCTCTCTCTCTCTCTCTTATATAAAGCAAGCCAGATATTTTTTGCAAAAAAATAATAATATTATAACTTAAAAAAAAAATACAATTCCTTCACTAAAACTTCGTTCCATCCGGGTGTCCCTTGACACCTCTCAAGTTTTATAATTATTTGTATTGATTAGGGTACTTAGATATTGTTTTCCAAACTACATTACATTTATGGAGGGGAATAAGTATTATAGTAAACATGTCTGTTTGTCCTGAGATAGGTACAATTATCTAGGTAACTACAAATACCTAGGTACGACTGAGGTCATCGGCTTCAGTTGATTTTTAAAAAATAAAGCTTGCTATTAGTTTTTCCTTTAAGAACTTATTTGAAATATCAAACAGTTAGCTAGACTAATTATTAATAGTCACTGTTGGGTATACCCCATTTGTTTTTCTATTGCAATTCATTATTATTAGTGAATCTTAAAAAACCGACTATACCAAAAGTCTATTTAAAATTTCAGTTTTTTTTTGTTGTGGTTTGAATTAGATATGTTCAAATATATCGAAATCATAAAGTTTATTAGTGAATGAACAAAAAAAGTGCAATATCGAGTAGGTAAATAGAAACTTTTATTCAGAGTAATATTTTCCAATAAAATAAAATAGCAAATACGATTAGAATCTACCATCAAGCAGTGTTTCCATTAATTTTAATGTTTCAAACAAACCAATTCAGAACAATAAACCTATAGAGACTCCAATCGGACCGCGAACCAATATAACGTTTTAAAATAAAATCGTGTGTAGTGAATCATTCTCGAGGCAAGCGTTAAGCAAATGTTAATTTTATTAAAAACTTATTGGCGGGCTACAATTTTTAATTTAAAAAAAGGTTGATACCAAAAGCACAAGTCATACAGTGAACGGCAACTTCGATCAACAAACATGATCAGGGAAAAACAATTAAATTAAAAGTATACAATTCTAACATCAACGCCACGCATTTCGCAGGGCGTATTTGTAAGTGTATTGAAAAAAAAAAGATCCAAACAAGCTGTAATGTACGTGATTCCGCATTTTAATTCGTCTGTAATGTCGGGACATCTCCCTTTTTAAATGTTTATAGCGCTCCGTGTATTTTTTTTTCTTTTTCATTATCAAGTGTCGGCGCAGACGCGCGCGTCCACGTGCATACATAAGTTCATTTTGCATCATAACAAATATATGGGTAGATATTACGTTTAGTTATTCCATTATTTAATGTATTTAATCATCGACGCGTAGCGCCCTATACATCGTAAACTGTTCTGAATATTCATCACAACATAATTGGATTTCTATTATTTTCAGAGATATCGTAAAAGTTTTGTTTTGATGCAAAATTAGTTATGTTATGACATGTATTTTATTTGTCTTATATGAATTGTAAATGTAGATATTATGAGATGCTTATCGTCACATAACTTTTAAGTAACTTGCAAAATTTTCTCTCTCTTCGAATTATAAAAAGTTATAAGTTATAAAAACTTTTTTAAAAACAAGCTTTGGATTCAGAGTGACGTCAATTTATTTTTTGAGTTATTCTCAGCAAGCCCTTTCATTTTATACCCATATTGTAGTATTGCATAAAAAATAATAGTCCGCTATCTTAGGTGTTCCGCCATGTTGAATTTAAAATGACGTCACACAGCTAACCATGCATTGTCATCTAAACTAAACGTGTATACAAAATTTCAGCTCAATCGGTTAAAGATAGCTGCTTCAAAATTGAGTTGCAAGGTTCACCCGGGAAAAAAATACATACATTGCATGCTAATAAAGCTTTTAAAAATAATTAGAATTAGATTCTAAAATAAAATAGATATTTTTTGATAGCAAACATAATAATAATATTAGTGGCCAGTTACAAAGCACTTTAAGCCTTAAAGAAGAAATACGATCGCTTGTTTAGCCTCATTCCATAATTAAAACCAAATTCAGGAGCATTAGACGCCCAGAATCATGTGGTAATTGCTCAGGGTTGGCAACAGTCGCGACGCGACGCGAGCCTGACAAACGACTTTGATCAATCACGCCCGTCCTCCGTGGGCAGCCCTCGCCGCGGCTGTTACTAGGGCTGCCAGGTGATAAGCGTAAACTTGGACGGTCCGGATATTTTACAAGATCCATGTTGTAAATCTACATTAATAGTTTATGTTATTATTGGCAACTACTTAATCATTTAAGTTATTATGAGCGCAATTTGGTATTGGTCTACATCATTTTCGTTTTTGACACATCAAAAAGATAGTAAAGCAGCAGAATTAAACCAAAAATGAGCCCTTCTGATTTCTAATTACTCGCATAATTTGACGTGTTAATTAATTAAATAAATACACGACATTGTTTCTGCATCCAAGCTGTCCTGAAAACGTCAACGCCGATTTGGTAACACGAGCTGCGTCGCCAAAGATTTATATTTGTAGCAACCCTAGCTCCGGAGGCAGTGGACGACATTTGCGACTGTCAATAATAATTTACACGCGATTTTGAGCTTTGTTGTCTAAGAATCTGTTAATTATTTGTTTAAGATAAGCGGTTTATTGATTTATACGGTATGAACTATGCATAATGAAGGCGAATAATTGACGTAGGAACTTCACATTTCAATATTTAAGCAGGTTTACAAATGTTGGATATGGATACATTTAATTAGGATACCCAACGTTTAATTAGGACATGCTAAAGTATTCTAGTCTTGAAAATTTGAATGATTCTAGATATTATAGCATGTGATAGAACGGTTTCTTACGAAGATTGACGAATATCAAAAACCTTTATGTTATTTTATATAATCCATCTAGCTAGGCTTTGTGTAGGTACTTATACACCTTCGGCCGCATCATCACTTACTATGGTGATATTGCAGTCAAACACAAGCTTCTCTAAATTAAAAAAAAATGCGCATATATGATTCGAGCAAATAAATAGAGCGTATTCTAAAATAATTGTTAACACCTTAGCACCGTCTCATCTTCCAGAGACAGTGGATAGGGCCGGTGGTGCAGCCATGTCAGTAGAGAGCCTCAAGCGGCGAAAATACAGTCACTTAGATACAAGTTACATATTTGAGCCGTTTGTGGTTGAAACTCTGGGTCCTAGGGGGCCGAGTGCACACCACCTTTTCCGAGAAATGTCAAAACGAATGGTCGACGCATCTCGTGACCAGAATGCTAGCATATACCTCGCTCAAAGAATCAGCATTGCCATCCAACGTGGCAATACTGTCAGCATTCTGGGTACGTTGCCTACTGACAATGACTTTTTATCTAGATTTATTACCTTTTGATTGTCTGTTAATATTTGTATTTATTAGTAGGTATTGATTATAACCCCGATAGTCCAATCAAAATATTTTAAAAATACTTTTTGTCTCAGAATTTCCATAATCCTTAGAAATGTGTATTAAACTTGAATATACGTACATGATGGACAATGTAATGCCCGATTAATATTTATGCAACACAATTTTTCTCTTTGAAAATTAAATCAAACCACCGGCGAAGTTATTACGATGTAAATACAATTCGACCGGACAAAGTAAGTTTTTGTAAGTAGCTGAATTTACAACCGCATAATGACACCGAAAAAAGCTTCCCAACATTTTCACTATAACTTTTGTAATTTACAAGCCAATTAAAATAAAAAATGGGATGCACCCCCTCGCTACCACCCCTTTAATTATGATTTTTTGCATTTTTTAATGATAATAAATTCACCCGACTGCAGTGAACGTTCATACTTTCACAACACTTATTTTCAGTTCATATATTTTACGATCTTCTTCTTCTTCTCTTCCTTATCCCACGCTAGGTGGGCTCGGCACAACATGTTTTCTTCTTCCACTCAGCTCTATCACTAGCCGTCTCTGTACTCACACCTTTCATATGCATATCATTCTTCACGCAGTCCATCCATATTTTACGATCAAACGTAAGAATATCTAACATTATAATGGCTCATTGCGATAATGTCTCAAGTCAGCAATTAGATACGCAAATTTAAGAAATCAGATTCGATATAGTGGGGTGGTAGAAATAAACAGTTGCCATTTGGTACCTACAACGCTGCGTGTTTTAAACAAAATTATCAAGTTCGTTGCAATAATACTAATTATATGTTTACAAAATGTGTTCTAAGCTTTATATTGGTCATGAAATAGTTATTTAATAAGCGCAATTCACATTGCATGCAATTGAAGCGCCCATATCAATATCACGTTTGTAGGGTTGTCGAAAGCAAAAAGTATAATAACAAAAATTCTAAAAATTATACTCTCGGCTTATCTTTTCAAAGGAATCGGATACAAATTGAACGTCAATAGGATCAGTATCCGACCGATACGATGGCCTCACAAAAAGCCGAATCGTTAATGAAAAAACTACATGCAGTCAATATTTGATGAGAGCCAATTTAAATGTTCGTCCACTTGTAGACATCGCATAGTTCGATTCCACCGGCTCCGATCTGCCCCACATGTGGTAGGGGAGGCCGCCCCGCCAATTTCCCCGAAAAAAAGAAAAAAGGAAGAAAAATAAAAATGGCGTGCGCGCCCGCGTCCGTGTGTGCGTCGAAAAAAAGCAGATATAATGCAAGTAATAATAATAATAATAGACGATCGGGTGGCTGCGCTCACCGCCTACCCCCACACAATTTTCATTCAAATGTAGGTACTCGGTGGTTTTTTTAAACTATTCGTTTTTTTTATCCACCGTCGATATTTTTTCGGGATTTTCCATTAGCAATGCGACTGTCGGGATAGTTTGTCGTGTCGTCCAGTGAGTAAGTGTTATGTCCGCTCTTTTTGTTAACACTTGTGATAGCAGATTTCATTAAAAGTTAAACACGTTTTTGTTTTGTTATCTTGTGGTGTCACGATGGACTTTGAAATCCATTATTCAGTGAACCAATTGACTTCGAATTTTGAATCGAAATTAGTAGGAAATAAAAGAGTTACCTCTATTAGATACATAGGTAACATTTATTATGTAACAAAGATGTATTCCAAAAGTGGAATAATCAAGATATCTGAAATATTTAACCTACTATTTACGACTAGGTGAACGCAGAAATATATTCAAAATGCTTCAAGAAAACTTTATTAAGACAGTTATTTCGCGTAAATCCAAAATATTTGGTCTTACTCTAATAAATTTGCAAACACTTTTTATATTATGTTTCATATAAAACAAATATTCATATAAGTATTGTCATGATATTATAATTTACTTTCAAATCTACAAATCTAAAAATACCTGTAATTCACTGTCCACGATAATATAAATTAAAATTCAAAAACAGAAATGAGTTGTGTTTGTGTTACTGAACATTAAATAAACTTGATAGCGTTTACGACGTACGGCACTTTATAAAAATTTTCAAGGCCTTGTTTTTCGAATTAAATGAACCGATTTTGATGAAACTTCGTACGCATAAGCAGGATACAAAGGTCTAAAAAGTTAGTTAAGAACAATTTCGAAAAATAGTGTAACAGCCAAATTAGACCGATTAAAATTTTTCTATAGAAAAAGAGATTTCCAGTTATCTTTTTATAAATAAGACATTTCGAAAATGTTCTTTACTATCTTTTTAGACCTTTATATCTTGCTTATGCGTACGAAGTTTAATTAAAATCGGTTCATTCGTTTCGAAAAACAAGGGCTTGAAAGTTTGTATGAAATGCCGTACGTCGTAAACGCTCTTAACAAACAATTTTTCGTAAATTTCTTTGCTTATAATTTTCTTTTATTATAAAAATACGAGTACAACTCATTATGAGCTCCTTCAAGAAAGTTTTTAAAGAAAAAGCTTATTACAAGGTAGCTCATTATATTGTTGAAGGGATGTCTGGAAATAGATGCATTCTGTACAAGTTGCCTTCTAGCATTGTTGTAAATCACCCTTGTACTGAAAATATTCGAGACAAGATTATAATTAGTTTGAACTAGTGCAAGCCCAAATTGGTTCATTCCAAATTCGACCAAATTTTTTTGGGTAAAAACATTACCTACGCTACATTATCGTATAACAAACAATGATAAAAAATTGAAAATTAATTTATGACTCTGTCGGGCAACATCGTCTTGGTGAAAACGAAAACGTCTTGAAGGCAAAAAACGATCAAGGGCGAGTCGGTCTTACGCACCGAGGGTTCCGTACAAACTTATAGGTATGTATATACTTAATAGTTCATCACGGGAATCGAGTCTCGAAGATTGTTTCAGTTTTTTTTTCGATTAAATAGTTTTTTTTTCTCATGTAATGTTCGGATTAATTCCTTTACTTGTGCTACATGACATTCTTGCCAAATTTCATGATTGCTTTCACTGCTCCTAGGGATTGCAGACCTGAGTATTTGATAATTACGTCCACGCTGAGAACCTTCTTCTCAGCGTGGACGTCGGCTTGATAGACGGACATACGGTTAACAAAGTGATCCAATAAGGGTCCCATATTTTCCTTAAGACAATAATTCCTACAGAATGTACCTACTAGGTACCTACGTACTCAATAAAATTACTGTTAACTTATATTTTTTAACATTTTACAGGCCAAATCAATCAAAAATAAATAAGATAGTTACATTATCATTCTAAGTATTATAAACGCGGAAGTGTGTCTGTTGGTTTGTCCTTTTTTCACGCAGAAACAGATCGCCGTGATTTCTTGCATATTATCCAGGGAATGCGGTTGAAACCGCGGGTGGGAAAGCTAGTAGAAAATAAATTTACACTGTTTTGCTCCATTTTTTGATAAATGTATGAAACTTAAAAAGTTCTGTATAGTATTTAAAATGTAGAATTGAGAAATGAATATAACATTGCGAACATATAAATTGTTTTAAGTTTTAGGTATTCAACAGCTGATCGGTTATTGTGTATCGATATCAAATACAAAAATAATACAGATGTGGCACACATTGTTTATTTGATTAAAAAGGAAACTTTTTAGGAAGTTTCCAATGTTCGAAAACATACGAATGAAATAATATTAATTTGCGTAAAAACATGAGGTGAAAAAACAACAATAAAACAAAAATTCTCAAACATGCGAAGCGGAATAGGACGGAGCGCACGTTTCCATGACACGACGTACCTACACGTACGACATGACATTCAATTTAAACTCGGACGACGGACCACGCGCTCAATAATTAACATAATGTATTTTTTCTACTTTTTTTCACTTCCCGTTTGACACTCCATCACTCATGGAAATTCCATTTTCAATGCTGCTATGTGAGAGGGAGCGGCGCGGGGTGGTCTTTTGCATCCGCGCAATGGACATGGCGGTTTTGGGGGAGAAGGGTGGTCGAAAAAAAGATTGTTAAAAAGGCTGGCCCCCGCCGCGGCAGTGTGTGAGTGCGTGTGGGTAAAAAAGCGCTCACTAATCGATACTATAGATTCTGAAGCAAGTAGGTTGCGCCCGTACCTCGATTGGCCGGCGTCGAATAGCAGTGGCGATTTTTTTCGCGGGGCTCTAACGAAGCGGCGAATTTAGTCTTTGCGCGGACCTTTTGAGCACGTTATGTATGTCGTCTTTTTCGTACCGGCCTCGACGGTCAACACTTGAAGCTCAGGCGCGTTTGTTCGCACTTAACTTTGTCCGGGTTTTTATTTTCCATTTCAGCGATCATGCGGTTCGCGGCGTTGCGTTGTGCTCTTGACTCGTAGAGGTCTACTAGGATTATTCTTGCTTTTGTTATCTGGTATAGTAGGTTAGTTTTGTTTTTTATTCCAAGTTGTTTTGTGTAGGAGTTTTACACGAAATTATTACAGACCCAACTTATTTGCACGTAATAATATGAAGCAAATCTTTTCGTAATAATAATATGAGCTTTGTTATTTAAGTATATACTAGAGTTACAACGTCACTAATTATGTTCATTTTCAATTAATAAATTTTCAATTCGTTCGTTTATTAAGAATAGATTTTTTGACCACAATTAAATCTAACTAAAAGTTAGCTCTAACTAAAGTTCATTAACAACATACTAAAGTAAAAAATAATTTAAAAAATCCGTCTTGCGTTCGGTTAGAAGATAGTACACCTGATAAAAAGTTTACACCGTTGTCTATGGCAATTAGCAATACCGTCATAACATGGTAGTTTCATGACGAAAGATTTTCAGCGGCAGATGGTAAACAAATGAAGCTCGCCCGATTCTAATTTTAAAAACGGTAGCGATGATCCGTGGCCTGGGTGACTAATGAAGACAGAGTTAAAGTGTGAACTCACCTCATTCTTGAGGTTGATGGGCTCTTGCTGCGGCCGGGGCGGCGAGTGCCGTCCCACGTCCGCACCCTCCAGCATATCAGCCTCGCATCCCGACTCGTCTGAGAACAATCACATTATTTATGACAACACTTTTTTTTAAGAAGATTTTTGGTATCGAGACCTTTAAGCCATTTCTTTAAGCCATTTCTTTAACACTCTAGTTATACGAGTAGTACTACCTCAAACAATAGGGATGTTTCCTGTATTCAATAAAAAATATCTAATACTAACCAGTGTATAAAACACCTAAAAATTTTCGTAAATAGGGAATACTTATGAATAAACAATTTCATTTCATTTCATTTCGGTGTATATTTATGACGTCACATGGCAGTATTTCATACAAACTATATTTTGACATTTCATTAAAAGAAGCTAAATTGATATGTCAGTCAACATCCTTATTATATTACCGCCATTTTATTTCTAGACATAAGATGCATCACATACACCTATATGTACCTACGTCTGTTGTATATGTAGGAGTGATGTCAGGTGCCAATACATATACGAGATTGCCAAAAAACAGAAATGTTGTTTAGAATCGATTTTTGCACAGAAAATTTAAAATTCAAGTATTTTGCTTCTATGGTGTGATTCTTCTTTACTTTAAAGTAGTTTTGATCAACTTCTTAGTAGATGATAAATGACTATTCTACGATAAAAAAAAAACGTAGATGTAGTCCTCAGACCAAATAAAAAGGTAGACAGAGCCCCGCGTACTTAAAGTGAATAAAGTAAAGGAAGCCGAATTGGAAAAAGGAAGCCGATCGCGTCATACATTGGATTGTTTACGTACGCTCCTTCAACCTTTTTTATTTGTTCTGTGAAAAATTTTCCTAAGATCTGTAAAAAAAATCCGTACATAATAAATCAATCAAATTTTCTAAACACATTTATATTTGCGTCTAACAGGCACTTACGTCATTTAGCCCTGAGCTAAAATCGAGTCTAAGAAGGGACGTGAATGACGTACCCACGCGTAGACAGTTACGGACTCCGACCTACCCCAACATGTCGAGGAAACTAGGTCAAGAACACATCTGTTGGGACTCCAAGGGAAAATTCCGAGATTTTTGTCTGCGCCACACGATCCTTTATATATTTATGATACCTATCTTCATTACGTGGAATGTATTCGTATACGTATTAGGGTTGCGTAAAAGTTTATTGTGAAAGATTATTATTAATTCTAGAGTGAAAATAATACTTTTGTTTATTGTCCTAAAAATACAGTAAAAAAAAAACTTGAGAGGTGTCAAGGGACACCCGGATGGAACGAAGTTATATAAGTCGAGAGAGTATATATATATATAAATAGAAATGAAAATATCTGGCTTGCTTTCTATAAGAGAGAGAGAGAGAGAGAGAGACAGACAGAGAAACATGCGCACGCCGCACAGCGGTCGGTGACTTTTGTCACCGACACAAAAAAATTGTGTGTGTGATTTTTCCGTCTAGCCCCCTTTCATATTTCATAACGCGCGATAAGGAACTTCGTTCCAATAAAGTTTTGGTAGTTTTACTTGTTCGTCCATATTTCCATACTAATATCACAAAAATTGAGAATTAACTGATTTTCACAACTAATTTTGATTGAATAAGTAGGTGATAAAGGGGTGAAATGGCAACTAATCCTATGCGAGTCGTAGGCAAACATTTGTACGTCTACAAGTTCATCCTTCCGTCTGTACGTTCATAAATACAAATTAAAATAACTTAATACAAAATCATTAGCTGGAAATGTTGCGCAATAAGAAAGCCTCTACTAAAGTCTACGGTTTAGAAATACTAGGAAACCTGTTACAGCAGCGCTGGGAGCAAATAAGATTATCTATATTCAATATTCCTTATAAAATTCACCGTTGATTTAATGATATTATTTTATTGGTCTTACTTCGTTTTTGAATCTTATTGAGAAAGCATTTCTCACCACGATCGCGATTTAAATAAATATAACTTAGTCCGGGAACCTATTTTTCGAGATCAAAACTTAGCGTGGCCTTACTAGATCGTAGGCTTTTATTAAACGACTAGCAATCTGCTTCGCGGTTTCACCCGAAATCCTTTATCTATACAGGGGTTTAATTTTATAAAAGTACTTAAATGTATTTATTTTGGGCTTGAGTTTATATTTACCCACGTTTCTGGTCACCTAATGATTTCCCAGGACTTTTTTTTTTATGTCACTAGTGACAACGAGGCAGGCGGGTCACCTAATGGCAAGTGACTACCGTCGTCTATAGACATTAGCAATACCAGGGGGACTGCCAGCGTATTGTACACCTTATTACAATGCCTTAAGGGCAAGGGCAAAAATAAAAAAAGATGATGACCATAATGAAAATGCATTTTTAGCAAATAGGAGTAAGGTTTAAAATCCTTTGTTGTAGATCATTTCCTCGTGATTTAACATTATATGAAAAGGTAATTTAACCTTAGTAACCCTACTATTGTTAGCTAATGGAGTAGTTGAATAATAACTGATGTGGAAAGCCTTAATGGCACAATATGATGCAAAATCGAAAATCGCAAAGCAAATCAGTGTGATTCTCAAAGCTAATATTATCTGCTTACGTATCAATAGAGTACCTTACATAAATGTTAGAAAACATAAAACAATTTCATCTCAACAAAAACATGCATCAAATTGGAACATAACAACATTCCAAAACACGAGCTCTCCAATCAAGACAGAACAGCGGCAAACAAAACTGAACCTTATGGACCTTACAAACTAAGACACCACCAATCATTGTTCCGCAAATAGCCCGGGCTAGCCTAAGCAACACGAACCGATGCCAAAACCTAGCAGCCGTCGAATATGATTGCTCCTAATGCGCCGGGCGATCGAAGGGGTGAGGCTAGGTTTGGGGCAAGGGGGGGAGGTTACTGCGTCGCGCCGTGTTCCTGACCGAGCAGTAAGTCTAGCTTAATCCTATCGGAAACGCGGGCCCCCATTGAAGATCGGCAAAGGCTCAACACAGGGTGGCAATAAGAGGACACGTCTCACGATTTCTAGGAATTTTGCTGTTCCAGCTATTGAGGACTCCGTTGCTTATCCAATTGTAAATCGGAAACTGTTTGATCGTCATTACCGAGTGCATTGGGGCGAGTTGAAGTTAATAAGCTAATGTAGTATATATGTATGTTAAATAATGATAATCCAGTTTTTTCGACTTTTGGGGGTCAACATTTTACCTAAGCTACACCATTATTCATTATTTCGGCTTTTACATCTTAAATAGATGATCTAAATGATTTAAAAATATATGGAGTTAACTCAATTGAACCAAACATCATCACACTATCTATTATATAGTGTATCTGACAGTTAAGTGCAAAAACATTTAAGTACAAGTACATAAAAAATATTAAATGGAACAGCCTGCAGTGAGTATAAGATGAATATTTTCTCTTGGAACTACATACATCAATGTTGTATATCGATCAAAACTAAATAGGAGAGTGTGCGCGACTAAGGCTTTGGTTTTTTTTTTATTTCATGATCAATAATAAAAAGACATGACAACCAATTATGACACTACAGAAAATACTATAAATCAGACGGCGATGACGCAGGGAAGGGATTTTATCTAACTTGACATACGAAAAATCCCATAAAATCTGTCCGTGATTTAGAATGGTATAATGATAATCCAAGTAATATGAAATTGTTGCCAAAACCATCCTTTTTGAACCGAAGACATAAAACCTCTTTTTGATTTTGAAGATAAAAAAAACACATTTCAAATACCTCAAACATTTCAGTTCCATTTGTCATAACATCGTCCCAAAATGGAACGTCAATGCAATTTCAATATATAGAGGCGTAAGTGCAAGTCATGAGACTTATCCCGTTATCTACAGGCCTTGTATATTCACCCAATGCATCTAGGCGGTCTGCAGAGGGGGGGACATTACAAATTAATAGCACAAAGACCGGCCACAGATCGCCACAGCGAAAATTTACAGGCACCAGACACTTATATGTATGTAGTGCTGTAGACGATAAAGGCACTCAATGGCTTTAGATATTATGCTATAATATGGTGCCAGAATATTAAATCGATTTATGCCTCGTGTTTTCTTAAAAAAAAATTGGAATGTTAAAAATGTTGATTTTGAATTTGGATTTCAATAGTTTGTATTACGCAGTTGATGTTTTTGAGTTGGTGTCTTAATCAACTCAACTCAAATCTCGCGATTGTCTTGCTAGCGCTTATTGACTTGGTTATGTTTAAGTGAATGATAAAATGAACACGGATTCTTTAACTGTTTTTACTTTATGAAAATATTCTATTGTGTTTGGATTCTTGTAGCGTGTCATTATGTTTCGACTTTTGGGGGGACGTTTTATCTGAAACTAGAGATTTAAAGCCTTTTGTTTAACTTTTTTTTTTTTTTTTTTTTTATTGTTCAATAGGTTTGCGTTTGACCACATCTCACTTGATCTTAGGTGATGATGTGGTCTACGATGGTGCACGCTTACCTAGAAGTAACCTGTTCACTCGAGCCTTGAAGACTACCAGGTTGTAATTATCGGGAAACACAGACTCAGGCAAGGAGTTCCACTCCTTTGCAGTACGCATGATGAAAGATGAAGCAAATCGCTTCGTGCGCAGAGATGGAATGTCCACCATGTAACGGTGGCGCATCGCCGTACGTCTGGTTGTCCGATGGTGGAACGGGCTTGGTGGAATCAAGTTATGCAATTCCGTCGCACACTCGCCAAAATGTATCCGATAAAATACCGATAAGCTAGCAACTCTGCGTCGATGCTCAAGGCTCTGAAGCCTTGCCTCGACCAGCGCCTCGTTGTCAATAAGCCTTTTGGCTCGTCTCTCAATTGACTCCAGTGCCTCTAGCTGATATTTGGCCGAACCGTCCCAAAGATGAGAGCAGTACTCCACACACGACCGAACTTGCGCTTGATACAAATTGAGCAGCTGTTCCGGTGTGAAGTACCGTCTGACCTTCGAGAGGACGCCCAGCTTTTTGGCAGCAAGTTGAGCCTTCGACTCAATGTAGGAGCCAAAATTGAGACTAGCCGTTAATTTGACACCGAGAAGCTCAAGGTTGTCGTTTATCGGCACGGATACACCACGGAAAGTAGGAGTCAGCTGGAATTGACTCCGTTTAGCAGAGAAGAGACACGCTTGGGTTTTGGTGGCGTTGAACTTGACCAAATTAGCGTCACCCCAGTCGGAGACAGCTTTCAAGGACAAGTTCAAGCGCTCAACCATGGCCTCTCTGAGAGACTGGACCTGTGACACGCTGGACCGTGCACTAGATATGTAACTCTCTACAACTGTGCTATCATCTGCGTACCCAAAGGTACCGGGTTTTAGCAGGTCATTGATGTGGAGCAGAAATAACGTCGCAGAGAGAACCGACCCCTGAGGGACCCCGGCATTAATAGCCAATTGATCGGACGAGCAGCCATCAATGACAACTCGAATCGATCGATCCCTCAGAAAGTCAGATATCCAAGAACACAATCCAGACGGTAGGCCGTAGGAATGAAGCTTGCCAATCAGGCTGTCATGCCAAACCCTGTCAAAGGCCTTCGAGATGTCTAGGGAAACCGCAAGTGCTTCCCCGTATTTCTCGATGGCCTCGCTCCAAATGTGAGTGGCATACGCAAGAAGATCCCCAGTAGACCGGTTTCGGCGGAACCCGTATTGCCGGTCACTGAGGAGGTCATTCGCTTCTAGGTATGCCATGAGTCTGCCATTCAGTACACGTTCCATACTCTTACAGAGTATAGACGTTACTGAAATTGGCCTATAATTGACAGGGTCAGCTCGACTGCCCTTTTTGGGCACAGGCTGGACGTTAGCTTGCTTCCAGGCTCTCGGCACTTGTCCAGTCTCTAAAGAAAGGCGAAATAGGCGTGTCAGGACAGGAGATAACTCAGGCGCACAAATCTTCAGTACTATAGCTGGAATTCCGTCGGGACCACTGGCTTTGTTCACGTCAAGATTGCGCAGCGTTGATCGAACCTCCTTCTGGCGGATGCGTATGTCCGACATATTTGTCTCGCAACCAATGGTCGGAGGAGGAGGTGAGGCGCTACCGGCATCCAGACGCGAAGACTCCGCAAAAAGAGAAGCAAACAGGTTTGCTTTCTCTTCAGCGGTGTGGGCCAGCGACCCGTCGGACCTCAGCAGTGGGGGTAGTGAGGGGCGACAAAAGTTCGATTCAACCGACTTAGCCAGGGACCAAAATGCTTTACTACCCGCTGGGTACGAAGCAAGTTTGTTCCCAATCCGGCTAATGTGGTCAAATCGAGCCTTCCGCATAATCCTCTTGCAAGACTTGGCAGCCCTGTTAAAGGCTCTCTTCTTTTGACTTAAGTCCTTTGCTTTGCGGTTTCGGGCATTGACCCATGCTAGGTAAGCCGAGTGTTTCTGCACTTCAGCGCGTCCGCACTCGGCCCCAAACCATGGACGAGCTTTGTGTGACATTGCTACGTCAGAGAACGGAATATAATATTCCATCCCCTGGCGCAACACATCCGTCACGGCATCCGCGCAAGCAGAAGGATCATCCGAAGAGAAGCAAACAGACTGCCAAGGATAAGACGCAAAAAATGATCGCATCTCATCCCAATCTGCTGACTTGTACCGCCACATCCGCCGAGTACCTCTAGGGCTCGGATCGGGCGGGGAGTAGACGGATACAGATTTCACCAGACAGTGGTCGGAAGTACCTAAAGGTGAAGACACCGACACCGAATAGCGGTCTGGATCAGTTGTCAACAGAAGGTCTAAGCAATAGGCTGTATGCGTCTCAACATCAGGTACCCTAGTTGCCTCTTGGACCAGCTGAGTGAGATTTAACGCTAAAGCTAGCTTCCGCGTCTCTCTCCCAGCATGGTCAGTGTTCTGGTATGGGAAAAGCCACTCCTTGTGGTGGGCATTCAAATCCCCCAGTAACACAAATTGGGCAGAAGGGTACCGCTGTTGAGCCGCATCAGCCGCCTCACTAAGGTACTGTGCTAACCTGGTCGTCTCCTGATCTCCACTGTGTGAACGGTAGACACAGGCATAAATAATTTTCTCAATACCAGTGTCGACCAGTACCCAAAGTGTTGAGAAGCTGGGATCTTCAAGGTTTCGGAGACGCCGATAGCAAATGTCATCCCGGGCGTACAGACATACACCCGCACGTGGTTTAAAACTGTGCTCCAGGGTAAAACCTGGGTAGGAAAGGTACGACACGTCCGATGGACATCCGATCTGCGTCTCCGAGAGAAAAAAGAGTGCTGGTTTTTCAGTCTCGAGGTGATGGTGGACTGCGACGAGATTTGAGTGCAGACCTAAACCTTAACACTTTTATTCATTTCGTTCCAATATCATTTGTGGAGGCTTTAACGACTGGCTCTCTACAAAAGTAAGCGGACAAATTGCTTCTAAAACAACAAAAGCCGACCGGAAAAATTCACAATCGCACCGAATCATTAATCTCAGAAACAAATGGAAATCGGCCGACATCTGCTATACTCGGCTCGAAAAAATGGCGGCCATAGTCGACAGTTGTCACGTTATTCTCGACGGGATTAATTAGAAATGCGATTAAAAGCAAACAAAACAGGGAATGGTGAACTTAAATTAATGAAAAATTACCACCCTCCGCGAGCAGTCGTCAACTCTTTTTTTTAACGGGGTCGCTCCCGCGCATTAAGCGGCTTTAATTTGAATTTGGAATTAGAATTACGCGCGCTTTATAATTATTGTTTTTTTCGGCCAGTGACTGTTGATTTCTAATTCTAACGAGGGTTTGTTGTGCGTTCGGATACTCACTTATGATTTTTTAATTATCAACGTATACAATACATGCCTATGGTTAGGTATATTATGCCACAGCTATATCGGAGCTACGAATGAATACATAAGGCTACCGTTAAATTTAACCAACATTTCTTTCGTTTTTTTCATCAAATCAATTTTATAACAAAAACACAGTGTATCAAAATAAACCATGAAAAGCGATACATATTTTTTATTCGCATAATTTTAAATATGGAACAATGGCGTACGGAAATAATAAGTGATCGGAACACTCGCGCAGAAGCAATGATGCCCATGAGTGCTTTTGTAAGACGAGAGCGAGACCGAGGGCCTTTGAGGACCAACGTACTTTAGGATACGAGCTTGTTATCATTTTTATGTAGGTACCTACTAGACGATCATATTGAAAGGTATATAGTACGACACAAGATCAAAGTTACACAAGATTTATCTAATGTAAGTTTGACTTTCAAACTTTTCTGGGTCAAAATGATTAATACTTTAAATCTAGTTACACTAAACCTTTATTGTTTATAGGTACGCTTACTAAACCCATGTCTGTAATGAATTGAAAACTTTGGCATAGATGAAAATAAAAAAAAAACAGAATAATTAATAGTGTCGCTATTTGTTTAAATACAAGCTGCAAAATCCCACAACACTCATGCCGGTTACATAATAATATAATTTTGACTTATCTCCTAGCTCATACCTATTTAGAAAAAAAAGCGTATATTGTTTTAGGTATTAGCCAACCCAACAAACAAGTGTAGCGCTCCCCAGCGACAACTAAACCATAATGCAAAATAGATGCTAATAATCTTCAAAAACAAATAATAAGCAACACATTTGCCATAATATTATTACGACAAGTATAAACTAACGCGTTGACACGCGTTCTTTGAACTATACTAATAATAGAGTTAACGAAACTTTATTGCCACATCACAGGGAACAATCGTAATGGTCAAGGAAATGCGACAAAGACGGTGTAAAATTATCTAAAGGTGCATACATAAGCTGTTTTTCCACACTCAAAATTTAAGGACACACTTGTTCAGAGAGAGTAAATAAAATCAAATAGGCAGTTTAAAGAAGTAGTAAAAATTAGGCATTATTGATTAGCTTTCGCCCTGTGACCTTACTCAGGTTCCTGGGAAGCAAGTTTGTTTTTAATACCACATTTATTAAGTCATTTTCTTGTTTGTATGTCTGTCATTCGTGGAATCTTGCGAGCACTTCCCGATTATCTATCCGGCGGAATCTGTCAGGGTAGCTCACAACTGGACAATGCATTCTAAATTCATAAAACGTGAATTTGAGATTAATTTTGAATTTATCCTGCAATCTTCTGAACATTTAGTTAGGTATTCTTTTGTCAAATTAGCTGTGAAGAAGAGTCTAAAGACCTCACTCCACGTTCTATGGAGTATAGGTTCGGAGTATTAGAGTTGGAACACAAGACTGAGGAGGAATTGTGTGGGGTTCTTCAAAAGAGGAGTAAGAAGGTTTATAGCATTGATCTTCGTCGGCAACGCGCTCGTGACGACTCTGAGCGTCGATAGGCTAAGATAACCGCTTACCATCAGGTGGGTCGTAAGTTTGTTTACCACCTTTCTACAGCCCAGATATAAATAAATCCACATGTTAAAAATCACGTCCCTCTATAGCTGAGTGAAAGAATCTAACTAATAAATACGATCGCATTTATTACTTCAGTACAGAAACTTGAATTCGATAGTAAGATGCTAGAATTAATTCAGATATTATGTCTCTCTTGTTTTGTATCATCCTTTATTCGGTATTAAATGTCCAGAACAAACAGAATTAGCATGTTTATAGCATGATATCTGTAAGTTTACGGTTTTCTTGTAATTATAGCGTCGTATCTTCATTTCATTTTCGTATTTGTGGTCATTTTTAATGGTATTGTTTCAATAGATTCAGTAAAACCAGCTAAGTACGAGTCGGACCCGCGCATGGAGTGTTCCGTACATTGAATATAAAACCATAGTTTTCTGTGCAATTTTGATATGGCTAATATTTTTATCAAACAATATTAAGGTTATAAAACTTGGTTGCTAGCTCCCTTCTTGGGTTTTGATCGGTAATTCTTGCTTTGAAGTTATGACATGACAATCCTATAGCCGCAAATTCTACAACTGAAAGTAAAAGACCATAAAAAAACTTGACACAATGTAAATAAAGCGCCACAATTAATTATGATAGCACAATTAACATGAAGGTCCCATTCGCTGCCGAAAACAGCGGGACAGCGCTTTAAGCCCACGCAGCCACAAACTATAACGATGAAAACACAAATTAACCCGCGTGCATTTACAAATATCGGTCAATTAACTGGCGTTCGAGATAACAATTGAAAATGGTTTCGCTTTCACCGACGCCGGGCGTAACGCACTCGCTAAATATAATAATAGATGAACAGATACATCAATGAATGTCCACCGCGTTTTCGGACTGCCACTTTCAATTTCCAGTATACACGCGGTAGTGTAGGGTGGATATGATATCCCCGATTTTTGGAAAGTTTTTTTTTAGCGTTCCGTAGCCAAAGGGTAAAAATGGAAACCCTATTACTAAGACTGCTGTCCGTCTGTCTGTCACCAGGCTGTATCTCATGAATCGTGCTAGCTAGATAGTTGTAATTTGACGCTGTATTTCTGTTGCCGCTATAACAACAAATTAAAAAAAAAGGTTTTTTTTAACCCTCCTATCAACAGTCAAAATACTTAGTGCATAAAAACGAAATCGTGTTTTACGAAAATATTGATGTCAGCCCTTATTTTCCTCATGTTAAAATCAAGATACAAATTTCATTGTATATGTGTTACTTTATTTTCAGCTGCAAACAATACATAAGCAAGAAACTTGTCAACTTGCTGAACAATCAATTAATATAAGAAGTAAAGTTATAGCTATATAATATTATAACTATATGCTAGTGACCTCACGCATGTCTGCTAGACAGCGTCAGAACTAATTTTGCAAGTAGAAATTATAACTACATTAGTTCATATCTGTATAACAAAATTGATAAAGAGCTTGAAATTATACATCTCAGCAGATATGAATTAAAAAGGAAGCTTTATGCTTGGCTGCTTGAGCTGGATTATTCTGGAACTGAAAAATTAATTCAACAAGTGCTATAAATGGTCAGTTTATTCATTACCAATGTCAATACCTCTGTCAGACTTACGCATACACAACACCACAACACACACACACTCACATACACACACACACATACACTTATTTACCTATCACCTGTCACAATTACTAACACACATATATATACTTCACACTAAATAAAATTGTTCATTACGCAAAAAAATATTGTATAAGGAAACTGTACCCCTGTACTTAATTAAGTAAATATTGTTCGGAGGAATGCTGTCTCCCATATTACAGATTTATTTCTAGCTTGGGTGACAGAAGCCTCAACAAAAGTAAAAAATGTAAATGTAATTAGTCTCAAAACTGTGGTAAGCTTTAAAAATAAATTATTATTACTAATTACTTACATTCCTTCCCCCATGAACTAAAAAGACCTGCTAGAAAGTTCAATAAATTAGCCCAACAATAACTTTTGTACACATTTTTAAAACAAATAACCATAAAACATCATATAGAATTATCTTTCTTCATATTATCAAACAAATATTTTTAAAGACAAGCTTTAATTAACGTTGAAATCTGTAACTAGCAGCAATGTCAGAACTTAGTGCGCATTTTCGTAAATGATTTACGTTGATTTTGCACTAGACAAATTACGTTATGTCCCGAAATCACAACATAAATAATGGTCACCATAGTTGTGTACGTTTTCCGCCATTCCGGCGTACGGCTCACAGTTCACCGCACGTTTGTAAATCGAGGGAATTTATTTACACGAATTTTAATGATAAGGCAATTAGTTAATTAAATTAAATTATCCTTAAATAATTTTACAATTCATTGAAACTGTTTTTCAATAATAACTATGGAGTTATTCAAAGATATTTGGTATTATGTTTAATGTCTAGTTAAATGCTGTTCGATTATAATATGGAATAAATTATGGTTTAAAAAAAAAACTGGATAAGCTTGTGTTTGACCACAATCTCACCATTTTAAGTGGTGATGTGGCCGAAGGTGATAAGCACACAAAGCCTAGATGGGAACTGGCTCTCAAGCAGCTGCAGCTGTCGGAATACACCGATAGGGGCTTGGCGATAAGTTTTCAACTTGAGGGTGGTAGCCAGCCAGTCGGGTACTACAAAGTACCCTATCACCGTTCCTCACGATGTTTTCCTTCACCGAAAACTTAAGCTCATAGGGTTCGAACTCACAACCTTCGCCGCGGTGTCCAACGTCACTACCACTGAGCTATCATCGCCTTACACGTATATAAAATATTTTATGTTGCATTTGCACTTTAAAATAGTAAATATAAAACCTATTTCAGCTTACCTCGTCTAATATAAGCTATGGCTTAAATAATAACCGAAAATAATCGTCTCGAAATCGACTAAACCGAAAAATAATAATTTAACGATAAAAAAAAAACGAAAATAACATCTGTACAGTTCCCTACTGCGATACAATACCAGTACAATCATAAAAATTGCTCATCCATAAAATGTTCTCAATAATAATATGCATTAACCAGCACGTGCTAGACGAAATGCTACCCAATTTCATTGGAAACAAAACTCAATATCGATAAACATTATATGCTATTCATTAGTAACTTGAATCAAAGGGTTGGCAAATCCAAGTTCTATTGTTAATAGTCACGCGTCAACTAAGTATTATATATAATTATATGTGTTTTTATATTTCCGTTGCTATAGAAATTAATGCCGTCCACATTTAAGTTTTATGAATGATGTAATAAGGTCGTTTATTATGCAAGTATCTACATTTTGAATAGCCCCTAATCTCTTTTCTTATTCACTCATAGTTGTTACGATATCTATGAAAGCTCAAAACGTAGAGATCTTTTTTTCATGCGTAAAATTATTTTATTATATGTTTACTTTGGAAAACAAACTGAAAACAATAGTCAAAATATTACATGCATATAGAAAGTACTACAGCTAAACAGTTTACAAAACTAGTAACAAAGCTAGGTTGGTAACAAAAACAAATACTTGAGAATTTATAATAGAATTAGAGAAGCTAAAACGGTAGTAAGTAAATAGACAAATAATTATTTTACTCAACATAAGTAGGTACTTAAGACTATACACGGATGCTTTTTATAATAATAATCTTTATTATCTTCAAAGCTTAACCTATTACAAATTGAAATATTAATTATAACACGAATAAATGTAGGTTGTGCAACAATAACGGTTGAAGCTGAGTCTACACCAGGATAGCCTGCTAGCTGTTGAAGACAACAGCTCGTTCTTCCGTACTACTGAATACCTCATCGATTGATACAGACAGCTCAATTACTATTGGGAGTTAACATTAACTAAGCAATTTATATAAATCTAATATATTTTTTTCACAAAATATCGATGTAGTTACTACAATTTACTTATGTAATATTTGTTGTATCACACAAGTCTTTTAACTACTAAACGTGACTAAGCAAAAACGTGTTGGCAAAAAAAAAGTGCAATTGATTTAAGAATATTAAATACAGCACCCGGTAACAAAATTCGTAATTAAATATTATTTGAAGACCATTACAAGTAAAGTACAGTACACCCCTACAGAACCCTAATAAAAGCCAAAAGAACAAACGCCAGTGGTGACATCTCGTAATTTCGATTCTAATTACGTTTAATGTCCACTGCTATTTTTTCGAGTTTTAATGCGTACCCGCCATAAAAAGATAATCACAAAAATAATTGAAACGAAATAATAAAGGCTGTAAGGAAAGGGGGTTGGAGGGGAATAGAGGGGGTCGATTAATGATGGCGTGGGGAGGCGCGGGATAGTCGGCGCATTACGACCTAAATAATCAACATAATTACACTTTTTACCTTCGCATTCCCCTTTTTACCCCCTAATAAGTGCCGCTGAACAGATCTTCTATTTGGATGTGTTTTTAGTTGAAGTGGTAATGAGCATGACACCTATCATTCAAGTGAGTCGGTGCACTTAAATGACTCAAAGCCCTGTGACTGCCCAAACATTGGAGTCGGTAAGTACTCTAATAAAATAGACATAAAGGTCTTTTTTGTTTGAACTAAGAAATCATGGTTGGTAATGTGATAGATCATAGCGATCCAAATGCAAAGAGCTTGGGTTATAAGTGATGATAAACTAAATAAAGGCAATTTACCAGTGTAAACAATTACCACCATTAATACAATTTACCATGGTAGCCGGTCAGTACCGGCTACCATGTCATGTCAGAGAATATTAGGCACCTAACGGTGTATTTGCCAACTGTTAGCTTAAAACTTATATGTAAACTTATAACAGATATGCATGTAGTCAGTGGTAAGGCGATGATAGCTCAGTGGTAAGTGACGTCGAATACCGCGACGAAGGTCGTGGGTTCGAATCCTACAATGAGCTTGAGCTTTCGGTGAAGGAAAACATCGTGAGGAAACCACAGCACGGTGGTAGGGTACTATGTGGTACTCGACTGGCTGGCTACCCTCAAGTTGAAAAATCTGTCGCCAAGCACCTGTT
This sequence comes from Ochropacha duplaris, assembly GCA_951361185.1. Taxonomy (NCBI): domain Eukaryota; kingdom Metazoa; phylum Arthropoda; class Insecta; order Lepidoptera; family Drepanidae; genus Ochropacha; species Ochropacha duplaris. Next base: position 3,349,026 of record OX592703.1, read on the forward strand.
GGTGTGTTCCGGCAGTTGCACTTGAGAGCCAGTTGCCCTTGCCCTTTAGGCATTGTAATAAGGTGTACAACACGTTGGCAGTCCCCCTGGTATTGCTAATGTCTATAGGCGACGGTAGTCACTTACCATCAGGTGACCCGCCTGCCTCGTTGTCACTAGTGACATAAAAATAAAAATAAAAGAATTAAGGCAAAGCTAAGGGAGGGAAAATACACTAACTCTGAGAAAGAAACAACTATACTTCTATCTCAGGAACTACTGATTTGAATTCGAAAACTCTTTTAATGTTGGATAGCCAATTTATCGAGGAAGGCTATAGGCTATATAACATGATGCTATGACTAATATAAGCGGAGCATCAATGAAAAATGTTGAAAAAATGGGGAAATTTCTTTTGAGAGCTTCCGTTGCGTTCGCTGCAAAGTTACGCAACAATCATGTACGACGGAATTGTTCTTAAAAAGTTTGATAGTTTATATCCTGGAATAAGGATACCTACATATCCTAGGAAAAGATAAATCCCACGGTAACGCGGGTGAAACCACGGGGAACAGCTAGTCTTTAATAAATCTATAGTAATAAAGAACTCAGACTCAAAAACCATAGCGTTAATTAAAAGCAATGAAAGGCTCAATTTTAAAACAGTATAACTTGAAAATATCAATTAATTTAATTTGAGATAATACAAAAATAAGTGAGTTTATATCTGGAAACGAAGCAATAAGTAAAGCAAGCACTCTTCTGCTAAAGAATCAGTATATAATTAAAGATAATGAGACGCTATTCAGATGTCCGTCTGAATCCCTTTGCTGTTATCGAGCTATTAACAAATGGATGAGGCATTTTAAATATAAAGTGTGACCTCCATATTTTAAGTACAGCGAGAATATTAATTTAGTATCATTGTGTGTAATACAATGACAAATCGAATCATACCTATTTATTTAAAATCAATAGAATTGTTGCTGCATCAAATAGGTACAATGCTAACTAAAAATATTTTAAATAAATAAATGCGCAAATATGTATTTGAATAAATAAATTAAATGTAGGTACCTAAAAGTACTTATTATGTATTTATTTTGTAATCATAATATTATTATGAAGCTAAAATATTTGAAATAAAATATAATTTATATTAATATGAATAAAAAGTGTTAAGTAAGCTAAGTATATCGTTAGATTTTTTATATTCCTCTTTCGGGTATTACCCATTCCAGGGGGAATTACCTATATTACAAAAAATAAGTGTTATCCAATTATTTTCCATTAAAATAAGCTGCTTGAAACATTATTGTGAATATTTATTTTTTGAGATAACAAAATGGATTCGATTAATTTGGTATCTTCGTAGCTCCGATGTACATCCTTCACGAAATCACGACTGACGAAGACAGGGGCTCACTAAATGAAGGGGTTTTTTAATTCAGTCAAATGGTAATTCTTTCGATATAACTAGATGCGTTTCGCTAATCAACGTTTCACATCAACAATCAATTAATAAGCAATTTGGTATTTTGTTCATTGTTCATTTTTGATTTAAGAACAGATTTTAGACTTCAAATCCTGGCAGTAAGTTCATTATTTTGAATATGGAACTACAATTACTCTTTAGATATTAATTTAAGGAAAAAAAGAGACGGATCAATAAAAAAAGGAGTCTGATATCCTTTCTGTCGCAAGCAAACAGCGAAATCGTTTATGAGCTTACAATTTACTTTACATTGGCGCATTATTACTAACATAGTAATTTAATAAGGTAGCGTTTCACGCAATGTATATAATGTTATGCGTAACAATCAAAAATACTACTTCGTATAGTGACCTAAAATCCCCTTTACAGTAAAAAAATACAAACGCAACCAAACGCCAAGTTCTAATTAAAATAATTAACTTAATGGTCTTAGTCATTAGCGATTTTAATTCTAAATCGTCTATTTTTTTCGTTCGTTTAAATTATAAGTCGGGTAACATTTTACGATTGCCACCGCGAATTTTAACTTTTACGACCAATCATAATACGTTCATTTCACAATAAAATTGTTGTTAATATTTGCGATTGTTTGTTCACTTAAGTTTTTTAAGCGTGATCAATTATTCGATCAATTTATATTTAAGCCATAGAAACTTCAGACTCTAGGAAATAAATTGGAAGAAGTAATCTCTGGCCAAGAAAATGGTTAAGCTTTTGTGATCCACCATAAGTTTAGTTTAAGTTGGGACAATTCTTACACAATTTCATAATTTGTTTGAAAAAAAAAAGATACTAAAACAAGTAGGTACAATTTAGCGAGAAACAGTAGGTAAATAAATCAGATGCGAAACTGTAGCATAATTCTGATGTTTTTCGACAGTTACCTTCTAGATCGACATTTCATTGTGGAATTACAATGTTGCTTTTTTTATACTACAAGTGACAACCAGGCAGGCGATTCACCTGATGGTAAGAGAATTCCGTCAGCAATACCAGCGGAATTGCCAATGTGTTGTAGATACGGATCAGGTCAAATGTTGCGATGTAAAATCTTGAGCTAATTTGGAAAACCAGCTTAAATTACTGAGAAGAGACAATAATTAATTGACATACAAAATTCATAGCATTAACTCACAAACTAATAAATGACACAGTAAATATGAAAACAAAATCAGCAACTCATTGGTCTATAAATTTCCAAGTTAATACAAGAACTTACCATCGACTCAATCGTTTTTATTTTGAACTGTGTCGTTTTCGTGTCTTTTCTACATTAGAAGAAACATTGAACTTTTAAAATATACAAATTCTTTTTTTAGATACACTTAACTCACAGTAGCTGATGTAATTATGTAAATTATTTATCACATGAAACAAAACCGCACTATTCGTTAGACGCTGTTATTTTATTAATGCGTTTTATATCATTATCGAACGTCACAAATGAACTATTCGTACATAATTAGACGTTATCGTCATATAAACAACACATAATTAAAATGTTTGTCAAAGACTAAATACCGTGGTATAGTATGTAGTAAGAGGCGTTAGAATTTTACCCTTTTTTATGTCAATAGGTTGACGAACAGGCAGACGGTCCACATGATGGTGAGTGGTCACCACCGCCTATAGACAAATGCAATACCAGGGTGATTGCCGATGTGTTGCCGACCTTGAAGAGCTCTTTTTACGCCCTTTTTGAAGAACCCCATATCATAGCGCGGGGGGAATCCCCTCATTCCACATCTCAATGGTCCAGGTAATGGTCTATAAGTGTGGGAGGGCTAGTCACGTGTAGGTACTATGATGTATATATTTCTCATGTTATTATACAATTATACTAAGCAGAGAAAAAATATGGGTTTTCTTCAGACAAGTTACTATCCAAATTTGATGTAGAGATAGATACCAAATAATATAAATCACCCCCTAAGTGGAAGAAAAAAGGTAAAAGAGGCGACGATTAATTCGTACCTACCATTTATGTCATCTTATAGATATACTTTTTAAATTCTTTTTTGGGCTAAAAAGTTTCATCAAAATCGCTCCAGCCGTAAAGCCCATAAGAAATTAATACAAAAATCGACTTTGATATATTATGAGAAAATTGTCATCCTAAAAATTAAAAGCACATCGGCAAATTGACCAAAGTAAATTGAAAGATGATCAAAATTAACGATCAAGTTTTTTTACGTCCACTATTCAAATCATATTAATGTATTGAATAGTGAATAGCTATCTCACAATCATTGACTATTTTATTAAGATTGCATACGGATCGTGACGTATCCAGCGTGAATTTTTCAAGTGGGCGTGGATGGCCAAATCCTAAACGTGCAAAATCTAATACGTAGTTAAGTTTTAATCGGTGGTAGAGTCAATTGTAACGTTCATAAGTGCCTTACCAGGGCACGGCCCCGAGACTCCTTTCAGCATTTTTCACTATTCCCTTTAGTTTAGGATTTCACCATCCACGCTCACTTGAAATTTCATTCTGTATAAAAAAAAAATATTTTTGTCTTGATAGAAAAAGCTTGATGTTGAAACTGCAAAGTATTTTTACCTATATCTACTTTGTCTAGCCTTTGGTACCACGGTGTGATCTTTGCCAAACGTAAAAACCCATTGAATCTAATTCGTACCATCTGACTTATTTACCTACTCCCTATAAATAAGTAGTACTTGTTAATGACGCGTAATATTTTCTTAATTAAGCAACACACTTGGAAAATAACATTGTGAAACGTTTGGTAGACTGCGGTTGTTCGTTCTAGAGGCACATTATTATTACAAATGTTAGTATTGATTAGCCACTAATAGTTTCCTTGTGTTTAATGATTCTGTCGTTAATTAATTATAAAGGTCAAAGTTTTAGTTTGTTATGTTTCGATTATAGCCACTGTTTCAGGAAATTTGTTCCAGTTTACTATATTCTTTTATGTTCCATTATTGTGGTCAAATACAAGACTATATATGTATATATTTATACAAAGTTTCACCGGGTATCTTATCTTTTCTTTGGATACAAATTATCCTATGTTATATTCCAGGTTATGATCTACCTGTGTGCCAAGTTTCATCAAAGTCAACAGACATCAGAACATCTAAACAAGAATTAATAAATGTCAATAAAAGAAGAAGTTAATCTATTACATATAAAAATATTTTAACCAAAAAGTTTCTAACGATGTGTCACTAACAATTAAATCCTTTTTTTATTCAGCCATTAAAGGACTGATAATAGGATGAAAACGTGGAGCAGAATTCTAATTGGGCTAAATGATTGGATAGGTTTATGTCTAGGTACTGACCTACTCATAAATGTCGATGACTAAGCTCAAGACATAGCATGTCCAAAATAAGTGACTACCGGCACCTATATAAACATTAGCAATACCAGAGGGATTTTCAACTTGAGGGTTAGCCAGCCAGTCGAGTATTACAAAGTACCACCGCGATGTGGTTTCATTACGATGTTTTCCTTCACTGAAAGCTCAAGCTCATTGTAGGATTTAAATCCACGACGTATTTGACGTCACTACCACTGAGCTATCGTCGCCTCATTATTAGTTTTATAGAATTTTTGCTATACAATCTACGGTCAAAGCAACCTGGTCTGCCAGCCTAGTATTTCCTAGTATTTTGGTCCCCCTCGGAAGACGGTACTTTGAACAACATCATTATGCTATCAATTTGACGAGTTGATTTAAACAATTATTATAAGTAGTCATATCCCTCTATGAACGTTGACAAATGAATGGCACGTTCATGAAAGTTATTTTAGTGGCCAACAATGGTGGGTAAGAATGGGGACTAGGCTTCACTGAAAGAATTATAATCATTATAGCCCTTATTGCAGAGGCAGAAGCATTGATATGTGAAGTCATTTATTTTACAAATGAATGGGTACAAGCCTCTTCTAACGTGGCGTTATAAGCCACCAGATTTCACATGCCTATGTCGTTGACAGAAGTTTTACAGAACACCGAAGTAGGAAACCTTAGTACTTAGGTTCTTCACAATGTGTTCCATCGAAGAACAGTTTATTTTTAAATTATTTTTTATAGAAAAAAAGTACCTAAACTGTTTGTACATTATTATCTGCCAAACTGCATTGCAGTTTGTCGGCAGAAAAACGTGATAAATAAGTTTAAAACTAAGAGATAAGAGCTGATTATTTGGAGTTCTACTTTTCTTTGAAGCATTTATCACTACGGCTTTTCAATAGAGAATCGCACTTCCCGTACATTGTTGATGTTGGAAGTGAAAATTTTGCAACCTAATTTTTTATGCGGACACCAAAGGAGTGGAGCTTACTTCTGCCGAATATGTTTCTCAACTCCTGGAATTAGGGACTTTTAAGGTCAGGCTTTAAAAAAACTTCTGGGCAAGCGTGCTACATCTTAGGTGCCATCATCGTATATCAGTGGCCTAACGCAAGCCCATTTAATAGACCTAAAAAGGGTACATCAAATATATTTAGATAATTTGACATAATGGCCTATGTCAGTAAAAGCGTCAACTTGAAGAAGGTATAAACTAAGAACATAGATTTACTGATAAAAAAAATTAAGGATTCAATTCTCTCCTGATAGTATTTTCAGGATCTACATGAGCTGCTATTATTGATTTAGTAGTATCTTGGCCATCTAATTTCAAGATATACATTTCGTTTGTGGGTTTATTTCCATCTCTGAACATACCTATAATTATGTTAAACACAAAAAATATTTTACCAAAAACCAGTTTTAAATGTTCCGGTAATTACTTTTTAATCATATAATTAAGACAGAGATTCGTATTTAATGCTCGCGGGTAGGCCAAACACTTTTGATGTAGCTTGACCACCCAGACAAACCTTTTTGATTGAAGTATTTTTTACCCAAGTGTATAATGATTAAATCATACCTTGATATTAATAAAAATAATAGTTGATAAGAAAATTAATGGTCTTTACATGCATTTATGAATTGTCAGACTATAACGCACAGTTCATCTTAAGGTAAGGTGCATAAGAAGGCAAGCGGTAATCTGTGGTGGCGGTCACCATCATCTATGCACATTATCAACAACAGAGGGATTGTTAATGTATGCCGACCTTTACAAAGCAAAGAAGGTAAGTAGCACTCAGTAGCCGAAAGCTTAAATATCTGAATAAGTCACAAATAGTACAATACAGATTAGTCAGGTAGAAGAAGCCTATAGTACTACAATTTAATCAATGAGACTAAGAAATACTTTAATAATAAAGTATAGGACAACTTGAAATTCGCAAAGTTCAAATGATTCACCTAAGAGGTGTTTGAATCCTTAAAAGTAATAAAACCAAAACGAACAAAACCGATAAAATTATCTATAAATATATGCAAAATAAACTCGCTAAATCGATCAACATTAATCAACGTCACAATAAAAATGCTGTTTCCACCAAAAGTAGACTAACACCTAATACTTAGAGGATTCGCGAGCAATCGTATCCCGAGAACCCAATATACAGTATCTAACTAAATGAAGGGTTGTGAGCTCTTCGAATTTTAATGAAATATTTGATTTATGCCCGCCGAGTAGGATCAGGTAGCTTATTATAAGAATATATCATTAAACATTACGTATATAATTAAAGCCAAGTTTAGCCGCAAGCTACCCCAATTTGAGCCGCGGCCCGCTGCATTATAATTTTATTAAAATTGCCCGCTGTCCAAAAAAAAAGTATGTAATAATAAGAAAATTATAACACATCTGATTGATGTATTATTTGGTAATTTATTGGGTGTAATTACATCTTGTAATAATGCTCGATAATGCTACGCGGCGCGGAGTGAGGGAACGATTTATTAGTATTTATTAAAGTATGAATTATTGTATAATTACTGGGATGGGAGCTTCCAAACTAAACAGAGCGGTTGTTTTAGGGTTGAATTTATGGGCAGTTCTCGGAGGCGATCTAATCGAGCTTGTTTGCGATGCTATGTAATACGGGCGCTCCTCAAACCAACCTACCGATGCCGATGCTTCAAACGATCACCGATTTAAAACTATACTTAGACGTTATACTTTATTTTATATACTGTAGATGCTTTTACTTCTTACGTTGTCGTACGTTGAATTATGGCGATGACAAACGTGGATGCCAATAATTTTGGAATCTCTAACTATGGAAATATGTTTATCAATTTTCCTTAGCGTTCGTTATGGACTTCTATTAATATAATTTGTGTAAATGCTTATGTTGAATCTGTTTATATATTATTTAATTTTAATACTGTTTTGACAGTATTTTATTTTTCAAAATATAATTATTTATAGTTTTCAACAATAGCATAATGGCATTTATAATGTAAGTATACAGTCTAATGAAGTCGGTTAAAAAAGTCTCAAAATAACGAGATCAAGCCAGAGTCGATATAAAATCGATTCCACATGTCGTAAACGTCACGTAACGACTAATATAGTTAATCCCTCAAATCGATTATAAACGTTAACGATAATCTAAATCGATATTAAAACATCGTATGGTGTTAGCAGCTTGAACGTGAACAAATATTGTTAGAAAAGTTTTACTGGTCCTTACTGTAATCACAGTACTTATAATGTGGCAGTAATTCATTTTCAAACAAACACCCTGATTTGACTCATGCATACAAGTATTATGAAGCATTTTGTATGGTGAACGTAGAGTTGATTTCATTGATTTATTTCATTTTTGTTGATAACCCATACGTTCTTATTACTCTTATAGAAGAAACATTGGATAAAAATACAAAAATACGTTTTAAAAGTAGTATTAAATAGCAAATGTCTCTAGCCAAATTAGTTGAAATATAAAAAAGAAAAAGTAATTAATAATTTAAAAACGTCTAAAAATATAAACATTATCTTTTAGGCATTGTAAAAGGTCGGCAACACATTAGCAATCAATGTATTGCTATCATGAAAACGTGGAGGTGACGTCACTTACTCGGTTGAACCGTTTATCAGACACTAGCTATCCGCCCCGCGGTTTCACCCGCGTCCCCCTTTTTTATCCCATTAGGGGTTGAATTTCGAAAAATCCTTTCTTATTCCTCGTCTTCATCTTAAAAACAACACTTTATTATTTGACATTGAATCCCCTCTTGTACCCCAGTGACCCCTACACCGCATAATATTATGGTGCTGCTTAGCTAGCCGAGCGGGGTGCGCGGCGACCACGCGACATTTTTTCTAATAGTTACATTTTTAAACTCGTGATATCTTTCGAATGTAATGTCCGAATTGAATAATTCAAAAATTTATATAAAGGTATTGAAGCAATCTTGAATATGAAGTAATTTATTTTGATAAGGATTAATACCAAGGGACAAATAAAGAGGCTTTTCTTGCGCCGGCATTTCAATTAAATTTTTAAAATAAAAAAACACTTATTGTAACATAACTATAATACATGCTGTTGCGAAATTTTTTGTAGATAATGATGTGTTCTACAAAGTGCATTATTTTTTTCTATCATCAGTAGTTTTTGCAGCGCACGCGATGTAAGGAATTTTTGAGGCCAATTTTTTATACCCCGGGTTACATTATTGAAGTTTTAGTAAGGATCCCTATTTTTTTGAAAATATAATATAGCCTATGTTCATCAAGGATAATGTAGCTTTCTAATGGTGAAAGAATTTTTCAAATTGGTCCAGTAGTTTCAGAGCCTATTCAATGCAAACAAACAAACAATCAAATATTTCCTCTTTATAATATTATTATTATAGCATAGATTATTATAAAAAACAATGTAATAAAATTTAAACTGATACTTCCGTAAGAATTCTCGATGATGCCACCGACTTGAGCTACTGTTCCAAGTTAGCAATGAACTGTAGCCTCAATGTAGACGAAATAAAGTAAGATAATATTTAAAGATAAAATATTTCACAGATGCGTCGTACTATAAGCTGTTATTACTGGCTCATAATTTATTCATTGACATTGTAATTACTTTAAGCACATGTGTTGGTTTTCATAATGAAGCAGAGTGATTTTATAACTTTCACCTGAGTGTGGAGTTTCTTTGAAGGTTGTGACCGTTTTAAGTAAATATAAATTATGTTCATATTTATTATTGCTTTTCTTTCTTTCTTTCTTAATAAAGAGGAAAGATTTGTATGTATGTATGTGTGTATGTAATGAATAAACTCAAAAACTCCTGAGCCGATTTAAAAAAATCTTTCACCATTTGAATGCTACATTATTCCAGATTGACATATGCTATATTTTTATCCCGGGATAAGATTAGATCCCACGGGAACGCGGGTGATACTGCGGAGGATAGCTAGTTAAATATATTTTTTATAGTTGGTGCGGATTCTTTCTTCAGTTTGTAAGTTTCGATTTTCTACTCAAGATAAAATTTCCCAGTATAATTTCCTCTTTTTTTTATACCACTAGGTGACAAACAAGCTTATGGCTTAACTGATTTACCGTAGCCTATGGAAGCATGCAACACCAGAGGCGTCACGAGCTCGTTGCGGACCTTGCAAAAACCTTATCACTCCTCGTTTGAAGAATTCCATGCTTATGATTATTATTTAAGTATAGGTATATTAACTAAATTTAGTTCATGTGATAATAAACTTATTGGAATAAGTATCCAAGTAGGTAAATAAGAAGTTACAGATAATAATCTAATTACATACATAAATTACAAAAAAATAAAAACTTGACTACACTAACCAACTGGTCCAGATCGCTGTCAGGTGGTAATATTCCAAGATATTTATTAATTTATTGCTTACACGCGTACTTGTTTAAGTGCCTAATTGTATACTTAGAATTCTGATATTAAATTGTAAGAAAATATATTACATTAGTTTTTTTTAAGAAGAATGATTTTAAAATAAATATAAGTATGTAAGTAGGTACGTATTAGTTAAGCATCCTCTAATTTTCGAACTTAGTATAAATATTTTTTTCTAACTTAGCGTTTTTTACCGGATTTTGTTTGAGTTTCGGTTTCGATAGTAGAATCAACTTTTGACCTTTAGTATCTATGATATAAGGGTCGAATTTGAATAACTGATTTTATTTAAATAAATAAAAAAAACAAAACGGAATTTACTACTTTTTTGATTTGGTATTCTTTTAACAACTATTGTTAAAATAAATAAAATAAAAACTTTCGATAAAACAATAGATATCTTGGTGACTTCCATGTCAGTGCGAGCTAAAGGTTTGACGCGATTTCCGAACGCATCTTCTTGAGTTCACTTGTGGTCTTGGTCATAAAGTTTTTCGGAATGCAGATCTTTCTTATGTATTTTTCATATAATGTTTTTATGTATAATATTGACTTACCGGAGCCACTGGCAAAAAGGAAGTCCCTGTGCAGGGAAGACGTCTTCAAATAAGGGTAAAACAGCTTGCCGCCGTGCCCTGGACTGGTGCTGCGACTGTACGAAGAAATAATATAATCAATACTTAGGTATATCAAACTATACATATATTACATCGTGAGGAAACCATAGCACGGTAATAGGATACTTTGTAGTACCCGACTGGCTGGTTAGCATCGTCAAGTTTAAAATCTGTCGCCAAGAACCTATCGGTGTGGTCCGACAGCTGCAATTGAGAGCCAGTTCCTATCTAGGCTTTGTGTGCTTACCACCTTCGGCCACATCATCACTTACCGTGGTGTGATTGCGGTCAAACACAAGCTTATTAAAAGTTAAAAAAAAAGGTAACAGCTAATTTAAGAATATCATCACTATCATAAACTATCATAAATTCGCTCTATGAACCTTCCTTTCTTTTTAGCTAATTTATAATATTTCTAAGCATTGGCTACCTATAGTTCTAATGCGAAAGTTCGGATGAAGATCACTTTTGTACTGACTACGGACTTCGTGCTGGCGACTGAAAAGTTGAAAGGCAATAGATTGGCGGCTTGGCAAAGGGCATGTCATGAAAAACATACGACGAAAAAAGTATTGATTGAGCATGAGTGTTGATGGGCATGGGATGGATATAAAGGTAGAGGAAGGCTGAAGAAGGTATGAATGGACTGTGTGAAGAATGATATGTTTATGAAAGGTGTGAGTACTGAGACGACTAGTGATAGAGCGGAGTTGAAGAGGAAAACATGTTGTGCCGACCTCACCTGACATGGGATGAGGACAAGAAGTAGTAGTAGAGTTTATTGAAACTATACCATAAGTAATCGCTTATCATGGCTTAAACTAATTCTTTTGACAATGACTTTTGAGTTTGAGTTTACCGAGTCAAATCAAATGACTTGTTTATTTTTTTATTTCAGGCGATCTAAGATGGATAAACAAAACAAAAGTTACCGAAACGTTGCTCTGATTTTTGTGTTACAGGTAAAAAAGGTTTTTTTTTTATTTAAAGGTAAAATGTCGTGGTGACATTTCACTTCGTTAGAAGAAGCATACAAAAAGCGATTTGGTTTACTCGGTCTCGGCTTGGCATGGAAAAACACTGGAAACATTGTGGAAACTTGCACCATTGTACAACTTACTGTTCGAAATTTTGTATTTTCTTCTGTGACGTGTTGTTGAAACCTTAAAAATCTTGTTTGTACTTATTTGATCATAAAAGTAGGTATTCATAAACATTCATTTTATCAAACAAAATTTATTAATCTAATATTATAAGGTTTGTTTTCTTGTTTGTTTGTAAGGAGTTATCTATAGAGCTCCTGAACCGATTCAAAAAAATCTGTCACCAATGGTAAGCTACATTATCACCTTCAAGAACGCGGGTGAAACTGCAGGCTAAAGCTAATGTTATATGCATTCTCCCAATTTTGCTTTACTCTACTTCTTACGTCAGCTCTACTTAATTTGGGATCAGATGTCTGTGTGTGAAGTAGGTCCAAGGATTAATTATTAATGTAATTAAAATAATGCACTCGAATGGTAGAAAAGTGGATGGAAGTGACTCAACAATAGTAATAACTTCTTAATATTTAATTGAATATGAATAATTTTGAAGTCTCTACATAATTAAATGCTAAATCAGTGTGTATATAATGGATTTCTTTAATAAATTAAGGATTGTAAACTAAATTAATTTAACCTTTAATTCATTAGACGAATTTGATTTAAATTGGAAACACGGAAACTAAGATTTCTTGCTTTAAGGAAATATTAAACTAAATTACTTTATTTTGACAAAACTTGCGAACTGTAGCATGAACTAGAAAATATTGCGAAACTTACTTATGTCAAATAATTGTGACGTCACTGTTTTTCACTTGCATAATGGCCAGTAACAATACACCAAAGCGAAGCATAGACAAACCACATTTACCAATAAATACAATGCACAGCAAATTGCTTTGTATTCCAAATTTAAAATACACACAGCAGTATTCCGGCAGCCCGCATCTTCCCTTCCCGCGTGTTTCGTTTAGAAAGGACTCCTCAGGCGTGAGTCCTCAACGCGAGGGGGACGGTGGGTGGTAAGAGGGAAGGGGGAGGTATGCAAGGAACGCGCGGGGCCTGCGCAATTTTTCACCCAAGACCACGTGTTAGCCACGTGCATGAAAACTTTTTGGTGAAGTTTTTCTCGCGGCCCAACCTTTGGCATTCCTTTTTCAAAATGTTTTAACTGCTTCAGGTCAACGGCCGGGCCTTTTGAAAAATATCAGCATTGTGAGTAGCAAGCTTTATTTATTTTTTTGCATTACTTACTTATCATTTGTTAGAGTAGAAACATACATAAGGTGGATTTGAATATTAAGATATGTATTGTGATTCGTTCTGTCAGTTACGAATATAATAGACACAAAAGAGAACCGTTTTGTAATTCCAATTGTAGTCGGGTTAAGTACCAATTCAGAAAGATTAGTAACTTATGGATATTAAAAATTAAAATACGTCGATTAGTTCCAAATTTCAGAATGATCATTAATATTGATTGATACGAGCCGTGTCTAACACACATAAAATTTATTGATTATCCGACATCGGACTACACCCATAGACAAGGGAATTAATAATAATAATAATATAATAATTACAGCAATAAAAACGCGGCTTTCTTAACACAATGCATCACTGGAACAAACATTTTGCAATCAACATATCAACTAAACCATGTCTAGAAAATTCTTAATTGAACTAATGAGAAGTAATTACAATTTTTATTGCGGCCATAATGATTACGATGCCTTAAAATAATAAAAGCAATTAGACATTGATGGGCGCAGCGAAGTGCTTACATCCGTCTCTTTCGCACTTATTATTATTTAGTACCGAGGACCGAGGAGGACAGCATGATTAGATGTAATTGTTTGAACGGTTATAAAAGTTGATGTCAGAGACGGTGTTCTGTTTGTCGTAAAATGGCGAGATGTTTCCATTTCCAACGTTTTTAATGTCAAAAAATAAAGTAAGTAGTAGATACTAGTACCACATCGGTTATATTATACGAAACATGCTTGATTACGTTTAAGTTTGTGGCAATTGTACAGTCTTAGTATTAATCAAAGTCACAGAAAGTTAATGACTGCGTGGTACAATTAAAATGGGTGATTCATTGCAACCAAGTCGAGATACAAATGAGTAACGTGAATTAGTCTAATTAGGTATAATGGACAAAGAATTCGTAATGGCAAGATGTGATGTGATCCGATGGAAATAAAATATACAATTAAATTAATCTATTGCCATACTACTTCAAGGATAAAAGAGGTAGACGAAATAATTGAGCTAGAACAATTGCCGCAATTCAGTAGCTCCTGATTAATATGCTTGTCATTTTCTTTGCCAAAATAATAAATCTTAATACTTATTTGATTATTTCTCAAAATTAAGTAATTGAAAAACCGTCGTCGTTTAGAATTAGGTTTTATACAAAATCATATTTGATCAAGTCCATCTAAACCATGGATTCCCAAAGAGGTCGATCTCTCAGGGGTCGGAAGAAACAATAAATAAAAATAATACTTTAAAAAAACACGCATTTCTAGAAAATCAAAATAAAATGAAAAAAAATATTTTCAATAAATTTTAATTAAGGATAGTGATTAGCAAAAAAATTTTTGCGACATATTCATTTCGATATACTTATCGACAGCATTACAACACTAGCGAAAGTACACACTTGCTCTGTAAGGGATTAGGAAAAAGAGTGTGGTACGTATTTTTTTTTTGGGGAGGACTGAAAGGTGGACATCTGAGGGACCATAGACACCCTTACGCGAACTTTTCGGTGAGTGCTTAGGGCTCTCATGGTGCGTATTTGTAGAGGGCACTATTTATAAGCAGGTATCATATTGTACTTATAAACATTAGCACAATGATGTTTATGGAGGAGGCGAGAGAGATATGTCAGGATCGTGGAAATCCATGGTCTCTACCTACACTCGAGAAACATGTTTTATATAAGCATGTTAAATGAATAAAGAAATGGGGGTCGGTGGTATGAGCTCATTTTGGAAAAGGGGTCTCTGGCCCAAAATAGGGAAAAGGGTTCCAATCTAAACTAATATTATAAAGAGAAAAGCTAGTATGTATATTAAATATGGAGAAACATTGTATTAGCGGAAAGGTTGTATTAAATAATAATCATTGAGAGATGTAATAGAATTAGATGTAGTTGAATTTCAAAATCTCGGGTTAGCATAAAGTTGATGATATAATAAGCCCATTGGATTTTCGCAATAAGGCTTCTATTTTTTTTTAATTCACATATAATTATTTTAATATTAGTAGATAGGTAATATACCTATATTATATGAGTAATATAGTGGATAATTACCCAATAATAAGTATCTGTTTATCTACTTATTCTGCTTGTTTAATTTGCTTCTTTTCTAGAAAAAAAATTAAAAATACAAAGAGTTTTCAAAAAAAAATTACTTGAAAAAAAAACTCTTTGTTTAAAGAACAATTGCGACACGTGCATAGTACCTACAGGAGGTTCTTTGTTGATAAAGTATTTTATTATTATTTACTTAAAGACGAATAAAACAAAACAAAAATACTTGTTAAGGAAAATGTAAACCAAGAGAATGGAAATGAATAAAGTGTCGAACAAAACAAAAAGTATATTTATTTGTACGGTTTTTACTGTATATATGTATATTATGTATATTCATGAGTTAGAAAGTATAAATTAAAGTCATTTAATGAAAAATGGGAATTAGGTACCTATATATCTATTGAAACTAGAACATCGGTGTAGGTACCGTGCATTAAAAGCCAGTTCCCATTGCAATTTAATTACTTTCTATTATCATTTTAAGTCGTATTAAGTTTAATAGGTAATAAAAATGTTTTACCTCGCTTTTCTCTAGTAAAATAAACAAATGAAATGTTTATTAATATTTTCTACAGAATTTCTATACCCTACATAAAATTATGTTTTACTAAAAGTACTAAGAGAAAGCTACGCCATCTATCGTGACAGTTACACAAACTTTTTGACAATCAATATTTTTATTGTAACCTAATTGATTGAATTAAAGCATAAATTCGGTGCATTACTAACAATATTGACGTCGACGAACTATTTTTTGCTTTAGATTAAATTAAAACAATAAATTACTATTAAATTATTATCAATTAATGTTTATTTATATTATTTGCAAAATAATACACATTTGTAATATAAATTAATTTAAAGATGGAAAATTCTTTTAATTTTAATATTGCTTAGAATTTAGGAATCGGTATGGTAGAAAAAACTAAAAGTTGGTAGCCTGATTATTTAAAAAATATATTTGATAAATATTGTAACCACGTGCAGCGATACCTAATTAAATTGATTTAAATATTCAGTTACTTTGTTAACTAGAATAAAAAAGTCATCAATATGCATTTTTAGTAGCCGTTCCCGAGGATCTTATCTTTTGCTGTCCTTTTCCAAGATTTCTATACCAAAATTCACAAAATTGGTTTAGCAGTTTAGGCATGAAAGACAGACAGTAGTACCTACTTTCCTCAGCATTAAACAAACAACTTTGGTTTAATGCTTTAACTAAGGTACATTCGCATAAGCGGGAATTTTCCCAATCTAGATTTAGTTCAATTTGTTTAGTAAGTTTTCTTTTTAATTTATTTAAATTACTTTTATATGTAGGTACTTATAACATATATTGACAATTTATTTACAACAAATGTACAAAATATACAATCTACATATATAAAATATATCTATATTATTAACTTTTTAATATAAACATTAGATATCATAATAAATAATAAACCATATTTTATATTAACTAAGTATAGGAATTATAGCTCGATCGATATAATCGAAATGAAGGAAATTATAATATTAATAGCGTGGGTTTTTGTTTTATAATCAAAATCCTAAATTAAATATTCTTGGAAAATATAAATTAAGGATATAATAATATAGTTAATAAACATATCCAACTGTATTTTTCCTGTTGATAAAAAAGTTGGACAATATGGGATTGAGCGTGTGCATGGAACTTAGAGCAATACCTAACTGGGGTCACATAAGGTACGTACCTACTTAATCGCATTATCTACAATAAGAGCTACATTATGAAACTAGAATTAATATTTAATGACATGTTGGTTGAGTTTAATGTCATTTAATGACATTTTGGGCTTGCGCAGGAGTTCTATCAAATACTCTTGCGCATACACAACTGACATTGAATTATATGTTTTTTTTAAAGAAAAAGAACGAAAAAGAAAGATATTATTGATTCGTTCTTTATTTTATTTTAAATATAGTTTTTTTTATCTAAGATGGAATTTTACAGCTCTTGTTGTGAAAACTCTAAAAGTTTAGAATTAAAATAATGTATAATTACCTTATTTTTTTGCCTTTACAAAATACCTTAAAATAAGATAAGGTTATTTTATTAGTAAATAAATATTCAAGTACTTTGATTTAAATATTATAAGCCGTAAATAAGCAGTCACTAAGATACATGGTATCTATTAATTTAATTGAAAACCAACCATAGGTACCTATGTAATACATACTATTAAAATGTTCACCAGTACAAATTGTCATTATAAAATCATAATTAACGAACAATTTTCTGCCAATAATCATTGTTTGACGCAATACTATACATTATTCTACAAACGGCGCTGTACAAATGAATATAAACAAAAAAAAAGTTTCGATCGAAAATTTAAAAAAAGGAAAAAATACCTACAGAAAAACGCGACACATGTATTCGAACCAATCAGCTGTTTGTTGGCTTCGGTCGCCCCGCCCCGTAGTAACTTTTCCTCTTACCCACGCTCAAAAATATATTCAACCATTTCATTTTATTCCTATATAATGTGAGCAAAAAAGTTTTCAAACAAAAACATGTGTGCGCATCATGAAACACGCTTATGCGTTTCTTTCAAAACAAGACTAAGCTACTAAACAAAAATAAACCAATTATTTATTTCAAAAAAGTTTAATGTAACAAAAAAACAATAAACTGAAATAATATTTTATAAGACCACAATTCAGTTGACACGAACGTTTTGAATAAAAAAAAAATAAACGTATGATTTTGCAATTACAAAAGTTTCACAAAAGTATTACTGTACTCGTAAATAATAATGTAAGTAACTTACAATATCTCAGAAGCTGAATTATAGTAGTTAGAGGTTTGTATTTGTTTTCGTAGCAGTGACGTCGTTAATTAGCCGGCGCTCGCTGATTCATCACTTTATAGCGTCTCAGCGGCTAGTCCGGCTCCGGGCCGATAGTTAATTATTACACTGCAAACGTGCTCACAGTTTATCCTTCAAATAATCTCATAAAACTTAACACCACCACTCAGTTCAAATTCCGAACGCACTAAAAAGTTTGAAGATTGACAGAAGACGCGCGAAACGATTCTTTTTTTTCTTTAGCTGTCAAACGTAATACGAACAAACGCAGATACGGCCGCTCACGTCAGTACGCTGACGTTCACTAGTCGAGAGTCGCCGTAAGTCGAGGAGAAGAAGGCAGCGGTCTCGATCAACCCGCCTTTCGTTCGTCTCTCTCACGCGCGGCTATGCCCGCCCGACCATTTTTACGGTTTAACCGACTCAATTCAATTCAACTCAACTCAATTGTCGTGGCGCGAATGCCTTTGCACTGGACGCTAGAGTGAGACGTATAGCGTTCACCTGATTTCAGGCGCTATAAAGTATTATTATTGCAATAAACTAATTTCTATTTATTTGTAATGCATAAACAGATAACCAAAATAGGTTTCAAGACCCAAAGTTAGCTTTCCGTACGATTATTCAGAGAATATGCGTTCGGAAATGCGGAATAGAGCCTTAATCTTGGTTTAAGACGTAGCATTGGCTACGGATACGTCCGTTTCGCTCGCGCCACTATCGTCCGGCGTACGTTTTCGTCGGGAGCGAGTGAGAAATCCGAGCGTCGATAGGCGTTTCCTTTTCTCTCGCCTACCACTTCTGGGTGTGTAAAGTTTTAGGTCGAAACATGTAAAAATGCATCTTGAAAAAAAGTTATGTATTAAAAAAAGAAGCTTAGTGCGCGGTGGGGGGACATTAATGCCAGCGGGAGGTGGTGAGGATGGCTTTTTTCGCATGCTGTATTTTCGGGGGTGTTCGTGTTACTGGACAATGTATTATCGGGCAGGGCTGGCCATTCAGACACATCACCTTAGTGCAACATTTTAGCGGAAAAACAACTCAAATTTAATTAAATATAGCATGTCCTTTTGTTAAATCTTTGTCAACGTAAGAAGTGGAAATTCAAAATCGTTAATTAAATGAAAAAACATGGTTTTCAGTTAAATTAAAATCAATATACTTACCACATTTTAGATTAGAAAATATACATAATATGAAAAAAAACTAAAGTAGAAATAAATAGATAAAAAGATAGAATTCTCCAGAATCACCAGTCAAAAACTACATCACAAACAATATTGTCTTGACTTACGTAAAGGACATCAAATCAAAATCAAAACACATTTATCCAGTTTAGGCCCTGGTAAGGCACTTATGAACGTTACAATTGACTCTACCACCGGTTCGGAATACACTTAAACTGAGAAGACTCCGGCAAGAAACTCAGCAAGGCAATTTTTTTTGCAGTGGATATTTCATCATCATCAAAATCTAAGCTTCATTTCTGAGCTTAGATTTTATGAACAATAACCCGATGACCATTGCTCAGAATTAAAAAAAAACGAAACTATAATATCCAAGCAAATCTTATGATAGTTTAATTCTAGAACACTTATTTTTCAAACCTGTCATCACTTACATACAAAACTATAAAAAGAAAAAAAATACAAGAAACTCGCACACCTCCTACAGTTTCCAGTTTCCTTTTCCTTTCAAATGTAGAGTTTTTTTTTCAACGAGCATGTTTTTATTTCAAACATAAACCATGAGTTTAGTCTAAAGGCAACAAAATATGACTTTTATACTTCGATAGAAGTCTATTGGTCTCTACAATACGATTCCAAAAGACAAGTGTTCGTTATTCTTTCCTTGACAATCAATCGATAGATCATCGATCAATTTTGGTGTCCATGATATCAGTCATGAAAGTGTCAAATTTTATTTTATTTTACTTGGACAAGTTTGTGTTCTTTCTGTAATATCTTAATAGGTATATAAAATTACGTGTTACGATGTTGGCCCGCGATGAACTCCGAAACTACTAAATCGATCTTGATGAAACTTTCCACATAAATAGATTATATACAGTACTAGTGGGCCCAGCAGACGTTGTCCTGCCCTGAAAATAAAACTTAGAACCCGATTCCAGGGCCACCAATTGTGAAACTAAACCATCTGTCAATCCGATCACGAGACATGTAAAAAAGTCGTTCTATACAAAATGTATGACAAAAATAATTTTCTTCATTATTCTTTTTTTGTGAATTTTTCAGATTTTTAAATCCTATGTGTTATTCCTTGTTCTAAGCTACCTCCCCATGAATTTTCAGCCAAATCGGTTCAGCCGTTCTTGAGTTATAAATAGTGTAACTAACACGACTTTCTTTTATATATATATAGATAAAAGATATACTGGAATAAAAGATAGGATACATTTTGCCCTAGGAAAAGATAAGATCTCACGGTAACGAAAAGAAACCGCGGGGGGCAGCTAGTTGCACTATATTTTTTCAGGTAAATATTAAAGTTGCTAACTTGCTTGTTGACCTTTTCACAAAAAAAGGTAGAAAGTTAGGTATTACAAATAAAATGCAAAGGTAAATTACCTACACCTTACAATTTTGGGCCTCATGAAAACAATAGTTAATTTCTATATGATAAAAGATCAAAACAATCGAAAATTTAAAATAAGAAATAATAAAAAGAATAAATATCCATGTATTCTTATCCTATGCTTGTGTTTGACCGTAATCTACCATGGTAAGTGATGATGTAGCCATAGGTGGTAAGCACACAAAGCTAAGGACGTAAGTGGCTCCAATTTCCAGCCAGTCGAATACTACAAAGTACTCTACCATGCTATGGTTTCCTCACCGAAAGTTCAAGTTCCTTGTAGGATTCAAACCCACGACCTTCGCCGCGGTCACATCATTACCCCTGAGCTATTATCGCCTTTCTAATAAATCGTTTTAAAAT
This sequence comes from Ochropacha duplaris, assembly GCA_951361185.1. Lineage (NCBI taxonomy): Eukaryota > Metazoa > Arthropoda > Insecta > Lepidoptera > Drepanidae > Ochropacha > Ochropacha duplaris. The sequence continues at coordinate 3,370,047 of OX592703.1, forward strand.
AGTTAAATATAACCTAGTAATCACTTTTATGGCGATGATAGCTCAGTGGTATTGACGTCGGATACCGCCGCGAAGATCGTGGGTTCGAATCCTATAAGGAGCTTGAACTTTCGGTGAATGAAAACATCGTGAGGAGATCACAGCACGGTGGTAGGGTACTTTGTAGTACTGGACTGGCTGGCTACCACCCTCAAGTTGAAAATCTGTCGCCAAGCACCTGTTGGTGTGTTCAGGCAGTTGCACTTGAGAGCCAGTTGCCTTTAAGGCATTGTAATAAGGTGCAACGCATTGGTAATCCCCTGGTATTGCTTATGTTTACATGCAAGTCACTTACCATCAGGATACCCGGTTGCCTTGTTGTCACTAGAAATAAAAAATAAATAACTGACGTAATTAAGCATTGTTTGACATTGAATAAGGCTTGTAACACACTTACGATCACACATGATCGATATAACTCAATCACGATAGCCCAGCGTTCAGTATCCATACTTCTGTTGTTGTATCTTCGTTTGAAAATATAATTAAATGTATAGGTAAGTAGCCTAACTATTTTTTTGTTTATTTATTAAGCACTTGCTGTTCCGCGCGGTTTCACCCGCGTTCCCGTGGGATCTTATCTTATCCCGCCATAAAAATATAGCCTATGTTCATCAGGGATAGTGTAGCTTTCCAACGGTGAAAGAATTTTTGAAATCGGTCCAGTAGTTTCGGAGCCTATTCAATGCAAACAAACAAATCTTTCCTCTTCATAATATTAGTATTGATGAAAAAGAATTGAAAAGATTTCAAAACTCTACTTAACTGAATAAAATGCTCAAGTTAAAAATCCTAGACAAGACAAACGTTAGCTAAGGTATCCATTTATACGTAAATAGCTAAATGACGTCACAACTTCAAATCCAGCCAAGTTGCAACGGCCGAAAGTTACCGATTCGCTTAATAATTGATGACGGGCGCTTATTACGTGATTCATTTTTATTGCTATCAAACTTTTATGGACTATGTAACGGTTAAATATTTATTTAGATATACTGTTTTGTACATAAGTATCCATAATAACTCGTATTTATTATGGTACATAATGTAAAAATATATATAGATACTTTACACCAAATACTTATTTTCCCGTTAGATTTGAATAGAAAAAAATATAAGTACATTTTTTTCCAATTTTAATTTTTTTTTATAATTTCTGAAGGTTTAAAGTAGCTCTTACAATCGTATTTAAAAAAATCGAATTCTTTAAATATATAATAATATCCGTTTAATAACTAGAGTTATTTTTTCTCGATTTAACTGCGAGTCAAAGAGTTAAGTAACAATAAGTAAATATTTTTCCATTATCAATCAAATAGTTATAATCAACTTGTATTTTACAACAAATTGCACTTACGAATACGTATTAGATCAGTCTACCATCTTGAGTCTAGGTCGGTTCTAAAAATTAACTTACCCTGTAGACGTAATGGATTGATGTTTCACATTTAGCCGGATAGCTTTTGTTTCAGAGGTACAAATAATCTCCACCGTTATACTAATTCGTTTCAATTTGTACCATAACACTTTAAAATAAGTATGTTTTTGCAATACTAGCTGTGGGGTTTCGCCTTCATTCAAATAAAACTCCTTGCCAAAGTGATAATAGTGGACTGTATTTCTTTCTTCATATGGTGTTTACAACTGTGACGTAGTTCACTATGCTAATACTTAAAAGTACGATTACAATTTTTCAGCTTGAGAGCAGCACGTAGATCAGGATGAATTCGAGGAGTGATTTTACAAAACAAACAAGCCTTCTTATCTGCAATTCTAATCCTCGCAAACGTGTACTAATTCAATTTCGATTTCCAGCGCTGTGATTGGCTGATCGACTTGTTTACAAAAATGATATTTATCTACGTCATCGATTTATATTCGTGACGTCATTTTGGTTAGGAAATAACTATTTTAGGTACATAACATCTATTTTACATGGTTCTATGTGTTTCTAAACATTTCTAATCAGTAATTCGACTGTATTTACATGGTTTTACTGAGTCATATTTTGGTATACATTTTTCACCGAAAAACACCTGTTTTACATGCAATATGGCTTGGCTACCTATTTAGTCATCTGCCTGCCATTATTCTTGTGTGGTTTACAATAGTACATAACGTATCCACTTAATGTATATAGGGAAAATAAGCATATTTCAGTTTCACAACAAACTTTTTGTTAGTGACTGGATATGAGAATAGTGATTCATTCCATATCGTATTAATGTATATAAACCTCATCAGGTACTTGTACATAACAAATATATAAGGAATTAGCCAGGAAAACAGAAAATAAACATCAAAATTGGTACCCTCGGCGCAAGGCATTACCTTATCGAGAGCCGTTCCATGGTTTTAGCATAATTCCTTCTATTTACCTTATTTACTTTGCTTATTTACTTTGTTTATTTACTACATAACGTTTCGTATGCAATGACTACGTTGTGGTTGGCAACGGTATACGTTTTCGCCACTTAATACCACGAGATACAAGAATCTATAGACAAATTAATTTTACTTTAATTCACCTCATATTTCTATGCGATACATACAGGTAGGTTCGCATAGCAGACTTTGTTTACTTTATTTTCAATACATAATATTTTATTTTGCAGAGGCCAGTTTACGGCTTGCAACAGTATGTGATTTCGCTACTAAAGGAAAAATAACATAACATTCAAATTTCTTTATTGAAATGTCTCATTGTCCGTAACATCCTCCCCCCGGCGAAGACCTTCGGAGCCTACACCCTTTATTGGGAGGACAATGAGACGCCTAACTGGTCGGCGGAAGACTCCCCCGCGCGTCCGCACATCCACGCTTCGTACCACATTATCGGGCCCTACAATTACATTTTCAACTTGGCCCCGTGGCCATACGTTACGTGGCAATAATCCATCCGCAATTAAAACGATATCACCCGTTTTAATATTTTCATACAGTTTCCGAGTGTCACCTCTAGGTGTCAGTGTTGGCAAGTACTCTTTTACCCATCGAGTCCAGAACATATCGGCTAACGCTTGCGATGCCCGCCACGTTTGTTTATCGGCGATTTCACACTCCCCCGCATAGGGTAGACCTGATGCTGTCCCTAGTAAAAAGTGATTTGGCGTCAAGGCCTCGGCGTCCTCTGGTTCTACGGGTACGTGTGTGAGTGGGCGTGCGTTTATTGTGTTCTCTATTTCGGCCATTAAAGTGAGTAATATCTCCTCCTTCGGTGCCCGCTCGTTTAATACTGTATACAGTGCGGTTTTTACGCTTTTGATCATTCTTTCCCAGGCTCCCCCTTGGTTGGGTGCTCCGGGGTCAATGAACTTCCATTTTATTTGTTTGGCCATCGTGTAGTCTTTCATCGCGGTGGTCCATTCTACAAATACTTTCTGTAATTCCGCCTCGGCTCCGTGAAAATTCGTACCGTTATCTGACAGAATCTTCTCTGGCCACCCCCGCCTAGCCGCCATCCTCCGCAATGCCATTATGGCGGAGTCGGTACTGAGACTTGCTACTAGTTCTATATGAATGGCTCTTATGACCAAGCAAGTAAATAACATGCCCCAGCGTTTCTCTCGGCGGCGGCCTATTGTTACCCACATAGGGCCGAAACAATCTATTCCACAGTGAGTGAACGGTCTGGTGAAAGCTCCCAGGCGGATTTGAGGCAAATTCCCTTTAATTGGTACTTTGGGATTTGCCTTTCTTAATTGACATCGAACACAATTTCTTAGTATAGTTTTCACTGTCGGTCTCACTCTAAGAACCCAATAGCTCTGTCTCAAGTTATTGACTAGCTGTTCTTTTCCCGCATGGTGTCGATCTGCGTGCTCTTGTTTTATTATGAGATGCGTAAGGATATGAGATCCATCCAATATAGGCGGCTCCTTCATACAATTTGGTACGGTGGCTGCGTTTATTCGTCCATTTAAACGAATAATTCCCTCGGAGCTCCATCTAGGATCTAACTTATATAATCGGCTAGTGCGATCCACGTTATTTCCTTTCTTCAGTCGACTTATTTCTTCCGGAAAACTATCTTTTTGAGCTTGTTTTATCAAAATGTGTTCAGCCCTTTTTACGTGTTCGGTGTTTAAACAGTCGGCGCGACGTCGGCATTTATCTATGAAGGCTATTACAACGGCAACCGTTCGTAGTAGTCGCTGATACGATGAGAACCTTGTGATATCTATGAGGTCAGATTTCTCTCTTGTATGAGCTGTAGTTTGAACCTCTAAGGTCTCGTTCTGCTCGCTATCAGAGTCGACTTCCTTCGGCCATTGGTCCTGTGGTTCCCTTAGAAACTGAGGGCCAGTAAACCATCGATCGCTGCTTTTTAGACGCGTGTTTCCTGACCGTGTGGCGTCATCGGCTACGTTATGCGCTGTCGGTATCCAGCGCCACTGGTTGACATCGGTCAGTTCGGCTATCTCACTCAGTCTGTGCGATACATACGGCGTGTATTTGGCTGAATCGTTTCTAATCCAATGCAATACTGTTTTCGAATCGCTCCACAGGATTACTTCGGCTTCGGTTTGATGATGTTGTCTGACTATCTCCTTCGCTAATCTGGCGCCTATCAAGCCCGCTTGCAGCTCCATTCGTGGCATGCTCTGAGCTTTCATTGGTGCGACCTTGGCCTTTCCGGCTACCAAGATAATGCTGACTTTCCCATCCTTGTGTGTGTTACGCCAATACGCGGCTGTCGCGTAGGCCTGTTCACTGGCGTCACAGAACACGTGTAGTTGTTGATTGGTACTCTCCTCGTGGTCATAGCATCTCGGCAGCCGGAGATTGCTTATGTATTTAAGGTCGTCGTACCAATCATCGAAAATGTTGGCTTCTTCATATGGCAAGAAGTCTTCCCATTCGATCCCTTTTCTCCATAACTCTTGGAGCATGATCTTAGCTGTGATGGTATACGGGCTCAACAGTCCTAGCGGGTCAAAGATAGACATGACTGTTCCGAGAGCCTCTCGTTTCGTGGGCGTTCGCCACTTTTGCTTGACTTCGTCAGGAACTCTGGGCATGGCAGTGTTAAATGCCAACTCATCCTTGGTTTGCTCCCAAAGTATTCCTAATGCCTTACTGTGCTCGTATGCATTCGCGCCGAGCTCTTTGGGTATTCGTGATTGATTCTGTTCCGGAATCGACTCTAATAAACTCGGTCTATTAGAACTCCAACTGGCCAACTCGAAGCCCGCTTTCCTATGTACTTCTTGTACCTCTTTCATCGCTCTGGCGGCAATCTCCTCGCCACTGAAACTATCCAGCCAATCGTCCATGTAATGGTTCTGCTGGATGGCCTGACAGGCGAGTGGGTGTGACTCCGCGCAGATTACAGCGTTTTCATTCCTAACACTGTGCGCCAGGAATGGAGAGCTCCGTGCTCCGAATATCATAGAGGTCATCGCGTACTTTTGAGGTGGCTCAGTTCGGTTATCTCCACGCCATAAGAAGTGCTGTGCTACGCGATCTTCCGGTCGTATTTTGACCTGTAAGAACATCTCACGTATATCCGCTGTTATGGCAACCGGTTTCTTCCTGAATCTAAACAGTATACCGCAAAGTGATTGCAAAAGGTCCGGCCCGTCGAGCAGCGCGTCGTTTAAACACATTCCATTTGTGCGTGCGGCTGCGTCGAATACCATTCTCACTTTACCCGGTTTGTTCGGGTTAGTCACGGCAAAGTGAGGTAAGAACCATAGATGGCTGTTACCCACATGATCTTGCCGACACCGTTCCGCATACCCCTTTTGTAACAATCCATTTACTTGTAGAGTGTATGCTTCTTTGAACTGTGGTGATTTATCCATTTTTCGCTCGATACCACGGAGCCTGCTCAAGGCCATATCGTAACTCGGTGGTAGCGTGACGTCATCACTTTTCCAGGGTAATCCCACCTGGTAGTGCCCATCGACCAATTTCGCGGTTCTTTTGAATATTTGTATTGCTTGCTCATCTTTTGCTATAGGTTTCTTTTTCATAGATATTCCTAGAGCATCTATCTCGAAGTGTGCCTTCACTAAATCGTTCAACTCGTCGTCCTCGTAGGTTACTGACGAGTCGCGCTTGATTTCTTGAGATGTGCGTGTATGCAATATTAATTCTCTATCCTTGGTAACCACGTTGTTTGGCATAGATCCGTGTATCACCCATCCTAGCTGAGTGAGTGATGCGGCCGGCTGATTCTTCTTTCCGATCAGCAATCTCCTCGTGATAATTAATTCCCAATTATCCGATCCAATGAGGATTCGCGGTCGCCCGTACTCATAACAAACATCTTCCTCTCGGAGCTTGCTAAGATGTGATAACTTCAATACATCGGATTTTATAGTTTGGTTTCCCAACGTCAGGTTTTTAACCGTTCGCGCTTTGAAGTGGTGGAATTCAGTCTGACTTTTGCCTCTTAACTCAAGACTGATTTGACGGCTGTCTGGTTCTCGTTGACTCGACGTAGCCCCGTGAATGTGCAGAGCCCGGGTTGGGCCGTCTGCTCCGATCATTCTGGCTGTTTCCTCGTCTATTAGTGAGATGGTGGATCCCTCATCGAACAGCGCGTACGTATTTATTTCCGGTCCGGTTCTCGTTTTTATAACGATTGGACACACTTTCAAGAGCACTTGACGATTCTCTGATGATGCGTGTGTTGATGCCGTGAGTACTGGTTGATCAGTCTCCACTGGTTTACTTAGATTTCCGGCTTTTGTCATGTGCAGCAGCGTGTGGTGCACGTGACGACATTCATCTATTCCGCATTTCTTTGCTTTACATGCAAACTTCTTGTGTTTGCTGTTCATACATCGGTAGCACATACGCGTTTCCTTCGCCCATGCCCACCTTTCAGGTACTGACATGGCTTCGAGCTTGGGACATTTGCACGTATCGTGTTCCGCTCCACAACAGTAGCACTCCTTTTTCTTGGTAGAAGTCTCTGTTGTCGCGTAGACTGGAGCCTTGTGGCCACGATCCATCGTCTTACGTGAATATTCACGTTTATTCTCCGTGCGCGTCGTTCCCGCCGAACTTTTAACCGTATATGTGTGCTTAATGGCGCGTTCCGCCTCTCGCATAAGAAATCGGGATAATGTAATAATTTCCGGCTCCGATCTAGTTCCGTGTTCTTCGGCATAGTCACACCATCTTGATCTAATGTGTGGGCTTAGCTTTTCTACTACTAGCCGCGTTAACATAGGATTTTGCAGGTATCCCTTTTCGTCCACACAATTGATGACTGCTGCTGTGTTTTGTAATTTGATAGCAAAACTGTTCATCTCGTCGGCGGAGGTGCCCAGGCGCGGTAACTTCTTCAATTCTTCGAGCGCGTGATCTATAATCATCTCTGAACGTCCATAACATTGTTCTAATGTTGACATAATTTCCGACGGTTCAGTAGCCGTGTGTAGAAGGGCGGATACTGCCTTCCGTGCTTCGCCTCGTAAGCACGTCCTCAATCTGGCTAAGTTCTCTGCAGTAGAAAATCCGTGTAAACTAGTGGACTCCTTCATGGCCGCCTTGAATGGTAGCCATTCCTCAGTGGCGCCGCTAAAGATGGGTAGATCTTGAGTCTGCCTCGGCGGCTTCCTGCCTCTGACCATTCGTTCCAAGGTTTCCGCTAGTTTGTCGATCGCATTATCCTTCGATCGCGGTGGGGTCGGTGATCTAGGTTTTCGTGTTTCTTTTTCGACAATAGGAGGGGGCGGCTCCAATCTGTCCCTTTTGGTGGGTGAGCGGCTCCTCCGTCGTTCCATGCCCGGTTGGTCTTCTGTCTCCCCCCGTAAAGCGCGATATTTCAGCCAATCTTGAACTCTATCTTCCGCGGAAATAGTTTCTTCCACGCACGCGCTATCCCGGTCGGTCTCGTCCCTTATAGTCGCCACGTCGACGGCGAGTCGCTTCTTGATAAGCATGGCTTGAAGCTGCAACTCTTCTCTGCGAATCTCGGTCAACCGTTCTTCTGCATCTAGCTCCGCCCGTCTGATACGTACTATGGTGCTCGCGTTTGACTGTTGTGATCGTACTGACGCCGCTTGCTGTCTACTCTCCGTGATGGTGGTGATCGGACGCGGTGGTATCTTCTCGCGTGCGGATGGATCGGTCACGGAAGTCGTTGTCGGTACGGTCGCGGTGGTTACAGTCGCGATGTTCGTCGGCGCGGTTGTTATACTCGTAGATGTGGTTGTTGATTCGCGGATTGGTGCGTTGACGGTGGACGGAGACGCGGGGGAATCCTCAAACACTCGAGGCATTTTGTCGATTGTTCGGCGTGTGCGAATAGGACTCCTTGGTGTAGTCATATCCACAAACGAAAAACAAAACACAAAATAAACTATCCCTACCTAAACTTACCTTATGACCCTAATTAACCTACTTAACTTAACTATCCTACCTCCCTAACTATGTAAGGAAAGTAAGGAATGGAAATAGGGGGAACTACCCAGCAGAGGGAAGTACAAGGTAACGGGGCGCTCGGAAGTCGGCTGGAATGTCCGACCCCATTGGCAGTGCCTACAGTCTGGCCCCCGCACCGAGATACGACCTTACCGGCGTAGTGCGCTGTTTCAGTCCGCGCTATGCGCTAGGATATAGACTGGTGGCTTCGCACACCACCACACCGCCTTAAAAGGCGTTAACCTCTGACTCCAACCGTTTGACACCGTTAGGTGGTTGGAAGTACAGGGCCACGGATAAACCGCGTTGGGTTTCTTCAACAATCGTCGACCAGGTGCACCGTCCGTGCTGGCTGATCTTGAACCCCTTGGCTTGAGCTCCTTTGCTTGAACTCCTTTGCTTGAGCTCCTTTGCTTGAGCTCCTTTGCTTGAACTCCTTTGCTTGAGCTCCCTATTGACTCCCCGTTGCACCGTTCGGTGTTCTTCCCTCGCTGACTCGTGCTGCACTCGTTGCACCGTTCGGTGTTCTTCCCACGTCGAGTTGTGTACTTGATCTGTCTGACGTGGTATATGACTGATACCCCGTCAAACCGCCGATGTGTGATGACTCTTCAATAGCCCTTGCAACCCCATCAACGTATACACAGCCCTGGACTCGATGGGACGACGAACGGCACCCCCTTGGCTTCAAAATATCTCCAATCGCTGCAAACAGGAACGTCCGGCTTCCAAAACACCACGGCTTGAGCTGCTTCAATAAACCGGTGACGACAGGACCACAACTTGTGAGGTGGTCCCGTAATTCTGCTTGAATGCACTCAAAACTTGCAGGCTGGCAGCTATCCGGCGACGACAGGACCACAACTTGTGGGGTTTCGCCTTCATTCAAATAAAACTCCTTGCCAAAGTGATAATAGTGGACTGTATTTCTTTCTTCATATGGTGTTTACAACTGTGACGTAGTTCACTATGCTAATACTTAAAAGTACGATTACAATTTTTCAGCTTGAGAGCAGCACGTAGATCAGGATGAATTCGAGGAGTGATTTTACAAAACAAACAAGCCTTCTTATCTGCAATTCTAATCCTCGCAAACGTGTACTAATTCAATTTCGATTTCCAGCGCTGTGATTGGCTGATCGACTTGTTTACAAAAATGATATTTATCTACGTCATCGATTTATATTCGTGACGTCATTTTGGTTAGGAAATAACTATTTTAGGTACATAACATCTATTTTACATGGTTCTATGTGTTTCTAAACATTTCTAATCAGTAATTCGACTGTATTTACATGGTTTTACTGAGTCATATTTTGGTATACATTTTTCACCGAAAAACACCTGTTTTACATGCAATATGGCTTGGCTACCTATTTAGTCATCTGCCTGCCATTATTCTTGTGTGGTTTACAATAGTACATAACGTATCCACTTAATGTATATAGGGAAAATAAGCATATTTCAGTTTCACAACAAACTTTTTGTTAGTGACTGGATATGAGAATAGTGATTCATTCCATATCGTATTAATGTATATAAACCTCATCAGGTACTTGTACATAACAAATATATAAGGAATTAGCCAGGAAAACAGAAAATAAACATCAAAATTGGTACCCTCGGCGCAAGGCATTACCTTATCGAGAGCCGTTCCATGGTTTTAGCATAATTCCTTCTATTTACCTTATTTACTTTGCTTATTTACTTTGTTTATTTACTACATAACGTTTCGTATGCAATGACTACGTTGTGGTTGGCAACGGTATACGTTTTCGCCACTTAATACCACGAGATACAAGAATCTATAGACAAATTAATTTTACTTTAATTCACCTCATATTTCTATGCGATACATACAGGTAGGTTCGCATAGCAGACTTTGTTTACTTTATTTTCAATACATAATATTTTATTTTGCAGAGGCCAGTTTACGGCTTGTGTACAGTATGTGATTTCGCTACTAAAGGAAAAATAACATAACATTCAAATTTCTTTATTGAAATGTCTCATTGTCCGTAACACTAGCTGTATATCGTTTTATACTCGTGTTGCAAATACGGCCATTTTAAAAGTATTATAATACTGAATATTGCGTATTATACTGTCACTAAAGTTGTATGTAAAATTTCAGCTCAATCGAATGTCAAAAAGTGGTTCTAATTCGACTTGCAAGATTTGACCTAAACTCAAACTCAAAACTCATTTATTCAGTTTAGGCCCTGGTAAGGCACTTATGAACGTTACAATTGACTCTACCACCGGTTCGGAATACACTTAAACTGAGAAGACTCCGGCAAGAAACTCAGCAAGGCAATATTTTTTTTAGCAGTGGATCTTTCTTACATTCATTTACAGAAACTTTAATTTAAAGAAACTATGGTACATACCTACACTTTTAAGTGGTATTGCTGACCAGGTCTGAGGGATGCTCTCTAAGTACGATGGATTGAGGTATCTATCTCGGTTTTCCACTATAAAAGGCGATGATAGCTCAGTGGTAGCGACGTCGGATTCCACGGCGAAGGTTGTGGGTTCGAATCTAACAATGTGCTAGAGCTCGGTGAAGGAAAACATCGTGAGGAAACCACAGCACGGTGGTAGCCTACTTTGTAGTACCCGACTGGCTGGCTACCACCCTCAAGTTGAAAATCTATCGCCAAGCACCGTTCTCTAGGTTTTGTGTGCTTCCTACCTTTGGCCACATCATCACTTAACATAGTGAGATTTTGGTCAAACACAAGCTTATCCTAAAGTAAAAATAAAAAATAAGCATACGGCCAATCTCTAGCATCATCATCATTATTGGCCTATTTAATCAAAATTCTTGGCCCTATCCCTTTTTAATATGTAATCGATATACTTTTTCGATTTCGATCGATAAACTTTTATCCTATTTATCTAACACAAAAATTCATTTCGGTATTAACAATTCAGTTTTATCATAACGAAATTGACAAGCGTAATCCTTAAACTTGGACAAAAGGGAGTGGCGAGACATGAATAAATTATGAGAGATGTCCGACAAAAAACTTGCAAAGAAAATTGTTAAACTTTTCTTATGGGCTGATGTTGATGCTAGAGAACCATGATAATTTGATGTTTATTGAAGATATTTTAAATTTTTCTTACATTGAAAATACTTATTTAAAATTATTTGGATATTAATGTAAAACGAGCAATGGAATGCAAATTACCATTAAAATTTTTGTCCATTTATTTCAATGAACACTTTTATCTTTACTTGCTGGCAATCGTCCTTTAAGACTTTTCTGCCAATGTTAAGTTAGAATAATTTTATTCTATTACCTGAGAATACAATGATATTATAAGTAAAAAGGCGTAGATAGGTTATTAGCGCTCCGAAAGCGGGAGGCTAAAAAGTGGCTAATTTGACCTACCTTTGGCCTACTTTGATCTGTGTCGCGTCACCGACACCAACGGATGCACTTCACGTACCGAGTGCAATTCAATGTAACAGTGACCCAAAAAAAAATGTGAATATCCCTAATATATATTGTAATTAAAGTTTTTATGTGTGCATTAGAGTGCCATTTCTCGGCCATTATTTAAGATCGAATCTTGTGCGTGTATCTACACCTTATTAGGGTTCCGTAACCAAAGGGTAATAATAATATCATTTATTTGCTAAAAACAATGTAAATACATTGGTCTAGTAGTGTACTACTCTTGGCAAAAACGGAAACCCTATTACTAAGACTCTACTGTCCGTCTGTCTGTCTGTCTGTCTGTCTGTCACCAGGCTGTATCTTATGAACCGTGATAGCTAGACAGTTGAAATTGTCACTTTAACAACATATACTAAAAACAGAATAAAATAATAAAAAAAAAACTAAGGGAACCCTCCGGTGCGCGAGTCTGACTCGCACTTGACCGGTTTTTACTAATAATATCATTGTAAGAATACATAAATTTTACCTTGGCCGTAGTCGGCTGACAGACAAAAGTGTCTCACTCAAGTAATATACCAATAATAGGTAACAGCAACTGGCCCAAGATAAAACACAATTAATCTACGAACAAAGTTCCGGTTCTTATTATAATAAACTAATTAATGATGGAGGCGAACAATTCATTATCGAAGCAAAACTGCCTTCCGAACAATAATGATAATGAGTGTAATTAATTATAGGAAGTTGGTTCAAGACGTACTGTGGGGGTGCATGGGGCCTCATGGGGGTGAGACAAGGAACTGCTCCGGTAGTTTCCATTTGGGTTTTGGAGAAGGCATTGTTCGCATCTTTTGCATGGGTTTGTCTTTGGTAGGTAGTTTAGCTTTTTCATCCCCGCGTTCTTGAGGGATTTTATCTTTTCCCTGGATACAAAGTGTCCCATGTTTTATTCTAGGATATGATCTACCTGTGTGCCATGTTTGCTATCGGGGTCGATTCTCATCCAGGACAATTATCTGTGTGCATGAACATGACTGTTTGTCCTGAATCTGGGTGTATTTAAGTATCTGTGTAATTAAAAAAGTTGTATTATGTGTACCTACGTAATAAATGGAAGGCAAGATTGACGCGTGAAAAGAATATTCGAATGTGAATGTATCGATTGGATTAAAATAATTAAGAAATTTTGTATTCAGACCACAATCAATAAAAAAAGTTGTAAAAAGTGAAGAAATAAAATTTTGTAAACCTTAAAAATATTTTGAAATGATTAAAATATATATATATTTTTTATATGTATCTTCAAGGTGTAAAAATTGATAAATATTGTCATCCTCAAGTAGAAAATTGCGTTCCGACAGCTACACTTGAGAGCCAGTTCCTATCTAAGATTTGTGTGCTTACTACATTCGGCCACATCATCACCTTAGTGAGATTGCGGTCAAACACAAACACAATACAAAAAGCGGTAATTCAAATCAATGCATAAATCCAACAGTAAATTTAAAATCGATTCCCATCTCTAAAGGTTTTATTATAACCCTGCAGATGTTGCTGATATCAGAGTAGATAGATACTGTAGTCTTGTATCAACAGTAGAATCCCACATGAGATAACTGTAATGTCTTATTTTAAATTCACAAATTATATTAAACTATAAGGTAGTGCTTCTCGTCGCACTTGAATCCCCCTAGCGAAGTGTAAAATATTTCAATATGTATTTTTGAAAATGTTTATTTAAAAAAATTTGATCCACTGCAGAAAAAAGTGCCTTGCTGAGTTTATTACCGGAGTCTTCTCAGTTTAAGTCTGAACTGGTAGTAGAGTCAATTACGAGTATGAACTGAATAAATGAGTATTGAGTTTGAGTTTACAGGGGATTAAAAATGTATAATAAAAATTAATAGTGCCTCATCAAATATTAATTATTAAATGAAGGTACACAAAAGGGTATGAGAGTGGAGGTCAGGCCGTTGTCGCGCTACTGATGGCTTTAATCATTATTACTTATAATTAAAATTTAGATGAAAATATCTATTGTCCTTCAACATTCGAGCCTGCTCTTTGTTGTGTTTTAGTCAGAGCGCATATTGGTTGAATGGCCAACGTTGGAACCAATGTTTGTGTGTTCATATTCTAATAAGAATAATAATAATAATTTATTAATTAGGAAGGTTACAGATTAACATTATGTTACATTTCACCAATACATAATATAGTAACAAAGCGAAGAGCTTCGGGGAGTTACGGATCGCAGTTCGAACGAAATGTAATAAATAATAGTAAAAAAAAACTAAAAAACGCGCTTTTATTCAAAATAAAAAGAAAAGGTAAAAAAATCAATAACTTTTAATTAAGGATAGTGTGATTAGCAAAAAATGAATTTTATAGTAAAAAATCGTGGGATGCTTTTTAAGATATTTTCAAAATGACTACTTCTACCAATATCTGTCAATAAAATATTTATAACAATTGACATCAAGCACTAGATTTAAAATAAGTAAATGTTGTAAACTCGGTTTTTCTTTGGTAAAGAAAATGATTTTATTAACAACAAATTTGATTTTCAAATGTTAGGCGATGATAGCTCAATGGTAGTGATGTCGGATACCCTAACAGTAAGGTTCAGCTTTCGGTGAAGGAAAACATCGTGAGGAAATCATAACACAGTTCGTAGTTCTTGACTGTCTGGGTGCCACCCTCAAGTTGAAAGTCTGTCACCGAGCACCTATCGGTGTGTGGAAAAACACAAGCTTACCTAAAGAAAAAAAAATACACCAACAAACTTTAGTAATAAAATGTTAATAGGCATAAAATAGTGAAAATCTTCCGGCCGATACAAGGGCAAGTATAAAGAGGCACACGTTCACTCATTAGGTCCGCGGTATCGTCCATAAATACATTATTGCGGGGTAGTCGGGAACAGGGGGCAGGAAGGGGGCAACACCAGCCGGTGGGTTATCGAATTAAAACTTCACTAGCAATAGTAGAGTTGAACAGCGTATTAATACACCATGTATAATTCGTGCGCTTGGACAAACTTGGCGTTTTCCATTTGAGCCGATTTTCGTGTATTTTTTTCTTTTCTCGAATCCTAATGTCACAGTCATTTGTTTCATGTAGGATACCTAAATAATTTCGAATTTAACTATCGTGAAATCAAAACGACCTAAACCCTATTTTTTAACGTTTGTAACATTAAATGCTATTCATATTCAATCTATAACACAAATTAATTATTTTTCTCTTTTTAAATTTATTAATAAGAATATTAGGGTACATTGCCAAAATATCCTTTAATAAGTATAGTCCATAGAATAAGAAAAAAAAGTTTTAAAACATATTTCCCACAAGAATATTGCATAGATCCAATAAATAAAAGTACAGGTTAAATCAGAAAAATACAATATTTCAGTAATGTAGTTGTGGAAATGGAAAGCGCCCGGTGTAGGCGGGCGGCGGTGCTGGGCGGGCGCGAAGGAGCGATCGAGGTAAGGGTACTGGCTACGTAATTAGATTTTCAAAGTCCGAATACACTGCTCGTACTTGTCTTCATAATAATGTAACACGATTTAGTGGTTTTGATACTTCGTCATAAGATTTTGTTTTCACAAGTATTTTATCTAATAAATTATTCGAGGCCTCGGGAGACCGGCGGACGGGGAGCTTTTCCGCCAACGCATCAGCTTGGCCTTCCAAAGAGGAAACGCTGACAGCCTGCTAGGAACCTTGCCGATCGGCAGCAGCGGCAGCCACGAAGATTTTTTTTTATATATTATAGTTTGTATATTTTATACATCCAATGTTATGAATTTTATTAAAGCTATTTTTGCCTGTAATTGGAATACACAAATACATTATGTATATTATATAGTTTAACTTTAATATAACAAACCGTAATATAACGATTTACACGATTTAATAAATTCTTCGAAATTCCCAGCAAACGTAACCTCTTTATATCAAACCTCATTGTAACAAACTACTTAGTATCACGAATATTTTCTAATTCCCGGTTGCACTGTATTAACCATTATATCTCACCCTGGTATGTGACTATAAAGCCAATGTTGGCAAATGCGTAAAGAATACTGATAATAATAGCAAGCTTCAAGTATCAAGACAAGTGAATCCGCACTCAACATCGAGGTATTGGATATTTAGTTTGCTTTGGGCCGGCGGGGCGGGAGGGCGAGGCGCTTAAGTCCAACTATAAATTAGGAAGGGTACAGTTTCATTAATCACCCATACGCCGTTATTATTAATTAACCCCCTTTTCGAACTACCTACAGAATTAACGATCGGCCTGCGCCCTCTGGTAATGTCAACTTTTAAAGATAAACATTGTTAAAAAATCTTTATAATATTATTTTAGGTCAAAATAATAGTTATATTAGGAGGTATTAGGTACCTTTAAATAAGTAACGGGCTTTGGTAACCTGACCTTAAACTGAGACAACAAAAAGTACCATCAAACAATAAAATATAGGTACGTATGTGCTTAAATTAGTGCGAATTCGTGTTTTGTAGATAGATCATAATAGATATTCACAAAAAAAGATTATACCACAAGTGACAACGAGGCAGACGGGTTACCTGATGGTAAATGACTACCCTCGCATACACGATCGAATCACATCGAACACAAGCAGTACCGCAGGTATTGCCAATGTGTTGCATATACTCTTTGTTACGGAACAAAAAAAATTAAATCGCAGAGACGCGTGTTCACACGCAGTGAGGAATGTAATCTATTCATTTATCTTTATGTATAAAAATCTCGTGTCATGATGTTTGTCCGGGCTAATTTCCGAAACTACTACTCCGATCTTAATGAAACTTGGCACACAGGTAGATCATATCCGGGAATAAAATACAGGATACTTGTATCCCGGGAAAAGTTAAGATCCCACAGGAACGCGGGTGAAACCGCGGGGGATAGCTAGTATAGTTATAAATATTCCGGGACAGTAATCACATACTCTCATTTTACCTACAACGAAGCAGATCTTATAGAATGGAATCAGTTAACTAATACGATATAATTAAAGGCGATGATAGCTCAGTGGTAAGTGACGTCGAATACCGCGGCGAAGGTCGTGGGTTCGAATCCTACAATGAGCTTGAGCTTTCGGTGAAGGAAAACATCGTGAGGAAACCATAGCACGGTGGTAGGGTACTTTGTAGTACCCGACTGGCTGGCTACCACCCTCAAGTTGAAAATCTGTCGCCAAAACACCTATCGGTGTGTTCCGACAGCTGCACTTGAGAGCCAGTTCCCATCTAGGCTTTGTGTGCTTACCATCTTCGGCCACATCCTCACTTACCATGGTGAGATTGTGGTCAAACACAAGCCTATCCAGAATAAAAAAAAAAAAAAAAAAGTTAACTAATACACTAGTTTTTAAATACATACTCAATCTCATATTATGTACACTAGACTAGCTGTCTGCACCGTGGTTTAGACTGAAATTTACTCTAATAATACTAAAATACCTTTTCTTTTCTTTCTTTTTTCTTAGGAAAGCAACCTACCCTAGCGGTCTGGACTATGCTTAGTCTTTTTATATTTATATAAATATTTAGCCTATGACACTCACAAATAACGTCGGCTTCAATTAGTAAAATAATTTTCAAAACCCCTACAACCTCACAAACTTTACCTTTATATTAGTATAGATTATACATATTCAATTCAGCACACAAAATCATTGTTTTGTGTGGGAGTCGACCCTACAACCTGCGTGATAGATAGTTTATCTTATCAAGTATACTTACTACCCAGACCGTCATACTTATAAAAATCTTGTCTTGACTGACCTACTGACCTGACCTGCTGGGTTTATAGTTTTGCACAGGTCTCTTATATAGGCATTCCACTGAGAAATGATTTTTCAACATTTAAACCCTATAATCAGTCTCGTAGATAAAGGAAAACTCGTAAAAATGCTAACTCAAAATGCAGTGAAAAATAAAAAGAATTAAAGACCAAAATGGCATACACCTGCAGACTAACAAAGCTCCATATTTTGATGACATAGAGCCTATATATTGAAATTAAAATATACCTTTACAAGCAATTCAAACAGTCTTTAATTTTATGAGAAATAAAACGTCGATAGCCTTCTACACACAATTCAACAACAAAATACCTTCTTTGAAAATTTTACAGAAAACTAGATCCCACTCCGTTAAACTTGCGGGAGTTCTTTCTTAGTAACAAGTTTCAGGCTTTTTAAAATGTTTGTAAGTATTCAATTCCATGAAAAGACCACACCCTTTGCACGTGGTCGCCGTTCATTGTGGAAAAAATAAAAGACTGTTGCAAACAATTTTATTTTCTCACATTGTTTGACATTCACGTGAAAACACGTGAGTAGAAGGGGCTAGGTATTATATCCCATTTTAACTGACATTAAAAAGGAGGCGATGATAGCTCAGTGGTAAGTGACGTCGAATACCACGGCGAAGGTCGTGGGTTCGAATCCTACAATGAGCTTGAGCTTTCGGTGAAGGAAAACATCGTGAGGAAACCATAGCACGGTGGTAGGGTACTTTGTAGTACCCGACTGGCTGGCTACCACCCTCATGTTGAAAATCTGTCACCAAACACCTATCGGTGTGTTCCGACAGCTGCACTTGAGAGCCAGTTCCCATCTAGGCTTTGTGTGCTTACCATCTTCGGCCACATCATCACTTACCATGGTGAGATTGTGGTCAAACACAAGCCTATCGAGAATTAAAAAAAAATTGATACGTAATACCTACACACTATCTATGTAGGTAATATTATTGGAATTTTATCAGTCCTAACAACATTATCGGATGGTGTAATAATACAGGCTGTGTATTGTTCTCTCAAAAACAAGGGTTCGATTCCTGGCTTAGGAAATTATTTTATCAAAAATCTAATGAATTATGCAGTTTCAGTATTCATCAAAATCCTTACAAATATGTAGGTACTATGAGTAATTATTATCTTCGTATTCTAGATTTGGTCGGTTAAATTTGACTGCTAGGATTTAAAATCTAAATTGATGATATGTAAATTACATCTTGTATAAAAATCATTCAAATACTCAGTCATACGTTCAAGTTAAAAGAATATCAAACAAACTACACTGATAAAGTCATATATAAACATACCGTCTTAGTTTTAAAATGAGCTATTTTTAAATAATTTCATGAATTACAATAAGACTTTTGTGGAAACTAAGCTATTAGCAGCCATTAAATTAAAATAAGTACACGATTAAACATAATTTATGGTAATTATTCCAACAATATATGTTAAGTAGATTTTACTTGTGAGCATACTTTTTTGTGGGCGCGTTTCCATTGCTTACTTAGTTTTATTTATTGTATTGTGTTTATCCCGATGTTAAAAATTCAAACCAATTTCACCAAAGTTTCATCGCAATTGGACGAACGGAGGCAGCGCATAAAATACGAATAAACATATAAACAAACATTTTTTTATTTTTTTTTTTCTATCTGATCCCAAACTAAGCAGAGCTTGTAATATGGAAACCAGATGACTGATATAATACATAGATTACTTTTTTTTTGTAAATACATACTTAAATAGATAATTACACCCAGACTCAGGACATACAGACATGTTCATGCACACAAATGTGTGTCCTGGATGGGAATCGAACCCACGACCTGCGGCGTGATAGGTAGTGCCTTAACCAACCACGCCAACCGGCCCGTCTAATTAGTTATATTATTGAAGATAGAGTAATATTATGGATAAAGTGCCAAGAACTCAGTTACTTGAATATTTATATTCACGAGACCGTGAGCCTGAAAATTCTTACAACATAAGTCATAGCGGTTTATTAAAAACAAAATTTTTAAAAATAATGTATAGTTAGAAGTGATCTGATCCCGCTGACATCTGCACACAACGGCGCCTTGCAACGCTGATGTATTGATGCTAGCAGAGTGATTTATACTTTGGTGTTGGCGACAAATCGCTACGGATTCATATAGTCGATGGAGAATCAAAGAACCGGTATTCTACCAACACACTATCACTTGTTTGACACACTACGTAGGAAACTATATACGTTTTAATGTTTAACTATTGTTGATAATCATTTATCATTTATAAAACATCCTATTTTGTTTTGAAATTCTTGTAGTTTATTGCAGCTAATTCAATATTTTTATTCAGTTTGGGCCCTGATAAGTTACAATTGACTCTACCATCGGTTTTGAAGACACTTAAACTGAGATGACACCGGTAAGAAACTCACCTAGAAAAAACAAACCCAATTGATTTTTAATCGCCTACTGGTCCGAAAGTCGACCATATTTTTTTTAGTCGTCCATTTTTTCATAGATTAGAAAAAGGGGTAAGATTTTTCTTCACGTGCGAATATAATGATGATTATAAATTATTTTTATAAGTATTTTAAAAGTAAGTATTTTTAAACAATTAATTCGTGATACAGGATTCGTCATACATAATAATACACCGTAACTATATGGGAACGCACGCAACATAATGAGACATTAACTTCCGTAATAAGATAGCCGTAAAATTAATATTCTTCAACAATGTGAGGTAGTGTAACTATCTTTTAATTATTTTTCCTCGACGCAATTTGTTAAATTAATGCGTTGAAAGACTTGTTGAAGACAGTATATAAATTATGAACTACTTGACTAACATTTTGGGGCAATAAATTGTATATTACAAGTTTTTATGGAGTCAGAAAGCAGCGAGCAGAACGGACTCCGCGTTGGTGGCCGAATGTTGTGTCTCGAAACTCGATAGATTCGTGAGATTGGCGTAATTCCTTAATATATTTAGAGACATGATTCAATCTACCTAAGTATCGTAAGTAGGAATATATTTTAAAGGCGTCATTATTTGTTGTGCTACGAGACTTTCAAAATACTTGAAATACACTGCTCAGGATATTCTTCACACATTTCCGATCCCAAAACTCGATCTATAAAAATAAAATAGAACCTACTTATTTATTTGCACTCCGTTGGCCCATCACTCATATACACACTAAAATACCAAACGTAAATGAAATTAGAACTTTACCAAATTTCAACATATAATTCCAAACAGTTGTTACAACAAGCTAGGAGGAGCAAGACGGTCGAGGATATGCTAATTAATATAACAAAACAATATACGAATAAGCTTTACGTACCTACGTAAGCGGTTGCAGTTTAAGCGAGTCCTATAGCCCACTATCCGACAACTGACCCACCCTTATAAATAATAGTGGCAAGGCACCCAAACCCCAACACCCCTTAAGGGTAACAGCTACCCTGCGAACTCATTTCCAAATTGCATTTGAAAACCGAATCTCGACTTTACAACTTTACATCACCACTTAAACTTCAACTCTATTTAATACAATATAAAATACCATTTCGATTATTATTCTAAGGGTGAATTTGAGTATCTAGGAGGAAGGTCATAACCTAAGAAGGGGGTTTTCTCCGTTCTGTACAAGCACTAACTTGTATAATGAGATATGATAATAAACGCTTCAGTTGAATATTGATGTCGACGAGTTAGGAATGCACTCGGCGTGTTTACGTTCGAGTTGGCCACTTAATTATTAATTAATACTTTAGTTAATAATACGCTTCAGATATTTTCATGTCGTACTGGTTTTATATATTCAATTTTATTTAACTTTAGTATTAAATCACGATTAGGACTAAATGTGGTACGGTCGGCCAAGAAAGTGGTGTGCCAGTTTTGATTTAGTTTCCTAGTCATCGAAAATTACAACAAGGTTCAAACTAAAAATATATCACTGAAGTTCAAACTAAGAACAACTGTCACGTAACAAACAGTAATCATCGTTATCAATAATCAGATAAAGATGGCAATAGAAGTTGTCAGATTGATCTGCAAGCGAAACTAATCTTTATCACCTATGAATCTGCAAGCGGCATTCAACCTTAGGGTGTTACACCACTTTCTTGGCCGACCGTACATAAAAAGAAAATCTTCGAATAAAACATAAGGTACATTACTTCTCCGAGAAAATATTTGATCCCTAGGAAATGTGGTCAAAACCACTGGGCAAAAGCTGTCTGCTAAGGGGTGCTGCTTTGCAAGGTCTTCTCTCAAAGTTTCTCTCCCTTTATGATAATTGTTATTTGAATGACTACAATTCTATTGCCGAAATGCCATCTATGTGTGTGACTTCACCGGGTGGAAATTTTGAGATTTATGTTGCGTTTACCATACTGAACAATATTATATATTATACATATTTTAATAAATGTCAGCAAAAACATTAGTCTCGTATCCAGTAGAAGTTGTACAGCATGACAAATCTAACATAAGTTTTGAAAATATACACAAAATATACCTACTACTGGAGTTTGAAGTAATTCGAAGGCAAAACAATCTATTTTCCCGTTTCCCATAACAACGTTATATATTAATAGGATATTAGCTTTATTAGTTTTATAGTATCACCTCTATAATTATTGTATGACATCACTAATTAATCTTGTATCACACAGGCTGTATAAAAGTGGTGGATGGACGCTATTCACTGAATACGTAAGAACAGAAGGATGATACAAATACTTCAAATCATGCCCATAATATCATTAATATTAAATTGCGGAGGACAGCTAGTAATAATATAAAATATCATTGACAACGCATTTCAATAACTAAAACTTTTGCAACTCCAACAAAAAAATCAGGGCAATTTTTTTTTTATTATTCTAGATAAACTTTTGTTTGACTACATATTACCATGGTAAGTGATGATGTGGCCGAAGGTGGTAAGCACACAAAGCCTAGATGGGAACTGACTCTCAAGTGCAGCTGTCGGAACACACCGATAGGTGCTTGGCGACAGATTTTCGACTTGAGGGTGGTAGGCAGCCAGTCGGGTACTACAAAGTACCATACCACCGTGCTATGGTTTCCTGACGGTGCTTTCCTTCACCGAAAGCTCAAGCTCATTGTAGGATTCGAAACCACGACCTTTGCCGCGGTATCCGACGTCACTACCACTGACCTATCATCGCCCTACATATTATTCCACCAAATACTTAAGCAAAATAAAATAGGATTCCTTATACAAATTCCTCATACGTTAGGTCATCAACTGGCTTCTGAGAGCGTAAAAACTATAGGATTAAGAAATAAGCGAATAGAGGTCGTTCCTTCATGACATTAGGCAAGAATGTTCGGCTCTGTAGCACTGCTTCTTGGTGTAGAGCCGACCCTCTGTACATATTTATTAAGTGGCATGAGTCAACTCCTGCTGATATTATACGGTGCGCAATTATCTTGCCTCGCCTAGTACTTATTCCAATTAATTGTTATGACTGCTTTAAGAACAAGCTAAGATGTCAGATAACACAGACTCAGACGTCCCACTTTGACGTATTATTTTTATAAGTACCCATTTTGATAGATAATCTTTAGCGAGTTAAGTACTTACATATTATTATAACGTTTTAATGCTTTTTGTATGAAGTGATTATTGTTTTGAAAGTTCCTTAAAATTAAACGTGACGATTTAGAAAAATAACAAAAAAGCCTAACGACAAATATTAATTTGAATACGTTCTCGACGAAGGTGACAAACTTTATTTAAAGGTTTTTGACTTGGTATCTAGATCTTTAAGTCATTTCTTTATATAAAATATTCTTCTTTTATGTTATAGTCACGTTATATTGTCACATTCACTGTAAAGTCTAGTCCTATTCCATAGTCCGGTCAGGTTTTAGTGAAATTGGCCGCTGTTCCACTAAAACTTTTCACGGACTTATTGAGACAACCTGAAAAGTCACGAAACACGCTTTCATTTCACTTCACTTGTGCACTTAGATTGATCTTTATTTGACAATACACCACCGATATTATTCAATAAAACTCAAAATATACTAATTTTATGAAAATAAAACGAAAACGCAACGTCACTTAGCAAGTTTTCGCTAAAAGTTAAACTAGATTTTACTAATGATCACTAATATGTTGTACCAAGATAGAAAACAGAGAAATCAAATAGGTAATGTAACATGGTAGTATACAAAACTTTGCTAATATACTGCAATCAGAACAATAGTGATGTCGGTCTACAATTAGCACTTTTATGGCGGCGCCTAAATGTAGTTGTGACTAACTATTATACCACTCTTAGCTATATAAGGATTGATTTAAGAAATTGAAGTGATATAGAGGTGTCAACAGTGACTCATGGAGTTGAGAGCAATCTGAGTCGTAAGAAGGCTAAATCTGTTGAAAGTAATTTAAATATTAATTCCGAGTAACGTTTTAGTTTTATAAATAAGCATGGGCAGTTTTGTAGCTGTTGTTGAGCATGAGGCTTTTGTGTGTTTCTGGAAAAATAGAAATCTGAAATCCTATAGCGTGATAATCTATTGCTTAGGTAGTATATCAGATATCAGGCTTCTATAGTAAAAGCTCTGTTTATTTTGAAGGCCGTATGTAATTTTGATATTTTCTTCCTCGTAATTTTTTTTTGATGTACAAAAATCTTCCTCAAGACTGCCGCTGCTGCCGATTGGCAAGGTTCCTGGCAGCGTTTCCTCTTTGGATGGCCAGGCTGATGCGCTGGCGGAAAAAGCTCCCCGCCCGTCGGTCCCCCGAGACCTCGATTAATTGTTTAGATAAAATACTTGTGAAACGACGAGCTTCAGACTCACACGGATTCATGGTCTTGACCGTAAAAGGCATACATTAAGAATTTTGACCAATACAGGCGTATTTTTTTATGATTATAGTATTATGATATGTATACTTGTGTATAATATTATTGCGAAAGTATTTTTGTTGGGTTTTCTTTCATTCACGCGGCAACAGATCAAAGTGCTTTTTTTAGAGATGCTGGAATTTAACACTGGCTACTTGTTATCCCGGGAGAGCAGGTAATAAAACAAAAGCCAAAATCCTTGAGGTCTAAATTAACTCATTAACTTTTATAAAAAAAAACAAAGAGGCGTCCCTTCAGCAATTAAATAAATAAAGCGCACGCATTGCTCTCCTGCCAAATGCATTGTTAATTGTAGTTTTTGTTAGCGGGATGTCTGATCCAAACAATTAAGCGATTCAAGTGCTGCTTACAGCTATAACCTCTCGTAAAATCTGCATAAGAAGCCAGCCTTAAGGCAGACGACTTGCGGTTGGCTGTTCCACAATGAATAAAGATTATTAACGATTGAAATAGATATTATTGTTTATATTTTATTATTAGGAAAACATATAAATCTATATAAATAAAAATGGATCTTCGAAATGTATGTACGCTCATAACTTTCGAATGACTGCACCAAACTGGATGATTCTTTGTTTTATGTATTCGTTATTGTTACGACATGGGAACGCGGGTGTAACCGCGGGGCACAGGGGGGACAGCTAGTAAAAATGAGATACAATTGTCCCATTGTAAGTTAGACGATGGATAGACGAAATCAAAAAGGTATCTAATTATAGTTGGATGGGGATAGCAAGAAAAATAATTCATTAGACTGAAAAAGTCTGTGTAATGATGACGTAGCAGGGTATTTTGTAAAAATTGTTTACTGTACTACTTAAAAAGGCTAAATATAAATACCAGACAATGGTAGTCGCATCGTGTTTTAATTCGGGACTGGTTACGTAAATTACTACCAAATCAACTTTAAAATAAACACTAATTAATTTATTTAAAACAGACTAATTAAACTAGAACAGCTAATTGTATTCAGGTTTTGAATAACGTTATATATCTTTACGCGTTTTAATTACAAGTTTTATGTTTTTATCAATGTCAATGGATCGCAAATGAGTGTAATTTAGTTTGGAAACATACTAATTTAAATGAAAAATAGGGTTAAAAATAGCTGTTGATTACCTTGTAATCTAGAATGAAGGCTTATTGGAACGAATTAAGTATGGAGCTGCTACAATGAGCACACAATTGAAGGAATACGATTGATATTTTTTGCGCCTTTTATCGCATAATCAAAGTTTATCTAGTAGGATACTAGAATAATAATAAATAAGCAGATACTAGAATAATAATAAATAAGAATAATATAGCGGTCATTGTAACAGGGCCCTTGGCTCGTCGACTCATTACTACGGTTCCAGATTATTGTTTCAAGTCCACACAATAGGATGGGACACAAGTTCGCGCCCCGACTTTCCATTTTCCAATACTGCCGACACAATATATTATTATGGCCAAGTTTTCCACTATTACTTTTGTAAGTTATGCTGTGGTTTGTTGCTTTGATTTCATAATCTGTTTCGGTTATTAGACGTTAATTTTAATCATATTTACAAACATGGTGTTGGTTTCTGAAAGTCAAAAGATTCTATGATCAAAACTATTTTTTTTTATTTTGGATAAGCTTGTGTTTGACCACAATCTCACCATGGTAAGTTATGATGTGGCCGAAGGTGGTAAGCACACAAAGCCTAGATGGGAACTGGCTCTCAAGTGTAGCTGTCGGAACACACCGATAGGTGCTTGGCGACAGATTTTCAACTTGAGGGTGGTAGCCAGTCAGTCGGGTACTACAAAGTACCCTACCACCGAGCTATGGTTTCCTCACGATGTTTTCCTTCACCGAAAGCTCAAGCTCATTGTAGGATTCGAACCCACGACCTTCGTCGCGGTATCCGACGTCACTTACCACTGAGCTATCATCGCCTTGCTAAAGGTTGGTATGTCATTAATTTGAAATTGTGGTAAGTAATAGAACTTATTCAGTTGCCTATGATAGACTAATGGTGAGTTTATTCCTGACTTTTCACAGCAAAATCACGTGTCAAACCTGGACATATTATTTTTATTATTTATGTTGGCAAGAAACAGTAAATAAGTATACAAAAGTTATGTTAAATAGACCTATACAGTATCGACAAGAAGAAAAAAAAACTTAGACTTGCTCTCAATATTGATGACTACCGAATTAATAAGAAGCAATCTCCTTGTTGTCATTACCATGACTATTTCAACCTGGATTTTTTTACTACAGAATATAGGCTCCTCTCAAATTTCCACAACGTATTGTCCTAAGTGTCACGCATTCAGAAATAATGATAAGTTATTATGTGTCGACAACATTGGAAAAGCACAAACTATTCGTTGATGCGCTATTTGGCGACAGTAAGTAATTTACAGCTACAGCTCTCTACATTGTATCTGTAGGAGAGTAATGTGTTGGTTTATTACGCATCTTGCTTTTAATGAGCTCTACGTGTACGTATGTACTTATTACACCTACGTTTTGTTGTAATAACATTCGAGTTGTTAAATTTTGATGAGTGCTCCCGAGACGTGATATGGGGAGGTGCTTGTCCACAACTCTACTGTAGAGTGAATCTTTGAAAGAATATAAAGCATGCTAAGTGAAGGGATTTCCAGAATAATGGTCATAACAGCCTTAGAAGCCGGTGGGAAATGTATAGAAATTAGGGATCACTTGTTAGTAAACATCTTCCTATTAAATCCAATTAGTAACTCGAATTACTAATCATTCACAAGCTAATCTACATAGCAGAGGCTCTCACACAGCGCTAACGGTTAGTAACGCATTACTAACTAGTTTAAGTGCTGGTACTAGTTTCTGGCGGAACCAAATATTTTGTCTTATTAGTAGACATCATGAAAAGGGGTCTGGAATACATTTTATCGAGATGACTAAAATTATAGTGATTTGAGTGGCTACGCGAGTGAATTTTGTTTAGTAAACAATTTCAGAATCGTTTCAAAACTCGTATCTGACGCTCAAATTATAATACTTTTTCAATAAAAACTCTATTAAGTTGCTATAAAATGAGACCCATTATATTATAATTAGAACCAGTTTTAAAGTGCCATAACTAACCATCTAACTAACCATTGCCATCTAAGTAAATCAACGATCACTTTTCTCCAATAATTTCAATATAAACATTAAAAGCTAGCTATCTTTTACAACCGATTTATAGCAATTGAAGCAACAGTTTGAGGGTAAAACATGAAGTACAAGATATCGGCACCGGCACTAGTATAAAACTATAAAAGATCGGGAGATCGGGAGGTGGCACAGAGGATACCGCTGTGAAATATGGGACCACCGGACTTACGGGCGCCCGCCCGAGTCTTCATACGTTTGAAGAGTGGTTGCACTGTGCTTTGCTTAACTTTTACTGTGACAGTTATTATTATTCTAGTTATTAGTCTACGTAGCTTTTTTGAAAATAGAAGGATGTAGATTAACTAAGTAATTACAATTATTTATCATTGTCATCATAAAAAGGGCCCTTGGCTATCAAGGGACAGAAGTGCCGGGAAAACAATAGAATCAATTTTTTAAGTTATTAAATTACTGAAGGATGACTAGTCAAAGTGTAGAGTATGCTACAAAATGAGTAAATACTGAACTGCTCGCGTGAGTTTCTAATCAAAAACTAGTCAGTTTAATAGATAAAAATCTGCTTGTACGGTTTGGCGGCGATTCCAACCTCTGCATACAAAGACCGACTGACTGACAATGGCCAATCAAGTTTGACGTGACATTCGAACAAAATAAAAATAATTGAAAAAAACTTGAAATCAACGATGACGAAATTTTCCATGTAAATATTTTTAAAACTTAATTAAAAAAATGACTATTTTCACCTCTTCATACGGTATAAAAATGCTGGTCGAACTTGGTACCTACACAAAATCTTCTGGTGGATTAAATATCATTAAATTAGTCATCTGAAATAAGCGTAAGGGTCGTGGCCCCTGAGGCCATTTTATTTCAGAAAACATTTTGTTCAATTAATCAATTTCCACTAATTATTTAATAGCACAGTAAGAACAACTCTATACATTTCCAATTTTCTCCTAACATCTTTTTTCTTTCTTTTTATCACCCACGTAACCGAGTAGCGATGTTCAGTTGTATCTGTCTGTCTGTACACTACCGGTTTGCTGGCTCGTAATGCACTTAACTATGTTTGTATGTCGGTCGTCTTTTGTTGTGCGGTGCGACCTTCACCTCGGGCCGGCCGCGTTTGTTTTCGCTTAGCACTTGACTTGAATTGAATGAAACATGAATGCTTTAAAGTTTTTTTTTAGGGTTCCGTACCCAAAGGGTAAAAATGGGACCCTATTACTAAGACTTCACTGTCTGTCCGTCTGTCTGTCACCAGGCTGTATCTCAAGAACCGCGATAGCTAAACAGTTGAAATTTTCACAAATTATGTATTTCTGTTGCCGCTATAACAACAAATACTAAAAATAAAATAAATATTTAAGGGGGGCCCCCATACAACAAACGCGATTTTAATAATGGCAACAGGTAGGCACTTGAAATATTTACAAAGTACTCAATTGTATTTTTACTTTAATAATAAATAATAAAATTGAAATAAAATAAATATTTAAGGGGGGCTCCCATACAACTAACGTGTTTTTTTTTTTTTTTGCCGTTTTTACGGAACCCTTCGTGCGCGAGTCCGACTCGCACTTGGCCGGTTTTTTATATCACAAGACAACCAGGCAAGCGGGTCACCTGATGGTAAGTGACTACCGTCGCCTATAAACATTAGTAATAGGAGTACCAGGCGAATTGCCAATGTATAGTACACCTTATTGCAACTGAACTGCCGGAACACACCAACAGGTGCTTGGAGACAGATTTTCAACTTGAGGGTGGTAGCCAGTCGAGTACTACAAAGTAAGTTTTAATAAATGAGTTTTGATAAATTAATGTTAAATGTATAATTGATTTCTCTTTGTTCTACACCATTATTTCGCCATTGGAAATAGCAATCTTTACTTATGTGCGGTATGTATGTAGGTTGCAGTTACAAAGGATTTTAATCAAAGGCCTTGTCATCAATATCTCTAGGTTCGATACTTCCTCGTTGGTCAGCCTATTATTGTGTCATAGACTAGAAGGCAATGACTATATGGTAGTGACGTCATATATCGTGACGACGAAGTATCGGGGAACGAAAATATTGTGAGGACATCATAGCACGGTGTTAGGTATTTTGGGCTAGGCTGGCTACGTCCCGAAAACCTATCTCTATGTAACTATGGGTGTGTTCACTTGAGAGTCAGTTGTCTTCTTCATGTCTGTCTATATGAGACGTTAGTCGCTTACTATCAGACGCTGCCTATTACACTTCAACAAGTGACAACCAAATAGGCGGGTCATCTGATGGTAAGTGAACCGTCGCCTATAGACATAAGCAACATTGGTACAGCCAATGTGTTATACACCTTATTAAAATGCAAACTGTTTTTCAATTTGAGGGTGGTAGCCAGCCTGTCAAGTAATACAAAATACCCTTACTCCGTGCTATGATTTTCTCACCTCCTTCACCGAAAGCTCAAGCCATTGTAGGATTCGACCCACGTCCTTCGCGCGACTACCACTGAGCTATCATCGCTGAGCTAAATCCCCTCAATAGTATGAAAGGTTTGATGGATACACATAGTTACTCGTATATGTAGACTTTTTTATGAACTTAATTAATATGGACATGGGAAGCGGGGTCTCCTATTACAGGCATTGTACGAGTATGCTTACAGGGAGATTCCAGCTGTTACTGATAATTGTAAACCAGTTCAATTTTACTGAATAATAAATTTATTATTATTATTCCCTTTAATCTTTAAAAATCATAGAAAATATTTTTTATAACATTGATCTAAAAATAATAAAATTATTGGGTTAGACAATAAAAAAATAACATTTTCTATAATGTTAAAAAAATATTATAAAAAATTATTATGGAAATTGAATGACAAGTGGTCTTTAGAAGAGTAGTGCTGCCTACATAAAGAAAACTACAGCCACAAACGTATAGTTATTACTAGTAACTTACAATTGGCTTCACGTAACAATTTGCACTAAAGTTATCATACAATAACGTTTGTATCTGAAAATTATTATTCAAATCGAGCCGCATTAATCAATGCGTCGATAAAAGAAAATGCGAACCAAACGTCGTGATGCTCCTGCGATTTATAGTGATGGGAAAGTGACGATATCGATAATTATATGAACATCGTAATGATTTTTTATTATTTTGTAATATAATAGGCAACCAATAAATAAATGAAAAAATCACCAGAAATACCAAATTAACTTAATATAAAGCAATCGACACTTTGATATGGAATTATCTCGATAACCAAAATCAGTATGATGGGATAGTTAGTATAGGTACATAAATAGTAACACACAAGAGTTATGTAATATTGTACAGTGTGTTAAAAACTCATTAATTATGATCAATTTAATATTAAACGCAAGTACCTCTATACATTAAAATAGGTTAGCTCCTAATGGAATAACTAATTTACATACTAGTCTAGATATTAAACGGTGATGTAATGTTTCGCTTTCATAATATAATTACAACAATTTATTAATCGCTAACAAGATTTATATCAAATATTCACATGTATTGTAAGTACAAGAAACTTTTACGATAAACCAATTATGTCTGTCGCTGTGTATTTTCATATTTATTAATCAAATATTTTGTTCAAGATTACCAAAACTGACAAATTGTCTGATAAGATATCACGTGGATAAATGTTCAAAAACCGGCCATCTGTTTTCGGTTTCTTGCGCATGAGTATGATATAAGTAGTTTGTGAGTTTGGATGTTTGTTACTATTACGCAAAAACGGCTGAACGGATTTTGATTAAACTTGGCACACACGCAGATCATATATTGGAATAAAACATAGGATAATTTGTATCCCGGCAAAAGATATGACCCCTTGGGTACGCGGGGCGGAAAACTAGTTAATAAATATAATACATCACCAAAAAATTGGTAACTAGAAATCACAGTAGCAATAGTAGATTTTACCTTTTTTGGAGTAGGCTTTTCTTTGTTTTAAGTTAATTTTGTTTTTCCATATCCAGTTTCAGAATGTGTATTCAGTAACTCTCAAGATTTGTAACTAAATGGTGGTGAATATCATCAATAAGTTAAATACATATCTCCACAGTCCATAGTCACATCATAATAAACTTAAAATAAAAACTCTATTCTATTAAACATACACTGAGAACGTCCTTCTTTTTTTGAAATAGGTTAATGTTGTTGAATAATTACAGTCTAAAAAAAAGTAGGTGTTTCTACTGAGAATTAATTATAATTATATTTTGCTTGGAACATCACAGCTTATCGATATTCGTAATATGGCCATCACTAATAAATTTGAAGCGTTCTCAATGCTTGCGTGAATAGCTATAGATGTACGAGAGCGCTGCCCGCGAGATAATGAAGTATCTGCACTAATATATTATAAAGTTCATTATAAACAATTATTTATTGTTAGCGCATGTTTATTAATAAGGCGAGTCGATAGGGACAAGCTACTGTGCATGTGTTTGTGACAATTAGGGTTGCCAAATGATAATTAATATTTTGGGTCAATATTTTAGAATATATTAGAATAGATATTTAGTATCGAATTAGAAATTTCAAATTCAGAATAAATGACTATTTAGGCTCTCATAGATAATTTGCATTTACGTATTATTTATTAAGTAGGTAGTTACTCGTATCTACTTTAATAAATTAGTTACTTCAGGTGATTATTTTTCATTTATTTTAAATAAAAAAAAATTGTAAAAGTATATAATAAGAATTTCCAAAAAAAAAATTACCTTGCTGAGATTCTTGCCGGTTCTAAAAAGGCTGACAACCGAACTGATGGCAAATTCTATAGCTCGACCTCCTAGGACTAAACTGAATACATTTTTAGGGTTGCGTACCCAAAGGGTAAAAACGGGATCCTATTACTAAGACTTCGCTGTCTGTCCGTTTGTCCGTCTGTCTTTCTCTCCGTCCTTCTGTCTGTTATCAGGCTGTATCTCAAGAACCACGATAGCTAGACAGTTGAAATTTTCACAAATTATGTATTTCTGTTGCCGCTATAACAACAAATACTAAAAACAAAATAAAATAAATATTTAAGGGGGGCTCCTATACAAAAAACTCTATTTTTTTCCCTTTTTTGCTCGATATCAATAATGGCAACAGGTAGGCACTTGAAATATTCACAAAATACTCAGTTGTATTTTTACTTTAATAATAAATTTAAAAAAATATATATATTTAAGGGGGGCTCCCATACAACAAACGTGTTTTTTTTTTTAACTTTTCCTTTGATTTTCATAAGTGGCAGCCCTAGAGAGCCCTTTAACTGTCAATGCAGCGAATATGAAAGTAAGCACAAAAGCCGTTGGGTTAGATTGTGCGAGCGCTTCTAGATTGCACGAAGCTGTTACCTTACTATTATAAATATAGAACGCGTGTTATGATTGCCTTGGAATAGGCTGTTCAGTCTTTTGTAACGAGCTGAGCTGATGTAGTTTTAAAAGGTTTTTACTATGCGAACTTATTTATTCGAATAAAGAGTATTGGTGTTTGTGAAGCATAGTATCTTAACAGTTGCAGTTCATGAACGGACTTGGAATTTTTTACGAGTTCTGTGACACAATATCTTGTTTATCCTTCAATCAGGGACTTCCTCCGCTCGTTGCGTTCGGCAGCTAGGTCTTCTCATTTTTGGGGGGTGATCTGTAGATGAATATGCATCATCATCATGTCAGACGTCCACTACTGGAGAAAGGCCTCCCGAAGCGAATGACCTAAAATTATCCACTATACTATTTTCAACTCTATGACCTTACCATAAAGAATTACTACACATTTACCAGAATAATTCATGGTGTATAATGTGCACGGAAATTATGAAGTCCTACAAAAAATTAAACCACCCCTGGACTCTTCAAGATCATCGGTCAAATTTGAAAAAAGACAAGTTGAAGTTAGTAGGTCTTCAAAAAGCACTTCAATTTGGAATAAATTACTGCGTTATATTTTCTTATGATCCATACACATACGTAGTTGTCGTATTAAAACTAGTTTTTTCTGTAATATCGTCAGTTCAACCCGGTACTGAAGTGGTCCATTCGGGGCGTTCGATAAAAAAATAAGTTCAAAAAAAGTTGCGCGCCACCCCTAGGCTCGACGAGTAAAAAAACAGATAAAAATGGGCCCAGCTCGTAATTTAAACGTCGTACCAGTTGTCGATAACCGGTGGCACAGATCTGAAAAATATTCGGAATTTTCATAATTACTTGCTTTATTTTTTTTTGTGCCACTTTTTATAGGTCAGTGTCTGAGTGGCTACGCGTTAATATCTGGTGGTTTCTAATATTTTATGATTTCGAATATATCTGTCAATTCAAATAAAAAAATGGTGCAGTAATTAAAATGGTCCAGTTTCCTGATGAAATATTTGATATTAAACTAGCCTACCTGCTTTGAAAATGATTTAGATAGAGGTTCCTAATATTTTCCCATGATAAAAAGTCCTTTTCCTCTAAATCCGTTCAAAAAATGTAACGTGATTGAGTAAAAAATATCTACACAGACATTTAGATAAACTTTCATTTTAAATTTCATAAAAACAAATATTACTCAAAAACACTTTCCAATTTTCACTCGATTTCAGTTCGGTAATCTATTTTGGTACAAGAATCATGGTTTCTTACTCCATCTTCTCACGTCTCAAAAAAAAGAAATACAATAAAAAGATTTTAACTCAAAAAATGTTGACAACAATTCCAGGGTGCAGTCCATATAAATTATAGAGCAGCCATTCGTTAGTGTGCTGCGTGAGTTCGCACTCGACGGTACCGTGACACGATAGGCTCATCATCAGATACAAAGTACCCGAGGATGAAGATATTGAATCACAAATTAGCAATCCCGGGATCTCCAATATGGTTCCGACGTTCTTACAGTTAATTTGCTCTCAAGAGCAACAACCGCAAAATACAGGTAGCTGTATGGCGAGTTTTGCACTTACAAAGTACCCTACCACTGACTTCACATTGCTTCAGGTCCCAAATTTTGTTCCATTGGCTGGGACAGGGTACCAATTCTGGCGGATCAATGTGTTAAAACCCGTCCCAGCGAGGTGGGCTCTCCTTACTGTTAAGGAGAGCGACGCCGGTGGCGATAGTTAGTCTGGTCCCGTAGCCCCGCCACTATGGCGAGAGGCGGAACACCGTGGGGTTTTAGTCAGTAAGAGTCTGATATAACCCAGCCGTCTCCACCCGGGGTGGCTGGGTATTCATGAAGATTTCCTCATGTAAAAAAGGCTACCAATTCTGCGCCATGATAATCAAAAATGTTGATTAATCATAATTTAACCTTTATCATTACTGATGGACGGTTTTACAGCTAACCTATGTAATATTTTCTATCCTGCAGCCACCAGATATAGCAGCTCTAATGAAAGGCCTAATTCGCCGACACAACTCTTGAATAAACCTGTCTGTTTTTAGCTTTCTGTATATGGCGATCGTTAGTGCATGTCGGACGCCTGTAAGCGTCCTAAACTCTGTCAAAAATGAATTGCGGAGCACTATGACGCCGCACTAACAAATGTAGGTAAGGTCACCTTTACATGATGATCGGAATTGTAATTGGAAAAATGCATTCAATGTTTCGTTGGGTTTGAACTGTCTGCTGTTTTACGATAATTCCTGTGTTTTATTTAAACTACGTTAAAGTCATTATTTTAGATGATCCAGAACAAAAGAAAATCGTTGTAGCTTAGGTATTTTGAACATAATCTTACTTAGGTAAGTAACTCTTCAAATACAAAAACCAATTGCCGAAAAGGATAGAAGATATAAAATAAAAAAGGATAACACAATTATACTGGGTAGGTATTATTTACCGCAGTCCTACTTACAGACACGGATATGACTTAGGGACCTTCAAGAAACGAGTCCTTGCCTACTATTAAATTTAAAAAAACTTTTTATCGTGTCGAAGCGAAACACACAGTTGCAGGTTTAACTGAGTACCAGATGGGCACTCCACTTACTTATACGTGACTTCACGATGTTCGCCTTCACGTAAATGTTAATGTTTTTTGGCAAACGGGATGTGAAAAATATTCCATACCTTAATAATCCACTTATCATATCAACATTCGCATATACTGACCCAATAAAGCGCAATAATACGGCGCAATAAGTGGATGAAATAGTCGTAGAGCTGGAGCACCTATCCTGGTATTATATGCAGGATCTCTAAACATAGTCACAATGGCTAGTCATCATTCAATTGTGCCGGTGGAAATGGCCCGTTTATCTACAATGGGACGATCATTTCATTGCATTTCTTTAAGTTTCATAAATTATGTATGGGGACGGGTGGTGCGGTGCTGTTTCGGGTTTTGGGCTGTTTGGGAACATCCGTATCTCTGACAAAGTTTTATTCATAACTGAAAAAAAATATTTTTCTTTCAATAAAATATGATAATTATCATTTATGTTTACTGTAAACTAACTGTAAAGGATGATATTTTTGGGCATAAGTATGTATTTTTATTTTAATAAAAATGTTACCTAATATGATTATGCTCTTATTCTTATTAGTTTACATATTCTGTAGAATAAATTAATGTGTTTCAGTTGTGAAATCTGACTTACCTACTTATAAGAGATTAGGTACTTCAAAAAAGTTTTTGGTTTGCAAAAATAATAAATAACATAAGTACCTAATTAGAATATAATTAACATAACCTCCTCCTTTTTTGATGTCGTTTAAAAAGTAATTACAAATACGAAATTAGCATTTACCGTCATTTGAACTGTAGTCTAGTAGAAGACTTTTATAGTCTATATCTAAGTTTTTGTAAATGATGAACTTTCAACCTACATGAATTATTTTTATATTTTCTAGACTTTAACAAAAGAAAATAAAAAAGAAAAATATGAAATCAAGTCCCAAATAAAAAAATGACGAAACGCAACTACACACCTAGAGCCCCTACATTACGGCAGGAAAGAGACAGAAAATGTTCGTTGTAACTGCATCACTAGTTAGCAACAGACAAGAAGGTCACTTGAGAGAAATCAGAGTGACCTTTGGCAATTGTCAGTCACTTGTTATCATTAGGTATTATAATTCAAGATCAGATTTAGGAGTAGGTAAAGATTAATACCACGGCGAGATTTCTGAAATTAAAAAAAATATGTTAATAAGCCTTTCAACTTTATTGGGTGGGATGTTGCCTATATTCAATAAAAAATAACTAACACTAACAAGTGTATAAAACACCTAAAAATACTTGTAAATAGCACTGTTAAATTCAACCATTTTGTAATTTAATAACAAAGAGAGATGATGTTTTGATGGTGTATATTTATGACGTCACAAACAAGTGTTGATATGATACAAATGATTTGTTTAGTTGTATTTGACATTTATTATACGTAATTTTTTTTAGAGGCATTAATTTAAAGGACATAATGATAGTATATAGGTAATATATTTGCATGCTTATATTAAAGCTAAATGTGCTGAATTTTAGTTGAATTAAGACCTTATTGTACTTAACCACATTTAAAGCAAATTAAATAAAATAAAATAAAAGTATTTAATACAAACTTCCATAAAAACTATCGTTTTGACATTACATAAAAAGAAGTTTTTTTTTTTTTTGTAGCTGGCAATCATCATTTTAGGATATTTCTGCCAATGTCAAAGTATTTGAAATGGTCTTGGTCTATTTGTCACAATGTTTGTTTTTTTTACATAAGTTTAAGTATGTAGTCAATACAAAGTCTTTCAATCGCATATATTTTCTTCAGTTTTAATTTCTTCTTTTATGTTATAGTCACATTCTCAAACTCACTGTAATGTCCAGTCCTCGTCCATACATGTCCAGTCAAGCTTTAGTGATATTGGCGGTTGTTCCACTAAAACATTCACGGACTTTTTGGGACAACCTGGAAAGTCACGATACACGCTTTCATTTCATTTCACCTCACTTGTGCACTTAGATTGATCATTATTGGATAAAACACCACCGAAATTATTCAATAAAACTCAAAATACACGAATTTAATGAAAATAAAACGAAAACGCAACGTCACTCTGCAAGTTTCCGCCAAAAAGTCCTAAAAAGAAGTTGATTTGATATGTCAATCAACACCCGTATTGCCAAGGGTAAAAACTGATAGTGGTGCTACTCGCTAGAAGCCAATGTTAATTATACAAAAGACTATAACAATACGAAGAAACGTGTATTTAAAATTAGAATGCGCAATTAATGAAAAATAATTTGACAACGCAATGGTTCTGAACTCTGCGTAGTGGTCGATTGCCGTTACGTTGTGAAGGGAGGCTTCATCCAGATCCACTGAAACAGGGATGTGGGTACCTACATGCTCATATTACCGTTATGCCCTTCATTTAATTTCACCGATACATTTCGCGTACCTTTTTAATACAGCCGTACTCATACATCGCATTTATAATTGAGTATTTTTATCGCGCCCTATCATTTCGGCCGCGTTTCCAAATAAGCTCATTTATAACGCGCGGGGGCTGAACAAAAACAAAAATTTGAATAAGGAGGGCATTATTTATCGCCGCCCCAATGAAGGCCGTTAATGTGATTTTTTAATAAAAAAAAATACACGAGCCAGCCAAACGAGGATCGTGTATCATCGCTTTTTTCGGACAGTCATTGTCCTCAATTTTTTATTTATTTATCATCCACCATTACGGTAAACAACGAAAGTATATATCAAATTAATTACTCTGTAAATTATTTAAAGTGTCTATTTAGCCCTAGAGTGCGGATGTTAAAATAGTTCCCGACCTGCTATTTCATGCTTTTTTTTTACTTTGAACACAATTATTTTAAGTTAAGCTTCCTATTCCTAAATTAAAAGTAAAGCGTAGCATGCGCTTAGATTATAATTATATTAAAAAAAACAAAGCGCCTAAAGCAAACCCTTCCCTCGCCTAATTAAAAAAATTAAAAAATTGCTCCCTCAGAACGCGCGTTGTCACGTTCCATATTCGCGCGTTAATTACACGTCATTCTTTTTTCAAAAAGCGCGCCAATGACGCGCGCAATTAAAGCTGTGTACAGACAACGGGAAGACGCGACATAAAGCCGGCATACACAATGCGTCCTCGGCGAAATTCGCCGCAGGGCTAGTGAAATTAACAAGGCGATTTACACTTGACACTAGGCGCCTGTTTTTCACTACTTTCTACTCCGTAGCTACCGCTGTACGTAAGAACAATACACACATGCTTTTTCAAATCTCTCACCATCTTTCAAAACTTATACAGTGCTGTTTGTAAGCTGCCAGCATGTAACTTTCTTTGTTTAATGTTTTTTTACACTGTGGTTGTGAAGTTAAAAAAGTGGCTAAGCTTGAACGTTCAGAGAGCGACTCGTCTCCTCCACATATCGTAGTAATTGTGTGAAATAAAGAGCTTTGTATCATTATTTTTCTGTTTTCATTTTAAACGTGAAGTGTTTTTATTATTTTTCTGTTTTGTTTTGTTATATTTTTTAGCT
Source organism: Ochropacha duplaris (assembly GCA_951361185.1). Taxonomy (NCBI): domain Eukaryota; kingdom Metazoa; phylum Arthropoda; class Insecta; order Lepidoptera; family Drepanidae; genus Ochropacha; species Ochropacha duplaris. Next base: position 3,409,271 of record OX592703.1, read on the forward strand.
CTTGTATATTTGAGACAGATCATAAAGATTCGTATTCAACAGGGATTGTATTATTATAACTAAAAATACATTCAAAACTAATTGCAGATAAAAACGAGCTACCTACCTATTTTATAAAAGTATAACTTTATACAATTTTCAAGTCACAGCCTGAAAAGACAAAGTACAAAGAACATAACAGTGTAAAGCTCGCGGCCATACTTAGAATTTTTGCTTTCCTTAGTGACAAGTCTTTAGACGTTCATTACTAATTCCACAGTTTGTACAAACAGAAACAATATCTACCTGTGTGAGGGGTTATACTAATAGAAAATTTTAAAAAAGCTATGCACCAGTGACTGTCCTTTGTGGGTCATTACCAACCTTTATGCTCTATGTTCTGTTACAAATTCAAATATTTTTCGAAATTTAAAACTAATGATTGTACTAATATTTGTAATACGCTTTTACTAGCTTGATATTTTTTGTTTTAGTTTACTATGTAGGTAACTAATGCGGGTTATAATTTTTTTTGTATTTTTGTATTAGTTTAAGAATAAAATTGTTAAACATTTGAAAAAAAAGCCAATATAGTCAGATGGTCCAAAAATATTAAAATAATGTAACCTTGCTGAGTTTATTGCCGGTTCTTCTCAGTTGAAGGCTGACTTCCGAACCGGTGGTAACTTCTGTAATTCGACCTTCATAAGTGCCCTTCTAGGGCCTAAACGGAATAAATTGACTTTGACATTGTATCTGTCGAATTTTTGGCCAATGTTTTTGATAAAATTTATAAGTACCACAAAAAATTTTATCTACTTACAGAAGTAAAAATAAATGTATTGCGTGCGTACTTATAATATCTTTGTATGTATGTACCAGTTGTATAATATCTTCTAGAAGATTTATAATACCAGACTGCAGCAGACAAAACCTATTGTCGAAATATAAACAATACACAACTTGCACAATTATGTAGATTTTATGTCACCCCTAATTGCCAACTTATTTAAAGAGGTTTCTGTTAATTTTCACCCTCGGAGGGAGACACCCTTCTAAGTTAAAGAGGTTTTTTTAAAACGCTTGTAAATATGTAAACTAAAGAGTTATTGAATGAAAAGATTTAAAAATCTTTGTAATGGCTATAAAGATAGCAAACTAAATTAATTTTGTTTTTGGTTAGGTTGAATGAAGAATAATATAATAGACATTAAACAATAATTTCCTACTTACATCAAATTTCCATGGATCTTGTATCGATTTATGTAGTCCTAACTGTTACGGTTACATAAAAACTTATTCAATTACCTACATACTAGCCGCTAATAAAAAAAACAACCGAAATCGAAATCTAAACATCAAATTCGAGATTCGAATTTCCAAACTATCGAATGAACCGAACGGAGGGGGTGCGGGGGCGCCTCGCTAAGGTCAGGGGTACACCACCCAATCCCCACCCGCTTGATCATTTATAATGCCAAAATGTTTTAATTAAGATGCTGTAAAATGTAATTTACATGCAAATTCGGTTTATGTTAATGTGCCGCGTATATCTGTTTGGGTGCGTGCTTGCTATCTAATTTTGCGACAGTGTGTACCGTCATTATCTTGGCTCTAATGAGAAATCTGGCGACGGCTTGATGTTTGCATAATTAAACTTGCGGCTCGGTACGTTCGTTTTGATTGTTGTCGTGATAAAACACACGATTATAATTCGTCTAAGAGCTTTAAATATTGTGTTCTACATTTAAATACAATACTTTTTTTTAAATAAAATACTTAAATCGTACTAATAATTACTTTTGATGAAGGAAAACATCGTGAGGAAACCATAGCACGGTGGTAGGGTACTTTTTAGTAGCAGACTGACTGGCTGGCTACCACCCTCAAGTTGAAAGTCTGTCGCCAAGCACCTATCGGTGTGTTCCGGCAGTTGTACTTGAGAGCCAGTTGCCTTCTAAGCTTTGTATGCTTAACACCTTCGGCCAAATCATCACTTAACATGGTGAGATTGTAGTCAAACACAAGCTTATCCAATGGTAAATAAAATACTTTTATTTATTATTGTGATCTTTTAGCTAGATTCTCTATTGAGAATTAAAAATACCAAGTTTATTTGAAAATGCTGATGAATAATAATGAGAAATTAATAAAAGAAAAACACAAATTGTTTAATTAGATATAAAACTTTGTGTAAACTTATCAAAGGCCGTAAAAAGAATAACTTAATCAAAACAAAACTCAGACATTCATTAGTGAGAACTCGAAGACAATTCCGCTAATTTATTCCAATAAAAAGGAATAACAACCCCCTCTAACCCTATCATCACAGCTGAGTCTATATTAATAAGTATACCTATAGAATTGAGAGGCTCTCAAACTATTGTACGATTTTAAATGTACACGGAAGTCAAATTTCTACTTCTAGCCATATTAAATATTATGTAAAAAATGCAATTTGTTTTTTTTTTTTGCTATAAAAAATTTAGATTATAAAACTACCTACGTAGAATATATTTTACATGTAGTCCACGTTTTCGGCTAATATTTAGCTATACGTTATTTACATATAGGTACATACACATGCCTTTAAGGCATTGTAAAAACGTGTACAATACATTGGCAATCCCCCTGGTATTGCTAATGTCTTTAGGCGACGGTAGTCACTTACCATCAGGTGACCCGCCTGCCAAAACTTTATGTTATATCATCCTTTTGAATTACAAAATGATTCGTATAAAAACTCGGAACTTTGAGCACCACTGGTAAGTAAATAATATTTTTTCCGCTTCAACCCTTCGTTGGAGATTCAATTCGGCTAAATAAACTGAATTATATGCTACTTAAATGAGTGTCAAGTCGCTTCGGCTTGCCCCGGGCGAAGTCCCCACTGGCGAGGACACTCACTTCTGCGCCTCACCCCGAGATTCTTCTGAGATTGTTGCCCTTAGTGGAAAACGATGTAAGTACATTTTTCAATATTTTGAGATAAGTTTAAGATACCTTACCCTTTGATATCTAATAACTAAAGATACACAATCAGCGACAAAAAATGGCCTTACCGAATGTCTACCCACTCGAACATTTGGGTGGTATTTTAATCTAGTAGCATTCGAACGCTCCGCCGGTAAACTTTTTTCAGTGCTCGTTTAAGATATATTTTGGCTAGCAGGTATGAGTCGTAAAATTATATTGCTTTTTGTACAAAGCTTTGTGAATAAAACTGAAAAAAAAAACTAATTACCCAACACAATTTGAGACAGTTTTGAGAGAACATTTGCTTTGGATTGTTTATCTTTAGTTAATAGATATCAATGAGCTTACCTATAATAAAATTTATTTATTTATTATCTATTTAGCAAAATATGCCTATGTTTATTAGGGATAACGTAGCTTTATAACGGTGAAAGAATTTTTCGAATCGGTCCAGTATTTTTTGAGCAATGCAAACAAACAATGAAATCTTTCCTCTTTATATTATTATTATAGTATAGATGTGCCACTTTTCATTTAAATCCGTCGTAACGTGATTGAATAAGAAACATACACACAAACTTTCGTATTTGATGACGTAGGATATAATTATGTCTATGTTGAAAATAGTACCATTTCTCATGGGGATAAATGTTTATGCATATCACAGTAATGATTTTAATTATTCATGGATACAATTAACAACTTAACTCGCGATTCCGCGATTCGATTTCTATTAGATTTAAGTAAAACAATTATTTTAATTACTATTATCAATAAAAAAAAGAAAAAAATACTTATATGAATTTCCACAGTGGACACAAACACAAAAGTAGGCGGCCGCCCTCCGTGAAACGAATAGGCCGGGCGGCGAGCTTTTCTCACTCTCTTAAACGCTCTCGCCTAATGCACTACGACTGACACTATTTGATACTTGAAGTCATTATACTTAAGTAAGATCTTTTATGATTTCAAAAACGCGGTTGTTGATGGGTCTCACATACATATTTCTGTTCATGAACATGTTTATTCTGCATCTGGGTGTAATTATATATTTATGTATGTATTTTTAAAGATACTTTTGCAGTGTATCGGTTATCTGGTTCCCATAGTACAAGTTCTTTTTATTTATTTTTTGTCATCAGGTTGAGAAGCAGGCAGATTGAGATTTGAAATCAGACGGCCATATTGTACAATTCGAGTGTAAACAATATAAAAACAGCAAAATCAACCCTGAGTTATTGTTACCTTATAAGTACTTGTTTATGAATACGTAAAAATAATACCTACTGTGCATTTATTTTGAGACTGTTGGTCGTACATAAGTAAAAGATGTACAATAAGTGTAAACAAACTCTACTAAAATATGTAACAAAACAAAATAATAAGAATATAGTGAAGGAGAAAAATAATACTATAGATCACACCCTTAACAATAAGTCACTAGCAAAACTCTAACAATAAAATTAAAATGAACAATATCAAGACTAATAAATCGCAGTAAAAGCGACAAGTGTCGCTGAAGTGGCGGCCGCGGCTCGGCATTGTTGCAACGTGTCTCTACTAATAATAATAATGTTATACATGCCATGCCTTCATTATTATCCGTCATTGTCATTTTGTGTTTGAACAATTCTTGAGAACCTTTTTCAAGGTACCTATATTCCTAAGTACGTAGTATCGTTGAGTGAGATACAAACTGCTATATAGATAATCCGTATAAATTCACACTGAGGATATTAGGTATAGTATTTGAAATAATCCAAAAGTGTGTCTGTCTGTCTGTTACCTCTTCACGCTTAAACCGCTGAACCTATTTAGATGAAATTTGGTATAGAGATAGCTTGAGTCCCGGGAAAGGACATAGGAACTTTTTATCTCAGAAATCAAACCTATGTATGGGAATCAACAACCGTTGAAACGATTTAGATGAAATTTAGAATGGATATAGTTTGATATGGGGAAGGATATAGAACGTTTAAACCGTTGAACCGATTTAGATGAAATTTGGTACAGAGATAGACACATTTTTACATCATATCCTAGAATAAAACATAGGATACTTTTTATCTCGGGATAACATAAGATCCCTCTAGAAAGCGGGTGCAACCGCATCTTAGAAATAATTAAGGTCTGTTTAGATTGTGTAAATAAATAAAATAAATAAATATCGTCGGACATTTTTCACACACGGCTATCTGATCCCAAACTAAGCAGAGCTTGTAATATGGAAACCAGATGACTGATATACTACATTACTACTTTTTTTTTTGTAAATACATACTTAAATAGATAGATTTTTCAATATCCAAATCCTTATCGAATCCTACAATGAGCTTGAGCTTTCGGTGAAGGAAAACATCGTGAGGAAACCACAGCACGGTGGTAGGGTACTTTTTAGTACCCGATTGGCTGGCTACCACCCTCAAGTTGAAAATCTGTCGCCAAAACACCTATCGGTGTGTTCCGACAGCTGCACTTGAGAGCCAGTTCCCATCTAGGCTTTGTGTGCTTACCATCTTCGGCCACATCATCACTTACCATGGTGAGATTGTGGTCAAACACAAGCCTATCCAGAATAAAAAATTAAAAAAAAAAATCATTTGGATATGTGTGTCTATAATACAAATTAGGTACTAGGAGAGTTGCACATAGCCGTTGTTAAGTCGAAAATTATCATTTAAATTTAATACGTTCTGTATGGTAAATAGAGAGAGACAACCCTTCACTTCAATGGGCGAATAATTTAAAATTACAGTTACAAAAGTATATAAAAAGCCCCGAACTCCATTAGAAACAAAAATAAATTGAATTACAACTCGATCGACATTTTCGATTTGGAGCCCTAACTCAATTAGATGGGAGCGCTGATGGAAAAATAAAATAAATAAGAGGAACAAAAAAATTAAAACAAAAAGAGTCCAGATATAATTTGAAATATCTCCGTAAATGCAAAGTGCGAGTGCTGTTATTTTATTCAAATGAGGGCGAACTTTTTTTAAACCCTTTCTCTCGTCGCGCCATCAAAGTGGCCTGATATTCAATTAAAAAAAGAAGAGCGGGCCCGCGACTGAAAATTAATCAGAAAAAAATGCTTTTAACTAGATCTACATTTTAATGAAATTATTATTGACGAGCATTATATAAATGGAAGTGCCCTTTTTGTCGAGATTGTGCTAGTAATGTCGATATGGATACACAATTCGTTGTAATATAGTTTTTAATTCCATTAACATAACGTTGAATGTAGGTCAACCTTTACAGAACCTTTACAACTCCAAAAGATAAGAAATAATACTATAGTGTAGCGTGGAGGCTACCTAGATTACATGGCCACAGATCATGGGTTCGATTCTCACCATAGATAAACATGTAAATACACCCAAACATAGGACAAACAGACATGTTCGTACATGAACACAAATGTCTATAATGGGTAGGAATCGAACCCACGACCTTGCGTGGTAAGTAGTGTGTTAACCAAGCACTACTAACCTAATATAGACATAGCTTTATTTGACATCACAAAATAAACAACAGGTAAAAACTAAATAATATCAGCCGCTCAGCACCGTCTAAACTATAAATATGTCTAGATATTCAGAGTCTGGTCAAAATAACACGATGCCTAGGGTATTCCATAAATATTCTAATCATCATAATCATAAAGCAGTATTTCAATATGCATACGAGACGAGGTCATGAAAAGTGCTTTTCCAGATACAGGGATAGAAATTAATTGTTGATCTCCATAACACGGTCGCGTTACACACCGAACCGAATATTAACTAGTGATTTTTGTATGTAAACAAATACGTGTACCAGTAATATACAATAAGTATACCACTATCTTCCGCCACGCTTCAAGTTGAAAAGTTGCAGATGTTCAGTTGACCCAATAAAAACAATATTATGATATCTTAGTACTTTTGATCCAGGACATAAAACCTTCGGGCGTGATTTGAAAATCTATCATGAAAAACCTGATTTTAAATGATTATAGATTAAACTTTTTATGCTCCGTAAAAAGCGGGTCATACTATAAGACAAAATTATATTTAAATTAACTCACCGACGACAATTAAAAAAAAACTCTATGTAACTGTGGTGAAAAATATTTCTCTTTGTCTCGATGTAACACCAACGCTTATCATTACATGACGGTGTGACAGATAGCCGCCAGAGTTGACTCGTCCGAACACATTATTATTCACCGTCGGAACGAAATGAATTCGTTTTTATTCAAACGCCAGAATGATATAATTAAAATTTGAATACAAGATTAACTGGAGAAAAATTCAATATCGAATTTGGTTTTGTTTCAGCTTTATGATTCGTTGAAAGGATTGGGAGCAGCTACTGTTGTTTTTCGTTGAATACAATTAAAATAAAAACTTTGATTTGAATAATTGATACCTTGAAACACAATGACTTTGGTTTTAGTTTTTCTAGGGAACGGGAACTCCCAGAAATTTCCACTGACGTAGAAAAACAGATATAATGAAAACATTAACATATAAAGTCATTGATGTTGAATAACTAGATAAACAATCCCAAGCAAAAGTTCTCTCAAAAGTGTACCAAATTGTGTTGGGTAATACTTACTTAAGTTTTTTAAGTTTTGTTCACAAAGGTATGTACAAAAGTCAATAAAATTGTACGACTCATACTTGCTAACCAAAATATATTTTAAATGAGCACTGAGGCATGTTTACCGTCGGAGCGTTCGAATGCTACAAGATTAAAAGACCACCCAAATGTTCGAATGGGTAGACATTCGGTAAGGCCATTTTTTTGTCGCTGATTGTGTATCTTTAGTTATTAGATATCAAAGTATAAAGTCTAAAAATAATCAAATACTCCGCTGACACGACGCGGCGACGTCACAACTTCTAACATCCGCTGTCAAATGGACAGGCTAGCATAAATCGAGAAGCCTACTCCCATAATAGTAGGCTCACTCAAATCTAAGCCTAAACCCAAAAGCCGGATTTCTCCCGGTAATACACTTAAAACGCCTGAGCTTAAATCATCGTCATCGTTTGTTGAACAAGACTCTCCGGTCACATATCAGGCCGGCGACGGCCGCCCCCTTCTACCCCCATTATGTCCCCCCAATGCCCCCCGATAATTTTCGGCCTAGCCTCTCTGCAGGCATAGATTTCTAGTCTCAACGTACAAGGTGGGTGTTTTGTGATGGGGAATGTACAACGTAAATACAGACGAAGGATATTCTGGCTATACATATATTATGTAGATGTAGGTAGGTACATACGTGTACGCCTCTACGGTATCTTTGATTAATAATAAATCAATAACAAGTCTAGAATCATAGTCCAAAGCTCTTTGTTTGTTTTTGGGCGTAATTAAGGTTGATATTTGTAATTTAAATGACAATAATAGTTTTAGTTTTTGATTGGGTTAATGTTACATAATTAATTAATCAATGTTTTAGAGTTAAGTTCACGTATTTAATTTTTTTTTTTAATTATGTACCTACAATAAAGAACAAAGAACATATATTTTTTTATTCCGAAGAATCAACGTATGCACACAAAATTTTGTTTACTGTGATTTTATATTTAAGTTGGAAATCCTAATAAAATAAATAAACTGTAGAGATACTCGTAGTTCCAGTTTTGTGTTTTTTATTCAAAAATGATTGATATCCTATTGTAATTCTGCGAACACCTTTCCCATTTCAGGCTATAATGGAAAACGTTAAAACCATATAAAATTCTAATTAAACGACTAGAAACTGACATATTATGAACCTGAATGTTATGCAATAATTTTTGTGTAATTTTCTAAATTTAGTTTTGGCTGTACGATGTGACTTTGTATGGCTGTTTCAAAACTTGTTGTAGATAGAGATACATTAAAATACTTTTTTTTGTAGTTTTCTGATTGTTTCAGATATCTTATTTTGTATACACTTAATGTGCCTTGAAGTCAAATTTCAAGTGTCTAAGTCATCTAGAAATTGTTTAGATGCTTGATGTGTGAGTGAGTTGGAGTTAAAAACTGGCACTTTCTTAACTCGAGAACTAAGTTTATTTATGGAATTTAGGATTTTAGATTTTCAAAGATTGTTATTAAATATTATTTGTATCTAAGTGATTATTGTTTTTGAGTTATGAGGGTTAGCTTGAAATGGTTCGTATATACAGGATGCCCGGTAAGTAGTATGACAAACTTAGGGTAAGATAGGCGGGCGGTTAATATCTAAAATAAAAAAAATGGTGACATTTTAATTGAGATCATTTTTGTATATTTGGTAGGAGACCCGCTACACACTGCTGGTATCTAGATCTAAAATCAAGAGGTTATTAGGTATTTGATCTTAATTACGATATTGTTAAATAATTCTACATAGACAGACATCAATTTAAGTTATTTCATCAAATTAGGTCTCATATTAGACAATCAAATAATGATGATAGACTTTATAATGTTCATAAATTAACGCCTATAAAATATCAGGAACTAGTTAACAATAAGATGCAAATTGAATGTTTCTGTTAATAGCGGTGATTGTATAATAATTTCGTGTTGATACATAATAAACAATTATGAGGTACACAGTGGCCTGACTGTGCGTGTGCGCCGATGGGAAGTCAATAAGGATTTATGTTAGAAAATCGCGTGCGGTCAGCTCCATTTTTGAGCTGAACTGGATTCTCTAGGGATGTCACCCTTATTTTATTTACTTATAATATTTTAAAACTCAAACAAAAGTATCTTATTTTTATTTTTTTTATATTCGATAAACTTGTGTTTGACCACAATCTCACCATGGTAAGTGATGATGTGGCCAAAGATGGTAAGCACACAAATCCTAGATGGGAACTGGCTCTCAAGTGCAGCTGTCGGAACACACCGATAGGTGTTTGGCGACAGATTTTCAATTTGATTGTGGTAGCCAGCCAGTTGGGTACTACAAAGTACCCTACCACCGTGCTATGGTTTCCTCACGATGTTTGCCTTCACCGAAAGCTCAAGCTCATTGTAGGATTCGAACCCACGACCTTCGCCGCGGTATTCGACGTCACTTACCACTGAGCTATCATCGCCTTATTTGAAAAAGTATTATGCACTTGTATTCATGTAATAACTTTTTTTGACCATAACTAATTCTAATTTTACTGTGACGTATTATTAAAAATATCTAAATACAATAAGCGCTATACAATTTAGCTATTTACATTAATATCTACTAAAAAAGTTACAACAAACGTCGCAAATAAGGCATTAATCTACTCAACAATTAAAATATTTGAATAACATAAAATTAAAAGAGACAACCCTATCTACACTGTGGCCAAGTACTACAGAGGCTAGATTTATTCCCGCAGCGTCGTGATTTGCGAGACATTATGATAAGTGGGCGAACGGCAACCGAGCAATTAGAACACCACATACAGCCAAGTTGCGAATTAAATAAATTAACCAATAGACGCCACGACAAAGTTACTGCGCAACGCTTTGTTTGTCACCCCAGTCGCCATGTACCGATATTTGACCAAAACTGACTTACTGGCCATAATTAAATCAGATATTTATTTATTGAATTGTCATTTGGATTTAACTAATAAATACTGTATTTAAAGATATTGTGAAGTGAATTGCGGAGCGTAAAGTTATGTGACATTGTACCGCTTGCATTTCGATTTTAGGTTTTAGGAAGGTATATCTTATTCATAGCAAATTATGTTCTATTTTATTTATGTCCATTTTAATATTCCCGTACAAGCATAACTGGATTCTCAAAAATAAACAGAGTCAAAACAAAGCCATTTGTTAGCTACACAGTAAAAATCTTTATTTGCGTTACGTAAACAATAGTCTCCAATGAAGTGAAGCAAGGTGCACGAAGTTGTATGCGTGACCTGCACGTGCGTTATCCCACGTGGCTTTGGTCGCACAGGAACGCGATCGGCTTCTTTTTAGGGTTCTGTACTCAAAGGGTAAAAACGGGACCCTATTACTAAGACTTCGCTGTCTGTCCGTCTGTCCGTCCGTCTGTCTGTCACCACGCTCTATCTCAAGAACCGCGATAGCTAGACAGTTCAAAATTTTGTATTTTTGTTGCCGCTATAACAACAAATACTAAAAACAAAATAAAATAAATATTTAAGAGGGCTCCCATACAACAAACGCAATTTTTTGCCCTTGTTTTCTCGATATCAATAATGGCAACAGGTAGGCACTTGAAATATTCACAGTTGTATTTTTACTTTAATAATAAATAATAAAATTAAAATGAAATAAATATTTAAGGGGGGCTCCTATACAACAAACGTGATTTTTTTGCGTTTTTTACGAAACGGTTTTTTTCGATTTCGACTTCCTTTACGTGCTTCACTTTTAGTGCGCGGGGCTCTGTCTACCTTTTTTATTTGGTCAGAGTAGCTAATGAATCTAGAAACCATTTTGCAAAGAATTTTCTAAGTAAATATATATATATTTTAACTTGCTCTCCCGCGTGTATTTACCCACTTTCCCGAGGGATCTTATCTTTTCCCGTGATGAAAAGTATCAAATATTATTCCTATCTATCCTTCCTGATATGATCTACCTGTGTGCCAAGTTTTACCAAAATGATATGTAAGTTTTTGCGTGAAGGCGTAAATCTCTAAATTTTAAGAGCAAGCGATAAATTGGTTATTTTAAAAAAACATTTCAAAAGAAGCATATAAAGTAGGTACGCCGGTTGATTCATTACGTCGCAATTAAGCGTCGATAAGAAGTTGTAATTACGTATGCTAATCATGAGCTTAATTCGATGCACTTGTTCAGAGATACTGGTGTCCTGGTACTTGTGCAGTCACAGCCAGCCTTGTTTATATCCTTAGCTATTATCAATATATTATTTAATTAAATTATAATTGTATTTGAATGTGTTTTTTAGTCGAATATCCTGTTAGATAATTTAAAATTAAGTTTTGTAAACAGAAACACATTCAGTAAATATTTGAAAATACCTATGTTAATATTATAGAATACAATTTAACTCAATTTACAGTGTGTTTATAACTGGGGAACTACCGTTTTTTTTTTATTATTTGGTTTTCAGTTATCTCAGTGGTTCTTTGAAGATGTTTATTATTTATTTTACTTTAGGATAAACTTGCGTTTGACCGCAATCTCACCATGGTAAGTGATGATGTGGCCGAAGGTGGTAAGCACACAAAGCCTAGATGGGAACTGGCTCTCAAGTGCAAGAACAAACCAAAGGCTTGGCGATAGAATCTCAACTTGAGGGTGGTAGCCAGCCAGTCGGGTACTACAAAGTACCCTACCACCGTGCTATGGTTTCCTCTCAATGTTTTCCTTCACCGAAAGCTCAAGCTCATCGTAGGATTCGAACCCACGACCTTCACCGCGGTATCCGACGATACTATCACTGAGCTATCATCGCTTTTATCACAGTATAAAGATATACTTTTATTGCGGTATGTCTGACGGTAGCTTTGCAGTGACCATAGAAACAAAACTAGCCATATGGATGGAACCGGGGGACTAGAATATGCTGCGGCATACATAAAAATTAAGGACTGTATCTCGTTTATGAATATAGTCTTTATGTAACTTATTAATAAAGCTTAGAATTGATCCTCCCACAACCAGGCAGGCGGGTTACCTGATGGTAAGTAAATACCGCCGCCTCTAGACATTAGCAATTTGAAAAGGTCTATTTCACAATGCCTTAACGTTAACTGACTCTCAAGTTTTATTAGGAACACACCAACAGGTGCTTAGTTATAGCTAAAATAGGTACTTTACCATCGTGCTTTGTTGTTTCCTCACGATGTTTTAATTCATCGAAAGCTCAAGATCATCGTAGGATTCGAACCCACGACCTTCGCCGCGGTATCCGACGCAACTACCACTGAGCTATCATCGCCTTAGATAATTAATGGAGGTATTTTGAAGTGGAAATCTTATAGATTTATCGGCGTCTAAGATAATTATTTAATGTTAATTAAGTAAGTTATTATCGTCGATATGTTTTTGCATTATAATTTATTATTAGTTAGTCACTTATGTAGTTTTATTATCTACCTACCATCATTACGCAAGTTAATCGCCAAGTTAATTTGCAAAACGTGTACAAAGATTACTCTGTACTTGGCATAGATTAAGTTACTAATGCATTAAATATTGCTCTTTGTTTGTGTTACTTACCTGAAGCTTAACAAAATTGCAGTGCAAATTGAAATATTTTTTACATTTCTCGATACTTCTTCTTTTTACTAAGGTCATTTTTGTATATTTGGTAGATGACCCGCCTTCCTATCTCCCCCTTAAGTTTGTCGTACTATTTACCGGAAAATCTGCATATAAAAAAAGAAGAAGCATCACTCACTGACTCATCAATGCCCAGCCTAAATCCTTTGACCTATAAAGTTGACTTTGCAGGTGTTGTTTTATAGACGTAGACGAGGAATAAGAAAGGTTTTTCGAAAATTCTACCCCTAAATGAATGAAACCGTGAGGCGGAAAGCTAGTTATCAATAAAGACATCCATTACATAAAACGTTTATGTTTATTTAAATTCATGCAATAGATATTAGGTAGGTACCTACTATAAGTTTGGTATAGGTACCTGAAAAAGGTCACTAAGTTATTTAAGTACAATGTGATCTTTTTTGTACACTTAGTAGCAAAATAAATAAATATGAATATAAAACTCAACACTGAAAAAATAGCATATTTCAATATGGACAGTTTCAAAAATATCAAAATCCATTAATTATCGTTATCACATAGCGAAGCACTAATTGAAACAATAAAAGCGGTGAAATTCACATGTACCCTTTCAATATTGACACCGCAAATTGTCCGTAGGAAGGCCGACTATGAACTATTCGACGTCCATTAAAAATTAACCGTTATATGATATTAATACACCTCAAAGCAACGATCAGGCCAGCCAGAAATAAATTGAACATCAGTATGGACGTCAATATTGTTATCGTCTTTAATAACGCGGTAACTAACACTTAGCGTTTTTGTTTCATTAAGGGTTAGTTGAGCTTGAGCTTTCGGTGAAGGAAAACGTCGTGAGGAAACCATTGCACGGTGGTAGGGGACTTTGTAGTACCCGACTGGCTGGCTACCACCCTCAAGTTGAAAATCTGTCGCCAAACACCTATCGGTGTGTTCCGACAGCTGCACTTGAGAGCCAGTTCCCATGTAGGTTTTGTGTGCTTACCACCTTCGGCCACATCATCACATAACATGGAGATTGTGGTCAAACACAAGCTTATCCAGAATAAAAAAATAAAAAGTTGGGAAATTGTTATTTTTTATATTTCGGAAAGTATTGAGTAGATATAGCTTAAAAGATATCAAAACATTATGTACTTTTTTTTCTACCATGTTTCAATAATATCTGTCCAGCCGCTTTGGCGTGATTGAGCAAAAACAAACAACTAAACTTACAAACATACAAACTTTAATATTTAAATCTAATATTAGTAGGATAAGTAAGAAGATCACCAAAAAAGCAAATCCCGCGTTGTGTCTCTCAACAGTACGGCAATGGTTCACTTGTAAATGCATCGTGGCCTCGTATAAATTCATTACCACCACGGCGGCACGACAGGCTAGCCCCACAGCTCGCTCCTCACTATTAACTGACAAACATTGGAAACGCATCCGCATTGACGGCTGCTCAAAGCATTGATTACCAATATTAAACGCGATTGTCCAAATGTTGTATTTTTGTTGCATTTGCGATGAAGCTTTAACAGATTTCCATGCATAGGTACTATTTTGTGTTGACTTATTTTCGGGTGAGCGTTGTTTAAATGCATTTTTTCATTCGGATTTTTTTGTTGACTGCTTTGTAAAAAAAAAATACTGGTAGCGAAATAAACAAGTCTAATCTCAAATCATTTCAGTAATATTTTGTTTAGAACTAAATGAAGCATAAAATAGGATATTACTCAGGTAAGATTCAAAATCTAAGCGAATAAGTAAAGAGTAGGCTTTGCTAAGTTATCATAAAACTTACTATTATAACTTTTTGATTTGGTGCCATCGTCACCGTTCTGACATTGCGGAATGAGCTACATTCCCTCAGCGCTATGACATGGGGTTTATCAAAAAAGGCGTAAAAAGAGCTCTCCAAGGTCGGCAACACATCGGCAATTACCCTGGTATTGCAAATGTCCATAGGCGGCTGAGACGACTTACCATCAGGTGGAACGTCTGCCTGCTTGTAAACCTGATGACATAAAAAAAACAACTAACAAATATCAACTATAAAAAGAAATGGAAGAATCAAAAAACTCAAAGCTATGTTCAAAGAACACGCAGATTCCATAAACAACTGAACTGTCGCAGACCATTAAAACAATCCGATGTATTCATAAAAGCGGCAACGGTCATCGACCGCAAAAAACTATCGAGAACTGAATAGAAAAAAAATAAACAAAAATGTTGTGCACACTCAAAAAGAGCGCAGATTGTCGCGGTTTGGGCCCCTGCGCCCCTGCGCCCGGGCCGTTATTAATTCTTGGGCAGCCGGACTGGACGGACCGCAACGGACAATTGAAAAATAAAATAACTATCATTCATTTGCGATGGAATCATATTTATCGGGGTAGCTTCACTCTATGGATTAATGAGAACGTAATATTAAAATCTATTGGTTTCGGTGTTTCTTTTTACGTGGTTGGTTCCGTTTGGGTTAGGTAGGCCATAGATAGCGAAGGTAACCAATTACCACCGACATTTAGAAATCTATTTCTCATGACTGTAATATTTTTTTAATCTCTTTTTCACGGGAATTAGTTGTAAACTATGCTCATTGATTAATTGAATTTAATAGTAATAAGTTAAGTATTCAATAAAAAAACCGGTCAAGTGCGAATCGGACTCGCGCACCGAGGGTTCCGTAATGGAGTCTCGCGAATTGTTTTCATTTTTTTTTGATAATGTTTTCGATTACCTTATTTGAGGTTGGTGCCAATTAAGCTAGACCTCTAAATTGTATGAGCGCCGATACAACTCAGAGGTCTATCTTAATTGGTGATTCTATGTATGTATGGGGATACCCTTTAATTTTCAACTTTTTTTACTTTTTTGAATTTTTCCTTTATTTGTGCTGTAACGATGACCTTGCTTTTTGCCAAAATTCGTGATTCTAGGTCAACGGGAACTACCATATAGGTTTTCGACCCAAAAACTATAGGGTACTTCCAGTTGACCTAGAATTGAAATTTTGGTTAAAAGCATGGTCTTACAGCACAAGTAAAGGCAAAAATACGAAAAATAAAAAAAGTTGAAAATTAAGGAACATTTTGGTACTTACAAGTTTTCGTGAAAATCTAAATTTGCCCATATCTTTTTATCGTGTTGACTCAGGACCATGATTTTTATACACCTAATAGAGACTATAGACCTCATATCTGGTATAAATTTCAACTTGCTAGGTCCACCCGTTCCTGAGATAATCGGTGGTGACACACGGACAGACGGACAGACGGACAGACGGACAGACGGACAGACGGACAGACGGACAGACGGACAGACAGACAGACGGACAAGAAAGTGATCTTATAAGGGTTCCTTTTGTTACTTTTTGAAGTACGGTCCCTAAAAATTATGAAGTCATCTTTTAAATTTGATAAAACATCCATTTATCCATCCATAACATAATTTAATATTAACAATCCAGGAAAGTTGCAAACCACTTTCATTTATTAATGTAAAGCGAAATCGAACCCTTACCTTCTGAAGGCTGTACCGCGCCACCGTAGGGCGTCGATACTTTTTCACGATTTTGTAAATAATTAAGTATAAAACCAGAAAACGTCATATCCATTCGGCGCCGGACACTGAGTGGAAAGCGCGATTGATTATTCTTACTTTAAATGAAATCATATATGGTAATTATATTCGTATGGAAACAACAATAAGGGTACTACATTGTTTACATCATCCTATATGTATATTAACCCGTTCTTAAGGCTCTATTTATTTATTACGCAAGACAATTTAGGTGGGAGGGGGGTCGAACATGTCTTATTTTTTCATACAAAGGGGTGGTAGTATTGATAGGTCTTACGTAAGATCACTAAAATGCGCAAAGCTAAGATTACACTTTGAAAAACGTATAAGCATTAGATTTTACGATAAAACCAAAGTTGATTATTACTAAAAAAAATAAAAATTATTAGTACTATACTTACTTAGTATTGTACTTACAAAGCAAAGGTTTCTGAAAATTGTTTCTTTAAAAAAATTCAAACAAATCAGTTTAATTTTTCCTTTAGATTCTTACATATAATAAATATTAAGCAGGCGGGTCGAAAACTGTCAAAAATCGTCTTATGTAATAAATGAATGGAGCCTTAGTGCTGGTTTCTTGTCAGTATATATGTGACAGTTATATTTTATTCTATTTTGACATAATAAATAGACTATTGTACTGTAAGTCGCCTATTTGAATAAAAATAATCATTTTCATTGTGGATGATGATGATGGTTTGATAGCTAAAGGAGTTTTATTATTTCTATAATTATTACTATCATATAACATAACATACACATAATAAACAGCCTATCGTGGATGATCACTATTTTCAGTGAATCGCAATTTCGCTCAACCTCGAAATTGGTAATTTTTTAGATAGGTAGCTAAAGGAGTTTTATTATTAGCTCATGTTTTATTGTCACCAAGCATATAACTACCAGTGTATTCTAACAGCTGCTATCTAAAGAAAAAAACAGTTTATGAAATCAGTTTGCAGTGTTATTAAATTACATAGCCTAATTTCAAACAAAATCTTTTTAAAATAACTTTTAAGGTTGGTATAAAAAGGTGTGGAACCGAAAGAAAAACAATTGTTATTCAATTAATAAAATGTACCCAAACGTAATGACGTAGGATGGACGTAGGTATATTTTCGAAAACAGAAGGAAACCTCAGAAAATTAACCTGTTTCGAAAGAATACTTTTCAATGTTTCTTTACGAAGAATACTTTTTATGTACCATTAATAATTCTATTACGGGCGGCCATTTGTGTGGTTTTAAGAAAAAAATTAAGAAAAAACTGTAAAATGGTTGAAAGAAAAACAATGTAAAGATACGTAACTATTATAGTAATGAAGAGAAGATTGCCCTGGTACCACCTTTATGTTCAAAAAGGAACTCTTTAAACAAACGCATACGGTTGCTACGGAAAGCTCAAGCTCATTGTAGGATTCGAACCCACGACCCTCCCACCGACGTCACTACCACTGAGCTATCATCGCCTTTAATATTTTTCTTTTATTGATAACACCAAAGATCGTCAATAGCTGTCAATGAAAAACGAAAATCGGTTGACAAACAGAAGTGGATAATGATATGTAGATATTTATGTGTGTATCAAAGGCTGCATGTTATTTCTTACTAATTTAATATATTTCTAAGGATGAGAATATAATTATTTTATTTACAACAAATGTACAAAATATACAAGCAAATGTACAACTATAATATATAAAAAAACTTCTTCGAGGCTGCCGCTGCTGCCGATCGGCAAGGTTCCCAGAAGGCTGGCAGCGTTTCCTCTTTGGATGGCCAAGCTGATGCGTTGGTGGAAAAAGCTCCCCGCCCGCCGGTCACCCGAGGCCTCGATTAATTTTTTACATAAAATATTTGCGAAACGACGAGTTTCAGACCCCCACGGACCCATGGTCTCAACCGCAAAAGGCATGAATGCATTATATAAAACATTAGCTTTCTGCACTACTTCTCAATATAGAATTTAACTGTGCCAAGATGTCCTCCGTGCGCGTAGTTTTAGTAAGGGTACTTACGAAGTTTATTCTTCACGTTTTTACTTATAGGACAGGAATCGATGAAGTTAGAACTGTTGGATGACAACTGCACAAGGCTGTGGGTGCCAGGTGGTGAGCCAATCGCAAACGTTGGCTAGCAAACATTATACAGCCAAATACAGATGCCCTTTAAATAAGATTTAGTTTTAATGTATAATAAAACGGGACCGGGTAAGTGCACTGATAATAATGAATAATTCAAAACGCAAGTATCTGGTACACGCCGGCCGACCAGTATTATTGCGTGGGACTGTTTTATTCAAATTCAGACTTATTAAACTTATCTGTACCTTCTGAATTAATTAAGTAAACTATCTCTAATTAGGGATTCGTTATCGAAATCTTAATTTAATTCATATTACCTACTCAATGATACTAGCTTTTGTGACCGCGAGGTATTTATCGCGGAATTATTTATTTTAGCCGACTTCTCTATCTACAGACAAACAGACATAAAGTCATATTTTTAATTAGCTGAAGTAAACTGACAGTTACGAGCGCAATGTGATGAAGATTAGATATGGTTTGACCATATCCCTCTTTAATATATAGTAAATCTAATGTCAGCGATTACACATAATTATTCTCATTCATTTTTTGGGAAATAATTTCTGAGTAACCAAATATTTATTACAACTGTCAAATCACTCCAGCTAAATGAAAATCCAACTTAAACAATTTTCGCATTTGCAATATTTGTATGAATTATTAGTATTGATCGTTGGCTAATCCGGTAAGTAGTAGGTACGACAAACTTACTGTTACAGACATTACGGATTTCGTCTATGATTCTTGTCAGAAACAATTGTAATGGTAACAGGTAAGAAAGACTAGAGCATCTCGGAATTTAGGCGGTTTTCTACCACAGGTTGACGGCAATTTTCTTTTGCACGAATGAATCCGTAAAAATAGCTTGATCGATAAAATTTTAGTTTTGGCGAATGATAATTCTCTACTAGATATTAAAATCTTTAATACAAACATTTAAGGATAATGGCTACTTTTCTATGGCACTATTTTATCATATTATTTCCTAGCTATTCTGCAACTACCTGAATAAATATGCAATATGAATATTAAATTATTAAAATGCACCAAATGCCTCAGCTCAGTTGCTAAACCCTATCTATCATTTAAAATAGAATAGTGCACTTACAAAAAACCTAAATCGTGACTTATTCATACATCGCAACAAACAAGCCCTGTCTGTCAAGCAAATCTGTCACTTATTGCGAGCGAGACAACCGCTTTCGCCGCATTAACATTTTATTAACATTTCCCGTGCGTCATTAGGGTTGAAATTTGAATATCTACAGATCGGAAATGCACAAATTAAGCGAGTGATCTGTTGCCAGTAATGAGCTGAAAGGAACGTAATGATGGGACTCTGGAGGAACAAAACAACACTCTTGCTTACCTCAGCGGGTCGGGGTAACGAACACTGCTCGCACTTTGTGGAGGAGGACCTTTAACAAATAGCCATTTCCTTTGTTATAATATTATCATGACCTAAGCAAAATCAGTGTCTCTAACATAACAAATTTTAGCCTATGCCTTTTACATAGCAGAATATACTATGGAAAAATATTAGACATGAACTGCAGATGGTCCTTCGAGCCGGATAGGTACATGTTTTTGTTGATATAGATGTAGATGATAATTGATGTTTTAGGATCACGTTAAATTGATTAGGTGTTGTGTTTTTAAACATCATTTCCCTTACCTTATATTTTTGTGTAAAGAGCATAAATAGATGATAATTTAGACTGCAGCATGAAAATGTATTGTTAAACCAAAGCCATTTCCACGTTATCCGCACATCCAATACTCCTTATTAATAAGGAACGGTAGCTCTCTGGGCACACAGACAGACAGACGGACACACGGACACGGCGAACGACATTTGTAATGATACTAAATAGTTGCGCGCGGTAGGTGCTCCGCAAACGAGTAATGCGTTCACAACTCGAATCGTGGGATGGCGACATGCAATAACGTTACATTTAACTAAATAATATTTATTATTAGAAGTTAGCAAGTTTGAACGATCGATTGATACCGCCGATTAACCAGGATCGTAAATCGATAATCTTCAATAAGAAATGTTAGATTAAATTTGAAGTTGAGACATCGAAATTGGAGTGATTTGATATTATATCCTAAGCAAGGATGATTATTGTGCATAATTTGAATTTCTGAGGTCATCGAAGTTATTCCAGACCTACGACGACAGTAGGTATCTGTAAATAAATACATTATCAATAATATTAAATTTTCCTTTATCATCTCCTATAAGTACAGAAATAGGTAGTGTGTATATGTACTCGTATAAATACAAAATAAAAAAATATTATTTCTATTTCAAATGCAAATACATAATAGTTTTACAGAAAGGTATTTTAAATATACAATGCAAAATAAGTATTTCAGAAATAAAATACGTTTCAGAGGAACAACGAAAAGTAGGTCAAAAAGTTTCCTTTTCAATAACAATACAAGGTTGGTTATAATAAAACGGGACTTATCGCGTTTAAATAGGATGACGTATTTTGTTGCTATAAGTAATAAAGTTTTTTTGTCACATGCACGTCCAGTGAAAGAGGTAAGTGAGGTACATGCACGGTACGGTTAGTTTTACGTTAAAAAGCATTTTGTATTTTAAAGTTTTTTTTAAATACACGTTCAAATAAAATACAAAATAGGTTTCGAAGAAAATACAAAATAAAAATAGGCATTTTGTGTAATGTATTTCAAATAAGAGAAACAAAAAATTGGAATGTCATTATAATTTTTTTACGGAGTAATTTCGAGCTATAGTCAATAGCTTGGAGCATGTCTTCTTTGAATAAAAAAATGGTGCAATACAGTTTAACTCGATCCAGTCAATAAGTCAGAAGCACCTATCTGCGTAATGTCTCGGGGAGGCATTTACATATTTTAATGAGCACCGCGGCCCTATCTGGAGTCTATACCTAGCATTAGGTACCCTAAGCCCTGGATAGCCTACATAAGTTCGCTCTCACTCGCTCTTTGGCATTACAGTTTGATGGATGTAATTTAATTACGTTTTATTGTTTTGTTTCATTCCTTGAATGCTGGCTCCTGTTTGTGGAAATGTTTTTTTTTTTTCAATTTAAAAGGACTGTATAACTTCACTACCATCCGCCCAGCGGAATCTTTTCTTTTCCCGGGATAAAAATTACCCTATTTCATATTCCATCTTGTATGCCGTAGTTAGTGCCAATGTCGGTTACACATTGGGACATTCTTGATACTGTCATCTGATCCCGGACTACCTACTATAAATAAGCTGTAGAATATACATTTTTTTATTACAAAATTCATTTTTTTTTATGGCAGATCTATTTGTGGCAACTTTTATCAGCCATCCACACTTACTTTCACGTTCAAATATGAATGAAAATGAAAATATTTTTTATTCAAATAGGCCTTTCCAAGCACTTATTAATTTAGTCCAAGCACTTAGTTTAGACTAATGCCCGGTTCGGAAGGTTGCTTTTGCTGAGAAGAGCCGGCAATAAACTCAGCAATATTATCAGGATTCAGATTTTCTTTACCGCCTAAAATTTTTAAAGCATTCCAGTCACATCATCATCATCTGCATGCCCTGTTCCCAATTATTCGGGTTCGGCATGTGTGTAGTTTTCTTCCATTCAGTCCTTCTATCCGTCATATCGACATTTACTCCTTTCTTACTCATATCATCTCTCAAACAATCAATCCTTCTCTTTTCCGGTTTTCCCCTACCTATCTACTTTCATATTCATTACTCTTTTGGCTACATGGCTATCTTCCAAAATTGTATTAAGGTGATGATAGTGGTAGTAACGTCGGATACCGCGGCGAAGGACGTGGGTTCGAATCCTACAATGAGCTTTCGGTGAAGGAAAACATCGTGAGGAAACCATAGCACGTTGGTAGGGTACTTTGTAGCACCCGACTAGCTGGCTACCACCCTCAAGTTGAAAATCTGTCGCCAAGCACCTATCGGTTTGTTCCGACAGCTGCACTTGAGAGCCAGTTCCCATCTAGGTGTTGTGTGCTTACTACCTTCGGCCACATCATCACTTACCATGGTGAGATTGTCGTCAAATACAAGCTTATCCAGAATTTTAAAAAAAACCCTCCGCATAACATGTCTATACCACCATAAACGCTAAGCTTCCAGACTAACGATATAAATCTCAAAATTTATTCAGAAAGTAGGTGTTATATTAACATTAAACATTTAACTTAAGCGTGCTTTGTGGATCGAACTTGACTCGTACATATTCAACGAGTACCGTCTGGATAATTACAAGTTCCTAATTGATGGTAAGTCTTCAGTGGACCGGCTGAAAGCTGTTGATTGAGCAGTTTCTCAAAGGTTTATAGATCATAGGTATTTTGTCCTAGAGTCTTAAGTATATTTTGAGTTTATATTTAAGAAAAACTCACTCGATTGAGCATCATCTGAACAGAGCAAAAAAAATGGTTTTAAATTTCACGGTTAGGAAAAAATATTTTTTTTATGGTATGTTTTAACTATTGCTCATTCCATGTGAGGTTATATATTTTTAAAATAGGTTACTTACTTAAATTGTTAGTTCTTCAGGCTGGCGTGATTGGTAAGAACACTACTTGTCACGCCAGGTAATGGGTTCGATTCCCACTCAACATTATTTTGCGTGAACACGTCCTATTGTTCTGAATCTGGGTTTAAATATCTATTACTATACTATACTGTAGCTGTCCCCGCGGTTTCACCTGTGTTCCCGTGGGATCTTATCTTTTCCCGGTATAAAAAGTATCCTATCTCTCAAGTCGGACTAAACTGCACACAGTGCAAATTTCATTAAAATCGGATCAATAATTTAGGACTTCATCGCGCCTAAACAACTTGACAATAATTTTTTATGTATTAAGATTTACCCACTTATTTAAAATGCGTTAGGTGCCTATATCAGTTACCTGGTTAACCTATTACTATAGTGAATTAAATGTTAAGCACATTTAAAGAGATCTACAGTCTACTTGATGGTAGGTAGCCACCGTCCGCTCTGGGTATTAGCATTACCAAGGGGACTGCCAATGTTACAAACCTTTGTAAACACTGGAACTGACCTGTTGCCTGGCAACGTTAAGCTCATTGTAGAATACATATGTTAGGAGTGTGACAAGCTGGCAGGAGGGTCGCCTGATGCCCCTGATGGTAAGTGACCACGCCCATAGACCCTGGTATTGCTAATATCTTGTCGACTTCCTACAATACCTTGACGGCAACTGGCTCTTCAGTGTAACTGCCAGAACACGCCAATAGGTGCTTGGCGACAGATTTTCAACTTAAGGGTGGTCAAGTCAAGTACTACACTGTGATATCGATTCTTTCGTTGCAAGTTCAAGCTCATTTTAGGATTAAGAGGGAATTAAAATTTAAAAAAAAAATTGACAATTGGGACAGCGCAATATTTCTAACATAGAATTTAAGACTCACGTTACACAAGCATCTGACATAACTAATATTAATACCTGTGAACTTGGTTTAAGTATGTTTACTAAAATGAAATTAATTAACAATGCCGCCTAATAACTTCCCCCGGTGGGGTCAACGGTACCCAGGAGTCCCCCAGTCAGTGGTTCTCCAAGTGGGGGTTGACAAACAGCACCCTGTAATGTGCTACTGTTGAATTGCAAAAATCTCATTATGCTCTAACTGTCGTTATAGGAGTAATTAACTACCACGGACAGCGGAAGATGCGGAGTAGACTTAAATTTTAACTAAATTAATGATTAATCTAATTCGATAGAACTCGCGCATTACCGTGCCAGTAAAAAAATCTTGGAAATCCTCTATCCTCAGAAAAACTGCATTCCATTTTAAATAATTATTATTATATGTTTTGCAGATCAGACTCAGGTTATGTAAGAAATATTTATGCTTAGTGAAAAAGCTCTTAAAATATTATCAACGCTAGAGATAAGGGTCGTAGAAGGTCAAAGTCGTAGATCCGGGGTTGGTGAAAAGACATAAGCACCGCAGTATCATTGCCTACATTTTGAGTATCATAGCACATGATACTCAAAATGTAGACTATTGAATTAGGCAATTCCACACAAAGTCAAAAGTAGTCAAAACCATTCATTTAGTTTAAGCCCTTCATTCAGAGGACCTTTATGAAGGAGTTACCACCAGTTCAAAAGTCTACCTTCATCTTAGAAGAACCGGAAGGAAACTGAGCAAGTTTACATTTTTTTAAATATTATTACAATCTGACTGTTTTGATATTGCCAACTTAACACTTGCGTAAACACTTTAAAAAACAAAAAATAGATAGAATATATTACCCGATTAGTCGACTCCTCACATGTCTCAATGCGGCGGTAATTGTGTTTCGTTATAACGAGTTTTTTGGCGGAATCCGGCGGCCGCGACCAACCTGGCCTCTGCATTTGCTCTGCTTATTTACATTCGTCTATACTCACATGTATTAGTATGTTAAATTATTATATTTTAGTATTTACTTTGATTAAACACTTCATTAGTGTCCTAGATAGCGCAGAAGAGAAAATGTGAACTAATTATTGATAGCATGAACAAATAAATGCTGTGTATGATTTTAATGAGAATCCTTTGTTATAATAAATAGTTCAAGAATAATAAAATCCAAGAAACGTCCGCTGTCGAACAGCGGTCGTTTCGCCTTGATTTTAAGAACATCTCATTAACGGGAGAGGTATAAAAAATATCAATTTTCGCTGACTGTTAAATATCATTAGGACAACGAACAATAAAACTGCGAATTGGTGGTAGGTAAATTTCACGTACCTACTTATAAAAATACCAAATACTTTTAGGTACAATATTGCGACAAAAATTTACGATGTCGGTGGTGGTTTACAATACAGCAGTTTAGTTTACAAATACAGTTCGTTACCAGAACGTAAAAAGGTATCTAGTTTCCTAATGAGAAATCCTCAATATTGAACCGGTTACAGATTGAAACTGATTGCAACAAAGTTATGTAAAGCTCCACTGATCCCACAACAAGCAGAGCTATCATCTAAACCTAAAATGAATAATGTGTTTTTATACTGGATAAGCTTGTGTTTGACCACAATCTCACCATGGTAAGTGATGATGTGGCCGAAGGTCGTAAGCACACAAAGCCTAGATGGGAACTGGCTCTTAACTTCTCAAGTGCAGCTGTCGGAACACACCGATAGGTGCTTGGCGACAGATTTTCAACTTGAGGTGGTAGCCAGCCAGTCGGGTACTACAAAGTACCGTACCACCGTGCTATAGTTTCCTCACGATGTTTTCCTTCACCGAAAGCTCAAGCTTATTGTAGAATTCGAACCCACGACCTTCGTCGCGGTATCCGACGTCACTTACGACTGAGCTATCATCGCCTTGTGTAAAATAAATGGAATTAAAAAATATAACCATATAATTATTTTTATTCAAAAGTCAAATCAATAGTGTTATCGATCGCCATATTTTCTACAAAATCTTCTTCAGCTTTTTCTGGTTCTACATTTTTCTCCACTTCTTTTGTTTTTGGCGCCGGCGACTCTGGTTGCCTAGCAACGGGCAGAGCTACGGTTTTCCGACGTTTTTCTTTGGAGACTGCTGGATTTGATGGTGATATTTTATTTAATAAGTTTCTCTGTTGACCAATAATAATAATATTGTATGAATTTAAATTATTCGGTGTGTAGTTACCGGCTTGAGTGCCAGTTGCCTTCAAGGCAAACATATTGGCAATCCCCATGGTATTGCAAAAAATTATAGGCGACGGAAGACACTTACCATCAGGTAACCCAGGTCAGTCCAGGTGCCTGCTTCTTATCAGACTACTGATATAAAAATTTTGGCCCACTATCCCACCCTTAAAGGACGATGACGAATCCTGCTAACCCAGAAGCCTCTTCAGAGGCCCTTAAAACTATAGATTTTTGTCACGAAATACAGATGCCAGAAGAGAAAATAATTACACTCCATCGCTATCCTAAGGTATAAGATTATTATGAAGATTAGAGATCTTTTAAAAAAGGGCTTAACAGTTAAATCAGACTATGAACACAAATTTTCAAAAAAAGCGAGCTAGGACTGAAGCTTATAATTTATTCCATTCCTCATTGCATTTATTTCGTTTTGATCACAAATTAGGGCTGTCATTTCATTGTGGAAACAACAATTGCATAAGTAAAATATCCATCACACAGCTATTAAAAGATTCAGTATCGAATTTAAATGTAAAATTGGTGTTTAATATAACTGCTTTTCAATTCATGATTTTTGTATCCATCGGTAGAGCGACACCATTGACTTTATAATGCGTATGTATTGGATTCGGTTTTATTACAATCTCCATGTAATTTAATTCGCGATTACATGTCAGTTACTCCCTCCCTATTTAACGTTATTTATTATATCAATTAAATGTAAACATTCTTCATAACATGGCAAGGCAAGGGCATGACATTATGGCATTCTTTGTCAATGAAATACGAGAATAACCATTAAAATATACTTCTATCTAATCTTACAGTTTTAGCCTACCTACTTACATCTTATTTTAGTTTATGGTAGGTATTTTTTTAATTAATTAATTAGTTAGATCTTGGAACTTACCAACGAAGGATTTCTTCTAACTAAAAGTTTTACATCGTCAGAGTTTATTGTAGACCGTTTGGCGTGCCTGAAATTATATTTTACTTAAGGAATATGTAGGTTCCTAATTCCTATAGATTGTTATCTTAAATAGGTAGGTACTCGTATGTTTCGAAATGAACCTGTTAACAGTTATTAAGTAATAGATTCGTGTAGTATTACTAACTTCGCAAAAGCTTCCAAATCAGTTCCATAAACTGAAATCTTTTTGTACACAAGTTCTGCAACAATTTCCATTGCTGGCTTTGTTATTTCTAAGCCAAGGAAATGGCATGTCTCCGCGCACATGGATCGTACGTCTCGATGTAATGCCGCGCGAGCTTTCTGTAACGATATCACATTTAACGCCATCTAGCGTACGTTTGCAAAACTAACATGAGCCGTAAATAAAGTAGATCGAGAAACATACAGCATAGCTTTGAATACGGTTAAAATATAGTAGATGGCACTGAAGTAAGTAACAAAGTAATACAAAAAAATCTTTACTACATTTAATCAAATACATTGGTAGGTCTATAATATTACTCAATTTCAAATACCTACAAATATTAAGTTATTAGGTAGGTAAATACAAACTTACTTGCGTTGATGATAAGGTTTCGAAAGTTGTCATTATTTACAATAAAGAAACCTTACTTATTTCCCTAACACTTACTCATCACTATAATATTTTAAAAGATAAGTAAATTAAAACTCACTAAAGGGACATTGAATCTAAAGACGATTAATAATTGCTAGGTAACTTATTTAAAACCGATTGGTACCTGCCTAAACATAACCTAACTAAAACATTCAACTTCATAATAACGTAACGGGTGACCAAAGAGTATGTAACCAAAGAGAATGTAAAGTTTTTATGTAACGGGTGACTGGCATGACAAGCATGACAGCTTGACATAGCAGCATTCATCCAAATAGGATAAAAACTGACACTGGCGGAATTGTGTAAAAAACGCATCTGATGCCAATCTAACAAGAAGAAGAAAAAAATAAAAACCCCAAAAACCTCGGAACAATAACTAGCAAAAACACTACGTTTTGCATTCATCAAGCAAAATATGTCAGTTGTGTATGACGGTTTTTTTAAGACTTTTTGGTATAGGCACCTACCTATTCTGAAATTACTTTAAACTTTAATGTATAGATGGTCTGTCTGTTTTTAAAGGTAAAAGTCAATTATGCATGAAATAACAATATTATGACACAATAAAAAACTGGCCATGCGCATGGCATTTAGGAGGACTGCAATAGGTATAAATTCCACACACGGCTAGCAGAGCTTGTTTAGGTATCCATATAACACTACGTAGGTGCTTATACCTACAACTTTTTTGTAAATGCATACTTTAACAGATAGGTATTTTTTAACTTTGGATAAGCTTGTGTTTTAACCGCAAATCACAATCACACCATGGAAAGTGAAGATGTGGCCGTAGCCTACGGCCCGTAGGTTATAAGCACACATGCACACATCTAGAAGGTAAAACACCCAGACTCAGGTTAAATTCATGTGACGCTATTTAAAGCTCTGCTGAAAAACAAATAAAAAATATTTGAAAATAAAACTTCATTACTTAATTATACATATTTATAATCACCATTCTGTACAACAGTTGTAAAACATCCCAGTTTATTAGTTAAATTGAAACAATACACAAAAGCGCGCCACAACACACCGAACAGCCATAGTTAACTTATATTTAAACCAATGTTAAATCTTTGTCTACTTACATAATTATTTTCGAAATTAAACAAATGATAATGTTTTTTTAATATTCTAGACTAAAGGCCTGCATAGACAAGGAACTTGTCCGCGGAGTATATTCATATAACACTATGAACTGCATCATATAAAGCACTAGATGGGACTTAAAGTACAGCGTTTTTTTTTAGTAAAAATAAACTCGAAGTTTTCTATGCACATCTCAGGCGCGCTTTACATTAATTACTAGATAAAAAAAACCATTATCATAGCATTTTATTTACGTACTGTTAAGTATTATCATGATTATTTACATTTGAAAAACTTAAAAATCATACTTAACTTTAAAAAAAAGTTAATGCAAAACGCATTAGTATTGATAAAAAAGATACGGAAATTTTAATCGATATTATAGTATCTCATATTCCAACAATAACAATTTATTATAGAGTATCTGAAAAATCTAAAAAATATAGTGTGACTTATCTTATTATTAACTTAATTTATTCCCGTCAGATGCAAAGCTATGACTTGACACTCATATTTATAGAGGTTGATACCTTATCTTTTCCCGGGATAAAATATAGCCTATATTCATCAGGGATAATGTAGCTTTCCAATGGTGAAATAATTTTTCATATCGGTCCAGTAGTTTCAGAGCCTATTCAATGCAAACAAACAAACTTATAAAATAATTAGTATAGATTAATGAAAATGATAAAGATACTATATATTTTTTTATTGTGTTCTTATTTAAATGTTTTATCATCTGTCAGTTAAACTTTTCAGATACTCAATAGTGAAGTATGCATTATTAATCTTGATTCACAAAAATATATATTTCTAATGAATGTTATTGAACCGTTGTTAAGGATCTACACTTTTTTTACGATTTGGACGACATCTTCATCGGCTAGGACGTGATCTATTCCAACCTTTTGGGGCTGATGTTTCACAGATGAGCCCCAGACCAAAGCACTGTAAAGGAAAAAACACTTTTTACACAAACCCTTAAATGTTATAGAAAACAAGACAGTCAAAATTGAGTCATGCAAATTATTCTGCAAGGTGGCTGGTTACCACCCTCAAGTTAAAAATCTGTCACCAAGCACATATCGGTGTGTTTCGACAGTTGCACTTGAGAGCCAGTTCCCATATAAGCATTGTGTGCTTACCACCTTCGGCCACATCATCACATACCATGATGAGATTGCCAAACAGAAGCTTATCCAAAGGATACAAAACCTTTTTCAACTGATTAGGAAAAGTTATTTTTGTTATGAACGTAACATATACAAACTTTTTAAACTCCTTGACAATGGATCTATGCAGCTTATTACAGAAGTCTTCAACTGATGTTCTATCCGCATGCAACACTACCGGAGAATTGTAGTCCGGCAACTGTCCTTTTGGCTTTGTGTATATCCTGATCAGTTTGAGGTATTCCCACATTTTCTCCAGCAGGTCATCAAAATTCCATTTGTGATGGGCAGATATTGGTACGCAGTGGGGTATCTTGTAGATAACGTCTAACTCTTCTATGCTTATTTGATCTGTGACAGATAAATTATGAAAATATAACTGTCCCCCGCAGTTTCACCCACATTCCTGAGGGATCTTATCTTTTTCTCGGCATAAAAAGTATCCTATGTGTTATTCCAGTACATGATCTACCTGTATGCCAAGTTTCATCGAAATCAATTCAGTAGTTTTTGCGTGAAAGAATAACAAACATCCATCCAAACTTTCACAATTATAATATTAGTGGGCTTGTGCTTGAAAAAGGAGTTCGGAAGGTTAATCAGCAATTAATCTTTTCAAAATTACGTACACCTATTGCCTACATTCAATTATTTATCTAGACTCATTGACTATAATATTTGCGTGTTATGGCAGCAAAATTTTTTTTTTTTTATATTTGATAGGCTTGTGTTTGACCACAATCTCACCATGGTAAGTGATGATGTGGCCGAAGATGGTAAGCACACAAAGCCTAGATGGGAACTGGCTCTCAAGTGCAGCTGTCGGAACACACCGATAGGTGTTTGGCGACGGATTTCCAACTTGAGGGTGGTAGCCAGCCAGTCGGATACTACAAAGTACCCTACCACCGTGCTATGGTTTCCTCACGATGTTTTCCTTCACCGAAAGCTCAAGCTCATTGTAGGATTCGAACCTACGACCTTCGCCGCGGTATTCGACGTCACTTACCACTGAGCTATCATCGCCTTAAAAATAATAATATCTAAATAAAATTTAATTAAGACTAACTTAGTAAACAACAAACTCAAGCAGACCGGCCCCTTCAAGCGAAATCTGTTCACAAGTATGATGTTTACCTTATGAAACAAGTTAGAATAGAATACAATAAATTGACTGAACTGTAGTTTCTGATAAATATTGTTTTCTAAATCAGCTCTAAAAATATAAACATTTAATTAACTGACCAATTTTATTGAGCAAATAGATGCAAGGCACATATATTCTGTTGCCTTCAATGACGTCAATCAAATCGTCACTGGTTGCATCGAACCGCAGCGTTATGTCAGCATTGTGAATCTTGTATTCAGAGAGAATTGTCTTCACCGTTTCCACATCTAATTCTGACTGCGGACACTGCGGACATTGAGAAGAATATTTTATTTATATTTACTTGCATCTTTTATTTTTTCATCATTAGCAACAATGATATTATAAATAAGGTGTAGATAGGTTATAAGCGCTTCGAAAGCAGGACGCTAAAATGTGGGTAATTAGCCTGTGTCGCTACGAATGCACTTCACGTACCGAGTGCAATTAAAAGTAAAAGTGAAAACCCAAAATAACCAAAAATGACATGTCATCGTGTTTTATGAGATACTAGCTTTCCGCCCCGCGGTTTCACCCGCGTATCCCTTTTTTACCCATTTAGAGATTGAATTTCGAAAAATCCTATCTTATTTTTCGTCTACATCTTAAAAACAATCATCATCATCTGTGAAAAAATTGAGCTTACTGGGTCCAAGGTTGTAGAGTGTAGAATGGACGTTGATGAGTCAGTGAGTCAAGCCTTCTCATTTTTCATACCAACTTTCAACCCCCGTTTCACCTCCTCAGGGTAATAAATTTAAATAACGCTGATACACGTTTTCTTTATTTTTAATTGATAAGTCTAAAAACAAAGTTTCATGATTCTAGATTCAAAAATGACCAACTTTCATACAAACTTTCAACCCCTTTTTCACCCCCTTAAAGGTTGAATTTCGAAAAATCCGTTCTTATTCCTCGGTCAAGTTTTAAAAACAACTTTCTAGGTCTAAGGGTTTAGGCTGGGCGTTGATAGATCAGTCAGGACTTATCCTTTTATATATATAGATTACCTACTTTACTAATCAATATTATAAGTATAAAGGTTCAATCATTCACACACAACATTCAATCTTAAAATATAGCACGGGAAATTTATAACTTTGCTAATCAATGATATTAATAAAGGTGGGTAGGACGACGTTTTACAGGTGACACCGGATGAAAGTTTGTATGGAAGTCCGCGATTTTTTTTAACTAGAACCTTGAAACTTTGTTTTTAGGCTAACAATTAAAAATAAAGAAACACGTATTTTAGCGTTTTCTAAAATTGAACCCTTAAAAGGTTGAAAAAGGGGTTGAAAGTTTGTAGGGAAGTCGCATCATTTTTGAAGCTAGATCCATGAAACTTTGATTTTAGACTAACATTTAAAAATAAAGAAACACGTGTTTTAGCGTTTTCTAAAATTCAACCCTTAAGGGGGTGAAAAAGGGGTTGAAAATTTGTAGGGAAGTCAGTCATTTTTGAAGCTAGAACCATGAGACTTTGTTTTTAGGCTAACAAATAAAAATAAGGAAATACGTATTTTATCGTTTCCTATAATTCCACCTCTGAAGGGGTGAAACGGGGGTTCAAAGTTAGGAGTTATTTCCGTTTCTTGGTATGAAAAATGAGAAGGACTGACTCATCAACACCCAGTGTTAGACCTAGAAAGCTGTTTTTTTTTCACAAGTAATGTTTTTAAGATGTAGACGAGGATTAAGAAAGATTTTTTGAAATTCAATCTCAAAGGATACGCGGGTGAAACCGCGGGGCGGAAAGCTAGTAAAATAATAAGATCCAAGGCTGTGAAGCAATAAACTATTTGCACAGTTTGTATTCCATTAACATCAACATTGATTAAGTGAACATTGCTTACACAATATGTATTATAATAATCATAAAATGTTATAGATATGTTCACAGACTGAAATATGGAGATTAAAAAAAATGGTTATGCCCTATTCGATCATAAACAATTTTAAACTAATATAATATTTAAGCTTTTTTCATTCAATAAGGATAGTACAACATACCGTAGTATTCAAATTGATGCCGCCCTTATCTTTTTTCCGAAAGTATATGTTTGGTGGTTGCTTGTTTAACCTAAGACCAAAGCCTTCTAACTCGTGTTCCAACAGTTTCTTATGCTGCAGTGGCTTGAGGACATCCAGCACTATGAAAATTAAGCTGCAAGTTCGGGCTACGGCTATTACCTGACGACCTCTACCTTTGCCGTCTTTTGCACCCTCAATGATACCCGGTAAATCTAGGAGCTGGGAATATTATAAGTAAGTTAATGAGTCGGAAAGAAATTACCACACATATTATTGTTATTTAAAATTGTTTCACGTATTTAGTGATAATATTCAATAAATATAATACCTTAAAAACTTTTGTACCTGAATCTTAGCACCTTTATATTTAATACAGCCGGGTACAGTGGTGAGTGTTGTGAACTCATATGCTGCTACTTCAGAGTACACCCCGGCCAAATTGGATAACAGCGTTGACTTGCCCACTGAAGGGAAGCCTACGAAACCAATGCGAGCATCACCAGTTTTGGCAACGTCGAAACCTGAAAATATTAAATAGTCATATGCCTTTTTGGGGCCTGTGTTTGCCAGCAATCTCACTATTGTATTGAATTGGGTTTACTACTATTAAAATTTAATTGGGCTTACTACTTTGTAGCTTACAGATCATACTGTACAATGGAATTCATAGGTTGTCATTGTAGATTTTATAGGTTACAAGATAGGTTTACCTTCGCCTGTGGCACTACCGCCACCCTTAGGAGTGATGAGTTCTCTTCTCAATTTAGCCAATCGGGCCTTTAGTATACCTAAATGAAGTGCAGTTGCCTTATTTTTTTGAGTTCGAGCCATCTGAAAGACGTGTCAAACTTTTTAGACTAACTTAAATAAATGTAAACAAATACAATTTTTACTTTATTTTCTTCCAGGTATTTGGTATTCCTAGCATTTACGATTTATTTTAAGTATTTCAGCTAAAATTTCATAACCTCTTTTACAAACCTCGGACTCTATACCGGCAATTTTCTCCAATATTGTACTCATTTTCACAGATTTCCCTTATTCGTTTTAAATCTTAATGTAGGAACAATATTTAACTAAGGAAATAAGTTATTTGTCTTAATATTAATTATAAAAATAGAAGGAAAGCGTGTCAATATTCCTTCGTGTACGACTACGACGAAACGAAATTTAGCAATTTCTGTCAAAGTGACATTGACGTAAATAAAATACCACAGATCAGATAATAAGTCTAGACTGTGTTCTGTTGTGATCTCAGAAAAAAAAATTATAATGTATTACGAGAATATTTTAAACTCAAGCGAGATTGTCGGATTTTTTAAATTGAAAATAATATGCATTTTTTTGTTCTAGGTTACCTACCTACATATTTACATAATTGTTCTAAATATAGGTACTGTTATTTGTAAAAATAACAGTCAAATAAGCCATAGAGATGGCGCTGTAAGCACATAAATTTCTAAGACATTCATATTCATTCAATAGATGTCACTAAACGATATAATATGAAAATCACGTTGAAATGGCTTTCCCCCGGTTTGCGCATAGTAAGTACTGAAGGAAAGGAACAGTGGAAAACTGTTTGCAGGGTATATTTGGGACATGCCTCAGTACTACCTTGGCCGTCACTAAGGAGAGTAAATTATTTGCTTCGCGACTGAATGGCTTTACGTTAACTTTCGTAAACATAATTCGGGAAAATAATTATCCTTGCAGTTTTTTTGTATGATGTATAAAACCATGTGCTTGAAACTCAGTTACAGTTAGTTTTGTAAATACATTAAGAAGTTGTATAATTTTTTTGTAATGTTTTGTGAATTTAACTTGTTCAGTAGATTATTAATTATTTGTTAATTGCAACGGGCGTCAATGGGATTTAAATAATGTGGAAGTTAGGTATGTAATTCGTTTAACAATTTTTTTAATAAAAAAATTAGTAAAATATCGCTCTTTAAAAAAGTTACCTAATTGTTTGTAGGTAGGTAGTTACTTACAACGCTTGCACGATCCATTTTTTTTCTATTGTCTGAAATCTGAGAAGTACCTACCTAAGCAGACGGGTCGCCTGATATTAGTCCGGTTCCTCCGGTTCCCAATAAGTTGGCTACCTTTTTACAATGCCTTGAAAGCAACTGGCTCCCACAAGACTCTGCTGGGACATTACCGAAAGGTGCTTCGTGACAGATTTTCAACTTAAGGGTGCTAGCCAGCCCTTCGAGTACTTCAATCGCTATGGTTTTGTAACGACGTTTTCCTTCACAATAGCTCAAGCTCATTGTGGAATTCGAAACAACAATCTCGTTACTTTCTTCTGGTCTGATTTTTATGGTTTATCTCGTGTGTTGTAGTCATAAAGTACTTACCTATATAATAGATATACTGTTATTGTAGTCAGCTACTAAATAATACAGTAGGTATATGTATACTGAATTACCGTAATTAAAATTAACTAACTACCTTTAAAAATAACATGTTGGGTAACTTACATATAAAGCTTTAGTACCTACTGGTTTTTTAAAATACTGCATTTAGATGTAGTACATAATCATTGTAAGAATTAAAACCTTTACGGCTCAGAATCTACTATTCGGCCTGCCTTTTATATATTTTCAAATAATTTACCAAAAGCTTCTTCAAATAATACGGCAGAGTTAACGTTATCTATACCTAATGACCATCATTATCATCGTTTGATAGACATAATTCCCGTGAAATAAAGACAATATTTTTCCTATTTTACTTCGGTTATAGTTCACTCTATAAGTATCGGAAATTGCGAGGGCATCTTCACCGATAGATTAGTTCATTCTGAGGAATATTTCTTCCTTTAGGTACCTACATTGTGGAAGATTGTAGTCAATAACGCTGAGTTTACCAATATTTTATACGCCGTATTACTCGGTATTACCCTAAGCTATCCAGTAAAACATTTACAGTGAATAATATCTGTTTTGTTGCCAGGACTTGAGTTCACTACTTCACTAGGGAGTTTAGTTGACTCTATTCTGCTATTCATATCTGTAAATCTATTTTCAAACTAATACTACTATTAAATGATTATGTATTAAATTTAATTTAATTTCATATGTTAAATATACATGCATAACAGATCTATTCAAACTAACCATTATTTGACCACGGGCTTACTTAATGTAAATCAACATAGGTCTTAGTCTTGAACAAACAATTAGCAACTAAAAGCATCTGCGAGATTCCTCCAAAACCACTGCTTATCCTCGTATGTAAAAGTTCTGAATGTTTATACGCATAGGTAATATAGTATGCGTTTAGAAAAGAGCCATATGTTTATAGGACTTCGCTTCATTGCCTCTCATTGAATAATGACCTGAAATTCGTTTTCAAGTACGTTTATTTTTGGTAACGTCCCATTTAATATTTCAGGCTTTGCAGCGAAGTGTGAGCGTACCTTTATTAGGAAAAGTTTGATAAGTTCTAGATTACATTACGTACGATCCATGTCAATGTCACATTGGATTTACGAGAAAACTAGGTCTAGACTCTAGACTGACTATAACCAGTGCCAAGCGGACTGGATAAAGTCTTTATTTCTTTAATGTCATCAATGTGAGTAAAAGAAACTTTAAGGAATTTTTTATATGCCCTTGTGCCTTAAAAAAAATAAATTTCAAAATTGAAAATTATCATCTAGTTATTACACATGCCATCAGTGGGTATAGATCGGTCACCTTGGCGAAGCGAATACTATCAATAATTAAGCTGTAGGTATGCCTTTGATCATAAATGCATATTAGATCCTTTTTTAGATAGGCTTATTATGTTTTACCACAATTTCAATCATGGTAAAAAATTATGAGGCCGATGGTGGTAAGCACACAGAGCCTAGAATGGATGTGTATACATCTAGCTAAATACAGCATCTTGCAAAGGAACAGCCTGGATGAAATAATATTAATCTTCAATTTGACATACTTCATGATTGATTCATTCAGCTACGAGTATTATCAATTTCTTATATAGGCTCAACACAAAGCAATTCCTAATGGTAACTATTGCAACACTAGCACAGTCTTCTCAGTTTAAGTGTATTCCGTCCGAACCGGTGGTAGAGTCAATTGTAACGTTCATAATTGCCTTACCAGGCTCTAAACTGTATAATCAGTTTAGAGTTTGAGTTACCCTCTAAAGAAGCAAAAAATGTCTGTTCAACCATTCAATGTCAGATGCCTTGCTCCTCTGGGACAGTCGAGAAGGTTCCTACAATCTACCGCATAAGATGTATCTCTAGGGCCATATCATTCGATTTATCCATTATAGATGGGTAGCCATCATTAAATTTGGACGTTTTCGGGCGTGATATAAAATTCCCCAAATAGTTTTCCCTTTGAGAGAAACACCTTGATGTATTGCTTCAATAGCTTTCCCAGTGTAAGGTCCCCGTTGGGTATTGGATATTTTTTGGAATTGTGTATTTTTGTAAGGATTCGTTTGATTTATCTGTTGGTTTTTGTTATACTTACAAAATTTATTGCAACTTGGGAGGACAACCGATAAGCCTTGTAAGTCGTTCATCTCTGGAATTAAGTTCGTTGGTTTGTTTTTAGAATGATTCATCAATAGCTATGTGGAGTATTAATCATAGCTTCAATAAGCTTACGAAACTACAAAGTTCACTGCAAACTCGATCAACAAAACGGTCTATTCAAATTACCTGTCGCCTTCCACACACCCAATCAATACTGAAAACAAATCAAATACTATACCTACCTAGGCATAGGTAGGAAACTTAGTACATAATACAATTTTATTGGTAAGTATATTACTTAGGTATTTAACAATATACTTTGTATTGTTTCAGATCAATGTAAATAATGCTTCAGTTTTAGTAATTCAGTGTTGTGAATACATTATGTAGATATGGAACAAAAAAACTGGCAACCCAAAAATGAACAGAAGAAAGTTAGTGCCGATAAAATATAAAAGTGATATCTCAGTTCTTTATTTGAAATTTTGAATTTGAATATCGAAAATGTCATCAGAAGTATCTTTGGAGGGACGTGAGAGGCCAAGCATACTTCGCCGCGCTGCAGCCGGTTGCGCACGGGCTGCATGCTCTCAAATCGGCCTAGTTATACTTGTGGTTATATACGTGCTTCTTGGCGCTGTTCTCTTTGAATACTTGGAGTCTGGTCCGGAGGTTCAGAAGCGGTCAGCAATCCAGAGGTCCAGAGAAGAGTGTCTGAAAGAACTTTGGGCCATTACAGGTTGGTGGGACTGTTATTTAATATTTATGTTAAGATGATTGAAATGAAAGTCTTATCGTAGAATGAGAGAGCAACCTTTTAAAGGATAAAGCTTATTTGAAAGCGCCAAAAAAGATGATATAACAAAACGGAACTTAAAAATATACCTACACTAGCTTTCCGCCCGCAGCTTTGCCTACGTGGACTACACGATTTTGGCCGATTAGTTTTTTCCAGTTCTGGAGGGATATTTCAAATTATCCAAAAATAGCCTATTTCTTTTTCATACAAAGGTTAACATTCCTTTTTACCCCTTTAAAGGTTGAAATTCAAATAGCTTCTTTGATTAAGAGCATAAATACAAAATTTTGAGTAATTCTGATAATAAACTATTTATTTTTCATACAGACTTTAACATTCCCTTTTTAAGGAGCGAAATTCAAAAAATTCTTAAATACGTATTTCTTTGATTTTATTGAAGAGCATTAATGCTAAATTTCAAGTAGTTTTTATAATAAACAATTTATTTTCATACCCCTTTTTTCCCATATAAGGGGTGAAATTGAAAAAAAAAACCTTAAATACGTGTTTATTTTATTTTATTGCAGAGCATAAATACAATTTTTAAGTAATTCTGATAATTAACTTTTTTTTTCATATAAACATTACACCCCTTTTTACCCCTTTAAGGGTTGAAATTTAAAAAGTCCGTAAATTTGTATCTTTAATTTGATTGAAGAGCATAAATACTAAATTTCAAGTAATTTTGATAAAAAACCATTTATTTTTTTTACAGACTTTAACATCCCCTTTTTACCCCTTTATGGGGTAAAATTGAAAAAAAAAAACCTTAAATACGTGTTTCTTTGATTTTATTGCAGAGCATAAATAATTTTTTTTGAGTAATTCTGATAATATACAATTAATTTTCATACAAACTTTAACACCCCTTTTTACCCCTTTAAGGGTTGAAATTAAAAAATTCCGTACATTCATATCTTTAATTTGATTGAAGAGCATAAATACTAAATTTTGAGTAATTTTGATAATAAACATTTTTTTTCATACCTAATTTAACCCCTATTTTTACCCCTTTAAGGGTTGAAATTCAAAAAATCCTTAAATTTTTATTGTTTTACATTTAGAGGCTAAATACCAAATTTCATTCATTTCAAATAAAAAAATAAATTTTCAACCCCCGTTTCATCACCTTAGGGGTTGAATTTTGAAAAATCCTTTCTTAGCGGAAATCTAAGTCATAATTACTATCTGCGTGCCAAATTTCTGCGCAATCCGTTCAGCGGTTTCAGCTGTGCGTTGTTCGGTCAGTCAGTCAGTCAGCCAGCCAGTCAGCTTTGACTTTTATATATATAGATTATTATCATTAGCAATCATGAGCTCCTCATTACGGTATTCTCTCCGCGCTATGATATGGGGTTCT
The DNA here is from genome assembly GCA_951361185.1 of Ochropacha duplaris. Classification (NCBI taxonomy): domain Eukaryota; kingdom Metazoa; phylum Arthropoda; class Insecta; order Lepidoptera; family Drepanidae; genus Ochropacha; species Ochropacha duplaris. Next base: position 3,449,486 of record OX592703.1, read on the forward strand.
TCCAAAAGGGCGTAAAGAGAGCTTTTCAAGGTCGGCGACACATTAGCAATCACCCTGGTATTGCAAATGTCCATAGGCGGCGGTGACCAATTACCATCATGTGGACGGTCTGCCTGTTTGTCAACCTATTGACATAAAAAAAAACGTGGAATTCCTACCTTTTCGTGGAATCATGCCTCTGAAAACCAAACAGAGAGACAGAGTTATTGTCGCAATAAAATATAATATTAATATGGATTTTAAGCAGTCAGAACTCTATTAATAATAGCGACCGGATAGACTAGGTATACAAAATAACCGGTAATTTATTAATATCCCGCGAATGTTCGATCGAATCCATCCAAATCGGATAAATGGCCGCACGGCAATTCAGAATGGAAATTAAATTAAATTCTATATTCAAATAGCAAACAATTCACACTCAAAGTTATTAATTACCAATCAACAGATGGCGTTCACCACAGTTCGTATTGTTTATCTTCACCTCCATCGGTTTCATTTCGAAATGTCATTTCTTTTACTTAATTGCGAGGATTTTAAAATTAAACCTGTGCTAAAGGTCATCTACACTAGGTACACTAATATTATAATGAAGTAGTAATAATCTATATTTAATAATTTATAATATTGTATGTTTGTTTGCATTGAATAGGCTCCGAAACTACTGGACCGATTTCGAAAATTCTTTCACCGTTGGGTCATTATTTGTATGACTATTTTTAATTAATGGATAAACTCAAAAAATACTTACCTAACTGGTTTAAAAAATTCTATCGCTAAAGCTACATTATTAGCGAGTATCATGGGCTATATTTTATTTTATACCCTCGGTATTTCGGTATCACGTATTACGGTGAAACCGCCAGGAGGAAAGCTAGTAATAGATAAGAAAAATCTAATAGGTCGGTATGTAAGTAGGTACACATGATATACCTATCAAAGATTGCTGTGTCATGTTCTAAAATTTTTGTACCTAACATAATTTATAAGAATATAAAAAAATCATAAACCTTTTTAACATTAGTTGTTGTTCATATAATCTACGTTAATTAATCATTCCGTGTTGAAAGATTCGTTTGCCCACCCATATCGTAATTCATATTTCGCGTGTCGTATTTTTTTTTAAATATGACAGCAAAGACGCGCGGAGTTTAAAAGCAATTTCCTCGGCTATGATAAGCATTTTTAATATTCATATAGGATAGATGAGGTGGTACAGTATATATAACCTATCAGAATAATGTCACTGCTACGTGACTTTTTCAGCGCGATGCAGCTTATTAATATTATACTTTGTTTGCTTTGTTTTCAGAATCAATTTCAAACATGTATTACCAATTTATTTGCTCTAAAATTAGATGGGCATGCTGGCGTAGATGTTAGGAGACACTGGCTGTCTGACCTCTAGTCATGGGTTATTTTCCCACTGGTAAAAAAATTTTGTTCAAGAACATGTCTGTTGTAAATATTATGTAATTTACAAGAAATCTAATTCAGATTATATCAGTTAGGTATTTTGTCTTCATAGTACAAGCTCTACTTAGCTTAGGGTCTGACGTCTTTATCAAGAAAAAGGTAGGTACCTACCTAAGTATTTATTTATTAGGTAGTAATAACTGTCCTCTGAGGTTTTCCCGCGTTCCCGAGAGATCTTATGTTTTCCCAGCATAAAAAGTATTCTACGTTTTATTCCAAGATATAAATAAAGAAGAAGAAAGAAAATTGTTTTTATAGAAAGAAGGATATGATCTATACCTATGTGTTCCACCGTCTTTCTTCACCGTCCGTTCAGACGTTTTGAGTGATAAACATCCAAAAATACAAACATTATAATATATTTCCAATTTCAAAAGTTAGCCTTCTAATAAGCCAGACCTAAATTTATAATAATCATGACTCCTCGATAACTTAGCAATTGTATATTTTATGTGTATCACAATAAGACTATGGACTCGGTACAAAACATTCTTTTGTCATGTAAGTGCTCCACAAAGCATCCACTTTGCCTTTGTAAAAAAGGAACATTTTCTTCTTGAGAAACGGAGTGGTTATAATTTGGTGGAATTTGTTACTCACGTAAAAAGGAATACTTATTGATTCTGTCATTTTGTAATCTCTTAGCGATTACTAATATATAAATAGCAATTACATTCGGTATTTTTATTATAAATATCCAATTAGGCTAAAAATCTCTTTGAACAATATTTTATTCATTGTGTAATAAATTATCCAATGTAAATTACATATTTACCCACTAACCAAATATTAAAACACTACATAAGTCTTGGGAGTGTTTTAAATACATAAGAACTTTATCTATACATATAAACATACTTCCTGACTGAGCTTTCAACCCACAAGCTAATAACCCTGGAGCTAGAATCTTGAAAATTACAAATCATACACAGTTTCAAAAAAAAAAAAAGTTTTTTTTATTAAACCCCTGAGAGGATAAAATAGGGGACCGCGAGTAAATTGAGGATAGAGAGCTAATAACTCATGTTACTGAACTGTTTGATGTCCTCTTAATCATAACTATATAGATGTTATTAAACATCTCAAGCTACTGATTGTTGTTGTAAAGTTTCCGGAATGCCCCTTTCGGAAATCTTCGGTAACTTCCGATGCGAGTCGTAACGTAAGATAAATATCTACTTATTTAAACTTTGTTATTAGAAAATACTTGCCTTTTCCAAATTAGGTTCGGAAATCTTCATAGCAAAATAATTAAATTTATGTTCGCATTCGAACATTTATTCACCTACGTACCTACTTGATTTTTGGTGTTGTGAAAAAAAAAACACGTTTGTTTTCACTCCAAATTCGTCGGAGTTAAATAGTAACAGAGATCAGTTACTCAAACACAGCCTTGAAGTACAAAAGTCGAAAAATATAAAGCTATTTCTAGTAAATAATTAAATGAACACAATATTTAATTCACCATCATACCTAAAGGCGCCATAAGATATACCGACGTAAAATAACCCATCCAAAATAAATATCCCATCTCGTTATTCGCACTCTTAACCCGGTAAAGTGAAACTTACAGATTAAATTATTATCCGACGTGGGCGCGACCCTTCCCAGGGTTAGAACGAAAGTCTTATGACCGCCTTAAAATATCGTAGGTACATTTTACCCCTATTCTGTCGAAGGCTTTCCGAGGTTTGATGATTTATTTACTTCTTGCGGCTTGTTTGTTTCGTTACTTGGGTTTGTGATCGATTATAAAGTCTCAAAATAGAATACCCATCAAGGTACCTGAAAATCTATCTTTATCGGATAAATTTAAGATTTAGAAATGCTAGATTAATCTTTAAATTTTTACGGTTTCGATGAAAGTTCTTTAACTAATTTTGATCCAATAGATTTCGGGAATCAGAGAATTTAGGTAAAGAAATATAATTTTGCGACTACAGACGATTATAATAAGATCAAAAAAGTCATTAGAGCACAATACACAGTTAAATATTTTATACCATACCTACATTCCAATTCTACACTACATTATAAAGTTAAATTTGGATGTAGAAGGCAATCTCCAAAACTACTGATCCGTCTAACCTTGCTGAGATTTTTGTCGGTTCTTTTCAGTTGAAGGCTGACTTCCGAACCGGTGGTAACTTCTGTAATTCGACCTTCATAAGTGCCCTTCTAGGGCCTAAACTGAAAGGAAGCTGCATTATCCTTAAATGCTATAGACTATTTTTATCTTAAATATGCGGGTGAAAACTATTTATATGTGTGAAGGGACCTTTTGTACCCTAATCGATTTACATTTCTTGAATACAAAACTGACGGACGCTTTTTTACAGGTCACACGATTCATATTATATAATACTTATATCTTTCGAGGATATAATGTGCGTAAATAACCTAGACGCCATTCAGTTACTTTTTGCCTACCCTCTATACAAACTCTGACATGTAATTTTTCATTCTATTGTAATATTTTGTAATAGAATGAAAATAGGCTTCTCTGTTAGGCACTATCTTATCAGAAAGAGTTAACTAGATTTATTTTGATAAGTATATATGAAGGCTACCATTTTTTTGCATTTATCATATTAGTTCAAGTTATAAGTCAGATTAGATAGTTATAAGTCAGATTAAATATATAGAATCAATCTGTATAAGTAGTTGGTATCTCATTTGAAAAATAAAAATATTTTATTTTACACCGCCAGTTTTTTAATCCTTCGGGTCTATTTAATAATAGCGGTTACCAAAAAATAAATAGTAGACCACATCGTCACCTAAAATCAAGTGAGGTAGTGGTTAAACATGAACCTCTACTCAATAAAAAAATAAAAAAAAACGTAAGATTACATACAATCAACGATTACGTTAATTTTATAACTATTCATACACCTTAAAGTCAAATTACTGATATACATTCATATTGAGTAAAATTCTCAAAGTTCAGGAAGTTTGTTCAGAATTTTCGAAGGAAATCTGTGCGGGCTCCGCTTGCCAGCGGAAGAAACGGTTAAGAAAACCGATCGCGAAGTCTTACCAACTTCAAATGATTTTATTTTAGATCTTGATTGCTTTTGATGCTGTATGTTGATATCTTATTGGATAAGAGTATAGATTGGAGAAGAGTATAAATTGGTGCCCCGCGGGTTCACCCGTGTTCCCGTGAGACCCTTTAGGAGTATTTTCAGCTAGATTCTTAGCTTTAGATACGTTAATGTTTTGGGATAATGTACTCTAAGTATCATACATTGAAAAAAAGCAATTAGAGAACCGGCACCAATGTCGGACTGTAAATAGTTCAAGTTTTAAGGATAAAAGACGTTTTTAAATAAAAACATTGCTATTTTACATTTGAAACGCAAAATTAAACAAAATATACCTATTATAAGAAAACAATTGCTCGTAAATGACAAACGTGGGATAAAATATATTTCCGTTTCAATGCGGGCGTTTTTTATGTAATGACGTTGTTTTATTTTTTCAATTTCGTGTAAGGGCTTATACTTGTTGAGTATGTATAGATATGACAAAAGTGTTTAATACATTTACACTTCTGTGAACAATTAAAGGTTTGTTATATAAATTCCATATTAGAGTAAGCATTTTTCTTTTTGATGGGATATTTAAAACACTATTTTGAGAATTAACCTTTAAAGGAATTACGTACGCTTTGTATAACATGGCTAATATTTTATGAGTGTTAAGAGAAAATCTTGTATTAGAGCGTCATGTGATACCTACCTATTTTCTACGTGAGTGTATTTTAAGATGACCCTTTACCCTCATTAGCTGCTCTCAAAAGTTGTCCCAAGCGCAGATAGAATACTTCAAAAAGCTGTGATAGAGCTCTTCAAGAACAGCATATTGATATTTATTTTCCATCGATAAGTAGCAGTAAGCACTTATTATTAGGTAAACAGTTCGCTTAATTCGCAGCTTTTTAATTCATATAAAAACATTATCATTCACTTAAAAGTTAAACCGAAAGACGCAGCTCCCACACGGTGGACCGACGATATCGTTAGGGTCGCGGGATGCCACTGGATGCGAGTAGCGCAAGACCGGTCATCGTGGAGATCCTTGGGGGAAGCCTTTGTCCAGCAGTGGACCTTTTCCGTCTGGCATTATAAGTTGAGTAGGTACTCTGCAGCAAAAATGTGTCAGAATTAACAATTTCAAGTAAGTAACGTTGATTAAAACTAACATTTCCAAGAAACCTCTATTTATTTACTCCACCAACGTTCTAATATATTCATGAGTACACAATGTTCTAATGTAATTACTAAACGTAACGAGTACAATGTCAGCTGACATGTGAACTCGCTTTTGTTTGCTTTAACCACTTTATTATGCTTATAAAAGTTTTATTAAAGTTCGCGTGCTCGCATATTTAATGATTTGATGCGACAGTAAAACAGTTCATTAATAATAGACAATAATAAATAGATGTATAGATCCCGGCACTACGTACATGCAGCTTGCATTTTTAAGTAGGTATATTTGAACGATTATAGCTCAGTGGTAGTGACGTTGGATATAGTTAGAATCCTACAGTGAGCTTGAGCTTTTGGTAGTCACTTACCATCAGGTGACCCGCCTGAATGTCGTACTTCTGGCATAAAAAAACATAAACCACTGGAGTCAATTTCAAATTAACATTTTGCATTTCCTTTTATAACGTAGACAGTTGCCTTAAACTCAATAATCAATTAAGTTTAGGCCCTGGTAAGGCACTTATGAACGTTACTATTTACTCTACTACCTCTTTTCTAAGAAACTCGTAATTCAATTATATTTTTTTATAATAACATGTCACTTGTTTATTTTATTTCCAAAACTAAAAACAGTTCATAATAACAGTACAACATATTTTTGCTAGTTTTCTGGAAGATTTATTTAGGACTCAAAGTTCGAACTCAATAAAAAAAAATACGGTAAATATGTAAAGGTCTACCAGAGTCTTTTATACCTACTTCATAGTAAAAACTGCAAAAATTACGCCATTGCGTGACAAACAGCCCGCCCTTTTATAACTCTATAATAAACAATCGCGAAGATAAATTGCTCGTGTAGGTGCAAACATTTTTTTCTCAAAACATAACTAAGTATATAAAATAAATGGAGTCGCCAACTACGTATTAATCAGTGTTAAAACTAAAACAATTTCCGTATGGTGGCCATTATTTACAATGTCGTTTGTCGAGCCTATCGCATTAGCATATAACCTTGGTAGTTTGAAATTTCCACACTATTGTTAAAGTTTTATTCATTGTCCAGTTATTTTTGAGGATTTTGGGTTGATGTTGAATGGGACACATAACATACAGTAACCTTATTTGTTTTTTTTTTGTTTTTAGATGTTTATTCCAAAGCTGCTCAAAGGATTTGGATGATGGTAAAGAGATAAGTCATATCTAGAAATAAAACAAAGGATACTTTTGACTACTAAATTTACTACTACTCCTTTTAAATGACTGTAAAATTGCGAATCTGGCAGTAGAGTCATTAACTTTCATGAGTGCCATCTTGAGGCCCATATGAACAAAAGATTTTGATTTGATTCGATTTGAAATTAAAAAAAAATAGTATAAAATAGATCCCTCGGGAAACCATAGAAACAGCTATTAATATTTTAAAATTGTTACCCTACAGAATTTCTTCCTGATTCGTCTCAGTTGAAGGCTGCCTTATGACCTGGTGACAGCCCCACTAGTTTTACCATCTTATAATTATAATAAATTCGGACCAAAACTAAAGCAATAGCCTTTTCATAATATTTTTTTCCAATTTTATTAAAATAATTTGAAAATGTTGTCAATATTTTTTTGAATAATCAAAATACCTGCACATTTATATCGTTCAATGCACTGCTACCAATTTGCATTTGACCTGATTCACATTTCATCCAAATAGCTGTGAGCCCATTCCGCGTTCCTATGGAATCTTTTTCAAACGATTTTCTTTTCATATCTGGTTTATTCGATCATTCGAATAGAGAGTGTAGTTAAGTGGCGGAACCATCGTTCTGGTATCAAATCGATTTGACGGGTATATGGCAATGGGATTACTATACAGGGTGTTCAAGTTTAGTATCGCCGTAACAATATGTTGATGCGCAACGTAATAAAATTGGTGACCGAATATTTTTGCTTCATTCGCTGTTAACTATAAGTTATGATCTATAACAGAATAAACCTAATTACATTTTCCTACAATGTAAACAGTATTTTTATTCTTCAATGGACTAGCATTTTAATTGTATCAAATAAATATAATAAAAAATACCGAAATAATATATAAAAAAATCGGGTAATGCATATTTTCAGTTCTATTGTTAACGAGAAATCTAAGACGAGGTGCTACGAGTAATCTAATGCCTTATTATTATAATACACGTATTTTCATAAACATTAAAATAATTATTTCCTTAATTAAAATATTATCTGTTACATACCTACTACCATATAATAGTGAAAGTGAAACCAATATGTAAATTGAATCTACATAATTGCTACGAAAGGTTTCGTAGCCATTTTCGTAGCACATCTACGAGTACATCTGGTTACCGAACAAAATTTTGCATGAAACGCGCGTTTAAAAATGTAAAACGCACGCAGTCAACATGTAAATGTTGACCTTTTTGTTTACATTTCATGGTCGGTATTGTGTCGCGTTGTAACAAGCATTAAGCCTTTAAATAATATAGGAGTTCACGCGGTGGGTAGGTTTTATTTTGTGAAAATATATTTGTTGAGTATAAATATATCTCTATATAACAATAGTCAAATGAAACAAAAGTGTTATTTAATTGTAAATGAAGTAAAGTAACAAATATTATTACTATTATAAACTATTTGGTTATATTTATGGTTTTCTCACTTGTCTGAAAAAAATATTATAAACTAGTTTTCTGTCTCGCGGTTTCACCCGCGTTCCCGAGGGATATTATTTTTTCCTAGAATAAAATTAACTCAAATTAATCCTTATGACATCAGCTATCTACCAGTTAAAGTCCCGTCAAAATTGTCCAGCCGTTTCGAAAATTATTCTACAAACAGATACTTTAATTTTATTGTATAGATAAACTTTTCGGACCGCCTTAAAAAAAAAACTTGTGTATGCAAAAAAACACAAACTGTAAAATGTTCTCATCTTCGGAAACTAAATAAAATGTTTTTAATGTTTTACACTTACATTTACTTTACAACAAAGAACGTGGCGCTCCTCGGATGACTGGTAAAAAGTAATAAAATTAAACCCAACACTTAAAACAGTTTTATTTTCTTCTAAATAGTCCTTTCATCGTTTGAGTTACAAAGAGACTTGTACCTTTCCTTTTAATGGGATTTATTTTGAAGAGATTTTATTTTTAAAAAAGTTTGGTAGTCGTCAAAAACAAAGACAAGAGCTTGTGTTTTGGTTAAGGAAAGCATCACGAGAGGGCCATAGCACGGTGACTATGCAGTACCCATCTGCTTGACTATCACCTTCAAGTTGAAAATGTAGGCAGTTGAGAGCAAGTGAATGTAAAAAGTCAAACCTCTTGGAATGGCTTGTCTATATAGGCGAACGGTAGTTACTTCCATGATCTGGTGACCCGCCTGACTAAAATTTAAATAAGGTAGGCCAACTGGTCCAGATCGCGCATAGGTGGGCGTGCCTATAATGATGAGTGAATATTATAGTAGTATAAATATTACTAAATATTTCATCAATAAAATTGGCCGTACCTATTTGTACCTAATTTCATTTTTCCATACCATTTTTTTATTGTTTTCAATTTAGAATTAATTAACTAATAAATTGTTGATACGTTTCCGAAACACAAATGTATTGTTGCCCATTCGCTTGAATGTTGATTATTGTGCCGACCATTTACATAAAAACAAAGGAAACAGACTAAGGGTAGACCGCGAAAATTATATCCGCCCGTAAAAATATAAGCGGGGATTTCATAATTTTAGCCGCGGTTCTGATATAGACAGCAAAATGTTTAATTAAACTTGTTGGTTCCGTATGCTAATATAATTACTTCCAAGCAATTAAAGGATTATACTTTTATGACTATCAAGCTTTTTTGATTGGCGTGGATTCTCAAGAAAAACAATTGAGTGTTGGTGTACATGATTATTTGTTGTGTTTAACTTTACACACAATCATCAGGACGGGCCAGTTGGCGTGGCTGGTTAACACACTACCTATCACGCCGCAGGTCGTGGGTTTGATTCCCATCCAGGGCCGACAATTGTGTGCATGAACATGTCAATTTGTCCTGAGTCTGGGTTTAATTATCAATTTAAGTATGTATTTAAAAAAAAAGTAGTATATGTAGTATATCATCTGCGAGGAAATATTTTTGCTAGGATAATATTTAATCTTTCCTTTTTTTATATCTTTAATTTTTTTTCTACTTTTTATCATTAAAACACGAATATTTTATTTATAACAAAACTGAATGGGTCGATAATGGTTATTATTGTTTGCCAGCGATGTCAAATGGGTTCAACTCAACCAATAAGTATTTAAATAATTTTATTACGACCATGGCATGCATTCAACTCAATAAATTTAGAAATCACAATAATTCAATTTTAGACTTATTTCTGACAAATCCTACTGATTTCACTTGTTCTCTGTCTGCCTCTCCCTTGGTACCAACCGATAACCACCATCCCCCTTTTTATATTGCAATAACTTCTTATACAGACAAGAACATTCAACGCAAAAACATGAAGAAGTATTGTTATAATAAAGCAGACTTTACTAAAATAAATAATGAAATCTTAAATATCGAATGGAATTTATTATTTCAAGGTTTACCCGTCGAAGTTGCTGTCTCAAAATTTTACGAAGTTATATTTGAAATCATTAAACGAAATGTCCCTCTTAAAAATATCAAGTCGTCCAAACACCCTGTGTGGTTTAACTCTGCTCTTGTGCATTTATTCAAAGATAAAAAAAAATACTGGACTAAATGGAAGAAGTATCATAATATATCGGATTATGAGATTTTTTCATTATATAGAAATAGATTTAAAACCCTATCTGAAAAGTGTTATAAAAACTACATAAATCTGGTGGAGAAAAGTATTAAAAAGAACTTAAAATATTTTTGGTCTTATATATCGAACCGTCGTGCAAAATCGGACATTCCATTAACATTATTCTATAAAGATAAAATTGCCAGAAATGAGAAAGGTGTATGTGATCTATTTTCTTATTTTTTTGAGTCTGTATTTGAGTCGTCTGATGTAACGGATGATTTTGATTTAAGTAATTCAAGTAGTACATTTTCAGATTTAAATTTATACGATATTACTATACCTAGTTCTTCTTTAATTAAAGAATTACTATCTCTGGACATATCTAAAGGGGCAGGTGCTGATAACATCCCTCCTCTATTTTTAAAGAATTCTTCTAAATCAATTTATAAACCATTACTTATTTTATATAATAGGTGTATCTCAGAGGGCGTTATGCCAATTATTTGGAAAACCGCCAATATAGTACCAGTTCATAAAGGTGGCTCTAAGAAAGACATTGAAAATTATCGCCCTATCTCCATATTGTCTACCCTGTCGAAACTTTTCGAAAGACTAGTCCACAATCATATTTACCCCAGTATACATAACTACATTTTATCAAATCAACATGGATTTGTTAAACCGCGATCCACCACTACCAACCTACTTATTTACACCTCGTATTTATTTGAAGCTATTGATAATAACAAGCAGGTGGATAGTATTTATACTGACTTTCGAAAAGCTTTCGACAGGGTGGACCATAGAATTCTTTTAGAAAAAATAGCCTTTAATGGGATAAGAGGTAACCTGTGGAGATGGTTTAAATCCTATGTCACAAACCGAACACAGAGGGTAGTCATTAATGGTTATCAATCTCGTTCAGTCCGTGTTAGTTCTGGTGTACCTCAGGGGTCCATTTTGGGCCCCCTTTTATTTTTAATATTTATCAATGACATCAATACATGTTTTAAATTCTGTAACTTTCTTCTCTACGCGGATGATTTAAAAGTTTACAGTGTGGTTGATAATCATGAGGATTATTGTTTGTTTCAGCAGGATTTGGATAGGCTGTCTGATTATTGTTTACTCAATAAACTAAATTTGAGCGTGAGTAAATGTAAAACTATATCTTTTACTAAAAGAAAACAGATTAAACATTATAATTATATATTGTGTGATACGGTTCTGGATAGGGTTAGTAATATAAGAGATCTAGGAGTAATCTTAGATACCAATTTACACTTCAGTTTACATATTGAAAATATTATTAGTAAAGCTTATAAATTCTATGGCTTTGTCATGCGTTGTAGCACTGGTTTTACCCAACCTTCAACTTTTGTTTATTTGTTCAAGTCCTTAATTAGATCGCAACTAGAGTACGCAGTACAAATTTGGAATCCCTATTACCAAAAATATGATAACGCAATAGAAAAAGTTCAAAAAAAATTCTTAAGAACTATGTACTTCAAATGTTATGGTGCACGTCTACCATACCCTCAGCTTTTGATTAAATATAAACTTATTCATCTACATTCCAGACGCATGCTATTAGATGCAATGATGTTGTATGATATATGTCATAATAAATATGACTGCATGCATCTAACAAATAATATACGTTACCAAGTGCCTAGAACAGCTGGTTCGCGAGCAGCGCGACTGTACCGCCTCTTTGCAATACCTCGATGTCGCACAGTGGCGGGTTTGCGTGTGCCCATGACGCGTATGGCTGACTCATATAACCAGTTCTTTAATAATGTCGATATTTTTGCTTCTTCAGTAGGTAGATATAAAAATAATGTTCTCTCGGAAATGAATAAACTTCCTAGTTTAAATTAGTAGGTATCCTAAGTTTCGATTTTTCAATGGCCAGGACTCTCGTACCTTAGTAGACTGTGTTTTTGTTCTGTTGTCTTTCAAAATACAACATGTTGTCAATGGGGATGGTGACTGATGTATCAAATCAGCTTCTTTTTATTATATACTTTATATTTATCATTTTATGTACTTCACGAATGCTAACTTTGTATATTTATTATAATTAATTATTAGTGGTAAACGCTGTTGGATGTACTCATAGTTATGTAAGTTTCACCATTATCATATTATAATATATATTTTTTGTGTACATCTGTTTGTTTACCCAAATAAATAAAAAAAAAAAAAAAAAAAAACCTTTTACCGTATATTCCACATTAAATGTTTATTGGTTTGAAATACAGATTACCCCCTACCAATTACAAAACTGGCTCCCAAGTGCAACTGCCGGAGCACTCTAACAGGTGCTTGGCAACAGATTTTCAACTTGAGGGTGATAGTCAGCCAGTCGAGTAGGTACTACCAAAGAACCCTACCACCGTGCTGTGGTTTCCTCACAATGTGGTAAACATTTTTCATCGCAAGCTCAAGCTTATTAGGATTCGAACCTGTCGATATCCAATGTCACCACCAGTGGGCTATCATTGCCTTGAAATCTTACGTTTTATTCCAAGATATTATTATGATCTATCTCTGTGCTACTCTCAAGTTTCATCCAAATCTAATCAATGTCATAGAGCCGAGTGGTACTCTAACTTTGACTTGAAATTAATACAAACTATCATTTAATATCAAATATGATAATTATCTTCGACAAAATTTTCATATCATTAATAATAATTAATTCAATTGTTCAACAAGTAAATAAAGAGTGATTGTAAGAGAATTTTAACTCACTCAAAGTTCTAACTACTAAAAGTTAAACCTCCCATTTCCTCCGTATAAATTAAAACTGGTAGCAAAGCTAGGGTGGAAGTTTTAAAACCTTTATATTTATTACGAAACTTGTTTAAACTTGGGATGTGATTTGAATAATACTTTTTAATTTATTTTCCGTTCTGCGCTGAAACAATAATATATGCATGAAATATAAAATATTAAGTTCTATAATTTATGATTAGAATTTTGAATGTAAACTTTTATAATTATAAAAAAGTAAATTTCATTTAACATAAAGTATAATGCCAAAAATAATATGTTCGATACATAGGCAACTCCTAATATAGATCACTTTTAAAAGTTCAAAGACACAAAAGAAATGTCAGGTAAGCACGAGTATCCTTAAAAAGATTTATGTTAAACAAATAAAATGGGAACATTTGTCAGAAACAATGAAGGAAACTCGGCCAGACTTCCGTAACAGACTTGTGTATGTAAAGTTAAAAGGAGATACGCAACGCTCTCAAAAAAACTAGACGGTAATGAGACCGCGTGAAGTACTTTCGTTCTAACGACCCGCCATGAAACAAAAGTCTCGTAACCGTTGTAAATTGTGCTTTATCAATAGCACTATAAGGTATGAATTCATTAAAAGTTTATCGGAGTTGAAATTACCTTAAATCAAAGATGGGTGATGTAGAGTGCCTTTTAAAATAATTCAATTACTGATGTAGGCACTGTTTTATTGACAAAGTGATATACTATGTAGGCGTCAAATAATTTCTACGTCATTTGATAGGTGATTTATTTAATTTGTAGATATTAAATTATGTTCTTACACGAGCCGATTTTTTTTCTGTCATGACGCTGACCATCAGATTACCCACGTGATGATAAGTGGCCATTCTCCTTTAGATATTAGTAGTGACAAGGGGGATTGCTAATGCATTTCCAAAATGTTCGATGCGAATAAAGGTAACTTCTAGTTGTAAGCGATGTAGGTTGGCTTCCTTTTTTTCATGTAAATACTTAATCTCACTGAAAACATATATTCTGGGAATATTCAAACGCAGCCCATGAAATAATGCATAGATGAAAAGGTGCTTTATTTAATTAATTAAATATTTGATAAATATTGTATTTTTGTTTCAGGTAAAATTACGCTGCTAGCGTCATTGGTAAGCAAATAAGACTGAAATTATTAATCTGTTGACTCGCGAGATTAACCTGTCAAACAACACGTCAACTCGCGCACAGTTTAAAAAAAAACAAAATTCGCGCCCAATTTTCAAGTAAATGTCATCGTCCCGATTGTCCCATTTGAGAACCAAGTGGTGCGGACTCTGAAACCCCATTGTCCCAAGAAAGAACTGACAGGTTAAAACAAATAACAGACATTACTAACATGGAAACAAAATACCTATTACGTTAACGGAAAATAAACAATATATAAATCACGCATCTGATTGCGGCGGCCATGTTTATACCAAGAATATTAGTGGAGCTAAATCACGAATAGGGTCCATTTATTTTGTGTGAAATTATGATAATAAAGCCATTATATGCAACCTATAGCATGTCTAGAGCGTATTTACAACACCATAAAACGCTAAGTAATAAAATTAAATACTTTTTTGTGGGAAGGTGTGTTTTTGTAGAGCATATTGTTGTATTTGTTATTTTTACTTGTGACATAAATAAATTTATGACATAAATTACGTATGAAGTCTAAATAAATGATAATTATAACCTCTATGCTCACCAAACTTGACCGCGTAGTAAAAAGGCCTTTTTGGCGCGAACTTGGGTAGTGATGTTGCGTTTTATTTTATTTTCATTAAGATCGTGTATGAGTTTCATTGAATACTAGCTGTCCCCCGCGGATTTACCAGCGTTCCCGAGAGATCTTATTCTTTCCCGAGATATATCCTATGTGTTATTCCAGGATATGATCTACCTGTGTGCCAAGTTTCATCAAAATCGTTCAGCCGTTTTTGCATGAAAGAGTAACACACATCCATCCATCCATCCAAACTTTCACATTTATAATATTAGTGGCATTTTGTGCAATCAAATCTAAGTCTGGTGCACGTTTCAAGTTGTCTCAACACAACATAAAATATTTGCATCATCAAAAGTGAATCAGTTTGGGAATGCAGCATCAAAAAATTATGTGATGCTCTGAAACTTTCACAACCAACATCTCCAGCAAATAATGCACTAACTCTAGACTATATTAGATGCAAAGCAAACATCTACAGTACTGTTATATATCCACAGATGTTGAATGTATTAAGTAAAGTCAAACGTTAGTTAATGGATCGCTATCAGTCAGTGGAATAGGTTTGGGATGCTCTATCTGATGCATTAGGAGCTATAATGCTTGTGTTTCCGTCTAATCCTGCTTAATGCTCGCCTTGATTAGTTGGTTCACGTGACTTCTGAACCACTTCCTTATTTATGGACGCCGTTTACTTGAGGTATAACAATAGTGTTAATTATTTATCTGTGTTTATATGTAGGTCAATAATTTCTCTATATTGTATCTTTATCTAAAAATACTTCGTGGGATGCGAGTTCATTGGTAATAATAATTTTAAAAAATTAAATTAAAAATTTAAAAAACCCCCGTCGCAAAAAAGAAAAGCGGACATTTAAAAAGTCAAAAATAATACCTATCGTGCCATCCATCAACTTCTATAATTAAAATATGTATAGGTATTACTCAATCGAATTTGATGGCTCAACGATAGGTATTATTTTTGACTTTTTAAATGTCCGCTTTTCTTTTTTGCGTCGGGGGTTTTTTAAATTTTGCGGTTGAGACCATGGGTCCGTGGGGGTCTGAAGCTCGTCGTTTCGCAAATATTTTATGTAAAAAATTAATCGAGGCCTCGGGTGACCGGCGGGCGGGGAGCTTTTTCCGCTTGGCCATCCAAAGAGGAAACGCTGCCAGCCTTCTGGGAACCTTGCCGATCGGCAGCAGCGGCAGCCTCGAAGAAGTTTTTTATGTATTGTAATTGTACATTT
This sequence comes from Ochropacha duplaris, assembly GCA_951361185.1. Taxonomy (NCBI): domain Eukaryota; kingdom Metazoa; phylum Arthropoda; class Insecta; order Lepidoptera; family Drepanidae; genus Ochropacha; species Ochropacha duplaris. The sequence continues at coordinate 3,465,718 of OX592703.1, forward strand.
GCATGTATATTTTGTACATTTGTTGTAAATAATAAAATAATAATAATTTTTAATTTAATTTTTATTTTAAAATTTTTAAACTTAGTTACAAAAGAAGTTAAATATGATAAGTACAATTTTTAAATAATCTTTTTTCAAGAGTGTTCTAGTGTTCTGGATATCCTGGCTGCAGCATCAGCTCATCGTGTTGCCACTGTTGCATTGTATGTAGAATCAAATACTGATCAAAACGAATCCAAACACGACATATCTGCTATTATTTTTACAAGAGTGTTCTATTGTTCTGGATATCCTGGCTGCAGCATCAGCTCATCGTCTTGCCACCGTTGCATTGAATGTAGAATCAAATACTGATCAAAACGAATCCAAACACGACATACCTGCTATTATTTTTTCAAGAGTGTACTAGTGTGCTGGATTTCCTGGCTGCAGCATCAGACCAAAAATTCCATAATCTTGCATAGTTATATAGCATACATGGATGTTTCAAATTTTAGGTCACATCTAGGTTTGAAAGTAAAGTAAATACCCATTACGCGTCTAAGATCCCTACCACAGTTAACAAAAGAGCGGATAACTTTGAAACGGCTGAACCGATTTTGATAAAACATATCTAAGAACCATCGCTGGAAAACCTGCTTTTAAATAAAAAAACCGCATCCAAATCGGTTCGCCCGTTTAAGAGCTACGGTGCCACAGACAGACACACAGACACACACACACACACACACACACACACACATAGCGGTCAAACTTATAACACCCCTCTTTTTGCGTCGGGGGTTAAAAACTGTATTTTATTGCTTTCTTAGGTTTCCTCATTATTAAAAATATGTCGTTTTTAGGATTCTGTACCCAAAGGGTAAAAATGGAAACCCTATTACTAAGACTCTACTGTCCCCCTATCTTACTGCCTGTCACCATGCTGTTTCTCATGTACCATGATAGCTAGACAGTTGAAATTTTCGCAGATGATGTATTTCTGTAGCCGCTATAACACCAAATACTGAAAACAGAATAAAGTAATAAAAACAAATTCTAAAATTTGTACGGAACCCTCAGTGCGCGAGTCCGACTCGCACCTGACCGGTTTTTAAATTAGGATATTTAATTTTGATGTAATATTATCAGACCAAGGATATTTAGTAAATTAATTTATGCAGTATTATATTTGGCATTTTAAAAATAGATTTTAGGTTAAGGTTTTTACCGAACGAAATATTGGAAAAGTTGTTCGGAAAATCTGATTTTGATGTAATTTATTCAGTATTTTTTCAAACAGGACAGCTTCTATCAGGCCAGCTGACTGTCAGCAGTTACTAGCTAGTAATCATTAAAAAAATATCCTAAGTTATTTTTACGAGTAGATGCTATCGTCGCAAATAGAAAATATTTTTCACGTAAAATAATGCTCTTGATTATGCAGAAAATAAATATGCAGAACAATAGAGCGATGCGCCAAGCACCGCGAATAGTCATTTTAAAATAAAATCTCTTTGAAAATTGGGGAAGTCATTATGAAAGCGGGTTGTGAGAGAGCAATTAGGGATCTAGGACAACCGCTGGAATACATTTTACCATATTGTGGTCAAAAGTGTGTAAAATTTTCGTTGAAGTACCTACTATGATATTTAAATTATATAAAGAAAGTAGTTGTCCCCCGCAGTTTCACGCGCGTTCCTAATTCTTAAAAATCCTTTCTTAGCAGGTACCTAATTTACCAAAGTTCATTATGCTTTCCGAGATTTCGGTGATATTTCGCTTTTATACATACATAGATATTTTACTTGTAAATGTGAATGTTTGTTGCTCAAATCACACAAAAACGGCTGAATGGATTTTGACAAAACATAGCACACAGGTAGATCATTCCCTGATACTTTTAATCCCGGAAAACTATAAGATAAATATTTAATTTATATAAACTGCAAAGTTTATAGCCGAAATCGTTAACTGATTTTCCAAAAATATTATTGCGAATTGCTTAACATAAATTGCGAATAAATTCAAAGGACATTAAACATTCAATTATACAGCAATTATTTGTGAGATAACCTTCGAATTTATCGTTCTAACTATCATAACGGATTTCCTTTGAGTAGTCCATCTGAAGGTGTAAATATTTACGCTCTAATGTCCAACTGTAACTGTTATAAGTTGACAACAAAATTATATATAATCATAGTTTAATAGCATTATGAATAGTTGAAATAAATCACGTGACCATAATTAGAACGCAGTCTGTTTCAGATTTGAATGTATTGGGATTTTGTATACGTTTACACTAGCAACAACAATGAATAATTACTTTGGTATGAAAATTTATTAAGCAAAAAATTTATCTATTCTATATTATCTTAAAATATTTTTATATGGGATCATATTTGTAAAATGTGTGAAAATTTAACTTACATAATATTGTGACATAAAAGATAGGTACCGTTAACTAGTAGAAGTATCTCTAGGAACATAAACTCGTGCAGTATAAATTAACAGGTCGTGTTACACTTTGTATTTAAGCTTAAATTTGAAACTACAACAAAGTGTCCATTCGAGCGGATACCAATTAAGAAAATTTGATAAACCCGCTAACAGACCCCGTAATGGAGAACTAACTATTATTTTTGATATATTAGATAAAATAGGGATTTAAAAGGATAAATAATAGCAGACAATAAAGAGAGGGTTTAGAAAAAAAATAAGCAACCTTAAAATGTAACTTAGTATTTTCATTTGTTTTGACATTAAGCTAACGAAAAAACAATCTATTAGTTTCACCAACTAAAAAAAAACTGAAAAATTGCATCAACCTTTAAATTTTGGATATAATGTCAATTAGATTGTACCAATATTTTTTTTCTAATAAATTATTTAATAAAAATAAAACAGAAAAAGTTTTGTGATTTATAAAGCCAAATAAATAACTTTAATATTTTACCACACGAAAATTTCCGACAAATACCTTATCATTGCCACGATAATGTCGTAAAAAGCGGGATTCAAATAGCTGTTTGGAAATTTCAGTCGTAAAATACTTGGTACCACCTTACCTTAACTACACAAAATATCTGAAAAATGAATATCACCAATTCGCCGCTTTTTGTGACTCAAATAATAAACTTGTATTTATTTTGCAGTAGCTCCGATCCTTTGACGAAATTTGCTGAATGTTTTCGGTATATCTTGACATGAAAATGCCTTTAGAATGCCATCTTAAGAATGCAATCCTGTATTCTTGTTTGAAGCTTGTTGTATGAACTAGAAATAAATTTATCATCAACAAAAATTTATTGACGAGATTGTCCTTATAAAAATGCTGTGTACAATGTTGATGAATTATTGTTTTTTTATTTTTTTCACATATTAATATTTTAATAGGTATATATTATATCAACTATATAGGAATATACTTTTCAGTGCATATTATGTTTTTTTACTAAAAATTAAATAACTTTAAATTTTAAGAGTGTTATTCTTCCATATTATAGTGATATATTAAGATGTCTTATTGGATTAAAAATAAAGAATTATGTCTATGGAACACATCAAGACGTTAGTGTCTTCTTCTAGCCTTCTTGAATCGGTCACCTAACACTCTTTGAAGGTAAAGTGGTGATTATAATAATAAACGTAATATAAATACGTATTGAACCAAATTCAGGAGCTTTGTAAGTACACAATACTGAATAATGTATTTATTATTGTTAGTCCGAACAATTGCTTTTGTAATGAAAACGGTCTGAAGTGGGATCAAAGAAAACTGGAAACAATAATTTCATGAGTTTTGAATGTGAAATTAATTTTCGACGATCTGCTATTGAAATTAACAATGGCTTTGAAATATATTAGATTAGATAATTAGGTAATACGGTTTTTTTAAGTAGTTACTATCATATCTTACTAATATTATAAATGTGAAAGTTATACAAACTTCGATTGGTTGTTTGTTGATCATCACACAAAAACGGCTGAACGGATTTTGATGAGACTTGTCAAACAGGTAGGTCATATCGTGGAATAAAATATAGGATACTTTTTATCTCAGTACAAGATAAGATCCCTCCGGAACGCGGGTGAAACCGCGATACGGAAAACTACTTAGTAAGGGGTTGCAAACATTTAAAATACTTAGAAGGCGACTAACGTAAAACAAATGATTAAAGACGAACACAACAATGACACATTTTAGAAATAAAACATCTGCATTTGAAAATACGATAGAGCCTTGACCACATGCGGAAATAGCCTCAAGAGGCACTCGCGCTGAGCATACGGACCGCATATCGGCTAAGGACTGATTTTATCATACAAGCCTTGTTATTTAATTTGCCTCTAAAATCACTAACGTGAACAAATATTATATCAAGCCTAATATTTTTATCATAAAAATAGGTAACCTATTTTAGGCAAATATTCACTACTGGTATACATAGTCGAGAATGTCATTTTTTTTACGTCAATTTACCGCTGCCTTTTGCAACTCAATAAAAATTGGGGTTAATTATTCAGTAGGTATATTATGTAATTTACTTTTCCAATTATTAGCTTAAAACGTTATGTTTACTTACGTTCTTTGTCACCAACATTTTTGTCAATTTTCTCGAGCACCAAATAAGGTAATCAAGTCAAAATCCCAACGTCTGATCTAAAGTGTTCACTCTGAAACGAGGATCCTTATTCCCCCCTTTTAGCATTGATGTCAAGTACAGTGAAGATTCCCGGAAACAAAAATGTCCCGACAACGGTATCATGTCGGATTAAATTGTTCTTATCCAAATCTTGATTGAAACGATTGTGTCAGAAACAATGTTCCAGCGAAGGTTTTGATGGCCATTGACGAAAATAAAGAAAAGTATATTACGGTGCTTTCAGGCCTTTTTTAATGGGCATATCGATTATTCATTTTTATTAGCGTACCTGCTGAATATTCAGATTTGTGCGACACGTCGATTAAAAGGAAAATATTAATAATATTTAAAAAGTAGAAAGCTGTAACCTATCACATATCGATGTGTTCTGGAAATTGTACTTGAGACCTCTGGCTCTGCAATTATGTTTTATGGGTATTGTATAGGCTTGCAACACATTAGTAATATCTTTGATATAGTTGTAGGTGCCTATCTGATTGTCAGATTTGTGATTGTTTACAATAAAATATAATATACCTATTTAAAGAAAGAGGAAACGCTGCCAGCCTGATACCTTGCCTTGAGTTTTTATATTAGAGATACTATATTTTGTTCATTTATTATAGAAAAATCATTGATATCTAATAACTAAAGATAAACAATCCCAAGCAAAAGTTCTCTCAAAAGTGTCTCAAATTGTGTTGGGTAATACTAGTTTTTTTTTAAAGTTTTATTCACAAAGCTACTCCAGATCTTCGATAAAGGCAATACAATTTTACGACTCATACCTGCTAGCCAAAATATAATCTTAAACGAGCTCTGAGGCATGTTTACCGTCGGAGCGTTCGAAGCTACTAGATTAAAAGACCACCCAAATGTTCGAGTGGGTAGACATTCGGTAACGCCATTTTTGTCGCTGATTGTGTATCTTTAGTTATTAGATATCAAAGAGAAAAACATATACATATTTGACATAATCCTGTTAAACTTTTCAGTTGTATACGATCGATGTTATAAATTACAAAAATTTAAATTATCGAGTTAATCGAGTAGCAATTACTCGAGAAAATAAAACAACAACACAATATATTTTTTTTAAACAGATATTACAAAATATATATTCATTGATACCAAGATATTATAGTGAGATAACAACGGAATCAGGGTTTAGAAACCTCTAAATTTATCAGTGTTTTGCTACTATATTATGCATGTATTATACATATAAACCTTCCTTAAGAATCACTCTATCTATTAAAAAAAACCGCATCAAAATCCGTTGCGTAGTTTTAAAGGTTTAAGCATACATAGGGACAGACAGCGCAAGCGACTTTGTTTTATACTATGTAGTGATAACTATAAGTAAAAACAAATAAACCGACGGAGAATATTAAGTAGGTAAACAAAGCAACAGTTACGGCTTACATTGTATATCAGTCATCTGGTTTCCATAGTACAAGCTCTGCTTAGTTTGGGATCACATAGCCGTGTGTGAAAAATGTCCGAGGATATTACTAGCTGTCCCTCGCGGTTTCACCTGCATTCCTGAAGGATCTTATCCTTTTCCGGGATAAAAAGTATCATATGTGCTATTCCAGACTATAATCTATCTCTGTGCCAAATTTCATTCAGATCTGTTTAGCCGTTCTGGCGTAAATGAGTAAGTAACAAACATAAATCCATCCATAACTTTCACATGTATAATATTAGTAGGATTAGTAAGATTATTCTTTTCATTTTACGAAAAATAACGCAATTAATAACACAAAATGTTTGATCTCGCAACTCACACAACAAGTTGTCTTTGATCGTACGTGTAATATTGGTCAGAACAAGGCGGAAACAAATTATTGAGACATCAATCATGGCAAAGGTCAATAAGGGATACATTTAGGGCGGGTATGCGATGCTTGAGTTATTTCGTTTAACGTCTTTCAAGTAGGCTCAAGTCATGGTGTAAGCGGAGTTGGAGCGATAGCGTTTTGTTTGAATATCATTGTTAATAGGTTTAAATTAAAAAAAAATACCTGCCTTTATGTCTTTCAGTATAAAAGAAGGCTCACTTAAAACTACTGTTATAAAGATTTATTTATTGCTCATTAGTTTCAATCTCAAGGGACTTAATGTTATCACCTCCGTAACCTATATTATATATCTTTTGTGGGTCTTAAAAATATATTATACGATTATACAAAAGTGTTTTTTAATGTTAAACATTCCTTCAAGTCCAGTTTCTTATCACTATGTATGTTCTACTGTCTGTATAATGGTTAATGTTCTCCAGAACTTTTTGACTTGGTGCCATCGTCACCCTTTTACCATCGCACTGCTCGCCAGCGGTGTGGAGCTCATCTTTATATCCTCGAGCTGCCTCGATTGTCCACCCATCGTTCCTTATTACGGTATTCCCTCAGCAATGACAGGAGGTTCTTCAAAAAGGGCGTAAAAAGAGCTCTCTAAGGTCGGCAACACATCAGCAATCACCCTGGTATTGTCCATAAGCAGCGGTGACTACTTACCATCAGATGGGCCGTCTACCTGCTTGTCATCCTGATTACATTAAAAAAGTCTTATCAGAGCAATGATTGACTTTACTTTAGAGTAGATTCTAAGGGCATAGCTGCGAGACGGTTTTTTTTTTACAATAATTCTAACTAAAGATTTTGGTAATTTCGAAAATATACTGCACAACTTTGTCTTTTATACAGTTTAAAACCACTTCAGCTTATACTTTATGAGGGCAGCCTTAGGGGCAGATTGCACGAGTGATCGATGCTGACATAGCGAATTTACGAGGATGTTATAGGAGGTTGACTTCAATATTTCGACAAAGTTTTATCTTTGTAATTTATAGCCATGCTTGTGTGACAATTTTGAGGAATATACGTTTTCTTTATTTCGAAAATAAGAGACAAATATTAGTTTAGAAATCAAATAATAGAACACAATTTTTATATTACACAATAGGGTAATTAAATTGTATATGGCCAACTCTCACCACTCTCTCCCCTTGGCTAATCATCATCAGCATCATCATCATGTCAGCCGGAAGACGTCCACTGCTAGACAAAGGCCTCCCCCAAGGATCTCCACAATGGCCGGTCTTGCGCTATCCGCATCCAGTGGCTTCCTGCGACCACATGGCTAATGTCAATAGGCAATGGTAGTCACTTAATATCTTGCCTGCTTTTAAAAAGACTTAAAAATAACAGTATTTTTACTAACAGGCAATTTATCAAAACACACTTTTTCTATTACAGTTAATTCTAGTAGGTTTTAGAAATTTAATACGATAAACATGTACCTTATTGTCCATCACACTGATAAAGGAGTCCACTATTACAACCTCCGATGGATCAATTTCATTAATTTCACACTCTAATTATTGCAGGTCACTAACAAGTTCTTCTATCTAAGACGTTGTGGGCAGACAATTGTTTACCCGTCCGTATCTTACAATTTCCGAACAGGGGTATGGCCCAAGCTATAAGCTTTCGTTAGTTCAAATATGCTTTGATATTACCACTTAGAAGCCGAAACACTATGAAAAAACACACGAACGACGATATTACCTACTAGAGCATTTTTAAACACTTGTATTTCTAATTATTCGATCTAATTATTGCAGCATGCTGCAGCACATGCTGAGATAGTTGTCTTTTTTGGCCTGACACAGCATTTTTGGATAATATTTTTGCCGTCATTGTGTGTGAGTCCAAAATAAATTTATTTTTCTTTCTTTCTTATTTTTGGAATTAAGATTTTGTTTCACCTTGTTCCAGCGAATCCTGTAAGTAATTTTAAATTAAACAAAAAAGGAGTTTCATTGACTACTAGATAGAAGTGTCTTATTACCGAAAACATGAAACAAGGTTTATGCTTATAACTTCGAAGACATTTAGAGGATATGACTTGGTGGGTTTTAGATGCCGCAATTGACTAATCCTCGGGGCTTAACGCAGCATCCTCCATTCATCATATCTGTCGACGGATTGTTACTATACGAGTGTTCTATGTATCATTTATTTTATTTGGATCTTGGGTATTATCTGTGACTGGTAAGTTATTATATTTTGTTAAAGATAACTGAACATTCTTGGATTCGAGTGAAACCAAAACTGAATTTTCATTAATAACTTGATTTTTGTAGCTTCATGACGGCCGTCCCATTTGCGAGACAAGTTTGCGACATCACTGTGGTTGTATAAATTAATATACTGCTTTAAAGATAGGGATAAACTGGCAAAGTACTTTAATTTATTACCATATTTTACTTATATAGCGATCACTCCACGGGTGTATCCGCATTTCTGAGTGGTCTTATACATTACGGGATATAAATATGTCTTCTTCTTCTTCTTCTCTTAGAATAGAATAGAAAACAAATGTATTTATAAGAAATTAATTTTGACAGTGGTTTGATTGACAATGACAACCTCACTAGGCAATAGCCTGTATCGAGGCTGTCAAAATTACATGTTTGCCTGATAGGACTATACTATATTTAATTATTAATGAATTACATAAAAAAAAGAGAAAAAAAACTTCGTACGGGTTTCCGCAATTAGGCATCCAAGTGCGCCCTTTTTGCGTCGGAGGGTGATTGGCCGGGATTACTACAGCCATCCTATCTCTTCAAGGAAACCTGCCTGCCTTGACGTTGCTGAACTTACTGACCGTCTCCCTGAGACGACCCGGGTTGGCATGCGGCCATCCCGCTGCATAAATATGCCTTACTTATTGTCCCCGGTGGTTTCATCCGCATTACCGATCTTTAACGGGGATAAAAATTATCCTATTATATATATACCTGTGTTTTATCCTTACCTTTTGCGTGATTGAGCAACAAACATACAACAATATACAAGGCGATGATAGCTCAGTGGTAAGTGACGTCGGATACCGCGGCGAAGGTCGTGGGTTCGAATCCTTACAATGAGCTTGAGCTTTCGGTGAAGGAAAACTTCGTGAGGAAACCACAGCACGGTGGTAGGGTACTTTGTAGTACTCGACTGGCTGGCTACCACCCTCAAGTTGAAAATCTGTCGCCAAGCACCTGTTGGTGTGTTCCGGAAATTGAACTTGAGAGCCAGTTCGCCTTTAAGGCATTGTAATAATTTATTGTCTGTTAATATTTGTATTTATATTTAAGTACTTATTCGTAATAAAAGTTACAAACGCACAGGTAATTGAATAGTTATATAATTGAGTCACACTCGGCATTTGCAGCCTCAATGCCTATACGTGAGTTGATGGAAAAATGATCGGTTAACAGTCAGCAATTTGATTAATTGGTTTGACGGTGCGGTTTCCGGATTTATTGGGTAACCTCGTTAAATATTGAAACCGGATATACGTTTTATGTGTCACGGGAAGCCATCCTGGAAATTAACAGTGTTACTATGTGTTACTGATTAATAAAGATGAAATGCGCGAATTAATTCTCACCTGTTCACAAGCAGCACTTGCTCGTCTGCTTTAGTATGTTAAATTCTATTTATTATTATTTTGCCGCCTTAACGCAACTATTATCAGTGAGACTAGATAAATAAATACTGATTAAATGTAATAGGTGTAAGTTGTTTTTGAAAAGAGTAATTGCTGAGTTTATTGCTTCTTCTCAGCAAAAGCAAAATTCCGAACCAAGCATTAGAGTCTAGTGTGTAGTAGTGCTTGTAAAGGCATATTTGAATAAAAATATTTTTTATTAAATTTCATTTCAATTATTATGATAATAAGTACGCAAAGAAAATACCCTTGCGTTCACATCGCTTAGCTTGTCTCGGCGGGGGCACGACTGTGGCCCCAGATTCCATTAAAAATTTAAAACAATCTTTATTTAACTGTAAATAGCTATAATAAACTTAAGCAATAAAATTGCTATAATATTATCCCTATGTAGGAGCGAGGTATTAGTCTACTCCATTGTAAAGGGAAGATCTTCCGCCAGGTTCAGTTTCGTCCCCCGTAATTACCGACCCGAGCTGCATTCAGTAATCCGACCATACCCTAAAACTCATCTAAATCGCTTATGCAAGGTCCGACCTCACTTTAAGTGTACCCCCAGTGAGGCCCTGAGCTTAGGTTCGTGCCCCAACTGGGGTACCCTCAGCGGCCAAATTAAAGCGTCTAAATTTAGAATCGTATCCGGATCCGCGTAAGGGTGTAAACACCTTCAAGTCCTTCAAAAAAAGCCAGGTAGGTGATCATGCCTGGGGATCGAAGTCCAACTGTAGATGTTGGAACTATAGGTATATATTTGCAGATCGCTCGGAGAACTTTGATAGCGTGATGTAGAATTCTATGGGATTCTGTGTCTTGCAACTATCTTTCTTCATGGAGGCATCTATGTAGGAGTAGTGCAGCTATATACGTGTAGTTGATAGATGTACATATATTACCCACGTTTCTGCATCTTTGCTTATGGCTTAGGGTACTTATTAAAGATTTTACGCTAAACTTCTAATTTACAGAACTTTAAATCCAATCGAAATCACCATATAAATAAAAAAAAACATAATATGGGTTATTACCATATTTAGAAAAAGTTCCTTATCGCCCGTTGTGAAAGGGGGCTAGACGAAAAAAAATCTTACGAAAAATTGACACGACACTTTTAGTGTCAGTGTCACTTTATTGTAAGCTGTGCGGCGTGCGCATGTTTCTCTGTCTGTCTCTCTCTCTCTCTCTCTTATAGAAAGCAAGCCAGATATTTTTTTCATTTCTATTTATATATATATATATAAATAGAAATGTTTTTTTATTTTTTATATAACATCTGGGTGTCCCTTGACACCTCTCAAGTTTTTTTTAGATTTTTAATCATTTTGAATTTGGCAATAAAGTATTCGTTTAACAGCTCAATCCAGGGAAGAAACTAGTCGAAAATAAACGTGCGTAGCAACTAATGGTCCATGTCAGAGATACTACGCCACATTGATCAGATCGACCAAGCGGGACGAGTCGTTAATGTGTTTTGTTTAATTCTGCCCATTCATGCGTTTGTCTGAAGGAGTTGCGAACAAATGGGAATCGAATCATAAAATTTGTTAGTAACCTTTTACGAGTAATTTGTATTTGTTTTTTACTATAAAAAAATATTAACTTATGCTGAGTTTCTTTTCGTTTTTCTTAGCAAAATTACATATCTACCGAAAGTGCACACGTAAAGTACGTGTGCACGTACATGCACGTACGTAAATTACAAAAATGTGGTTACCCTACGTCATAATAGAAGAACCGACGATAAGGCCGAGACAAAATTAATGAGAGGATTCTCTTTCACCATTACCTATAAACATTTACACTTTATAGCACGTAGCGAGCTTAATTGAAATGCATTACAGTTTCTTACAACCTTACGATGCGATGTAAGGTTTACTCCGTAACAATTTACCGAGGGGCTCAGCTTACTATAATGGTGTATTAACGCCAAGTAATTAGTCTGGCAACTTATTAAAGGATTACTGTTTCCGGAAGGATTTGCACGATGCGGAATGGTGGATGAAGGATGTTAACAAAATCCGGTATGCTTCGAATGAGTTAATTTTCTGTCCAGCTGTTCAAAATAGATGTTTTTTCTGGAATTATAGGCTCTGTATGAATAACTTGATAACAATTTTTTATGTTTAAACTAGCTTTTCACCTCGCGGTTTCACTCGTGTACCTCTTTTTTATCCATTTGGGGGTTAAATTTCGAAAAATCCTTTCTTATTCCCCATCTACGTCTTAAAAACAACACCTGTAAAAAAATACAGCTTTCTAGGTTCAAGGGTTGGCTGGGCGTTTATGAGTCAGTGAGTCAGGCCTTCTTTTTTTTATGTTATATATATATATTATTATTACTATATTCAAAAGCTTTGTATAAAACTTTTTATTATTTTTTAGTTACCTGCATCCGAATGTTTTAATAAAACATATTATCCCAATAATATTATAAATGTGAAAGTTAGGATGGATTGATGGATGGATGTATGTTTGTTACTCATTCACGACAGAACGGGAACGCGAGTGAAACCGCGGGGGACAGCTAGTATTTAAATATATAGTTCATTTGTAGATGTGCTACGAGTACGTGCTACGGGCTACGACGCGTCGTAGTCACCGTCTACGGAGTACTAAAATCGGTGGTTAATAAAACATAGTTATGTATATCTTAAAGTTCATTATCCAGTAAATCTCTCATCAAACTAGTGAACATAATTTCAATCTTATTCCCAAGGAAACATCTCGTTCAGGAAACCTGTCGACATTCTATTATTTACCTAATAGCATTTGATTGATGGAGCTGTCGCTTGTCAGCATACCTCGTCAAGTTTAAACATCGATCATTCCTTGTTCTATATCAGGATTACTTTGTACCTGAATTTTAAGTCTATTGTTAGCCTGTTGCTTCCTAAATTAATGTAAAATGTTTTTTTTGTTTTTTAGCAATACTAAGGGGATTGCCAATGTGTTGTACACCTTATTACAATGCCTTAAAGACAACTGGCTCTCAAGCAAATGCAACTATCGAAAGACCAATAGGTGTTTGGCGACAGATTTTCAGCTTGAGGGTGGCAACCAGCCAGGCGAGTACTACAAAGTACCCTACCACCGTGCTGTGGTTTCCTCACGATGTTTTCCTTCACCGAAAGCTCAAGCTCATTGTAGGATTCGAAACCACGCCCTTCACCGCAGTATCCGACATCACTACCACTGAGCAAAGATTTGACCCAAACTTAACTAACATCGCCTTGAAAAAGATTTGACCCAAACTTAACTATCATACTAACAGGCGAAGTTAAATTAAAGCTTGTTACAATGAAATCCGATAGCAAAGAAATGTTATTGAAATATCTTGCCAATAGATCAATTTTATAAATTGTTATTGGATTCATAGTTAGGCGTCAGCCTTCTTCAAAAGTAGTTCCTGTTATTGATCAAATGGCCGACATTAATATTCATGCCTAAATGGAAGTGTCTTTAGGTTTCTCAAATCGGAATTTTGTTATAATAGTAACAAATAAATACGCATGACAAGGTCATGTCAAGGTCCCATTGTTCTGGAATATAAAACGTGCCAAGGTCAATGAAGCTAGGCCAGCTGGAGGGTCCTCCAGCTCCGAGGCGACATGTTACGAATTAGGGCTGTTGATAGCTCTTAGACTAATTCTGGAAGAGATGCAGCTTAAAAGAGCTGATTGTGTAAAAACTCTTGTTGATTGGTAACTAAGAATAAGAACAGAAAAAATAAGAATACAGGTGGTTCTAATAAAAATACAAAATTAAGCAGACTTCAATATGGGTATGGACTTAAATTATAAAATAATGTTTTAGAAACTCTAATGTGATTGTATTTAGGTAGGTACTGTTTTGAACTCTGCAATATAAAATTCTATCCTTCCACCATTTATAGATTTTCTATGGAGCACGTGCTAATTGTTCACTGACTTCATAATAACACAGTCAGATTAGAGGTAACACTATTTTTTTATAAGTGCAAAACCACCTTGTTTTTTTTTAAATTTATTTATGTTTATCAACCCAGGATTTGTTTTTATATGTTTCTAATGCCTGAAGTTTATCTCCGACCGAAGTTATGCATATTATTAGTAATTGCGAAAATTCAATGAACATGCTTAAAAACATACCTAATATCCGTCGAACATAGAACTGCCTCCTTATTACTGAGCAGGTAATAAATGAGTTTCTATCCAAACGGGCCGTGATGATATTATTTGTATGGCAATTATATAAAAATCTATATAAATTTTCATACAAATAAAAGTTTTCAAATCAGCCACAAAACAATAATTCTCAGAAACTCTTCGCCTTCAAGATGGAATGAAATTAATTTGCAAACTTTCAGTTAACATAATTAAAAATCGTTTTAAAGGCTTCACAGTGATCATAAGTCAAGGGAAACTAGACCAAGTAACAACTAACTTGCAGAACTAATAAAGACTTGACTCGCTCTGTGCTGCATGCGAAAATAGTGTTATCATACACCTTAAGAGTTTGTTTGTTTAAACGCGCTAATCTCAGCAACTACTGATTCTTTCTATTAGGTATTATAGTTAGTAAATATTGGGATGTGGTATGGATTTAGTGCCGGCATGTAGGAATACCTATCTCTCTACCTACATTATAGTTAGTAAATTACATTTTCACCAGAGATAATTAATCTTTGTAATTTTTTTTTATATATCAAACTCATATTTAAAATTTTTCATTAAGTCGCATTTTTACCTACCGTTTAGATCGCTCTACGATTCTCAATTTCGAATTGAGGACACATTTTATGCTATTTGAAAAAGCCTACAAGCTCGCTTTCGATGAGCGCGGTTGGCGTTTATCCAAGTTCGGTTCGATGGTACATAACGTAGATATCTAGCCATATCTGATGTCCACATTTGGGGCATAATAATATTTTATCTACATACCGCTGCCGCGCTGCTGAAACGTTCCATTTCAACGTTTAGAATGTTTCTGAATGCTCTCCCACTTGAAAATTTTACAAATATATTTTTCCAAGCTTTTGTCGTTTATTGTTTTAGCATGGATTGTTTTGTTTGATCTGGAATAAAGTTAGGTTTGATAATGTATCAAACCTAACTTTATTCCAGATGCTGAATCCATAAAATTAGGTAGGTACGCGATATAATTTAATATTTTTATTGATTACAACAAACCTCGTCAATAGCTTAAAAAAACAAAATCAGTTGAAAAACAGAGGAGAAAAAGGGATACAAAGTTTTTTTAAATACATGAACGTAAAAAATTAAGTAAACCAAAAATTTTACATCTATTTTATTTTGAAATAAATAAAACGAGAAGAAACTTTTTTCTACAACGTTACGTTCTCGAAGGAACAAAATTATCCTGTTACTTTTATGACTGGCTCATCTCACCATTAATTAATTTGTAACATTGTCCACATAAGTTGACATAGTCCGCATGTTTGCGGACTATCACAATTGTTATCTTAATCTTATTGGATATACCTATCTATTGTTCGACAAAACTATCTTAGCATTGTAATTCCTTTACAAAAGGGTTCTAAATCCGTATGGAACGCGATGTGGATTTCAAATGAGGATAGAGTGGTCACCTTAATCTTTTCATTTAGGAGTTAGGGTACACGTGGGCATATGGGATGAGGGATGAAGGCTAAGCGAAAGACAACATGGCCGGTGGATTAGTTTGGATACCATACACCAGTCGTATGCATAAGTAATGAATGGTCTGTGTGTAGTCTTAGTAATAAATAAGGGTCCACTGAAATTACTTTAATGGAAATGCTAATTAAGGAAATGTGCACGATTAAATTTTAAATGTTATTCGTAAAGCGCTTATGAATTATTTCTAAATGGTTTTGAATGTATTCGGTTAACTCTATAATCATAATTATTCCCACCATTGCTATGAAAGAATCAAAGTTAAATTTAGTTCAGATTTGGCTCAAAAGAGCATTTTAATATTTTGTAGTAGTTACCACTGGTTTGGAATCCAGTTTTAAAATGAGAAAATCTTTAATTTTCAGACAGGTTTTACTTTTTAAATATTTTTATGACTATGATAACTAGTTTTTAGGGTTCCGAATTCAAACAGTATATCACAGTGTAAGATTGATGTAGATCTGTAGCAGATAGATGGCGATATCGAGTATGGTCCTGTAGCCCCGCCACTATGGCGAGAGGCGGAACACCGTGGTTTTAGTCAGTAAAGTCTGACATAACCCAGCCGTCTCCACCCGGGGTGTCTGGGTATCCGTACAGGATTTCCTCACGTAAAAAAAGATCTGTAGCAGATATGTAAATAATTATAACCACTTACAATTTATTTAACCACTTATAATTTTGAGGCGATGATAGCTCAGTGGCAGTGACGTCGGCGAGGGTCGTGGGTTCAATACCTACAATGAGCTTGAGTTTTCGATGAAGGAGCACATCGTGAGAAAATAATAGCCCATTGATAGAATGGTTGGCTACCACCCTCAAGTTGAGAATCTGTCGCAAAGAACCTGTTAGTGATCCGGCAACTGATTTTCTCTTTCACATTTATTTTAGCACCCCCAAGTGGGGCCCAATGCAAAAGACTCGGCACTTTGCCGATTTCATAGTAAACTTATTATTATTCAAAAGTCCTTTTTAATTACTTGAAATACAGCAAACTATTATCCGAAGAATACTGTCATGATTTTTCTGTTTATCGTATGATTTTAGAGCTACTTTATCTTAAAATAATAATTTATTGATAAAATAAAAAATGGCAACACCGTCATTAAAAGTATTCCATAAAGTAGTGATGAAAAAAGAAGGAAAGATGGCGATGGAAGGGGGAGCGTTTTAGCGAATGGATAGCAGAGCCGTAGCTCGGCATTCTAACTCCGGCAGCTGAAGTTAACAATAGTAGGGTGAAACCTCTGCCCAAGCTACATTCTTCACATTAGTTTGTTAGATCTTCATTCTTACAACAATACTATTCTATAAACCACAAAAATATCAGTAGCAGTAGATAACAATTTTATTAACGCTAATTTGCCACTTCAGGCAATACGTAACATTTCCCGTTCCTAGTTACAGTTACCCGATACACCGATAGGATTAGTGACACTGTTTGGTTCGTTTCACAACGGTAATAAATTTGATTTTACGGTATCGAGACATAGATTCTATCAAAAAGGGGAAGATACGGTTTCCAGTCCACAAGGCGAGCAACAAAACTATGCCTAGCTGTGCTGATGCATTAGAAGTTGATTGACGCCGAACTGTAGTCATTTGAGCACGTGCAATCTTACTTTTAAACTGTTCATTTAATAATGAACAGCTTATTATTAGGTACTATAATGTATATTATGTTTTAGGACATCAATTTTATTACGCTATTGATTTATAATATCTATCCATAATAATATCATTAGATTTTTGCTTGCGCTCTCTTATCATTACTATGAAAATAAAACATAATGCATAAGCTAGACATAGTTTTACTGTTCCACATTCGGTGAGTGGAAACCGTATCTTCCTTTTTAAATTACTATCTAAGAATGAGGTTACTGTTTTACCTTGACCGGCGACATGACGTGTATCTTCGGTATCGTGTTATTAGATTACGATTTGATATAAATACAGATTGTAATATACCTATAGAATTATTGTTTGTAGAAACGGAAGCTATACAGGGTGTCCAGTAGGTAGTACGACAAACTTAAGGGGGAGATAGGTGGTTGGGTCACCTACCAAATATACTAAAATCACCTTAGTAAAAAGTTCACCATTTACGAGATATTTCGATATTTGAAGTTTTTATGTATTGATTTTTGAATTTTGTAGATCTTAAATATTTCGAAAATAGTGACACTTTTACTAAGGTAATTTTTGTATATTTGGTAGGTGAGACCCACCCACCTCTCTCCCTTAAGTTTGTCGTACTACTTACCGGACACCTGTATAATAAATTTATTGATTCGCTTTGCTTGAATCTTGATGAGAAAAAATATAGGTGCTCCATAATACAATATAGTATTCCCAAATTTAATAAATAAAGAAAATAAATTTAATAAATGTATTTTCTTTCTTTCTTTCAAATTTGGTCATACAGCTCATCAAAGTGAACAATTTTTTTTTAAGTATTTAACGTGATGATAGCGTGGTAGTGACGTTAGTGACGTTTTTAGTTTACCTAAAAAATCGCGAGGGAACCATATCGCAGCGTAGCCTCAAGATAAAATTTTATCACAATCACTTATTATTGCTGATACTTGTAATTTAGTCTTCTACCTTCAGCCACATAAACACCATAGTAAGTAAGTAAGATTGTGGTCAAATAGCCTACTTAAAGTAAAATTGACAGTAGGTACCAACATTCACGATTTTCCCATATAGAATTATAGAATTTATAGAATTTTTAAAATATTTAATCATAAATTGATATATTTTATTGTAAGACATATATTTAACCATATTATTATAGTTTCTGTATTTTTTCAAACAACTTGACTATTAACAAAGATGCTACCAAATATGTACAGACCTATTCTATTATCAAATATGTGATATCGTCTGCGTTTAAAATTCTAACTTCCACTGGTCGTTATCTCTCACCAGGTGTGAAGATGGCTTTCCAATATTACGACGCTATTAGCACTTACTTAAGACGTTCCACTGGGAAAATGAACCCTCAAATGTAATATTAATGTAAATATAAAGATAGCCAAGCCACGGAATTTGTTTGAAATGGACCGTCTCATATCTGTTTTCTGATTAAACTATCTAACAATTCTGAGTTCATTTACCTCGGAGTTTGAGTCAGACATAATTATTTTCAAACGTCACAAAGTGTTAGGCTACTTAATTTTTAAATTATATGATTTCATATAATTACATAAATATAATAACTAACTAGCTGTCCCTCTTCAGTTTCATCCGTGTTCTCCTGTGTCCTATCTTTTTCCAGGAATAAAAAGTATCCTATCTCTTCTAAGGATATTATCGATTTGTGTGCCAAGTTTCATCAATATTCGTTTAGTAGTTTTGGAGTTCATCGCGGACCAAGATCGTGACACGGGAATTTTATATATTAAGATTTCAAAACTTACATCTTCGTCTTCCTGTTTTTATCCCACGCTAGGTGTGGTCGGCACAACATGTTTTCCTCTTCCACTCCGCTCTATCACTAGTCGTCTCAGTAGGTACTCACACCTTTCATACTCCATAATAAGGAGGAACAAGGAAGGGCTTAAAGCCAACACACCTGGTAAGCCTTACAAGATTGCAAAACTTACATAAACAAAAAAAATATTACACAAATTTTAATGTAAAATCAAATTAATTAAAATTGAAAAGTTATCGCAAATCATTAGATTTTATTTCAATGTTTTTTGCTGCCTTTATCATTTCATTACACATTTTGAACTTGTACCTCAATGTCCCACAAGTCCGAGGGCTCATAACTCAAAACTTGGCGACGTTTCAACACAAAGTCGTTGTTTTAAACCCTGGGACCATAAATTTCCCGGACGAGTGAGTACTGACATGAAAATTTGGGTAATTATTCAAATTGTTTCTAATTCCCTGAGGTTATATCCTTGGATAAACTAATGGATAGGCAATACTAATGGGCCGTTTTATCTATTTATAGATGGGATAAGTTTGGGATTCGAGTTTAGAGGGTGCCTTACGTAATAATATGAGATGTTTATTGGAATTTGCTAAGGTTCTCAATCTTAACTAATCTATATATAATGTTATAAAGAGATAAGATTAGATTTTTTGTATGTTTGTTGTTTAAACTAAAAAAAAACTTAACTGATAAAAAAAAACTTGAGAGGTGTCAAGGGACACCCGGATGGAACGAAGTTATATAAGTCGAGAGAGTATATATATATATATATATATAATATCATTATATTATATCTGGCTTTCTTTCTATAAGAGAGAGAGAGAGAGAGAGACAGACAGAGAAACATGCGCACGCCACACAGCGGTCGGTGACTTTTGTCACCGACACAAAAAATCACCGACATCTTTAATGTCGGGGATTTTTTTTCCGTCTAGCCCCCTTTCATATTTCATAACGCGCGATAAGGAACTTCGTTCCAAAAAATGTATTCTATATAGCTTCATTATCAGCGAGTAACATGGGCTATATTTTATTTAAATTCCCTCAGGAATACGGGTGAAACCGCGGAGCGGTAATCTAATATCTTGATTTGATACTTGCTTTCCGCCCCACGGTTTCTCCCGCGTTCCCGGGTTCCTATCTTTCCCCAGGATAAAAAGTATCCTATGTCCTTTTCCAAGGTTCCATCTATCTTTATACCAAATTTCATCTAAATCGGTTCAGCTGTTTAAGCGTGAAGAGGTAACAGACAGACAGACAGACAGATAGACAGACAGACTATGGATATGGAGTATGGATATGGATTAGTATGGATTCTATCTTGATTCATTTTTTTTTAAATAGTTTCTTATTTCAACGAGGAGAAGATTAAGAGTTATAGGTATGATACTCTTAATCTTAATTTTACATAATTATAAGGAACATAATTTCCTTAAGGTTTCTAAAACGGTATTTGCAGTAGTAATAATACTCTCAGGATTATTTGATAACCCGATATTTTAAAAGCATTCGTGGATAAATAAATCATATTAAACTGTGATGACATAGTAAAATGATATTATTTCATACAGTTATTGTATTACAAAGTTTCTAAAGTTGGTAACATTATGCCATATACAGCTGTGGAGGAGTTACTTAAAATTATTAATTTCATGTTGTTTACGATTTAGTTTGAAACTTATTGGTACACAACCTCCACAACCTATATAATAATAGTTATTTTATAATTGTAACGTAAGCATCAGTTTAAAGGCTATTCTTCGTCAACCAAAAAAAATCTATTGAAAATTACCCGCGATGACAACGGAAAAAGTACCAGGAAAATATGTAGCAAAGATGATCATTAACTAAGCAGAGTCGCAGAAATCTCGACATTACCATTTTGAAGTCGTCATCGTGACAAGGGCCCTCGCGCTATTTCCGCCCGCCCCGCGCTGCGGCCAAGGTGGTGACCCCGTTTCAGGCACTTTGACGATTGACTTTCATCTGTGGTGCCACTACACTTCCATGTTGGCGAGCCTAAGCATGAGCTGGCTAAAGCGTTAGTGTGTAGCCTTAACATTTTTTTTAATTTACATTATCATCAATTGTTTTACATCTTTTTTAAAGACATCATAAGGATGCGGTTTTGAAAATAATCTTTAAAATTGTTAGACTTATCATCATTTTATATGGGGATGATATTTTAGTGATATAATAACGTCGGATTTTGCCGCGATGGTCATGCGTTCGAATCCTACAATGAGCTTGAGCTTTCAATGAAGGAAAACATCGTGAGGAAACCACAGCATGGTGGTAGGGTACTTTGTAGTACTCGGCTGGCTGTGTACCACCCTCAAGATGAAAATCTGTCGCCAAGCACCTTTTGATGTGTTTCGGCAATTGCACTTGAGAGCTTTTAAGGCATTGTAATAAGGTGTACAATACATTGGAAAACCTTCTGGTATTGCTAATATCTATGGGCAACGGTAGTCACTCAGCATCAGGTGACCCGCCTGCCTGGTTATCACGACTCCACAGTCGTATAAACAAATATATTTTACGATTTCTATCGATTCATAAATAAATATTAGTTTAATTATAATTTAAGCGAAAGGAATCACGTTGTTATTCAAAACAAGATGCCTTATTTAACTTTTCAATCAAGTTGATGAAATAATTTCGGAAATTAATTACAGAGTTGACTTTTGAAGGAACTGACTTTCGTTGTTTAAAATGTTAATTTGGTCAGGTTTTAACGTTACCTATGTTCTTGAGTGATGGATTCAATTTAATGAAATTATTTGTTAATGTATGGTTATAATTACATGAAATTCATTTGTTTGTTAATTAAAATTTTAATTATGAACCTTCCAAAACCTTTACACGAAATATTGATAACATTGCTTTGATGATCGTAATGATATTTTGTGGTTAAGTTTGAAAAGAAGAGAGTAAATAATTTAGTAACGTAATAACTAATTATATCGAACCGATTACATTTACACAGTATTAAATTATCCGTACATGTGAATGCAAATTTTTCATAACACTTAAAACTATTCAAATAATTATACTGAAATCTAAATGTACAACTAATAAAAGGGAAAGCCTACGTCCTTACAGATCGGCAGAAAATTCTCTATAGGTATGTGATTTTTTTAATTTACAATAATATGGCCGTATAAATATGCCAAATGACAATCACTGAATGTCCCGAGTTTAATTGAAAAATCTACAACCAAATTTCAAGCAAAATGTTTTCACAGGCCAACCTTCGATTACGCCATTCCTACGTAATATTTTCAGTTATTTTCAGGCCGGCAGTTTATTACAAACGTAGCCCACGTTCAGTGACACATAAATGTCAGGATTGCGTGTACGGATGACTCGAGCAAAAACTGTGGTACAGACTAGGTTATTTGACTTGTTCAGATTATCTTATTGGTATTTATTGTTACAAATATCAATCTAATTTAAGGAATGTGAATTCTATCTATTGGACTGTATCCTTAATATTCGCTGGTGTTTATAGAGATGTGATTGAGCTGTTAAAATATTTGCTAAAAGCTGCGTTAGCTAATTTGGTGACTTACGATGATGTTGGAAGTAAACTACGATCGATGGGGAAAGACTTTAGTAGAACTTGATTAATTAAAAAGGAACAAGCCATTATTTATACATATAGTTGTAAAGTTAAATTTTTACCCCGTATGGACGACAGCCTTCAATGAGAAGAACAGGCAAAAACCATAACAAGGTAGGTGTTTTTTTTGTAAAAACAATAAA
This sequence comes from Ochropacha duplaris, assembly GCA_951361185.1. Lineage (NCBI taxonomy): Eukaryota > Metazoa > Arthropoda > Insecta > Lepidoptera > Drepanidae > Ochropacha > Ochropacha duplaris. Next base: position 3,488,718 of record OX592703.1, read on the forward strand.
AATAATAGAAATAAGAAATATATACATTACTGCAGGGACCAGCGTTCATATTATTCTTATACAAGAATAGGTAATTTTTGTAAAACAATTTTATTATAATTATAAACATTTTGGTATAACCGTGTCAACCGCACATGCCCGGTTAAAACTTCCATTAAATGCCCATAAACAATTTGCGTAATACCTTTAAATGCAAAGTTTTGATACAAGCAGTGGTCTGTCAGACCATCAAACTTTTATCCGTATTTTCGTAAACAACCCTGCTACCGTACAATTAAGTTGAAAAATGTTCGGAGAGGTACCTAATCGAAGGTCGGGCCTTAATAGGGTCCCCGGCCACTGGCCTTAAATTTATAGAACCGACGTTTTATAAAATACGCTCCTATATATTTAGGGTTGGGATGAAAAGTATCCAGTTACATGTTTAAGGAATTTTCACGTTTATTTCTTTTGAGGTAAGGTCGAGTTGCTTAATCGATATTTTTGAAGGCTCCATCATTTTGTTCGCTTGATGTTCGGCGTTCGCCATTACAAGGTCGTTTCCAAATTCCTGTAAGTATTGTATCAATTGAGTAATACTATATTACCCTATTAGTATTTATGTGAGAGTTTGGAATTAACCGTTTCATGTAAAGAAAAATATGAATATTGCAGCTATATTGGAAATTTGCAGTAACATAATACGCGTGCTATTTGTGTAAACTCTACATTAATTTTTGATGACAAATAATTATCACGTTGTCTATAGTTTAGTAAATAAATATGACATATTGTGCCGAAAAAATACTTTTACTGTCCACAATCCCACTAATATTATAAATGTGAAAGTTTGGATGGATAGATGGATGTTTGTTACTCAATCACACCAGAACGGCTGAACGGGTCTGGATGAAATTAGGCACAGAGATAGATTATAGTCTGGAATAGACTACGTTTTATCCCGGTAAAAGATAAGATCGTATCGTAAGATAAGCTAGTATGATATCTGTTACGATTCAATTTGCATTATGGCCAAAAACAACACCTAAATTGCTAGGTGATTGGTTTCTATTGTCCCTTTATTGCTTTAAAGGACTAAATTATTACAATTTATAAAAAGACCATTACTACCCAAATAAGAACCATAATAAGGCTGACTCACCAATAACAGAGTAATTACAAAAGCTGTTACAAACATTTGTTACAAACCACCATCACCAATAACACCATTGTACAACAATGTCCCAAACATGATTAATGTTGGCCGTCTCGTGTGAATCAATCAATGACGTCACGGCCCACATCTGCGCTGTAACTTAAACTCACCCGTCATTAATTAGGATGGTGTTACGTAGTTTTATAAATTAGACCCATTTTGTACAATAAAATTAATTTGGGGTCATAAAAGTAGAAAATAATATTTTTGTAAGAGTTTTTACGTAAAACGACTATTGCCTGTGAACCATTCAATTTGTGGTAGGTCAGTAATTTATAAAAAAAAATTACGTAACTAGAACCACCTAAAATCTGTAAACTCTTTATTGTAAAATACCTAAGTACCTATCTAATGCTCAAAAATTATGTCAAAATAAAGCGAATCGCTTAAGAATTAAGTACCTATCCATAATTTATTCCTTTCAAGATATTTTCAATAAAGCCTCCTGTAACTTATAAACAACGTCTGGAAATTGATTTCTTTAGCCGCTAATACGCAACGGTAAATACAACGGACGCCTGCTTAACATTTTCCTAAAGCATGATACAGGCGTTGCAAATTTCAATATTGGAACTAATCAATCAAGACTGCCGTGAAAATGAGCAGGCGTGTGGCCCATTTATCAAACATCCTGTAGATGAAACTTGAAGCTTGAGACATTAGATCGAAGTTATAAAAGATCAGCGAGTGGTAAAAAAAAAATTACTTTTTGTTCAATTTTCAATCTATGATGTGTTCGTAAAGAAAATAAGTAAAAGTAAAAGCAATGGCAAAACTATAGAGTCTTACCTATCCTAGCGTGGAGGTGGACGATAAATGGACCGACTACGATTATAGTTAGAGCCGCCGGATTCCTACGGTAGAGAACATTACTGAGGCATATTATCTACCAAGACGTCGCGAGAGTACAAACTTCGCCTGTCAAATTGTTGACTAGGGGAAGACGTATTATGTAGGTACTAATGATTAGTTTTCTTACCCTATGAGCTAAAACATGGCTATACATGCAAACCTGTCAAAAAGTAAATATTTAGGTACCTACCTAACTCGGTTGATTATTACAAAGTATGCAAGGTTTACCAGCCGCCATGATAACGGTTCAGTAATTAAAGTTACCATACAAATTGTGAGGGCCCTTTTAGATAATTTTAATTAGCATAATGTTTATGAGAACACAAAGGTTTTACCAAATAGTCAGCAAAATGAGATAAACATAATAAAAATATGTGTAGGTATATGTTCCAATTTAATTGTAATTAATATACTTACAATATTATTTAGTTGTCAGTAAGAAATTAACTTTGAATGAAAACTTTTAAAAAATGCTGTATTTTATTATGCGCGTTTTAGTTAAAACGCGATTTCAGTAGCTAAAATTAGTTTTTACTAATTAATTAACTACTGATTTAAGTTTAATATCAGTTAATACTAGTTCTAACTAGATAAAATGCGTTTTCACAAAATGACTCAGTTAAAACCTTTTTGGCTTGAATTAATGCTTAAAAAAGACGTTTAAATTTTATTTTATCAAGTGAGATTGTCGCTTTTTTGTCAAACAGTTTTTTCATTTGAAAAATACGCGTTTTAACCATAGTTCGGAATCAATTTTAGTTGTTTCATACCGTAGACAACGTGGAAGACATTTGATAAAATAAAATAATAATCTCAACGCTAGTTACTTACACCACCAGATAATTGGCCGTGATTATTTCTTGAAATATTACCATGCCTAACCTTAATACAATACCTACTCCATCTCAAAACACCATAATTTATTGAAGTGCCTTAACCTGACCTCAGTTCATATACTTATTCTGTTTGAAGAGTTCTTATATCGAAGCATATTACCAGAACGGTAGTCAGTTCCTTTTATATAACCAACCACTCATCTCTTTTTATGTGTTTGAAGGGATGGCTTACCTAACTGAGTTTGTGTATATTAGAGTTTTCTGCGATTTCACTTGTTTGTTTCAGTGAAATTATTCTGGGTTGTAGCTCAATATTTTTTACTAATCTTAACTAAGTTTACCACAATATCAGTTGAGCAGACAAAAAGTGCAAGGTTTTATGCACTTGGTACCTCGGCGAACGGAAAAGAAGTAAATTGAAAATATGGAATGACGAGATCACCGCAATTGCAGACAGAACTAGAATTGCACATGATAGAGAAAAATGGAAACGGTTGGAGGACTACAAAATAGACATTGTACTTTTATTATTTTCGGAACCAATGTATTTTTTATTGAAATAATACCATGGAAGACGGTTTCGTAAAGGGAGACAATACTTTACCAAGAATAAACTCTTTGATGGTCGGTAAATTCTAAACAATTATCATACAAAATATCAGAGCATTTGTTTACACAGCCAACTTACGCCATGACTACACAAATCAATGTGGCGGCCACTGCGTCCAGTGTTTTTGATAAATTACGCGCGAAATTTAAAAATGTTTTTAAATACATTTTTATGGCACTTATCGGTTGAATAAATAAATTTTTGAGTATAAATAATCCACTTATTAGCACTATAGAATCTAATTGAGATATTTTCAAAAGGGGTATATAAACCCTATTGAATAGCTCCTAAATACATTCAGTAAACGTTTCTCTTACACTTTAAATAGAATGTTGACTTTTTCAAATTCAATCTGCCATTTCTCAGTATAACTGCCACGGTGGGCCAATATTCGGACCTTTTCTAAAATGAAAAGATCTAATCTCGCTTTTTATCCAATTCTTTACATTTCAGTTGGATTGGCCTTTCTAAAAAGGGCAATTGGTTTAAGGTTGTAGAGAAAATAAATACGCATCTACTTTGTTGACAACGAAGCACAATTTGGGTCTGGATGATAAATAGGTAGTATGTATACGATGGGTGCTTTACTAATTTTATTGTAATTTACCAATGTTTTTTAAGTCACTTACAATTTTTAAAAAAGCTCAGTGCGAGTGACGTACGTTGTGGGTCCAAAGTCCTATATTGTTTGAGCTTTCGGTGAAGGAAATCATTGTATGAAAACTATAAAAATGTATTAATAAATAAAATGTTGGCCTAAATTTATATTCGGATATTCCAGCGGCTGAAATTGAGAGCTACCTTCAGCCACATCATTCTCATAAAAACAAATGACGTCCAGTTTTTACTGAAAAAAATAAAGTTAATAAATTTTTATAGGCACAATCACGACACACGGCTATCTGATCCCAAACTGTGCAGTCATTTATTATAGAAACCAGATAACTGATGCATTAATGTTTTTTTTTTAATATGAGTACATTATCTAACCTACATTTAAATTGATAATTACACCAAGACTCAGGAAGAACTCAGGACACAAAAATATCTTAATTGGTTTCTTGCCAGATTCTTCTCAGTTTAAATGTATTCCGAACCGGTGGTAGAGTCAATTGTAAACGTTCATAAGTGCCTTATCAGGGCCTAACTTATTAAATGAGTTTTGATTTTGATCTTCCTCGATGGGAACCTAATCCATGACCTGAGGCGTGATAGGTAGTGTGAACCAACCATACCAACCGGACTGTCAACGTGACAGTGATTATTGTCACCGTGACTCAAGTACCTTTGCTGAGCCAAGGTACCATTCCAAAATTTTAAGCGATTTACTTTTTAATGATGCAAATCTTTAAAATAATACGACAAGGTATTTTCCATAACCGAATTCGGATAGCAGTAGAATCCTTTCATCAATTATATCCGCTTCAGTGAAACAGAACATAATAGGAATATTAAAATGTTTCAGTCGAACGAACCGATCCCGAAGCATAAATCGGTCAAAAACTCTCACAAATTGTAAACGAAGATTTCTCATGTTAAAAGTGAAAATAGGAAAACATTGTATATTGAACTCTGTCTTTAAATTGTCATATAAAAAAACTGACTAGGATTTTTAATTCTTCTTTTGCTGGTTTCACTTGTCATAACTTAAAGTTTTTATGTATTTCACTTAAATACTACGTGTATTTTAAATATCTAGGTAATAACTTAAAATTTAAAATACCTTTATTTTTGTTTCATTTATTTTATTTATTGACATAATTTTTTTCAATCTCCAACAAAATGGTTAGCTTAATTTTTCATGTCCCGACCCAATCTGTCAAAGTTCAGTTATCCGTCCCGCAACGACGTGCACAGCTAAATTAACGTCGTCACGTCATCTAGATATGATTCACTATGCTATGACGTCACGTGCCAACAGATTTATGACGTAGATACGTCCTCGTTACAAAAGAAAATGATATAGCAGATACGTTAAGTATTTCTAATGATGTTCGTGTCCACAATACTTTAGATCTTTGATAAAAATCGTACATTATAAAAAGTGTATGGGTTTTTTCTTTCGTAAGCTGCTGCCTTGGAAGTAGGACAGGTCATTTTAACATTAAATACGGTTTTAAAAGAGCCTTGTCACGATGCGGAAATGAAGCGTTTGTACTGTAATTTTCAAGCGTATCAAAGAAAATTTTATATCTGTTGCTACCGGGCGGTTTTGTTTGTATTCCAAGGGGACTATGCTTTTCTTGGATAAAAATACCTACCTATTACATTTTTTTAATGATACATTATCCTAATTTGAGTGAAATCCAAATCTGTTACGGTCCTGTAGTCTTAAGTGATTCCCAAAATTGTAATTATTATTTCATAGCAATATTTTTTACCAATAGCATAAAAACAATCACTGTTTTCCATGTCGTCAAAAACTTGAGTCGCAATTCCTTTATTCCGGATTTCTGTTTATTTTAAACTAGCTTTCTGCTCAGTTTCACCCGCGATACCTTTTTATACCCTCTCAGGGTTTGAATAAAAAAAAACCTTAGTTGAAGCCTACGTTATTAATGAAACCTTTGTGCATTTTATTTTCCTAACCTAACACCTCAGTTAGGACAGGACAAGTTTACATACATAGATCTAAGTAGTTTTGGGACAACCACCCCATTTGTAAGCCAAAGGGTAAAAAGCAACTAAATCCCACTAATATTATAAATGTAAAAGTTTGGATGTGGATGTTTGTTACTCAATCACGCCAGAATGGCTGAACGGATCTGTATGAAATTTGGCACAGAGATAGATTATAGTCTGGAATAGCACACAAGGCTTTTTATTCCGATAAAGGATAAGATCCCACGGGAACGTGAGTGAAACCGCGGGGGACAGCTAGTAGTCCATATTTTTAATAATAATATATTATAAGAGACCTTTTTATCAGTTTTCATTGTTTACTTCGGAATCGGGAAGATTAATGGGTGCCTGCAAATTAATGGTGCCTTCTCCACAAGTGCCCACAACAGCAGGCCCTGACAAATGTATAGAATTTGTCCACTCTAGTCACCCCATAAATGGGCCTATATAGAAACATGAAGACTGACAAAAATATTAGGGCAATAAACATTCGTCGGAGCCCACTGCGTGATTTATTGAGACTTGATTTAGTGTCATTTATGTTTAGTTTTACGATGTAAAAAAATGTCTATGCGTCTAATAATTTATTTCATTTCTAATTAGTTTTCCGCCTCGCAGTTTCACCCGCGTTTCCGAGGGATCTTATCCTTTCTTGGAATAAAAAGTATCCTATGTTTTATTCCAGGATATGATCACAACGAGCAATAAGCATCCAAACATACAAACTTTCAATAACTAGGCGGGGAGCTTTTTCCGCCAACGCATCAGCCTATCATCCAAAGAGGAAACGCTGCCTGCTAGGAACCTTGCCGATCGGCAGCAGCAGCAGCTTTCAGAAAGGGCATTTTTTTATTTAAAATATAATAAGAATTAGAAATAGTTAATTACGCCACAGGACGTGGTTTCGATTCCCACACATGACAGACATATGTATAACACCTGATCTAAGTTAGCGTACTAACCACCTTCGATACATCATCACTTATCAGCCAAGTTATCACTTAACATAAAAGAGAACAATTAATAACAAATTATATTATATTATTATATTAACTGTGTTTATGGTAAGCCCGAGTTAAAAACAAAAGAATTTTGTTAAAATAATTTAAAAAATATATTATTACGTTTCGTTTACATGTTTGAACACAATTTATAGCTAGGTCTGAGATTCAAGATATCTTGATTTATTGAATTACTCGCTGAAAATATAATTTGTAAGGAAAGTTTACAGAATAATAGTAATGTTAGGTACAAACTCATTAATTGTGATAAGGTTTAAGTTCTTAGTTTGTTTTAAAGTAATTAGAACATTTCAACGAAATTGTATACCTAAATTATTCATACGAAGTACTAACTTATTCATTCATGCGAATATCTTGTTTCTTGAAGCCTATATACAAGTTCATACAAACATATGTGCGAGGAAGGCGGTGGCTGCCACACGCGTCATACTTGTGAACAGGTGCTGCTTGTGGGGGCTGGTCTGCTTGAGTTTGTTATTTACTTAGTCAGTCATAATTAAATTCTATTTATTATTATTTTGAAGCCTTAACACGCAAATATTATCAGTGAGACTAGGTAAATAAATAATGATTAAATGTAATAGGTGTAAGTTGTTGTTTGAAAAGAGTAATTGTTGAGTTTATTGCCGGCTATTCTCAGCAAAAGCAACCTCCCGAACCGAGCATTAGAGTCTAGACTATTCATAAGACCTATTTGAATAAAAAACATTTTCAGTTTCATTTTTCATACATTATTTAAGTTTACCTACATTAAATAAAATAATGATCACATTAAATTTATATATGTGAAATACAAAAGCTCACGTAGGTAATATTGAGTTAACCCTTTGGAAAAAGTTGACTAATTTACCCTTGGACGGAAATGAAATTGCTTTTCCGTGTAAGGGATTTCTATACATGCTGTTGCTTTCTCTAAAAACGTTTGTAGCGAGGACTGGACCTTTTTAAATTGAAAGATGTAATCTATATTATTTAACCTTGGGTAGGTACAATCGAACATCGTGCCTTGTGTGGGTTGACAGGAGTATCGAATCAAATCGTCCGTGCAAAAGGTCTGAAGTAAGCTCTTAACTAGTTTTCCGCCCCGCGGTTTCACCCGCATTCCCGAGGGATCTTATCTTTTCCCGGGATAAAAAGTATCCTATGTTTTATTCCAGGTTGTGATCTACCTGTGCTCATCAAAATTTGTTCATTTTTTTGCGTGATTGAGCAACAAACATCTAAACATACAAACTTTAGAATTTATTAACTAGACTCGCGAGGAATTTCTAATCAATTGTTATGTTATTGTTTGATTGGTACGGCCGTCCCGGTTATAATATTAGTAGGTTAGTAAGATAGTAGAATTGGTACCAAGTTAAATTTGAGTGAGATTACTTCAGAAGTTCTTTAACAGTCAAGGACGACTTTTTAACGCCGTGAAAAGAGAAAAACCGATACGCGGATTAAAATTATTTAACGGATAAAAAAAACCAGCCAAGTGCGATTCGGACTCGTGCACCGAGGGTTCCGTACTAACCTGTAGGTATATAAGTAAAATTTCACCCATCACGACAATCGAGTCCTAGTTATGGTATGTTTAATAAAAAATGTATGTAATAAAACTTATTAAAATATTTTTATTATATGATGTAAGTAAAAATTTACGGTTTCCTTTATTTGTGCTACATGACGTTGCTTTGTACCAAATTTCAAGATTCTGAGTTTAAGGGAAGTACCCTGTAGGATTTGATTCCCTTGCGAGTTTCGAAAATTTGCGGCATAAACGGCTGTATCTTTTGATTGCGTTGGTTTAGAAGTTTGATTTTTTCACAGCTCTAAGGGACAGTAAACTTGAGTATTTGATATAAATTTCAGCTTGATACCTTCACGCGTTCCTGAGAAAAAGGGTCTTGATAGACGGACGGACAACACAGTGGTCCTATAAGGGTTTTTTCCTTTCGAGGTACGGAACCCTAAAAATAACATTTTTAACTACGAGAACATACAAATAATTAAGGTAACAATTTACCTTAATTATTGAATAAATACATGTAGTATATTCATAAATAGCTTACATTCAAAGGTAACAATTAATGACGGGTAAAACAAAAATGGAATTACGAAAAATATGATAGCAAAGGTATGGTAGTAATCGTTTTAAAAGTTAATTTTGATCCAGCATTAAGAAACCGTTAAAGTTATTCAACGCAAATGAACTCGATAAAACATGCGACGGAAAATAAACAATACATAAAAATGAAGATACAAGTCAGTTTTTGTAGTAGATAGAGTTTTTGTTTAACCCTCCGACCGCCGAGCGTCCCATAAAAGCTTTTGTTGATAAACCGCCCGCATTTCAATTTGTTATATTAAAAGTTGAATGGAGTCGCTGTTATGTTGCTAATAGTTCAACTAAGTTTAAATTACATATTACATCCATTTTTTATCAGTATTCTTATTTCATTTTCATTCCATTTCTGTATAAACTACAAGTAGCGCAAAGGGCAATGGAAAGAAAAATGGTGGGTGTGACATTGATGGACAGAAAAACTAATACGTGGCTTCGTAAACAGAGCAAAGTATCAGACGTTGTTAAAAGGGTAGCAAAGTTGAAGTGGGAGTAGGCTGGTCTTGTAGCCAGAAAACTCTTGGTGTAAAAGAGTGTTAGAATGGAGAACATGGGACCAGAAAAGACCTCGAGGGCGACCACAGATGAGATGAAAAGATGACATCAAAAAAGTGGCGGGCAGCAATTGGACTCTAATTGCCCAAGATAGAGGAAAGTGGAGGGGATTAAAGGAGGCCTACACCAAATTTTGGTCGATTAAGGCTAGAACAGAAAGAAGAATTACTTTTCTTTTAATTTTACTAAATTAATTCGTCAATAGCCTTTATAAACTAAATCAGTTTAATTTTTCATTAAAAATCTTATCTTATCTTGCCAGTGTAAAAATATCTTGTAAATCTTAATGAACCATTTAAGCTGAGCTAACAAATGAGCTGAGAAAATATTAAACATAAACTATGCGCCGAATGAAGACTGATAAAAAGTCAAAGAAAATTAGGGCAGGCCATGAAGAGATCTGTAAATCGGAGGTCGTTACATCTAAACGAGCGATTTACTCCCAAGAGTAGGCAATAAAATCACGAGAATCTCGTCAGTCTTATTAAAGAGACCCTCTTGGTCATTACTCTGTTTTGGCGGAAAATTAAATGACTTTGATATCTTTTTGTACACGACGTTTGGACTTGTTTTATGACAACAGCTGCATGCCCTGATAAAGCCAGCCATATTCTGAAGGCTTCAGTGTTTTCTTTTGATTAAATTCTTTTGTGGATTGCTTTGAGAATCGCGGCGATTTTACAATCACTTTATTTTTATACAAAAAGGTTTCAATTGTTAAATCGTATAGAGCAAAAATTTTTTTTGGATAGTTTCCGATGTCAATAATTGTATGGAATAAATCGACAACTTAAGAGCGTTGCTACACTGATGCCCGTAGCGATATATGATCGCCGTCCATAAAACGAAACCGCAGAGAGATGCGGTACTTGTTATAGCTGAGCTGACATTACATTATTCAGTTCCTCTTTTACATATTTTCAATAGAATTTCCTCTTTTATTTTCGTTCTCATGAACATGATTCTGTATTCAAAGTATGTCAAAACCATGTTAACAGCACCGGGTCAGTCGAGTGGGATTAAGAGGTACCTTCAACAAGTACTACTTATTATTCTTTGTAGACTCAAATTATGTTTAGAATGGATAACCATATAGGTACTTAATTATGATGTATTTTATACGTTGTTTATATATATTATATATTTACAATGAAGAGTTATCTATCTAAAGGTACTGAAAGATAAGTATGTGAATATTATATACTATATCATATTTCGGTAACAAAATAGATATTTATCATTTATTGCTATTTTACTATCATTGTAGGTAGTTAAAAGATTTCTAAAAAAATATTTTTAAATTCCGTTCCTGACAAACCGCCATGTTTTCTTTATACTACCGAGCGTTCATGTTCTAACGCTTCGAAAGCTCGTATTCCCTATACAACTTAAGTGGCAAGTCACCCCAATTCGTAATGTTTATTTGTATGCTGTTTCGGAGTAAAGGATTAATTAAAAACCAATCAATGTTACGTGGCGAAGCAATCGTTACTTATAAAGAATCTTAACAGTACAAAAAAACAAATAAAATGTAGTTATGTATATGTCTTGTTGTTTATTTATTTTTATATAAAGAGGCCAAGAGTCTAGTGTGAATAAGTTTCTTCTGGGCAAGCGTGTACGGCTTTTATTTAAAAGTCTGGTGAAACAATAATAATAATTTAATTTTGGTAATAGGCACTAAATTTTGGCTTACTTTTCTGAGACTTGGTGCAGCTGCACTAAATCTTACTTTTGTATGTTTGGATGTTTGTTGCTCAATCACGCAAAGACGGCTGAACGGATTTTGAGATCATATTCTGGAATAAAATATAGAATACTCTCTATTTTTTTTTTTTTTTTTATTTCATTCAGAAAACCAACAGCATTAATAAACAAATTAACAAAAGTATAGATTAAACATAAGCCAATTAAAGGTTTCCCTGAGACAACTTTCTCCTCGGGAACGCGAGAGAAATCGCGGGGGACAGCTAGTACATCATAATTTATGTACATTAAATGCTCTACCAATCTATTTTATGAACTATGTCATAGTTGAAACTATTCATAGCGACGTTATTACCTATGTTTATTTCCAAAGAAGAAATCATACTTTATATCGTATTTTAAGTATGACTTTTGGTAAGATTTCTTACCAGTTAAACCAATTTAACAATTGCGAGGTAACTGAAAATACATCCTTTTGTATGCACCATAATAATTTATTGTCTACATAAACATGGGTTAGGAAGGAATGCCTTAGATACCTAGTAATAAAGTTCAAAATGAACTATAACCTAACCCAACACCAAATAGTATTTTATTCCAAAAACTATTTCTTCGTCATACTAAAAAGGACGAAGGTAAGTAAGTGCACGACGTATCAAACTACCAATAAAAAACGACTTTTCATTGTGTACTTAAAGACCTAGTAGTCGTAAAAAGTGAACACGACTCTTTTACAATTAATTCCTTAATTTTTTTGTACATATTTTGAAATAGTTTTCCGCCCCGCTGTTTCACCCGCGTTCCCGAGGGATCTTACCTTTTCCCGGAATAAAAAGTATCTTATGTCCTTTTCCAAGGTTTCATCTATCTCTTTAACAATTTTCATCGAAATCAGTTCAGCGGTTTAAGCCTGAACAGGTAATAGACAGACAGACAGATATTATAATATTAGTATATAGATTTAATAATTGGCTACGCAATTATTTTTTTATTTAGTACAGAGAATAGAACAATCAAATTATGAAGCTTATGTTATCTGCTTTTATTACTGAACACATAGGTATTAATTACAAATTTCGAACGTCTAACTTTACACAAACGTAAGCTTAATTGCATCAATCTGACTAGTACTGACTACTGCAAATCCAAATTAACAAGAGCTCAGTAGGTACAAGAGATTCCCAAGAAAAAGCGTCACAGCATATTTCAGTCAAATAAACCTGCAGTTTTTATAGACGGCATCGTATATCTTAGTCTAGATATAAAATAGTCATATCTTAATGAAATCTCTAAATAGTACATTCTGATTTAAACACTTGGTCTTATTTCGTGAAATCACCAGGAGTGAGAGACATTTAAACAAAGCTCCGAGTAAGCCGGAGGGATAGAGGAGATCAACTGTCGTTACACTTTAAATGACCAGCTTAAATACTCATAAAACCATTCTGAGACAAAAATGTTGAGTTGTTTTGTTTTAGGGCTTTCTTATACCTTATACAACCAATGATTATTACATTATAAATAATAATAATTTTTATTTCTTTCTCTCAAACTAACTAATATTACAACTCAGACAATAGACAAAATTATCAATAATAGCCCGAAAATTGTACATATACGCTCATATAAATAACGTGACATTGTAATATCACACTATTTTACAATACCTATCTCATTTGTTAGTAGGTGAGCAATAATATTTAATTTGCGAGTAATTCTATTGTACAAATGTTAATTTTGTTAAAAAAAATGTTATATTATTGTTTAATAATGTACATTATATTTTTTATCTTTTTTATTTCGCAACTCTATCGCATGATGGTTAAGCCTGTAATGATAGATGTTATGTAGTTATTAAATAAATTAAAAAAAAAACTCGTAAAACACGACGGCATTTTTGGTTATTTCGGGTTAGGTACTATTACATTTAATTGCACTCGGTACGTGAAGTGCATCCGTCCGGCGGCAATCCGATACAGTTTAAAGTTAGCTAATTAGCTAGTTTTTAAACTACCGCTCGCGCTTGTAACCTAATTATATCTACCTTTTTCCTTACATTATAAAATCATTGTATACAACACAATTTATAAAAAGAAATACTTTTCTGACACTTTTCATTAGCAATTCAAGTACTATAATATCATCCAAGTAAACTAGGTACTGCGACGAATAATCGATACAAAACGAGTGATTTCAGTATCGACGAGCGATTCCACCTATTATTCCAGCGTATTCATGCATTCAGTGGATACATTTGCCGATACAGCGTCTATGAATTCGGTTTTATTGGAACGTGCTCATAAAATTGCGTGTCAAATGGCCCAAGGAATCCAAAGGGTACGGTGGGAAACAACTTTTTTCACTTCCAGTAAAGAATCAGACCGTACTTATCCGATTGAATGTTTCAAATGAATTTTACTTATATCGCGTTCTTCAAAGTAGGTATTATACCTATGAAAACTTCTCCCGTTACCTTTGTTTGGAATATTTAATTGGAAGTGTTGGCTGGTTTTTATTGATATTTTTAACTTTGGTAAACGAACAAGGAAGTATATAGTACCAACACTGGTAAACGAACTCACGACAGACTTGACTAAAGACATGAAATCTAGAAACTATCTTGAGAAAATCTCAAGAAGCACTGTCTTTCTTTATGTCTATAGCGCATTTAAATATTTTTAAATTAATTTAAATTTGCTTTATTTATTCATTTATTTTTATGTTATTATCTAGATGTATGCTTAAAATAGGACAGCACATAATATGTATGTATGTACTCTACTTAAGTACCTAACTATAAAAATGTAAAGTGAGAAAACTGCCGACAAACTGTTTCACAGTTTAACAGAAGACTTATTCAAAGTAATGTAGCTTTTATAGTCCTTTCGACGATTAGTTGAAATCACTGATAGACAAATCTATTATATTTAATTTCGTATCAAAATAAAGAATAAGTACCCACCATCTTCCTCTTAAAGTGAAGCAGAGTAAAGGAAACCGAATTTGAAAAAGGAAACCAATCGCGTTCATGTGCGCCGAGGCACGCGGGATAACGTACGTGCAGGTCACGCACACAACTTCGTGCACGTTACTTCACTTCATTACAGACTGTTGTTTACGTATGCTCCTTCAAGCTTTTTTGTTCTGTGGTACCAACTTGAAACATTACTTTTGAACTATCTATAATGCTATTCGTAACCGAATTATAATGATTCAATAAATTCAATATAAATTACTGACAATGCCAGAAATTACTTTGCGAATAGAGCAATCATGTAAGATTAATATTGAAAAACGGTGGTGCAGCTAAATCACTGCGCGAGATTCATTGGCATGTGACAAATGCTCTGGGTTAGGTTACTGCATGAGCAGCGAGCTGACTCTACTATGTGAATAGGGTTGTCACTCGATAATTTTAAAATTACTTGAAATTTTTATTTAATTAGTATCTGCCGCAATGTTCAGTAGGCTTGCTGTATACCTCTTTACATGATAAAGCCAAGCTAATGCGATGCCCGTAAATGTTTAAAAAAATGTTAAAACTATATTTCAATTTAGTTAAATACTTTTTTTTTAAATTCTGGATAACCTTGTGTTTGACCACAATCTTACCATGGTAAGTGATGATGTGGCCGAAGGTGGTAAGCAAGCACACAAAGCCTAGATGGGAACAGGCTCTAAAGTGCAGCTGACGGAATACACAGATAGATGCTTGGCGACAGATTTTCAACTTGAGGGTGGTAGCCAGCCAGTCGGGTACTACACCTACCACCGTGCTATGGTTTTCCTCACGATGTTTTCCTACATTGAGCTTGAGCTTTCGGTGAAGGAAAACATCGAGAGGAAACCATAGCACGGTGGTAGGTGTAGTACCCGACTGGCTGGCTACCACCCTCAAGTTACGTGTAAGTAATATATATTTACAATAAAAACATAACATTTTAAATATAACGCCTTTTGTTAAAGCTCGATCGTACCATTTTTCGTACCGGGTATTTAAATTATATTGATTCTTAAGAAGGAATAAAAAAGTCGTTAATACGAGTATTACCAAAATAAAATTCAACTTGTTTTTTTGTATAATACACTAGATATCACTGAAAATAATATCACTTATAATCTCGAAAACCAGTCCTTTTACGTGCAACAAAGAAAACATCACGCCTGTGGAAACTCCCCGATATAAAAACTCAACTTTATTAATGGAGAAACAACAAAGCCCGCGCGGTCACTTGTCAGATACAAGGTCCACGCTTTAAGCCAGGATGAGTTTAAACTATGGAAAAATCCACTTTAGTTTGCGTTCTGTCACTTAGTGGAATGAAAATATTATAGGTGTAAGTTAGAATCTAACTAGGAAGAAAATGTTGCTTGTTATTAATGGAAATCTGAATCCTCTTTATAAAACGCCAAAGGGAATTCAGCCCGTAAGTATTCCAATCATCAGGATTTTATACAAACTTCAAGGCATTTCCATGGTAAACTCAGCACTAAATTTCAGGTAAGAAATAGTTACAATGAACGTGCAAAATTTTCGTTACGTATTTATCCAGATCCAATTTGGGTATTGGGACTATTTAACACGAACTAGCAAACAAATCAATGCACACAATCAAACGTTCCACGTTCGAGAATTCGCACCGTACCATTCTATGGATATTAAGAATAATAACACGGAATATATTGCAATTTTTGCTTCGGTATAGCATAATTTTTCTTTTAGAATTGTGGTATATTGCATTTTCCATGATATAATAAAAATATCGTGAAGAGAACGCATTTGGTGGATATTGTAAAAATAATGAATCTGTGGATCGCGTGCGAACGTGTTGCTATATTCTACATGTTTGTAGGTAAATTGTTTCCTCTCCGTACTGCGGATGACTTTGTATCTTAGATATAAATTTGACTAGATAGTACATTGAAGAATAATCTTTAGATACCGTCCTATTAATTTCGGTGTTTACAAAATTATTAAAAAATATACAAAGAAAACTTTTACGAATATTTGGTGTAAAAATTGAGTTGTCTCCGCCAACAATTTTAAATTTTAAGCTCTTGTTTCTACCCGTCTGCCTATAGAAAATGTTTTTAGCTTTTTTGATATATTTTGCGGACGCCATATTACAGTTTGACCTCTCACTCTCACAATTAAGGCAAAAATGCTTTCGTATAAACGTCCTGCTTTCTGGCTGTTCTCATCTAGAGGTCGCATTTCTCAACCGATTCTCATGAAATTTTGTGAGTAGGTTCTATAATCATATGGATTTTTTATCGTATGAATTTTTAGAAAATTTTCGAAATTCATGGGGATTGAAAACGTAAAAAGTGCAAAAAATGTCACAAAACTTTTGCAAGACCTACAGCTCACAGAGCCACTAGTTGATATTTATATTTACTAACATTGTATGGATCTCTAACTGTCTTAAAATAAAAGATTATTATTATGACAGTGTGTTGTGAATTTTGATATCTAATAACTAAAGATACACAATCAGCGACAAATAATGACCGTACCGAATGAGTGCTCACTCGAAAATTTGGGTACTCTTTTAATTTAGTAGCATTCGAACGCTCCGACGGTAAACATGCCTCAGTGCTCGTTTAAGATATATTTTGGTATAAGTCGTAAAATTTTATTGCCTTAGTACCTACATAGCTTTGTAAATACAACTTAAAAAAAAATACTAGTACTACCCCACATATTTTGAGAGAACTTTTGCTTGGGATTGTTTATCTGTAGTTATTAGATATCAATGGATGTGAAAGATAATTATAGGTAAGTCTATTCCAGTAAACCTAAATGCACGTCACCATTTACGTAACAGCTGTTGTCGGTCGCTTCAATACGGAGCACTCTGTGATTGTCATCACAATGTCTAGCCGAAAAAGCTTAGTATGTTTCTTGTGGTTTGGCTAAATCTGGTCGTACTTAGCCTTTATAGCATAGTGCCCTAGCCTGAACACAAAGGTCCGGGCTACGGTATTTTCATGTAAATTTCTATGGTCGGGTGAATGAAGTCTTTATGTGAATTATCGTTTTGCGGTTGTTTTCGGAACTACGTGTTTGAATAGATTAAATCTGTTTACGGTGATAGGGTGTATTTTTATAGTTTCTTTGATGCCTTGGATCTTAATAGTATTAATTATTTTTAATTATTCATAATACTCATCTACCTTCGTATTTTTTCAGGTAATAAACAAAATATCTCACGGTGTTCAAGATTTATTTGGTAAGTCAAAATTAGTAACAATACACTCTGTAAGTCAATAGCAATGGGAATAATAATTAATTCCTTGTTATTTTCATTAATTTACTGGTTGGTTTTTCCATTATTCATCAAATGCATTTTCAGGTATAAATTAGGTATAGGCTAAAAGCTATATTCTTTAGGTACGAGTTATACTTTTTACCCAAGTCAAAGCTTGAGATACTCGCTCACATGATGTAAAAATTTGTTAAAGTATTTAAGCTGAATAAAAAAATATTTTCTTAAATCTTTCAGGTTTTCTTATCACACAGTATCGAAGGATAAGACTATTCCATAAAACACCAGTAGGTAGCAAAGCTTTTGTTACTCAAAACAGCCTCTCACAAAGGACTAGGCTTTTTGACATTCAAAAAAAGAATGTAACGCCTTAACAATGCAACACCTTAAGAAACGTAACAAAAGGACAAAGCACACGAATTTATCTAAAAGAAATGAAAAATCCCCGTGTAGTCGTCTGTTGAACGAATAAACATCTGAAGTGTACTCGAAATAAATTGGAATTGAATCGGCAATACTTTGTCGAGTTACGTGGAATGTCTCCTACGAGTATATACGAGAAACGTCGTGCGGAAAATATTGTGCGTTTTTTGTTACTTACATAATTTGTGTACCATGTTAACTTTTGTTACGTTTCTATAGTATTATCGTCAATTGTTTTATTAAATTACGTAGAATAATAAATATTAATATATTATGCAGTCATTGATTGTAAATTCATATTCGTAGATTATTCGTGGATTACATAAAATTATATTTTGATAATATTCTGTGCGCGAATAGACCCGGTATAATCTAAGAATATGTGTCATTGATGGTGCCTGCATAATAAAATAGATCCCAAAGATTCGAAAGATATGTCGATTAAATTAAACAGATTAGAACTTATTTTGTTTAATAATTAAATAGAGTTATCTGTATAATCAGATCAGAAAGCCTTTTTAAAAAATTGATGAGTTATGAAATATGTCTCAATATTAATCAATCAATTTAATTTCTAAGTTCTCTATAAAACAATCCAGGTGTTTAAAATGGTCCCCACAGTATTATTTTTATTAGTGCAATATTTACATTACATAGACATAACCATAGTCTATTAAAAGTATTGAATCACAGTCACCAAATATTAAAAATATTCTCGAGCGGCGTTTTCAAGGGAGATTCATTTATTCTATTGTATTAAATTTGTTATTCAAATAGTTCACAAACAAGAAGCTATTTGTACAATATTATTTTTATAATAATATGTGATTCAATTGTAGCTGTTTCCAAAGTGCAAAGTACCAAATTTCGTGATTTCCACAACGGTGGATTCAAGAGATGGTTACATTGTTACACCGAATGGAAACTCTTCCCTTGAGTGCTCTCGTGTTAGAACGGAATCGTTTCCAAACTGAGGGGGGAATGAGTGTCTTTGCTTTCACTTTACTTTCCGTCAAATGTAAGGAACACGTAATGTTATGTGTTTATTTTTTTGAGACCAATTTCAGTCAAAGTCGTAGTTGTTTATACAGTTTAGTCCTTAGAAGGTTTATTTAGTTAAGTCCTTTTTCAATACAACGAATTCTATTGACTTGACATCTGAATATTTTAACAATATTACTATCTAACTGTACTGTGTAACTGCAAGGCAAAATGTACGTCTCGTTACCAATATTAACGTAAACAGCTCGGAAATTTCCAGATTCCAACACCCCTTCTTAACATAAGAGGAATGAATATTTATGTTCATAATATTCTCAGTAATACGCCGTGATACAACACCGAAACACTTGATGGGGTATAAATGACGAGTGCTTAGAAATAAAAGGATCCGCGAATAGCATTACGTAGCGTAGGTATTCTGCATTATATACAGAGGTGTATGTGTTGTATGTGCATTAAAAGATAAAGCTTAAATAAACACAACATTGTGTAGGTTTTGATAACGAACTACATATCATCATATCAGCTGGAAGACGTCCACTGCTGGACAAGCCTCCCCCAAGGATCTCCACGATGGCCGGACTTGCGCTACTCGCATCCAGTGGCTTCCCGCGACCCTCACAATATCATCGGTCCACCGTGTGGGAGGCCTGCGTTTCCATGGTTCAAGACATCGAAAGGATAAGAGTTTAAAAAAAAACTGATTAAAATCACGCCAAGATACAGTTAACAAAGTTTATCTGTAAACGGTATAAAGATGATCTGAGTTTATTGCCGGCTTTTCTCAGCAAAAGCAACCTTCCAAACCGAGCATTTAGAGTCTGACTATTCATAAGTGCCTGAGAAGGCCTATTTGGATAAATAAACAATTTCATTTCATTTCAGATCATTTTTTGATATCCCTACATAAATGTGGCATCACGCAATGGATACCATGTCACAAATAAAATCCTTCATATATTATAATAAAAGTTTTTAGAAATGGTTACAACTCGAGTATGACCAGTGATATTCTAAAAAATGTGGCATACTTACATACTTCAGCAGCACCTATAGTTCCAGGCTTATTTAAATTTATATGATAACATGAGAAGCGAATTCTTTTCAATACATTTTAATTTATCTCGAAGAAACCCGTCGATTATGCATTCTAGGATCAAAAAAGGATCCTTAACCATTATTCAAACACAGGGGGACCGGGCTATCTCAATAATTAAATCAACGATTCATAGCAACCGATACTCGAAAGCTCATGAAAAATGCAACGCAGCAATTTGCAAGATAGTCCCCACGGTAGATAATTTCAGACTTTTTACGTCTTCGCAACGTAGAGGTATTATACTAATAACTTTATGTTATTTTGCTGCGGATAATCCTGTTTCTTTAAGAATGGAATAAGTAAATGGAGAGCTTAAGCTTTGGTGTGATAAGCTGGAATTCTGGCGTAATGTAACACATTAATTCAATTTGTTAAATGTCATTTTCTATTTATTTGTGACTGTATAATATCGTAACAAAAATATATTGAAATATCCCGTTACGGGTTGAATTTTAAATAATATTTTCTTAGTGGATGCCTACTTTCTTTTAGGAATCAACTTGAGAAATTTCAAGTTTGTATCTCTGAAAGTTCTGAAATTTTGTGATTAATCAGTGAGGTATGTAGATAAATAGCATAATTACTATAATTCAACATTATTGACGGGCTGGTTGGCGTGATTGGTAACAACATTACCTATCACCTCATAGGTTTATTAAAGTATGTATAATAAGCATAATATGTAGTAGTTATGACAGCCATCTGGTTTCCATAGTCCAAGCTCTGTATTAGTTCGGGATCAGATGGCCGTGTGTGAAGAATGTTCCAGGATATTAAGATTACTATAATAAAGAGGTTTAATTTTGTCTCCATAATAATAATAGGAAAAATATTGTTTTAATTCATGTTTATTATTATTTCCCTTATTAACTTGATTTTGCAGATTAATTAACGTTGAAAGTTGAATAAAAAAAAATAGGTACCCAAACGTTAATTCGTAGCAACGGTTCCACTAAAATAACTTTTTCACCAACTACTGTGCTGCATTTTTCAAACACAGCACTAACCAACTATGTTGAAAAGTTTAGCTGACAAAGCTTTTGCAGTCAATTGTTTTTTTTTTTCATTTAAATCCCTGAAACTCTTTTGGTATCATAACATTTGCTATATTTTGGATGGGTCTACAATTTCGTTTGTTTTTTCATTGACGATTCACTTTTCACATTCGAGTAGGTATTCATTAAGTATTATTTATATAAAGTTTATTTATTGTATTAGTAGGAACAACAGGTATTGGGTTCGATTCCCTTCGTAAAACATGTCTATTTGTTCAATGTAGGTATATGTATGCGTAAATTATATGTTTCAAAAAGTCTGTATGGTTTGAGATATGGTTGTGTGTAAAACAAATTCCCAGAAGATTTTATTCATTTAAATGCCCGCATTTCTGAGGGATCTTATCATTTCCCGGGCTAAAAAGTATCATAATATATTTTATTCAAGATAGCTGTCCCCCGCGGTTTTATCCGCGTTCCCGTGGGATGTTATCTTTTCCCGGGACAAAATATAGCCTATGTTCATCAGGGATAATGTAGCTTTCTAATGGTGAAAGAATTTTTCAAATCGGCCCAGTAGTTTAAGAGCCTATTCAATGCAAACAAACAATCAATTTTGCGTGAAAGAGTAACAAACACTTTCATTCTATCGTCAGCTTCACATTCAAACATACATAGGTACATTTTTATAATAGTAGTAAGAACTAAAAAGCTATTTCAAACAATAATTAATTAGAAATAAATTGAAAGTATGTTGTAAAGGATTACTTTGTATCATTTCCTTTTAAATTTTATTAAGTTTCTGTAGGGCTATTACGTAACTTGTTTCAATCAGTTTCAATCGTGCAAACGGTTTATTAAAACAGTTTTTTTTGCATATACAGTGTGCATATACAAACAGTAGTTCATTGCGTATGGAACCAATATTGCCATTGTAATGTTTGTATTGATTTAGAGGCTGTTTTCGAGATTGAAACTCATTGAAACAAGTTACGTAACAGCCCTACTGGTATACGACAATAGTTAAAACGTGAGTGACAGGTTATTGAAAGCGTTCCTGAAAGCATTCGCAATAAAAGTCACAGACGTGAAATGGGTAACGAAAGGTGAAATGATGAGAATTCTCCGCACGTTGAATATACAACTATTTGACTATAAATTTTATCGGAGTACCATTAAGTAATAAAAAAAACAGTTATTTTCTTATGTATGTTGTGGTTTCCTGTAATTAGATGAAGTAATGTATTTTGTGTATCATCTGTTGGTTATCCTATTATAAATTAAAAAAAACTATTAGATACTGTACTAAAATTACTAACTGTCTCCCACGGTTTCATCCGCGTTCCCGTGGGATTTTCGATATTAAGTATAATATATAGCCCATTTCAATAAATGGGCTAATCAACCCTAATCTAATATTTTTTCAATACGAACTTGTAGTTTCTGAAATTAGCGCGTTCAAATAAACAAACAAACCAAAATCTTCAGCCTTATAATATTAGTATACTTAGTTGTGAGTGTTATTTATTGGTTTATTCGGTTTTATTATATATACAATACATTAATAAAATTATGTAAAAGAAGGGCAAATAGTCTTTGTTTTCTATTGATATCTTTTAAAATTACCATAATTAAATAACTATCATCCAAAATCTGTCGCTAAGCACCTATCGGTGAGTTCCGGTGGTTGCACTTGAGTTGTCTTCAGGGCATTGTAAAGTTGGACACATTGACAATCCCCTTGGTCTTGCCAACATCTAATAGGCGACGGTAGTCACTTATAAGGTGACCCGCTTGACTGTTGCGAGACGTGTGAAAAAAGAAAAAGGCGTTTTATGGTTTCCTAAAGATTTCTTTACCGAACATATTGTTAAACAAGTTTATTCTTATTTGAGACTAAAAAAACCTGAGAAATATCATTAATAATCCAAAAAGGCGGGAAGGGACCGGAAAGATATTTCCGGGTGAAGGTTTAATTAACCTAGCTAACCGGCCTTATTTTATTAAAGCTGAGCCAATTAATTATTTTTAGCGTTAATGGGGCTTAGTATCACTTGAAGACGGATATTTTTAATCGAAAATTATTAAATTTATTTCTATTATCAAAAAATTCATACCATATAGCCTAGTCAAATTACATTTTTTTTTTAAACTATTTTTTAACAAGTATGTAAAAAAATTATCGAGGCCTCGGGTGACCGGCGGGCGGGGAGCTTTTTCCGCCAACACATCAGCTTGGCCATCCAAAGAGGAAACGCTGCCAGCCTTCTGGGAACCTTGCCGATCGGCAGCAGCGGCAGCCTCGAAGAAGTTTTTTTTATATATTATAGTTGTACATTTATTTGTATATTTTGTACATTTATTGTAAATAAAATTATAATCTTTTAATAAATTACTGTATGTAATGGATGTTTCATAATCATAACAATATTACACTATTATAATCCTTTTGAAACAGACAGAAGTATGTTGTATACTGCTGTCAGTTTTAGTCATTATATTAATGAATACTAGCCCGTACAGTAATGTCGCGAGTTTTTTTGCCAGCATCCTTTGCTGTAACCCAAACTTGTATTTCAGTGTAAATAAAACGTTAAAAAATACTCGATCTCTGTAATTATTTTAAATTACCAATTTAACGTCAAAGTGTAGGCTTCATATTTTTTTTAAACTATCGTTTTGACATTCAATAAAAAAAAACATATTTCAGTCAACTTCGCTACTAATTTTGTGACTAGATTAAACATTTTAGAAATATGGTCATTTAAATCCGATGAAGTAAAACATAATAACACTTGTATACCTATTACTAAATCTGTACGTGGCATTTTGCCAACAAGTTGAGTAGTAATTGGAACCGCACAATGTCGCTTAACAGTGTTAGTATAGCGAAAGATTAACTACCACCGCCTGTACATGGTGAGCAATTAGTTTTAATAGCACATTTATGAGGCCATTTTGTTTTTTTATTAGTAAGGTTTAGCTTTCTCTTAATTTTGTAATCAAAGTTGGCAACACAAATATTTGTAGGGTAAATGGCTGGCTACCACCTTCAAGTTGAAAATCTTTCGCCAAGCACCTGTTGGTGTATTCCGGTGGCCTATAGGTGAGGATAGTCATTTACCATCAGGTGGCCCGCCAGCCTGGTAGTCACTTGTGAAATTAAAAAATAATAATTATGAAGTACATTCCCATAAACATTAAAATACACTGATGTTACCAGAGCTGTCGACAGTGAGGTACATTTTCATTCAAAAGACCAACGAATCTAACGCCCGTTTTCACTAACCAATATTACTTAGCTTAGAAGTATTTTAGAGCTTGTACATAAGAGCAGCATGTTGCCGACTGCAGCCGCCGAAACGAGCTCTTAGTAAACCAAATCGATACAACTATTTTATTTTTATTTTTGTAAAATTTACAAAATAGATAATTAAAGATATATATATAAAAATAGATACATTATTTTATATTTATTTAAATACTTTTCCTGGCTGACTGAGATATAAATCTACAATCAGCCTAAACCTGAAATTATTATAAGTACTCAAAGATTGTTTATTAATAATGTAGGAAGGATTTTTAGAAATTTTGGCCCTAAGTGGGTGAAATAGGGTAACGTGCCTGAAATTAAGGGGCTCAAAAACAGTTATTTTACTTTATAGATGATTTTTAGTTTCTGCTCTACAGTTATAAAGCGGTTACCGCTACAACAATACAATTAATTAATATTACATTCGTAGGTACCTACACCTTTCCTATTGTACTACCTACTCATAATGAAATGCATTCCAAGCAAGATCCCATTCTTTCAGTGGCCTCAATTAACTTGCTTATTGTGCAGAGGCACTTTAATGGAATTCCTTTGAAAATATTCTGGAAACTGCTATCGTCAACTTTATGAAAATAAAATGTTTCACTAGAATTTATTTCTCAGGTGTTCTCGTCATTAAACGGAAATAATGGATATTAGTATTTCAAAAGATATTTGTTGCAGATTAAATAGAGTAATATGGTGAAGCTAAATTCTGTGATCGAAAAGTTTGGTAAGTTTCGTATAAAATCCATTATGTAGGAAAATGGATTATGTATCGTCTATGAAGGTTTTACGCCAAGGCTGTGTTGCATTTATGCTTCCAAATATTTACTAATGAACAAAAATGAAATATCACCTGTAACGTTAGCAAAATAAGCGTGAAAAGGGCAATCTTATCAATGGGAAATATAAAATTCTCGTTTCACAGTGTTAGTAACCGAACTCCTCTTTAACGGCTAGACCGATTTTTATGTTTTTTTGTGTATATTCGAACGGTCTGAGAATAGGTCGTAAAGTGTATTTCATACCGCTAGATCCTATGGGAACGCAGGTGAAAACAAGGGGGACAGCTAGTAATTATATAAAATTAAAATATTAGCATTGACAAATACTTACTAAGCAGTTACTACTATACCTAATTTTTAATACGTTTAAAAACAATGCTCATTGACCCTATATCATTGTTTCTTGATTTTTTTAAATCAATATGCTTAGATAGGTACCCTAAACAAAAGCATTTCTATATTCTATCGATTAGTACCTACAAGAATATTTTTTTGTTATTTTATAGACGAGGTAGGTACTACATGTTTTGGTCGGTAAATAATATTCTTTGCTTGAACTATATTCCTAAAAACCCTTGTAAAATATACAGAGATGTTTCAAATATCGCCGGTTAAACTTCACTAATTAGTAGCTACAGCTATCCTAGAAACACTATTAGTTGGCCATCCCTGTTACATAACTTAGTTGGAATCTTGCAACTAGGAACTATAGTTATTAGTTTAACTATACTTGAGATCATGTATCCTGTTATCCGAACGCGAGCTTTAATATAGGTACTTGCCTACATTATAAACTCTTATTGAGTTAAATACATTTGTTAGGCTTCTCAATATCAAATTGCTTGTAAGATTTTCATGTGAAACTTTGGGTTTTGGTTGGATTCATATTTTGATCTTCGGATCAATTACTATTTTTTTAGACTCCGTATTGTTTAATCTAATTAAATTAATAAATAATATATTTATTTATTTTCTCCTCAGTATTTACTGAATTAATGTACATTATATTGTAGATAAACCTGTATTACAGACTAGAAACCAATAAAGATCTTTCTTTTTTCCATTCTTAATCTAATATTAAAAAGAGGAAAGATTTGTATGGATATATGTGTGTAACGAATAAACTCAAAAACGACTGGGCAGATTTCAAAAAATCTTTCACAATTTGAATGCTACATTATTCCAAATTAACATAGGCAATTATTTTTATCCCGAAGAAAAGATCCCACGGGAACGCGGGTAAAACTGCAGAGGACAGACAGCTAGTTATGAATAAAAATGTAGGACGTATATGCTCTGCTACCCGTGCGAAGTCGGGGTGGTAGTTTAGTGCTAATAATAAAGTCAGATCTTTTGCAGTGAAGTGGATGATTGTATTCCCAGACTAGTAACTAAGTCAAAAAGTTCGTGCTTGAATAAAATAGTTACTTTACCACATTTTTTTATGTCGGTGTGTATTTTTGTGATTTTTTATATTAATTTTTTTATGCTTGGTTCAAGGGAAGCTTTTACGCGTATCGCATTTTTACGCCGCGAGATTTTAGGAGCTTCACATTTTTCATTTAACATTTTCACGTGTGGCGAAATGAACGACAAGTCTCTGAAAAATAAACGCACAAAGCTTTCGAAAGCAGTTATTATGTAAATTCTGTGGTACCTTCGATTAAGCTGTTTGCGTGAATTATGCCTCAAGCCCGTAATTACTTAAATTCACAACGTTATAAATGGAATTTTACCGCGATACAGTAATTTCAGTTAAAAGAAGTACCCAATATAACATTTTGTTGATAACTGTGATTTATATAACGTGCAATTTTCTATGAGGTTGTAGTTAAAATGTCAGAAACAAATAACTCGTTAAAAAGCAATAAAACTTAACAACGGCAAGCACCATAATTTGGGATTATTTATGATAGAACTGGCCAGTATGCACTACCCTTGTAGGAGATATTATAAATAACATCGAACAGGTGTAATTTTTAGGGTTCCGTACCCAAAGGGTAAAAACGGGACCCTGTTACTAAGACTTCGCTGTCTGTCCGTCTGTCTGTCACCAGGGTGTATCTCAAGAACCACGATAGCTAGACAGTTGAAATTTTCACAAATTATGTATTTCTGTTGCCGCTATAACAACAAATACTAAAAAAAAAAAAAATTTAAAGGGGGCTCCCATACAATAAACGTGAGTTTTTGCCGTTTTTACGGAACCCTTCGTGCGCGAGTCCGACTCTCACTTGGCCCGTTTTATGTTTGTTAATTAATAAAATCAGTAGGTATGACTTGGGTCACGGCAAGCCACTGGATGCGAGTATCGCAAGACCGGCCATTGTGGAGATCCTTGGGGGAGACCTTTGTCCAGCAGTGGACGTCTTCCGGCTGATATGATGATGATGATGATGAAGTATGACTTGACCAAAATTACAAAGGAGAGTAAAAGGAGAAAACTTCTTTTGACCTACACTAGGGCTATCAAAAATTAAAAGCAAAATATCCTCAGACAGCGTTGACCACAAAACGAAAAACCCACGTAAAATGTAGACAAATTTGTTCTCTTACTGAACGTGACTTTTACAACCGCCCGCGTTGTAACAAATCTGAAATTCAGTAGGGGTAATGCATAATAAATCGAACTGGAAATGTAAATAGAACTCACATTGGAGTGTTATATTCAATTTCTACTGCGTTATTTTGGAGATCATATTGGCGAAAAATGTTTAGGTTCATAAAATATATACTTAGGTACAATCAGTAATTTTCTTATCAATTCCTAATGTAATTCCTCCTTGCATTATTCCTCAAGGGATAAAATGTAGCCTTTGTCTTTCTTCATTCCGCCAGTTATACATACTTAGATAAATAGAATTATTTTATTTTACAAAATAATAAATAATAGATACCCTACTTTAATCTTCTTATATTGATTCGTTGTTAAAGTCTGGACAGGCAATTAGGCATACTATAATCATTTATTGTTACCGATAATAATGTTTCAGCTTGATGATTGATCATTATTTTATTTAATTAAGTTTTAGCTTTAAACATAACGGGTGACATGTTTGTTACTTTGCCCAATTTGGGAACTTCAGTTTTGGAAATTTCTGCCACATCACGAGAAGTTAGGTTTATCATTTGGGAATACGATTTGATAAAGGAACTATCGCAAAATTTTAATCCTACTAATATTATAAATGTGAAAGTATGTTTGGATGTGTGTGAAGATATGTGTCAAGATGTATGTGAAGATGTTTGTTACTCTTTCACGCACAAACGGCTGCACGGATTTTGATGAAACTTGGCACCCAGGTAGTTCATATCCTGGAATAACACATATGATACTTTTTTATCCCGGGAAAAGATAAGATCCCTCGGGAACGCGGGTGAAACCGCGGGGCAGAAAACTAGTACCTACATTAATTTAGCGAAATTTAATTGAGTGAAGCTCAAAAAAACATATTGATAAACATGAAACATGAATATTCTGATAGGAATATTAAATACAAATAAGTATAAACAATAGCGAACAAAGAATATGTTTTGAAATTTAGATTTCCATTTGAATCTACGCTAACACCGTCCTTCGCGACAAATCCTTATTAACAAAAAAAAAGCTTAAGAGAAACCCAACATTGAATTAATGCTGACTCACTTATAAACCAGTTACATTTCTCTCTTTTTTCTGTTAACATTTTCGTTTCGCAAAACCGTCGACAATCTAAACGACAATAAACGTCCCAGTTCTGCATTCATTTACAGCGGGAAAGTGTTGACGTTGGCGAAACAATAGAAGGACTCTGCTGCGTTCCCACCACCTGGTACACAATACATTGTCGCTTGTTCACGATAGACGCAACGAGGTTTTGCTATCAAAGCGACAATGTATACTATGCAGTTCGAATAGTCCGCTCGACAATCGCCAAGAGCTGCCAATCGCCCGGCTGCGTTCTAATTCAATAGTGCTTGCTGGGAAATAATAATAGTTGTTGGTTCTGATGTGTAAAAAGAGCTGGGTTATGGAAATAGTTTCGAAAAAGGTAATCTCTAATCTAAATCAATGGCTTTTGGCCACTAGACAAAGAGTTAGGTTTTTTGTTATACCTACTACAAGTTACTACCTATATAGGTACATACATTAGCAATACCAGGGGATTGCCAAATAAGTTGTTGACCTTTTTACCTGGCTCTCGAGTGTAATTGTCGGAACACACCAACAGGTCCTTGGCGACAATTTTTTAAGTTGAGGGTGGTCGCAATATTTTCTTTCACCGAAAGCTCAAGCTCGGCATAGGATTCGAACCCATGACTTTCGCTGCAGTATCCGATGTAATAATACCACAGATATTTTTTTTTGTTTCATATTACATAACTAGCTATCCGCCGCGGTTTCATCCGCTTTCCCGTGGAATTTTTGCAACATAGCGTAATTTTATATAGCCTGTAGCTTTCCTCCGTAAATGGGCTAGCCAACACTAAAATTTCAAAATTTCAAAAAATTCAAAAGCTAATATTAGTATAGATTAATTATTTTTGTAGACTATAAAATAAGAGTAGGTACGTTTATAAACAATGAATTAAAAAAAAGTGGCACTTTCAAGTTCTATACAATTATTTTAGAAGTAGGTACAGAATATAGTAACCGTTTATACGTATTATGAAATATACCATTGATACCAGGATTAAACATTTCATAAAGCCCTCATTTATAGCGCAATGCAGATGTCACGAGCAGAGCGCGTTGAGCCGCGAGATTGCATTTCAAGTGCGTTCATATTGGTGATAATCTAAACACCGATCGATAATTTGAAATTATTACTCTATTCAGGGAAAAAATCTTTACATGACAACAAATTATAGGAATGTTGCCTGTATTAAACAAAAAATATCTAACACTAACCTGTATATAAAAAACCTTAAAAATACTCGTAAATAGCGAACACTGTAAAATTCAACCATTTTATGATTTATAATTACCAATTTAACAACAAAAAGTAGATCTTTTGATGGTGTAGGTATATTTATGACGTCACAAACTAGTATTTCATACTAATCTCCATATAAACTATCGTTTTGACATTTCATAAAAAGAAGCTGATTTGATTTCAGTCAACATCCCTGTACGTTATTTTATTTGTCCTGCTGTGATGTGCATAATATGACATGACGTTTGAACTCAACTTTTTTATAACGTGATTGACCGGAGATGTGTCCGTGACTAATATTCATTTTTCCTAAATAAAAAACGATCTTGAGAAATATTTTTTAAAGGTTTTTGTCTTGGGATCAAGACCTTTAAGCCATCTCCAGAAATATTATTTACAAATGTTACAGACTATGAAAAAATACAGATTCAACTTTATATTCTTGTTGACTTAGCAATTCATTATTGGTTTAGTTTTTTAGGGAGTTCCTTTGTTTTAAGGTTTACTGATATCAAATAATAATCTTACTCGTTGCAGTTTATCGTATAATAATTTTAAGTAGTGGAAAAGCTTCTTACTTACCGAGAAATAACATCCGCAACTATACTCTATTACTACTCGTCCCTTCTACTTTCAATTAAGCTAATCTTGGTTAAGCCACCTTTGTTCGTAAAATAACCACAGAGTCTTTGACATAAGCTGTATCTAACTATATGTTTTAATTCGTACTTTAATAGGTCTGCTACTAATTAAGTCCTACCATAGTATACAGTTCCACAAAGAGCAGTAACACACTGCCGTTCCTAAAGTAACAGTACTTATACAGAAATAATAATACGAGGGTTCCGTAAAGTGTACCCAAAGAGTTTTTACCCTACTCATTAAAGCGCAGAACTTTTTATCACCATGTAAAAATGCTAAACTTTAAATACTAAGAATATTATGTATTTATTTAGTACTAGCTGTCCTCCGCGGTTTCATTCGCGTTCCCGAGGGATCTTATCCTTTCCCAGGATAAAAAGTATCCTTTGAGTTATTCCAGGATATGATCTACCTGTGTGCCAAGTTTCATAAAAATCTGTTTAGCCGTTTTTGCGTGAAAGAGTAACGAACATCCATCCATCCATACAAACTTTCGCATTTTATAATATTTGCGGGATTAGAAACATTGCAACAAAACATTATTAATTAGGCAGAAGACAGAATAACCATCGTTCTACACAAAAACGCGATGATACTGATAAAAATAAGTTAAACTCTGGATTTATTAAAAGCAGTAATATTTCAAACAACCTCGAAACAATTCCCGAATTCAGTTAAAAACTCTATTCAAAGTTGTGCTACAAATGTGTTAACCGACACAAGCAAACGTCTCAGAATCGTAACGCTGATGAAACCCCTTTAAACGTTCACGGCTTTTAAGATAATTTGGTAAATATAAACTGGAGTGTTAATTGTCGGTTGTATTTCTTTGTGGTGCCATTATCTCTGATTCACAGTTGGGCGAGCTTGGTGTAAATTGGCACAAAGTTCGGTGCAATGACGACGGGTAACTTTGAAGATAGTGTGACGTGACTATATCTACCTATAATACTTAATGTTGAACATTAAAGGTTGAGTCTTAGTACTGTGCTTGAATCTGAGAGTAACGTTATATCCTATTCTACTATCCTACTAATATTATAAACGTGAAAGTATGTTTGGATGTGTGTGAAGATGTTTGTTACTCTTTCATGAAAAAAATACTGAGCGGATTTTGATGAAACTTGGCACACAGCTAGATCATAACCTGAAATAAAACACGGGGTACCTACTTTTTATCCCGGGGAAAGATGCGGCGGACAGGGCTAGTAATATTATAAATGTGAAAGTTTCTATGTTTGTATGTTTATTCCTCAATCACACAAAACGGCTGAACGGAAAGTCAAAAATATGTTTAAAATTATTTTTCAGTACTTTTTGTATACAGACATGAAACAAATGCATTTATAAAAAAGTCTATGAATTTTAAATATCGCACGCCAATCTGCAGTCAGCACGCCGAAAATATCTCTGAAATTCTATTTTCAAAGCCACGCTATGCCATCGGAGAACTTAAAAAATGTACAGTGAACTTTAAGGCATCGCAATGTTGTGATTTGCGTGTCACGACAGACGATACGTCCGTTGTCGTACCTTATTGTTAAACTTTGCATTGAAGAGTAGAGGTGCATACCTTTGTTATCCATGGTAAAACGGCCGAGTTCTGTCGACACGCTATTGTTGAGAGACGGAACAATGCTGTGGTGCAAGTTAAAAGAGTTTGTCATTTTGAGATTACTGTTACAGTAACATTTACTTTTGATTATTTTTTTATGTCAAAAAACTATACGTCGGCAACATAACGAATGAAAAGGCTGCATATTTTATAACTTCTTTCTTTATGAAAATATCAATGGTTAAACACGAAAAATAAAAAAAACCTAATTAGGAAAATAAATGACAAAGAAATAGTGTCAAAAAACTACAAGAACAGATTTAAAAAGAAAACGTTTTATGAATTTAGAATGCATCGAGTTGAGAGCTATCCTGATAGTTTCAGCCGGATAACTAATCGGGAAGTGCTCGATAATTGAGTTGCAAGACTCCACCTGAAACGACAGACAGAAAGACAGACAAACAAGAAAGTGACTTAATAAAAACGTGTTAAAAAATAGAAATACTTTTGGTTGTGACTTGTCACATCGTTGTAACTATTCCACTCTCTTTACTTAAAATGTAGGTATGTCATGTCAGTAAGTACACAAGTAAAGTGAGGACCACTGGGAAATAAAACTATTTACTTATCTACCCTTTATTACATTTCAGCTTTATTCATGAAATAGTTGTACGTAAAGCGCTAAAATACGCCTGACAGTCTGTGAAGCTGAACAATGTGACATTTACCTTAAACTTTATTATAAAGTAATTTACGGAACAGAGAAATACATTAGGTTCCTATTCGATTTGTTTGTGCAATTTTTTTGAATAATATCTAAGTTTATCATAATACTTTCAAGGGAAGTCAAATAAAATATGTACTTACAGAGTTACAAGTTACTTATGAGTACTTACGTTTGTACTTTCTAAGAAATAAATGTTATTCAATTAAAATATAGTTTTATTACTTTGTTAGGTTAATAAACAGTTTCCTTTAATATCAGTACTAAGCTAAAATAACCTTTTAAAATAAGGAAACTAAAACCTTTCTACTAATCTCGTACAAAATTTTAATGTATTATAATGTCAAAATTGTGGATACTTCTCGCTAGATTTAAAAAAAGTTATTGATGTCATTTTACTGATTTCGATATCAGTTTAATTTTTTTTGA
This sequence comes from Ochropacha duplaris, assembly GCA_951361185.1. NCBI lineage: Eukaryota > Metazoa > Arthropoda > Insecta > Lepidoptera > Drepanidae > Ochropacha > Ochropacha duplaris. The sequence continues at coordinate 3,522,382 of OX592703.1, forward strand.
TATCTGTAATAGTTACGGAATAATCGCCTGGACACACTTAACGATTACACTCTGTATACCTCAGGTCAGGTTCGTCGACACCTGAGTACTTCTAAGCTTAGCACCACTTATATTATTTTCTATCCATTTTACAAAAGTCTTATGTCTTCTCACTCGATTATCATCATACATGCGACTGTACCTCGTGACCAACATGCATGAACTAAAGAAAGATTGATAGAAAGTGCAGGAAGCGAAACGTGTGTCAAATAAGGAAAAATGACCGTCGCTGCCTGCCCTGCAGTAAGTCCTGGAGATAAGGCTGATTGATGGTCTTTGCTTTTAATATGGAACTATTTTTGGGCGAACATTAATTGGAATCCGCTATTTTTACACATAGAACTGTACAGTTGGCGTAGGTACAGTCAGTCATAAAAGTAATGACCAATTTTGCACCGTGTTAAAATTCAGGGAACCTGTCTGTTTTCATACATTATATATGTCCCTTGAGCTCGCAAATGGGACGGTCGTCCCAAAACTATAGACATCGCGATTCAAGTAATGAAGATCTAAGAAGAAAACAGTTGTTTTGAGAACAGAAAATTATTTATTTTTTATTATTTTGTCAATAAAAAATCTAAACGTGATGTTTGTAACGCGTACATTTATCCAATATCATTTCGAATAATTTATACTGTGTTCTCCAATCGAAGTCCTTTTGTCGACCTATTTGAAGTCGTAAGATAATGAAATACAATCTTGAACTGTTATTTTCTTATTAAATTGCAAGTTATAGGGAAACGGTAACTGGTACAATTTGATGTAACTGTCTATAACAATAAAACTGTCTTGAATCGAAACGATTATGAATAAACTTAGTTCAGCTGTTTTCTTCTAAGTGATCTTATAATTTACATGTTTCCGTCCTACAATTTCACCTGGGTTCCCAAAGTAATTAAAATAAAATACCTATAGCCTATGTTAGTGATAATGTAGCTTTGTGAAAGAATTTCAGAATTCAGAATCGGTTTTGTAGTTCTAATAAGATCTGGATGAGTATATCAGAGGAAGTTTGAAAGTAGCACCAGTGACTGAAAAGTTGAAAGGCAATAGATTGGCTTCATATGGGCATGTCACGAGGAGGGATGAGAGACGTGTAACGAAAAGAGTATTGAGCATGAGTGTGGATGGATATAGAGGTAGAGGAAGGCCGAAGAAGATATGAATGGACTGCGTGAAGAATGATATGCATATGAAAGATGTGAGTACTGAGACGACTAGTGATAGAGCGGAGTGAAAGAGGAAAACATGTTGTACCGACCCCACCTAGCGTGGGATAAGGACAAGAGAAAGAAGGTTCTGTTCTAAGACGTCATGTGTCACTTAAATATTTTCCGCCATCACAGCACAGTCACTTAAACATGACAAATCATTTCTGATGGGCCATGATTCTTCGTTTAAAGACTAGGTAGTCTTAGGTAGTCACGGCAAGACAGGTGTCTTGCCGTGGTTCAACGTGGGTTGCCCCCCCACAAGGTAGACCGACGACCTAGTGAGCGTTACGGGAAACCGCTGGTTGCGAGCAGCTTAGGATCGGTCAATGTGGATTTTTTTGGAGCAGGTCTATGTCCAGTAGTGGACGTCTTTCAGCTGAAATGATGATGATGATCAACATATCTGTTCGCTTGAAGTTTTTTTTTTTTTACTGGTTACCTGTATAAAAGAAACCTGTGAGAAGAAAATTCATGGTATTATAACCAGCTGTAGAGGAGATTGCTCGCTTAAAGTATAAAATGATTGAGATATTCTATTGGGTCACGTTAAATCAAGTAGATTTATAATACTGTCTACAAATTGAAATCTCCCAGCTATCCAGCCGTATGCCTCTCTAATCTCTTAAATAATGGCATTTGAAACAATAAACTCAGATTATAGATGTCATTTTGTGAAGATTACGCCAACGGATTTGAGATAAACTCTATGCTAAATATTAATCTATGTAGGTATTGCAATAGTTTCAAATCTTTAAATTTTGGAGAAATTACAAGCATTTTATGTACAGTCAGGTTATTTAACTGTTAAACATTTGAAAGAAACAAATAGCCAATATAAAAAAAATGTAACCGTACTGAGTTTCTTGCCAGTTCATCTTGGTTGAATGCTGACTTCCGAACCTGTGGTAACTTCTGTAGCTTGACCTTCATAAGCGCCCTCCTACGGCCTAAACTGAAAAATGGTTTGCTGATTTCTGAAAAAATAATATTTAATTTGCTCTTTGTAAAATACGTAATAGTTTTCATTACTTTAAAGTTTTATAAGTGGAACCATAATTCTTGATCCATTTTTAGATTTTATTATATCTTCGATCCTTGAGCACAGTATTCGAATTTGATTTTTATTTAAATACAATGAATTTCTATACAACATCACACGCCAGTCAAAAGGCAAATATTGATTCACTCTACAACATGGAGGGTTCGATGCAAACTATATTTCGTTATTTGCCTTTTGCCAGAATGTTTGTCAGCAAAATGCGTACGGTAAACACGACAAAATTAAATGTTGGAATCAGTAATGTGATAGACGAAATAATATTATCTAACAGTGGAATAAATCTTTATTCACGTATTAAGTTTATACTTCAAGTCTCGGGTGAATAGGTTATTTCTAGGTAAACGTGCACCATCGTAGACCATATCGTCACCTACCATCAAGTGAGATAGTGGTCAAACGCGATACCTATATTTTATTTAAAAAAATACTTCTGCAGTATACTAATTATGTATTTTTCGGGACAAAGAAGTCATTACCTAAGTCCCTATGTCTCTTTTCTGAAAAAAAATTCACTTCACTTGCAACCTGTGGAAAGTAGTGACAGTGTTTTTTTAGAATAATTAAATTTATAATAAAATTAAGTCTTATTAAGTACGTAAGTACTAAGATAACTTATACAACTAACAATAAAATACCAACAATTATTCTATTCTGTATTTTAAAATGAATGGCCATTATGTTTAAAGTAGAACAGGCTACTAGATACAAAATAAACTTAATCAATGGCCACAGGGCTGGATTTAAAGTAAAATTTTAATCTGTCACATTCATGACATTTTACTGAAAATAGTCTTCCAAAAGTGAGTAGAGAATTTAGTATATTTTAAGAGACCTATTACTTTGCTCCTGCTTTAGTACTACTCAATGCTTAGTATACATTTTAATGCTTAAAAGTACACCTTGAAGCTTACATTTTTCGTGCTGCGTTAAAACACTTTCGTACTATTATCACTATTTCTTATGAATTACATGCATAAAACTGTGGGGATAGTTTATTTTGGCGTTTTTTGACGAAATAGCTTTTATAAGTTAATAGAATGTTAACTAATTATAATCAAAGCCAATAACGTTGTTTAACTTGTCTAAGTCCATCTCTGTTGCTTTTCTAATAAATGTGTAGTAGGCGTAAACATCACGCGCCAGTTTCAATTTATCCATCGTTAAATAATTGGTATCGTTTTCGTTAACTGTTTTCGTTGTTTGTGTAAATAATACATTGTTTCCTCCTCGGAAATAATACAATACGCCCTAAAGCGGCCCTGGTAATTAATTCAATGATTCATTATTTTCATGGATTTTTTTAACGATGTTTTGTTTTAGTTTTTATTTTTGAGAACCTTGCCGATCGGCAGCAGCGGCAGCCTCGAAGATGTTTTTTATGTATTGTAATTGTACATTTGCATGTATATTTTGTACATTTGTTGTAAATATTAAATGTTTATGTTTTTTGAAATATAATTATTATTATAACCTATTATCTGTATTAAAATCGTATACGTTTTGTAATGTACAATCAAGTTATGTGAATATATGACAGTAATTTTATGGCTTTGAATGAATAACAATGTTCATTAAATTTCGGTACTACACTTAAATTGACGGAGCGTCAACAATAAAATAAAACATAAAGTACAAATAAAACAACAAAAACGCACCGTCATTACGCAAGTTCCCACCAAAAAGACCAACGAATATAAGTGGGTCAAATAAATAAAAATTCGAGTTTTAACAATATATAACAATAAAGAATTATCAAATATCATAAATTTCCCTTTTTTAATGTACTTAACCTACGTGCATGAATGTAATAATAGTAGTTAAAACATTATTTCTTGATTTTTTTGTAGATAATACTCACGATTAAAATAAATTACTTTTATTTAGATCTTGTTAAGGAAAAATATGTGGAATGCATATTAGCCAGAGCCAGTTGCCGAAAAAAAAAGAAAATATTTGATAGGTTGAAGATTAAAAAATATGATAACCGCGTTATTTAATACAGTAAAATAAAATAGAGCAAACAACATGCACTGGGTTGGCTAAAATTAATGTCATACAAAATTGGCTCTAAAATACAGCCATCGAGAATAGCAAATAGAATAGCAGACCTAAATGTAGTTTATACTTTACCAAAATAGTACTATTCAATAGTTTCCTAAATAGCAACACTGCAAGTGAACCAGATGTTGCTTCTATAAAATATTAGTGCAGGGAGCAGATAGTTTCCTGCAACGTCTCAGATGTCAGCATGTGGATCTTACATTCGTTGAATTAAATATCGCATTGAAGACACGTATTGGAAATAGAATAGATACACTAGAATATACTAATGGGTACAGTTGATCCATAGCTATTTAAAAAATAGTTTTTTTTTAATTCTGGATGAGCTTGTATTTGACCACAATCTCACCATGGTAAGTGATGATGTGGCCGAAAGTAGTAAGCATACAAAGCCTAGATGGGAACTGGCTCTCAAATGCAGCTGTCAGAATACACCGATAGGTACTTGGCGACAGATTTTCAACTTGATGGTGGTAGCCAGCCAGTCGGGTACTACAATGTACCCTACCACCGTGCTGTGGTTTCCTCACGATGTTTTCCTTCAACGAAAGCTGAAGTTCATTGTAGGATTCGAACCCAGGATGGAACCCTCGGTTTGTACGGAACCCTCGGTGTGGGAGTCCGACTCGCACTTGACCGGTTTTTATTTATTTTTATTATGGAAACGGAAATTTCAAAGCGTTTTGTGAGGTTGAGTTATAACAAGAGTTACCATGGCAACGGTTATATTTACTTCCTAAATAATGAATTTTATACGGAGCCACAGCAAAGCGTGGCTGGCTTTAGCTAGTATAAATTATCCACCATTATAAATAAGGCTCCACAGGTATACAAAACCTTAAAAATATATAACCTAAATATACTTCATATCCCCGTTTCGCCAAAAGTCCACGAAAGACCCTCATTATTTTGCGGTGGCAATAAAAATGCCATACGGGGCGGTTCAATATTTTTTATAATACTGTATAGGGTTGACTTTGTTCCTTTTATATTTTCAAATAGCTTGAAAAGCGCTTATTTATATCTCATAATAAGATTTGTATATATGAAATCTGGGAAAAGCATCGCCCATTCTGATTTTAGAAAAATAGTATTACTAAAAATATTTGGCTTCGGACACGAAAATAAAAAAATTACGTCAATATTTGGATAAACCTTTTGTAATTACTGTAACTTTTTAATTCATTATTATTATTATTATCTTTTGAACAAAAAAACCTTCCGGTGCGTGACATGTGACGCTGTTTGAATAAAAAAAAAATGTTTCATAATTAAAATCAACCCATCTAAGTACTAAGTTACTTGAAAATGGATTCCTTTGAACACTTATGAAATGAAATTCACGACAATTTTTTTTAGCTTTCTTTGCTATGGAAACTATTTTATAAAAACATTTTCTTTCTGTATTATTTGAACAATGGCGACTGTAATCATATTTATATTGAAAAGTCTCCCAGTAGGTACAAATCTCAACAAAAGAGTTATAAATTTAATTCGGCATCAACATTCAAAAGGTAAATCTTTCGACTCCCGTTGAAATTGTTGGAATGGAATAAAATTAAACGCCTCGTTTACCAGTAACACATGTCTACCTACTCTAAATTACAATGCGTAATTGTACATTTTGTTTCGACACATATTTTTTTTTCCAAAAATATTTAGTACCAAAAGATAACAGCCTTATTTAAAGGTAAATATAACCTATATTCGTTTAGGCAAAAAATATTTACCTAAAATTACCTAAGTAACTAGGTATGAGCTGAAATTTAATATTAAACATGCTTATAGCGTTTGGTTTGGCTGAATTCAAAATTCAATTTTTATGTCTAATGGACTTATAGATGATTATTTGGAGCAGTTTGCTTGTTGAAAAGATATAGGATATTACCCTCAAATTAAAAATCTGTCGCCAAAACCATATACAGGTTTTTATTTAGAGATGTGGTCAAACAAAATCATAGTATTAGTAATCTCACTACAAAAGCATCGAAGAATCTTGATGATAATTACTTTTGATTGTGACATAGCGAGTAAAAAAAATTGAAATCTAAATGTGGACCAAGTTCTGTAGATATAAGAACACAAAATATTCTAAAATAAATTTAAAACACAATTTCTAGGTTTTTTCAGCTACAATAATGTTTGTCATTTAAAAATATAACTTCTTTTTTAATAGTCGAATTATTTACACAAATGTAGCTAAAACTGGTCTAGTTTTTACCATCAAACCAAATTTACCCCAAGCCTAGATCTAAAAGCTGAATACAAACCTACTAAAGTGAAGATCGCTTATTTGATAAATTATGTTATCATAGTATTATTAAAAGCATACTCTAAAAAGCATTTACATAGAAACGGGAGCAACACACAGAGCAATACATTTTACTTCATATTAAATGTAATAAACATGAATGCTTTTATTAAACATACTTAATATTTAATAATATTTCTATTGAGGTATATTACTGAGTCTAGACTTATTAGAAATAGGTTCAGTCATCCGTTTTATGAATAAGAGACTACATGAAGTGGGTCAACTTAATCAGGTCATCGAATACCTACTTAATGATGTTAATAAGTCTTGAGATATAGCTTTGCTTAATGAATGACTCTCTTCACGATATGATCAACTATCAAAATACTTATTGGTATGTTTTGTTTTGTAATAACTAATTTTTAAAGGTTGTTTTTCTTTCTATTGGATAAACTTCGATGGATAAACCGCGATCTCACCATGCTAAGTGATGAGATGGTCGAAGGTGGTAAGCACACAAAAAGCCGAAAAAATGATTTATTAAAAAAATTCCAGCGTGACTGAGTTTTAATAACCTTTTATTACTCAGTCACGCTGGAAAATTATTTTCAATACACTGATAGAGTATTTTAAATACAACTTATGATACTTTTTATCTCGTTACCTTAAAAATATATATTAATATCCGCTTGGAACGCGGGTCAGAAGCTGGTTGTCCATAAGTAATAGAGGAACTGATGGTGAAACTGTTGATAAGGTAACCTTCCATTCAAAGCTAACAGCAGGAAGTAAGCGATGGAAGATATATAGCTTTTTTAGGTCGTTCGATCGCTCATGACTGGTGATAAATAATATCCGAAGAACTTCCCATCTAGGCTTTGTGTGTTTACCTTCGGCGAGATTGTGGTCAAATACAAAAATTAAAAAAAATAGACAGCGACAGAAACAACCTACAAATTATATAGATACAGGTTGTTTTATATATTTTTGTGTACATTTAATTTGTCTCTTTGCATCTCAAAAGTGAAGGGTTGTAACTCATCTTAGTAGGTAAATTAAATTTTATAATTTTTGCTCATATTTATTGAATCATAAATACATTCTAAGCCATAGATAAATGTGAAGAAAATTACTTTAATGGTTTCAGTTAAATATACACACGGAAAATTGCAAGTCGATGGCATCTTTTGAACTTGGATGAATACTATCGTGTGTCAAGATCGATATTATATTTGATGGTGAGTTTCATTGTCGTCTACGCCCGAAATTAATAACCTATCTACAGTTAAACGTAGACCTATCTGAGAACATTAATAAAGTTCTATGATACCTACATTCCGCTTCTAAGGCTCGTTCACACGAGCAGCATGTTGCCGACTGCAGCCGCCGACACTCGGCGACGTCAGCCGCCAACCGCAGTCGGTGTCGAACAACATGTTGCTCGTGTGAACGAGTGAGACTGCAGTCGGTGTTGGCGGCAGTCGTCGACCGCAGTTGGTGTCGGCGGCTGCCGCCGCCGGCAGCCGTCGACAACATGTTGCTCGTGTGAACGAGTGAAAGACTGCTGTCGGTGTTGATGGCTGCCGTCGGCAACATGTTGCTCGTGTGAACGAGCCCTTAGGGACAAGCTAATCAAAGATTGAAGCGGAATGTATCATAGAACTATATTAATGATCTCAGATAGCTCTACGTTTAACTGTGGATAGGTTATTAATTTCGGGCGTAAATAGTGAGCTTCAAGTTCGAAATGGTAGCAGTCTAGTGACATAAAGTTTTTTTTGCTTATTTGAGAGGTTAAATGTTTGGACGTAGGTTTTACTCAAAAAGTTTTGACATCGTTTTAAAAATTATTAACAAAACAGTTAATGGGGCTGCGTATTTCCTGACCAGTATTTAATATTTTTTCACGGTATTTACAGCAACGTGCACTAGTGTTTAAAATAAAATTTATTCTCAGTGATTTAATTTTTTATTCTTAATATTTATTTTAGGTAGGATATTGATTCAACCGAGAAAAGCCGGATTTTAATTCCACTTCATATTTCATTATTTATTACTATAAAATATGAATACAAAATTAATCGCTTTGCACTGGACTGACTACCTAAATATACGAGGATGTTCACAGGTCAACGGACTCGGGAGCTGGGCGGCATCAGACGTGTTTAATTGTGTGAAAATATCTATCTTTCATAAAAAGCCTTCGCTGCTTCATCGGCTTAGCCCTCAAATGTTATGCGGACGATTGGGGTAGATAAAAGGGGTTCTGAGGGGTCAAGACTTTTTTGCAGGCACTTTTAGGATTTTTTTAATGGAAATGATTGTTTTACCCTTATCCTAATCTATACTTAGGATAAGCTAAGATATATTTAATTAATGAAAGTATACGGGCTCATCGTCACACATTTTAATTGAAATGATGAAATAGACTACTCTCCATTAGATTTTAAAATATCATTTTATTTTTTAGAAACGTTGCAAAATTAGCTTTAATTCTAAATATATTGAAATTAGATGAATCGTGTAAGACCGTTGAATACACTCCTTAAATATGTGTTAATAAAATAAACTTTAGTTCAAACTATACATAAAATGCATATTACAAAAACAGTAAACGTTTGTACGCAATTTTCTGCATGCAATGTTACCAACTGAAAATTTATGTTAGATTTTAGTTATTTCAATGTTTGTTAGGTAAATTAAAATAATTTGATTATAGTACAGACAAAGTCACCAGAAAGTTCTACTGGTTTTGCTACAATTTTTTGATCATATTAAGGGCCATGATTGGCCGCAATTTCGCCATGGTTAGTAACATAATATGATGTTACAAATACTTTATAAAATGTAATTACATAAATATTAATTAATAGCAAATTATGACAAACAAAGCAACAACGCGTGAAGTATCGGTAAATTGAACGTGAATCACGTCTGTTTTCAGAATCCAATTAATGTTACTGATTCGATACCCAACGCTTATTTCGACGATGTTAAATTCACATACATTATTGAAACCTGAAGTCTTAAAATAAAGGTGTATTTAATTTTCATTTAGATTTATTTAATTATTTTTTCACCATGGTAAATGTGGCCAATGGTGGCACACAAGACCTAGGAGAATTGTTTGATATGATGCCTACGGTAACTTTCATCACAGTCAATAGGGAATTAATTCCTCACATGCGGTATGAGAGACATTTTCTCCTGCGCACGATTAGGTAATAACCTCACTGTAGAGGTTTTCCCTAAATACTACAGCATGGAGTTCTTTAAAAGAGGAGTATAGAGATTTATGAAAGGTCGGCAACACGCTCGTAACACCTCTGGTATTGCAAGCGACCATATGCTACGGTAACCGCATACAGTGGTATGTAAATAACCTTCTCCTTTTTTGAAGTCGTTTAAAAAGGGGGCATTCAAGTGCATCATACTGAAATACACTGATATTTTGCTTGCTTGATAGCTTCACTCCCACTGTGACGAATGTGGTCTGAATCCTTCAATGAGCTTAAACATTTGGTGAAAGAAAATATCGTCAGGACACCATAATCATAGGAAACCATGATGGAAAGCTACTTTGTAGTATTCAACTGTCTGGCTACCACCCTCAAGTAAAAATTATGTTGTTGCACTCCAGGAACAGTCAGTTGACTTCAAGGTATTGTAAAAAGGTCTACGACACAATGGGAATACTTGGTACAATATTTAGTATTGCTAATGTCTATAGGCGACAGTAGTCTTACCTACCTTCAGGTGGCCTGGTTATTGTCAGACCGCAGACTTGAGGTTGAAGCTAAACATGATTTTCACATGATGTTTCCTTCGCCAAAAGTTTGAGTGCATTTTATCGGTGACTGGTCAAATACTCATATTTTATTGCTTGACTAAAGAGCGGGTATGCACATCAATTTAACTCAATTGCTTCACAAAATCTTGACAAAGGACTGATAATATTGATATAATGAAATGGTTTTGATCGGGTTTGATTCTGGTTATCCTAAGGGTTAATTAGAGTTTCAATGTTAAGGCCCAGCCATAGGGCCCAGCATTAGTTACATTTGATACATCCAAGTTGATCAAACATTTGAATTAAATCTGTCGTTGTAAATTGAACACAAATCAATTACTTTGTAACTAGCTGTTCCCCGGGGCTGACGTTCCAGGGATGAAAAGTATCTAATCTAACTCTTAACTATGTTAATGTAAGATCTTTATCGTTCATTCTACTTCCAAATTCAAATTAATTTTATAATACACCTTTGATATTTTTTAAGTCAGTTTTTAGTTTGTTTTCTGCAGTGCTGTTCATATCGCTATTTCTGTGACCATGGAAATATTCAAATAGTGCATTATTTTAGAATACAAGTTCCGTTGTGGCTTGGTGTACGATTGCGCAGTACATACAACACGCAATATCAACGAACGTGTGGATCACGTACCTACTGCAAAGGAACGCATGGTATGGTTTTCTTTTGATCTGTTTGGTTCCAGAAATTTTGATCTCAACAATGAGTCCCATAGCAGACCAGATGCAAAAGACAATAGCAATTAATTTAAAACTTTTATGGAGGTAGATTCATCTCAAACCACGTCGGAATCTGCAACAGCCTTCAACGTGAAGGACAAAACGATACAGTCAAATTGGCAACATAAAAAAGCTCGGAAAGTGGGTACTGTATTTACCAATGAACAAAAGGAACAAATCGCGCCGATGCTTGCCCTAACTTATTGAATATGTACACAATTGAGGTGATTTTGAATTGGAATTGCTATTTGTGATGAAAATGGATCCTTTATGACAATCGAAAACGTCTATCACATTGGTTGGACAGAGGAGAGGCAGCCAAACCAAACAAAAATTTAGTCGAAGAAGTTGCTTGTGAGTATGGTGAACTTGCACTGGATTTTTTACAGCTTCTAACCTGGCACAACGAATACTACCGAGGTGTATCATGAAAAATTGCATATGGCGATGGTTTTGATCGGTAACAAACCACCGAGACTTGTCAATTGTTCTAGTCTAGTCCTTCTTAATGACAACGTCTACACATCATACAACATACCATGTCAAAGTTACAGGAGTTTTGACTGGAAACTCTCCTTCATCCACCATACTCACCAGACTTAGCTCTGATTGTTTTTTTGTAACAAAATTGAAAGCCATTGGACCCTAAAAACGCTTTTCGAATTCGTCGATTCTCGTCTCCAGCATTTCTATAGCAGAGGCATCAATATACTCTCCTGACAAAAATGGCCGATACCCCGGTAAAACATAAAAAATATGAGTGCAGTAAAGAGGCCGGGCTTAATTATTTTTGAAAAAAAAAATATAACGTTAATTGAGAACAAATACGGCGTGCGGTCTAATTTATGGACTTCAAATACAAATCCTCCTTTGACAGGAAGTGTTTCCTATTCCCATTGTATTTTGAGGCTTTTGTTGGCCTATTGTGCCATAGGGGTAAATTAATGGATTTGTTTGTATAGGAAAACATTGTGGGAATCGAATGTATTGATATATGGCCCTGTAATTGATATCCTAGCTACTTCCTATTATGGATAGGCGTGTTTGCTATAGTAATTTTTCACCTTTGAAAACCTTCTGGTCGATCACAGGGTCACCTTAGTAAGGACTGGTATTAAAAAGTAGCTCCCAAAACACACCAATATGTGGAATAATATTTTTTTTACTCACAGTGTGTTATTTTTATTTCGTTACAAATATCGTTATTTCAAGGAGTTAAGGAATTTTGGGATTTAGAGGAGGGTGCTACAAAGTATCGATTCCCCATCATATTTTCCTTTACCAAGCTAAAGCTGTATTAAATCCTACGAATTAAGCCACGGCATTCTACACACTACCACTGAGCTATCTTCGTTATATACATTTTATGGACGACTATTATTAAAAGAAATATGCAGAGTGTGAAAGTTAATAAGAAATACCAGACATTTTTCTTCGAAAGTGTTCTTTAAGTTATCAAAATTTTAATTGGCAATTATTGAATCCTTTCTGGTCTCCTTTGCAATCATAAATATATTATTAGAATACATATTTATAAGAAATCTTTACTTAAAAACCAACAATTTGAGAAATAGAAAACGTCGTTAGACTTTTTTTTTCGATGCTAAATTTCATTATCGATAAGTTCTGAATGTAGGTATGTTAATTGAGCAAAGATGAAGGTTGGTGTGATTACTAAGAACTATCTCTCACGCCACAGGTCGTGGATTCGATTCCCAAACAAGACAGTCATTTGTGTAGGTACACGAACATTTCTGTTTGTTCTGGATGTAATTATTTATTTATTAGTAAGTATTTAAAATGTTTTTTTTATACCACAAGTGACAACCAGGTTTATCGGTCACCTAATGGTAGTGACTCGACGGTAGATATCAGCAATACGAGGGGAATTTCCAATGTTTTGTACACCTTATTACAATGCCAAATTGATGTTGCATATACCTATAGTATTTTATATATCAGTTATTTATCTGGTTTCCATAATACCATCTCTGCTTAGTTTGGGATTTTGATGGTGAAGAATGTACTTCTAAATGTACTGTAATGTTATTCTAAATTTGTTTGCCTAAAATTAAATGTTTCATTTAATGAATTCGGCTATAAAATTTCGCCGTGGAAAGCAGAATGTCGCACAATTTATGTGTCATGCGTGACAGTTGTAACGTTGAGAAATACCCACACAAAAATTTATTAAATCCCTTACAAATAGAAATATGAGATTTTTATAACTATTTTTTTTATTAAGATTTCCGTTTTTATTTTACTACGTATACGGTTAGAAACTGTACACCATAACCAATGATTTTGATTTAGTTAGGATTTAGACGAAAAGGCGAAATACTGCCAATAATGTAATAATAATATCAATAATCTGAAATCTGAAAACTCTTTATTAATTTGAGATCTTTAGAGTACGGAAAATGTTTTTTTTTGTTATCTTTAAATTCAATTTTTATCTTATTGTTTAAGTGAAACAGCAGTACCGTACCATCTGATACCCAACTTAAATTATTTAAGTACAAAATATTTAGTTGATATTTGTCCGGGAATATTTGTTATTTATTTGATTTAAATTAAAATATATTTTTATGACCAATATAATAAATGTTTCAATGTCAAATGCTATGAATCATCAGTGTAATTTGTAAATTTGGATGTACTTAGCTACTTGTGTTGCTAACTGTACACTGTACATGTATATAATGGTTACCTACCTATTTTCCTACTTACATTTTTTCTATTAAAAGAAAACTTCCAACAACCGCAATACGTCACTTTTTTGTACATAACATAATCACAAGAACTCAACTTTCAGTATGGAAAATATGCTTTTAAACGTAACAATTTCTAGTGCTCGCAACTTCTGTAACTGCAGAATATGTAACGCGAAAATCTGCTTTAGTAAGTACGAGTATAATCGACAACGGAAATACTAGCACGATAATCACATTTGAGCACGCTGCGCTCGCTCATTTTGTACTCGCCTGTACCTGTAGCACTTTGACCCGGATCACCGGATACTATGTACGGATAGATGAAGATTAAAATTACTGGATGTGTCAGTTAATTATAGATATCGAAAAGAAACCAACAGCCTTGACAGACATTGTTTTTTTACTAAACTGCCAAAGAAGCCTTATCACTTTGAACAACTTGCCCAAAAAATGGGACCACCACTGAAATTGCGATTTTTGTTTCGTATTGTAAAGTAACACTTTAACTCGGAACAAAAGAGGCTCACCTTTCAATACCACATCTAGTTACTCTACATCAATATGCAAACATTGTTGCTCTCACTAGTGTTGACGATAATATTGCATAACTTTTATGCGTAGCAAATAAAAGTTGAACCGTACAAGTTTGATACGTTTGCTTGCGGTCGGGAACGCAACAGTAGCCATTTTGAATTATTGCTCTCACATTTTCCGGCTTCATTCCGCATGATTTATTTTGTTTGTATACAATAACGCAGATGCCATATAGTGACGTGTTGAATTATGAATGCGACGTTCTTTTGTCGAATATTTTCGCGTATTAGTTACCTCATTCTTTACCTAACCTTTTTACTAAGCGGCTTCAGTCAGATTGAAAAAATATACCCAGGTAAATGTGCATTAATTTAAATTTAGAATATATCCGTAGTAGTGTGTGGTGTACATTCGATATTCAAAAACAAAAGCTAGAAGCCACTAAAAGTTTATTGTTGATTGCCTCACAACAACTGTTGCAAGCTTGTTGCTAAGCAACGTGTGTGATCAGTTTTTTTACATAGGTACAATTTAAAAACACAATTACGTACCATTAGCGTACCTACTTACTTGCGTATTGAATATTATAGATTTTAACGGAATTTGATTGTCAATGCTTTAGTGAACCTATCTAGTTTTGTGAGTAGAGGATAAGAATGCATTAAAACGTGATTTTGTTGCTAGAATATATTACGTACATTATTTCATACATTTATTTTATCTTTACCGTGCATGACAGAAAACCGTATCACATTCTCTTTATATACTCAACTAATTCAAAATTCGAACTCGTTTGTCGGCTTTGCTTAACTTCAAAGGAGTTGCGCTACTATATAGAATTTATATCTTAAAATTACGGCAGTGAAATGTTATTTTACGTAAGGCCTCTGACAGGCGACGTTGATTTTGTATGATTGAAACCGTCATATTATGTTTTCTGCACACGTGTATTTTTTTTTATCACGCGCCACAGCGAGTGTGCATAATATTGCTTAGTGTTGCTTATTGCCATTTTCACGTTCAAAAAGAATTTTGTATAGAGCTACCAAAATAAATTGATACTTTCTATAGTCGATCCGAAAAACTGGTTTGAAAATTAAAACCGGTCAAGTGCATGTTGGATCATGGTATAAGGTTCCGTTTTACTTTTTATTTGAAAATGAGTACGATCGCAACGTTAATTGAGGAATGATATTCTTTATGGTCCATGTAGCTTTTTAATTGTTCACTTATACAATCACTGGACACGAACCTCATGTAAAACGGTCCCATCAGCCTTTTTTTATTCGTAAACAGAAAATCAAAATATTGTTTAAAAATCTGAGAGTAGAGTGAAAGAATGAGATATATGGAATCTCTTTCTTTCCCCTCCAATGCTACGATGAAATCCTTGTATATTGGTTGGTACTAATGATAATGTTCGCCATAAACTAATACAGTTACACTAAACCCTCTTAACGATGGTGTGTTATGGGACATTAATTTGATTCAAATGCGTGTTCTAGTTATTATGTTTCTTGGAAGCTTGTTTATTTGTGGAGCTCTTGTTTTTTCTTATCTATACTATCAGGCGATCGGGTCACCTGATGGTAAGTGACTACCGTCGCCTATAGATATTAGCAATACTAGCGGAATTGCCAATTTATTGTACACCTTATTACTATATCTTTATACTGTGTTATTACAATGCCTTGAAGGCAAGGCATTGTAATAACACAGTCGCCACGCACCAAACAGGTGCGTGGCGACAGATTTTAAACTTGAGGGAGCCAGCCATTCGAGTACTACAAAGTACCCTACCACCGTGCTATGGTACGAAGTATGCCTATCCTGAATTTCAACAAAATTTGTTTAGCCATTTAGCCTACAGAGCTACTTTAGCTTTTATAATAGGTATTGTAAGACGGGTAGGTTTTTATAATACCTTGAGCGAAGTTTAAGTTTTCGAAATATCCCTCACCTATTTTAAGATCTAAGAATAATCCTAGAATCATAAGCAGATTAAAATCGTATAAAATGATTAGGTAATCGGAGTTCTGGTGCCTTCATTTTGTACCAATAGCGTGCTATTTTTAACTTTGTGATGTTATAGATACGGTGTTAATTAATTCGTTAGTGAAATTTTAAATGTCGCAATTATTTGATGTTATAGTTTTAGTAGTGCAAGTAACTATGTATAATTAGGTAGGTACCTATAGTAAAGAATTAAAGGTGGAAAAAGGTTTTATCATAATATTCATCGTTATAATTTATTTACGATAAGTGAATTGCTATTTAAGTATTCAACAAATTGGAAATGTAATTTGTTACTTCAATTTAATTTCCTTTCAAATTGAATTGAAATCTAAAATAGATTTATAAAAGCGCCGTCAACGTAGGTCGCTTAGAAATGGGTTTTAATTGTATTTTTTTTATAATAGTGATCAGAATAGTAATAAAAGACATAATTTAATAATGGAAAAATGTTGTATTTAGGTCACTTGACGCAATCAAATAGCAAGCCTATCAGAAGTAAGAAAGACATAATTTTCTTCGTTTTCAAAACTATTCCCTACGTTGAATAAAGTTACGGGCCGTAAAAAACTACATCCTCTAAAGGGTCTATGAAAATATGTATAACCAGGTAGTTTCAATCCCTAAAACTTTTCTCGACTATTTTCTGCGAGGCTGTTCTTGCTAGTCGATTCAGTCGTTCCCACTTTGTTTGCCCGTACGTGACCGCCACACGAAAACTCGTTTAGCCCGGTTTATTGACTGAGCGCTAGATGTGATCACCCCACGGCCATCTCGATTTGTTAATCCCTAGTGTTGAGTTTCATACCTACTGTATGTATTTGTTCTTGGTGAATAAATAGAGACAAAATAAATTTTAGTCGAATATTTGTGTTATGATAAACTGTATTGAATTTTGAAAGTAATTGATTTGAATTTCGAAATATATTAAGGCGTATTTATCATCAATTAATCATCGATTTTAAAACAAAACACTGATTATTTTATGAAACATTGGTTTTAAAAAAATCTTGTTTTACTGTCCCGTTTTTCTCATAGAAGACATGGAATTAATATGAAATCAATTGAAAATATGCTATAATTCAAGAGCTCATGCTATTGTACATAGATGATAGCTCAGTGGTAGTGACGTCGGATACCGCGGCGAAGGTCGTGGGTTCGAATCCTACAATGAGCTTGAGCTTTCGGTGAAGGAAAACATCGTGAGGAAACCATAGCACGATGGTAGGGTACTTTGTAGTACCCGACTGGCTGGCTACCACCCTCAAGTTGAAAATCTGTCGCTAAGCACCTGTCGGTGTGTTCTGACAGCTGCATTTGACAGCCAGTTCCCATCTAGGCTTTGTGTGCTTACCACCTTCGGCCACATCATCACTTGCCATGGTGAGATTGTGGTCAAATACATCCAGATTATCCAGAATAAAAAAAGAACTTGTATTCAAACAGTAATCGAAGATAATGAAACACGTTCCAAAAATATTCATCTCACCTTTATCAGTGGAACGTGTAAAAGTTTATATCAAAGGCGAACTTTTTAATATAATAACACCAAGTTAGGGAAAGTCATAAGTCTTAAGGATAACACGAAATAGGTAAAAACAGACGCCGTGTACGCTCACGATGGCTCTGCGCGATTACGTACACCATAATTATTTCTCGTACTAATAGCTGCCAGAAGATGACTAGGGATCGCGTTTATATGTGTGCGTGCGACGTATTTCAAAGTCAGCGCGAGTGGTACTTCTATGTATTTTTATTTAGTGACAATAGCTTGGGATTCTCGCTAATAAAACACTTGGGTGGCGAAAAATTTTGATTACGACCGTCGCAATAAAAAGTTTCTTCAAGTTTTTATACAGCCCAATTAAAGTACTCATTGGCCTCCGGAATGACAAATTTATTATACAGCTGATTTGTTAAAACTTTATTTATGTTTTCGTAAAGGAAAATTCCGGTCAAACTTTTTCGTATTTGATGTTAAAAAAAGTTTGTAATTATTATGGGTGTACGTACCAAGTTGCTTTTTTTTTATTAATAATAATGAGAAGCATTTATTTAAAACTTTGTTTCAACAAATCAGGAAATTTTGGGTAAATAAATCTTTAATAACTAAAAAAAAAAACCCGCAATGTAGATAATATGTCACCGGTTAAAGTAAGTACTAAACTCTAAAGCTCAAACAGTTATTTTAGAATAGCTGAACGTGAGAATATCCAATATGTGGTTTCAACTGCAGGACTGGCTGCTCTCCGTGTCTATTTTAGCTCATATTATTTTGAACCTCTACGAGTATTGTTTCACAAAGTCGTATTCACTGGGATTTATAGTTTTATTTAGTTATAAACTTTATAAGAAGATACAAAAACACTTTACATGTGTATAATCATCATTTTTTACTTTATTCCAAACATGAATAAGAATAGAAATAAAACATAAAATTACTAACAGAAAATATTTTTTTACTAGCTTTCCGCCCCGTGATTTCACCCGCGTTCCTAAGGAATTTAAAATGATTTATAAATCCCATGTTACTCGCTAATGTTGAGAAGAATTTTTGAAATCGATTGAGTATTTTATAAGAAAATAAAAAATAACTTGTCTGTATTGAATGATTAATATGCGTCTTTCCGCCACCCTTTGATTGACCAAATGTTTTTAATTTAAAACCAACATTTGTCAGGCAAAGCCAATCGATACACAACACAGGTCCCACGAATCCTGCGGCTTCTACAAACACTGAGTTCTTGGCTTGCTGCCAACTAATTAGTCATGTAAATGGAAACTACACAACGCACTGTTTGGCGACACTCCTCCTCATAGATGTACAAACGTGAAGGATAATCTACGATGGCAGTTTTAATTTTATTGTTTTACATTTGACCACAATCTCATAGCGGTATGTGGCTGAAGGTGGTAAGCACAAAAAGCCGAGATAGGTAGGTGCTTGGTGACAGAATTCCAACTTGAGTTTGATAGCCAGCCAGGCGAGTACTACAATTTCTAAGTGGATAGTGAGTTTTCTTACGATTGAACGGGCCAGTTGGTATGGTTGGTTAAACACTACCTATCACGCCTGATTTATTAGGTTCGTTATCTATTTACTTAGTTATTAAAATTTCAATATTTCTAAGAAATTAATGGTTACGCATTTTTGTATTACTAATGTTATCTTTTTACCTTACCAATAAACCTATGAACATACATTGTATTTCACAATTTTAATAACTTGAATAAAATTGCAAGACCAATTCCTTTTTAGGTAGTTTTATCACGACCGTCCGCACCGCGAGCTAAGGGATTAAAAATACCTTATTTATTTACAGGTTGCTTAGTGGTACTTAAAATTTTATGTAAAGACTTAAGATTCCTATCTTTTTTTAATGTGCCAGCAACAGCCTCTTCCAGTTATTCCACCATCCACGTTCCTCACAGACAATCTCTGATTGATGTCGAACCTATCTTGTACGTCTTTTTGCTTGAGTAAGTTCTGACAAACATATTAGAATAATTAAATCAATTCAATGCTAATACAACAGTTAATATAATCCAAATCTAATATTCTTTGTAACAATGTGGTATCTTTATATTATTTATCACTGAGTATAATTTACAATTTATTCACAACAAAAGTATGGAGAATGTTAATAGGTATGCCAAATCGGTTGGAAGTTTGTTACAGTAAAGCTTGTATGTATACAAATACACTAGTTTTTGTTGTAGTCAAAAATACCCATTAGTTTTGATTTTACAGGCATTTAAACTTACGATAAAATCGAGTTCCGCTAACAATCATGTGACCGCATGTGACGTCAATTTGCAACGCTCCGCTATGAGCGAGTGTTGCAAGATGACGTTACACCGTCAAACGAGTACGTCAAATCGAGTACGAGTCCGCATCGCACGTTTATTTCTATAAATCGGAAACTGATTGACGTATCGAAGTAATTCTTTCACTTGTATTATTTATTTTTGACAAAGAATATGGAGAGCTAATATTCAAAATTAGTTAACATTCTTCATTGTATAAAAAAAACTTATTCGAGGCTGCCGCTGCTACCGATCGGCAAGCGGCTGGCACCGCTGCTGGGAACCATTACCTCTTTAGATGGCAGGGCTGAGTAATTATTTAGTAATCTGTCGATAGCGTAGTGGGTAGGTAGTATGTTTGTTTACCTTTCTTTTATCATGTAAGTATCTTGGTGACATATTTTATGGTTGAATCTGAGTGTTGTATTTACTTATAGAAAGAAAAATAACATAAAACCTACAATTTATTAAATGCATTCAGGTTTTTTGTACTGAATCTAGCTAGTGTTTTAGGAATCTTTTATACAAAAGCACTCCCATCTGTCAAACAACTACGTTGGTATTAATGATGATCGAAAGTAGTATTTCAAACTTTCTAACTTTAAAGTGATAGAAACCGTCTGCTTAAAATTGTATACAACTCACTTTTAAAACACCGAACTGCTTTCATACGTTGTGAATATTTAAAGCGCAATAGTAGGCGGCTGATTTTATTTCGTGGGTTTTTAGTCTGGTACGAATATTCAATTCAATTGAAAATTCATTCATAAAGAAGCAGTTTTATGATTGGTTTTTTATTTGATTATTTCTTAAAATTTATAACCATTTTAGTCTAAGGTTTGCTGGTATGATATTGGTCGTGGTATTTTAAAAGAACAAGAAGCCTAGATATTATGTGAATATAGACTATGAAAGGGGCAGTCCATACCCAGAAAAAAGTTGTTAATAAAAAATAAGCTACGAAAGTTAAATTTTGGAGTGGATGGAGTATCAAAGTACAAATATCTATTTAAACTATCAAATTTAAAGTAAATAGAAAATCTGTTGATACTATTATGTCAGTCAATACCATGTCAATACTCCTACTATATTTATAGTAACTACGTTTATAGCAACGATTATAGTTAGGTAAGACTTAGGTTGATCCAAAAACTATTAATGTTCAACCTAACAAACAACTTTGTGACCAAAAAATAAATATTAGTAGATTAGATTGTGTGTGTTTAGATTTCAAAGTATTTTTCCCTTTTTACCGCCCTCCATAAACCCTAATAAAGGTTTTTATAACCTCTGCAACAGGCGTCGAGTAAGCAGATAATGATGTGAAGGAGGTCTGCTGTGGCGGATAATCTGCGATTAACAAAAATTGTGGAGTATAGTTTCTAACCATAATTCAATAGCTGTAAGATTTGTTATTCGTCTATTAATTAAATTATTTGTTAATAATATTAAAACTTAATGTAAAAAAAATATATATTAAAACTCATACTATCACTTACTAAAATAAATTAAAAAATTTGGACCATTCGGCATGTTTCCGAAGATGCTGGCAGCTTTTCCTCGCTGTATCGCAATGCTGACCGTTGTGCGAGGAAACTGCCAGCTCTTCGGTCCCCAGTAGTAAAAAATAACCTATTAGCCAGCTCTTTAAAAAGCTGCCGAGATATCGGTGCAGTCGATTCTGATATACTAGAACTAAACTTTTGTTAGGACTTAAAATATGTCTGTCCCTTTTGAACTATATGAAGAGAGTTACAATAGAATCAAGTGGTAGTGAAGTGACATTAACCTGTTTACAAAACACCGAACCAGTTCCCATCTAGGCTTTGTGTGCTTACCATCTTCGGCCACATCATCACTTACCATGGTGAGATTGTGGTCAAACACAAGCCTATCCAGAATAAAAAAATAAAAAAAACTGTTCTTTTTCTGCAATTTTCATTAAATCCCAAAAGTGCGTAAAATAGCTGCGTATTTTATACTCGATATACCGACAAGTTCGTAATGAGCACCTACGCCCTACATCCAGAACCGGACGTTTACCCATTACCGCATGTCGAAACCAACGGTTTTCATATCACATGTAGGTACCTCTACACGTAAGGGCTTGAGAAGGCAAAGGGAAGTGGCCCTTAACGTGATAGCCGTAAGGCTTTAATTAGGGCGAAGACAACACAATACCAGATTTACGTAGAGATTACAAAAAATATATTAATTGATATATTGTTGTGTCATAAATAAAAATATAAACAGCAATTTGTGTTATATATTTTTTTAATTTATACTATTATTTTTATTTTCTTTTTAAGTTTATTTTTAATGTTTAACATACTCTAGCAAAACTGTTCAAATAAATAAAAAATCTAATAAATAATTTATCTTTAATAAACATTATAGAAATTTTTGATAAAAACATATTTTTCATGGAGTTTGCGACAGCTACATAAATTTTCAATAACCATACACAATCATACAATCATTGCCTGAATAACATTTCAGAATTGATTCAATATCAACATTATAGAATATATATGCTCTAGGGATGTTATAATTATTCCTCAGAGATCAGTTCTATTGTTGTGTAGCCGTTAGTGTTCTATTCTGTGTTGAATTATCGGAGTAGAATTTGGATCAGTCTTACGTAAATTATTTGGATTCCGATTTATACCAATCAATAACTTATACAGTTATTACGTGGTAGGTATTGTAATATATTCTGGATAAATTTAATAGGTAGGTATGTTATAACTTTTCTTTAGTTTTCTGTCATGTATAAATGTATTTCTACTTCTTCAAATGAATTTAACTTTGACTCTATTATGAGGTTAGTTATTCGAATTTGTTAACAGGTGGTGCTTGTGAGGACTGGACTGCTTATGTTTGTTGTTTACTAAGTATTTATTTTTGTAATTTTGTAATATGTCTAAGTTTCTTTTGAAAAGAGTTATTGCTAAGATTATTACCAATCTGCTCAGAAAAAGCAATCTTCCGAACCGTGCGTTAGAGTCATTATTCATAATTTGAAAAGTACTGATTGAAAAAAAAAGTTCATTGATTCAGAATAAAAAAAACATGCAGATAAATTTAAGTGAAATAAATCAAACACACAGTTTACATCTTAACCTCAGATTTTTCAATCAAATCAAGTGTATGAAACAAGAATTGTTCGCTTCATGCCAAACTTTAGATTGGAAACTGAAAAAAATGCGGAGCTGCGTTTGATGTGTTTTGAAAATTTAATCAGTTGTGCTCGCGGTGTTCACTTTATGCTGAAACATTCCACCATGGTTTGTACACCCCTTTTGTTCGAGGTCCGAGTTTTAGGAAGCCATTTTTATTAAAATGTATAAACGGGAAGCGTGCTATCAACGATAGTTACGTCGTTGTTATCGTGTTCAAGAAAGGAATTTTATTAGTTTTAATATAAAATTTCTTTCTTTCATCTGCATTATTTGCTTTAATGTATATTTTTTTCATAATATACTAAACATGTGACAATTAAAAATACTTGTAATGAATTCATTTAATAAAGATATTTTGAGTTTAATTTTAATAGCGGTTTATTTTAAAAAATGTATAATGTCAGCTTACAGCCTGTCTGTCAGACTTTGGAAGTAAAGGAAAGCATTTATTGATTGAGAGGCCTAAAATAATGTAACCTACTTGTTAAACACCGACATAAGTAATATACCTACGACTTGTTATGAAAACAACACCGACATATAATAAGTGAATCAAACCGCAAACGTCATGGTGTTTATGTATCCGCTAAATTAATTCCGTCAAAAATATATAAAAATTGAAAACAAAAACACGAAGTTTCTTTGTACGAGTAACCGACAAGCGAAGATCGAACGATGTTTCGCGTGACCATGAAATTGTTGAACGTTTTCATATAATTATTTATGCAAAATACTTCCTAGTATTTTTATTTTAATGAGAAAATGTGATGAAAGTTAAGCCATGCAAGTATTATTTAGATTCAATACTTTAAACTGGGGTGATTTCTCCTGATATTCAAAAACATAAGACCGCAACACCTAAACAAATATAGAATAGAATTGAAGAGTGTATTATTAATGTCAAAATAACAACTTTACTAAACTTTTTTTTTTTCATATAAATCACTTATAACATTCATACTAAACACTTATGCGAAAAAAAATTATTTCATTGTCTGTCTGTTTGTTCCGACTAATCTCTGAAGTGGCGGGACCGATTTTGAATAAACTTTCACTGTAAGAAAGGCTGATTTTATTTTAGAAAAATAATGAAGGTTCCATGCAAATAAATTAAAACCCACGATATTGTAAACAAAAACCAGTTCAAATAGGAAACGCGCCGCACGTGGGTAAAACCACTGGGGCAATATAGTAAACGATAAAATCTTAAAGAAAAGCAATAATTTTCCAACAATTTATATAATCACAATGTATATTCAGTAAAACGTCATTTAGCATAACGACCCAACATAGGATTCAAGAGATGATATCTTAAAGTATCCTCCTCCCATGGAAAGTTAAATTGCAAAAATTTTACGTCGTGTAGCTGAGTCGTGAAAACCTGGTTAATAACCGATACCGCAACTGCATCAAAAAACTCTCGCCGTTGAAAAATGTTAATGCTCACCGCAGCATCAAATCCAACGATATTCGTGCTCGTTCGATGGAAATCCCGATACATATCGGTGCAAGTACTCAAAGATTTATTCGTATACGATTTTTATTTTCAATAGCGCGCGATAGTCGTTCGATTTTTATTTTTCTATACTTATTTGTGATATACCTACGTAGCAAAAATTTGGTTCAAAGTCCGATGAAAATAGGCGCATCCAATACCAGAATTATCAATGTGCTGGGGACTTTTACAATATCAAGGCAACTAGCTTTCAAGTGTAACTGCTGCTACACATTGGTAGGTAGCACTTGAGTGACAGATTTTTCAGTTGTGCAGTAGGTGGGGAAATTTTTGATGATACGTTTATTACGTAAAAAATATCATGGGTTTTTGACTGTAATTTTATCAATTACTTTCACAAATATGTACATAGATCTCGTGGAATAAATCAAAATGGAAAAAAAAGCTGTTCCAATTTTTATTATGAACTAGATTACTAGGGTACCAACGCTTGCTTTGCAATTTCACTTAAATTTTTCAAAAAATTACATTGAATTTTACATCTAGGTATTATTATTAGATTAGGTTTATTTTTACATGAAGTATTTAATTTTTATTACGTAATTTTCATAAATTCAGGGATTCAACGACAATAATCAAACTATATGAACTAACCAGCACAATAGAAATTCTATTATTAATGTCTTGATGCTTTTCCATAATAAACAATAGGTTTTGAATGTTAAATACCAAAGCCCTTAAACGCATATGTCTGCTGAAAATTAATTAAACATTCCGCAAAGCTTTGGTTGTTGTCTTAAATACCTATTATTATGCAAAGGTTATTGAGGCAACTGTTTGAACTAGATAGTTACCTGTTTAGAACATTTTCTAGCTCAACAATTTCAGTCACCGGTATGAAACCCTGACATCTCAAAATGTCACATGTTTGTTTGTCCTGCGTCTGCATGTAATTATCTATTTATGTATGTATTTAAAATAAGGCCTAGTAAAAACAAAAAAATTAATGAAGCCTCGGGAGACCAGCGGGCAGCTTTTTCCGCCAACGCATCAGCCTGGCCAACCAAAGAGGAAACGCTGCCAGCCTGCTAGGAACCTTGCCGATCGGCAGCAGCGGCAGCCTCGAAGAAGTTTTTTATAAATTAAAGTTTGTAGATTTTGTAAATTTGTAGTACATAAAAAAAATGTTAATATTTAGGCCTAGTATACTTAGTACCAGTTAATATATCAGTTATCTGGACTCCATAGTATCTTAGCTTATCTCTGCTTAGTTTTGGATCAGATGACCGTGTGTGAAGAATATCCCAGGATAAATAATATAATAAATATTCAAAAGTGATATAGCTTGAGTTTTTTTGCGAAGGTACCTAAACTCCGAAACTATCTACTAATCTGATCTTGACGACACATGGCACACAAATAGACTGTATCCTAGAATAAGAGATAGGATACTTTTTATCCCGGGAAAATTAAATATCCTTCGGAAACGCTGCTGAAACCACGGAGGACAGCTATAGTAAAGAAAGAAAGAAAAAAGAAAAACATTTATTTTGGACTCACACAATCACAAATTACACACATATACAAATATAGAAGACAACAATACAATACAGTCATACAATGTACTGTGTAGCTGTGTGAGGCCAAAAAGGCACCTATCTCAGCATTAAGCTGCGGCCGTAGGTACCGCAGCGCTGGTAGTATTAAGTATATGTATAAGCAAAATATTGAAAGAGTTCACTAATTCACGCCGTAAAACTAAATAGATTTAAACGATTCTTGGCACAGATAAAATATATCTCAGAAACACGTTAAATATTTTGGAAACGTGAGTAAAAGCGTGAGGCCGAAGTTCTTTACTATGTAAATATTCATTGTTTTAAATAGGAGACTTTTGCAGTCACACTGTAGCGTGCCTGAAAATAGTTTTTCATGTTGAAAAATTGTTTGAAGGTAACGCATAAACCGCTTTTGACATGCCATTATTTCACAAATCAGACTAAAACCGCCTCAAACTGGTTATTCCTGTAGTTTTTAGGCTAAGTTTCGAGGTTTCATTTGAAGGTATACAATTTATTGACCTCTGATATCATTCGTAATAATATTTTTTACCGGTTTCGGTTAACGTTGATGTAATAAACATAAAAATATAGATTACATAAATTTTATGTTTGCACTTTGCGTACAATATTAATTTTATATCTTCTGGTACCTACATCAGAAAGGTCGAAAGCTTATCTTGAAATATTTAAGCATGTGGGGTTTATGGGATTCGTAGTTACCTGATAAAGAATTACTTTTTAGGTAGATTGTAAGTAAGTACATTTGGGAAATTTTTGGCGGGAATTGGCAAAGTGACGTTGCGTTTTATTACAATATACAGGAAATAAGGAAACTAAAACCTTTCTATTAATCTCATACTAAATGTATGGGAGTGTTTAATGTCAAAATTTTGGATACTTCTCGTTTGATTTAAAAATAGTTATTGATGTCATTTTACTGATTAGGTAACGTACTTTCGATATCAGTTTTGAAAAAAAAAATGATATCTGTAATAGTTACGGAATAATCGCCTGGACACACTTAACTGATTACATCCTGTATATTATAAACTAAAGAGCCTGCACGGAAGCCTCGTGGGCTTATCTGTGTAGGCAGTCGTCGCTCACAACTACAATAATATTATATGATTAGGTACATAGATTTATAACACAAAATAACTAAGGTTTTTAATTTAGCAATTTTAACATTTTAGCTTAGAAGCATGAGAATTTAAGTAATAAAAATTTAAATGTTAAGTAAATATATTCAATTCGTAAGATATTTTTAAGTGCACCAGTGAAGTGAAATTAAATGTCTGCGAAAAGTTTTAGTAGAACGGCTACCATTTTTACTAAGACTACATTAATATGAATGTGATATAACGAGACTATTAGCACAGAAGACAAATAATATAATTTGACACAGGCAGCAAAAAAGTATATTTTGTATAAAAAAATTACGAAGACAATCTTATAACAAAAGCAATGTGATTTTCGAACGAAGAATATTTTTTTAAAGCTCGCAACTTGCAGAGTTTATAAGATTAGACACACAATATTCACTTTTCAGTGTGTACACAGCTTAACCCCGTGGTCCGTGTTACAGGCGCGATGCGGGATCACGAACTCAATTCACATTGCGGGATGAAACTAACGCGGATCTAGATAGGGCTGCCACGTTGTTGAATCTCAACGTATCTTTCAATAGGTTTTTCAACAAATCGTTTCGAAGATCGAATCTCGATTGAATTTCGACGAATTGAACACGTACAGGTGATAAAAATTGTTGTTTTGATTTTATGTTATTAACGTACTCTTTCGTGTTACCTGGCTATAGTTAGTTTCAAAATACGAGTAGGTGCAAGATAATCACAATATGTTGATACTTGGTTTATTAATTACTATTATTCAATACAGACAGTAGTGATTTGTAAACGTTTTTACAAACGTTGGAACTCCGTACCGTTCCAAAGGGTAAAAATGGGACCCTATTACTAAGACTTCGCTGTCTGTCCGTCTGTCTGTCTGTCACTAGGTTGTACCTAAAGAACCGCGATAGCTAGACAGTTGAAATTTTCACAAATTATGTATTTCTGTTGCCGCTATAACAACAAATAACTAAAAACAAAACAAAATAAATATTTAAGTGGTGCTCCCATACAACAAACGCAATTTTTTTACCCTTTTTTGCTTGATATCAATAATGGCAACAGGTAGGCACTTGAAATATTCACAAAATACTTAATTGTATATTTACTTTAATAATAAATTTGTGTACCTACTGTTGTTTACCTAGTCACGATTTTATATTCAACTGCAGTGGTATAAAAAAATCTCTTTTTATTTTTTGTGTCTTCTGTCCAGTTGTTCGTAGCGTTTTTATTGGCGGCGACTGAAAATCAGTGCTGTTACCTGTTTATCTTGTTTAATTTACTCTTATTTACCGATAGATTTGATTTATGTAGTTGGTATTTGTTATTTATTATTAACAAATAAAAAAATAACAACAAATCTCAGTTAATTATAATTTGATTTAAAATATCAGAAAGTTAATTACCACAAAAAATAGGTACTCACCAAAATTAATGCATATTTAATTAATTCAACCAATTGCTTTCTAAAACTCTCCATTCAAACTCTGCAATTAACAAAGCAATTAAATGTAACGTGATAAACACGGAACACGGAATTCAATTAGCAAAAAACCCAGTGAACCAAGTTTCGAGGCTTGTGTACCTAAAGATTAATCAGTGGGAATTTTAATTAAGCTCTTGCGAGACCAATCATTTAGAAAAGATTCAAAGACGCAAAACAAGCCTAATGAAATAAGTTCCCTGAATTGATATGATTTAAGACAGAAACTTTGAGTAAATTTATGCAGATTTTCAACGAGGTGTTGTGAAAATAGTCTATTTTATTTTATTTTGGCAACACACAGTGATTATAATTGTATGACATACATTATAAAGTTTTATAGAAAAGAAGACAAACAGTGCCTAAAATTACAGAAGAGTTAAAGAAGTCATGGGTTAGATTTTACGATGAGCTCAAGTTTCAACATAGTGAGGAAACCATAACATGGTAGTATAGCTTTAAGTACTTACAAAGCGATTTTGAAACATAGTAGACATTGGTTGAAATTAAGGATTGTTTTCAATTGAATCACTTTGTTTTGTTTAACTTTATTAAAATAATTTCATGTATTTATTGCTCATTCAAAAAACTCTGAAAAATTTCAATTCCAACCGCGTTTTTGATTCAAAATTTTAAACCAATAACTATGTTGATTAGGTTTCACACTTACCCTTCGATCAACATAGAGTTAAATATCTGTCGCTGAGTCTTTTCAGTGTGTTCTAAAAGCTGCAAATAAAAATGTTAGTAGAAAGAACTAAAGTTAACGTGATAACTAATAAAATAGAGTACATAAATTACTACTATAAATTACTGCTTACCTATAAAATTTTCAAAGATCAAAGAGATTTATTCAAAAAAAGTTACAAAAAGTAGTTAAAACATTCATAACAATTCAAACTTTTCTCTCGAACCCCAAACTAATTAACAACTCATATAAAAAATAGTTAATTTAAAAAGCCACACCGCGCTCGGATGCCTCAACAAAGCGCCCTTAGTCCGTCAATTTAAGAAAGGCTTGAGTTCTCAAAAGTTAAATGGCTCTTTTCACTTTTGATTAAACTAAACATAGCCCTGATTGCGTCTCTCGTTAATTTGAGTGTCGGCTCATCGGAATTATAATAGTCTCTTTAGATCTTGTCGCGAATACTCAGGGCGCTGGGCGTGATGGCCAATTCAATTGTAGGATGAATAAGCTTATTGTACTTTAGCGTTAATAAAATATACCGACAATATTGTCCTTAGACTTGAGTATTAGGGTCTTAGTTACATTTTGGGATATAGAGTCTTCAAGAATAGTATTTTAGACTTATTCAGTATTATAGACAACATTTTTCGTTTTCGTTTCAGCAGGATACCTATGTGGCTAGAACGACGTTACGCGGCGCACGCCAGTGAAGCTCCCAGTGACATATTTTCCGACATATTCTGCAAATTTTATGCTAATTTACACAAAACCCATGAATCACACTGACCATTGGTGAAAACTGTATGAAAATCCATTCAGTAGTTTTTCAGTTTATCGACAGACAAACGCAGCAGGGACTTAGTTTTATAATATGTTGTGATTTAATAAAGATGTTAAATTTTTTGACAGCAATATCTATTTGGTACTAAAACTCAATAAAAGTACCTCTTGACTACCTCTCAACGAATATTAATTTCAACCCTGTTATCTTTACTAATTTAATAACTGAATTCTCACTTGTTTCAGAACGTCTAAATGTCCTCTACGAACGAAACTGGACAAGACTGGTTCACGAACAGCTTCGCAAGTTTGAGTCCTCGATAGTAGCAGCAGCGAGACAGTCGCCTGAAGCGCAGCCTCCTGAACTATCACTGGACTCGAAGTGGACCTTCTCGGGAGCATTGATTTACTGCATCACTTTGATTACTACTATAGGTAAGAATATTATTGTAGTTCTATTTTGAACTATTATTGAATTCAAATCAGCCTGAATTTTACAGAATTATGTATATAAAATTTACAACTAACTGAAAAATAAGTCAATCACTCATAAGTCAATCGCTATAAAAGTGAGTATTATTAATTTCCATCCATCAGCCTAAGAGAAAAATATGGTACGTCTTTTTGACATACGAGTATGGAATGAAAAAGAGGTCAAAAGGCCATTGAGTAGGCTGAATGGAATTTAATTACAACGTTTAAGCAATTCTACTCCTATCCAATTAGGATTAGAACTGTTGATAAAGATTGTTGCCCAAATGGTTTGGTATATTTAAAAATCTGCTGTAAAATCGAGAAATTAATTTCTCTTTGGTCGATATATTACTATCCTACCATAAATGGACCGATTACACCAGGCTCACTGGATTTAAACAAATCCAGATCATTTTTCGTGAAAATCTATAAAGATGTTGGTGATTCTTATGAGCTAAATACGATGAACACGACTCATCGATGTTTCGATTAATTGGCAGGTCATGTGGAACACCCATTTTACTAGACTAATTAGAGCACAAATAAACAATTACCATTTAAAATTAAATAACAAGTTGAAATCAGTCTGCATTGATAAACTTATTTTAGACTGTCTGGACATTGGATTTCATTATCTATTCACTAATAAAGTTCCGCTGTTTGATTAAGCTTTTTATAAAATTTATTTCATTGAAAAGATGTTTTTTCGAATTAATTCGAATAATAATCCAGAATCCTACTAATATTATAAATGTAAAAGTTTGGATTGATGGATGTATGTTTGTTACTCATTTACGCCAGAACGGCTGAATGGATCTGGATGAAATTTGGCATGGTGATAGATTATAGTCAGGAATAGCACATAAGCTTTTTATCCCAGGAAAAGATAAGATCCCTCGGGAACGCGGGTGGAACCGCGCGGAACAGGTTTAAATATAAATCAAACGCATAAAAAATATTACAAACACTGACAAAAAGTTTTTAATTTTGCGGGTTATAACATAATTTTACAAGCATACCATGCATAGTTTGTTATAAACGATTAGGCACCCAATCAAAATTTTAGTGAAAACATCTTTGTGATCATTCTAAAAACGTTATAAGTAAACAAAACTCTTTAGTTATGCTCAAAAGCTACAAAATAAATCACTGCTATAATAGAAGCATTTTCCAAGTAAATTGTACACTACCTATACTAAAAACCCGTACACAGACCTCTATATATTTAAGCATCGCAATATCTTCAGGATATGGAAACGTGTCACCGCGCACTGCTGCCGGGAGAGCAGCGACAGTGGCATATGCCGCTGCTGGCGTGCCACTGACACTCGCTTGTCTGGCGGGATTAGGAGCATCATTGGCAAGACTAGCAAGACTAGCCTGGTTAAAAGCCACCAAAAGAAAAGTACCGAATACATGGAGAAAAGATGGAGAGGTAACTATGTTATTTTGTAAACCGCATAAAGTACATACATAACGGCATTTTAAACTGCTATGGACGTTTTATCGTTATCATACTGCTACCTAGTAGGGGTACTTATCTAATGAAAATAAATTACCTATACATACTTTAGATTTAGAAGAAAATACTCAAACAGAACATACTAGTTCACAATAACCATCATCTTGCTTAGATTTCTAGAAATTCTAAGATATGCTTTTTTAAATTAGATGAGGAGCTTGTTTTTAATTTAAAATCATGACATGATTACCAGCTGGAAAACCATCTGCAACTCCACGAGCAGCAACGTCTACTCCCACAGCCAGCTGAGCACAACCAGTACACGTCGTTCCCGCCAAGGTCACACAGATCACCAGGGACTGTGAGGGCAAGAGCAGGCGACAGAGGTCAATATTCGCAAGTATTTGAGAGGGCTCCAACCAGCCCCCGAGCGGCCACACTCGGTCGCATCAAGCGCAGTGCCTTGGCTGATGGTGAGAGTTCCATTTTCAAATTTGAATGTTTCTTCTTCTTCATTAATGATGTAGCAATATTTGACTCATCATCTCGATGTTTTTAAAATTTCCTATAAATATCTATGATCTTGATTAATTTTCTAAACATGATTATAAATCCAGTCATCCTAATGCTTTATAATGAACTTAAAAGTTAAAATTATCTTGCTCACGTTAATTATGACACCTAAATTTAATATTATTACAACATAAATTTCGAATTAAAAGAAGAAAATATTTACGGGGGTATTGAAAAGAAAACTAACAATAATGCATAATCTTAACGTACCCAAAATAATCTCACCGAACGATTTGCTTGCTTGCTTTCCAACTCAAAACTTGCTGCTATTGTTATTAATTGTGAATGATTTATTTTTTGACAGAGCCACACACATCAACAGCACTACAAACTCAAACATTAGATCGAAAGAAAAACCTTGGCAGCTCAAAATGCCTGGCCACAGTTCATGGGCCAAGCCGCGGAAGAGGTAGGGGCACAATACAGCGACCAAGAGGTGCAGTCATAGAACAGCTCATTGCTGAGGAGTGCGGAGAGCTACAGATGAACAGGAGTCAAGATGATCTTGATGATTCTGAAGATCCTGATGAAGGGTTAGTTAATGATTATGGGTTTTTTTTGTGTCAGAAGTGTGACAGGTTGGTCAGATGGTATATAACTACTGTCACCTTTGAAAATTGGAGAGAACAAGGGAGAATCTCAATGTTTCGACGATCTTTGCAACACTTAGATTTGACTGATAATGACTCTATTGTAAAATACTGTTCCTTCTTTTCAGAATCTGCCCCCACGACACACCATCACGAGTGCCTTTGATCTGGAATGAAGAAAGTCACAAATCTAAGAGCTGTGCTGTTCCCAGCAGTAGTGCTTCCACCAGTGTCCAGCAACACTTCCACCACTCCATTGAACATTGCCATGTACCAGTGGGCATCGTCTTGTTCTTACTCTTAGCTTATATCTGCGTCGGTGCCGCCATCTTCTCCGCTTGGGAAAATTGGAGTTTCTTAGACGCTGCTTACTTCTGCTTCATAGCGTTAGCAACTATTGGGTTCGGAGACTTCGTTCCCACAAGTTTTCTCACCTCAAAACAAAGTACAGAGAACTCTAGAAGTGAATATTTACAAATGGTTGCGTGTTGCGCCTATCTAGTTTTTGGACTTATTTTGATAGCTATGTCTTTCAGTCTCCTTCAAGATGAAGTTGTATCTCGGTGTTCACAATTAGCCAACACCTTAGGGTTGTCGCGTCAATGACATTACGAGAAGAGCGATTGTAGCTCAACAGACAACCACCTAAGGATGTTATGATCGTTATTGTAAGAAGTTACTTTAGGATCCAGTATTACTTTTCTCGTTGGATCTGCCTTCGGTACTTCTTATTATTAAACATTGTATTCCATGTTATCAGTGTATCATAAATGAGCATTATTTTCTCATATCTATCATATCAAAAATGTATAATTTGATGACACAAAATTTGAAAACTTTTTACGGAATTTGTACTCAAAAGTGAAATGGAGTTTGTGATGTAAATAATGTATAAATACTATTTATAAAAGCAAGGCTGAAATTGTAATGAAACAATAAAATTGTGTTGAAAAGTTTTATTTTAAATAAATATTCCCCTTAAAAACCCCTTAGATCCATAAATATACCTACCTACGTAGGTAAGTATATAAAATTAAACGCAGTATTATAATGTTTAGCTCGAGAAAAGCTTCGTTATTATACTAAGTGCTTTGTCGGAAGAGATTGCTTCCTGAAATAATTATGAAGTTATGACACTTGCTTTAAAGTCACATTAAGCTTGAAAGAACAAATCCTGAAAATCTTGATAATAAATGCAAAAAAATATTGTATTTTGTTAGGTATAAAACAATACTACAAAAATAACCTGACGATATTTTTTCCCCTTAATGTATGAAGGTTAATGTATGAAGTTGCCGATTTGTACTGAAAAATTTAAATTCGCTTTTTTCTTATTTAACATATTTATTTAATCAGATCAGTCATCTGTGTGGGCGGTCTTCCACGTGGTTCGTTCTTCAAATCAAAGTTTCCATCACGAAAGCGTCGCACGGTGCGTTCATTAGCAGTCCCCTCTCCAAACGCAACATTGATATTGCGAGCTGTTTCTGCCGCGTTAGTTCCGCGTCGGTCTTGTATTCAAAAATCACTTGAATTTTCGAAGTATCTATCTTTCTTGTCTAAGCTGAATAAATAAAACAACTGAAAATCGATTATCGAATGTTGCACATTTTTTAAAAGAAGAACTTCATAGGTACCTTCCATGTGAAAAAAGTTTCACTCAAAAATCACAAACCATGAACTTTCGATGTCAATTCGAAGTACCTTTTATTACAATAAAACGGCAATTTAATACTTTAACCCCTATTACATAAATAAAAACAAGGAAATAAAATCTTGTTTAGTTCAGTAAAATTACCTACATGACTCGAAACTTTTTTTTTCAGTTAATATTCAACATTGGCGTGATTGATAAAATTACTACTATCACGCCACAGATCATATAAATATGTCTGTTTGTACTGAGTCTAGGGTATATACTTAAAAAGTAATAAAAGACCAACTTAAAAAGTAAAAGTAAAGTAATAATAATAATAGTATTGGATTCCCGTCTACTAGGAGAAACGGTATTCCCTCCGCGCTATGATATGGGGTTCTTAAAAAAAGGCGTAATAGTAAGGCGTAATAATAAAAGAGCTCTTCAAGGTCGGCAACACATCGGCAATCACCCTGGTATTGCAAATGTCATTAGGCGGCGGTGACACTTATCATCATGTGGACCGTCAGCCTGTTAGTCAACCGAATTACATAAAAATAAACTCTCTCCTGCTGCTGGCATCCCACCTCAAGACTTCAATTTATGAACATGAGATAGTGACGAAAAGAATGCAGGTTTGTTACTGGCCATCCTACTAATATAATAAATGTGAAAGTTTGTATGTTTAGATGATTGGATTACTAAATCTCGCAAAAACGAAGAACTTGGAGAAGGACATAGGATATTGTTTATCCCGATAAAAGATAAGGTCCCTCGAGAACGCCGGTGAAACCGCGGGAGACAGCTAGTTACAAAAAAAGGTGATTACCAAATAAGAGAGAAGCCAAACTGAATTTCAAATAGATACCTACTCCACTAAATATAATTGAAACGTGCAGATCCAAATAGCACCGCAGTGGAAGGAATAATATAGGCCACATAACATGGGTTAACTGGGAGACTACATTCCTGGTTCCGTGGCGGAAAATCCTCCCGGCAGGATTACGTGCGGTCCACCGGGAACCGAACGTCCTTGAATCACAGTCAGACCCTTATCATAGTTTCTCGCTAGGTTTTACACCTAAGCTTAAGGAATTCTTTGAATGGAATATTTTTTTAGTTTTGTATCTTCAGAGATAAATAAACTTATAATGCTACCACATTATCGGGATTCGGCGAAGTTTTTTGTAGCCATCCCACTCCCCCAAATTAAAGAGTGTGAAAAGGGATAACAATACAAAAGTTTGTTGAATCCCGATAATGTGGCCTCAGGGTAAGTCTAACAGGAGATTAAAAGATGCAACACTAGTAGGCATTCATAAGAATTAATTGAGAGTGACTTTCCCTGCAATGTTTCTGTTCATAGCACCACCGGATTCTTATTAACACAGATAAACGTTGCCACGCCACTCAGAACTGGAGTTCGTGATACGACCGCAGCTTACGCATTAGCCACGTCCTACTCGACTCACTCTCGATAAATTTCGAAATAAAAATAGCAAATAGTAGTGACTACTGTTAAAATAATAACCCAGTCGCCACATGTACCGTTACATGCTTATTTCATTGCGTTTGACTGTCGCTTTGCGGTCGACTTCGGAAGGAAATTTGACCGAAGTTGAATAACAGAAATATAGTAACAACTGTCTTTATTTCGCGACTGAGGTACATTGCTGTGAAACATCTAATATATTAGGCTTATCTTTTAGTAATGCTTTAGGAAATATATCTCTTCCAGCTGACATGATTGATTGATTGATTGAATCGTATACAATATAAAGTTAGTTATATTTATTATGAGACCAACTGTGGAAGGATTATAAACTTATAGATTATAATCAACTTACCTTTGCTTTCTTATTAATCCCTTACCTGTTTTGTAAAAAATATACGTATTACTCTTTCACCTAATACTGTTTTACACGACCTACCTATTATTATAGTTATTCGACTACTTACTGCCTACTTTTCTTAGTCATCAACAGGCTATGCATAAACGCCTCCAAATCCCAATGTCACACCAATCACGATTTTCGCTCACAAGTCGTTTATTCAAACTAGTTTGCTTCCGAAATATAACGAGGCGGTTCCATCTGTTTCCACTACGTCTTTGGCTCAGCAAACTTAATAAAACTTTGAATGCAACCTTTGGTGCCACGAAGTTTAACTTCAAAACACCTTGGAGAAAGATTGGCGAGATACTGTGGCAATGAGGTAGTTACTTTAAATTGAATTGGAATTTTCACTGAATTTTTGCTGATAGGATCCGGATTATGGAATAAAAGACTGCTTGAAATTTAAAATGTTTTTTTTAATTTGATCTTAACCACGGGGGTAGGCTTGAATTGGTGCTATTTTATACTAGCTGTGCCCGCAGTTTCTCCCGCGTTGGTTTTTTTATCATTCATTATCACAGATTCATTTGA
Organism: Ochropacha duplaris; assembly: GCA_951361185.1. NCBI lineage: Eukaryota > Metazoa > Arthropoda > Insecta > Lepidoptera > Drepanidae > Ochropacha > Ochropacha duplaris. Next base: position 3,560,048 of record OX592703.1, read on the forward strand.
TTTCATTCGTAAAATAGCCAAAAGAGTATATATTTACAACAAATGTACAAAATATACAAACAAATGTACAAAATATACAAACAAATGTACAAGTATAATATATAAAAAAACTTATTTGAGGCTGCCGCTGCTGCCGATCGGCAAGGTTCCCCGCAGGCTGGCAGCGTTTCCTCTTTGGATGGCCAAAAAGGAAAAATTAAATTTCGTAAACTTATGATTTTCGCGCAACATATATGTAGGTAGGTAATATGATTAAATAGGAAATTGAGTAACCCTTCTAGCGATTTTTATATATCCCATTGAAACTTTTGTGATACTCTGGAAATATTTTCACAAACGCAAATAACCACAATTAATTGATACATAAAAGCTACCTACGTCCGAATACCGTACACCAAGAATAGACCACCAAATAAATGGACAAAACAATTTGGTATTCAAGTGTCCTCAATCAGTCAAGGCTAAATTGTTTTGTTCGCCTTGTTTACAGTATAAATATAACTCGCAGTTCAAGATGGATTACTCTCACTGAGGTTTCATTTGTCTTACTCTAAGAGACACTCGGTAAAAACTTTGATCGATGAGCTTGTATTTTAGAAACACCTGTTATTGAGCTGTACTTTTTTTTAAGGGTCCCGTCCAAAACAGACAGTTGTGTGCTTGTGTCTGCTTGTCTAGTAGGTATCTTCTTCTTTCTCCTGGCTATTATCCCAACTTATTTGGGGTCAGCCCTCTTAGTACTTCTGCGCCACTCCATACGATTTTAAGTTGTCTCTCATGACTCTCTCATTGAAACGATGATAGCTCAGTGGTAAGTGACGTCTGATACCGCGACGAAGGACGTGGGTTCGAATCCTACAATGAGCTTGAGCTTTCGGTGAAGGAAAACATCGTGAGGAAACCATAGCACGGTGGTAGGGTACTTTATAGTACCCGACTAGCTGGCTACCACCCTCAAGTTGAAAATCTGTCGCCAAGCACCTATCGGTGTGTTTCGACAGCTGCACTTGAGAGCCGTTCCCATCTAGGCTTTGTGTGCTTACCACCTTCGGCCACATCATCACTTACCATGGTGAGATTGTGGTCAAACACAAGCTTATCCAGAATTAAAAAAAAAAGTCATTTTTCGTGTCATGTTCATAGCCAGGTGGTTGTCCAAGGCCTCTTTTTCCGCCTTCTATATTAACGACCCTTTTACTCGTATGGTAAATAATTATCTAATTAAAGTATGTTTTTAAAAATATTCAACTTTTTTGTAGGTTTATCAGTTATCTGCTTTCCATAGTACCTAGCTCTGCTTAGTATCAAATTAGATTATTATTTTAGCTCGGATACTTAAGATTCATGTCCAAGTTTTTTTTCAGTTTTGTTTAGTGCTTTCAATATTATTAAGTGACTCTTCCATCTCCACGCAAAAACGTCTCCCACCGTTCGCCCACCTGTGATTAAAACTACCAGTAACGCTCCGCCTATCAATCAACGGCACTCGCTGCGTGCGCGCGTGCTTCAAAACAAGATTGCCGAAGATGTGGTAAAGCTGTATGTAGGTATTGTATGATTAGAGTTTGAGAGAAGATAGGCTTGATTTTTAAATAGGTGGATAGACTAGACTTGGTAGGAAATTGGTTGAAATGGTAAAAACATAAAGTAAAAAAATAATGGTATTTAGTGGTTCGGCTGACTTGAATCGGCTACCTATGCTAAATGTTATGCGTGTAAATAGTGCATATAAATGCATAAAATGATAATGATGAGCTGTTCAGCCGTCTAATAAGAATAGATTTTATACAATCTATTTGTGCCAAAATAAGTAAAAACTTTCATTACAAAAACATATCTCTGTACGTTGTTTTAAATTTTATAATTTTCACCCTAAATTCATGTTGTAATGTAGTTATTTGGTATAATATTCCGCTATAAACCATACAAATCTTAACAAAGGATAAAAATGGGAAAAGTACAATCTTAACATATACCTTCATATTTGTATGAGATCAGTTCCCAACATTCGGTCCTAATCGGATCTTTTTGATTGATTCGAATATGTTACCCATAATCCTTGGGAATCTGATGTTGAATAGTTACTACATTTTATACTATCTTTTGTATACTTAATACCTATAAGCACGCTTATAAGAAACAATTTAAGGTTTAAAATCGTTTGCATAGAGATTAGTTGATGAAAATTAATTAGGTATAAATCGGCATTTTATCTACTCTGCACTTCGTGAATGATGTCTACCATAGATTTACTAATCTATTACAGTTATTATTATATCTTTGTACTTCACTATCTAATATTGGGAAATGTTTTATAAGTTTAATATATATTTATTACACTAACTAAAAAGCTCTAGGTTTTAATCTTTAACGTTTCATAATACATTATATAATTCTCAAGGCTTTTTCAGTTTAGCATAAAAAATTAAAAGTTCTCTCTGAAGTTCGCTCTGAAGTTCACAATCGTAGGCTAGTAGCCTCTCGGCACACTTTTCAAACGGACTGAATAAAAAAAATACCCGTGTCATCCTCGTCCGCCTTCCCAAGGGTGTGCTAATGAATTCCATTGTCAAAGCACAAACACTGGCTCATTTTCTATTCTCATTTCGACAACCCTTGCGCGCCAGTGGTCATAGCCGAACAAAATTAAAGTGGACCCATTTGGTATACTGCTAGTGGAGTTAATTTTCCACGCGATATATTTTAATCTGTGTTGTTTGAACAGGGCTACGTAAACTTTTACAAGACCTTGTTAAAGCGTGTCTTTTGTAATTTCGCTAAAAGGGGCCGGCTGGGGTCGAGTGTCACATCTATATGTTAATTGTGATTTCGTGCACCTTCGCGCGTGGAAACATCGGCATACATGTATGGAATTAACTATGGAAGGGACAAAGTAAATAGCTGTCCGTTTTTCTCCATTTTTTTTACGGCTCAGGAACAAATTCAATTAGAGTTGAAAGAATGGAAATACACTTAGCTGTAAAGTTTCATGGGAGTCAATGAATAAATTTGAGGGTAGATGCAAAACAAAAAATATATATAACTATGCTGACCTCTAGAGTAAGAAAAACGATGTGACTTGAAAATCTCAATACTAATTCAACTCAAAACTCATTTATTCAGTTTAGGCCCTGGTAAGGCACTTATGAACGTTACAATTGACTCTACCACCGGTTCGGAATTCACTTGTGAATCTCACTCACAGTGGATCTTTCTTATCAACCGTTCCAAAAACGATGTGACTTGAAACTCTGATTATTTTATAGGTATCTTTTAAAGGTCAATTATTTCATTTGTGCAGTCATGAACTCTTAAAAAACAAGAAGCCTAATTGATAGCCTCTTTTACGTTTTTGTAATTTTTTTTTATTTAAAATAGCTTTCACACACGTCTTTTAATAACGAATTGAAAACGCATGGCGTATGTAAAAAGCAATATCAATACTCAGCACTTTCAGGTCTGAATGGCCGCCAGCCGCGTCGAGGGGTTAGTGCCGACATTAATGAGACCGACCGTTTGCGTTATTAATACTAATGGCCCTTTGCTTTAGCTCAGTCCAGATACGTTTAAACTTTAACCAAACTAGCTAGAACAGTATAATAATGACAGTAATGCAACTTACATTATGAAATGATCAAACGAACATACCTAAAGTGAAGTTTGATCTTTATTATCTTGACTTCGTCGAAGAGATTTATTTTTAGTATGTAGTAGCAGCCCTGCTACGCCTTAACCTGTCGCACAAGTATTCAATTTCAATTTATTTTATTATATGAATGTACACAAACACAATATTAGGTCTTAAATACAGTAAGTTAAGAGGTAGGTTCATCAACTTTAGGTTGTCGCGTGCAGAGCAAGTAAAGAAAAAGAGATACTTAAATTGTTTCTTCCTCATACTCACATCGCATCGCCGCCCGGTTACAGCTTCATTATTTCAGAGTAAAAAAAAACCATATTTATATTCTGGGTCACAATTTGTATGGGGATGGGTTCACTACACAATTTAGGTGATTAATAAGTCTATGGGCATGGTGTCCGAAAGAGATAGTTATGCAATAGAGAATTAAAAGTTTGTAAGTTTTTTTAAAAGTAATTAAGACCAAGCCAATTAATTATACCTTTCGGATATGATAGTTTTTCTCAAGATATTGTCCTCCACCAAGAACCGAGTAAAAAAAGGAAATAAACATTTTTTTGACAATTAGTTTTACCTATCACACAAAAAAAAACATTTGAAACCTTTGGCTCAAAAAAATGTGTTGAGACATCAGGCATCAAGATCAAGCCTTCAAGTAATGGTTATATAAGGATAATACTATAAATTCATTTTTGGGAGTGGAAAATAGGCGCACTAGTATGAAGATGACTTACTAACATCTTTTTACTATGGTAGCGCCGGCAATTTTCATAGCAAACTTTTGGTATTAGATCTCCCTTGAAAAGTTAATCTGAGAATAATCAAGGAGTTTTATTAAAGTGTAACTAGTTGGTGAATGTTTTTTAAAGTTTGATCATCTTTGATCTGGGGTATCAAGTATTTAAGACGTAATTATTTAGGGTATTCCAATAAATTTTACGAGGCGTATAAGCATAGAATCAAATCAAATCATAATATTTTTTTAATAAATGACAAAAATGAAATTAATTATTGTACTTTGATAACAAAACATACCATAAACATAAAACATTTAATAAAAACAATTACCACGTATATTAAACTGAAGAATATTTAAAAAATATTTATAATAAAAATATGCCTATTAAGTAGGCCAAATTATTTGCCAAAGCAAAGAAGTCAGGACATGACACTCTTTGAAGTGTAACGAAAGTATTGCCTCCAGACAAATATTAAGAATCTTTGTTGTCCTTTGCACAGCCTTCAAGTCGTTATTTATATTTACTTTAGTCAAACCATGTTTTTACACCCGGTAAGCGTGGAATAATAAATCGGATGACGCGTGAAATGTTTTTGAAGTTACGTTCAAAGAAAAATGTTAGCTTTGCCTACAACTTTTAGAGTTTGGATATTTTTGCTTCGTGCTGCTCGTTAGGATGGATTCTATTACAAGAATGGGTACTTAGTTACATCATTTAAAAAAAAAACAAACGATTTTATTTTTATACTTACAATAAATTATAAAGTAAAATATTATACGTATTGAATTATATTTATTAAACCTACTTTGAGACTTGCAAAAATTATAAAATGCTGTCAAATGTGAGTAGGATCTACGCCCTGAGAAGGTTCAGTTATTTTAACATTATAAGCAATAAGTAATTAACTAGGATTATTGTTATTATTCATTCATATTAGAGTTCGTATGCGTTTATTAGGTGACAGTAACCGCTTGCTATCAATTTTGTATATTTGTTTGCCACATTTATGGTAGGTATAAAAAAACACAGGCTCCTAAGTGCAAATAGCCAATGAAGAGTTGCTCCTTAATATTCATCCCTTGATAAATAATTTACATCCCCCACCGGCTTGAAACACCAAGAGGTTGGTAGATTTGCGGAAATAAGCCGATAAAGGTAAATTGGGCCTTTTTACCCCGACTCACCCTACCGTATTTAATGATATTTGGTGGTATGATCAAATAGTCCCTACCTTGGTCTTCTGACTCGGAAATGTCGTAATCTATTTATGAGAAAAAGTGCAATCGTTTTTTTTACATAAAATAAACCACATTAATAAGTCAATAGATTTAAGATAAGGTGAGGTAATGATAGCTCAGTGGTAGTGATGTCGGATTCCGCGGCGTAGGTCGTGGTCTTGAATCCTACAATGAGCTTGAGCTTTCGGTGAAGGAAAACATCGTGAGGAAATCACAACACGGTGGTGGGTACTTTGTAATACTCAACTGGCTGGCTACCACCCTCAAGTTGAAAATCCCCATTTACATTAATCAGGGGTAAGTGCCAATACATTGTACAGTTCTTGCGGCGGCGTCGTGTGGCGGGTCGCTCACTTCCCTATAACATGGCGAGAAGGGCGGTGGCTGCCACACGCGTCATACTTGTGAACAGGTGCTGCTTGTGGGGGCTGGTCTGCTTGAGATTGTTGTTTACTAAATCACTCGTAACTAAATTCAATTTCTTTATTCCTTTTTTGCCGCCATAACACACATATATTATCAGTAAGACTATATAAATAATTAGAAAATGTAATAGATCTAAGTTGTTTTTTAAAAAAAGAGTAATTGCTGAGTTTATTGCCGGCTCTTCTCAGCAAAAGCAACCTTCCGAACCGAGCGTTAGAATTTAACATAAATCAAATTGACGATTAAAAATACTTGTAATGAGTTTACTTTTTGAGTTTGAGTTTACAGCCCAAAACACCCACAAAGCCTAGAAATAAACATTTAAGTGCAGCTGCTATACCACCGTTAAATTGTAAAAATAAAACACATAGAAAACCTACCAAATATTAGAAGTGTAGTAGTCTAAAGAATACATTTCAATACGTAAAAGAACCTAAGACGAATGTATCTCTAACCCTAATAGTTTACTAAGTGAATGACCCTCCGTATCTAGTCTATGGCTATTATAAGTCCATCGATTACCGTCTAACATAAACTATCCTAAAGATAATTATTACTAACATAATACAAATTCTGTGACAGGTACACCGACAGAGACATCAATCACCTATTCATTCAGCGAACTAAATAGACACGTCGCCGCCTACCTTTGCTAGGTAAACTACTTTATCTTTTCTCCTTCCACACAAAACACTCCTAATGTAGTCCTAATACCATCGTGATAAGGTTGAATAGTTATTGCGATTTTTTTCCAAACGCACAAGTATTTTTGCCGAGTTGTTTAGCAACTTTCTGGGAAGGCAAAAGGGACTTTGAAAAATATTTCCTTGGTGTAGAAGGGAAATGAACTGTACAAACATTAAGGTTTTCTAATATAGTTTCTAATAGCAGATGTTTGCATAAAAACTAGAAGATTTGCGTCATTAGCGGCGCATCAAAAAGTTATTTGGCACGAGTTTAATAATCTTTTTTTATTTGGTGCAATATTTGTAAAGTGCACCAAATTACATACCATCACATCTTTACACACAGCCATCTGATCCCAAACTAAGTAGAGATTGTACTATGGAAAAAATATCACTGATATACTATCAAATACCACTTAAATTGAAAATTACACTCAGACTCAGAACAAACAGACATGTTCATATACACAAATGTCAGTAATCGATACTACAACCTGCGGCACGACTGATAGAATTCTTACCATCCACGCCATCGGGCCTATCTAGACGAATAAGAAGACTAACGACACGCAAGTAGGACCTGCCGTTGACGCTCTCTTCTACCTGTCATAGGATGCTAGAAATACTGTTTCTATGACAGTTCGGTGAGTGAAAATGGGCAAATAAAGTCAGCGTGAACTGAACTAAAACTTACAGCTACAAAATTAAAATAAGATAATCAGGCATTATTATAAGGTATATTATTATTTACAAGATACAATACTTGTTAATTGAATTAATTGTGTAGTATAGGTACTTACGCAGCGAATTCATAAATGTTAAAGAATCAACAAATGCGAAATATTTAAAGGCATAAAATATATTCGAGTGGATGTAACCGGAGTAAGCGGAAGTAGGCTTGCAAGCTCTGAATCGCACATTTTAAATGCTCCGGGAATTGTAAAGAATTTTATTGCAATCGAATGCTACTTGGACTGAAAAATAGACGGTCCGCAACATCAATTCTTGCCTCAATTCGAAACAAAATATTGAAAGGTTTATAAGATACTTCTAGCGTTAGTTGCTTTGCATTTGTGTCTTATTCTGCTAAGTTTTATATCGTTCTCAGTTGACTTTATTTGTATTTTAACTACAATCCGCGTCGTGGTTTTATCTGCGTTCTTGGGATGTAAATATGACCATAATATGTTCTAAAACATAAAAGAACTAATATATAAATCAAGTTCAGCGATTTATACTCCTGGTGTTGCAAGTAGTAGACCATCGTCACAGAAAAGATAAAACTTATTTTCTCAATAAAACTTGACACATATTATTCACAACTAAGAATAGAACAGCATACTTTTTATAACGAAAATATTTTAGACCTCTCCGAAATGCATGTAAAGCCGCGGAGCAGAAGCTAGTCTTGTGATTCTAGCTTTTTCCATATTACTGCGCAATAAATAACACTACGTATTTCATCAATTAAAAGTAGTTCATGAATAACTTTCAAGGCAAATACCAAAAAAACTGCCTGCAATATTTTTTGAAATAAATGCAATATATAAACGTGCAAAAACATTTTTGTGACGTGGATATATTTTATGAAACATTGCTCAAAAAAAAAAATGAGAGCATTTTAAATGGCATAGGTACTTTCAGTTAAAATTTTGGATAAACGAGAAATCCTAAAACATTTGGATAACTTGATTATATATGTTTGGTATTTAGCAGTATTCTCTAAAATACGAATGGTTGTCGAAATACGTTCATCCAATAGTGTGAAAATCTTGAAATGACAGAGTCGGTGGTATCGTGTTCGACGTCGTCTTTGAGTAAGGAAATATACTGAAACGTGATTTTATTTCTGATTCCTGTACTTTTACAATCCATAAATATATGTAGGTAAGGACTTTTTAAAATTTTGTTTAAAATTTGAGTTTTTAAAGGAACATTTGCTAAATGCTCTTTCTTAGAAATTTTAAAACTAATAAAACGTAACATTCCTACTCGTACAGTAATTTGACAGACCAAAGCGTGATAAGTAATGAATAATTACGTACTTCATCTTCAACAGAAATAAAACATATTTTTTACTTTAAAATGAATCTCAAATTGATTCAATTCAAATTGATATGCTCACTCGTATCGTGATTTTTTTAACGTAAAGTGAATTACAAAAAAAAACTAATCATTTTTTTATTTAGAAAATCGTCTCTTCATTGTAAACTGTGGTATACCACATCACCACTTTCCTAGAAAACATACCTTCAGGAATAAACAATGACGCACAGACATCCACGTATCTGCACACGCTCCATTTCATCCGGCTACACCCGACACGACAGATAGAATATCTTTCCGTACACGTACTGTGGAAGCCGACTGAATACGTGAGCATGTTTTATATTCCACCATGAAATAAATGAAGAATGACCGATTTTAGGTGAAAGTTGATTCTCTAGGTACAAGATGGATAAAATATCGACCCCTGAAACTGAAACGAAGACACTAGAAAGGTACGGTCCCTTAAGTATACTAACATAATTTGATGATTTCTAAAATTCGTTGTTTTTGAACGTTACAATTATGCGTTATAATATAATTGTTATATTATAGTAGGTATCTTATTCTAAATCTATGTAATTATTTACTAATAAATTATTTACCATAAAACTTCATTAGGATGTAGATAAGTTCAAGATGGCGACAACATTATCTTTTTAAAAAGTTATTTAATTGTATTTATTTATACATAACATAATATAGTTTTTTTTATTATAATAAAATTTATCAAATTCATTAAAACTATCCAAATCATAAGAATTGCATAATGCTTGTTATTTTTTACGTATACCTAACATTACACTTGACTTAGAAATATTTAGTTCATAGTAGGACACTTTATTGACTACATGACATACATTTATGAACTAATTTGCCAGTTTTTATTTTACTGTACAGCCAATATTTCCACGTAAGCATAAAACTGAAGAAAACTCCACATGAATGTCCAAAACGGTAAGTGCATTTCATACTAATCCACCTGGATAAGAGGCGTAAAGGAGACATAAGGCTTCCACCGCTGCAGAAGGGAATGGCGGCAGTTCAGGAGCGTGACCTTTTTGCGCTGTCCTAAAAAGTCACCATGGACACACTATACAAAATAGGTAGGTACAGTCAGCTACGAAAGTAGATCTAAAGTGACTATTTGATAGTCTACTTTTGGCGATAACTGTAGCCTACTATAAATTTAACGACCAAATAATTATTTAATAATGATTACCCAAATAAAGAAAGTTCTTTATCGTTTTGTTTTTTATTTGAAAAAAGAAGCCACGACTTTTTGCACAGCGACAGCGACCCCTCGTTTGAAAGTTTATCCTCATAATTTTATTAGACACTCTTTGTCAAAGTTCTCTGGGGGATAAAGTTGTATAGTAATATTTTATGAGCTTCTCATCCACCAGTTTACGGTTACCTTTATGGCAAGTTTACACAAGGCAAGTAGCTTGAAATTAAATAAAATATGTTTTTTTTGCACTAAAATTCGCATTGGTTAATATACCAAAGTACGTTTACCTAATTAAATATTAAGCATAAAAGGCGGCGTATAACTCAATTACAGCCTATAGATGATAGGCAAGAGGTCAGCTTCAGGGTGGCAGGCTGTTTAAAAAGGTACCTTTCAGTTTCACAATATAATAATACCTGCCAAAACAAATGTTTTTTTAGAAGTAGGTATCTATCTATCTATTATTTCGTAAACCCAATTTATAGCTAGAAGGTGTGAACTTTCGATATCAGCTTACAGCCCTAAGATTCTGAGAAAAGTTAGATAGTTTTCCAAGGGTGTAAAAAATAACAAATTATCGACTTTGGACAAAGTTAAAGTAGTATGAGATTACATATTTTATGAGCTTTATCGTTTTTATCGAGAGCCAGTTTACTTTTAAGTTTTGCGTTCATACTATCTACGGCACATCATCACTTACCACGGTGAGATTACGGTAAAACACAAGCTTATTCAAAGTAAAAAAATATATTAGTTTACACCTTATTTATTGTTTTGTATTATCACCTTATTATAATAATAATATTCTGGGATATTCTTCACGTGCGGTAACTTCACCTTCGTGTTAATATTCTTAACCTGTCAGTTCTTTCTTTGGACAATCGGGGTTTCAGAGTCCGCACCCCTTGGTTCTCAAATGGGACGATCGGGACGATGACATGTACTAGAAAATTGGACGCGATTTTTCTTTTTTTTAAAACTGTGCGCGAGTTGACGAGTTGTTTGACAGGTTAATCTCGCGAGTCAACAGATTAAATGATCTCTTCAGCATTCATCGCGTCAAAGACACTCACTTAAGCATACAGTGTAACTATTTATCCTTACACGGGGGCCATTAAATATGAGTTTTTAAAAACTCATTTTTTATTACTTACTTTTTAACCTGTATAAATAAAAGTGAATCACTAAATGTGTTGCTAAGCGCAAAACTCAAGAACGGCTGAACCGATTTGGCCAATTTCATTTTTGTTGTGTTTCATGAAGTCTGAGGAAGGTTCTTATGGAGAGAAAAAACGTAAAAATACGAGGAAAATAGCAAAAACAACAATTTTCTTTTCCCATACAAACCACTCTGTCCCCAGCTGTCAAACATTTGACGTCAATCAAAATAAAACAAAGGTGCGTTAGGATTATCTTTGGTATGCCTTCAATGATTAGTGGTTGCATATCATTAATGAAATTAATATAACGAGTTCCCTCAACAGAACGAAATCTGTCGGGGCAGCTATTAACATAAAAAATCAATGTTAGGTACTTTGTTTTAGAGAAATACTGCAGAACTAGGTCTGCTGGGACAGCTAGTTCTAATTACAATAACTTACAGATCTTGGTGGTCAAGATTTGTGCAAAAACTGTTTGTCTCGAGTGTAATTATCTATTCAAATATGTATGCATTTAAAAAGTAGTAGGCATATTTAACCGCCGTGAATTAAAAACGTCGCGGGATATTTTTATTCACCATATTTGCAATCCATAAACATAATGCAGGTTGAAAACTACCTAAGTATATCCCACTAATATTGTGAATGCGAAAGTATTGTTTGGATGTGTGTGAACATGTGAAGATTTTTGTTACTCTTTCTTGCAAAAACTACTGTATGGATTTTAATCAAACTTGGTACAGAGGTAGATCATATACTGGAATAACATATAGAATACTTTTTATCCCGGGAAAATATAAGATCTCTCAGGAACGAGGGTGAAACCGCGGGGCGGGGTTCTAGTTTCAAATAATTCTGAATCATAGTAATTTTCATAAATTCTTTGTTTGTTATGTATTTAAATGTGCAACTCTGTTATCGACGTCTAATTTGATGGCTCCAGAAATAGTAACGAGTAGTTTAGTGCACGCGAAATCCCCGTATAAATTTGTGATCACGTAAATATTTATTCTCGTTTACCTGGTTAATGCTTACGAAGGAACACGAACAAATTGTACATAAAACCAACTTATGTAAGGCCGGACTTACACTTGTAAGTTCTTTCGTAAGTTTTATGTAAGTAACTTACATACAACTTACGAAAGCAATTTAAAGTATTAAGAAATTACGGTAAGCTACTTACAAAGCGTGTTTACATTTGCAAATTTATCGTATGTTAATTACGTACTTACGTGAGTAAAACTTACAAGTGTAAGTGCGCGGTAAGGTTAAGCTTATTTCACAAGGAATAGTTGCTGGTCTCAGAGAGCTATGGAGTGAGCTATGCTTGGAGTTTCGGTAGGTACGAGATCGAATACGAAATGAAGAGATCCGTAGACGAGGAAAAGTCACTGACATAGCCCTACGGATAAGTAGACTGAAGTGGCAGTGGGCGGACGACATAGCTCGAAGAACCGATGGCCGATGGAGCTGTAAGGTTCTGGAGTAGCGACCACGCATCGGAAGAAGCAGCACAAGGTGGACCGACAACCTAGTGAGGGTCGCGGGAAACCACTGGATGCGAGCTTACAGAGAAGTATCGTTAGATAATGAAAACTTTAGGGGATGCCTATGTGCAGTAGTGGGCGTCTTTTGGCTGAGATGATGATGAGTTGTTGGTCTTAGATATCAGCGATTTACTTGGGTTACCTGTATTTCATTTTAACCCTTGGGAACGCAGGAAGATCTAATATTTAGGTATGTATGTAAAAAGTTGTATACGTAAGCAGGTATATAATCAATTATCTGTTTTCAATAGTACAAGTTCCGCTTACTTTGAGATTTTCCCCAGATAATAAGCGTATCTTACAGCACATCATCAAGTTTCAACGCCGCGCGTCGAAATAATTAGATAATTTGGTGCGAATCTAGTTGATTTACTCAAAAATGATTTATGTTTTTTATCTGTCAGCGGTAAGTAAAATATTCATAAAGAAATATATGATCCCACTTAATATTATAAATGTGAAAGTTTATATGTATGGATTGATGGATGACTCTTTCACGCAAAAACAGCTGAATGGATTTTAATGAAACTTGACACATGTAGATCATATCCTGGAATAACACATATGATACTTTTTATCCCGGGAAAAGATAAGATCCCTCGGGAACGCGGGTAAATCCACGGGGGACAGCTAGTATTCAAATAAAATTAACATCTGTGTAAATATAAATTTTTGTCTCATAAATAAGTAATTGCCGTAACGTAAGTATGAAATATTACACTTACAACAGCAACTAAGTGGGCCTAGTGCCCTTGTAGTGTTATTGCATGTTGTTATTAATATCTCTCATATTATTATGAATATAGTAGTTGTCACAGAAAATGTCGTCTCATTGTATGAACGAAAGAATTAATTAATGACTGCGAGTATAGCTAAGTGACGAAGATCGTGGTTTCCAATCCTACAATGAGCTTAAGGTTACGATGAAGGGAAAATTTGTTAAGAAACTAAACTATATGCACTGGACTATGATAATGAGAGAGATTTGTCCAAACAGTTATTATATCACAAATACTGTTACGAATATCTGTCTCTTCTACAACATTTAACATTCAGTCGTTTACACGAACTTTATAAATATTAAAATTCATTGGACAAAATTTCTCCCAACACTTGGAAAAGTTAAATCAAAATCTCGTTAGCAAATTTTACAATTTATAATAAATAATTTATAAAATGAATGTACATTGGAGTTATAACAAGATAATGGGCAAAGTTTTGTTCAAATTCCACGGGGTGTCCAGTACAAGAGATCAGGGTTCGGTTCACAGTAACTTTTTCTTTAAAGGTGAACGCACACTTATCACAGCCAAAAGAAGCAATGGAGCCGAAAGAATCGAATTTTAGAATTATTTGTCTAAAATTCTATAAAACTTCGCACACTTAAGGTGAACTCACACTTATCAGAGCTGAAGGGAGCGAGGTAGCCGAAAGAATCGAATTTTAGAAACCTGTATGAAAACCTAAGAAATCTCGCACACTTATCCGTGCCGAATCGGAAGAATTCTAAAGGTTTTCGTTTTATTCGGCGCGGTCAAATTGTTCGGTTCGGATAAGTGTGCGTTCACCTTTATCCGCTCCGAATTGCACAAATTGCTATAATGTTTTGGAAGGTCTTTTTGCTGTCGGTCAATTCTTTCGGCGCGGACAAGTGTGTGATCACCTTAAATTACATCCAAATTGATTTGTAAGGGTTTGATTGGTAAAAATATTAATAAGATTGGTAAAAAGAAATACTCTAGAAACAAGTTATTTTGCTTTAAAGTCAGTCATTTATTTAGTTTTGGTCTTAGGAGGGCATTTATTAAAATCGACCTAATAATAAGTTTTTAATTTAGTATGTTTTGTCTACATAAATGTATTAAATATATAATGAAGTTATTTATAGGTAAGCACGTCACTTGAATTTGTAAACTAGTAACTTTTTTTATATAATTAAGGTTTTTAGTGAAAGAAAATTTGCAAATGTTGCTCTGAAAGTTGGAAAATTTGAGAAAGCTAAAAATGATATGTTTTCTATGAGCTTTTTTGCATAGGATGACTTTTGTTGGGTCAGCTAGTATTTCAATACATAATTCCGTTGCTATAAAAATAAGTAATTTAACATTATAACTAGCTAGTTTATTGAGAAAAAACATCATCTTGCATATTAAATTTAAAAAATAACTGTTAAATTATAAAAACACAAATATTTATATCTAATAACAATTAAGTTGCTCCACTTATAGCGTTTTCCCTCGATTAATCAACCAAACACACCAATTTAAATTGCCAACAACAAAGGCATTCGGTCGTATTTCTCAACTTAATACCACCACAATGGACTATGCCTTTATAGTAAATCCTTTCGTTTATAAAGGTCTGAAAGATAATACCTCAGGTGGGATCTTATTTCCCGCCTCAGTTGGAACAATCAATTATTGATGTGCTAGGGTTGGCACATAAATAAAGTAGCGCGGTGAAGGCAAAATAATGTGGTGCTGTTTTTAGTTTTGATTGATTTTAAAGATGGAGCGTAACCATTTATCGTCAATATAACAATTCCAACAGTTTATTATCAAATAATAGATTAATAAAGTGGCGTTATAGTTTTTGTAAGTTTTGTATAAATAATCATTATAATAAAGTAGGTAACTTTTATTATACATATAATATACCTATCATTTGTCTGGGACCTATATTTGACAATATTATAAAATAATAAATTTCAAATCAATGATAGAGTCATAGGAAAGGGTACACACACGATAAGTTTGACGGTAAAATTTACCAAAAAATATTATATGAAGAAAATAAATTGTAGTTAGATTAAATGTTGAAAGAATGAATAAAAACATTGAGTGTAATAAAGAGCTTTCAATTACAAAAAAATAAAAAGTCAGTTCTATGTGTGACAACCCTAACATAGAAAACATTTAGAATAGCGGGTGTATACTGTAATCAGCAGATAAATTTAATATGGGTAAGACTCTATAACTTATTGTATTGTGATCATGTTGTTTTTACGTTTTTTTTTTACGCTATTTTATAAACGCCATAAACTCTTAATTATACAGGATGTCTGTTAGGTCGTTCAACAAACTTGGGGGAGATAGGTGGTCGGGTTTCCTACCAAATATACATATACACATTACCTCAGTAAAAGTGTCACCATTTTCGAAAAAATATCTAACATATTATTTTTTTATTTCTGATTCAAAAAAAAAAATCTAAGGTCATTTTTGTATATTTGGTAGGTAGGACCCGCACACTTATCTCCCCTTAAGTTTATTTACTAATTGCCGGTCAGCCTGTAAAAACTGTGTAAGATGTCACATCATATTGTTTGGCAATCACTGGAAGATGTTCGATAAATATATCAGAACTTATATGATGTTATTTTGACTTTTTATTCTATAACATGATCACAATTTACAATTGTGGTACAATTGAAGTTATATAATAAGACGGAAAACTATTTGTTTTAAATACACATATTATATTATGCTATATTTACCTATATGAAAACCTAACTACCACCAATAACAAAATTGCACTTGTTGCAAGCCAATTACTTATCTCTATTAGCTATAAGAATATTCTACAAGTAAATAATTATTAATTGTTATTTTTATGAACTGCTTTTGGTGTAAATAAAAGAGTTATCTCTAAAAGTAATATTAAAGAAAAATAAGGTCGAAAGTCGGTATAACATTTGAGGCACTACATGTACCTAAAGAACAGGGAGAACACAAAATGAGAGTCAAGGCTTTAATTAATCTGATTCGGACTGAAAACCAGCGTCATAGCACCACCCTTCTGCTGTGACATTATGCTGAGTGGGGAGATCTTTTCAGCTCCTTAGATTTAACAAGTCTACTGTTGTAAACAAAATTTTTATGTCATTTTCTGTCTTGAGCTGAATAAACTTTTTCTATTCTATTCTACGGTGCTCCATATTAGGTAACATTACTTCGCTTCTCCTTACTGTCATTTTTTAATACCACAAGTGACAACGAAGCTGACGGGTTACCTGGTGGTAAGTGACTACCGTCGCCTATATACATTAGCAACCTACAATGCCTTAAAGGCAACTAACTGGCTCTCAAGTGCAACTACCGGACCAACAGGTGCTTAGCGACAGATTTTCAACTTGAGGGTGGTAGCCAGCCAGTCGAGAACTACAAAGTACCTACCCTACCACCGTGCTATGGTTTCCTCACGATGTTTTCCTTCACCGAAAGCTCAAGCCCTATAGGATTCGAACCCACGACCTTCGCCCCGATATCCGCCGTCACTACCATTTAGCAATCATCGCCTTAAAACGTCTTACGCCTATGTCCACTTATGTTAATTTATCTTTTTTCTAGAACAAAAACTCCGTCACATGTTACCAGAAAGCGTGAACGTGTCCAATATAAAACTGTAGGATTCAATATAAGTTTTGGACTAACAATATACAGTGTAGTTGTATCTAACACTCAACAAACTTGTTAGCGAACTTTCACCACAATGACGAGGCTTGTTGTCGCACAATTTTGTTATGAATTTACTTTGTTTTGGAAGCAGTTGTTACCTTTTATTATTGCTTTTATGCTGCGTTGGATTATTATCAAAGTATTAATAAGTAATGTTGTATTATTTTTTATTCGTAGACCACGTATCATCAAGTGAGATAGTGGTCAAACGCGATACCTATATACAATAAAAAAAATTGCTGAGTTTAACAATACTGCGAGTCCGCATTATGTATACGAATAGTAAAGAACGATTTGGTAATTTCTATTTACCTTTTTAGTTTTCAACTTATTTTTCAAATAGGTATGTAGTTCATTTTAAGGTGTAAATTTTTTTTAACTTAGCAGCGTTACCAAATAAAATTAACCAAATTTTAATCATTATTAAATCTCAGAATGCCTTGCAAAATTTACTCTACTATTAAGTAGGTCCGTAGATAGACATCAACATTTTCAAGGATGCGTTGTTATAACAAAAGGTTAACCAATCCTCACAATTGTCCTCACAAATTGTTTTAGACAAAACAACACAAACAGCTAAATAGATGTTATATAATACAAAATTGTTATACAAACAACTTTTAGCCTGAGAAAATGCTACGCCAAATCGTAGCGCTCTACATCGCTACGATAAAATTACCTCTACGAACCGCTACGAAGTGCTACGTCCGTAGTATTTTGTTCGTCTAGCTAGGTCATATAAAATGCCTAACTTTATAAACGCGGCAGGCAAAAGTCGTAAATAAAAGTAATAAGAATTTCCTATTAATTTTCTTTTAACATCTGTATGAGCTATTAACTTCCTTAGTAATATTTTACAGCTATAGAGTAGAATAGTATCTCTAAATAGGAAGTAAATAATATATAAGTAACAAATCAAACGTACAGATAATAAAAAAAAACTCAATGTACCGCTGATCGTTAATCCCACGATGAACAAAGGGCATATTCTAACATATAGCTGTATTTACAAACGTGAAAAGACAGGAGGCAATCAAAGGGCAATCGAGTGTGAGTCCACTGGAGAAATGAGCCAATATATCCGAGTGGTCTATACGTCGATTGTCTTATCAATGTCTTACGGAGTTGTGTGTTTGGATGTTGTTCTTTGTTTTTTTGTTAATGTTAGGGCTATTTATTTATTTGTGTTTGACTACAATCTCATGGTCAGTGATGAAGTGACAGAGGTGATAATATTATGAATGTGAAAGTGTGTTTATTTCACGCGAAATAGATAGAGGTGATATTTTATAGAGTATGTATGTTATCACGACATAATATCGAATTATAGGTACTGCAAGGATTTTACTATTTGGTACAATTTTTTTAAAATGTTTCTCTTGTAATATTTTAGGTTTAAATTGTCTAAAAGAAATTGCTTTAGAGGGTTCAAATTTATTTTCTAGTCACTTCTGTTAGTTAATTAGCTACTTCTACTTTATTTCCAGTTATTTAATGTAGTAATAATAATTAATATTATATTATTTTTTTAAACTTTAAACTGATATACTACTAGTTTAAATATATATATTCCTACCCAAACTCATAACCAAATAAACATGCTCACAAATGTTTGTCCTGAAAGAAAATCAAACTTATAACTTGTTAACTACAATAGTTTCTTTACATTTGATACTCTGGATAGCCTTTTGTTTAACCCAATCTCATCTGAGTAAAAATAGTGCCGTACAATAATATATATCAACTAGGTACTTACATAGTTGAGAGAAGGACAGTAGTTGCAAGAAAAAGACAAACTTCCTTCAACTGTCGTCAATTCAGTACATAATTATTCACACTTAACTTGAATCTAGACTTACTTAAAAGAACTTCTCAGTGTTACTGTAGCACCGACAATTTATTTAAATTTATCTCTTTTCTCTACAATACAAAGGTTCATTTCGTTTTGGCAGACTGCATTCTTACAACTGAGTAGGTAAGAATAGGAAGGAGTAGATAATGGGGTATTACTCAAAGTCGTTCGCTCATCCCTTCGATTAAAGGATTATTTGTATCGTTCGTGTTAAGCTCTATCAGAATGGGGATACTCAACGAAATTTATGTTATTATTTCCTATACATATTGTTAATGGTTTGTATATTTGTGGTTCAAATATTTAATGGTACTTTGGTTCTACTATTTAATTAGTCATTTTAGGCCAAGTATGAAGGTCGAATTCACAGACGTTATCACCAGTTTGAAATCAACCATTACAGAAACACTGCATTTAAAAAAAATGGAAAACCACAACAAAAAAAAACCTATAAAAAGGAAAAAAAACACTTATCTAAATATTGTATGAACCTTTACGTTTAATATAAGTAGAATATTTTAATCCAAGCGTCGTCGCGTCGGAAGACCGCTAAGAATATCACATAGTAGTACCTAAAGTAGAAAATATAAAATAGCAGCTATTTTTCTAGCACAGCATTATTCTAGTTGTGTGTAGCCTCTTCTTGTTTGGCGCCATCCCTTCCAATCCAATACTTGCATTTAGATTTTACTGTTTTTATTTTATATACTTACTTAGCGGTCTCCCGACGCGACGCTTCTTGGAGTTTAGGCTTAGGTGCCAAAAATGCGGACGCTACTGTCGCTCCCGTATCGGACTGTACAGTCATTCTAAAGCTTGCCACGCGGACGCTGTTTAGACCATCTATTTATGATGTAAAGGCCTTTATACGACAAACTTAGAGGAGAGATAGGTGGGCGGGTCACCTACCAAATATATAAAAATGACCTCAATAAAAGTGTCACCATATTCGAGACGTTCTGATATTTCTACTTTTTAATATATTGATTTTTTAATTTTAGATGTTAAATATCTCAAAAATGATGATTTTATTACAGAGGTATTTTTGTATATTTGGTAGGTGACCCGCCAACCTATCTCCCCCTTAAATGTGTCGTACTACTTACCGGTCATCCTGTATATAACTAAATATTCAAAAAAATAAACATTAAAATTTAACACCAAACTTGTCATAAAGTTGGCGAGTTAGTGCAACAGACGGTCGACTATAACTCGTTACGGCAACTCACACACCATTATGTGCCTTACATGAGTTTAGTTCAAATTACTTTCAACTACTAATAGGTAGTCTCGTACTACCTGTTTGCGTTGACAAAGTTTGACCGAGCTTACTAAAGTTGCAGTGAGTTAGCTTGCATATTTTTTTAATGAGTAATTATTTTTTTATGCAATGTAATTGGATAAGTTGCGTAATCCAGTTTTTCTCTCCACTTCCTTCATTCTCTACACACGTATATCAGATAACTGATAAATATCATTTTTACATAAATAATTCCACCCAAATTCATGACAAACAGACATGTTTATTTACAATGTGTATGTCCTTGTTCAAACGAAATGTGCGGATGTAAGATAAAAATCGGAAAAAAAGTATGTATTTTCTTCAAAGTAGTGTCATTAGAAAGCTAGAAAGTCCACCTAGCTGACAAAAAATAAATTACTATATCGAACAGAAACCTGGTACAAAATAACAAAACTTATAAAAACATGTAAAAAAAACTGTTTTATGTTTTTATTTTATCCGTATCTTTGAAACTGGATCGTTCAGGTAGACTTTTTTGCATGTTTTATTAAATTTCATGATTTATTCTACAAACTCTACAAAATATTTATGGGTCTATCTCTTTTCGTTCGCGGGGTGAGCGAGAGGCGGTATCGAGCCCAAGCTGCCATACACTCGCTTGGGACACGTCAGCCCGGGTTGACGCTTTTTAATTTGATTGTTTTAAGTGTTTCGTTTGAGTTGCACTTACTTATAATGGTTCATACTACATGTGCTGTGAAAGACTGCATGTCCAGCCAGACCTATTATAAAATACCCCGCCACCATACGACACCTATTTCCCCCAAACAATTAAAGTTGAAACGATATTAACATACAATTTTATAAACAAACAATCCCCTGCAACATAAAATACAAACTAATACAAACACAAACACCAGAGTTGTATAAACTAGTAGTTTGTGCATAACCGAGGTAGTTATATCGTTGCATAGTCCAGTTCGTTATCTGAACAGCAAGTTGTCGCTGGTTTCCCACCTTCTGCTCCAGTTGGATAATAAACAGGCAACTGGTTGTTAGTTGTTTGTATATCGTATTTACATAGTTGGGGAACGATAAAAGTTAAATGGTAACTATATTATGGGGAAAACTCGTTTAATTATGAGACTTACGTAAAATCGGTGATATTTAATTTGAAGTTCCAAAATGAGCTCTATTATTCTATTTTTGTGACAACCAGGCAGGCGGGTCACCTGATGGTAAGTAACTACCATCGCCTATAGACATTAGCAATACCAGGGGGATTGCCAATATGTTGTACACCTTAAAGGCAACTGACTCTCAAGTGCAACAGTCAGTCGAGTACAACTAAGTACAGAGCTGTGGTTTCCTCACGATGTTTTCCTTCACCGAAATCTCAAGCTCAATGTAGGATTCGAACCCACGACCTTCGCCGCGGTATCCGACGGCACTACCACTGAGCTGTCATCGCCTTAGGAATATAGGATTAAAAATAAAAAAGTATGCTTTGATAATAAAGTATTTGGAGTAAAAGTGACTGCAATAAATAGTTTATTGGTATTTTATTACTCACGAAGTTCGATAAGTTCTTCCTGATTGTTTTCAGCGGGCTCTGTGTCTTTTAAACTACAGTAGCTTGAGTTTTGTGATAACTTTATATTAAAAACATTTTGAACTTTTAGTAAAGTATTTTTTTTATATCATGTGTTGAAAAACATATCAATACTTATATAATTTAAAGGAAAGTGCGTTTGTTGATTTGACTTTCCTTACCACTGCAGCGGAAGGGGACTTGGTTTTTGCACAAAGTGTAGGAGTATTACATAGGTAAAGCTTATCACTTATCACGAGTTCTCTTTGTAACTTTTTACTCTCAATACTATTATACTATTAATGTTATGTTAATCAATCAAATTAAAATATTTATTTGTTCATAAAATGTCGTACTTATTTCACAACATTTCCGGATTCAAACTACAACATTCAAATGTAAACAAAAGTACTTATTAGTAGCTTAATAGATGTTAATCACGAACAATAATAATAGGTTTCTTCCGGAATTAACCAAATGGAAACAGTTTTGTTTACGAATACAACAAACGATTGTTTATGAATTAACAATTAATCGTCACTGTAGTTTAAAAAATTAAGACTTATATAGTACTATTTTAGATTGAATTTAGTTTAAACGTTTAGTTTCTTGAAGTCTTTGAGTTTGACTGATGTCACGCAGTTCTTCCAGCATTCTAGAACGTCGCTGTTTTTACGTGTTAGAATTCTGATAAGCAGAAAAGCAGTCTATTAGATGCTATGTGAATATTAGCAATACCAAGGGGATCGCCAATGTCTTGCCGACCTTTTACTAAAAGAAAGCAGCCGGTTCCCAAGAGTAAGAGACTATGCTTATCGATAGATTTTCAACTTGAGGTAGGCACTATAAAACACCCTATCAATATTCTATAGTTAAGTCGCGGTGTTTTCCTTCACTATAAGTTCCAGTACATTGTGGAACTCGAACCCCACTAACAGCTTTAACATATCAGACTACACTACCACTGAACTATAATTTGTTGGCCAATGTGACGCTGTAAATAAAGCGCGAACACTTTGTCGCGGGACTAAAAACCGACTGCAAACGGGGAACGCCTTGAGGCAAACGCGAAACCATCTCTACACTCTTGATTCGCGGCTTTCACAGGCTTTACCACCGCAAGTGTAGAGCTACAACAAATATACAAAATACATTTTTTTTGTATTTATAATATTTATTTAGACATGTTTGTATTAAGCTACACTCTTACGACGATATAGTGATGGATGGTAATTGGCCCTCAAATAAAGTTTTCATGAATTGGTGGTTGTAAAAAGAGTTTTCCAACGTCACTAGCTTTTAACTTTATCAAAACTCTCTTTTCCGACTTCACACATGGTTTACGACTTTACAGACTTATCTGAGTCATGAATTTCACAACTTGACTTTATGACTTTGATTCTGCGACAACGTACATTATGAACAAGCGTAAATTTTAGATTAAAATGTAAAAACTGCGAGGTATTTTTCTAAGTTTCTGCCTACATGTAGACTATTAATGTAATAAATTAATCATAAATTTTCTTAAAACTGTTAAAAATAAATGAAATTGTGGACCGGACTCATCTGGTTGAATGCATGGCAGCTTTAAAAATGTTTAAAATTGTTTAAAAATGCGGGAACATTTTTTTAAAACGATTAATGTTTATAATCTTGTGTATCTTTCTGTAGTAAATTATTATTGTTTGTTGCGGTCCTGGATGTTAAAAAGTGTACTAAAATAAATAAAAATGAAATCACAGTATAAAAGTCTTTCCTTAATATTTTTTATTATCTACATGTTACACTCATATACTTATTATCTAGTTATATTATGGACCCCTGTCTTGTAAAAGCCTCATCCTGTTCCATCCATTTCCTCCTGTCTTTGGTAAAGGTGTAGCAATTATATGAGTTATAAAGTAAAATTATTCAAACTGTATAGCACAGTACCTATATTATAATAAGGTGATCCCATTTTTAATTTTAATGAACTTAAATACAATAATTATATCACATTTAATGACCGGATTAAAATTTTCAGATCATTTTGTACTTATTATAAAATTAACAGCTTTTACTAGGTTATCACAAATAACTGGACATCATATAGGTTGCGGTTGGATTATCGGTGCATTTTTAAACACGCAATATATTAACTATCATTATCAAAATATATCATCAAAAGTGTGCCAACTCCTTATTTTACGCAGTCTACTATTCTTTCGTCCCACCACTCTAGTATAGATCGGCGATTAGTCGTACAGTCGAAGAGTTTACAGATCATTAAGTTCAAGCGGACTGCGCTGCCGGCCTACTTTATTCCCATGTTGATATAGGTTAAGAATTATAGATAGGTACTTTATGTGTTGCCAGAAAATATTTAAGTAAGTGGTTATACCAAATGCAGACGTTTTTAATTTTCTTTTTTTTATATAAATATCCTGAAACATTATTCACACTCCGCCATCTGATCCAGAAACCAGATAACTGATATACCACATAATTATACCTACAACTTTTTTTAATACATATTATATAGATAATTAAATATCCTGAGACATTTTTCACACACGGCTATCTGATCTCAAACTAAGGTGAGCTTGTAATATGGAAACCAGATGACTGATATACTACATATACTTTTGGAAAGAAGTTCCTTATCGCGCGTTGTGAAAGGGGGCTAGACGGAAAATTCAAAAATTTCTATTTATATATATATATAAATATTTTTTGTAAATATATACTTAAATAGATAATTACACCCAGACTCAGGACAAACAGACATGTTCATGCACACAAATGTCTGTCCTGGATGAGAATCGAACCCACGACCTGCGGCGCGATAGGTAGTGTGTTATCCAACCACACCAACTGGCCCGCCAATTACATCCAGACTAGGAACCAACAGACATGTTCATGTACATTATGGACCATACTACCGTGATGTGGTTTTCTCACGATGTTTTCCTTCACCGAAATCTCAAGTTCAATGTAGGATTCGAAACCACGACCTTACAAGCTATCATCGCCTAATAACTTTAAGTTCACTTCATCGCTTAAAATTGTAGCCGGTATTACATAGAGTCCATTCATATACATATACTCGTACATACGTGTACCTAAACACAGGCAGAAGTGCAGCGTCGTCGGTTGTTAGCAAAAACGTAGAGTCAGCAGAGTACACGGTTGATTAAATTTTAATCAGAGTTTATTGGAGTAACTCCACACCACTGGTACGTCAAAAGACTGTGGTTTAAGCATCGAGCGTGTTTTACGTTGATCGAAATATTCAGCTTGTTTTTAGCTTGTTAAATTTTTAGGTTAATTGAGTAATCATAAAAAGTTTCCACAAAAGTGATGAAAGGTTACCTTTTTTTCTCACCCAAAAGTATCTAATAAATGTGAAAAATTATTTTCATGTGAAGATGTTTGTTACTCTTTCACGCAAAAACTACAGAGCGGACTTAAATGAAACTTGGTACGCAGGTAGATCATCATCATCATCTACCCTGTTCCCAATTATTTGGGGTCAGCGCAATGTTGTGGAATGAGCTCCCTGTAGAGGTGTTCCCTAGAGACTACAGCATGGGGTTCTTCAAAAGAGGAGTAAGAAGGTTTATGCAAGGTCGGCAACGCGCTCGTGACGCCTCTGGTGTTGCAAGCGTCCATAGGCTACGGTAACCACTTACCATCAGGTGGGCCGTAAGCTTGTTTGCCACCTAGTGGTATAAAAAATAAAATAAAAATGTGTACTTTTATTCCATTCGGTCCTTCTATCCGTGGTAAAATAAAATAAAAGTCGGAATTCACTCCCTTCTTACTCATATCATCTCACATAGATAATATAAGATCCTGGAATAAAACAAAGGATACTTTTTATCCCGAGAAAAGATAAGTTCCTGGGGAAGGCGGGTGAAACCGCGAGGGACAGTCAGTTTAATATATAGAACCATCATTTCTTAGGCATACAAATTTCGATAAACGTCGATAAATGTGTACCTTCATGCAAAATCTATGAAAATTCGTGCTTCTTACTTTGAAAACGACGGACTTTTATAGGTAAAACTGTCCATCCCTTATGTTACTCCCTTTGGGGTACGATCACAACATAAAAGGCATCAACTGCCAACATTTCAAGTTTATAGCCTCAGCTGCTTAGGCTATGCGTTGATGAATCAGTCAGTCAGTTAGGATAAGTAGTATATAGATTTATTATTGTGTAGGTATGTAATACGTCTAAGTTGAAACAGTAATTGCCGAGTTTATTGCCGGCTCTTCTCAGCAAAAGCAACCTTCCGAACCATGCGTTAGAGTCAGATGATGCATAGATTTTAAAGGCTTGTTTAAAGAAAATAAATTTGTATCAGCAGGTAATTTTAGTCAGATTGATAATATAATAATTCATATTCTTTATTTTAGTTCTTAGTCAGGGATTTTAGGTGGTATATTTTGACTTAACTAAAATACTTCATAATAAATATTAAACACATCAAATAAAATCTTTAAAAAAGATTTCCTATTTAATTTCACAGTGAGAAAATCTAGGAAAGTTATACTTTTCTTCAAAATCAAAACTTCAACTTGATTGCAAAGGCGAATGTGGCCTTTTGCAAGGAATTACTCCCTTAATTAATTTTTAATCAGAATCTATAGCCTTCGTAAGAGACGAGAAACGGGGGCTTAGAAGATTGAGTTTGCTTCACAAAATTTTATGATACTTCATCTCGGAAATGTCTTTACATTAATAAGGTATTTGATCGACCGCTGTAGTATATTTGAAACTCAGTAATTTATGCTTAATTTATTTTTAGTGGTATCTTTTATTTTGAAGTAGAATACTTTTTTTTTAGTTTACTCCATTTCATTTAAAGGTTAGTTAATCAAGCGTTAACAAAGTGTTGTTTTTATAGTAATTACAGTAACTTTTAGCGCCATCTTTGAATTCATTAATTTTTATTAAATAATTTTTTGTAACATATTAATATACAAATAGATGACAGCATATTGAATCGTACTTAAAAAGTTAAATCTAGTTGCGTTGGACCTGGCGCGCTCCTTTGTTTAATTTTTTTTTTATCCTTAGTTCAAAATTGTTGCTTCTTTTCAAGATTGATCTCAACTACTCTAAAAAGTATCACCGTAAAGAAGATTACCCAAAAGTATTCTAAACTTGCCTGTCAAATTAATTGAATTTTACAATAGCAATCTCATGTACTTATAAAGACCCTTTGCACATATAAAACAGGTTTTTGATGGCATTAACACCATCCCCGACATGCAATTTGACTTAATTAACCAATTAGATCAAAAATTGCTGCGCTCCCTTTTTGTTACATTAAAACTATGTGCAAAATTGAACCTTTGTTAGTAACAAAGAAAGTCGAGAGTTGTATTTTTAATTAGATTTGACTAGATTGCATTTTAGTAAAAATTTTAGGGGATGTAAAAATGCTTTTTACCACTTTTGGTTGAGTTATCAGATGGAAGTGTAGGTAATTTATTTTAACGTTATTATCATAGGAGCAGGCCGATTGTGAAACATAATCGAAATGAAATAACACAAAAGAAAATAATTATGATGAGCATAGATAAAGAATTATGAATTTAAATTACGTAAACTTAGTACTTATTAACTACATAGACGAATTCCAAATTTTTAATCTAGATGTCAAAAAACTCATCTCATCTCAAAACCTTAAACTGAAAAATATAAAATTAATTTTCATTTTAATTGTTTTGTTCGTCAAAATTTTGATGCTATGAGACTTACTGTTTAAAAAGGACAAAACTATCATAATCTATAACTTTTCTAATATCAGACTAAACCCGATGAAGATGGCCAAGTTTGCTAAACAGGATATTTGACGTTGCAAGCTTCATTACAACTTAATCAACGTCACGAGACACGCCAAACGCAGGAGACGACGGGATTGTCTCCTGCCTGATATAGCTCTATGTTGAAGAAAAGTGATGAGTTTGTATCAGGAAATAATTGAAGGCCTCTATCACATAATTAAATTGTTTAGCTATATAAAAATATATGTGAAGCGATAAAGTTTGTTGAGAGTTTGGATGTAGGAGATAATCCAGAACTAGTGATCCAACACTGACAAGCATTATGCTGGTCCCATCTTTGTATGAGACTACATTCGCCTATAGACATTAACAATACAAGGGAGTTCATTAATGTGTTGCCAACGTTTTTTTTTTCATTGAAAGCTCAAGCTCTTTGCGAGATTCACATCCATGACTCCATCCACTGTCATTATAATTTCCATAAAAAGAATTTACGAAAAGGCTAACCAATGAGATTCTTGTGGCAGGCTTACTTGGGTGCTACTTTGCAAAAATTGAAAAACTTTTCCATGGTCACAACTACATAAAATAATACAACTTTCCGACAATCCGATATAATAATACATGCCTATACAAAATACTAAAATTCTGCTAAATTTTTACAAAACGGAGCTCAATAAAATACTCAGCTTAAATACCTACCTACATCTCTTAGAACTGGTATTTATAACCCTTTCAATATCTCAAGGGACTCCTTAAAAAAGGACAATGTCCGTCCATAAAAAGCAAAATGGATGGCCTAAACCCATGAGACGCATACATCCTTAGATCAATGAACAGAAGCGCACACGGTATAAGCTGGACAATTTCAATAAATGTTTGTCTATGTAGGCTGAACTGAAGTAAACCTTACTATTTGGGTAGATTTTGGTACTTTCAAATACAAGCATATATTCCAAACTCTCTAGACAATTCTAAATAAATTGTATCTCACTTACCGGCGACTTGTTTGCCGCGGATTTAATTCTAGATTTTAAGAAATACGCCTGTTTTGGTCAAAATTATCATTATATTATGCCTTTTGCGGTCAAGACCATGGATCCGTGGGGGTTCGACGCTCGTCGTTTAAAGTACTAGATTCTATCTAAAAAAATAATTGAGGCCTCGGGAGACCGGCGGGAGGGAAGTTTTTTCCGCCAACGCATCAGTCATCCAAAGAGGAAATGCTGCCAGCCTGCTAGTAACTTGCCGATCGGCAGCAACGGCAGCATCGAGGAAGATTTTATATAAATAGATTGTATATTTTATATATTTGTTGTAAATATACTGTAGTGTATAGATATTTATAGTTGTGTATAACTCTGTCGTCTCGAGCAACGCACGCGCAGGATCGCGGGGCGGGGGGGACTAGCCTACCGACCGCCGCGGAGTGAAGACGTGGGCGCTTGCTGCGAGCCGATATCCATAAGTGTAGTTTACTTTACTTGTCCTTACCGAATATCAACCCCAGTGTCCTAGTGGACATTACATATACACTAAGAAATTAATTCTAAATCAAAATCCTATACCTTAACAGGCTCCTTTTGATAATCCCACACATAAAATCTCATTACGAAATAAGTCACTAAACAATACAACGCTTTAACATAATTAAAGTTGAAACTACAGTTTGCGGTAAGCTACCTCTCGCCCGGTTCTTTTGTTTTAAATGTATTGTTGATTTATAATTGCTATGTTTTTTATTTTCCATAATTACGCTGTGGTTGAATGAGTTCAAGAATACGTTTTTATTTCCATATTGGATTTAGTTTTATAAATACTTTGTTATAATATAAAATTAAATGATCTTGAGCAATTTTGATATTCTAATATTTAGAATTATTTGTCTAAATACTTCTTTAACCTAAATATTATTATCTAATATATAACATTCTCGTGTCACAGTTAAAGTTACCGAACTCCTCCGAAACAGCTTGGCCGATTCTTATGTTTTTTTTTGTGTATATTTGGGAGATCTGAGAATAGGTTCTAAAGTAGATATTTCATACCGCTCTAGATCCCAAGGGAACGCGGGTGAAACTGCGGGGTACAGCTAGTTATATATATATAAATATATAGCGAGATATTTTGATAATTCAGATTTTTATAAATTGATTTTAAATGTCTCAAAAATGGTAACACTTTTACTAAGGTATTTTTTGCATATTTAGTAGGTGACCCGCCCACCAACCTCTCCCTTAGTTTGTTTTACTACACATAGATTAATATTAATTATTATATGTTCAGTAATTTCTACACCAATAATTAATATTATTGGTGTAGAAATATCTATTTTTGTATGTTTGTAATGTATAAACTCTAAAAATAGTTAACCGTTATAAAAAAAATCTTTCACCTACAGAAAGCGACATTATCAGTGAGCAACAAACATATATTTTATTTTAATTCCTACGGAAACGCAAGTAAAACCGCGGGGCGAAAAACTAAATGAAGATATAGAAGATACAGACCCTATTCTATACCTAAATGTAAAATACGTATTCAAAGACCTAACGTCCAAATTCAACTTGTGTAGGTAAATAATCTCTATCGAATAGCTCGGACTATTTTGGTCCAGTTCACTTGAGTAACTAACCAAAGACCAATTAATTATCTATAAGCCAATATAATTGGTAACTAGATTGAGGTAATTTAACGCTCTAATGGCAATTCATTTCGGTGAGATGCGGTAACAGAAACTGATTTCATAATGTGGTTTTCAATTCCATCTCATTTTCGGCCCATAAAAAGTAATTCCATAATTATTGCGGTTGGTAATGGAATAGCGTTTTCCTAATTTAAAACATGGAATTGTAGCATCTTGATTTTAAATTGAGAATAATTTTGTGTATTTGTCACTATCATGTATATATAAAACTTTCTTCAAACACATGATGGAAAAATAAATATCCACGACCTCAAACCAAGCAGAGCTTATATAATGGAAACCAGCTAACTGATAAACATAAAGAAGCTACATTCTATGTTATACTCAATATTTAAAATTCCCATATCACAATGTTGATCCGCAATGAACTTCGAAACTGCAAAATCTTGATGAAACTTGGCACCCAAATAGGAATCCTGGAATAAGAGATAGGATACTTTTTATTCCGGAAAAAGATTAGATCCCACGGGAACGCGGGTGAAACCGACGGGGATAGCTTGTTTGAATGTACATGTCCGTATTATACAGGGTGTCCGGTAGGTAGTACGACAAACTTAAGGGGGAGATAGGTGGACGGGTCAATACCAAATCATACAAAAATTACCTTCGTAAAAGTGTTACTATTTTCGAGAAGAGAGAGAGAAGTTTGTCATACTACTTACCGGACCCTGTATAATACATAGTAGTGTGTTTACGAACTACGCTAACTGAGCCGTAATTTGCGCGACACTTTGTAGTTAGTATACGCATGGAAAACTCCAGGCAGCTACTTGAGGACTCTATCTCAAACCATATAGTCCTACTAATTCATTCCGATAGCTTCTACCGAGAACCATTTTCCAATACTTTCCAGTCACACTGTGATCGTGTTTAAATAGGCATTTTAAACTCTACGGTCCTACCTATTAGATTTTCAATGCAACTTCACACAATGACTGAAATGGGCACATTTCTCTTCATGCGTCAACTTTAATATGCGCCTTTTAATCATCTATTCATTACGGCAAACAATGAGTCACACTAATTAAAAAGTTACAATAAAAGTCCCGGCTTTCGTCCAGCTTTCAATTAGATTTACAGTTGAATATCAACCCTACGACTCGATAATAAGGATTGCAATGTTAAAGCGAGATACGGTTTGACGTAACAATGCAGGTGGCCCAATTAGTAAGATTTGCTCACTGAATCGTGAGGTGTTGTTGCTTAATTGCTGTTGTTCAATTTTCTTCGTGTAAGTTGCCATCAAATTGGGTAAGTTATAGTTTAGTTTTTTTTCCAATTAGGTACCTACTTTACCACTGTACCATTTTACCGTACCATTCTTTAAAAAGAAAAAGATACAGAAGCTTGGTTATAATAAAGTAACAATGAAATGTAAATTTTAAATACAAGTGATAACCACGCAGGCCAGGTCACCTGATAGTACGTGAATGAATACATTAGCAATACCAGCGGAATTGCCAATGTGTTGTACACCTTATTACAATGCCTTAAAAGCTCTCAAATTCAACTGCCGAAACACACGAAATGGTGCTTGGCGACAGAATTTCAAATTGAGGGTGGTAGCCAGCCAGTTGATTAATACTAAGTAACCCTACCACCGTGCTGTGGTTTTCTCGCGATGTTTTCCTTCACCGAAAGCTCAAGATCATTGCAGAATTCGCCGCACGACCTTCGCCGCGGTATTCGACGTCACTACCTCTGAGCTATCATCGCCTTAACCTCTTTACAGTGATGTCTCATGATGGCTGATACGGTTATAAACCTTTTGGTACATTTTACGAGACCATTAAAATCTCATTGTTTGGTATTGTTCATAAATGTAATAGGATGATGAATATACATAATGAACGGTGATAAAAGGAACATAAAATATTTCGAAGGTAACGCAGAATTATTTAACCCTTCCTTTTAAATTGCTTTGTGTACTTCTTTCGGCTAGCTAGATCATAACTTCCCGCGGAGATTATACATAAAAATATTAATACTAGGCGCCGTGGTTTCAACCAAGTTCCCGAGGGAATTAGAAAAATATATACGTAAAATAATTTCAAAATCGTTTGTGTTTTTTGGCTTCTCTATTATAAACAAAGTTACAAAAAACATACAACCGAATTGAGAAACTCCTCCTTTTTTTTAAGTCGGTTAAAAATCTAATCTTTTCTCTTTATAAAGTTTAAAAACTACTTTTTGGTAGGTAGGCGTACAATTTTTTTTTAATTCCCAAATGTAAATAGATATTTGACGTGAAATTTATAACATATATTGTTTATTATGTTGTCGTGTTTCTATCTATCAAATGAATAATAACATAGTCATATAATCGTGTATGTGTAAATATAAAAAAGAACAAAATGTTTTTTAAGTTATCAATGAAAATTAAACTATAATCCTTGTATTAAATTATTTTTTTATTAATATAATTATTATGTCGGATAACAACGTTTACAAGCGTAATAATACGACAATATTCAATAAAACAGTATTGATGGTACTAATTGGTAAGAAAGTAATTAACTGGGTTTGAAATACGAGACGTCTAATTTATTTATTATTTCCTCCTTTACGTTTTCCGTTAATAAATACAAGCGTATTGGTAAAGAAAATAATTAATCGACTTTGAAAGGAGAGTGGTTTAAATTAATAAAAAAAATTGTTGTCACCTTTTTGTTCATTAATTTAAAATTGGGTATGAAATTTAATAAGAATGGTATATAATTGTTGTCATCTTTTTGTTTGTTAATTTAAAATTGGGTATAAAATTTAAATAAGTATTAAGAATGGTATGGAATTGTTGTCATCTTTTTGTTTGTTAATTTCAAATTGGGTATGATATTTAAATAATGAAACTTAAACATTGTAGGTAGATGCTTCAAATGCTAGCGCAGGTCTTAAGAATGGTATGACATTGTTGTCATCTTTTTGTTCGTTAATTTAAAATTGGGTATAAAATTTAAATATTAAAAATGGGATCCCTCACTCCGCAAATGCGGCTTTGGCTCTCACTTAAACAGTTTTTTTACTCCTCTAAAAACTTATTTAGAGGAAACTTATTTTTGACATTTCACTCGTGAAAATATTTGATAACCAGTATTGCCGCAAAGGTGAAAAGGCTTTTAAGCACCTGTTAAATAATAACTCCAGTTTTACTACGAACTTTTTGAGCTGCAGCAAAAATTACTAGTGTCAATTACCACACTTTTGAGTAACGTCTGTCAAAGGGGATTTTTAACAAGTACTCTTTCGGCAAAATATTTTGGTGAAGTCGACCTTTATATTCGTGAAAAGGTTTTATGGACAGTAAAAAATGGTACAGTCAGCCACAAAAGTAGATGATTATATCAGAACAGTGTAGTACAGTTACAAAACTACAGTTAGAAACCGTACTTATAAATTATTGTTATTTTATTAAATTAATGAAAATGTTAGTTTTTTAGTTATGTATACATCTTTTAATGCCGGTAACGAAACACAGGTCAAAGTAGGCCAATTAGCTACATTTGAGCCTCTCGCTTTCGGAACGATAACCTATCTATACTATTTTAATTATAATATCATTGAGTATCATGATAAAATTCAGACAAGGACTACATATGTATAGTAATGATATATAATCGTTTGGATAGTTTCTAATCAAAAACCCGCTCATGCAAGGTGCAATAGGATGGAAAAAGAGGAAAAATTAAAAAAGAAAACTCGATATGAAATCAAAAGAGTCCACCCGCGGCATTCATCCTCGGTGGTTTGAACAACATAATAGGAGGGGACGAAAGAAAGCTTAATTACATTCTACGACAACAGTCATTTGTTTTCGTTATTTTCTAATAGGAATTGCATAACATAAAATGCAATTGAATGGCAATTTGATTTTCTTTCTTTGATAGAATATTCAATATTGAAATGGTTTATTTTTTATAGTGATCTTTATGATGAGATGAACATTATTCGTAATTACATATTTTGGTGAATAGAATAAGTAAGTTTAAATATTTATTTACCTACTTATTCAATTACAGAATATTTATTTATGAATTACAATTTTCTTTATAAATATTATTTCTAAAACTATTTTGTATTTTATTATAGGATTTAATGAGAAAGAAAGAAAATACATTTATTTCCGATAACACACAACATTACATTACATTAAACTTTGAAATAAAAAAATAATTGAAAAAAAAAAAACTCTTTGTGTATAGAATAACCTACGAATACAGTGTTCAGCCGTTATGGAATTGAGTAATAAATAACAAATACACATACATCAACTTACATATATATGTATAATTTGATTGGAATTTATTACCACGTTCCCACAATGCAATATTACTAAATACACAAATTAAAAAATTACAAAGTAAAAATTTGACTAAACTAAATAGGCCAACTGGTCCAGATCGCTGTCAGAAACTAAATTAATAAACAAGTTTAAAAAGATCGCCAAATATCTTACAGACTTTTATTTCCTCCGAATTCGGTTTCCCTTGCGAAATTGATATTAAATGAGCAATAAAAAAAAGTGAACATACAGAGATGAAAAACGTAATATCACTTGCAAAAGGCATACCATACCAATATGCATTAGACAAGAAAATAGAGAACAAAAACTCAAACTGAAAATGCGAAACAAAGTTCGCTGTAGTGAAATGCAGGCTTTGTGGTGAGCATTCCCAGTATTGTATAATGCCATTCATCTGCCGTAGGTAAAATACAGACCGGGGGGAGAATTCTGAATATCTGCTGCTTCTATACTTATCGATATTTTTTATTCTTTAGGTATCATGAATGTCTCATAATAGATTTTTCAACACACTTGCCGAGCCACGCTCATAAAGTGGCTCTAATTTCACCGCAATTAGGCACGTAATGACACATATAATCAAACTGTGACTTTTTCATTACTATTATTCACAACGTGAGTTATAATAGTAGATTGTATCATAAGGGAGCAAAATAATATTTTTACAGCGAGGGCGCTTTTTTGAATCCAGAGCGAAGTGGGGGATTCTGCACCAAAAATATATGACTGGGTGTACTTGCAAAAAAATGTGTTGAAAAACGTCGTATGATACTCGTGTGTATTGATGATTACCGTCCTCGGCTCTCTTATCACCCTCACCTAGCGGCTCGGGTCTCAATTGCGTCTCAGCCGTAATGACCAACTTTACACTGTTATACCATATTCTACTATTGTTAGTCCCTAATTCTGGGACAAGAATTAACGGAAACAGTCCGTTAATTATTTTATACCACATCGTATTTTTTTATACCACAAGTGACAATCAGGCAGGTTGGTCACCTGATGGTAAGTAACTACCGTCGCCTATAGACGTTTGTAATACCAAGGGGATTGCAATGTGTTTTACACCGTAATTCAAAGCCCTAAAGGCAACTGGCTCTCGATTGCAACTGCCAAAACACACCAACAGGTGCTTGGTGACAGATTTTCAACTTGAAGTTGGTAGCCAGCCAGTCGAGTACTACAAAGTACCCTACCACCGTGCTGTGATTTTCTCAAGATGTTTTCCTTAACTCATTGTAGGATTTGAACCCACAACCTTCGCCGTGGTATCCGACACGTCACTAGCACTACCTTTGGTATGGTGGTTTTGCTTTTTTCCTTGGGCAAAGGCACCAAATAATTTGAATGATAAATTAATTTTCGATGTTAGTGAATTGATGTGAAAATCAATTCTCGAGTGCTCGAAATTAAGCAAATAAAATATAAAAAGCCCTAATATATAGAGCGGTTACCGTATTCCATACAGCATATTTAACTTTTTTGCTCGAACTTGTACTGAAGTGCGCACAAAGAGGGGTATTTCAGGAATGATGAATGGGAGTTTTTGGAGATTAACGCCGCTGTGAAAAATGTCTTAATGCTCGTGCATAGTTCGGAAGTTAAATATTCGTTAGCATATCATTTATACATTCGAAACATATTTACTACCTACCTAAATGGGAAAGTATTGCCTCTAAAAGGATGTTTTTATTATACCATAGGTAAGTAAACAACAGGAAAATGTCTGAAACCGCGGGGTAACACGTGACAATATAAATCAAAAGCTATTTTTTAAACGACTTCAAAAAAGGAGGAGGTTATATGTTCGACTGTATGTATTTTTTTTATTTGCAAAAAGCATCGAACACTATCGTTTAAGTTTGAAGCGTCCGAACGCTTCGGATAGCGATTATTATTCAAAACTTGCTAGTTTATTGGCATAGATGTAAAGTACAACTAAATAATACATCAGTTTTAATAGTTTGTTGAACGTAGTTGAAGACATTTTTAATTGATAGAATAATAATACCTCGCTTTTTGAATTTTACATCGTAATCTATTTATCCTACTTCTTACTGATATTATAAATGTGAAAGTTTGTATGTGCAAAAATGGATTTTGATGAAACTTGGGATACGGTAAAGTATTTCATGTGTTATTCCAGGATATAATCTAATATCCTGGAATAACACATGAAATACTTTTTATTCCGGGAAAAATTAGATCCCTCGGGAACGCGGGTGAAACCACGGGGCAAAGAACTAGTAATAAAATAAATAAAAAATATCCCTAGAGTGTACTGCAGTTTTACCTGCATTATATTAGGTAAAACTGCAGGAAAAGCTAGTAAATAATATATTAGTAATGTAATTTATTAAAATTAATTCCTTCTTTATAAATAAGTTAAAAATATAACTGGATAGAGTTAGATAGAAATATAATAACGAGTGGATATGTAATTACATAATATTATTATTATTTTGTATGTATATTATTATTATGTTTTTGGATTATCTTACAAGCAAACCCACTTTTGTGTCTCGGTTTTCCTGCAGTAAACTTTAAACCCTGTCCATTCCAGTGTATATTATTCTTCAATTGAGAAAGCAGAAAAACTTGGGAGACGGTCGTGTTGGTCAGTTGTGAACTGCTGATAGGAATATTCTGAACACCAATTAACATTGCTCTTCGAGTCTTGGAAACCATCCATACCGCTTTTAATTAAACTTCAGCGATTGAAACTGAAATCTTATATCTTCTGATTGTTATGCCGTTTGTTGCCTTCATCGGTGTATATCAATTTCAATTCCTTGTTCGGGTAACTATAAAGTTTCAAATATATTTTTTAAGATAAAGTACTTCAACATTCGAAGCAAAGTATACCGCTAAAGGTCGTAGCTCACTTACACGACTCCGCTCCCACCCGACAAATAAAATATCATTCAAATACGGGCTTCAGGTCGTGCTCTTTAGATATTGTTTATATTGGCAACATAAATTAGCTTCCAGCATGTTTCTGAACACCCAAATTTAAATACATATTTACTGATTTTTTTTTGCAGAGTTGAAAAGCTGACTGGCCACCTGATAGCAAACGACTAGCATTCGCCTATACTATACCATTAGGAATATCATGCAGATTGCCAACGTGATGCCGACCTTTTAGATTGCCTAGAAGTCCAACTGCCGGTACACAAACAATTAATGTGTCTACTTGACTTACTGTGTTTTTTGATTTTCTAAGATAGACATTAACAGATCTCATGGAAGGGTATATGTTGATAGCTCTCTAAATTAAGAGTGAATTCAGCTGAATTACTGAGATATGGAGTTACGCAGGTGGAACCGGTAAGAGACGAGCAATAATCCATTTATCCTTTTTAAGACAGTAATGGATAGAGCTTTTACGTAAATGGGTTTAGGTATCGTGTTTTCATTCCAAAGTAAATGTCAAAGTGGTTTATGTCTGCCAAAAAAGATGTCTTGGTTACCTATAATGAGATAGACTATACATTAGATATCCAATCGGAACGTAAGTAACATACTGTTGTATAAAACGTCAATCTCACTAAAAGACAAGCCCAAATAATCCAATCGTTCTAGCATCGGTTCTCCCAAAGCATTCATACGATTTTCTGTAGAAAGTTTTACTACTAGTTTTCTGCACCGCGGTTTCTCCTGCGATCTTCTATTATACTATAAAATAATTAGGGGTGGAATTTATTTTTTCACAGACAGTCAAGACTGTAAAAATTCTCCTTAAATTTATTTTAAATTCCATCACAAAATAACAAGTTGAATGATTTTCGCAAGACAGAATTGCAATTGGGCTGAGAAAAGCCAATACACAGTTCAATTTGTACGTCCAAATTATGTCTGAATAAGTGACAAGGCTATTGTGAGGGATTTCTGAAGGTATTGATGAATTGAACTGAACACCAATTTGTTAGAAAACAACTTTTCTGCGACAAGAATGTTTTACATCGCTGGTAAAAATGGAGATTAAAGTCTTGATTTTCTTTTTCAATTTGTGATATGGCACACAATATTTACTTTGTGATATGATACACAATGGCTACAATATTTTTACACGTAGTTTTTTTTCTATGGAGAACATAGAGGTAACAAACTAAATTTCATCTCTCCAACAATAGAGTAAAACTGGAAATCTTTATTAGCAAAGTAAAATTGTACGGGTGATAAAATCTAGCTGATCCAACACACATTGTCCATGTGCTACTGATAATACTTTCAGTTTTTCGGATAACTTACCCAATTTATTACCAAAATCTTATTTGGACTATTACGAACTTAAAAAAAACACATCGGTTCAGCTGTTATCAAAGAATTTACAACGAACAGCAATAAATTATAGATACCTTCAACCTTTTATCCGGATAATATTTTGAAGTTTAAATTTTTTAGGTAACTACCTACTTCGTACTCCGATAAAGTGCATTCTCGATTTCACTTCGTAATAATAACATAAAATATTATAAAATTTCATCTCAAAATAGATTCGTTCGGTGTTTTTTTTTTGTTCTCAGGGTATAAATGTATAATTTGGAGTTCATCCGGCCGCACCCACGGGATCTCTCGGTAAGTAATTCTTTATGTTTCTCTTATTTCACTTGAAATGTACTCCTACTTAGGTACTTCGATGATTTATTAATGTTTTTGGAAATGTGAAATATGTTACGTAATAGGTATAGAATGTGAGTTTGTTTGTTTGTTAGGCCCTAACATGACAATGGCACAGCATATAGTTAAATTTGGCACACGGAGAAATAGGCGGAATCTAGTGTGGGTACATAATATTAAAAAGCAAGAGCCTTAAAGGACAATCAACAAAATTATTGATATTTATATATCTATTTAATATTTATAAACAGTTCTTTTTGGAGTCGGTGCCAGTCAAGAAGTAGGACAGTTTTGAACTGGACACGAAGTGTTCATACGAGAAAACGTCTTACGACACCTCTCCTTACGGTAATGTTCCTTAGGTCTGCGCCGTCGCTCCCCTACTTTTCGAAAATTTGTTACAAAGGCAGAATTAAACTGTCCTTCTTGGCTGGCACCGACTCCAAAAAGAACTGTTTATAAATATTAAATAGATATATAAATATCAATAATTTTGTTGATTGTCCTTTAAGGCTCTTGCTTTGAAATTAAAATATTATTCTTTACTTTTTAGTTTATGTTTGTACATAGGTATAGGTTACAGTTTTGAAGTCGGTTTTTGTTTTTTATTTTTAAAAATAATTTTATTTTTTAATTTTTAAAGTTTATTCCTTATTATATGTTATCCTAGGCAAAACTAGTTTGTCCTGAAATCGGGTCTGGTCGGTAAAATATAATATATAACTAGCGGGCCCGGCAGACGTCGTCCTGCCCTGAAATTAAAACAAATCTTGGAACTCGATTCCAGCGCCACCTACCGGGTCCAATTGTATTTTAAAACCATCGAAGAACCCATTGAAGTATACACACGAAATTTCATCCAAATCCAAAAAGTCATGCTCAACGACTCAGTTTGATTCACTAAGGTTTATCAAACGAGACATAATTTTTTTCGTTTTTGTTGATTTTCTCAAAAAGTGCTTAATCAATTTCGACAAAATTTAAATGGGACCACCTCTGAAGTATGATCTACCAAACAAAAAAAGAATCATCAAAATCTATTCATAATTGGCAGAGAAATCGAGTAACAAACATACAAAAAAAAAAAAAAAAACATACAGACGAATTGAGAACCTCCTCCTTTTTTTTGAAGTCGGTTAAAAAGAAGTAAAGTTTGTCCAATTGCGAAAGTTTTTTCTTTCACTAATAGAAGGCGATGAATGTGGTTTAGCGATGAAAGTGGTGGTAATGACGTCAGATACCACGTAGAAGGTCATGGGTTCGAATCCTACAATGAGTTTGAGCTTTCGGTGAAGGAAAACATCGTGAGGAAACCAGTCAGAGCGGCGCGATGACTATCATTAATCTGGTTAAATTATTCTTCAGTGCTATAAACTATATTTCTGTATCAAAAACGCGGATGAAACCGCGGGGCGAAAGCTAGTATACTAAATTGATGAAAAAAATGCCTATATTACTCATGAAAATAATTAATTTTGAAATGAAAGGGTATAAAACTCATGGGGATTTATCGTAATGAGCCAATTTCTGGAATATGGTTAATTATTTTTTTACTCACCTATAAACATTGTACAAAATATGATTTGCTCAGATGGGTGTTCAGATGATTCATAAAAAATACATTAATTCCATAGATGCTAGTAACCTACCTACTTTGGAAGATAATAAATTAAGTAATATTATAAATTGTGTAAGTGTTTGTTCGTTTGTCTTTCCTTCACGGAGCAAGGGATCGATATGATTTTTCCATACAGATAGTTTATGGACCTGAGAGAGAAATAGACTCCATATCATTATAATATTCAATCTGATTATTTTTACTGTTAAATACATCCATCTAACATCTTATTCGACTATAATACGAGAGCCTCTATTTATTAGCGTATAATTGCTTTGTATTCACAGAACAAAAAAAAGGTAGAAGGAACGTACGTAAAACAATAGTCTCCAATGAAGTGAAGCAACGAAGCTGTGTGCGTGACATAAACGCACGTTATCCCGCGTGACTCGGATCGCACAGGAACGCAATCGGCTTCCTTTACTGTGCTTCATTTTAAGTGCGTATTATAAAGTTTGTCTTGTACCTATGGGAAATTCAAGTAAAGTCAAGGTGATTTACGCGATGTTATTTTATCTTTAGGCGTATCTTTAGCCGCTTATTAACTTCATATAGGTAATATGCAGGGGTCAGTGTGGGGTCATCCCGTTAACAAAACCAAATAGTCAAACTTGGGTCCGCACGGTATCGTATCCAAACTCATGGAGTTATTAGTAGTTATCATGTTCTTGGGTACACTTTT
This sequence comes from Ochropacha duplaris, assembly GCA_951361185.1. Taxonomy (NCBI): domain Eukaryota; kingdom Metazoa; phylum Arthropoda; class Insecta; order Lepidoptera; family Drepanidae; genus Ochropacha; species Ochropacha duplaris. The sequence goes on from OX592703.1 coordinate 3,601,613, forward strand.
AAAGGGCCGGTTGGTGTGGTTGGTTAACACACTATCTATCACGTCACATGTCGTGGGTTCGATTCCCAAGACATTTGTGCATGAATATGTTTGTTTGTCCTGAGCAATATCGTGTAATCAGTTATCTGGTTTCCAAAGCACAAGTTCTGCTTAGTGTGGGATCAGAAAGCCGTGTGTGAAAATGTCAGAGGATGTTTATATCTACAGAGAGTCTATGTGTTTCATAAGATGTCAGAAAAGATAATTTATAAAAAAAAAATGAAGTCAAACATAAAAGGTTAAGTAAACTACATAAAAATCACTTCTCAGCGATGATAAAAAAACAAAAAGAGATTCCAATGTTTGTATAAAGCATTACATAATCCGGTGTAAATGAAATGAACGTGCTTCACGCCTTCCATGGGAGATCAGCTCGATGTAGCCTGGATTACTCAGTAGTTCTCTTGGGGTACCTACCAATAAATAATAAACTCGGATATCTGTCTTGTGTGTAATAAAGATTTCATTTAGACCTTATAATTATTGCACAACAGCGCATAATTTTTCAATACCAATGTTATATTTGGATAGGTACGCATCAATACAAAATGTTGTTCTTTTTGATAATGATAAATGTGAAAGTTTGTTCCTCAATCAGGCAAAAACGGCTGAACGGATTTTAATAAAACTTGGAAAACAGGAAGATCATATCCTGGAATAAAAAATAGGATACTGTTTATCCCGGGGAATGATAATACCCCTTGGGAACGCGGGTGAAACCGTGGGGTGAAAAACTAGTAGTATGATAAATGCATTTATAGTTATTTAGCTATACAGCCTCAAATAATATCACATGAACTCATTTGCAAAACATGTGCTTTACAAAACCCTATTGAAAACTGCAGTTGAAACCTGCAATTACTTGGTAGCTTTGTTTAATGTTACCATGTATTTATGTTCCAGGTAGCAACAATGCAGTGTTGATAGGTTTCATTCATGCTTCGGACAAGTTTAAATTGAAACTGTATAACTTGTGAACCAATGCGTACCAAGATTAGAAACGTTATAGTTCAAATATTTTACGTCCTATTACTGTAGTAAGTTGCCAGTACTATCTATACTAATATTATAAAGAGGAAAGATTTTTATTTTTGTATGTTAGTGACGAATAAACTGAAAAACTTCCAGACCGATTAAAAAAATTCTTTCATCATTAGAATGCTACAGTAACCCTGAGTAACAGAAGCTACATTTTTATCCTGGGAAAAGATAAGATCCTACGGGGACGCGGCTAAAACCGCGGGAAACAGCTGGTTTTATTATAAACCAGCTGTCCCCATGATTTTAATTGAGTTTAAGTAGACAGATCCATACAGAAATTACTTAAAATTATAATTTAATAGTTATTTGTTATACAAGAGTGCAAAATTGTTTATTAACCGCGTGCTCAATTTTGATGACCGAGCAAGCGAATCCTGAGCGTAAGCGAGAGAATCAAAAGAGCACGAGGTGAAAAATCTTTGCACTCGAGTGCAACACGTAATTTTTCATCCCACCTCAGCGAGGAAATAACTGAAGGCAAAAAAAAAAGAAAATGGCGCGCGCAAAGTAAATTAAAAAAAAGTACACCAAGAAGGTCCGAGTCTGAGTTTTTGACAATTTCAATCATTAATTTCATTTTTTAATTTGTCAAAATTATAATTTTTTATGTATTTTTGTATTAGTTTATAAATAAAATTGTTAACTAAAATAATAGGCTTTGACTTTGATGTATGATAAATTCGGCACCATGGAGGGAGAAGTAAGTAGGTTTAATGATGATTTGAATTCACAAACTTAGTGCACACGATGTTCTATTTACTTTATCCTCTAGAGGATAATAACGGCTTTTACACTCAGATGTCGAAGAGCAAAAATACTCTTTCCGAGATGGGGGGATGAAAAATACATTTTTAATTCCTCGAATTTTTTTAACTACTGAAATCTTTTAAATAAATTAAATATTCATACATTTTTCGTTACAAAAACATAAAACCTATTTGAGTCTAATGTAAAGGTACAAGGTGCTCGACAAATAACTCACATCCTAAACAAACATGTCGCTCCTTGAATACAAAAGGGCCACAAATCAAAAAATATCCAAAATCGTTTTATCGTAAAAATGATACCAAAATAGACTAAATTTTATAGTTAATTGAAGACACCCATCATTTATGCTTACTCTATGGTCAAACGGACTATCCGCCCTTTTTACATAGGAGCACTTTGACAGGTGACGTCAGTGCAAAACGGCCATTTTTTTAGTTGCGCCCCGAAATTCAATGTGAACGCACGTCGGTTGCATGTAAAAGTGCCATAATCCAAAAAACGTCTGTTTTGCATTCAAAACTTCAGGTAAGTTTGATTATATTTTTTATACAAAAGTGCCACAATCTAAAAACGTCTTCTTTTGCATTCTAACTTCAAGTAGTTATAATCGCATATTATATTACAAGAGTGCCATATTTTGGAAATCGACCGTTTTGCATTCAAATATTAGGTATGTGTAATCATATTTTGTAATACAATATTAGCCTATTTGAAATGCGACCGTTTTGCATGGAATAAATTATTATTTTTACCGTTCTAGAATAATACTCTCAGAAATATGGCCATTTTGCATGAAAATAATTTAAATTTCCTTTACACTTTTTTCAATCAAAATAAACCTATTTGACTTTAATTCCTATGTTCAAGTAGCAGTTCCAGTGACTCTGACCAGTAGTTCTAGCTCCAGTAGTTTATCAGATGCCGATTTTTCATCAGATGGCAGCGTCAAAGATCTCAATTTTCAACCCAACAATGAACGAGCTTCTGATTCCGAGGAAGATATACTGTCAAAACTTTTTTAGTTATCGAACAAATTTGTATTTCATTCATTTAACTTCTTATGAAACTGAAGTGTTCACCTCGATAGTCACGGTGTCAAAAAAGAGGGCTGCTAGTCCTGTCGTGCCAAAAAAGCTGTACTTTGTTTGTAAACTTAAAATAGCTGATTCGAAAAAGCAGTCTATACTAAAACTGATTGAGAAGAATATTTTTATTTAATAAATTTTCATAAAAACGTTCACCAAATATAAGTAAACAATAATTATATTCTGCTTAAGTTTGTTGTTTATTAAGTCAGTCATAATTAAATTCTATAGATTACTATTTTTGCCACCATAACATGCAAATATTGTCAGTGAGACTAGATAAATAATTATTGAATGTAATAGGTGTAAGTTGTTTTTCAAAAGAGTAATTGCTGAGTTTATTGCCGGCTCTTCTTAGCAAAAGCAACCTTCCGAACCGAGCATTAGTCTGACTATTCATAAGTGCATGTGAAGGCCTATTTTGACGAATAAACAATTTCATTTCATTTCATATAAATATTCTATAATAAATAAAAAACTATGTTTCTATATAAGTATTCCAAATGATTTAGTTAAAAAGTCCCATAAGTTAAACTGTTTGAAACTATGTAATTTTATAAGACTGTTTATTGTTACTGTGTAATACGCTGTAATATTTTGTTCTACTTACCCTCTGTACCATTATATTTGATCTCATATTGTTATTTAATCGAAGTTAAACATGATAGAATTTAGGGTCGACTATTAATTTTTAAGAGTATTTATTAATTAATAATGTTTTTATGTAATATTCTTGATATAATTATTTAATTTTATGTCTTGCTGTCCTAGAATTCTATAATTTAATTAATAAAGTTTTAAAGAGGATGTTTAATTTGACAAAATAATAGTCATTCACCAAGAACTTCTCAATTATATTAATAAAAAAATCCGATTTTGTACTTTACATCTTGTAAAACATTGTTTTACTGGTGTTCGTCCATTTATTATTGTACAAGTAAACAGTTTTATTACCGTTTGATAATTTTTATTAAGAAACCTTTTAATAAACCATTTATTTTTGTAAAATTGTTTTTATTTTTTGACTTAAGTCTAATGATATTGATTGAAATTTTGAATGCAAAAGTGCCATTTTTTCATAATGGGTAACAGCTGTGCTAATGTCCATATTGTATGTAGATAGCATTTAGAAATACGCATCTAATGATATATATAACATAATTATAATAATAGATAACATATTAAATATTTCAAAAAAACACTTATCAAAATTTGTTTTGGCCCTCCTGTAAAATTTATGAATTTTGATTTGTGGCCCTTTTGTATTCAAGGAGCGATGTACTATGTGAACTTAGGACACTTTATGACCCTTATAACTGCAGCAATTCTAAAGAAAACAAATTAAAAAACCGTTCAACAAAATGTCAAGGGTGGAGACAAAAAAGCCCTTGCGGTTTAATTAAAAAATAATATAGGTACAGCCCAAAAGTCTACAGAAGAAAGTGTGGTAATCCTGTTTGTTTCCATCAGGTGGCCCACCTGTATAAGCTTGTTTGCCACATAGTGGTATGAAAAAATGTCTTATGTACTACGTAGTAATGAAAAATTCAGTTTTATTAGACTCAAGACAATGGTATCCCACCAAAAACATTTTCAAGCTTGAGCTTTCGGTGAAGGAAAACACCGTGAGGAAACCATAGCACAGTGGTCAAACACAAGCTTATCAAGAATAAATTTAAAAAAAAGTAAAATGTTGCTAAAACTTGACCATATGGCTCGCACTGTCAAAAAGTTATCAGGTCTCATGTAACGCCAAGCTTCTAACTCTACACGCTCTAACTCTACAAGACCTAATTTCATGAACTCTACACCTTAGTTAAAATATGTGGCTTGGCCGTTTCGTTATTACAAGAACTATTGTATAACAGCAAAGTAATGAACCGTGAATAATTAAGCCTAAGCCTAAGTCTAAGCCTAAACTTAACCTTAAGCCTAGCCTAAATGTTGCGAAATGGCTAAGCCACATATTTTGACTAAGGTGTTGAGTTTGTAAAGTTAGGGTTTGTAGAATTAGGGCGTGTTAAATTAATTTAAATTTTCATGCATCATTGCAAATGGTAAGCAAAGAATATAAAAAGGAATACTGATGCAAACGACAAAGCGTTGAGCCACGAGCTTTAACTTGATTGAGTTAAATGGTCTCAATTTTATGTTTCTCTTCGTAGTCAATGTAACGAGATCAACCATTTGTTACACAAAATATAAATGTAGTTTGTTTATATTTAAACAAAGTAATTTATAGAAAACTACAATCGATATGTACCTATACCAAAGCTACAATTTTTAGGTTAGGGTCTTGGGTTAATCCCAAAAAAATAATGAACTGTCATTATTTTTTTGGAACTTCTAAACGGATTCTGAAAATGATTTCACTAATGGAAAGCTTTTTATTTTAAAGCGGTTAAACCGCGGGGTGGAAGATAGGTAGCTAGCACAAAAAAACAACTTAATATTTTGTGAATTTCTTAATTTACAATAAGACCTTACTTTTATTACAAAACGCCTTTACAAATTGACACTCAGATTTTATTACATTCAACCATTCTTGTTCACAAAAACCCGTGCAGTAAACACAATATGTGGATACTTCTAAATGAAAAGTAGATAGGTACCTACCTATTATACCTACCTAATTCTTGACACAAGCTACTTACATTTGCGTTTCGATATGCTTTGTCACTTTTGCAGCTTTTAACATTTGTTATGATTACGGGTTGGTTGCCGTGAAGTGTATGAACGGATAACTGATGTTTTACTTTACGTTATGATCTTTGCGCCCTTAGAAAATTATTCGTAGAGAAAAACATTCGTAGAACCTATCGGTTACAGATCCTTCGTGCTAGACTGTAGGCATCTGGTATTTATATTGTAGGTATACATATACATAACTATGTTTTCCCTACGGTTTCACCCGCATTCCAGAGGGATATTTTTATTTAAAAGCAGTATCCAATGTTTATCTACATGTGTGCCAAGGTTCATCAAAATCTGTTCAGCCGTTCCGTACCTAAAGGGTCACAACGAAACCATTTTACTGTGGCTACTCTGTTCACCCTTCGGTTATAGAAATTAGCCACTTTATTTGGTTGTATTACTTGAATTGTACGAAACCCTAGGTACTAGTCCGACTACTATTTGATTTATTTATTTTATAAAAAAGATTTCATTCAAAGTTTATGAATCATACAGAAATAACGTCACAACAAGAAAACACTACTATACCTACCTATTAAAGTACAAGTTGAAAGGATTAAATTGCTGCCCTCGATTCAATGCGCCAAATTATTCATCTCGACTTGCAACCGTTTTTAAAACTGCTAGTCTGCAATCAGTAAGGATTGAGATTCAATATTAACGAAAAATAAACTGACGACTACACTAAATTGCAGGCCTTTCGACACCCAGTTCGTCGAGCGATGAAAAGCGTGCATTGCTTTTTTCTTGTTTCGGATGGATATTGCTCTGGAGTTAGGTTGTTTATTGAATTGGAGGCTGGTATTCTACTTGTGAATAGTACAAAGTTATCAAGAGATACCTTTTAAACTTGCTTATTTATTTCAATGTCTGTAATTTATTTTGTTTCTATTTTTAGTGTTTTAACTTTTCTCATTCTGTGTGTAGGTAAATGTAAGGATTACGACCTGGTTTTTATACTTAAAGTAATTATATTGTTATGTTAAATGTCTGTAATCTGTTTTGTGCATCAATAAATAAATAAATTTCGTGTAAAAAACAAGGTCCAAAATGACACTTTTCTCAAATATAGGTAAACTTTCACAAAAAAAATATAAATTAGCCATCACACTACCTTTACTGACTCCTACCTAACTCCTACAACACACATTTGGTTTATTTCCTGAATAATAATTGCAGCAATTAGAAATGCTTTCCGTGTCACGTTACAATGCGCATTATAATGATTACAGTTTAAAACAACGAAAACCACGTCAACTCCGCATTAGGAGATAATGAACCTTTCACACCAGACGCCTAACGATCCGTAAAACTGTTTGGCTTTTAAGCTTGAATATGGGTCGTGCGGTACGAAAATAAACTAATTGAGATTTCTAGATCTTGTTAAACTCATGCCTCTAGTAGGTTAGGTAGATATACCTATAACAACCGGAGATAAGGTCGTGCTTATGCACAACAAACTTCGATTAAGTTATTTACATTGGTATCTGACTTTACCTTTTCAAATGATTTACGATTGAACTAAGTGTTGTCTCAAACTCCTACCTTTTTGAAAACATCATTTAAAATGGATAGAAAATATTTAATCCTATCAAACAAATTTCATGTACGAAATTCACCTTGATTAGAAACAATTTGTCATTTTTGATAGATTAGGTATTAATGTGATTAAATTAACTGACCGAGCGAGCGAAGCGTCTCCATTTCAGATGGGGCAAAAATGCTTTCGTATGTCTGTCCAGCTGTCCAACTGTCCGGCTATTCTCCTCTCGTTCTCGTCCTCGCATTTCTCAACCGATTCTCGTAAAATTTTATGAGCAGGTTCGATAATAATTTTTCGATGTTTTTTGAAACTTCCAAAAACTGAATGACTTAAAAAATGCCACAAAACTTTCGCGAGGTCTACAGCAGCCAATAATTTAGTACAATATATTATGTTTTTTTGTACCCACATTAGAATCAGCACACATAAAACAATACACATCGCTAAAATTATAATAAGCGAGTAAGCGAAACAGTACAAGTGTAAACCTAGCTTAATCCGTGTTACGTAGTTATAACTTCACGGCACTCTGTCACAGATGCTTTGTGGCAGATTGCACTCAATCTCGGTTCTAGTACTTTACTTCGTCTAAGTCCTAACGGTGAACTCTGGATCCTGTTTAATTTTGTACGTACAGCTCAAGTGTTTCAACTTATTAAGACCTGCACTAGCATTTGAAGCATGTACCTACAATGTTTAAGTTTCATTAGATGTAGATACCTAGTTTTATAACTTTAGAAGGTTTGACTTTAAGTTTTTGTTTAAGTATGTACATTCAAACTCGGCTAAAGTTCTCTTATTCGCCAATTTAGTTAATTCGTCAGTTTTATTATTCGTCAATTTAAAAAAAATATTAAATTTGTCAATTTTCTGAACACTTCTGTTTACACCATATTTTTACGTTTCTACAAAACTGTACCTACGATAAATGTCCAGTTAACAGAAACTGACATAACTTCATAAACAAAAGGTGTGTTTGTGTAGTCAGTCATCCGATCTTTCACCTTGTCCGCGATAAAAAACAAGAAACTTGTTCCCTTTACACATTGGCAATCCACCTTAATGTCTATAAAGACGGTAGTCACTTACCATCAAGTGCCTGCCTGGTTGTCATTTATCTTTATTTATAGTATAAAGTGTCACAAAAATAACGTTGTTTAATAAAATAGCGATGCGTAACAACTAAGAAATTAAGAGGGGACAAACTGATGTATTTTGATAGGATCTTAGAGTTAATGACTAACGACAAAGTTCGCTTGTAGTAGAGTTCCCGGGAAATCCTACTTCTGGGAGGATTTTGGTAACATGCAACTTTTGTTTTAGTTCGCGACTAGGTAATCAGATAAGTCAGATTAATATTATAAGCTTTTCTATCCGGATCCTTACCAATGTAATGATTTGAGGGTGCCTACTTTCCTCCTCGTTTTTCGCATCTTCAATCCACCCACTCCATCCAAAAATTTCATATAATTCGGTCAAGCCGTTTCGGAGGAGTACGGTTACTAACACTGTGACACGAGAATTTTATATATATAGAAGATATATACATAGATATATGTAGCTATAATCTATATCGTATTCCAAATTTTAATAAAAAAATACATTCAACTTTTTTTTTAACCTAAAAGGCTTACAAGCTTCAATCGTTTCATAAATAAGAATACCATTGTCTATAGTAATAAATAAGCAACACCGAGGAGATTTACATAGTGTTACCATTTTTTACAAAGCTTGGCCTTAACATAACTGGCTCTCAAGTGCAACTACTGAAACAAACGCTTAGAATGAAAACCCTCTAAACTTTAAATCAAGTTGTTTCATAAAATTAAGTCAAACCACGTCCACGACATGGTATTTTATCATAACTTTCATTATCTCATGAATCTGATGGTAGTGTAACAATTTATCAATTGTCTCAACTCGGTAGGGCGAAGTGTGAAGATTATTTTCATTCTTAAAAGCAATTCCACTCTGTGAATTTTTCATCGTATTATGGAGGCAATAAAAGTCTTAGATATTTTAGCTTTATAGCTTGTGGAGCTAATAAAAGGAACCATTTCAATTATCGCCATTTTTTGTTGCTTGTACGTATTATCTGAAGTATAAAATACTTTAGCATTTCAGTCTAAAACCGTTTATGCCCAGCATGACTTATTTTTATCTTCTTTCGCTGAATGCAAATTAAAGTCTATTTGCAATTTATTTTTAGAAAAAATATGTGAGAAGCATTGAAATAAGAAAAATACATACAAAATATTATTATAATACGTTTTTTAACAATGATATTCATTCGATATTAAAAAATGGCCGAAAAATGGTACTCTAACGCACGCATAAGTACATAACTTACCTGATATTGCGATATAGAATAGAATAGAATTGTTTTTTATTTGACAGTATTATAATAAAATTCTAAAACTATTACATGATCATACTAAAATTATTTGAATATACTGCCACCGCTCAGCAATATAGTTGCGGAATAAACCGACGACGCTGATTTTCAGCGGCAACCTTAGTTGACGTTTGGACGCCCCTGTGTCAATATGGATGCACCTCAAACCGCTCCACATATCAAATCCACAATACATTACAATATCTCTATCACGATGGCATTTTATGTTGTTTTGAGTCACTTTTACTTTTAATTGCACTCAGTAGGTACGTGAAGTACATCCGTTGATGCCGGCGACGCGACATAGGTCAAAGTAGGCTAATTAACCCATATCATACCCTGTCATATTAAGATGACAATTAAAGCTATCACAAAGATACAGACATCCTACATTGTCTTTATTTAACGAAACAACTCGCAAATTGGCGTAGTACATTCTAAGAACAACGATAACAGAGTTCCTAAACTATATGTAAGCTAGAAATGTATGCAGCTCATTTGAAAGCAAAACAAGGTACGTAGATGTTGGTACACGACTGTTTTCAAGCTGTATTCTCGTACTAGAATAACAACAGCAACGTGAAATAAATAGGGAACCAACACAATTTGTTTAGTGGAGTGTGGGAAACGGGACTGAATATGACAAAACATGGGCATATGTTACACCGTAACCTAACATTTTATTTATACACCGTAAAATAGAACAATAACAGTAAAACCATCGACAGTCTCAATGTGTGACCTTATCACTTATAACTCTTGCCCCTATTAAATAAAAAAAAAGTAGCCTGCGTCATAGCATTTACAATTCTTTACACAATACCATTTGTACTATACTTATATGGAAACCAGATAACTAATATACTATGATGAATAAAGTCAGATTATTCAACAAATATTTATTTATTCTATCATGCAACATCAAAAAGTTTTTTTTTTTTAAACTTTAATTGGTATTTAAAAAAAACAGTGTCATGTTTTTTTTATTTCACAACATTGCGTTGAAAAGTCTTCCCGTTATAAATTATGAAACTAATAATTATACTTGGTTCTCAAAGGCGACGGAAAAAGTTCTTATAACACAAAAAAAAAAGAAAAAAAAAGAAATACATACTCTTGTTTCCAGTTATTATTTAGTTGTCTTGTCTTGCCTTGACAAGTTTCTTAAGTAACACTTTTTGCTTCTGTTTAACTTAAGTTTATCAAATAACTTCCATTGAATACACATAGTATAAACTATATTCTTAAATCAAATAATTTATTTAAATATACCGTACCTTATTACTATGGATTAGCAAACTCTAACAAACGATTCGGATAGTCTGAGCGTTGTCTGAGCACCACATTCAAGCGTTGACTTGATTGTCCCGTATCTTTGGTATATTATCCTTCTGTTCTCGAATTATCATAATTTAGTTCAATAACAAAACTTTTGTTAAAAAGAAAACATTTAGAATTTTATTATAGAAGACCTAGAGGAATCCAAACGTACAGGGCGATTGTGAAACATAATCGATATCATAATCAATTTAAAACTTACAATTGGAATGAAACACCGGTTTAAATTGAAATCACAAATTGAATGAGAGTTTAAGTTATAAAGTAACTTATAGTTTAATAATCGTAATGCGCAGTATTTTTTAACTCTAACGTAAGTTCAGAAGTTCATTTTGACAAAATATTTTATTTAAAATATTATGTTACACTACTGTATAACAATCGGTCATATTAGCCAGTAAATACACAATATTTGCAGCATTTGCTTAAACGACATGGGTTCTGAGGGTTTTATAAATATTAACATAATAATACCTGAATAACAGCGGTTGTAATTTCTAAAAACATAACCAGACTCCATCAAATCTTATCGTTTCTCAAAAATTTTTTTTTTTTTTTATTCTGGATAGGCTTGTGTTTGACCACAATCTCACCATGGTAAGTGATGATGTGGCCGAAGATGGTAAGCACATAAAGCCTAGATGGGAACTGGCTCTCAAGTGCAGCTGTCGGAACACACCGATAGGTGTTTTGGCGACAGATTTTCAACTTGAGGGTGGTAGCCAGCCAGTCGGGTACTACAAAGTACCCTACCACCGATTTAAAATATAAAATTACTAGCGACCCGCCCGCGGCTTCGCCCACGTGGACTACACGTTATATCGCGCAAGTGGGGGTGGTGGAGGGGGGATAAAAGATAGCCTATGTTCTCTCCCAAGGTCTACTCTATATCTGTGCCAAATTTAATCTAAATCGGTTGAGAGGTTTAAGCGGGAAAGCGTAACAGACAGACAGACAGACAGAGTTACTTTGGCATTTAAAATAACCGCCGCGGCGCCGCAACAACTACGTCCCTGCATTTTAAATTTGTAATATCTTCGGAAATATTCACTTAAATAACATGCTGTAAAAAGCATATTGATCTATAATAAATGTACAATTTATTAGAGGTACTTAATTGGATATTGTATTGTTTAAAATCACTTCGTAAATAATCACTTTTTAGTAAAGGATAAAAAATGGTTATGGTGGGATCCCTAAGAGATAGACATATACCATCGCGGATTTTTTTGTTGAACTTTTTAAGGTGGACAATACTGTAGTACATTATTTTGGTCTATCTCGTAGGGTTCAGCCAGCGTTTGAAATATAAGCGCAAAAAAATGCTTAATTACGACATCACATTAGAAACCTCTAAATTTATCAGTGTTTTGCTACTATATTATGCATGTATTATACATATAAACCTTCCTTAAGAATCACTCTATCTATTAAAAAAAACCGCATCAAAATCCGTTGCGTAGTTTTAAAGATTTAAGCATACATAGAGACAGACAGCGCAAGCGACTTTGTTTTATACTATGTAGTGATGAATGATAAATTACATGACTCTCTAATTAAACAGACGTAGGTACCTACATCCAATAGCAAATAAAGAAATATTACAAGCTAGTTACAAGGTACAAACTTATGGCGAGAAAGTTTATACCTATGTAAAGAAATAGGATGCTTTTTGTAACTGTTTTCAACTACGTTGCATTTTAGTTGGTAGATAAAAAAAATAATACCTATATTTTAATTATTATTATTTATTGGTTGATTGTGTACCTACTTTGGCTTAAAAAGTAAACGTAATTTTTCTGCGTATTTCTTTGATTATTATTAATGCTCTAAGGCGTATTTACATGTAGGTACAGAATTTAATTCTGCCTGCATTCCATTTTGTTTTTGTAATTTGTCTGATTTGTAACCAAAATCTGTATTTCTGGCAGTCTCTAGCTAAAATTATGTACCTTGACCTCACAAGTGATTCATATAGTTGGTTGATCAGCATTATCATAGATGCAGGATATATGTACCGAAAACGGTTAATGCTGATAACTTGCACCTAAAATAAAGTCCGCTTCACCATTGAACTTAATTTGAATCTTATAGCTGGAGAATTAATAAAGAAGATTGCACCCGACGAGCCCGCTGTTGTAACGTTTTATTTATGGCAAAATTCGATTAACTACTTGATTAGCTTGTCCAATCGGTACAATAAAATAACGGTTCTTTACTTAGACTTTGTGATGTGAATTTAATAAAAATAAACTTGACCATCCCACTAATATTATAAATGTGACAGTTTGGATGGATGGATGGATGTTTGTTACTTTTTCACGCAAAAACGGCTAAACGAATTTTGATGAAACTTGGCACATCCGGGAAAAGATAACATCCCACAGGAACGCGGGTGAAGCCGCAGTGGACAGCTAGTACTATATATCATTCTGTTTTATTTTTTGTTCTTGTAAACGTTTGGAGGTACTATATAAACGCAAAATGATATCTGTCTGTCAGCTGAACGGATTCAGATAAAATTATGTATAACTTGAAGTCTGTGAAAAAAGCATCACAAATGGCAAACAAAAAATCCACGTAGATACAGTCGCAGGCAAAAGCTAGTTAATTTATAATTCCTCTATTGTTTATGTTCCTCTATTGTCTAAACAGTTAAACAGTCTAATTAATTCTATTCTTTGATCTCAGAGCTAAATAATACCTTTGGGAATTAATCTTGAGCCTTCCCAGTCTAGGTCTTGATAATTATTTCTAAAACCTCTAATGAAGCACCCTTTTTAATATTAAAAAAAAAGTCTTAAGGAACAAAATTATTCTGTAATAGGTACCCAACAATGTACTATTATTTCACTTTTCGTCATTAAGTCTAACGTAAAATTTTAAGTAAAAGAATATTATGGCCGACCAAATTGGCGAATGTAAACGTAGCTATAAAGAAACGCTTCACCCCGCGTTAATAAAAAGGCGATAATAGAACAATATTATTTGGATAAGATATTCAAAGGCGAATTATCTTAAATTGTTTTAGCTTCCTCGGAGGGAGGCGGTGAATTAAATTCCATAAAATTGCAGAACCCTCGAAGCGTTACGATATCCTGCGGAAATGGTAGCTCCAAAAAGAGGGGAATTATTAAATTGGGAGACTTTTTCAGGACTATAAAGCAGTAGAAAACGTATACATCTTTATCATATTTCTGGCAGATTTCTTGGCACGGAAGTTGACCTTAACCAACATGCCACAAGTCGATTCACATAAAGGACAAACACCTGTGTGCATAAATGTCTGTTTCTTTTGAAGATTAAAATATACGAGGAGGTTGATCGGTAGATAAAATGCATATCAGAATCTGACAAAATACAAAAATCTCACCTACCATGTCTCAGGCAAAATAAACACAATTAATCATTTAAATCTTAGAAATGTTGACATAAATCGTTTTAATGTAGCTACCAATCCTACAGTATATTCCAAAAATGTTTGTTCCAGAATATTTGTAATGTTGTGTGTTGTCGCGAATAAATAAATGAATAAATGTATTTTCTTTCTTTAATATGAACATCTTAAATTAAGTAAGCTTCATCAAAATATGAACAAAAATACAAAATTAAATTAAGTAAATATTTTTTTATTATATTTAATAATATAACAACATAAAAAATAAATATCATATTTTTTAAGACTAAAAAATCAAACAATTCATCATTTACTAGTTAAAAATAAAAAGCAATCACTACATTAAACATGAGTAAAAGTAACAGTTTTATGTACATAATTGTATCAGTAAATTAGAGCGTATAAGAAAATTCTTAAAATAAATTCTTAATTGGCCCTTAGTCTGGAGATCCATTATTTTATGAAACCGCTTATATTTAATGGCGTTTTAGAGAAAGAAAAAATTAATGTGTACTCATTAATTAATTATAAATGAACCTTATGAAGGCCTGTGTACCTATAATAATTTAACGAAATCCATTAAAAACTGACGTCCTACATCCGAGAAGCCTTTTCTCTTTCTAAATACTGCGAAATTTAAAAAAAAAATTTATTAATTTCAATGTAGGTTACTTCGTCTAAGCAGAAATACTCTAATAAACCAAGTGGGACGCACCAGTGTAGATGCAGCCGAAGGACCAACGACCAGGCGACAGTCACTGGAAGCCGCTGGGTGCAGACCTCAAGACCTGTGCACATCTATGGAGAAGGAATATTTGCCACTGTACACATTTATAAGCTGAAGATAATGCTACATTACAAGGTAATTTTTATGTTTCAGAAAGGGCATAGGCAGATATCCCCCCCTCAATTTATTATCACTTACAAGCCATGTGAAGAAAAATAAACCATAGCACGCAGGTAGGGTAGGTGTAGTACTCGACTGGCTTGTTACCACCCACGAGATGAAAGTGTGTCACCAAGCACCTATTGGTTTGTTCTGACAGCTACACTTGAGACCATGTTTTGTTCTAAGCTTTGTGTGCTTACCATGGTAAGCGATGATGTGGCCGTTGATGGTAATCGAGTGGAAATTGCGATCAAAGACAAGCTTATCCAAAATGAAAATACCTAAAGTAACTGAGCACCTTTTTTACTTCTGGATAAGCTTGTGTTTGTTTTTTTGGTGGATAAAGGATTTACATTGTAAACTACAACTTGCTACGCTAACACTGATTAGTTACGTACTTTGGCAGAACTTTGTTCCATAAAGTCTATGATCTTGTTTCTAAAATCATAGTGATACTTACTTGCACTTCTATATTGCTGAACTGCTATGTAAAGGGCATCTTTTATTTTTGGATAACCAGCTAAAAGATCCTGCCAATCCTTTAATCTCAAATACACCAAATCAACCACCTGACAATCAATATTTTATGTAACAGAATATTTGAATGATTTCAGAATACGCAATAGATTTCGACATTTCATATAACGTAAATTACTTACCGTGCGTGTAAGATAAGAAAATTGGAACGTTGAATTTGGGAACATCCCAGCAATAACACCGAAGTATTCATTCGTGATTAGCAAAGACATTAGTTTGTTTTCACCACTAAAAGTAGATAATATTAATAATTATTTTGACAAAATACAGGTGGCAAAGATAATGCGCCAGTAAAATCTCAAAAACAATATGCAAAGTCTTAGAAAATTACCTGCTATCAACATACCACTTCTCAACTTCTCCTTCGTGTATAAAAAACATACATGGATAAATATCACCTTCTTGCACTATGTATTTTCCTTAAAAAAATGAGGAGTTGATAAAATGAACCAAAAAAGATATACAGCAGTATCTTACTTAACGTGAAACACATGGAAATACTTGAGTGGTTACTGATTTAAGGGGCATTCAGCCGTAACTTTGAAAAAAGAATATTGAGTACGATAAATTTAACTCTTAATAAAAATGTATAGTCTATTCATAGTCTTTCGACTTACCAGGGAATAGAACAATCCTTTGTAATCTAGAAACCAATTGTCTGAGGAAGAAATGTGGAAGCTGACGGAACAATGGTGGAGTATGCAGATGATACATATAGAGGGCTTCAAACAGGTCTTCGCGAAGGCATACTGGCGCTTGGTAAGCTAACTCTGGGAGCCATTGTCCTGGATTATGAAAAACAGGACTTGAAGGTACGGCTCAATATTAAATTTACTTTAAACAGAATAGGAGTCTTCTTACACAGAATAAATAAGCAATATTTAATGCCAGAACAACGGAGAAATTTTTTGTTATCTAATGTGATGATGCTGGAACTGCTCAATTCTTGGAATTATACAGAAAAAAATGTGTTTAGACAGACATCTCATAATTTCGTTCAAGAAATATCTTAGAGCTTTCAAATGCTTACCTCTTTGTCGGTTCCATAATTGCTTGGTGTATATCACTACGGACCTTAACAAAGAATGTGATAGCCCACTGTCATTCAAATATCTGACCAATTTGGACACGTCATAGTCATACTGATAGAGTTCTCGAAATTTGGTATAGATAGCGCTGATGGCCACGCTTGTCAACCAAATATCGATGAAGTAGATAAAGAAGTTTACTATAACTTTGTAATACATCTGATAGAGGGTGAGAGGAATCACCTGAAAAATAACGTGGGAGAAAATTTAAAAAAAAATCTAATCTTGATGTACTAAATCAAGGTGATGTTATAGCCCAGTGGAAGTGACGTCGCTTTCGGTGAAGGAAAACATCGTGAGAAAACTATAGCACTGTAGTAGAGTACTTTTTACTGGTTGGCTGCCACCCTCAAGGATCCGTCGCCAAGCACCTGTTCCGGCAATTGCCCTTGAGAGCAAGTTGCCTTTAAGGCAATGTAAAAGGCTAAAAATAATTAATAATACCCGGGAAAACTAATAGTAGACAGTAGTTGCATACCATTACATGACTCGCCTGATTTTTGAGACGTGTGATATAAAATAAACTTACAGAATCCATGGCAGTATGAGTGTGTATGATAACAATATAAGTTATGGCAACTATATAGTCATCTGTCCATATCTTCGGCACCACGAAATACGGTGTATACGTATTTCCATCTTTGTAGTTCTTTGTCACTCGCATGCAACCTAAAAATAATAATACTACCTAATATGTATGAAAGTTTGTTAAAGAAACTTGGCGCACAGGTAGATTATATCCTGGAATCATGTCTTATACGATTATGAAAGTCAAGGTATGTTTTTTTATGTACGGTTTTTTTATAAGGAAAATCATTGTGAGTAACTTTGCATGCTAGAGATTGTAAAAAACAATTAGCACAGAACCTATCTATTGTCTGGTAATGAAGTTGATAAAAAACTGATGTTTATTCGAAGACACCCAAGGTGATAATGGTGAATGATGGATTCCATAACTGTGATTAATGAGATTACCGTCTTTTCTCTGCTTTGGATGTGCCCACATAGAATAGTCTATGGTTATATTTACTTCTGATGGTATGTCAGTGATATTATGAACAAAAACTTTCTCGTTATTTCCTGCAAATATTTATAGAATTAAGTGTCTTTTTAATCTAATCAAATAATAATAATAATGAATGTACTTTGCTACGCTAAATTAGCTCAGTATTTTTTGTTTTGTTTTTTATGTCACAAGTGACAACGGGGCAGGCGGGTCACCTGATGGTAAGTGACAACCGTCGCCTATAGACATTGGCAATACCAGGGGATTGCTAATGTGTTGTACAAGTGCTCTCAAGTGCAATTGCCGGAACACACCAACAGGTGCTTGGCGACAGATTTTCAAAACCTGTTTTCAGTATGGCCTGCAATCAAGAGTGCGCATTCCATTTAGCGCAAGTCGTACTGCACGATTGCTAGAATAGCGTAATACACTACAATAGTCACCCTGCAAGAATACGTGAGCCAAGGATTAGAGTTTTTGAGACTTTATTTTTCCTTTAAACCTGTAATTAGAAATTCATTGATCTTACCTCTACATCCAATATAAATCCAGCCACAAGTAAAAACATGCAGAAATAAATAGATAATTAAACATTTTAATAATATCGCTGGCGTATTACTCTGCATAAAAAAACATGTTTACTGTTAAAATGATGATAATGAAACCACATAGTTCAAATATAAAAATAAATACCTTGAAACTGGTGCAGAAATAAGAATAGAAGTCAAAAAGTGATCGAAGTCTCGCCAATCTCACGAGTGAATACAGCTTGTTGTTATTAATAAAAGACAGGTATGGAACTATTAAAATAATAATATTAAGGTAAGTTTTCCAACGTTCCAACAAATGAAAACCTACGCGATGTTTCACGCAGTGGTTATCTACCACAATTAATTCCATCTAAAATAAAACATTTATTAGTTTTTTATTAAAGAACTAGTTTTCTGCTCCGTGGTTTCACCCGGCTTCCCGAAGGATCTTATCTTTTCCCGAGATAAAAGTATCCAATGTTTTATTCTAAGATATGATCTACCTGTGTGCAAAGTTTCATAAAAATCCGTTAAGCCGTTTTTGCGTGATTGATGAACAAACATACAACCATACAAACATTAACATTTACAATATTAGTAGGATAAATAATTCGGTCATACTAGATTTGACCAGAGACAGTACACGGCACCGGGAGGCGTCGATAGGTTCAACAAAATACAGAATTTAAATGTGTTAGATAGAACAACAAAATCTTGAAGATTTGTTTTTGGTTAATGTATTAATTTGTGTAAAAAGTCATAGACCAAAAGCTGTTGTTTATGATGTTAGTAATACAGTCCTGCAAGATTGTTAGTGTTTTACCAATATCATTATAACTACAGAATGTACTTATACAGGGTGGTGACGACGTAACGACATTAATTTAAACCACATATTGGGTACCACGTTAGTAGTGCGTACACCAAGTTTCATCAAATTACATTGAACGGCATAGCCACAGGAAATTATTTTCACTTTAATCATTTTAACACATGCTGTGAATTCATAACGATTACGCAACGAAGTCATTCACCTAGCTAGAGTAGCTAGACGTACCAAAATTTAGATTTACCTACATGCGTAAAACACAACCAAATAAAATGTGCGGCTCAGAAATCGTCGGTTGATGAAATTTCGACCTTATAACCATAGCGTTAAAATCATTATTAGCGCTGTGCGCGGGCGTCGATGCCTACTTGCATGAATGAAACAATACACCTACAAAGGAACCGCGGCAGCCGGTCTTTGCCTAAAACTGTGCCCGTAGTGCCTACAGGTCTTTTGAGGTCAATAGGTAATATTAATAAAGAGTGTTGTGTTTCGTTTAGATTATTTTCGGAATTAGTTTTTTTGAAAAATTAGTTTTTTGTTTATTGATGTAATACCCGATTTAATTATCACAAAGTATTTTGATTGACTAGTAGTGATCGTGTTTTAATTTAATGTCGTTACGTCGTCACCATCCTGTATACGTATAGCTTACCGTATAAAACTCCATCAACAAATTAGTCAAGTACACAATATCGGAAGCAATCAAACACCAGTACAACTCGTACGTAGACTCCGAAGGGAGGGTGATGATAATAAGGCCTACAGTGACGGAAAATATCGGTTCAATAAGCCACACGAAATACAGCCACTTCGAGTACCATGTGCCATCACGTGCTTCCATTGGACTTGACATACACTGAAAACCAAAGGAAATGTAGAGTAGGTATCCTATCTAATAAGAAAAAAAATCTATGAACATTGTTTTTTTTTTATTTCACTTAATTTGGTAAGAAATTTTAGATTTCTATCCAGGATATACATTTGTGTGCATGAACATGTTTTTTTGTCCTCGTTCTCGGTGTAATAATCTATTTAAAAAAATAGTAGGTACTACAAGTTCTGTTTAGTTTAGAATCAGGTAGCCGTGTGTGAAAAAGTCTCAGGACATTTATTTATTTATGTTTGCATTTTTATACGGTAAATAAATGGTTGTCAGCCAAACATTAGTTACAGATTTCGTAAAATTTTTGCAATCCAAAGTTTAGTTTGGCTATTTCTTAAAAATACACTAATATTATAATACTTTATTATTACGAGTACAAAGCCTATCGGCTAACCCGTGTGATAAAATCTATTACATCCATGCCACATAGCGGTTCTCTGGGCACGGAAACAAGTTTAGTAACCCCCAATCCCACCTGCATCATAAACATCCAAACAACTTACTGGTAGTTGGATAGTTTTGTCCCCCCGTAAAATATATTGAACAGTTTCATATGGATCTTCAACTATAGGAGTTTCTGTAGCCATATAATCAAATTCAGATTGTGGATTATGTGCGATGATGTCTCTAACCTGGAAATTTTCACTCATTAGAATTATGAATTAACCAATATAAGAGTAGCCTCAGTTGTATTAGATTGTAGAATATACGAGTGAAATATATGTGCTTCCTTTTTTTTTTTTAAGTGTAGCCAAAAGTTTTGTGAACATTAAAGAAAAATAGTTAAAATCAAAAATGATCAAATAATTTGCGCTAAGCTTTGGCGCTTTCTAGTAAAAAGCTATTATTTAAATTATATAATTTTTTACAAACTCATTATCAAGTTACAGTTCATACCGAATTATTAATGATTTCTTGAAATTTTTTGATATTAATTTGAAGTAAATCAACGGAATCTTCAGCGATCGCTGATACGCAAACAGGTCGTGGAGAGATACCGTCCAATTGGCCAAATATTCCACCCTGTCAAAGATTATTGAGAATTTTAGAAATTGATCAGTGCCGGAATATCTACATCACAGGGGTAGCAAATGCTAAGAAGATGCTATCAAGTCACCCGTACCTATCTTTGTTTATTAGACGGCATTGTACCTGTTAATGTTTCGGGTTGATGATTGTTAAAAAGTGTAGATGTAAGATGATTTAACTTGAATATAATGATGAAAAGAAGCTACCAGCAATTGACATTAGAAAATTATTTATGAATAATGGTACTTAATAATGAGCGCACGATCGCAGCGAGTGATGATAACTCGAATGACGGACTTCGTACCCGCTCGGTGATCTTCGGCTTCCCACAAGTCTCTGGAGGCTTGCTTGGATCCTCAAAATACCTAAATCTCCTACAACCAAAACCCAGTAACCTTTGTTAGTACAGCCAATCTCTCTCCGTTTCTGCTCAAAATAACTTTGCCTCGGTGCACCACAAAGACCGACGTTCCTAAGTCCATTTCTCTAGTGATTTCCTCTCCGGGTAGAAAATATATTTGGTCACTTACGCTTGCTAATTTACGTTCTAATGACTCACCGCCTTTGAGTAACGTATTCATTGCTTTCAAAGTTCTGAAAAATACCATTAAGTATAGAGGACATCCAATAAGCTTAATTATTGATGATAAATTAATTGACTCACTTTCTAAACAAATAATGACCCAAATCCTGTCTGAATACGACACCGATTCGCGCGTTTGTTAAATGGTGTATATTAACGCCTTTATTTCTGTTAGATACAATTATAGTTCAATAAGATTACAGGTAGGTATATCAAGTAAAATACTAACGTGATTGTATCAAATGATTTGATCAAATCAGCTTTATAAATGTCCTGGGATATTTTGGTACCATTTTAGGCCTACGTAGGTACATAATTAGGTCTACGTAGAATTCGTTTATTGCGTGTTTCTAAATTCTACTATTTCACCCAGAGTTGATATAAAAAAGTAGCTGTCCTTCCCCGGGGTTTAAGGTATGCTCGCTCACACCAAATTTCATACAAATCAGTTCAGCCGTTTTGACGTAGAAATAAGCACACAGACAGACGGTTACTTTCACATTAATAATATTAGTATAGAGTCTGAATAATTGACTAGGTATATCACAGGTTTTTACTTGAGTTGATGCCTCAAGTAAAAACCTGTGATATTAGGCTTATTCTTTTACTGAGCCCAATTATTGTAAAACTTTTAACATAAATTTTTTACACAAATCCATTCAGCTGTGATTAAATTATGTACATACAAATATTGAAAAATACATTAAATAGACACATTCCTTTTCATTGCGTAGTCGGGTAAAAATATTAAAGATTAGAAAAAAATATCTACATCTTATTTTATTTCATTCAATATTTTCCTAATTTCAAAGATTTTTACGTCAGGCTTTAAATGTATCATCTAAAAACTTCCACCATGTATAACTTGCCTTATCCACCAGTATCTGAAATGTGCAATGGCTCTATTAATGAGCTTTGTGTCTGCTCTCTCTGCTTGAAGAAACTTCCTGAGCTGACTGACGCTATGACGGAACACAGAGTTACCTCTTGAAGTCAGTACTAGAAGAGCGACGGAATAACAAAAAACAAACCTAGAAATAATAATTGTAATTAACTATAACCCTGACTTCGCACGGATAGCAGAACATTTACGCCTACATCAATCGTAGTGTATCAGGATATTATTTCCCTATTGCTTACAGTCGGCATGGTATCCCGTAATTTTCAACAATTATGGTCGTATTTCAGTCAATTTAAACAAAACTTTAATTAATTATTACTAAATCCTTCCGCATGAATCACTTCGTCCATCGGTGAAAGAAAAATCCGTTTTTAATTTATGATGACCCTAAGCGCACAAGCGATATCAAGCCTTTAAATTTAAGGTCTTTTCCTCCTAACGTGTGTTCTACCACTTGTACAATCGGCAGTGTTCCGAGGAATTGTTTGATCTACCATCACACCGCTCGCCGTCAACAAAGAGTTCATCCTCACACCTTGGAACCAATTTGGTCGCGTACTACAGTTTGAGAAACGTTTTCTCCCGCACACGATCATGTTGTGGATTGAGCTCCCTGTAAAAGCTTTTCCTAGAGTTTTAGTGGAGTTCTTCAAAAGAGGAGTCGGAACGTTTATGCAAGGTCGGCAACGTGCTTGAGAAGCCTCTGGTGTTGCAAGCGTCCATAAGCTACGGTAACCGCTTACCATCAGGAGGGCCATAAGTTTGTTTACCCCCGTGGTATAAAAAAGACCGACGTGGCGGTGTTACTTTGATTTATACTATGTAAGGTTAAATTAAATACATCATTACACTCAGACTCAGGACAAACAGATATTCATGCACCCAAATCTCTGTCCTGGATAGGAATCGAACCCACGACCTGTGGCGTGACAGGTAGTGTATTTATCCAACCACGTCAACTGGCTCTTAGTTTTTAATATCAAAATTGGACTTCAATGTGAATGATTATAATAACATTAATCTAACCAATATAATATTCCCAAGAAGAATAGTGCGATTCCAACACCAAGATCATTGCGATCAATTTTAAATCTTCCCAAATTAAATTTCATCATACCGCATTGCGCGAAGTTAAGGCTTTGTATGAATAGCTGAAAGCAAAATAAACAAGAGATTCAACAAAAATAAATCATTGAAATATCGTCCACCAAGTCTTAGATTAATCTATAGACATAATATGTATAAAAAGAGAAGCCTGAACGTTTGGACCCAGAAAGCTGTTTTTTTACACAGGTGTTGTTTTTAAGACGTAGATGAGGAATAAAAAAGTATTTTGCAGAATTCTTCCTTATTGGGGTAAAACGCCGGTAACGACCTGTTTGTTTGTAACGTAGGTTAGGTAGTATGCACGGTGGTAGGGTACTTTGTAGTAACCGACTGGCTGGCTACCACCCTCAAGTTGAAAATTGTCGCCAAGGACCTATCAGTATGTTCTGACAGCTGCACTTGAGAGACAGCAGCAATCTAAATATCCACACAATCTTTCACACCGTTAGTATAATAGGGTTGTGTCCTAAAAAAATCTATTTAGTCCGTCTGTTAGATTACCAAAAAATATTGGACACGTATTTTTTAATTTGTTCCGTAAACGAAAAATGACGAGGATACAGTGCGTTGAAATTTCGCGTGACGTCACACCGTGGTACAAATTTTACCACGAATTGACGTCACAAGCCCCCACTCCTATACTTTGATGCGCTATAACTTTGTATATTTTTATTGATTTGATAAAGCAAAAAATACGTGTCCAATATTTTTTGATAATCTCACCGACGGACTAATTAGAATTCATTTTTATTGACCCAGGATACTACCCTATTATAGGTAAGTGGATTAAGAAAAGCCCAATTGGGAATGCTATAAGTAATTACCATAGTTCTGTTATAACTGAACATCAGAGTGATGAAATAAATAAGTTAAACTTACAATATGCAATTGCTTGTGCGTAAGGTATCGATCCATTTTTATAAAATCCGGCACCCAACAGGTGTTAAATCTTTCGATGGTAATCAATTCCCTTTTTCCATCAATCGTGAAACTCACGCAGTGGCTGATGAAATAATGACAGACTCCGAGCACGATCAGGTATGTAACCAAATGCCATTTTAAAATCTGTTGAAGATATAAAGAAATAAAACGAGTAATAAAGCAATTTCGCTCTGCGATATGATTTTGACAGCATTATTCGATGTTCGTTGCGATCCTGGGCCACTAGGACCATGAACTATCACAACGGAGTTGTAAAAGCTATATAAGTAAACTGCTATCCCACTAATATTATAAATGTGAAAGTTTGGATGGATGGATGGAAGTTTGTTACTCAATTTCGCTAGAACGGCTGAACGGATATAGATGAAATTTGGCACAGAGATAGATTATAGTCTGGAATAGCAAATATGCTACTTTTTATCCCGGGAAAAGATAAGATCCCTCGAGAACGCAGGTGAAACCGCGGGGGACAGCTAGTTTAAAAATAAAAATATTTATGTAGTATGAAGAATAAAAGGTACTTACTGTAATAAAAACAAAGTTTATAGTAGGCAAATCGGCCACATAATTGAAATATCCAATGAGAATATACAAGTGGGCAAATTTGCTAAAGGTATTTATAAGCAATGCTGTGTCTGTCGTGATTGTCTCATTGACGAGTGCACGTATAATTTCGCACCAAGATAAAGCACCAATTATATCCATGATAAAACCACCAGTCATATAGTGTTTCATACACATTCGTTTATCAGTTATTAATATGCCTCTATCGTCATAGTAACAAAGCTGCAATTTTTATTACATTAAAATAATTCACGTAATGATCATTTTGTTGGGGATAGATTTTCTATTTAAGAGTAGGTGCTAAGATTTCTTCACGATATTTCCTTCATCGAAAGTATTTGTATATGTAAAAGGATAAACATATCTTACAAATATCTTCACGATAATATCAATCCATGCAATGCCATCACAAAAACACCCAACCATAGTTAAAGGCCACATAATAACAGCTCCACTTCCACCTAAAAAAATCAAACAATAAATGCTCCTGAGGCCGACAGCCACTTTCGATTAAATTAATTATTTCAGGAATAATCTATCTTTTTATATTACTTATCTTTATAACATGTATTTTAGATTAAAATCACATCATAATTAAGTACTAAAATACAGGAATATTGTGTATTTTTATAGAATACGGGGCGGAATTGTAATGGCGAATATTTTTTACGCGCCGACTATTGTACGATGCCAGACAGTGGAAAAATTGCCAATTGTAACCACTTAAACGTTTCATACCTTGTAAAGACGCACAACCAATAGATACAATTACTGTGATAGCTCTAAACATCATCCAATACCGCATAAAACTGAAATAATAATGGAGACTGAATGTAATTATAAACTTTGACAGATTCTTTTAATAAAACTTGAAGCTATTTATTATCACAGAACAACATGGTTGTTTCAAACAATCTTACCATGTATCGGGGTCTTCCCAAATATGGGATTCAAAGAGTGTTGCATTTGGCGCACTTTCGTTCCTCATTTTAACGTTTTCAGTTACTGACCTAGACACTCCTGCGTGAAATATACGATCGCTTATACTATTATGGTGCTGTAAAAGAAATATATTTTTAATACATGTTAATAACAACTTTATCCACTAAAGACAACCTGTTGTTTATAAACACTAGTTTAACAAATTATGCATACATCTCTATGTTTCTTTATGTAATCTTCAAACACCTTATCAAATTGTGGTGCAAACTCTTGAATAGCTGTCTGAAAATAAGCCCATTCGCTAGGATAGCGCTTAATAATGGCATAAAAGTCATGTATTTTTATATAAAGAATCTGCAATAAATTTAAACACATAAAAATAGCTATTTTTACCTGATTTGAACAACTCTGAATAACTTTGAATGAATTATTTATCGAGCTGCATTTTTGGGTTATGTCCAAAACATAAACTCACAACTTAGTTATGGATTCATTTTCAGTGACTACAAGCAGACTTAACGGTTATGGTAAAAAAAAACATATAATATGCCTACTTAATTAAAATTATATTTTCACTTACTTCACAATCAGTACAAGAAGTGTAAGACCGAAGTGACACTTTGCCAAAAAATACTGTGCTAAAGGATAGCATATGGCCGGGGTTGTAGATACATTTTAACTGTTTCCCTTCTTCTTTCTGACATTCATACATAATATGGCCCTATGATGGAAATATACACTATGTTTAGAAATAAATATTAACATTACACTAACGGATTAATTATACACAAGCTGTCCCCCGTGTTCCTGATGGATATTATCTTTTTCCGGAATAATAAATACATATCCTTCTTCAAGGTCCCATCTACTGTTATCTCTATACCAAAATTAATGTAAATTGGTTCAGCGGTTTAAGCGAGAAAAGGTAACAGACCGACTTTATAATATATTTATAATATAATACATATATATAGTAGGGATTAAGGACTAGTAAGGATAGATATACAAAATTCAATCGACTGATGGCAAAGCTCAAACTTATAGGTACCTACTTAGTGTAGTTGGATCAGTAATAAATAATAGAAATCTGATTTAATCTATTGTTTATTCTTAATTAAAAAGTACTCAAAATTATTAATAATGATAATTGGTAATACATACTTGTACAATCCATGTAACATTCTTGGAATGAACACCGAATAGGAACACACTGGCGTTTTTGGGCAATATCAAAAATTTTGCGGTATAAGCAAGTTCCCTGATGAGCGCTCGTTCAGCATTTGCAAATGCCTTAGATTCACTAATAATCTTCTCCGCTACTTCACCCTGAACCTTCCAGTATATATCATAAGGTTCATCTTTTAACATATTGGGGTGAATCACATCAACTCCTTGATAATGCTTCCAGTGGCATACCAAATAACTATCTAGCCGTCTAAGTAAATCATGATGAATCTTGTAATAATTATAGTACTTTTTTAGATTTGATACAAAAATATTATAGTGTATGATGTTTGTATACTTTGTATATAATGCAGCGATGAATGAAGCTCGACAGTACAAACGTATCAAATATCCCAAATAGCAAATACTACTTCCTATGTAGTTATCAGTTAAAGTTTGAGGTAAATACTCAGCGAACATCAGTTTAAACGTCCAAGTTATAACAAGGGAAACAATGTTTGAATTGTCAAGTTCACATTTTGTAGACATATTATTAGGTAAACAGTGCTTTACCCCAAAAAAATAAGACGAGGTCATTTGAGGAACATGACGAATAAGCATGTATATAAAATATCCCGATATATACACAAAAGAGAAGTGGATTAAACATATCTTGTAACAGACGTTTATCAATGGATTCTTCTTAAGACTCCAAGCAGCAAGGTCACCAGTAAAAAGGATATATATTTTAATAAGCCTGTTAAATTGAACCAAATAATACATTTCCGGTTTTCCAATTATTATTACAATTTCTTCCAACGAAACGGCAGCAAGTACGTCTAATAAAAAATAAAAACTCTTAAAACGTGCAAACATAACAGTAGAAAAGTTATCTCTCACATTTTCTTGTTTTGTAACCGATGTTAAGAGTGAAACGCAAATATCACAAGCATATGTCAATTCTGTCCAAATCTTGAAGAATCGGAACCATGGGGCATTGTTTCTACTCGAGATGTTCGGTGGGTATAATAAAAGTACGAGAAAAACGTTGCATGTAACAATTTTCTGCCATACAATAACGAAACTGGAGGTTGGTAATAATATCCATGGAAATTTTATATTAGCAAATAGAGATGTAGTTTTTAATTGTTCATCTGTACATAGAACTAATTGCCCTATATATTTAGCACAATGATAATCAGACTCTTCGGGTGGCAATTCACATCTGATCTTTTCTTTTTTAGAAGAAGTCTTTTTCCAGTTAGCTAGATAGTGGGCTATTTCCCACCAACGCTTTTTGACCCACGCCACACCTTCATCATCAGCTCGATCTAGACCTCGAACATGCTTTTTACAAGCGTATAATGATTGCGCATGTTCAAGTCTCTCGTTTACCGAACTCATGATATTAATGCGATCATTTGGATATTTATACATAGCTGTCAAAATACTTTGTCGGGATACAATGAATACTTCACAGTATGTCAAGCAGCGAACTAACATTTTTCGCTTTATAGGAGGTATGATGAAACTTATGTCCCCAAAAATAGTTCCACTCGTGAAAGAAAGTAAAGGGGTAATACCGTCATCGGCAGACATAAGTTGTGCAACACCAGATCTAAGGTAAAATAGGTTTGAATGACAATGGGGTCCACCAAATAATTTTTCTCCCGGCAATTTGTAATCTAAACGAATTTGCTCGCAAAGCCATCTCTGAAATGGCGTAGAAGTATTTCTTAGAGACGGACTATGATAAAAGACAGGCCACACTAAGTCCTGTCTCAAAACCAGTCTTATATATCTGGGTAATCCGGTTATAATATCAGGTATACAAGTAATTCCACCTCGTTTTTTCCACATTAAATTATAAAATTTATTTACGTTAACATGTGCTGTAGGTGATGGGTTCCTTCTTTTAGTTTCACCAACAATTTTTTTAACGTGAGGATAGATATTAAATATTTTCTTATACCTCAAAAGTCCTTCAGCGAATAATTTGGGTAAAACTACAAAAATTGTCAACGTGTAACCAAGACACATCATGAAAGTAATAACTAGGAACTCCATACGCGTTGATGGTTTAGTTTCATCTAGTGCTTCGTTAATAGTTAATGAAATAACTAATAATGCGCCGAAAACGTATGTCGTGTAGTTCTCATCAGTTTCATTTAGCTGTAAATTAGATAAACTAAATTAATGAAGGATATCTTTTTATTTACTTAACTTCTCTATCTTAAATACCTACCTCTATCTCTTAAAAAAGCTATTTTCGAATACTAATTTTATTACTAAATTTATTATTTGTTTCTACCTTAGCCGTAACAAAATGTCTCCAATCATACATAGTAGTCCCGCAATGTTCACAGAGTCCATGCTTGGTGAGAAGCAGCCAAAAACAAGTAACGCAGTTGATACAGATGGCCAACATTATTGTAAACCCAATCACAAGATACCAGAAAGAATGTGTTGTCACCAAAGAGAAGTAATCGACCACTCTGTAGATACTGCACAAATAATCAAACAAAAATCACTCTTAAGGGGAAATACTGAAGCATCAAAGTTAAGTTGTGATTTGACACTTTATTTTATAAGATAGGGTCTCAAGAATTTTAGTTCTTAATCTAAAATAAGGTTTTTGTATTTGGACATTTAAATAACGTCACTAAAATCACTCACATTACAAATTCAGAGAAGGCAAATATATTAGGCCACAGTTGAGCAGGTGAACAAATATCTGAAGCAACCAAGCGGAAAAATGGCACTAAGGAAATTATGTCTAGGAGGAGCAGGAAGGCAGGTTTTGGCATATATTCTCTTCTCATAGCTGTCTCAGTCACTTGCCTGAAATTAATTAAAATCAATGTTTCATTTAGAGCTAATGGCATTATTTCATATATCAATGACTTCTCTCAAGTAAGTATTCTACTTCCTCATAACCTCTATCTATAGCGGTATATATAAAAGGCAATCATTACTGACTGACTGAAATTCAGCATGCAGATAGTTATTATGACGTGGGATACCTACGTCATAAGGCTATGAAAGGGTTTTCCAAAATTCACCCCCTAAGGAGATGAAACGGGGGTCCAAAGTTTGTATGCAGAAACGGAATCGCGGGTGAAACCGCGGGACGGAAAGCTAGTTTATATATAAAAGCGAAATGCCACTCGCTGATTAATCACGAAATTTCGGAAAGTATAAATGCAACAAACTTAACAACAGGATTCCTATTAGGGAGTAGGTATCCCGCAAAAAAGGATTTTTAAATACTCAAGCCCTAAAGAAAAGTTTTCCTCAGGAACGCAGGTAAAACCGCGCGGGGCAGCTAGTATAATTAATATTACTAGTACATATTGATGTTGCTCAATCATACTGAAACGGCTGGGTCTTTGGCAGTACCGAGGATTAAAATAACGTAGAATCCGACTAATATTGTAAATGTGAAAGTTTGTATGTTTTTTGCTCAATCACGCAAAAACAACTGAACGGATTTTTATGAAATTTAGCAAACAGATAGGTACCTTATATAGGATAAGGATTTCCACTAAGAAAGGGTTTCCTCTGGAACGCGGGTGAAACCGCGGACGACAACTAATATTTTTATATGCCCAATAGTTCGTAGTAAATCATCATAGTTCATAGTACTATAATTTAGGGGCCAATACAAAATTACCTTTTTAATACAGTTGCTCAAAAACTGGTGTATTACAGGGACGTATAGCGTTCGGGATGTGGGCTATTACATACTAGTGCTTTTTTTTACCTTTACCGAACTCGTGCGTTCTCTTTCCCAACTGTCAAAATAATGTCTATTAAAAATAAAAACCAACCATGAAGTTTTTACTAAAGAGTTTTTGTGATTCATACAAATACGTATTTTTCTAAAAAGAAGCTACTAATTTATTTCAATATCAGATTTAATGATTTAATTGAATGAGTTAGGTTAGGTTTCATTTCATTTCATCTCATTAAATTTCATTTTCATTTCATATCAATAAAAAACATATACTGAAGACTAAGCTGTATGGATAGTTCCCTTTGGGTGAAGAAAAAAAAACTCTGCTTATATTCTACGGTTGGCGCCATTTTCCAGAAATTTTCTTTGCGAGTTTAGTTGTTTGTTGCACAAAATGAGTAATTCCGACCCTATTTTTTTTAAATTAACACCACCGGAATCACTATAATTGCACAAACATTGTATGACAAATATACATGAGCAATCATACGAAATTAATAATAGTTTGTCTCAAACAGTAAATATGCAACCTAAAACTTCCCCAGTAAGTTTAAAAAACTGTACCAATTTCAATGTACATGTGTACTATAACTTTTATAAGAAATAAATTATTAGTTAGTTGAGTTTAGTGTTTTTATTATTTTATTAAATTGCTTCATTTTTTCGCAACTGTATTAAAAATAGTCGTTCAGTACACTTGCGGAACCGTCATTGCAACTTGTTCCGACTGTCAACCCTCGCCTTCGGCTGCGCCTCGGCTCGGGTAGACATTTGTCGGAACTCTTTGCAATGACAGCCTTTCCGCACTTGTAATGAAATATACTATTTCATTCAAGTTTAAATTAAGATGATAACAAATAAAATTGATCTTACCTATGTACTATATGAAGAAATGTATCAATTCCGTATATCGTATCGCAGCAATACCAATAGAAATATTTGATATACGACAGATACATGTTATATTCCATTAGATCCCAACAATAAATAATAGGGTAAACTGACTGAATTGGGCCCTGGAAATATTCTTTTACTTTTCATTGTTATCGGCTATAAGGTTGTTATGGGAAATAATGATTTAAAAAAAGGCCCCCGACATGACAAGAAGCAGGAACTCGGTAATTGTTTTGATTTCATATTATTAAAATTATATTTAAAAGTACAATAACATAATAATTAATGCATAATAAAAACAATTGTATGCTGAACAATTTTTAGTAGTTATAGGATCAATTTGGAGATCGGTAATATAAAATTTTTGCCGGAGTCTTCACAGTTTAAGTGTATTCCGAACCAGTATTAGAGTCAATTTTAACGTTTATAAGTGTCTTACCAGGGCCTAACTGAAAAAATGAGTTTGAGTTTCAATTGGACTTACCAAAATACTCTTAATAATGACACTGAACAAAACAATTAGCCTAAAAACATCGTGGAATGGTAAAAAAATTAGGTTACTCCACCGGATTTGAGCTTCATTAGTCAAATCATCATCTGGGTCACTATCATACTTCTCTTGAGGTTTACTGGGCTGTGTTACCATTGTTCTTTATTTTTAATGACAAAAATATCTGTACTATTATTTAATCACGATCTTGAAATCTCGTTAAAAATATTTCATGACAACGCAGTCGACTGACCTTATAATAAATATCAATTAAAATGACGTAATGTAAAAAGTATGACGTTTGTAAAACGAATGTTTAACTTCTTAATCAAATGCTAGAAAAGAGGTAGCATAAAAAAAGTATCACAATCAAAGTTGGAATAGAATCCCCTGGATTGGCTTAAGTTATATGTTTATTAAATTAATCAGAGTCAAAGTATTCATTATTACAAGTCACAACTAACGCTTTTACATATTAAACTACAGATTAGACACGTTTCGTGCGTAATCCTTTACACGAGGAAACGTAGTAAATATACCTATTTAGTAACAACCCTCTGAACAAAGCCTTGTATTACGAGATGAAATGGTGCGGGTTGCCAAGAGTGATTTGCAAAATACTCTTACAGCCAGAACATTCCGTAATGAGCACTAATGTTCCATCCATTTAATTAAGATAATGCATGCTCGGCTTTTAATGGTCGTGGCTATATCGCGAACCAAAAGCAAACTAGAAATTCTCCCTTTTTAAGAACAGAAATAGCTTATAAGAAATTTCTGTTTTGGTATAAAATTAAATGAAACGCATTACTATAAAGAAAAAACAAATTAAATAACAAACACCAACTTTATAATGCTAAGATTACAACAACATTCCAAAATATACCAAGTATTTAATGTTCTTACTCATTTACACCATGTCTTTAATCATTTACAGTAGTGTAGAATCAAGCAAAACCTCATGAACTTGCAAATGTTCAGGTGTGTTTAAAATCAACTTTACTAATCTTGCCACATCTTTTATCTTTAATCTTGGCTCTTTAGAGTTCGGTTCTTCGATACATTCAATATTACCGCACGCTATATTGGTAACTTTAATATTCGCCTTTAAATATCTAAACTCGTGTCTCAATATTTCATTTACAGACGTTATAGCTGTTTTTGATGCAATAAAAACATTTTTTTTAGATTCTTCAGGAATTTGATAAGCACATAAGTCATTTATATTGATTATGTGTCCTTTTGTTTTTCTGTCTATCATTGATCCAGCTGCTAGTCTAGTGCATGCCACTAAAGCATAAATATTGACATCTATAATTCTTCTAATTTTTTCCAAATCTCCATTGACGATATGACAATCAATATTACAATATGCATTATTAATCAAAACGTCTACTCCTTTGTAGTTTTCGATAATATTTTTGAAGACATTTTCTAAATAATGGACATTTGTTATATCACACTTGTACAGCACAACTTTACCTGAGATTGTATTAGCAGTAATATGTTTAAGTTTTCCTGTTGTATTATTTATAATAGCGTCTGTTTTTGCAAAACCAATGGCGAGCATTCCTGCTTTAGCTAGTTGTTCTAAAATATTGATTCCTACTTCGTCATTACAGTCAGTAATAACAGCAACTTTATTTTCCCAAATCTTCATTATTATTTCTTGTTATTAGTACTGACAGCTAGATGCTACTACTATCAAATGAATACTTAATATAAGCCCACTATATTTTTATATCTCCAGATTGTCATCGTTTCAAGGTTAATTATAGTATAATTTTATGACAGATATTGTAGAGATAGATGCATTATTATAGATTATTTAAAATACATGTTTGTTTGTTTGTTTAGCTGGGCTGTTTCCGCACTTAGCATCTTGAGTGGGCAATTTTAAGTTATGTATCACATAGCGTAACGAGAATTTAATGTTCATGCTATAGTTGAATCTGTATTTAATCTCAAGATTTTCTGTGGGAATATTAGATAAAATACAAAGATGTAGGATATTTAAAAAATACAATGTTTTTACCTATCAATCGTCATGATATCCTAAACCGTACTCAAATGTTTTACGGTTCCGTGGAATAGGAAATAAAATATATATAAAACGTTTTATTTTCTTCAAACTCGTTAGTTTAGTTATCCCGTTGGATATACCAACTAAATGTCGTAAAACTAACTTTCTCTACCAAACTACAAGACTAAGCAAGTAAGCTACAATTTAACTTATGACCATTCAGCAGACAGTAATTACATTGAATGAAACTACTCGTTTTTGTATTTTGAGTTAATCCAAGAAAACATTCCATAATAATAATATATAACAAATACATAAAGAATGTTAATTGTTACAATACCTACTATCAAAGTGCATCCAAGGTTGAAGTAAGTTTAGCAATAGCCGGTTTTGTTATATTTAGATCGAAGTGAAAAAGTTACATTAGTGTCATTGAAAACCGTAATTAACCAGATTATTTCACAAAAAACGACGCGAAAGATAATATAGGGGAAATGAAGGCAAAACGGCACAGGAAGGTAAAACGGAACTCTCTTCTATCAGATCTTTCATATCCCTAACTTCGTGGTCCACTGAATAAGGTAAAGAGATTTTTATAATGATGTCAATCTTTAAGTCTATTTTACCTTCACATGCGGGCAGAACGGGCCAAAAACGGAAATCATTGCATATTTTATCATTACTGTGATTTAATTTTGATCATAATCTGATTAATAGATATGATACACTATTACATCCTTATTTTGAAAATAAAGCTATTGAATATTTTTTTGTTTTTTCCTTAAGTGTCGCGTTTTGCCTTCCTTTCCCCTACAACAAAGAATTACATTTTCCATATAATTAATACCTACGCCTTCTTAATATGAAATATATTTAAAAAGGAAAGCCACTTTCAACCAGCGTCGTTGGTACTAGTTTTATTAAAAAACAATTATAACATAGGTATTTATTAATTTAAATTCAATTATAAGGTACCCGATAATTATAATCGATAACAAACATATAGAAATCATGAAACAGCCGTAATTATTCTATGAGTTAATCTAAATATAGATAATTTAGACTCGACTCTAATCAGATATTTTTACCGGTTTTTAGCTCTAGTTGGATTACAATGCAACTAATAAATTTCATGTAAAGCATGAAAGATAACTTCGTTGACTTGAATACTGCGTGGTGCTGCCAGTATCATAAGAACAACAATAGATACATCTTTTGTGGTTAGATGAGGATTTTGATCAAAAAACTCTTCATTCAGGAATTTTATGCCAGCAGTCTTGAATATACCAGTACGGACAATACCAGGCGATATACTAGTCACCTTGATGTTACGGTTTAACGATTTAAATTCATTCTTAAGAAGCGTATTCAAAATTGTCATGGTCCTTTTAGAAGCAATGTACATATTCATTTTTGGTTCGGCAAAAGGAGGCATATAATGTCCACAAATGCTATTGATATTTATTATTTGACCAGGACAATCTTTTTTGGTCATAGATTCGATAGCAAAACGTGTGCATGCTATTAGTCCATAGATATTAACATCAATTACATCTTTCATATCTTGTATATTCCCAGTACTTATGAGTCCCTCTTTTCCTATGGCAGCGTTATTTATCAATACATCAACACCACCATATGCAGATACGATGCCATCAAAAGCATTTTTCAGATCATTGTCTTCAGAAACATCACATTTGCAAGGTATTAATTGACCTTTTACAGGACCCCAGTCTGCCATTTTATCAAGCATTTGAGCAACTCTTTCTTCCGTAGATTCAAAGCCAATAACAATCATTCCAGCTTTGACCAAATCTTCAGTAATTTGTGCACCAATACCGTGACAAGCCCCAGTAACAATTGCAACTTTGTTTTTCCAAAACTCCATATTTTTAAAGATGTTTTTCAAGCCAATATAGGTGACTATATGCAAGGCGTACTAAAGTTGCTAATATAGTGTTAGCGAAGTAATCACGATAACATCGAAATTGCTGATTTGCGTGAAGGAAATTGACATTAAATTTGCTCACTGGTATTTTTTATACAAAGTTTACCTTCATCATAGATTTTGAAGATACTATTTGAATACATTATTTTTCTAATTTTTCAGAATCCATAACTCATTATCATTAACGAGTACATGATATATTAAAATGTATCTCGTCTAGTGTAATGGAACGAGCGCGCGTCAATCTATTTGCACATCGGATGGAAGCGCGGGAAATAGCCTACTCTCTCACAGGTTATTGGATCTAATCTATTGATCTCTGGTGTTATTTGAATTTTATGTTTGCTTTAGGCACCTGCCTATTTGCTAATACTATTTGTAATAAAAAGATAAATAATTAATTACATGCCTATTCTGTGATAAAACTTGAGCTACTCTTCCAACTAACATTTGATTCATATTTGAATATAAACATACAAGACCTAGAAAAAATATTTTACGGTAAAATAATAGAAGAACGAATAAGAACAGGCACACCTACACACAAAAATCTATAATTAATTTAAAAAGAAATGAAAAGAAAAAATATAATAATCATTTTCCACCTTAATAGTACAAAAAAAAAAAAAAAACAAAACACAAAAGCGTTAGATAAAAATTACGCTTATCCATCGACAAAGACGACAAAAAGCTGGCATCATTGTTCACGCTACAATAGAGTTTCAGCGTAAATCTGGTACTACGGCATAAAATAAATTGATCACGATTTATCGACATTTTTTTGCTCGCTCTATAGAAAATTCGCCCAATCAGTCGATCCATTATGTCATACGGGTAATAGACCGTGTGAACGTATTACCGGGTGAATAGATGCACTTGGAAGTAATAGGTGGATCTCTCACGGCTGATTGCCTGTAAAATATGGTGGATTTGTGATATGGTCCTGTTCGTATCGGATTTTGTAAGGTTATGGGTTTATTTAAATTCTTTGCGCGTCTGAAATTATGTGATCATTTGTTATTGTAGCTCAAGATTCCGGCTGTGTTTAGATTATATGATGATGATTGTAAACAAATTGGTCTCCGGAAATAGTTAATAATCGCAAGGGTACGTAATCAACATATAACGTAGGCCCCACTGCAGGAACGTGAACCTCCTGTAATATATTATAACAAGCCGACGAGCAGACGAAACCCCAGAAGGGCATATTGTAGTGTATATTATAGTGGGCATAATTAAAAGTACGAAATCGTTAAACATACATACTTATTGTGTGGTTATTTCTAACAAACAGCTATGTACGTTTCACTTACATTTTATCGTCTGGATACATAATTATATAAACCCCCTATTAAAATTTCTAATCAAAAGCTTTGCTGCGATGGAGTAACCTAACATTCTACATTTCACATTTAACCCTATTCGTAGAACATAAAGTACCGTCTACATAAAAGTAATAGGAGATGAACTAACCGCAAATAGTAATGAACTGAGACCGCAATAAGTGCGGTCCGGTGAAGTCCGCTCAGACTTGCCACGAGTGTGCCTTTAGCTTAATTTTCTGGTGGTATTTATTACGACCTTCTTGCAAAATTTGATAACTCTTAATAGGCTTATGTTGACCATAGGGTAGGCTTAAATATTCTTGATCATAAAGTACATAATAATATTATAAAAGTAGTTTAGACAAAAAAATATATTGTGCATAAATAACTTTAGTATTGTTATAATTTTTAGATACTCTTATAGATTATAGATAGGTACAGTAATTGTTACGAAATAGAGGAAATTAAGAAAAAATATGAACTTCAGTCCACTACATATCGAAACCGATTAAAAACGATATCTTTCCTATATTTAATGCATCTGTTCGTGTGTATGTAACTCCTCCTAAACGGCTGGACGGATCTCGATGAAATTTTGTGTGTGTGATCAAGTTGATTCGATAACAGTAGATTTGGACTCGGTAGCTGACGTTGCAATCAAGTTATAGGTATTTTAAGGACATGACAACGTCTATCCGGTCAGCTAGTTTTCTATTATCGTTTTAGTAGTTTAGGCTAGAAAAGTCATTATCCAAATGCTTTATCAGGACACACCGTTAGAACAGTTTTCTAGTTCAAATTAATATGGCAACACATTGGCAATTCCCCTGTTTCTAATATCCAACCACCTGTCTGGTTATAAGTATATTAAATAGTAAAGGACAAGTTGCAAATAAAACCCTTAGCTACCTACTTACTAAGGGTGACAAACGGCTACAAATACAGTATGTAAAGTACGAATAATTATGATAATGGATAAAGGTACCATTCACAATCGTCATTGATCTTGATTAGACAACTCATGAAGCTTATACCTTCTCAGCGGTTATTGAAAATAACATCTTATTAATAAAAAGCAGTGATTAATCTCGAGGTATAAATGCATATAAACTTGAAAATTGGCTGGTAAACGCTGAATGTTTGTTCCTCAATCACGCAAAAACGGCTAAAAGGATTTTGATGAAACTTGCCACACATGGAGACCATATCCTAGAAGTTTTATTTTTCCATTTGCATTTCCATTAGGATACTGTTTATCCCGGGAAAAGATAAGATCCCTCGGGAACGTGCGTGAAAGTAATGTAAAAATTAATTTGATTATAGACAGACAAAGCGCTCCAATATTATCCAAGAGTACTTTATCAAACTCCAATCGTATAAAACTCTATCCGATTCTCGTGCAACATTATTCAAGTGAGCACCCTTCTTTCACCGCTTACATTAGAATAAGCCAGCCGAGACATAAATATACGATGTTCGAATATATGCAATCATAAATCAGCCCGTCGCGACCGTTGTCCGGTATTCCAACGATCCCTGTTACAGTATGGCCGATAAAGCTCTATGAAAGGCTGAAATATATTCACTTATTTTATAACAATTGATCTGTAAGGTGAAAAATCGTTTGTACCTATATTGTTAGTTGATGTATTTTGGAGACAAAACTATTAAGGTATTAACCAGTCAAA
The DNA here is from genome assembly GCA_951361185.1 of Ochropacha duplaris. NCBI lineage: Eukaryota > Metazoa > Arthropoda > Insecta > Lepidoptera > Drepanidae > Ochropacha > Ochropacha duplaris. Next base: position 3,641,014 of record OX592703.1, read on the forward strand.
GTTCTTTTAACTAACAAAATCAGTCACATTTACTTTTGATCGTGAGCTATCGACAATTTGACAGAATTAACAGCAAAAGTGATTTTGCCCAACGGTGTTAGTTAGAACTCGATTTCAGTAGTTAAAACTAGTTTACACTGGATGACTTTGTGACATTAATTAGAATGGATTGGCAGAAATAAAAAATATTTAATAATTGATAAAAATAATAACCACGAAGCTTACTTTGCCTGGTTAAGAGTTTTAACTGTAGTGACATATATGTACATACATGCCCTTCAGACATTAATAATAACTTTAATTACGCTAGTAGTAAAAACGATTGCATCAAGGTTTATTCAAACATAGATGTAAATCAATAAAAAAAAGGTTTTTATACTCTAATCTAATTTAGACTTAAAGTAGATACCATAATTGCAATGGCTGCGACGAAGCTATGCCAACAAAGTTATCTGAACCATATGTGTTGTATAAACAGTAATGCCAAGCCAAAAGAGATTCAGGATTTATTATGGGGCAACTTTGTTGGTGGGACACCGGCTAATTCGATAGGCCAAGGTAATTCTTTACCTTGTTATAACCTCACTGATCTTTGAACAACTTTTCTTTAAAAACTATGGAAATATACGATTATTTTAATGTTTAGGAAACTGGCACGATTTTATTTAGTTTGTGTTAATTGCATTTCATATTACATAATAATAAATGTCTGATACCTAGAATGAACAGCCTGAAGTCAATTTTTAGTGATAAAATCTTAATAGTTTTCAAGGTTTAGGACTATCGACGCATTTAGAAACAAAAAAAACATAGTTTCCTTTGTAATATGTAAAAATGCACTATAAGTAGTTATTCTAATGGGATAAAAAAGGAGATCGCAGATATAATTATAAAAATACCCTGGTATATAATTCGAACACATTATGAATTATTATAGAACGACAAATAGCAAACCACTAATCATTTCGGAACAACGAACATAATTAAACTCGCAAATCAACATAATGCGATTGTCATTGGTGTATGATAATAATTGTTATGATTTATTTGGGCAAATAGTTTCCGCAAATTGTTAAATTATAACTTTTAATCCAATTCACGACGAAAGATTATAATGATAAGTAACACGTATCTAATACAAATGTATTTTTGCATGAATATTTCGGTACTATTTGTTTCATCATGTTATTTTGCTATCACAACCTTTTTTGTTTATTTTAAGTTAGCTGCCCCCGCGGTTTCTCCCACGTTCCCGAAGGATTTTATCTTTTCCCGGGATAAAAAGTAGCCTATGTGCTATTCCAGACTATAATCTATCTCTATGCCAAATTTCATCCAGATCCTTTCAGCCGTTCTGGCGTAAAAGAGGAACAAACATCCAAACTTTCACATTTATAATAATAGGTCTTTACCTATGGAATTGCCGTTCTGCAGTACTGGCCATTTCAAATCAAAATAATTTTTGTTTGGCTAAGAATTCTAATTTCAAATTAATTTTATTTTAAAAACATGGTTTTTTTTTTCCTAAAGTAGTCATTTGTTTATTGATTAGTGTAACATTTTCATCGCATTTCAATCTTTTTCGTCATCATGGATACGTTAAAAATTCGAGTAATTATGGAATATGAGTACCGTCGTGGCAGCAACGCGGCACAAGCGGCACGCAACATCAACGACGTTTACGGAGCTAACACTACAAACCAACGCACCACCTTTTCTTGGTTTGCTCGCTTCCGTTCTGGAAATTTCGACCTGAAAAATGAACCTCGCGGTCGTCCGAAGACTTTGGCGACAATGACGAATTAAAGGCGATTGTGGAAGCTGATGATACACAATCTACGGCTGAATTAGCAGCAGCTTTCGACGTTAGCGTCAAAACAATATTGGTCCATTTGCGTCAAATTGGCAAGGTAAAAAAGCTTGACAAATGGGTGCCCCACGAACTCAATGATCGCCTGCGCGAAGTACGTGTCGAGACGTGGCTTGCACTGCTCAACAAACACACAAATGAAGGAATTTTGAACCGCATTGTTACCTGCGATGTAAAATTGATTCTGTTTGATAACCGCAAGCGCTCAGCAAGTTGGTTGGATCCTGGTTCAGCACCTAAACAATGCCCTAAACGAAAACTTACCCCTAGAAAAGTGATGGTCACTGTTTGGTGGTCTAGCGCCGGTGTGATTCATCGCAGCTTCTTACCAAACGGGATGAGCATTACTGCAGATGTGTACTGTGAAGAACTGAACACAATGATGGAGAAGCTGGCACATCTCCAACCAGCATTGGTCAATCGCTCGTCTCCGCTGCTCTTGCACGACAATGCGCGACCTCATACTGCACAGCAGACGGTCTTCAAGTTGCAAGAACTGGGGTTGGAAGCTCTCCGTCATCCGCCCTACTCACCAGACCTTGCGCCCACAGACTACTACTTTTTCATAATTCAATACCCGAGAGGCAGTACAAAATGCCTTTGAAGAATTTGTTGCCTCCCGTCCAGGTGATTTCTTTAAGAAGGGCATCAATAGACTGCCACTGCGTTGGCAAAGATGCATTGATTGCATGGGTGATTACTTCGATTTATACAAATAAAAAATATATGAAAAAAAATAACGATTTAAAAAAAACGGCAATTTCATAGGTAAAGACCTGATATTAGTAAGATTAGTAGGATTTGTGGGATGTCTAACTGGATGGCAGAAGGCTCAGAGAGAGAATGTGGCCACTGCCATTATAGTTGTGGACATTAGCCATTCCATAAGGATTGCCGATGTCTTTCAAAAGTCAATATAGTATATAGGTATAGAAGGCAACTGGCTCTCGTGTATCAACCGTTTTTATTAATTGTTTACCGCGGCTTCACCCGCGATCCCGTGGTATCTTTTCCGAGATAAAAGTATCCTATTTTTCATGCCGGACCAAATTGCACACGGTGTGCAAATTTAATCAAAATCGGTTCATTAGTAACTTATAACTTTATTTACAACAAATGTACAAAATATACAAACAAATGTACGAGTACAACTATAATATATAAAAAAATTCTTCGAGGCTGCCGCTGCTACCGATCGGCAAGGTTCCCAGAAGGCTGGCAGCGTTTCCTCTTTGGATGGCCAAAGTTCATTAGTTACGTTGATTTTACCTGTTTTTTTTTAAATCTTATTTAGGTACTTTACGGTGGCGACCAAGGACATAATGTTTGGTTTAGGTACCTACCTACTTATAAAGTCTTTGCCCATTAAATGCTAATAGTGAATCCGTAATAGTATAAAACTTCGAGGTACGAGGTTATTTGAACCTGCACCCTCATCACAGAATAAAGCTGCCTTCGACACTGAGCTACCATAGCTTCCACAATTTAGGCGAAGGATATCCAATTTGTGAAATGTCTAAACGTTCAATCTGTACACGGTTTAATTTGCAAATAGCTTAATTAACTACAGTAGTGTACCCCAGGGACTTATTAAATAACGCCCGATTCTAACCCAAGGCACAGTATAGTGTCTTTTTACCCGACTGCGCCAGAAGGAGAGTTATGTTTTTCGAGTGTATGTATGTAGGTATGTATATTTCTTCGGCACTCTCTGTAGGCTAAACTGCTGAACCGATTTGGTGAATGATATTATTATGTTGTTAGATTCGTTGTTATTGCGCGAGTGTCACTAAAGACATGAAAGAAATCTAAATTTAATATGGCGACTAATAGACGCCATATTGAGATGTAAAAAAGAAAAAAATAAGTCTGCGTATACTATGTAAAGTGGGATATCATTGAATAGGTCTTTGAAAATCATAATTAGGTTTCTTTAATCATTTTGAACGTCCATTTAGGATTGATAACAATTTAAAGTTGGTTACCAACCATTATCATGTTGACTGACATTTCAAATCAGCTTCTTTTCATCAAGATCGGTTGTAGTTTCGGAGTTCATCGCGAACCAACATCTTGACACGGGAATTTATACAATTTCGACTAGAGATTTTAATGTTCCGGTGAATTCCACCAACTAAGTACCGAGTCGTTTTGTGTAACTAGTCTGGAAGTAGCGTAGGCCGAGACGATTACACAAGTTGTGGTTATTGCATGGACATAGTTTAGCACTGATTATCTGTGCGGTGGAAGGGACGAGCACCGCAAGGGAAAGTGGTCACAACTTGGGATAGTCCAGTTTAATTGCGATCTGTGTGCTCATTTCTATGATGGCACTAGGGTTGGATGCTACAATTATTATGTAATAATTTTAGGTAGGTATTTGTTGATTTGCCAAACTACGTCAACTACTGCAATTATCAAATAAGTATATTGTATTTGAATGTGTATTTGATATCTAGACACGCGGGAGCGTGTCAAGCCAAGTTCAAGAAACAGAAATGGCGAGCCGCAACTTGTGCAATATTACACGAACCATTTGGAGCCACTTTTGACCCCCTCATAAATCAAAAACTATTTTACATAAACGTATCAAATTTGGCTTATATATTGAGACTTGCGAGATACATATGTGTTCTGAATTTCATAAGCTTATCTCAAACGGTTATTTAGATATTAATGTCCAAACTTCCTCATTTTTATCATTGACTGACCTATAGACCAAAACTCTAACCCAGTTCCAGATGACCTAGAGAGTTAAAATTTGGTATGCAGATAGGTAATTAGATGAATACAAAGGAATACATAAAAAAACTGGCAATTTTTAAATAATTAGATTCTATTATGAACGCTTAACATAAATACCTAATATTACTTAGGGTACCTACGTTATTAACTGGGATTAATTATTATTTTTATATATAGCGCACATCGATAGTGTAAAATCATTACCTACTCATAAATAATGATAAAATAATAGGCATTTAGATTTTCGGTATATACACGACGCGCGCGCGCCGAGTGACGCCGGAGCGGCGCGGGCGGGGTGGTTGGGGCGCTGTGACAACCGAATCGAACCGTTGACGCGAACGTGGCCGAGCGAGCGGCAGCCGCGCTCATAAGCGCAAGCGCCGTCTTGCTGTCCGGTTGTCTCTCGATATCTGACCTATAAGGTTGCGATTTATGCTGCGAAATTGCTAAGTTTTCTTAAGGAAAACTTATAATTTGTAGTAATATTATTATTACAATTTCTTTAATAAGTAGGTACGTACGTATAGTATTATAGTATCCCACCAAAAACATAAATGTAAAAAAGGAGAGCCAAGTTCAATACAAAAATTATTCTCTGCTGTGGGCTTGGCAATGCAATTGTTTTATATTTATAAAGTCTACTTTTAGTTTTGAATTTGTCCTTTTAAAAGGACCCACGGCGTTACGAGGATATGTACTTACCTACAAAAAGTTATGATATCCCACCAAAAACATAAATGTAAAAAAGGAGAGCCAAGTTAAATAAAAAAATTATTCTCTGCAGTGGGCTTCGCCGCAAAAAGAATGGAGATCTGAGATTGAGTGCCAAGTTCTATGCAAAATCCAAAAATGTAGTCTAAGGGCTGACTTGGCTGGTTTTCCCATACGAATTATTATTAAGTACCTACTTTTACACAGTCATGGAAGAGCCTTATGTTCGATCGGTAGTTTCTACCAGCAAGCCAAATTTTCGGAATAATAAAATAAGAACCGAAAGGTTTAGAACATGCGAAGGCTATATAATTCGTATGGGAAAACCAGCCAAGTTAGCCCTTAGACTACATATTTGGATTTTGCATAGAACTTGGCACTCAATCTCAGATCTCCATTCTTTTTGCGGCGAAGCCCACTGCAGAGAATAATTTTTGTATTGAACTTGGCTCTCCTTTTTTACATTTATGTTTTTGGTGGGATTACGTTTTTGTCATACATTTTGTATAGAACGACTTTTTAACATAATTATCTCGAGATCGGATTGATATATGGTTTAGTTTCACAATTGGTGGTGCTGGAATCGGGTTCTAAGTTTTTTTATATGTATTATTTGTGCATGTAAATCGATTAGGTAATTACAGATGTTACTTAAGTAACTATACCCAATAATATTATAAGAGTAATTTACTTATAATATCCAAATCCAAACTTTATCTATCTCTAACTCAAACCTACCCAAAGAATACGACATAAATAATCTGTAGCACACCTTTTCGTAATCTATTTTGTTACACAGCTTGCTTGCCACGAACATTCGACCATTTACTGTGCAAGAATGAGTTTACAACGTAATAGTACCGAATGCCATGTTGTCAACGCTCTAGCCCGACCCGCCCGTCGCAAGGAGCGGTGATGTGTTTACACGGTGCTATGCTAGTGGACACTGTAAACAAGACCACTAGATATTTACCAACCTGTATGAGCGCTCGTTTCATTAAATTCAACAAGGAATATAAAGGAATAAAAGTTAATTCTTAAACGAGGATACCTTGTAAAATGTTATTTATGTCCGGAGTTATTTATCGATTGACTACTAAAGTGAGGTAAGGAGTATAGTTCAATTCGGTATAATTGGTAAGCAGGTAGGTATAGGTATATGTAATGCTCCTTTGTTTTAAAATGTACATAAAATTTACAGACAAAGCTCGAGTCCGCAAAATAACACATAAACAATATCCCCACAAGTATTTATCAGACTATAGTTTGAAGCAAATAAATATTTTCTCAGCAAACGTAAGTAAACCGTCGTACATTTTCCGAGGCAGTCGCGGGTGCTGCGTTGTGGAAAGTGCACAATTTACCTTGCATTCGCCAAGTTCCTAGAACAATCTTGCTTCGTGTCGGATTTCCCGACATTTCAAAAAAACCTTAGGGTATTTTCCCTGCTTAAGTTACTTGTCTTGTTAAAATGAAACTAGGAACATCTATTATTCTACTATTCTTTTCCTAATAAGATACTTTAAAAAAGTCTACAACTTACGGAATCGAACCCACAAATTCCTAAACTGGTTTAAACGTAGGTTTAGAATTAAGTGTTGCTCCTAGATTTCCTCAATTTAGTTTAAAGATTTAGAGGATATTTTAATCTTACGTTAACAGCCCTTAAGGTAGCCATTATATAGCTAGCAACGATCCTTTGATCCTTTAATATTAACTTTTAATAGCCGTCCGTTTCTCAGGAATTAATATGCAATTTGCATGTTAATCGACTATTCGAAGGAAAATCTTTTCGTCAAGATGAAGTTTCTTAGGTCGTTAATGGATTTTCAACGGGCTCAAATTATTCCTAATGAATAGGTTCCAGTGAATAATTTGACTAGTGAGTCGAATAGTTTTGTTGCAAAATTGCTTTATGTTGGGGTCATTCACAATTGGTATTTATTCGATCGTTTCTTGCAAATTATTATACCTACCGCAAATTATTGTGCCCTCTTTTTCCCAAATATATTTTCAGTGTTCCACTATGTTTTTCTTAGCAGTTAAGTCCTACTGATAAAGTTACTTTTAAGCCACATTGCCAAACTAGAATTATTAAAATTAATGTTTTATTAGTGAAAACGAAAAGAAAGTTGTAGAGAGTTAAATAAAAATCAAAATTACTAACATTAAAACTGTTTCCTTAATTATAGACTAGAACTGGCAGTTTTACCCACGTTAAAAAATAGAAGTCGATCCGTTGCTCCATTACTGCGTGAAAGAAGGATAATCTTTCAATATTTAAACCCAAGATCTGCAGATTTCATCGTCTGTGCATCAACGAAGCCAGCTCAATTGACATGGGAAATCAGTTACTCTGTTATATTCAAATTCAACGGATTTTCATATCGTAGAATGGAATGAAGTGTAGGTGTCTTTTGGCAGAATTTCAACAACCTATCCCACAATTTTTGTGGAATCTCTTAGTGTCACTTCAAAACGGTGGGATTTTGTTTGTAGTTTTGAAAATGAAGCACCAGAAATAGGTTTAGATATAGAACGTTGTAAAGCACTTGGGTGCAAGCCAAGATTTGGCATTAATCTTATATTCCCAATTTTAAAATAGCAAATACGTACCATGTAGACATTTGGTATTGGTTTTCCAAAGTCGCAGGAAATCTGAATTACTAAGACTAAGTTGAGTTTGTCCTTTTGTCGTGGTTGACAACTGTTTGATACTTACAATTTTTTTTTCCGAATTGTAGAGTTTGAATTTCTATATTAAATGCGTTTTTAATGACTAATTGTTAGATAGCTAAAGATAATTAGTAGCAATGATAAAAACAGTAAAGTATCCTCCTGCGTAATTAATTCCTTATTCACGCAGGCTCAATTAGAGCCTTTGTTTTCAAGTTATCTATATCCAGTTGTGGAAGACAACGGAGTCTTTGCTGACGTATTTTTTTTGAGAGAAAATTTTTGTTCAAATTGGTTTGACAGAGTAATTACCTTTAATGAACCATATATTTTCATTAAAAGTTCAAATGCAACTAAAGTCTTCTAAAAATTTTCTATCATAATTTTTCTATTTGAATAATTAAATTGTAGAGTTTGGATTTCGAACAATTCGACGTTAGTTTTTTTTTATATGTATACCAATTCTATATAATGTTTATTTACTTAACCTACGTAAAGAATTCCATTATATGAAATACAACAGCTGGCATCTAACTGGCAGACTATTTGAATAATGTTTGTCGACGAAAAGTAAACAAAGAAACTCAGGTGCCAATCGGCTTTAGCTTGTTACCGCCTTTCTTATGACAAACAGTCATATCGAAAGGTCGTAAAATTGCTTTTGCCCTTTCGTATTGTCACTCTCCATATATTTTTCAGTTTGAAGAAATAAATCTATGAAAGGTATAGTTTATAGGACAGTATTTACTGGGCATTATTATGAAGTTATATCCTCTTAATTAGAAAATACATAGGTTTTCCAGATAGTGTTATTTTTGAGTGAAGTTGGTAGACTTCAAGGCTTCTAAGACTTCTTTTTACTCATGAATGCCTTTGAAATATACAAATACTTACTCACCAACTTCTTTTTACTAATCTATTTAATTCAATAACGTTTTCCGGTGAGTCGTACAATTCACGTTCGAAGTATAAACTCTGAAACTTGAACAAAGCTTGTAAAATTGCAACTGCGATCACTGTTACATGAATGGTGCCGTGGGATTAAACTTCAAATTCATATAAGTAGGTATGTTTTACGGCACATGACGGCTGGTAATAAAGTTTGCGTAACATCGCAGGTGCAAAGTTAAGGCACAATGTGATTCCTACATTACCATGTTTTACCTTTGTATGAAATTATTTATATGTATTTGTTATTACACGAACTGTCGCTTCGAATAGGGGGATTGTTCCTAAATAATAGGTCATTACCTACGAAATTGCCGTTCTGCAGTACTGGCCATTTGAAATCAAAATAATTTTTGTTTGGCTAAGAATTCTAATTTCAATTTTATTTTTTTTAAAACATGGTTTTTTTTTCCAAAAGTAGTCATTTGTCATCGTCGTCTTTTTCGTCATCATGGATACTTTAAAAAATCGAGTAATTATGGAATATGAGTACCGTCGTGGCAGAAACGCGGCACAAGTGGCACGCAACATCAACGACGTTTACGGAGCTAACACTACAAACCAACGCACCATTGGTTTGCTTGCTTCCGTTCTGGAAATTTTGACCTGAAAAATGAACCTTGCGGTCGTCCGAAGACTTTGGTCTGTGGAAGCTGATGATACACAATCTACGGCTGAATTAGCAGCAGCTTTTGACGTTAGCGTCTAAACAATATTGGTCCATTTGTGTCAAATTGGCAAGGTAAAAAAGCTTGATAATGGGTGCCCCACGAACTCAATGATCGCCAGCGCGAAGTACGCGTCGAGACGTGCTGGCACTGCTCAACAGACACACAAATGAAGGAATTTTGAACCGCATTGTTACCTGCGATGAAAAATGGATTCTGTTTGATAACCGCAAGTGCTCAGCATGTTGGTTGGATCTTGGTTCAGCCCCTAAACAATGCTCTAAACGAAAACATACCCCTAGAAAAGTGATGGTCACTGTTTGGTGGTCTAGCGCCGGTGTGATTCATCAAAGCTTCTTACGAAACGGGGTGAGCATTACTGCAGATGTGTACTGTGAAGAACTGAACACAATAATGGAGAAGCTGGCACATCTCCAACCAGCATTGGTCAATCGCTCGTCTCCGCTGCTCCTGCACGACAACGCGCGACCTCATACTGCACAGCAGACGGTCTCCAAGTTGCAAGAACTGGGGTTGGAAGCTCTCCGTCATCCGCCCTACTCACTAGACCTTGCGCCTACAGACTACTACTTTTTCCAGAATTTGGATAACTTCTTGGCGGGATAAAAATTCAATACCCGAGAGGCAGTACAAAATGCCTTTGAAGAATTTGTTGCCTCCCGTCCAGCAGATTTCTTTAAGAAGGGAATCAATAAACTGCCACTGCGTTGGCAAAGATGCATGAAAAAAAATCGTTTAAATTTTTTCATACAAAACGGCAATTTCATCATATCATCCTAATATTTCAGCACAAACTGAAATTGCGTTTTAAAGTATTTCGTTTTTCGGCTGCCTACGATGAAATTTTGATAGAGAACTAGGTTATATAAAAATGTACTTAATGCAAAACTTATATAATTTACTAGCTTTCCGCCCCGCGGTTTCACCCGCGTATTCTTTGAGATTGAAAAACATTTAAAAACATTACCTGTGAAAAAAATCAGCTTTCTAGGTCTAACACTGGGCGTTGATGAGTCAGTCCTTCTCATTTTTCATACCAAGAAACGGAAATAACTCCTTACTTGGAACCGTTTCACCCCTTCAGAGGTGGAATTACCTATAGGAAACGCTAAAACACGTATTCCTTTATTTTTATTAGTTAGCCTAAAAACAAAGTTTCATGGTTCTAGCTTCAAAAAATGGCGGACTTCCATACAAACTTTCAACCCCCGTTTCACCCCCTCAGGGGTAGAAATTTAAAAAACGCTAATACACATGTTTCTCTATTTTTAATTGTTAGCCTAAAAACAAAGTTTCATGGTTCTAGCTTCAAAAAATGGCGGACTTCCATACAAACTTTCAACCCCCGTTTCACCCCTTCAGGGGTATAAATTTAAATAACGCTGATACACGTGTTTCTTTATTTTTAATTGTTAGCCTAAAAACAAAGTTTCATGGTTCTAGCTTAAAAAAATCGCGGACTTCCATACAAACTTTCAACCCCCGTTTCACCCCTTCAGGGGTATAAATTTAAATAACGCTGATACACGTATTTCTTTATTTTAATTGATAGTCTAAAAACAAAGTTTCATGATCCTAGCTTCAAAAATGACTGACTTTCATACAAACTTTCAACCCCCTTTTCACCCCCTTAAAGGTTGAATTTCGAAAAAACCGTTCTTGTTCCTCGGTCAAGTTTTAAAAACAACACCTGGGAAAAAAAACAGCTTTCTAGGTCTAAGAGTTTAGGCTGGGCGTTGATAGATCAGTCAGGACTTATCCTTTTATATACATAGATAGATAGATGAGTAGATAAAGATAAACAATCCCAAGGAAAAGTTCTTAAAATATTTAAGGGGGGCTCCCATACAACAAACGCAATTGTTTTGCCCTTTTTTGCTCGATATCAATAATGGCAACAGGTAGGCACTTGAAATATTTACAAAATACTCAGTTGTATTTTTATTTTAATAATAAATAATATAAAATTTAAATAAAATAAATATTTAAGGGGGGCTCCCATACAATAAACGTGATATTTTTGCCTTTTTTACGGAACCCTTCGTGCGCGAGTCCGACTCGCACTTGGCCGGTTTTTTTAAGTTTTATTCACAAAGCTATGTACAAAAGGCAATTACCAAAATATGTCTTAAACGAGCACTGAGGCATGTTTACCATCGGAGCGTTCGACTGCTACTAGATTAAAAGACCACCCAAATGTTCGAGTGGGTAGACATTCGGTAAGGCCATTTTTGTCGCTAATTGTGTATCTTTAGTTATTATATATCAAATGTAGATAGGTATTATTATAGTATAGATAGTATAATAATATGATTTACAAAATCATAAAAAAAAACAATAAATAATAACAAATTTTATTTTCAAACACCGTTACAAGCTTTTACATATGAAACTATTATAAAACTTAAATATGATTCCCGTACTCCTCACAGAGCTTACGAACGTGATGAGCAGCGACGGCGGCGCGTCGCGGCAACGTTGCTACATCGTCGCCTGTGGCGAGGCGTACGTTGAACGCTTGGAGCCTACTTGTTCCCGGCATCATACGACCGATTATTCTAGAAAATTAATACCAGCTATTATTTCTAGGAGAACTTTTGCGACATTTTTATTTATACTACAAGTGATAATGAGGCAGACGTATCACTTGATGGTAAGTGACTACCGTCGCCTATAGACATTAGCAATACCAGGGGTTTGCCAATGTGTTGTACACCTTTACAATACCTTAAAGGCAAACTGGCTCTCAAGTGTCACCACCGTGCTGGAGAGAAAGCTGGCTGTGAAGGAAAACATCGTGAGGAAACCCTTCACGATGTTTCCTTCACCGAAAACTCAAGCTCATTGTAGGATTCGAACCCACGACCACATAATAGATAATAGTACTATCGACCTTCGCCGCGTTATCCGTGTAAGGTACCTTATTACAATACCTTAAAAGCAAACTGGCTCTCAAGTGCCAGCTAGTTGAGTACTACAAAGTACCCTACCACCATGCTGGAGAGGAAGCTGGCTGTGAAGGAAAACTCATTTCTAATTGTAGGATTCGAACCCACGACTACATAATAGAAAATAGTACTACCACCTCGACCTTCGCCGCGTTATCCGAGTAAGGTACCTATTCATAACTTACAATTTTTGAGACAAGACAACTGAAATCCGGGTATATCTTTGTTGAATATTTATTGGACCTATGGAAGTAGGGTAACTCGAAAGTTTTTAAAGAAATAAGTACCTACTTATATTAAATTGTGGACATCCCTGATTTAATAAGTTTAATGGTGGGTCTTTACTTAACCAACCTTTTAGGCATACCTATATCCAATAATTTTATATTATTTAAATTAAAGGTCAGTCCATTACCCAATCTAGATTTTCAATTTAAAAATACGGCAAATAGCTTTTCCCACCTGATAGTACAAGGCGGCTTCAATTCAGGCAGCAAAAAGTCGATTTCATGGTAAACGACTTGCATTGCTGGCCCATTTTCGTCTCTCACAACTAAATTCTTGGCACAAGAGTCCGCAGGTCTTATGCTCACACATTTAGCTGAAATTGATTTCTTACGGGTACAGTGCGGTACGGAAATGAGTCCCAATGGGTATGTTTAACTTTCTTTGAAGTTTTGAAGGTTATTTCCGGACGAAAAGTGTGACGTGTCATCTCAATTTGTTGGTGAAATATAATTTTTACTATTCCTTGAAGAGAACTAGATCTTAAGTGTGCTTAAGTGCAGCGGTCCAAATCAGAAAACAACGGTAGGTGGTTGGCGATAAATTTTGCAAGTACATTAAACTATAAAAATATAAATTATAAAAATAAAAAAACAATACTATACTATAGAATTTTGCTATTTGTGAATGTATTTGCAAAAGTAAATACTACGTTAGGTACTATAAATTTCTATATCATTAATAGTTTGAGTATTATGGGTAGATATTATTTTGGTCTGTTAAGCTACTTATGTTCATCTTTCTAGATTGCTAACACTTTATTACCACTTCAAGTCATTCACAAATATCGTTAGCAACTGCAACAAAAACTGTGTAGGTAATCAATCAAACTCACCTACAATCTCGTAGAGGACCAAAACGCCAATGTCCTGCAACGCCTTGTGCCATTTGAGCACTTTCTCCACGGGACCGGAAAACACTCGCGGCCCGCTTTTATAAAGCGCCTAAAGAAAAACCTTTATCACAAAATTGATATTTTTCGCCGATACATTTGGGGTAGTGAAGTGTATTGTATTACTTAGAGGGTTGTTAAAGAATTCAGAGGTAGTTCGTAACTGGTAAAGATACAAAAAGCTTAAGCTTTATTTTAGGGTAATTTAGGCAGATGATACAATTTTGAGAAATTGAAAACAATATACCTCACAAATTAATTATGATGGAGAATCAGTTAAATTTAATAACTCTACCAAAAATTGTTGTATATTGGCGGATAATAGGTACTATTTACAGCAATAAAATATACCAATGCGATGCACAATTTAAAATGGCATTACCATTGTTCAAATAACTTTAAACGGAATCAGTTCTATAATCAAAATATTATCTTTCATTCTTATGTAGACCTGAACTGCGAGGGCAAAGGAATAATAAATACCCTGCAACGTCTCCAGTGCTTTATTGCCGAGATATTCGTATTACCGAGAAAGGTACCGACGTGACGGAAGAATTTATATATAAAATAATACCAAAAAATAATACCTCTGACCAATTTCAAAAATGCATTCGAGTTCGGTTGGAGGTAGGTACGCTGCTTTCATAGTGGGATATTCCGATATACGTATTAAAGTATCTTTTGGTAAAAAAAAAACTCTTCATTGTCCCTAAGGTTTTACCGATACCTTTATCTAATCTGTGTAATGTATGAAAACTCAATGATATTAGGTAGGTACTGTAATATAATGAAAAAGAAGTTTGTTTATAGCAATTTAATAATTTTACTAGAAATTAGATTTTTATTATGTGTACGCTACATTACAACTAGGTACATCCGATAAGTAAATCCTGTGTGAACAAAATGTCGTACAAGTAAGATAAATTTTACATAATGTACGGAACTATATGTAGCATACTCTACTCTACGCATGGCTAGAGCTAGAGCATATTAGCCATGGGTAGAGTAGCTAAAGAGTGGTACGGTATTTAAGTACCTATATAGCAGTCCCCAGCAAATCCTTTACTGTCTCAAACAGTAATAACATAAAACCTGCGGAACTATAATGTAGTATACTCTACTCTACTCATGGCTAGAGCTAGAGCATATTAGCCATGGGTAGAGTAGCTAAAGAGTGGTACGGTATTTAAGTACCTATATAGCAGTCCCAGCAAATCCTTTACTCTCTCAAACAGTAATAACATAAAACCTACGGAACTATAATGTAGTATGCTCTACTCTACTCATGGCTAGAGCTAGAGCATATTAGTCATGGGTAGAGTAGCTAAAGAGTGGTACGGTATTTAAGTACCTATATAGCAGTCCCAGCAAATCCTTTACTCTCTCAAACAGTAATAACATAAAACCTACGGAACTATAATGTAGTATACTCTACTCTACTCATGGCTAGAGCTAGAGTAGCTAAAAAGTGGTACGGTATTTAAGTACCTATATAGCAGTCCCAGCAAATCCTTTACTCTCTCAAACAGTAATAACATAAAACCTACGGATCTATGATGTAGTATACTCTACTCTACTCATGGCTAGAGCTAGAGCATATTAGCCATGGGTAGAGTAGCTAAAGAGTGGTACGGTATTTAAGTACCTATATAGCAGTCCCAGCAAATCCTTTACTCTCTCAAACAGTAATAACATAAAACCTACGGAACTATGATGTAGTATACTCTACTCTACTCATGGCTAGAGCATATTAGCCATGAGTAGAGTAGCTAAAGAGCGGTACGGTATTTAAGTATATAGTAGTCCCAGTAAATCCTTTACTCTATCAAACAGTAATAACATTTTCAAACTACCTAAGTAATAGCTAAGCCACAAGACGTGTACCCATTTTGTAAGGCACATGTATTCACTAGAAATCATGTTACATTCAAACTTCATCCTTACTTTAGTTGATTGGTCACCGCCGAGGTCGCGATGTTATTTAAACATTTTAACCTTAAAATATAATGTTTAATGGCTATTTTAGAATTTTGTGTAATTATTATACCTATTAATTCGTGAAGAAAAAATTTTGCATCCATTTTTCTCATGTGTTTTTTAAACGATTTTCTTTTTTTTATTTAGTAGCTCTTGACGAGCTTTAGTTTTATCAATAAAAATTGAAAGCAGTTAGTTTTTCTTTTCCAAAAAAAATTGTGATCGAAACCAGTGAGCAAACACTAGTAAAAGTTACTATGTCACAAACTCACAAATTGCAACATAGGTCTAAAATAAGAGAGAGTAACCCTTTCTCCTACTAGTAATAAATAACCAAAGCGGACGATGTTTTAATTTTTTTTGGTTTTATAATTTTTCATAGCCTACCAACGAGACTAACACCTTATTTTTAATAGAGGCTACAGAGTTACAAGCAAATATCTCAGAAACTAAATGAACGTAAAATTCAAACCCGATAGAGCCTAAAGGAACTCAAGTAGTAAATCTTTTTTCAAGACAAAGCAACGGATATTGCATCGAACTGGGCGCACCGGCATACTTTCCGCAATGAACTCGCTTTATTTACTCCGAACAAATCACTTCTTGGGATTACAAAAGAGTATTTTAGCAGAAAAAAATTATGGTATTTTTTCATTGATTTATTAAACCAGCCTAATGCTCTAAGTATTTTATTGTTACGGATTTTTGGGGATGACGTCAAAGAAGGTTTTTGCTTGAAATAAAATGTCGATAGGCTAGATTGAATTTCAGTATTTTTTGGCGTTCTATAGCTCTTTAGAAAATTGAATCAACGAATGCAATTATAAAAATTACTCAGGATTTTTAAAATAAACCCACATCAAAACAAGTTTGCGATCACTTTGAAAAATCGAAATCATCATTATGATTAATTACCTGATAAATAACCTACTCAATTTTTTTTATAAAAATACAAAGAGTTTTATTTTTTAATTTCAAACAAGGTACCTATTTCTATATAAAGAAAACACATAACAACGATTTTTTCTTTATAAAGTTCAATCTAAGAAATTATATCAGCTTATGCTAGTGATCACAAACTTTTTTTGATGTGTGTATGTTGTTACAGGCATGAAAAAGCTTGTCAGCCGTCCGTGTTGGTTTTGATGTTTGATTGATAAAGGTGTATAGGTTTAATTATACAAAGTCTTGGAATTGGTACCTATTTACATAACATAATACCTACATGTGGGTATTTATGACCCAGACGTAAGACCTTAGCACCCACCGAACTTGTTCGCGTAAAGATCTAAATGCCATCTGAGACTAACATAACATCGAATCCACCTAAGATAAAAGTCACTCTAAAATCCGTATAATCCAACGAGAATGTAGAGTCTAGAGACGAGATTTAAACAATCGAATTTGTTTTGGTACAAAGATATCATCCACTTTTGAAAAACTAAAAGCTTAAGCCAAAAATTAACGGCGGGCCAATGTTTTCTCATAAATTTTGTGATAGAATTTTTCCTGTTGATACATAAAGAGTACGGGCTAATATTTTCTTATACATTTTGTGACAGAAAAACCGAATGTTTTATTAAATGTTCACCTACGCGAAACGCGAACAATAAATTTTATTTATTTACTGACCAATCGAGAAAATTTGAATTTTATTTTTATTTCTCAAGCCCTATTTTTAGCCATACTGTATTGGTATGAAATACTGGCCAAATATTAATTAGATTTATTGCGCACTTTCGACTGTTCTCGTAAAAAAGCGTATTTTATTATATCATTGCACTTTTTTACCCGGTTCATAGTCAATATTGTTTCATATTATTAAATGGTGAATAATTCTACTCCTAACTAATATTATAAATCCAAATGTAATGCTGAACGAATTTCAATTAAATATAGCACAAATATAGATGATACCCTGGAACAAAACACTGAATACTTATTATCTATCTCATGGAGGCTGGAAACTGTACATAATTGAATTAACAATTTGGTGAAACTAAAAGTTATTTGTGTAATAGGTATAATTAGTGAAAATGGACGATTTTATTAATGACACTCGATTACTTACTTTGAGTTTATCGGAGCGGGACATAATTTGATTCTGAACCTCGCTTTTCAACAAATCAACTTCATTTGTCTTCTTATTTGGATCTGTAAAATAAAAAATAAGCGTAGGTACCTAAGCAATTATAATGTTTGTCCGTATCAACGTATTTTTCCATAAGTGAAAATTCTTCTTCTATTGGAAAGTAATTGATTATCATTATGAAAAACATGTTTATATTCATAACATTTGTGTAACTTGTTCGAAGAAGCAAAATTGTGTAAAAATACCTAACAGGAATGTGCTATTCAAGAAAAAATATCTAACAACAACCAGTGTATAAAACATCAGAAAATACTGATAAATAGCGAATACAAAGAGTAGATCTTTTGAAGGTGTATATTTACGACATCATAAGTCTGTATTTCCAATGGCGGCAATTAGAGATCGGAGGCTGGCTGGCTCGAAAAACGAAAAATAGGAAGGAATAGAAAGTATCCATTTGAAAATTAGCAAATATAAATTAAACTTACATACCTATTGTATATAAGAAAAATTATAATTAACTAACATAAACATAAAAATATCATAATTGTACTACACTAATCTTACTAACATAGTCACTAACATGAAAAAACAATTGGAAAATAAAAAAAGGCTTTATTTTTAATAATATATTATTATTAAGTCTGTATTTGAAAACAAATGGAAAATAAAAAAGGCTTTGTTATTATTAAGTCTGTATTTAATACAAAACTCCATCTAATAAAACGAAGCTGATTTGTCAGTGAACATCCATATTATTTTTTTAAATGCCAACTGATGATGGCTACAATTTTAAGCAAGCGCAACGGCACCTCTAATTAAATCAACCTTTCACCGGTGATAGCTGCAACTTTTTGAACTAATAACCCATTGGGAGCGCACCTTGAGAGCGTATCCAGGTATCACAAAGTTTGCCTTCAGAACGTACTCTTGAAAATGAGAGTAATGAGCTTGTTATACCGAGTTATGAAGCTTCAGCTTTGCATGGTAGGGGTATTATTTTGTCACAGAAAAAAAATGCCTACTGCTCCCAGTTTATATGTTACATAGTTTTTACCGACTTCAAAAGGGAGGTTCTATGAGTTCTATAATAAGTTTCTTGTCGTAGTTTTCTCAGTTAGTGTATTCCGAACCGGTGGTAGAGTCAATTGTAACGTTCATAAGACACCAGGGCCTTATACTGAATAAATGAGATTTTGTTTTTTTTTTATTATGATCGACTGTAGGTATGTATCTTTTTTTAGCACTAATAGAGATTAGTTGTTCCGATTCAACCGAAAAGTGGAGAAAATATACTACCTAATCATATACTTATATCTCCGACACCAAATAGGTACTTACTTACATTGCTATAAAGTACCTACCTAATCTAATTATGTAACTAAGTATCTATAGCCACTACTCACACACGAATGTCTAAAATGTTTGACATAAGTTAAATTAGTAATATTCATTTCCTGCCTTACCATTTGGATTTCTGTGAAACCCTTGTTGTGGAGTTTGGACGTCAGTTTTCAAGTTGTTGTAGCTTGCATAATGTTTGCCCTTTGCGGGTGCCTCTTGCTGTGAGGTTTCTAAATTAATAGTAATAAGGAATTTATGTGGGTACTTAATTAAAATGTATGTCTGTAACACAAAACAAATAAAAAAGGTAGAAGGAGCGTACGTAAACCAAAGTCTCCATTTAAGTAAAGCAACGTGCTCGAAGTTGTGTGCATAACCTGCATGTAAGTTATCCCGCGAGACTCGCGTCACAAATGAACGCGATCGGCTTCCTTTTTCAAATTTGCGGGGTTCTGTCTACCTTTTTTATTTGATCTCAGGTCTGTAATATATTTGTAGGAATATCTGCGTCTTTTACGTAATCTTCTATTTACTTTGTGGCCATAGATTGAAAGAAGTCCAATTTTTTTACCATAATGAATGAATATGTGTATAATCACCTATACCTACATATAGATATTCATTAGGAGTACCTTTCATAAAAAGTATACCTAATTATTATATAACTAACCAACATATCTACAGTTAAAAGCATGTTTCAATTTTCCATTCCCACCATTTTCTCTCCAACTTTTAGAAATGTATGTAGTAGGTACTAACAGATGTGAATTATGTAAAATATACTGTAAAAATATCAAATAACTTACGACTCGCGACCACTTGCGGCGTGAACGTTCTAGTTTTATTTCTTTCGGCACCCATGAAATTGCGGTTTTGATAGTCGCCACCGTAAACGGAACTGGCGGGCATACTTCGTTCTCTTTGCATTTGTTGCCCTTGCGAGGTAAATCGTGCTCTTTTTTGAATAAATCATGTATGATAGAGAATAAAACTAGTGCTTGGGTAGGGTAGGGACATGAAATTGAAATAGGTACCTACCTAGTTATGTAACAATCAACATTATTAAGACCTACCTATATCAAAAAATATGTAGCAGAAGGTCTTTAAACACCTAAATGGCGTGACAACAAAATCAAACATTAGGAAGTTATTATTAAACTTATAGATATAGTTATTTTGATCTGACTGTGATAGTAACTTGTAACCTATGCTGTGCATCACCCCATGATGTGGAATAAAGCTTTGACTTAGGTACATCCAGAGGCTTGTCAGATTTGTATCTCATTGAAAAAGATAAAACTGATTTATGGCTGTCTTTAGTGATATAGCTAATCTAGACGATATCAAACGATAACTACGTCAACTTGTGTGCTTACCACTACCACCTACGGTTATATCATCACTTGCCATGGTGAGATTCTAGTTTTAAAAAACTATGCCTACTTAGTATTAGATAGATACCTACCTAAGTATAGGTAAATTATAATTTTATAACTTACCTGTGACAATAAACCGAGGGCTGTTATCGCTGTAATTTGCTAAATACCTAGGATCGATTCCAGACACAATCTGGCCTTGAACTTGGCCTAGCTGAAAATAAAGTTTAAACTTTCACCTCTCCAATAAATTTTATATTAGCCAAAGTAGAACATACGAGAAACCCCTAGAAAATTGATGGATTGTTTGCCTTGATAAAATGTTAAAACCCTTTCTTAGCGTGTAAAATAGTAAATTCGTTGGGGTTTATTCTTCAAGTCATGAAGAATGCCTGTAATTCATGCCGCTGTGAAGTTTGGCTTTGCAAACAATTTGTTAAAATTCACTACGTTGACATTAATTCATCTCGTTCATATTCACGTAATTATTTTACATCTCTTTCAAACCCCTAATAAAATCAAACCCAATAAAAAACGGGCTTTGAATTCCATCCAAAAAGCTCTGCTTAGTTTGGAATGAAAGTAAAAATATTATCTACATTTTAAACAGAACTTTAATGCCTATCAGTTAAGTAGGTACTTACGTTAGTTTGCCCATAGGAAGCAGCGTTCATTTGTCCATAAGGCATAAATCCAATTCCAGTATTCGGTACTTGCTGTATACTTTGCTGTATAGCGGGAAACTCGGAACCGTAACCGCCAAAGTACATTGTCTCGACTTGTGGTCTGTGAATAAATTTCAAATGTGTATGTCTATGAATTCAAATTAGTTATTTTAACTGAGGACTTTTAACTCCTTAATTCTTTTTAGTAAAATTCTTCGTTCTGATGAGGGGGCAATACATTATATGTTAAAAATTTACAAACTTCCTTAGGTACCATTGAAATAGAAAAAAAAGCCTTTCTTTAACTTTATTTAGTTGTAGGTATTATGCGTCTTCGTTTATCTTATTACGGCGTACCTACCTATTGATCATAAGGCGAATAGAACTCAAAGATTAGAAGGCAACGGTAATAATAAATAGGTAATAAAACCAGTGAGTCTGGAATAAAATTACTTAGTAATTTATAGTAACTCACATCATTTTACTTCCATCGGCATTGGCCGCGAACGCAATCATTTGATTTCCCTGTGGATAGTCTGCAAAAATATTCCAACTTTGATAATATCACACAGATTACAAAATATATTACAAGTTTCCACTAATTATATCCATCACCTACCAACTCCAACTCTCGGTTCTCTCACTACAAATCTATCCATTCTAAAAATAAACTAAAACTTAAGAGAGCTGCAAATTTTCGCGCCAATAGGTATTACGTTTTTTTTCACATCGTTTTTTTTTATCGTTCATAATTTAAATTAAATAAAAAGAGTTTCATTTGATTAGGTAGTTACAGTGGCATTAACATGACCCTTTGAGTATTAGGCTGGTTTAATGCTCCAAGACAGAACCCAATAGATATTTGATTTTAATTTTATTTTAATAAAATAATCCAGACACTATTAAAAGCTGTAAACAGACATCTGTATAATGTTGTTATTTTGCATCAAATTCAGTTCCTGAAATAATAGGTACTGGATATTGTTTGAAAGTCTCTCCAATCGATCCGTAACGTTTTTAGTTAAGAATGCAGATTTATAGAGCTAAGAAATCTTTAACATACAGTGCAAAAGCGGTAGCTGAAACGTCACAGTGAGGGTCGCCGCCAGTTAGCCGTTGGCAGCGTTAAGGCGCGCAGTGGGTTGTTTCTTTAATTGTGAATTTTAAAACAAATAAGTGTCCGATTTGTGTCTAATTTACTTTTTTAACTATGTATAAATATTGTATAGTGACGAAATGTACAAACAATTAAAACGCCAGAAAAACCTATTTCGTAACGTGCCGAAAGACCCAAAACATCTTAAAACTGACCGATTTACTGACTGATCTGTCAACGCACAGCTGAAACCACTGAACAGATTTCGCTGAAATTCGGCACGCAGATAGTTATTATGACGTAGGTTTCCGCTAAGAAAGGATTTTCCAAAATTCACCCCCTAAGGGGATGAAATGGGGGTCCAAATTTTGTATGTAACTCAGTCATTTTTTATTTGAAATGAATAACAATTGGTTTTTAGCCTCTAAATATAAAATAATAAAACATGTATTTAAGGATTTTTTTAATTTCTTAATTTCAACCCTTATAGGGGTAAAAAGGGCTGTTAAAGTTTGTATGAAAAATATTTTTTTATTATCAAAATTACTTGAAATATTGTACTTTTGCACTTCAATAAAATTAAAGAAACATGTAATCAAGAATTTTTCAATTCCAACCCTTAAAGGGCTTAAAAGGGGTGTTAAAATATGTATGAAAAAAATACAAATTGAAATTTAGTATTTATGCTCTTCAATAAAATCAAGGAATCTGTGAAAAGCTTCAGCGGTACAGCCACCAATTTTAGTAAAATTTTATAGAATTTGTACGGACGAGGACTAGACTTTACTGTGAATGTGATAGTCAACCACAGATTACTGATATGTAGCTAGCTATAGTCAACGTGTGTGACTATAACATAAAATAAGAACAGGTTAAAAATAACATGATTAGGCTGATAGTCTTGTAACTAAAGCCTTTCAAATAAATTTAAAAAAAAAGTGATTCTCTCTGCCTCAAGAATTATGTATTCTAAATGGATAGGTAACTCTAAATACCTCGGAACAATAAACTAGCATGGAAGCCGGGCTAAAATAAAAACCGAGTACTATATAGTTTATTCATTTATGTCAATTAGCATATCATAATGTGTGAATGAAACAAAACATGGCTGTTTGTTTTTATTATTTTTGAACGTGTCACAAGCAAAAAAATGGGAAATGTCAAATGGTCACCTTTGGTCACCTTATAATGCTAACAAATACAAAAGTTCTATCCAAGACGTCAAAATACCTATGTTGGTTATCAACTTAATTTTGTAGTTTTATGTTTTGTTGATACCAGTCGGGAGTTTGACGAATTTACTAAGTGAAAAAAGCGAGT
Source organism: Ochropacha duplaris (assembly GCA_951361185.1). Lineage (NCBI taxonomy): Eukaryota > Metazoa > Arthropoda > Insecta > Lepidoptera > Drepanidae > Ochropacha > Ochropacha duplaris. Next base: position 3,664,651 of record OX592703.1, read on the forward strand.
TAATTATTAATTTCTGGCCAGAAAGTATATACGAGAGGTGTACAATGCCCTGGACAAGATGTTTTGTGTTGTTGAAGGGTGTAAAGCCCATAGTTCGAGAAAAGAAAATGAGAACGAAACGATAACATTTTATCGGTGAGTTTAGAGATACATTTTTCAATATTGGAAATAAAAAAGTGATAGACGATAAATAGAGATAGTACTTTATGCCTATCTACTCAAAAGAATTCACGTATTTGCTTTATTTTATGATTTTTCTGAAAAGTAAAATTTTTATCCCTATACCAAATTTCATCTAAATCGGTTCGGCGGTTTAAGCTTGAAGGGGTAACAGACAGACAGACAGACACTTTCGCATTTATAATATTAGTATGGATTTAAATGATTAATAAAGACATTAAATTAATAATTGTAGTTTCATTTATACTTGTGTTATGTATTGTAGTTTCATTTATACTTGTTTCAAATTCTTATCGTCTCTTTCCTACCACACTTGACGGATATTCCGACGCCGAAGTTCCGTCGTGGTAAATCCGTTAATAAACCACAGCCACACTTGGCAGATTATCCGTCGACAGCTAGCGCCTATACGGTGTGTTCGTAATGGATCCGTCGCCGCGTATTATCCGCCGAATGTGCCGCGATACATATAAATACACGAAATGCGTTGTAGCCGGACGGAGCAGACGCTGAGTGCGAGCGGTCCTCGACAGAACGACCGATTTTCCGCTTGGTGTGCCCGTTAATAGTCATTTTGAAGCAATCCGCGACGGAATATCCGTCAAGTGTGGCGTAGGCCTGGTAAAGTCTGGAGGCGCGTTTTCGGGCCGATGATAAATTAATAATAACATGGGAATGTTAAGAAAAGGATAAACTATATGAATAAAAAAAATGTACAATAGAAAACTATTCTATCTATAGGTACATATAATAAAAATGTTACGGATCGCTATCTGTACATGGAAGATATATGCGAAAAAATATTATTGGGTCCTTTAACAACGCAATAGCACCCAAAACAATGATTGTTAGAATTTTGTCTGTTTGTGCAAGCTAATCTCAGAAACGGCTTATTCAGATGTCGTTTTCACTAATATACTGTGGTAAGCTTCACTTAACATTTAGTGTTTGTTTCATGTCAATCGGTTCTTAAATAAAAAAGTTATGTCAATTTATAGAATCACGTCGAACATTTGTTAATCCAAAATAAAAGATATGCCCAAAGTCACTATTCCAGGCGGACGAAGTCGCGGGCACAGTTAGTACTAACTATATTTACTTGTTTGCTTTGATGACTTATATCGACACGACAATGTCGATGATAAGCCCATCACTAGCCAAAAAATAGCTTGTGACAACCTGCATGATAACAAAACAGAACGGTATTATACAGGTGGTGACGACATAACGACATTCAATTAAAACACGATCACTACTAGTCAATCAAAATACTTTGTAAAAATTAAATCGGGTATTACATCAACACACAAAAAGCGAAATTTTCAAACAAACTAATTCCGAAAATAATCTAAACGAAACCCAACACTCTTTAATAATATTACCTACTGACCTCAAATGACCTGTTGTAGGCACTACGGGCACAGTTTTAGGCAAAGACCGGTCGCCGCGGTTCCTTTGTAGGTGTATTGTTTCATTCATGCAAGTAGGCATCGACGCTCGCGCACCGCGCTAATAAGGATTTTAACGCTATGGTTATAAGGTCTAAATTTAATCAACCAACGATTTCTGAGCCGCACATTTTATTTGGTTGTGTTTTATGCATGTAGGTAAAGCTAAATTTTGTTCCGTCTAGCTAGGTGAATGACTTATAAAGTAGCCTTGCGAAATCGTTATGTATTCACAGCATGTGTTAAAATGATTAAAGTGAAAATAATTTCCTGTGGCTATACCGTTCAATGTAATTTGATGATACTTGGTGTACGAACTACTAACGCTATACCCAATATGTGGTTTAAATTAATGTCGCTATGTCGTCACCACCCTGTATGTCTCTTTCCCACGGATTATTAACGTCGAAAGTAAAAAAAGGTAAAGTATATGCATTTCATTATTTATTTTAGCCCGGCTTCCATGCTAGATATTGTGCGAGCTAAATACCTACTTGTAGCAATTACCTATCAATTGCGAATCCCAACGTAGTTGTCATCTTTCCCTCTCTCTTTCATTCAATAAGGGTAAGTAGGGTTAGAAAGATAGATTGTCCCAACGTAGTTGTTATCTTTCTCTTTTTCGCAATTGATAGGTATTTGCTTCAAGTAGGTATTTAGAGTTACCTATCCATTTAGGATACATTAGAGATGGGTAACTAGCCGAAATTTCAATATCTTAGCTAGCCAGCTATTTGTGGTGCAATAACCAGTTTGATACCCGGCTATTTCAGCTATTGGGTAAATGTGTCTACTGGTAATGTGAAAATATAACGTGACTATAACAAAACAGAAGAATATTTAAAATAAAGAAATGGCTTAAAGGTCTAGATACCAAGCCAAAAACCTTTAAAAAGAAAAAGAAAATATTGATTTATGGTAAAGATGATGGTGTAGTCGTCACAAATAGTCACAATACTTTTAAAAAATCATTTTGGAAGGCAGCTTGTCCGTTGGATATAGATATTTGAAACTAATATAATAAAATATATAAACAAAAATGCTTGTTGGTTCTGGGGCCATTTTGAACGATGTCCTTTTATTGCCTTTTGTACATAGCTTTGTGAATAAAACTTTAAGAAATAACTAGTATTACCCAACACAATTTGAGACAGTTTTGAGAGAACTTTTGCTTGGGATTGTTTATCTTTAGTTATTAGATATCAATTGTCACTATCCAATAGTCTAGGATAACCGTAACTAAGTAGTAACGCTCAAAGAGTATAGTAACTATACCAAAAGGAAGTAACGTTCAAACCCTGTTGCCAGCAAGTATTCAGTTTCATACTAGCCGCGGCGGTAATAAACTTAGATGATATGTTTTTATATTCTGTTTACCTATTTTATACTTCACTGAAATGACTTATCGTACGTACGTATTATAAAATTTACTAACTATAATAAAAAAAATGACGAATATCTATATATTAATCGAACGCCATCTTTGAATATAAATAATCGACTTCCTTATAGAAAGTCAAAACTATCCAAATTCAATAAAATAAGTTTAGATTAAATAACATAATTTAAAAAAAATATTACTTGTTACACTTCCTAGAAAAGAAAATATGCATTTCCTTTTTCGTAATATTAAATAATAATAATAAACTAAAATTAAAAGAATAATAGAAAATTGAAAAATATCAATTTACTGATTCAACGCCATCTCTTTTTACTGCTATGAATTAATAACCTGTCTATCGACTAGACTAGACTTTTACAAAAAAAACTATAGATGTCGTGGTACCCCAGTTGACGTAATGGATGTATCTCTAGGACAACCGTTAGTAACGCTCAAACCCTGTTGGATGCAATTATTTAGTATCATACCAGCCGCGGCGGTAATAATCTTAGATGATATGTTTTTATATTTTGTTTACTTATTTTATACTTCACTGAAATGACTTATCGTACGTATTATAAAATTTACTAATTATAATAAAAAGACTGTCGAATATCTGTATATTGATTTAACGCCATCTATGATCTATGAATATATTTAAACGACTTATTTATAGTGACTCAAAACTAGCCAAATTCATCAAAATAAGTTTAGATTAAATAACATAATTTAAAAAAAAAACTTTTTACTCTTCCTAGAAAAGAATATATGCATTTCCTTTTTCGTAATGATAATAAAAACTAAAAATAAAAAGAATGATAGAAAATTGTTAAATATCCATTTACTGATTTGGCGCCATCTCTTTCAACTGCTGTGAATTAATAACCTGTCTATCGACAAGACTAGGATCTTATGGAGCGCATATTTTATTTTTACGTCAGCTGTCTTTTATTTTACAAATAAACTACAGATGTCGTGGTAATCCATTTGGCGTAATGAATTTATCTCTAATGATAGTTTGTTTTGTCGTACAATTCTAAGCTTAATCACGAGTGCTATTAAGATTTAAATCGTATGGGTGATAATTCAAATTCACCCTTCTTTTCTTCTTCTCTAAGGAAGAGAAGAAGGCTGATAATTCAAATACCACGTTTTAAAGAAACTAGAAACAGCGTTCAATTTGCACTCGCATTTCACTTAGTCTAATTTTATAACCACGAGTACTTTTTATGTAAAATTTATTCAATTGTAAAAGAAATAACAATTTCATTCTTCGTATCATAAATTTTAATACATTTATGATTTTACTATAATTAATAGAAAACTGATTTATCTATCTATTTGGTTTAGCTTTTGATATCATGGGTTTAGCGTTATCTCTATCTACGGATATTCATTAAGAAAATTTCGAAAATCTGTTTGTCTTACAATTCTAAACTTAACCGACTACACGATTAAGTTCAAAATCGTTAATAGCAGTGAGCGCGGTGACAGCGCGCTCCCGCGTTGTTGGTTGGTTGGTTACTGGTTGGTTAGTTAGTTTGGATACTACGGCTACTACGGCTACGAGTAGCCACAACTGTTCATTCAACTAGTTGGTTAGTTAGTTAGTCGGCTGCCGGCGGCTGGCGTGGTTGTTCGCTACAGCGCGTTACGTCATAAACGTATGGGTTATTCGAAGCCGTAGCCATTCGATAGCCAACAGCCGAGTATATTTTTGACGGATATCGTAGCCGTGGGTATTTGATCAGTAGCGGGTATTTGGCTAGTTATTAGAATAACTACCCATCTCTAGGATACATAATTCTTGCTCTGTCAAATTGTCAATCAGATAGGTGACAGGATTAAGATTTTGTATGTAAATAAATAAAATCTTCTAATACCGTAAAACATAATATCTTTCCAAGCATTTAACCTGATAAAATGGAGCTCCAAGATACCTACTACAACAAGTCTGAATACGTGGAAACTGTAAGTTCTACGTTATTGAATTTAATTGATAGTCAAAATCATTGCAATTTTTTTTCCAGAATAGTGACTTAATTTTTTCTTGCAGGCCTCAGGAAACAAAGTCAGTAGACAAACTGTGTTATGTGGCTCTCAGAATATCGTTCTTCATGGTAAAGTAATAGTGCAAAGCGATGCTATTATAAGAGGTGACCTTGCAAACGTGAAAACTGGAAGGTTTTGCATTATCAGTAAAGGTTCTGTTATACGGCCACCTTTCAAAAAATTTAGTAAAGGGTAAGCTATTTCCACTTGACGTAACTCTTAGCTAGATATTAGGAGTCCAAAAACTGTTGTAGTTGATGCAGAATGAAAAGATCTCTGCGCTGTTTTTTGGGGTTTTGGGGTTTCCATGTGATATTTTCATTATTTTGGTAGGACATTTCAAACTTTTCCAAAGATAAGAGCAGCATTTTTCAGATGTAAAAAAAATACCTACCAAACACCATAGGTGCCTTTCTGTAACTGATACTTCCTCTCTATTTGAGCTGATAATGCTTGTCAAAAGCCATAGAAAAGCAGGGTGGGCCAGAGTTCTGAAATTTTGGCAAGATTAACACATGAAAAGCCTAACCTCTCTGGCTAACTTGGTCTAGAATCAACAATGTTGGACTTGCCTCATCATCATATTATCATGAATTGATTTCATTATAATGGAACACATATTTCCCCAATTTATTGTCTTATTTGATTAATCATTTCAAACTAGGTTCTTAACACTTAGAGACAGGGAACCGCTAAAATTGATATTATTATCTTTAAAATTATGCATAATACTTGCCACTTTTAGTGTTGCACTGAGTAAGTAATCAGTAACTTGCTTTTATTTATTTCAGAGTGGCATTTTTCCCGTTGCAAATGGGAGACCATGTATTTGTTGGTGAAAACACTGTTGTAAATGCAGCTGTAGTCGGCTCTTATGTGTACATTGGAAAGAATGTTGTCATTGTAAGTTAGATTTGTCTTTTTATTTCTCAAAAAGTTTTTGATAAACAATATTTTGCCAAATGTGTTTCCAGTTTAAAATTTGCCCTTCACTTTTCAAGTTTAGAATGTTGTATGCTTATAATTATAAGGCTGAAGAGGTTGTTTCCATGCTTGAAAATGTTAATCTCAGATCCAGGAATCTGATTTAAAAAATTATATCTTCGATAAATAGCCCATTAATTAAGGAATGTGATATGCTACATATTACCTTTAGAACGCAAGTGAAACCACAAGGAAGAAGTTAAGAAAATAAATAAATTCTATACTTGCGTTAGTTTCCTGAAAGAAATATATAATCCTCCTTTCTCAAATCAAGGCCTTTTTGACAATACTACATAATTAAAAAATTACATGTCTCCTGCATCTTATGCCATCCATGTGCAGGTAATTATTATAAATGTTTTACTTATTCACAGGGTCGGAGATGTGTACTCAAAGATTGTTGTATGATAGAGGACAATTCAGTACTCCCAGCTGAAACTGTTGTCCCATCATTTGCAAGGTACTCTGGCAGTCCAGCACACCTCATCACAACTCTGCCTGAAGCAATGCCGGATCTTATGACAGAGTTCACTAAGAGTTATTATCAACATTTCTTACCTACATCTGTAGGAAGTTAATTTTTTAGTATCTATTAGAATAAGTCCAATGTTTATAGTATTTATGTCCAGATCTATTATAAATATTATTTTAAAAACTGCTTTGAAAGGAACCTAATTACCTTTTGTACGAAAATGTGACAGGTTCTATGAATAATAATTATGTGATTAAGTCTCATATATTTATTTCAAATAAAATAACTTATATTGCCCTATCTGGTTGGGAGATTTTATTATGAAACGCTTTTTAAATATATATTTTTCTCCAACAAGCCCAATCCTTCATACTCCTTGATCAGACTCTGAAAACCATTCAAAGCCAAAAGCATATTTCCAGATTATTTACGTACAACTACGAAGTGTGTTCATAATTACATACTCTTTGGTTCATAGGTATTGAGTGGCGTTCAGTTATAGATAGATACATCCACGAAGATGCGCCCCTCTCTTTTTTCCTAATCCCTTACCTACAGAAGGGATCAAAGAGGATAAAAACACTACGTTTTAAGAGTCGGCACTTCCTTACAAGCCATTGAACTGAATTAGGAACGTACTTTAAAAGTAACATAAAAGTAATACCAACATTGTAAAATCCAATTCGTTATTAGGGCTTGACAAATACGGATCATGCTTTTCTATCGATATCGATAAATATTCGATTTTCATAGTTGCATAGGTCGCTGGTCGTACGAAAATAAATACATATACGCCATAAAAATAGTTTATTTATTGTATAATATAACCTGTAGCTACAGTCAGTATCAAAGTAATAATGCGGCTAGGATGATCAACTATACAAAGTTTTATGATTCCCACATAAGAATTTATTTTCGTTAATAGTTGAATAGGTAAGTAGGCCAAGTTCTCATTTTCTGTCAACTTCACCCATAAACAGCACCTAAAATAAAATAAAAAAGTTTATCGATAAATTGTTCCATCACTTTTTGTACCTATTCGCGTACGTATGATTTTTATGAAACTGCTACAAATATGAGTAAAAACAACTAATAAATACAACCTATAAAGTAAATTGATATTGAAATACACCAAGTTTTACCTGGCCGGGTCATTTGGAAATCGGGCTAAAATATCCCAGAATATCTTCTTCTGACACGCCTAACGCCACAAACTTCACCCTTTCTAAGAGATTTCCCTCCCATAATGCATAAAACACTCGAAATCGGAGATAAAACACTGTATAACACAATAATTTCACCACGAAAAACACCCAAACTGTTTATCAAACATAGATTATAATACCTCAACAATTCTACCAACAGTAAAAAAAGGTATAATGCGTCTAAATCAAATAGACGTTAAGACACCTGCTACCCAAAGGAATCAGTACTCGTTTTAATTTAGTAGGACTATTTTTATATTACAATGTTGGTACAAAGTACGTTCCTAATTCAGCTTGTAAGGCAGTGTCGATGGACTGGAGTATGTGGAAGAGATTCGGACTGTGTACTGTACATCCGTATATGCAGGACTACAACACTAGCGAAATGTTGCACACTTGCACTATAAGAAAGTGAAATTAAACGAAAGCGTGTAAGTAACGTGACTTTTCAAGTTGTCTCAAAAAGTCCGTGAAAAGTTTTAGTGGAACAGCCACCAATTTCACTTCAACCTGAACGGACGAGGATTAGATTTTACAGTGAATGTGACAATATAACGTGACTATGACATAAAATGAGAACATTAAAAATGAAATGGCTTAAAGATCTAGATACCAAGCAAAAACCTGTTTTTTTTTTTTTTTAAGAAGATTTTTGGCCTGGTATCGAGACCTTTAAGCCATTTCTTTATTTTAAATATTCATCTTTTATGTTAAGTCACGTTTTATTGTCACTTTCACTGTAAAGTCTAGTCCTCGTCCGTACAAGTCCGGTCTAATTTTAGTGTAATTGGTGGCTATTCCACTAAAACATTTCATGGACTTTTTGGGACAACCTGGAAAGTCACGATACACGCTTTCATTTCATTTCACTTCACTTGTGCACTTAGATTGATCTTTATTAGACAAAACACCACCGAAATTATTCAATAAAACTCAAAATACACGAATTTAATGAAAATAGAATGAAAACACAATGTCACTTCGCAAGTTCCCGCCAAAAAGTCCAGCAAAAACCTGTAAAAAATAAATACAATAGACAACTAATTATACCACAGATTACTGATAATGTATTTTTTTTTTGAGAACATTTTTGGCCTGGTATCGAGACCTTTAAGCCATTTCTTTATTTTAAATATTCATCTTTTATGTTTAGTCACGTTTTATTGTCACTTTCACTGTAAAGTCTAGTCCTCGTCCGTACAAGTCCGGTCTAATTTTAGTGAAATTGGCGGCTATTCCACTAAAACATTTCATGGACTTTTTGGGACAACCTGGAAAGTCACGATACACGCTTTCATTTCATTTCACTTCACTTGTGCACTTAGATTGACCTTTATTGGATAAAACCCCACCGAAATTATTCAATAAAACTCAAAATACACGAATTTAATGAATATAAAACGAAAACACAACGTCACTCCGCAAGTTCCCGCTAAAAAGTCACTGATAATGTACATTACACCAAACCCAAAGATAATGTAATTTAATAAATAAATAAAATAAAAAAAAAAAATAAAAAAAAAATAAACAGACAGAATTGAGACAGAATTCGGAATGATTCCGGATTCGGAACAAGCGAAAGCAATAATATAAATAAAAAATACCCACCTAATTGTTAGCAAAGATTGTTAGTATTATTAATACCATGTTAAAACAGGTTGCATGTGATTTTTGCGGATTCTTTCCAATGTTTTGTATGGTCTAAAATAATATTATATTGGTAGTGTAATAAAGTCTGTGTTTATTTATGTGTTGCGTCGTCTAACGAACAAAGAGTATATAATCACTACGTTTTATAACGAATTGCAATATCTGACTGATATTCTGAAGTAGTCTACATGCAAAGAGTATATAATTTAAACATGGATCATGTCTGGCTGGACAACTTTCTGTTTATGTCATTTCAATAGTTCGTGATTCATTCAAGTCCAAAGAGTAAATTTATAACAAATAAAAATACTTTTACAATAACTTGAATCGCGATTCCTGAAATTCTATTTTTTATATTGTTATGTAGTTTTGGGACAACCGTCTCATTAGCGACGTAAGGGGAACTTCGGAACTAGGTAAATGCTGTGAGTGAAACCGTTTATCCAAACCATACAATGGAATATCATTATTCTGACCTTTATAAGCCATCTGATCATCTCATAAATGGTAAGCAACCTATAATTTTGTTAAATAAAATTTAAAATTAGATTGAATTCATAATTTTACACTAGCTGAGTATCAAATTATTGTTTTTTTTTTTACTTTTTGAAACTTACTAAGTAAGTAAGTGATGATGTGGCCAAAAGTTGTGAGCACACAAATCTTAGGAATGAACGGGGTCTCAATTGCAGTTTCTCTACCTTGATTTTAAACTTGAGGGTGGTAGCCAGCTGGACTACACAGTCTCCACTCTCCTACCACCCATGATACTACTACACCCAGTACTCTACCTACCACCCATGATACTATGGTATCCTCAAAATGTATTCATTCAACAAAACTTCAAGCTTATAGTAGGATTCAAACCCACAACCTCTGTTATGGCATTTGAAGTCACTATCACAGATATTTTATTATATATTTTATTTTTAACTCAAGTGTGAAAATTCTGTAAAATTGTTACCTATTTTTAAAAACAGGTTTGACCATATAAATAAACGGTAGTTCCTATATAGAAAATCTATTCCACTTGGATATAGTTGAATTGCTACGAGTGTTGATAATAGGTCCCTTTTGGAATTGAAAATTTATTGACACAAAACCTATTTCCAATTTTTCCATGTTATTAAAAACATGCCTTTAGTAATAGGAATAATGGCTTTGACATAATGCAATAAATGAAAAACAATATACATAGCTAATAATGAATTAAATGTCATTAGTTATAGGTACTTACCTATTACTCAATTTTCAGCATGTACATCCTAAGGTTATACATATTGTCTGACTATAAATTCTTTGTAATAGGTCAATATGCAACAGAATATACACCACAATACATGGTTCCGAACCATGAAGCAGAGTATGGAGTCCGTAGCAGTATTCTGGTGGATGGAGGAGATAGATTTGGAGTATCAGCTGTTGTTTTTGATAAGTATGAAGAGCTGATATGGATGGGTAACCAGGGTGTGAGTATATTTGTAATAATAAAAAGTCAGCAGAGAATAATCACAGAAACTCAAATAATTGATACAGTGTTTTACCTGAAATTTATAATTGTATCAGAAATATGCTTTGTAACCTTCAACACTCTTTCTTATTTTTTATTACTTCTGGATATGCCTGTGTTTGACAGCAATCATGTGGCTGAAGGTGGTAAGCACATAAAGCCATCTAGGCTAGGAACTGGCTTTCAAGTGCTGCTGTTGAAACACACCAATAGGTGCTTGGCTACAGATTTTCAACTTGAGGGTGGTGGCCAGCTAGTTGGGTACTACAAAGTAGCCTACCACTGTGTTATGGTTTCCTCACTAGGTTATCCTTCACCGAAAGCTCAAGCTCATTGTAGGATTCAAACCCATTGTCCACAAACAAGTCCTCAAATATTTCCAAGTTATTACTGGCTCACATTAATAAAACCCCTTGTATTTTCAGGGCCATGTAACATCCTATTATGGACCAGGTATGCAGAAGTATACATCCTTCCAAGTTCATGAATCAGACGAAGTACGAGATATAGTAACTGTTGAAAAGGGTATATATGTGCTCACTAAAACAGTTCTACGTCATCAAATGCGAAGAGGCATTCCTAAACATACTTTTAAGTAAGCTTATATGATACACTTCTTATGTAGAAACAGCTTTCCTGATGGTAAGTGGGTTACCATAACCTGTAGACTCTTGCAAAACCAGCAGTATTACTTTTGTGTTGCTCTTGTGTTACCCCTAAATTTTAAATTAATTTTGTATGTTTATCCAGAGCTTTGGTTTGTAAATTTTGCTTTTACTCAGCTAACTATTTGTAAAAGATACATTTATTTTTATAATCAAAGAAAAATAAAATTTATTTACCACAACCACACAATCTAGTAACTTGATGGTAAGTGAGTACCGTCGCCTATAGAATGGGCAATTAAATACCAGGGGGATTGTCAATGTGTTGTAACTACACCTTATTCCAATGCCTTAACCGATTGGTTCTTAGGTGGGACAGCCATACCAATCAAACAATAGCATAACAATTGATTAGAAATTCCTCGTGAGTCATGTTACTAAAGGCAACTAACTTATTCTAATAATAATTTAAGTAACTTATTCTATTTAGTAATTATAACTTCTAGATCTAAAAATATGAAAGACATGCAGTGTCTATATCAAGTCAGTACTTCAAAACTCTTAATGGGTGGACACCAAGACAAGCTAATTGATTTGGACCTCACTAAAATGGTTGAAACTGTTATTGTAAGTATGTTGTTGTATGAATTTATACCATATTGCTAACTGCATAAAAATCAAAGTTCACTAAGTAAGCGTGCACTATCGTAGACTACATCATCACCTAACATCAAGTTAGATGGTTAAACGCAGACATATTTTCAATAAAAAAAATGTATGGACTTTTTCACCTAATTTTTTTTAAGCCCATCCAAGAAGAAGGATGTGCAGTACTCCGAAGTGGCGGAGGCTCTCTAGTTGCATGCGGCAGCGCCAGTGGAATGGTAGCCTTACGCGACATAAGGGCGCCTGGAGCAGCGAAACATACGTTCAGAGCCCACACCGCTTGTCTCTCAGACTTAGACATGCAAGGGGACCTGCTTATCACATGCGGCTTCACACAATCGTGAGTGTTAGATGCTTGTGCCATAGTAATGGAGCTTTAAAACTGATACATAATTCGCTTTATGATATAACTAGCGGTCCCCTGTGGTTTCACCCGCGTTCCCGTGGGATCTTATCTTTTCCCGGTACAAAATATAGCCTAATGGTGAAAGAATTTTTCAAATCGGTCCAGTAGTTTCAGAGCCTATTCAATGCATTCAAACAATCAAATATTTCCTTTTTATTAGTATAGATGAGAGCGATGATAGCTCAGCGGTAGTGACGTCGGATACCGCGGCGAAGGTCGTGGGTTGGAATCCTACAAGGAGCTTGAGCTTTCGGTGTAGGCAAACATTGTGACACAACCTTTGTTATGGTATTTGACTTTGTTACCACAGATATTGTTGTAACAAAGTTCTTTTACGCGGCTTACAGTAGAGTGATTTGGCAGAAATCGTCACGTAAGAAAAAAGCGTTATGTTTACCGGGATCTTTGAAGTTTAAAGTAGTCATTTTATAAAGTTTGGTGCGCAATCTCGTAGCACTGGTAGCTTCGTAGGTCACAGATACGATGAGGACTCCTTCTATGTTCTGTTTGCTTGGTACTTTTCAGTCAATAGGGATGTTCGTTATTGTAATTAGCCACATGGAGAGGAACCTGGTTCTCAAGATACAGGTTTGACCTAGTTTGAGGATCAGGGCACTTTTGTCAAGTGAATGAATTAAATTTATGTATAATCCAATATTGATTAAGATATATATGTATAAATTCATGTTTTCGTAATAAATAAATTATTATTATTATTAATTCATGGGTCTAAATAGTATTTATTTTAACTCTCGAGTATTTGTTAAGGTGCGTACAGACTATGTAACTTGTATTTTATAACACGTCCACATTATGTAACCTTGTTATTCAACATTGCAACATAAAACAAAACTGTACACATTAGAATAACAGTGCAATATAACAATGTTATATAACCATTGTCGTAAACGTAGATGCTGGTATAACATTCTTGTAGATATTAATAACATGTTTTATCGTTCAGTGTCCACATTATCTGAAACATGTTATATAACAATGTTTTGTAACATGTTATGTTAATACAACAAAATAAATAAATAAATACATTGTCTGTACGCACCTTTACACAAAGATGATTGTTCGCCCAGGGGCGATGTAGCAGTGGCCGAGCCGTATGTAGTAGTATGGGACGTGCGTTGTCTCCGTGGTAAGAAGGCGCGTGCGGAGGGTGCGTGGTCGCTCCACACGGCGTCGCCGCCGCTGCTGCTGCACTTCCTGCCAGCCTTCTCTGGGAGAGCCGCCGCCCTCTCCGGGGACGGGCATGTCGCACTACTGCACGTCAACGCGCCCGATACTGCGGAACAGTCCGTCTTTCAGGTCATTATTGTCTTGACTGGAGGAGTTCCTTAGATATTGAGGATATAGAAATGGCGGTAGACAAATTTTATTCAATCATTAATTCTATTATTGAGGAATTTGTTCCATCCAAATTGATTTCTAGCTCCAATAAATTTCCTTTATGGTATTCACCTTATCTAATTAAAATAATAAAAAAAAAAATTAAAAACTCATAAGAAATGGAAATGTTACGGTAGGCTCCATGACTATGATGAATTTGTCTCATTACGACGTGTACAAAAAAAGTTAGAAACTCTCTCTTACAATTTATACATAACTAGAACCGAAAATAACATAAAATTAAATTCAAAATCTTTTTGGTCTTTTATTAAGTCCAAGAAATGCGGTAATGAAATTCCAGATACATTATTTTTAGATAGCAAGGTGGGATCTAACGGTGAAACAATTTGTAACTTATTTAACGATTTTTTCCAGTCTGTTTTTGAGAAAGACTTAACTGATATAGGATCTTCGTGTTCATATAGCCCTGTGGCTTCATTTAATACTATAATTAACTCTATTGAAATAACTATAGGAACTGTAGAAAAATATTTAAAACAACTAGACTCATCAAAAGGCAGCGGCCCTGACGGCATTCATCCTATATTTTTAAAGAGATGCTCTAAATGTTTGGCTTATCCTATATCATTCTTGTTTCAAAAATCATTAACTTTAGGTATTTTACCCTCGTTTTGGAAGCAATCGTTGGTTGTACCTATTTTTAAGAACGGCGACAAACATAATATTCGCAATTATCGCGGTATCTCGAAGCTATCAGTTATTCCAAAACTTTTTGAAAAAATTGTATACGATACCCTGTTTCCGCTTATTAGGCCAATGTTAATTGATCAGCAACATGGGTTTATCAATAAAAGATCGACTGAAGCTGGAAGTGATCGGTATACATGGTGATCTACTGAGGTGGCTGGCCTCGTACCTTAGCAATAGAAGTCAAGCCGTAGCAGTGAAGGGTTTTATATCTAGCTTTGTCCCCATAACCTCAGGAGTACCCCAGGGCTCACACCTCGGTCCACTTCTTTTTAATATATTTATTAATGACGTGGTAAGTTGCTTTAAAAACTCTAATTTACTTTTATATGCTGATGACACTAAAATATTTACAAAAATAAAACATCTCACAGATTGCCAAAAGTTGCAAGAAGATTTAGACCGTCTAGGTAATTACTGTTTGGCTAATAATTTAACGCTTAATGTTGATAAGTGCTATACAATTACCTTTTCGAGAAAAAATACACCAATTTCTTTTGATTATACACTTTTCAATAAAAAACTGCTTAAAGTGACCGAGGTGAAGGATTTGGGAATAATCCTTGATAGCCAATTATTATTAAAAAGTCATATTGATAAGATTACGGCTAAAGCATATAAATTATTAGGTTTTATTTTTAGGCAAAGTAAAGATTTTAAAAATGTTAAGACGCTGATTTTATTATATAACTCATTTGTAAGATCCCAACTTGAATACGCTTCAACCGTCTGGAATCCGCAGTATTTGAAATATATAGACTCCATTGAACGGATACAGAACAAATTTATTAAAAGATTAAAATATAAATTTAAACATTTCGATACAAGTGAAATTGAATCATTGGTTGTTCGTAGGGCTAATAAAGATCAACTGTATATTTATAAAATTATCAATAATATGGTTGATTCTCCTTATTTATTGAGTCATTTATGTTTTTGCTGCCCCAACCTTAAAACTCGTAATAGGAAAACGTTTGAAATTCCACCATGTAAATCAAACTGCTCAAAATAGATTTATAACCAGAACTTGTTTGGTACACAACCGTTTTTATCAACAAGTGGATATTTTTTATGAAAACTAACTTTTTTAGAAAGAATATAAAGACAATTAGTAGAACTATAGATTCATAATTAGATTTTTACTATGTAGTTAGGTATATAATTGAAAAAAAGACACAACAAATTTTGCAGGTACATAATAACTAGATGTAGAAACTGTTTTGGCTTTATGTGTAATATTTTATTAATTTAACTATATGTATTTTTGTTGCTGTTTGTTTCTCAATAAATATAAATAAATACCACAAGTGACCATATGGCCAATGTGTTGTACACCTTATTACAATGCTTTAAAGGCCTTAAGTGCAACTGCCGGAACACACCAAGAGTTGCTTTACTACAAAGTACCCAACCACCGTGCTGTGGTTTCCTCACGATGTTTTCCTTCACCGAAAGCTCATTGTAAGATTCGAATCCACGGCCTTCGCCGCGGAATCGGACGTCATTACCACTGAGCTATCATCGCTTAGAATGTGAAAAAAAGTGTTTGGTTTGTTTTGTTAATGTTTCGATTTCTATTTACCAAATAAGCCTTATATAGTTTACTAGTTTTCCGCCCCGCGCTTTCACACCCATTCCCGAGGGATCTTATCGTTTCCCGGGAAAAACGTATCCTATATCCAGATTATGATCTACCTGTATTTCATCAAAATCCGTTCAGCCGTTTTTGCGTGATTGAGCAACAAACATCCACATCCAAACTTTCACATTTATAATATTAGTAGGATAATCTTATTTCTCCTCTCCAGGTGGACACCCATAGTTCTGTCTGCAGTGTAATGGATGTGTCTTCCACAAGTCAAGCTTTGGTCTTCGGTGATCAAGCTGGACACCTGCATCTGTTCTCACCACAACATAACCATGAACCTGTGTTCAATAATTTTTCAAGGTAGGTTCATTCATTACTTTCAAGGTTTAGTAAATATTCTGGGTTATTCTCCATGCTGTGTGAGTCCAGGATAAATGTTTTTCTTTCTATCTTTTTTAAACAGTCATCTGGATCCCAAACTAGGCCAGTGCTCGTATTATGGATACTAGATAACTGATACACATAATAAACATTTTTTTAAATATATACTAATATGTATGTACTTTTAAGGCGATGATAGCTCAGTGGTAGTGATGTCGGATACCGCGGCGAAGGTCGTGGGTTCGAATCCTACAATGAGCTTGTTCTTTCGGTGAAGTACTTTGTAGTACTCGACTGGCTGGCTACCACCCTAAAGTTGAAAATCTGTCGCCAAGCACCTATCGGTGTGTTCCGACAGCTGCACTTAAGAGCCAGTTCCCATCTAAGGTTTGTGAGGGCAATTGCACCCATTGCCCCCCCCCCCCCTGGATCGGCGCCTGATAGAAGCTTTCTTTTTCAGAGCCACAGAATTCGCGGATTCAGTGGTAGGCGTACCATTTGCTAACTTCAGTGATACAACATTCCAATTGTCGAGTGTGCCGCTACAGCCCCTGGCGACAGGCAATAAATGGTTCAATGTGCTACCAGAAGAGTTTTTTAAGAAAACATTTAGGTATGGTAACGTAGATACAAAGAAAAAAAAAATGTATTCAAATATGTAACGTTTTTCTATGATAGAGCTCGTGCTCGTGAACACGAGCAGCATGTTGCCGACTGCAGCCGTCGGCGCGCGTCGGATGTCGGCGGCTGCCGTCGGCGCGTGTTATGTGCGTCGACTGTGTTATGTGTGTTACGGTTTTAGGAAGCCAAAAGCCATTGATCCTGAGGTCCTCAAATCAATAAAGATGCAAGGTCCCATAGGATATGCACCAAATCCCAAGACTTTCAAAAGAAATCAGGTAATATTCGTGTTATTATATGGTTTCGGAAAAAGTACCTTTTTTGTACGTTTTTTTTTTCTAATACGCTGTTATTAGCTGGGTATTTTTTGTTTTAGTAGTAAAAGTAGTATATAGTAAATGTAGGTAACTAATGCGGGTTATAATTTTTTATGTATTTTTGTATTACTTTAAGAATTAAATTGTTAAACATTTGAAAAAAAAAGCCAATACAGTCAGATGGTCCAAAAAAATTTAAAAAATGTAACCTTGCTGAGTTTCTTGCCGGTTCTTCTCAGTTGAAGGCTGACTTCCGAACCGGTGGTAACTTCTGTAATTCGACCTTCATAAGTGCCCTTCTAGGGCCTAAACTGAATAAATGGTTTTGACTTTGACTTTACCATAATCTTATTTTAAGTTTTTGAAGTGTAGACATATTTTGGCGCGAGGCGATTTTCGGAAAAAATATTATGAGTTCGCGATACCTAAATGCTGTAATAGCAGAATATATTTTGTTCTGGTCTTCTCCAATGAATTCAGATCAATTTCTATACTATTTTTTTTCTACAAGTTGTGTACACAAAATACTTATAATATATTTCTATACATTTTACAGGTTCCGTATATAGCAGATACGTTAGAAGATTTAAATGCAGCAAGACATCATGAAAACAAGTATACCTTACAGCCCATACCCAAGCATTATTTGAAGGTATTTTTCCAAAAGTTGATAACTAGTTTTCCGCCCCGCGGTTTCACCCGCGTTCCCGAGGGATCTTATCTTTTCCCGACAAAAAAAGTACCCTATGTTTTATTCCAGAATGTGTGCCAAGTTTCATCAAAATCTTACACATCCTATATTATTACAGCATTACATTTCTCATCCTGTATTATTACACCATCCCGTAATGTTACGGCAAACTAAAATAAAGTGCAACTGTCTATGAACTGAATATATTTTTTGCAAAGAATTAGTACAGATGTCACCTACTCACAGACTTGTTTTTGATTACTAGCAGTGAGGTATTAGTTTTTATTAATGGTAAAACAAGCAACTTGTCAAAAACTTGGGATGCAGTTTTTTTTAAATAAAGGTTTCTTTTTTTTCTATAGTGATTTATATTACAGATGGATTTAAGATTCAATAAACACGGTCCGAATGAAGAGCTTGAAAATTGCAATAAAACTGGATTACCTGGCCTAGAGGCGTCAGTGCCTAATTCATATTGCAATTCTATGTTACAGGTAAATAAATATTTAATTTATTAGTTTTATAGAACAATAGCTGTCCCCCGCGGTTTCACCCGCGTTCCCGAAGAATCTTATCTTTTCCCGGGATAAAAAGTATCCCAGTAGAAGTAATATAGTAACAGAGATGTCGACTATATTAACGTTCAAAACAAACAATTGGACTAATTTGATAGGAATAAATTTATTCTATTACTTCTCTTATGTTTTTAATGAGTAAGAGATTTAATTTGTAAACAACATAAACGGCATCATTACAGCAATATTTTAGAACCAGTGTTACCTCGTAGATTCATTTTCTTCCCAAACCATACTTTTTATGTGACAGTTGATATATCAATAACCAATCATCAACATTTTGAGGATTTCCCTCGATTTGCATGGGATACCCAATCAGATCCTGACTTGGTAACAATGGGACCACCTCTAGAGTCAAAGAAAGTGAGCATACATACAGATGATCATAGAACCTCCTCCTTATATTGAAGTTTGTTAAATATTGGCTTGATAGCGTTGTACGCAGACCAGTCTAGAAGATATCAATATATCAACTAATCTGTATGTATAAAAGGCAATCGTTACTGAGTGACTGACTGACTGATCTATCAACACAGCTCAAACC
This sequence comes from Ochropacha duplaris, assembly GCA_951361185.1. Taxonomy (NCBI): domain Eukaryota; kingdom Metazoa; phylum Arthropoda; class Insecta; order Lepidoptera; family Drepanidae; genus Ochropacha; species Ochropacha duplaris. Next base: position 3,684,033 of record OX592703.1, read on the forward strand.
ACTGAACGGATTGCGCTGAAATTCGGCACGCAGATAATTATTATAACCGCTAAGAAGGAATTTTCCAAAATTCACCCCCTAAGGCGATGAAATGGTCCAAAGTTTGTATGGAGAAACGGGATTGCGGGTGAAACTGCGGGGCGGAAAGCTAGTGTGAAATAAAATGAGTTTATTTTTCAGGTATTGTACTACATCCAGCCTGTTAAAGCTACGCTTTTAGCTCACACATGTGCCAAAGAGTTTTGTCTTAGCTGTGAATTAGGTCAGTTTGCTATGTTGTTTTTAATCCACAATGCGGACAAGCAAGGCGGGTCACCTGATGGTATTGCTAATGTGATGTCGACCTTTTTACAATGCTCAAGTGCAACTACTGAAACACACCAACAGGTGCTTGACAGTTTTTCAACATGAGGGTAGTCTACCAGTCGAGTACTTCAAAGTACCCTACCACCTGTGCTGTGGTTTCCTCTCGATGTTTTCCAAAATCAACATCACAACTCATTTATTCAGTTTAGGCCCTAGTAATTTTCCTTTACCGAAAGGAAAGCTTAACTTAGCTTAGCTTTCAAGTAGGATTCGAACCCATGACCTTCGCAGCGGTATCCCACGTCACTAACACTGAGCTATCATCGATCTGGAGGTAATGACAGTAATTCCTCTTGCAGGTTTTCTATTCAGGATGCTCGATACATCAGGTGGGGCGCCGTGCCAAGCTAACAACTTTTTGAGGGCATTTCGTACAGTACCCGAAGCGGCCGCTTTAGGGCTAATATTACCCGATCGGGGACCAGATGCTAGAGTTGACTTTGTTGCTCTTATACAGGTAGATATTTATGTCAAAGACAGAGTATATCATTCCCCATTCTCACAAATGGGCTATATTTAAGGGGGAGATAAGTGGGTGGGTCACCTACCAAATATACAAAAATTACCTAAATAAAAGTGTCAACATTTTCGAGAATTTCAATATTTTATGTGAACTGACCCGTCCACCTACCTCCCCCTTAAGCTTGTCGTACTATTTACCGGACTGTATACAGGGTGTCCGATAAGTAGTATAGTAGTGGGCTAGTCACCTACCAAATATACAAAAATGACCTTAGTAAGTGTCACCAATTTCGTGATATTTAATATCTAAAATAAAAAAAAACAATACATAAAAATCTGAAATATCAAAATATCTCGAAAATGGTGATCATTTTATTGAGCTCATTTTAGTATATTTGGTAGTTTACCCGCCACCTATCTCCGCCTTAAGTTTGTCGTACTACTTACCGGACACCCTGTATATAATAAAAGCGTGCTCCAATGTTGTATTCACAGAGTTGGAACCGCTTCATCCTGCATCAGATCCACTTCGAAATACTTGAAACACGAAAGAAAGCGAAAGAGCTGGCTTTACTAGCTAACAGTCCACCGAAGACGCGGATCGGCAACGTGATCCCAAAGTTGAACCGAAGTGTGGCAACACCGCAAAATTTTAATGGACAGTACAATGAAGAGTTCCATTATACTGAGTTGGAGTTCCTTGGTCCTACAGAGTTTGACGTTCCAGATATTAGGGAAGGCTGGGAAAATAGTGAGAAAGACGAAGGTTTGTCTGTTTTTTATTGCCACCTGTTTTTATTCCATAAGAATTGTTATTTTACGAATTTGTTTATACTATTTTGAAGGTTTCAGAGTTGGAATTCGTTTTTAAATATTACTTTGTCTATGTAGAAAATTAATCATCATCTGCCTGCCCTGTTCTCAATTGTTTGGGGTAGCCCAATGTGTACAAAATGCCTTCGTGTACAAAATTAATATGAAGCTTTCCCCGCGATTTCACCCGCGTACTTTTTAGCCCTTTAGGAGTTGAATTTCAAAAAATCCTTTTTTATTCCTCGTCTACATTTTATAAACAACACCTTTGAAAAGAAAAAAAAGCTTTCTATGTCCAAGGGCTTAGACTGGGCGTTGATGAGTCAGTGAGCCACTTATCTATATAGATAAGTCCACCTAAACATATTACATACGTTTATTAAAGAATATCAGTTTATTTGTCCTTCACATAACGGAACAGCAGACTGACCGACGGACCAGATTTGTCCGTTAATAAGATACAGTTTTGGGATTGACGCGAAATCGAATTAGTGCAATGGTCGCTTTAAAATTTACAAAAATTTATGATATAATGCTCCGCCATTTTCACGCAGTTCGTTTTGGGATGATAGAATATACAGGTATGTATCAGTAAATAGCTAACGAATAGCAGCACCGCTTGCGTTACCAGATTATTCATATATAAATGGTTTCAACTTTTTAGTACATTTTTCTATACGCTCTGCACTTTTTCGTATTACATAGTTTAACATTTAGATAAAGTGCCATCACAAATTAGTATAGTATTTTTTTGCAGTAAAATATAGTATAGTCTTGCTGATGAATAAAGTCATTTATGATTTTTTCTCTTCAAATAATAATTAAATTGCGATGTCTATGGTCCCTCAGAACTCCACATTTTAGTCCTCCAAAAAAAAAATAACGTCACTGTCACACATAAACCGGCTTTAACACTAGTGATCCACACTAATGGTATAAAAAATCATGTTATGTCACTTTTTGTCTTACGTCGTAATTGCACTGTAGTCTCCTCTTAGGTACGGGCGATGGGGCACCGCATGGCAACCTCGAGTTAAACCATCAACAAGAGAGGGAAGAATCTGATATCTCACAACTCTTCGCTATTGGAAGACATCAGTTGAACCGATGCTTAAAGTGTAATAAGGAGGTTAGTGTGTCAAAGTTAAAAACCATTCAACCTTTGTGAAAGAGCAATAAATATATTATTGTCAGCGTATTCCGACAGCTGCACTTGAGAGCCAGTTCCCATCTAAGCATTTTGTGCTTACCACCTTCGGCCACATCATCACTTATCATTATGAGATTGCGGTCAAACACAAGCTTATCCAAAATTAAAAGAAAGTTAGGCCTTAGGAAGGCACTTATGTAGTTCAAGCTACAGAAGTTCTACCAGTTCGGATGTCAGTTTTCTACTAAGAAGAACCGGCAAGAAACTCAACAAGGTTACACTATTTATATTTTTTTGGACCATCTGGCTGAATAAGTGGCTTTTTTTTAATTCAAATGTTAAACAATTTTATGTTTAATGTTTTATGCTGTTTCGGCAGTTGCACTTACAAGTCAGTTCCCCTTATACGCTTTGTGTGCTTACCAACTTCGACTGCTTTAATTATGACTTTTACTATGGTCAATAACACCTATCCACATTAAAAAGTCTCATCACCATGCAATAGTTTTCTCACGACGTTTTCCTACTCTTTTACTTAAAATTATACCTTATTTTAATCGCAGGAAGAACGCGAATCGGTGGTACTAGCATGCGCTCTCCAGTACCCAACATCCGTACTCCGAGAGGGCAATGAACCCCGCGGGTTCATTGAACTGGTTCGAGCTTCCCTCGCCGCGCGCCGCAGTACCCCCGCTTGGTGCGAACACTGCTCTAGATTCACGCCTACTACACAACGTGGACGGGTTATCAGGTGAAAATTAACTTTTAAGTTTTATTTTCATAGGGCTATTTCAAGCAGGCCGTCGAACCCCCGCTTAATGTAGAGCACAGGCCATTTCCAAAACACAGGACATGTTATCAAGTGAAATTAAACGCTATGGCTTTGTTTTTATGGTTGATAATTAATTATTAGTTGTTGCTTTCATTTCATCCTTAAGTTATTGACCAAAAAGAAGTTAAATCAAAAACTTATTAAAAATTGCAAGAAACAAGAACTTTTTAAAATTTTCGTAACAACTTCACAGATTACCACCAATATTAGCGATCAACTGCGGTGGTGTGACCGTTCACGAAAAAGCATATTGGGCGAAAGGCATGCAGAAAGACATGGTATGTGCATTTCCACAATTCATATTACTGCAAAATTTTGTTGAAATTATTGTTACCAAGCTTTCCTCCCGTTGTTTTTTACCTCGTTTAATTAGAAAACAGTGACAGTACATGTTAAGACGTAGATAACTGTTATTATGTTTTTTTTTTATTTTTTTATTCTGGATAGGCTTGTGTTTGACCACAATCTCACCATGGTTAGTGATGATGTGGCCGAAGATGGTAAGCACACAAAGCCTAGATGGGAACTGGCTCTCAAGTGCAGCTGTCGGAACACACCGATAGGTGCTTGGCGACAGGTTTTCAACTTGAGGGTGGTAGCCAGCCAGTCGGGTACAAAGTACCCTACCACCGTGCTATGGTTTCCTCACGATGCTTTCCTTCACCGAAAGCTCAAGCTCATTGTAGGATTCGAACCCACGACCTTCGTCGCGGTATTCGACGTCACTTACCACTGAGCTATCATCGCCTTACTACATTCACAAATATCTAGTATCAATATATCCTTACCAAAATAACAAAAACGTAGGTATATATGTGTCTTTCGGCTTGGTTTTAAAAGCTTGAAATAGGTAATAATATCCTCACCCTAATTTGAAACTCTAAGGAAATTAACGGGCAAAAGCTAGTCTAATATAAATAATATTTATGGTAATTGGAATAATAGGTACTCTGGGACATTCTTCAACATGAAAACCAGGTAACTGATATGCTATTTATACAACTTTTTAAATATATAATTACGCCCAAACTCAGGACAAACAGACATGTTATAGACTATAGGTATACTTTTGAATACAATTTTTCACCAGGAATCGAAGAGGGGTGGCAGTGGAAAACCGTGTCGCTATGGGTTACATTGCGCACGTCCTGGATGTAGATTTAAACACCCTGACAGGTAGAGTCTTTATTTAAGGTTTGTTATAAGTCAAAACCATTGTTACGAGTCAGCCTTCAACTGAGAAGATCCTGCAAGAAACTCAGCAAGGTTACATTTTTTAAATATTTTTGGACCATCTGACTATATTGGCTTTATTTTTAATTACCTATCTAAATAATAAACTCAATCTATTTTTCATTAGGTTATTTTAATTGTAATTGTACATAATTATTTAGTTGTAATAAATACTATACGGCTCTGTATATGTAAGTATTAAGATATATATATTTATGTTATGGACGATTGTACGTAAAAGTATCAATAATTTGTTGACCAGACCTGCCATTTCCGGGCAACTTTTTTAGCCCTTGTCACTCAATTCAGACTACTACTAACAGTTCGGATCTTACCGACGAACAGCATTTTTCTCATAATCTTGTTAAATAGCGCGTCTAAATAATTTGCAGTCGGAGAGAGAGTTTAAAATACATTGTATTTATTTGTACATACATTACAATTCAAATAATTTAAGCTACATAAAACTTTTAAAGATATTTCGGTCCCATTCTTATGTCAATAATTTAACGTTTTTAGACCAAGTTCTGCACAAGCTGGCTCATCAAGGAGTACATCCCAGGATTCGCATTTTTTGCCGCATCAGTTGATTATAAGGTTGCAATCTGACGGCGATGTCATTATTAATGATAAGGTAGTGTTTTTTTAAATATTCTTAATTTTTTATGCCACTAGTGACAACGAGGCAGGTGGGTCACCTGATGGTAAGTGACTACTGTCGCCTATAGACATTAGCAATACCAGCGGCGACACTTACGCTAAGACGTATATAAGGCGATGATAGCTCAGTGGTAAGTGACGTCGGATACCGCGACGAAGGTCGTGGGTTCGAATCCTACAATGAGCTTGAGCTTTCGGTGAAGGAAAACATCGTGAGGAAACCATAGCACGGTGGTAGGGTACTTTGTAGTACCCGACTGGCTGGCTACCACCCTCAAGTTGAAAAACTGTCGCCAAGCACCTATCGGTGTGTTCCGACAGCTGCACTTGAGAGCCAGTTCCCATCTAGGCTTTGTGTGCTTACCACCTTCGGCCACATCACCACTTACCATGGTGAGATTGTGGTCAAACACAAGCTTAAATAATTCTACTCGATACCTCCACGCGTTCCCGAGATAAAAGGTCTTGACAGACAGACGAACGGATAACAAAGTGATCCTATAAGGGTTCAGTTTTTTCCCTTTGCGGTATGGAACCCTAAAAATATGCTTTTTTAATTAAGATTAATATTGTTATGTATGAAACCTGTAGGTAGGTTTATTAATATTATTAATGTGATTGAGGGTAGTATATATATTTTGTGAAATAAATCAGTTAGCTACATAACCTGAATAATGACGTATCTTTTAAATATGATTACAGCCTGAGCTAGCATCAGATCCAAACAAGCACAAAAAGAAGAACGTGACCACCCACACTGAAGAGGATTACATACTATCTGGAGTTGTTGTGTGTGTAGAAGACAATCCTAAAAACTTGGTCGCTTATGCCCAAACCGTTGGGAAGGATTGTGAACCGCAGTGGTACATGTTTAATGATTTGAGGTGAGGAAATCTTATGTACCTTGTTTCCTTGAAAGTAAAGCTAGCAGTCTAGATTTCCTAGGATTGACTAGACAATCCACAGGTTTGACTAGAGGTCTCGGTCAAAGTCCAAAATGAAATAATATTGTGTGTCGGCTTTTGACTAAGAAACATTAAAATTTGATTAGCCGTACTATTAAAAATTCCGGCAGTTAAAAGTTGAATTGAAAGTTTATGGCATCGGTCATTGCCTGCAAAATATGGTCGGTCATCAATTTAAAAAATCTTCTTATTTTCATAAAATCATTATAATCTATCTTGTTACCCTCATGATTGACTTTTCCATTCATAGCTAATCTTAGCATTGACTAGTCACTTTTCGAAACATATTTGATGTTTCAATAACTTTAATAGTCAGAACGAGGCTTTATTTTTAAATTTTTTTTAGCATAAGCCCTGTAAGTTCAGAAGAGGTAGTGCAATTGAGTGCATGGTGGAAAACTCCTTGCGTTGTGTTCTACACGGCGGCAAGCTTGCAACACTGTGACGACAGTCAACTGGCCTCCTAGCATTGTACGTGTGTGTGTGTGCCACACAGTAACGAGTGAGTTTAGTCACAGTAATTATATACTCTAAAGCAGTATGGAAACTAGGCCCAATTTTTCATTCCTACGTTCTATTGGAGCGTTAGGGTTGTCCCCGTACGAACGGTTTGTTCCTAGTTTCCATACTGCTTTGGCTTGGGATCTTAGCTTAAAGGCTATTGGCCTTATTCATAATAAAATCGATGGTATTTAGTAAGTCCTTATCGGATTCTTAACTCGAATTTTCTATAGAGAACTCGAATTAAGAATCTGCTAAACAGTTGCTTAAAATCGTCGAAATCTTTATGAATAAGGCCATATATAATTTACTTTGGTACAGTGTTCCAATACTTAACAGAATAGAATTGAAAGTAACTGTCTGACTGGGTTTTCACGGCTAAATGGCTTAACGGGTTTTGACGAAAATTGGAAAGTGTAGTAGTGAGTACCTTGAAACCTGAGGTAGGATAAAGGCTGTTTTTTTAATCAACTCGTAGTTGGAAAAGCCATGATTCCGCTATAATCAAATTCCACGCGGATAAAATTGCAGAAAAATACACATTATGGGCTGTATTTTATTTACCTCGGAAATCCAGGTGAAACCGCGGAGCGGAAAACTAGTCGATGATAAGGGGACTGGCATAATTATCTTGAATACAGCAAATACCGTACTTGTTATGCTGACTTTTATTATACTGTGACTATTTTGTTTTCAGACCCATGGGCCCATACAATACAAACTGTATGTATAACCTGTAAGTACTGACAGATGCCTACTCCGATTTTATTCGATAACTCCAAATTAAATTCTCAGCTCAATTATATTTTTTGTATTCATACGTCCCCAGACGTAACCTAGCTATACAGGGTGTTCGGTAAGTAGTACGACAATATACGACATATTTAAAAATCAGAAATTCATATCGAATTATCTCGAAAATGGCGTGACACTTTTACTAAGGAAATTTTTGGTATATTTGGTAGTTGGTTCGCCCACCTATCTCCCCCTTAAGTTTGTCGTACTATTTACCGGACATACTGTATTAATACATTAAATAAACAAAAATTTGAATTATAAGCTTTTAAAATAAGTTGGACATATTATGGCTCGCGTAATTATGTGAACAGAGCATTATTTAATTTTAAATTATGATGATAGATAGGTAAGTAGGTAGGTAATAATTATTTTCGTGTATAATCGTCTTTTTTGTGTTTGATGTGTTTCAGATAAATAAGTGAAACATAAAGAAAAATCCATTTGTGTACGATATTTAACTGCGTAAATTTTCTGTTTGAATTTAAATCCTGTATCGATTAAGTATTTCACTTTATATGACGGTAAAGTGAAACCTCTTTGTTAAATCATATTTATTTAGTATAGATACAGTAAATTTACAGACTTTTTCCAGTGAAAGTTTATTTTACCTAGCAAAGAAACTGATAGCTATTTAAAATTATGGACAGATCATAAATAAGAAATATTTATCTGTTATATTATATTAAAATGACAAATATTGCGTTCGTTCACAACAGTCTTTCCTTTGGTTGTGATATGTATAATGCTCTAGCAACTTGTGAGAAATATAATGATGTTTAATTTTAAAAGTACTAAAGACTGACAAATAAAAATTGTAATACAATGTTGATCTCCAATAAAAAAACATGGTTGACAATTTTATATAATTATCTTCACTTTTTAATCAATTGGATTTGAAGAATGTTCATGTAGGTACACAAAACCTAAATATTTTAAACGCATTGAAAATACATCACAATCAGTATTTTCGAAATAAATTATTCCAAACTTACGCTTAAATGATGGTGGATGGTTTCAAATAAACGAATAATAAATAAATAGTTTTTTATTTACCATTTCTATTAAATACTCGAAATAAATTATTTAAAGCCTTATTAACATATACCTACATACAAGGTTAGTTCATAGATCTATCACAACATATAGTTAGAACAAACAAACATAACTTATAAATTGAAACAATATTAAGAACTCTGGCAAAATGTTGAATGATTAACTTCAAAAATATAAAGGCTGCCTGCAAACTAAACTAATTTCATGTAAGAAGAAAAGGAGATTTAGTCCTTTCTAATTCAGTTTATTTTGGTTATGTGTTACAAACTGAAAGTACACCAAAGAATATAATTTGAAAAAATCTTCATGATTATCTATGCTTAATTTCGTCATTAATTTGTAATTCTGCTTTATGGTGTTCATCTAGCATAATAACTTTTTCGTTACTTTTGATTGCTTCCTTCTTTATGTCGTCGTAAACCGTCGGGTACAAGGCAATGGTACTATCAAAGTCTTCCTTATCCAACCTAAAGAGTTCGCAGTTTGTGACTGCGATAGCTGATACTGACCTTGAGCGGTTGTTAGAAACTAAGGATTTTGCGCCAAAGTACTCACCGTCTTCTAAATGCCATATTTCTTTGCCGGACTCGGAGTAGATTGCTACAGTTCCCTTGTCTATGAAGTAAAGACAGTCTCCTAGTAAAATGAATATCCAATAAGTAGTTATCTGAACAGTTTATCTACATACAGGTGTGGTAAGTAGTAAGAAAAACTTCAGGGGAAGATGGGTGAGGTCACCTACCAAATATCACTTTAATAAAAGTAATATCACCATTTTCGAGATTCATTCATTGGAATATCTCGAAAATTGTGACACTTTTACTGGGGTCATTTTTGTATATTGGGTAGGTGACCTGCCCACTTAAGTTTGTCGTACCTACTACTTACCGGACATCCTGTAGGTATATCTATTAGCTGTTCCCGCATTACTGTGGAATCTTATCTTTTCCCGGGATAAATAATCTTATTCCAGCATATAATCTATTTGTATGCCAAGTTTCATTAAGATCGGTTTAGTAGGTTTAGAGTTCATTGCGAACCAACATCGTGACATGGGAATTTTATATATTAAGAACAAGAGATTTATTACAAAACCTATCTACGTACTAAAAATTGATTAATCTAAACTAATATTTTGAGATTTGATTATTTTGATTGTTTTATTGTTTGTTACGATTTTACTCAAAAACTAATAGACCGGTTTATAAATTATTTCACCATTAGAAAGCTACATTATCCCTGAGTAACATAGGTTTTATATTTTTATCCCGGGAAAAGATAAGATCCCACGGGAACGCGGGTGAAACCGCGGAGGACAGCTAGTCATGGATCATTTTAGTAACTACACAAAAAAATGTAAACTAGACTAATATACATTTTTCCTATACGTATATGTATAGTTAATTACAATAAACAATCGGTTTTTATATGTAAATGTACGGCCTTTTTTTGGAGATTGTGGTGAAAAAAAATGGGACTATGGAGTAACCATTTTGGAATCATATGTTTTCGAAACGCCAAATATATTTGGTTTAATTTTGTTTATTGAAAGTGCTTGGGGCTTGGACTAAATAGGTAGGTAACCCAATCTTACCAAGTGTATTGATCTTAAATATAATATCACCAGCGATGAAGATATCGAGCTGCAGCTTTAGAGCAATCTCCAGAAGCAGAGGTTTTGGCAACTGTTTTAGGAACGTCAACTCCTCGACTAACTGCCGACCTGTATGCATCATTATATCCTCACGGAGATGACCTGGAACGCAGCTTAGTATACGTGACTCCTGGAAAGGTCATTAGTTGTGCAAAAATGTTTTTTGGCAAACTGAGTCCCTGAACCCCCCTCCTAACTTTTGAACAATGGGGTGAGATAATCTGAATAAGTGTAGGATAGTAGAACTTAAAAAAGATTGGATTGATTGTGTGAGAGATGATATGAGTAAGAAAGGAGTGAATTCTGATATGACTATTAGAAGGGCCAAATAGAAGAAAAGTCCGCTGACCCCTCATAATTGGGAACAGGGCAAGCTGATGATGATAATGAGAGGAACAGAGAGGAATTTATTTAACAATATTATTCAATTTTATATTAGCTGAGGTTCTTTTAAGGCATGAAGTGTAGGATAGATAAAATAATGATAATGAGAGGAACTTAAAAAAAGGTTGTGTAGTTTTTGAGATACCCAAAGTTAAGGCATCCCAAAAATAACCTTGTTTTATTATATTCTTGCTGCTGATTATTTTCAATTATTACTTATTTATTGGTTTGCCAACAGGTTTCCACTATATGTTAGATTACAAATAAATTTATTGCTGGAATGTAGACCCAATTAAAGGCAAACACTTCTTTCACGAATGGAAATCTCACCACCAAACACGTAAAAGAAGACCAAGCTCAAAAAATCTCTTATTTTTTATTCTGGATAGGCTTGTGTTTGACTACAATCTCACCATGGTAAGTGATGATGTGGCCGAAGGTGGTAAGCACACAAAGCCTAGATGGGAACTGGCTCTCAAGTGCAACTGTCGGAACACACCGATAGGTGCTTGGCGACAGATTTTCAACTTGAGGGTGGTAGGCAGCCAGTCGGGTACTACAAAGTACCCTACCACCGTGCTATGGTTTCCTCACGATGTTTTCCTTCACCGAAAGCTCAAGCTCATTGTAGGATTCGAACCCAGACTTGCAAGATAAATACTTGGGTGACGGCTTAGCTATTAAAAGAAGCGAGATCTAACTGGATACTTTCGAGGTTCTTTAAATCATAACTCCTGTCATGTATAACGTTCTTCTGGTTGCTTTAAATATTATTTATTTTAAATTTTTATGTTCGTTGCTACTTAGAAATTAGTTAAAATGTGGTAGGTACCAAGCTCGTCTAAAAGTGGGATAATTTCTCATACCATAAAGAAGGTTGACTTGAACCGTATGGCGTAAAATTTCCGAATCTTCTGTTTGATTCTTGGCGATAAAGTTCTCTGATTCATATAACTTTCGACTTGCTTCATCATGATGTAGAATTTAGCTTGAGCAGATTCGGATCCGAATACTGACATTGTGTATTTTAGAGCACAATGGTAAATTAAAAGCTGGAAAAAGATAGAAATTTTGCAGATAGACAAATTATTTGATATAGCTACCTACTTACTACATATTCATAAAAATCTATAATTAAAAAAACAGACTTGGGTAGGGTACCTTAGCAGTTATCCAGGATATATTAAAAAATGTTTCAAAACATCCGCCCTCGTCAATGAGATTCATATTTGCGTTCATCCTCAACATGCCGACTGTTATTTAAAAAAAAACACGTAAATTTATTTAACAATAGGTACCTACCTATTATTCAATTTTATATAAGCTGAGGTTTTTTTAAGGCGTGAAGTGTCAAAAGTAGGTGAAATCAAGCTCGTAATTAACTTGTCTTGTTGTTTAATGCCTTAAAATGACCTCACCTAATAATTAGATTTCATAATGTAATCTCTACCGGCTCTATCAAAACTGTAGACAAATCTTGTATAACTCGAATGATGCCATAGATTCGCAATAGTGATCCAGGAGCAGTTCCTAGGGTTGACCGGTACGTAACTACTCTCAGCAATGTATTCAGTGGCGAATTGAAAATATATGTTCCATGTCAGGTAAGATAGTATGAGAAGCATCAGTTCCAGCGTAGTTTTACTTATAATCTGAAGTAGGTAATGATTTTGTTTTATTGTTTGCTCGTGTTAATGTCAGGAGAACCTTGAAAAAATAATGAACGGTATTATAACAGGGTTGATCCTTAACCCCTCTACTCGAATGGGTTGGAATATAATAATTAAACATTGTATTAATATAAGAATGAATACTATACTTGCCTTAGTTCGTCTGACAGTCAAAACATTGTCAAGATACATAATTAGAACAGGTAATCTGAGCATTTTCATAGCAACTAAAAGTAATTGAAGAGTCATAAACTCCGTCCCAAATAATCCGCTTAGACAGCTAAATGAGGACAACAAGTCAATAGCAAGCCAAGTTCTGGCATATTTACACCATATTCTTCTCAAATTCATGATAGCAATTTTTTTCGTATTCCCTTTTATGTAGCCAGTGAAGAAGTTTGCCAGTACATTAAAGATATAAAGAAAATCAATTACGTACATTATGCCGATGTGGAGCTCCTGAAAGAAATGTACCTATTTATAAATTTGAAAACTCACTTACAAGTTCAGCGAATTGTTACGTGTTCTATTCCATGGATCTTTGTTTACCTAATTATTTGTCTTTCTCATATCTAGCTATATTTTTAAGAGCCTCGCTGATGTCTATCGATTTACCTTTTATAAGTGGTTTTTCTGTTGTAGTTTAGGCTTGATGAAGTTTCTAATTCCTTTTTGAATTTCCAAATGTTATCTTTTCAAAACCTACGTTGAGAGTTTTACAAAATAATTCATATCAAACTGTAACATAGATCCTACTTACTGTCTGAAAGTTAGCTTATAATATTTATGTGAATTTAGAATTGGTAAAAGTTGTTTCAGCTGTAGTTATCTACCATATGACTTGTTATTGATACCTACCGTCGTTACAACCTTAAAGATACTCACATCCTTTCCTGGATCATCATCAGCAAAATGAAAGGCAACCATCACATTGGATAGAGTCAATGCGATAACAAAAGTTGCTTCCAACCAATGCCTGAGCTTGCTGTAGGGGTGAATCGAGAATGGGAAATAGCAGTAATTACGGTATTTTTCTTCACACAGCGCTGCATGGGACCTTAAAATATCAAAACTTATAAAGGTAGGTACAGAGTGAGAAAAAAGTGAGTCAGGCCCAGGGGGGAAAACCAGTATTAAAGATAGTGTATTTTACTCAGTGGTAACTTGTTTTAAATATATTTTTTATAAGGGATATATGAACCGTGAGTCATTTACATCATTTCATATCTTTTGTGACGATTCTCAAACATCCAGTTTTTTAGTTATGGTTTTCCTACACTATCGCAAAGGATTATTAAGTAGAAGTTACAAAAAACATGACATCCTACCTACCAAAGTCGAAGGATTATGAAATACTTGCTGTCCCCCGCGGTTTCAACCGCGTTTCCGTGAGATCTTATCTTTTCTCGGGGCAAAATATAGCCTATGTTTATCAGGGATAATGTAGCTTTCTAATGGTGAAAGAATTTTTCAAATCAGTCCAGTAGTTTCAGAGCCTATTCAATGCAAACAAACAATCAAATCTTTCCTCTTTATAATATTAGTATAGATTATGAAATAAATAATGTAGCTGCAGGAACAAATGAAACTTTTAAAGTTAGTTTGGAAGTACCAATAGTTTGGAAGTCCGCCCTCAATCTAATCAAATAAGTATGCCTCCCTACAGATATATGAATAAGTTTACCTGTATAAACGTATAGCTCTTATATCATTCACGTGAACTGAACTTATATCTAGCCAAATTTTCCTTAGAGAACCGCACTTGATCTCATACTTGGATAACATTTTAGGTGGCACCTGACAATTATGATCAACGAAATATCGTTTCGCGGAATCTATATTATCATCCTTCTTTTTATGCATTTTGTAAACTTTACATTATAGCCACTTTATCGAATTATTTGTTTGCATTTTTGTAATGTGCTATTAAAAAGAAATGTCAGTACCTATCTAAAAAAACAAAAGATATTCGACTCCTGCAACTGCACAAAACCTCTTTTTTATATCGCAAGAGAAATGTTACTGACCAAATTCCTATTTTACCTCGACCTATTTTTATACACCTACTTACGAGTTCCAATTGTGTGGGTACCTATATTAATGGTAGGTAAAGGTAGGCTCTGTGTAGTTTCTTAAAGATTTGATAATATATTTCATTTTTCTTATTAGAAAGAATTATAAAATATAATAATATATTTTATAAAGAGGAATAATTTAAATAGAATATATTAACAAAATTCCACCTACGTTGTGCGAACAGTTTCCAAGTAAAACGACTATGATATAGATACGGACAGGACGAATTATAAGGATTCTGCTTTTTGCAGTTTGACTACGGAATCTATTAGGTACCTATGTAAGTAGGTATATATTTTTACTAACTATTAAACATTGCCATAAGCGACAGGTATTATCAAAGGTGGAAGAAATGGAAAGTACCTGAATGTTCTAATGGAATGTTAATTAGGTACCTACCTACGCTAAGCCTACGCTTCAATTATAGGTCCTACCTACTACCACCTGTCTAAAATAAAAGAAATTCGTAATAATAAAGATTTATTGTATTGTATTTATTACAGAAAGTATCAAACTTCAGAACTCTAGTTATAACTTAAATGAGTAATCCTTACCTACTTATAAATAGTTTTCTCGTACTAACTAAAAATTCATAAAGGTCAACAGACCTAACTTTGACAAAATCAAAATATTCTTAATCACCAAATAAAAACACAAGGTTATTTCTCAAAATTGGAAGGTAAGCAAAAAAATCCTTTTAACGTGAATCCCTTTCCCTTTGATCATCAGCCATTTTCAACTCTGCTTTATGGTGCTCATTGATAACATTAATCGTTTCGTATCTTTTTATTGCATCCTTCTTCATTTCCTCGTAAGCAGTTGGATACATAGCAATAGTCCTTTCAAAGTCTTCTCTGTCCAATCTCATGAACTCGCAGTTTGTGACGGCGACAGCAGATGCTGTCCAGGGTTTGCCCAAAATTAAGGATATTGTTCCGAAGTACTCACCGTCTTCTGCGTGACATAGCTCTTTGCCGGACTCTGAATAGATTGCTACCGTTCCCTTGTCTATGAAGTAAAGACAGTCCCCTGATAAATAAATAAAAATACAAATTAATTATTGTTATTAACTCATTTTAAACACTGTAGACTAACTTTTTTTTAACGAAGTTCTTTTACGCGGTTTACAGTATAGTGAACTGGCACATATCGTCACGTAAGAAAAAAGCGTTATATGTCGTATACCAAGATCTTAGAAGTTTAAAGGAGTATCTAATTTTAGGTATAAAAGGTAGGCGCGCAATCTGGTAGCACTGCTAGCTTCCAGAAGGCTGTGAGTTACGCCTGATGGAAAGCGATAACGTCGACGAAGATGGAGCATGGAAAGTCTGTAAATGCCTTATTACTCTAGCTTTAAAGACACCCAGATTATATCGTTCAGGAAAAACAGACATCGGGAGTCTGTTCCACATCTTAGCTGAATCACTCGAAATAAACTTACCTACTTTGTGACTTAAATAAATATAGTTAACCAAACTTACCAAACGTATTGATCTTGAATATAATATCACCAGCGATGTAAATAACAAGTTTAAGTTTTAGAGCAATCTGCAGAAGCAGGGGTTTTGGCAAATGCTTCACGAACTTAAACTCGCTGACTAGCTGCTGACTATTATGCATCACAATGTCCTCATAGAGTTGACCAGAAATGCAGTTTAGCATACGTGACTCCTGGAAAATCAACATGAGGGTTGTCAGCTAAGTAAAAAGCTCAAGGTCATGGTAGGATTCGAACCCAAGACCTCCGTCACAGTATCCGACGTCTCACTGAGTTATCATCGCCTTATCGATTTAATTTCCAGTATTTTTAGCATGGATAGGAGCGGCTGTCAGATACCTACAACGGTAGGTTAGGCCTAGCGACATAGGATTTATTGATTATTATTCTTGCATATGCTTAAATCTTGGTTACAAACCTGAAAAAGCTGGTCTAAAATGCATAACCATAAAATTTTCTCATACCATAAAATAGTTTGACTGGAATTTAATGGCGTAAAATTTCATTATCTTCTGTTTGATTCTTGGCGGTAAATTCCTGTGGTTCATATACATTTCAACTTGTTTCATCATGATATAATATTTAGCTTGAGCGGATTCAGAACCGAATGCTGATATAGTATATTTTAGAGCACAATGGAAAACCAGAAGCTAGAAAAAATAATGATGTGCTCATTAGGTACACTGCAGTTATTGTTAGTCAATCGAGATTGTAGTGGAGTGGTCGGGTACTTTGTAGTACCCGACTGGCTGGCTACCACCTATCGGTGTGTTCCGACAGCTGCACTTGAGAGCCAGTTCCCATCTAGGCTTTGTGTGCTCACCTTCGGCCATATCATCACTTATCATGGTGAGATTGTGGTCAAACACAAGATATTAATAGAGAATAAAAAATAAAAAAGTAAATATGCGGTAACTAATATATGTGTCTATAGCTAAACATAGAATTTGGTTGGTACCTTAGCAATAAGCCACGCTATAATAAAGAAAGATTCAAAACATCCGCCCTCGTTAATCAGATTCATATTTGCATTTTTTTTTAACATGCCAACTGTAATTAAATAATA
This sequence comes from Ochropacha duplaris, assembly GCA_951361185.1. Classification (NCBI taxonomy): domain Eukaryota; kingdom Metazoa; phylum Arthropoda; class Insecta; order Lepidoptera; family Drepanidae; genus Ochropacha; species Ochropacha duplaris. The sequence continues at coordinate 3,701,214 of OX592703.1, forward strand.
ATATTAGTATTACTTATTAAAGCCTGCAAAAATATTAACAGTATCCGCAACTAGTAGCGTTATCAGGTCACGCGAATAACGCTCAGAGTAGGTACCCACGTAAACTAGCAGCACGGTTTGACAAAGTCAAAGTCAAAACCATTTATTCAGTTTAGGCCCTAGAAGGAAGGACACTTATGAAGGTCGAATTACAGAAGTTACCACCGGTTCGGAAGTCAGCCTTCAACTGAGAAGAACCGGACCTTATCTATCTATGTGCTAAACATAGCGCGTCATTCATAGAGAGACACCCTCATCAGGCTAACTCTGTAGTTTTTACACGTACCTACTCGATTGCGTTTACGTTAACTACGATTTGTATGGAATTGAAACAGCGCAGTCTAGGTTCGAAATTCAGCGGTATTCGCTAACTTAAGGCGATGATAGCTCAGTGGTAAGTGACGTCGAATACCGTGACGAAGGTCGTGGGTTCGAATCCTGCAATGAGCTTGAGCTTTCGGTGAAGGAAAACATCGTGAGGAAACCATAGCACGGTGGTAGGGTACTTTGTACCCGACTGGCTGGCTACCACCCTCAAGTTGAAAACCTGACGCCAAGCACCTATCAGTGTGTTCCGACAGCTGCACTTGAGAGCCAGTTCCCATCTAGGCTTTGTGTGCTTACCACCTTCGGCCACATCACCACTTACCATGGTGAGATTGTGGTCAAACACAAGCTTATCCAGAATTAAAAAAAAAAACTTTGCCGGTCGGTAACTGATATAAATAATGCTAGCACTTTGTAGTACCCGCTCGCCTGGCTACCATCCTCAAGATTAAAATCTGTCTTGAATCATCTATCAGTAGGTACCTATGTTCTGGCAGTTGTAAGTGGGTGCGTGGGAGACAGTTGGCTGCAAAATCCCCTGTTGCCTATTGGCGATGGTAGTCACTTACCATCAGGTGACGCGCCTGACGGGATGACAGACTTTTTTTTATCGTTTTTAAATAATTTCGTATGATCCATAATTCGTAGTAATGTTATAGTAGATATAGTTATGGTTTTCTCACGATGTTTTCCTTGACGAACTTAGGATTCGAACCCAAGACCTTCAACGCGCATATCCGACATCACTAACACTGAGCTATCATCGCCTGTCATCCCTGAAACTGTATGGATGTAAACTATATATATTTTTTAATCAAAGTAAACATAATTACTAGCTCTATCCAGAGAGTAAATATATCTTGCAGCGCATGATTGTTGCCATATCCTCCCGATGGTCATCCAGGAGCTGTTCCTTGGGTTGGCCGGTACGAAACTACTCTCAGCAATGTATTCATTAGCGAATTGAAAAAATATGTTCCACATTAGGTATGATAATATGAGAAGCATCAGTTCCAGAATTGTTTTTAGTTTTATCTGAAGTTTTTAAAGATACAAAGTAAGGTAAAATTAATAGGTACCTACCTAAAATGAAATTGGTCTACTTTATCTCCAACTGGCGTTGGCCCCGCGGTTTCGCCCGCAATTTCGAAATGAAAATTAGTCTAGCATTTAGAGAGATTTTTGGATTGAAAGAGTTGGGCGGATAAGCTGCAAAGTACCAATTTATGATACCCTGAGGTTGATGTCCTTCACCGAAAGTTATTGCATAATAACAAATTAATATCCTAGGAAATTCTTCTTTCGGGTTACACATCTCTGATCCCATACTAAGCAGAGCTTGCACTTTGGAAACCAATACCATTTTTTTTGTAGTTTATTGTTATAATTATAAATAGGTACATTTTAAATAGATAATTACACCCAGACTCAGGATAAACAAATACCAATCACGCACACAGATGTCTGTCCTTAGTGGGAATCGAAACCACGACCTGCGGCTGCGGCGTGACAAGTTCGTAGGTAGTTTTCTTATCAAGCATGCCAACCAGCCCGTCAGCTCAAGCTCATTTTAGGAAAAAGTTTTTCAAAGAGTTTACCTATATAACGTTACAGAGATGTATGAAAAATCTAACAACATTCTAAACCACTGACTAATCTTATCAATCTCACAAAATATTTACTTACCTCAGTTCGTCTGACAGTCAAAACATTGTCAAGATACATGATTAGAACAGGTAGTCTAAGGAGTTTTGTGCCAACTAAAACTGTATGAAGAGTAACCAAAGATTCATCAAAAAATAGACTTAGACAGTCAGCTGATGATAACAGGTCAATGGCAAGCCAAGTTCTGGCATATCTACAACATATTCTTTTCAAATCCATGACAGCGAATTTTTTGGTATTCCCTTCAATGTAGCCAGTGAAGAAGTTTGCCAGTACATTAAAAAGATACAGAAGATCGATTACGTACACTATTATATTGTGGATGTCCTGAAATGTATTTAAGGTTAACAAGCTAAGGGTGCATGTACACCTGTCGGTGTTTTTTGGCAGTTGCACTTCCATCTAAGTTTTGTGTGCTAATCATCTACACCTGCATCAATACTGACAATGTTGAGATAGTGGTTAAATGAGATTTTCAAAAGTTTATAGTAGATAGATGTTTTATTATAATATGCCCAAGGCAATAATCCATGTGCTGGGTTTTTAACAGCCATTTCACAGCATATATTAAGATGCAGAGTGTTTAGTTATCGTGAAGTGAACTTACGTTTTAATCATGTGTTTGACCACAATTACACCATGTTAAGTGATGATGTGGCGGAAGGCCAATAATACGCCCACAAAGCTTAGATAGGAGCTCAAGTGCAGCTGTCCGAACACACCGATAGGTTAGGCCTTACAACATAAATACCACATAAAAATGTGAAAACACCCACACCGTGTTTTGGATCATGATCGGCATATTGAATGGAAATTATCACATTGGATAGAATCAATACAAAAACAAAAGTAGCTTCCAACCAATGCCTGAGCTTGCTGTAGGGGTGAATCGAGAATGGGAAATACCGGTAATTACGGTATTTATCTTCACACAGCGCTGCATGGGACCTTAAAATATTAAAACATTTAGTTAGGTGTAAGGTAATGGCGTAACGGATAAAGACAAAATGTTTTATGATCCAAATTTGTTAGTACATTTCATAAAGCTAAAATACATAAAGGATATAATACCTACCTACTAATAAATAGCGGGTATTCATTTACCTGTATATCCTTAAGGCTCTGATATCATTTCCGTTAACAGAACTTATATTTAACCAGAATCTGCGTAAACGACTACACTTGATCATATTCTTGGATATTTTTTCAGGTGGCGCCAGACATTGATGTCCAGTGAAATAGTCTTTAGCTGTTAAAGAATCATCTTTATTATTTTTCCTTTTTGCTTCCATTTTATAAACTTATCATTTAATTATAGATACTTTTGGCAACCTCTCCGTCAAATATTAAGCTTTAAAAGCAATCTGACAAAATCAAAATTAAAAAACTTATTCAACTCTGCATAAAATCTCTTTGAGATTTTACTTTTATTTCTATGTTGGCCATGGAATCATTACCACGCAAAATTTTACCAGTGCGGGCTGCATCTACCACGAGTTTTTATAGTCGTAAAAATTAGCAATGAAACGATGCATTAATACTACAGACGCGGGGGACACCATGATGATTCGTTGAGTGAACCCTACTGCCCTTCATTTCTCCTGATGTTGCATGGTTTTGTCGCGTAGGTACCTATATATAGGAAACATCCTGCTAGCTTCTGCAGCGCTGTTTGCATGGAGACGAGTATTGTCTTTTATTATGACCACAGTAATTTATCTGGTTCGATTTGGGAGACTGCCGCTTTTCGAAAAGCTGTGGTCGTATTGAGCGACAGAGAGAACTTGTATTTCCCATATTAGTTTTTTTTCTTTAGACTCCTCGAGGTATAGATTAATTTCGTTAATGGGATGTCAATGTGGTTAAATCAATTAAATACTCTTCTATGGAATTTTGGATAAAAAATAATTTATTTCTATAAATTATATTACGATGACTTTAATGCGCAATGTTATCATTTCATTCCTTTATTAATGTCCAGTAAATAATATTCAATTTACCTTTTTTCCAAATATCTGCGCACGATTTGGTACAGAATGCTGCACTTAATATGACGTCTTCTGTATTATCGATGAGAATTATTTTTCTGAAAAATAAAAGTAAAATATTTACATTAAACTTTCACTCCATAGTTTCACCAGAATACACAGTATCTTTCCGGCTACCACTCATCAAGTTGATTCGTTACTCGTTTATCGGTTATTCGTTATTCGTTCTCACTCTAGTTAGAGGAAAGCTTTTATCATTTGTAGCAAACAAAAGCATCAAAATACTCGTACCAAATGACTGCTTGTTTCACCATAAATCTATTTATCAGTTTTCGAAAATATGTTCTATTAGTGGTAGGTACATATGGTATTGTTTTTCCTGGTAAGGATCCCTTTAGAACAAGAGAGGAACCGCGATACTATTAGAGTAGGAACATGGTTCTGTGCTACCAGCATTTGAGACATTTTTCCGTGGGTACATTGTATAAATAACAAGCTTCGGGCATTTCCAAGCTACGTTCCAAGAGGTCAAACATTTTTCCGGGATAAAAAGTATCCTATATTTTATTTTCATTGTTAGTAATAAATACCACAACAACACGCTACAACTTGCTAATTTTAGCACATCAAGCACTCATTTCTTAAACAGATTACTTAAATGGCATAGTATCATTATCTTGTATCTAAATATTACTTACCCGATACAAAACTCATAATATACAAAGTCAAATACTGGTTTCTTGCAATTAACATTTTCGCATCTTGATACGGGTCCATTACACAGATTTTCTTTAACAAATATGGGAAGAAAATCAAAATATTCCTCTATCAAATCAGCTGGGACATACTGATTTTTTCGGTTCTTATTTATCTTTTTACTTACATTATCTATATTTAAAGAAGTTGTCTTTTTTAAATAGTTGTTGGCATTTAAATCTCTTGGATCATTTTCTTTATTGTTTATATCGATATCCTCAAAATTTGTTTCCAGTTCTATTAAATTATTATTTGTTTCATTATTGCAATAATAATTAGAGTATATACTGTATGGTTCCATTGTTAGACTTTTCGCAGTGTCCGCGACTATTTTATAAAATTGTCTTTTACATAATTCAAAGAGACTAGGTGGCGATGTACTTCCTGGTGCTAAGATTGTAGTATATTCAGAAGGTGTGTAGATATCACAGTTTTTTTCTATTGTGGATAAATTCAATTTCAATCGACAGCAATGTCCTCTTTGTTTATAATTATTACTTGTGGTAGTTTGAGAGGATAAACATCTGAAATTTAAAATCTTAGAGGAAAATTTGTTGACAGAAATTCAAAAACCTTCTAAAATCAAAATTCAAATGTAAGTATGGTGATGATACGAGTAGCTCAGTGGTCACTACCACGTCGGATACTGCGAAGGTCGTGGGTTCGAATCCTACAATGAGCTTGAGCCTTCGGTGAAGGAAAGCATCGTGAGGAAACCATAGCTCGGTGGTACTTTGTAGTAAACGGCTGACTGGCTACCACCCTCAAGTTCAAAATCTGTCGCCAAGCACCTATTAGTGTGTTCAGATAGCTGAACTTGAAAGCCAGTTGTGTGCTTACCACCTACGGCCACATCATCACTTACCATGGTGAGATTGTGGTCAAACACAAGCTTATCGAGAATAAAAAAATAAAAAAAGTATTTGTACGAAACTACATCTTACTGACATTCTTATATAATTTTCTACCATCATTTATGAAACCTCATTCATCCAATTTGGACACAGACTGTTACGTGTACCGATACTAAACGATATTACCATCTAAGTCTTGTCGTAGGATAGTTGGCAACTCAAAGTGTCATTATAACTTACCCAATATTAAGACTTCTTGTTTGTTGATCCCGAAACATATGATACCAAAGTGAGTACGGCAAAGTCTGCAAATGAGGGTTACGCCAGAATCTGAATTCACAGTGATGGTAGTTGTATATTGGTCGTTGTGGCAACCATTTCAGTTTATTGTCTGGAAATAGAATAAACTACTTATAGGTTTAATTATTTTAATCACACAAAGAAATACTTTTACTTTAATTAAATTATAAGAGTTATAGCGATGTTTTTACTTTTTTTTTAATAATATAGATTCAATCATTAAACTAAATACTTCAATAAATTATGTTCTTTATTGTATACAAAATAAAACTAAAAGCCAAACTGAACTATTTATTAGGTATTGATTTTTCTCGTGCTCTGGAGGATATAAAGTTTTTATTTTATTTTTCCGTTAAGCTTAAACGTTAAAATAGAGTAGGTACCTACTGATAATTTGCATTACCTACACAAATATTCACAAACAAATATTAATATTTTAATAATATGAAATCTCCTTAGTACCTTTATCAAACTTGACTCAAACTAATATAAATTTCTTTGGTTGGTAGGTTTGTTATTTGTAGTTATCAAAACGATTTGGTTTCTTCAATTTCTCGTACAAAAGTAACTAACTAATAAGATAAGACATTCATAGTGCTTTCTAAAAAGTTCCGAAAGTGAAATAGGTCAAACAAATCAATAAGGAAACGTTAAATTTGATTTACCGCGCACAGTTTGTTATCGATGGCGCCAAACGTAACTACTGTCTTCCTAAAGTTTACGAGCTAGTAACTGGAGCGTATTTACAGACCGCTGTGGAGTCGCTTTTAAATATTTAATTTCAGTTTATTTTGGCAATTCATTTGTTTCTATAATGAGAAAGTATTACTAGCAATATTTATCCTAACACCTAGCTACTGTTATCGCAAAAGTTAAATAAAAGTGTTAGATAATGTTCAGGTATTTAAAGATTTACATGTCCCATGTCAATTCCAAAGTCTCCGAAAAATATTTTCTGTAGGTGCTTATAACACGACTCAGTAAGGAAAGAACAATTTCAAGGGGAAATATTTACGATTATACCTATATATTTTATTGCGAGTAGGCTTGTGTTTCACCACTACCTCACCATGTTTAGTGATGATGGTAATCACATAAATGATAGATGGGAACAGGCTCTCAAGTGCAACAGCTTAGCGACAGATTTTAAACTTAATAGTGGTAGCCAGCCAGGCGGTTACTACAAATAACCCTACCACTTTGCTATGGTTTCCTCACGATATGAAGTCACTGTGGGGTTCGAACCCACGACTTTCATCACATAGTAAAATAGAAATAATTTAAGAGTTATAAAGTTTCAGATGTTATGACACTTATGACTGACAACGCATTTGAATGAATAACGCCTACATTTAAAAATAAGTCTGAAACATGTAATGAAATGAAATGAAAATTTATTCATCCAAATAGGCCTTCACAGGCGCATATGAATTGTCAGATTCTAATGACTCTAATGCATGTACCATAGTGTGTTCATTTATTAAATACAAATTGAGAAATCTTATAGATAGGAAATTAGACCGCGAAGTGACACAAGTATTCTAAAAAGTTATTTCCATTACTAATGAGTACAAAACATTTAAGATGTTGTTAAAAAGTTCCAGCAAACAGGATAAATATAGCTTACTTTCGCATACATAATTCCCTTTCGATCATAATGCAATGTTCGACACACGTTGTATTGACCTACATTCATATAATATCACAAACCGTCTTTGATATATTACAAAACAGCAAGCAACCCACTTGTACTGAAAGTAAAATCACTAAGCACTATAGATTAAAGTGCCTGCCGCTAACAATATAGTAGAAAACATATTCACACAATAGATTCAAATTAAAACACATCCAATTAAATAAAGAACAAAATTTACCACAAACCGATAAATATCGTAATCCGCGAATCTCAGCTAACCGCAGCGGCAACGCGGTTAGTTCGTTCTCATCCAATATCAGGAACTTTAAGCTCCTCACTTCGCCAATCTCATCAGGTATACATCTCAATCTATTTCCACTTACATCGAGACACTTGAGGCATCTCAACTTGGATATCTCTCTAGGCAGCTCAGTTATATCGTTGCCGCTTAAGTACAAGCTCTGCAAATTCTCCAACATGCAAATATCATTTGGCAAACGTGAGATCAGGTTGTCTTTGAAGTATATGTCTGTGATGTCTGATTCTTCGCCTTGTAGCTGTTGGATTGGAAATTCTGTGAAGCCTCTATAATTCCAGTGGAGGACAAGACTTGGTGTCATTTCTTTATAAGCCATTTTTTCTTTATAATTATTTTTCTAATTCATTGTTTGATATTCTGTTTAATCTATAATTTCTCAGTTTGTTTAACCTTATGTTTCGTCAATATTAATATAATTTCAATATAGGACAGAGAGGGGACAGAGACGAGCTCCCTTGATTCCCGGTTCACGAATACTGCATCCCACGACGCTCGGACTGTACGTGAATTATTTTTAAAACTATAACAAGGTCTTCGTTTGCTATAAATTCCATCGTGATAAGTTCGGTAGGTAATGTAATTATTACTATTTTATTTAAAACATACTATATAATTATGATGTACATAGTAATAATACTATAGGCGATGATAGCTCAGTGGTAAGTGACGACGGATACCGCGGCGAAGGTCGTGGGTTCGAATCCTACAATGAGCTTGAGCTTTCGGTGAAGGAAAACACTGTAGTACTCGACTGGCTGGCTACCACCCTCAATTTGAAAATCTGTCGCCAAGCACCTGTTGGTGTGTTCCGACTGCTGCTCTTGAGAGCCAGTTTTGTGTGCCACCTTTGGCCACATCAACACTTAGGTACTATGTTGAGATTGCGGTTAAACACAATCTTATCCAAAAGTAAAAATAGATTTAAAATTTAAGACATCATATTTATATTTTTATTGTTGTATTTGTCAATGTTGTCATCGCTTTTCATTGATTATTAACTTAACTAAAAATCCCTTGCTCGTGTTTGGCTATACCACCATTTCAAGCAGCTTTAGATTTTACTAGCAAATGTTGAATTCGCTGTAATCGACGATTGGACGACCTTCCGAAGACTACCTAAGTACATAAAAAATAGAATTCCAAGAATCGCGATTCGAGTTATTAAAAAAAATTATACTATCTTCATATTATGCTATTCCGAAGAAAAACAAATCAATGTCATGTCTCAGGGTGTCATCGTCAAAAACAAGGTTGCGAGCTTAGAGAATAGCACCGCAGCGATGTTAATATCTGGCAAATTTCCAAAGACCGCACGTGAGCCGATAGGTCGAGGACGCGGCTACGTTACTTATAAACATTGTAAATAAACTTTATTATTGTTTCAAATACTGTTTTTCAGGATGTGATAAATTAAAAAAAAGACTAGTGAAATCGCGATGCCGAAAACTATTTCCGCCACGCGATTTCACCCGCGTTCTCAATGGATTTTATCTTTTCCCGGGATATAAAGTATCCTATGTTTTATTTCAGGATTTTATTTCATATGTGTGCCAACTTTCATCAAAATCCGTTCAGCCGTTGTTGCGTGATTGAAATGTTTATTCATACCAAAGAGATTTAAAGATAGATACAATAGAGCGACTATCAGAAGAAAAGTCATAGAAAAACAGTGATCACATTCCATGCCTCAGTAATGCCATCTATCTTTGAATAAACTAGACTAGATTGAGCGAATTTTGTCCACTAGGACATAAATATCGGATTACGATTTTGTTCGCAATGTCCTGTCTATTAGTATAAGTTAAAAGTCTTTGATTCATACAAATAGGCCTGCACAGGCACTTATGAATTGCCAGACTCTAATGCAAGGTTCGGATTCGGTTGTTCTTCCTGAGAAGAGCCGGCAATAAACTCAGCATTTGAGCAACAGCATCTCAGCATTTGATATTTATACTATAATGTAGGATAGGTATATCTATCTCATATTAAAAAAATCCAGAATCATTGATTCGACTACGCCTATAAATTATTAACATTGGATCTAGAAGCTTGAATATGGAATAATGTCACAATCTACAGAAAATTCCATTTCACCTAAAAATATGTGTTCCATTTTACTGTTTTGCTTTCTAATCTGATGCTATTTTTGTCATATCTGATATAGAATGTTCGTCGAATCATTAATTGGGTTATTGAATTGGTACATGGAATGTTGTATTAATTCTAATTAAATGAAAAATAAATCTAAAACTGAATTTATACCTACCTCTAATATCATAAATATCGAAATGGTATAACGTGGGTCTTAATACAATCGACAACGGGACTTCAACTTTTTATGTGATTAGAAAATTGTGTAGATTTGGTGAAAAATACGGCGTAAACAGTGGTTTAGAAGTAGTGAACATTTTTAATAAAAATAATTCTAGTGGCGGCGATAGCTCAGTGGTAGTGACGTCGGATACTGCGGCGAAAGTCGTGGGTTCGAATCCTACAATGGCTAGGAAAACATAGTGCGTGAGGAAACCATAGCACGGTGGTAGGGTACTATGTAGTACTCGACTGGCTGATTACCAACCTCAAATTAAAAATCTGTCGCTAAGCACCTGTTGGTGTGTTCCGGCAGTTGCACTTGAGAGCCAATTGTAATAAGGTGTACAAAAACACATTGTCAATCCCCTTGGTATTTCTAATATCTATAGGCGACAGTAGTCACTTACTGTTATACCAGGTGACCCGTCAGCTTTGTTGGTATAAAAAAAATAATTATAATCTTCGATTGTGAGTGCGAGATACTTAGATTGAGAGAGAACGTAATTTTTTGTTAGTGAAAGATTAAATTTGTACTACACGTATGTATTTAAGGAATCTACATTAAAATACATTAAAAGGTGCTATACAAAATCTAGGATCTTAAAATAGGTAAATAATAAGTACATTTAGTATCACAACTATTCAGTACAGAAAATGTTATCGATTCAGACTCTTGAAGATAGAAAGCTCTATTCTTAATAAAAATGTGTTAATACTAAGTTGTTGTCATTGTTAAAACGACAGGATATTAACAATACAATACAATATTTTGAAAACGTTATTCTCTAGTATAAAAAATAACAATTCATTTTATATATTCATTCTATACCATCTTAGCTGTTATCTATTCACTTCTTACCTAATAATCTCTGTATTCCATCAAATGGCTACAATATCGATAGTTACGTAGGTATCTATCTAAAAATTTAGTATATTTTGCTTTTCAGACATTCTTCGATTTGACAGTCAATTAAGTTAATATTATTACCAAAATTCAAACAAAAAATATTCTAATTGGAACATTTCTAAGGTTATAAATTACAAGATAAAATTTGAAATAACATCTATTAAATGAAATAAATTAACTACAATTTCTACTGAGATCGTTTGAATTTTACTAAGCTTTTATCTTTTTATATATCTATTTTCACTAAATTTAAGCCTTGTTTTGGCCTATTTTCCTTAGCTTCTAAAATTTTGACATAATTGATGCTAATTATATACTTGTTCTTAAAATTCATTGTTATAAATCGTTTGCCGAATAGTTTTCCCATCACTATTTAGAATTTATTACACATACCTAAGTACATAAGATTTGATAACGTGCCTCATAATAATGTAATTCATAATCTCAGACCAAATAAAAAAGGTAGACAGAGCGCGCGCACGTAAAGTGAAGCACGCGGGATAACGTACGCGCAGGTCACGTACACAACTTCATGCACGTTGCTTCACTTCATTGGAGACTATTGTTTACGTACGCTCCTTCTACCCTTTTTTATTTGTTCTGTGTTCATAACGGAAAATTATGTTTTACTAGGTACAATAATAACTAATATTACATAAGCAGTATTTATATTATAAACAATAAAAGGATAACACGTAATAAAATTGCTACTACCAAAATAAATATTTTATCTTTTTTCCAGTGCTAGCTAGCTTATTCTAGCGGATTCAGTGATTGATTTTCAAACCCTTTTTTAAAAAGTGAATATTAATATCTAATCAAAATAGAGTTGATATAATTTAGTTAATTAAAATTATACCTACGATAACCACATCCCAGACACTTCAACAAGGTAACTAATTTCATTGCCTATTGCTACTGGGCATCAGCCTGTCCGTATACGTTTTGTGTGTGTGTGTGCAAGCTAAAATAAGCCAATCACAGCACGGACACAACTCTCGGCAGGAGGGTGTGAGCGTCGTTTCTTTACTCTAATAAGATCTGTGACGTAATAGTAGGGCATCCTCTAAGTCCATCCTATTAACTTCGGTCTAGAATGGTCTATTACAGGTCTGCACCAAATAGCCGCTGGTTCAAGAGATAAATAATTGCAAATAACTAGAAATTAATATCTACGAATGATCCTAACTCGGCGTCCTTTCCCATCGCTCTCGTCGTCGCTATCGAAGGATGCTTGTTTGTGTCCCAGCATCAGTGCCTGGACTTCAGGATTCAGGGGAAGAGCTGGAAACGACGAGCGCCGAACCATTGGGACGGGGCGAGCTCCTGGGGTTGAAAAGGATTGTTTTAAATGTTGTTTTCAAAGCACTCATCCAAGAATGACAGTATTCGGTGGAAGCTGAATTACTAGCCCAATTTGCTAAAGGCTATTGTAGTTTCTAAGAAACAAAACTGCGAGTTTGGTATCTAATCGCAAGTAGTATTTAAAAAAGAACCTCTTCTTACTAACAACTAACTATACATATCTATCACTATACATAGTTTCATAATATCATAGTTATTTTTTGGTATTAATCAATTTAATAAATTAAACAGCTACTTAGGTACCTAAAATGTTTGCTAAACTAAAAATATAATAAATATGGAATAATTTAAAAATATTTAAATAAACTAACAGGAAATTCTAAGCACGATGTAGCTACCGCTCTCCTTTCTCTAAGGTTGTGATGTTTTCTTGAAATAATACTTAATAATATCCTATGTATGTATTAATAATACATTACTAATAATAATATTTTACAAATTTTGTTTATTATAAATGCGAAAATTTTTTAGCTGGTTAAAAAAATTCGTTGATCCGTTGCTGATGAAAGAAAAACAAACATACTTTCGCATTTATAATATTAATTATTATATTACTGCTAAAATACGGTTTATTATCAGTTACACTTCAGAGCTAGTTCTATATGACATGACGAGGTCGTAGTCAATCTTAATCAAAAGAACAAAAAGCTACATGAGAACGAATATAATATAGTTAAAATCAATGTAATATAGTTAATGGTTATTTACTTAGTACTGTTAAGCCAATTATATACAAGCAACAGGTTATTATTGGATGAAAACAAACCCGAAGTAAACCAATTTACTAAAGCCAATTAGACTACTGATAAATCATAATATACAGCCTTTAGAAACAATGAAAAACGTATTATATAAGTACGTTCTTTGGTACATGACTCTGTATAAAAATCCAGGTTTGTATATGGAATGAAACTCTTTGATCGACCATTTGGAATGATATCACAATCAATAGACCGTGATGTTGTATTGAATTCATTAGGTATTCATTTTGTTACAGAACTATGGTTTTCCTGTAAAAATTAAAGGGTTTTCAAAATTTATATAGATGAATAAAGCTGATAAATATCTTAAATCTGAATTTAATTTGTTAAAGATATACATCAAGAAGAATCTATAATTTACAAACATGCTAATGTTAGAAGGAAAAATATAATAAATATACTAATACTCGTAAGATATATAAATCTAGCTACAAGTGTAAATAAATTTATTTACCTGAAAGTGTTTTTCAGTCGTCAGACAGACCTTGTTTTAAAAAAAAAGAAAATAATTTAAAACAGTGATAGAGAAGAAAGATATTTTAAAAGTCTCAAATCAAAAACATTTACATTCACGTGTTTTAAACATTAAAACGTTCAGTAAAAGAGTAAACTTGCAATGAACCCATAAATTACATATCGACATCACATGGTAAACCAAGAATAGATTTATTAGAGTGGCTTACCAAATAGTTTTGCAACGGATTGCCTCTTTACAAGTCTCGGGTCGGTGACAGGCGTTTCGCCGACTGATGCAGGAGCTGATCCTTCTTTTTGGACCTTCCTATCACTCAGATATGAATTTGTCGAATCGCCTCTAGTATACGGTCTATTTTGTCGGCGGTTTTTCTTATCTTCATCAGAACTTACAAATGATTCGGCGATTTGAAATAACTGAAGGCTAAATTTGCTGGATTCCCTTCTCAATGTTTTTTTATTGGCAAACTCTGCTAGTGACTGTCTCCTTTCTCCGTTGGGATTCAGCTTCCTTCTAGCTCTTTCTTCTTCCTTCACCTTGAGCACATCTAATATAGCGTTAATCACCAGTATCACCAGAAATACAATAATGCCTATCACCGCAATAGTATCATTATCAGCATTGAGATCTTTCAATTTCTTATTTTTGAGCGTTACTTGCGGTTTTTCAGTAAACAGTTGTAGGACACTACATGCATTTTTAACGTATAATGGAACGATTTTAGCCTTCACATGTTTTGTGCTCCGAGTTGGATTCTCTGGATTTTTTTCAGGTAAAACAGCAACGGGATCAGCGGGCGTATTTGTATTTTCTCCGACATCGTGTTTCATATACCACATATGAACACTGTACATGCAATAAACAACCAATGAAAGGATAAAAAGTAGGATCTTACGTTCGTTCATGTTTACATCGCAAAAACACTAGTTTGTTTTGACATGGGAACGCGCGTTACGTTGCGTTTCATTCGCGCACTGCACTATATTGTTTGAAAACGTTGTAAGCTCTAAAGATTTATGATCTTTTTCTCTTTATTGGTTCTTTTCGTGTATTTTTAGTGGTATTTGCGTCGTGGAACTGGTTCACGACGTCGTGTTATGCTTTGGGAGGTGGTAACTCCTTTGCGCATGTGCGGCCCTCAGACTGGGTCGACTGCGGTCGTCAGGGCTGGGCTTGTGTTGGCTACCGTTTACACGGGTAACTCCAACAGATATACTGAAACTTTTGACACTTAGATAATTCCTATCTCTTCTGATGATATGAGCAATGACGGGTTTTAATAATATTTTTTATAAGTATCATTTCAGTGCATTAATATTGACAAGTGGTTGCAATTATCGTGAGATAACGCACTGTACCTAC
Organism: Ochropacha duplaris; assembly: GCA_951361185.1. Lineage (NCBI taxonomy): Eukaryota > Metazoa > Arthropoda > Insecta > Lepidoptera > Drepanidae > Ochropacha > Ochropacha duplaris. The sequence goes on from OX592703.1 coordinate 3,716,281, forward strand.
CCATTTCAATTATTTTTTATCTCCTTATTGATCGAACAGACTTATTGGTACGTCACTCCGTCATAATTTTTTTTTAACTCACCTATTTCGAAACCATTTTGATTAAATGACTCACTAAGATTATATTTAACGTTTACGAAAATGTTAATACTTCATACAGTAACAACAATGGCTTGTATCACCAATAAATTATTCTAAATGACACAAAGAGTTATCACTCCTACCCTAAATTAAAAAACAAATAATTGTTTGACCTACCCCTGTAAGAAACGCGTAATTTTGACCATAAACAAACACATTTAAAATATGTGATGTCATAAATATTTTAGAGCGCCATCTCTTAACTCTCTCTAAAATGCCAAGGTGACATCAGCTAGGATGAAAAAAAAATCAACTGGAACAGGAAATTTGCACGAAAACACATTTTTGCCTAAACTTATTTTTGCGAAAGGTCTACACGGCTACTGAGCGATAAACTAACATGGAAAAAAAATGCGCGTAAAGGAATCCGGTACAAGTAGGTACATGAAGTCTGTCAGGCTCTGCATGGAGATCGACTAGTCCCCAGGGTAAAAGTTTTATATGCAAAAACGTGTTTCTCTAAAAAATGCATTTTGCGTAATATCTTCCGCTAAGAACGAACTAAAGAACGTTTTACATGATTTAGAGAACTCGAAGGAACGTGGTATCCAGTTAGATCTCACTTCTTTTGTGTTAGTGAAACCGTCATCCAAGTACTCTCATCTTTAAAGTTTTTGTTTCATTTATGTTTTTAGTGGTATCGAATCTTAAAAGATGAAAATACTTTCGTTATAATTAATATTGCTTTGACTCAGCACATAAAATATTTGAAACATTAAATGCAACTGCAATGAAAGATACCATTAAGAACGGTAAAGCAAACTTGTCATTATTTTTAGAAACACTTTAAAATGTAATGGCGCTAAACAATTTATAATTCTACTCGCCGATTGATACACAAAACAATAAACTTTATGAGTAGGAAGTACGGTTGGTAATAAATATTTATTGGAGTGGAATCACATAAAACTTTTACCCGTAGATTTTAATTTAATGATGTTTGCGTGTGCTTGGGCTGTTAGAAATTTTTGGTAATGTAACATTGTTTAGCAGAAACAGCCATATCAAAACGATATTAAGTAATAGGTTTAAGAACCATCGAAACCGTTTCGTATCGTATCCTCCGAAACCTCTTAAACGTGGGATATAAAAAGCTTCTCCTAAATGGGGATATTTTCATTAATATTAGTATTTCAAGACAATCTTACTAATTAAAAACCTGTGACGGTCAGATGGACATGGTAGTACGGAATGCCGTTCAATCCTTCTGTGTATGAAACCCTGAAAATATCATAATGACGACCTCATTACAGAGTTTTAAAACCTTTTCTATCCTCCTATTTAACTAATCCGCAGTAGACCCACGCGTAGAATAATGAATTAATCTCTTTATGAAGAACAAGCGAACCTCCCCGGCTTCGCACAGTTAGCAGAGCATATATCTACGCTTAAATAATTTTTCTGTCGTAGTGACTTATTAGAATATGGTTTTACGCGGCGCACCCCAGTAAAGCTTTCAGTCGATATGATTTGTTCCGACACCTTCAACAATCATCATCATATTTGAGCCAATATACTTGTGTAAAAGTATTGTTACTTTAATGAATTATGCACCAAAATCTTGCTCATAAAATACTCCATCCATTGATGAAAACCGTATGAAAATCTGTTCAGTAGTTTTTGAGTTTATCGCGAACATACAGACAGCTAAACGCGGCGGGGGACATAGTTTTATAATATGTAAGGATATTACTTCAGGCCATGTTATTTCGGGTCTATTTTTTACCTAGCTTCCTACTGACTTATGCAGAAGCGTTTAAATGAATAACGTGCCAAATAAAATGGCCGTTCAATACCGATTGTTTATTTATTCCTCCGCTGTACTTTGGTATTTGTATTGCATTTTCTCGCCATCTGCTCTCAGCTAGCCGATGTTTTTCATGTGACGACACGATACCGATATTGATTAAGTATTGACCTTGGTCCGGTATCGAGAAACTAAGAATGGTTCTTAAAAAAATATCTATCCATACTATATACTATATAATATTATAAATGCGAAAGTGTGTCTGTCTGTCTGTTTGTTACCTCTTCACGCTTAAACCGCTCAACCGATTTAGATGAAATTTGATATAGAGATAGATGAAACCTTGGAAAAGGACATAGGATACTTTTTATCCTGGAAAAAGTTAAGATCCCTCGGGAACGCGGGTGAAACCACGGGGCGAAAAGTTATTCATAATTTGTTTTTGATACAAATAAACGTACTAACATATCCTACAGTGAGCTTTCGGTGAAGAAAAACAGCATGATGGTAGGGTACTTTGTATCGAAGAAGTTTAATTGCAGAGAATATGCCATATCTATACATCTACCTACATATTTGTGGTATTCGGTAATCGTGCTTACGTGCATCGCTTCAATGATTCTACAAAATTCAATTGAAATTCTGAAAACAGTTGAAATGGGAAATGGTTTTCGTATTCCATTTTCTGTTGTCACACAAATACCAAGGACAATCGCGTGTTGTTGAATATGTTTGCTTATAATTTTGTTTATTTCAATGGTCTATTTGGGTCATAGGCATATCCGATTCTTCTCAAAGATGATGTTTCAAGTTTATCTTTCGGGGCATTTTTTTAGGGTTTTGTACCCAAACGGTAAAAACGGAAACCCTATTACTAAGACTCAACTGCCCGTCTGTCTGTCTGTCATACAGGCTGTATCTGATGAACCGTGATAGCGAGACAGTTGAAATGTTCACAGATCATGTATTTCTGTGGCCGCTATAACAAAAAATAGTAAAAAAAACTACAAAATCAGTGCGCGAGTCCAACTCGCACTTGACCGGTTTTTTTTCTAATAATCTCCTCAGGGTAGGTGTGCATCGTGCATGTGCTGCAGGTACATAACCTGTACATTGGACTCTAGTAAAAACAACAGAAAACTAAAACACAATATTTTTAATACACTCGACTTATGGCTGTGTGCAGCTAAAATGGCATCTATCTAATGGTATATTGAGAGCGTTTTTGGATAAGGCCAAAAGTGAGGCAACGACGGGCCGACAGCACAAAACCAATTAGAAAACTGGCTCTCATGTACTGCATCAGTAGGTGCCTTGGCGAGTGATAACCTGAGAGGCGGCATAGAAACAAAAAGTATTCCTTGATCGGTTTTTTTTTTCAAAATACCATTTCGATATCGCACTGCAGTTAAAGCAGCCAGTTACGATCCAGAAAGATTTCCATTTCGCGCTTCGTTGCATTTGGCTGCGCATTAAAATATGCAACTGGGGTGCTATTCTGAACTTTGTCACCTATTTTTGAAAATAAATTATTGTTTTTATTTTTTTATACCACTAGGTGGCAAACAAGCTAACGGGCCACCTGATGCGGTTACCGTAGCCTATGGACGCTTGCAACACCAGAGGCATCACGAACGCGTCGCCGACCTTGCATAAACCTTCACACTCATCTTTTGAAGAACCCTATGCTGTAGTCTGGTTTTGAAAAGAATAATTAAGTACTTAGCTTATAGTATAAGTTATGCTGTAGTCTCTAGGGAAAACCTCTACAGCGAGCTCCTTACACAACCGCACTGTAATTGTCAGTTAAGTGAAATAAATATCTTATTATCTTTTCGTGACAGCTTCTATAGGATTATGGAAATAATAAAGCAGTGCAAAGTTTGCAGTTTATAATTACAATGCAATTATTTATGTAAATATTATATTCAATTAATTAATTACTATTTGGGGTTCTCCGTGGTAGGTGTCCAAAGAAAGAGCTGTTAGTTTGCCTCTAATAGTGGTGTATTAATATTTTTTGTCGTAGTAATAAGGAGTTAGTTGATTATGACTTAAATCGATTGTAAAACAAAAACTCTGGCACTCGGGGACTGCCGTGGTAAAGCTATTGCATAGCATTATACTTTTCATCTAGGTGCCTAAGGACATGACTGTTGTCATGGTTACGGTGTCAGGTTATTTCGTTACGAATTATTTTGATTCGGTCGCCATCAAAGTCCGCGATAAAAGCTATACAATAGCTTAAAAATATCTAGTCCACTACTTACTTAAAACTTTCTTTCTTACTTTAAACCACTTACTTTCTTGTTGAAATTATCCACTAAAGTTGAGTTACAGAGTAAAAAAAATGATTGTTTTATTGTACGGAATCCTCCGCGCAAGAATCTGACTCGCACCTGGCCGGTTTTTAGGGTTCCGTAGCCAAATGGCAAAAAACGAGACCCTTATAGATTCGTCATGTCTGTCTGTCTGTCCGTCCGTATGTCTCAGCCACTTATTTCTGAAACTATAAGAACTATACTGTTGAAACTTGGTAAGTAGATGTATTCTGTAAACCGCATCAAGATTTTTACACAAAAATAAAAAAAAAAACAATAAATTTTGGGGTATACCCATACTTAGAAATGAAATATAAAAAAAAAATCATCAATCCCATACGTGTGGGATGAATAGGTCTTCAAAAATGATATTGAGGTTTCTAATATCATTTTTTTCTAAATAGTTTACGCGAGAGACACTTCCAAAGTGGTAAAATGTGTGTCCCCTGTAACTTCTTAATTGGCACCAACCTCAAATGAGGAAATCGAAAATGTTATCGAAAAAAAAAATTGAAAAATCCTTGAGACTCCGTTACGGAACCCTCGGTGCGCGAGTCCGACTCGCACTTGACCGGTTTTTAATTTAATATAATGTAAGTAATACAAATAGGTATATTATATTAAATGGGAATATAAAACACTCATTCCATATCCTTTAATCTAAGCCGACGAGAAGATTAATGAAATTTCCCTCATCTCGACTATGTAATTAAAGCCTAAATACAGCTAATTGTAATTATAATAATGGAGGCAATGTACTAGTTTCCAAGCCTCCAAATTCAAAGACGTGGATATTAACCCTTATGACGTTAATTAAGACTAAGATTGAGTTTCAATTAGCTATATGTCTATATTAACAAGGTCATATTCCAAATAAATATTGTATAAACGTGAATTATGATCTTATTTACTTGCCATTCTTTATTTTTGATGATTTCCATGATGGTTTCAACTGAATGTAAGTTATAAGTATCTTATAGTAAAAAAAATATATATTGTAAAGAAAATATTATAAAATCAGCTTTTAACTTATACAACTAGTTTCCGTAAGACCATATTTTCTCACGGCCCAAAAACTTTTCTATCTCCTGATTGAGGCGAGTTTTATCCCGAATCCGCTCAACAAATTAAGAATAATTTTATAGGTGAAATAATAAATTGTTCGATAAAAAGCATGGTGTTGAGAATACCACCCATGAAATTGCGACGTTTGCACCTGTCTCGCTATAATGTTGATAGTACCTATTGCAAGACGAGATTACATAGAGATTTTGCTATCAAATCAGTTTCTTATGGCATTAAAGCTCTTAAGCAAATGTGTTTCTGCATATCAAAAATCTATTAAGTATAAAAGGGAAATAAGAATCAATATGACTGAAATCTTGTTGTTGTGAAGGTGACATGAATTACCATTGTAATTGTCGGTCTCATCTTTCTGCATCGCCTTTTCTGATCATGGGATCTCATCGAAAACTTTCACTTTCCGGAGAAGTTTATGCAATTTTATGCTGGGAAGTTATCTTTCGTCCGCAAACATACTTGCCTACTGTTCTATTCATTCCGATCCTCTGAAGCTTGTTACTTGAAACGCGAAATATCCCTTATCTTACTTGTGAACAGGTGCTTCTTGTGGGGGCTGGTATGCTTGAGTTTGTTGTTTACTAAATTAGAATTTTTTTGACTGTCATAAAACGCAAATAAATAATTATTGAATGTATAATAATAGGTAAGGAGTAATTGCTGAGTTTATTGTCAGCTCTTCTCAGTAAAAGCAACTTTCCTAACCGTGCGTTAGTCTAGATTTTTTCATGTCAAAATGCATAATAATATATAGAAGTAGATAACAATAATTTATGAAAAATTTAACGATTAAAAATACTTTTTTAATTTCATTGATATTTTGTATCAAGTTTTTGTGAAATATCTCCCTGAAAGCTTTTATAAAAATCCGCAATCCAGCATTCTAAAATCTCAGCCAATCAGGGACTTGTATGAATGTACCAGCATTTACGTTAACGTTTGTATCAATGATTCGGTATGAATAGGTAGGTAATTTAGAAAACGTTTCAAAAGAGAGTTTTTCCAAAGCGTTTCCGAACGCATACCTAATGAACCCGAATGGCTTTGTGATGAGATATGATGGTAGCTATCATCCTTTGCATATTAGACTCTATTTCATACATAATAAAGGTGAGGAATTCATTATCTGTATAAAGTTCTATATTGGTTAATCAATTTGGGATTTTTGGCGGATATTTTATGTTGGCTGTTTGAAGTCATGATCTTAGTTTACTGCTTTTACGTTAGGTACGAATTGAAAATATTTTATTAACATACTTTTACATATTTATTGATGATCCAGATTACGGATGATCCATTAGATAACCAAACTCTTGCGATTAGTTTCTCTCCTTTAAAAACCGAAATGCATTGACCTATGCTCAATACCTTATTCAACTCCAAATCACGAATCGCCTTAAAATTTGCTCCAACCATCGAATTCGTAATAATATCTATAATACGCCCGTCTAATCGATTTTCCTATCCGATATATGTTACAATCGATTCATCGTATGTATACATCACTCCGAGTTTATGATGTAACTTTACTACTTTATCCATCGTTTTAAAATTGAGTACAGTTATTTTTAGCGATTCTCCCATAATTTACACATAGAAATTATTTTGAATAGCCAATCGCAAGGCAGGGGAAAACGATGGGGTTTTTCCTTTCCTCATTTGAATTTGAACGATTTTATAATGAGAGTGAATGGAGTTTTGATGATATTACTTCATCGGTCTCAATTTCATTCTTATTGAATTTTCTCAAGACACCGTTTGATAATGTTATTGAATTTATATTAAGTTCCGTATACTTTTTCTAATTTCGATTGGTTTATTTTTATACAGAGTAAGTGCATTATAATTATATGTATTAGGTAGGTACCTAATAGGTCCCGTCAAGTAAAAAGAACGCTGAGCGACAGCGAATCGGATATGTGTCGATACACGGGTACGGTCGCGTCCTAATGTACTAGCTACCTACTGGCCTGGTTTTTAACCAAATTTTGGGTTTTGGCGACAGATTTTCTAAGTAAGTTGAAAATCTGTCGCCAAGCACCTATTAGTGTGTTCCGATAACTGCACTTGACATCATCACTTTATCAATATTTTGAAATAAATATATAAAATGACAGAAATAAATGGCGTCGCAAGATTGGGAAAGCCGATCCCGCATAACGGAGAAAGATGAGGCTAAAGAAGAAGATATGTATGTATGTACGTACGTGTTCTCTTTAATTAAGATATTGTTGGAATCTTGTATATATGCAGATCGCATGGAAAACTTCGTAAGCGCGATGTAGGTTATTGAAGCGCCATCTATCTAGGAGCCGTGCGAACTATATCTATGTGTAGATAGATGTCGCTACATCACTCCCCTCCAAGACCAGAGGTCGATATTGCTGGTCGTGCTAATGTAGCTTGCAAGTGCCAGTGCTGCTCGTAGTCTACAGTGAGTCGAGACTGAGCGATGAGCCTTGCAGGACCAGGAAGCGCGGTGAGTCGGCTGCGTTGGACCTGATAAAGGCGAAGCTGACTTGCTGTGGACTGCTGCAGAGACCTGGTGAGGAGTGCAGGGAAGTGATGCTGCATACTGCTGACATTCCAATCACGTCGGGGTCACCAATATGGAGGAGCGAGGTGTTAGACTCCTCCATTGAAAAGGGAAGATCTTCCGCCAGGCTAGGTCATCGTGCCTGGGGACCGCGGTCCAACTGTTGATGTTGGAATCTTGTATATATGCAGATCGCATGGAAAACTTCGTAAGCGCGATGTAGGTTATTGAAGCGCCATCTATCTAGGAGTCGTGCGAACTATATCTATGTGTAGATAGATGTCGCTACAATATAAATTAAAGTCTAAATAAACGCCTAAACACAATTTTAATTACCCACATAAGAACATGTTTGCTATTGAAACAAAAATAGGATATTGTCCCGTGAATAATGAATTTCTACGCAGTTAATGACTGTCCAACAAATGTAAATTTTTATAATATTATTGTATCATAAATTATGATAATGATTTACAAATGAATGAAACATGTTGATGATTAAATAGCCCGAGTTCGATTTCAATCCGACACAAATCATTGAGAGGACAAAATGCTAATTCCCTCCGTCAGTTTTATCCACCCTCCAAGCATGGCGATATGGGTGGATAAACGACTGCCATCGACTGCAGTCGGTGTCGGCGATTCTGTGTCGGGTTATTCAAATGGATTGCTCGAATCGCGAATCGAACGCCGGTGCCGTTTTCGCTCGATTTTTTCCCTTTCCGACGACAACACTAAGAGAAACTTAAACTCACCTCCTAAAGATGAGGATAAATTTCTCCCTTTGTTATGTCACAATATTTAACATTTTTCACTTCCCCTAGTCGCCATGCTATAGGCGGGGGGTGAATATCCCTGTCTAATGTCAAAAAGTGATATAATTCTCTTTCCCCCGCTTGCCGTGCTATGACAGGTGGATAATAATTATTTGTTATACAAGAGTGGAAAGTTGTTTATTAACCGCGTGCTCAATTTTGATGACCGAGCAAGCGAAGGATTCTAAAATTGAATCACGAGCGCATCGAGGGATTCAAAAATTAGTATCTTGAGCGTGAGCGAGGGAATCAAAAGAGCACGAGGTGAAAAATCTTTGCACTCGAGTGCAACACGTAATTTTTAATCCCACCTCAGCGAGGAAATGACTAAATGCAAAAAAAAAGAAAATGGCGCGCGCAAAGCATATTAAAAAAAAGTACACCAAGAAGGTTCCGAGTCAGAGTTTTTGACAAAATAAAAAATGATTCTTTAATTTCATTTTTTAATTTGTCAAAATTATTATTTTTTATGTATTTTTGTATTAGTTTAAGAATAAAATGGTTGGACATTTGAAAAAAAAGCCAATATAGTCAGATGGTCCAAAAATATTTAAAAAATGTAACGTTGCTGAGTTACTTGCCGGTTCTTCTCAGTTGAAGGCTTACTTCCGAACCGGTGGTAACTTCTGAATTCGATCTTCATAAGTGCCCTTCTAGGGCCTAAACTGAATAAATGGTTTTGACTTTGGCTTTGACTTTGATGTATGATAAATTCGGCACCATAGAGAGAGAAGTAAGTAGGTTTAATGATGATTTGAATTCACAAACATAGTGCACACGATGTTCTATTTACTTTGTCCTCTAGAGGATAATAACGGCTTTTACACTCAGATATCGAAGAGCAAAAATTCTCTCCGAGATGGGGGGATGAAAAATAATTTTGTCCCTTGTCAGTGGACATAACCGGTGGATAAAATTTTTATCCCCTGCCCATGCTAGCCTCGCAGGCGTTTAAACATAATATCACGGAAAAGGTAGAATAACTATATAGCCTTATTGACAATATTTGCTTGTTATAGCGTCAAAAAAAATATAAGAACTTAATTATGAGTGACTGTGAATAAAAATCTACATATTATTATCTTAGGTCCATCAATAGTTTCATATGTGCGGTTTATTTCCAAACACGTTTTTCAGCAGTAAGATTATTTAAATAATAGATACTTTTATTGAATAGGTAGGTATAATTCATTTAAATAAACATCAACCTAGATTACGTTTAATGGAAAGAATCAGTTTTAATTAAGAAACATTTGTAGGATTTAGAACTGAAAGTAATTAAGATTATAATCTAACTTTTACGTTTCTCAAGTTTAAGCTTTTTGTATATATTTTTTACTTGAATATTTTAGAATTGAGTTATATAAAGATATCTATGGAAATAAGACTTTTATCCATAAAGTAAAGAAAACAACACTTATAATAATATCCTTTTGAAAATGTAGGTACCTATTTGTGTAAAAGTTTGAGTACCTATATATTAATATTTGTGTAGATATTTAAGTACTTAGATCGATCGAATATTGTTCATGATATTCTAAACCAGTTTTGAAATAGAATATGTGCATCATGCCAATAAATTCCGTGTTAGTTATATGATAGATAGGTAATCTTTCTTTCAAAATTGAAAAAAATAAAACTTAGTATGGTCTTATTTCTTGAAATAAAACACGTCATTTGACAATAAAATTGGCATTTGATTATTCATACCTTTTTATAAGATTGTCATAAGAATGGCATATGAATATGCAATTAATTCGGACCAGATGAAAAAAAAACAGTTTCTGTAAAAGACTATTTTATGAATAGGCGGTACCTAATAGGTACCTCATTCATGGCATTTATGTTTTTTTTTTGGGCATTTAAGTTTTTTTTATTCAAATATTATTTTGCTAGAAATCTCTCTGTCTGTCAGGTAATTAATTATCTACATTTGTGGCAAGTAATCGTAATCCAAACTCGTTGTACCTACCAGTCTCGGATAACGTATTAGTATATTTGTAGGATAGTAAGAGGATTATGCCTCAAAGGCTAATCAACAGACGGTCTTCCCGATAGGTTAGTGGCTACCGTCACCAGTGCGGAGCTACTGTAGGGCTAGGCGGTGCAGTGCACCGGGGCCCTCAAGCCTATGGGGCCCCTCAGCCTCCATGAAATAACGCCTGTTTTCAGCTACTCCTTATCATCACCAGCCGTTTCGAAGATTAAGACAGAAAAAAATTTGAATATTAGATTTTTGTTTTAATTACCAAATTTATTTTCAAAACGACACATCATTTAGGTTTATTTGTTTATATAGGACCCCAATTTCATTTTTGCCCCAGAGCCCATGGTTTCTTAGCTACGCCACTGACCGTCACCTTAAAACATTGGCTATACCATTCCTGGTACTATAAAGCTTAGAAGGCAAATCATATCAATCAAAATCAGGTGATTACCTACAACAAAGTGAAATCAGATAAATTATGTATAACGTAATCACCACGCATCGCAAGCACATTACGATTACAGGTCAGTCGCTGTTAAGCAAGCAGGCAGGTAACTTGACGGTAAATAACTAATATCGCCTGCGGTTATACCCGCGTTCCCGAGAGATATTATCTTTTTCCGGGATAAAAATTAGGGTAATAATGTGATCAACCTGTGTGTCAAGTTTCATCAAAATCCGTTCAGCCATTTTTGAGTGATTGAGCAACAAACATCTAAACATAGAAACTTTCACATTTATAATATTAATAGGATAGGGTACCTACCAGAAGGATTGCCAATATTTTGCCGACTTACAAAGCCTAGAAGGCAACTGGCACTAAAGTGCAACTGCCGTTTGATTTGGCGTCAGATTTTTTAATCTCAGTAATATATTCATAAGTATTTTTGTCCGACACATTGTGTAACTATAACTGAATACACTGTAAATAAAATAAAGTGAAAAATCGTTTGCCTCATTTGTACTAATTAATATTGAAGAACTTAGAAGCTTGGTAATATAGTTTCATTAGTCTAGATCCCACAATTAAGTCTCGCAAATGTCTTTGTAAATTCAGAGTTTCCTTCGCTCTACGTGACAGCCCTTTGCTGAGATTAAACTGGAATTAAATGCTGATTGTTTGTAAAAACAGACGCTGTTATTGCACTTGAATACTTTTCTAAACTGAAAATAGGACACAGTTCTTTTGAAAATTAAAAAAAGCGTGATTTGAGTTAGACTGACCTAGATTTTATTCACATTTTAATCAAGTAGCATAGTAGGTAACGCATGTATTACCTAACTAGTTGTCTGCAGTTTCAATCGCGTTCCTGAGGGATCTTACCTTTTCCCAAAAGTTTTCCAAATTGCCATGTCTCTATCATAGAGAAGTGCCGCAAATATGCGATGGTAAATATCATTTTTTTTTAATAAACCTGCGTAAATGTTGGGCATGAAATATGGTTAATATATTGTACTAATACAGGCAGTTCATGAATTATTCGCTTAATAACCCACCCTGTAGAGATGAGTGCACATAAATTGTCTCACAGAGGGCTTATACGACTTTTTTTCTCATAAATATGAAGAAGATAAGTTCATAAGGTTACGATTTTGAAATTGCATGCCTTTATTAGGTAATCTTCTAAACAATAGATAGTTAGTAATTACTTATAAGAAACCGCATGTACGTAATTGATAATATACAAATTCTGTCTTTAATTTGTCTATACCTTCTGTAAAAAGTAATTACCTTTAAGAAATAGTCCTGAATAAAAAAAGATGTAATAGGTCGACTATTATAACATAGGTATATTTAATCTCACTAATGCAGCGGTAGTTTTGAGGCATTTTTATTTAAAAAAACACTTTGTATACAAACGGAGATACCTACATTTTTAAATTAACCTAGTAAGTGTGTGAAAGGTCACGATTCCGTGTTAACTATATGAATTCCACGCGAACGTGGTTACCTTAGATTTTATGAAAACGAGAATCACGAGGTTTGGGTATGTAGGTAAATGCTAACAAAAATCGAAGCAAGATTTCAAAAGTAACTGAAAACCATGAAAATGGTAAACCCTAGCTGCGTTCAAAGGGGGCGTTATAAATCACGTGACACAAAAGAAGTGGCTTTAAACAAATACCTTTGTTTAGAATTGGATGTCATCGCCACGCCATGCGCCATAAGACACAATACGAGCACCTCCGTGTGTATTAAAAATGTTTTTCTTAAGGTGCTTTATTTTATGGCGTAAGAGCGACTTCACCACCCTTATGTGGAAATAAAAATGATTTATGTTCTAATCCAAATTACTTTCAATAGGCGAGGGCAGCAACAGTTTAACCGTGTGTTTTTTTTCCATTTGATGTTTGTATTTTGCATTACTGGTAAGTGATAATGTAATCTATAGTTAAACGCGAGAGGCTAATATAAAAAAACTTTCATAGAAATTAGAAGACGTATTAATACACCTTGTTTTGTGTGTGAACTAGGTTTAGCTCGCGGTTTTACCGGTGTTAAAATGTTAGTAAGTCTATCTATAGCCATCCTCAATAAATGAATATCGAACGCAAAAAGCTTTCAAATCGAACTGGTAATTCCTAAGATACGCGCGTTCAAACATAAAAATTACTTATTCACATGACTTTGTAGGTAACAACTATGTAATGTAAATATTTAAATCATTATGGAATTTATCGGCTACAGAATACGTTCCCATCTAGGCTTTGTGTGCTTACCGCCTTCGGCTGCAACATCACATATCATGGTCATCATCAAACACAAGCTTAGGTACCGTAAAGTAAAAAAAGGTAAAATGATTGGTCTTCCTGATACTGTTTTAGTAAATAAATAGATATATGTGCGGGAATGAGCGAATTCAATTTTTTTTTATTTATTTTGGCAAAAAACAGTCAATATACATGAAAAAATAAATATTAGTTACAAAAACTTATCTTTGATATAGACCTATACTATAGTGCCAACAAATAGTTAGTTATGAAATTAAAACAAATAACGTGAGTTATAAACATGGTAGGAATATGCAAAAGAAAAATTACAAAAATAATGAACAGTCGTGACAGTTATTAAGGAGAAAAGTTACCTAAATTACACATTAATTTCTGCTTAAGTGTATTAATTGATAAATTACTTGGTAAATTCTTGATTGTATTTGTTAGTGGAACGGAAAATAAAAGAAGATTTCGTGTATAATTTTTACGTAATTTCGGTGGAACAAAAAGTGGAGGTGAACGTGAGCAGCGCACTGGAAGACGAGCACGAGCTGCAAAGGGTATATTAGAGAGGAGCGTAGGAGAGTCAATAAAATTATTTAAAATTTTATAAAGGTAAACAATGTCATACATCTTACGTCTATCGGAAAGTGAATATATAGTAATATCAGAAAGTCAATTTTAAAAGATAAATGCAACGTTTTGCTTTCAGTTTTTTTTTTACTTGTAATTCAACATCACAGAACAATTAAAAAAGGTAAAAGGAGCGTCGTACGTAAACAATAGTCTCGAATGAAGTAAAGCAAAGTGCACGAAGTTGTGATCATGACCTGCACGTACGTTATCCCGCGTGACTCGCGTCACACAGGAACGCAATCGGCTACATTTTTCAAATTGAAATTAAGAAATTAAGTGCGCGGGGTTCTGTCTACCTTTTTTATTTAGACTGAGTTGGTAACTATCAATTGATATTTCACTTGCGTTCCGGAAACATCTTATCTTTTCCCGGGATATAAAGAATCCTATATTTTATTCCAGGTTATTGTCTACCGGTGTGCCAAGTTTCATCAAAATCCGTTCTAAAGTTTTTGCGTGAAAGAATAACAAATATCTTCACATCCAAACATACTTTCACATTTTTTTTATATTAGTAGGATTTCTTGTGTACGTAGTCTTAAATTTTATATAGAAATTTGAACTACTGTATGATTTTAAGTACTGGTTAATTTGGTTTGTAATGAATGTATGTAATTAAAAGACCTTAAGCATAAATCAATTAAATTAAAACAGTTGACATTCAAAAGAATCTGCTTACCACTTGGTAACAACTTGGTGACAACATCTGGATTATATCTATTTCTTACCTACACGCAATAATCGTCAAATTATACACAGATATATTTTTATTTTAATAAAATTAAAAACAAGTTTGGAAACGATAATCCTATAAAAGAAGTCGAATATAATGTCTGAATACCTTTGTATGTTTGTGTATGAACAATTAAAACTCTATTAAATAAAAAACTAAATGTGATATTTTTCTTTTTATGTCGTCATGTAAATAAATTAGTATGCACCCATTCTTGGAGTGGGTTATGTGCAAACTACGAATAAGTAATAAGTCTATTTATTCGTAGTGTGCAAAGGATGCAAGTAAAAAACATTTTCTTCTATTGATTTTAAGGCTGTAAGTGTTTTTGTTTGATTCCAAAAAAGCTAAAATTCTAAAAAGATTACCATAATTTATAAAAAAAGATACATGCAAACTTGTAAAATTTTGTTTATCCATACCATTTTTGTATAGAATTTATACAAATTGATATTAGATAAGTTGTAACAGAAAGTCAAACAGTTCTTCTTGTTTTAATTACTGTCATACAATATAGAAATTGGGTGACATTTATCAGTGTCAGTTTAATTTTAACACAATAAATATTTTATCGTATGTAATATTTTATTTTACAAGATAATATATATATATATATATTCAAAGCACACCTCTGCCTCCATATTTGGAATAATAGGCAACCTATTTTATTAAAACGCAGTTAATTATTAACGTATTTAGTTGATTTTAGAGGACATCATCTTTTTTTTTTATTTGGCTATCAAATACCTATCGATTTATCCATAAGAATACTAGATACAAAAAACTAAATTAACCTTTGGCTTAAAACAAGTCAAATAAAACACGATTTGATTCTCAGATTATACAACCATCTAAAAAAAAGTTACAGGTTTTTTTTAATAAACTTGTTTAACAGCATAAAGCTGACCTAATGAAAGTGAATCTTTCAAGGTGACCCGCTGTTCGTAGGTCACCTGACGATTCAGACCATTCTTTTGTGTCGGGTCGGGGGTCAAAATAATAATTTTTTTTTAAACTTCTGATAGTTTCATAAGTTTATGTGTATTTTTAACCTTACGGTACGACAAGTACCTATACAAAAAAAATGAAATTTTTCGCAGTTTTTACATTATGGCCGACCAACCAGTCGTGTCGAATTTGACTTAAGGAATCTCAAGGAACACAAAATAAATGATGTTTTTGAAAGGTCAGAGCCTGGGACGAAATTCTTCAATACGATTATTCATATTTCTTATTTAATGCTTTGTCACTAATAAGATTACGAATACTAATAGTCACCAGTCATATAGTAAAAGTATCTTATTGAATTGCCTAACACAAGAGCGAGTCGCCAGCTAATGGTCCTGAGGGGGGCAAATAGATATATATATATATATCCTAGATAAAAATATAGCCTGTTACTTAGGGATAATGTAGCATTCCAATGGTTTTTTTTTATTTTTATTCTGGATAGGCTTGTGTTTGACCACAATCTCACCATGGTAAGTGATGATGTGGCCGAAGATGGTAAGCACACAAAGCCTAGATGGGAACTGGCTCTCAAGTGCAGCTGTCGGAACACACCGATAGGTGTTTTGGCGAAAATGGTGAAAGAATTATTGAAATCGGTCCAGTAGTTTTTGAGTTTATTGGTACAAACATACAAAAATACAAATCTTTCCTCTTTATAATATTAGTAGGATAGATAGACTAAGACCTAAATTACTGAGAATGAAAATCTAAGTTCAAAACAATTATTACTTATTCAACTTTAAATGTAAGCTACATTATAATTTTGATTAAGGCAAACCAATTAAAATGTAGTTAACGACATTGATTGATTTATGCATTGATAGATGGTAAATTTATTTGTGTACAATTATCGTAAATGCTCATTTAATATAATTATTTTTATATAGTCATGCATGTCATTGCATCCCACATTCTTGATACATTGTAATCTCTTGACGAACCTTTAAAACCGAATACTGAATTGTAAATCAACTGTGAAGTTCGAACAATATTTGAAGATGTATAATGTGTGCTAGTAGGTCAAGAGGCTATGCAGACAAAACGAAACGGCTTAAAGGAGGGGCAAAGAATGGCGGTGATAGCTCAGTAGTAGTGACGTCCATGCCGTTATAAAGGTCGTGGGTTCGTATCGTACAATAAGCTCGAGTTTTATGATAGAAAATACATAGTGAGGAAACCATAGCGGGATTGGACTCGTCTGAAATGAAATATTTATTCATCCAAATAGGCCTTCATAGGCACTTATGAATAGTCAGACTTTAGCAAACGGTTCGGATGGTTGCTTTTGCTGAGAAGAGCCCGCTATAAACTTAGCAATTACTCTTTTCAAGAACAGTTTACACCTATTACATTCAATAATTATTTATCTAGTCTCACTGGCAATATTTGCCTTATATGGCGGCAAAAATAGTAGGTAATCTATAGAATGTAATTATGACTGATTTAGTAAACAACAAACTCAAGTAGACCAGCCCCCACAAGCAGCACCTGTTCACAAGTATGACGCGTCTGGATAGCTACCAGCGCAAGTAGAAAATGTTGCCAAGAAACTATTGTGTTCGAATAGCTACACTTGAGAGCCAGTTCCCTTATAAGCTCTTTGTGCTTACCGCCTTTGGAATCATTAACATCATCATGAGATTGTGGTCAACCACAAGAGTATTCCTAGCAAAAAATTAAATGTTTTTTTCATCAACCTGATGATAGGTAGCATTTGGACGAAAAAACTATATTTATTTATTGCTAGCTGTTTCACCCGAGTTCCCGAAGGATCTAGGTTTTTCCCGGAATAAAAAGTATCCTTTGGTTTATTCCAAGATATGATCTACATGTGTACCAAGTTTCATCAAAATATGTTCAGTAGTTTTTGCGTGAAAGACTAACAAACATCATTAAAAAAAAAACAAAATATTAGTAGTAAGATGTATGACACAATGTTTCGATATCATGCGGTGCATAAGCTCTCAAGATCGTTCCAAGCGTGCTATGATATAAGTATCGAGTCGTTTGTACACTGGATTATACTAACCTTAATTTGTATCTCTGCTCCTTTTCAATAAATAAATATGATAAAGCTACTTTGCATTGAGTTTGTTCTGTGGATAACCTTTTCCCGGTTTCCAATATATTAGGTATACTTTAAAACATGACGCAATTAGCACTATTTTTTGGATATTATAATATTTATACGGACTCCTCACCTTGCCTCATTGTACAGCAAATGAAAATAAGGGTAATATGTCCTTAGAACCTACTCAGATTCAACCTATGAGATGATACATACAGAAGATATATTTTATTTTAATAGTATTACATAATTTGCCTCTTTCTTGTATTAATGTGGTAATTTACTGGTAATAGAGAGTTATTATTTTCCGTTAGTGATAAAACTGATAATTATATATAGCTGTCTGAATTTATACGTATCTACATATTAAATGTTGACCATCACTTAGGTACTTTAGAACAAAAAAAACTCGTTAACATATCCTCGTTTATTTAAATTTGCTTGAACAGGCTCATCAATAATTATTATTCTTTATACCTATTAAATATTAATTTTATCAGCTTTACCTTTATGATATTTATAAATAAAATGAGCAGCTAATTATTAGGTACTTGTCCTGAACGTAATTAAAGTATTTTATTTTTTATACCACAAGTGATGGGCAGGCGGGTCATCTGATGGTAAGTGAATATTATTTTGTACTAAAATAAGAAGATCACTAATTATGTTCTTGAAAAAAGGAGTCCCATTTTCGATGTCATTGTACATAACACGGTAATAAATAGATACTAGGTATCATTACTCTGTTTGGAATAGGAATGTCTCCGGTTACTACAAATGTTTTAAAGTAAAAAGTACTCAATCCAACGGGACGACGTCGTCGAAGGAGACGATCGTCTCAAATGTACATACAAAAATATAATTCTAGTAATCGTGATTCGATTTATGTAGATATTATTCATGATATAATAATATCATACATTTTACACGTGCAAATAAATTTTTAAATTAACTATCTTTCATTCACAATGAAAACTGGTTTGATCAAAAAATTTAAATGTCAAGCATAAACTTGATTTCATGTAAATTATAAAAAAAGATGACCTTTTCTAATAGGCATGCCCCTCACGTAGGTATGATATATCATTAGACGCTAGCTTTTGTCCGCGGATTTGTTTATCGCAGAATCATAAATTTTAATCAACCCATTATTAGTAACCTCTCAGGTGTTTAAAAATGATACCTTTGTCCTCGATGTTTATTTTCTTACCAAATTACATCAAAGTCCGATTATTCTTTTAGCGATGGAAATAAAGCAGATAGACAGTCCAAATTTCATTATTTAGTACTAGCTGTCCCCCACGGTTTCACCCGCGTTACCGTGGTATCTTATCGTTTCCCGGGATAAAAAGTATCCTATGTCCTTCTCTAAGGTTCCATCTATCTCTATACCAAATTTCATCTAAATCGGTTTAGCGGTTTAAGCGTGAAGAGGTAACAGACAGACAGACAGACACACTTTCGCATTTATAATATTAGTATAGATTAGTATACATGGTAATCATTGTTGAGATTATATAAATATAACATACATTCCATTTCAACATTAGATTGGACTTGAAGTTCGAGATAACCACACACGATGGTAAGTGAGCAACTCTGTGTGCAAAAATATTTAATATAATTTTATTCTGAGTGAAAATAGTGTTATTTTTAGTGAAAAGTAAAAAATTAGAGATTTTTAATTAGAAATATTTGTGAAAATCCTGAGATTCACGTTTTTTTTAAATATAACTTCGTATATAGAGTACCTACTTGAAAGATTACGATTATTTGGCATAAAATATTATGATGAACTTAAAATATTTTAATGTGTCTATTTTTATATATACCTACATTAAGCAAAACATGTTTAATTAATGTACATACAATTTCATATTTATTATATTATCTGACAAAATAAAACTCAGACAAGTAATTGTTTTAATTTTTTTTGTTGGAAAGATGAAAATTAAATTGAGATAATAAAAAAAACATTAAATGTTTAATTATGTTTATAATACTTTGCTTTTAGAAAAGGTTGGTCAAAGAAACAAATACGCTATCACCTTTACAGTCGTAAACCAAAATGGACGTTATTGTTATTAATGACTTAAGTTTTAGTTTTTATTAAAAATATTCATAAACAAATAATTTTGTTCAAAGAAATTCGCAATCGTAGCACTCTGTTTCATCGGCTGCGCGCTCGCCGCAGAAGAACTCGCACAGGTCGTGCGCAACGATTACGAACAAACACCTGAGGGTAACTACCAATACACGTACGAGACCGATAATGGAATCTTTGGACAAGCCTCAGCAGCCCTGAAGACCGTTGGCAAGGTAATACAGTATTTTTAATTTTTATTTTTTTATTCTTTATAAGCTTGTGTTTGACCACAATCTCACCATGGTAAGTGATGATGTGGCCGAAGGTGGCAAGCACACAAAGCTTAGATGGGAACTGACTCTCAAGTGCAGCTGTCGATACACACCGATAGGTGCTTGGCGACAGATTTTCAACTTGAGGGTGGTTTCCGATAATGTAATGTTATGTATTATATGTATATTATTATCAATGTATCATTATATTAATCCGTGAAGAAAACACTTTGTACCCCTTTATCTCCCCTGTTTGCCAACGATATTCTATTATTTATTTACGAGCTTTAGTTTTATCAGTACAGAAAATTGGAATCAATTTATTTTTTATTAAAATATAACTATGAACTCTGTGTAAAAAATAGTTTTTTCACTAATAACACGAGTTTCTTGTACTGACAAAAAGACATAACAAAATTGCGTATGACCCCTCGTGGTGGACTATGATTAAAATGCCTTTTTGGTAGACGCGGGGCGTTTCCCTGCTATGAAGATGTATGCAAGCTATTGTGGATGGTAGGTAATGAAGTAGGTAACTAAACTAAGAATGTTAATTTCAGGAGGTCGCTCTTGAAGTGACTGGCTCCAACCAGTACAAAAGTCCTGAAGGCGAAACCTTCCTTATTAATTACACCGCTGACGAGAACGGATACCATCCCCAGGTTTGTAACTTACGTTCACTTTCTATTTTATGAACAGCTACGTTTTTATTGTGTTTCTTCAGTTTTTGACTAGAAGCATGACAAGATTTATCTTATGAAAACAAACGTTTTATTGCATGTTAGTATTTTTTATTTTTTATTCTGGATAAGCTTGTGTTTGACCACAATCTCACTATGGAAAGTGATGATGTCGCCGAAGGTGGTAAGCACACAAAGCCTAGATGGGAACTGGCTCTCAAGTGCAGCTATGTACATACCGATAGGAGCTTGATGACAGATTTTCAACTTAGGTTGGTAGCCAGTCAGTCGAGTACTACAAAGTACCCTAACACCGTGCTATGGTTTCCTCACGATGTTTTCCTTCACCGAAAGCTCAAGCTCATTGTAGGATTCGAACCCACGACCTTCGCCGCGGTATCCGACGTCACTTACCACTGAGCTATCATCACCTTAGTATAGTGCTCTTTTATGAGTATTTATAATAAATTACTCTTTCTCTATAAGTTTACTATTGTTTAATCATAGGTATACAATTTTCAAGCTATAACTAAGTATTTAAAAATGTATTGCTAGAAAATTATCAAAAATATAGTATTATAATGTTTTCATTTTGTTTACAGGGTAGTCATCTTCCCACACCACCGGCCCCCATAGCCGTCCCCGAATATATCGAGCGTGCTCTCGCATACATCGCCGCACACCCCTACAAAGAAGAGAAGAAGGTGTAAATAACTCTTAAATACTTGTTAACCGAACCGCCAAACTTTGATTGTTTTTTTTAGTTTTGTAACATGGCTTTAAGTTTTTGTTTTTGATTTTTATGCACAATAAATAATGTGAAAACATTTATACGTATTTTAGTGTCATTACTTTATTTGAAAAAAAAAAAACCGGCCAAGTGCGAGTCGGACTCGCGCACGAAGGGTTCCGTAAAAAAGGCAAAAAAATCACGTTTGTTCTATGGGAGCCCCCCTCAAATATATATTTTATTATTAAAATAAAATTACAACTGAGTATTTTGTGAGTATTTCATTAAATATTTAGTTTATTTTGTTTTTAGTACATATTTGTTGTTATAGCGGCAACAGAAATACATAATTTGTGAAACTGTCTAGCTATCGCGGTTCTTGAGATACAGCCTGGTGACAGACAGACGGACAGACGGACGGTCAGCGAAGTCTTAGTAATAGGGTCTCGTTTTTACCCTTTGGGTACGGAACCCTAAAAACAAAATCTATACTGGGATGGTCCCTTTAATCCTACTTCCTACTAATATTATAAATGTGAAAGTTTGGATGTTTGTTACTCATTTACGCCAGAACGGCCGAATGGATCTGGATGGAGATAGATTATAGTCTGGAATAGCACATAGGTTACTTTTTATCCCGGGAAAAGATAAGGTCCCTCGGGAACGCGGGTGAAACCGCGTGGAACATATTATAAATGTGAAAGTTTGGATGGATGGATGGATGGATGTATGTTTGATCCTCTTTTACGCCAGAACGGCTGAAAGGATCTGGATGAAAGTTGGCATAGAGATAGATTATAGTCTGGAATAGCACATAGGTTACTTTTTATCCCGGGAAAAGATAAGGTCCCTCGGGAACGCGGGTGAAACCGCGTGGAACATATTATAAATGTGAAAGTTTGGATGGATGGATGGATGGATGTATGTTTGATCCTCTTTTACGCCAGAACGGCTGAAAGGATCTGGATGAAAGTTGGCATAGAGATAGATTATAGTCTGGAATAGCACATAGGTTACTTTTTATCCCGGGAAAAGATAAGGTCCCTCGGGAACGCGGGTGAAACCGCGTGGAACATATTATAAATGTGAAAGTTTGGATGGATGGATGGATGGATGTATGTTTGATCCTCTTTTACGCCAGAACGGCTGAAAGGATCTGGATGAAAGTTGGCATAGAGATAGATTATAGTCTGGAATAGCACATAGGCTATTTATTTCGGGAAAAGATAAGATCCCTCGGGAACGCGGGTGAAACCGCGCGGAACATATTATAAATGTGAAAGTTTGGATGGATGGATGGATGGATGTATGTTTGATCCTCTTTTACGCCAGAACGGCTGAAAGGATCTGGATGAAAGTTGGCATAGAGATAGATTATAGTCTGGAATAGCACATAGGCTATTTATTTCGGGAAAAGATAAGATCCCTCGGGAACGCGGGTGAAACCGCGCGGAACAGCTAGTAATATTATAAAGCTGAATAGTTTGTTTGAACGCTAATCTCAGGAACTACTGGTTCGAGTTGAAAATTTTTTTTTGTTCTAGATAGCCCTATAGGATATATAACATCAGGTTATGTAAGAATGAATAGAAGCGGAGCATCAAAGTTTTTTTTTTGCAAAAACGGGGAAAATTTATTCCTTTTCAGAGTTTCCGTTGCGTGCGCTGCGTAAACCGTTAAAGTTATGCAACAATCATGTATGACGGAATTGTTCCTCTTAATAAGTTCTAAAAATAATCTGCATATACCTATCGTTTTAGGTTGGTTCACTATAACATTATTAATGGTTATCAAATTTGTTTTAAAATAATGCATTATTTGCGATGGGGTTTTTATAAGTTTTTTTTACTTTCCAAAAATCATACAGTTTACTTTGAAAACAAAAATCGCCAAACTGTACAACAGTTTGTTGGCGATAATGGCGCTCTTTTACAACTTATACCATTTTAGTTCATAAGTAGATAATAATGCTATTGGTCTTTCAAGAGGTAATAAAACATCAGGAAAAACTAAAAATAACTTGTTTGGACTGGTTGTTTCTGAGATTTACGCATTCAACCTTATAATATGTGAGGTGAAGTTTGTATTTAGGATCGAATAGTGATCTCTGAAACTACTGATCCTCTTTCTCAATTTTTTCACTAATAGGAAGCTACTTTTCAACTGGAATACAAGACTGAAACAATGTTAGTAGTATAATAAAATAATGTAGATAAAAATGATAGAAATAATTTTTTGTACACATTATTCATAAATATTGTATCTAAACGACAATTCCAGACAGATTTTATCAATTTTAATTAGAGTAATCATTAAACACAGCTCTACAATTTAGTATAAAGAGGAATATCATAATAAATGTAGGGTAAATTTGGTACTACAAAAACTGTGCTTTTACTTTTTCTATCTTCAAAAACGGCTGAGTTCCGAAGGATTTTAGTTTTTATTTGATAACAGGCATTGAACATAATAATATAAAGGATGTCCGGTAAGTAGTACGACAAACTTAACGGGGAGAAAGGTGGGCGAGTCACCTACCAACACATACAAAAATGACCTCAGTAAAAGTGTCATCATTTTCGATATATTTCGAAATTTCTGTTTTATTTTTAAACGTACAACCGCACTACGACCGCCTCCCTATCCTGGGCCATGCGTTTCCGGCTATTAGTAAGATGTCAGCATTCCATCTATTAAATGGTCTACCCTTCCTTTTTATTTTTGTATATTAGGTACCAATTTGTAATTATTTGTGACCATCTTTTTCCATTTTAATGTCAGGACTTGTTTGATTGCATCTCTCGCCCTTTTCTTTTCCTTTATTCCTAATGAGTGATCTTTTGAATCTCTCTTTTCTAATATACTCTACGTATTCTTCACTCTGCGATCAATCTATATTTCTGTACAAAATTTCAATTGTAATTAGATGTCCAAGGTAAATATAGTCTGAGACATATTCTATATAATAATAATATATTTTTATTGATCAAAAGTGTACACAGATTTTACAGTAAATAAACAAGAAAAACATGTGTTCGATGTTTCCTGGCCCCCAAACTAGGCTAGCCTGTGCTATGTGTGGCCAGTCTTCCGTCTAATAGTGGTTTAAAATACAATATTAATTATGTTTAAATCTTAACTTTAATCTAAAATATATTCTTGTGGAAAAAAAAGAGAAATGTATACAAACCGACAAAATATTAATAATATTAAAAATAATGTGGGTACTCTTAAAAATTATGTTGGTTAGTTTACGGCATCATCGTAATAAACAAAGGAAATGGGTCTTCGATGGCTATACCTATATCTATGAAATGGGTAGATAAGGCGGCTGGATGGAATGCAGTTACACAGTATATTTAAAAGTAACAGATAATCCTCAATTGATTTGGTTATGTATAGGTTTGGATTGTAGGTACCTATGGATAAAAGTACTTCTCCACGATTAGTCATTATTTTCGTTTTGTCCCAGTTGATTTGTAGCCCAATAGTCTCGCTGTGATGATGATGACTATGAGACTCCATCATGTGTTTCAGTTTGTACGGGTTGTACGGTCCGACAGCAGTAACTGATCCGCATACATACAGACATACCAAACATACTATGATATGACTTTACTAAAAGCTAAAGTGTTACTCATATTACGAATGAAATAATATATTTTTACTAGCTGTCCAACGCGGTTTCATCCGCGTTCCCGTGGGATCTTATCTTTTCCCGAAAGTATCCTATATTTTATTCCAGGATATGATCTACCTGTGTGCCAAGTTTCATCAAGATCGGAGTAGTAGTTTCGGAAATTAATCCGGACAAACATCGATTTTTATATATAAAGACTAGCTGTCCCCCGCGGTTTCGCCCGCGTTCCCGTGGGACCCGCGTCCCCATGGGATCTAGCTGTATGAAATATACCTCACAAACTCTTCTCAGACCTACGGATTACACCTACACAAAAAAAAACATAAAAATCGGTCAAGCCGTATCGGAGGAGTTCGTGATACGAGAATTTTATAGGTATACTAGCGGACCCGGCAGACGTTGTCCTGCTCTGAAATTAAAACAAAACTTAGAACCCGATTCCAGCGCCACCTACCGGGTCCAATTTGGTTTTCAAATCATCGAGGAACCCATTGAAATACACCCACAAAATTTCATCCAAATCAGTCCTTTGTTACCATACTCCTCCGAAACGGCTTGACCGATTTTGATGAAATTTTATATGTATATTCAGTAGGTCTGAGAGTATGTTGTTATCTATTTTTGGTACTGCTAGATCCCACGAGAACCCGGATGCTACAGGAACGCGGGGGAAACGGTGGGGGACAGTAAAAAATAGATAACAACCTATTCTCAAACCTATTGAATATAAATATAAAGTTTCATCAAAATCGGTCAAGCCATTTTGATGAATTTTATATTATACGAGTATACCTATATGTATAGATACGAGTATAGATATAAATTAATAATATTATTTGGCACTAATCAAATTATCGCTGAATTGTACCATTTATGCACGAGGCTTCTTTAGGCTTTCTGTCGTAAAGCTTAAAAGTCACATAATTCAAGGATAAATTCCATATAAAAATAGACTTATTTAATAGAGAGATGTACCTATAGTGTTGGCACGTCATTATAAATTCTTAAGACGTCTTATATATGGTTCATGATTGCTTCTCACGTCTGCTTGGAAACATTTGGTTTATTATTATAATGGGGATGATGCCTATATTTAAAAAAAATACCTAACACTAACTACTGTATAACATCTAAAAATACTCGAAAGTAGTGAACACGTTGTAAAATTCCGCCTTTTTATGATTTTTAATTACCAATTTAACAACAAAGAGGTCTTTAGGTGGTTTATATTTATGACGTCACAAGTATGTATTTCATACAAAACTCCATATGAGTCATCGTTTTGACATTTAATAAAAAGAAGCTGATTATTGATATGTCATTCACCATGCCTATTTGAGAAACATAAAAATAAACTTACCTATCTTTAGATGAAATGAAATGTCAATTCTTTGAGATTGCCTCTGTAAGAAAGATAATTTCTGTTTCTCTTGGTTGGAAATCGAACCGAAAACTGTGACATAGTGTCTAGTAGATACTATGACACTGTACATAAACATGTACTTAACGACTTGTCTCGAATGTGTGAAGAAGCAGCATGCCTTGAATGACTTTCTCTTAATTTCATTATCATCATTACTTTTAATCGTGCCAAGATTGCCAAGATTTTTAGACCTTACATTTTATTGATTATTCGTTATATAATGTATGCAAATTGATGTCAGGTCATCCAAAGTGAATTGCCTTGCCTGAATATCTTTAGAACATAAAAATAAACTAGTGACTCCATAGGTACCTTGTACATAAATTGGTAGGTATAACTTGACTTGTATTCTGATCATCCGAATAATAAGGCAATTTACATTTTTGTTAGGTAGATCAAAAATAGCAAGCTTAAAAATGCACGACGGTTAGGGTTCCGTAAGCAAAACATCTAAATTATTTTTTCTTGTGACAACCAGGCAGGCGGGTCACCTGATGATAAGCGAATACCGTTGCCTAGACCTTTTTACAATGCCTTAAACACAACAACAGATGCTTGGCGTGGTAGTCAGCCAGTCGAGTACTACAAAGTACAAGCTCTGCTTAGTTTGGGATCAGATAGCCGTGTCTGAAAAATGTCCCAGGATATTATTATTATCATCTTTATTTCTCGTAAATCTTGGAAAATATTTTTTTTATAACATTATCCTAAAAATTAAAACTATTATAAAAAAATCTAACCCAATAAAAAAAAAGATTACATTTTATATGATGTTTTAAAATTTAAAAAATAAAATAATGTTATAAAAACGAATCCTAGTTTACCGCCGGCAGCGGGGCTGGGCCCAAACAATCGGTGGTTAGGGCTGCAGACTAAGGAACTTCCTGACAATCCTAGCTGTGGCCAGAATAACTGCCTTCTGCATTTGACCCTTGATCCAACCGCCGAGCGAGAGCCTCTCGAGGTATTTGTCGAGGCTTTTCGCTACAAGTCCATTCACTGAAACGACTATCGGGACAACAATTGTTGAGCCCACGCCCCACATGGCAGTCACTTCGTGGGCCAAGTCAAGGTACTCACTTAACTTGTCTTTTGCGGCCTTCACGAGGTTCTCATCATGCGGGACGGTGATG
Source organism: Ochropacha duplaris (assembly GCA_951361185.1). Lineage (NCBI taxonomy): Eukaryota > Metazoa > Arthropoda > Insecta > Lepidoptera > Drepanidae > Ochropacha > Ochropacha duplaris. The sequence continues at coordinate 3,744,035 of OX592703.1, forward strand.
TCAACAAGTATTGCCCGGCGTTGAGACCGGTCTACCAGCATGATATCAGGTTTATTGGCGACAATAGTCCTGTCCGTGATGATAGAGCGGTCCCAATAGAGCATAGCATGGTCATTTTCAAGAACTGGTGCTGGTACGTACTTATAGTACGGTACCTCTAACTCGACAAGACCGTGTCTAAGAGCAAGCTGTTGGTGGATGATTCTGGCTACTAAGTTGTGCCTATGCAAATACTCGCCGTTAGCAAGATGAGAACAGCCAGAAATTATATGTCTAAGAGACTCGCCGGGGCGGCGGCACGCTCGACAGATATCGGTCGTGCCATCCCTCATAATATATTTCCGGTAGTTGTTCGTCTTGATAACTTCGTCCGCAATTGCACAAGCAAAACCCTCGGTTTCTCCGAAGAAGTGACCAAATCGTAACCAGTTTACAGACGCAAGTAGGTCAACATCGGACCCTGTTAGAAAGAAAGAAAGAAAATACATTTATTTCAATGACAAACACACAACATTACATTACATTAAACTTAACCTACTCACACAGAAACATAAACACGAAATTGACAAATAATAATGTAATGTTGCGTGATGCCAGGAAAAAGGTCCCGGCTCAGCATAATTGAGGGTTAACAAAAGTATTAACCCTCGCGCTGGTTTTCAGTCGGGGCCCACGTCCTTGACATCACGAACACAAAATTAAAATAAAAAATAAAAATAAATAAAAAATACCTTACAAAAAATACAAAGTACCTAAAATACCTACTAAGAAACAATTTGCCACAAATAAAATAAAATAAAATGCCACGCACACATTGTTAGGGCCCGATTGAAGCGCCCGTGCAGCTCTTTGCTCTTCCACACGTCCTTGCGGTCATCAGCGGTAAGCACCGCTGGTTTGCGCCAGTTCTCGTTTTCTAAGGAGAGCGGCGTAAGGTTTTTGTCAAGTACAACTACATCGCAATGCATTCCACACTGGTTATCTAGGAAATACTTCCTAAGAATGCATACCTCGCGGTTGTGAAGGGTCTTGACATTTAAAAAGCCACGACCCCCATATCTCCGCGGGATATACAATCTCATGACAAACGAACGTGGGTGGAGCATACGATGTGACGTTAGTAATTGACGAACCTTCCTATCCAGGGCGTCCAACTCGGTCTGAGTCCACTTAAGTATACCAAAGGTGTATGTGAGTAGAGGCACAACCCAACCATTAAAGGCACGCGACTTGTTGCCGCCCGACAAAATACTATTTTCATCCCCCCATCTCGGAAAGAGTATTTTTGCTCTTCGATATCTGAGTGTAAAAGCCGTTATTATCCTCTAGAGGATAAAGTAAATAGAACATCGTGTGCACTATGTTTATGAATTCAAATCATCATTAAATCTATTTACTTCTCCCTCCATGGTGCCGAATTTATCATACATCAAAGCCAAAGCCAAAGTCAAAGCTAAAGTCAAAACCAAAGTCAAAATGGTTAACTAACTGAATAAGTGCCCACTTATAAAGGTCGAATTACAGAAGTTACCACCGGTTCAACTGAGAAGAACCGGCAAGAAACGCAGCAAGGTAAAATTTTTTAAATATTTTTGGACCATCTGACTATATTGACTTTTTTTTTCAAATGTTTAACTATTCTATTCTTAAACTAATACAAAAATTCATTAAAAAAAATTTTACAAATTAAACAATGAAATTAAAGAATCATTTTTTAATTTGTCTAAAACTCAGACTCGGAACCTTCTCGTGTCCTTTTTTTTAATTTGCTTTGCGCACGCCATTTTATTTTTTGTTGCATTTAGTCATTTCCTCGCTGAGGTGGGATGAAAAATTACGTGTTGCAGTCGAGTGCAAAAATTTTCACCACGTGCTCTTTTGATTCCCTCGCTTACGCTCAAGATTCTAATTTTTTAATCCCTCGCTGCGCTCGTGATTCAATTTTAGAATCCTTCGCTTGCTCGGTCATCAAAATTGAGCACGCGGTTAATAAACAACTTTGCACTCTTGTATAACAAATAACTATTAATACTTTTCATAGACGACAAAAGAAGCGCTCCTGTACAGATTGTTTTATGTCTCTATCCACGATACCTAAAGCCTCTGATATACCAAGATATTTGTAGGTTTCGACCTCAGAGATAGATCTAAGAATCATTGTCTCTGAAAGCTGTAAATTATTATTATTATTATAAATATAATAATATATAATAATAAAATAGCCTTTTATTTCTCATTAAAAAAATTATAAAGAATTACAAAATAGGAAAAAAAAGATAATAATTTAACAATAAATGATACAAATTACTAAAATATTATTCATGAGAACACCACTTTGAGAGTAAAGGCCTCCTCCAGGTTTTGCCAACTAGCTCTATCTCTAGCTATAGAAATCCACGCATTTTCAGCTATGGCTTTTAAATCGTCTGTCCATCTAGTTCGGGGCCTGCCTTTTGCTCGCCTTCCCTCTGGCCCGCTCCATTCAGTGACATGCTGTGTCCATCGCTTGTCTTGTAATTTGGCTATATGACCTGCCCACTTCCATTTTAACTTCAAGCATTGTTCTAAGAAATCGATAAATTTTGTTTGTTCTCTAATTTTGCTGTTGCGTATTTTTTGTATTCTCCTAATATTTAGTATTGATCTTTCCATAGCTGACTGGCAAGTTTTTATCTGTGATTTGATATGCTTTGTAAAGGTCCAGGTCTGTGAGCCGGAGGTAAGACATGGTAGAATATTACTGTTCATAACTTTCTTTTTTAGATATAATGGCATGTCGCTTTTAAATATTTTTATATTATTATTATTACTCACGCTAAATTAAAACTAAATGCACGCACAGCTATATTAAAACAAACATAACATGTTTTGCCTACCAATAAATACAAAAATGAAATGAACAAATTTAAAATTACAAGATTTGGATAATAATAATATAGAGGTAGAGGAAGGCCGAAGAAGGTATGGATGGACTGCGTGAAGAATGATATGCATATGAAAAGTGTCAATATTGAGACGACTAGTGATAGAGCGGAGTGGAAGAGGAAAACATTTTGTACCACCTAGCGTGGGATAAGGACACAAAGAAGAAGAAGATCTTTGAAAATATGATTCGCATATGTATATATAGATGTTATAGGTATCTGAAAAAGTACGTAAGTAAGTACGTACGTACATAATTTTTTTTAAAATATATGCTTCAACTAAAAGGAATAAAATAAGATTCATAAAATTTTCAAGCAGTTTTATAGCAGATATCTAAAGCAAAAAAATAACAAAGCAATATATTTAATAAATAATATTTATTTTCCATAATTCAGAATATTGGATGAGAACTACTTAAATAAATCTGTAATATTATTATTATATTACACTAATTAAGGAGCGGCAAATTCACCCTATTCAAAACAATTTATGAGTTTTCAATTCTATTCTGCACTATAAAATGTTGCACTAAAAACCGAAAAATAAACTGAATAAGACATTAAATAAAATGGACAAAAAAATATTTCAATAACTAAATAGACCAAATACTTTACTTATGTAAACTACCTACGCACCTATTCAAATTATTATTCTATAAATACCTTTTGATCTGTTTGAAGTCGGTGCCAAGCCTAGGCTTCGTACGGTTTGAGGAGGTAGGACATAGCATAACATCTGCTCATTATTGGGGCCGTCTGACTGGGGAAGTACCTCCACCTGACAGAATATCGCAGCCAAATAACACTGCCCTCAAATGGTGTTGTGTTCCTGCGGTGAGGTTTCCTTTTTTTTTATATTTCAATGTTTTCTAGCCTATTATTAATTTACATTATCTATGCTAATATTAGAAAGCTGAAGAGTTGGTTTGAACGCACTAATCTCAGTAACTACATAAAATATATTATTAGTGTTGGATAGCCCATTTATCGAGAAAGCCTATAACAAATAACATCACGCTATTAGATGAGGGAATACATAAATACTTAGATAAAATTTTAAAGAAAATAAAGAATATATATCCTAAATGATTAAGGCTCCTTTCTCAGCAGCTACTTGATATTGCGTTTTATTTCATATCTAAGACAACGTATATTCTAACTCCTAACCGATAAAGAGTTTATCTTCTATCATCAGCTCATTTGAATATACAAAGAGACGACGATACGAGTCTAAACGTGACTATAATATTTCAAGAAATATCCCCTAACTCCTAGCCGTTAAGGAGTTTGACCTACCATCATCAACTCAGCAACATGAGATGATGACTACCAGATGCAAATATCTGAATAGCTTTAGAAAGTATATGAATTATAAATATTAGCCCATAATATTCACAAATTTATCCCAAAATCCTAACCTTTAAGGAGTTGTACCTTCCATCATCAGCTCTGCAACATAAGATGATGACTACCAGATGGAAATAGCTTTGATAAGTACGAATATGAATGAAAAATACTGTAAATTCTTATAAAATTTGAGGGTTGCCCTCATTTTCCCCAGGATCCCATCGTCAGATCCTGACTTGGTGACAATGGGTCTACCGCCGAAGTATATTGTATCAAATGAAAAAATAATTTTGAAAATCGGTTGACAATTGGCGGAAAAATCGATGAACATACATAAAAAAAATACATACAGTCGAACATATAACCTCCTCCTTTTTTGAAGTCGTTTAAAAATTGAAATCTGTATATTTATACGCATCATTTTATCATCGTAGGTTTTTTGCCTAATTTTTATTAAATATGCTAAAGGTCATTTGGCAACGAGCGCTTTTAGGCTTAAGGATCTTCGCACACTGAAAATGTTTATCGCGATTTGACAGTGATTTGATGCAATCACAAAAAACAGTCTGCATCACCGCCACTCTTCCTTATCATCTGACTTATGCGCTGCCGTGGCACTCCAAAATGTCTCAGTGGTCGCAGATTCTTAGCTTAAATTGAATCTTTTAAAGCCTTTATTCTAATAATATACTCAATTTAACCTCCTAGGTGTTAAAGCTCAGTGGTTGCGACGTTGAATGCCGTTCAAAGGTCGTAGTTAGAATCCCTCAATGAGTCTGAACGACAGATGAACTTCAAAAATAATAGATTTAGTTCTATTTTATTTAGTGTAGCTCTTTCAGCCACCACATCAGTTACTTTAGTAGGATTAAGGTCAAGTCAAGGATAAGCCATAATAAGAGTAATGAGGTACTAATAAAAATCTTAATTCACGTATAAAATTTCAAAATTTCTTTTAAAATAGATTTACAAGTATGTTTTAATTTTAATTTAATTTAAGTTTGGGTGCTATATGCAATGCCCCACATCGCTGTTCCTGCGGGGACAAGGTGAGTGAGCTAGGCCACCATGGCCTATCGTGTTATAGGAGTGCCGGGAGGTTTTCACGACATGCGGCACTCAATGACTTGATCCGTCGGGCTCTTGTTACCGTTGGTGTACCTGCCGTTTTGGAACCAAACGGCTTGGTTCGCGACGACGGCAAGAGACCGGACGGTATGTCATTGGTGCCCTGGAAGTTGGGTAGGCCCTTGGTGTGGGACGCTACATGCGGCGACACCCTCGCGCCATCTCACCTTCCAGACACGTCTGTAACCGCCGGCGCTGCTGCTGCAAAACAGGAGTGCCTCAAATGCAAATTTTTTGTTCAAAGAGATCTCCCATCGCCTTATTGAGGCCTCTCGTGACAAGAAGGCTGGCATGTACTTTGCCCAAATAATTGGTATTGCCATTCAGCGCGGCAATGCTGCCAGTCTTCTTGACACACTTCCATCGGGCAGCGATTTGGGGCCAATTTATTATTTGTAATTTGTTTAGTTTAGCTTTTTAGTTTTATTTTGTCTTTAATTATTAGTAAATTAATAATAGTAATAATAATTTATATGTATTGATAAATAAACATAATTAAGGCAACCTATCCTAACAAAAAATAATATTTATTGTTAAAAAAAGCTGCACTATAAAACATTTCCTTTTAAATCTATGATTTAGAGACCTTTGAAAGAACTTGGCATTCAGTTAGATTTAACTTCTTTTGGAAATTGGATGACAGCTTCGCTTCCATTTTCCTTCATCCATTCCTTACAAAAATACTTACCTTGCAAGTATTTTTGTAAGGAAGTTGGACTTTCACAAGTTCCTGAGATTAGCGCGTTCAAACAAACAAACAAAACAAACTCTTGAGCTTTATAATATTATAGTACCTATAGACTATTGACACCAAGTGTAAAAGATGGTACCTATCTATATTTTTTTTTTATTCTGTATAAGCTTGTGATTAATATAAATGGCTTTTTCATCCTATTGCAAATGGTCATAGATAAAAAATTGTCTTGCTGAGAGTGCGATGATGTGACCTTGGAATTTTAAACAGTTCCCGGGTTTCACGTTCACCTACTAGTATAGCATAAATTTAATTAAATATCAAACAGGCAAATAAAATAGGTTTTGTGTGTATTCATAGAATAAAATCTAGTGATGCGGCGTCTGTTACAGAAATGGCGACGCTTACAAGCTGTCTACATTTTTACCTACACGAAGTTCTAAATTAACAGAGCAAACAGATTGGTAGACCAAATGAGATTAAATGATATAATGATACATATTGAGCCATCATCAATAAAAATAGGTACATGAAAATATTTAGTAAAGAACCCTTTCACTTCTTTTATAGGCCAACATTAAATATTATGATTTACTGGATTCGACTCTGGTTTTAATCAAAACGATATATATTTTCCTGAAACTAAAAGTATCCTATAATTTTACCGAATGCATAAGAAAACAAGATTTTAACCAAAATGTTGGGATTTTTTGTTATTTATTGTCAAACACAATCTGACCTGACCTGACGTGACCATAATCACTTGATCTTAGTTTGTCATTGTACAAAATATGTCATAGACATGAAATTTTTGGAGTGTTAACTGCATTTTTTTTGTTCATTCAATAACGTAAAAAACGTTTTTTTTTTATTTTTTGTCAAGCTAGTGCAGCAAGGTTCTAATAAAAAATTTACTGTGGCACTCGGGGACTGCCGCGGTAAAGCTATTGCATAGCGACGAGGGAGTCCCACCGCCGAATAATAGCTGAATAATAATATTAAAAAAACGTGTGTTGTCTTTAGATTATTTTTTTTGCAACCGCGTTGTCGGCGGCAGCCGTCGACGCAGTACTTTAGTTAGGTGCCTCAGGACATGACTGTTGTCCTGGTTACCGAAAGTCGGCGCGCCCACGGCTGCCGCCGACTGCCGTCGGCGTCGTCGGCGTTGTCGACGACGACATAAATATCTAGGTGCCTAAGGACATGACTGTTGTCATGGTTACGGTGTCAGGTTATTTCGTTACGATTTTTTTTGATTCGGTCGCCATCAAAGCCCACGATAAAAACTATACAATAGCTTAAAAATAGAGAGTAGATTATAGAGAAATAGAGTGTACCTATATTTTACACTAGCTGTCCTCAGCGGTTTCACCCGCGTTCCCATGGGATCTTATCTTTTCCCGGGATAAAAATATAGCCTATGTTACTGAAGGTAGATTTCTAATGGTGAAAGATTTTTTTTAATCGGTCTGGACCGATGTTTCCTTTTTATAATATTAGTGTGGATGTAGATATTAATCTTTGACATATACCGATACTAGACGATTCAGTAAAAAGAATAATAAAACTAACTCATCTTTATTCAAGGCATGTAGTATATAAACTCGCCGATAATTTGTTTCGACCAGATTGTCACGATAGTTACACATCCAACAACCAAAATGGTAAGAATATTTTTATGTTTTACTTAACAAGTAATTTAGTAAAATAATTTGAGTGTTCATAAAAGTGAACTGAAGATCTTTCTCTACAATACTTTTCTAATTCTCTAGAAGCTAATACAAGTATAATTTGTACAGAAAAGTTTTATTTATTTATTTAGAAACAATAGTATTCCAAAATGAAAACGAGTCTGTCGTAGTTCAGGATTTTTTTACTGACTACATCATAATTATTGTTGCCTATAAATGTAATAAAAAACCATTATTATTTCAGAAATTCCTAGTAGCTTTCGCAGTAGCCGTGGCTTGCGCCAGTGCTGACGTTTCCCATATCGTGAAACCCACACATTCTGATGGGTATGTACCCATCGTGAGGTCCGAATATGATATCACACCCGAGGGTGGTTTCCAGTACACTTACGAGGCCGCCAATGGAATTTTCAATCACGCTGAAGGTGTCATCAACAACGTCAACGGTGTAAGTAAACTTATTATTTTGGATTTTTAAAGAAAATTGATTTTTTAATCGATTTTAATTAAAAGGCGAAGGTAGCTCAGTGGTAGTGACGTCGGATACCGCGAAGGTCTAGGGTTCGAATCCTACAATGAGCTTGAGCTTTTTAGAAGAGTACTTTGTAGTCCTCGACTGGCTGGCTACTATCCTCAAGTTGAAAATCTGTCACTAAGCACCTCTAGGTTGGTTTGTTTCGGCAATTGCACTTGAGAGCTAGTTGCCTTTAAAGTATTATAATAAGGTGTACAAAACATTGGCAATTCCCCTGGTTTTGCTATAATCTATAGGCGACGGTAGTCACACATCAGGTGACCCGCCTGCTTCGTTGTTAGTAGTGGTATAAAAAAATAGTTTCGTAGAAATATGCAAAAAGAAAAACAAATTTTACCTGGAAAATGAATGCATTTGGCAATAGGTCTGACGACGACGTTTATTTTGAAAATAATAATTTATTTTAAAAAAAAATTGTTTGTGAATTAAAAATGAATTCTTCAAATGTCTGGATCTAATTAATGCACATCCCAAATAATCTCTTTAATGGTGAAAAATTGTGAAAACGTTGTCAACAGCTCGCAGCCGCAGGTACGACGATCGTCCGCGGGAACTAACTAAAAGCTTAATGATACTAATAGAGGATACTATAATAATATATGACTATACATAGATATTCTCAAACTGATTTTAGTTGATACCTACATGGATTAGAAAATATCATGCTATAAATCTTTAAAATAAAAATAATTAATTACGAATAATGGATACAGTTTTGGTTCCAATTATTAGTTTAAAAAATGCCTAATAATACATTTTGTAGCCTCAGTTAGCGTTATCCCACTTTTTACCGTTGCAATCAACTAGCATTGCATAGTGAATTGATTTAACTAAGAATTAAATACGTCTTGAATTTTGTGTCTAGACATAATTATCTATATTTTAAAGACGTGCCAAGGACAGCCATAAATTTTAATCATAACGTATTCATTTTATAAGCTGGTTATTAAAAAAGATGAAGTTCGAAAACCTTGTCAAAAACTTGTTTTCATCACGCCGGTACCACGTGGTTTTTTCATTTAAACATATGATTTGACTAATATATTATTATAATATTCTGTTGGTTGTCAATCATTTAAGTTATGCTATATTTCCCCAATTTATTTTTACATTCTCCAATAAATTTACAGACAATAGAAATTAGTGCTATTAAAAATACCTAGACTGATAAATTAATGTTTTTTTTTATATTCCAGGAGCCTGCTCAGGAAGTTAAGGGTGTCTTCAAATACACTTCCCCTGATGGTACCCCCGTCGAACTGAACTACATCGCCAACGAGAATGGTTACCAGCCCCAGGTTAGTGCATGTTATTAATTGTTTCATTCTATAGTTATTTTAATACCTGGTTTATTTATTTATGATATCAGCACGTTGAAACGCCACCTTCATTAGTGAACACCTAGGGCCTGAACCGAATAAAGGCCATAGCCCACTTATACAACTCCGCTCCCACCCGACAAATAAAATATCATTCAAATATGGGCTTCAGGTCGTGCCCTTTAGATATAGTTTATATTGGCAACATAAATTAGCAGACAGCTCGCTGTCAACGAGCTTACCGCCATCAGACTGCTCGGTAGTTGATTTTAGTTTAGGGCGGTGTTGGGTGGAAGCGCTGTTGGAGCAGAGTCGTGTAAGTGGGCTATGACCTTAAATGGTTTTGACTTTGACATAGGGGGACTTGGGCGTCTAAAACCCGCCTTCTATTGTTTCTACTGTTTTTGGTACTTCTAATAATGTGATGGATGATGATATGCCAGGCACACCTCAAAAATCATCCTTTAAGACACCTTAGAAAATACTTTTCATTAAAATGGAAAGCTATACATACAATTTACTCAGTTGCATTTGAACTGTTATTTAACAAGTAATTTTGTATACAGGGAAGCCACCTCCCCGTCGGACCTGCCATTCCTGAAGCTATCGCCCGCAGCCTTGCATACATCGCTGCCCATCCCCAAAAGGCGGAATCCGTACCGAAAGCCGTATACGCTGCCCTCGGTTAATTACCCCACCTACACCAGACCCAGCTAGTACAAAATAATACTGCCATAAATATAGTCATTTAATAAATTTTTGAGTATTTAAAAATATTTTTCTTTCCTCTTTCTTTCATTTTTTCAAATGTTATACTGAAATCGATATTTCTACTAAATTTTGAAATCACTTTAGCTTAGCAACTAAATTAAAATTAGGTAGTATTCAATACTAAGGATTGAACCTTGGTTACCAAGTCTGTTTTTTCTGATAAATAGATTGTAGGAATTTGGAAACACAGACTTCTAAATATCTGAAGTTATTTATGTAGATTGTTTATCAAAAATATTATAGGTGGGTGCGACCATTTCTTTGTTTAAAGATTTTCTGAGACAAATGATTTCAGTTATTTAGTAAGTTCAAATGTTAGAATCTCGGAGTTTATAAAATTTGATGTATGAAACAGAATTGATACTGGATAGTTTTTGTTTGCTATTTAACATTTTCGTAATAACACGCAAGAAATGAATGAAAGCTATCTGTCTCTAACAGTGTACAATGTTGTTCAGTTCAGTGATTTATCAAAGATTTTTTAGACAATATGAACCCAACAGCGTTTTGTTAAATTATAGACCACTGCAATTTTATTTTGTTCAAATCATTGTTAGGTTTCTTTAGTCATTTTTTGTTTTGAATAACCATCTTATAATAAATCTGTAAAGTTCTCATATATTCGTGTGAACGTGAAAAACTACAATATAATTTAATTCATTCGTAAAATCTAATGACAAACCCAAAATTTTACTGCTTTGAACGATAATTTTAATGATGAAAGAAAAATAATTAAGAATAAATAAATAGTTAAATATATGAGACTTACTTAATCTTTTAACTGAATAGTGTAAAATAAAAAAAGTTTATTTAAAAAAATTAAACCTGACTGCCGCAATAAAAAAAAATCTTATGCAGTCGGAGGCAATAAGGTATTTATAGTTAAAATTAAGAATAGTCAAGCTAAACAACTTTTATGTATGTGTTAGATATTTATTTTAAAATAATATCTAACGGAAGAGAACCAAATTCACCGACATATTCAAATTCAAAAATCTCTTTATTAAGTAAACTCATTATAAGTATTTTTAATCGTCACATGTTTGATATATTACAAAATATTTTTTTACTCTAATGCACGGTTCTTAAGGTTGCTTTTGCTGAGAAGAGCCGGCATAGCTCGCAGAATCAGCAAATTGAAGTGGCGGTTGGTTACCCATGTTTGCCGAAGGACCGACAGCTGATGGAGTAAACGTGTCCTTGAGTGGAGACCGCGCACCGGCAAGCAAAGCGTGGGTTGCCCTCGAGCCTGATGGACCGATGACCTAAAGAGGGTAGCCGGTGTTGGCTGGATGCGGAAGGCTGAGAACCGGGAGAAATGGAGCGCCATGGAAGAGGCTTATGTCCAGCAGTGGAGTTCTCTATAAGCTGAGATGATGATAAACACTGTTTTGAATTAATTATCATAGAAGTAAAGTCTGTTGTTTAATTTATTTATGGAATCTTCTTTTTCTTATTCTTCCTTTCCTTATCCCACGCTAGGTGGGGTCGGCACAACATGTTTTCTTCTTCCACTCCGCTCTATCACTAGTCGCCTCAGTACTCACAATCATTCTTCACGCAGTCCACCCATACCTTCTTCGGCCTTCCTCTACCTCTATATCCATCAAACTCAACTCAAACTCAAAACTCATTTATTCAGTATAGGCCCTGGTAAGGCACTTACCTATTATACCGCCTTATTTTGAAGCTTGAAGAGCTGGGGGTAAGAGGGCTTCCCCTCCAATTATTTACAGACTACCTGACAAACCGAACACAACAAGTTAAAATCAACCAATTGATAAGCGAAGAAAAACCGGTAAGCTTTGGGGTACCACAAGGTAGTATTGTCGGTCCTACGCTATTTTTAGCTTATATCAATGAACTCTGCAACTTACAATTACAAAATGGAAATGTTCTTACTTTTGCCGACGACACTGCACTCTTCTTTAGCGGTGACAGCTGGGATGAAGTCTTTGCCACTGCTCAGAGAGGCTTTAGTAAGGTCTGTTCCTGTCTCCAAGAAAATTTGATGACGCTTAATGTTGCTAAAACCAAATACATTACCTTTGCACATCGTTCAAACCTTCTTCCACCCACAAGTCTCTCCATTGCTGCACACGTATGTAACCCTATTTCCTCTAGCTGTACGTGCAAAGAACTGATAAATTAAAATACCTAGGTGTAATAATAGACCAGTCACTTACCTTCAAGCCGCATATCGAAGTTCTTTGTTCTAGGTTGCGTAAACTGATTTATATATTTAGGACTCTGAAACATGTAGCCGGCCGTAAAACAATCGCAATGGTTTACTCTGCTCTATGCCAATCAATCATGGAGTACTGTATAACTTCTTGGGGAGGCATAGGCAAATCAAATCTTCTTGAACTCGAAAGGGCACAGCGAGCAATTTTAAAGGTAGCTGCAGGCCTTCCCTACCGCTTTCCTACAACGGACCTCTACAAAGAGTGGAATGTTCTTACAGTCAGGCAAACATTTATTTTACATATCACGCTTAAACAGCACTCCCAATTACCGTACGACCCCGATGTAGTAAAAAACAAGCGTAGGAAGGGCACTGTTTGCCATACCAACGCTTTCCATACTAGTCTTTCACACAACTTTTTCTGCTTCCTAGGACCTTACATCTACAACAAGTTAAATAGATCACTGTCAATTTATCCACTAACCAAAATATGTTGCAAAAATGTAGTATCAAATTGGTTGAAAACACTCGACTACCAAGAAACAGAAAAACTACTTATCCCAACAGTTTAAATGTGATATAATTATAAATGTTCTCTGAAATTGCTCCTCTTTCTTATAACGCTCAACCATCTATAACCACACACACTGCGCACACACACACACAAACAAACTAACACTCCACATATTCATGATAGCACCTACACCCTCTCAACTCATGTACACACCTGTACACATACCTGCTTACACACACACACACGCACACACACACACACACACATACACACACACACACACACACACACACACACGCATACATCCACACACGGTACTCCTACTTTTGTATTTTTGAATATTATATTATTAATGCATTTAATGTCTCTAAATTGTTTATATGTATTAGATTGCTTGCAGTGGTATTAACAATCCGTGGAGTGGGGACCTGGTGACCTGTACTACAGGTTTTATAAAACCTACAATAGGCACCAGTCTCTCACAAAATAGGTTCGCATAGTACTTAAGCTCTTTTTGTATTTACTTTTGTGTAGAGAAAATAAATGTTTATTATTATTATTCCATTTATTTATTTTACTTTAACTTATTAATTACAATTTCAAATATATATATATAAAATACAATATTTATATTTAAAATTATAAAAAACAACATCCAACCGGCATCGGGAACAAGGTCCAAGTTACCGGTGGTCAAGACTCCAGAGAGAGGAATTTCCTCACAATGCGTGCCGTCTCCAGGAGTACTGCCTTCTGAATCTGGCCCTTGATCCAGCCACCTAACGTGAGCCTCTTAAGGTGTTTGTCGAGGCTCTTTGCCAATAGGCCATGGGCGGAAACGACTATTGGTACAATGACTGCCGTGTCAATGTCCCACATGTCGACAACCTCGTGGACCAGATCAAGATACTTGATTTCTTTATCTTTCTCTGCCTTCACAAGGTTGTCGTCATGAGGGACAGTAACATCGACAATCATTGCACGACGCTCTTGGCGATCTATCAATACAATGTCAGGTCTATTGGCTACAATAGTCCTGTCAGTGATGATAGATCTATCCCAGTATAGTGTGATATGACCATCTTCAAGAACAGATTCTGGTACATACCTGTAGTACGGCACCTCAGATGTCACAAGATGGTATTTCAGGGCAAGTTGCTGGTGGATTATCCTGGCTACTTGGTTGTGCCTGTGCAAGTATTCACCATTTGCGAGTCGCGAACAACCGGAGATTATATGCCTGAGGGATTCACCAGGGCGATGACATGCTCGACATATGTCAACGGTGCCATCCCGCAGGATAAATCTCCGGTAGTTGTTCGTCATCACAACCTCGTCCATAATTGCACAAACAAAACCTTCGGTTTCCCCGAAAAGATCTCCAAACTGTAGCCAGGCCACGGAGGCTGTAAGGTCCACATCGGGACCGTGAAGTGCCCGATAGTACCTTCCATGTAACTCCTTGTCCTGCCATACCTGCCTGCGATCGTCCAATGTGAGCACCACAGGCCTGCGCCAATTCTGTCTAGCTAAAGATAGAGGAGTCAGCCCTTTGTCCACTGCTACAACAACCGCATGCATTCCCTCATCGGCTTGGAGAAAATACTCCCTGAGGTTATACACCTCGCGGTTATGGAGGGTCTTAGCATTTAAAAAGCCTCGACCACCACATTTCCGCGGGATATATAACCTCATCACCGAGGATCGTGGGTGATGCATACGGTAAGCAGTCAGCAATGTACGGACTTTTCTATCCAGGGCGTCCAATTCAGTCTGAGTCCACTTGAGTATGCCAAAAGAGTACATCAAGACCGGCATGACCCAACCGTTGTAGGCTCGCACCTTGTTTCCGCCTGACAAAAGACTTTTCAGTACTTTTTTCAGGCGCCCCAAGAAGCGTTCCCGCAACGACTGTTTCATGTCAGTCTCATTGATGCCAAGCGCCTGAGACATACCCAAGTATTTATAGGTCTCGGTTTCAGAGAGCGATCTTAGTTGTGTGGAATCTGACAGCTGGATACCATCAGATTCCACCATCCTTCCCCGCTTTACATGCATGACCGCACATTTGTCAACACCAAACTCCATCCTGATACAGTTACTGAAAGCTTCGGTAACATTCAGTAAGCTTCTCAGTTGGAGTTCAGTGGGGGCAAACAGTTTAAGGTCATCCATGTAGAGTAGGTGGGATATTACCAGACCTCCTCTCTGCAACCGAAAGCCCAGCTCAGACCCCTCTAAGAGCGTACTTAGAGGATTCAGGGCCAGACAAAACCACAATGGACTCAGGCTATCACCCTGGAAAATGCCTCGCTCTATCTTTATTGGATCGCCGTTACCAGAGATGTCGAGATGTCGAGATCCTGGACAGAGAAGGACTGTTCTCCATTGCCTCATACATGACAACAGGAAGGTGCGTAGAGTTACATCAACTTTATATAACTCCAGCACCCTCATGAGCCATGAATGTGGCACAGAGTCGTAGGCCTTCTTGTAATCTATCCAACATGTCGACAGATCCCTTCGGTTACGGCGAGCCTGCTGACAGATGGTCATATCTATGAGGAGTAACTCCTTTGTACCACGGGCCCCACTCTTACATCCATTCTGAGAAACAGACATGATTGAATTCTCTTTAATATGTAAAGAGATTTTTGTTTTCAGAATGGATGTAAGAGTTTTATAAACTGTAGGCAAACAGGTGATCGGCCTATAGTTTTTTGGGTCCATGGTACAACCGGACTTGTGGAGTAGGTGGGTTTCACCGGTTGTTATAAATTCTGGTAACGACCCAGATACTAAGGCTGCTTGAAACTGAGATGCCAAGCAAATATGCGAACTACGTAGCCATTTATGCCAAAAATTATGCAGTCCGTCCGGTCCCGGTGCCTTCCAATTAGGCAACGAACGGACTGCATTGGCTACATCTTGGGGTTTAATGTTGATTGCCCCCATTTCTTCAATTAGTTCGCATCTTCGCTCAACATCCCCGATCCAAGCGCCCTCAGAATGAGTGACGGGCACCGACCAAATATTGCGCCAGAATGAATTCATGTCATCAATATTCGGTCGCTGCACCTCACCTTCTAGTTGTCTAGGTCGCTCCCAGGATCTATAAACCCACCTTTGATCCCTTTGGAACATGGAATTCTGGGAGTAACGATCCACACGCGTCCTATACCGACGTATACGATTCGCCCATGCATACATTTTCTGCTTCAGGAAGTCAATGCGCTCCGTGACGCAGGACATGTATTCACGGGGACTTACTTCAGTTCCCGTGAATGCCCTCCTCACAAAGCGCATCACTCTTGGACGTGTGTTGCCATCCCTGAAGCAGCTTAGCTTGCCAATGAGTACCCTAGCCTCGTTGATACGATGTTCTATCCTGCACTGCCAGGCTGGTACGGCAGGTTTTGGTCGCGTAGCCATGTCAGTGTTTGGAAACTTGACATGGGCTACACGACATGCCGTTATAGTCGCGCAGTACAGAATAGAGTGTGTATCCGCAAGGTCTTCACTACTGTCTAAGTAACTTGCCAGTAGTGAATCTAAAGTACACATCAGCGCCCAATTTTTTTTATGCATTGGCAATCGAGGTAAACGTGGCCTAAGGTGATGCGGTATGGATCGAAACTGCCGAACCACATCCTCCAAAGTACTCCTCAATATATCACTATACTGGGATCTTACCTCAGTAGCAGTGTTGTCCTCATCCGCATCGCCACCAATGGCAGGTCGTGAAGCGACCATAATATGTGCCAAAGGCTGGACCACAGGTTGCGATGGCGTAATAGGAACAACACGACTACTCAGTACCTCCGAGCGTAGCCGGTCAAGCACGGAGTCATCCAACATGTGTCCACGATGAATAACCCGAACCTGATCGGACAGTCGTTGCGCCGAAACGTTGACAGCTGGCTCACGGACCTGAAACAAAGACAGCATCCGGCTACGATATGCAGTGAGGTTAGTTCTCCCCTCTGTCGCCTCATAGTAGGCGCGCATGACGTTTTCATTTATTGAAGACGTCCATCGCATGCGCCGCACTACACCACCGGGAACGAGGACCCTGTTCGGAGCCGGTTGCTCCGATGGTCCCAAATTACGAGGTGGCCGGCCTCGTCGCCGACGTACAGGTGGTGGCGACGTCGGTGGCGAGCTGTACTCGTCACTCTCACTCGACACAGCTGCATTGGCCGACATGCCATCTTTGTTGGGTGCCGGTGACTGCGAGGTGGAGCAAGGTGACGAGTCCGGGGGTCTAAGTCGTGCCCTTTGTCTTGTCTGCATCCGTCATTAATAACAATCCTTGTTTTCCTTATTTTTGTTGCATATTTTTGTATTTATATATTGTATTGTTGCGACTTTTTTTCATTGGTGACAGCTGCGTGTCACATTCCAATATTATCCAAACAATTTATTATTACTTAGAAATGTTCTGTACCTTCAGTCTCTATTTATATATATGTACTGATTACTGATATTGTAAATTGTAAATTCGAAATAAAATATGGTGTATAAATATAAGGAAATAATTTTAAGTAAATGGGAAAACTAAAAGAATTATTTTGAGGTGTTTATTATTATTCCTAGTTAATTTCACTTTCCTTATATTTCCGTTTATGATATTTTAGTAATTATTTATGTAATATTTGCTTGCGTTCGTATATATTTTTATAAGTAATTGTGTTGAAACTGAAGTTGCTCCGACCAATGGGAATGACTAAATTGTATGTGGGGATATCTCTTGAGTAGTGGTATGGTCATTGTTATAAAACGGAGCGACGTTGGGTATTCTTTTAGATTGAAAATATTGCTGAGGTGTAACAGAACTGATACGGTTTATATATGGTGTTATTAATAATTAATATTCATTATAAAATATGGAGTAATACTTGGAGTTTCCTTTAATAGCTAATAAATGAATGCTTTTTCTGTATTATATATTTAAAATCCAAGATCGGAAATACAGTGAAATAGAAAATAGATTTTTAGTATGTTTAAAATAAAGTAAGGTGGAATATTTCACTGCCTATAAATTTTATTGCGCGTAGGAATATTTTTCTAGCAAATAGTACTCCTACAACTATGTACCTACATAGCGAATAATAGCGAAAAAAAATGAACTCTTCAAAAAAGTAAAGGTACTTTGTATTCTTGGAACGCTAAAAAAATCACAGTGGGAAGCTAGTTTTCATATAATAGCTTTCGTATTTTTTTGCCACGATTATAGAAATCATGAAAAAATATACCTACATGATTGATAAGCCAACAATCTGTCTTCGTACCTACACTACAGTTTATTTCCGTTTTCTTTTTCTTGTTTGTAAAAATGGTGAGATTTTTTTGTTTTTTATTTTTTTAATTTGGTTATCTAAACTAATAAATAAAATCTTTTTTTTTAATTTATTCTGGATAAGCTTGTGTTTGACCACAATCTCACCATGGTAAGTGATGATGTGGCCGAAGGTGGTAAACACACAAAGCCTAGATGGGAACTGGCTCTCAAGTGCAGCTGTCGGAACACACCGATAGGTGTTTGGCGACAGATTTTCAACTTGAGGGCGGTAGCTAGCCAGTTGAGTACCTACTACAAAGTACCCTACCACCGTGCTATGGTTTCCTCACGATGTTTTCCTTCACCGAAAGCTCAAGCTCATTGTAGGATTCGAACCCACGACCTTCGTCGCGGTATTCGACGTCACTTACCACTGAGCTATCATCGCCTTAATGACTAAACTTATTTTAAGAAAATACACACCTTATTTTATAGGAAAAAGTAGGTGAAAATCAATGATTCCACTATAAGCACATTTCACACGAACGTAGACGCGGGTGAAAGCTAGTTCATAAAATATTAATATATTATAAATAGTTGACACTGGAAAGCTTTGCTAAGTGGAGTAACTGAGGAAATAAACGAAACTACAAAATATTTTATTCAATAATTATCATTTTGCATTGTCTAGTAAAGGGGTGCGCGACCCATTTCGGGCGACCTATTTTGTGCTCAATCGTCTACCAAACGGACCGCGACAGTCATATCATAAAAAAAACAGACCCAAATGAAACTAATTGGTAATCCCTGGTCTAGTATTATATTAGACACACGTCTCAATTGAAATCGGATATTGCTGTTATTTTTATGAATTATACAACTTTAATATCAGATTTTCAAGTAGAACGTCTTTGCAACGGAGCGTAAAATTTAAAATACCAATACCTACTTTGTATGGATTTTAAATATCGAATGATGAATATTTTATTTTAATGTTTCTCTATAGATATTTTATATTGATTGATGAATAAATTTATAATAAAAATCATCATACAAAACGATTGAAGGTTTAAAAGAGGTGCTAGAGTCAATTGTAAATGTTCACAAGTGCTTAACCAGGACCTAAACTGAATAAATTAGTTTTGATTTTAGATTTTGAATTGATTATGATTTTTTTGTGTTATGTCATATGTAATCCTTAATCATACTAATAACTATTATTTTACGCATTAGCCCCATAATGTCCCATTACATTCGAAAGTTTTGACGTGGATTATAAAAAAAATTAGATTATGTATCTATATTTTATGCGATGATAGCTCAGTGATATTATACGTCGGATACTGCAGCGAAGATCATGGGTTCAAATCCTATAATGATCAAGCTCATTTTGCTGCTTTCGGTGAAGGAAAACATCGTGAGGAAACCACAACTGGTAGTACTTGACTTGCTGGCACCTGTTGGTGTGTTCCGGTAATTGCACGGCATTGTAGTAAGGTGTTTAACACATTGTACACCTTACATACCATATTTAGGGGGATAGCCAATGGGAAATCCGCTTAAATAAAAAAAAACAAAAGTGATTAGTTCCAGGCTTTTTTCTTAAAACGACACTTTAGAGCTCGTACACACGAGCCGCTGACTGCCGTCGGCGTGTGTTGGCGGCAGCCACCGACTGCAATTGGCGTCGGCGCGCGTAGACGGCAGCCGTTGACTGCAGTCGGCGGCATAGAGTCAAAAGTACACTTATAAGGAAAAGAACAAAGGCGAGAGATGCGGTCAAACAGGTCCTGACATTAAAATGGAAATGGGCAGGTCATATTCAGCGAGCTATGGATGAAAGATGGTCACCAATTATTACAAGTTGGTACCCAATATACAAAAGATAGAGCCACCTGGAACGGTTTGGAACACTTAACAATACTAACCTTATTAAGAACAAACTAACATTGCTAACAAAAATTTAAGTATAGGTACAATACAAAACAATACTTATATAAGAACTTGTATAAGGGATAAGATAGAGCTAATATATAAATAATCTTAATAATTTCTCACACAGTTCAGAATGGACCTGGTTCTTAAATCCAGGCATAAACGTATCCAGTTGCAGGCATGAACGTGTGAGAAACGTCGTTATGCACCGGTGTGCATGACGTTTGTTCAAATATCTACCCGTATAAAAAGTATCCTATGTTTAACTCCAGCATATAGCATATAGTAGACTGGTAGACCAGTGTGCCAAGTTTCATCAGAATCCGTTCTGCCATTTTAGCGTAATGGAGCATCTAACATCAATAAGGTACAACAAATTAGCAATCCCGCTGGTATTGCTAATGTCTATAGGCGACGGTGTTCACTTACCATCAGGTAATCCGCCTGGCTGGTTGTCACTAGTGTATAAAAACATACAAACATTCACATATAATATAATGTTAGTAGGATATTAAAATTCTTAGGATGCTCATCTTTTATTTTAGCCAAGGCGTAACGTTTCGAGAAAAGGTACGGAGTGCCCCTACATACCTACCATTTCCCGAAACGTTACGTCAAATTTTTTTTCTTCTTCCCAGATAATACAGAGAGTCCAAATTCACAGAATAAGTTATATTAGGGAACATTTGAAATAACACTAAGTTTCATTGATCTGACTTTTATACTTTAGATTTTATTGATACCTAAAATTCGTCGATTTGTGGCCACTCACTCACTCAGCTATTAAAATAGTCCTAGAAAGCTGACGTTTGGTATGGAGCCTTGAATTTGTATACTTACAAAGAAAAAAGTAGAAAACTAGGGCACCATTCGAAATGAAATGTGATCCCACCAAAAACGTAAAATTCATGTTCATAACATTTTTGTTGTAAAAAAGAATACAATGCCAAGAAAAGCCAAGCCCTGCCCTGATTAATCCTACACCTTGGTTTAAAAAGAATGGCTAGGCAGTTTCACTTAACACTATGTTACTTCCAATTTGTCCGGTTAAATTACTTCTTTTGATATTACTTTGTATTTGTCTATAAATGGCGAGCTAAAAAGCTTAATGCCATAGAGTAAGTTTACGTAACTTGTAGAAGAACTTAGGTAATAATAATGTAGAATTTGTTTAGAAAAATAAAACCAATCAAAGACGGATGTGGTCAATGCGACGAGCTACAGAAAAAGGGCCCAAAATCGCGTTCACCTTGTAAACTAACAAATCATATTGAAGATGATTGAGCCTCTTTGTTGCAAAATAATGCAAATGTCGATGCATGGAAACATATTCGAACGTGTCGGGACGAGTATAAAACGCGGGTCGTTTATTTTATATTCACAGTTACACATCGTCCGTTAATTTTGACACACTCAAGATGGTGAGTGAGATAAGCTTGCAACATCGCCACGTGATATTAAGAACACCTTTGTGAACGTTCTAATTCAACTGCTTTACTAATAAAAAATGATTTAATGTATATCGTTGATAAGTTAGCAATTGTGTTGTCAAGAAATGTGTCAAATAATTATTTCTTTTGTTCATCATTTATAAAGTAACAAAATTGGTGTATTAAAGGAATTGAATATTGCTAGATGCGTTAAAATTTAAATAAAAAAACTCCTTAATAATTATATAAAATAAAATTCAATATTTCAGAAATTCTTCGTTGCTTTCCTTGCCCTGGTGGCTGTGGCTGCTGCTGATGTTTCTCATCTCAACCAGGACGCTAATGCTAAGATCGTCGCACAAGACGCTGATGTCAGCCCTCTTAAGTACCATTACGGCTACGAGACCAGCAATGGAATCTCTGGTCAGTACGTCTACCATGACTTGGCACCAAAAACACACATCAAACGGTAGCGGAGAAACGCGCATCGAATAGTTTTTGGTTAAACTTGTTCCTACACGCTAGTAACTAACGTTTTTTATCCATTGCTTTTAGAATATCGGTACCGTGAGTCACAAATTTGACAGATGTCATCGAGAAATACCGTCTCGATTATAGTTAAGTAACTCACGGGCAAATTGAACCGTGAGATCTTCGATCGTATAGTTTACGTAGTGTTTATATACCTACTCTTTGTAGTTTTTAATGAAAGTTTATAAAATTTGAGTGTTATTTTGTTGTACTTGTAATTAGTTTACTTAATAAAGATATATTTGACTTTGAGTTTGAGTTGAAATAATGTGGGCAATAAGTTATTTAGCATATTTTAGTTTGGAAATTCACTTGAGCATATCAGTGTGGTTTATAGGCCGTGATATTATTGAGATTGAGAACAATTACATAAAGGAATAAATACTTAGGTACTATTACTTACATACAATTTTAATCCTAAGCCACATTCCTCAACTATAAGCATCCACTTGAAACATTCACAGACAAACACATGTTTCTATAAAAAAAACCTACTTATTTAAAGTACATTATGTATTATTTATTTACAAACGTATTGTTTATAAACACACACCACAGCACACACACACACACGCGCATGACCTAGTGCGCACGACTGACTGACTGACGACGGGGCGTGCAGCGCAGCGAGCAAGCGGGACGACGCGACGCTCCGTCTCACGGTAGATATGGTTGTATACCGTCACCGTGTAGTGAGCCACTACACGGTGACGGTATACAACCATATCTATTTAAAAATCACTAAGAATAAAAGCAAATGAGCATTCGTCTATGACGTTTTCAATTAGCAGGGTTATAACTGAATACTTAGATTTTTTGGGAGTATATAACTTACTCTGCCTTTACAGTATAGTTAGAAAGAGGCAGCATTATTCGTTGTGAAGTAAGAAACGTTGCTCGATGTGAGCAAACACTAGAGTGTACGTAAACCATCACTTGACTCATGGTGCGTACTACCAATTTTAGTTCTTTACGTGACCGCTAGTGGCGCTGTGCACATTTTCCATACAAATATTTTACGCAGTCGTGAGCGTGTGCGGTTTTTGTAAAGTCATGGTAGACGTACAGGAGAGTGGAGTGTTGAAGAACCAAGGCCGTGTGAGTGTTTTGTTATTTTTTTACTAGACAATAAAATGGAGTTAATCGTTTTTACCTTGCCATTCCGTTAGATCTTTATTGATTTAACTATACTAAATCTTAAAGAAAATCATTTTATAAATTAATAATAATATTTTTTTTATTGGAAACTCAAATGTTCGCCAATATAAAAATAAAACAAAGAAAATCAGTTGACCAACAGAGTAGAAAAAGGTACAAGTTTACAAAGTTTTTCCTTTACGTACATACTAATGTAATAATAATATAATACAACTAGAATATTAAAGTAACATAAAAATTATTTGATACATGAATAGATGAAAAATTCAAGCCAAAGTGTTGAATGTTGTTGAATTTTCTGTTGTTAGTCTTATGAATATTGAAAGCATTTCTATGAATCTAAATAAACTAATCAATTTTAATTTTGTATCATAAAGCATAAGCAAACAAATAATGAAGTAATTTAGTCTAGGGTAATATGCACTTATATATTAGGTACAATGAAAGGATGGACCACAAATCATAAATTATTATCCATTTTAAGAATGGAGGCCACCAATTGACATTTTCAAAGTAGAAGATGATCATAAATATGTTAATGTTATTTATATAAAACCTTGGTATTTTGATTATCATATAAATAATAATAAATAATTATATCAATAAAATTTAAAGACCGCGAAATATTTACATCATTTTCATAAATATTTTTTATCACCTCATAATATAGTATTATTTTGAGTACAATCCACAAGAAAATCGTTCAATGTGCTCTCATCATCATCGCCTTTTGTTATCTATAATTCGATTATAATAAATTTGCAAAGTGCAAATGCACCTCAAAAAATTTTGATGTATCTATTTGTTTTTTTAATTTTTCCAGGAGGACGAAGCTATTTCTGTCGAGGGTCAAAGCCGATACGTTAACAAAGAGGGCCAGGTTATCGAGCTCTCCTATGTCGCTGACGAGAACGGATACCGAGCCCAGGTAAAAAAATATTAAACTGCTAACAGACATTCGATATCTCCAAAATACAATAAATAAGTAAATCGAATACTTTAAATTATCTAATACTAATTTAACTTAGTACTCAGACATTAATATTCGAATAAAATACATGCTAAAATCTTTAGTAATATCATAAATGCGAAAGTGTGTCTGCCTGTCTGTTACCTCTTCACGCTTAAACCGCTGAACCGATTTAGATGAAATTTGGTATAGATACATAGATTGAACCTTGAAGTAGGACATAGGAGACTTTTTATTCCGGGAAAATATAAGATCCCTCGGGAACGCGGGTGAAACTGCGGGTCGGAAAACTAGTCGTTTATATTTTTAAGTTTAGTAACGTATTTAATTGAAAATTTCTATGAAATAGACGATGACAATTTAATAAATAAATTTTATATAACCCTTGTATAAGTTTTGGAATCAATTCACGCCACCCACAGTTCGTGGGTTTGATTCCCACCCAGGACATACATTTGTGTGCTCATGGACATGTCTATTTGTCCTGAGTCTGAGTGTAATTATATATCTAAGTGTGTATTTATAATCTATTTATTCTAAACTAATATTATAAAGATAATTGATTCAATTTTTTAAAATATATTTTTGTTTTTTTTTTAATGGATAAAGTCAAAAAATACTCAACCGAGATTTTAAAATTGTGTCACCTTTACACAACCACCCTAAAAGAAACTCCCTTACTGGAGACCAAGGGGTATAACGGGAAGTTGATTGGAGTTGGTGGTGATAGAGAAAATCCTGTCTTTACGTACTAACATCAGCATTTTATATATATTTAGATTGTTAAGTATATTTATACTTATAATCAAAATATAAAATAATAAGTCAGTGTTATGGCTTATTTCAGATGATGAATTTTTAGCTCATGGGTATTTGCTGGCCGAGTTGTTTCTATCACTTAATTTGTTGTGTTTGATAGAATGTTTGAATGAAGGTAACGGTTATACTTTAAATGTTTTACTTACCTTGCTTTTGTTACAGGGTGCTCATCTCCCCACTCCACCTCCCACTCAACCCATCCCTGAATACATCCAAAGCGCTATCGAATACATTGCCGCTCACCCCCCACAACCGGAGACTGGCAAGAGGGTTTAATAAGTTAAGAATTATCCTTTCATTGTACAATGAAAGATCAATTACTATAAATCACTGCTTATAATGTTTACTTCTAGTCGCACTTTGTATGAAAAGAAAAGTTACAGTATATACTTTTGTTTTTCTCTATGATTTAATCATCTTATCTCATGATATTTTATACTACGTTTAGTTCCAAATAAGGATGTAAAATTTATACCCAATCCTAACCGGTAATGAGATTCGTATTTCGAAACGAACATATATCTTTTCTGATACATACCTACAATTACAAAATTAAATGTTGTACAACTTGCCTTTATAGGAAAACTAGTGGACCCGGCAGACGTTGTCCTGCCCTGAAATTAAAACAAAACTTAGAACCCGATTCCAGCGCCATCTACCGGGTCCAATTTTGTTTTCAAATCATCGAGGAACCCATTGAAATACACACACAAAATTTCATCCAAATCGGTCCTGTTACCATACTCCTCCGAAACGGCTTGACCGATTACTCAAATTACTAAAATGGCTATTAAAAAATAAGGGTTGATCGTAGAAAGGTGAAAATTGAGGATTGTATGTATTTTTGTATGTTGTATCATAAAAAAATAGAAATTAGAAATTTTGTCTCAAAAATAAAAATAAAATTTAGGGGTGGACTACCCCTAACATTTAGGGGGATGAAAAATAGATGTTGGCCGATTCTCATAGATACCGGATAAGCACAAAAAATTTCATCAAAATCGGTTAAGCCGTTTCGGAGGAGTATGGCAACGAAAACTGTGACACGAGAATTTTATATATTAGATAATATTAGCTATTTTTTTAATATCTAATATTCAAATAATGCGCGGTTTTAAACCATTATTATAAACTCCCTCGAACAATTTTATATTAGCATTTGTTAGATAAAATAATTTTAATATTCAACGAATACTTACATGATATATTTGATGATAAATTTCAGTTTGAGTATTTACACAAAAGTGCACGATTTCTTTAACTATTGTATGTATTCACTGTCAAATCGTAGAAGAACTACTTACTTATACATAGGCATGTACAGGGTTTAACAATAGTAATTGGTGGTTGGTAACAATGATAGCCGCAGGACTGTACCTTACTAACATCATAAACATCATTTTTTTTCTATGACTTTTTAAAAACAACGTTTTTAGTGTTTTATCAAAAAACTATGTTTCTAAGCTTTTTTTTTATTCTGGATAAGCTTGTGTTTGACCACAATCTCACCATGGTAAGTGATGATGTGGCCGAAGGTGGTAAGCACACATAGCCTAGATGGGAACTGGCTCTCAAGTGCAACTGTCGGAACACACCGATAGGTGCTTGGCGACAGATTTTCATCTTGAGGGTGGTAGCCAGCCAGTCGGGTACTACAAAGTAGCCTACCACCGTGCTATGGTTTCCTCACGATGTTTTCCTTCACCGAAAGCTCAAGGTCATTGTAGGATTCGAACCCATGACCTTCGTCGCGGTATCTGACGTCACTTACCACTGAGCTATCATCGCCTTAAAGCTTTATAATTTTAAAGCCACATGACTTTCTAAAGTAAAAGGGGGAGTTACACTGGTCATCTATTTATGCCTTTTGCGGTTGAGACCATGGATCATGTGGGTTTAAAGCTTGACAATTTGCTAAAAATAAAACTCAAAGAAGCCTTGCGAGTCCGATGGATAAGGATTCTTTTTCCACCATAGCTTAGCATAGCTTGGTCATTCAATGAGCGAACGCTGCCAGCCTGTTGGGAACTTGGCTATTCGACAGCAGCTCAGCCTAGAGAATAGGATGCATGTGTGGAACAGACATGTTGTACCGAAACCTAGCGTGGGATAAGGAGAAAAAGAAGATGTATTTGTCGCGATTAATTTATATACATCTTTACAAGAACACAATTGTTAAAACTTAACTGCACTTTGATGCCAATTTATTCACAAGTAACAAATAACTGACTCTATTTTCACTTACACAAATTTTATTATTATGCATATTTTCATTCAGCGATAAGTGTAGTAGTCACGCAAAGCCTTCATCAACAGCGTGGGCCAAATTAGTAAAAAATAGTTTGGTACTGCTGTTTATTAGGCTTAATTACTTTAGTTCTAGTGGCGTCAATAAAATACTATAGAGCTTATAGTGGAGCGCTATAAATGTACTTAAATACCTAGTTTACCTACCTATGTATTATGTTTAGAAGTTATTTAATAAGGACGTTGTTGTTGTACCCACCACGCACAAACGTGGATTTAATTCCCATCTGGTGCAATATTTGGTTGTGAATAATTGTATTGTCAACTAAATGTTGGCTCTCCAAATAGAAAATTAACTGTTAGACGGCGTTGTATAGTTGGTATGTCTAAATGTTTTAAATAATTAATCCAAGACGGTGAAGATTAATATTTTCAATTCATAAACTAGACATCGAATGTTATCATAAAATATATCCATACATAAACGCTATTTTATGAATAAATATGGCTATGGAAACCATAATAACCAATATACCTTTTAAATGTATACTAGGTAAGTTTTAAATAGATACTAACACCGAGACTCAAGATAAACAGAAAAATTAGTACATATAACATTTGTATGCACATTTAGGTGGGAATCAAACCCACGACTTGCGGCGTGATAAGCAGCGTTCAACTATGCCAATCAGTCAATATACGTGTAAACATTCCTGGTTCATTGTCGCTCTATTGAAACAGGTTTTTTTTTTGGCTTGTTTTTGACCACAATCTCACTATGCTTACCATGATGATGTAGCCGAAGGTAGTAAGCACACAAAGCCTAGATGGGCAATAAACTAGCTCTCAAGTGCAGCTGTCGGAACACACCGATAGGTGCTTGGCGACAGATTTTCAACTTGAGGGTGGTAGCCAGCCAGTCGGGTACTACAAAGTACCCTACCACCGTGAAATACGCGGTGGTAACTCATATGCAATTAATGGACGTGAAAAGGGGAGACAAGGGAGAGGTGTTCAAAGGATAAACAAATATTGTCTCCCACCCATCCAACAAGCTTCATTAGTATGAGTGATGCAATTAATTTGACTGTTCGGAAAATGAATTGTGTCGATCTCGATAGGATAACATTTATCCCTGTCATATCCAACATGCAAAAACAGGGCTTATGGTAATTAATGGAGATTACATTTTCATTTGTATTTACTTTGGAATCATTTAGATAGGTACAGTTAAGCAGACATTAGAAATAAGTGCATGCAGTGGCTCAACTATACCTACCATCTGAGGTGAGACCAGTAAAAATCGTCACGTTGATTGTGTGCATTTTAGTTAAATAATTATATAATAGATTTTATTTTCAAAAACAATTAAAATCTATAATATTATACTACCTGATATTTAACACAGATTCGTTCGCTGAACTTAAAAATCTGCCGCCAAGCGCCTGTTGGTATGTTCTGGCAGTTGCACTTGAGTGCCAGTTGCCGTTAAAGCATTGTAATAAGGTGTACAACACATTGGCAATCCCTTGGTATTGCTAATGTCTATAGGCGACGGTAGTCCCCGTAGACTGGTTGTCACTTGTAGTATAGTAAAAGAGGTATTTAGACTCGGACTATCCAACTTCAACGAAATTTAATTTACTATTTAATCTTGTCACTATTAATAGGTGGTGAAATGCAAATGTTAACTCTTGAACAGTTTAGAGGCTGCACTTATATAAAAAGTTATTGATAGGTTGGTGAAATACCCATTACATAATTTTGTTTAAAATGTTAGGTTACTTCTGAGCACGCGGCCTCTCGGACCATGTACATTTGAGATGAGATGAAAAAGATCAAGATAATCAACCAATTTAAAAGAAGAACGCCTTCAAATCTAACATAACCGAACAGATATTGAATAGGAAATTTTCTTTAGTCTTTGTATTAATTTACAGAAACAGCTATGCACAGTTCCGCTGATAAACATGTAAACTCATTTTGTCCGTAAAACCGCAGAGCGAGTTGCGTAATTCCATTAACTGTATTTCGAGTCGCCACTCAAAGCGCTCGACTTATCGAATTTGGCGTTTCCGCCAAATACGTATGGAATTGGAAATTCATCGGGCGTAGCGTAGGTGTCGATGAAATATGCAGCTGTTACGGTATGTATTAATGACATAATTATTGAACAAGAACATAGTCCAGATGTTGTTTCATAAATTTTAGATTGTAGAAGTTAATCGTTGTAGAATTTGAAACATTCAGTGAAAGAAAACATCGTGGGGAAACTACAACACGGTGGTAGGGTACTTTATAGTACTCGACTGGCTGGCTACCACCCTCAAGTTGAAAATCTGTCGCCAAGCACCTATAAATGTGTTCCTGCAGAGGTACTTGGGAGCCAGTTTTTTTCTAGGCTTTGTGTGCTTACCATCTTTGGCTACATCATCACATACCATGGTGAGATTGCGGTCAAACCTTGGACTAAGACACGGTCAAACATAAGCTTATCCAAAAGTAAAAAAACTGGAAGGAAGTAGAAAGGTTAGTATCAAAAAAACGTGGAGCCCTCCACGGTAATAGTATTTTCTATCATAATTATCGCGACAAAACTTTGGAAAGTCATAATAATAGTCATTGACACTGAATAGGTACTATTGCAATACAGAATATACCGCTGTGATACTTTATGATTAATCAATCAATGTCCATAATAATAATTATAAATGTTTAAAGGTGATTTCGAAAATAAAAATGTAGGTCGCACGTTATCTCGCTCTTTCAAAGTCTGTGATAGTATTGATATGCTATCAATAGAATCAACGAAAATAGTTATTGATTCTATGTTTCAAGCTTCATTAGTCATAGTGTCGGGACGTTTGGATTTCAGTTATTTTTGTAACGTTAAAAATTTACCTTTCCTTCCAATTTGTTACAAGTTTTTCTGAAACATGTTTTTCACTATTTGGCCTGATGTCTTAGGTACGTCACATGAGGTTATGTTTTTGAATTCAATTATACCCTATCAATAAATTGAATTTAATGTTCCCTTTGCCAATGTTATCTCATGATCAACAAAAAGCAATTTTATTTTATTACCGGAAGTTACTCCCCCATGTACGAGCAAAGCTGGGAAATGTATGTAAATGAGAATTTATTCGCGCCCGCTCAATCCATTTCCTCTATTTCGAAAGGCGTGCGTTAAGAAATCGTGTGTGTACGTTTAGTTAGACATACTCGTATAACACATATTTATCGTGAAATTCCTCAACCTACAGAATTCTGGAAAATAATAAATCAATATATATGTATATTTATCTTCTATATCATAATAATAATAAGTTTATATGGAGAAGGAGTGCAGAAAGCTATTTATTTTCAATCTTTGATTTTTTGGAGTTGTCTCCGCCCCGAAAAAGGAAAAATTCAATAAAATTAAAAATTGTGTAGAAAACTATTTTTGTTTAACTACGTTTTGTACAGAACAACTTTTTGACATATTCTCGAGATCGCATTGACAGATGGTTTAGTTTCACAATCGGTGACGATGGAATCGGATTCTAAGTTTTATTTTCAGGGCAGGACGTCTGCGGGACCTACTAGTATTTCATAAAAGATTCAATCCTCTGGAAAGAAGAAGAAAAAACTATGAATAGGTCGTTTTTTCTGTGGACAATATTTTTTTACAACAATCTCAGTATGATAAGAATTGTGGCAGAAGGTAGTACAAAATGGCTCAAGAGCACTGGAAAACATCCTTAGAAGTTTAGCCAAATATTTTCATCTTCGGCAAATAGTAGCCGTCAAAGTGGGGACTACAAAGTGACCACTCAGCTATCATCGCTTTGAATTATCTCAGTAAGTTATTTACCTTAACACCTAAAAAGACTATTACCACTTTTTGATTAAAAAATGAGACGCCGCTTGAATTCCTTGCTCAGCATATCAAAGAGATTTTTATAGTAATCCATGCTCAACTGATGCACCGATCGGCATAAACTCATTCGGGGAGCAAACGTCGACTTGCATACATCACGATCGGGCAATTTCACAGTTGTCGTCTTGCGTATCTGCATCCTTATTACGGGATACACCTGGGAGCGTCCCGAAGCCACGATAAGATCTGTAACACGAACAATACCTGTACTACGGGAAGTAAGTGAATTTGTAGTGAGATCTTCTTTATTTATGCCACTGCTGGTGACTGGTGACTTTGCAAATAGTTGACGTATAAGCAAAGCCCTTACTACAGGTATTACGGGCCGTTGAACGGTTCCCATCCTGGACAGACACTTCGTGCATGAACGAACATCTCTGTTTGTCCTAAGTTTGGATTTAATTATCTAATTAAGTATTTTAAAAAATATCTTGTATCATACAATTTTATTTGTATAGATTCAAATATTGTTTGTGGTATTAGTACCTACCTACGGTAGTATTTGTAATGAGTTTTATAGGATTGTCAGTTTCAAATTATGCGAGCTTGTGTAATTTTTCAATGTATCAATTTTTGTATTATAATTACCGCAAGAAAGTACTTAATTAAAAACCACCAAACTGAAACACAATAGGGTATTTGACTACGATGAAAATATAGATAAAACTCTTATTAGCTTAACAGTTAACATTTTTCTAAACCAATTTAGCCATTGTAATATTGGAAAATTTGTATGATGTTTATAAGAAATCGTAAATAAAATAATTAAATTTTCATGTTAGACCACGTGATTGAAAACAGCAAAGTGGAAACAGTAAAGTTATGAAAGATCTAGCGTATTACGTTACAAAAGTTTGTTTACGAGCAGGTCTTGTCTAAGGCGATGATAGCTCAGTGGTAAGTGACGTCGGATACCGCGGCGAAGGTCGTGGGTTCGAATCCTACAATGAGCTTGAGCTTTCGGTGAAGGAAAACATCGTGAGGAAACCATAGCACGGTGGTAGGGTACTTTGTAGTACCCGACTGGCTGGCTACCACCCTCAAGTTGAAAATCTGTCACAAAGCACCTATCGGTGTGTTCCGACAGTTGCACTTGAGAGCCAGTTCCCATCTAGGCTTTGTGTGCTTACCACCTTCGGCCACATCATCACTTACCATAGTGAAGTTGTAGTCAAACACAAGCCTATCCAGAATAAAAAAAGGTGACGTCATGATATCACGTGACCTAGGCATTATGGCGTATTAGCGCTTTGGTGGATTTTTCTTTGATGGAAGTTTTTAATGAAAATAGAGAAATTCACAAAGAATTAAGCAAATCGCAAATGTATTATGCTATAATGAATAATTTTAGATACTTCTTTAAACAATTCATAAGCGCCTGTAAAGGCCTATTTGGATGAGGAAACATTTCATTTCATTTCAAACCTGTCAAATACCCTATTACACAATGCTGCTGTAACACGCGCCCATCATCGTTCGAGTAGCCTCTTGAAATCCGAGCTCATCGACAAACCTGATTGAACATATTTCCATAGTATGGGCTTCTAATGCAATACATGCAGAGATACGAAGCAATGTAACACGTAGAATATACATACACAATATTAACATACAGCAAACTAGTTTGTTACCATTGGTTGAAGATTACAGTTAATGGAACGAAAATACCCAATTTTATACGGCTTTGGAAATAAAGGATAATAAACAAACATGTATATAAATTAGTTTTGTTTTATATTACAAAAAATAAAGGTTGAGTTTAGTACAAAACTTGAGTTGGAAATGAAACAAACTGATTGCAGTTTACGTTATAAAATACAAACAAATTAATAAAAATATTTACGCGTTGCTTAAATTTATGTGTCTATGAAGCGGTTAATGGAAACGGGACTTTTATTGTCCCAAAAAACGGGAGAATATGTGGGCGACAGCTAGGCCATACATAAAAACGAAATAACACTCTCTAACAATAATAGGTAGGTGCTTTTTAAGTATCCGCTAAGAAATGATCTTACGGAAATCAACTAACAGATAATAATATTATGTTATCAAACTATCTGAAGTTAAAAAAGCAAAGGGAAGAACATTATGAAAACATGATAATTTATATAGAAAATTATAATAGTGAAAAGAAAAGTATCATATAAAATTTCTTAGAGTTTTACTTGATACAACATGGCTGAATTAAGCGATGTACATATTTCATCTCATAATGGCCACAGAAATGAACACTTAGACGATGCTATAAACATGGATTAAAAACAAAAAGGGTAAAATACGGCACCCAGTCACAATGCACGAGATATTAAAAGCACGTCTAGCTGATGCATTATTATATTACTCGTGTGAAGTGGAGCTGTTGTCTTATGAGTAGGCGATCTTAAGGACCGAATTCATATTTTTATTAACGTTTTTCTTAGCGTGCATGGTGCATCTCGTAAATTTATAAGTCGGTGACAAATAGCAATGCACCTTTGCCGTGAGATCAAAATAACAAAAGTAAACCCAATGGGTAATATGCAAGTATTTTTTTTATTGTTTTAAACGTTTCTACAGGTTATTACATTACCAAAAAAAATATTACACATCCAAAATCTTAACCATTAAGCTATAAAAAATATATTAAAATCACTATCATTTCCGGGTGATTCAAACGCGGCCATTATGGCGCGCTTATTTTGTGATGTGAGATTAGACGAATTCGATGTCAAAAATGAAGTGTTAGGTTCACAAAGTTACTAAAATCATTTTATTACCATGGAAAAGCACAGAAAACTTATAAATTTAAGCGTAGCGGTTACAAACTCTGAGGTCGAGTTTCAAAGTGACGTCACGATTACTCACGATTTGCTCATGGGGCGTTTTGGTAATTTGCGAGGGAATTTAAAAACTGACACTTTTTGATGATTAAATTTAGCTATTAAATCATGAAAATAAATATGTAGGTATGTTTTTGTAACAATATGAATTACATAAAAAAAAATCGTCCATTTTGGAGTCACGTGCATATTCCCCATTGCCCGAAGCCGCATCTTATGTTCGTTTGTACGGAAGCGGAAGTTCTACCTTAGTTCTACCTTCATATTCTGTAGCACGGTCCAGAAATATTGCGATCTCATTCAGTGTTATGTTGTTATAATAAACAGGTAGGTACTAAAAGTTGGCATAGTTTTCAAGCTCATAATCTACGGTTTACCATATCTTCCCTATTTATTTTAATCTAAAGAATACTTATCACACGAATTCACACAATCTCCAGCTTAATAAAGCCTCTTTAGGTCCATTGTACAAGGTTTTTGTACAATGGACCTATGATATATGAAGTCTCGGCACAAACTAGGTATGTACATAGTTTTATGTATGTTTGTAATACTTGCATTGTATCTACTGAAAGTTCTTAGACTACGTTGTAGCAGACTCCTTCACACAATTTCATTTTCGACGGCTCGCTCGCAGGGCTGTCATAATGAAAGTATTTTTATTTTTACAAACTTTTATTTAACTCCATCTGATAGTATGGTAGTTAGTATGTTTACTTCAATAAACAAGTTTAGGAAAAGTATTCTTTAAAAATAGTACCATAAGAATAGTTTTTGTGTATGAGTGAATATACAACGTTAAAAATTAACAAAAATAAGATAAATACCTTAAATGTTATAACCTCATTTAGAATTTTCTACAAAAATGCATTTAAAAACTAGAAAAATTTAATTATTTTCTATCGCGTTCAGTATACTTACAAGTTAATTTAGCGGAATAAGTAATAAAGGCTGGTACATAACAGATTTTAAAACTTCAACTAAACTTAGTAAGTCATTAATTGTAGACTATATTACTTGATTCTTCAAAGACACTTACTTTACATAATGAAATGAAAGTTCGTCGAATACTTAGGTATGCAAATAAATTTTAGTTTTGTAATATGAATGTTTATACTGCCTAGGGGTACATTAAACTTGAAAATTTAATTGAGGGACGCTGAGAGTCTTTGACAATACATATATCTCAAATCTGAAAAAAACAACATGGCGGACAAATAATATACAGGCCATACTATTAAAAAATACATGCCTTGTTTCAAGTAAGAGTAAAAAAGTTTATACAAGGTCGGCAACGCGCTCGTGACGCCTCTGATATTGCAATTGTCCATAGGCTACGGTGACCGCTTACCATCAAGTGGGCCGTAAGCTTGTTTGCTACCTAGTGGTATAAAAAACTAAGGAATAAACTAAAAAACGGATTAGTTATATAAGTGTAAACATTGCCTTATACCATACTCTACAGTCACGCCACTGCAACACGGTCTGATAGCAAATGTTTAGTGCTCACAATTTTCTTTAAAAAAAAATTCCCGGTTAAATACCAACGTAAGTTGACCTTCCTTACACCCTTTAACAGAATGATGTGGGGTTGTTGAGAGGTCGAGAACGTTACATCAAAGGTCTTGTTAAATTGGTGGTTGTAGTTTAGCTAGTGTGTCAACTTTTATGACAGAAACAGAGTCGTTTGGCTCACGATACGCCAGGATGTCACGTTTATGATATTTTTAGAGTGCGATATCGACAATTTGTGTTCATATGCAACTATTATTTTGATACTGCTCACGAATTACTTCAAAATATTTTTGTCGCGTGTTTTTTGAAATGTCTACTCAACAAATTTTATATACACATCAAATATAGCCCATTTTACTTGCTGATAATGTAGCTCTCTATACCTAAGTGAAATGATTTTTAGAATCGGTTCAGTAGTTCCAAAGATACCCCCTAACAAAAAACAAACCTTTCCTCTTTATTAAGTGTAGTGTAGATAATGATACATTTATGTTGTAGTGTATACAAATTTGTAGTAGTGTGTATGTAATAAATTAGTGTAGATAATAATCAAATAAATTTAAAAAATAAAATAATAAAAATTATGTGAGTACAAATTACATTAAATATTGAAATGAAACTATGTAGTATATTGTGACGACAATAAACGATTGGGTTGGGTTGACTTTATTACTATGTTTGTGTTTCACTAAAACCTCACCATGAAGGTGGTAAGTATGCAGGAATTGGCTCTCAAGTATACCTAGCGGAATACACAGATAGTTTATTTAAGAAAATTTAAAAGAAATAAAAAAGGCATTATTAAGTATTATCAAAATGCTTTATCAACATTAATCAGCGTTTTTTGGGCACAAGTTTAATTAAAGTTTAGAGCTTTATAAGCTCGGTTGAGCATAAATGGTTCCAACATTTTAGCAAAGTTTCATCATAAGTCACCTCGCATGATTAAGAATTAACCTTTTGATTTAGTAAGTTTTAGATTTAATTAATTTTACCTAAAAATAAATGTGTTACTGCAACAAGATCTATTTTCTGCGTAACAAAACGGCAAGGAACCTTTTTGATGAGAAATATTTGTTTGCCCGTTTGTATGACTATGCTCAGCAACTAAAACTGCTAATGAACAAAAAAATGTTTTTTTTTAAATTGCTGGTATAATTTATTGGTATAATAAAATTTTAGAGTTACCTATAGCGGCTGATAAAAATAAATGCCCATTATTAGACTTATTACTTATTCGTAGGTACTTCCTCTGAGTTTAGACAGTCCCCATACCAAATGTCTTCAATCTGTTCAGCTGAAAACACAAGCAAATACTTACACATAGTAACTTTTAATAAATAATAAATAAATAAAAATAAAATAAAATAAAATCCATTTATTTCGGACAACTAAAATCCATATTATTGTTAGTAAATTACACACCTTACATAACTATGTTAGTAACAAAATAACATTTCTGACATGACATGAGGAGACATCACCGAAACGCACCTTTTAGATGAAGTTCGGTGAACCTCCCCATCATAGAGCTATCTACTCTATCTGCAATAACCCCCAGGACTCTATTCCGGCTCCCCCGCACCCGACGCACTAATGATGCAGACTTTTTGCGTATTATCGCAAAAAAGTCATCCATCTTCGCATCCGCGAACATTCCCGAAGCACTGCAGTATCGGGGGAGCCGCAATAGTGCCCTGAAGATGTTATTGTATTGTACCCGCAGGGCATTGTAGACTCTCTTTGTGAAATTAACCCACAGGCTGCTCGTGTAAAAAGTCTGGCAGAAGGCCTTGAATAAAGATATTATACTTTTACATTTATAAATTATTTTACTACAATGACTGGTCGGTCGGAGATAACAAACTATTTAAATATTTTAGATAACATGAAAGCTAATGTACCTAATATGTCATTAGTTTTGTACGTGTGGAGAATCTAAGAATAAAATAAAATTATAGGATTACATAGGTACCTACATTACAATCTCGTTTAA
The DNA here is from genome assembly GCA_951361185.1 of Ochropacha duplaris. Taxonomy (NCBI): domain Eukaryota; kingdom Metazoa; phylum Arthropoda; class Insecta; order Lepidoptera; family Drepanidae; genus Ochropacha; species Ochropacha duplaris. Next base: position 3,781,766 of record OX592703.1, read on the forward strand.
TCCGCCTTCTCCGAAGCCAACTAAATGTATGACATGCGCATTGCACTAAAAGCTGAACACGCATGCGTCATAACCATGGCGTCAAACAAATGACAGTTTTGACAACATTCCCGTCTCGACATCTCCGTTTTCAATTTTCCTAAAAAACTATAATTTTCGCGTAAACTTTGTCAAGTTTCACTAATAATTTCGCCATTCTTAAAAATATTACTCGCGTGAATTTATGGTTTAATTTTACATTGTCACCTGTAAATTTTAGGTTATTCCTAAACCTGTGTTGATGTTTTACAATGTAAATAACAATTTTGAAGTTCAGTGCGGTGCAGTGTGAAAGTGACTGAATTATTGTGAACTTCAGTGCTTTATTTGAACTGCGGGGAGCTCTCTGTCCGTAAAAAGAAACGCTTGGATTGATAATCGAGGTAAAATATTTGATAAAATACTGCATAGAATAAAACAGCTTACCTTACGTAAGTAGGTTTTACTATTGTACAGATAGAAATGTTGTTATTTTATGGTTATAGATAGCCGTATTTTACTTTGGATCTGAATCTGAAATATAAAAGGCGCATCATGCCTCGTGGTTCCAAGTTTGTACTTGGTTACCTACCTATCTATCTAAGACTGAGTTAGTAGGAGGATATAGTTGGTTCTCATTTCCGTCCTGTATTGTATCTGAATTTCTTTCCATCCCAAGGTTGTCTGGAAGAGATCGCTTCTTAGCTATAAAACCGCCTATTGTACTACTAATAATAATGTGCATAGGTATTCTATTATTTTTAAACGACTTCAAAAAAGGGGGTGTTTCTTTTTAACTGATTTTGGTGTACAGTTAAGTGTTATCTATCTAGGTCTCTACCTATCGGATTTTATAATATTTGTCAACATATATCTAAACAATGAGATACATTAAATTAATTAAAATGTGAATATGAAAATGAATGTCTGTCTATCTGTCGGTCAGCTTGGTTTTCACAGCAAAAAGTCTGAACGTATTTTCATAAAATACATTAACCTTGAGCCCTTGGATCAACTCGTTAGTTAGTCAATAGGTATGGTACCGCAATAAGCGAATACGAGTACAAACGAACGTCGTAGCCAAAAGCTGGTTATTTTAAAAAGTTTTAAAACTTATTAATTATTTTACTCTGAAAAACGCAAATCGATCTGAATTGATTCAATTTTAAAATAAGTAAATAGGTTGTAATCGTTTTTTGATAGAAAAAGATTTTTGACGATTAAAATTCCATCGTAAAAAAAGATTCTTCTTTTATGTCATAAATCTGACGCAACCTTGAATAGCAACCTAGTTTTTGAGATCATTTTGTCCATCAGGCAGGTGTCACTGTTGTTATTTTTAGGGTTCAGTTCGTCTGTGTATAATATCTACATATAAGTATACAGGATGTCCGGTAAGAAGTACGACAACAGGAGATAGGTGGGTGGGTCACCTACCAAATATGTAAAAATGACTTTGTACAAGACACTTGTCACACACCATTTTCGTGATCACTAATCTCCCCTATAAGTTGGTCGTACTGGTTATGTCGCAAGTAACTAGCTTAATTATCCGTTCAATTGACAGCCTAGCCTCTTTACTAGACGGTGCCATTCAACTAGCAGCCTGAATCGTAGCGTCTTATTGATCTGGCTGGCTTATATAGGATGATGAGTCTTGAGTGAGATTCGAAGTTTAAAACATAATTATGCGAAGTGTCACCCTATTAAACATTTATCTTTAATGGAACAAAGACAATGTTATGTTACCGTATGCTGCACACAGGTTGAACACAGCGCGCAATGAAGCGGTCTAATTAGAGCAAATACATACATATATAAGCACCGACTCGTTTGCAGCACGTGCACTATACCGAACCTGAGATATTGTATGTATATCTAACCTAATATTATAAAGAGGAAAGATTTGATTTTTTGTTTGTTTGTTTTTTTTTGCGATTCGACTAAACGATTACGATCTTTTTACGATTTAACCAAAAAAACTACTCGACCGATTTTAAAAATTAAAGAAAATATAAGATCCCACGGGAACGCGGGTGAAACCGAGGAAGACAGGTAGTGAATAAATAGTCATGTTTGTTTTTTGTTAAATTTGTATTTTTAATTCACTTTTAAAAATAAACCACTTTATTTAATACTAGGTATATAGATTATAAAGACAAGCTGGTTTTACCTCTTAAATAGGACAGCCTAAAACTCCAAACAAACATTTGTGGCAAATTTTAACCGCACCAAAAGTCGCTGTTTATATTCAAAATTTTGGCTTCTTGCGAGGTGTAATAAATAATAGCGTACGCGGCATTCTCGGAAGGGGTTTTTGCATGCATGGCGGACGTGTCTGGAGCCCTATGTTTTGGCCGTCATTAATTACGTTATTATGAATTCCACTCACAGCTCTGCCTCATACCCGGCACCCCCGTAAAATCCCGTATAGGTGTTCAGGCTTTTAGGGGTGCGTTGCCGGTAAAAAGTTGGCAAAAACATTCTCTTTAGTTATGTCGGCTGGTATAATGGATCTCAAATTATAGTTATGTTCGCGTTTCACGCCTATATCTCAGCAGGGTTTCGGCACGTGAAAGCCTGTGTTTTTGTACAAAAACTCACATTTTTCGGGTTCACGCCGGATTAGTGGGAACCACTGGATGGGGCAACGAGTGTTGGCCAAGATACGTGACCTGTTTTGTTATAGAATTAACACGTGAAATTGTTAATTTAAGTACTTATGTAAATGGTTTAAAAATATGTTTGAGTATCCGTTTATGAGAAGCTTTATTTTTGTATGTCTAGTAGAACGTATGTTTTTTTAATCACGAGATATGAATTTTTAAAGATAGACTTCTATGTTAATAAACTTAAGTCTTATTTTTTAATAAGCAATTACTTTATCAATTAAGATAGGAAGTAGGTATATCAAAGAGTTTTTGACACGATGTCGGTCAATATGGCGTAGCTTTAGAATAATTCCTAGTGAATTAGGTTCTGATTTTCAGTAGTTTGCAGAAGAGTTTAATTCCGCTCTACTGAATGATTTGAGCACTAAAGATTAAGATAATTTGTAACGCTTTTAACTGAAAAACCTTGTTCTGTTTTCTCGCATTCAAGCTACATTTATTAAGAACGTTAATGATTGTATATAGAATAATGTATCGCCACATTGGCTATAAATAGTATAATCCTATAATAATAAATTAAAATGCTGATCGTTGGTAAAAGTGTATTCCTTGAGAACGGCTCGACCTCTGTGGGTTGGATCGATTTGGAATGTTTTTCTTTAAATTTTTCTAACAGTCCGAATCAAGTTTTTGAGCTATAAATAGGTAAATGAGCATATAATATGGAGATAATTTCATGTAGCAACTATATTATGACAGAACTGTAACTGGAACAATATAATCCATCCGCCATAAGTTGGTCATGATAATGAACCTCTACCGAGTTCTTCTTCTTCTCAGTGGGACACTCTTGACAGACTGATCATGGTTATGGTAGGCCCCATACCAAGTAGATCGCAAATTAAATTTTCTATTGGGTCGTTTTATATTTGACCCCCAAACAATAACGACGCAAGAATTTAAACGAGGAAGCAAAAACAATAAAGAAAATAATGTTTAAATTGCTCGTTCTTCTTCCCCCGGAGTATTTCTCGAAGTGTCATATTCTTTGTACTTTGTTTGTTGTCGTATCCAGTGAACGTTATATGTACGTTCTTTATTTGAATGGAAGGTAAAGCAGCATTATTTATGGCACATATGGAAATGCGCTGTGTGAAATGGGATCGTAATGTTTGATCGTATTCGAGATAAAACCAACGCGCATTATTTGGGATGGCCATTTCTCTCTTTATTTGCTTTTCATTTGCATAGTTGATGAATAAGTAACATGGTTTAATAAACTGTTGGGCGGGTTTTGGTCATTTTCTCAATTTAAGGTGTGTTAGCTTGAGTGGTTTTATTGGCTTATAATTTTGGTGTCAGACGTTTGCTACATTTGAATTGGTAATTTGTAATTGGTTTCTTTAAAATGATAAATTTCATTACAATGTACAGACACAAAGCCATGTAAAATAATACCTGGTATGGGTTTAAAAAAATGTTTATAATAGTAAGATTATCCTAAATAGTTATATTTATCATCATCCTAAGTCGATTTTATTTGTGTTAAAGTATTTTTTTTTACAAAAAAATTAGGATTTACTTATTTAATAACTCAAGGATGTATGTTATTAATAAATTGTCGGGAATATTGAATAAATAAATTTAATCACAATATTCTCGCTTTTATCCGTTAAGAAATTTCTCATATTTTCAAATACGATATTTTGGTTTCTTATTAAAAAAATTAATGAGGCTAAATAGAAACCGTGCTTTATCAAACAAACAAAAATCATTAAAATCGGTTCACAATCGGTGAAGATATCGCGTAACATGTACATATACACAAAATATAAAAAAATTAAGAAAGTTGTAACACAAAATGCTACATAAGAAGGAATGAAATATTTTATCAAGTGAAATTAAATTTGGGAAGCTACTACAGTTATATATACTTATTTAATTTTCATTGTGCAAGTTTGTGTTAAAGCATAATATCCCTGTGATCACTTTTTTTTACGAGGCAGGCGGGTCACCTGATGGTAAGTGACTACCGTCGCCTATAGACATTAGCAATACCAGGGGGATTGCCAATGTGTTGTACACCTTATTACAATGCCGTAAGGGCAAGGGCTACTGGTTCTCAAGTGAAACTGCCGGAACACACCAACAGGTGCTTGGCGACAGATTTTCAACTTGAGGGTGGTAGCCAGTCGAGTACCACATATTACCCTACCACCGTGCAACCGTCACTGATTATATTGTCAAAGGAGACTCGAAGATCTCCATAGATAACTACAAACGCACCGTCCTGTACATCTTGACGCAGACACGTGGGATACCTGAATGTAAGTGAATGTCATCGGCTATTTGCAATCCTTCCAATACTTTGTTTGTAATAAAATATGGGGTACTTTTTATCGCTGGAAAAAACAAGATCCATAGGGGAAGCGGGTACCATATCTACCACCAATACTAGCTTTATTATCGTCATATTAACTAGTAGTGTTTATATAGGTAATATTATTTACTAATCGCTATCACAATCCAGAGATCTTTGAACACATGCGTAGATCCCAGCTCAATTCAAAGGCTCCCAAATTCAATGCATTCCCGAAAATTGAATGGAAACAACGCAGGGCCACATTACTCAATACGCCGTTTGAATTATTTAGGCTAATGTTCATCCCACAACGCTCTCTAGCGTAATGATACGCGTCCGTCCTTCAGTTGAATAAATAATATCGGCAATCGAATTATTTACGGTTGCCGATAACCACTGGGGTCCATACCGCACAATATGTTATTGGTTATTCGTCTAGAACTAAAATATCACTCTAGTTATTATATCAGTTTTGATGCAAAATAAATTTTGAAGCTAGTTTTGCGGATTGCTAATTTTAAATAATTTCTGTCCATGTGTACATCACCCATGCGTCTGATTCCTCTTCATTGTAGGTAACATGATTCTGGAAATCGCAGCGAACATTTTTACAAACCAGTAAGCGTGTGATCATCTGTTAGATTCACGGGTAAGGTCATACTATTAATATTATCTGACTAGTCTTCTACATTCTCGTACGTATCTCTCGTACTATCTATATATAGGTATAATAATATGTATAAAAGCGATCACACAGTGAAAAGTATCAATGTTACAATCTTGAAATTTTGCTGGTAGACTCCTCGTGAGGAATAGGTATCCGCTAAGAAAGTTTTTTTGAAAATAAAGGAGTTTTTTATGAATTTTAGCATTTGTGGACATCTAATGCTAATGCTATATGTAGGGCTATTACGTAGGTAACTTGTTTCGATGAGTTTCAATCTTGAAAACAGCCCCTAAATCAATAGAAACATTACAAAGGCAATATTGGTTTCATTCGTAATGAACTACTGTTTGTTTATGCACGCATGTATATGCAAAAAACTGTTTTCATAAACGGTTTGCACGATTGAAACTGATTGAAACAAGTTTACGTTTACGTAATAGCCCTACTGAAATTACTATTTGGAAGTGTCACTTGAACACAAATCTAAAATATTATTTTATGCTATCGATTCCATGCAACTTAAAGTACTTACGGATGTAATTTTACCCTTAAACATCCAGGATTTTGCGATTCAATTAAAACCTCATTTCTGTATAAAATCGAGTGAACCGTTTTTACTTCAATCTGTAGAGCAGCAATCTTGCTAATTATGATTAAAAATATATTGATTCTGGTCTTGTTTTAATTTAATTCATTGATTCATCTATTTGTAGGTCCAGTATCTACGATTAAATTTTAATGTGTTCCTCTGCTGTTGGAAAGCTAGTTTCTTTTTATAGCTCTGTGTAATTATTATCTTCAGACACGTCATTTCCACTAGGAGGTTGCGGTCAAATACGAACAAGTAAAAACATATATATTTTTAAATGAAGATTCTTGAAAAACTTTTAGAGGTTAAAGAATATCATCTACTCTTAGGGTTCTTCCACGGTGACGCGTGGAATAGACAGAATATTTAAAACCTGCAAATCATTTCACTTGAGAGGCAGTTAGTCGCCTTCAGGGTATTGTAAAAACTTATAGCAATTCCCCTGGTTTTGCCAATATAAATTCCTATGCGATGGTAGTCACTTACCATGATGTTGATGACCCGCGCCTTGTTAGAATCCTCTTTTAAAAAAACATAGTAGGTATACTAACAGGATGAACTAAACGTACCTATTAAATAATTGACTGAGTGCAAATGACAGCCCTTACATCCATAGGGGCAATAATTATGGTTCCTAAAGCTTAAATACACCAACAGCTCTGTTGTTTGTATGAGTAACCAGTATTATTTCATATTATTCCTCCTTGACTTCATCTCCAATTTAAAAAAGTTAATTAAACAAATTAAAAAACACGACTAAGTTCATTTAAAAAAAATGTACCTTTTTTGGCTTCGCCAGCAGTCGGGTAGAAACAATACCGTGACGGGTGCAGTTTACCCTGCAGTAGCGTATTTTGTGCTCTAGTGTCCTTTTATACGAACAAGATCTCACAACGCCATCTATTTTATGCACAAAATAAACAAAACAATCTGACACTAGCTTTGCCACTTATCAAAGCGATAATGCCAACAATAAAACAGTGACAGCGCCGTGTAATAAAACATAATTTCGTTTTAGAAAATTTAATTTCCACAAACCTTGGAGCGAGCGGTAGTATCAACAAACGAAATGGATAAAGTTTTATAAGAGCTTTAATGCAATCATAGCGTCGAGTTGGCAACTTGCAACGAATTTAAGTGGTAAAGTGGCTACAGTTTTAACTATTGTGCTGTACATACTTAATTAATCTTTTGTGGATTACAAATTAACGATCGTTTGTTTGATGTGGGTGTTCGATATGTGCCGTGAGCAGCTACTCGTGTACACATAGGTACACTTAATTGGTCAGTTTAGGCTTTGTGTGCTTGCCACCTTTGGGTACAACGTCACGGTGGCATCAAAGAGCAGCGTATCTGCATTGTGCAATCAAAGTTAAGGTGGTGCTAGTATACGAGCAATTTTATTAGTATGGCCTTAAAAAGTGCAACTTATTCCCACCAGAAAATATCTGAGAATATTGTACATTTATTTTGGCAAGATTACACATAAAATCGCAAGATCGGCCATCTCTCTCCTCATCCAGCAGTGGACGTCTTCCGGCTGACTTGATGATGACACATAATTATGTTAATTGTTGACGGCAGCTACCATAATTGTCTTTTATTTTAATGACCGTGGCGCATCTGCGGCAAAAAATTCTGACCATTGAACTCATCGAAATAACCAATATTTCACGGTGCATGCGTCACTAGGTCCAATTCAAATAGCCAATATGAATTTAAATTGAAATTAAGTCCGACGAAAGAGGCGATTAAAAATTTTAAATTTGCTCGATGCCCGCCGGCAGCAAATATTCGGTGGGCACGGTGGTTAATGACGGTTTGAGCCGTTTGCAAGCTTTTACATTTAAAGGTCCGTCTTATTTTATTTAAAAAGTTATTGTATTGTTTGTTTGTTTTCAATATTAAAAATGGGTATTATTAGCTACATAGGCTTATATCCATACTTACTTCCCATCTAGGCTTTGTGTGCTTACCATCTTCGGCCACATCATCACTTACCATGGTGAGATTGTGGTCAAACACAAGCCTATCCAGAATAAAAAAAAAAAAAACTTAATATACATATTATAAATGCGAAAATGTGTCTGTCTGTCTGTTACCTCTTCGCGCTTAAACTGCTGAACAGATTTAGATGAAATTTGGTATATAGATAGATGGAACCTTGGAGAAGGACATAGGATACTTTTTATCATGGGAAAAGATAAGATCATTTACGTATTTATGAAGACTAAACAGGTGGTCAGAAGACATCACGATTGCATCGACCGAAAAGGGATCGGGAGAAAGTGGAAAGGTATGCTCAGGGTGTGCAAAAAAGGGTTGATTTGCTAGAAATACCTGATACGAATAACCCCTAAGGATAAGGAACGTAAAAAACGTTACAGACAGTTACACTCTGTTACGTTTAATGAAACTTGGGAATTAAATTTACTCGAGTACAATGTTTTTTAATAAAATCTCCCGTGTATAGCTTCCAATGGGGGAATATTTTTCAAATTGAATTAAAATTCTGTCAATTTATACACGGCGTGTAAACTTTTCGACAAAGCCTCAGAATAAACTCTCACCCAAACTCCGCACGGAGTTAAGAGTAATTTTATTTTTCCATAATTGATTGACTTATTGAATAGGGTGTAAGTTTGTATGGAGACAAGGTACTGGCACGACAAGGTAAGGAATATAGCTCAATATTATTTTACTTTACAGAATGTTACTGCAGTTTTATAGGTGAGAAACTTAATTAAATTAATTACTGAAACTAAATTAAATACCTACCTAATTAAACTAAATTAAATTAAGTACCTACCTAATTAAACTAAATTAAATTAAATACCTACCTAATTAAACTAAATTAAATTAAGTACCTACCTAATTAAACTAAATTAAATTAAATACCTACCTAATTAAACTAAATTAAATTAAGTACCTACCTAATTAAACTAAATTATTCATGTTTTCAAATCAAAACCACAAACCTTTTTTTACTATTTAAATATTAAAAAATAAGCGAACGAAGTCGCGAGCAAAAGCTAGTTATAATAACAAACAAACTACATCATTACTAGTAGCCCCCGCGGTTACACCTGCGATTCCGAGGGATCTTAACTTTTCCGGGGATAATAAGTATCCTATGTCCTTCTCCAAGAATCCATATATCCTAATACTAAAATTCATAAAAATTGGTTCAGCCGTTTAGGTGTGAAAAGGTAACAGACAGCCTTTTAAAGACAGAGTTTCTTTCGCATTATAATATCGGCATGGATAAGGTAAAGTGGTCTGACATTCTGACTACATAATTACTGCGAAGCGAAATAGCACAAAACCATATTTAGCAAGGCTTGCACAAATTCAAATCGATCATAGCAGTGTCGTTAGGTATCTGTGGAAAGCATTAATGGCTATGATTAGTAGTTGATTCTCAACTGTTTGAACTATGTATTGATTTTGAAGATTGCTAACTTATGATTGTTTAGTTTAGAAATTAGTAAGTACCTGATTTGTGGAGATAGGATTAATTATTGAAATACTAGCTTTCCGCCCCGCGGTTTCACCCGCGTTACCGAGGGATCTTATCCTTTCCCGGGATAAAAAGTATTTTATATGTTATTCCAGTATATGATCTACATGTGTGCCAAGTTTCATTAAAATCCATACAGTAGTTTCTGCGTGAAAGAGTAACAAACATCTACACATCTTCGCACACATCCAAACATACTTTCGCATTTATAATATTAAGTGGGATCACTGAAACAATAACGGCTGAAATGAGCTGTAAGTATTTTTTTTTTATCCACCCTGCTATAATTTATAAATACTAAACTTTAAAATCTATTTTAATCAAAGGGCCATTATTGTCATTTTATTGTATGATAGCGAAACTGAAATGTTCGTCCGAAAAAAGTTATATCGACCCTAGAAATGTTTTCTGTTAAATAATGGCCATAGATACCTCTTTTATACAGTAATATGAGTAATAATAATAATAATAAAGCTTTATTTAATTCCATACAAAATAGTTACATTAATATAGGATACAATAAAATTATAAATGAATTAATTACAAATATATTATATAGATTAAATTAAACAATTCATCATTATTTGTTATGATGTATGGACCCCCTTCGGGTAAAAGCCTCCTCCAAAGAATTCCACTTCTTTCTATCCTTGGCTGTATCTAGCCACATTTGACCGGCCACTGCCGCAATTTCGTCTTGCCATCTAGCGCATGGCCGACCTCTCGCCCTAGTTCCTCGTGGGCCAGGCCACTTTACTACTTTTTGGGTCCATCTATCGTCGTTGTATCTGGCTAAATGGCCAGCCCATTTCCATTTTCTTTGTAGCGAGAATGTTAGTGCATCGGTTATTTTGGTTTTCTTACGGATGACCACATTTCTCACCCTGTCTTTCAACTTTATTCCTAGGCAACTTCTTTCCATTCGTCTTTGAGTAGTTTGGATTTTGCTTCTAGTTTTGAGATCGAACGTCCAGGTTTGACAGCCATAGGTGAGGCATGGTAGGATTTCTCAGAAATCAGAAATCAGAAATATGAGTAATACAACAATATAAAACTTTGATTGCTTGTATCGTGCGAATCTTCTTATTATTTTTTATACCTAATTAATTATAATACTATTTTTATTTTACGACGTTGCAATATTGATATAGGCAATAATAATGTAACCAAATTCAAACGACTGGTTAACTATTCCTGTCTTTTCACCACTAGACAGCAAACGGAGTTCCAAAATAACAATCGCGTTAATAATTTAAGCACTGCCATTCAATTGTCTCATTTGAATCGCAGATCCGACCTCGAGATAAGCTATTTTATTGAAAATGTTTAGTAGATTTATTTTAAACATGACAGATTTTTATGACTAACGAAAATTTTACTACCTACCAGTTATATACGTATACATGTGGGACAAATAATATAATTATTTCAGATTTATATGACTGACACTAGCTGTCCCCCGCGGTTTCACCCGCGTTCCCGAGGGATCTTATCGTTTACTGGGATTAAAAGTAACCTATGTGCTATTCCAGACTATAAACTATATCTGTGCCAAATTTAATCCAGATCCGTTCAGCCGTTTTGGCGAAAATGAGTAACAAACATCCATCAATCCTAACTATCACATTTATAATATTAGTGGGATATTATTTTTATAATCTCTAAATTCTTAATCCATCCAAAATAGTAAGCATCAAAATGTCATCTCTCTTTAGATTCATCAGTCAAAAGCCCCGCTGACTCGTCAACAACAGTCATTCACACAATTGCATAACAGCGATGGCCAAATACAAAATCCTATTTTATTCACTCGTCGAGTCGGAAGCCTCCTAAAGAAGTCCTTCCATTTCTAAATCACAATAAATTAAGGGCCCTTTTACTCGAGGAAGGATCTGCCTTTAGTTTATTTCTCGGAAAATCTCGATTTCGAACCGAATGTCGAGTGTTTAGGTCGGTACTTCAGTGAATTACCCAATTTACTTGGAGAAATTTCAATATAGCACAAACATTCCCTTAAAAGGCATAGCCGCCTATTTTGCTTGTATTTTCAAATTGGAATTTGTGGTGGGTGTAATTTGTTTTGTATTAGTTATACAATTAATTGCCTTCATTCTACATTCATAACTAATAAAGTTTATATCAATTCATAATCAATACCTTTAACCTTCTTAAATGCGCTTGTAAACTGTATAATGCTTTATGTCAAAATAGATTGTTTTAACAATTATATTTTAACTACTGATTTATGCACCGCAGTTCCACCCGGACTCCCAGGAACATTTTTTTTTTTCTAAAAAGTCTATCGTTGTTGTTGACGATCCCAAACTCACCAGCGGTTTAGAAACTCTCAGCATTCGGAGATATACAAGCTCTCTCTCTGTTTTTTCGTTTATTTAATGCTCTCAAGCACTTTTGATCTGGTGCCAACATCATCTTTCTACCATCGCACTGCTCGCTGGCAATGTGGAACTCACCTCATTCTCTCGTCCGTCCACATAACGATTCATTTGGACGTTCCTACTATGGACTGAAGCATTGAGTTCTTTCAAGGGGGCGTAAAAAGAGGTCTTCAAGGTCAGCAGCACATCGGCAATCTCTGAAGTGAAATGTCTATAGGCGGCGGTGACCACTTACCATCAATCTTACGTAAAATTAGAATGTTATGTTTTTAGGGTTCCATTTCAAAACGTACTTATATTAAAAATGGCTCCATAACACTGCATTAAAATCTATTATACCTACGACTACACTCGTTCTTGTTCCAACACGTTGTTACACAAAAAATCGATAAAGTCCCTGTAGATCTAATTACCTCACGTCTGATGGCATAGGAAGCCATTGCTCTAGTTATAAGGAGCGTCAAAATGAATTATGTCTCTTCATTAAGCCAAAGTGCTGTCTTAAAGTGTCTAAAAAGATTCCATTATATCAAGGGAAATAGCCGCCGCCTCATTTATTAAGCTTGTCTACAGAACCTACAGTTTTCTTTTATCTAATTTATCTGTGAGCAGATTTGTTTTGCTTGATTGCAGAATGTTCAGTTCGGGATTTAAAGTTTGGGAAAGTTGTGTATAAATTTGATATCATTTTATATTCAATGACTTATTTAGGAATGTTTTTTTATGTAGGCACATAATATATATTTTTTATAGTAATTTTGTAATGATTTATCATTTGTGCCTTTGAGCGACATCGGGCTTATTGTTTATAAGTAAATCACCTATAAGATTAAACTACAAAGATGCCTTGTTTGATTAACTTGAGCAACAGATTGAGCAACAAACTTTTTTTATTTCGTGGTCCTTTGATTGACATGGACCTTTATATTTTTAGAATATGTAGGTACACATTTTAAGTTAAAAATTTAATAAGCGAGCAAAAAGCAATATGTAGGGGAGGTGCCCTAACAATTCAATTTAATTTATAACTTGGTAAGCGTTGTAAATATGTATGTAGAAGGAGAGAGAGGTTACTTTATTAAATCAGACACGAAAACTAAATTTATTAGTTTTAGTCTAAAGCAATTCACACTTTGATATTATAATTTAGATGAGTAAACAACTTTGTTTAGGTTGACTTTGTGTCGTTCTATTGTCTCGCCGTCTGTCGGGCAACTCGGGCATTACCGCAGCGATTCAGTTGCGGTTTCACTACGATTTACTGAAACTTGACAGTTGGGCGATAGCATCAGATACATTTATTTTTATGTGTTAAAATGGAATTAAACTATATCTTTAGAGTTCCGTACCCAAAGGGTAAAAACGGAAACTCTATTACTAAGACTCTAATGTCCGTCTGTCTGTATGTCTGTCACCAGGCTGTATCTCACGAATCGCGATAGCTAGACAGTTGAAATTTTCACAGATGATGAATTTCTGTTGCCGCTATAACAACAAATAATAAAAACAGAATAAAATAATTAAAAAAACTGCAAAATTTGTAAGGAATCCTCGGTGAGCGAGTCCGACTCGCACTTGATCGGTTTTTTAGAACATTGTCTGTCTGAAAATACCTAGTTAGATGAAGTACAAAAAATGTAATAATTTTTTTACAAAAATTTTATTCTCTTGTTTTTGTGAAGAAACTATTTTGGCAATCCTTGATCTCAGTTAATGGAAAAATCTTATTCAGTAACTAAAGTATTTCAGATGGTCAACTGTAGCGATCAATAAAAATATAGATAGACAAACAGATAGTTTTCATGTTTTCAGTAAGAACTGACGTAGAATCAATGCTGAGGTAATTAATTACGGGTCAGTGATTCATAGATAAACTCACTCACTACATAGATACAATTAAACAAAGACTGATTAAGAGAGTTTATTATTGAATGTACAACGTATTTGTCTTATTCAGTATCTCTATTTAATATAACAGTTCAAGAAGGTAGGTTACATTTACCTAGTAAAACATAATGCATGTTCATAAGTTATTCGGAGGACAAATCTTGTGTATGTTTCGAAGAAAGTAACGTTACTTACTTGAGGCATTTTGGTTGTAAATAACTAGTAGGTAATTAATTACTTGGCATATCTTGTTCGAGACTTCTCTAGTGCTACCTTGAATCATGAAAGAACAGTTTCTTCTATATTTTTGTCCAAAAATCGTTGCTAAAAAAAGTTAAGATTTTTGTTGCTGACGATTCTCCATTAAATCTACATTTATGTATTATTTGATCATGTCAACTCAGAAAATACTTTCTATATAATTATGTACCCGATTTAGTGTATGTAAAGTATCAAAATCATTCTAAAATAGGTGGCACGGTATTAATGCTTTTATAAGGAAACATAGGTGCACTTAACCGCCTTTTCCTATACATTCAAATATGTAGCGTTTATATTCAGATGGGTACTTAATATAATAACTTCATACTTGTACAAAATCTCCTTTTGAGTACACAATTCAAGGAAAATGATATTTTACGACATATTCGACATCGAGTTACATACGCAAAGGCTCACAACTTCAATTTATTGCCCATAGTCATACATCAGGCGTTTACATTTACTTTATTCTGTACCCATCTCGGAATGATAAAAGTCGTAACTTTGCTTTTTACGACTCGAGTTAGATGGCAAAAAACGCAGTTCTATGTCCTTGTTTAAGGGACTCGTAAAGTGCTTACCTTAATGAGCTTTTAGATAACGCTCTGATAAGAAACGCCCTAAGAGCATAAAAATGGGTTCACATTTAATTTTTCGATCTCGTTTTTAAGTTTTTTTGCAAAGATATCGAATAAAATGTTAATTAAAAAGTGTTCTTTTTTATCGCCCATAAAAATATGATTACTAAGTAAGAGGCCTTTAAGGTTTTTTGATATTTTAAGTAATACATATCTAGGTAAATCATATTGTTATGTAAGTATGTAGTTAGGTAATATTTATTTTATTTTTAAAACGTTTTGAATAATTTATGTACCCTTATTTGGTCCTTCCTTAATATACCTACTCACAATTTTAATGAGAGATAGACACTTTACCTTTATTCATCAAAATACCTTAGTTAATACGATTCAGATTCAACCCTCAATTTGAGTGTGTTCTCTCAAGCAGAACTTACAAATAAGTAGGTAAGTAATACAAGCTTTATGGTCCATGTACAGTCCGCCCCACTTTTTGTATACCCCCGGCAACACCCTGAGCCGAGGTTCGTGCCCAACCTGGGGCGCCCTCAGAGGCTAGTCATCTAATTTTAACACCCAGTTGAGAGCACCCTAAGAGCTCACCGAACAGTCCGCGTAAAGGTGTCGTGGTCTGGTTTACTTAATAATATTCTTGTCATATAAAATGAAACAAAGATTGAGGCTGTACCTACATAATATTGTTGCCCAGCAGTTTAGGCTGTACATAATATTCTTGCCCAGCAGTTTAGGCTGCACATAATAATGTTGATAGGTCAGTCGGTCAGGACAGGAATTTGAATATACATATTGTGCAGATTTATTTTGTAGCTTGAAGTGTAACTTGAGCCTACAGAAATTCCCTACTGAACAATGTGTCCCAGAAACAGTGGTTGGAACGCATGGAACAATAAAACACGTTTTCTTTACAAAATCTTGTCATAACGCACTTAAATTGATATAGCATGCACATCAAGCAAAATTTTGGATATGCTAGTTAAATATGAGTAGAACTGTATTAGGAAATATATAACTCTGAAAGTCAATACTGAATCCAAAACACACTACCGCAAAAAATATTGATGAAGTCTCAAACCATCCTATAACATCCAAATAATTATATCCATAATAATATTGGGAAAGGAGTTTGTTTCCGTTAATATTTAATTAAAAAAGCAAAAGCTTTTGATCTACCTTTTAGTAATTACAGCAATGTTTGAATTTAATTTCAATATCCCACGTATTTCGGTTCAGCAATTTCCTATCTCGTTGGTTTCCTACCTTCAAACTCAATTAATCAATTTTAGCCTAGCGTGTTAAAAGTTTCACATGGATATCTACCTATTGGGTAAAGAGGGAACGAGTTGAATAAACTGCTTAGTGACTATTTTAGTTTGGTATTAAAATAAGTATGTATGTAAATGATTGAGGATATACGGATGTCTTTAAAGAAAAATATTTCTTGCGTTCGCCATTGAACCATTGAGGCTAAGTATGAAATTATGAAAATAATCCTAATTCAAATGCAAATCGAAATCTATAATTTTGATAAAACTTCGCATAATTTTAATTAGTGTTTGTTTGACTCTTCAACGTCCAGAGGCCTTATCCAAGATATCTAGTTTTTCCTTCAAGTTTTCCAATTTCACAGAATACGCGTCCAGAATTCGACTCGATATGTATATTCTAGTGGCTCCATGCTCGGACGAAGTTGGTCAGACTCCAACCGTTCATGCAGAAACTTTGCAACAAGCACGTAAAATCTGGCTTTGGGTTGAAGCTTAAGGGATTCTTGTAGGTGCTTGTGTTATGTTGCTAATAGGCGGTATCAATTTGAATCTTCCGACAGGCGTGTTTAAACGTCTTACATTACTCCGTCCGGTAACCTTAATATCGCTTACCCCTAACTTTAACAGCCAATTATTTCTCTACTATGAAATCCTCGTTAATTATGACTTGACTACCATTTCCTAAGAACTAAGCCCCAAGCGATAGCTGACATTGAATAATTAATCACATAACAGAGGTAGGCATTGGTATTAAACTTCTAGAATTTCACTTGGTCGTAGTTTTCGTGTAATATAACATTAAATTCGAACTTTACAGATATACCGTACGTATGTAAGTACTTACTATACCTGGGATGTTTGAATTTAATGAAGTTATGTTATGTAATCCCTTGCCCAGCCGTACTTATAATGAATGTCGTTGTAAATATGTAGGTAGGTACTTACTTGAAGCAAAAATTGTATATTTTGTCTACATTAATTGTTATATGTTTGGAGACATTAGGTTTTATTCTATTTTCGGGAAGCCATATATCCCATAAATCTATAATGCAGTCCATATACTTTGGCATTCCATTTTCAATTCAATAGTCTGGCGATAGATTGAATAATAGGCTTATGACGCGGAACGGGTATATTTCGAATTCGTGAATTGTTAAACATTTTGCAGATTGACTCACAAATTATTGCATATTTTGAAATATATTTTGCGAGCTATATTTCATAAATGATGTGAATTATTTCAACGCTATTATAATTTCATTCTCTACAATATTCATTTCTTCTTTATATGGTATTCATGTCCATAAAATATACAATTTAAAATGCAAAAATTATTATAAACATTACTAGTTTTCTGCCCCGCGGTTTCACTCGCGTTCTCGAGGGATCTTATCTTTTCTCGGAATAAAAATCATATGTTTTATTACAAGATATGACCTACCTCTGTGCCAAGTTTTATAAAAATCCGTTTAGCCGTTTTTGCGTGATTAAGCAACAAACTTGCAAACATGCGACCCTTTACATTTATCATATTAGTAGGATTGAGCAGGATCAGACGATATTATGTAAGATTATTGTTTATTTAATATCCTACATTTTATTGTAATATCTGTGTAATGTAATAAAAATTAACACAATTAGGTTTAACATTTTCACACAAGATTCACAAGAGATTATTCAGTTTTATGAGAAACAATAAATTACCTAATGTCATCCGACGGCATCTTCACCTACCTAAATACCAATTTCTTACATAACGCTACCTTAATTTGACAGTTGACGTGATACCTTTAACCTTTGCTAGACATAATGTTACGATTCTGTATGAATATTTGAAAGGTGCGTATGACAACGCCGCAGCTCCGCCATTTTGTGAGGGGTCATTTTGTGTAAAGGTCGAATTACAGTAGCCAAGTTGCGGCTGACCGATCAAACAAGAATGTCGTGAACAAACTTTTTAATTTGCATGTAAAGTGTTACGTGCATCGTAAATGCTACTGACAGAAAGGTTTAATGGATAAGTAATAGAAGAGAACTTTAAGTTGGCATCAACTTATTGTCGTATCCTACTAGTCGTTCCTACTAATATTATAAATTTACAAGTATGTTTGGATGTGTGTGAAGATGTATGTGAATATGTTTGTTACTGTTTCACGCAAAAACGGCTAACCAGATTTTGATGAAACTTGGCACACAGGTAGTTCATATCCTGGAATAAAAGATAGGACACTTTTTATCCCGGGAAAATATAAAATCTCCCGGGAACGAGAGTGGAACCACGGGGCGGAAAATTAGTCAAATATAAAATCAAGTTATTACACTACAATGTGCTTATTATTAGGATAAGGTTATATTTCGAAGTATCATAATAATAGATATTGTGTATTTGTCTTAATTTAAATGGAAACAAATGTTATCAACAGAAAAGATAAACTCAAAAGATACATTACCACGTTTAAAAATCCTTTCACCTATAAAAAGCTACATTATAAGCGAACATGGGATTGATTTTTAAATTTCAATGTTCTCATGAAGGCAGGTAAAACTGCGGTCAGAAAGCTAGTATATAATATAAGTAGGTAATAACACAACTGTAACCACCCATGAAAAAAAACTGGTCAAGTGCGAGTCGGACTCACGCACCGAGGGTTCCGTAATAGAGTCTCAAGGATTTTTTTCTATTTTTATTTTTCATACGACAGACGGACAAGAGAGTGATCTTATAAGGTTTCCTTTTTTACCTTTTAAGGTACCTACGGAACAGTAATTATATAGTATGACTGTTTATTGACGTCAAAAATTGCTGCAAGATTGTTTCAATATTATGATAATGCTAAAGGAACCCGGACGAATAAAGCTTCGTGGAATGATAGAATCAGCAATGAGAATATAAAATAAAATAATTTAGTTAAATAAATCGCTTTCCGCTCTCCATAAGCCGCAGCCCCACTATTACCACTCGGCGTATTCCCGGCGGAAACGTGGTATCTAGGAGAGGCGTCCCATTTTCCTTGTCAGTTATTATGATTTTGTGCCCCACCTTAGATAACAGAGAGCAGGAAAATGCGTTTAATTATTAATTTGTGATTCCTGCTTTACTCCAAGTTCTTGCGATTTGAAATATAAAGCACAAGATAAAGGAACGTTTGCAAAATATTTTTTGGTCCTAGTGTCTTCTAGTTAGCGAATACCTACTGTTAATTATTTTTATAATAAGAAACATAGTTGTTGCGTTAAAAATAGGTTATTATAATAAGTTATTTAAACGTCCTCATAAAGAAATGAATTAAAAGAGGGAAACGTCTTTTTTATTTCCTGAACACTTCCAAGGGAACAGGTCACATCAATAAAATGAAAACAATTTATCATGTCCTCTTGAATTCTTTATGAGTTTCCGTGGATAACTTTAACGTTTTCGGTATTTTTCATAAATAATGTAACGTGTAGGTGCATGTATTTAATTTATTTAAAACATTTGAAGCGGTTGTGCCGAAGCTGTCGAAGTCCGAAACATATGGTGATCTACATTAATGCAAGCTTGAAAGCTGCCATTATTAAATAAAATATTAGGCTTCTGCATTTGGATTAAAAATTGAGTAAGGCTATTGAAAATTCGAAGATTTTTCCAGTTTTAAATTCATAAGTAATACATATTCATAGAAAATATACAGGGTCTCAGGTAAGTAGTACGTCAAACTTTAAAGGGAGATAGGTGGGCAAGTCACCTACCAAATATACAAAAATGACCTTAGTAAAAGTTTCACTATTTTCGAGATATTTCAGCTCTAAAATTAAAAAATCAATCTACATAAAAATCTTAAATATCGAAATATCCCAACCACCCGCCCCACCTATCTCCCCCTTATGTTAGTCGTACAACTTACCGGACATCCTGTATAATAAGTGAAAAATAAAAAGGACAATGAATAAAATCACCAAATCTTTATGCCAAAAAAATACCTTTATCTGAATACTCACTTACTTGTGAAACCCATACGTTGGGTACTTTTACTCAAAAATACGGGGCCTAGAATTAAACTACGTTCTTAGCTTATACCTATTTAGTAATCTGTGCTTATACTAAATTCTCATTTAAAGATCCCACGTCGAGCACTTGAGCTGACCGCAGGGTTTACTGTGACAACTGTTCTGGGCACATCATTGTGGTTTTTTGTAAAACTACTTAGAATATTTCATCTAGGAAACAAATAGGTTTTTATTTTTATTATACCGTTTAATTACTTGAATCGCGATTCTAGGAATCCTTTTTTTGTAAGTAGTTTTGGGACAGTTGTACAAAATAACTTCTTTATTTTGTAACGGGTTGTACGCACGGTCTTTTGAGACTACTGTAAAGTAAAAAAATTAGATTCAGATCCCTATTCGCGAGGGGCGCAGATATTGGATTTTGGTTCAGTTTTAATTTGATTTTATGCTAATATTAATGTTAATCATTTTGTTAAGTAATAAATAGCTATCAAAAATATTTTTTTGAAAAAGAAATACATGCATTGTATAGACAACAATGCATAATTCCGTGAGACAAATTCGGCACTAATTAAAAGCTATTGTGCCACTTTTATTCAACCAAACACACAAATTGCATAAAATGCGGTCACTGTTTCATTTCACTGTTCACTACAAACAGTTATTATATTTTAGATTGAAGGATTAATAAAATTGGACAAGTCGGGATTTGATTTGAATTCGACTCGATAAACTGGCAAGGGCCATATGAAAGGCTGCCAGTTATCAAAATCACTATAATACAAGTACATTGTGCGGCTTCAGATTTAATATAAAACACATTTTTTAATGACGATATAAACTTATTGTAGGTAAAGGTTATTATTATTATTTCTTGTAATACATCAGCACCATCTTTAGGTATAAGGTTAGATTGCATGAGAGAGAACCATATTCAAAACTCATATTTATGACTAGATGTCCCCTGCGGTTTTACTCGTATTCCCAAGGGAACACTTTAGGAGTTGAACATTTAAAAATCCTTTCTTAGCGGATACCTACTCCCTATAAGGAATCTACCTGCTCAATTTCAAGTTTATAGCATTTATACTTTCTGAGATTTTGTGATTAATCTGTTAGTAAGTGGTTCTTGGCTTTAGATTATCGAAACAATCTTAGCAACTCGTTGATAATAGTACTAATATGAACCACACCACCAGCACCACTTCTGCTTTGTCTTGTCTATGCCCAAACTGGTGGTAACTTCTTTATTTTAATACAAACCAAGTTGTTATGTATTTGTAAAGAAATATTGTTCACGATAAATCACAGAGGTTACACAACAAAACTAATTACTAAATCTTACTAAGAGAGATACAAGGAAGAAGAGAGAGTCAGAGCATTTTTGGAACGAAGTTCCTTATCGTGCGTTGTGAATTGTGAAAGGGGGCTAGACGGAAAAAAATCTCACGAAAATCACTTTAATGTCGGTTAATTTATGTGTCGGTGACAAAAGTCACCGACCGCTGTGCGGCGTGCGGATGTTTCTCTGTCTGTCTGTCTCTCTCTCTCTCTCTCTCTTATAGAAAGCAAGCCAGATATTTTCATTTCTATTTATATAATATATATATATATAGAAATGTTTTTTTTTAATTATTATATATATACTCTCTCGACTTATATAACTTCGTTCCATCCGGGTGTCCCTTGACACCTCTCAAGTTTTTTTTAAAGGTACATAAATAGGGCCTTAGTATTATACATCTCCAAATACATTGGACTACAAGCATAACACAATTTACCTACCGATTAAATACGTTTGGATTCGATGTTTAAGTTTGAATTTGATCCAGGGACACAGTACTCCATAGTAATATTATAAAATAAATGCGAAAGTAACTTTGTCTGTCTGTCTGTTTGCCTAATCCGCTAAACCGTTTTTAGGGTTCCGTACCGCTTTAACAACAAATACTGAAAACAAAATAAAATAAATATATAAGGGGGGCTCCCATACAACAAACGCTATTTTTTTGCCCTTTTCTGCTCGATATCAATAATGGCAACATGCAGGCACTTGAAATATTCACAAAATACTCAGTTCTATTTTTACTTTAATAATAAGTAATAAAATAAAATAAATATTTAAGGGGGGCTCCCATAGGTGATTTTTTTGCCGTTTTTACGGAACCCTTCGTGCGCGAGTCCGACTCGCACTTGGCCGGCTTTTTATTTTGGTAAAGAGATAGATGTGACCTTTGAGAAGATCCTTCGGGAACGCGGCTGAAACCGCGGGGGACAGTTAGCAGCCTATATTTTTTTAGGTAGGTAATCCATTCAGAGCATAAGGAGGTCGGTAGGCTGATAAAAATCAATTTGTATTACTGTAGCTCGACATTACCGGGCATTATGTAGGAAGAGGAGTTATATAAAATGGTTTTGACTTTAATAACCAGTACATTGTATTATTGAATCCAATAATACATTTTGAAATGAAAACACGAATAAATCATTTCAAAACTTTAACAAAATCAGAGCTAGCGAAAGCATTAGCAAACAGAAATAACCCCTAACTCTTTAGCTCGGTCAGATCCAGCTCCAGTAAATTCGGTAATAAAGTGCGATAGATAAAGTTTCAAGCCACATAATCTCTTTACTTCTACGACAATTTGTTCCTAAGTATAAATTAGGAAAAGGTTATTTCAAAGTGGACTTTCCACACCTGTCCCAAATCTAGCCTATAAAAAGTTCGGCTTAAGCCCCTATTAAAAAGGCCCGTGCACTCAACCGCCTCTATTTTTAAAGTTATCCCTTAAATACTTGTACGTGTACTTTTCTTTTTGACTCTTTTATGAATTTTTCTATTTATACAAAGTCGACATAACAAAAAGTGAGTGAAAAAGAGATAAATGCACGATAACGTCTAACGAAAACGACGCGGACGTACTCGCGGGCTAAAGCTAGTTATTACATAAATCAAAGCATGTGCTCTTCCAGAAAATGTTTTCCAGTTATTTCAATTTCAAAGTCGTTACTGTCTTGTAACAAAACATAAAGGAAATATTTATGGCCTATTCATTTTCTGTTATAAGATAATGAATTGGTTTTGTTTTTTAACTGTAATTTAATTTTGTGTTTACAACATTAAATTAGAATTTACTTAAGTAAATTAATTTTACAGATATATAAAAAAAGTACCTTCAAATAACCAAAAATACTTACCGTACATTACCTTTCATAATATCCCTTTGTTCAAAGGTTAAACGTGAAGGTGCCCAACGTGGGCCCTTCGAAGAAGCAGCTAAATGACTTTCAGTGGCAATGAGACAATTGGCCCTTGATTTAAAGGGTCGATTTCGATAACCGACGGTGAACAATAATGGAGACCTTTTGGTAGAGTAAGTAATGGAATCAGAGGCAGAGAAAGATAGATAAAATATTTGTACCTAGTTTTTTAAATGAAATAGACTTTTATAAATTTAAACTTTCCTTTTAGAAAAATCGAATACGTAATAAGTAATATTTCGGAAAGCTATATCTAATGAAAATGTACCTCAAATTTTTCTACCATCATTGTTTTGTTTCAGTGTAAATTCAAAATTTAATTTGTTTTGTTACAGTTAAGTAATAAAATTAAGCAACTGCTATGATTTATGAACGCTGTACCTGCGAAACATATTCGGTTGGCAAAATTTTTAATTACTCCTTTACCGAGACAAAAGTCCATAAATTGGCGGAGTGGCACTGGAAACTTTTCTTTACGGACACCGTAATAAAATTTCATAACCAACTCGAATATAATGCGATTGCGTTCTGAATAATTTATCTGTATTATTCATTGCTCTAGAACCCTTTCGAATAAGCGCGAACTTCCACCAAAAGTTTTATTGTTTACACCGTTCTTTGTGAACTTGGCACAATTGTTTCTTTATTCTATTCACTCTTCAACTATCCCCATCTTTTCTTTCACTCTTACGTATTATTGCTTACTCGGAAGCTGCTTCTTTTCTACCCTTCATTGGATTGATATTGGCCTGTTTAGGAAATTGGCTCGTAGGTATCTTATATTTTTCAGAAGCAAAATGTGATGCGAAAAATAGGAGTCAGCTAGTCATTGGCAACATTAATTACCGTTTAAAATAACCGTCAAATAGAAATCTATTATTTTTCTACATTATACGTGGGTATGTAGGTATTCCTTGGGAGCTAAAGACGAAAAATATCTAAACTTCGATATAAATAAAAATGATTTTATTTGTTGGTCTTCTATGG
Source organism: Ochropacha duplaris (assembly GCA_951361185.1). Taxonomy (NCBI): domain Eukaryota; kingdom Metazoa; phylum Arthropoda; class Insecta; order Lepidoptera; family Drepanidae; genus Ochropacha; species Ochropacha duplaris. The sequence continues at coordinate 3,806,180 of OX592703.1, forward strand.
GTTCCTAAACCATTATATCTGATTGTGATGAAACTTTGGTGAGATGTTCGATTTACGGCTAATGTCCCAAAAAATAAAAAAAAATTACTAAACACTTTTTTCTTTACGAGGCATTGCAACGCATACCGGGGACGGCTACTAATAAATATACGGCTAAGGGGATGTCTATAATATTATATGCAAAGTAGCCACTAATATGCTTGAACGAAACACGCCGTGCGTGAATTTGAATGGCATTCCGCTTATTTTTACTGAATAAGTACATATTATTAATATGAAATGTTTTCATTCATAGCGGTGTGATGAATGAAGCCTGTATGACTATATTGTACCCATATAGAATGACAAACTTCCACCCCCCTTCTCCTCTTAAAGGGTGATTTCTGGAGTAAAAGCTATCCTAGGTTTTTTCCGGGTCTCAAACTATCCTTATACCAAATTTCATCTAAATCGGTTCGGCGGTTTAAGCGTTTCACACTTTCGCATTTATAATATTAGTATGGAATAGTATGGACTAGTATGGATTAGTATGGATGATGTAAATGAATTCTTGTAATTAATGACTTCCTTATCATTTGCGCACACACCCATAGTTCAATTGATATCACGTTACAAAGCGTACAATATATTAATCTAGTATCAATCTAGGGTTTCCTGCCATATCGGTGTACAATGTCGACAGATACACAAGTGTGTATACACATTCGCTGTCAGCAAATAGGTTTAGGTTCGTTGTATGCTAATACATTTATTAATGTGTCGTAACCAAAGAGATTTAAAGATAGATACAATAGAGCGGCTATCAGAAGAAAAGTCATAGAAAAACAGTGATGCCATCTATCTTTGAATAAACTAGACTAGACTGAGCGACTTTTGTCCACTAGGACATAAATATCGGATTACGGTTTTGTTCGCAATGTGTCCTGTATTACTTATACTAATATAAGTATAAGTTTAAAGTCTTTGGTCGTAACTAAATTAACTTGGTCATTTTTTTATCGAAGACTTGGCTGCTTATGTTTAGCGTTGACGATTGTCACTTAACCACATGATTGGTCGCAGAGTTATTATAATCGTTCTTCTTCTTGTCCTTATTCTACGTTAGGTGGGGTCATTTTGTTTTCTCTTCCACTGGGCTCTATTACTAGTCGTCTCTTTACATTTTATCAATATTTATTATAGCTAAAAAAACCGTTTGTTAATTGGAGGTTTTGAAAGTCAAAGTCTCATATACTTTAATTACTATTTCAAAGTACATGTCAATAGTAAGCTCAATTAATTGTACATCGTCAAAAAAAGGAATTTAAGTCTCTTTAAATGGTAGGCGTTAAATAAAATTGCCATACAAATTCAGTTTTAAAAATAATAAAAATTACACGCATAAAGTGAACGACAGCCGATAACAAATTCATTGGGATCGTTTTATCGGCACACTAAACCGACACTTTGATTGTTTATTTTCATATTTATGATTCCGTATCTATAGTAGTTTTATTTTTGCTGCAATATATTTTTGATAACGTCTGCTGTAGAAGAAGTAATAATAAGTATATAAGCTAGCAAACTCACGAAAAGGTAACTGAAAAATATAAACATTTTTCATAGAAGTCATTCACTCTAGTTTGAACCATTTGTACGGTTTGCTACTGTTCAACTTTAGAGTTTTGTTTTTGCTATCAGTAGTCAAATTTAAATTTATTACCTAAATACTTTTTGTAGGTTTATAAAATTACCTACATTGTTTGTAATATTGAAAAATTATTTACGGGAACAAAATTAATTTTGCTCCTGATTCACCTCTTAAGGTGAAACAATAGGGATGGTGACTGACATATCAAATGAGCTTCTTTTTATTAAATGTCAAAACGATGATTTATAAGTTTTGTATTAAATATATACTTGTGACGTCATAAATAAATATATACACCATCAAAAGACCTCCTCTTGGTCGTTAAATTGGTAATTAATATGCATAGAAAAGCGGGAATTTACAACGTGTTCGCTATTTTCGAATATTTTTAGATGTTTTATGAACTAGTTAGTGTTAGTTATTTTTTTTTGAATATAGGCATCATGCCTATTGCGACCAGGAAAAACTTTCTTTTCCCCATTTTAGCAATTCTTTTGTTATTAGAATAATCGTAAGGTCATAATATTTTAAAACATATACCCACCTTAATAGAACTTAGAATAAAAAATGGAGAAGACCATAATTTCATTTAGATTTTGTTACGCACGAGTAGAATGAAATCTAATTCATACACATTTTTTCACAATATCAAAAGAAATATAGGTACGCAGTTTATTATTTAAATTAAAATTTTAAACGAAAATTATGTCATTTAAAACAAAATAAAATATGAATATTATTAAACCGTCAAGTAAGAATAACTTCAGTAAACATTTGCGGAACAAACTTCCACTGATAACAAGGTATTACTCCGTTCTGACTGTCTGTTTGTGCAATCGTAATTTTGTTATGTTCTCAGTTTAGTTATGCTTGACGCTAACCTTGTTCGTATTTTAGTTCTTTGACTCTATTTGAATTATTTATCTAAGATAACTCCTGCATATTCTATTGTTTAATTAATCTTAATTACTTAACTAAAGCTGTTAATTTCAACAATGGCCGTATATAATCAAGTCGTAGATACAGATGCAAAGCTGGTACATAAACAAAGTATCAGTCCATAACAGAAGGCCGGTTGGCTTAATTAGTAACATTTTTTTCTAAACCACTAGGTGGCAAACAAGCTTACGGCCCACCTGATGGTAAGTGGTTACCGTAGCCTATGGACGCTTGCAACACCAGAGGCGTCACGAGCGCGTTAACCGAATAAACCTTCTTACTCTTCTTTTGAAGAAACCCATGCTGTAGTGTCTAGGGAAAACCTCTACAGGGATCTCATTCCACTACCTGGCGTGCCGCATCACAAGACATTTGTGTACGAGCTATGATAACTCATTGAGAGTGTCGTCGGATACCGCGGCGAAGGTCGTGGGTGCAAATCCTTCAATGAGCTTGAGGTTTTGGTGAAGGAAAGATCGTGAGGACCGCAGCATGATGGTAGGGTGCTTTGTATTACTCGACTGGCTGGCTACCACTTTTAAGTTGAAAATCTGTCCCCTAGCACCTTTTGGTGTGTTCCGGCAGTTGCACTTGAGAGTCAATAAGGTGTACATCTCATTGGCAATAGTTGTATAGATTATGTCTATTAACGAAATAATAATTACCATCTATGAACATGTCAGTTTGTACTAATTCTGTTGGCTATTTATTCTATGTATTTAGATTTGAATGTATTTAAAAATAGTAAGTATATCAGTAATCTGGTTTCCATAGTATTAAGCTCTTCTTAGCTAGGAATAAGTTGGCCGTATGAGAAGAATGTCCAAGAATATAATATCATAAAAATATGATTATGTTGTTGACTAATAGCTCTACGTTTTTTTTTATATTCTGGATAAGCTTGTGTTTTGACCACAATTTCACCATAGTAAGTGATGATGTGGCCGAAGGTGGTAAGCACACAAAGCCTAGATGGGAACTGGCTCTCAAGTGCAGCTGTCGGAACACACCGATAGGTGCTTGGCGACAGATTTTCAACTTGAGGGTGGTAGCCAGCCAGTCGGGTACTACAAAGTACCCTACCACCGTGCTATGGTTTCCTCACGATGTTTTCCTTCACCGAAAGCTCAAGCTCATTGTAGGATTCGAACCCACGACCTTCGTCGTGGTATCCGACGTCACTTACCACTGAGCTATCATCGCTATAAAGTAGGTATAAGTGGCTTAATATAACGGTCTATAGATAAAAAAACCGGCCAAGTGCGAGTCGGACTCGCGCACGTTTGTTGTATGGGAGCCCCCCTTAAATATTTATTTTATTTTTAGTATTTGTTGTTATAGCGGCAACAGAAATACACAATTTGTGAAAATTTCAACTGTCTAGCTATCACAGTTCTTGAGATACAGCCTGGTGACAGACAGACGGACAGACGGACGGACGGACGGACAGACAGCGAAGTCTCAATAATAGGGTCCCGTTTTTACCCTTTGGGTACGGAACCCTAAAAATGGATTTTAATCAAATTCAGCACACATTATGTAACTTTATATTCCACGAAAACATTAAATACTTCGAGAAGGAGGGTAAAACCACGGTGTGGATGGAGCTTCAATATCCTGTTGTTAAATTTTGGTTTCACCAATAAACGACTCATAAATATCTTCAATATGAATATTGGTAAAAAATACAGGTAAAAACGTTACATAACATGACCTAAACAAACAATTGATGTAAAAAGTAATATATCGTCGTCCTGCTGACCTAAGTCAACGTTAGAATCGTTCTCGAGTAAATAAGAGATGGTAATGAAGTCCAAACATAGATAGAATTTGAGATAGGCTTTGGGTCAAGGAACGCGCGGTTAATTATCGTTACAATGCAGTTAATTCAGATACATATTGGGTTATCAATGATACTATAAGTAAAAAAGTGTAGATAGGTTACAAGCAATCCGCGCGCGGGAGATTGAAAGCTTGCTAATTTTGACCAACTTGAACTATGTCGCGTCGCCAACGGATGCATTTGACGTACCGAGCGCAATTAAATGTAGTGACAAAACAACCAAGAAATGCCGTCGTGTGCTATGAGATAATGTAGTGTGTGATATTGCATAATAACGTAATCTATATTTATATGTGCAATTTCGGGCCTTTTTTGACGAGCGATTGCTGTGTAGTTAACCGTTAGTTAACCTATCTCCCCCTTTTTACTTAAATATCGGTAGTAGTTTGATTGCTAATATATATAATATTGTGGTCACAATAAAAATAGTTTTATCACATAATTTGTTAGTTTTAACGGGTAAGTACATTGTTAAGTAGGTAGCACGAACCGCGTAAAAGTTGTAGTAGTTGTTTAGCGAGTAAAAAAGAATCATAATATCTTTATTATCGTGTGTTATGGTAGGGGAGGCAATGATGCTAAATTTGTAGTTACTCGAGCGTCTTTGGGACCTACTGGAATTTGAAGATTAGGTGGAATAAAGAAAAAAAGGTTATTTGATATTTTCCCCTTCAGCGGTGGGGGGAGCGTCTACAGGGTTTCAAAAATGTAAAAAAAAAACAGTCACCAAGAAATACTCGAGCGCGTCAGATATTAATAGGGTAGTCGCGCCACGTCTGTCTGATAACGGAAAAATAATAATCTGCCGTTTTGCGTGGTGGGGGTGGCCGTAAGAAGGGGTCGAAAATATTTAAAAAAAAAAATTACTCGAGCGCGTCAGACATTGATAAGGGATATTAAGTGAACCCTCCAGTAGCTCCTATTTTAAAGACTGACGATTTGGAAGCGACCATCAGTCAGGGCCGATTTTTGAAAATGCAAAAAAAAATCGTGACCTTGATTTACTCGAGCGCGTCAGATTTTTATACAGGCGGTTCTTCTTGATGGCCTTGTTGTACTGACCCATAATCTGACAATTATATTGAGGGATTTCCTTAATCTGACGGTTTGAAAAAAAAAATATATAAAAAATATCGAAATCTCGAAAATGATTCCAGATATCGAAAAAATGTTTGCACAAAAGTTGTAGAGAATTTAATCTTCTACAATATTTATCAGAATACATATACCATAAAACCCATAGGAAACGAGATATTTGCAATAAATGATTTTTTGACCCTTGACCTTGAAAAATCAGTAGTCGCGGGCACCCTAAGATAAGTAGCTTTTGAGACAAGTTTTAGGGTGTGAAAATAAAGGTTTATACAAGTTAATAGCTGACTATCTCTCATTCTGAGGTGAAACTCATAATATTCCTGGACTATACACTTAATAATGATTTTAGCTACTTCGGCTTGTACAAATCGGCAGATTAAGATATTTCCGTGATTCGTGACTAATTTCCTTCAAAATAAAAAAAAAACTAATCGCGCTCGAGAAAATCCAGGTGACGTTTTTTTTTTGCAACTTTGCGAGTCTCCAATTTTCTTTCGTCACGCCCAAATTGTCAGATTATTGAAATGTACACTATTTTGCATGTAACTAACTTACCTTACTTTAATCTGACGCGCTCGAGTATTTCAAACCATCGATTTTTTTTTACTAATCTGACGGGCTACCCTAGGCGTTCGACACTACATAGAGGGCTCAGATTTGGTGAGAGTACTTCACAAGGTGCAAGGTTGCCCCCCTTATGTTAATCTGCCGCGCTCGAGTAAATCCCGAAATCCCCTATTCGCCTCCCCTACCATTAATAGGTTATTTTTTCTCATGGACGACAGCAAAATAATGTGGTAGTTAAAATTCGAACTTTTTCTCATGTTTTAAATGAGGGATATTTATGAGCAAGCAGTATCCTACTGCAAGCCCTTTTCATTATCAAAAGGTTGTTATAAATTTTGCGTAATTACAACGAATTTACTGTAAATTAAAATTAAAAATAAGTACTTTGGTATTCTATGTATTCCAGATTAAAAACTTGATTTATCTAAACCTGTCTAAACTATTTTAAAGAAAATATATACCTTGATAATATTATATACTTATAATATTTTATATATACTTACATATAATATTATAATAAATAAATTATAAAGAGAAAAATTCAAAGAAATACTTAACCGAAAAAAAATATCTGCGGTAATATTTTATTTTAAATCCCTCAGGAACGCGGGTGAAACCGCGGGGCGGAATACTAGTAAAAATTTGCTAAGTATATTGGGTTAAAGTCGACACTGATTATATTATTTCGTATCATAAAGTTAGAAGAGCTTCGACACCATTAAAGAACAAAGTCGTTATATTACGTAGGTTTAATGAATGACATTTAACGGCAATACTAAGAAATCCTTCAAAGCGATTATACAACAATCGATTTGTTGAATAAACTTTGTAACACGTTGTTAAATGTTAATGTTACTTAATATTTAACATGTTTCTGTCTGTTACAAACTAAAGCCTTTGAGACACAGTACATTCGTCTTATCATTTTTTTTGTCACACATCTCACAAGTGACAACGAGGCAAGCGGGTCACCTGATGTGACATAAGTGACTACCGTCGCCTATAGACATTGGCAATACCAGTTGTACACCTAATTACAATGCCTTAAAAACAAACTGGCTCTCAAGTGCAATTGCCGGAACACACAAACAGGTGCTTGGCGACAAATTTTCAACTTGAGGGTGGTAGCCAGCCAGTCGAGTACTACAAAGTACCCTACCACCGTGCTGTGGTTTCCTCACGATGTTTTTCTTCACCGAAGGCTCACGCTCATTGTAGGATTAGAACCCACGACCTTCGCCGCGGTATCCGACGTCACTACCACTGAGCTATCATCGCTATGAAAAATTAAAGTTTCTTTCGTATAAGTAGATATGAAAAAGTATCTGTTTCAGCACCTACAGTGACCCTGTTTTGGATGGTGAAACTATATTACAGTAGAAGAGTAGGTACCTACTTACCTAAGAACTCACCAGCCTGTTTTGTCACTTGAAGGACAGTTCTCTTCAAACCCTACTTTGATTATTATCACACCTTTAGTAATTTGCGTTACGATAGATACCTACGTTACGATTAAACTAATATTTATCACTAGTTATCCGCCCTGCGGTTTCACCCGCGTTCCCGAGGGATCTTATCTTTTCCCGGGATAAAAAGTATCCTATGTTTTATTCCAGGATATGTTCTACCTGTGTGCCATGTTTCATTAAAATCCGTTCAGACGTTGTTCCGTGAATGAGGAACAAACATCCAAACATACAAACTTTCACATTTATAATATTAGTAGGATAGGTACACGTAGGATAGTATGATTGTCATCAAAGAGGAATTGGACTTCATTATAATATTTAACGTGTGTACAACTACGAGGTACACCTACTTTTACTACAACGCTACCCAAAAAAAAAATACCGACGTGGGACTGTTATGTCCATGTTTTTTTAAACTCTAATACAAGGTTATAAATAATAGCGTTATCATTAGGAATACATAAAACCAAACTTCAGCCACCAAACTCTGACCACTAAAATACCATAATGTACTTGTTACAAAATAAATAAAACCCAACCAGTCAGATGCCACGCCGCTCCGATAAGGGAAGTGCTCACTTGATAACGGGTCCAATGCACACGCTAGCTTGTAGCGTGCCCGTAATTGCATAGCTGTATGTACTATGCCCCGCTGTACGACTGGAGAAGTCTTCATTAGCCGATTAAGTTTGTGTTACTCTTTTTAAAAGTGCAGTAGTACCTATTAGCTTGACAGATTCAGCATAGCTTATTGTAGTTGATCAGTTAGATTGTTAGTTGGTATCACTATATTTGTTTCCATCTCAAGGCTTACCTGCTCTCCAGAAGAATATTTTGAAAATAAAATAAAATCGAAAAAGAGTTATTTCAGAGCATGATCTACATGTTTTTCACCCTAATCCTTAAGGTTTGACTGTACAGTACAGACCTACCTAATACATAGTTAAGTAGGAAAACTACGTTGATTTAAATCTTGAACTGATGAACTTTATTTGAACTGCAAGCCAGCTGTCAAATTGCAGTTTGGGTGTGTTTATTGTGCGGTACCTATGTATACTCGTACGTATAAAGGCAAGACAAAGCTTATCAAATAGATGATCAAAACAGCGTCCGTGTGACAGGCTTTACAGTACACTACTTACAGTACACCTGACCTACGGTAGCTGAATTAAATTCATTACAACTGCTGCAGCTGCGCACGGAAGTACACCCCAAATGCATACTATATTTTAGACCTTAATAAGTAATATTTTGATTCCACAAGTACAGCCTCTGTACCAATTTAAAAATCTTTGGACAGAAACCGAGAAGATAAAAAGATTTGACACTTTGAAGCAATCTCTTCGACCTTATATTATGTTCTGTCCTAATAGACAATTAAATTGACAATCAAAATAATAATAACGTAGTAGGTGCTTGTTTATCATAAAGTAGGTAATATTTAAATTTCTACTGAAGATAAAGGTAGGTAAGTAGATTAGGGACGTCTATTACTTTTCCAAGAATTGATATCTATTCAACTAAATAATCTAGATATAAAACAAATCAATTTACCAAAATATCAAAATTACAACTAAATCTAGTCATGTTATCTATAATTAATTCCATATCACGCGATAGCATTGAATATGTAAGTACTCGTGTTGATAAGATTGCAGCGGAATAACGACGGTAAGCCACCTCGTCCCGTAACTCTCAAGTTTTTCCTCTGCGAATTTTATCTAACGTGTTGAACGGAAGCAGGGCGATGCGCACATCTCGTTGCCGCATCCCGTTTCACTCCGTCCTCCGCCAATCGCCTCCGACCTCCGACCAAACGGACCTCTACACCTCGATACTCCCTCAGTCTTGCTCAGCGTGTCGCCACGTATGGACGTACGCTTCGACCGCGCACTTATACGCTCGCGAGCTTTCGAATCTTACCTGTGGATTGTTAGTGACAGTGTCTATAAAATATTCCCTAAAAACATTGTGGATTATTGTTCCTGGATTAGTTTTGGCCTCATCTCGTATCCGGGGGAAACCCGACATTATCATATTCAAGGTCGGTGTGTGTTATATGCTTTGCGAATAGTAATGAGATTGGATGCATTTGGAATGTCACTTGTCCAGTATTTATTAATATGTTGGCAATAATGATTGTTGAAGTGGGGAAATTTTTGTAAGTTCCTTCGCGTGAGTTCGTTGACTCCTCGGACTTGCTCTTTGTTTTTTAAATTATTTTTTGTTGTTGAACCGGTGCGTAGCGTGGGAGGAGTTTCTGCTCAGCCAATCTTTTCTCGGTAAATATCAATCGTAAACAATCAAACATTGGTGACAGGCTTTTATAGATCTGATTCAATGTAAACGCCTTTATCCAGACTATGTTAAAGGAAATGAAATACAAAAAATAACCGTTTTACTATTTTTTAAAAACCTTGTGTAAGTTAGAATACACTGTTGAAACAAACTGATGTTGGTAGTATTTAGCACAAGAACTAAGCTTATGACAAGAACCCAACCAGACGCATGATATTAATGGCGATGAATCACGGAAGTATCACTGTACGCTTAATTTCCTTATTTATGTATTACTAGGATATGGTATGGTATTTATAACACTTCACCCTCACATACACAAACCCTCTTACACTCTTTCACACCCTCACATACACACACTCATACACACACTCACATAAATAAAATGTACAGGTACCTACTTACTTATTATTGTTATTTTCGATAGTACGTGGATAGCTGTAATTGATCTCCTAAACTTAAGTTCAAACCATGTAAATTTTTCTAGTTAAAGACTGTTGCTGTCCCAAATAAAATAAATTAAAAATAAAATAAGATATCTTTAAACTGAATAGGTACCTTACCTACCTACTTACTATTTAACGCCAGAAAGTGATATCGATTCAGTTTTCTAATAACTCGAATAGCATTAATAAGTAGAATTGAAATTAAAAAAATAAGATTGCCCTCGATTTCATGGGATGCCCTCATCAAATCCTGACTTGGTAACTATGAGAATCACCTCAAGTCGAGGTTTTTTTGGTCCAAAATTTTCGAAGATATCAGTGAACGCATGTAAAAGATTTGAGACTAGGTTGATTTATTTCATTTAATTTTTGATATGCTCTAACCTTAGAATATATTCTAAGACCTTTATATATTCTAAGGCTCTAACAAGTATTATGACTGTATTTTTTCAATAACCATTATCATTATTATTAATATTATCACCGACCTTACCGTAATTAAAATTAACAATAATAAAAGAAAAATTTGCGGCATTATGTATTGTCTTCCAATGAAAAGGAATTCATAAAAAGTCTTTTAATTAATGTTTATTCTTACAAGGTACAAGACTAGTTACCCTTTCGTTAAAAGGTAAACCATATTGACATTACCCAGTCCGCATAACAAAAAAATTTTGGTAGGTTACCGTACAGTTGCAATAAATATTAATCTTCCACTCAAAAAACGTTTGCCGGATAATAATCATAGTAATCGATCATTGCCTCTCCAAATAGCATTCAAAATACGTTAATAGATACCAATCCCTTGGAAATCCTTTCCCTATATCCAACAATACAGAATGGTTCATTGTTATCACATCTTTCAATCCGAGAATTACATAAGTGCTGTTAGAACCACTGTCATTACACGCTGAAGTGGTCAACGATACAATCATGGGATGAGGTTACCTCTGTTATCACCAAGTCACTGAATACATGGTTGATTATAATGATGCCATTTGAATTGTTTGATTGTACGTGATGATTGGGCTCTTCTGGTTTAAATAGTTCATCATCATTTAGAGTAATATTTTCAACTTTTAGTTCCTACAGTAATAATCCATCACATATTATATCTGAAAAATTTTCATTTTTTGTTTTTTACTCAATCACGCCATAATTGCAGAACAAAACTGTAAAATCGAATAGAATGAATATTTTTGGAAAAACATATGGATACTTTTTTATCCTGGAAAGATTACATATAGAACGTTGGCAAAACCGCGGGGCTATATAGAATGGGTTTATTTATAGTAGTGAAAACAAATTGAGAAATTGTTTAAATTTAACATACAATCAATCTTTACTAAAGGCAAAAACTTATGAGAAAACTGTCAAGCAGATTTAAGTTCCATTTTATCTACAAAGAGATAATCTCTAAAAGTTCACCTCACTTTGTGACTGTCTTTGCTGGTGAATAAAAAGATTCAAACTGTGAGAGAAAAATTGAAAAGAGAATAGTTTCTGAAAGTTTCTGACATGAAAACTATTATAGATCTCGTGTTATGATGATGCACAGATTAGTGATTAGTGATAGATGATTTAATGTTAAGAAACGGTGTATGATCTCGTGAAGGTCGCGGGAAGCCACTTGATATAGGTAGCGCAAGACCGGTCATCGTGGAGATCCTTGGGGAGGCCTTTGTCCAGCAGTGGACAAGGAACTCCGGCTTGTATGATCTACCGGCTGATATGAAGATGATGATTGATAATGATAATGACATAAAAAAAAATGATAAACGGTGTACACGCGAAAGTCGTTAGTAGAATTTAATCAATGCTGTTAATTAGTATCGCGGTATCTTCGATAAAATGCTTACTTATTTTTCGGTTTTAAACTTATGTGTTTCATATTATTACAATGGAAAAAATAATTTGTAATTATTGAGTGCTTTTTCCTTACATAATCCCTTCCTTCAATAAATTTGTAATATTTTCGTTACCTACAAATTTATTAAATAAGGAAAAACATTCAATAATTACATATTATTTGTTCCATTGTAATATATGACACATTTATTTATTATACAGAAAAGAAAAGAATTATGTTAATTAATTTGTATATCTTAATCAATTATAATAATAATAATTATACACAAGCAGGAAAAGGTAAAATTTTATCTATGAATGTTTTTTTTACACTTTCATAATAAAATAATTAATCCATAATACCTATCAGTTCAAGTGTGAATGTTGTTTTAAAATTTAACTTGAATAATGTTTGGTACTGTTATTACTTAGATTTAGCTAAGCCACCATATACCACCCTGAAGTGAAACTGAGTTAAGCTCCATACTCGTAAGCACCTCCTAGCAATACGTCCGGAACAATGTGCGGCTTAATTTCAAAGCGCTTTGTTTAAGAGGCAATCAAAATTATGCACGGCGGCTCCCATATTTCTAGAACGTCAACTCGGCACCGGTAACGAGTTTTGTTCCCCTATTCGAGACTCAAGACCAACTGCTGCGGTAATTTCAGCACCACCGAGAGCCAACTGTGTGACTGTTTTAAACAATAGTTGTAATTCAGAGCATTGTACATCGAGTAGAGGTGTTGGATTTATTGGGTTACGAGGACACGCTATGGACAAAACGTTATTGGCTAGACGACATACCGACACGGTCTTTTGTGTTAGGAAGAGTTCGTGACTAACAAACGAGTAGGTCTAACTGAACGTTATGTGTGTCTAGACGAGTCAAACTAGAAATAATCCATTTTTTACGGACGTGGGTATCTTTTCCATGTTACTTTCCTTTCTGAATTCAATAAGCTCAACGCTCATTGTATATGAAGATACAATTTAAATAATAATGATCAATCAGTTAAAAAGTAAAACTGTTATTCTAATTAAGTCTAATCGTTTAACAGTTCTACGGAGTTTCATTGTGATTCATACGCAAATTTCGTAGGCGGATACTAAATGAAATACGTTTATAGCTTTTGATTATGTAGATATTTGTAAGCGTACAATATTCGTACGTGGAATCACCGTTACGCGAATATGACTCTAATTAGGCAAGTGACGCAACGACGAGTTTTCTCGCGACGTTGGTATGAGTAATTACACCTAACTTGGCTTCCGTTCTACCATGCGGAACAAGCGACAGCCTCGTGGGAACAACTGGGGAATTGCCATTTTAACTTGTCTTTTTACACCGGCGAAATATAGTCATTATACGATTTGGTGTCGGTGTTAAGACTTGATTTGGGTTTTTAGGTTAATATTATGTTTTTAATATGGAAAATCACTAAATTTTTTATTTTTATTTATTCATTTTAGATCGTCGGTTATATTTTTTTCCACCCAAGTTTCTTGTAACTATGAAGTAAAGAAATGAATTAAATTCAATCCTTATTATTGAATAACGTATTTGGTATTTAAATTTTTGGCTTCACGTGAAAATATTTGATTCTTTAAATTATTGCTTTAGCCAACTCTGAGAGTAAAATTTATTTTTTTCATTTAATTGCTTAGTATTTTATGTACACATTCTTAATTAAAATGTAGTTTATGTAGGCTTAAGTTTAAGCTGTTAATATAGACTGACAGATTTATAGGTTATGCATAATTATCTAAAATATAAGAAATTAGTTGTAATTATGTAACGTTACTAGGTACCTACGTTATAAAATATCTCATTATAACATAATAGGTACGTTTGCTGATAAATTAATTCGATGTGTTACAATAGTTTAATGATTTTTGTTTCGTGAATGAGGATATAATGAGTTTCCTCGTATATAAGCGTTTCCTGTGGCATTTGATAAAATTATTAAAGTTAATTTTGCTACTCATTGTCGTCTGCAGTAGTTAAATATTTGGTGATAATAATTCATTACTTCATAATATTGATAACAGAACTTACCTATAGGTATAATTATTATGTATAGTAAATTACCAGTATTTACTCAAGTTCTAATTAGGACCAAAGAGTATAAGTTAGCGTGACCAAATGCGAAAAATTGATTGAACTCACGTGCGTTTAGAATTGAGACTACAAAATGGAATTCTCGGAACACGATTATGAAATTCAAAGAATATTAAATATTCGGAATACCTATGCATTAAAATCCTGAGTTTGTTCTTAATTATTTAGAAGTTTAACAAATTTATAATAACGCTTCATAGCTAAGCTTTCCAGAGGTATCACTCGAGTCTTCACAAATTATTCACCTACAGTGTATTGGTAGGGGAGGCGAATAGGGGATTTCGGGATTTACTCGAGCGCGGCAGATTAACATAAGGGGGGCAACCTTGCACCTTGTGAAGTACTCTCACCAAATCTGAGCCCTCTATGTAGTGTCGAACGCCTAGAGTAGCCCGTCAGATTAGTAAAAAAAAATCGATGGTTTGAAATACTCGAGCGCGTCAGATTAAGGTAAGGTAAGTTAGTTACATGCAAAATAGTGTACATTTCAATAATCTGACAATTTGGGCGTGACGAAAGAAAATTGGAGACTCGCAAAGTTGCAAAAAAAAAAACGTCACCTGGATTTTCTCGAGCGCGATTAGTTTTTTTTTATTTTGAAGGAAATTAGTCACGAATCACGGAAATATCATAATCTGCCGATTTGCACAAGCCGAAGTAGCTAAATTCATTATTAAGTGTATAGTCCAGGAATATTATGAGTTTCACCTCAGAATGAGAGATAGTCAGCTGTTAACTTGTATAAACCTTTATTTTGACACCCTAAAACTTGTCTCAAAAGCTACTTATCTTAGGGTGCCCGCGACTACTGATTTTTCAAGGACAAAGGTCAAAAAATCATTTATTGCAAATATCTCGTTTCCTATGGGTTTTTTGGTATATGGACTCATGATAAATATTGTAGAAAATTAAATTCTCTACAACTTTTGTTCAAAAATTTTTTCGATATATTGAACCATTTTCGAGATTTCGATATTTTTTATATATTTTTTTTTTCAAACCGTCAGATTAAGGAAATCCCTCAACATAATTGTCAGATTATGGGTCAGTACAACAAGGCCATCAAGAAGAACCGCCTGTATAAAAATCTGACGCGCTCGAGTAAATCAAGGTCACGTTTTTTTTTTGCATTTTCAAAAATCGGCCCTGACTGATGGTCGCGTCCAAATCGTCAGTCTTTAAAATAGGAGCTACTGGAGGGTTCACTTAACATCCCTTATCAATGTCTGACGCGCTCGAGTAAATTTTTATTTAAAATATTTTCGACCCCTTCGTACGGCCACCCCCACCACGCAAAACGGCAGATTATTATTTTTCCGTTATCAGACAGACGTGGCGCGACTACCCTATTAATATCTGACGCGCTCGAGTATATCTTGGTGACTGTTTTTTTTTACATTTTTGAAACCCTGTAGACGCTCCCCCCACCGCTGAAGGGGAAAATATCACATAACCTTTTTTTCTTTATTCCACCTAATCTTCAAATTCCAGTAGGTCCCAAAGACGCTCGATATAACTACAAATTTAGCATCATTGCCTCCCCTACCATATATTTTATATTTGTTTAGGTAAACTAAACATAAAATGAGCCTCAGTCTCTGCAAACAGCATTTAAGGGTTTTCAAACTCTGCATTTTTTATTTTTTATCAATAAAAAACGATTATGTTTTTAACGACGGACAGTCACCATTTATCCTCAATTTAACGAGATAAAATGAGTATTTTCTGTTTATACATTTTTAAGTGAGATCATTCTTAGAATTTTATTTATTTAGTTACGTGGGCATACACACATCCAGTTTTAGTAAGTGCGGCTTTCGGTATAATCGTCGGTTTCAGAAAATGTATGTTTTGGAATTACTGATTATTCCTACCAACTGCGCTGTCAAATCTTTTCAGAATATTCTTACGTCATCATAGAGTATCATCTACAACTCATTAAATCATCTCGGTAGCTGAAGCACGAGCCTCTTACAACGAGAGGATAATACATTTATTTTCTTTGGCCGTTGAATTTTACTCTGATTCACAGTTACACAATTTTATCCAACACAGATAAGGCAATAATGAGCAATTTATATCTAAACAGAGACGCAGTCAACGTCATTATAAAAATCCAACGTTAAATTAGATATGTTGTAACAAAATGTCGTTTTAGACAAACATAAACATTAGCGTCACCGTTTAACTTTTGTTTTCCCAAAATGCTCGCACGTGCAATTAAACGGCGCGGTAGTACGACAGAAATAATGCATTTTTCAACTTTTTTGTTGAACTGCAACGTAGAGGACTAATAGAGTGGGGTAAAACGCGATTGCTGGCCCTCCATTCTATCGCATCATTGATGTGAATAATACTGGATGAGCGGTAGTCAATAAAATGCATTATTTTTGCGAGCTTTGAAGAAATTAGTTTTTCGCGTTGAAATCAATATAATGACTTTGTTTGAGGTTAGTCGCCACCAAAAAAATGCGGTCGGGGCTCCCCGTCAGGAACGAAATTCTTTTTTTATTTTTATCATTTTTGCAAAGCAAAAAGACGTCTGGGGCATAACACTTTTTTATTACGTGAAGATTTCTGCCAGTTAACTCTAATGTTTTCACTGAAAGCAGCGTAAAACACTTCGTTCCAAAAAGTTAATCAATATTAGTGACACCTATCAATATAATATAGTAGGTAAGATACAGATTTTATATCCATATCCATACTAATATTATAAATGTGAAAGTGTGTCTGTCTGTCTGTCTGTTACCTCTTCACGCTTAAATAGCCGAACCGATTTAGATGAAATTTGGTATAGGGATAGTTTGAGTCCCGGGAAAAAACATAGGATAGATTTTATCCCAGAAATCACCCTTTGAGGTGGTGAAAAGGGGGGTGGAAGTTGTATGTGGAATCAATAACCGCTGAACTGATGTCTGTCTGTCTGTTACCTCTTCACGCTTAAACCGCCGAACCGATATAGGTGAAATTTGGTATAGGGATATTTCGAGTCCCGGGAAAGAACATAAAATAGTTTTTATTCCAGAAATCACCGTTTAAAGCGGTGAATAGGGGGGTGGAAGTTTGTATGGGGAATCAATAACCGCTGAACTGATTTATATCTGTCTGCCTGTTACCTCTTCACGCTTAAACCGCCGAACCGATTTAGATGAAATTTGGTATAGGGATAGTTTGAGTCCCGGAAAAAAAACATAGAATAGTTTTCATCCCAAAAATCACCCTTTAAGGGGGTGAAAAGGGGGGTGGATATTTGTATGGGAAATAAATATACGCTGAACTGATTTATCACTATCTGTCTGAAAAAACCGGCCAAGTGCAAGTTGAACTCGCGTGGACAGGTTCCGTACAATGCCTAAGTAATTGAAAGTATTATATTGAGTTTACCACTTTTTTTTTTAATTGATAGAATTCTCATAGGTTTTCCTGTAATCTACAAGCAATGAATTATATTTTGTATTTTTTTCAAAATTTTTGTCTCAGTAGTTCCGGAGATCAGGGGGGAATGGTCAATTTTCGTCTTCTTTCATGAATAAAGATCAAAATTATTTATTTTACAATAATAACAAATATATTTGAGGTCTTCTTAGCCCTTTCATTTGATATATGACAAAGTAAGGATTGCAAAACTTTTTTTTTTAATTTCCTAATTTGTCCCCCGAAAGCTAACCTTATTTAAAAAATATATATTTACTTAGTACATCTAGGTTTGGGGTCATAGAACTACACCATACTACCAAATTTCACCTGATTTGGTCCAGTAGATTCGGAGCAAATGTCTGTGATATAAGGGTCCGTTGTTTTTGTACGGAACCCTAAAAAGCAGATTGGATAAAAAATAAGCTATGAAATTTACCAATTCCACGCGGACGAAGTCGCGGGCAAAAGCTAGTTTAAAATATAATTGTATTCAAATATTCCTGGGGCATCGTAGGGGAGTAATTTTAACTATTACTAATGATTTAAAATTGGTTAGATATTCTACATTTTTTTATTGTAAATCTAGTTCACTTCATGCCGCTGACAACGCGGATGTACACGCAATTGTGACTAACGCTTCCTATGTAGATTGAAGCCAGGGTATTGCGATAGAGAAATTGCCCTCATATGTTTCGGTGAACGATGTTTTCACTTGGTTTCAGTTTTATTCTGTGTCGGTATGTTGAAAGTAAATGGTTTGCAATGGGAAGCGTTTTTTAATGTTTTTTTTTTAGATTTGCAAAGCGTTTGTCAATTGTTTTTCTATCAATGTAACGGTAGTGAAATGAGAAGGTTTTTTGAACTAAACTATTTTTTTTAATTACGTACATTATCCCTCATTATTTCTATGATTGGTATCAACTTCTTTGCTATGTACTAAACTAAGAGTTTTCAACGTTAAAGTTTTTATACAAAATTCTCAGCTCTTTGACTTAAGGAAAGGCAAAACCTTTTAAGTGCCCAACTATTTTAAACGTTGAACTTGTCATAAAAGTAGAAGTCGTTTTACCAAAGAATCCTTTTGTAATGTATTAATGTCGGTTGTGCAGGCCTTTAATTCTTATCGGAGTTGTCTTAAAAAAGCCAGTTAAAGATACGAGGGAATTTTGTGAGGAATGCTAGTTAAAGTTACGATAGTTTAGACAAAACTGCTGGTAGTAAAAAACAGCCGTAAAATGCACTACGAAACGTGTAATTGTCTTCATAATGTCGGTGGTAAAACGTGTGTTTAAATACTAGGCTCCGGTAAATTTTGGAGTATTGTGCAATAAACGATGCTGTTTAGTATCGATCGGTATTTATTTTTACTGAATTTTATTTATTTTCATTATTTCTGTACGGGAATCTTCCTATGAAAGCTTTCAGATCCTTAAAATGGCTTGTTCCTTCAAGCTCCGTTAGTTTTAATATCATCAAAATATTTCACAGCAATTATACCATTCCAAACATTATAATTTAATGTACAACACGTACTGGGCTTGCGTAGACTCGTTACGGTCTAGTTTCCTTAGCAGATAATTACAGGAAAAAATACAAACTAATTAATCATAAGGTACAGTGAAAGAAAAAGCGTGAGAATGGCTTGACGATCATAAATCGTGGTGATCATACATTTACAAACGTGGGTTCCATTTAGTTTATGTTTCGATCGGCACTCATTCATAAAAAATAACACAACATTACACTTGCAATTTCGTCACGATTTGCATTAACTATTTTTAGAAACCAATCGACTTCACTCAGTATTTATGGATTGGGATATACATGATATTATGAAAAAGATGTTCGAGCTGGAGATTATAATCAAGGTATTAGCCGTCTGGGTAAGAAATGAGTACTTCGCTAAGAGCTGAGAGTCTCGAACAGGTTTCATTGCCCTTTACCACGCGTCATGGCATTAAGCGTCTACCGTTCCGCAATTGGTGACTATACTTCGTAATCGAACGATCGTCTTATATCGATGGGTATTGCATGGTACCGGGGCTCGTGTAGTAATGATGTGGACTGTGGTGTCACCTGAGGCCATTCGTCGGTCAAGTGTAGGTACCTGTTTAACCGCATAAGGCTGTTTGCTATGCTAACGATTGCCGCGGGCTAATGATAAGCCTGCACACTGCAGTGATCGCTTATTGCATATTTATGCTCGATACATCTGCATTTTAATTACACAAATAAATAAATTGTCATTTTTTACATATGGCCATCGGATCCCAAACTAAACTAAGGTTGCACTATATAAATAACTGATATACCTACTGCTTTTTAAATACCATAAAATAATTATTACCCTACGACTCAGGACAAACAGATATATTCATGCACAATGTTTGCCCTAGGTGGGAATCGATCCAACGACCAGTGGCGTGGCGTGACAATGTATTTTAACAATTCATACGATACCAAAAACCAAAAACGATAATTGAAACTTCTAGCTTTGTGCACTAGAGGAATGACTAAGTATTTCGTTTCTCTGATACACTTCGCGCACCTCAGACGGGTAACGGGATTTGATAACCGTGTGAAAGGTAATAATATCGCTATAAACAAAACTGTACGCTAAGTATACGCTATCTTTTATACGGATACTGTATTGAAAACGAAACTGTAATCTATCGTCTACTCTTGTTGTACATATTGAATTGAATGACATCATTATTGCAGCGCCAGACAATTGATTCAATCATAACACACTGTTTTTATTAATGTGCTTGTACATATTCGACGTAGATTGTGCTAGTTAGATTGTCTGATGTTAAAAACGGATAAATAGATGAGTAGCATAGTGGTTATCTTCATGATCAAAAATTACAATCATTTATTTATATTGGATATTCTCGTTAATGTCTACGATTCATTTTGAAATTGTGTGTCAATTAACAGCAGTGACGTTTTGCTTGTTCAGCTGAGGCGGATTATACTGATTTATCGTTTAATCTTTTACTAGAGTTTTAGCTGACATTATAATCTTGGAGGCTTTATAAATTTTTGTGCATCTATATGCTTTAAGAAGACGATAGAGTTCTCCTCAAAATTTTATAGTTTTATGGTCAACCAGTCAATCAGTAAATAATTTAATGCGATGATAGCTCAGTGGGGTTGCGCAATGATTTTGATCTTTGGGTGAAGGAAAACCATAAATAGAAGATAAACTATAGCACAGTGGTAGGGTACTTTGTAGTAGGTACCTGACGGGCAGGCCACCAGTCTCAAGTTAAAAATCTGTCGCCAATCGTAATCCACGTAATGCACTTGAGAACCAGTTGCCTTCTGCATTGTAAAAGATCGGCTACCATTAGCAGTTCTTTGGTATTGCGAATGTCTGTAGCCAACGATAGTTACATATCAGTAAGCGGCCTGCTTGTTCGACTTCTGAAATAAAAAGTAACTAAATATATATGCAAAATGATTGTGTTCTGCAGTTTCATAATAGTTTAAAATGGAAAAAAAGCATTAAGTAAGGAAGCTAAAGTAGGTACTACATACAAATATTGAGAACACTGATACTGTACTGGACCTAATTAATATGCTAAAGCAATTACTACCCGAGCAAGAACTATATTTAAACGACACATTATTGTGTTAAGCTTTACTAAGTGGTTGCAACAATACAAATTTAACTGGTACTGGAGTGAACTTTATTACTCCGGGTCAATGTGTGGTTGTTTGCAGATTCTGACTCGCAGAAATTACCATACATGGGTATATTAATGTTACTTTTAACAGATATAGAGTTGTTTAAAGCATGTGCTTCAAAAATTGTTCGTATTTTAGAGTCTATCGCCAAAATAGTCTTAGTACAAGTTGCCCATCGATATTGTACTCACATAATGTATTTTTTTTAGGTTTTGACAAGACTGGTCTTTAATTAACCGTCTCTATAGGGCACTGATATCCAATACGGGCTACAAAGCCTTTGTGAAGTCTGACAAACAGAAAGGCGGGTCACCTGATAGTAAGTGACTACCGTCGCCTATGGTACACATGTGTATAACAATGGAATTGTGAATGTGCTGCCTAGAACGCATCCAACTGGTTCTCAAGAGCAACTGCCGGTACACCGGTAGGTGCTTAGAGACTGATGAATACCAACGGCTGCATTTTTTAAGGTGGCACATTTTCCAAATCTAAGTTGGATTTGTGCTGTTCAACAACTTTTAATTTGCGATCAACTCTGATATGGCGATTTTATTTTTAATTTATTAGATCAGTTGACAGTCCGTGAGTTTTTTTTTGGTTTTCTAATACGATTTTTAGCTGGTAAGTATGATACATGCAGAATGAAGATATATTGGGTCAAAAAACCTCAGACAGTGGTACGAAATGAGCATGAGGTCTTTATTAAGAGCAGCGGTAGATAAGGTGAAAATAGCCATCGTGATAACCAAATTCCGGTAGGTGATGGCACTTTTAGAAGAACAAAGATTTCAAAAAGGTGCTTTTTCAAAGATTTTGATATCATAAATAAAATAGTTAGTTACAAAAACTCCTATAATTTCATCTCATGGTATAGGAGTTGGAAAGCGGCTTCAAGTCGTCTTTCTCGTCATAGAAATATAACTTTGTAGGAAATATTAAAAAGAACAAGTAAGTTCGCAATATTTCTCACTTTGCGGGAAGGCTTATGTATCCGGAACATAACTTATAAAAGCCTTATATGGGATTTATTGTTAATAGTATAAATATGAGTTTTGTTTAAATATATTTTCTATGAATTTCAACTTCTAAATATGTACTACATAACATAAACCTCTTATGGATTTCCACTAAACGTGTTGAATCATTTACAACACCTGTAATCAAGTCCATTCTACGAAACGAATGTACATAACAAAATATACATATTTTGACTTATCTCTCGAAATTTTGATTAAGGCTGTAATAATTTAGAATTTTACATAATTATCACTCTAGATCGTTAAATCTATCCACACTTGGTTATCGTTCCACCAATGCGCATGCGTTTACAACAACAATTACATTCTTATCAAATTGCTTCCACTATTCGTTTTCGATTACAACTGCACCAAACGTAATTCAATGGTTCGATGCGAGTCGAGTAAAACAAGCACGATTTGTTTTTCTATTGCTTTCCCACAGTGATTTTGTATACGTGATAATATTGAATGCAATTTCCTTGTTGCTATACAAATTGACTGTGAATAACATCGTAACATAGAACAGCGAGCATTAGGTTATCGCTGATTTAGGTTACTTTAAGGCTTGCAATAACCTAGTGGTTAGCGGTGAACAGACCAAAAAGTGGCTCATCATTATCTTCTTCCACTATTGTAGTCTTTGCTGCACAGCAGTCTTTTTTCTCAATTACTTGCAGTCCTTCTCGTGGGAGTTCAGCCTATTCTGATACTATTCGTCGTCAGTGATTATTTTGAGAAGAAACATCATTCATAAATGCGATTAAACTTTTCAATGTTCCACTAATCATTGGGTTTGATGGAAATATGACTAAGATATTTAACAACAAATATATATTTATACGCACAGTAAAACTTACTGTTGTGTAAGATAACACTTTCATTGCATGCTCGACACCATAATTATAGTATTGTTTATAAGTCTTAGTATTTCTTAGATAGTGACACTTTGAATTGAAGTAAACATTAAAATAATGTTCTATTCACTTGGTTACATCCACTTTTACCCTAGATATTAACACTGTTCATACTGCAAGCAGTTATCTCAACTCAATCACTGGATGCGGGTATCGCAAGACCGGCCATCGTGGAGATCCTTGGGGAGGCCTTTGTCCACACTGGACGTCTTCCGGCTGATATGATGTTGATCTCAACTCAATATGTCACAGATTTATATCATTATAAAATATATTATATCAAGAAATTTACCACATAACACTAGAAGAAGAATCAGAATTATAGCGTAATAAAATAATTGAGATTCGTTTGTTTGTAGGGATTTTTAATTATTAAATAGATGCCAACTTACAAATTACTATGCCTGTGTAATACGCATACATCTATCATGCTTATAATCAATTTAGTATGATCGTTCTGTTTACGATAATATTCCAACTATGATTTATTTGCTTGCACGCTTGCTGTCACAGTGACAAAGAATTCTCAATTTACGACCTATTTGCTTTTTGCTTAATTTATTACATCGATATAGGTATAGACTAGATTCTGGGTCACATACAAAATCCAAGCTAAATGCTATCCGCGTGAGTACATACTTTTACAGCTACATTTGTTTATTAACAAAGGGAGAGAAATGTTTTAAAACAGTTTTAAGTTCAACCTAATTACAACCATAGCACCCAGCAATAAAGTCACAAATCTTCAAAATATTATCTAATACTTACGATCATTAGTCACATAAAACGAGCAAAGCAATAAACTACTCCTGTTACTTAAAAGAAATAGACATAAGTTAAAGAACATTTAGTGTGAAATCAACCTTAACATGCAACGAATAAAGTATGTTTTCCCGTTCTCGCCTTGAGAGCTACATCGTTTTGTTTCGTTTATTTTTCTTCTTCGAAGTTTGTGCGTGTGTTGGCGAGTTTGGCCAAACATTTGTAGCGTTGGTAGCGTGGTTTAAAATATGTAATTTTGTTCAAAATTTTATATTATTTGTTACTTTAAAGCTTAAAATATCTCTTATTCTTTATGTTCTTACCGAAAGTAAGATACTCCGACCGTTAAATTGCTTTTTCGAGCATTATTTTTGCAACTTTTGAATACACACTGCGGCATTGTGAGACGTGTTTATATTGGCTGTGTTCTAACGAAACTAAACAAAATAAGAGCTCACTTTTCAAATGCGCTCTTATTTACCGAGACGTATTTTTTGCGCCGACCCTAAATCTAGTCTATACCTATATCGATGATTTATTAGTACTAAAGATCATTTTGCGCTGAGGCACTAGACTAGCGTTTTTGAATTGAACGAGAATTCTTACCGGAAAACCGCTTATGTACTTACGTGTATAAGGAGATAAAAGATTACTTAAATAGTTTAAAACTAAAACTTTATCTATTAATAACAAACCGTAGTAGAATACGTTTGAAAATCACGACCTCATGGAGTCCTAAAATTTCAAACAGCTTAGAACAATGGAGCAGGAGGGCGAATTGTTTGTGGGATGCGAATATATTGTCAAACCGTGTTATGCAAACATATAATGATAACAGTAAACATTGCATATGACCTGCCAGTTAATGTCCCTACATAAATATATTTACTCTGACAACCTTTAACCTGTTGGCTCGCAAAAGGAACACGCGTCCCCAGGCTAAACAGAAAAATAGAATCCAGGTTTTTTTTAGAAAATCTGGTTAATTTGACTTGAAAACATTTCACTGAACTTTTCTTTTTTTTTTGAGTAGGACTTAAAGGTCTGAGGGACCATAGACACCCTTACGCGGACTATTCGGCGAGCGCTTAGGGCTCTCAGCCGTGAAAATCAGATATTCAACCTTTATAATAGGTACTTAATTTGCATTTTATAATATACCACAGGGTAGACACGTAGGATTGTTGTGTGACAATGTGATGTAAGACTAGATACTTGTTCAAGACCAGCATTCATTTTTGCCTCTTAAAAATGTGTTCTGATTTCTACAATAATATTTTACGAACAATTTATTTTTCTTATAACCCTTCCTACTTAATAATCATTAAACATTACTAAAACATTTTGCATGTAGGTATAATAATTATTTTTTCTTCATTGCAGGTACTTATCGGACTCTAATTGCCGTCGTAATTACAGCCTTAATTAGGTGAGTAAGCAATGTGTCACACACTCACCAATAATGATGTTTATGTTTCACTACGTTTATCATGTTACCATTTATAGTTTCTATAAACAACTTGACATCAGAAGGTAGTAGTTGAGCTGTTGTTTTGAGGATGACACCTAAATGTGTTTACAATGTCATTATTATTACGATGGCTTTAGCAAGATCACTTCTCTGTTCCAAATCTTCGGTGTCGTATCCACCATTCACTTATATGTACAAAACATCGGGTAGCGTGTAACGTTTTTGATTAAGTAACGTTTTTGGAATGTTAATGATAGTATTTTATGGTTATTCTGTTCATGCATTACAAGACGGTGTATTACCTAATTATTATTATTTTATTTACATTAAAGCTATTACAAATTTATTACAGTTACGTAGATATTCTATATGCGTTAATGGTAAGTGACTAATGTCGCCTATAGACATTAGCAATACCAGGGGGACTGCCAACGTGTTGTACACCTTATTACAATGCCTTAAGGGCAAGCGCAACTGGCTCTCAAGTGCAACTGCCGGAACAAACCAACAGGTGCTTGGCGACAGATTTTCAACTTGAGGGTGGTAGCCAGCCAGCCGTGTACCACATAGTACCCTACCAACGTGCTGTGGTTTCCTCACGATGTTTTCCTTCACCGAAAGCTCAAGCTCATTGTAGGATTCGAACCCACGACCTTCGCCGCGGTATTCGACGTCACTTACCACTGAGCTATCATCGCCTTAAATCATAATATCATGTTAATCCAGGTACCATATACATACTAAGTTGAACACCATCTGCTTTGTTTGATACAAACTCCCTAAAATAACACTTAATTAAATACGGCTTTAGAGATTAAAGCTCAGGGAACGTGCGTACCCAAAACCAAACTGTTGCTAAGTACTAAAATTTAACAGCCAAACTCCTGAAACAAATGTCACAGTTCCAAATATCACCCTAGAGTCAAAGAGTTTGGGATTTGGGACCAATTACTAAGGGCGTTACGATACGACCAGACGCCCGGCCTCTCCTGAAATATTGACCTTAAAAGCCTATTAGTGTCCCTCATTTTAGCTTTCGATAAGCCGAATCTGACCGTTCAAGCCTATGGTGAAGTGATTGAGTGTAACGATAGAGCAATTTACAAAATTCACGGCGAATTAATCGATAGTTACATTGTTAATTTTACGTTCTTATTCTCATGTTGTAAATAGCACACAGTCAATGTAGAATGATCATTACACGTTTGAGTGTGAAAATACCAATCCGTTTCAGATTTACGAGATTTAGCTTTCTCAAGATCATCATCATTATAATTTATGTGGTTTGTATTGAATGTTAGGGCTTCGTTCATGCTTTTATGTGAGACGTTACTGTATATTTATGGTAGTTACAGGTTTATTCAATATGGTTCTGTAATTCCTAGAAGGTTATTATCTACACATACCTACATATATATTAAGAATGGTATAAAATCTTTATTGGGATGCTCTTACGAAAAGGGATATTATGTGATATCAAACCAAGTATTGAGCCCTAATAATATATTGGTTATACTTATTATGTAGTGTAGACGTTCTGAGTAGAATTTTGGGATTAACATTCGAACAAATCGGATTAGTAGAGATTGCGTGATATACCTATTTTTGAGATTGATACTGAATCAAGTAACTCTTTAAGTAAAAGTAAGAAATGAAATCCTTTGTAATAGGCTTATTGTTCACCAAATTATATTGTGTGTTTAAGTTTTTTTTACATTACATTTAATTATATTATGTCGCAATTTACAATCCATAAATTGATACGTGAATGTATGGATTGTGGGCGTAATACAATACAGAACTAGTCATATTGTGCAATCGAGATAATTGTACAGTTCAATGATTATGTCAGTCGTTTCACACAAGTAATTACCTATCTTGAAAAAATATCGCTTTCGGTGCGATAAATGTTCACCAATAATGCATTTTAATATTGACCGCTAGTAAAGTTTTATGATAAAACACTTTTATTTATATTGATTTATTTTATTATTATATATTTTATCAAAATAACTAACGTCACCAAATTTTACAGAAATATACAGATATATAATAAGAATATTTATTGAATAACTAGTGGGCCCGGCAGACGTTGTCCTGCCCTGAAAATAAAACATAGAACCCGATTCCAGCGCCACCAATTTTGAAACTAAACCATCCGTCAGTCCGATCTCGAGACATGTCAAAAAATTGTTCTATACAAAATGTATGACAAAAATAATTTTCTTCATTATTATTTTTTTTTGTGAATTTTTCATATTTTTTAATCCTATGTGTTATTCCTGGTTCTAAGCTACATCCTCACCAATTTTCAGCCAAATCGGTTCAGCCGTTCTTGAGTTTTAAAACCTATGTGTTATTCCTGGTTCTAAGCTACATCCCCACCAATTTTCAGCCAAATCGGTTCAGCCGTTCTTGAGTTTTAAATAGTGTAACTAACACGACTTAAAATGTTGGTTTGTCCTGAATTTTCTTTGCTATAAACCTCACGGAGCCCGAGACCTTTCCAACGAATGCAAAACCGTGGAAATCGGTTCGTGCGTTCTGGAGTTATAGCGTCAGGAAGGAAAACCCGACTTATTTTTATATAGTAGATATTACAGAATAATTTTTAGTTTGCACTTTTGTGCGAATGATTGTATTTTCATACACTATAATTGCTTTTAATCTCACCAACGTGTGAAACTCTGTTTCTAATTTTATGTTGATTAAAACAAGTATACGCTTTCAAAATTACATATTACCTAATCAATTTTGATTAGATACTTATTATTAAAGTTCTTTTCGTGAAATCAATTACAGTTTTATTATATCTACGAGAAATACCATAGCAATAACCCTAATTTTTATTTTACCACTGTCACGAACACAAGTCTATTCAAAGACAAAATCAAAGCAATCGCCGAAACTTTCGTCTGTCACCTCATCACTTTCTCGAATATCTTTGTGATTAGTTCATGTCGAAGATAAAAGCTTACTTCCATGGTACACTACCATTTGCTTCTAGATGGCCCTGTCATTATTATTCATTGTTTTAACATGTCTCAACACTTCATCTTCATTGTTCCCATACATGTTATTAATCATCGTCATTCGAAATAATGAGTCATTTTTATTCATTGTGAAACCCACAGGTATGTGAAACATATCGTTGTACTGTCTCCATTTTATTTCCTCGAAGCTATAAATTTTTAATTGAGATTCATGAATGTTTAAAATTGTTTTATTTTGCTATGTGATATACGATGATGTCGCCGAAGGTGGTATGCGTGCAAAGCCTACAAGCAAACTGCTGTTAAGTCTAGCTACCGAAACACACTTCAGTGTTTGGCGTCAAATGTTCAACTTTAGGGTTTAACCAGCCAGGTACCACCGTCCGTACTAAAGAATACTAACTTTATTATTGTATATCTATTTATATGGTTTCCTCACGATGTTCTTTTTACTGAAAGTTCTATCTCACTGCCGAAACCTGCAACGTTTGTCACAGCATTCGCGCTCACTATATCTGAAATTATCATTGGATTTCAATTTATTAAAATCTTATAAGTGTTGTTTGAAATGTTTTCAATATTTGTAATCGGGCGATTATCTGTAAACTCGTAATGGCCCATACAGATGCTGTCCTGGCATTTTTTTTTAGAATTGTCGTAAAAATATGGTATGATTGCTTAGTAAAGTAACTATTACTTTTGGTACGTAAGGAGGCCAATTGAATTTTTACGTATTTTTTAAGTTATTTGGTGTTTTCTGATAAATTCTGACAGGGGACTGTTAGGTGCAGCAAGGGACTGTTTTGAACATAGTAGTCCCCTACTGGGACGGTTAAATGAGACAAATGACTTTAAAAAAAAGAAAAAATCATATTATTAGTATCAATAATTTATTATGTTTATGTCATATTAACGCAACAACATACAACAATTATATTTCTAAAGTTTCTTAAGACAAAACAAACCAATAGACATAACTCTGACAAAATAAGAATAAAGACTTTCAATAAAAAACTCACCACTAGAAACACTTTGTACTTAACCTTAGATCATCTTATTATTATTATTTATATCGATTATTAAATGCTGTATGTCGTGTCAGTCTTTAATGAAATACCTACGATCAATAAAAATCTTGCAAAATCTTCCTCTCAACAATAATACACGTAATATCAAATGTAATCTGCAAATAAATTATTTTTTCTTAATCATAAAAGGCATATCAATCAAAGTGAGCTAATGTAACATTCGGAAATCTTAGCGCTCAAAAACATTTATATCATTCAATAGGGAATTTATAAAATTAGATCCCCTTTAGAATAAAGTCAGGATCATTTATTCTACGTTGATATATATCTTAGTCGCTCTGCTTCACTTTTTTTTCTAATAATTCCTCTCGGAATACTTTTTTTTTGGAGGCATCCTTAGTGTACGTCAATCTGTAACATATTTTATGTTCAGTAAGGTAAATAATGCGAATCATATATTTTCAAAGCTGTGATGATTCCTACATTAATGAAACTTTGACTAGTGTAGGAATTTACACCAATAAAACTATTAAGTAATGACTATTTATGAGAAATCTACAGTCCCCTGCCATGTAGAACAGTCTCCTGCCGTATTTCCGGGCAGGGGACTGCGGTCAGGGGACTGTGAATTTTGGTTATGTTGCATAATATTTACAAAACTATTGGAACATGATTAGTTACGAAACCACCGATAAATTTAGGCACAGTTTATGGAAATAATAAATAATACTTGTATATAATTAAACTAATTAAATTTAACTTAAGGACTTACCAAAGGACTGTGTGACGCACCGACTGAGGTGCGTACTCCCGTCACAAATGAAGCTCGGACACTAAACAAAAAGGCGGCCCGCTGTCGTTCTCGACTATGTTACCAACTGCACACTGATTGCGTTTCATTCCACGCCATAAAACGTTTGTACACATGTTAGTTTTTTTTTATTTTAGCTTTGAATTTTTAGCAGAGGACTGTTTGCAAAAACTCAGGACAACATTTACATGACATTATTCAACTTAAAAAATACGTAATTAGACCTTCTTTTATGAAAAAAATGTAGTTCCGTTATTCCTTTTTTAGATATTAATAGCCAAAATTATGTAATGTGAATAAGATTTTTTTAAATGCTATCTCTAAGTAGGAACTCTGTGAATGGGACAGCCAGGGGACTGTGTTTTAAGGGCTTTGATAATTTCTAGAAAAAAAAGTAAAATAGCTATAGTTCTAAATACAACCACGCTATAAAGTTTAACTGTTTTATTTTAATTAAGAGTGGTAATTGTTTTATTCAGTTTTATTATTTAAAAAAAACTCGGTTCGGACAGCCATTTACGACTTTACAGAGAATCGCCCAATCAATAACAACAACAACAATTTATTATGTCTTCCTTCATAAATATATTAAATATTCAATATTTATTTTATTTTAATGATTGCATTTTATTTTTGTGAACTTTCGTGCCCTTTCTTACACTTTTTGTTTGATAACAGGCTTTGAGAGACAGGTCAATCGCCGAGACACAATGTCTGTTACATCTTATTGTACCGGTACGATTTCTACAATTGATAAATGGATGTTGAATGCTCCTTCCTCTTCGTTTCTGTGAGTGAGTCGATGAGATTTACTCTCGTCAAAATTGAGTGTTGATTCAATGCTAATGGTGTTTGTCGGTGCCACTTTCTGCTTTCCTATTAACATTTACCCATTTTAACTTGTATTTCTCGGGAAGCTTTTCTCGCTTTGCCGATCAATATTTTACGAAACGAAGCCAACTTTTTTTATTAATAATACCATAAAATACCAATAGATTCTACTGCCGTTATTACATCATAAATTAATTACTTTATTTTATCTAATAGTATCTATAAAAACGATCGTGATTTCATCACAAAAAACGATCCACGTTAATGATTGTTTGCTTCTTTAAATTCGACCGTGAATAAAGCGATTTGCTATATGAGTGTAGCTTTTAGAATAACAAAAAGAAACGCTTGCACCGTTATGGCCTCGACTCGACTGAATATGTAGAATCTTCGCTTTGACCGTGGAGTCGGCGCACATCGTACCGTTAGTGCGCCTGACCATTCGTATTGTATTGTTCTTGAATTCTATACTCATGTGTCGTTTGGTGTAAGAACTTAGCGAGTAGAGGATGATATTGATGATATGTCTTATTGATAATAATATATTGCAAATTTAAAGCATTGATTAAATAACCGATAAGCGCTATCGCTTTTTTAATTGAAAAATTCAATACGTAATCGACACGTAAAATTAAACAGATTTAATTTTGTACTATATGATATTAATGATATAATAATTTACAATACTTATCGATTTTTTAGAACTGACTGGTTACATCAATCTCAAGGTAAAAATCTATCACCTATTACTTGCACTAGAGCGCCAGTTCCCTCTTAAGTTTTGTTTGCATATCAGCCCACATCATAAATTTTATACATCGTTTACTTAGATTGTAGTCAAAAATATGCCTAAAACGAATTCGCATAAATTAAGACTAATTCACTAATTGACGTAAACATGCCACTGTCATCTACGCGAAATGGCCGTGACCAATTTTGATGACGTATATTGACTATTTACATTTACGGTGAAATCCAACAGTTGGACAAATTTGACGACACTAATTTTCTTGAATATTGTTAAAAGTGATAATTATCATCATAATTAGCTTTTATTTTGATGAGACCATTTTTTTTATACCGCAAGTAATAACCAGGCAGGTGTGTCACCTGATGATAAGTGAATACCTTCACCTATAGACATTAGCAATACCAGCGGGATTTCCAAGTGTTGTTGTACACCACATTACAATGGCTCTCAAGTGCAATTGCCGGAACACACCAGGGTGGTAACCAGCCAGTCGGATACTACAATGTAACCTACCACCGTGCTATATTTTTTTCACGATGTTTTCAACCAATAGCTCAAGCTAATTGTAGGAGTACTGAGCTATCTTCGTGGGCTGTACGGTTGATCGCAGACTCAATGACTCTTTTAGGTTATATTTTCTCTTGGTTAGTGGCTGGTTGGTTGGGAACCTTTCTAGTAGCTTCTTTAGCCATTTTCACTTTCTCTGTTCGATGCAAAGTACTCGTTGCTTAGACCATACCGGAATAGCCACAATATGTGAATGTGTTTCGCTTATAAACACAAGTCAGCAGCGAGAAAGGAAGTGGTTTTATTTTCTTGATAAACTGTACCTATGCATTACATTGTTTGGTTTATTATTCATAGTTAAACAGTTTATAATATATTCACTTTAAGATAAATACTATTTATAGACAAAAACGACAACATTATATTAATCATTAAAAATATGATAGTTTTGCGTATTTTTCGAACACTAAGATTATCCATAATATGACATTGATATTCCTACCAGAGACTGAATCTGTTGACTATAAATGAACCCAGTAATAACATATTTAGAATAAGAACCACTAAAGCACAACCAGATGTTACTTTAACCGCGGCTTTTGTAAATATTAGTATCGGATGTACTATATTTATTTTATTTGTTACTGTGAGTCAAAAGCTTTGCTTGTTATGCTAATATAGTAGTTCTATGGAATGATTCAATCAATTTAATTGATTCGTTTTAAATATTATGTACATTGCTCAGATTCTAATGTTCTATCAAGGATTACTGTTATTGAACAAATAAAGTATTTTCATAAATACTTATAATCCAAATTGTGCTTAAAATTATTTTGTATGTAGATAATTTAAATTAATTTGCTGTCTATCCAATTACACACAAAAGGCTTATAAATGAAATATATATATTGGAATAAAAATAATAAATTACATAAAATTTATATTATAGATATTTTTTTGTATGAATATGACTAAAATTCCCAGATTATGATTTTGTTTTCGTAGTACCTCTTATATTTTGATAAGTATCATAAATTTTATTTATACATTTCCATACTTTCCTTTGATAAATATTATGGATTTCATGGAAATGAAAGAGCATTTTAATTGTTTTATTTTTGGTAATATAATTTTAAATATAAAAGAATCTAACTAGTTAATTTCTACTTCAACACGTTTGAAACACTTGTTACCCATACTACTATTAGAAAATATAAAATGCCGGTCAAATGTTAGTCGGACTCGCACACCGAGGCTTCCGTACAAACTTGTAGATGTAAATCGATGATTTTTTCATTTTTATTTCGATTATTATGTTGTTTTTTACCTGATGTAATTGCAAATTTACGGTTTTCGGATTTATTCCTTGACTTGTGCTACATGACATTGCTTCTGCCAATTTTCATGGTTCTAGGTCAACGGGAAGTACCCTATACGTCTTGATACCCTTCCCGAGAGTCAAAATATGCGGCATAAACTAAGCGTAAACGGCCATATCTTTTGATTGCCATATCTTTGACGGGCCGGTTGGCGTGGTTGGTTAACACACTGCCTATCACGCCGCAGGTCGTGGGTTCGATTCCCATCCAGGACAGACATTTGTGTGCATGAACATGTCTGTTTGTCCTGAGTCTGGGTGTAATTATCTATTAAAGTATGTATTTACAAAAAAAAAGTAGTATATGTAGTATATCAGTTATCTGGTTTCCATATTACAAGCTCTGCTTAGTTTGGGATCAGATAGCCGTGTGTGAAAAATGTCCGAGGATATATATTGCGTTGACTAAGAAGTTTTGATTTTTTCATTGCTCCTAGGGTTTGCAGACCTGAGTAAGTATTTGGTGTTAATTTCAACATGATGCCTCCACGCGTCCCTGAGAAAAAGAATCTTGACAGACAGACAACAAAATTATCCTAAAAGGGTTCCTGTTTTTCCTTTTGAGGTACGGCAGCCTATTTATTTTCTTATGTTTTAAAGAACAAATGCACAATACTTAGTCAATGGTTTGTATTCATTTCTACACTTCACTGGGTACAATGCTATATTACACATTTGTACCAATGTTTACAATCGTAGCGTAAAATCGAATGAACTATTTACATAAAAATTGGTCGATCGATTAAAATGCATGCGGTAAATACGTGCGGTAGCTACTTGTTTCCAATTCTGTTTGATATATTATTTTTTAAACGAATGGAACCACAGTAAATACCTGATTGATTAATTAATTAAAACCGGTCAAGTGCGAGTTGGAATCTGATCTTGCGTGGAGAGGTTTCCATGCCGTTTTACCCTGTGCAAGAAGAAGGCTGGCGTCATTGCCGCGTTAATGGCAATGCCAATCCGACGCCAGTCCTCTTATCACGTGATATCTCAAAGGCAAAATTTAATTAGGAACATTTAAATTCTGAAAAGTTTACGTTGAGCCAACTTACTGAGCCAATGCGCTGGGCCATTGTATGTCCATGAAAATTTACGTTGAGCCAAGTTACTGAGCCAATGCGCTGGGCCAGGGTATGTCCATGATAATTTACTAGTTTCTTTATCCTTTGCTAACTCCATTAGTAAATATACAAATTAATTGAATAAAATATTTATCCAATTATTAACGAGCAGTTTATTTGTGTTTCAGGTTCCTACATAATTTACTTTTCGTATAAAACCTATGTGCCTTTTGGGACGCACACACGAGTAGATGGTTTTCATATTTTATTTCATTTATGTATCGGTACCCTAATATTATGATACAAACAGTATGATTATATCAATAGTAATTATACATTAAATTATGATATCAATTGATAAGAATGATTCGATAATATTTAATTTATCTATCTACACACATACATGTTCTGATGGACCTATCAACATAGCCTAAACGATGGCGTTAGAAATTTGGTATTTTGCACACAAGTTCCTTTTGTAACGTATGCACATTAAAAAATGTTGTCATATCCTCGAGCCGCCTCGATCGTCCACCGAACGTTTCAGCCGGACGTTCCTTCTGCGTACCATTACGATGTGGAATGAGTTCCCCATTACGGTATTCCCTCCGCGCTATGATATGGGGTTCTTCAAAAAGGGCGTAAAAAGAGCTCTTCAAGGTCGGCAACACATCGGCATCACCCTGGTATTGCAAATGTCCATAGGCGGCGGTGACCATATACCATCATGTGGACCGTCTGCCGTTTGTCATCTTATTGACAAATAGGCAGACGATGATAGTTTTGTTAATTCAACCCCTGCGGGGCTAGCATGGCCGGAAATATTTTATCCACGGGGAGAGGACAAAATGATATATCCCCCTGTCAGTTTTATCCACCCTCCCGAGCATGGCGACATGGGTGGATAAACTATCCCCGGGGAGAGGACAAAATGCTATTTCCCTCTGTACTGTCAGTTTTATCCACCCTCCGAGCATGGCGATATGGGTGGATAAACGACTGCCATCGGCACACATCGGCGGCAGCAATAGATGGAAGAAGTTTTAAATCGCTTAAGTCTTTTTTGAGTTTATCCATTACAAAGACAAATACAAAAAATCTTATATTTTCTCTTTA
Source organism: Ochropacha duplaris (assembly GCA_951361185.1). NCBI lineage: Eukaryota > Metazoa > Arthropoda > Insecta > Lepidoptera > Drepanidae > Ochropacha > Ochropacha duplaris. Next base: position 3,842,199 of record OX592703.1, read on the forward strand.
TAATATTAGTTAAGACCTAGTACATAATTTAATTTGAAACATTGTTAGATACTTAATTTAAAATCACATACCATACATTTGTCAATATAAAAAAAATAACGAATTTATATTTAAGATAAAATAAAACTAAATTTAACTTATAAATAAAAATTTGCCCCAAATCGCTGCCCGATGGAAGCGTCCCAAGAAGACTGGCAGCATTGCCCCGCTGAATGGCAATGCCAATTCTTTGGGCGAAGTATATGCCAGCCTTCTTGTCACGAGAGGCCTCAATAAGGCGATCGGAGAGCTCTTTGTACAAACAATGAGCATCTGGTCCCCAAGGCCAGATTATGTCATTATGGTTTAGAAAAGTGCATAAAATGAGCATTAGGTTATAGGTAACACTCGGCCTTAAACTCTGTACGAATCAATGACGTAAATGACAACTGTACAATATCATCAACATGATATTGATTGTTGATCTATCGAAACCCACAGATAAACAACCATACGAAACAAACATAAATATAAGCCAACTAACGATAGATAGGGACACAGCGATTACAGAACGGAAATTGAATGGGCTTAATACTGATGTGAAAGCAGATTGCAAATAACATATCATACATCTAGCTAGCTTATCTTGATGTAATACATAATAATATGCCTAAAGCAATGGTCAAGGTTGTAGTCATTGACCGTCAAGTCTGCACTCGACAGACTAACATAATAAGAGTCTGCATTAATTACATAATTTATTATACGAACTTGTCCTAGAATTAGAAACAGTTGGAGTTAAGAACTTCAGTATTATGACTTGTTGTATTAAAGTTGCGTAGTAAATACTTTCATGAACACGGCCATTTAATTTACTATTTCAATGTTAATAATCTAACATATTAAAAAATAATCGTCAGATATAACTTAAAAATAGTGAATAATGTAAGTTAACTCTTTATTAAGATTTGATAAAGCCTGGATAATAAACATTTTAATATTGTATTTTTCGGCTTGGTTTTCTTACTTATTTTTTTTACGCTACGCTACGCTACTGTCTGAATTTTAATATTCAACTTTTTGTAGCTGCCTATCAAAGAAAAAAGTGTTTTAATTTTTTTTGGTATAATTTATAAATAAGTTATATTTTTAAACGACTCCAAAAAAGGAGGAGTTTCTCAATTCGGCCGTTTTTTATGTGTGTTCGCGGATAATTAATATTCTGTAATAAATATATTTATCCTGTTAAATTTGACAGGATAATGTGAAGAATGTTTGCTGTGTCTAAGCAGAGCTCGTACTTATATTACATCCATAGACGTAAAATAAATAGACGTGTTCTTACACACAAGTCTCTGTCCTGTGTGGTAAAAGTATCGACATGTGGCGTGACAGGTAGTGTTCTTACCTACCACGACAGTCGGCCCCTCTATAGAAGATAATCTATCTATACAAAAGGTTAATTTTTCATCGTTCGGGTCGCTGCCGTTAGTAACTCATCAGATTGCCTTGAGGCACGCCGGAACCAGTACAGACGCTCTTAACCTTATGAATGTCAAATTAGTGTTTTTTTTTCTTGTTCTTGTAGGCACACAGCTGAAATGGCATCGTTAATGGAATTATACGGAACGTTTTTATGTCGGCTAGACTGTTGTGCTTGTGATTTATTAAACCGTTATCGATCTTATCATAAATTTAATGGAATCTAGAAAATGTTCAGCAATCGTAATTTATTTTTGGTTGCTCAATAATCAAAAATATGCCGTTGACTCTCAATTTCTACAAAAAGGTTGTTATCACAGAAAATATTTTTCTCAAATATTTCACCACATTTAATTTAACAAGTTCTTTATGCTGCTACTCGTATCGACCGTATTAGGAAACCTGTTAAATATACGAACCGTTACACGTGCCCGCTTCAACCGGTGGCATCTCCATAATACTAGCTTCATTAAATTAGGCTCTAAGGCCATTGACATAGGCTCTTTATCAATTTCACCTAAAAAGTAATGCTCCGCTACGTCTATCAACCTTTAGTTTTTATTACAAACAATTTCCATTGCAATGTAATGAAATTCTTCTATTTTATTAATTGCTCGTATTACACTATCTACTACTGTTTTTAAAGTCAAATTAAGTTTTATAATCTTTACTGGGGTTATTAGCACCAGGATGTGATAGTTTTCATAAAATTTACATTAATGTATGTATTTAATTTGCGGAAGTTGAGCAGGTATCTTTGGCAGTATTGTCATTTTAATCTAGTTTATTACCACCCACATATTTAATCAATTTGTTTATTTGCTAAAATGTGTGCAACTGTAGTGGCATTTAAATAATATTCCTACATAATATTATAGTTTTAGACATATAAAATTACTTTGCTAGAAGTTTCAATAGGAAATAAGACAATTTATCAATATCTAGATATATCATGGCTTGTCTACTAAGAAAGAGATTTTTGAAATTCAATCCCTGAAGGGATAACATAGGAAATCTCGAGTGAAACTGCGGAGCAACAAGTAATTTTATAAAGAGCACACTAGTCACACAAAATGACTAAATTTGAATGTGATGAATAATAAATCTATGACTACAACATTAAAAATCATTGGTACACGAAAATTAAACTCCTTTTGATTCATATTATTTATTCTATGTCTAAATATTTACTTTCTCTGTTATAACAACCGGGGCTTAAGTTTGTATCTCCGATTTAGAACTCCATCAATATGAGCAACCCTGACTATAGTTACTTTACTTTATTATAAAATGGCATCCATTCTAGTACAGTACCTACGTGATACGACTGCTTTATTTATTACAATACATTTTTATTATCATTGCGAACAAATAGATTTTGTTTGCAATCGCACCCAATTGAGTATTCGCAACAGTGAATGTTTTGATTGACATTAAATTATGATGAGTGCATTCATTGTTGGATGCTCTCTGAACTTATTACATTCGGCCTTTTGTTCGGCAAAATGATTATATTGCATAATTTTCCATTGTTGTTTTCGTAGGTGCTGATTGTAACTGTTTTTGGTTCTTAAAATTTGGCTGCTTCATTTAATTCACTGTAATTATGTTCAATGAATATGAATAATCAATTTTTCTAATTTGGCAACATTGATTTCATTGTCCTATGATTTGGGTATTGTATTTTTCATTGTTAATGTGATTACAGTTGTACATCTGTGACGTTTGCGTCATCGTTGACTATTTATTTTTCTACTTTACAGATTCTATAACACATATATTTTATATTTATATTAGTATTTAAAGCTTTCGTACTACCTATTAATGCAAAACAAAGTATTTAAATACCTACATCATATGCATTAGTCCTAATTATTAATAATTTAAAAAAGTATTGTATATATTTTAGTAGTTAGGTAATGAAGAATATTGCTAATTTAAAGTAGTTACTACGATAGAGTACCTAGATGTCAGAAAATACAGCTGAGCATCTGTAGTGTGTTCTTTGACCTTTAACGTTTGACCTTTTGACCAACGCTCCAGCTTTCTAGGCTAAGAATAATAACCAGCGTTGAATTACATGTAATCTAGACATTTAGAAGTACTTAATGAAACAAGATTGCGAAATGTTAAGTGAATTCTAGTGATTTCCCTAAAGAGTTAGGTCCTTGATAAATTGAGCAAGTTATTCGTTCAAGCCAATAAAGATATTTCAAATATTAAGCAGAGTAGTAAGTAGTATGATTTTGTTATCTGTAGGTACCTAATTAAGATTTATTTCTTGTTAACTTGTAAAACAGTTTAGTACGCGGCAGTGTGTCCGCCAAGATCGGTTAAAAAGGGCGACGCACCACCAGCTTGTCCAGTGACGATAAAGTTATTGGTTTAGTTGGTTTTATACTTTGTGCTTAAAACTAAGTACCTTCATACCTACAAAAAAACCGGCCAAGTGCGAGTCGGACTCGCGCACCGAGGGTTCCGTAATAGAGCCTCAAGGTTTTTTTTTTTTCGATTACCTTATTTGAGGTTGGTGCCAATTAAGCTAGACCTCTAAACTGTATGAGCGCCGATACAACTCAGAGGTCTATCTTAATTGGTGGTAACTATGTATGTACTTGTAACTTACCTTAATTTTCAACTTTTTTTATTTTTTGCAATTTTTCCTTTATTTGTGCTGTAAGACCTTTTAGTACTCACAAGTTTTCGCGAAAATCAAAATTTGCCCATATCTTTTTATGGTGTTGACTCAGGATCTTGATTTTTACACACCTAATTAATAGGGACTATAAACCTCAGTATCTGGTATAAATTTCAACTTACTAGGTCCACCCATTCCTGAGATAATCGGTGGTGGTGTGTCACAGACAGACAGACGGACAAGAAAGTGATCTTATAAGGGTTTCTTTTTTTACCTTTTGAGGTACGGAACCCTAAAAACAACTTCGCGACCGAAAAGTAAATAAATGTGTTTTGGAACCCTTATGGCATGCATGATACTATACAATGTGTATTTTCTTAACTTGTTCAAACGAAATGTGCGGATGTAAGACAAAAAATTATCGACAATTAAAGACAGAAAATACACATTGTATAAAGAATGAAAACAAATTTTCTTCTATATAGGTATGTTTTGTTTGAAACCCTATTGTTTGGCAATTCATGCCATAATCTGAATGAAAGTTTTGATTCACTTTAATTTATTTTCCATTCCATAAAAAAACTATCTTCAGAAGTCATGTGAATGTGTCACCTCAGCTTCTATACCTACATCAATCTATGAAAGTATCTATAAGTGGGTACAAGCAAAACGATTAAAAGGAGAAGCAGAAATAACAGAGACAATACCTTACTCGTATTGATCGTTCCTCGTGCGCACGAAGCTTATTGGAGGTTAAAATTAGTTTTCCAACTTTTAGACCAAGCATTTAATCGCGCCGCTTGTCTGTCGTTCGACATCCGTGCACAAAATAGATACCTATATTCAGAAGATCTGTTTTTGGAATATGTTACTAGCAACTCGCCCCGACTTTGCATGGGTAGCTGAGCAGAGCATATTCGCCTACATTTTTTTGCTGTCGTATCAGTATAGGTATAGGTTTACGCGACGCACGCTAGTAAAGCTCCCAGTCGGTATGATTTTTTCCGACATAGGTATTCAACAATCATCGTAATATTCCAGTGAATTTTCATAGCACCATCATAATAATGATCTCTTTCTCGTGAATCACTGCGTCCATTGGTGAAAACCGTATGAAAATCCGTTTTTGAGTTAACCGCGACAGACGCGGCTGAAGTGACCTTTTATAATAATAGGTCTTTACCTATGAAATTGCCGTTCTGCAGTACTCGCCATTTCAAATCAAAATAATTTTTGTTTGGCTAAGAATTCTAATTTCAAATTAATTTTATTTTAAAAACATGTTTTTTTACCAAAAGTTGTAATTTTTTTATTGATTAGTGTTACATTTTCATCGCATTTCAATCTTTTTCGTCATCATGGATACGTTAAAAATTCGAGTAATTATGGAATATGAGTACCGTCGTGGCAGCAACGCGGCACAAGCGGCACGCAACATCAACGACGTTTACGGAGCTAACACTACAAACCAACGCAACACCTATTATTGGTTTGCTCGCTTCCGTTCTGGAAATTTCGACCTGAAAAATGAACCTCGCGGTCGTCCGAAGACTTTGGTCGACAATGACGAATTAAAGGCGATTGTGGAAGCTGATGATACATAATCTACGGCTGAATTAGCAGCAGCTTTCGACGTTAGCGTCAAAACAATATTGGTCCATTTGCGTCAAATTGGCATAGTAAAAAAGCTTGACAAATGGGTGCCCCACGAACTCAATGATCGCCAGCGCGAAGTACGCGTCGAGACGTGCCTTGCACTGCTCAACAGACACACAAATGAAGGAATTTTGAACCGCATTGTTACCTGCGATGAAAAATGGATTCTGGCTGATAACCGCAAGCGCTCAGCAAGTTGGTTGGATCCTGGTTCAGCACCTAAACAATGCCCTAAACGAAAACCTACCCCTAGAAAAGTGATGGTCACTGTTTGGTGGTCTAGTGCCGGTGTGATTCATCACAGCTTCTTACCAAACGGGGTGAGCATTACTGCAGATGTACTGTGAAGAACTGAACACAATGATGGAGAAGCTGGCACATCTCCAACCAGCATTGGTCAATCGCTCGTCTCCGCTGCTCCTGCATGACAACGCGCGACCTCATACTGCACAGCAGACGGTCTCCAAGTTGCAAGAACTGGGGTTGGAAGCTCTCCGTCATCCGCCCTACTAACCAGACTTTGCGCCTATAGACTACTACTTTTTCCAGAACTTCTTGGCGGAAAAAAATTCAATACCCGAGAAGCAGTACAAAATGCCTTTGAAGAATTTGTTGCCTCCCGTCCAGCTGATTTCTTTAAGAAGGGCATCAATAAACTACCACTGCGTTGGCAAAGATGCATTGATTGCATGGGTGATTACTTCGATTAAATACAAATAAAAAAATACATGAAAAAAAATTGTTTAAATTTTTTTATACAAAACGGCAATTTCATAGGTAAAGACCTAATATTATGTAATTTTTTTTTTGCAAGTACACCCAGTCATATATTTTTGGCACGGGCGACGTACTTTGAATCCCTCGTTCAGGATTCTACTAAAGAATCCCTCGCGGGATTCTACTTCTATTATTTTGCTCCTTTGTGATACAATCTACTATTATAACTCACGTTGTGAATAATAGTAATGAAAAAGTCACAGTTTGATTATTAGGTGTCATTATGTGCCTAATTGCGGTGAAATTAGAGCCCCTTTATAAGCAAGTGTGTTGAAAAATGTATTTAAGGATGCACGCATACAATACATAGATATCGTATTTGTATGTTATATTATAACCTGTTCCATATTCTATCTATCAATTTAGTATAATTATCTTTAATCCCATTTTTTTCTATTGTGTTTTTCTTGGCTCGGCTAAAGGCTTATCATCTGCAACTCTGACATTTGGAATGTTTGTAAGCAGTTCCTCTTTACACATACGTATTTAGTTGTCCATGTTTTAGTTTTATTTCAAAGATTTTCCGATATTTATAGCCAAGCCAAGTCTAAACAATGTCGTAGTGCCTGTTGACGATTCATTGGATAGAATCACATGAAAAGCATTGTTAGCTCAAATGATATTTGGTATCTTATGATTAGATTCCTCAAAGTACTTGCAATAACAAAGGTATTCAAGTTTTATGAAGCATCACATTTCATGTAACGGCGTGAGACTACATAAAAGTGAAATGTGAAAATAAGCCATTTCATTTCATGCCTTACGTTTTGCCGCATAAAGTGTAGACATTTCATACCTGTCAATTACATTTTTGAGTTTTGATATCCTGTGGGACTGGAATTTTATGGTGTCTTTTTAATGAACCAATCTATAAAAAAAAATTTGGTGTTTCAATGACCTTACACGGTTAGTTACATTCAGCAATAAAGTGACTAGTACCTAGGGATCATTCAACCAGTTCTACAAATGAGTTCTGTTTTAAAAAAGTGCTGGGTAGGTAGCTAAAACTTAATTTAAGGACTTAAATACGAGTATATGAACCGTTGGTTAAAGTAATAAGGTTTTTTATTACGCAGATAGAAAACGAGCATTAATTATGAATATTAGGAATGGGCTAACGGGGGCGAAAGTTTATTTTTGAACCATTTTCAGTTTTGTGGCTTATGGCCCGGACTCCACCAAAGCGAAGCGGAGCCGAGCGGGCCTTAAACTTAAAAAGGCGTGTCAGACGAAACGTGATAATATATCCTCAAATCAGTTTACCGTATTCAAAGAAAACGAAGTAATCATCGCGCCATTTATAAACATCCTCCGCTTCGTACAACTTGAATGGAAACGCACCTTTAGTGTGTATATCGATTAAATATAAATGGGTAATTCCCATCCCCGCTGATAGTGTGTCTTGTGCTAAAGTTGGCTTAGAGCTGTATTCTCTTGGATGACACGATCATCCCAGTTGATTCATGAATTTGTGCCGATTGTGTTTCTCTACTCTCTGCCTGTCTATATAGTGAATATTTTCTTTATATGTCTGATATAATTGATATGCAATGAAATAGTGTTCAAATTCAAACAAATAAATACTTTGAAGTATTAATTGCTATATCAGTACTCAAGATTGTTATTTCTGATGAAATTAAGTCTCATTATTGACCGGCTCTTTTTACTGAACAAAAAAAATGCGAATTGGATTTTTTTTAGCACTTGTGTCACCGTATATACTTTCCGCGACATTAAGCCTGGGACACAATCACGCAGCGGATCGGCTAGCGAAAGCATCGCCACTTTCACCGCAACCTGCGACCTCTGACTGCGGACGGTTGCGGCGGGATCACCAAGTCGTCTCAACTCATTTCGACCATCAATAGTGTGTTCTGTGCTTTACTATTATTAGTTTTATAAATTATAGGTTGGGAAGTAGTCAAAAGGTCAGCTTTGCCTACTATATCTTGAGAAATGAGAAAGCTATTCCTTGCAGGTTTGAAGATACATTATATGTTGTATTAGCAGTAATGTAAATTTATGTACTTAGATACATAACTTTAAGTTGAACCTTTACTGGTGAAGATTGCGACCCCAGGGAGTGTCTAGACCGGACAAGTTTCCTCTAGAAGTCTGTCCTTATCTATTCTCATTTAGTTTGTGAATTTCATATTTACCTCTCCGATAGTTGACTGGACATTTTTAATTTACATTACAAGTGACAACATCTAAATAATACTACAGAATATTCAGTGTAAAATATGGTCACATATAAATTACCGCCATTATTTCATCGTCATAACCTCTTTTATTGCAGTGTTGTCATATAAATCAATTGTGATGTATCGATAATGAAATGTATTATTATTAGAATATCGTTGTTTATGTACTGACCTTCGTACTGATCTTAGGAAATAATGAGTACTTAGACACTATTCAAAATTTGACTATAATTTTTCATTTTTTTTTTTTTTGTGGTCAACAATATTCGGTCTACGCCGCATACGGCATTATATAATATGTATAATGTGTCTGCATTATGCATAGCAATATTGTTAATAAAGAAAAAAGCAACAAAAACTAGCTATAGTTCGACTATTCATTGCCAGTATCACTTACTAAGGGGTAAGCTTTTCGACGCTGACTAAGCGAAATACGTCCAATGCTGCCGAAACGGTCGTCAACTTAAACCGTTCACCCTACACTTGACCTACTTTACTTTTATGGCTTTTTGATAACTTTTTATACGTCAGCTTTAACTTTGTTTGAGTCTGTAAATAAATGGATATTGATTTTCTTCTACGGAGGTTAAAAGTTTTGTAGAGAGTTAATTTTGGACATCCATTGATGTCAAGCAGTAATATTCTTTTTATATTAAGTTGACTTGTGGCGCTTAAAAAAATTTACTACTACTTTTCTGCCCCGCGGTTTCACCCGCATTCCCAAGTAATCTCAACTTTTCTCGGGATAAAAAAATATCCTATGTCCTTTTCCATAGTTCCATCTATCTCTATACCAAATTTCATATAAATTGGTTCAGCGCTTTGAGCGTGAAGAGGTAACACACAGACAAACACACTATCGCATGTATGTACAATATTAGTATGGATTACTTAATATTACTTTTTTGTTGTTTACCTAAACTATGTTTATTCTTAAGCTAAAGTATGTTTCAAATACTTAAAGTATCTAATATTATGTATGGTTAATTTACCTATAGGTAAAATATACCTAATCAACATTGATTGTATGAGAATGAAATTCAACTCTTGTAACTTCTTGTTCTTGTTACAGGTTCGTACTTGTGCAAGCACTGGCCTCAAGTTACACTCTCATCTAGTGAATATAACTCGAGCGGTAAGTTGACACTTTCACCTGTTCACCATCACCTGTAACTTTATCACGTTCATGTAAGTACTTGACCACCTCGAAGGTTGCGATAATTAGAATAGGCATTGGTAAGTACTGGAGCCTTTAAAATATTGTTTCTTAAAATGACACAAAAAGAAATATAGATAGATCAATCAAAGATGTACCTCGATGAACCAGTTCTATAAGATAATATTAAACTGGTTTAAATTTTAATAAGTAGGTAGGTAGTAGGTACCTATCAACGAAATTGTTTATTTGGTTGCAATTATCAAATAAAAAATAAACTACTCGGAACATTTATTTTATTGCCGAGACGCAATAAAAACTGCCACTTTTGGTATTTGGCTTTTACAAAAAAAAATAGATAGCCATTTTATACGACCGGCCGGTTGGCTTGGTTAGTTAAATAAACTATCTACTGAACAAGGAATTGCCAAAGTCTATAAAATCGTTTTTCCTTGACACTTTTAAATTAAAAAGTAATCTAATTTGACTTAACTCCTTAAACCTTATACAGTTTTTTTTTTTAAATAAACTTGCAAAAAACTTGTACTCCGAAAATATTATACCTGCAGTTTTTTTTTCGAAAAAAATTAGATATGTTAAAATAACATAAAAGTTATGATGGCGATAAAATGGCAATTTTGAAATTTATTTGTAGTCATAAATAATGCGCGTCGGTTGTTGCCTTGCCAAACAAATTAATAAATTAATACACGCTGTAAAGTGTGTTGTGCAGTGAACGCTATGCAATTGATTTCTATAATATATGAGTTTAAGTACTGCAACGTTCATAGGTGTTAAAATAATAGTCATTATTTATTAATACCGTTCTTTATTTGGATTTTAATGGCCACATGTGCACTACATACATTTTCCTCTATGATAAATTTTCAACAGCTTGTAAGGTCTGCTACTCTTGCAGTTAGAATAGTAGTTGAGTTCTACTGACTTAACTAAACTTTTTCGCTTCACTAAAATTCTTCGTGAAGTGAAACGATTTGCCTGCATAATAAGGGAAAAGAAATTCAATTCAATGAAAAAAGTTTTTAGCGATTTAGATATAGTATATTACAGTTTAGACTAATACAATCCTTATAATAATTCTGTATCAAACGAAGTTGTGTTCAATGGCATTATATTTATATATTAACAGTGTTTTCGATTGCACTGTAAACATGGTGAAATTTAATTTGCAAATGATACATGTACGCCGGTAATAAAATATCATTATCTCGTTTTTGTTACCATCCAACTGTTTTTATTAAATATTTATCAATTTTATTACATGAAAATATTATTGCTTTCAATAATACATCGTAGGAATTCGTGGATAATTAATTAATTAATGTAAACATGCTATTAGCTGTAATCCTGCGGTTTTGTCTGATTTTCATGAAAAAAGGAAATATACGATAGGTTGTGTCTTTAAGGCCCGAGATTCTTAGAATTTCTATTAAAATTTAATCTATAAATTAGTTATGAAATCGATTAAAACAATAAAAATATATTACCTATATATTTTTATTGTTTTTAATCGATTTCATAACGGCACAATAAAATGTCGATTCTATGGTAGGATAAAACCGATTGAAACCTAAAGGTACAGAGTAAAAATTAATTAGCAGTAACTCCAGCTATGCTTTATGGACCCGAGTGCTAGGCAAATGAAAATGCAAAGGGTGAGTGGACTGACTAAGCTAGACAAAGTTCTGAACAGACGCAGACGTTTACGACCAACTGACAGAGAGCGACCGACTGCGCGCTTAAGGTCACGTTATGCGTCGGGACGAGACACAGTCTGGACGACTGAGGCCTATTGATGAAGGGAAACAAGAAATAGAAAAAAACTATAAGTAAGGACTTAGCAGCATTAGACCTTATCCCCGAAACGACTCTAAATCCATTAAATAGCGTAAGAGTATTAGGAGGGCTGACCCAAAATAGGGACGAAGCCACGAGATTCATTTGAGCTCCGTGCAATAAAAACTGCTATATTCCAAAATGCCGAAATATGTACAATATGTACAATGTACATACATATTTACACCACTAAATGTCGCACAATGAAGGTCATGAAGACGTCTGGCATTGCTTAAAATGTTAATGATATTAAAATTTTAAACTAGTTTTAGTAATACACACACAATATATTTTTGTCTATAGTTTTGACCTCAATCGGTGCCGGTAAATCACATTAGTGGAAGCTCTATGACACACTTTTTATTTTAAAGCAAGCAGGTATACCATTTCTCACTTACAATGAAGACTTTACACGGCTTCATAAACCAATGGTACGTGGGCCTGATTTAATAAAAAAAGCGGTTAGTTTTAGAGAGTTCGAGTGAGTCAGTAGATTTGGCTTGTCTATTCTATTGCATTTGAGACCCAGTTGCCATGTCAAATGTCGGCAACACATTCATTGGCATTAATAATATTCATAGCTGACACCCACTTGCCCACTTGTCAAACATATAAAAAAATATCTGTAAAGATTTTCAGCTTTTCAGTAATCCAAATAACAAAGGTGTCGCAGAAACTGTGTCAAAAATCCTTTCCATCGTTTTTCCTACAATTTCAGATCCTTCTAAATTATTAAAAACAAGGTCCACGTTTTCAAAGGCTATGTTAATTTAATGCTCTAACCTATTATTATTACATTATGAATATGGAAATAGGTGCTGAGAATGAAGTTTGTTTAGTTAGTAGAACTGGGGTGATTTTAGGTTTCTGCGTGATTTTTTTAAGTTAAAATCCTTTTGGCTTTGGTATTATTTTCGACATTGCTTGGGCAGAAAGTAATATTCCAACGACTCCACCCTAAATTAAAGACGAACATCCTGTATTTTATTGTATGGGTAATGGTAATATAATTGTTTTTGTTGCTACTGCTTTTAGTTATTTGGGCTTTGGGTAAGTGTGATCAAGAGCTAGAATATTCGACACAAGCATTTAAAAGAAATGTGGAGGTATTCAACCTTCTTTTTTAATTCAGGTCCCTATAAAGCAAAACGATAGTGCCTAATAATATTGTTCCAAATCGCAACAAATTCATTCGTATTTCAAAGGTAAGTTTCCAAATCATTTAATTACTCTGATTTTGGAGTTTTATAAGCAACATTTTGTTGCCTAGTTAGAAACACTGAATACGATTTCATAATAAAAATAAATGGAGCAAGAAAACTCACGTAAAAGTTTTTTTTTTCAAAAAATATTAGTACTATGTACTTCCAAGCAACTTTGAAAATAAATAGTATGGATTTAAGTGTGGGTAAGGAATATAATTATTGCTACTCCATTAACAATTTACTGAACACTTAAATTTTTACTTTTTAACTTTGATTAAAATTAAATTTCAGTTGAAAGCTTTCTGAACGGTGATTTGAAACGCCGTGATCCATGAAGGTACGAAAAGTTTAAATTATTAGATTATTATTTATCTAGAGTTCTGTGAATAGTAAAGTAAACCAAAATGGTCACGCTTTTCATTAAACATGACCATTTTTGCTGTATGATTTCTTAATTAAAGCGTTTTTTTTTCACTTGTATAAGGTATCAGGCGAAGAATAAAATAAATTGAAATAAATTACAACACGATTTATTGTTATTACGTTCACTTCGAAAAATAGATAAGCAACTATCCCTCCTCATCTAGTCGCTTCCCTTTTTATAAAATCAACTACCTACAGAAATCAACACACCCTACTTTCTAACGGATATGACAATAAGATTGTGAACCTATTTAATTACATACTTTTAAATTATTCTAAGTATAATGAGATTAATTATAAAATCGTCGAGTAGATGATTTTATAATTTCATCAATATAAGATTCCTTTTTTTTATCGTATTTCCCTTTTTATAATATTTCCCATTTTACAAAATCAACGACAGAAATCAACACACATACTTTCTAACGCATATACAAATCATATAGTAAACTTATTTAATTATTTATAAATTATTCCTAAGTATAATAAGATTAATTATAAAATCATTGAAGTACCCCAGGCATACTAGAATTATTTCTAATACTTGTTTCACGTTAAATTGTTAGTGTAAAGTTGAAAAAAAAGTTTTTAAACAAAATTGGTTAATGTAATGAGAACTTTTTGGTTTCTTTACTTAACATCTAGCGCCTTGTATAGAACTTTCAGTATTTCTCTACCAACCTCAAAAACCTTTCAACAAAAAAGCTGATTTTCTTGCTTCCACTAGACGCTATAAAATTACGAAGGCTGGATGATATCCCCAGAAATGAACGATCTTTATTAAGGCTAAGCGATACTCCTCCCGTAACAAGATCGTCTCAGATTTTTTACGATTTTTCGAGAAGCTACGAGCATCTACAAACGCCTTTTAACGTGACCTTAAAAAGTTATACTTCTTTAGTTACCTAATACTATTTTACTTTATGGTATAGCTATAAACTTTCTATGTGAATTCCTAACCTCAATAAAACAGGGGGGTTATGGCGGGTCGGCTATTAGTATAATTTTGTCGTCTGGTGCCGTTATGGCGATATATTATATTTTCATAAATTTATCCGTCAAGTGAAACGTTCTTTTTGGGAATACCGTTCAATTAAATATTCGCACAACCTCTTTGAGGATTTTATAAAACAAATAAATATTTTTTGTTATCGAAATTTTGCAATTTATGAATTTTGTCTCCTAAAGGTGAGGGTGGTGATTTGTTTAGGTAGAATCAATAAAATATTTTAGTTAACTTAGGAACATTTTAAAATCTAAAATACAAGGAAAATCCATAAAAAATTCAAAGAGTTAACATTGTAATTCAATTCTTGTTCCAAAATATGTAAATGTAATATATTTCTACAATCGTACACAAGTCAATATGTAAGTCAAAATTGCCAATCATAAGACGTGTTGAAAGAGATCGTGTTGTTTATAATGAACATCATGTCTAAACATGAGTCTTTCATCAAAGATTCACAGTACAACGCGCTTATAAGAAAAGGTTACAGTAGCCATCACGAACCAGTTTTTTGATACCTTCCCTTGTTCGTTAACGCGTTCATTGTATAACTACTGTTTAATGTGCGGTTTTGTTTAGCGAATGAATTGATGGTATTGTAATTTCACGAACTACCTAGTCTTATTGAAAAAAATGCGTTAGATAGCCTATTAAATGTAAAAGATTTTAAGTTTGTCTGGGAACGCGCGTGAAACTACAGGGGAATGCTAGTTAATTATAAACAATATACGTCCAAAGAATTGGCTCTTATAGTCAAATAGCTTTTTCGTTACGGTCTCACTCATCCGGAATCTATTGGATTTCCCTAAATTACTGCCCTATATCTCGGAATAAAGATTTCGGGGACTGAGGTCTACGGAGATTTGAAATCAGTTATCAATGTATTCTTATTGCGTGTCGTTTTTAGATATTCTAATAAATATCAGAAATCATCCCAACTAGAGTACCTAAGTATTTAATCCCAAAAACTGTGTTTATCATCAATGCACGTTCGCATAGTGAAACGGCAGCTTAAATACACTTTTTAATGTAGCCCGCCGCCGATACAATGTTATCGCTTGTCATCTTCGATTAATGGCTTGCGTGTATGTTGACGATTTAACTTTTTTTTAAGTTGTAAGCGGTTTGATTCGTTAAGGTTTTTATTGATTGATTAAATCATATAGTCACGCGCTTAAACCTTTTATAATAAGCGGTTATGAACGATGTAACTTGACATATTTGTAGGGACGTTGCTTAGGTCAACGCTCAACAACTTTAATAAAATCAATTCTTAGCATTTTAGTGTCATTAAAAGTAGGATTCTTTTGCACTTAGCTTTTGAGGTTTTTTATGAGGTTTTGCTGCCGAGTCCATTTCTTATACAGGTAGGATATCTAGCGTAGTCTTATATTTTCTAAACTTCTGCTTAAACCTGTCAAAATAAATGTACACGGCCAATATTTGTTACGTTGAAATATAAAATAGAGTTTCACTATTTTACTTTATTTATTTTCATTAACATTAGTATAGAAGTAACTTGAAACGTGCGGTACGATACAGCATTCTGAATGTCTGGCATAAATGATGGTCAAAGCGAGCCAGTGTCGTGATAAACAGCTATCTACAGACGTGAATACGTTTTTACGCCATGACTTGCCGTAATGGGAGCTAGACCGAAGAGCAGTCAAGTGACAAGCATAAATGTCTGAACTGAAGTGTTTTGTACAGAACGTGACAGAATTTACCGTCCAGTTGATCGTTAGTAGCACTGTTGTAATTAAAATGTGTGTCAAAATGTGTTTTACGTTTATTTATACACCGACCATCTGATTCCAAACTAAACAAAGCGTAGGAAAACAAGATAAATAATGTGTCTTTAACATTTTTTTACGCGTAGCTGAGCTCGTAATAAAAAAATAAAAAATCAACATAATATGCACGTTATTTAACTAAGGTATCTTATATAATATTTTGTGAGTAAATTATTTATACCATTTCAGTGTGGGCCTGAAACTTTCCATTGTCCTTTGGATAATGCAATTGATATCAAAGTCAGTGTTATCTGGAATAAGCAAATTATGAATTTACATCTTCTTTCATAAAATAACTATCCTAAATAGCCATTGAATCTTGTGTCGATTCAAATTGCTTAGATATTCCATACACTTATGTTCTACATTCAGGTTACGCCAAGCCCACGTAACCACAGGTCTGTTCATTCATGTATGAAACGACCTTTATATTGGTCTTGTTTATCGAGTCGAATTCAATAACAGAATATGAGCTAGCTGTCACATGCATTTGCCTACTGCACACTTCAAACTGTGAATCAATTACTCAAGTAACATATGCAAAATCGTGACTGCATTCGAAAGTGTTGCTAGAAAAATATTGGTAGGAAACACTACGACCCTGTGGATCAATCATTTCTAATGAACGCATGACTGGTTAGAGGTATTATTGGTATTTCATTCTACTAATCCTCGAGATGATGTCACTGTGACTCATGCGCATCAGGTATGTGAACGTATTCTCCTGAACAGGTATTGTTAAGAAGGTAAACATGACTTAATCCATGCCTCGATTATTAGGTTCATTATCAATTGATACAAACGTTCCATTCATTAGAATTATATTTACAGCTTCGGTAGATTCTGCTTCCTCGTTTGGATTTCTAACTTATTAAGTCATTTGATGAACATTTTTGTAGGTATCCATTAGATGTATGTATTATGAGAGCAAATGGAAAGTTTATGATTGTTGGTTGGTCAGAATAATAAGATTAATGGTCTAGATTGCTTTGCGAAATTATTTGGTTGGCAATGCTGAATATTTAGTGTTTTCTGTTGTCACAAACGGAAACAAAATTTCGTTGTTGCTCATATCATTTCCCCCCAATTTGCTACACCTACAGAAACACTTGGAAATCTAATTAACTTTCAATCTGAGGTATTAACCTCGAGTTTATTTTGAAGTACAACCCCGTTAATGTGTATAATTGGGAAGATTTTGTTTAGGTACCAATGTCTGTTCGGTTTTGACTATGTTTGGGGAGAGATAATTAGAAAACAACAAGAGAGATTGTAAAAGGATAAAGGTACCTAGATTCTCGGGCTGTTTCGTTTGGGTAATTAAATTGAAGTATCTACTTGACTGATGAACAGCAAAATTAATTTATAATCCCTTTTTGTAGCAATGTAGTTTTTCCAATAATACCTACCTACGAATAAGTGATTGTTGTATATCATTTAGATTCTCGTTTATTGGGTACCTAATAGAATTTCTGATTAGGTACCTACGGCCCACTGGTTACTTCATCTTCAATAACTGGAAATATCGTGTGAGTAATTCAGGATCAAAACTATCAGTAAATTGATACCCATTAATATCGCTACAAGATATTATTTTGCTTCCGAAGAAACTTATTTCATCAGTTCTTATTTTAAGTTCGTAGGTATGTAATATAAAAGTATTTCATGCACGCATGGTCTTGTTTATTGGTAATTTTTGTACTGGAATTTATAACTTTATCATTTGCTATTTCTAGTGTATGTGATCACCTACATATTTTTAGGTACCTACGTAACATATATCTACGTCCAAATAAACTGATTCTATTACGGTTTCTGTTTGTTGTTTGCAAAGCTACTGTTTGTTGTCTAGTTTAGTATTCACTTTGTTGACTGCAAACGTTATCTCTTAACATCGCTACGATCTGTCAATTTACTGCAGTGTGGTTTTGTAATGTTACTTTATCGTATGTGAATAGAGCTTATATTTCAATGTGTTCAGATGATTGCTCTTGCAGATTAGGTTTGCAGAAACACTTGTTAGGGTTTTGACCTTTTTTAAATGGTCAAAATAATTTACGTTTTATGATCCATGTACCCTGTATCTTTTCTTATGAAACTATTTTTTTTATTGTTTTATATAGTTTACTTTCTCAAATTATTATCCCAATAGTTTTGTTTCTTATAAGTATCGCGTTTGACCACTATCTCACTTGATGATAGGTGATGTAGTCTAGGATGGTGCACGCTCACCTAGAAGTAACCTTTTCACCCGAGACTTAAATACTCACAGGTTGTAACTATCGGGAAACACAGATTCAGGCAAAGAGTTCCACTCCTTAGCAGTACGCATAATAAATGAGGAAACAAATCGCTTCGTACGTAATAGATTCGTTCTTGTTCCATTAATGCTTGTTATTATTAAAAATGTCTCATCTGTTTTTATTTAAGCCGATACCAGTCTCAGTTCTAAGCTCACTCAGTGAAAGGGTTTATGCAACTACTTGTGTAATAACATTACCGGGTGCACAAGAGCTAGTCAATGTTAGTTTACATATTTTTGCACCTATAACTCTGTGACTTTCTAAATAAATATTCACATGTCGGCCGGTAGTACAGACAACAGTAATATGTATAAAATGAGTGTTTTTATGTGTTGAATTATTGGGTAAGCGTTTTATGTAAGTACGTGTCACGTTATTGATTGCTTCAGTAAGTAGGCATTCTCAGACACTCGTCGGACAATACCTCTTGGTATGCTAAGTATTATGTTTAAATATTTATTATTATTTTCTATTTATTTTATCTACCCCCGTAGCTTAGAACAACAAGTTATCTTTTCATCGTAAATTAGAAATCGTTTATAGCAAAATGTAAAATTCAT
Organism: Ochropacha duplaris; assembly: GCA_951361185.1. Classification (NCBI taxonomy): domain Eukaryota; kingdom Metazoa; phylum Arthropoda; class Insecta; order Lepidoptera; family Drepanidae; genus Ochropacha; species Ochropacha duplaris. The sequence continues at coordinate 3,861,238 of OX592703.1, forward strand.
TTACAAATCTCGTAGAATGTTTCATGGAATTTAATGTGAATTTATAAGAAATTTGCAAATGCTTTAAATGGTATCTAGAGAGAACGATATCAAAACGTGAATGAAAGACATGGGTTTAAGTCGTGACGATTTAATCTGGTCTTTCACGGAGCTGGATGACATGTTGCATGAACTTTCGTCGTTGCTTTTGTTTTTCCCACATTTTCGTGATTATAATATTTGATGTTTTGGTATCTCTTTTTGGATGTTTAAAAAAAAACACTAAACCATCATCTCATCCCTCATCTGCCTGCCCTGTTTCCAATTATTTGGGGTCGATGCAGTGCGGTTGATTTTGTGCTGTCAATTATTGTATTGCTGGATTGACATGGTCTTCACCTTGTTAGTTGTTAATTGTTAAATATTTAGTTCGAAACCGGCTTTTGTGAAGTTATTAAAGTATACTTTTGATTTAAAATACATAGGACTTGAGTGAATAACATATTTTATTTTCCTTTGCTCAATAGAAAAACACGGTCAGTTGCAAGTTTGACTTGCGTGATAAGATTCCGTGCACTGTTTTTTCTGCAATATGACTTTTGACCTCATTTAATGCATGTTAACATTATGAATTTTAACAACTTGCTTGTTTATTTTGTTTATAAGAGAAATGTTATTAAAAATATTTAAAAGTTTATATTTAATTTAAGTAATATTTTGAACTACCAAAAATCCGTTGCCGTTGTTAATATTTTTTTGAATATATTTAAACTAAAACAATAAAACATTGTATCAGCCACATCCCTATCTTCATTCTCTTGCCAGTCTCGAGCTGTGTCTAAGTTGACCCGGATGTGAAGGTGCGTCTAAAGGTCGCGAGTTGCAGGCTGTACCAATGCGCCGCGACGGTTTTGCGACGCAACGAGAGGCTGAAGTGATGATTCATATAATATGTAGGTACTAAGAAATGACCATGATTCTAAAAGTATAGCATAGCTCCATGTTTCTAAGTCTCTTTTTAAATAAGTGTTGATATAGTATTGCTGTAATCGTAGTTATCTACTTTAAACCATTTTACGCTGGTGAAGTTGCAGTGTTGAACGTATCACGAGTTGGCTAAATATATTTAGGATAAGAATAAGAGATAGATTACGCAATAAGCGAGGAAATAATGTATTTCTCAGCATGATTTGATTTAGTTACATAAACATAGAACATTTATACTTACGGTACATAATCAGAGAGGAGAAACGCATGTCTGTCAAGCCCAAATATTTGCATTTGAACAATTATATTTTTTTTAAATTCTAGATAAACTTGTGTTTCACCACAATCTCACCATGGTAAGTGACGATGTGGCCGAAGGTGGTAAGCACACAAAGCCTAGATGGAAACTGACACTAAAGCGCAGCTGTAGAAACACACCGATAGGTGCCAGGCGACAGATTTTCAAATTGAGGTTGTAGCCAGCCAGTCGAGTACTACCGTGCTATGGTTTCCTCACGATGTTTTCCTTCACCGAAAGCTCAAGATCATTATAGGATTTGAACCCATGACCTTCGTCGACGTCACTACCAATGAACTATCATTGTCACATACGCAGTATATCTAAGTATGATTTTATAAACGAGCATACTTCAACAAGCGAGCCAATTACATTCGCGTATTCTCATGACGTAAGGCAATAAATTGTCAGCTATTGATAATATTAATATGGTGATTGATTATAATTATAGTTCTGTTAACTTCTTCCTATCAAGTGATTATATTTTATTGTTTATTTATGATCAGCTGTTGTTGGTAGTGAATTTGCTGGCACTTGCTTCAAGATTTACTTTATTAATTCTACAAGTGCAATGAACTTTTGTTGCTTCATGTCAAGAAAACTGCGATTCTGATTTATTCACTAGATTCCGTCTCCCGGTTTCTACCGCGATTTTTAGTTGAAAAGTAGTCTAAAGAACTCTAACTTCCTTTATTAGTTAAAGACTTTTCAAAATCGGACCAGTAGTTTCGAAATTTACCTCCTAAATCCAATCTTTATTATATCCTAATTCCTACTAATATTATAAATGTGAAAGTATGTTTGGATGTGCTGAACGGATTTTGATGAAACTTGGCACACAGATCTACCTGCATATATAAATAACTTGGAATAAAATAAAGGATACTTTTTAGGAACGCGGGTGAAACCGCGGGAGACAACTAGTTTCTTTATAATATTACTATAATATATTGTTTTGTTTCTCTTTTATTGTAACTCATCACGAGTTGCTGTGTAATCATCATCTTTATTTATATTTATATGACTGCAAGTATTCTGTATGTACCTATACCTACCAGTAGGTTTATCGGTAGGCAGCTTCCATCACTTTTTTGATTCGTGGTCGAATGTAGACAGGCTTAAATAAGACAAGATTTTATGTATCTGAAAATTTTATATGAAAATATCACTCATGTTCAGAAGTACCGTTTCATCCAAACGTGTTCTTTACCTTTCACATTGCACAATATATTCCAGGTTGTTCTATAATTTATCATGAACTCGCTTGTACCATCCGGTCACTGGGTGCCACTGCCATGGTTTATGGGATTACATGTTGTCTGACTCACAGACTCTAGCAGAGACTGCCACTTTAGTGTACGGGATTCGGAATTATCATAAAATCGCACTGATTTCTGTGCACGACGTAAACGATGGGGCGTTTCTGGGAAATTAATTCTATCAAGTATCCAAAGAGATTTTGTATTCCACAATGATACAGGTGAATAATTTTACAAAGTAACTAACATAGTATGGATATTAGTCTGTACAGCGCTCCTAAAATTAATTACGTATTCAAAATTAGACAACAAATAACAGTCAAGGTTCTTCATAATCAATTGTGTCAATGACAAGTATAGGTATCTCAAATCCATAATTTATTTTCATTTAAATGATAAGATTTATATAAAAAGTATTGACCAACTTTACAATAAGTTTAGAAATGGTAATACCAAACAAAGTTGATGAGTCATGAGAATTGAATTGAAAGTATTCAAATGTATTTATGAACCGCTCTTGGGTCGAGTTCGATTTATTATGCATACGATTGAAGTAAAAGGTATTAGTATCGTCACGGCATATCCGCGATCGGAGCTTAGAAGGCAGGCCGATGAGTTACAGCTTAGTGCAGCTGTAGTATTTTGTATTTATAAATATTGATTATTCACTAATATTATGGTGCGCAACAAATATTTTTTTTATAAGTTACTAGCCGAGCCCCGATCGTTTCGCTCAACGACATCACATTACAGGTACAGTACATGTAGGTATAATTTCCTCTTGAATCACTCTATCAATTGCTAAAAACTGCATTGAAATCCGTTAAGTAGTTTAAAAGATTTAAACAAACAGACAGCGGAAGTGACTTCATACTATGTAAAGAAGTGCATTTTAGCTGTTTTTTAATCTATTTTGAAAGATTTTTATTTAAACTAATTTTAAGTTTATAAAACATGAGTAACATTTGCAATGAAAGAGCTTACTTTCATACTCTACAATAGCGCTAGTAAAGTAGAGAGGCAAGGGGCAAAGGGGGGGAAAAGGTCAGCCGGTTGCTTCACAGGTATGCCCGATGCTATACGATCTTCGTGAACCATAAATGTGACGACCTCTGACGGCCTTATTAAATTGTCTTCTGTTGCGACAGGCTTATTACGTTTTGTGGTCGTTTGATGAAATTTCCAATCATCGTTTGTGTTGCTTAGAATTATCTATACATTAAGTTGTAAGGCGTGTGGTGGGTGGTACGTCAATGGTCATCTTTATATTTAAAGGCAAATGTAGCATCATGATTTTGTTAGGACACACTAATGAAACATATGATTGATCATTTTAGTTGTATTGCATCAGAAACCTACCGAAGTTAGATTTTGGTGATACTAAAAACACATCACGTCTTAGTATAAAGATTATTTAAATACTGATTACAGAATTAATAGTAGATTCTGTAGCTTTGGCCTCAATGATTTTAATGAATTGTTTTGGATTTTGGAATTTTTAACTCCCTATGAAACAATTTTTTTACTTTGTAATGATTAAAAATGTTTCTTTTTCCCCAATTTCAAAACAATACGAGATTTCCGTAGTTTTGGAAATAAACACACGGATACGTACGGTCGGTATAGTTATAACTGTTGTAGGTCTTCGTTTTAAAGTAGTAGGGCCTATTTGATGTAATAATAATCGATTTAGTTCCATAAACGTGTAAAATAATTAATTACGCATGTTCAAGTTCTTATCCTGCGCGTAGCATCTGGAATTATAATTTAATTAACCACGTGCAAAATTTTAGTTTTCCGTAAACATGCAAAGATTTTTCGATAGTCATTGAATTCAAATATAATCACACGTTTCGTTTCCATTTTCACCATTTCTTTTAATATATCTCTGTCGGTTATTTCCATTATCTCACAATATTTTTAACTTCACTCTTCTAACAACAATTGCAATATCTTAAAAAGGTGTGTCCTCCTTTTTAGGGTGATCACTAACAACCTCTGACCTCCCTGAATCAGCGCAGTACGGTCAGTCTCTGTCATGTACCGTAAGGTGGCTAACCCATTTGGATTCATTGTATACCTAAAAAGTCATAGAATTTTGAATCTTATACCAAAATATTAAAGTTGACTTTCAAGGTTTGATGACTGACTTTGGATAAATGTACAAATTTCAAACGCAGCAATTAAGCGCGCGTCAATGTAAAACTATTTTAGCTGGCTAAATTGCCTCCATTATCTCTTGTATGTATTACGAAATGTTTGAATCATCCGACATGACCTTCGAAAACAATTTTGTTAACCTATTTTGTCACGATTTGTAATAGGCGTTTCTGTGGTATTTCTAAGTTGAACGATGTTTTATGGATTAAAATTAATGACTAGAGCAAGACTTTCACAAGAGAAGCTAATTTATAAAAGCCTAATAATAAGTTATTGGTAAAAAGAATTCGGTGAACGTTTCTCTATGAAGGTACAAAAAGGAATGCTGGCTGGCTTCATTAATTATGTATATGTGCAAAAGTAGGGTACGGAGGAAATTTTCATAATTATGCCTACAGGTTTAACATATAAAAGAAGCAGCAAAAACAAACTTGATGCTGTATGAAGCTGTGTATATAGAACCTTTTGTAAAGTGGGTGACCTAGCTTAGTGTAGACGGTCATGATTACGTGTTTGTGGATAATGCTGCCCACTGAAGATTAATGGCGTCCAGGATAAAACAGCTATACTGATTCCACAGACAACATACCGATTTTGAATTAATATTTTATTTGGAAGTATAATTAATTTATCTATTACTATAACATAGATAAAATTGACACTATAACATAGATTAATATCAAGTTAGACGTAACGTTAATCAAGAAGTAGTCACCGTTTTTTGTCTCACCTTCATCGCTTACCATGATGAGATTGCAGTCAAACATTTGATTGGCTTGTGTTTCCATTTGGAAAAAAGGTGAAAACATATATTTAGTTACATAATGTATTGAGAAAGTATATTTAAAATTGTGTTAATAATCTCTCAATTTAAAAATTAAAGAAAGAAATTAAACTGGACAGTCAACATTGACAAAAGATGATCTTCTGAATTAAACTTAAAGAAGTTGAAATATTTAGAACTACAAATACATTTCCTGTTTGCCTATAAATGCATCTACATTCCGGCAGAAATTTATTTCTAATCATTATAACTCCTTACTTATAATGTAAACTGAGCATGCTTTTAAAATTTCGCTCACTTTCACAGTATTTTTAAGTCATTAACTAAATTTACATGTGTAAATACAGTTTGCTTAGAAAAATTCAACTCAAAACAGTAATTTCAATGAAAGTTATATTACGCGAACCCATTAAAACAACGTCACAATTACAACATTCAAATTAGCTAAAACCGAAAGTAATGACAAACGAAAACAAATCTTTACTTTCAACGTTGCAGTGGCAGTATTATTCGGAGTCATAAACGTTCGTCTAATGAGACATAATAAGGCGCTGCCTATGTAAAACGCAACGTTAATTCTTGCAAATGCACCTTTTCATGGTACGTTAACGTCGGAGATAGTAACTGTAACCTGTTATCTATGTGGTGTTAAATTTGGTTAGTCTTTTTGGGAGAAAGAGTTTTATTACAGTGAAGATATTTCGTCTAGTTCTAATTTAAGAAGCTTATAGATGTAATCGTGGTGAATGCTGAAATCAATACTGATGTTTTGTTTTTACTTTGGATTAGCTTGTGTTTGACCGCAATCTCACCATGATAAGTGATGATTTGGATCGGAACACACCGATAGGAGCTTGGTGACAGACTCTCAATTTGAGGGTGGTGGCCAGCCAGTCGGGTACTACAAAGTACCCTACCACTGTGCTATTGTTTCCTCACGTTTTCCTTCACCGACAGCTCAAGCTCATTGTGTGATTTGAACCCACGACCTTTACCGCGGTATCAGATGTCACTACCACTGACCTATCATCTCCTAATGCAGAAATGTGTAACGCAGCAACAGAGCAAAAGATCGACGTGATTTTGCATTGAGATAGTTAATGAGCCGGCGAGTGACAAAGACATGTCTTTTTATATAGGAAGCGCATACAATCGGGGGCTAATTTCATTATAACATTATACCTATTTATAAATTTATCTATGAATAAATATAAGTTTATATAATACACAAAATTCTTTTTTAGCGTAAACTGACGATAACTCCGGAGAATTGCTCTTTTGTGTCATTATTAAATTCGACTTTTTCATGTCAGCTTTTTTGCTGAAGCAGGTGAATGGGACTTTGTGATTTACAGACGCTCAGGCAATATTAAGAACAAAATATTGAAGGTCGTTGCGCTTTTATAACTGTTTATAAATGCTATAGTAAGTTGACCTCAAATCCTTCAGAATATGAGTAGATATAATCCTATTGTTTTCTTATCAGAAAATACCATATCAGATAATAACAATTTTACAATTATTAATGGTTCGTCAATTTATTTGAAATATCAACAGTTTTATTAAAAACATTTTCTTGTGTTGCCACTCAAATGAAAATTGCTGAAATATCTTTGATTAGGTCTCAGTTAGATTGTGTCTCTTGAAATAAAAGAGCACGGTAAAAGTCTCGCAATTTCAGGAGTTCAGTCGACGACCGTTATGAAACTTCCTTCCGGTGCAACGAGGTCTCGTTTTAAATTAATAAACGACAGTTCCCTGAATATAATGATTTTAAACTGCTGCAGAGATTTCTTCAGGTAGAATCTTTAAGATATTATCTTTTTTTTTATTGGTTTCTTAATTGATTTTGCAAAATTAGATAATGAGCTTCTTTCGAAACATAACTGAGTCGTTTATTTTATGTCTTACCTTTGACAGTCTATGTACACAATAATCACTATCATTAAAGTACTCGTATTTAGTCATAAATGTTTAGTTACTGAAAATATTCCATGTGAAATAGAATTATTTTTAAACCTACACCAAAATCGTTATTTATTCAAATAAATAATAGCCTTTGCTCGTAGAATAAGAGCTTCTGAATGATTGCACATCTCCGGGGACTTTCAATTTAGAATTTGATTGTAAGGAGAACGAAGAAAGAAGATTGATATTTCGGATTTTTTCCCCGTCCCGGTTGGTAGAGAGGCCGCACAAGTGACTGATAGCTTCAGTCTGTCCCCAGCTAATGATATCCGAGGCTTATCGACTCGTCTGTCGTGCGTCATTTTTACGGATTCGACAGGATTTATGTAAATTTGTTTTGTCAGCGACCCGCCTTGTTACAGTCGCGGCATTGGCGGCAAATCTGTCGTGATATTGCTAATATTTATATTCTCGTTGGCTTCTGAAGCGCTTCGCTTTGATAAACTTTTGTGTTTTTTTTTTTCATGTTTTTGGTTTCGGTATTACCTCGTTCCTGAAATCTAAAATCTAATATGTTTTTCTATTATCATTTTTTATATTATCTTATTTTTTACGTATTTCATTTGATTTATTTATTTAATCACAGTTTAATGTATCAGTAAAATGGCTATGACAATCCATTGCTTACTCACATATCCACTATCATCCATTAATGATAACAATTACATATATGTCGCAAAAGTTTCATAATCGCGCTATCAACATATTCAAATGTTTACGTGTATGTAAAATATAATATCGCCGGTTCACCAGCACGAAACTCATATTAATATTCATCGGGGTAGCTCACACTGGCACAAGTTGCCTTGTACTTGTCAATGTAATTAAGGCGATTCGAAGGCGTCGCACAATATTGTAAGCAGTCTTCTAACGTAATAATTACGAAGATTTGCTCTAACAGTACCTACTGCCGAGGCATCTCAACACCACAATAGATATCGAGCGTATTCAATGAGCGTTCACTTGATTAGGTCTAATACGGTTGCGGTAGAATAGGCTATTATTAATCTTCATGCATCGCTTAGTATCGCACCTTTGTGTTTAGTTATTCATCACTATTCATAGTACGAGTATCACGTTTCATAAAATTCAATCACTTATGTATGTCTTCTATTTTACTTTCCATTAATAACATGCCTGATCTATTTTTAGTTAATGAATGCCTACCTATATTAGAGGAAGTTAATAATATATTACTTGGAAAAAACGAATCAATTACCTAATAGAAGGAGTTTAGTGTTGTAGTCACGGCCAATTTATCAATACACATCGCGCAATTCCAACTAAATATATTCATAATGTTGTGTTTATTATGTGTTTTGGTAAGTAGGTACATAAATGTAATTCTGTCTTTCTTAGTGAAGTGTAGGACTTTAGTGTTTATATGCCCAACATAAAAAAAAATCTCTCAGCTTTTTATATTTTTAATTAATTTCTTCATAGCCACCTCCGTGAATGAAGCGAGAATGTAAAATCACACCTATACTTTTTTATATCTTGCCCTAAATTACTTTGTGTACTATATTTATACCTTTTATTTTTTTTATTCTTTGTGTTCTAATCAATGCTATTTCTTTAAAGAAGATTATGCATTTGTATTTTACAACCACTACTTTTCATGCAAGATTAGATCTCGATGGTTGATTCCTACTTGCGTTCCCAACTCCAACTGAGACTACTCAGTTGTAATCCGATACGATCCAGTGTTCGTATTCGATCTTGGATCACCTGCAATCGCTATAATCTGATTGATTGTAGAGAGGCAGGGTTCGCATAATAAATACGTTGATTCGAGTATCCTGTTATAGATGCACGGTGCATTAACATAACAGCATCATGCTGTTACGTCAATAGCTCGCAGTACTCTAGATGTAATTGGGAAGTATGAACATTACTGTAGTTAGTAAATTTATCTGATGACGTGATGATTCAACGATTGGCTAGTTTTCATATACGAATTATATTATACTTATGGCCTTATTCATAATAAATTCAAATTCAATTCAGATTTTTAATTCAAATTCTCTATAGAAAATTTGAATTAAGAATCTGCTAAGCGTTTGCTAAACATCGTCGATTTTATTATGAATAAGGCCATTAGTCTTTGCAAGTTCTAAAGCTATAAGTTTCCGATTTTATTTTTCCGAATATTTGGCTTGCTGGTACAAACTAGCCATCGAACATAGGGCTCTTCCATGACTATTTTAGTAGGTAGGTACCTACTTAATAATAATTCATATAAGAGAACTAGCCAAGTCAGGCCTTAGGCTTCAATATAATATTATCCTAAGTTATAAGAAGAACTTATATTTTATCACTGTGTAGGTACTTGTTATAAATAAATTTCAGGATTGACCATTGGACTTGGCACCTATTTAGATCTCACTTCTTTTGTCGTTCAAGTCAACAACCAAGGCATATATCATAATATAGAACTTGGCTGTCATTTCACATTTATGTTTTTGATGGGATATTTTTTACGTCAGAAAGTCTGACACGCTGCCAGGCTTGTGACTACCGTCGCCTATTTAGCTATTCCAGTCTATATAAAATTCATTGAAATTGTCTTTATTTCGCATACAGTAGGGTATATTATATTCCACCAAAAACATAAATGTAAAAAAGGAGAGCCAAGTTCAATACAAAAATTATTCTCTGCTGTGGGCTTCGCCGCAAAAAGAATGGAGATCTGAGATTGAGTGCCAAGTTCTATGCAAAATCCAAATATGTAGTCTAAGGGCTAACTTGGCTGGTTTTCTCATACGAATTATATAGCCTTCGCATGTTCTAAACCTGTTACCTTTCGGTTCTTATTTTATTATTCCGAAAATTTGGCTTGCTGGTAGAAACTACCCATCGAACATAAGGCTCTTCTATGACTGTGTAAAAGTAGGTACTTAATAATAATTCGTATGGGAAAACCAGCCAAGTCAGCCCTTAGACTACATATTTGGATTTTGCATAGAACTTGGCACTCAATCTCAAATCTCCATTCTTTTTGCGGCGAAGCCCACAGCAGAGAATAATTTTTGTATCGAACTTGGCTCTCTTTTTTTACATTTATGTTTTTGGTGAGATATCATTACTTTTTGTAGGTAAGTACATATCCTCGTAACGCCGTGGGTCCTTTTAAAAGGACAAATTCAAAACTAAAAGTAGACTTTATAAATATAAAACAATTGCATTGCCAAGCCCACAGCAGAGAATAATTTTTGTATTGAACTTGGCTCTCCTTTTTTACATTTATGTTTTTGGTGGGATTATTTTATCATTATTTATGAGTAGGTAATGATTTTACACTATTGATGTGCGCTAAATATAAAAATAATAATTAATCCCAGTTAATAACGTAGGTACCCTAAGTAATATTAGGTATTTATGTTAAGCGTTCATAATAGAATCTAATTATTTAAAAACTCCCGCGTGTCTAGATTACCCTAATGGTATCGATAATTATAATCAATCTAATTGAACTAGTTCTAGGGTTCATAATTAATTAATAAAACCTGACCTTAGTCGTATTGATTGTAGTTTTAGATATTGTCTCTACTACTAGATGTACGATGTGTGTTGAAGGTGGCTTATCTACTGGATCCAAAACAAACCAAGTTAGTTATTGAACTGATATTGCTTTTAGTATCCGACTTGAAGATAAAGTTTCAGGTTTTATTTCTATCTCTTCTTGATGGAGTTTCCATTGTGTTTGGTGATCGCAATCGTATATTATTGAAAAAGTTGCTAAAACTTATGATAAAAGTGTATAAAACCAAAAAAGGTTGTGCGTCATATTTTAAGTAAGATTTTATTGTTCCTAAAGAATTTCGTAAATTGTTAGTTAATTACAAAAAAATGATAATCGACATGGCCAAAAATTATGACTCAATAGCAGCTGCAACTCAATTTGATATATTATGAACATATTTATAAATACAAAATATACAATACAATGTATAAATGTAATATACCTAAGTATACTGACTATATCTCTAAAATATTATCGTGTCACAGTTTTAGTTATCATACTCCTCCGAAACGGCTCGACCGATTTTGATGAAATTTTAAATGTAAGTATATTCAGTAGATCTGAGAATAGGTTGTTATCAATTTTTTTACCGCTAGATTCCACGGGAACACGGGTGAAACCGCGGGGGACGGCTAGTTGTAATATATAAATGTAAAATGAATTTTACTTTAGTATTTTTGTAAAAGTTCATTACATTGCAAATGACTCTTGATGTATAAACTAGTAAAATCAAGGCTATACTAACAGTTGTAGTATTTAGGTATGAGTAAATAAATACTACTGATACGAAAGTAAATTGACATTTCGCAAATGCGGTGTTCGAGATTATCAGTCCGATATGGACGCGATTATATCGATAAAGCTAACGAATGCACGTGAGTTAATTAATTAAAACTGATTGGTTGGTATCGATGACTACAAATGTTGTAGTAAGTAACCACATCAATTTGTAGTTACCTACTTTTTAAATTAAGGCGATGATAACTACTGAGCTACCACTGGGTAGTGACGTCGGATACCGCAGCGAAGGTCGTGGGTTCGAATCCTACAATGGGCTTGAGCTTTCGGTGAAGGAAAACATCGTGAGGAAACCATAGCACGGTGGTAGGGTACTTTGTAGTACTCGACTGGCTGGCTACCACCCTCAAGTTGAAAATCTGTCGCTAAGCACCTGTTGGTGTGTTCCGACAGTTGCACTTGAGAGCCAGTTGCATTTAAGGTATTGTAATAAGGTGTACAACACGTTGGCAATCCCCTTGGTATTGCTAATGTCTATAGGCGACGGTAGTCACATACAACCCGTACAAAGGTGACCCGTCAGCTTCGTTGTCACTTGTGGTATAAAAAAAATAAAATAAAAAGACCGGCCAAGTGCGAGTTGGACTCACGCACGAAGGGTTCCGTAAAAATGGCAAAAAAATCACGTTTGTTGTATGGGAGCCCCCCTTAAATATTTATTTTATTCTGTTTTTAGTATTTGTTGATATAGTGGCAACAGAAATACTAAGTTCAGCTGTCTAGCTATCGCGTTTCTTGAGATACAGCCTGGTGACAGACAGGCGGACGGACAGACGGACGGACGGACAGACAGCGAAGTCTTAATAATAGGATCCCGTTTTTACCCTTTGGGTCGGTACGGAACCCTAAAAATAAGATAATTTTTTAACAAAACCAGCACTAAATGTAGCGATTGTAACACAACCGGCGAGTTTATCGCGGCTGGTGGGCGTCAATGGAATAGATAAACGTGTCCCCGCTACGGTTTTTTGAGTACGTTAAATTTTTTTACCAAGATAATCTTTTATTCCTATCGAATTTTGTTTCTTTTTACCCGACTGCGCCAGAAGGAGATTATATGTTTATTGTTTCTCTATAGCCTAAATGTTGGATCGTTGTCACTGGGTACCTATATCAAAATTGGAAAAAAATGAAATTGCCAATTTTTGGCGCCATATTATTTTTCCATATTACTTAGTCCTTATTTTTTTTTTCTCAAGTCTTTTATGTTCTTGTTTCCATCTTTTTTTATGTAATTAACGCAGTCGGATTTTTAGTTTTTTTAATTAACTTTATTATTCATTATTTAATTGCGTTTATTTAATAATCTTCTGCTTGAAAATAAGCTGACTTTATTTTTTGCTTGAAGTTTACTCTATAACCTCTTCATGTTTAAAGTACGTATTCTCATTTTACAGATCGTCATCATCTTAGCCCAACCACATCGTTCATAAGATTTAATTTTGTTCAAGTCTATTATAATAACATCTAGTAGTTAAAATAATCCCGCAAATATAAAAAGGTTAAAATAATTAATTTCGGCAAAATTAAACTCGATGAAAAATGATTCAAGGACATGATTTCTAATTCAATCTTGAATATAGTATGTAAAGTTACATATAAGGTTTAAAGTCGTATTTATTTATTTATTCAATAAACATAAAAATGGATTAAAATTAATTAGGTTAACAGTTTTTGCATCTAAATACTTAAAAATGCTAGATTAGAAATAGATGCATTATTTCATGTAGCCTCTATACCTACATGAAAAAATGTCACTATTAACGCTAATTAGAACGAGGCTAATCATGAAACAGATAAATATTTTAATATAGTCGAATATTATATAAAATGTAATTTATTTTAATCAACTTAATTTTTATTATTTAGTTTATAACAAGTCTGTATGTTTTTTTCCTCAAAATATTATTTTACGAGTACTTTTCCTTACGAGTTCTTTCGTTCTTCCTTTTCATGACGAGCCTGGTGTGATTCGGTTTAAATAATATAATTACAAAAATGTAAACTGTTCAATATTAGAACTACATTTTACTTAACCTAGTTTTATTATTTTCAGGTAAATTGATGGACTTCTCAAAACTTTCAACAAAATTGGTAGGTAAGTCTTTAACAAATCTTTAAATCTGCATGTGAACTTTGACATAGTTTATGTCGTTTGAAATAACGACCGATCTTGGCTGATTTCCAAAAATGGATTCGACCGTAGCAAGCAAAACCTTATGTAGAGAGCTATTGCTCTATTTAATAATATTTTTTTACTGTTTAAATGAAATATATTCGTCAATTATAAAATTAGACGTTCAAGAATTATTGTAGAATGCTGTAAATTTATTATAACATTTGTCTTAGGTATTTTGATTCAAGACACCCGATATATAGATAAAAATCTAATTGTTATCTTTATATCTCACATTTGAATCAATGACTAAACAAACATTCCATAAATTGTTCGTTTGAAAAATAAAGCGACATATTATATAACGCCACACGCCACACCATATTCATTGTATGTAGGTATACTTATCTTATTCAACTATTTCACCCGGGATCTGGATATAAAATAATTCCTCCAATCCTCTACTGGGTGCGAGTCTTTCATCAAGATTGCTAGTGCCGTATAGCTGTCAAAGAAGGTAACAAAGTCACTTTTTGGGGAACATTGTAAAAAATATGCAAATATTGAAAACTCGCTATGCTAAGGCTTTACTATCTGAGATCATAATTAATTAATCCTTTTCGCTATAGGAACAACTACACGAGTAGGTACCTAGGTACCTATTTTTCCCTACAAGGAAATAACGTATCAACGATACCAACATATTATTTAGATATTATATGTTTCCTAAAATGAAAAATACCTAATTAAAATAAATTTATACATATAAATAATAATTAGGTTTCCCCAGTACTTTTTTCACTATAAATAGAGTGAGTTACCCATGCTACTATTATCAGTCTTTCAAGCTACCTTTTATATTAAAACTATTTAGATAAGGTTATCATTTGTGCCGACAAAAGTCCATTGCGCCCCTACCTACATTCATTAAAAAAGTACAAATAACGACAAAAGTAATTGAAATAATCGGAATTTCCAGAGACCTTTGTAACAAAATCCTCTCGATAAGTATTCGTAATAATACTTCATCTTCAATTTAGCGAGGTGAAAATCAAATTCTCGACGTTGAGACTGTGAAATGCGTTTCGAGCTCTTGTTTAATTGGAACTCCCAGAATTAGGCATCGAATAATTGACAGTATTGTTCTAATTCCCGCTACCAAATTTGTAGTTTTCGCTAGCTGTTCAATTTGCTTATGGAAGTGCTCTTAAACATCACTAATTAAAATCCTCTTATCATCTTAAATCTGACATTCTAATTGGATTATTGTATTAGATTCTCATAAGTCATATGCATAGTTAATGGTCTTTATGATCTTTGTAGCTTAATTGAAGATAAGAGTCCGTTTGTAACTGGAATGCTTATAATATTTATGACGCTTCTTATTAATAATTTCAAGTTAGTTTGGTAGAATCTTCCTCAGTTAGTTTTAGTAGAGGATAACGATCATTTACTGATATTTCTTTTTATAATCGCGAGAGTTGTATGAATGGTAATACTAGGACCGTATCGTCTGTCAATAAGGACGGT
Organism: Ochropacha duplaris; assembly: GCA_951361185.1. Taxonomy (NCBI): domain Eukaryota; kingdom Metazoa; phylum Arthropoda; class Insecta; order Lepidoptera; family Drepanidae; genus Ochropacha; species Ochropacha duplaris. The sequence goes on from OX592703.1 coordinate 3,876,640, forward strand.
GACTGACATATCAAATCAGCTTCTTTTTATTAAATGTCAAAACGTTCAATTTATATGGAGTTTTGTATGAAATACATACTAGTGACGTCATAAATAGGTATACACCGTCAAAAGACCTACCATTTGTCTTTAGATTGATAATTAAAATTCATGAAATGAATTTTATTACAACGTGTTTGCTATTTTCAGTATTTTTAGATGTTTTATTTCCTTGTTGGTGTTAGGTATTTTTTCTTGAATATAGGCATCATCCCAGTTGTGGCTGTCTACACACCGTATACAATTCCTTAAATTTTGTGACCTAATAAAAGTAAATCTTACTGTACAAGCACAGGTAGCTCTATCTTCCTACATGTGTGCATCCAACTTTACTAACCAGGGACATTGTAAGTAGATAGGTATATAATATCAAGTGACCACGTAGTTGGAGTTAACGCTACATGTTCTGTCTAATCTAAACGTAACAGACGGTGTATACATAACGTGATCATACGTCCCGCTTTGAGGCTATGTGTCACGTTATCTCCAAAATCACCAAACACCCGTTTTGACAAAACAGACAATCCGTGACAAGTTATTTAAAAAGTGCGCCAGATTGTACATATAATGTAGTCGCGATTAAAAAAAAAACCGACGTACGTTATAGATGTAGGTGACTTTTACCCAATTAAGAAATTAGTTTTCAATTGCAAAGTTGATCGAATATTGCTTGCGTACTATAAGACTCTCATTAGACGTGATCGTTTTCCTTTTAACTTCAGTAGGTAGTTAATCTAATGCAGATGTTATTTTTAGACTTTTCCGAACTACAGTTTTAAGTTGTATGGGATGTAAGTCATGCAAAATTTCCACAAAATTTCATAAATAGTATATTATATCGAATAAACTGTTGAATGATCTTGACAGCTAATAAAAGGAAGAATAAAAATTTTCAGCTCCACCTTCAGAAAGTACTTGCAATTTATTTTTACTTACATTAATATTTTCTGAATTGGATTAAACTTGGCACATAGGTGTATCATCTTAACTAATATTATAAAGAGGAAATGTTAAATTTTAGGGTAATTTTTTTTGTTTGTTACGGTTTAACTCAAAAACTACTCGAGCGATTAATTAAAAATATTTCGCCATTAGAAAGTTACATTATCCCTGAGTAACATAGGCTATATTTTTATACCGGGAAAAGATAAGATCCCACGGGAATGCGGGTGAAACCGCGGAGGACAGCTTGTAATGCGATAAAATACATAATGCTGTTTATCCTAGGAAAACAAAAAAAATCCTTGGAAATACGGGTAAAAACGCGGGGTGGAAGCTAGTGAAAAATAAATAAGCATTCAGTCTGAGGTAAAAAATAAATGTTCACGTTATGTTATACAGGACAAATTAACTTTGTGTCGTTGAATCGCTCGCAGCTTTGGATGTCAAGCTTTTTTCTACGTCTGGTTTTACAGACTATTTAATTTAGTTCACATAGAAATAGATTATGGTAATGTTTTGTTACAATGATTTAGTTGTTCTTGTTTTATTTTCGCAATAGAGCCGTTTAGAAGGAGTTAAGAGTCATACGCAGAATTTTTTGTATACATATTAAGATAAAATACATAGGTACGTAGATTTGACTTAATTTTGAAACATGGCGCTGTGAATTTTTTTGTCCTACTTAATGTATTTTTGGAAAAGGTCTAGACGCGCACTCTAACGAAACTCTCAAATGCAGCTGTCAGAATACTTCTGTAAGTACTTGGGGTTGGTAGGTTAGCTATGGATGTTTACCTTTTCAACCTTAGAATCGGATTTAAATTTCGACCTCACAAACCTTTGTCACATTGACATCACTATCACTGTGTACTATTGCATTTTACATTTTTTTGGGTCTAATCTAAAATGCTGAACAAATTTTGATGAAATTCGACACACAGGACAAGGGTTTTTATTTCGTAAATGAAACCGCATTTGACAGCTAGCTACCACAAGTTATATCACATTTACCAATAATGTCATCTACTCGGTGAGCCGTTACACCATAATTATTATTGATGCGGAGTCACTACTGCTTCACCATAAATTAGCTCCACTTGTATCCATTACCCACGATAACGTCATCAACATAGCATTATACCAAAACATTAACTAGGCACTCAATAAATCTTGTAGAAATACATGAGTACTCCCGAGGCGTTTGGCTATCGACCAATACATTGCCTGCTGCATATGGCATAATAATGCCATTTGGTAAGGAATACGCCATTTGGCATTGTGGATATGTGGCAATTGGCAATTGACTGTTGAAGTTATGCGGTTATCGGGAACTAAGTGTCGTAATGTTACCACTCAGCAGGATAACATTTAAGTATCGATTAATAATGTCAAATAGTATCGGAGCTTCAATTTATTAATTTGCAAACTTTAAATACCAATAAAATCATGTATAAATAGCTTCTGTCCAGCAATTTGACCGGCGTTCTTTAGAAAAAGTAGGTTGTGATACTCTCCAGAACATAAACAGCAATATGCTAGAATTCACGTCGATCCGTTACTGCGAGCAAGAACGAAAAACCAACAAACCAGTATGGTTAAAAGTGTTGCCAAAATTACTTATGTCGACGAAAGCTTGTGGAATGTCGATGGTAAATAAAGCAAGAAACTAAAATGTTAGTAAGAGATATTTGTTTGTAATGGATAAACTAAAAAAATAATCTTAACCAACTTAAAAAAAAATTAAAAACGCGAGTGAATCCGCGGGGCGGTAAGCTAGTAGACATTGAAATGGCCATGTACAACTTAAGTGTTATTTTACTGCAACTAACAGTAGCTACATTATAGTAACTCGTCAGAAACTGAGATCATCAATGCCAATACTAACATCATTGCAAATTTAAGATTGTAAGTTGCTTACATAATGCATTAAAAGCTTGTTACGGCATAGTTTTTATCAATATATTATTTGTACTGATATGTTGTAAGATCTTTTGATATGAAAGTAAATAAAAGCAAAAGTCCCGGCGAGCATATTAGAATCGAGTATTTTTACTAGCTCGAAACAATCTATTATAAAAAAATGAATCCCTATTTCCTTGGTCACGGCATCAGCTTGAACGGCTGGACCAATGTCGCAAATTCTTTTTTTGTTGTATTTGTTATTGTAAGGAGAAGGTTCTTACATTAAAAAAAATAAGAAAATTGCTTAGAAACTTCAAAATTTTAAGAAAACTTAACGAACATATAAAATTTTCTCACCTTAATATAAACATGGCGTTTGACATAACTGCCAGTTGTGTCACAGTTGGCGCAAATTTATTTTAATTTCATTTCATGGCAGGACAACGTCTGCTAGGCCCACTAGTGCTACAATAAAAGTCAGAGTTTGCAGACATTATTTGTATGGATCAATGTATGATAGATGTATGTTTATTACCTACTCATTTACGCCAGAACGGTTGAAGGGATCTAGATGAAATTTGGCATAGAGATAGATTATAGTCTGGAATAGCACATAGACTTTTTATCCCGGGAAAAGATAAGATCCCACGGAAACGCGGGTGAAACCGCGGGGAAACAGAATATTTACGTCGTCAAATAAATTTATATATAATTTTGACAGTTATGAAAAACTGTGAGTTTAGTACAATAATAATAAAATTCAATATTGTACGCTATAAATATATTTGACCTAACAACATTTATTTGTTTTTTTTTTCAGAAATTATTTCTTATTTTATAGCTCGCCTACATCAGAAAGTTCAGGTTAAATAACATGAAATATAAAACAGCAAGACATTAGAAACCATAGTAATTTATGATGAATGACGAATAACTTTCGGCACCAACAAAAATCTCCCAACACAGATAAAATTTGAAAGTCATTACGACACAAGACAGATGTTACACGCAAAATAAGACATAATTAACAATGATTCACGCGAGTGATCTCCCACGCCTCTATATCGCATTGTAGCGATTGTGCCGATTGTTAAGTAACTGCATTCTAGTTGCTCACCCGTGTTGCTTTGCTCCAGGATTTTAGATTGTATAGTTTTGTTTTGAATGTTGGTCGTGTAATTAATAGTCGCTGATTAAAGTGAATCTCTTCAATTGAGGTTAAGTTGTCTTCTTACCATAAACGAATATTAGAACGAGTGCATTTATTTAACTAATCAAGTTAGTTCTTCAATTGGATATCGACATATTATAGAGTCTGAATTAATAGAAGAAATAAGTTGGAATTTGAAATTGGTAAACTGAATTTCAAATTCCAACTTAGACAGTGCTTGTGTTCAGTTCTTCACAGTACACACGAAAAAGATTGAAATGCGATGAAAATGTAACACTAATCAATAAACAAATGACTACTTTTGGAAAAAAAAACATGTTTTTAAAATAAAATTAATTTGAAATTAGAATTCTTAGCCAAACATTTTTTTTTTTATTTGAAATGGCCAGTACTGCAGAACGGCAATTTCATAGGTAAAGACCTAATATTATGTAATTTTTTTTTGCAAGTACACCCAGTCATATATTTTTGGCACGGGCGACGTACTTTGAATCTCTCGTTCAGGATTCTACTAAAATTATTTTGCCTAATATTTACCTAATATTTCCGACTGTATAATTTATTCTGATCTTTTTAGGGTTCCGTACCTCAAAAGGTAAAAAAAGGAACCCTTATAAGATCACTTGTCCGTCTGTCCGTCCTTCCGTCTGTCTGTCCGTGTGTCACCACCGATTATCTCAGGAACGGGTAGACCTAGTTTCTTAATCATGCATTTGTTTGAGCTCGCTAGACCAGAGCTTTCAAATTAGTTATTTTTTGCAAACAAAACATGTTATTAAATACAGATAACGTCTTTGCTATAGGGTATTTACTTATGCAGCTACAAAGTACGGCTAAGTAAGTATATATAGATCAAAGCACAAACAGTGTTGTGGTTTGCACTGTCTCTTGTGACGAGACAAACAAAGCTTGTACAAACGTTTTGATACTAGAACTTATCCATGTAACATGCCAGATGGTAATCTACATCGGTACAACACTACGAATACATTGGTATGCACGCGTTAAACTTGCTTCTAAAATACAGTGGCGACATGCATGGAAAAATATGCAGAGGTGCGCGGAGGTAAATTTTCTAAATGTTTCTGGTGTCTATTTTTCTCGTACATAACATTTTGAAAAAAAAGTAGGCGTGTTCACTTTCGCTGGGTCCTTCTCACGCGCTCATCTTTATTTAAACTTTATAGCGCTTTATATACACTTTTAAGTCATATTTTACTTACATTTATGTTCGTTTAGAAAAAATGCACTATATGAAGAATAAAGTGTGCTTAAACTAAATGCAGCGTGTCGAGAATCCACTTCGGGCAATTCCATAGCGAAACAAACTCGCATAAATATTGCATAAACCAACGATGCAACTGTTTGCGCACGAGTACGTATAATTGCAAGATTCCCGCCGTTTATTTACATAATAAAAATATTTTTACCCTTTCGATTACCAATGATTGGACATTAAAAATGCGAGATATGATGTTTTTAAACGACCACTTTATTTTTTTTTATATGGATCGTATGAAAACTTTATTATTAAAATAATAACATGAGCTCAAATTAATTTTAGCAATCTTAAGCTCGATGTTAAATAGAAACAAAACATACAAAATTTTGTTTTAAGTTAATGATGTTGCGACGGTTCAAGAAAAACATTAACAGCATAAAATACGCAATAACTGTCTTTATGTCCTCAAAAAAAATGTATTATTAATTATGGATTCTTGCATGTATTATGTAGAATATATACATCGCCGTATTGTCACCTTAATGGATAAGGCATGCGCGCCGTGTTTCATGTTACTGTCCAAGAATTTAGTAGGTCAAGGAGAATGGACGACCGACGACCTGAAGACATCCGTATATAAGTCTACTTATGTAGTTATAGTCAGTTAATAGGCATATTGTAATTAAAATCTTGTAAAGCTATTATTTTGAAGATGAAGGCGGTTTGTAATTGTACAGCGTAGAATGTATGTCGTAGAATGTATATCGTAGAATGTATATCGTAAGCTTAGTAAAATGTTTGTGTGTTTTTTTAAATGCTTTACTTTTTGAAATATATTAAAGATACGAAAAAATGGACGACCGTTTAAAAAAGCCGTGGGTTAAAATAATAAAAGGTACGAGTAAACTTCTTCAACTAATTATGAATGTCATTGTATTTTAGAAACAATGACGCAGCAATAGGTATTCATGTCCAAAAAGGTTGTTTTCTAAATTATTAACTTCTCGTCGTATCATGCCTTTTAGTATTGTAATGGAGTCAAGATTTTTCCTTGCGGAAATCCACGTAAATTGAGGAAACGTTTGCCTTGGCTTAGTATAAAGCAAAATATATACCACATGTCATTGGACAGGGCTAAATTATGACATCCACTATAAAATTATAGTTTAGTAATTAGGGTGAGTTTAGGCCCTGATTAGGCATATTTACTAATGTTACAATTGACTCTGTCACCAACTACAACAATAATCTGGTACGGCAATTTATTTATATCTTTATCATCAATTACTCGTATTCGTTTTGAGCCCAATATCTTCGTGGTAAGTGATAATTTGCCTAGAGGTGTCAAGTTGAAGGTTATTGGCTCTCAAGTACAACTGCTATAACACATTGGTGCTTGGTGATAGATTTTCAACATAGGAATAGTAGTTAGGCAGATTGCACTTGCAAAATGCACCAACATCGTGCAAACGAATGCAAGAGTGAATCTCATGCCATATTCTAGTATTGATATTTAGTTCGTGAAGCTTATAAGTTACATTAATGTTAAGGCGATGATAGCTCAGTGGTAAGTGACGTCGAATACCGCGGCGAAGGTCGTGGGTTCGAATCCTACAATGAGCTTGAGCTTTCGGTGAAGGAAAACATCGTGAGGAAACCACAGCACGGTGGTAGGGTACTATGTGGTACTCGACTGGCTGGCTACCACCCTCAAGTTGAAAATCTGTCGCCAAGCACCTGTTGGTGTGTTCCGGCAGTTGCACTTGAGAGCCAGTTGCCCTTGCCCTTAAGGCATTGTAATATGGTGTACAACACGTTGGCAGTCCACCTGGTCTTGCTAATGTCTATAGGCGACGGTAGTCACTTACCATCAGGTGACCCGCCTGTCCAGGGGGGGGTCCAATACCAGGGGGTATTGCTAATACACATACATAAAAATAATAATACAAATTGCTTTAATCATAATAATATTATAAAAATAAATACTTACTAATAAAACAAATATTAAAAATCACTCATTTTATATTAAATAAAAATGAAATAATATACTAATAAATATATAAAAATGTAATAATTGTCCTCTCTTCTACTTGTTTATTGTAAGTGTTGCTGTGCCCGACAGGGTCCACAAATTGACTAAACCTAATTTACCACCTAAGGTGTAAAATAATTTTATTGTGGAATGCAAATAAATGAAATGAAATGAAATGAAATAATGTCTATAGGCGACGGTAGTCACTTACCATCAGGTGACCCGCCTGCCTCGTAGTCACTAGTGACATAAAAAAAAAATATGAATATATGTTTCATTTACTGTGATAATTGCTTTATGTAGTGTTTACTAGTATGTTAGATAGACAGTTTCATTAGCCTGTGCAACGGTGTCTTTGATGCCTGCTATACGTTAAAATAAAAGTATTACCTACATGTTTTTAATGTGCTTTAACTAGTCTAATCATAGTTCACATAGTTGCTGACTTTTGGACACATAAGGAATCATAGTCGTTTAATTAAATTCAAACCTTAAACCTTATTGATTGTCCTTCCAAAAGTTGAAAAATTAACAGTCACATTTATTTCACTTAAATATGTTTTTAATTAGTAAAGTGACTGCCTGTTAGTTTGTCTCGACCACACATTCCCGAACCTTGCTTCATTTCCTAACTCGAAAGTTCAAAATTATCTAACCAAACACCTACTAACATATTGCCGTAGTTACTGAAGTTTGCAGCAAATATTGTTAAAGTTGAGTAAATATAAAGCCAGTTCGATACTCATGTAGACTACGTGAAGCCTAAGTTTGCTCATAATAAGTGTCAGGGAAGATGTTGCGGTTTACCTTCGCGGCTTGTTGACGTGGGTTGTTCAAACGACTATCGTTTAGATTATCTATGCATATCGTTATTAAGTAATTGGGACTTATGTGCAATTACGGTTATAATTTTTTATGTATTTTTGTATAAGTTTAAGAATACAATCGTAAAACAATTGAAAAAAAGAATTGGCAGATGGTCCAAAAATATTTAAAAAATGTTACCTTTCTGAGTTTCTTGCCAGTTCTTCTCAGTTGAAGGCTGACTTCCGAACCGGTAACTTCTGTAATTTTACCTTCATAAGTGCCCTTTTAGGGCCTAAACTGAATAAATGGTTCTGACTTTGACTTTGAATTGAATAGTGTTTATTTTAACATGAATAACTTGTTGAGTTTTCACGACGTTTATTTTATTGATTGTTTGCAGTTGTCTTACTACCACTTCTTACATGCACCAATGAGGCCTTTTGAATTGGCAATAAGGCAGTCCCAAAACTCCATATTAAGAAAGTAATAACAAAATCTCAAACATTTATTTTCAAAACGCTAAATATTCAATTGTAAAAATTTGAGTGTTATAAGTACTATACAAATACAATTATGTCGTGTTTATGACTCAATATTTAAGAATTTTGGATTTAAATATGATTAAAATACGTTTGACTTACACAGATTTTGTTATTTATATTCATCGGCAAAGTCTAGTTATACGAGTATCTAAAAATTGGCACTTTGTAAGTGCGATGGATTTTTAAGCTGTAGGTATTTTATCACTATAATATGATAGAATTGTATAAAACTACTATGCATGTTCTATGTTCATGATATAGGTCGGAACCAAAGGGTGGTTGGCATTTTATAACCCCATTACAATAATAGCTGTGATTTAAAGGCGGATGTGCAGTCGTCGCGTTATACTTCCCCAATGGAAATTACGTTGAAGAATTTACGAGCACATTTAAAGTTTATCGATAATTCTGTTAGTCAAATAGAAAATGTAAGTTATTGTTATCAACAATCAAAGTAGGTAAAACCCTGCTTTTTATTTCGTTGTACTTACAATTTGGTTTGATTTGTGAAAGTATTTCAATACTATTGGTGCATGTTTTTGACAGCGGATGGTTTTATTTCGATCGAAATGAATACATTATTTTTTTGCAATTTTCCTGGATTTTTGTAATGTTATGAAATGCAATGTTGAATGAATGACATATCAAATCAGCTTTTTTTAACGATATTTTTTTCTTTTCATTGCTGGCAATCGTCCTTTAGGGAATTTCTGCCAATGTTAAGTTATTATTATTTTATGTTAAATAGGTATCATGTAATATCATATTTTCAATAAAGTTCGTCATCGTCTGTCAAGTTAGGTCAGGTTTTATTGAGATTGGTGGCACGTTCCACAAAAACTTTTCACAGAGCTTTTGAGACAACCTGAAAAGTCCCTATACAGTTTTTATTCCATTTTACTTCACTGGTGCACTTAGATTGAAGATTAGTGGACAAAACGCCACCGATATTATTCAATAAAACTCGAAATACAATTTTAATGTTATTGTAAATTCTTTAGTTATTATACTACAAACGAAGCCTAGAAATAAAATCAAATTATCAAAAATGGGATTATACTTGAGCACAGGTCGTGCAGTGGTAAAATCTGCCGGATGAGGCCAGTACGCTTCCGTAACTAAATTGTGCCGTCCGTCCGGAAATGTGACGTAGAATTTGAACCAACGCACGTCGTGCTGGGAATTTCACGTTTTGAGATGCGAGAGAATAATTGATGCATAGGTTTGTTCTGAAAGTTAGTCCCTGTCTTTTTCTTGGATTATTTGGTTTGATTACCGTACCTGGTGAGAGCATTGGGCTAAATAAGTTTTGTTATGTAATGGGTACAGAATTATATTATACAAAATCGTGCCTGTAACAAGTCCTTTCTTTAAAACTGGGTTGAAATAATGAGGGTTAAAGGTATTATTTATAAAAGCTACAAATTTAAGCTTTTACGCACTTTACCACATTGCCCCATTGTCTTTTGTGGCGTGTAAAATGTTAATAAGTATATAACATGAACAATAGCTGCATGGTACTAGTGACATAATTAAATAAGCGGCTCTTTCACAATCTCATCACTCAACAAGTCGATAAGCAACAAAACAAACAGTTTTATGGCAAGCAACAATGTGTCACCAGATGGAGCAACAAATATCGTCGCGGTGAATGTAAAGTGCGCTATAGGAATCTCGGATTGCCAACGCCAGCTCGTAAACCGAACGCCATCTCATCACAGTTCGTGGTGATTCGGGGTGCTTCGGGCATTGCGGACGTCTCTACGACCGCCCGATACCTCGCTGTTATTCTGTTTAGCATAATAGTGTTGGCGTTTGCGTCAATATGCCGTTTGTCAAGGATCTCGTACGAAGTTTCACCAACTGGCACCCTTGGTAACTTTGCTTATTGCTATTCTTGTTTTTGTTTTTTATTTTTAACATGGAACGATTTCATCTCGTTTTTGAACAATATTTGTTTTTGTTTGTTCTAGTTTTGTTTTGGTGATTTAAGCAATGTTTTGATGGTTAAGATTTTATGTGCGTTTAACTTAACAAATGACTAGTCAGACTGTCAAACTATTAAAGGTACAATAGTGGATAATGATTGTATACTACTCTAACTATTCAATAGGTTGAAGTAGATTAGTTTACAAAACTCGACATAGAATCTGCGGTAACCGAGTTGAGCGCTACAACTACTGGACCAAGTGTTTCAGAAAGTTCGTGATATTATCTGTTTATATGAAATTGTGATAGTAACCTGCCTACCTAGCATTACTAATCATAAATTCCAAATCATTGTTAATGTTGAAATATTGGGAAAAACCAGACTGCGATAATATAATAAATGGGGCGGTTAAAATCGACAAAATACATTGATAATGAAAATAAAACCAAAGCCATAGCCTAGATGTTCTAAAATACAGTGGTACAATGACATAGTTGCATGCTTGGTTAAAATAAAGAGACTTGTAAATAAAATAGAAGTAAATTCTTTTATTGCTTGTACTAAAACCGAATCCAATTCCAGTCTTATCGATATTGTCGCAGCACTATTTCGACATTCGTTTGTTTTTCATGTATGCTGATCAGGTGCGACCAAGTTTTTTAACTTACACCTTCAGTACGTTCATGTTTAGATATTACCGATTTAGTAGATACACCCACGTGAAACGATCGACCAAACTGTTACTCGTAAATATTTATATGAAGGGATTTTGTACCGTATTACGCATATCTTTTAATATTTTGGTTACGTCGAAACAAAATGCGTTTAATCAAATTTGAATGAACCTTTACGATCATACTTTCTTATTCACTCTTTATATTTCAGCGTGGTATTTATAATAATTCTTCAGGTGAATAAGATCTGCATTATAGAATATAGCTGTCCCCCGCGGTTTCACCCGTATTCCCGAGAGATCTTTTCCCGGGATAAAAAGTATCTTGTGTGTTATTCCAGGATATGATCTACCTGTGAGCCAAGTTTCATCAAAATCCGTTCAGCCGTTTTTGCGTGAAGAAGTAACAAACATCCATCCATCTATCCATCCATAGTGGGATTAGTGGGATAAATCAAAACAAGATTGTTAAAAATTTTATAATTGAATATCAATCCCCCTGCCTAGTTGTCTGTCACTCGTGCGTGGTATAAAAAAATAGTAATAACAGTATAGAATAAAATATAACCTGCCTGGGGTAAAAACTCGTAAGCAAGCGTGTCAATAACACGTGCATGACATACGACACGTCAACGTTTGTTTACAGTTCTGTTAGCCGTTTGTTTGCACTTTCATCATCAAAGCTACCATTTCAAATGGCCTTGTAGGGTGTAGCTACTATGAAAAGATCGATAGATAAGATTTCATAGACTTAGAAGAAATGGAATACCATTTGACTCAAATAAAAATACTTTAGACAAAAAAATATTTAAGAACTAGAGATATTGAACTGACCTTCTAAAATAGGTTATATCCTTGCTGTGTTATTTTGATTCAATTTCTTCTTTTTATTCAGATCTATTTAATAAACATTTATAGATTTATAACTCTACTAGTTTTCCGCCCCACGGTTTCAACCGCGTTCCCGAGGTGTTATAATTTCCCGGGACAAAGAGTATCCTATATGTTATTCCAGTGTATGATCTACCTGTGTGCCAAGTTTCATTAAAATCCATACAGTAGTTTTTGCGTGAAAGAGTAACAAACATCTACACATCCAAACATACTTTCGCATTTGTAATATTAGTAGGATTAGTATGATATTACTAAGATGTTACTACTACAAGGTTATTAATATACTAACTATATCATCATCTTAGATTGCTGCCAGCCGTTAGAACTTAAACGCCCATAATTTTGTTATACTTAATTAATGTTGTAAATTTAATCCTCGGATGTAATTAAAGCAGAACTGTGTAGTACCTAAACAAGATTTTGGGTAACACCAATTTGCGGCAACAAATATGCCAGTCTAGGATAAGTTTGAGCCGTAAATACGACACTTTGTTTACTGGTCTAGTTTCTATGAACGAGCTGGTACATTCTGGGTTTACGACTGATTTGAATAGAATTTACTTTGTTGTAGTCGATTGCAGTGTATCTTATTGTTATACCTGTTTTGATTATATTTGTTTAAAAAAAACCCACTAATATTATAAATGTGAAAGTTTGGATGGATGGATGTTTGTTACTCTTTGACGCAAAAACGGCTGAACGGATTTTGATGAAACTTGGCACACAGGTAGATCATATCCTGGAATAACACATAAGATTTTTTTTATCCCGGGAAAGGACAAGATCCCTCGGGAACACGGGTGAAACCGCGGGGACATCTAGTACATTATAATTGAATTGGCTGAATATAATACTAGAAGAAATATAAATATATTTAACATAATCAAACTTTATATCCGTAGTTGAGAAAAACTGTAAGTTAGCACAGCAAGTAAAATATGAGAGTTTATTACTACACCGTTATATGTATAACAGAATTCGCGGAACCAAAGTAAATTCAGCAGTCAAGAATTTTTAGTATTACTGCGAGGATTTAAAATTCCTCGCTAATACAAACTCTACTCTTATTCCTCCGGGAATAAAAGTAAGAACGTTTTATAGAAAATGTAGTACTGCGATATAGCTTACGCTGCTAAATTTGGTCTGGGTAGAAGTGTTTCGCCCTATTTCCCGTGGCCGCAACTGAGTGTAAAACGTTCAAGCTGGCCAAGTATTGTGCCAAGAATTGGTGTTTATGATGTTGATTTTTGCAACCTTATTGGTGCTAAGGTCTTGGATGCCGTAAATCATAACATTATATCCCATGGTAATACTTTTCTCCCAAAAAAAGTACGTTAATCATGTCAGAATTTTCTCATTTTTATTTATAAAAATATTTCTAATAATTATCGGTAAAGAGGCACTGTAATAAATACTGATAATAATAGTTAGTATGAAAAAAAATAACTAAAATTATATTTGAATATCATAAGTTAAAGATGCTAGGATAAACACATTTTGTTCGAGATAATCATGTATTTATAGAGACATACTTGCTGTTTAGTTATTACTTACTTTTATATTAAGTAGCATTAATATTTCCGTAAAGACGAGAATGTATAACCACATGTACCTATAGTATAACTTTCATTACATCAAGGGCATCCCAAGAGACACTATTCATTATTAACTTAACCATTATTGCCCAATGGGTAACTTTCTTCTTTACTTCTTTCTATATCGGGCATGTTGTTTTTACTGCCAGTGTCATTTCACGTATTATTTAATCAGCCAAAATAATTAGTTTCAACTATAGTGACGTCCAAATACCCTGACGAAAGTTGTGGCTTGGAATCCTACAACAACTACTACTTTTAAGGCGATGATAGCTCAGTGGTAAGTGACGTCGAATACCGCGGCAATGGTCGTGGGTTCGAATCCTACAATGAGCTTGAGCTTTCGGTGAAGGAAAACATCGTGAGGAAACCATAGCACGGTGGTAGGGTACTTTGTAGTACTCGACTGGCTGGCTACCACCTTCAAGTTGAAAATCTGTCGCCAAACACCTATCGGTGTGTTCCGACAGCTGCATTTAAGAGCCAGTCCCCATCTAGGCTTGGTGTGCTTACCATCTTCGGCCACATCATCACTTACCATGGTGAAATTGTGGTCAAACACAAGCCTATCGAGAATAAAAAAAAAATACAAGTAAAATAGTACAAAAAAAAAAAATAGTTTAACGAAAAAATCAAGAAGAAACTATAGTTCACACACCCGTATACACAGCTCCAGCAGCGACAGGTAAAAAACCCGTGGGGTTTTAGTCAGTAGGAGTCTGATATAACCTAGCCAGCTGTCCCCCTCGAGCGGCCGGGTATCCATGAAGATTTCCCCCATTAAAAAAACTGCTACTTTGTAGTGCTATATTAACTGGGTACCACCCTCAATTGGCCACCAAATCTGTAAAACGTCGGAAAGACATTGGGAAGTCACTTATCAGGTTCCCCGCCTGCTAGCTTGCTTGTCTCTCACAAAAAATAATAATCAATTATGCATTACTTGTTCTAAAAAGATCAACTTCAACCTTCACCTATTTTTAGTTCAATCCCTTTATTAAGTGAATAGTTCAAATTGTTGCCACTGCCCTTCTCCCGGCCATGGAGGATCAAAGGGGGCCCACTTGATTGATTTAGAGCACAAAGAAACACGGCGCAACGGCTCTGTATTTTCATTATGTATGAGGTTCGGCAGTATATGAAACTAGTTTCCGCCACGCGTTTTCACCTGATTTTTGGAATAGTAGGAATAGTAATTGTTTATCACTTATCAGCTTATACACTATCTCTATGTCTTTATTCTACTATTCTCATGTCGATCAAACTAATACCACTTTCGTATTAATAATATTAGTAAGGATAAATCGGCATAATATTTTAGTAGGCATAATATTTTTTTCAGGTTTTCGGTGGGTCATCTGATGGTAAGTGATTACTGTCGCTTGAAATACCAGCGGGTTGCCAATGTTTTGTCGACCTTTTTACAATGCTTTAAATACAAATAAGATTCGAACCCACTACCTTCGCCGCGATATCCGATGTCACTACCCCTGAGCTATCATCGCCTTAAATATATTATTATTATTGTACATAGATGTGAGCAAAGTATTTGCATTTTCTAATAAAATTTAGTTTTTACACTAAAATAAACACAATAATCGCAGAGAAAAGTAACAACAGTAGGCTTATTATGTAACTTTAAACGCATAAAATATAAATGAGAAGTACCTATAATATGCAAATTTATTCGCTCCGCTTAATAACTAAGTAATTCAACAAATTGTATGCGTAAAATTTTACGTTAGCTTTAATGCACACATGAATGAATGAATTTGCTACACTTCTGGTTAACTTAAGAAAGATTTTTATTTGCATGGTTTCAGAATAACTTCATGCTAGCAATAAAAATGTAGTTTTAATTATATTTCTATATTAAATCATGTATGCAGCTAATAAAGCGGAATGCTGGATGATTTTACTGTTCACAATTTTCCTTGGACGCAATTTTCTGTTCAAGATTTAGAAAATTTTTACAGGCAATTTTACGAATATGCGAATTTTACTACATGCTTATCGCTAGAAAGCGACGAATTGTAAACAAATATCGCTCTTATCGCACTGACTTAAGGTTCGCTGATTATTTACGAGCAGTGAAATATATTGTTTTGGGTTTAGTGCAACAGTTATAATCGTAAAACTGACCAGAGTTATGTGGAACGACATATGCGAGTTCTGAAACTAGTTGAAATATTTTTTCAATGTTGTTTATTTATTTGTTGGAAATTAATTAAATCTTTGATTTATTTGTTGAAAAAAAAAATGTTATTTATTTATTTGTTGAAAATTAAATCTTTTAAATCTATGTAGGTCAGCATAATAAAGTTGTGTAAACTTAATGTTATTTTATTCGAGCTATTTGTGATCACGCTAAGTAATAAAGTCTAGGCCCTCTGATGTTGGTGAGCTACCTCCAACTCTTCAACGACTCAACTCGGCCTGAATTGAATCGCCTTTGTTTCAAATACGTCAGAATGTATGGAAAAAGTTTAAATTGATAGAATAACAATTAAGTTTATGTTAAGTTAAATCGCAATAAGAGTTGGTGGTAGGGCCCCAGATACCTTTTCGCGTAGAAGTTCACCTCGAAAGATAATTTACGTTCACTAGGGTAAATTTAAGTTTTGCGAAGATTACTTCGAGTTACCTTCGGTAATTCTGATGAAATGACTCAAATGACAGCTACACAGGGTTCGGCTAGCTAGATGATAGTAATCTTGTTCGTGACAGCTTACAATAGGTACCTGCGGCGTCTTCAAATCCTACTGAATCTTACTGGTATTATAATAACAGTCAAAATAGCTCGATTTTAAGTCTTACTATTATTATAATTTAGTTAAATAATCCAGTTTTGCTATCAGTTGTTTTCGTCCAGTTTAAGGATAAAATCTGTTTCTTTTACTCAACTTTAGGAGTATGTACCTACTGTGAATGCAAGTTATTACTGTTGTATTCTTTGTAACATTTATATTTTCCTTGGAAAGACAGGTTTGCAAGTGCTTAGAATGTTTATATCTCTAATGTAATAAAAAATCTTTGTAATTAAATATTAACTATTTTTATATTAGTCTGTGTTTTAAATAGTTTGATAGGTATATCTACAGTATTCAGAATACTTGACAGATTGTCTACCAAAATCAATGATCGTATGCTTATGCTTACCATCTGAACTCAATCGATCAAATGAATATGGCTGGTACTTTTAAGTTGAAAATTTGTTGCCAAGTACCTAACGGAGTTACCAAAAATTTGTTCATTATTTATATAAATATTAAGTAAAATACACCGGCTAAACGCAATACAAAGATAGAAACAATTACATTAAAAATCAAACATCACTTGTCTCATTTTTGTAACAACGTTACCTAAACCATAGAATAACAAACTAATGTTGAACAAAGTTCTATTTTCACGGTAGAGTCTCGCCGTGTATAGTTGCCGAGGGCCCGACTCTTGGTATAGGATATTCACAACGTTGGCGAAACTTTGATACATGGCCGTGCTATAAAACGCAACGTACGCTATCCGCATGTACCTACTTAATGTACAGTCAAGGACGTTAAAAATGGGAGATTCAGCGTTGCTAGGTTTGTTAATATTAATAAAATATATACCATGGGACCTTTTTGACATACGACCATCTCATCCCAAACTAAGCAAAGCTTGTATGGTAGCAAATTGTCTGATAAAATATAGCCATGCGCAGACTCAGAAAAAATATTTAGGTCTACTACTCTATAATCTTTTCCCGGGATGTCCTTTTCCAAGGATCGATCTATCTCTATACCACATTGCATCTAAATCGGTTCTGCGGTTAAACGGGAAGAGGTAACAGACAGACAGACACACTTTCGCATTTATAATATTAACAAAAAACTGGTTTAACAGTGAATTACCTATGTAAGTTAATTTACTGATAAAGTTTGTGAATTAATATTGCTATCATACGTTTGCACGTGCGCTAACCTACAATCGTCGAGTAAATTTAAATTACATTGCATTATTTACGACTTATGTATGACTCTTGTTAGATTTATACTTCACAGTTTTAGAACAAGAGATAGGTACAATTGTGCCACAATTGACTCACATATCCAACTAACTTTGTGTAACCAATTATTTTGCAGCATTGGCCTCAACTGTAGTGCGAATAACCATCCAATATTGAGCGTTCGATGTCACCGGCCCGGCAAATTTTATTCAGCCTCTGTTAGAAAGAGCCGCCCATGTTTTCCCAACTTTTTTAGAATAGTTATTTTCCTTTTTTATAGGTATTAGTTTCAAAGGTGTAGGTGTATTTCTATTTGAAAATTGCTTAGACTAAACTCTGAGTCAAAATCGCTTCAAATTTGAAATATTTTATTTATTTTGCTTTATGTTGTAGGTACCTACCTACTAGTTTTACGCCCGTGGTTTGACACCCGTTCCCGAGGGATCTTATCTTTTCCCAGGATAAAAAGTATCCTATATCCTTCTCCAAGATGCCATCTATCTCTATAACAAATTTCATCTATATCGGTTCAGCGGTTTAAGCGTGAAGAGGTAACAGACAGACTGACTGTTTGTAATGTCAAAATAACAGCTCTTTACATAGGTAACAACAAAAGAGATATGCAAAAGAGATAGGTATTATTTCTGAAAAAGTATTTTTTTTTTTAAATATATACACTTCTGAATGTTTTTATCGTGACAATATCATATCAGCTCGGATCATTTCGAGCAAGAGAAAGTATCGTTCAGTCTACGTCAAATTGTTTGCCAATGAAGTCCGGGTGGGTTGATGCTCTGTTGTTTTTAGGGTGCCGTATATCAAAAGGAAAAAACGGAACCCTTTTAGGATCACTTTGTTGTCCGTCTGTCAAGATTCTTTTTCTAAGGAATACGTGGAAGTATCAAGTTGAAATTACCGGGTAAATATCAAATACCAGGGTTTACAATCCCTAGAAGCAGTAAAAAAAATCATACTTCTAAGTCAACTCAATCAAAAGATAAACTTTTATATGCTCCGTTTATGCCGCATATTTTGACTTTCGCAAGGAAATCAAAATCTATAGGTTAGGTACTTCTCGTTGGCCTAGACCCCAGAAATTTGACAAGAATCAATATCAGGCTAATTGGAAAAATAAAGAAAAAGTCCTCGAGACTCGATTCTCATGATGAACGAAATATTTACACAACTACATACAACTTTGTACAGAACCCTCGGTGCGCGAGTCCGATTCGCACTTGACCAGTTGTTTTTTTTGGTTCACACATGCACGACGTGAATCATATAGGCTATCCCGTGCGCTTGGTCAGTGAATTGAATTCCGACAATTGAATTTTCCGGGGTATTTTTTGCATGTTCGACATTTTTATGAGATATCACTGAAACCATACAAATAGGCAACTTTCAATTAATTAATAATTGATCATTGTTAAATTTATAACTTTGTTATTTCCTAGGAAAATTGTAATGTATAAATATCAGCATTTATAAAATAATCTAGCAAAAGAAAACTATTTACTATTCTAAACCACAAATAATCATGTTTGAGCTGATTCAATTTAAACTCCATTTATTTTATAAAACATACATTTAGCTTTCAAAGCAAAATGATTTTCATTGTTTTTAGAGCAATGGAAAATGTTTCATTAAGTTGTATACCACCGTCTAAATAAGAAAATCGTGTTAAAACATACAATTCTGTTAATGGTCACAATATTAATCATTAGACTTCCCTTTGTCAGCTATCGATTGTAAGCGTATGTCTATCAGAATCTTCGAAGATTGAACTGAGGGGTAATCATGCCATGGATTTGATTATACTAGATGTGCATAGCATTGTTAGCGTGCATTTTTAATATTTCTAGGATATTAATTTTCGACAATTTTTACTTCATCGTCGTGAAAAGCAATGACTCGATAATTTCCCCGCTACTAAGGCACGATATTATTAGGGTCTAGAAACGCGAATAATTATATTCTTACAGTCCATCGTGCAAGCATTCAGATTAAATTAAAAAAAAAAACAACCTCTAAATCAATATAAATATAATAGCAAAAATGGTTAATAAATCGTTTTCTAGATTGAAATGAATAGTTTGACAAAGTTACTCAGAGGGTCAGGATTCAAATCAAGAACCATTCAATTTAATAAGTGTACAGAGCTTTTAACCCCTTCGCTCAACAATTTACGATGAGACAGTGTCTGAACCTTAACAGTAAATATAAAATTTTCATTGTCACAATTTAAGCGGGCGAGCATTTTTCCTCTTAGTTCTATCAAATTATCATATCATCGCCTTTTATCAGATGAATCAAAAGCCTATTCAATCAACAAAATGCCATTTCCCCATCGATGTTAATTCCACGTTTAATCATTTCCGTTCAATCAGACCTTTCATAGTTAATCGGCTTGGTGCTCTTTTCAGCTCCTCACTGCCTTTTGATTAGAGGTCGCCACGTCTTTACTAAGGGATATTATGCCAACCAATTGACTTATCTCGAATTTTGAGGTGGGTACCCGAACATTCAACCTACGCTTCTGCTTAGTAATGCCAATTTAAATTCCAAGGTTCTGGACGATAGAATTGAGGAAATTGTAAAGCTTTTCGAATTGTATCGGATTGACCTGTGGGCGTTATAATTATATGTGTTTTTTGAAATTTATAATAGCTAAGTAAATTTTGAGGATAAAGCTTATTAATAAAATAAACATAATTTTTATTATCTGTTTAAATATATAGGCGTATTTACAACTAAAATAATATCAGTTGTCTGGTTTACAAAGCACAAGCTGTGTTTAGCTTGGGATCAGATAGCGTGTGAGAAAAAAGTCCGAGGATTTAATTAATTGTGCAGATTAAGTTTATAGTTGACAGACGCTCAAAAGTGCTTTGAAAATTATTGCATACTGACTGGGTCGTTAAAGTTAGCAATTGCATTCAATATCATCCTTCACTCTCATTCAGAAATAATGAGCCCCACAGATAAGTATTTCGAGTTCCAAAGTTAACGAAATCTTCGTCAAAGATGTAAAGAATCTTTGCAGTTCCCAAGTTACTCCTTATTTAGTAACAGACACTAATTGGCTCTTGCCACGTAAATTGCAAGGAAATACCTCAAACTTGTACAGAATTTCTGAAAGAGGATCGTCTTTGTTCGTTTTTTTATGAGGAGTACGCTGAAATTGTGGGTCGTTCTTTTTCTTTTTTTCGCTTATATTTTGAATGGGAGGATTTATGTATTTGTTTGATGAGCAGGTAACTATGGAGTTCTTATAAAAATTAGATTCAATGTAAAATGGTAAAGCGAAAACAGTATTTATTATGGTAATTGGGTATTGAAGAGCTTCTAATCATTTATAAGCGCGCTTTGAAATGCTACTCAATTTGATGGAAAACTTACATATTTTTAGATGATTTATTAGAAGTATGGCAATAATGTCTAAGGAAATTTCTTTGAAATGTATGTACTACCCACATATAGGTAATAATTCCTGAAATATTTAAAACTTACCAACAATTTTAAATCAAAGGTTGCACAAACATAACTAGAAAAATTTAAACATATCCCAGCTTGCCAGCTTGCGACAATGGATTTAAATTTCGAATTTCACAATTCTCACAGTATGTGAGGGCGTTGTCGCCGTTTCATCGCAACTGGTGTAACATGTAACAGTAAGGTAACATCCATAAAATGTCCGGGCTAACTGAAATATGCCCGGCTAGTATGTAGATTTCCATTTTCTATGCGTTGCGTCGTTGGTACATGTACGGTATTTATTGTGTGAGGTATTCTAATGCTTTGTTTGTTGCTTAATGTCTTTCTATTAGTACTGTGTAGGTTTTTAATTCATTAATTTCTTTTAAAATAGGTATTTATAATCATTCATCGTGTTTAGTTTGTTAATTATGTTGTAATGTTGTAAAGTACTCCAACATAATTATACGAGAGTGAATATGAAGGTGTTCATATTGTAGGAATGCTGTTATTTCATTTTGCCGTCTAACTTTGTTGTGGGTTGTAAATTTATTTAATTTGTCACAAGTTATGGTCAGTGCGGTCTCGACGCTTCTGCTCTACAAATATAATATCTATGCTGTAAACTTTATTAATGTTTCTTATGGCTTTATATGCAAAGTCTCTACCTAGAGGATTTTTTACTTTACTCTTCCATCAAAGTCAAAGTCAAAACCATTTATTCAGTTTAGGCGCTAGAAGGGCACTTATGAAGATCATCAATTATTGATTACTGGGAAAGATAATAAGCCAAAGAGGTATCTAATATATATGTTGGATGAAATATTGCGTTGTCGTATAAAAATATTATAAATTAAAGAAATAAATATACTATACGCGATTTTAAAGAAATAAATAGCTACTATTCAAAATCTGAAATATTGGTAAAAAAATGCTAAGATTTTTTTTAAATATCCATACAAAAATACGATTACGATATTCACACTCAAATTATTATGAATTATTAAAATTAATAGCGTTAATAATTAAACAATATTGCTGAATAGCCTATGTATAGGTACATATTATTGCCTAGGGAAATTCGCTTTTAAACTTTTACAAAGACTCACTAAGCTTTCACAAGATTAGAATTCAGTCAAAATAAAATCAAACAATTTTTAACATTTAATTTTGTCAACAAGCTTTTATGGAATTTTTAATGTGAATTATTAAGGTCATTATTCTCACAAATTAAGAAGAATATAGACACTTTTATGTTGATAGATATTATAATAAAACGTATATGTTTAATAAATAAATAATACAGTTTCTAAAAACATGTCCCTAGTGAACAGTCTCTCTCATTTCTTTTTGTAAAGTCTTTAGTCCATCGTAAAGTACTAAAAGACATCGGACGGTACGTGAGTGTCCTTCGTAATCACAATTCACACCGTAGACTCTCGCGCGCCATTAACCATGAAAAGGGCGATCGGATGGAAGAGATTAACATCCACCGCAGCGTTTAGACGACGTTCTTGTAGCTATCGTTTTGAAAAACTGGCGATGGAATTTGTGCTCTTTTGTATTCAACGATAATTGTCAAAATTTTATTTCTGTATAAATTTACCTAATTCTGGTGGTTTAATTATCTTCATGTTATGAATTTTGAAGTCTTTTTTGATCGCGAACATTATCACTTTCAAGTATACAAGCTTAGCTGTAAAATGGTTGTACAAAATATCTATATTTGGCCTTTTACAAAGCCAAATCATGAAAAAGCAACCTTTACAGAGAGCCTTATTTTTTTCCTAAACATGCCCCAAATCAAAAACAAGAATAGATTTCCTGAATGTCGTCTGCCACCGCTTCGCCTTGTCGTTAAGTACCAAAAAGGTGACTGCGTGGAAAAGATTAACTTCTACCTACGGTATTTTGTTGAAGTGTAAGCTTGGAATATACAGGCAAAAAAAGAAATATTATGCTACGATAAAATTTACCTTATGGGTAATATCGTCGAATCATTTACTTAGCATGACAATAAAGACATCAAAGAAAGACTCTGACACTTGTATAACTTCTAAATGTCATTTTCCTATGCTTACAACCGATGTATTAAAGGGAAAAATAAATAGGCATACACACATTTTTAAGGCGATGATAGCTCAGTGGTAAGTGACGTCGGATACCGCGGCGAAGGTCATGGGTTCGAATCCTACAATGAGCTTGAGCTTTCGGTGAAGGAAAACATCGTGGGGAAATCATAGCACGATGGTAGGGTACTTTGTAGTACCCGACTGGCTGGCTACCACCCTCAAGTTGAAAATCTGTCGCCAAGCACCTATCAGTGTGTTCCGACAGTTGCACTTGAGAGCCAGTTCCCATCTAGGCTTTGTGTGCTTACCACCTTCGGCCACATCATCACTTACCATAGTGAGATTGTAGTCAAACAAGCCTATCCAAAATAAAAAATAAAAAAAACATCTAGGTAAATAGATTTTCTCTAAATATTTTAGAGATTACCAATTAAAAGTTCACGTTAATCCTTCTAACAAGTGGTTAAAATCCTTCTAAACAGTAATTCAAATGTTGTTTACAAGCCGGCAGTCATTACTCTCATGCAACTAAAAACGATGTTTATTTTAAAATGGTTCATTTCCTACAAGAATTATGCTTGAGACATGTAAATGGCTAATTGTTGAGGTAAGGGAAACGCGGTGGAAATTACAGACAAGGCGTCAAAACTTACTGTACCTACTTGAATGTTTGATATAATTTTTGATATGATCCATCTAACTGGTCGTCGAATATATAATTATGCTCAAGAACGACAGTTAAAGTACATCGATAATAGCGTGCGTGCTATTTGACATAATATGCACAATTCATAGATATGCTGGTCGGCGTATGCCCTCAACGCATCTTCAGTGACGGCATTGCTCGTATTCATTACAACAACGTGTAGGATAACGTTTAGTTTAATAAAATTTAAACGAATATACATAAAAAAAAGAAAATCATATATATTTAAACATATTTTTAGACATATTTTTAACTTTTACTCTAATGAGGTTCACCAATATTAAATTAATTAAATTTATTTACACAATCTACATAATGAGTTTTCAATACCAATATGAACTGAAAATAAATTAAGACACAAATATTAAATTAAATGAGTTGTTACTCAGCAGTGCTTAGATATTATGTAATATATTCAGTAAGCTGAAGTGGCACTGGACAGGTCCCATCGCCCGATAAGTCAATAACCGTTAAGAAAAAAGTTTCTCAAGTGGCAATCATGTACAGGAAAACGCCAAGCGATGACCTCCCACCAGGTGAACGGACGACCTGGTCGCTGGGAGCCACTGTTTGTAAGCGGTATAAAGTCGATTATTGTAACTAATTAATGTTCAGCTGTGGACAACCTTGGCTGATGATGATTGTAGATGTGTGACAAATACATATACTAGTTTTGAATTTACAAGCCCAACGATAATATTAGGGATTCCGTGGAGCGAAGTACAAAAGATTTGCGTTATATTGTAGGAACGCCACGATAAATGTGTTCATTTTCATGCTGTCATCTCTTACAACACCTTTCGCAAGCAGACTCTCTGTAAAGTTATTATTATGCTTGCAACCAACGAGTCAACGTCATCCTCTTTTCTTTATATCCGACATCAGCACAAGTTTGCTTTTGTTGTTTTAAATATTTAGATACATTTGGTTTAATCTGGTCATTTACTGAAATATTTGTTGGAGGAATTTGAAAATGATGAAGATTTGTACAAACTCGAGCAATGATCACAAGTAAATTGTAAATTTTAGTTACGTCAATCCAAATACCTCTTTGTTTTTTTAGTGTTGGGTGTGTTTTCTAGAAAGAGAATCTATTTACAGTAAGTATTTGCTAATAATTAAAATAAACAGAATTGAGATTTACTTTCTTTAAGAGAAATTAGCAAAGTACCTACTTATGATTTTGAAAATATTCCGTGTTCCTTTCCACATACACTTCTCCTTTGCAAATACACTAAGTACACACAATGATTGACTACGCGATTTGACCTCAGTTTCCATATGTTTTGTTTCCCTTTATGACAACCTCCAGAATCAGGTCTGACTAAACTTAAAATCCCTTTGCTGCCTTACCGCTTGATACCTACTGATTTTTATTCGTAACAAAAATTGTTTTCTTCTAGTCTTAAACCTATCCTTAAGAAAATAGCGTTTTTGCATATAAACTTATCAAAGTAATTATAAAGTATGCTTTGTTAGTTAATGGAGGTTTTATTTTCATTTAATATTTCCGAGAGGAAAGATTTTATATTTTGTTTGTTTGTTGTTTGTTTGTAACGATTAAACTTGCAAACTACTCAACCGATTTTAAAAATTCTTTCACCATTAAAAACTACATTATCCCTGAGTAACATAGGCTATATTTTTATCCCGGGAAAAGATAAGATCCCACGAGAACGCGGGGGAAACCGCGAAGGACAGCTATATTTCATATTATTACAATATTGCTTTCTAAATCCTTCAGGAAATGTGTGTATTTCCCACTGGGAATATCACCTGAATGAAGACTTCAACGATATATTACCAACATGCCTTTTGGCGTACGGTTCCTTTGAGCGCTTATTGCGACTGTGCCGGTTTTTATAAGAAGATACAAATAGGTACCTACATTTACTTTAGTGAAAAAAAAACATGCCGTAGACCTTTATTAATAACTAGGGATCTGCCCCGCGGTTTCACCCGCGTTACCGAGGGATCTTATCTTTTCCCGTGATAAAAAGTATAATATGTCCTTCTCCAAGGTTCCATCTATCGCTATACCTAATTTCATCTAAAATGGTTCAGCGGTTTAAGCGTGAAGAGGTAACAGACTGAAAGACAAACTTTCGCATTTATAATATTAAGTATGGATAATACAAAATTTTGGTAACATCAAATACCTATAAAATTCTATTCATGCATCTTCCAGTCTAAGTCATCGATATTTTGACTCACGGTTGATTATGATAAACTAGAATAGAACTTTTTAAGCAAGCCCTGGTTCCTTAATTAATTTATAATATTATTATTACATTAAGATCTGCCACAGATTATATTGCAATACTAACAGCAGATACATCAAATTAGTCGTCAATCATCCCCATTACATCATCTGTGAAGAGGAAAGGAAAAAAGCTATGAGAATATCTTTCTTACATCATGTGATAAGAAAATGTGCACGTCTGTACATAAGTGTAACGTGAGATGGCACGTTACTAAGTTTTTGTTCACTTTCATTAGATGCTCGTAGATGTTATTGGATGCTTACCGTATTGTGGCAGACAGTAATTGTCTTAGGGAGGTCTGGCTAATATTGCAAGTATTTGACGTGTGTTTTTCGATTGTTGAACGAGTTGTCTGTATTAATTTTGTTTTTCTGTTTTGTTTCAGGTATAGGAATTAGTTTTCATACATCATGGTACAAGAAATCGCCTATAGTTGAACATTTTTAAAGGCAAGTTTTTTATTTTTGTTAAGCGACACCAAATAATTATTGATATTATGATTTTGCTCACCGGAATCATCTTAATATAATTAAGGTATGGTGAAAAATTTACCTAAAATATTTAAAATTCTTTAAAGTTTTAAACTATAAAAATAATATAGATAGGTTGTTATTATAAAAACGTTGGCTATCGTAAAACGCTGCCATTGACTCCGAACATGCACCGCAATATTATTCTCATGCGCTTCCGTTGACTTCCACAGAATTTTAGAACTCAATTTCATTCACTAACTTTATACGAGATTTTTATTTCTATCCGACTCCCGTATATCTGAAAGTTTTGAGACGGTATAAAAGTTTTACTTCTACAAATTCATCATTGCTTTGTATTTATTACTATTACATGTACAGTAGATATAATTTTAGATTTTTCACTTTTCTCTTTATCCTTGACTTTCTAAGTAATGTCCTCAAAATCACTTCCCTAATCGTAATAGAAAAATGATTCCCACCAAAGTTCGCCTTATGTGAAAAATATATGTTCAGCATCGTAACTTGTACCGTAATATTCTGTATCATATTGCGGTGACTAAAAGTCGTTTCATGTTTCCCCCTTTTTTGCGAGTTTCGTAATCGCTAAGCCAACAATGAAATATATCCAAAACTGTGTTTGTCGTCGAGTGGGACATGTTCAGCAATGATTTATGAGCTCACGCAGTATTTATTTTCGTTTATTTGTCGTCTTGTGTACTGTTTCTTAACAGTGACTCCTTAAAAGACGGTTTGCTCTTTAATGTACCCTCATACTGTTTCTACTTGTATTATTTATGTGGGTTCTCGTTATATTTGTTTAAAATATAAGTTTAATGTTTCATATTTGAATAGAACTCGTGTCTGGATTAAATTAAGCTTTCGTGAACTTTACTAGTTGGCAGGCAACAATCGAGGCGATGCTTTTCATTGATAGCAATCTACAAAGTGTTACCCCTTGCAATCGATGCTCAAGCATGTTTACCTCCCTTTCTAACTTGTGATATTAAAAGAGAGGTGGCGCCTAGGTCTTGTGAACTAGCTCGGACGTTGGCTCTCACGACCACTCCGCGAGGTCGTGACCAGGCTTTGTTTTATTATTTACTAATATGTGATTTTACTAAAAAAATAACTGTAACACCATTAGACTAACTAATGACATGCTCTATCTTTTTCCAGATCTTATACATCACTATCTTCTAAAAAACTGTAATAATTACTTTTAAATGTGCAGGCATATTCTTTACTCTTGTTTACTTTTAGCGTTATTTTATTATCATTACCAAACATAATCTTTCATGGCTCCATTAATCGATATCCTTAACGGCCTTCTGTCTCATTAGTCAATTACATAGCACTAATTTTATGTTTATATTACAATGTTATTTTTTATTACTGAAAGATTAACGTTTATACGACCACATACGAGATAATGAATATACGGTAATAAAGGGTCTTATGTGGTACGCCGACGTGTTTTTAATTGAAACTTGGTACATTAAGCAGGCGTAACTTCCAAATTACAATTTACTGCACGATGTCAAGGGACGCTCGTTTGAAGTTACGATATTAGTCCATTTGCAGAATAAGGGTGACTTTGGACTTAGGGCAATCACCGCAATATAAACTTGGCTTTGATGGTGAGCAAGACACAAAACTGCAGTTACTGAGCCACTATACTTTTATTTGCTCGGATATGGGCTTTAGGTGATACTGTTGCTAGATTTATGTATTTGTAAAAACGCGTCAGATTTTGTTCTCATAATTTTTTTAAAATTCTGGATAAGCTTGTGTTTGATCACAATCTCACCATGGTAAGTGATGATGTGGCCGAAGGTGGTAAGGACACAAAGCCTAGATGGCAACTGGCTTCCAATTGCAGTTGTCGGAACACAATAGGTGCTTTGCGACAGATTATCAACTTGAGGGTGCTAGCCACCCAGTCGAGTACGACAAAGTACCCTACTACCGTGTTATGGTTTCCTCACGATGTTTTCCTTCACCGAAAGCTCAAGTTCATTGTAGGATTCGCACCCACGACCTTCGCCGCGGTATCCTACGTCACTACCACTGAGCTATTATCGCCTTAAGTTTAGTTAGATTTTAATGTGCTTTATGTGTCTATATTTGGATAATAATTTAGTGAAATTTTACTTACCACTACTTAGATACAACATAATATTTTATTGTTCATTAATTTACATATTTTTTTTAATATTTCCATTTGACATGAAACAAGAAATGTTACGTGATGACGTATGCAAATAGTTTGTCCGATGAATGATTCAAATAAAGACGCTGTTGTATAACCTTGTACATGCTATTATTTCGTAACCTACTACATAATTTTACTTAGGTACTATTGACTATGAAAGTTCAAGACTGTATCTGTATAAATAGGCCATCATTACTATTATAATTAGATAAGGTATAATATATTTGCATGTTTTTGCAACTATTATTGGAGATATTTAAATAAATTTCTTGAATTGGGCTATAACTCGTCTAAAATTTATTGACTATGTTGACCTTTCATTGGATCCATCAATACTAGTTTGTAACCGCGCGGAAAAAAGATATTAAATTATTTAACCATTTTTAAATGTCACATATCTACACTGTCATATTGTAAAGAAAGTCATTCGACAGACCTAACGTAGTTTTTACTTTATTTCCGACTAGCTGTCCCCCGCGGTTTCACCCGCGTTCCCGTGGGATCTTATCTTTTCCCGGGGTAAAAATATAGCCTATGACACTCACAAATAACGTAGCTTTCTATTGGTAAAAGAATTTTCTAAATCGGTTCAGTAGATCCAGAGTTTACCCCCTACAACATCACAAACTCATTAGAAATTATAAAAGAATATCCAAGCCCAAGATCAGAAAAGGTCCTATAAAAAGTCCTAGGAAACTTCAACAAAGTTCAATAACCTTGATTGTGGTAAAGTATAAGTCAGAACTCGATATATCACGGAACAAAATGTGAGGCTAACGTGCAGCCGAGACGGTGAAACTGGGGCAATGGTGATACTTTTTCTTATGAGGCTTTTGATACACAACGTGTCGGTGTAGGTACAAGCTTAACAACCGGTATCATTGGATTACCGGAATCGATCGCCATTGAAATGTTTATTCCATCTTAGCTAGACATGTTGATGTAAGCAATACAAAATTAGTATTTTGTTTTAATTTGGTAAATGGAGGAAAATTTTACATACAAATTATGAAGTTTATATAAATAATCTATTTGGAAATTATCGCTTCTTGTCCCAAGCCATTTATAAGCTAATCTAAGTTTTCTTCACACAGTTAAATTTCTAACAAAACTCAAAAAAATGCGCAATTTATATGCAAATTTCAATTTTACAGAATATCAGGTGTGTTAGATAAATGCAACTTCCATATTCAATATGTCCCGTCCCCCATTTCAATTCGGGATCGTTCAGCACGTTACATCGCCGCAACGGTGTACACGTAAATCGTACTACGGATACCAAATCGAATTTTTAATAGAACACTATCGGTTTGTCCAATAAATCTTGGTTGAAATCCTCGC
The DNA here is from genome assembly GCA_951361185.1 of Ochropacha duplaris. Classification (NCBI taxonomy): domain Eukaryota; kingdom Metazoa; phylum Arthropoda; class Insecta; order Lepidoptera; family Drepanidae; genus Ochropacha; species Ochropacha duplaris. Next base: position 3,906,919 of record OX592703.1, read on the forward strand.
GGACCGATATGGGGTGTTGCCTTCGTGTTTCGAACGACATCTGGTGACTGCAAATGCTCAGAGAGCAAGCAATCGGCTTCAAGATACGACAAACTGTATAAATTATGTAGAAACCTAACGCGATCGGGCGATGAGTATTCCGAATCGGTTGTTGGAATCGGAATTGGTATGTCACTGAATGCAATTGCGATTCTGTCTGAGTTAAAGCTAAACGCTGATTTGCTATTGTTTAATAATAATAAACGAAATGACGAGCAGCATTAATGGAATACCGGGAACTGATAAACATTAGTAGGTGATAAACAATGATAATACTTTTATTGTTACATCGACACACGTACTTGACCTTGTAGAAATAATGAAGTTGTGATATAAAATGATAATGAACTGAGAAATTAAGATGAGCCTGCAGATAAAGCTTGATAGCAATGCTTAGAACCTGAGTAGCTAAAAGCTGTCACATGTAATCACTTATTATAAAGATATGATGATAATAAACTAAATTCAGTTGAAATGCGATAGTTATCTTATCACTGATATTCTAGTCCCAATTATCATAGTGGTACTCGACAATAAACACATCACAACAAAATAATCGTTAAATACCTATCGATACCTAAATATTCTAACGTGAACAGATTTAGTGCTTCTCTCAGCGTTTCGTTCTGATTTATTGATAGATAGAGGCAATTTATTGCCGCTAGCTTACATATAAAAGATAAATGTTTGGTGTGAAGAAAATTAAGAGGAAACCTAACGTATCGACTTATGTCTATAACGGGACGTATTGTGTCTATCACACTATTGATTTTCTAAATTTTGTTTTGAGATTGTAGAGTGAAGGTATCTTTAACCTTAAATATTTTTATAAAGATATTGTACGTAATAAACATGTTATATTTAGTTGCACTCGAGTAGCGAGCAAAACAATTATTGTAGATAGCAAGCACTTATCGTTATATACAGGCATTATCTCGAAGATGTGATCATCTTTTCCATATTTATTCGTAATCTTTGCAAAATTAGGTATCTACGTAAGTATTAATCTCAATTCATATCATTTCTTAATATCGAGCAGTATGGATACCAATATCCATACTGCTCGATGCTCTCCTTTATACCAATATGTAGTATTATTTTGCACTACCATATTCACGCCTTCCGAAACCTTTCGTTTGCAATTTTAGGTGGGTTTTTGGAAATTTCTAATAATAGTGATGATGAGATCACTATTATTAGATTTTAGGGTTAAAGTATCAAATCACAGATAAACTATTCAAGTTATAATTTTTGTGTATTAAGATTGTCTTTTTCACGTTTTCACTTATTTAATGAGATTTTGGTCAAATTAAAAAACATTAACAACAGTTTTTGAATTGAGTGATTAAAGTTCTTATAGATTAAAAGTTCCTCATAGATTCTTTAAGCCTACTTTATTCGTTTTCCTTTGTCACAACATTTTTGCAATAATACTGTCAGGTATATAACACGACTGTTATATAAAACAATAAGGATTAGCTAGGCAACTTGCGTGTCTTGTAATAAATTAAAGAAATATAAGCTGGAAATTATTCGAGACCTATTTCTGTGCTTCGAGGTTTATTTAAACCTTAGCGCATGGACCGCGGAAGTGGGGGGGCAGAGAGACCAAATCCCCCCCCCCCCCTGAACTATACTGTTCGTATGTAAAACTACAACCTTATGCCTTTACCGTAGAAAATTTATGGTAGTAAAGTGTAACTGACTGACATGATTATGATTGAATGAGTATAAAATTACAGGATTAAGCAGATTCTAGGTATTAGCAGTAGGTAGGTCACATTGGCGCAGTGGGAGGCTAATGAATTTCTTAAATAATTTAAAATTGCTGTGTCGCGATGTTGGTTCGCGATGAAAACTACTAAAGATGAAACTTGGCGCACAAATAGATATTATCCTGGAATAAGAGATAATAATAATGATACACGGTGGGTGAAACCACAATGGACAGCTAGTTTTTTATAAAAAGTTCAAGTTTCGTTGCGTAAAATAAAAATAAATTTCTAATCTTGGAATGTCGCGCCGCAGTCTAGCCAAAAGACGGAAGTGCTTAGTCGGCGGCGGTTGATTTATTCGCTCCCCCCGTCATTGAATATGAACCCCAGTCCGCAGCTGAAATCTCTTACATCCCAAGTCTTTATGAAAATTGCACGGAGCTTCATTACGTAACTTTGACGCAATCATTTTTTTTTAATAATAATTTTGATTATGGAACGCTTTCAGTTGTTTCTCAATTTATTAAATACCTACATGACCGGTAAAGTTGTTAGTTTTTTTTTATAAATGAATACAGGTATAAAGTAAAAAGTATCTTCCCTAAAAATATCGCTATTTTTAATTACGGCAGCAACAGTCGTATATCTTTTTATGAAGCTGAGACAATAAAAACGTCGTTATGTTCAAATAATAAAATTTAATTAAATTTCTCTCATTAAAAATCAACAGACAAATTCTTATCATACCTCGGTACTTGAGGAATTGGAGCGAAAATGAGATTTTTTCTCTTATTTCATTTTATAAATTACGCCGGTTTGTACGTGAGTTTCATACTTGTACTGACCCAAATACAGAGACGTAGTACTCGATTATATGACGATTGGAATCGATCCAGTTTAATCGATTGTAATTTATTAGATACTAGTAAAATAACGAGATGGAATGACGTTGTTTATAATTTTGTAATCTACACCATGAGTCATCTCCATAAATATCCTACCCTACTACCCTACTTATAATTATAAATACAAAAGCTCCGCAATTTTTGTATTAGATATGGTTTCGTTGATTACAACTGTTTGTTATTTAGAATAAAGATTATCAAATAATCATTTAAATCACTAAAATACATTATAATATTCAGATTTTATTTATAATATTAGTGGGATTATTAAAAATAACATATCTTTTGGAAATTATTTTATTTTATACTATTAGGAATTTTAAGTTTCTTATAAACGAAGTCAAGTGCAATATTAACTGAAATAACTCTACATTGTTTTCCCTCTGAGAGAGACCTGCTAACAAAATACGAATTAATTTGCACAAACCTAGAGTCCATTAAGTAACAGCGCAAATGTTTTATCACTTTATGCATTTGCCATTCTGCACCAAGATTTTATTGCATTCTAGTAGAGAAAATGGAAGTACTAAAATTACATTATTCTTCAATTGTGTGTGTTATAACAAATTTATTGTAATATATTTTACTAGCATTTATTGTTGTATTACTCACACAAAAACTACATTCGTTTTTGAAGTAAAAAATAAAGTAATTTATACCTGTGTAGGTATAGTATTATCATGAAAGCTTAATTTCATATTTTCCTTATCAATGTATGTAGATCTTCTATCCGCCAAACACAGAACAAATGAAAAAGGCAGAATGAGCATACGTAAACAACAATCTCCAATGAAGTGAAGCAACGTGCACGAAGTTGTGTGCGTGACCTGCACGTACGTTATCCCGCGTGACACGCGTCGTACAAGAACACGATCGGGTTCCTTTTTCAAATTCGGCTTCCTTTACTGTGCTTCACTTTAAGTGCGCGGAGCTCTGTCTATCTTTTTTATTTGGTCTGAGCCGCCAAATAATAAAATTAACGTAAAATAAGTCCTTAATTAGTTACATGAAATTTAGGTGGCAAGATATAATTTGGAAGCGTTGCCAAGATAAATTCAAGTTATTTTCGTCGAAAGCGTAAAAGTTTTAATTGATGAATCCTGAAGAGTATGTTAGGTAAGGGACTGAAGTTTATATGAATGTGGCGGGCTTATTACGCTATCATGGCATAAGCTTCTTAATGCTTACGGATAAAGAAGTCAGAATTGAATGAAACTTTAGTAATGGAATTACGCAACTTTCTCGTGTAAAACGTTGCAATCGTAATTGGGTATATATTGCTAAGTTAAATTATTCTGGGAAATTTTACTTATAAAAAAATTACAGACTTATTTAATAAGAGAAAATTTGAATAATGGAAATAGATGCATGTACTGGATGGACAGAACATGTTTTCCTAACTCAAAACTATATAAATTACAGACTAATCTTCTTTATATATATATATATAAATTAATTGCTGTTCGTTAGTCTCGCTAAAACTCAAAACGGCTTGACCGATTCGAATAATTATTTTTTCTTTTGTTCGCTCAAATACAGGGTTGATTGAAATGAAAAAAAATTAGGGAAAACCCATAAAAAATTTGAAAAAAATTAATAATTCTAAATTGGTAATTTCCTACGGAAATCGCCGGAATGACAGCGACTGTCATTATTTTCTTGATGGTTTAGATGAATTGGGTTTTAAGTTTTGTTTAAATTTCAGAGCAGGACAACGTCCGCCCGGGCCACTAGTAAGGTATAAAAATTGTTTTGATCCCGTACAAGGAAATTGTTATTTGCTTCTACGAAAGTAGATATTTTCTAAACTAATATTATAAAGAGTAAAGATTTGATATTTCTGCTTGTTACGATTTAACTCAAAAACTACTCCACCGATTTAAAAAATTCTTTCACCATTAGAATGCTAAATTATCCCTGAGTAACATAGGCTATATTTTTATCCCGGGAACGCGGGTGAAACCGCGGAGTTTTAAATAAAAATAACTATTTGCAAAAGCACCATCAGTCTACTGAGTTTTGTTGAAGTAACCATGAAACATAATACTTATTAAATCCTTCGAAATAAGGGAACACAAAATCACCAGCCCTAAGGCATAAAGTTTTACGGAACAATTTAACGACTCTTCCTTGTTCCAGGTGAATCTCGGAAGCCTTTTAGTACAGTTTTGTCGACATATCTTCGCCAACGGAAACTTGCTCTGTGCTATTCAATAACTGTGGATCAATTAAAAACTAACCGTGGGCTACGTACCAGGTTTGCGCTAGACCGACTTTGCCTTCACTGCAATTTGGTTTAAACTAGATTTGTTAAAGTGAATCAGCTAGTGTATAGGTTTGTTTGTGTTATTAACCATTGATTATTTTTAATGGGCACGGTAAGCGAACAAACATAGTAATAGATGCGTATTGGTGTGAACGTTTTTCATATACTTTTAATAAACCTCCTAGAGACATTTAGCTTACACAGAGGCAGTCTGCCAAAATATTCATCGGCAAACATATTTCAAACCTAAACCGTTATTAATCCAATGTTAAGTCAATTAGGCGGCGAGTCCCTTATTATGGGCGGATATAGGCGGATATAAGTGCTTCTGGGCGCGTTGGGTCGGAAACTAAAATCGCGGCGCGGTTGGCGCCCCTGGTCTAATGGGGCCCGCCGTAACGAGGGACGATGAGTACTCTCCAGACCCAACCGATCTCGGAACGAATGCTACGTACCGTCTAAAACGAGTTGTGTATGTCAAGGGTCTTATGAGGATCGTTCTTTGAGAGTCCTATGATTTTTGGCCCCGACAAGATCGGGTTAAATTCCGTTGTCTACAGTAAATTACTCGTCTGTATTTAACAGTGGTGTTTTAATTAACAATGGAACGCTTCAAATTTGGGCTTGAGCTCGCCAATTATCTCACCAGTCATGCTGTAGGTTAATCATTGTTTTTCTCGCTTTGCCAAATCTCAAACCAAAAGGTAGGCCATAAAATAAGATCAAAAGAAAACACCTACATCACTGCTCGCCCTAATGGAAGCGAAAAAAAATGCTACGAGAAAAAATACCATTAAACATTTTCAATGAAGGGCTTGGTTAATGTCATTTTCTTTCTGGCATTAATTTAGCTATTGTGAGCGGACCTATTGCTATCGGTCATGGATTCAATCAATCGACCCGTCCGATGTCGATGTCGGTTTGAAAAGCCTGGGTTCGGGTCCGACAGAAGCCCTACAGTCATTACACTCGGCATTATTAGGGATAGTAAGAGTCCATTCGATGGAAATCAGATAATTTTAATGGAACTATTCCAATAATGTCAGATTCTCGATAACTGACCCGAGTTATGAAGTGAATAATGACTAACAAGGGACTTTATTACAAACGCTAAAATGGATGGAATAGGTAGATTATGTATATTGACGGTACAAATGTGATAATGAAACTATTATTAAAGTATTAAGACATATATTATCAAGTCTGCTTGAACATTTTTTTATATTTTATATTTCTGAAAAAAAAAATGCTGACAAGCAGGCAATTAGTTGATAAGTTGACATTGTCGCCTAGAGACATTTACTGTGTCTGGGCCTTTGGGGGATGCCAATGAGTATCAATAAGAAAAAAACATTGTACTCTTTTTTTGCCTCTGTTTTACAAACGATCTTCGTTTAGTATTAGTGTTATAAAAAAAAAGTTTTTTCTTGAAAATTTGATGCTTGAATTCCGACCAGTGGGCGAACACTCGTAGTAATAATACCAGAATAATGAAGCGGCCTCTTGGTAGTTGGATTCAACTGAAAAACATATTAATGCACTTAATGATATTGAATTGTGTACGTTTTAAATTTTAAGATGACTTTATCTATTTTGTAAATTTTTTTTTATTTCACTGTAATGGAAGTAAGAGACAAGTTAATCGACTTTACAGTCGTATCGTTCCTGTTTTGCAAATTATTTCTAAGTACTATGTATTCAAACGTACGTAGTGAAGTAGCTCGTCAATATATTTTTAGATCAGTAAATGATATTGCTGCATAACAAGGTCGTCGGCCTATGCTTGGCCTAAGCGCAGGATGTTGGCACTTATTCCATTACCATATCAAAAGATACTATTAGATTTAAATTTAGCTTTGTTAACCTTGTTTGATACCAGTAGACTTTAGTATGTTAACTTGACACGAATATTAAACTATAGTTTTTTTATACCACAAGTGACAATCAGGCAGGTATTGGTAGGTGAATACCGTCGGCTGCCTATAGTCATCTGTATATTATAAAATGAGAAGGCCTGACTCACTGACTCATCAACGCTCAGCCTAAACCCTTGAATCTAGAAAGCTGAATTTTGTCACAGGTGTTGGTAGTGCTGTAGTTTCCTCACGATGATTTGTTTCACTGAAAGCTCAAGCTCATTGTATGATTCGAACCCACGACCTTGTCCAATATCCAACGTCACCACCACTGAGCTATCATCGACTCAAAATGATACTGATATAGTGATGAAATATGAAATAGAAAGCAAAGAATGCAGTGTTACAAAACCGCTAGCATCAATGCTACGGTAAAATATAAAATTGCATCAAGGCCGTCTAACGATAGCCGAGATCTTAATGTGGCTCGACCATTTGAAGAAGATCTATTGGAGCTTTCACGTTTTCTTCGTACTACTATATTTAGAGAGGGGTATAATAGTTCAGAGTAATGTGGTGTTATATAAAAGTTGTACATGTTGAAAACACCGCTACTGCAAACGCGTTTAACTGCTAATCGTGTTGCTAGCGATAGCGACCAGTAGTTACTGCAACGGTTTGCTTCGGGACCGTTTGTGGCCAGAATGTTCTACTGAACCTGATTGCATCAATTTCGTTTTGAGATTTTGCGGCTGAAGCTAAAAAGTAATTTTACATCAGTGAGGTAGTAGTTCCAAAAAATCCTTGGAAATTTACCTAAAACAAAAAACTGTTATTGGAAAATTACAAATTCTAGGTAAAGATAAAAGGGTATAGATAATACTTCTTACTTCCTAATCTATACTCTTTACCTACTAATATTATATAGAGGTAAAGTTTGTGAGGTTTGTAGGGGGTAATCTTTGGATGTACTAAACTGATTTTGCAAATTCTTTTACCAATAGAAAGCCACGTTATTTTTGAGTGTCATATGCTATATATTGACCCAAAAAATGAAAAGATCCCACGAGAACGCGAATGAAACTATGAATGTAATATTATAAAGTTTGTGAACGAACAAAGCTAACAATTAATTCCTTGGGACCGCGGGTAAAACCGCCGGCCAAAGGACTAGAGTAAAACAAGTAAAATAACGTAATGTTTGTATTTTCAAAATCTAGCTGGTTATGTTTTTTGTAGTGTACTAGATGACTAAATAGGAGACAAAATCACTAGAGTAAATCCAAAGTGGTAAGTTCTTCACCAATTCTACAAATGAAACATATTAACGACTAGAAATCAACAAGCCTCCCATTGATATTAAAAACACGCAGCCATCGAGGGAAATTTAATTAAAATGTGATCCGTGTACACAATGTAAATTTGAATTTATTGATGGCGAAATGGTACGCGTATTTTTGTAATGATATCTACAAGGGATATGGTGTCCACGGATTACGGGTTTTGTTAATTTATAGCATGTTTTACAGTGTTTCGATAATGCGTCTGGATGGCATAAATTGGTCCCTGGCGTGTGATTCTCGCTTGGCCATTTTACCATGAGCTTTTAACTTGATACGTCATTGTTCTCTGATATATTGCTATTAAAGATAGAGACTAGTATTGTTGTTATTCCTGTGGGTACTTGTTGTTGTAGAATAATGTTATATTAGAAGCTTGTTGGCAAAACTATTAATGGTAATTGTTTTTTTCTAATTAAATTGATTGTTAAAAATTTAAAATCATGATTTCGTGCGTGGTTTGGTACTTGCTTGATATTATTAGTAGGTACCTTCTTATGTATGTCATCATTTTTATAATTTTGGCATACATTTAGTGGGAAAGCTACTCAACTTCAAAATAAGTATGCCAGACAAACACCAATTATAAAATGACCTAATATTCTTAGACCATAGCTTCTAACGTTTTTTTTTACACGAATATACATCTTTGTACCTATTAAATATTTTAGAACAATCACGATTTGCAAATGGTACAAGAAGGTTGTTTTTTCCAGACCATTATCTACATTAACTGGCTGTTAGACTGACAGGCCGTGTGGGGTAACATCCGTAAGTGATGGCCTCGTGAACAGACGAGCCATGACCTTGGATGATCTTGAGATCAGGTGTTCTGGGTGCGCAAATCACGATTTACGATCGGCTTATAACACGATCTTTTTAATGGTTTGAGGGTAATTTTAATTGCTTTATTGAGTTTAAATTATTTCGCTTTTTATAAGGAAGCTAAAATATTCACTGTAAAATCAAGTTAACTTACTTATCCACACTAATATTATTAAGAGGAAAGAATTGTATTTTTGTATGGAACGAATAAACATAAAAACTACTGGACCGATTTTAAAAAATATTTCACTATAGCTGTTCCGCGCGGTTTCACCCGCGTTCTCGTGGGATCTTATCTTATACCAGGATAAAATATAGCCTTTGTTCATCAGGGGTAGTGTAGCTTGCCAACGGTGAAAGAATTTTTGAAATCGGTCCTGTAGTTTCGGAGCCTATTCAATGCTAACAAACAAATCTTTCCTCTTTATAATATTAGTTTAGATAGTATTTAATGTGATGATTAGATATAGATTAGAAAGTAACATTATCCCTGAGTAACCTAGGCTATATTTTTATCCCAGAAAAAGATAAGATAGCACGGGAACGCGGGTGAAACCGCGGTGGACAGATAGTCTTTAATATTTTTGGAAGCCGTTTTATTGTATTGTAATTATTTTACTTTTATATATTAAAATATATGAAACATATAAAGCTAAAAGGGATTCAGCAATATTATCTACAAATGTGGTTGTTAACCCAAGAGACCGACTATAGAGGTCTTGAAATATAGATCGTTGTTATGCTCAGCGTAAAAGGTTTTTCTAAGCAACATTTTTACCCGGACACTTGAGCTCTACATAAAAAATAAGGTTTATTACTAAACTTTATTTTATCCCTGTAAAGCTGATCAAAGTCTCATTATGAGAAGACCTGAAGCAAAGCACACATAGACTAGATAGTAATTGGCTCTCATGTGCAGTTTATTGTTTTCCTCGCATCGCAACAGCATGTCTCGAAACAATAACCCTATTTTTAAAGCGGCTTCTCTTAAAGTTTAAAAATGCTATTTATAGACCCTGCACTATGCTAGCATGGATAACGTATAGTACCTACGACTCAATTAGGGTGGTGCCAGCCCTGGCGCAGCGGTGGCAATTCGTTGCGGTTAAGTTGTGGTCTCATTAAATGTTCAGATAGGCGCCCGCCCGTCATTGGCGGCATTTTCAACATGTTGAGTTATACGTGTTGATATGTCGACAGCTATAGATAGATAGGTCTAATTGATCATTGGTTTCATTACAGAGCTAAATTATGGTTTAATTCCTTGAACGATTGATGGCTATTTGAGAACGCAGTTGTACAACTGGTATTAGTTATTAATAAGATATTAGAAAGAAAGAAGAAAGAAAATAAAATGTGGCAAAAAATAATACAAAATTTGATATGATACAAAACAAAATAAAAACTAATTAAAAAAAAGTTGCAGGAAAGAAATAAATTTTGACTCGCATACAAAATAATTTAAGTTTATATTAAAAGACGTGCCAAATCGCCCGCAGGTGTATAAAAGAAACTTATAAAAAAAGAACTGACTTGTAGCAAAAAACGCAAAAGATAATTTCTTTTGTTTGAAATTGACAAATACACAAAACATGTAGATAATTTACACATACAATTCTTATAAATTCCACGTCAAATTATAATAATTATTTAAGTATACCATACAAGCATACATTTAATAATGCCAAGGGCGTCCGTTAGCCTGCAACACCGTCCGGTTTCAGCATTATTACCGGGATAGTGTTTCAATTTATAAGCGCCTGTTAGTGAAGCCACATAAATGGCTGCAGTGGTACCAACCGTTAAATATTGCCTCGTTACTTGCAATGGTACAAAAATTATATTGCCTTCGTATGGTCAACCAATGCGCGACGCGCGTTGGCTACTAATTATGATTGCTATTCTCTAATTAGGTATTTTAAAAGAGGTTTATTTTATTTTCTGTATTATATTAGTTTAGAAATCACTAAATTGAACGTGGAGGAATTTAATGTGATGAATATTTTGGATGTCCCTAGCTCTACAAAAAATCGACGAAGTGTTTTGGAATTAGTATGTATGTGCGAATGGTGGTACAAACTAAACTAGCGCCATGTTTTTGTTTCATCTTCATTATAAGACAAACAACAAAATTAAGACAAAGCAAGTAATTTAAGTTGCGTCGTTATTCTACCGCCTTAGATACTACTTAGGCAAAAATTTGAATACTTCCCGATGGTAGTTTTCAGAAAAAGGGAAAGTATTAACATAATAAGAAGAGCAATAATTTACTTTGTTTTTTTGTTACAAAATGGAATCTTCTCACTTCTTCTAACAAACATGTACCCTTTCACGTTAGTTATTACACTTTTAACCCTATTCGTAGTTAGACGTGCCTGAACGCGCTACTATTTTATGCAAACTCGACCAATTTTCACAACGACGTCTATGCTATGCGACGGCACTAAAGTTCATTCACATGGTGAATATTCTATGAACAGTGCGGTGGAAAAAATACCGCGGATATTGCATACGTGACATTTGTGATGTGTATGGAATATATTTCGACACCTGTATTAAAGTTTAAGCCAGCTACATACATAGTCGATACAATAGAGTATTACCTAAAACATAGTTATTCTATTTTTATAGAGGGTAGGTCGAAATTCTAGTTTTACCTAAAAAAATTAAGATAATTGAATCCAACCTACGTACGAGACGTTTTATGACAGTTAGTACTATTTACCTATCTCTTATAAATATGGAATCTATGGCAATTAACAAAATAAAGTGGAGAAATTTTGAACTCTTAAATTTCAGACGAAATAATTCTATTACAATACATAAAAAATAGCCTTAATGAATGAAAAAAGTACAGATATGAATTAATTACAAGTTACCTGTATTGTTTAAAAACGAATAGCTAAATGTCGGTATGTACCAACAAATTGTACATACTTAATTACCAAACTATGTTTTTTACGTCCAATATTTCCAATACGCTGTACAAATAGATAGGTACCTCCTATTTAGTTTTTTCTATACATTGGTAACACGTTCGAGTTACAAATTATCCGCCACCATTTGTGGGACTTATGAAACGATTTTTCCCAAGCTTTGTGTGTTGGTATGGTATAAATTAGCTTTTTTCCATCAGCTTCTAATGTGATAATGTAACTCAACGTTCTGCTTTCGATCTTGTTTCGATTGTTCACTTTGATAGTAATTAAACTATTGTTAATACTGAAGATTCAATAGGTCAATAATTATTGGAATTCTAACTTCGCTTTTGAGGTGAAACTTACCAGCAGGCTGGGCTTAAAACAATGTGTATTTATTTTATTTTATTTTATATTATAATAAAATTTATAATATTTATATAGTTTGATATTTTATTTGCACATGTATCATCTAATATAGCACAAGACAGCACTGGGTCGTTTGATTCTAAAAGTCAAGGGGGCGTGCTGAGACTCTTGATTGATATAAGACCATGCCTAAAGATTTTTTTTTAAATATAAAATAAGGCTTACATTATCGGATAATTTTAAAGTTTGGCTAGTTTTTAAAAATGTTGATAAAAAAATCATGCATTTTTTTTGTTTTCAACGTTCAATATTAATTTTTTATTTTATTTATTTAGGGACAAAAACGGTTACAACATAGATAACGACGACGAAAAAGATTTAATTAATATTTAAAAATACTTACAGTTCTTGTTTTATCAAAATTATACAATTTCTATGAATAATTGATTCATATTACCGCCTGCAGTCGTTATCACTTTCACACTAACACCACAAGCACTAAATGGAGTCTCTTAAGCAATCCATTGAAGATATGGCTGCATTGTTCAGTCACCAAATGGAGGAGTTCCGTCAAGATCTTGCAAAGGCTCCATCAGTTTCAGTCTCATCTACCACACTGGCCACAGACTTTAGGGCATTCAAAGAGTTTGTTATAAAGGCTCTGGACTTGCTCCGCGGTCAAGTAGAGTTTTTGACTAAAGAACAAGATCGTCTGGAAATGCGAGGTCGCAGGAAGATTCTTCTCATGCATGGGGTTCCAGAGAAGAATGCTGAGGATATTGTTGTAGTTGTCGCAGAGGTTGTATCAAACCGGATGAAGCTTCCTAACTGCAGTAGTGCTGACATAGGCCGTTGCCACCGACTGGGAAATGCTGGCTCTAAACCACGCCCAATATTGGTAAAGTTTAAAGATATTTCAACTCGGGACAAAGTGTGGTCAAACAAAGTCACCCTTAAAGGCTCTGGCATAACTTTATCTGAATTTTTGACCAGACATCGACATCAAACGTTCGTCGAAGCGCGCAAACGTTTCGGCATCACCAATTGCTGGACCAGAGATGGGTTTGTGGTTATCCTTACAGCTGATGGTAAGAGACATCGCATATCCACTATGTCGGAACTGAACAACATTCCTAGTTCAACAAGCGTGGCGGCAACCACCGAACCCACATCCGATGGCAGTGCAGCGGCTTCAAAAGGTTCTGCTTTGCCTAAAATTAAGCGAGCAACTCGTAAATAATTTATTTTCATTGCACTTTTTATATATATATCTCTTTTCTTAAAACGAGTAGGTACTTTTTAGTGAGGGTGTTTCTTGATACCTCAATCAGTCTTTTTGTTTTTATGTTTTTAAGTACCCGTAATTTAATTAGTCCAAGAACCGCTTGACAGATTTACATGGTTGACATAAAGGTACAAAAGTTGCCAGCGTAATCATTTCTTAATAACTTTTTTTTTTTATAACGTTCCATTTCATGTCAGATGTTGTATTATTTTAGTTAGAATAATATTTCTTTTTCTTTATGTTTTCTGTGTATTAAAAATTTATTGTAACTTCCATGACTGCCGGCAGGTAATAAGGATATTGTAGTTTTTAATTTTATATATATTTTTAAATTATTATATCGTATTAATTTATTTAGTTTATATTATTGCAATAGCATCATTTCATCTTATTCTTAGGGAATATGTCAGAAACGGATAGTAATAGTTATAATGTTACTCCCGATGATACTTCTTTTCTCTCGTGTTCATCTTCTTCTAATCTGAGCGCAAATGAAAGTTTTCACAGTATTTCTCCTTCTCTTTGTGACACCTTAAACTCGCAGTTTGAACAAGTTCCCAAAAACTTCAATGTCGTCCATATTAATGCACAAAGTATTCCGGCTCATTATTCCGATATGCTGACGTCCTTTAGTAATACCAATAACACTCACGCAGTTCTTGTCTCTGAATCTTGGTTGAAACCTTGTCTACCGTCAATTTCTTATTCTATACCTGGGTTTCAGCTGATTCGCAATGACCGCATTGGTAGAGGTGGGGGTGGGGTTGCCATTTATCTCAGAGCTAACATTCCTTTCACAATTATTAGTATGTCTCCACAGAGTATATCTCCTAATATTGAATATCTTGTTATCGAGATTATTCTCTCTGGAGTCAAAACTCTCCTTGGTGTATTTTACAGTCCCTCTCTATCAGTCAATTATTTTTCCACCTTCGAATCGCTTCTAGAAGACTTTCTTCCTTTATATAATCATTCTATTATCATGGGTGATTTCAACACATGCCTTGTCAAGTCTGACCACCGGTCTAAACAGTTAAAATCAATTGTGAACTCTTGTAATTTACACATTCTCCCTCTTAACCCTACTCATTTTTCTCCTAACTGCGTACCATCTCTTCTTGATCTGATGATCGTTTCGTCAGTTGAACATGTTGCCAGCCATGGCCAATGTGCTGCTGATGCCTTTTCTTGTCATGACCTTATCTATCTTTCTTACAAATTACGTCCTCCCAAACGCAAATCGAAAATTCTTCTGCAACGCAATTTTGGAGGTCTGAATTTGGAACATCTTCATAAAGATGCACAGGAAATTGATTGGACAGTTATTCGGGATGCAGGTACGACTGACGAGCAAATATAAATTTTCAATAATCTTTTAATACAACTATACGACGTTCATGCTCCAGTACGTCCGGTCAGAGTTAAGCATCTTCCTGCTCCTTGGCTCACAGAGGAAATTAAAGCTGTCCAAGCCAAGAAAAACATCGCTAAAGCTAAATTTAAACTTGACCCTGACAAATATCGCGAAAAGTACAGACGGACACGGAATCACTGCAATAAGATGTGTAGAGATGCACAAAGACGTCATATCCATAAATCTGTTCAAGATGGTGATCCAGCTAAAGTCTGGAAATTCCTGAGATCTCTGGGAGTTGGAAAATCTAGTAATAATACAGTCACAACTAATTTAAATTTAGATAATCTTAATCAACATTTTTCTTCGTCGGCCAGCTTTGATGCTACGACGAAAACTAATACATTAAATAATTTATCTTTCGCGCAACCTCCCAACAGTCCTTCTTTTTCATTTAGTCAATTTACTGATTGTGATGTTAAGAGGCACATTCTTGCTATTTCTTCTAATGCTGTAGGTGGCGATAACATCAGTCGCAAAATGATTATTCTCCTTTTAGACTTCCTCACACCTATTATAACCTATATCCTTAATTATTCCATCTCCTCTAGCTCCTTTCCTACGCTCTGGAAAGAAGCCCAGATAATCCCACTTCCTAAAAAGAACAATCCTAACTCCTATTCCGATTATAGACCTATCTCCATTTTGCCTTTTCTTTCAAAAGTTTTGGAACAATTGGTGCATCATCAGCTAAGTACACATCTCTCCAATTATAACCTATTTAATCCATTCCAGTCTGGCTTTCGCCCCGGACATACGGAGTACTGTTACAGCATTAGTTAAAGTCACTGACGATATTAGAGCGGGTATGGACAAGAAGGAGCTTACTATATTGACTTTGCTAGATTTTAGTAATGCCTTTAACACAGTGGATTTTGATATACTTCTTGCCATAATGTGCTCTCTTAATATATCTCCAACGGTTATTGACTGGTTTCGTACTTACTTGTATGGGCGCCGGCAGCGTGTACGCATTGACGATTCATTCTCTTCATGGTGTAATACTGCTGCGGGTGTTCCACAAGGTGGCGTCTTATCTCCGCTTCTGTTTTCTATATTTATTTCATCTATAACACGTAACATTTCCTCACTCTACCACCTTTATGCAGATGATCTCCAAATATACAGACAATCTTCTCTACATTCCATTCCAAGTGCCATTTTGAAAGTAAATGAAGACCTTGCTCACATATCTGACTGGAGCCGGCATCATGGCCTTGTAGTTAACCCAGCAAAAACAAAATCTATTATTATAGGCAGTAATTATTTAATATCTCGAGTAAATTGGGATGAGCTTCCTTCCATTATTTTTGATGGTGTCAAAATACCTTTCAGTGATGTTGTTAAGGATCTTGGTATCCTTATTGACCGCAATTTGTCTTGGGCACCACAAGTTGCAAAGGTCAGCAGGAGGATGTTTGCTGTGGCTGGATCTATCAGACGTTTACGTAATTTCTTACCCATAGACACCAGAATTGCGCTTGCCAAATCTTTACTCCTCCCAATTTTAGATTATGCAGACGTCAGCTATCTTGACCTCAATGAAGAGCTATTAAATAAACTTGAGCGCCTTCAAAATTTCTGTATACGATTCATATTTGGATTACGCAAGTATGATCATGTCTCTCAATTTCGCAATCAGCTCAAGTGGCTTCCTATTCGCCTTCGCCGGAATGCACATATACTTTCGTTATTATACACTGTCCTTTTCAATCCTTGTGCTCCATCGTATCTAAAAGAACGCTTTTCTTACCTTTGTTCTCAACTGCATCCTCTTCGTATTTCTTCCGAGTCACTTCTCAAATTCCCTCCTCATGTATCTCACTCTTATACAAAATCTTTCACTGTGCAAGCTGTACGACTTTGGAATTCTCTTCCACTGAATTTCAGACGAGCTCAGACAGTTAAGGGCTTCAAAGTATCTGTTACTGAACATCTTTACTCTTTATAAAGTAGTCTATTTATTATTATTAATTTGTTTATTTTTAGTTCTATATTTATTTGTTGTTTTTGTTCCTTTGATTATGTTATTGTTATTAATATTATTTATATTTGGATTTATTTACTGCATACATATTTGTATTTATTAGTTTATTTTATGATTATTAATAGTGTGTATTAGGATTTATTAAATATATGTATTATATATACTACGCATGCCACTCAAAGACATATTTCCAGTTACCCCAAGGTTGCCTGGAAGAAATCGCTAAAGCGATAAGGCCGCCTGTGTTGTTATCACTAAGTTTCGTCTTCTTCTTTTTTCTGTTTTATTGTATTTTTGTTTGATTGTGTACACAATAAAGAGTATTTATTATTATTATTATTATTATTATTATAACGACATATAAATGGTTTAAAAATTTAACATCATTGCAACCTACGACACAATCCGCAGATAATACAAAAAAAAATACAATTAAAAGGTGCACCTAGTGGCTTAATGTACCCATTAAAAAATATTGCGATGTAAATACAAAAACTAATGTTTTAACTCTTTAAAATTATAAATTCTGTGAACTTCATAATTATGTTTAAGGCATTAGATGAGTTTCTGAATGGTTCTATGTCATAGTAAATTGATTGGCGTTTGATCAATGCTGCATGCAATTCATGTCGCATTCCAATCGTACCTGAGCGACTGTGAATACCATGTTAATTTGTATGCATTACGCTTTGACACGATTAGTGCTTCTAATTTGTATAATTACTTTATCATTGTATCAATACATAGGTGTTGCTGTTTTAGTAGTGACTAATAATTAATTTAAAAAAAGTTATACCTAATTATTTAAATACTTTTTATTAGAACTTTTCCGATAAAAACGTTACCAATATTTTGCACTTTTATGAAAATGGGAAAATATAATATAATAATAACTAGGTATTTTATGAGACACGATCTAATAAAATAACGTTTGAGGAATCCATAAAATTTAGATAGATTATATTTAGAATTCAGATAATATTATATAATATTATGGGAGATTTTGTCTGTTTTGTATGCCCATTTTTTTTAAATGAGACAAACCTAGGTTATTTTGTAAAGGCTATTCTGAAGCCGAGTATGTGATAATAGAAAAGAAAGAAAAAGCACTTAAATGCAGATACAAAGTCGGCTAGCGTCTATAGCTTTAAAACCTCGTAAATGTCATTAGCAGCAGGACTCGAGGGTGCATCGGTGAGGGGGAGGTCACTGACCTGTGTCTGGTGGCTTCAAGTTCCAGCAGAGCTAGACTGGTGTGTCATAGGCATAATTTAAAGGGTCTTATTGTACCTATCTCTTGACATATTATAGGTATTACAAATATGATGAAAATCTAAAATGAGAATTATTATTTGCTAATTACTAAACCGGATTCATTACATTTACAGTGTTTAAATTGCATAGATTAAGTGCTTGAATTTGTTTTTTTTAATTGCGTTAGTTAGCGCTTAGAAACTCATGTCAACGGGGTAGGCATTTTTTGTAGTCGATAGAAGAGAAGTGTTGCAAGTGTTAAAGATGCTTGGATACTTTTCTATTTTGAGGTCGTTATCCTGGCGAGCCAAACTGAAATAATTTAAAAACTCTGAAATTCATGGAATACTCAAAAGTTTACTCAATTATTTTTCATTTATTAGTTTATTAATTATTAAAATACAAAAAGCAGAGTTATCGATAAATACTAGAATTGTATGATTGAAATCAGAAGATAACATAAAAAGCCCCATTCACAAATTACAATTGACACCAAATCCGTCATATTTCACAGAGTAGTATTCAATTATACCAAACCTACAAAGTAATAAATTTAAGGACCAATTTGAAGGTACTTTACTCGGTTACTGCGTTATTCCATTAAACCAATTAACAATTGTGTCATGATGTCTCGCGAGGCTAATATAACAAAAAGTTGCATGTATCGTTTGTATTGATTTGTTTTTGAGTGTCATATAAGTACATTTTCATTACATTACGGTTAGAGAAACTTTGGTTTAAAATCATTGAATTATCTCAATTTGATTAGCTGTTATATAACAAGTAAGTAGAAAAAATGGTTTTTATTGAACAACATTAAACTTTTAATGTTATATTTAACTACTATTTTTATTTAAGATTACTATAATCTTAAATAAAAAAGTAGGTGTCCTTCAAATTATAAATTACTAGCTTAGTATTTTGTTCATATCCAAAACTTCATCCTACTAATATCATAAATGTGAAGGGGATAAGAGAGGGATGTTTGTGGCTAAATCAGGCAAAAACGGCTGAATGGATTTTGATGAAACTTGGCGTACAGTTAGATTATATCCTGGAATAAAACAAAAAATACTTTATCCCGGGAAAAGATTAGATCCCTCGGGAACGCGAGTGAAACCGCGGGGCGAAAAACTACTTACAATATAAATTACCGAGAGAGCCCTTACACACGTCCGGAATTTAATAACCTCTATACTCGTATGTGTGAGCTCAATTTGTAGGAATATCGAGTAATAACATTACCTTCAACTAATTGAGTGATATTCGTCTAGGTTTATAATAAAATTACAATATATTACTACTGATATCTGCCATGTAAACTCTTACTGTAGGTTTCTGAAACAAATATTTACTTAATTCAATTTTAAAATAAAACAGAACCAGGAAAATATTATTATCAAGAGCACGAAACTTTTGTTGAGTTGACTTCTTTTACGTAATTAAGTTTTGGTTCTTGCCAGAATTTAAACATCGCTGTCGTTTCGCAAATTGCAGCAATATTTTTCTTTCTCTTGATATTATTTGAATCTTGGTGGCAACGTTCATTTGTGTCGGAATTCGTCAGAAAGCTTTATCGATTCGTTAAAGAGGAAAATTAAGCTTTCACAGGAGAGATTGCCAAATTAGATCGTTTTATCTCGATCTCGGATTAAATTCTACGCATTTTTTCTACGTTTCAATTTTATCCTTGTAATTTAAAAAAAAAATGTTTTCAGTGGTTTTTCTGAAGAATAATATATGTATCTATATATTAACTTTTATATTGTGTTTCTATATCAAAATAACCACTGTTGTTAATTATTAAAATTCTACTTGTTATATGTAAAGTTATTGGGTATTTTTGTTAAACCGAAATTATTAAGATCCGGGATGAATCTGACACATACTCGTAAATAGATAACTTGAAACTTAATAAAGGATGTATTTAATCTCGGAATATATTAAATCTTACTGAAGGCTGACACAATCCAACTTGGAATTTATGTTGAAAAGCGAAACGAAGTTATAAATACAATTTATTACTCGATATAACATGTAATCTTATTAAAATTTATCTTGAACAACAAGTAAAATCAAATTAATTTAATCAATATACTTTTCTTGAATGCTAACAACTAAGCTTTAAGGCCTTTGCTGGCGGCGGCGTCGTGTGGCGGGTCGCTCACTTCCCTATAATATGTGCGAGGAGGGCGGTGGCTGCCACACGCGTTATACTTGTGAACAGATGCTGCTTGTGGGCGCTGGTCTGCTTGAGTTTGCTGTTTATTAAGTCAGTCATAATTAAATTCTATAGATTACTATTTTTGCCACCACACAAATATTGTCAGAGAGACTAAATAAATAATAATTGAATGTAATATATGTGTAAGTTGTTTTTGAAAAGAGTAATTGCTGAGTTTATTGCCGGCTCTTCTCAGCAAAAGCAACCTTCCAAACCGAGCACTTAGAGTCTGACTATTCTAAGTGCCTGTGAAGGCCTATTTGGATAAATAAACAATTTCATTTCATTTCATTTCATTCATAAGTACGTTTAAACAAAAATACGACAGGTAGACAAACAGAGGAGAAAAAGTGGTAAGAAGATTTCAGTTATTGCTAGAATTAATGAAGTACTAATATAAGGCTGCTGTTGCACGCAGTTGGTCGTGACTTGTAGGCGGAATTACGTCGTGCCACTGTATCCCGCTTAGGTCATGGTTGCTGCGTTCACGCATCTTTATGTGCGGCCATGAGAACTAAACAGGCTTTTATAATCATTTTTTATGTCAGATGGCTGACAGAAACCAGCCAGGCGTGCCAACTGGATCTATTCCTAGGATCCAGCAAATTAATAACAAAATTCATTCCTTTAAATACCCCAACTGTGGTGCATTTTATGTACATTAAAATTCTATTTTACCACCGATCTGGAATGCGCTTATACTGGAAAGACTCAATCAAATCAATAATTTGTATATCTAGCTTGAAAGGAGTTAATTATTTTTACAAAAATTATTTCTTCGTATGAGGTTGGTTTGGATTTTGATGGTCACTTTCAACTCATAAAATTATTGGTCTCGTCTAAAATGAAAAACAAAGAGATTTATTATGATTACCTGATTCTTTGTGAAAAATATTTACTTTTCTAGTAGGTATTTATCTGAAAAATCTTTAGCTGTATATTTCTTATCAAAGTTTATAATTTTCAATAAAAATCTGCAATACTGTTTTATGGTTTTAGTATTTCAAATAATAACAAACATAAGAGTATGTAGGTACACTTAGCTTTTATGTGTTACTATGGATGGATATCTCAACTCACTGCAATTTTTGAGCAAATATTTGTTCTCATCTAGAGTTTTTGTTTGTTTATCGCTTGAGCTGTGGCTCTAACTAAAACCAGTTTAAAAGCCACTGCAAAATAATCTGAATATTTAGCGGTAACACTGCACCATTATGTTGTGACATCGCCGTAACTATTTAATTAAAAATTGTTTACTTTGCATTCCTAGGAAAATATTGCCAAGGTTTATAAAATTTAATTTGCGATTCAACCTCAATTAATGATACGTTTTAATTGAAGTCATTGAATTTATTTGATGCAAAAATCTGTTCAATTTCAGCTGTATTTCACTTTTAATTTCTATGAAAACTGTAGATGTGATGGACGAAAATTAAGTGACATTAGATATTAAATTATGTAACTGAAGGTCTCAATCCAGAAACAAAATAAGGAGGTACGGTCAGCCAACAAAGTGGTGTGCCAGTTTTGATTTAGTTTCCTAGTCATCGAAAATTACAACAAGGTTCAAACTAAAAAGATATCACTGAAAGAGATGCGTAATAATGACGTTATCATAAGTTGTCAGATTGATCTACAAGCGAAACTAATATTTATCACCTATGAATCTGCAAGCGGCATTCAACCTTAGGGTGGTACACCACTTTCTTGGCCGACCGTACATCCATATTTTTATAGGTGTACGACTTTCCTAATAGTGACCGATTGTATAATTAAAAAGTGGAACGGCAAATTGTACAACAAAACAGTTTCAACGGAATTTTCATTACTATTGCACATATCAAGTGTTTGAAATGCCTCAGTGAAAGGTTGTTCACTTTTTGTCTCGTTCATACAAATTAATTCCTCTTCTATTGCACACGCTAACTATACCTACTTGTACAACGCAATTTGTTCCGATTGAACTTTTGGCATTCGGATTTGATCTTAGCATTTTGGAATGGTGTTTTGTGTAGGTACTTGCTTTTGAGCACACATTGCAAAATTATTAATTGTATCGTCTAAGACGGTTTCTTTAAAGTTTCTGTTAGATCGTTTCTTAAAATTATTTGACTACTAGCTGTCACCCGCGGTTTCACTCGCGTTCCCGTGGGATCTTATCCTTTCCTGGGATAAAAACTATAATCTATCTCTGTGCCAAATTTCATCCAGATCCGTTCAGCCGTTCTGGCGTGATTGAGTAACAAACATCCATCCATCCAAACTTTCACATTTATAATATTAGTGGTATTATTTATGATACATACAAATAAATATGCAATTGTATTTGATATTCTCATCTCTCTCGACTCATAGATTTTTTCAAGTTTTTATCCAATTGGTTCTATCAAGAGCCCTTAACTTCCTAAGGGTCACAAATTTACACCAGACATCACAAATTGTTGTATATTTCGCCATTTAATGGTTCGCCTGTAAAATTTGAAACCGTAAAGATGTTATCTTTATTACTCGTATCTCTTACTGGAGATTGAATTTACGGCATTGATAAAGTTAACAAGCGAAGGTGCGAAATTGAGCAAATTTTGACTTATTGTGTTTTTGTTTCAGATTTTAACAAGTTTTGAAGATTTCAAACAAGATTGTATTTGAAAGGTACGTTTTATTGTGCTATTTTTTATTTTAAGTAATAATAAATGGAGAAATGTATCGAATCTCATTTCTTTATTTTAACTTTACTACATAAAAGTTATGAAGAAAGGCTTAAAGGATTAAGCCTCTTTTTCAACCGACTTAAAAAAGGAGTAAATTAATAAAGTAATTTATACTTATTTATTAAAAATATTAAGGAAATTGTAGGTACAAGGAAAAAGAGGCTATTAAAATTAGGTTAAGTGCGTACATTTTATATCATGAAAATTGAGGTCAAAGTAGTAGTACAAGCGAGTCCTTCATACTTTACCGTCACCTTATTTCCATTTCTATGCGTGGTTGCTATTCTATTGAAATTTTATTGAAATTCCTCCTACCTTCTGAATAAAATATTTTAAAATAAGTGTTATGTTGAAAATTCTTAATGCGAAACCTTTTAAGGATTGCCTATGAAACGAATAAAGTCTAGTAATAAAGGTCCAAATCGGTTAAAGGCCCAAACTCAAACCACTCAATCATCAAGTTAATTTATTTTAATTTTACAAATGTCAATTTAATTTATTATCTTTATAAGTTATACCTATATAGTTATATTAGCTCCCGCCCAGCGTTTACATCTGAGTGCATTTTGCGTTCTTATGGTATCTTATTTATTTTTGTTTTATTCCAGGATATAATCTATCTACAATATATCACAAACACAAACTCTTTTCCATTTATAGTATAACTTTGTAGGATAAGATTTTGTTTCAAACTCAAAACTCAATGACACGGGCATTGCCTACTATTTTTTATTGATCCTGTATTAATAGAATAGCATTTCCACCAGAAGAATCCACCATCACCTCGTATTCTACTGTCAAGATAAAGCCTCTCGTCAAGTTTATCGATTACATAATTATGTTTTAATTTTAGTTTTTTCCATTACACCGATCGTGTGACACAGTAAAATCTAATATTAACCCTGAAAATAACTTAATAGTTCAACGCCACACAATAAACCCGTTCTCGAACTCGACTGGTTAGCAAAGCCTTGAGTAACTTACTAATAAGTAAAATGGTAACTCTCATGCGATCAAGATTATACTTCTAATGAGAAAAGTTACTGCTTCTTTAGAAACTTTGTATCTTTTCATTTAGGTACTTGAACTCAGTTTTTTTTATACCACAAGTGACAACCAGGCAGGCGGGTCACCTGATGGTAAGTGAATACCGGTGAATAAAGGTTTAGTGATTTTTACTAAATCCTGGCAGGAATGCCAAAAACATCTTGAGTTATTTTTCCAACAAAGTTTAATCTATCTTATTATACTTGGGAGATAAAAAACTTAGCTCTTTAAATTGTTTCTATAGGCACTATTAATCATGTCTTCATTTTCCTTTCTATCTAAGCCAATGTTTTGAAATTTTACATTTTAATAAAAAAATATTTCTCGAATGTCGAATGTTTCTAAAAGTCAACTCTAGCCTACAAATGGCAATGTTTTCGACTGAAAAATAGCGCTGGCAGCCAGCCCCGATAATGTACGAAGCTGAGCAATCCATCAGGCGAGCGGCGGAAATACCACCCATTCCCCCTTCGGCCCTTAGCTCCATAATACGTAACCTATCTACGTAATACTTTTTTTTACGTGACCATAGTTTTGCGTACTTTTGAGTATATTTATTTTTATAATACCTTGTAATAATGTTGTATTAACGAGGATACAGCAACTGTAACTATAATTTCTTTGTACATCGGTTATAAAAGCATTTTTTTATACTTATTACTTTTTATGGCCGTGTGTGAAAAATGTCCCAGAATATTTATTTAAAAAATTGTTTTTGAATTTTATAGATCCAATTGGTTTTTGTAAATACCAATTTTTTTTAAATTCTGGATTGGCTTGTGTTTTTGACCACAATATCACCATGGTAAGTGATGATGTGGCCGAAGATGGTAAGCACACAAAGCCTAGATGGGATTATTTTTACGGAATATTTACTTAGGGCATAGCACTTTTGCCATAGCACCGTTTTCAAATGGATAATTTAATGGCGCAATAATCTTGTTTTCCTTGTTCTTAGGGAATTTAGAAAATATTCCTTAGAAACCGTAAATATATACATTATTTGGGTAAATTATGGGCTAATTATTATTTATTCAACATTCGAATAGATAAGTTAGTTATTTTCTATATTCAATAAAATCTGGATTTATTTGGTCAAGAAATTAAAAGATGTTTTCATTTTTATTTTACAGAAATAAAATAAAGAAATCGAGATCATGGACGAAGAATTATATCTATGGAAGAATCGGAAATGAAACAAAAGACCAGAAAAAAAATTGTAAAGAGTCTGCCAGGTCAGGCGACTTTATAGCCAAAATACCCACCAAAGTCATGTGAAGTAACATTGAGACTAAACAGCATAACTGTCATATCTTAAAAGCATATCTTGCAATCATCTCGAAACCAATCCCGAAGACATATCTCAACTCTTTTATGCTAGTCACCTTTTTGTGATTATAGATAGTGTAAATTATTGCTCAAGATCTATAAATTTGTGTATTCATTTTAATCCTCATAGAATATATTCGGAATAAGACTATTTTAAATGAAGATATAGGTACAGATATTGAGAGAACAGGAAATGTTTTAAAAGAAAGTAGGAGAAAAGTCGACATTGATAACTTTTCTGTAAAACAAAACGACATCAAAAATGAAATACAGCATGTTTTTCCTGCGAAGGCGGACGTTGATACTAAAAGCGGTGCTTATACTAACAGCACTATGGTTTATGGTTGCGTTATTGACAACTAATGGTAGTTCAAGGAACACTATCGGTGCACCTCCACTGGAATATGAGGATCCGGAGGCGAAACCATTGAAAATGGCAAAACCCACGTCAACAAAACGAAAGAGTGAATCATATGGCAACAATTTATCGGACGGTAAGACTCATTCGTTAAGTTATAATCGCATGACATTATAATTGGTGACGGTGTTAAAATTATAATACAACCACTGATCAATTTCTTCGTAATTCTTTAAATAAAATATTACATGTAGATCTCTTTTAGTAAATGCAGTGAAACTATATTATAATGCTATTTAAAAAGAAGTATATCGTGCATCTTTTAAAAAGATTTCTACAGGCTTATCTACGATTTATGTCAAAGGGATATCTCAAGAAATAAAATCTATTAGGCATGACCCCAAAAAGAAATCCGTCTTTATGTATCTAGCGTACCCACTAGCCACATCAAATTGAAACGTGTCCCTTGGCATATAAAATGGTTAAGATAAACTGACATCATTTCCAAAAACATACAGTCGAATTTTGATATTTGAGACACGGCTTTTTTCTTTTTGCGGTCTCTCGAATTGTTTGGTATATTACTTTTATTAGCCCATGTTAGTAACAATCCTAAGTATTATGAAAAAATTAGATCAAAAAAGTATTTCAGCTGATAAACAAACGCAATTTCAATACACCAGGTCCTATAACAACAGCGTTATTCAGCAAAAGATGGCTTTTTAAATTTCACCTCGGGTCAAATTTCAAGACATTAGACAGATCCTAGAATAAATCTCAATCTTTTGCATGTGTTATAACAATGTTTCACTGTTAAATCTAGGTGTATCTCATTTTACGTCTTTAATACCTTTCACGCGAACTACATATTTGTTTAATCTGCATGTGTATATTTAAATGTCATTTAGTTAGAATTTGCTTATTTTGATTTGACGTCATGCATGATAATGTGAATTTGTCCGTCACAGCAAGAGCGCGGGTCAATTGGATCGGTCGCATTGGTGGAGCCGAAGGTAATATTTGAATGCTTTTTGTAAGATATAAATAATAATATTATTATAATATACACATTAACCTACCTAACGCACGCTTCCTAATTTGGTGTTTGGTTTAAGTGTAAAGTTTATTTTTGAAAAAAAAAAAACAATTTGATATTTATAAAAATAAAAGGGTATTAAGGGTGCCTGCTCTTTTGACCCGACTACGGCGAAGCAAACATAACCCTCCCTGGTTATGTTTTTGACTGGTATATGTGTATGTATGTTCATCTGTTCCCTCATAACTTCTAAATTACTTATCATAATTTGCCAAATGAGGTGTCGTTGGAAGTGTCTTGTTTGTCCGCTGGTTATAAGGTATATGAAGTCAAGAAAAATATTGTTTTTCGCTTCACCCTATCATGTGTGGTATTATTGAACAGGGATTTTAAAATAAAGGTAGGTTTTGGTACATCACATTTTTTCAAGCGGTATGCTTGCGATATAGGTTTGCGAGGTCAAAGTCATAGTAAATTTCCTAAATCACCTACGTCATCTTTATACGTTATCTAGAGTCCACACTTGTAACTTATATAAAAAAAAACAAAATCCCCAATATACTTTCAATAAAAATTAAGTTCAAAAACACCGACTACTGAAAAATCACGCTCTAAAAAGAGTGAAACCAGAAAATATTCTCATCGGAAATAACCGTGGTCTAAGATGTATAAGTTATAACAAATGTACAGAAAATTTGCCTTTTTTTTAAATTAAATTTATTCTAGATCGCTTTTTAACTTTTAAGGTAATTCTCATTCTCAAATAAATAGGTGAGCTTTAAAAAAATAGACAAGAAGTATTAAAACGTCCAGTTAATACTTGTCTACATTTTATAGGTCTAGGTGTAATAGCTGCTCCTGGCTCGGACAACGCACCCGGTGAACTTGGCAAACCGGTCGTGCTACCAAAGAATATTAGTGATGATACCAAGACAGCAGTCTCAGAAGGATGGAAAAAGAACGCATTCAATCAGTACGTCAGTGACCTTATATCAATCAGGAGAAAGCTACCAGACCCTAGAGATGAATGGTAAGAGAATTAATAACTGAGGGATTGAACTTTGATGATAGTAAAAAAGTAGGTAATATATAAATGAATAAATAATAATAATATCTTTTAAATAGATAGGATTATGTTTAAATACAAATCCACTGAAGTACGATGACGATGTAGCCTCTTAAAGTCTAGAAATAAATAGTACTGGAGTGCTGCTATCATCTAACAAATAGTACTGTAGTCGAATGTGCTATGATTTTGTTATGATATTTTTTACATCTAATGTTTAACCTAATCAAGAATCAAAATGTTAACTACGAGTAATGTAATCAACCAATTTCTTGATGACCATAATAATATGTGTTATGAAAAGTATCATATTTGATAGGTCATTGAAATTTAACTGAAGCTAGTGACTGGTGTAGATTATTTGACCGTAGACATAATATTTTTCGAAAATAGTAATTTACTATACCTACTTAGATCGCTTGCAATTTTTATTCTAAACAGTTTTATTTGTCCTTGAAATTGGATTTGTTTCCAATGCAACGTTTACATCATTCATATCATTAATTTCAAGGTAAAATATCTATAATTTTATAAATGCTATTATTAAACAGGTGTAAACAACCAGGCCGGTATCTAGAAGACCTTCCACAGACAGCTGTTGTTATTTGCTTCCATAATGAAGCATGGTCCGTATTACTCAGAACTGTACACTCTGTGTTGGATAGATCTCCAGCACATTTGATAAAGGAAATAGTTCTTGTTGATGATTTCTCTGATATGCGTAAGTATTAAGTCGGCAACTGAATTTTTTTATTTTTATGTCACAAGTGACACCTAGGCAGGCGGGTCATCTGATGGTAAGTGACAACCGTCGCCTATAGACATTGGCAATACCAGGGGATTGCTAATGTGTTGTAATAAGGTGTGTGTACACCTTATTACAATGCCTTAAAGGCGAACTGGCTCTCAAGTGCAATTGCCGGAACACACCAACAGGTGCTTGGCGACAGATTTTCAACTTGAGGGTGGTAGCCAGCCAGTCGAGTACTACAAAGTACTCTACCACCGTGCTGTGGTTTCCTCACGATGTTTTCCTTCACCGAAAGCTCAAGCTCATTGTAAGGATTCGAACCCACGACCTTCGCCGCGGTATCCGACGTCACTTACCACTGAGCTATCATCGCCTTTAAATTATAAAATTATTTTTAGACCTAATGGATTTCGTATTAACAGAAATATTTTTGCAGCACATTTGATGCAGCAATTAGATGACTACATGTCCTCGCTTCCTAAAGTTAGGATAGTGAGGGCAACTCGTCGCGAAGGTCTTATTAGAGCAAGACTTTTAGGAGCTCGATACGTAACTGCTCCCGTATTGACATATCTTGACAGTCATTGTGAATGTACGGAAGGTAAAAGAACTTTATATTTTTGCCCTGTGATATATATTTTTGAGTACTGTACAGTTTATTAGAAGCATTGTATCATTTCAGGATGGCTTGAACCATTATTAGATAGGATTGCACGTAACAAAACGACTGTGGTGTGCCCAGTCATTGATGTTATCGACGATAATACCCTTGAATACCACTACAGAGATTCGACTTCAGTCAATGTCGGTGGATTCGACTGGAATCTCCAGTTCAATTGGCATCCTGTACCAGCAAGAGAGCGTGCAAGACACCAACATACAGCGGAGCCTGTGTGGTCTCCAACTATGGCTGGTGGTCTATTCGCCATTGATAAAGAATTTTTCGAAAGGCTCGGAACTTACGACAGTGGTTTTGATATATGGGGCGGAGAAAACTTGGAACTTTCATTCAAAACATGGATGTGCGGTGGCACTCTTGAAATAATTCCATGCTCGCATGTTGGTCATATCTTTAGAAAGCGGTCGCCTTACAAATGGCGAACGGGTGTTAATGTATTGAAAAAGAATTCAGTTAGATTAGCTGAGGTATGAAAGTAACATAATCGTAAAATTACCCTTGTTGAAATCGTACAAAAATCCATTCATATTTATTTTTATTATTACAGGTATGGCTGGATGACTACGCAAAGTATTACTATCAGCGTGTAGGTAACGATAAAGGTGATTTTGGTGATATTAGCAGCCGAACATCTCTAAGAGAAAAATTGGGTTGCAAATCCTTTGAGTGGTACCTGAAGAATATCTACCCTGAGTTATTTATTCCTGGAGAATCAGTTGCCCATGGCGAGGTTTGTATTATGTATATTATTTTTGTGAGAATCAATTTAATATATATGATTTAAAAAAATATAATTTTGTCTAGATTTCGGCTATAATTGTAAAATGAATAACCAGTGCAAACTATGTTTATGAACGTGTTTTTCAAAATTATTACCTGTACAGATCCGAAATATCGCCTTCCAAAAGATATGTCTGGACTCTCCAACGCGCAAATCCGATCACCATAAACCAGTCGGACTATACCCGTGTCATCGGCAGGGAGGAAATCAGGTCTTATATCGTTTACGATTTGACCGATTGCGGCAGTACCACTTTGTAGGAGATCTCGTTCAAAATTATTATTATCTATGGTCAATCAATTAAACTTTTGCACTTTTCGATGCACGTTGAACAGCACTGATATTTTTCAAGGTCACTTGTCTCATAAGCACGGGGTCACAATTTTTATTTCTATATTTTTAATATCACAACTATTAGGTACGAAACCTTGCATTCCTTCGTCGTTACTGCCTTGATGGTGACACAGATGAGAATAACCAAGAGGATTTGGTGTCGGTTATGATCCACAAATGTCATGGATCTGGTGGTAATCAGGTATCTCCTAAGAATTCAAAAATGCGTGCTGTGTGTAGATTGTTTGAATCTTGGGACACTTTACCGATTGATTTAATTACACATTCAAAGTACTTTTAAAAAAAACCTTTTTTTTCCGGAACATTTTGTTTTATTTTTCATTTTCATTATTAAGACATTTGGCATGATCACTTGATGGTTCAGATTTTGTTTTATTCATTTATTATATTATATTAAATGGGCTATTAAAAATAATTAAGCTAAAGATTAAGCAGGTTTGTTCAGATATTTTTGTATCAATAAAGTAATTATACCACCATCAAGTGATAATGCAAACTCTAGCACGCTTGCTTTTGGCACGCCTTTTTAACTTATGGATGGCATCAGATCGCGAATCCCGGGTTGGATATGTGCATCGACTCCGCTGCTGGTCCTGAAGACATGAAGAAGCCAGTCAACCTTTGGCCTTGCCATGGGGAATACGGAAATCAGGTTTGTCAAAAGGCGCCAATCTTTCACCCCTATGCTTTTGCTTTGTAGAGTAGTTTGGTGTTGGTGCTCATCATCATTATTGTGGTAAGTTATATAGACTCATATTCTCTTTCCATTTAATATGCAAAATGTTTACTCTTCAATTAATTTAATTTATACGTTTGAGTTTCGCGTATGCTCATTTACAGTTCTATTAATGATTAAATATTTTATTACAACATTGTATTTATTCATTAATTACTTATCTAAATGTTTAAAGTAGGCTGATGAAATTGTAGATATCCTTTCTCAGTTACAGAGCTGATTCAACTTCGATTTCCTTTGAGATAAGCAACATTTGCGACTGTTCGCCTTTTAATATGAACCTTTTGAGGTATTATATCAAAATAAAACGAGGCCTTATTTAAATTTCTATGTAATTATATTTCTTTAGATACTCTTCCAAATTTGGTACTGCCGCTAGGTTCAATTTAGTTTTGTAAGTTTTTATCTTAATAACACTTACATAATTTAATATCACTAACACTTAATTTTTATAATATGTTTTTCTATCAGTAGTCTGGAAATATTTTATTTAATTAATTATAAAATTTAATGGGGTACGTATGGTGTATATTAACATATAATATTTTACAAAATTTTAACATCTTTAAAACATTTTATCTGAAACTGTAGTCTAATAATGTTACGGTAAACATTTTATTGATTTTACATTGCATTTATTTCAGTTCTTTAAGTACAATGTTCATGTTGTAACACAAATATATTAATTATGTATATATTTACACTACTTTTAGTTCCGCTATTTTAAGGGCGTTCTCAGGGATCTCTTTTTTTTTTATCCAGAGTACGATCTATTTGTAAGCAAATATAAATTTCATCACGATTGGTTGAACCGCTGAACCGTCTAGACGTAACTAACGATCGATTTTTATGGATTTCCATAAAATCCTTTAGTCGTTTCAGAAATTATAATCATGGTTATTTTATTCTATTCAATTTTGTTTTTTTTTAACCGGGCGTATTAAATGAATGCAATGTAAAATTAAATATCCTTCTTTTACTTCAACATCTTTAACACACAATTTCAGTATTGGATGTATTCAAAGAACGGCGAGATTAGACGTGACGAGACGTGCTTGGATTACTCAGGGCATGACGTCGTGCTGTACCCATGTCATGGTGCCAAGGGCAACCAGCTGTGGCTGTACGACCCCAGTGTAAGTTTCAACAAGTTTCTAATTAGTTTGGCTGAGACACAAAGATTCAAAGAGCAATATATCACCTCTATATGTATACTATGTTGACTATAATAATTAAGCTACTACAAGTAAACTCTTCGTGGGACATACAATTTTTTTTTATTCTGGATAGGCTTGTGTTTGACTACAATCTCACTATGGTAAGTGATGATGTGGCCGAAGGTGGTAAGCACACAAAGCCTAGATGGGAACTGGCTCTCAAGTGCAACTGTCGGAACACACCGATAGGTGCTTGGCGACAGATTTTCAACTTGAGACTAGCCAGTCGGGTACTACAAAGTACCCTACCACCGTGCTATGGTTTCCTCACGATGTTTTCCTTCACCGAAAGCTTAAGATCATTGTAGGATTCGAACCCACGATCTTCGCCGCGGTATCCGACGTCATTTACCACTGAGCTATCATCGCCTTGAACTAATTTTTACGTTACCTTATTACGTTAATAATTTTAAAATATAACTGATGATAAATCAAAATAGAAGTCATTCAAGATTTGATGTTATTAATCACGCATGAGATTTTATTCTGAAAGTTTCTTGAAACTGATTATTTCCGAATATAGTGGTTAAAGTGTAGATAAAATATAAATTTTACACTTAATGATTACAATTATTTTCACAGACGAAGCTCCTGAAGCACGGATCAAGTGAGAAATGCATGGCGATCTCACGAAGTAAGGATAAAATCGTGATGGAGTCATGTGACGAGTCCGAAGCACGGCATATGTGGAATATGGAGAACTTCAACCCCGAAAGATTATCCCCAGAGCTAGCTGCCGATTAGCCGGAGGCCTATGAAGAAGTGTTGTTTATATAAAAACAAAGACTTCATTAAAACAATTTGACGTGACTGTGAAATTAGTGTTAATCCAAAATCACTTGTTGTCAAACGCAATGTATGCTTTGTAGAATCGATTGTACCTTTTAATTTGTATAGTGAATGATATTTAAGGTTGTAAATTAATTTTTTAGATGTATTTCAGAAAAAAGTTACAAGTAATTATACAAATAGCTAATTAGAATACAAATAGCAAATTAAATACTGTTCTACAATTTGGTAACCCCATCACGAAACTTGGCCTAAACTCTGAAGATACTAGGGACTAATGTGATTATTCTTTTTGTCTGATTGCTTTATCGTACATTGCATTTTTATACCATACTTTTTTTAATAGTTTGGTAAATCCTATTTAGTTTTTAAAGTTACATTTATTGATGATTTTTTATTTAGTCTGCCACTCGTTAGTTCTAGTATCTATTATTATTGTTCTATCGTTATATTCATCAAAGAGGCTTAGTCTCTCCATTCCGAATATCAATATAATATCTTCATAACATTTTTGACTTTCTAATCTACGTAATTTTTATAAGGTAGAATTCACGTGAAACGGTTTTGCAGTCTCGATTTGCCACCATATAATGTCAAAGATATGGTTGCATTAATTGTTTCATAATACCCGCGTAAATTTTGTTTTTGCGCTGTGGATAATAAAAAACGTGGTATTTCTAAATGCAAAACCGCTTCGTGTTACATTAGATTTAAAAGTATTTTGTGTAAAATAATAAACCTATCTTCGTAATAGTATTCATTATTATAGTATTATTGCTACTGTTAGTTTAGTAAAAACTAAAAAATATATGTACATAAACATTTTACATTACGATCGTAGTAAACTATTTATTGACTACTCATTGCCATGAGATGATGATTTAAATTCTATGCGAAAATATGCAAGTGGTTTATTTTGATTCCAAAAATTCACTCGTCGCAGTGAGTTCATATTATGATATTATATTATATATTCATATGATTTAGTATATTTTAAAAACTGTTTTTTTTTTATTTGGAGAATTTTTTGTAATCACGAAGTTATTGAGCGAATTGATTTATTATTGGCTTTCACAAGTATTTTATTAAAATGTTGGATATTTGTCAAGTGTGTAAATTATTGTTTAATGAAAAACTGTAGTCTTAAAAATATTATAGATATTATAAAACATAACATAAAAAGTTATGTAAAAGTTTAAAATTGTCACAAAATATTTTTGACTACGTTTATTTATATAAAGTTCGACATTTAGCAAAGTAATGTTTATTTAAAGTATTCTATAACATTCCTTTTGTGATACCCATCATTTTAAGTGCTTCTTTCGAACACGGTTTTAAATTATAATTTAATAAAAAATAATATTTATGAAGTAGTGTACGAGTATTATGTACCTATATAAATTTATCTTTGAATTTATATTTCGAAATGAAGTCTTATATTTTTTAGAACGAACGTTATCTATAATGCAAATACCATAAATATTTGCACTGACTATCTGATTGACTGACTGATTGATCTATTTACGTACAGCTTCTGCTGGGATTTACAACTAAAATAATATTGATAAAAATATATATAATGATTGCGCCGACCTCAAATGATTGGGTTTTCTGGACAGAAGAAAAAACGATTATAAAACAAGAAAAGTAATTGTTTTACATTATTAAACATTAGATATGAATATAATTTTATTTTTTATCAGACAAATGAGCCAGTTTTGCTTTTAAAGCATTATAATAATAATATGTTTTAAAACAATATGATTATATTATTACTACTGCCAGTTAGTCTTCCTAGCTATTAAATTAAATAATTTGATTTGAACTTTTCTCATATCTAGTTTTGTTGACACACTAACCTAAATATATGATATTTGACTGAATACTTAGTTGTTATTTGAGTTTAAACTGATAATGAATAATGACTATAATGTTTTTGTCACAACGTTTGATTCTTAATTCCATTTTTAAAAAGACATCGCAGAAAAAAAATTATAAGTAATGAAAAATGTTTCGCCGATGATTTTACGATATTCTGAAAATAATGTTTTACTTAGTTCAATATTTTAAATGTAAATATTTTTCATGATGTTCTTAAGTACCTAATATATACTAATATTAAAGATAATTTAAATAATTGCATTCAAAAACTGTATAGGTAGTTGAAACTAGTTTAAAGTCTCGATTTAGGAAGTTATAAATGTGCCTTAAACCTATACATATTATTATTATTATAATTATTGAATGTTGAAAATTTCTGTATATAATTGCGGTGTCTCCAATTGTATTATATTAGTATAGCTATGTTAGAGTAATGTTTAGATGGCGATAAAATAGTATTTGTAAAATAAAGCATTATGTTGGATTTATATAGCTTGGTTGTTTTATTTTTATTACGTTTAATGGGATAAAAAGTATCCTATCTCTTATTTCAGGATTTAATCTATTTTTGTGCCAACTTTTATCAAGATCGGTTTAGCAGTTTCGAAGTTTATCGCGGGCCAACGTTTCACGGGAATTTCATAGAGTAAGTAAATGTGCAAAATAAAGTTTAGATTGGCACTAAAAATATCACATAATCTCAAATCAATAGGTACTAGCAGATAAGTACGTAAACCTTATGAAGTGTATTCGGGTTATTTAGCATGGTGTTGTGTACATAAACATAATATTCTGTATGTCCTGACTTACCTATTTCAGTACCTACGTATTTAAGTTTGGATGGATGGATGTTTGTTACTCAATCATGCCAGAACAGCGAACGGATCTGGATGAAATTTGGCACAGAGACAGATTATAGTCTGGAATAGCACATAGGCTACTTTTTATCCCAGGGAAAGATAAGATCACTTGGGAATGGCGGGTGAAACCGCGGGGGACAGCTTGTATGTTATAATGTAGGTAGTATACCGGCTATCTGATTTCCATATTATAAACATTAGTTTGGGATCAGATTTGCGTATGTGAAGAGCATCATTTGACCTCAGTAAAATATAGGTATTCCAGCTCATGTAAAAAAAGGAGCTTCTGAAAAAACGAAAATTGTGTAAATTGGGAATGTACACAGTGTAACGATGTACGTGCAACTTTTTACCAGTTTTTTACCGTGTTGCCAATGCAGGCAGGCTTTTATTTTGTACGTAGTCATACTGTGGACATATATAGTACGGATTAAAAGCGTCTCTAGTTTTCGTTTTTTCATTTATGTCGTTTTGGACGAAGAGATGGTCGTTACCAAATTGAATTGTATTATTATTATCTGTCTTCCTTTTAAATTTTTACAATAAATATGGTGCAAACATCGTCAAAAGCGACTTTAGCGTACAGCCTCCACAAATATTAGTTTGTGAATACGATCACTATGTCTATAAGGTTATGAGTAAGCGACGAGTGACCAAAATGGTAAACAATAAAAGCCATGAGCTTACTCGCAAAATTAAATTCTATTGTTGAAACACATAAGCACCAAGGTAGTTTCATGGAAGGTTTTCAAATTTTAGGTAGCAGCTAGCCTGTTTGATTATTTACATCCAACAGATCTTCGAATTTGATATTTAATCAACAAAATAGCTTTACATAAAAACACTTTTGTTTATGAAGTGTTGCAGTAGTCACCCAATTAAGTATGGCGTTATTTTACGATTCCAAACGTCCAATCGTAAATTATGATGTGCCCAAACAAAAGTCATAATGTTGAAACGTATGCGTCGTTTGTTTGTAACAAAAGTTTTAATGTCACGCCTCGGACGGTACGCGGCGCGAGGGTGTCGCGAATGGATGATATGTTAAGGGATGGCTTTAAGCATGTGAGACAGTTACATTTCAATAATAATAATAATTATTATTTATTTATTCACATAAAATTTAGGTACACAGATTATATGAAGTCCCTGACTTCTGAGCTAGGTAGATACCTGTGTTACAGAAGTCAGTACCCTCTCCTATGCAATAGGAACAGAATTTAGTTTATGTAAATAAAAATTATAGCCTTATATTTTAATTTAGAAATATCCTAACTTGTGTGTGTGTGTGTGTGTGTGTGTGTGTGTGTGTGTGTGTGTGTGTGTGTGTGTGTGCGTGTGTGTGTGTGTGTGTGTGTGTGTGCGTGTGTGTGTGTGTGTGTGTGTGTGCGTGTGTGTGTGTGTGAGTGTGTGTGAGTGTGTGTGTGTGTGTGTGTGAGAGAGTGTCATCAGAAATAGAGACCCATTAGCATTTTTTCAATATCATTATATATTTTCATATTCATAGCATTAGGGCCAGTTTTCACATGGTCCGCTTTTGATCATAAAAACAGTTAATTCACTATCCACTAGTTTCTTGATCCAAGATAATGTGACCTACCGAATTGGATCATTTTTTATAAATCCATGAAAATCAGGCTGTGTTGAAAATGATCGCATTGACTTTGGTAAGTGTGAAGGCTTTAAAAAATCCTCTGTAAATGCTATATGTATTTAATGCTTGATTGATAGGTACTGGTTCCAGACTTTAGCAAACGAACGTAGGAAGAGAGACATGAGTACGAGAGTCGCTTCACTTCTAACGACCCTCAGTTTAGGTGCCAAAATGCGGTCGCTACTGTCGCTCCCGGTACAGTCCTTCTAAAGATATATTTACTTTTTAAGATTTTATAATTAGAATATTATACATTTTTTTATTAATAAACGCTGAATATAATCAATATATACGCTCATAAATAAACAACTTACCTTATATTAACTCATTTATTCAGTTTAGGCCCTGGTAAGGCACTTATGAACGTTACAATTGACTCTACCACCGGTTCGGAATACATTTAAACTGGGAATACTCCGGCAAGAAACTCAGCAAGGCAATTTTTTTATATATTTCAGAGTAAGTTATAAACAAAAAAAAAGTAAATCCCGCTTAAAAGTGAAATAAAACCAGCTATTTATCTTTATATTTTATGTTAATGTGAAATAATAATACCTGATGATGAGTGACTATTAGGCAACAATAGACAATAGCAATACCAGGAGGATTGCCAATGTGCTTTCAACCTTTTATTACAACCGGCAACTGGCTCTCAAATGCTGGAGCACACCTTGGCAACAGATTTTTAACATGAGGGTGGTAGCCAGCTAGTCGAGTACAAAAATACCATACCACCGTGCAATTGTAATCGATTTAAAATTTTACTTTAGTGATAATATATTGTTTTGCTTTGTGAAGCTGAAATTAATTCACTGAATTTACTGTATCTATTAATTTAATTCAAACCTATTTTCTATTGTAAATTAAAATTTATAACGTTATCGATTAGGTTTCACAGTTGCCCTAATGCTGCCATTCTAGTCATTAATTTAACGTAATTATAACGATATCTTCTATGTCCCGTTCTCGGAAAATTCAATTTTTATGAATGAACTCATGGCAGTTAAACTTCCCCTTAATGTTCATTTGTCGCTAACAGATATAGCTTTTAAAAACAATCTACACACGCTTTTAGGCTAATGAAAACAGTCCTTAGAGACCTCGCATTTTGGCCGTCGCGTGAGTACAGTTTATTATTGTTTAAAAACACTGAACAGCTGGTTGATTGAATGTTTTCATGGAATGACAATTACGCATAATAAACATCGTGTAACTTTACTCAAATTATAGGTACAGTTATTAAATGGTTATCAACAAAAAACTAACATTAAATATTGATAAACTACATTTAGTTTAAATGGTTCAAAAGTGTCTATCCTAATAATTAAATTATTCAGTAGGTAAACTTTATTGTTTGAATTTGTTTTTAATGGTTTATTTCATTTTATGTAGGTTCCAGCTTGTTATCTACTTACACACAAAATGTTATCTAATTTAGTTCAGCCGTTGCAGAGCGGAGTGGTAACGAAAGGAAAGTGGGCATTTTTTTAAATATTTTGAGACCGATTTTTTTTTGGATATGCAT
Organism: Ochropacha duplaris; assembly: GCA_951361185.1. Classification (NCBI taxonomy): domain Eukaryota; kingdom Metazoa; phylum Arthropoda; class Insecta; order Lepidoptera; family Drepanidae; genus Ochropacha; species Ochropacha duplaris. Next base: position 3,946,090 of record OX592703.1, read on the forward strand.
GCACAATCACACCATGGTAAATGAGGATGTGGCCGAAGTTGGTAAGCACACAAATCCTAGATGCACACTGGCTCTCAAGTACAGCTGTCGAAACACACCAATAGGTGCTTGGCGACAGATTTTCAACTTGAGGGTGGTAGCCAGACAGTCGAGTACTATAATGTATTTATTTATTCAATTTTAGGGAGACTATCGACTAAGCTTTACAGTTTATAATCTTAAGTATATGTGACAGAGCTGTCATTAAGAAGTCTCCACTGATAGACATTTATGGTGCTATGGTTTCCCTACGATGTTTTCTTTCACCGAAATCTCAACCAACGACCTATGCCGTGGTATTCGACGTCACTACCACTGAACTATCATTGCTTTAGGCAAATAGTATGTAGTATACACGGAGAGGCAAATGTACTATGGATTTATATTTTTAAGATAGCAAAAATAATTTAATTTGATTATTGTAGTAGTCAGTATTCGTCATAGTAATTCTATACATTTAGCGTTCAAAGACAGATATCCCGGTACGGTCCTTGCAATTTCCGATTTCACTCTCTCGAGCAATAATCGGAGCAGTCCAAGTCTGAAAAACTTTTCAATCGCACCGCCGCTGATTCCACTTTATTCAGTGGACCGTATTTCGAATAGAACGTCTCGGGATTTAATTTCATTCGATTTCACAATCTAGTTTTTTATTTAGTCATTATTTGTTATGTACACTTTATATAATACAATATTTATTACAATTATTTTAGGTTTTAGGTTTTTCAATTCCAGTTTTTTAATTCGTAGTACCTACTTCATATCATAGGTACCTACTACATTTATTAAAGCTATAGCTTTGACATTCTTAAGTGCTCCTTTAAGACTTAAGAATGCCGAATGAATGAATTAGGAATGTCGATTCTTGAGTGCTTAATCTGAATAAGTGACATTGATTTTGAATGAAGTATATTATTAATTTAACGTCGTTATTTTGTATAGTATGAAGATATATGACGCCAATCTCACCTTATATTGGAAAGGAGCTTGTTAGGAAGTAGGTATCCACCTTATTTATTTTCTAAATTTCCCCCCAGCCTTGAGAAAATAGAAGACAAAGTTTTTGTGTACTTTGATTTTTTTTCGTCACTCTTTTTACTAACAATTTTTTTCAAATAATGCACAAAATCTTAAATTTAACACTTCAATTTAAAAAATTACGTGCTGGCAGCCGAGCTATTCTCTAGATTTAAACTAATAGTGGGTAGTCGATAGTATTTCAAGTTCAATATTTGCCGGACAGGGGAAATTCCGATTGTAGGTATGTAGCTTTAACCATCAGTGGTGGTCACTAGGCTCAAAATATTACGATGATTGTTAGACTATTGAATCAACTCTCTAATATCTATGTCAAATGACACTCAAAAAACTTATATAACTAATGATATTCTCCTGACAGGTCTATTTGGAAATAGCATTAAAAAATAGAAATAAGATGACGTTCAATAAGTATTCCTTAAGTGTCCCAAAATTGAATGAAACATTTAGATTTTTTGAAACAATAGCAACTTTAAAGCAGTCCCGTCAGGAGATATAATTTTTGCGACATTGGCTTGGTATGGGCATGTCATAAGGAGGGATGAAAGGCATGTAACAAAAAGAGTATTGAGCATGAGTGTGGATGGATATAGAGGTAGAGGAAGGCCGAAGAAGGTATGGATGGACTGCGTGAAGAATGATATGCATATGAAAGGTGTGAGTACGGAGACGACTAGTGATAGAGCGGAGTGGAAGAGGAAAACATGTTGTGCCGACCCCACCTAGCGTGGGATAAGGAAGAGAAGAAGAAGAAGAAGAAGTTGACTGCGAAAAATATTTTAACAGATCAAGCTGCCGTAATCCTCTAAAGGTAAGATGTCATTAATTCAGTTGGAAAGCTTAAAAAAACCTCAAAGCCAAAAGGATTCTCAGAAGCTTCCAGGCCACGCCAACCGTTCATATATTATTCAGTCAGCGTCCAAGAGCGTAAATGAAAAAGTTTTCTGTATTCAATGACTATTGGAACACCACCAAAATACTGGTAGGTAAACCCGAAAGTTTTCGAATCGAACCGAAATTACGAGTTGGACAAGTTATTCTGAACTCGTTGGATATTCAGCTCATGTCTGTCTCCGTATGATTACAGGAAATGTAAATGTTGATTAATATTTTCCTAGTGTAACATAATTTTCCTAGTTTAATATGTTTGGCCTTTTGTAACCTATCTATCCTTACATACTATAAAAGAAACTCCCACACCGCGTCTGTCTATATGTTCGCGGTAAGCTCAAAAACTACTGAACTGATTTTCATACGGTTTTCACTTATTTATGGAGTGATTCATGAGGAAGGTTTTAGTATATAATTCATAAAATTTTTGTGTACATTGGCTGAAATATGACAATAGTTGTTGTAGATGTCGGAACAAATCATGCCGACTGGGGGGTTTACTGCCGTGCGCCCCGTAAACCAATAGAGTAATATTATATCCTAATAGGTACAAATAACACTACGACAGAAAAAAATGTACCTAGGCGTGTTAACGATAATGGCACTGATTTAAAAATGAGGTGTCAAGTTTTAAACGGTACATATTTTTTTATAAAAATGTAACGTGTCTTCGTTGTGTGGGTCTGAAGTTAGCGGTGGTGGCGCCCTCTTCCTTCGTTAGCCACCTCAAGTTGCTCTTCAACTTCAGACCGGTTGCTTGATAATTATGCTGTGCTATCCATGCGAAGCCGGGGCGGCGCTAGTCATATATAAAGCAAAGTCGGGTGTTTATTCCATTTATAACTCTAGAACAGCTGGTTCGATTTTTATGACCTTTGATTTGTTGGATTTGTCTCTGCCCCGAATAGCAGAATACCTAACTATTAAATCATCGGAAAAAATCACGAAAACAAAACCCAAAGGGTTCCTACGGTAAACGGGTGAAACCGCGGGGCATTGCATAAAGATCAACCTGTAAACAGAAAACTTAAAAGACAATAAAAAATAACCTTTACAAAATACGTCGAATCCATTTATTCAAGACAGGGTCTAAGAAGGTTATAATGATGGTCGAACCTTCAGAAGTTACCACCATTTTGGAAGTCAGTCTAAATCAGAAAAGAACTGGGAAGAACATCAGCGTGGTTAAATTATTTTAAAAACACATACAGTTAAACAAATAATATACGGTCTACATTATGGTAACTCGTTATTTATTATCAAAAATGTAATTCCTATAGGTATACGAAATTTAATACGCTGCGTATTGGTTTTAAATTCCATAAAGTATAGATGATTCCTTAGATATGAGAAGAAAATATATGAAGCTATAAGTATTTATTCGAAGTTGATGTTACAGTCGTTTGGTCTATGAATAACGCATGAGCAGCGTTCTTTTATATTGACCGACTTGAAACGGGAGTGAATTTGAAAATAGAAGTGAGAGCAATGATTATTTAGCCGTTTGTAAGCTTAGGATTGTATTGTTTCGGACCATTTTATTTGAAACTTTTTATTACATAATATGAGCTAAACATCTATTTATTTACGTCATTTAAATATACCTTAAGAATACACGCAACATTATCTATTTTACTATATTTACTAGAATAAAAAGATAAAAATCACCTTGAACAGACTAAATTATAAATAAAACAAGACTATAAAAGAAACGAAATATTGGTCTCTGTTTTACGTATTGAATAAAGAACTACCGTAAAATAAAATATAATAGTATTTTTTTCCTTTTAATAGGCATTCGTTTCACCATCATCTCTCTCATTGCAGCGGCAAATGTTGATTAGGTGCACACAACGCCTAGAAGGGAACTGGCTGACTGCAGCTGTTGTAGCACGGTTGAAGCCACCTAGGCATTTACTGTACAATTCAATACCTCTTGTTTTGGTTTCCTCACGATTTTTTTCTTCACCGAAAGCTTATGCTAGGTTCTTCTTCTTCTTCTTTTCGTACGGGCGTTTTCCGCAATTGGGCGACGGATTGCGCCCTTTTTGCGTCGGAGGGTGTTTGGCTGGGGTTACTCCAGCCATCCTATATCCTCAAGGAAGCCTGCCAGCGCCTTGACGTTGCTGACCGCCTCCCTGAGACTACCCGGGTTGCCCAGGTAGTTTGCCCGGCATTCGGCCACCCCACCGCATTCCAGCAGGACGTGGACGGCTGTTTCTTCTGCCCTCATGCAAGCTCTGCACAGGGGGCTGTCTGTGACACCTAGATTGAACAGATGTTTGTTAAAACTGCCGTGAACGGTTATAGCGCTAGTTACTAGTCGCAATCGTGGTTTACTCAGTTGTAGGAGTGCTCTAGAGAGCCTTGTATTAAGTTGAGGCAAAGCTAGTTTGGCCTGCCTGCACTCCTCATGGTTGTTCCAGTAGTTTTGGTGGAGGTGGTATGTGCGTTCACTTATCCTACCTTTAAACCAGCACTGTGGGAGAGGGAGAAAGGGTTCGGGTCCCACCGGTTTAGACTCCGATCCTCTCCTTGCCAGTGAGTCAGCTGCGTCATTGCCTCTGTCTCCACTGTGTCCTTTGATCCATTGTATGGTTATGTTATTGTGGATGCCTACCAAATTTACGGCCTTTTGACACTCCACTACAAGACTAGATGTTACCATAGTATGATCCAGTGCTTGTAGTACTGATTTGCTGTCTGAGAGAATGATAATGTTATGATCTGTTACCTTTCTTGTCGCTATTGCCTGAGCCGCCAGTAGGATCCCCATGCATTCAGCCTGGAAGACTGTGCTGTGGGATCCAAGGGGTTTGGCAATGTTGATGTTAAGGTCCTCCGAGAAGACGCCTGTACCAGTGCCTGCACTGGTTTTTGAGCCATCCGTGAAGATTGTGAGTGATCTGTGGACCCGGCTAGGGTCGCCGCACTCGGACAGTTGAATTTTGAATCTTTTGTTAAAGATGTGGATTGGCGCCACCTTGTCACAGGGGGCGTCTATTAAGGGTGTGTTGTTCCAGTCTAGAAAAATACTGTTAAAGTGCTTGACTTTGTTAAACCTGTTTAGTTTTAGAAATTTGAGTCTTAGAGCTGCTTGAGCCGCTTCTTGTTGGATGAATAAGTGGAGCGGCGGTAGATTTAGCATGGCTTCCATGGCCGCAGTAGGAGTGGTCCTCATGCATCCTGTGATTGCACAACATGCTAGTCTTTGGAAGCTTTGGAGCTTTTTGACGCAAGTTCCTAGTTTGGTTCTTGGCCACCACACAAGGGCTCCGTAGCTTAGCATTGGTCGTATTATTACCGTGTATAGCCATTTGAATATCTTGGGGGACAGACCCCAGCGTTTACCTACCATTTTGCAGCATTGCCACAGAACTATGCTGCTTTTTTTGGTTTTCTGGTCAATGTGGCTGCTCCAGTTGAGTTTACTGTCCAACGTTAGACCAAGGTACTTAACTTCACTTGATGTCTGTAAAGCGGATCCAAATAGTTCCGGTGGGTTGTAGTTACCCACATTACGCTTGTTTATGCTATTTTTTTATAGGATTTGAAATCGTGACCTTCGCCATTGTCGTAACCTTTAGAAGTTTTTTTTTTTATTCTGAACAAGCTTGTATTTGACCACAATCTCACCATGGTAAGTAATGATGTGGCCGAAGGTGGCAAGCACACAAAGCCTAGATGTGAACTGACTCTCAAGTGCAGCTGTCGGAACAGATAATTAAATTTCCAATCCCAATTTTTTTTGTAGAATTTACTCTTAATTACACTTTATTAGTATGTCAGAATCAGCATACATACACAACATTTTATTCAACAAGCTGATTTAACTCTCCTTTTTTTATCATTTGTCATTATTAAAAAACTTTATTAATTTTTGATCTAACTACCATAATAATTTCGGTCAAAATGTATTTAAATGAAAGACAATCTTACCGAGTAAGCTGTTTTACAAATTTTCTGCAACTTACTCTGCTCATATTTTCTGTTGAGCAGGTATTTTCTTTGTCACCTGATTGCTTTTAGTTCTTAGATAAGAATTTCTGTTCAGCACTACGTTTTCCCCTGAAGTCTCATCAGGTACTTGAAGCTGAATAACTTTTGTGCTAGATATTTATAAACAGTAGAAATAATTAGTTTCGTAGTTTTTAGTTATTTTTAAAATAAATTGGTAAAGAAACTGATAAAATTTGGTCTTTTATATAAAATAAAATATATCATGGAAAAAATATGAGTATTGCATAAATTCATGGATGTAATTAAGTAAAAAAAAACATATTTGAAAGATTTCAATATTCAAATATTTATAAATCGCATTAGCGTTATTAGCAAACTGAGCAGACCTAGAATCCTCATATTACACGTCTTGTCTAAGTATTCATACGTAAACGTCAGTAGAGTCACGGACAAAGGAATACATAGCGACAGACATAAAGAGAGACGGTGTAAAAAATCATTTCCCCTGGGAGATTACCCGCCACCTGAACTGATATTAAAGGCCGAAAGGTTTGAATATCGGCACGCCTTTTTATTCCATTCACCTAGCTGTCTGGTGTCTGCGGTACAGAATACTAGGTTGTGTATAGTAGAATTTTGAATGCTTAATGTTTGTTTTGCAGTCAATGATAAAAAACTGGCCTTAAGTAGGAGTAGCTTAAACTTAGTAGAAAATGGTACGTACCAGATTATACATTTTGATAGAATCTTCTATTCCAATCCTTTTTTTTCATAGATCTATTTAATAGTAGAACAGTTGGTACCAAAATTAAAAATATTACGCTTTGTAAAGAAATATCTATTGCCAATAAAAGACGCTTTATATAACAATTAAATATAAAGTAAAACGTATTTGATAAATAAATTCACAATAGACACTTTAACTGAAATGCAAACAACATTACCAAATTGGGTTCTCAGTTATTGTTGGAGACTCGCGAGATACATTAACCAATAATTTATGAAGGTCCAAATAGCAGGATAAGCAGATTCCGGCTAATCAATTTTGTTTCTAGCAAGGTTTTATGGCCTGTGGGACGTCCAAATTTATGTTTCGACAAGTTGCTGTTGTCAGACCCTCAATTTTATGATGCGGTGCGGAAATGTGGATGGTGTATTGTTTTTCGTGAAATGAATATCAAAAAATTGATACAATGCTTTTAAATTTTCGAGATAAACCCATAAAGTATGCTTGGTATCTATAATGTTGTTAAGACATGTCTTCATAATTCCCAAATATATCATCACATTTCAGTTTTTAGGGTTCCGTACCTCAAAAGGTAAAAAAAAAGATCACATTCTTGTCCGTCTGTCTGTCTGTCTGTCCGTGTGTCACTACCGATTATCTCAGGAACGAGTGGACCTAGCAAGTTGAAATTTAGACCAAATACTGAAGACTATAGTCCCTATTAGGTGTATGAGTCAACACGATAAAAAGATATGGGCAAATTTAGATTTTCGCGAAAACTTGTAAGTACCTAAATTTGCCTTAATTTTCAACTTTTTTTATTTTTCTGAATTTTCCCTTTACTTGTGCTTTAAGACCTTACTTTTAACTAAAATTGACAATTCTAGGTCAACGGGAAGTACCCCATAGGTTTTGGGTCGAAAACCTATGTGGTAGTTCCCGTTGACCTAGAATCACGAAATTTGGCAAAAAGCAAGGTCTTACAGCACAAATAAAGGAAAAATTCAAAAAAATAAAAAAACTTGAAAATTGAAGGTTCGAGTCAACAAGTCACCAATTAAGATAGACCTCCGAGTTGTATCGGCGCTCATACAATTTAGGGGTCCAGCTTAATTGGCACCAACCTCAAATCGGTAATCGAAAAAAATCATCGAGACTCCATTACCGTGAAGAACGAACTATTTACAAGTTTGTACGGAACCCTCGGTGCGCGAGTCCGACTCGCACTTGACCGGTTTTTTTTTTATTCTTTCAGGCATTATCTAAAATAATAGCTTCTTCACCATATGATACCGTAAAATTATTGCTTAAGGTTTAATAAATGTTACACAATCCAGGACTATATTCAACAAAGGACCAAGTTCTTTACCCGTTTTCCAATAATACGTAGAAATTCTTGCATACTACCGCCGATGCATCTTTCAGACTTGGCCCTCAAAGCCTTAATACCTAGCTAATACATACTTTGATCTGCACAGACCTGTTCCGGTCTCTCGGCAGTCTTTCAATTTCAGAGCTTTGCTTACTTGTAGGCGATATTTATTTGCAAAGATTAACCGTGATTCCTATTCTATCTCCAGATTTTTTTGTATTTTTTAAGTATCTAGGTTTTCCTTCGTATTTTATGTCATAAAGTTGTTAAGCAGATTGTAACTTATTGTAAGACTGGTCGCAAAAACCTCATAAGGTTAGGTACGTCACACGTAGTGTAAAGTTTTCATGTTCAATTAGTCTGGTTTAGATAAAGACTCTTGTCCAATTAGTTTGGTTTAAAGAGAACCGAACCGACTAAAACCCGAACTAAAATGTCACAAAAATATTTTTTTTGTATATTTCCTTCTATTTCATTTACCCTTGATTGGATTTTATAGGCTAGATAAGGAATTTCTGGCCGTTCATTGGAAATTAGAACAGATTTTGTACTGGGCTTATCAAACGAATAGCCTTACAGAGGTACCTAAACCCGATTTTACAAAAATCGGCCCTTAGAATTATAAATCAATTATGAAATATCGAAGTAGTTTTTCTCTCCGCAATTTTACTCATGTTCCCTATGAATTACAATACAATTATCTCCTTACTGCTTGCTACATTGCTCAAAAGAAAGCCATGCGCAATTAGGACTAAATTTGGCAGAAGTTTAGGCTGTCTGCTGATATGACACTCAATCCGACAGATTCTTTTACATATAAGCTAGCGCACCCTCCCGGCTTCGCACGGGTAGCAGAGCATGTCATTTCTTTCTGTCGTAGGTTTTTTTTTTTTTTTTTTGGGGAGGACTTAAAGGTGGAGGTCTGAGGGACCATAGACACCCTTACGCGGACTTTTCGGTGAGCGCTTAGGGCTCTCAACCGAGTTAATTTTAGACGACTGACCGCTGAGGGCGCCCCAGTTGGGGCACGAACCTCGGCTCAGGGCGTCGTCGAGGGGACACAAAAGTGGGACGGACTTCGCCTAAGCGATTTAGAGGAGTTTTAGGGGACAGTCGGATTACTGGTGCGGCTCGGGCCGCCGTTAGTTACGGGGGACGAGACTGACTGAGTGGGACGTCGCGACGGGCCTCTCCGGCGAGGGCGGAAACGCGGGCGGTGTTGTTGTTGTTTCTTCAGGGCTGCGCGAGCCTCCCTATCCTTAATCTGAGCTAGTGTTATTGGGTCATCCGGCTCGCTGAGGGCGAGTTTAGGCCTACGGATTTTTGAAATCTCTGAAGGAGTATAATTGGCTGATTTTACTATTAATGGGTTCGCGTGGTTTAGGGCACGATCGTAATAGTGGCGTGAAGCGCGCTTAATGAATTGTTTAACTGTGGGCAGATTGAGGTCTATGTGTAGATCTAGGTTGCGCATGTACCACGGGGCGCCCGTGGCTTTGCGCATGAAGCGGTTCTGAACCACTTGGAGGCTATGGATCAGCCTAGGGGATGCATGTGCGAACACAGTGCATGCATATAGCATAATGGGGCGGATGCACGCGGTGTATAATCTCACCTTGCTTTTAAGAGCAAGTTTGGACTTTGGGTTAAGCAGGAAATGAAGGCGACCAGACACAAAGAGGGCGCGTGCGCGTACCTTCTTAATGTGGCTGGAGAAGGTCAATCGATCATCCAGGGTTACACCGAGGTATTTGGCTTGCTTTTCCCAGGGGATCGGCTCGCCGAACATAGTGACTGGAGAGGGGAGAGTGGGGCCAAATTTCTTGTCGGTCCTGTAGAACAGGACCGCTTGACTTTTGGTGGGGTTGATTTCGATTCTCCATTTCCTAAACCAAGCACCTAGAGTGTTGGTCGCGGTTTGGAGAACTTTAGCAATGGCCGAGGGGCATAGGCCTGAGTAGTAGATTGCGGTGTCGTCCGCGAATAGAGCTAGCTGCGCTTTGCTAGTTTTAGGGATGTCACTCGTATAGAGTGTAAACAACAGGGGGGACAGCACAGAGCCTTGGGGGACTCCGGCTAGAATGGGGTGGGAGGAGGATAGCGCTCCTATTATTCGGTAGCAAAATTGGCGGTTCGACAAAAAGTCTCGTATGATGGTCACGAGTCTGTCAGGCACTCCGAGTTTGTACAGCTTATATATTAAGCCGTTGTGCCAGACTTTGTCGAAGGCTTTAGCTACATCAAAGAAGAGGACTCCGGTTATTAGATTTTTTTGATATTTGGCTGAGATGTGTTCAACAATACGATGGACTTGTTGAACGCACGAGTGTTTAGTTCGAAAACCAAACTGCTCGTCGGGAATGAGTTTATTAGCGTCGGCATACGCTTTGAGACGGAGATAAATTAATCTTTCATACATCTTGCCCATGACATTGAGCATGAGCAAGCTGATGGGACGGTAACTAGAGGGCTCGGATTTAGGTTTGCCGGGTTTGGGGATCCCAATTACTTGAGCTTTTTTCCACTGGTGTGGGAAAATGTTATTGGAGAGGGCAGCGTTAAAGATAGCTGTCAGGAGCGTGATGAGGGTAGCCGGGAACAGCTTGACCACTCTATTTGTGATTTTATCCGAGCCCGGGGCTTTCCTAAGGCGGAGGTCCCGGATGATCTGCTTGACCTCGTCCGTGGTCACGGGAGGTAGGGGGTCTTCCTCTTCGTTGAGAGGGGGTGGGGGTAACGGGAGAGAAGCTCGCCGTTCTACTTCGGAATTGACTTCCTCCAGATGGACAGGGTCGATAGGGAGGGAACTGGGTGTACATTGGAGCTCTAGGCTTTCGGCCAGGCATTCGGCCTTTTCTTCGTCTTCGAAGGCGGGTGGAAGGTTGGGCCTTTTTAGAGGTGGAATAGGGGCAACCGTGTCCTTGGTTAGGGCACGTGAGAGTTGCCAAAAGGCTAGGTGGGAGGGTTTGATGTCGATCATGGTCTGGTTCCAGTTGTTTTCGCGTGCCTCAGCCACTCGTTCCTTGACGGCGCGGTGGAGAGTACGCAGACGGACGCGGTTGTTTTCGGTTGGACGACGATCGTAAGCGCGCATGGCTACGTTCTTTTCCCTAATCAGGTCACGTACGTCGTCGGGCAAGCGCCAGCGTCGATTGCTCTCCACTGGTACTGTCCGAGAGCAATCGCTAATGAGCGATTGCACGTGGCTGGTTAGGGAATCGATTGCGCCGACAGCTTCATCAGCGGTGACTATGCTGCTGGGGATTTGATCGAGGTGGACGGATGAGGCAGACTTGAGGCTTTCGCCCAGTTTGTCCCAGTTCGTCACTACCTTGGTAATAGGGGACTGACCTGAATCGGGGGGGCCTGCGTTCGGTGTAAGCTCTAAGATTACAGGTCGGTGGTCGGAGACTAACTCGTGGTGCACTGTCACATCGTGTATGCCTAGGCTCACATTTTGCAACAGTGCTACATCTAGGATGTCAGGTCTGTGGTTAAGTACGTCAGGAAAATGAGTTGGTTCTGTGGGCGCAACTAAGTCGATATTTAGCGGCCCTAGTAGGGATTCTAGAACAATACCTCTGGAGTTAGTCGTATGACAGTTCCAGAGGCGGTGTTTCGCGTTTAGGTCGCCCGCCACTATGACAGAGCTTCCCAAGTCGAAAAGGATTTTCAAGTCTCTTCTGAGTGATAGTTGGATGTCGCTAGACTCGCGGGAGGGGGAAACGTAGGCTGAAACCAGAATGATTGACTCGTGGCCAGTCATGCCGAGCCTGCAGACCGAGGCTTCAATGTACTCGAGAGAGGGCTGATCCATGGGGGAGCAGTACAAGGACTTTTTGTAGTAAATGAGGGTTCCACCGAGGCGGGAGCTGAGCCTATCGTTGCGAACTATCTGATAGTTGGCAATCTTTGGGTCCCTGTTAAAGGGTTTGAGGAAAGTCTCTTGCACTAGGAGTACGTCAACGTCATGATCTCTCAGGAAGTCTGCGATTTCGTCACGTTGACCACCAATGCCGTTGGCATTGAAAAAGCCGATTTTTACGGAGCGGGGTTTTATTCTGCACACAGTTGTACAATCCATTATGGGTTAACTTGGAATTGAGCTAATGACGAGAAGAGGCGCTCGAACCTCATGGCGATTGTAGCGAGGGCACGACCGTTGCCTTCGTTCATCCTAATCTGGTGGGCTAGTTCCCTAACTTCGCTGGGGTTGAAAGCTTCAGCGAATCGTTCCACCAGGGCGAGATCCGGATCAACGCCGAGGGGGGGGTTTTGTTCCAGCATGGGCTGGTTTACGCGACGAGGTGCCATTTGCACCGGTTTAGAGACAGCGCGAGGGGCGGATGGTAAGGGAGGGGAGTTAGGCCCAGCTGAGGGCTGGGGCTGTGGGGAGCTGCCAGTTGGAGCTGCAGGTGCGGTCTGAGCCGCGAAAGGGGGAAGGGGGAAGTGCCTGCTATTATAGTCAAACACGCCCCAGGGGGAAGGGCGCTGCGGGGCCAGATGGGCCTGAGCAGCGGCTTCAAGGGGTGGTGGGCGGCGTGTGGCGTGCTGAGTCGCGTTGTAAGATGGGCGGGGACGAGGAGCTTTTGGGCACCCGCGGTAGTTGGCGGTGTGACCCAGCTGTTGACACAGCACGCAACCTGGTGGTTCCGTTGTTTCTGAGGGGTTCTTGGGACGGTCGCATTCCTTTGTGGCGTGCGGCTTAAGGCACTTTACGCACCTGGCGGGTGCGAAGCAGTTTCGGGCAGAATGGCCATAGAGCTGGCAATTATGGCACTGGGACGGGAAGCGTCCCTTTTTGGGAGCCTCAACGGATATGCCGGTGCCGCAAACGTGCCGGATCTTAAAGATGGCCTTGCCGGCAACGCCACGGTCAAGGGTGACGAATACCATTTGGTAGGGTGCGTGACCACGCCCCTTATACATGCGGTGTACGCTTTGTACAGGGAGGTTTTGCTCTATGAGCGAGGCCTTGATGTGCTCGACATCAATCTCAATGGGTATGTTTTTGATGACGACCCGAAGGGATCGTTCATCAGGGAGAGTGTAGGTGTGGAAGGCCACCTTTCTCTCCCGAAGCATTTTGGTTAAGGCTCCTGTCGTAGGTTCTACTACTAGGATATATAACTATATTGGTCTACCCGGCGCACGCCAATAAAGCTCCCATTCGGCATGATTTGTTCCGACATCTTCAACAATCATCATCATATCTCAGCCAATATTGAATTATGCACCAAAAACTTCCTCATGTATTACTCCACCTATTGGTAAAACCCGTATCAAAATTCTTTCATTACTTTTGAGTTTATCGCGAACATACAGACAGACAGACAAACAGACGCGGTGGAGGTTTGATTTATAATATGTAAGGATACTAAACTTTGTCATTTGAAGATGGCCTCAACTAAACACTTATCTCGAAACATTAACATATAATTTAGAGGAACACATCGGAAAGGTCAATGATAAATTGATGAAGTTTTAAGCTGGCTGTGTGCATAATATTGTCAATTTATTGGTCAACCAAACTACAATTTGTTGCAAGACGGAATGGGATTTAGCGTTCAATGTTCAGCTCTAGTATGTGGAATAGCTTTCTATCCGAACTATTTCGGTTCAGCTTCTGGTAACTCTGTTACGTTCCGACCTAAGGGAGTTAGCACATCGAAATTAGTTGTTCCGAAAGTCAAAAATTATTACGGCAAGCGAGAACGGCGATGGCTAACGCCTGTATTTATAAATGAGTTACCTCAAGATTTCCTCAAAAACGTAAAAAGTAAAAATCAGTTAAAGGTTACGTTAAGAAAACATTACTTGACGTTAATTCCATAGAGTTACGATCGGTTTTTGGGAGTCCTATCGGTACTAGTTACTATAACAACAATAAATTACAATGCAATTATCGACTTCTTTTACGCCTTAGCACTGACTGGCCTTGCAAAAACTGTCTTTTGAATATAAATAATAAGATATGTACACGTGTGTTTACTAAAATGTTTTAGATTATAAGTAATTATAAAGTCATTTATGAAAGTATGTACAATAATAGAATCCACTGGAACTACTGCCGACAAACTGTCTCACAGTTTGGCAGACGATGTTAAGATGTTTGTACGTAAATTATATGAATAAAAAATTTAAAACATAGAATGTTGCAATAATTGAGTTTTTGTTAGAGATGTAATTTATTTAAAATTATATAGCCTACAGGTTTTTGTGTGATTATTATGCAAGTTCCCATGTTTTAATTATGATGGATATACACAAAATACAGAGCGGTAAAATACCAATTTAGAAACCAAAACCAATACAATAACATCCCCAAAAATCAAATCAATAGATTCTTAGATCAAAAGTCTTGTCATTTGCAGTAAATTTTAATCTGAAGGCACCTTTACAATCGAGTCAGTCGTTACTTACCCGAAGTTATGCTTGTGAACTAGCTACGAGCAGTACCTGGTACACCGGAGCTCTCCGAGCAGATGTTTACATTTTTAACTAGTTCACCATTTAGTTGGTTATTTTTAGAGTTTCTTTGTTTTAGTTTTGTTCTTGCTTTTAGAATATTAAGATTAAAATATTTATTAGCCATAACTTCAGTCAAGGGAATAGTTGGGTGCTTTTGTTTTATTACAGTATCTTGAAATAGAATTTCTAAAATTTGAATAAATTTTATATGTTAATATTTTACATAGTTTTCTTATTGTAACATTATAGTAAATTTAGTGCAGTGATATTAGTATTTTATGAATTCCTGATAATCGATATCAGCTCATTTATTTAAAAATACTTTGGTACTAATATTACTAAAAGTTCACATGTCATTTACGCATCACCTAACAGTACAAAAAGTCAAACAAAACTAAAAACAACTCAATTTAATAGCCGTCCTTTATAAAGTGGTTCTAAGACAACTCTTATTTTATCTCGTCCATAAAATGTCGACTTGGGACATTGACGTACGCCCTTCGCGTGTCTAAGAACGATGTATCACAAATAAGGGATCTGAATACGGTCCCTACTTTTCTTGGGAAAAATACGCGTAACATACCTGTTTGTTGTGTAACTGTTACGTTTTGGTTATTGGCGGTTGATCTGACTAAATTAAAGGGTTCGAATTATTTTTTAAAAAATAAGAAATTATCCAAGTCCCTACTCACACTACAAAGTCAAAGTTTGTGTGGATTTTTACGTGTTTCTATTACCTGCTGATTGATTTGAATTACAAAAAAAAAAATTTTTGTTCAGGGAAACTATTATAATCCTCGGTAACACGAGTGAAACTGTGGGGTATTATTGGAAAGGATAATGTTTAATAGAAAAACTGAATTTCAAAACGTTATGATACTGATGACGTAGGAAATTTATCGGTATAGTGTTAGCCACCAGTAGATGGTATGCTTTGGATAGAGACAGTAAGTTTCATAATGGTAGATAATATGAACTCTGTATCTTGCATTTTTTGTTTCTAAGATTCCGTACCTCAAAAGGAAACAAAACATTATTGGATTACTTCGTTATCCGTCTCTCACATTGACTATTAAGACCATTTTTCTATTGTCAAGAACGCATTGAGGTATTAAATTAAAATTAACATGACAGACCCTTGGAACTGTTCAAAAATATGCGAAGTCAACGCAATAAAAAATATGCGGTCATTTATGCCACATCATTTTAACGCTAGCAAATAAATTGAAACCTGGGTACTTTCTATTGACTCGTGAAAGACTAGAAAAATGCTCTTACAGCAGAAGTAAAGAGAAATAAAAAAAAATAGCCATTGCTAACATAAATAAAGTAGTTGGACTGTGACGTATATTGGAGATGAGAGATGTAATTTTTCAACTACTAAATTAACTTTGTCTTTAAGCAAGAAGTTTCCAATGGGTATTTAGTGTTGAAACGTAAGTGCCTCTTCTACTTGGTACTGTTTTTAGCAGTTTAATGGCTCTCAGAGAATTTAGAAATTACAATGTTGTTCTTTTGTTTTCATTCAGGATTTATCATAATATATTTATTTATCATAAGGAGAGTAAACAAGGTAAATGGAGTTTAATGGGAACAGGTGAAGCGCGATTTATGCTTACAATCTTTGACGTAAAGCTGTAATATCAGAGATAAAGGAGAACATTACATAGAAAAGAAAAATATTCCTTATTTATTTGGTAGTTATTTGTTACATTGGTAGTTAGAATTTAGTTTTATATATAATTCAGCGGCCACTTTAATGGCACATTATATTATATTCTAAGTCACAAAATGTAATCTGGCTTTTCAGTGAAGGAAAATTCTTAAATAAAGCTGTAACATCGAGCAAAACATATGAAATAATTACATAATTTATTGTGCTATTGTATAATATTTTTTTACTGACTTTTCCAAAGCTTTAGTTGCGGTTATCTTAACTAAGTTACGTAGGGTGTATTTACAGAGTAATAGCACGTAAAAAATCATTGAAACAAATTATATATTTACAAAAAAAAAACTATTCTGTGTAAATATTATTTTTGTTTTCGTACCGCAAATAAATTGTATAATAGGTAATATTTATTCGCTAATTAGTTCATATTATAAGTTATATAAAACAGAATTCGCAGCTGCAACTAAAAAACTTGAAGTATATATTGAAATAAGTAGGTAGAATAAGAAGCAAGCTCGGTGGTATCTCGAAAAGAACTAGAAGGAAAACGCAATTTTCAAAACTTTCCTACAGTTTCAACCTTTCATAAAGAATTTACACGTTTGCTTGCTTAGAGCAGAAACTGGCGAAACTCGTGTTGCCTGTCCCAAATTTCTCAAGTCATAAAACAGAAACACAAAAGCTACGCTACTGAAAGATGTATCCATCCATCTTATCATTGGGCTGAGGGGCTTTACGCGCTTCCCAGACACGGCCGTGTAAACTGGAACGCAACGATATCTTTGCTACGTGGATTATAGAAGTAAAAGATGCGGTAGAGTTAAAACAGGACTAAATTGTGATGTGATTTCCAAAGAATAATCAAAAGTTTCCGATGACCAATTATCTCCATCTATTATGCATAAAGTTAAACTGGAACGCAACCATATCTTTGCTACGTGGATAAAACAAGGCTGAATTTTGGTGTGATTTCCAAAGTATAATCAAAAGTTTACGATGACCAATGAAAATGTTCTGTAGTACTGGTTGGCTATCAAGTTCGAAATATGTCGCCATGTACCTACATCTAAGCCGATGTGTTTCGGCAGTTGCACTGAGAGCCCCATGCCTTCTAGGTATAGTGAAAAGTTGAGATAAAAAAAAAATACGCCTGATCTGTCTCCGTAGTCTAGTCGTCTGTGTCGACAAACATTACCTGATACATAATACTAAAAATATACATTTATATATGGAAGAATTCAGTGACTTATTTGTTAGTAGGTAATTGCTACAATAATTTCCTTCATCCCTCCAAGTCAGGGTATTGTTTCTCAAAGTAGCTTGTACTGGAGCGCGATAAGGTAACCGGGCCCAGCGGGGTTTCGATAAGATTCGTCAATGCCCACAAAATTGTCGCATCACAAAACAGGGTATCTTAGCGGTTCATATTTTGCTCAAATATGAGAAAAAGTAATCATGTCGCTTTATTGTTTGTATCAAAGATGAATACTTGATATAAATGAGGGATACAAAAGCCTCTTTGAAAAAACCTATTAAGTAGGTGCTTGTATTTTCCCAAAATATTTTGTACCATTTTAGGCGCACTTGCCTTCGTTAGAAGTAAATTTTCCCTAACAGTCTATGAATGATTCTTATCCTCTTTTTAAGTATTTTTTCTGAAAGTCTTGTCGGACATAAAATTCAAAGCTGAGTCTATAAGGTAAAAATTTATAGATCAGACAATTCTCTACTGTACGACAGGAGTAAAAAAATACATTTACATTACTATTCCAATCAAGGCGTTCTTCAAGACGCCTTTTGAATGGAAAGTTCAGACACACACACTAACATAAAAATAGGCATATTAAACTTAATAAAGTTATACAAAATTAAATAGGTATTAAATATACAGAAATTTATTTTTACTTTCTAAAAAAGCCTTTAATAGGTTTCCATTAATACCTACAGTAAAATATGAAAAGATAAAAATTACGATGAAAAAGTTCTTTGAAGTTACAATGAGACTCAGAAAAAGAATACTAATGCTCACTATCACTATTAGCGTCCAACACATTACTGTTCAGTCAACTGAGATAACAAAGAGAGAACGTCAGCAAATAGACAAAAAGCAATTATCACATGGCGGTGTAAAAAGCTTTAAACTCAATATAGAAACAGCCAGCTTACGGCTTAGGATATACGTGGAGTTAGCCACTGAGCCCGCCTCAGGCTTTGAACTTTTTCTCTGCAACCATTCGTTACACTTTTTCGTTTTGTTGACAATCCGGAGTTACACAGAACAGTGTACGTTGGACAATTCTACACGTCCTAGGGCAAAAATTGTGCTTGCAAGCGAAATAGGTATAATATATTATTCATTTAAATCAAATAATCGTAATTAGGTGTCGTATTCCAAAGTGCCCTGAGAAAATAGATAGATTTTCTCAGGGCAAGGGTAAATTTGGTATAGAATACCAAATTTATAAAAATCTGTTCGAGCAAGCAAGTACTACTCGTTAGAAATTAGATAGTCAAAGTCACTTTCGCGTTTAAAATATTTAGTACTAGCTGTCCCCCGCGGTTTCACCCGTGTTCCCGTAGGATCATTTCATTTTTTGGGTTAATATTATAGCACTCACAAATAACGTGGCTTTCTATTAGTAAAAGAATTTTCAAAATCGGTTCAGTAGATCCAGAGATTACCCCCTACAACCTCACAAACTTTACCTCTTTATAATATTAGTATAGATAATACATATTTTGGCTTGTGAAACTAAACTTTATGGTACACATACCTGACATTTTGACATCCAAGAAATGCATGGTACGGTTGTAAAATCCAAGAAAGAGTTATGTAAGATAAGAATTCAAAGAGACATGCTTGCTAGTAAGCGCGAACACACGCGGGAAATGAATACGTCAGTGAAACTTACGTTAGGCCACTGCATACATAACGAAACTGTGCGTTCATGTGCCACATGATATGACAAAGATACACACGTACCTAAGGTAGATTTTTCGAGAAAGTACCTTATAGATATTTTTTTATTATTACTCATACATAGGCAGAAGCCTAAGTTGCTTCTTTAAAAAGAGGACTTGCTGAGTTTATTGCCGGCTCTTCTCAGCAAAATCGTCCTTCCAAACAGTGCTTTAGAGTAAAAAAAAATATCATGCAAACATGTGACGATTAAAAATACTTGTAATGAATTCATTTATTAAAGATATTTTGAATTTGAATTTACAAAGGTGGGTATTGTGGGTTTGTGTTAGTCATACACGAAAAAACCGCAGAGGTTATACAATGGCATGGCATAAATCAACATTCAAACCTAGCTACCACTATCGCAAAGGTAGGGTACCTCGAAGGAGTAAGGGCCATAGATAGCACTCATCTCCATATACACTTTAAATCCATGAGCATGTGAGGTCGGTTAGTTGACCGTTTTGATACAGCCAAATACCTGTTAGGAGTTACTAGCTTTCCGCCCCGCGGTTTCACCCGCTTTCCCGAGGGAATTAAAATAAAATATTGCTCATGTTACTCTATGACAATGTAGCTTTTAAAATCGGATTTATTGTTTTTTTTTCGGTTTATCCATTACAAACAAACATACAAAAAATTTAATCTTTTCACATTATAAACCACTTATGATTAGATTTAAAAATATAAATTTTCTTTGTATATGGTAAGAAAACTCTTTGGGAATATTTTTAAAAATGATTTTTACAATTGAAATATTTCACATTTTATATGAATGAGTTAGACGACTGTCACAACGCAAGACTATATGAAAACTTTCTCTCAAGCACAGGTAGACGTTTTCTCATTATCTAAGCAATAAAGTATTTTAGATATAGGAATGGGCAGACCCTTTTTGACCCAGGAAAATTTTCATGAGCAGTCACCCAGGCTGCGTTATGTCAGACAGACTCTCACTTAATAAAATCCTGGGATGTCCCTTCTTTTGCTGTGTGATGGGGCTACGGGACCGGTTTTACTGGCTTCCGCCTGCCATGATAGGAAGGTCCTGAGCCAACTTCTGCTTATATTTGTATTCACTTTTTTAGGCGGCTGACATTGAAAAAAAGTATTTCTGCCCTAAAATATTTACATTCTAGCGCCCCGTATGCAACGGGCTTAATTCCACTCCACCATCAAATTTATTCATGTTTATAGGAAGTGTGGATATTAAAGCTTGTTCGCTCATGTCGGAATACGTTGACTGTTGCTCGGGGTCCCGTAGGAAATGGTTTTTGAAATGACACTTGTATCTCTGAGTTGTCTGGAGTAGAATGCGAGTGCAATATTTTGCATATACCTGTACCTATATAAGAAATTATAGGTTGCTTTAATGAAGTTTTATTAATAAAACATATTGTTGTTTTGATTTTACTATTTATTTATTTTATTCTCGTAAAGTTTATTTGTTCCTAAATATTATTCCTTTCTTCATATCATATTTTACAGTAAAATTTTATAATCTCATTAAACGAAGTTCGCATAAGTGAAAATAAAAGCATTTTTCTGTAAATAGTTAACAGCAACACTAGTATGAGTGTCGAGTAAGACTATACATTTTTATGAAATACATTCCAGTTAAAGTGTGCTTTGAAATACGCTTGCATTCACAATGCTGCAGATAAACTATTTCTCAGAAGATCATTTCATTAGTAACGTACAACACAAGATAATCAATGTTGAATTATAGATTTAAAAAAAAAACTCAAATATTGATAACAATTTAATGCCCCCCAAAACTAATTTGATTGAAGTGTATCTGAAAAATTTTGGATACTTTTATATTTAAAATTGTCACAATTTTTTGAATTGCAATATTTTCAGTTCACATTTTTCAAACCCAGAATAAATCGAAAATCACGTTTCGTTGTCATGAACCTTTCATCTCTATGGAATGTATTATGAGAAAATAGGCGAGACCCTTGTCACGATGCGGGTTGCTCACGCTTTGCAGGCTTTTTATTATTGACGTGTCAACTTGAGTTATGCCGCAATGGTGGTAACAGGTAGATCAGCGAAATGTGTTTCGAATGGTGAGTTTCGTTTTAGTGGGAAAATGTACAATCAACGTGTTTTTATATTTTAAATTTAATATTTTTTTTTATGTTGTTACCTACGTGCAGAGAGACAAAAGAGATGAAAATAAAGATGAACAAAGGTACAATATAAAAAGCACCTATCTTTTACGTGAAGATTTAACGATGTTATAATACAAACATTAGTCTGAATTAGAACACTTGTATGCCACCTAATTGTATAAAAAAGGTACTAGAAATATGGATACTAAACATGTGTTAATTACTAAATTTAAAAAAAAAATACAGAGTTTCACATTCAAACAACAATTAACTGGAACACGTTGAATGTAAACAAGGCTCAGAAGAGGAAGTAACAAGATATGTACCAAAGACATCATCCGAACATATCAGCTCACGGCCGACTGCACAGTATGTCGTTTTTCAAACTGAATACATCCTCTCCTGTGGAAACAAGTCGATGTATGGCCAACTTATGCGACAGATTCGCTTTTGTTGCTCCCGTTTTGTTTTCATGTACAATGTTTCGATATTTGTGCTTTAGAGTTCTAGTTTGGATGCTTTTAATTTTGTGAGTGGAAGTTGCATTATGTCTATTTGTAATTCGATTTTTATTTGCCTCTGTCTACTTTATTTTGATAATTGTTAACATTCCAGATTATTACTGATGTATATAGGTACATAGGTTACACTTGAGGAATAACTGAGAAATGTAAATTGTACATAGATTAAGGAGAGAATAGTTTAGTTTTATATACTACCATTTTTCTAGCTACTAATAAAATTAAATAAAACTGTACAATTTGTACATACATATATTGATAAACATAATAATATTAATATTTTTCTTTCGTGTAAGAATTTATAAAAAAATCTTCTACTCTAATTCAAATAAAAATCCTGGGACAATATCCGACATAATCATTATTTTTTGAATAGCTCTTCACAAATCAAATTCACCACGATATAAAGATGAAAGCTATGTAATATCAAGAACACGATACGGTCTTTGTGCTTCTACAATTTAATTTGTATTGCTTCAGCAAATTCTAATAGCTTAATCCATCTGAATCCCAATCTGAAATCGGAATATATAAACGTATTAGAAATTATTTTTACACGTTCAATGAAAAGTTCATGCCACAATATGGAGTCGAGCGAGAGTTTTGAACAAGTTGAAAAGTCCATGGAAGTTCGAACTTCGAAGTCAGTCACAGATTGTTTCTCCGCAAACTTGGTCTCCGTTTCCTAACTCTATCGACTCGTTCCAAATTTTAAACGTGTTTCAAATTTAGCGTAAGTAGCAACCCTTAAAGCAAACACAATCTGTTAAATCCGATACTATGAGTATAAGAAACGATTGTATATGGAAGAGTAGTTATTTTTAAGCAATACTTAGGGGTGTTCCCCTTGGTACATCTGTATTACGTTACTATTTAGTTATTATTATTATTATTTACTTCATTGATTAAGAATATTGAAGTTTAGAAGAGAATAATTACGCAATATGTTTTATTTATTTAAAAAAAAACAATGTTAAATATCAAATATATATTTATAATATCATTAACATTTCCATTCAGACGATATTGAAAAATCAACAAAACTCGTAGCAGTGAAGTAAGATCATCTTTAATAATTGCAATCGTATCTAAGAAAATAAAAACACTGGGAAAAAATACGCTTTTCGCAGTCATCCTACATTGATAGCTACAGACGTTTGAAAATCAATCTGCTTCGATGAATGCAGCTCAGGAAAGAAAAAGTTGAAAAAATACTTCCCTTGTTATCTGGGAGTTTGTCTCTGGCTGCGGCTTTATTTGAAATGCAACCTATTGACAACTGGACCCCGCACTTTGTTTTATTAATATCTGGTATTCATCTTGGCGTTTTTACATTTTTCAAACTAGATTTGACACACTATTTTCATCGCATGAAATTAAATAGATTTTGTATTAATTATTCTAACTATCGAGAATTTTTAGATCAAAGGAGTCTCAAATGTAAGTATTTACATACATCAAAGCATATCATATTTATGTCAGTGTTTGCCCACTGGTTGAAATTAGACCAAACAATATTTTTAGGAAAAAAATCTAACAGTTTCCTATTTGTTTTAATTGATAACACAAAAGCTCTGTAATAGCTTGTCAAATTTAAGGATCGTTAAAAAAGATTTTAAAAATTATAACAACGTCTACACCGATGCGACAGGTGTAGACGTTGTTATAATTTGTTAAAACACACCAACAGGTGCTTGGCGACAGATTTTCAACTTGAGGGTGGTAGCCAGCCAGTCGAGTACTACAAAGTACCCTACCACCGTGCTATGGTTTCCTAACGATGTTTTCCTTCACCGAAAGCTCAAGTCCATTGTAGGATTCGAACCCACGACCTTCGCCGCGGTGTCCAACGTCACTACCACTGAGCTATCATCGCCTTATAAGAAATAGCCCACATACGCTGGCGATGCTGAGCCAGCAATTAATCTAAAACAGAGGGGCGAGGGGTATACATAACTAGCGACTAATCTAATCGTCATTTAGATACATAACACTAAAACAATAAAAATCCATTACTTAAGAGATAATTACTTAGAAGATAAATCTAAATAAAAATGTCGTTGTCAGTAGGCAACGTGCCCAGAATGCTGGAAGCATTGCCACGTTGGATGACAATGCTGATTCTAATCTATCTAAAATAAGAAAATCGGTTGACAAACATATTATTATGATAACTTTTTATCATAATAAAAATTAATAGCATTTCCTTAAAAATAGCTGATTTGCTTTGCTATTTCCAATCAAGATTGAGCATACAAAATAGAATCGCAACAGTTAGACGGGAAATTAAAAACTGAAAAACTAAAAGATTTCTGCGTACGCTAGGTTTATTAGAGATATTTCGAGGAGGAATTCTGCATATTGCGTTAAATACATTTTTTCATTAGGTACCTAACGTTTTTGATTCATTCAATAATCTAAAGATCGCTAATAGTTAACTTTGTTATGACTATAATGTAGTTAGTACCAGTACATATGTTATAAGCTTATTAAATGTCTTGAAAAAAGGAGGATGTTAAAGGACAATTTTTCGGATAAATAAATTTCCAAATTAAAAATCTACTTATTGATTTTTTTGTAAATTGTAGTAACATTTCAAAGGACCTCAAATTCAATTTGAGATACGTTGTTTAAAAGATACCTGTAATAAAAAAAACTTTGCCTTACAAAATGAAACTAAAAATACGTTCTTTTTACTCGACTTACCAAAAGATTATGATAATAATATTAAGTAAAAACAAATTATTCATACAAGCAGTAGGGGATTACGTGGCTCTTATAAGCTTAGCTGCCCTTTGAAGCTCAACGAAAAATTCATCTTGTAACATTTTGCCGCTTTTTCAGACGAATAGGCAATCTTTCAATTACCTTGCTCAAAAGTTTGAGACAAAAGTTTTGCTTTTACTTATCTAATAATGTAGTTTGGTTGATGTTCAAAATATATTTTAGTAAAGTTTGTCTGTGGGTTTTATTACTTTTAAAATATATATTGAAAAATTATTTTAGTATAAAATTATTCGAGAAAAAGCCAGCATTTAGTTAATACGCGTTTTTCTTAGAACACACAAATATTTTTACTGAACAAAGACGTTCAGATTTACTGCAGTCTTCCTATTCTGAAACGACATGCCTCGAATAGGTTAGAAAGCCCGACTATAATCTCTATATTTTATACCACTCAAGTAAGTCCCATTTACCTATAATCGATTCAGTCTTAGAACATTGATAATAGCTTTGTCATTAATGTAGGTATCACATGAATGTATAGTCCATTACTTAGGCAGTACCTAATGGAGAAATCGATGCTTTGTGCAATAGTAGCTATCAGTTTCAGTACTCACACATCCTTTAGCGTTATATTCCGATAAAATCTAACGATAATGCACTTTATGCGAAGCTTTTAGAGCTGAAAATGAGATTATTATGTTATTCATATTAGGAATATGATGTTATTATATTTGACAGTTGCTTTTGATCTGCGGGTCACATCCTGGGACATTTCTCGCACACCATTTGATATTTGAACTAAGCCGTCAAATACTGCGCAGTTTTTATATTGGACCAAAAAGCCGTGATGCTATTACCACTTCATACAAATAGAAATGTTATTACCTAGATACCTGTAATTCAATATTCTAGTTAGAAAAAGTTAGTGGAAAAATCGGTAAGAAGCAAATATACGGTACGAGTATAATAGAATTGCAATAAGTTTTCAGAATCACGTAGGTACTTAAACTGTGAACAATTCAGAGAAAAAGTGCTTAAAAATATGGTTCTCAAATTCCCCAGCGTACAATGGCAGACGTTGAAACAATAACGGGTGAAATCTTGGTGCAGATTGTCGCCATTTGGGCCATTTATTCACATCGACTTTTTTGTCGTGTCGTCTGATACATTCAAACAATTTAATCATTTGTACAGAGGCTTATAATTATATTTATTTATTTAGTCTCGCTAATAATATTTACGTTAGTTAGTTAGTTTATTTTGTATTTTATTCAAACAAAGATTTTCTATACATAAATCGGAAAGTTATTAACTACAATGGTAGCACAACAAACTAAGTAGTTCATCAAAACGAAGTCCAATAATATAAGTAGAGGACTCAGCGTTATCTCAGGCTACCAGTGCAGTGTTACAAATATTATGCTGAAATATTGAAGTTCGGAGCTTGTTTTCCATACTTTTTTCTTCATCTTTTCATATAAAATTAAATTAACTTCTTTTTGTCTTAATGTATGCTACAAGAAGTCCGTCTCCCCGACGATGTAAGCTATGACATATTTGGTGATATTTTGTATGCTATTTTCATATTTTAACATTATCTAGTCTAAAATGTTAACTTACTACTTACGTATTAATTGTAAAGTGAAGATCTAGTTACCTATTAACTAAGTGTAGTCGATAAATTAATTAATTTACCATTACCCTGGAACGACATTAAAATTCTAACAGTAATCCTACTAATTAATAAACATTAAATATTACAACAACGACTTGTTATTTTTTCATTCGATCAAATATCCCGAAGTGTAAATAGCACTAAAGTCATCAAAACTTCAGTGGCTTTTAGTACTATCGACGATAGAGGAATACGGTCTGCTACTCGAGAGCACTCTGTATACCATGTGACCGTAAACACTTTAATGTATACGTACACCCTTCCACACGTATACTTACACCATTGTTTGAACATCCAACACGTTATTGTTGAACTTATTGGTATATTCATACCATTACGCTGCTTTTATCAAAAAATGCTTTCTATATAACTATATACTTACACCATTGTTTGAACATCCAACACGTTATTGTTGAACTTATTGGTATATTCATACCATTACGCTGCTTTTATCAAAAAATGCTTATTTTCTGCTCTATCCATGCGATACGTTCTGATATCTTTGCAATCTTGTTATATCGGATTGTGTTTTTAATTTAAAAGAAAAATATGATGCAAGAAAAGAAAGCCTTTCTTAGGATAGCGTGTTTTGTATTTATTTTTAAAGAATTAGATTGAAGTAGTTTGTAAACTACAAGAAGTTCTTAGATATTAATTGCATTATTATTATCTTCATCAATTTTAGCAAAAAGAAATCTTATGTGTAAATCATCATCTGATACTAATAACATTTCTATTTTAGTCTCAAAATCAGGTCGTACTAGCGTTCGTACTTTTATTAAAGCTAATATTCTGATTAAGATATAAACAATGTTAAACTATAATATTATCTTAAGATTGTTTTTATATTTTCTTACAATGTTGTTTCTCTCAAAATACTTTATTTTTACCACAGAGTCGATGTTTATGTTCGGTTTATACGAGCTTAGTATCAACGTCAGAGCACGATAAAATGAAAACAAATTTCCTTCTTGTTGGATAAAAACAAATTACGACTCTGTGGGAAAGGTTTTAATTTTTTTAGCTATATTAATAGCCAGAACGATCCAGAACTAGACCTAGAAAGACTCAGAACGGGACAGAGACATATTGGCAGACAACCAGCAAGATGGACCGATGATATAGTCAAAGTGTCCCTTCCGACTGGATGAGGAAGGCCCAAGACCGTGAGAAATAGAGTGCTCTAGAAGGACCTACACTCAGCATTGGGTGAAAGTGGCTTAAAGAAGAAGAAGAAAATATAAATAAAGATAAAGAAACCAAAAACAATATAAAATAAACAAGAAAGTATGCCAAACAATATTGAAAATCTGATCATTACATAATGCATTCAATTGCAACAGCTCAATACAAAAGCCGTTATCAAAGCTTAGCTTAGCATAAATTACCGTGATATAGCGGGCAAGTGAGTTAAGCTGTCCAATATTCTTGACCTCCGATGGCCTTAGACTTAATGAAAAATCACTACCGGAGGGCAAAAGTTCAGGGTTCAAATAACTGTGGTCATTGGTGCTATACACTGGAGTATTAGGCCATTTACATAGAAATTGCCTAAAGTTTGTTTTTCTATAGTATCTTGCTTGCTTTTGCAGCATTTGCTTCAATAGTCCAGTCCATTGAATGACCTATTAGTAACAAATCGTTTGCTCACGAAAATTGTTTTGACCAAAGGATCGAAACTTATTTTAAGCCTTATTAAGCATATTTTTGAGTGAGGAAGATTTGGTCCCATCTTTAGCAAAATGATAAACACTCTCAGCATTCTAGAATTTTCCATAATTGATAACAAAATTCATGTAAAGTTAGTACAAAACACTTTTCATAAAGGACGTGCCCAAACGGAAACAGGCAAAACAAGAGAGAGTTGCCCAGCGCGCGACACTGCAATTTGTCATCCGACTTAACGACAGCTGGTATCCTTTTGTCTACCGTTCGGTCGCCGGTGGTACGTGTATAGAATGCTTTATTATTTTTTTACATGAAATAATATTAATGTTTGTTACTAGATGCCGTTGTGATTGATAGATTTTTTAGCTTCAATACTACGGTTTTATTTATTTACGGTTGGGTGATAATTTAGATCCTAGATAAATTACCAATGCTCAGGTGATTATTGAATGGCATGTATTTTTTCATTGCAATGCAAGAGTTACCTAATAAATTTTGTACCAGGTATGTTTTTTTCATATGGGGTCAATGCTCTAAATAATTAAGGATACAAAATCATCGTGAGATTATTTAAAATATATTTACAAGAAATGTACAAAATATCCAATCTATGCAAAAAAAACTTCCTTGAAGCTGCTGCCGATCGGCAAAGTTCCTAGAAGGCTGGCAGCGTTACTTCTTTGGATAGCCTGGCTGATGCGTTGGCAGAAAAAACTCCCCGCCCGCCGGTCTCCCAAGGAAGTGAGACTGAGCGTGTTAATATTTACATGAAAAATATATAATACCTACATCCCGAGGTTGAATTTCTAATAACCCTTCCATCGTGCTCACGTAACATATACCAAAGGAAGTCCTGCGCAAAATTTCACGTCAATAGTTCCAGGTTGTTAGGCTTTTTGTATTAGTTTAAGTTTAAATTTGTCAAACATTTGGAAAAAAAACCAACATAGGTGGTCCAAAAATATTTTATAAATGTGACCTTGCTGAGTTTCTTGCCGGTTCTTCTTAGTTGAGGGTAACTTCTGTAATTCAAAATTCATAAGTGCCCTAGGGCCTAGACTGAATACATGGTTTTGACTTTGTGCGCTGATATGTTGTCAGTCAGTTAACGACATCACTTCCACCGAGCTATCATCGCTTCAAGTCATTATTCAAGTACGAAAACGAAACTATCAAAACACTTCTAAAGACTCAAATCAAGATAACTCAAGTAACTTGAGGGTAATATATCACTTGAGGATCGAAACGGATAGTCTACTAGCGATCTCTGTTGATACAGCCATTAATCATAGCCAGTCGGTGGCCACAAGAAGAAATCTGAGGGAAAAACTGCTTTTATAGCACTTTTTGTTTGTTAGCTTTAAAGTTTCTTCGTTAAAGTAATTAGTAGGAATTATTAAATTACTGGGGACTTTGAAGGTTAAATAAAAACGATTAATTTGTGTGCGTATTTAATGGTGTGTTTAGATATAAAATTGAAATAATGATTGTAGAGTTTGACACGATTCTAAAGAAGCGTTTTTTAAAAACATCTTAAGAATTGAATATACTTAAAAAAAAAAAATATTACTTAATTCTCATGCTTCGAAGCTAAATTCAAAAATCTTAGGTATATTGTGCTATAAATGTATGTAAACATTTAAGTAATATTATTATAGTTGTGTTGTGAGCGATGACCGTCTACACAGATAAGCCCACGAGGCTTACGTGCAGGCTCTTTAGATTATAATTATATTGTTGTAATTTTTTATGGAAAATAAATTTAATTAAAAAAACACTATTTATTAATAATGATAATAATATTCTGGTCGAACTTCGAAACACGCCGGTAAGTGTTTGGCGATAAACTTTATCTTGAGGATATTACCCACCCAGCCTACCTTCGTCAATGCGATAAAAAACAAGCTCGGCACAAAAATATCTGTTGCAAGTCTGCATAAAAATAGTACAACATTTTCATAAAATAATAAACTGAAATAAGTTCAAACATGAAAATTCCAAAACTTTGACTTTTTAACCAAGAAGGGCAGTTTAAAATTTCGTATAAAAGTAATATAGTTGCGCGTAGGGAAAAATTCTGAACAGAAAAATACTGCGACCTATTGTAATATTCACCGTAAATTCGTACACAGGACATCCAAGCGGATTTCATGTGACATTTTTAACAGATACGCTAGAAAAGCAGCGGGACATAGCTAATTTAAAATACACCAGACAACCACTAAGTGGGGAAACGCAGTACTAAAACGGATATACTTTCACGGTTTTTAGATTCATTGAAAATTTCCCTCGTACCTAACTATTGTAGGTACATTGAATTTTCAAATATGTTTTGAAATTATCTTTTGTTATTAATAGTACCAGATTGACTAATAAGTGTTGTGGACACTTCCATTTCACTGCAACTTTGTAAATCTTATCGGATAAACTTTAGATTCCCAACATAGCAAAGTAGGTGAAACTAAAACGTTATCCCTACAGCTTCAAAATTTTAAAGCCGTATTTATACTCATAATGTACATTTAATTTAATTTTACGAATTTAGAGAAACACCATAAACATTGGGTCTGCGCCTATACTACGCTAAAAAGTCTTCTATGTCGTCTGGCAACACTAAAAAATAATATCCTTACTTTTCTATGATACATACATACGTAACGCTCTTACGTTGGGAGTATATTTAATTAATTTGGTTGTACCACCAGATTAGTCTTTAACCTGACGAAATATATGGGACCTCATAAAGTTGGCGTCGTTTATCATAAAAGTGGGGTACATTAGACCCGTGAGAAATCGACGGGTTAATAAAGAATTTGGGCTGAAACGTTTTAATTGACCAAATAAAGCGTTGGTTACACTTTAGCGTGAGGGTTTTATGAACTAAGCTTATCTGAAATCCTCTTTTACAAAACTGTAACATTGTGTTTAACCGGGAATTTTGTAGGGTAAATCTGCTTTTAGCCTAATAATAATGTAATATCCGTATGAAATAGTTTTGCTCTTAATTTCTTTTCCCGCTGATAAAAAGATACTCTTTAACCTTAAGGGATTCCTAACTTCACATTTAAGACGATCTTTAAATTTATTGTTCTACGTGTAGTTTTAAGCACTATTGAAACAGGTTTTCTTTCCGTTTTAAGTGATAGAAAAGAAAATCATGTACCTATAGACATTATTTAAAATGCGTATAATATACAAATACTCTTAAAATCAACGAAAGCCAATAATTCAAGTTGCTATGTAGTTTACTTGGAATAAACGCTCGAACAAAACTGCAGACTAAAATAAAACACGAGCTCATTTGGTAAACAGCTCAGTGGATATAGCTGGAGCGCCCCTTACTTACAGTGGAAACGTTTCTTGCCACGACAGGGGTTTCCTTTCCAAGGATATATTACAATTTTCAGGTTTTACCCCGGTCTTTTAACTGTACGAGCTGTTGAGGTAGAATATGGAGTATTTTAAGTTCAATTACATATCATTTGCTTATTTCAATAACGTTAATTTTTACATCTCTTTGACAACAGTCACCAAGATAATTAAATAAGCTGTAATGAGACAGTTAGCGATATTTTAATTTCAACTTCAAATAAAACCGTCAAGCTATCAACTTACGCTTTCAAATTATGTTAATTACTAGCTTAAGAATATTTTGCTTCTTATCTTGGGTATGTAGTATGGAGTTCTTCCAGAAGAATGTGAAGAGATTTCACAGGGTCGGTAACCCACGAGTAATGCGCCCATGATGCTAGAAGCGGGCCGAATTATTATTGTTCCTTAGTGGTAAAAATGCCTTATATGCTTTGCTATAGCATGTCCTATTTTTTTCTTTAGATATGGTATCCTGGTGTCTTTGAGTGTCAAAAATTATACAAACATTCGAATTAAAATTAAAATTTTTACCATACATTGAATTATTATAATTATTTAAAAAAATATAAAAATTATTACTGATCTTTTTATTTTTATGTCAAAGGTCTGAAACAGGCATGCGGTTTGCTTTATGGTAAATAACTACCGTCGCCTACAGACATTAGCAATACCAGGGGATTGCCAATGTGTTGTCGAACTTTTAAAATACTTTGAAGGCAACTGACTCTCAAGTGCAACTGCCTTATGTCTGCACCTACCATATATCATCATGTAAAAAAGTATTCAGATGATGAAGATTCATATCATCACCATCTGCCTGCCCTGTTCTGATTAGGGTCGGCGCAATCCGTACTTTGTTTCCATTCGGCTCTTCTATTCGTCATATCGGAATTCACTCCTTTCTCACTCATATCATCTAGACATGCGGGAGCGTGTCAAGCCAAGTTCAAGGAACAGAACTGGCGAGCCGCACCGTGTGTAATATTACACGAACCATTTGGAGTCACTTTTGACCCCCTCATAAATCGAAAACTATTTTACATAAACGTATCAAATTTGGCTCATATATTGAGTCTTGCGAGATACATATGTGTTCTAAATTTCATAAGCTTATCTCAAACGGTTATTTAGATATTAATGTCCAAAATTCCTCATTTTTATCATTGACTGACCTATAGACCAAAACTGTAACCCAGTTCCAGATGACCAAGAGAGTTAAAATTTGGTATGCAGATAGGTAATTAGATGAATACAAAGGAATAAATAAAAAACTGGCAATTTTTAAATAATTAGATTCTATTATGAACGCTTAACATAAATACCTAATATTACTTAGGGTACCTACGTTATTAACTGGGATTAATTATTATTTTTATATTTAGCGCACATCAATAGTGTAAAATCATTACCTACTCATAAATAATGATAAAATAATAGGCATTTAGATTTTCGGTATATATACGACGCGCGTGCGCCGAGTGATGCCGGAGCGGCGCGGGCGGGGTGGGTCTTGTGCTGTGACAACCGAATCGAACCGTTGACGCGAACGTGGCCGAGCGAGCGGCAGCCGCGCTCATAAGCGCGAGCGCCGTCTTGCTGTCCGGTTGTCTCTCGATATCTGACCTATAAGTTTGCGATTTATGCTGCGAACAAAAATAGGAGAGTCAAGTTCAATACAAAAATTATTCTCTGCTGTGGGCTTCGCCGCAAAAAGTATGGAGATCTGAGATTGAGTGCCAAGTTCTATGCAAAATCCAAATATGTAGTCTAAGGGCTGACTTGGCTGGTTTTCCCATACGAATTATTATTAAGTACCTACTTTTACACAGTCATGGAAGAGCCTTATGTTCGATGGGTAGTTTCTACCAGCAAGCCAAATTTTCGGAATAATAAAATAAGAACCGAAAGGTAACAGGTTCAGAACATGCGAAGGCTATATAATTCGTATGGGAAAACCAGCCAAGTTAGCCCTTAGACTACATATTTGGATTTTGCATAGAACTTGGCACTTAATCTCAGATCTCCATTCTTTTTGCGGCGAAGCCCACAGCAGAGAATAATTTTTATATTGAACTTGGCTCTCCTTTTTTACATTTATGTTTTTGGTGGGATCTCAAAAAATGCATCCATCTCTTTTTTTAGTCTACCTCTACCCGTGTATCCAAAATATTATTATTTGTAACTTCGACGTGTGACATCGTACAGTGCTCCCGTGACATCACTTAAAAAAAAATTATAGAGTTTTTAAGTACAGTAAAAATCATAATGATATATACCATAGATCTCCCAGGACGCTAGTAATACTGTGCTAAAGTTGGCACGTGCTCCATAACGATCACTCGTTAGTTGTGCGTTGTTACTGCACTTTTATCCCGAGAAAAGATAAGATCCCAAGGGAACGCGGGGGAAAACGCGGGGGACAGCTAGTAACATATAAAAAACACACTAGGTACCAAATGCTTAAAATAAAACAAGGTCAGTAAAGAAAGGGCTCATCCCACGAAAAAAATTCATTAAAATTTCAGTAAGAGACCACTAGCAAATTCATTAAAGTCAGGATGGAGTGTAGAAAAAAATATCTGCAAGGATAAAAGGTACCCACTCCACATGAAAGCCGGTCTCTGCGACTGACGGCGGCGAGAGGGTTAAAAATGCAAAAGCTCTTTACTTGAGTAAACAGTCCTTTTGTGCGGTCTGAGATGTGTCTCGCGGCTGCTGCCCAAGTAGTTATAATATGATGAAAAATGTATGTGTTAATTTTTCTTCTATTTTGGTTACGGGTTATTTTATTGTTGAATGCAGAAACATGGCATTAAAAATCATAAAATGAGAAATCTTTGAATATTAAGTACCTGAAATGATCATCCTAAAATAATGCAATAATATAGTAATAGCTCAGTGGTAGTGACGTCGGCTAACGCGGAGGTCGTGGGTTTTAATTCTAAGTACACTACGCTTTTGGAGAAAGGAAACATCGTGAGGAAACCAGCACGGTGATAGACTCGACTGGCTGCCTACCACTCTTAGGTTGCAAATCTGTTGCCTAGCACTTGTTGGTGTGTTCCAATAGTAGCACTAGAGCGCCAGTTGTCTAAAAAGGCATTACAAGTCGACAACATTGATGATGATATTCACTTACCATCAGGTGACCCGCTTGCCTAGTTGTCACTTGTGCAAGCATGCACTAAGCATGCGACGGTGATTACGGCCTTATTCTCCAAATTTTATGGTAAACTCGAGCCTCATCAACGGGTGAGCTACTCGTATATGACTATGTAGATTGATTTAGTTATAATAGCTTTACACTCTGCGGTTTCACTCACGATCCCCTATTTTCCCACTCAGGCGTATAAAATGAACTTGTGTGCAATATTTCAAGTTTCTAAGCCCAGCAGTTTAGGCTGTGAGTCGAAAGTTTGGTCTGGACTCGAAATTATAAATACTAGCTTTTACCTCGCGGTTTCACCTGCATTTCCGATGAATTAAAATAAAATAAGGCCTTTTTAGACAGTGATAGTGTAGCTTTCTATTTTTGAAAGATTGTTTAGAATTGGTCCAGTAGTTCCAAAGATTAACCCCTAAAAACAAACAAACCTTACCTCTTTATAATAATACTAGCTGCCCCCCGCGGAATCACCCGCGTTTCCGTGGGAAATCTCTTATCTTTTCCCGGGATAAAAATACAGCCTATGTTAATTTAGCATTGTAATGGTGAAAGAATTTTTAAAATCGGTTCATTAGATCCAGAGAGATCCTCCTACAACCTCACAAACTTACAAACTTTACCTCTTTACAATATTAGTATAGATTACCACTATAGATACTCGTAGATGTATATAGGCTTGTGTCTAACGACAACCTCACTATGCCAAAGGTGGTAGGTAAGCCCAGAAGGGAACTGGCTCTGAAGTGCAGCTGTCAGAACACACCTTGGCTACAGGTTTTCAACTTGAGGGTGGTATCCAGCCAGGCGAGTAGGTACTACAAAATACCCTTCAACCGTGCTTTAGTTTCCTTATGTAGATTTCCTTCACCGTAACAATCGAACCCACAACCATCGACGTTATAACCACTGAGCTATCACCGCCTTAAAACGAACATACAATTATTTTTAAAAATAAAAAATTAAAACCGACTTCAAAACTGTAACCTAAAAGTACAAACATAAACTAAAAAGTAAAGAATAATATTTTAATTTCAAAGCAAGAGCCTTAAAGGACAATCAACAAAATTATTGATATTTATATATCTATTTAATATTTATAAACAGTTCTTTTTGGAGTCGGTGCCAGCCAAGAAGAAGGACAATTTTGAACTGGACACGATGTTCATACGAGAAAACGTCTTACGACACCTCTCCTTACGGTAATGTTCCTTAGGTCTGCGCCGTCGCTCCCCTACTTTTCGAAAGTTTGTTACAAAGGCAGAATTAAACTGTCCTTCTTGGCTGGTCCAACTCTGAAGCATGATCTACCAAACAAAAAAAGAATTATCAAAATCTATTCATAATTGGCAGAGTAATCGCATAACAAACATACAAAAACATACAGTCGAATTGAGAACCTCCTCCTTTTTTTTGAAGTCGGTTAAAAACTGATGCAAAACTCAATGGTACTTGGCGACAGATCTTCAATATTTCTTCACTAAAAACTTGCATCATTGTAGCATTCTTTACACTCAAGTCACTATCACTAAACAATGATGCATTTAAATTTTTTAAAGCTAAACCGTGAAACTAAAACAGTTTAATTTTGTTTAAAATTTCAAAAACTTATACTGGCTTAAAAAGGAATTCAACATTAATTGGTGCTAAGTTCTGTTTGTAATGACTTTGCAATTCCGATCTCAGCAAAGTCTAATCCAAGTTTAACTTTGGTTTTCGCTCTATGGCGTTCATTAGGCAGTATTTATGGGAGAGTTAATTATTTTCCTTCTAGACAATTAGAACTACGTAATGTTTCTGAATGACTGCTATAAAATAGGCAAGGAGTCGTTAAGCAAACCGTTTTTTTTTTTTTTTTTTTTTTGGGGAGGACTTAAAGGTGGAGGTCTGAGGGACCATAGACACCCTTACGCGGACTTTTCGGTGAGCGCTTAGGGCTCTCAACCGAGTTTACAAATTTTAGACGACTGACCGCTGAGGGCGCCCCAGTTGGGGCACGAACCTCGGCTCAGGGCGTCGTCGGGGGGCACAAAATAGTGGGACGGACTTCGCCTAAGCGATTTAGAGGAGTTTTAAGGGACGGTCGGATTTCTGGTACGGCTCGGGCCAACTACTGGGGACGAGACTGACTGAGTGGGACGTCGCGACGGGCCTCTCCGGCGAGGGCGAAAACGCGGGCGGTGTTGTATTTGTTTCTTCAGGGCTGCGCGAGCCTCCCTATCCTTAATCTGAGCTAGAGTTGTAGGGTCATCCGGCTCGCTGAGGGCGAGTTTAGGCCTACGGATTTTTGAAATCTCTGAAGGAGTATAGTTTGCAGTTTTTACAATTAATGGGTTCGCGTGGTTTAGGGCACGATCGTAATAGCGGCGTGAAGCGCGCTTAATGAATTGCTTAACCGTGGGCAGATTGAGGTCTATGTGGAGGTCTAAGTTGCGCATGTACCACGGGGCGCCCGTGGCTTTGCGCATGAAGCGGTTTTGAACCACTTGGAGTCTATGGATCAGCTTGGGAGATGCATGTGCGAACACAGTGCATGCATATAGCATAACGGGGCGGATGCACGCGGTGTAGAGTCTCACCTTGCTTTTTAGGGCAAGTTTAGACTTTTTATTTAACAAGAAATGAAGGCGACCGGACACAAAACAGGCGCGTGCACGTACCTGTTTTATGTGGTCGGCAAAGGACAAACGATCATCCAGGGTAACACCGAGATATTTGGCTCGCCTCTCCCAAGGGATCGGCTCGCCGAACATGGTGACTGGAGGGGGGGGAGTGGGGATGAGTTTTTTGGCGGGACTGAAGAACAGCACCGCCTGACTCTTGGTGGGGTTAATTTCGATTCTCCATTTCCGAAACCAGGGACCTAGGGTGTGAGTCGCGGCTTGGAGAACTTTGGCAATTGCCGTGGGGCTCCTGCCAGAATAATATATTGCGGTATCGTCCGCGAATAGAGCTAGCTGCGCTTTGCTAGTTTTTGGGATGTCACTCGTGTAGAGTGTAAACAATAAGGGGGACAGCACAGATCCTTGAGGGACTCCGGCTAAAACGGGGTGGGCTGAGGATAGCGCTCCTGTTATTCGGTAGTT
Organism: Ochropacha duplaris; assembly: GCA_951361185.1. Classification (NCBI taxonomy): domain Eukaryota; kingdom Metazoa; phylum Arthropoda; class Insecta; order Lepidoptera; family Drepanidae; genus Ochropacha; species Ochropacha duplaris. Next base: position 3,983,551 of record OX592703.1, read on the forward strand.
GAATTGGCGATTCGACAAGAAGTCTCGTAGGATGGTCACGAGTCTGACTGGCACTCCGAGTTTGTACAGCTTATAAATTAAGCCGTTGTGCCAGACTTTGTCGAATGCCTTTGCAACATCGAAGAACAGGACTCCGGTCATCTGACCTTTCTGATAGTTGGAGGCGATGTGTTCAACTATACGGTGAACTTGTTGGACGCACGAGTGTCTAGTTCGAAAGCCGAACTGCTCGTTGGGAATGAGTTTATTAGCGTCGGCATACGCTTTCAGGCGGAGGTATATTAACCTTTCATACATCTTGCCCATGACGTTGAGCAAGCTGATGGGTCGGTAACTGGAGGGCTCGGATTTGGGTTTGCCGGGCTTATGGATCCCAATTACATGGGCTTTTTTCCACTGATGTGGAAAAATGTTATTGGATAAGGCAGCGTTAAAGATCGCTGTCAGGAGCATGATAAGGGTAGCCGGGAACAGCTTTACCACTTTGTTGGTGATTTTATCCGAGCCCGGGGCTTTTCTCGGGTGGAGATCCCGGATGATCTGCTTGACCTCGTCCGGGGTCACGGGAGGGACGGGGTCTTCCTCTTCGTTGAGAGGAGGTGGGGGTAACGGGAGAGAAGCTCGCCGTTCTACTTCCGAATTTACTTCCTCCATATGAACAGGGTCGATAGGGAGGGAACTGGGTGTACACTGAAGTTCCAGGCTTTCGGCCAGGCATTCGGCTTTTTCCTCGTCTTCGAAGGCGAGTGGAAGGTTGGGCCTTTTGAGAGGTGGAATATGGGCAACCGTGTCCTTGGTTAGGGCACGTGAGAGTTGCCAAAAGGCTCGATGGGAGGGCTTTATGTCGATCAGTTTCTGATCCCAGCTTTTTTCGCGGGCCTCGGCCACTCGCTCCTTGACGGCGCGGTGGAGAGTACGTAAGCGGATTCGGTTGTCCTCGGTCGGACGTCTATCATATTCGCGCATGGCTGCGTTCTTTACCCTAATCAGGTTACGTACGTCGTCGGGCAAGCGCCAGTGTCGATTGCTCTCCACCGGAACTGTCCGAGAGCAATCGCTAATAAGCGATTGCACGTGGCTGGTCAGGGAGTCGATTGCGCCTACAGCTTCGTCAGCGGTGACTATGCTGCTAGGGATTTGGTCGAGGTGAACGGATGAGGCAGACTTGAGGCTTTCGCCCAGTTTGTCCCAGTTCGTCACGACTTTAGTGAGAGGGGTCCGACCTGAATCAGGGGGGCCTGAGTTCGGTGTAAGTTCTAAGATTACAGGTCGATGGTCGGAGACTAACTCGTGGTGCACTGTCAAGTCGTGTATGCCTAGGCTTACATTCTTCAACAGTGCCACATCGAGGATGTCGGGTCTGTGGTCAAGTACGTTGGGGTAGTGAGTCGGTTCCAGGGGCGCGACTAAATCGATGTTCAGCGGCCCGAGGAGGGATTCTAGTACAATACCTCTGGAGTTGTTCGTATGACAATTCCAGAGGCGGTGTTTCGCGTTTAGGTCGCCCGCCACTATGACAGAGCTTCCTAGTTCGAACAGGGTTTTCAAATCTCTTCTGAGTGATAGTTGGAGGTCGCTTGAAGAGCGAGTTGGGGAAACGTAGGCTGAGACCAGAATGATTGACTCGTGGCCAGTCATGCCGAGCCTGCAGACCGAAGCTTCAATGTACTCAAGTTTGGGCTGATCCATGGGAGAACAGTACAAGGACCTTTTGTAATAAATGAGGGTTCCTCCTAGGGCGGAGTGGAGCCTATCGTTGCGAACTATCTGATAGTTGGCAATCCTGGGATTCCTATGGAAGGGTTTGAGGAACGTCTCTTGTACTAGGAGTATGTCAACGTCATGATCACTCAGGAAATCTGCGATCTCATTTCGTTGACCTGTAATGCCGTTGGCATTAAAGAAGCCTATCTTGATTGAGCGGGGTTTAATTCTGCACACAGTCGAACTATCCATTATGGGTTAACTTTAAATTGAGCTAATGATGAGAAGAGGCGCTCGAACCTCATGGCGATTTGAGCGAGGGCACGACCGTTGCCTTCGTTCACTCTAATTTCGTGGGCTAACTCCCTAACTTCGCTGGGGTTGAAGGCCTCAGCGAATCGCTCCACCAGGGCGAGATCCGGATCAACGCCGTGGGGGGGGTTTGGTTTGGCGCGGCGAGGTGCCGTTGGCACCGATTTGGGGACAGCGCGGGGGATTGGGGCAGGTGGGGAAGGAGTAGGGATGGGGGCGGGGGCGGGAGGTGAGGGACCAGCTGAAGGCTGGGGTTGGGTGGGGCTGTCCGCCTGAGCTGCGGGTGCGGTTTTAGTCGCAAAGTGGGGAAGGGGGAATTGGTTGCTTTCATAATTGAAAGCTCCCCACGGTGAAGGGCGCTGCGGGGCCAGATGGGCCTGTGCAGCGGGTGCTGTAGGGGGTGGACGTCGCGTTGCGTTACGCGGCGAGTCGTATGAAATACGGGGGCGAGGCGCTTTCGGGCATCCGCGGTAGTTCGCGGTATGCCCTAGCGACTGGCAGAGGACGCAACCAGGTGGTTCCGTTGCCTCTGCGGGGTTCTTAGGACGGCTGCAATCTTTCGTTGCGTGTGGGATCAGGCATTTAACGCACCTAGCTGGTGCGTAACAATTGCGGGCGGAGTGGCCATAAAGTTGGCAGTTGTGACATTGGGACGGGTAACGTCCCTTCTTGGGTGATTCTACGTAAAAACCTGAAAGGTCACAAAGCTCTTTCAGGCGGAAGATGGCCTTACCGGCTGGTCCACGGTCCAGGGACACGAAGACCATGTTATAGGGGGCGTGACCGCGACCCTTGTACATCCGGTGGACGGATTGCACCGGGAGGTTTTGATTGAGGAGGGATGTTTTGATGTAATCTACATCGAACTCTTTGGGGACATTTTTGATGATGACCCGGAGGGATCGCTCATCTGGGAGAGTGTAGGTGTGGAAAGCCACAAACCTATCTCGGAGCATTTTGCTCAGGGCTCTGTGATCGTCAGAGGTGACCACAGTGACCTTGATCCCGTGCTCAGTGGGACGGGCGGAAGTATAATTGATGCGGTTGTTTTTGCACCAAGTAGAGACCTCGGGCCACTTTACCTTGTCCTGAATGAACAGGGGGGGTGGCGAGTCTCTCTTCTGGGACTGGGGTTCGGGATGAGGGACGGGTAGGGTTCCGGGGATCCTATGGATCGGGATATCCATAGGAGCGGGAGCGGGGGAGAGTCCTCTCTGGCTGCCGGAAGGGGAGCCAGGGGTAAGGCTCATGAGAGGCAGGATGGGAATGGGAGAGGGTGTGGGGGATTGAGAGGGTTTGGCCGCTTTCGCGACTGCCGCCTCCTCGGAGGGTTTCTTGGCTCGCTTGCGCTTGCCGCTTTTGGTGAGGACTTCGGTGAAGCCGTCGTCCGATGAATGGGTGGGGGGAGGAGCCTCGCTTGAGCGCGGGGGCTGGGACGGGGGAGGGATCTCGCTAGAAGGCGAGGGTTGGGAGGGGGGGAGGACGCCGCTAGAGAGCGACAGTTGGGTGGGGGGGATGGAGGGGGAGCTCGCAATGGAGCATGCCGACATGGCGGAGGAGGGGCGGGAGGGCGAGAGAAATGGCAAGTTGCCATGGCGTTTAATGAGAAAGCTCAACGTGATTTCATCCTGGAGGATATCCTCCAGGGTCTGCGGGTTAATCTGGCTGGCCATAGTGGCCAGCCAGGGGGACCTATTAACAAACTCTAATTTACTCCCGGGTGGGTGCGCCCGGGGTGAGTATTACTCTCCTGGCCGGGGTTAGGCCAGGAGGTGTGTGACGAACGACGGGGTGTGCCCTAAGCTGGTGCTTCCGCTGTTGAAGCTTTATTAAGCAGCGGAGTTCCTACGTCCCTGCCTAGCGATAGCTGGGGTCGACTAGGGAAGCCCCCAAGGCCGACTGGTCCAGCCCCGTCCGGGTTTGCGTTTGCCAAAAGGGCAACCGCGAGCGGCCGGGTCACGCTCGAGCTAGCTTCGTTAACACCGTAAGGTATCCACTAGCCCACCACAGAAAGTCGTGGTTTTCACAAGGTTTTTGTGTCGCTCTCGTCAAGGCCGCCTCCAGTAATAATACGGAAGTATTAAATACTTTCACCAGCGACGGTGACTAAAACGGCACAGTTGGTTGGTAATGAAAATTACCGATTGGGTGTCGATTTGAGCATTTAGCCTCTTCCAGTGAAATACGCGAAGTATTAATCACTGGAATTAGCTTAATGAGCAATTCGACGAAATGGCGAGGTAATAAAATCACCGGACCAAAATTCCGAGAATGCCGGGTAGCCGAACAATGCCACTATGGAAGCGACCGTCCGGTACGACGGCTCAAACGGAACTCCACTCTAAGCAAACCGCTGTCTTGGCCCAGTTTTATAATGTTATGTGATATAAGTACCTACCGAAGGGCTCGAAAACGTGCAAATTAGAAAGATGGCAATTTGACAGCTTTTTTACTTTAAACATGAAATAAAAACCCCTAAAATCCTCATTTGTATTTATACTTTATATAAAATATATTTTTAATCAATTTCTTTTACGTCAAAATGTTCAAAAGCAGACAGTATTGTACAGACTACATGAAAACTATTGCCCGTAATAGGGGTCAACAATTAGTTTCATTTGGGGTCCGTTTTTCAATATGACTTTTCAACTACCTTTAAATAATTTAAAATTGAATAAAAATATTCAAAAGCTCGTGACATTCAAATTAATATTTTGAAAATATATGCACTTAAATTCAAAAGTATCATTTAATATATATTACATACAGCAATGCAACAAAGATACAGGTAGATAAACCTTGAGTAAACTTTATAAAGTGGAACACTGGCTCTTAGTCTACAAGACTATGCAGACTATTCAATTTAGATAGTGGCACAGACAACGGTTGCCGGAAGATGTTATTTGAGAATTTTCATTAAATTTGAATATTCTGTAGTTTAAGTTGATTTTAAACATAATGCATGAAATGAGTGTAACATACAAAAGCATGATATGTGTAGAGTTGGGTAAAACATATTTTAGTATGCAAAGTCATAACCATCCTAAAATTACGATAGAGATGATAATTTTAAACTAAGTCTGAATAAGAATCATATAAATATTTCATAGTTTAACGTCATAAATAAATCTTTTCGTGCTAGTACTTTTTCAAACTATTTGATTTTTACAGACCTAGGCTGTCTTGATCAGCCATTAAAGCCATAACTATCGTCGGAACATAAGAGTAGGCGTGGAGACAAATTTGAGGTTGGTAGCCAGCAAGGAGGCCTATCACCGTGTGAATGACATAATGTTAAATGAATTTTCATTACACGTACCTAAAGATAAGATAACAACATCAAGATTTCCTGAAGCGCGATGCAGTCGCGGAATTCAATTTGTTGCCATTGGTCTCACAAGCTTTGTCTCCCAGGAACTGGGTCATAGCAGAAATTTCACTTCATAAATTTCATCTGGGACGACGTAATTATTACCGGGGGGATGCCACCGGATTTTGTATTAAATTCTTAGGGGATTAAAATTAATTTGGTTATTTTTTTGATTACGCTTGACTTTGTGATTGGTATTTTTGCTTTATTAGTGTTGAGGTGTATTTTAGTTTCAAAAATTATCAAAAGTAGTGCTATTATTTGAGTTTTATTTTAGTGATAATGTTCATTTTTAAGGGATCCGTAGCCGACAAGGATCCCTTTTAGTTTCGTCATTTCTGTTCATCTGTCTATATATTATATTCCTGCGTCTTCGCTCAGATACTCTTAGTGGTGTATTTTAGTTTCAAAAATTATCAAAAGTAGTGCTATAATTTGAGTTTTATTTTAGTGATAATGTTCATTTTTAAGGGATCCGTAGCCGACAAGGATCCCTTTTAGTTTCGTCATTTCTGTTCATCTGTCTATATATTATATTCCTGCGGCTTCGCTCAGATACTCTTAGTGGTGTATTTTAGTTTCAAAAATTATCAAAAGTAGTGCTATAATTTGAGTTTTATTTTAGTGATAATGTTCATTTTTAAGGGATATGTAGCCAACAAGGATCCTTTTTAGTTTCGTCATTTCTGTTCGTCTGTATATTATATTCCTGCAGCTTCGCTCAGATACTCTTTTAGGTTCGAACTCCCCAATTTTTAGATTAAGCAGATTAATGAATACCTACAGCCAATCGGTCGATGTCTTTGCTGTTTCTTTACATGGTTTTCGTAAATTTCTGCTTGATAGTATCCCCACTTAAATAATAATTTCACGTAATCTTGTCGGTATCACTTAGGTTAATTTATTTATAACTTGATTAAGAACTATCTTAAATGCAAGTGGTGTTTACCTTAAATAGATTGTACAATTAGCACAATTATTTCAATACTACATTTAAGTTTAGACTAAGAACTATTGTAACAGTCACTGGTAGACCTAATAAAACAAAATAAAAATAAATAAAAAATAAAATACTCTTAGTACTAGAAATAAAGTCGTAAGATAAAATCTTAAAAAAGGCCGCATTTAGTAACGAAGTCCAACACTTCGCGTGGCCCAACACGCACTTGTAGTTGGTATAATTTTAGAGCCAAGCCTACTAGACTTTGTATTGGTCAGCAACATATTTGCAATCTCCCTGGTATTGCTGAAGTCCATAGACAATGGTAGCTACTTCTGGATTTTCTTTGAATAATTAATAGAATAATAGTCTTTTTTTAGAAAATACATTAATTAGTCTTATGGGTAAAAAGAAAGTATTAAAATTATTTTAGGCAATGAAAGCGATGAATTAATATAATAAACGTAATAAGATACTTTTGAATGCCTCAACAATATTAAATATCTTAATAGTTAGTAATCTTGCAGTTAGTTTACGTGGAATCATTTGAAACAATTTATATAAAATAAATCCCAATTTCAATATTGTATTTCATGTTTTTCATGAACTTTATTCATTATATTATATAGAATTAATTTATTTACAACAAATGTACACGGCAAGGTTCCCAGCAGGAAAAAAATAATTCAAAACAATTATAAATCAAATAAAATTCATAATATGAACATATTTCCATTTAAATTATTACTATGGACAACTTATAAACAATGGCAACGTCGCGTCCTATTCTGTTATTTTGAATTTCAGTCCTGTGGTTAGGAAACCAATTATTGTTGGAAACACTAGAGGCACCCTTTAGTTATACTGTCACTTTGGTTTCCGTTGACTAGTCTGATTTGGAAACACTTCGTATAATTACTTTGTGAAGCGTCAAGTAAAACATGAGATATATACTTTGTTTTCGTAACAACGGGGTCTTGGGTACGGTAGGTATTAACCTAATGAGTTAGAATTTCTAAACAATTATGAAATGTTTGTTTATTCATCCAAATAGGCCTTCACAGGCATTTATGAATAGTCGGTCTCTAATGCTCGGTTCGGAAGGTTGCTTTTGCTGAGAAGAGCCGGCAACTGTCAATATCTGCGTGTTATGGCGGCAAAAATAGTAATCTATAGAATTTAATTATGACTGACTTAGTAAACAAACTTAAGCAGACCAGCCCCAATAAGCAGCACCTGTTCACAAGTATAACGCGTGTGGCAGCCACCGCCCTCCTCGCACATATTATAGGGAAATGAGCGACCCGCCATGTTAAGCCACATTGTTAAAGACGCCAAAAATGGGGAGCCATATGGTAAAATTCATCGATTTTTGTAGTTTAAGTTTAAACAATCATAATCATAATAACATTTATAAGTCAAAGTATATTAATTTACTCTTATCATATTTCAACAGTATAATTTTGAAGTTTTATTACTCATAAAAACTATCACAGACCCAAAATAGTACTTATAAATTGAGAGGATTAGAAATACGATCCGCCCGTCATATGATTAACAATAAGGTTAATCCCCGTGGTTTAAAAGTATGTCACCCATAAACTATAGCTATGCAAAAAATAAAAGATCCATTACTCAGTTGCTGAGCTAATGAAGAATAAAATATCTAACACACTTTCAAATTTATAATTATATTAAATATGAAGTGATTGTACTTATTATTAAAATAAAAGCAAACGCACGTATTTCATGACGTTTCCATCACAAATACTTGTAAAATAAATTCAGCATTTCTTTTTACTGTTTCTGATAAGGTAAGCGAGTTTATCAATATAATGAATTGAAAGCTCCTAAAGCTATCTGTTCCCGTATACAACAACAAATGGGATACATCTATGGAATGTTTCAGGAACATCTGACAGCCGAAAATCCATTTTACGATATCTGACAGGGGATAATTTGATATGACGCTGGCGAATCGGTGAAATAAACGCAGAAAAATAATAATATCTTGTGATGTAAGTAGGTTTTTATGTAATGTGTTTTTGGGAAATAAATGAACTAAAATAATGACGCAATATCTTTTTAATATTTTTATAATACAAGTGTCGAGCAACCCTCAACCTACTCGACTAAAGATCTTCTGGAAGGAGTGCAAAAATCGTATATAGCCGCGAACCATTCCCATGCATCTACCCGATTAAAAAGGACTAGGAGGAAATATTTTTTTTATTGACTTGCTACGGGTCTGGGAAATATTTGATTATTACTAAAGATAAACAATCCCAAGCAAAAGTTATCTCAAAACTGTCTCAAATTGTGTTGGGTAATACTAGTTATTTTTTTTACGTTTTATTCACAAAGCTATGTAGCCAAAATATATCTTAAACGAGCACTGAGGCACGTTTACCGGTGGAGCGTTCAAATGCTACTAGATTAAAAGACCACCCAAATGTTCGAGTGGGTAGACATTCGGTAAGGTCATTTTTTGTCGCTGATTGTGTATCTTTAGTTATTACATATCAAAGAAATTATATGACAAATAAATTAAATATAGACAACGAAAATATAAATAAACTAAAAAATAACACTATTGCCGTCTCTCGTGGCGCCCGCGGTGATACCATTCGGTCCTCTGTGGTGATACCAAGCGCGGGACAGATATCGGCCTGTCTACTACAAAATAGTTAGATCTGGTAATAATAACTATCATCTAATTATTTTATAACAATTTATAAATCTTATTCATGACGAAGTAAATTAAATAATTCAGTAAAACAGTGACAAATTGATTGAGAGACATAAAAATCTACTTTAGACTTTGATACTTTAGTAGACGAATCTATCCAGGTTTTAAATTGTTAAGAGACCCTTTAATGTGATAAATAGAAATGTGAAAAGAAAATGTCAAAGATAAAACTTCTTTCGATTACTGTCAGCCAATATTAATGCTTTAAAGCAATTTGAGATTGAATGGGATGAAATGGAATGGATTATCCACAATTTGTGATGTATATTTCTATCGTCTGCTACATTTCACTGGTAATATATTAACACATGGATAAACGCATATTTCGTAGCTATTAATGGAATGGATCTTTTATTTAGGTTAAGACTGGAATATTAATATTATTTACTATTAATTTCTTGTTAATTTTGTTGGAAAATTACCTATACGGAATTATCAACAAAAAATTGGAGAAGTGTTTTTTACCTTGCTAAATTTTCTGGATCTTCTCAGTAAAAAAACGATAGAATTAACAGATATTATAAAAGTCATTGCTATTTTACTTTTTGAATGTACCTATTACCCTAAAAAAAAATGTTATTATACTTGTTGAAACTAAATAAACAATAAAATTACAGGTTTAGAAATTCAACTTGTTAAGTTAATAAAAATCTTTTTTCTTCTAACAATTCTTGATCTTCATGCAAACTACGTCAACCTATCCACGGAGTTCTATCTTGCTGAAACTATTAAATACAACGTCTAGTTTTCTGGAGTACCTTATTCTGTATAGGGCATTTATAGCTTTGAACTCAATACTTAATCATGCATAAAATTTTACAATACTTTAAAATATAAATCTCTGACGTTTTTTAGTAGCCAGCAAAACTGAAATGAGACCGGTCTGCTGCGTACCAAGGAAACTAAATTCTGACTGAATGGACCCAATTAACTTACTGTTACCTCGCATAACGTAGGACAGTTGCTACAACTTTATAAAACACAATCCTCTATAGCTAGATTTATAGATCGTCGTACTAGGAAATTCCTCGATATTATTGACGATTAATATTTGAGGAGTGACTTTTCAAAAGGGCTTCAATCTGTACAAACAGATTTTTCCCTAATAAAAAAAATTAATACTCAAAATAATTTGTAAGTAATTTCAATAAAGTAGCGTATTTCGGATTAGTTCCAGCCAACTAATCCGAAATACGCTACTTTATTGCGTAAATCACTTTTTATGTCAATTTTTATTAGAGAATTAAGTGTTTTAGCAGCGAGCACTTATTATATCCAATTCGGATATAAATAAGAACAGATTGGCGTCTAAAAAACGGACACCTTAAGAAAGCCGAAAAGTCACTCCTCATTTATATTATCATAAATCAAATCAAAATGTTTTATTCAATTTTGGGACACTTAAAGAACACTTATTGAACGTCATCTTATTGCTATTTTTAATGCTATTGTTACCACCATTTCCAAAGAAAGACCTTTTAGATATTTTGGAGAATCCAGTATTTCTAACAAAACATAAACTATAAAACATGATCACAGTTTGAAACATGCTCAAAATAAACAACCTCAAGTAAGCAACGATAATCTTTGATATTAAGCGCAAAAGTACCGAATAGGGGTGTGATATAGACGTCTTCCCGGGCATGCATTACCCCATAATCCGGGGATGAGTTCAAGTGTGACAGTGAATATTAAACGGGCTTGCGTTGGGTCACACTGGATTAGATGATCCCGAAACTTTGGCAAGAGTGACCAAGTTTAATTATAGTTTAATCACGATTCACGATAGTTTGGGCGGCCATCTTTTTTGTAATCGATCATTTGGATGGTTTAATTTTTATTTTGTGCTTGTTTAATTTGTTAGAACTAAAATTATCGAGTAAGTATTTAAATAATAAGATATTATTTTTGTATTGATAAAATGAATTAATCATCCATCAACGATCATTTTCGTATGAACAACTGTTGAAAAATTATGTTTTACAAAAATTACGCTTTGGTTTACATTGCGTTAAGTAAATATTAGATTTGTTGTATGTTTGTTTGCAATAGATACAATACTTTCACCTATAGAAAGCTACATGTAGGAGCATGTGTTATTTTTTTTTTAACTCCCTCGGAAAAGCGGGTGAAACCGCGGGGCGGAAAGTAAGTACTGATGCATATTATAGAATCAGCAAATACAATTTATAATAATAAAAAATAAAATTGACACTAGGTATTCAAGCAGAATAATCAAACTACTTAATTTACTCGAAATGTAAAAGTGCTTCTACTCTGAAGAAGAAAGTTTGTAGGTAGTAATTTCCTGAAGGAAAACTCGCTTCCTGAAACTTATTTCAGTGCTATTGTCGCGAACAATAGCACGGTTGATTCACGCCAGGCATTCGTTTGATGTAATGTCGCTGGAAGACTGGAAAAAGACTTTACCCCTAAGTGCGGGAAGTGGTTAGAAACCTTGGTTATGTAATAAATAAGTATTTATTAGTGATTTTATTGTAGAAATGTATATTGTGTTAGCTTAAGAACTAGATTTTGCTATTGTAACTTATGTAATAAGTCAATGATTATAAAAGTAAAAAAGCGTAGATAGGTTATTAGTACTACGCGAGCGGTAGGTTAAATCGTAGCTAATTAGACCACTTTGACCGGTGTCGCATCGCCGGCATCAACGGATGCACTTACACGTACAGAGTGCAATTAAAAGTAAAAGTGACAACAGAACAACCAAATATACCGTGGTGTCTTATGACATATCGCAATGTAGTGTGATATTGTATTAAGTTATTTATGTGAGTGCCATTTTAAGGCCATTTTTTTTGAGCATACAATTTATTCTCTACAACAAATGTACAAAATATACAAACAAATGTACAACTATAATATATATAAAAAAAAAACTTCTTCGAGGCTGCCGCTGCTGCCGATCGGTAAGGTTCCCAGAAGGCTGGCAGCGTTTCCTCTTTGGATGGCCAAGCTGATGCGTTGGCGGAAAAAGCTCCCCGCCCGCCGGTCACCCGAGGCCTCGATTAATTTTTTACATAAAATATTTGCGAAACGACGAGCTTCAGACCCCCACGGACCCATGGTCTCAACCGCAAAAGGCATAAATTGATAATTTATGCCTTTTAGGCCATTTTTGAATATCGTATGTTGAGTAGGTATGTTACCTGCATCTTTTTACTTATAATATCATTGTAATAAGGTCCGATCCTTCTCTCAGGTTCCAGGGTAGCTATTTATTGAATAAATGAAATCAAATCAATGTTGATAACAACTATTTTAAATGTTAAAGTTCACATCCAAAGTTGTTTGTTACTTTTTCACACAAAATCTATTAAACGGATTTTGATGAAACTTAAGCGAGGGGGACAGTTAGTATTAAAATAATAGTTATCATTATGTTTTAAATAATAAAGAATCAAATTGAATTACCTATATACATAATTGACATAACAGAAAGCCAACTGACTGGCTAAAATTTAAGCTCATTAATGGAATTGTACTGCAGATTTCGGACCCTGAAAGCCTTGTTAATGAAAGCAATAATGGTCACACAGACTGATAATGGCGTCACCACAACACTCATTACGTAGCTTTAGTACGCCTGAGTCAGATTTTGAATACCATTACAGTGCATGAAAACTGAAAACGGCTGATGTTTAAAAAACTATATGTTATGTTATGTTATCATGATAAAATCGGTTTTCATTATAAATATATGGAGGTGTTAGGTTACTCCATTGAAAAGGGACGATCTTCTGCCAGTCATCGTGCCTGACGACCTCGTGGAATTTTGGGTTCAATTTTTTTATTTTTTTTATATCACTATGCGGCAAACAATCTTACGGCCCACCTGATGGTAATTGTTATCAATGTCTTTGAAAATTTCGTACCACGTTGTGTGGGTCGGTGTATTCTAAGTTGAAAAAAGATGCTGTTCTTTTTTTTTTTGTTTACATAAAGAACAATATTGTGAATATTTTTATGTAAATGATTTTGATCTTTTCAAGTATTATGGAAAAGCGGCTCAGACAAGTGTGCGTACTGTGTACCTTTAAGGAGATCGCACACTTATCCGCGCGAAACGAAACGAAGACCTTCCGAATAGGGTATTTGACTACAATGAAAATATTGGTTTAATAATCAAAGGAAAATATAGATAAAACTGTTGTTAGCAGTAAACATTTTTCTAAACCAATTTAGCCATCTTAATATTTGAAAATATGTATGATGTTTATAAGAAATCATAAATAAAATTATTAAATTTTCATGTTTGACCTCATGATTGAAAACGCTCGGCACTGACCGATTCTGGAGTGTGACGTCACCTGGTTGTAAACAATAAAGTTAGGAAAGATCTAGCGTATTACGTTACGATATTTTGACAGCTAAAAGTTTGTTTACGAGCAGGTGACGTCATGATATCACGTGATCATTATGACGTAAAAATGAAAATAAATAAATTCACAAAGAATTAAGCAAATTGCAAATGTATTATGCTATAGTGAACAATTTAATGCACTTTTCTAATACCCTATTCTTCCGTCAATTCGTTCGATTCGGAGCAGATAACTGCGGGGTTTCATGGGATTTCATACAAGTAATTCTTAAATGCGGTGTTTTCTGCTCCTTCGGCTCTCATAAGTGTGCTTTTACCTTAAGCGTTCGTATTTCAATTAACACGAAGCGTTTGGTGCAGACACTGATGCGAATGATCTCGACTACGTCAATTTTAATGGAGATGCTACCGTGTTTATTTTAGTGTGCGTGCAGAACTGGATGAATTTTCACTCTGAACCAAATTCGAATTTTGTTTTTCATAATTACTAGCTGGAAATAATGGAGGACGTTTTCAAAATTACCGAAGTACATAATTAATATTACCAGTGTTGCAATATGGAAAATATTTTTGGTGTATTATTGATATTATTCATGTTGTTTAATAAATATTAAATACATGCTCATTAGTGAATACAAATATTCATTACAAAAGTTCTCTATTATAATTTTAACGCCATTGTTATAAAGGTTTAAAATCAATTGAATACTACATTTATGATTGTAGTATCAAACCATAATTTTGGAATTAATCTATTTATATTATGTATGAAAAATGTCCCAGGGTATTTACGCGTGGGACGGTGCGTCCGTCGCCTCGCTGTGTCTGCAGCATGACGACCACCGGGGTAAGTTTGTTTGTTTGAAGCAAAAACTAGATAAAATATTCAAAGGTCATGATCATTTGGTTCAATATCGTTGTCATCTGCAAATTGTGTGGCAGCAACACTGCAGTAATAGTTAACAAGTGCAGCGTCCCAGTACCTTACACCGTACAATAACTTAGGAAGCAACTCAAGCGCTCGACAGCCTCTGTTTTGTATGATTAATGACGCGATCGTTAGCTGGCGAGACTGCAAATGGCAACAGAGTGGCGTCTTTATTTTGTGCTAAATGCGTTCATCTTTTCTTCTACATTTTACTCAAATCTGGGTGACATCATTGAATAAGGGGAGTACTATACTGTGCCAGTTTCTATTCAGCTCTTTTTACGCTGATGTAGTCAATTTGTCATATTGTAAAGCGTTTAAGTTGATGGGATGAGTCAACTAAAATTTATGCGGGGCTCAAATTTTTATCAGAGCTATCAGAAGTTTTAGCTGACTCATTCTACTTTGAATATTTATTAGAGTTCTTAAAATAGATAATACATAAATACCTCGCAATAAACAGAATTTAGTATCATCAATAAGTATCCTTTCAGCTTGGCTTTAGTCAAGTTTTAATATTCATTATTCTTTTGACTTAACAATTCCATTTTTATGTTCTCTAAATCTAAAATTAATTTGCTCCAAATAGCCTCTATTTTGATATGAATTATTAATTTTCAAAGTATTAGTTCTTTTATGAAAATTTTAAGCTCCGTTAAAAAGTTATACAGGGTTGTAAAATCCTTGCGTGTGAGTGATGCAGACAAGAGACTCTCGTTACTTGTACACATTACTTGTACAGATACACAATACTTATGTTAATAATTTAATCGTTAAATCAAAAAGACACGACCAAGTGAATATAGGTAGGTATACAATCCCACTTATATCTAACTAATATTATAAATGTGAAACTTTGGATGGATGGATGTTTGTTACTCAATCGCGCCAGAACGGCTGAACTGATCTGGATGAAACTTGGCATACAACTAGATCATAATCTAGAATAAATCATGGAATACTTTTTATCCCGGGAAAAGATAAGATCTCACGGGAACGTGGGTGAAACCGCGGCGGACAGTTAGCAAATTATATCTAGGGACATTTTTCTTACATGACTATCCAGATTGCAAACTATAGGTACTATATGTAGATAATTACACTCAATGCTACATGAATGCTGAGGTGGATGTGTGGCGTTACGGAGAATGGACAAGATAAGGAACGAGAACCAGTAACTGAAAAGATGAAAGGAAATAAATTTGGCTTGCTATGGGCATGTCATGAGGAGGTATGAAAGGCATGTAACGAGAAGAGCATGACTGTGGATAGATATAGAGGTAGAGGAAGGTCGAAGAAGGTATGGATGGACTGTGTGGAGAATGATATGATATGAAAGCTCTATCACTAGTCATCTCAGTACTCACACTGAGATGACTAGAGATAGAGCGGAGTGGAAGAGGAAAACATGTTGTGCCGATCCCACCTAGCGTGGGATGAGGACATGAAGGAGAAGAAGACACTCAAACTCTGAACAAATAGACGTATTCATGCAAATAATAATCCTAACAATAAAACATACCTAAATGTAATTATTATCAAACATATACTCTAGGGTTTTTTCATTACTTTTCTGTTATACATTTCAACAATAACTCTATTTACAACAAATTTACAAAATATACAAACAAATGTACAACTATAATATACAAAACAACTTCTTCGAGGCTGCCGCTCCTGCATATCGGCAAGGTTCCCAGCAGGCTGGCAGCGTTTCCTCTTTGGATGGCCAAGCTGATGCGTTGGCGGAAAAAGCTCCCCGACCGCCTCGATTAATTTTTTATATAAAATACTTGTGAAACCACGAGCTTCAGACCCCCACGGACCATGGTCCATAGTCTGAACCGCAAAAGGCATAAATTGATTATTTGGACGTATTTTATATATATATATATTTATTTTTTATAATACAGGCGTATTTTTTAAATTTAGTTTTTTTCGCACCTTTCGCAGCCGCTCCCGCGGCTTTACAAGTCGCTGGTAAGTGACTACTCATAAGACTCTAGGTAGAGTATTTTCGTAGTCATTTTAGTTTTAGTTTTTAGTGTTCCGTAGAGTTGCCATCTATTTCAATAAACCATTAGTACTAACTTACAAAATGGGCCAAATAAAATTCGAAAATATTCACTAAGAGCATCTAAAAATTTGTGTGATGAAACTTAATTACAACAATAACATAATTTTAAGTAAATTCAAGTGATAGAAGCATTATGCTAAGAGAAAAGTCTCGGTGTCAGTTAATTTAACTGCACTTCCTATACAGGATTTCTTCCTGAATTTTACTTTCAATTAAAGAGTGCTAATGGAAAAACTGCGGAACCACACAATGGAGATCATTAGTGAGGTTCTTCTGAGGGAAGTTTTTGAACCGTGACCAAATTTATTTTTAATTTAATTATGAAAAAGTTTGAAAGTAGGTACGTCATTTTATTTAAATTATGAGAAATATTATTTTTAATTATCGAGACATTAAAATAAATGGTTCAACCGATTTAGCATATAATTTTATTATTTTTATTATAATATAATAGGTAGGTAGGTGACGTGACATCTTTAATGATATTTGTATCATAGTAAAGTGCTAGTATATAATATTACATAATTAATATTTTTATTCTGGATAAGCTTGTGTTTGACCACAATCTCACCATGGTAAGTGATGATGTAGCCTGAGGTGGTAAGCACACAAAGCCTAAATGGGAACTGGCACTCAAGTGCAGCTGGCGGAACACACCGACAGGAGCTTGGCGGCAGATTTTCAGCTTGAGAGTGGTAGCCAGCCATTCGGATACTACAAAGTACCCTACCACCGTGCAATGGTTTCCTCACGATGTTTTCCTTCACCGAAAGCTCAAGTTCATTGTAGGATTCGAACCCACAACCTTAGCCGCGGTATCTGACGTCACTATCATCGTACCTCATTTAAGTGAAAGAGTATTTTTGGTAGCTATTTTTAGTTATGTTAAAGTCTAATTTTGAAATGATTTATTAAGTGATGCGCAATATAAAATATAAACGTTTTCCGGTGTTAAATTAAAATGAAACAAAATAACAGAATGACAAAACAAAACAAACGAACTGTACAACTTTAGGGTTTGGCCTAATTACATCAATTAAGCTAGTGACGTTAAGCTTGAGGGAATCCAAAATACCGCAAGAGGAAATCCTGTGATTTATAAATGCAATCAATTTAACTAATTTACTTCAACAAGATTTACTTTTTCGGTGTACCTCGTTAACTTTAGTATTTGCCCACCTTAACCTCAATTTACTTTAACGATGCCCTTATAAAATAAATCTAAAGAGACTATTCTTTTTTTTTTCGTTGACTTGTTCTACGTGACAAATTTATGTGTGACGTTAAATAAATAAAAAAAAGCTAAGCTGAAATACTTATTACGGGCGGTTAAGTTCGAAAATCGATTGGCAATGTTATTTAAAGTCTGTATCGGTAGACATGTTGGTAATGAGTCTAATGAAGGTTTTTCAAAAGGGTAAAGTTTGCGTAGTAGCATTAAATTAAGACGAGACAAGTCCATTCAGTGAATTTCCTTTGAATATACTCGAACGTGGCCGTGGTACCCCTAACTAATTACGAACACAAAACATGGGCTCTAATTCAATCTTTTCGATAAAGATAAAAATTATCTTTTTTTTAAATTATATACACCGTCGAGAACAATCATCAGTAAATGATTTTAGTGCATTATAAATTCTTAGAAATTCAAAAATTTTAATAAAAGCTTCCGCTCCACGATGCCACCCACGTTCCGACAGTAATAATGTAGTTTTCCATGGGTAAAAGGCATTTCAAAATCTGTAAAGTATTTTGAATTTATTTATTACAAACAAATTAATTATGTATACAATAAATGTAATATTTTCTCTTATATAGATTGTGAAATTAATTTTCAGTTAAAATGCCGGTTTTTCTCCAACTCCACTCTCTTACAAAAGTCAATCGATGCCGCCACCTACATTACTTGATCATTAATTTTACATTATAAACTTAGTATTGAAAGTAGTTAAATTAAAATAAAGAATATTTCTAAATCATTCTTAGAACACATAACACGATATACCTACCTACTCATACAAATAGAAAATAAACCAAATAAACATACGTAGTTTTGATCAATCTTGGAGTTAATTAGAATAATGTCAATAGTTAATTAGTGGTAGAACAAATAGACCCTCGAAATGTATTCATTTTCCAAGATAACCGTATGAAGTTTCATAAATCAATATAACAATAATTATTCATTGTGCTATTTTAAGTGTTTGTGTTCGTGTGTGCTAGTTAGTTTGTCTTTGTAATTGTGGTAGAATTCTTCAGCGTATTCGCTGAAATAGGATAAACATGCAGAACTTTGTAGTCATCCATTTTGACTTTTTTGTTGTGCTCTAGAGATCACCTATTGCACAGTTGATCTCGATCTCATCATGATTTCTTTTGGAGCCTGTTGATGGCCATACATACGTGTTGCGATTTTCATGTCAGTGCGAGCCAGATGTGCGACATAATTTCCGAAGACAAAAAAATTGTAGCACAGTCGCTCCCACTATATTCTATCTATCTTATACCTTTAAACGAGCAATTCTTGGCTTTTACTTTGGCCAAAGATTAAGCATTGCCATTCAACGTGGCAATGCTGCCAGTCTTTTGGGAACGTTACCAGTCGACGGCGATGCGAAGGAATTCTTCGACGTACGACGGAAATAGAGCGGACTCGAAATCAGAAGACCCCGGATCGAGTCCACATGCATGATTTTTTTTCCCTTTTTCTTTCAAGTTCCTTTGTCTTTTGTGAGAAAAACTATTAAAATTTTACCAAAAAAAACGAGCAAAGCTCGGTCTACTATTTTTAATCCACATAAGAAGAAGAAGAAGATATGAAGTTACAAACTTCTAGATATCTGTCATGAGGAAACGCTGCCAGCCTTCTGGGAACCTTGCCGATCGGCAGCAGCGGCAGCCTCGAAGAAGTTTTTTATGTATTATAATTGTACATTTGCTTGTATATTTTGTACATTTGTTGTAAATAAAACCTGTATGTTAGATTCATGTTCATTAAAGTAAATATATTAGATTCTGTCATGATATCTAGAAGTTTGTGTTACTTCAAGATCCACTTCTAAGCTGTAAGTGTTACGAATGAGGACTACCTAGTTAATATACATTTATTATTATTACAATATTAAATAGAAATTTCGGTTTATATAAAAATATTCGCAAAATATACATTAATGTCATCCATGGAAAAAAGAAAAGAAAGGAAAATCAAATATTTCAACAATTTATTAATTACATTTATGGCAGTATTATTTTGTACTAGCTGGGTCTGGTGTAGGTGGGGTAATTAACCGAGGGCGTTGTATACGGCTTTCGATACGGATTCCGCCTTTTGGGGATGGGCAGCGATGTATGCAAGGCTGCGGGCGATAGCGTCAGGAATGGCAGGTGCGACGGGGAGGTGGCTTCCCTGTTTACAAAATGACTTGTTAAATAACAGTTCAAATGCAACTGAGTAAATCCTATAGATAGCGTGGACTCCTTATAAAAAGTCTTTTCCTATATTCTAAGTCTTAAAGTAAAATTTTGAGTTTGGTCCAGCATATATTCATGTCATTATTATATTAGAAGTAACCAATAGCAGGCAAAACAATAGAAGCCAACCCGGCTTCTATTGTTTAGTAGAAGCTGGAAGACCAATGTAATCACAAATATTATTATACTTATAGCAGTGAGTTTAATTTTGTTCTTTCTTCACTAGTGGCTTGGTCATTATTATCCGGCACCAATTCATCTAGTGATGTCAAAATCATTATTTAGTTCAGGGCCTAGGATGGAAGCTAGAAGCCCTAAGATGGAATTATGAAGGTCGCGCTTTGAAGTAGCTGATATAATATATAATCAAACCAGCTATTAACATAACTATCGAATAAAACAATTAATAATATGGACTAACCTGGGGCTGGTAACCGTTCTCGTTAGCGATGTAGCTCAGTTCAAAGGGGGCACCACCATCAGAGGAAGGGTAGCTGTAGGCACCCTTAATTTCCAGAGTTGGGTACTCCTGGAGTATCAAAAAAATATTTTATCTGTCTATCGTTGAATGGGGCAAGTTAGGAACGTAGAAAATTAGATTTTTTTCAATAGCACTAATATTGGAGGATGTAAAAAATTAATTGCATAACTCAAAATATTCTCAAATAACAGAATAATAATAATTATAAACCAGCCAAATAATCTTTTAAAAAATACAAAAGTGACGAAAAGTTTTTGACAAGGTTTTCAAACTTCTTCTTTTTATTAAAATAAGTTTACAAAATGAATAGAATGAATTTATAGCACATATTTAATGTTAATTTTATCCTTGACACGTCTTTAAAATGTTATGTCAGGTATGTCTAGACACAAAATTCAAGAAGTATTAATTTCTTAGTTAAACCATTCACCTTGCAAGGCTAGGTGATTGCAACAGTATGAAATGAAATATTTATTCATCCAAATAGGCCTTCACAGGCACTTATGAATAGTCAAACTCTAAATGCTCGGTTCGGGAATGCTTTTGCTGAGAAGAGCCGGCAATAAACTCAGCAATTACTCTTTTCAAAAACAACTTACACCTATTACATTTAATAATTATTTATCTGGTCTCACTGACAATATTTGCGTGTTATGGCGGCAAAAATAGTAATCTATAGAATTTAATTATGACTGACTTAATAAACAACAAACTCAAGCAGACCGAGTAAAAAGTGAGATAACTATAACTGAGGTTAGAAAATCTATTGTTGGGAATATGTTAAACTTATTATCGGAATTAGTATTGTATCCACTATTCGTATATGGCGAAAACCATATACGAATAGTGGATACAATACTAACAACCAGTTTACTTACACCGTTGAGGTTCTTGACGACACCTTCAGCCTGACTGTAAATTCCATTGGCGGTCTCGTAGGCGTACTGGAAATTACCTTCGGGGTTGATATTGTAACTGGATTTCACGATGGTTGCGGTATTAGCATTTAGTTGGGAAACGTCAGCGCTGGCGCAAGCCACGGCTACTGCGAAAGCTACTAGGAATTTCTGAAATAATAGTAGTTTTGGTTACTTTTGTGGACATAAATAACATCGGCAAAAACCTTAGACGAATAATCCAGTAGACGGAACCATACAACGTTGCCGCTCCGCCGGCCATCCGTAGACGCATTGTCTTGTTTCTTTGTTTTATATACGGATCTTCACGTTGAGTAAAAGAAAAAGCTATTGTCGGAATGGCAACCTCGCACTATCCGTGTGACTCGTGTCATTTTTTGACCTACAAGTGGGCCATAACATAGCAACACGGGTGTATAAAAAGTGAAAAATTGAGGAAATATTGGTGATAAGACTAGATTTTTTTGCACTATATTGAAATTATGCCGTGTTGTGCTGTGTTTTGTCCATCAAGAACAACAAAAGGAGGTGTAAAAGATCCGGAATTATCATTTCACACGTATGTATTTTTGGGCTATTATTATCTTAAGTATCGTAGATTTAAAGCCAAAATGCATTTCACATTAAGGATACACATCATTAACATCATTTTATTACCATGTGGTGATAATTTACTTAGATTTACAGCTTTAATTTATGTTTATTAGATGCATGGTTTTACGCCTTCCGAATAGTGATGTGCCTACAACGCTTTGTCGATATTTGTTAAATCTATATCCTTGCTTTAAGTTAAGTTAAACATTGACCGTTTGTTCCTCTTTCGCTGAATGGATTATGATGAAATTTTATAAGTAAACTAGTTTAGGAACTTTTTTTAAATATCAGTTTGACCACTATCTCATATGTTGGTGACGTCGTGATCGAAGCTGGTAGGTAGGGAGACATTTATAAATCACGTGAAAGGGAGGAATCTGAAAATATGTCACGTGACATTTTGCGATTAAAAATGTAAGATGCCTTTGTATATTAATATAAGGATTATTGTTAATAAAATATTTTGTTGTAGTTTTTCAAAAATTCCAGAAATCAGAAACCAGTGGATAAAAGCTGTAAGGCGCGAAAATTGGGAACCGACTCAATACTCCAGGCTCTGCTCAAAACATTTTGATAAATCCAGCTTTGTGACTGGATTGTCAATAAAGAAACTAAAAACAGATGCAGTTCCGATCATCTTTGAAGAATATCCGAAATATTATCAACCGAAATATATTTATCATAAATATTTTCCTGTATTTTCATTTTTAGGCTCACTGTTATGGATCGATATTTTTTTCATCGATATGTTCTGTAGGTACGATCACTTCCCTACTCACGCACACTAATGCAGATCTAGGAACTCACACTAACATAAAATGGACATGCTACCTAGGCATACCTTCCGTCTACTGGATTATTCGTCTAAGGCAAAAACATTCTGAACCCCGACAAAGTCGTTTTTATTTTGGAATTCAATTGTTTTTAAAGTAATTAGTAAAACTTTTTTGTACAAACTACTTGAAGAATCTTTTGGAGAATAAAATTATTGTACGAGTAGATAAAGTTTTGTATATCGTTGGATGAAGTGGTTCACATTGTTTCACCAAGACCGTCCAGTTTTACGAGCAATCCAATGATCCCACAAAATTATAAAATAAAACAAAAACATTTGTTAAAACCATAAAAATGTATCTACTTACCATTTTGGTTATTGGATATGTAACTGTCGTGACAATCTGATCGAAACAAATTATCGGCGCGTTTATATACTACATGCCTTGAATAAAGATGAGTTAGTTTTATTATTCTTTTTACTTCTGACTGAGATCCATATGAATTCTGCATTATTATTATATTAATCTTTGACATTTAGATTAGCTAGACTATATGTCAAAGATGCATATTTTATGCAGAATTCTTCCGCAGCTATAATTTTTTTTTATTCGAACCTTGCCGTACGAGTTTCATATAAATTACTAGTGACCCGCCCCGGTTTTGCTTGGATAGTAGAGCATATACGACCTACATTTTTATTTATTATCTGTATTGTTTACGTGGCACACGCCAGTAAAGCTCCCAGTCAGCATGATTTATTTTCTTGCACGAAGTTTTTAATTCACTCCTAAGATACTAATTTGAATGATATACCTACTGAAACGGCAACTTTGACGTAAATTAAATGCACAACGTATCGAACGTATTTAATTAGATAACGATTAATACTGTATTGTCTAAAATAGCTTTGTAAATAACCCATTATGTTTTAGTAATTTGTAAAAGACAAAAATGGTTATTGTGGGTTATCATTAGGAGATATAGGTTTATACTTACCATTGCAGGCTTTTCTGTTGACCCTTTTAAGATTTACTATTCCGTAGTATATTATTCTATCTCGTGAGGTTTAGCCAGCAGCGTTTTCAATGTAAGCGCCCAAAAATATAGTTTTTTACGATACCTTATTACAAATGTTTGAAATTCTCGGCTTATCTCTTCTATAATTATGAACATATTATGCATTCCGGAAGAAATTATCTAACTGATGGTGAAAACCGCATTAAAATCCGTTTAGTAGCTTTTGAGTTTAACGTGAACATACAGACAGACAGACGCGGCGGGGGACTGTCTTATAATATGTAAGGATTTCCGTACTAAACGATTATGTCATTCAGTAATAAAAATATATTGAAGTGTAGCTGTGACCACATATTATTATGTTTTATGATTTTTTTTATATGTTTGCGACTTATGACCTATTTGTTGAATATTAAAAATGATGTTTAGCATGAATAACATTAGGTTTAAAGAATAGGATACTTTGGAAAATAATTAGATCTTTTTGCGATGCGTTTAAAAGCGCAAAGTGGAATCTAGTAAAACATACCCACCAAAAAAAATCTAATTTCGCTAATTAAAGAAGTGAGATCTAATTGGACACCAAGTTCTTTGAAAGTTCTCTAAACCATAGCACCTTTCATATTTATCGTTCTTCGGTTGCTTCATAATATTATGTTTTTGTTCTTTGCTACTCAATAGTCGTGCGACTTGGCAAGTTTTTACTTACCAACATAAATCTTTGAGTTTAAGAAAAATAAAGACAACTTGAATTGAGTATTTAAATAAGTGTGGCGAAGCTACGGTATGTGATCAACTTCGTAGATACGAATGTGTTTTCTATTAGGTAGGTAAGATATTTTGTAATAATTTGAGTATTTAAAGTTGGTGTATGAAGTATAGTTACATTTGATTGCCCTATTGAGCGAAGTTGCTTTCGCCAAGAGAAAATTGGGAAGACCCATGTTGCGTTTCAAGGACTGCACAAAACGCGACATGGTTGCTTTTGAGATCAGCCCTAAGAAATGGGAAGATCTAGCTGGCGACTGAAACAAGTGGAAGAAGTCTCTGATCGAAGGATGCAAAACCCATGATAGGTACTGGTTTCAAAAATTAGGAAACAAACGTGAGAAGAGACACATGAGTACGAGGGTCGCTTCACCAACTCAGCCATCAAACGATCCTCAATTTAGTTGCTAAAAATGCGGACGCTACTGTCGTTCCCGTATTGGACTGTACAGTTATTCTGAAGCCTGCCACACGGACGATGTATGAAGTGCAGTCAACGGCACATCAAGGACTGTATGTACTTTACCATTTGATCTAGAACTTTGTTTATTAGATGCTAAGTTTATAGAGAAAGGCTAAGGGAAAACCAAAGATTGCCTAACGCAAATATAATTTCGTACTCATGATAAATTATTTTGTTCACAAGTGTGAGTTGTACGTGATTTTAGTTTTTATCAAATCTCAATATTGCTTCATTCTTCGGCTAAGAAGTGACAAATAAACGTTCCCTGTGGACTCCAAAACGGCTAGACCGATTTTGATGAAACTTTTTTGGGTTGTTCTGTGTGATTGTGGACGCGACGGTTCCTGGTGTGTTGCAATGCCATATATTTATCACACACGTTTCTCGCCTCAAATAGTTCTATACCTATTACAAAGATTTAAGTAAAGATATAAATGAAAAATTATTAACAATGTAAGACATCACAATCTTCTTCAGGGGACAAATTATAAACCTGAAAAACTGAGCAACGTCAACAAATTATGTCAAACTGTGTTATGGGAAAAACAATAGCGAAGATTCTTCATTAAATTTCTCATGAAACTCTGAAATCGATACGACTTTTGAATGCAAGACAGTACACAATAGCATTAACAATTGTTACAGAAACTTGAAAACAGACAGTGAATTGTTCAGTATACTCAAATACATTGATCAATTCGTACGTACATGTAAGAAATGTTCAAAATTCTGTTGAAAATCTTTTTCGTTATTGTATTGATGTGGTTTGTGTCTTTACTAACAATTGTAAGCGAATTTAAATTCAGCAATAAGAACATGCTCAGTGGAAAAGAACAGAGATACTTCTACCGAAAAGCTTTAAATAAACTTGAAAGGAAACAGAAAATTGGTGTGACATCAGACTTTGATGGTAAATCTGTATTTTAACTACTACAGCCTGTCTCCAGCATACTACAATATTACCTATATGCTGAAGTAGTCAAAAAATAAAAGGCCCGTTTTAACAGCACATAAACCAAAGTACCAAAAAGAGACGAACATAGTGCGACAAGAAGAGACACCCTCTTGTCAAAACGGGAGTATTAGATTATGAAGACTAAAGAATACATTACGTTTCTGGGTAAAAGTTGTCTATAAACTTGACGGGCCGGTTGGCTAACACTACCTATCACGCCGCAGGTCGTGGGTTCGATTTCCATCCAGGACAGACATTAGTGTGCGTGCGTGTCTGTTTGTCCTGAGTCTGGGTGTTATTATCTATTCATGTATGCATCAGTCATCTGGTTTCCATATTACAAGCGTGTGTGAAAAATTTCTCAGGATATTTATACTTACTTGGCCAAAAATACAAAAAATAATCTAACTGGTAGTTCTTGATATTATCGTGGCCAAACAAACAAACAAAATATTTATTTGTATTAAAAAAAACTGGGTAAAACTACACACTAGTTTACTTTCTATATTTTTGAGTCCGGTATGAGTTAACAGTCAAATAAAAAAATGGACTATTTTTTTCATTACTTTATGGAATAGTTATTGTGTAGAATAATTATGCTTCGTGATTTTTTATCCAGATCTTATATCCATTTAATTAGGTATCAGGAAACGGTCCCCATAAGTGAATTCCCCCTTCGCTGTCCACATATGGGACGATGAAGCAAAGCGTGGTGTCCGTATATAACTAAAAAGTGTTTTTTTCAGCTTGGCAGCATCTCCCAGAAGCAAACCTAAGCATATCAAGTAATGTTAAGAACTCAATTATTAGTAATGCTGATATTTCACCAGGTAAGTAAAGTAATGCTTATAATTTTTCTCCTCTGTTGATTTCTATTGATCCCAAATTAAAAACAGGCTGAGTGAGAGAGATATTTTATATGTTAGACGTTTGATAAGCGCCTTAATAAGGTGTACAACACATTAGCAATCCCCTGGTATTGCCAATGTCTATAGACGACGGTTGTCACTTACCATCAGGTGACCCGCGTGCCTCGTTGTCACTTGTGACATAAAAAAAAAAAAAAGCAGTCAGGCGGTTCACCTAATGGTAAGTGATTACCGTCACCTTTAGCAGGTTAATGTCTCTCGCCGGGAGGCAATATGTCGCCGAAAGTGGAACTGAGTGGGTAAAAATTATCGCAGGAAAAATATAGTATAGCAATCAATTAATTCCAGGTACACATGGAAGACCAGTTATTCTAGACAATAGTCTACAAAGGTACATAAAGCATATGATACAAAAAGGTTGGAAAGATCACGGTTTCAATCAGTTTGTAAGTGAACTGATACCGGTAAATCGGTCTTTAACAGACGCAAGAGAAGATTGGTAAGGTCAAAATACTAGAGCATATTTAATTACAGAGGTATATACATAGAATAGAGGGTGATAGGAGATATACAGGGCAATGTAAATACAGTGGTGGTGACGTTGAAATCTAAGGCATAGATGTTTTTTATACTACAAGTGACAACAATGCAGGCGGGTCATCTGATGTTTAGTGAATACCGTCGCCTATAGATATTATCATAACCAGGAGGATTGCCAATGTGTTGTACACCTAATTACAATTCCTTAAAAGCAACTGGCTCTCAAGTGCAACTGCCGGAACACACCAAAAGGTGCTTGACGACAGATTTTTTACTTGAGGGTGGTAGTTCTTCATTATATAGAAGGTGAGCAAAAATAATAGGTGAAATTATTTAAGAGACTCATCTTTATTTAAGGTGCAAGCAAAAAAATTATTCCAAGGACTTGCCAGAAGTATCCGTTGTTATTTGTTTTCACAATGAAGCGTGGTCTACGCTTTTGAGAACCGTAAACTCAGTACTAAGTAGATCACCAAACCATCTGCTGAAAGAAGTTATACTTATTGATGACTTGTCAACTATGGGTAAATATTTTATTTTGTTACTAGATTTCCGCCCCACGGTTTCGCCCGCGTTCCTGAAGGATCTTATATTTTCTCGGGATAAAAAGTGTCCAAAATTTTATTCCAGAATTGATTTACCTTTTTGCCAAGTTTTATAAAAATCTGATGGAACGTTTTGGAATGATTTAGCGACAAACATCCAAATACACAAAATTTTACATTTATTAAATTAGTAGGACCAATATGTATAATATTATTACTCATTTATAAATATACTAATCTAATAATTAAAATAAATGAAAAAAACGCGTATTATTCAATCACAACGTGATTAAAAATACGTAGTTCACTTTTTACATTACCAAAAATCCAATAAATCTGCTGTAAAATATTATAACAACAAAAATATTATCCTAAAAAAACATCTTTAATCTAGATAAATAATATCCTCAGATCATCTCAAGAATCCTCTAGATGAATACGTTCATTCCATTCCTAAACTGACTTTATTTCGAGCCAGTCGTCGGAAAGGATTGATCAGATCTCGAATATTGGGAATGAAGTACGTGACAACTCCTATCGTTGTATTTCTTGATAGTCATTGTGAATGTAATTATGGTAAGACAATGATTTTTAATTTTATTTATTACGAGTCCGAGAACAGCCTCCTTTCCAACCTTAAAAGTCCTCTACTATTTTACGATATGTAATGGTGGGTGTAGGATTCATTTGTACATATATTTGTAATCGCTCTCTAAGGGCTCGTTCACACGAGCAGCATGTTGCCGACTGCAGCCGCCGACTGCAGTCAACGGCTGCCGCCGACTGCAGTCAACGGCTGCCGCCGTCGTCGGCTGCAGTTGGCAACATGCTGCTCGTGTGTATGAGCTCTAAAACGTCTCATTTGGTTTATAAGGAATGCCAAGTAATCGCTAGTGAACTTAGCTTTTGTTTTAAAATTCGATTTCTCCGTGTTTTAACGCAAAAAGCAATATAATTTTGACTTAATCGCACTTACATCTATTTTAAACAAAGCTCTGTCACTATGATAGGTACTGAATTATGAAACCAAAACTAATTATCTTGTCAGATAAGAAGAAGAATTCTGATTCCTCGAAAAAATCAAAATCTATTTTAAATTTGATTATTATTTTAGGTTGGTTGGAACCTCTTGTCGAACGCATAGCCGAAAATTCAACCAGAGTTGTTAGTCCAATTATTGACCAGATTAATTTTTCCACGTTTGAATACATAGCGCAAGAAATAAACTATCTACAAATAGGTGGATTTAACTGGGATCTTAATTTCAAATGGAAACCTATCGCTAAAGATGTTTTACTCAAGAGAAATAATCCAGCTGCACCAATTGAAACACCGACTATATCAGGAGGATTATTTGCAATAGACACACAATATTTCAAGAAATTGGGATATTACGATGATGGCTACGATATTTGGGGTGCAGAAAACCTGGAGTTATCTTTCAAAACGTGGATGTGTGATGGGTCTTTGGAAATTGTTCCATGTTCTCATGTTGGACATCTTTTTAGAAAGGGGGTACCGTATAAGGGACCGAAAGGTTATTTGAGAAGGAATTACATGCGGTTGGCTGAGGTATATTAATGTTTTAAAATTTACTTAGAGAATAAACTGGAGAGATTAGTCAAGTGGGTTCCTATTAACTTTCTGTGAACCGTTTTACACGCCTGTTTCACAAGATCATTTCATCACAAAATTTAAGTCCTTCAGGGTGGCCAATGTGTTTGACAGAAGGTGTATATATCCATATGGACTTCCAATCCGTATTACTTACTAAGCTGGTGCTATGATTTCTACCATACTACGAGTATAAACTTAAAATTACACTCCTTCCAGGTTTGGCTTGATGACTATGCTAAATATTTCTACATGAGGATTGGTAACTATAATAATGGAACATTTGGAAATATTTCAAAAAGGAAAGAGCTTCGTAAGAAATTGAATTGTAAAAGTTTTCAATGGTATTTAAAAAATATTTACCCTGAATTAGAAATACCTGAAAATTACGAAGCTAACGGTAATGTAAGTTTTTTGTTTAAACCTCTAATCATACATACGGGCCGCTTGATGGTAAGCGGTTGCTTAAAACACTAAGAGTTCTCTCACGTGATGCTGGCCCAGAGAAAATCCCTTCACACCCTTCTTGAAGAACCCCTTACTCTACTCCTTAGAGAAAAACACGGCGGAGAGCTCATAAGCCAATTGGTTACTAATAACCAATTTGGTATCTATGGATGAGGATGAGGTCTTTTACCAGAAAATACTACAATCTTACTAATATTATAAGGAAGGTGACCTGGTATCCGCAACCGAATAAAGTGCAGTGCTACATTGCGAGCACAGTTCAATTCACATCGTCAACTACAGATGGCAGCTACTAAAGATACCGTAGCCTTAATCAGTATAGCCAATGTGGCCTGTGCGACTCCGGTTTTTTATAAAAATTGAGTTAGGTCACTTTCATTCTAAGGGTCCGTGTTATTATTTATTATACGTTGACGGTACCTACCTACACAGGTGTATTCATCTATATATATGTATAAAAGGATAAGTCCTGACTGATCTATCAACGCCCAGCCTAAACCCTTACACCTAGAAAGCTGATATTTTTCCCAGGTATTGT
Source organism: Ochropacha duplaris (assembly GCA_951361185.1). Taxonomy (NCBI): domain Eukaryota; kingdom Metazoa; phylum Arthropoda; class Insecta; order Lepidoptera; family Drepanidae; genus Ochropacha; species Ochropacha duplaris. The sequence continues at coordinate 4,013,990 of OX592703.1, forward strand.
TTTTAAAACTTGACCGAGGAATAAGAACGGATTTTTCGAAATTCAACCTTTAAGGGGGTGAAAAAGGGGTTGAAAGTTTGTATGAAAGTCGGTTATTTTTGAAGCTTGTTTTTAGACTATCAATTAAAAATAAAGAAACACGTGTTTTAGCGTTTTCTAAAATTCAACCCTTAAAGGGGTGAAAAAGGGGTTGAAATTTTGTAGTGAAGTCGCATCATTTTTGAAAAGTAGAATTCTTGACTGATCTATCAACGCCCAGCCTAAACCCTTAGACCTAGAAAGCTGTTTTTTTTTCACAGGTAGTGTTTTTAAAATGTAGACGAGGAATGTGAAAGGATTTTTTGAAATTCAATCTCTAAATGGGTAAAAAAAGGATACGCGGGTGAAACCGCGGGGCGGAAAGCTAGTCTGAAATATACAGCTACTAAATTGCATCTGTGCTACCGATGTGTTCTGGTAACACGTTCTAGGCAGTGTCAAAGATGAGCGGCGGGTCTATTACGTAAAAGGTAGCAGTAGCGACAGCAGTAGCAAAGTGACGACAGCCACCGCTACGCGATCAGTTGTAACATGTCACTAGAAACCGTATTACAAAAGCCTGTCGCACGCCTATAGCAGAATGCACATTGCCCATGGACACTAGCGCTACTAGCGATAGGGTAGCAATAAATGGAAATAAATAATTTCTCGATTGCTGTTTGCGTTGCTGTTGCTGTTAGCCTATGTTACCTATGTTACTCATTGTAATTGTATGTTACAATAGTGACGTTTGACAGCAGCGATCGCGAAATTTACGCCTGTTGCCAACCTGTCGCGAGATACATAATTCTGCGGGATTGCTCATAGCCAAAGGCGATGGTTACATAATATTATGTTGTCTTGAAACTTACTACTATATAAAAACAATATGTATCATTATTAGATCTACAGTGTCGTTTACAACATGAAAATGTGTCTGGATGGGTCTTTTAATCCTGGTAATATACAACAAAGTTTGACAGCATTGCCTTGCCATTTCCAAGGTGGGAACCAGGTAAATGTGTTTCAGGTACATATTAAATACTTTAAGGCGATGATAGCTCAGTGGTAGTGACGTCGGATACCGCGGTGAAGGTCGTAGGTTCGAATCCTACAGCTTGAGCTTTCGGTGAAGGAAAACATCGTGACGAAACCATAGCACGGTGGTAGGGTACTTTCTAGTACTCGACTGGCTGGCTACCACCCTCAAGTTGAAAATCTGTCGCTAAGCAGAGCCTTTTGGTGTGTTCTGGCAGTTGCACTTGAGAGCCAGTTGCCTTTAAGGCATTTTAATAAGGTGTACAGCACATTGGCAATCCCCTTGGTATTCCTAATTTTTTTTTTTATGTCACAAGTGACACCGAGGCAGGCGGGTCACCTGATGGTGGCAATACCAGGGGATTGCTAATGTCTATAGGCGACTTACCATCAGGTGACCCGTCAGCTTCGTTGTCACTTGCAGTATAACTTACCAGCTTTATGCTGAGCTGGGACCGTTTTGTGGCAAAATTATGTCTATTTTATATAAGTTTGTACACTTATTGTTTTTTGCCATAAATAAATTTATTTTCTTTCTTTCTTTCTTTCTATAAAAAAAATTATGTACTTACGTATTATTAATATTTGAAATGCAAAAGTATTTTTGTTGGTTTGTGTTCACGCTGCAACGGATCGATGATTTTTTGAATAAGACAGTTTATGGGCCGGTGTAAAACTGATATATTAGGCAATTGTTATACCAGGGATACGAGTAAATTCGCAGGGAGGAAGCTAGTTTTAAATAATAAACTACAACAGTATCGCCAGCCAGACGGGTACCTAACAAAATGACCTACCACCGTGATATGGTTTCCTCACGATGTTTTCTTTCGCTGAAAGTTTATGCTCATAGTAGGGAGGATTCGCACCCACGACCTTCGCCGCGGTATCCGACGTCACTACCACCACACTAGCAGGTATTTAAGCTGTAAAGCTATTTTCGTGGTAAAATTGTTATCATTAATTTTCAGTTCTGGATATTTACAAAAGAGGGCGAAATAAAGAGAGATGACATGTGTTTAGATTACCTATTTAATAGTGTAATCATATTTATATGTCAAGGTCATATTGGCTCACAAACTTGGCTGTACGATCCAGACGTAAGTTGAATATAAATTCTATCCGCTTTTTTAGCATTCATTTTCAAACTCATGAAAAATTAAAGCTATTTATTTAATTTATGTTTTCTTTACCAGAAGGCTGGCGAATACCTTGGCCAAAGAAAAAGCATTGCCATACAGCGTGGCAATGCCGCCAGTATTCTGGGCACGCTACCAACTGGCAGCGTGCATCTTATCTTTTCCCAGGATGAAAAGTATCCTATGTTTTATTTCACGATGTGATCTACCTGTGTGGCAAGTTTGATTAAAATCCGTACAGCCGTTTTTGCGTGATTGAGCAACAAACATCGAAATATTATACAAGCTTTCTCATTTATAATATTAGTGGGTTTTTTATGGATGTTTCGCGATTGACCATGGCACGTTAATCCCATACTCAAGCACATACGAAGATAAGTGCTTGCTTTGGTGCCTAGTTTGGCCTCATACAGCTTTAAATCATTTAATAAATTATTATTTTCATATTTTTTAGGGTTCCGTAAAAACGGGACCCTATTACTAAGACTTCGCTGTCTGTCCGTCTGTCCGTCTGTCTGTTACCAGGCTGTATTTCAAGAACCGCGATAGCTAGACAGTTTTTTTTTTTTTATATTTTTTTTTTTTATACCACTAGGTGGCAAACAAGCTTACGGCCCACCTGATGGTAAGTGGTTACCGTAGCCTATGGACGCTTGCAACACCAGTGGCGTCACGAGCGCGTTGCCGACCTTGCATAAACCTTCTTACTCCTCTTTTGAAGAACCCCATGCTGTAGTCTCTTCTCTAGACAGTTGAAAATTTCACAAATTATGTATTTCTGTTGCCGCTTGTTGTTATAACAAATACTAAAAACAAAATAAAATAAATATTTAAGGGGGGCTCCCATACAACAAACGTGTTGTTTTTGCCGTTTTTACGGAACCCTTCGTGCACGAGTCCGACTGGCACTTGGCCTGTTTTTTTTTATTTAAAGACATCCAGTTACATTTTCATTGTTCCGAAATTGAGCCATAAGATTATATTACAATGTTATTTCGAGTTGCCTTTGTTCATAATTTATACCTGTTTTGTGAATTTATATTATCTTTATATTTTCAGACAAAAAATATAAAACATATGCGTACTCAAAGATGTTTACAACTTATGTTTTCACCGCGTGGGTTAAGATTAATTTTAATGAATTGTTCGAAGTCCCTTCCTACCCAGCAATGGATAATGCAGAATTATTTGGTTGATCGGTCAACGCCTGAACCACAAATGTATCAGTCATAGTAAAATAGCAAGACTGTTACCATTTACGATAAAAGTAAGTGGATGATGTGAATATTGATATTATATTAGTGTCATACCTCCTTTTCAGCATACATAATTATTGGTATGAAAATAAAGGTGAAAAATAAAATAAACTATAATATGCGATGTTAATTGTGATATAAAAGGATATTGGTATAAATTGGCAATGAAGCTGTAGCGACATCTATAGATAGAAATAGATATAGTTCTCACGACTCCTAGATAGATGGCGCTCCAATAACCTACATCGCGCTTACGAAGTTTTCCATGCGGTCTGCATATATACAAGATTCCAACATCAACAGTTGGACCGCGGTCCCCAGGCACGATGACCTAGCCTGGCGGAAAATCTTCCCTATTCAATGGAGGAGTCTAACACCTCGCTCCCCCATAAAGCTAATATTATTGACCACGATTTAAAGAACCGTTATTTTTATTGGGTTACTTATCATTGGTAAATTGATATGTATGAAATCCTGACCCCAAAAAGCCTTTTAAGGAAATAAGGGGAAATAAAGCTAATGATAAGACGCTAACAGAGTCTTATTTTGATGAAATTGCTGTTTTCACGATCTTTTTATTATATTTAAGATGATTTTATGTGTTATTACGTCTGAGACGAGATGTGTATATATTTTATCCCTAAGTTACCTATCACGCAATTTTTTTTTGTATATTTTGTAGTACCATTGAAATCTCATAGTTGTATTCTCATGGAAATATAATGTATTCTTATAAAAATTATGCTGCATGAGATGGTATAATATTATTGAAGTTTATCATAAAATAAATATATGTACATATTGGTATCGTATCTAGGAATTCCACACGCCGTTAAAAATGTCTATTTCATAGAAAGGCCGTAATTAGAATGTCCATTTGTTATCAAGACCAAACATTATGTTTTATTATTTAAAATACACGTGTGTCATAATAACAACACGGTTGAAAAAAATCTTCATTTATTTCTCCACAAAAATATAAAATTGACCTCTACGTAGGTACTTGTATTTCGAAACTTCCTTATTTTTGTTTGTCGACTTCGTTCAATTTAGAAAGTCCTCTTACATAGCAATACCTTTTGTTATTTACTTCCCCAACAAGCCGTGGGTCCTTTCTAATAAAGATCAGGACTTAAGCACTTGTTTCAAGAGTCGTAACCTTATGTATTTTACCAGGAAGTTACATCCCGTTTAACATAATTTTATTTTTAAAAAATGTTTATATATTAAATGACCTCGACTTAGTTTTATTATTTTTGTAACTAAAATCATGTTGTTTTTATCATGGCTAACTACAGATACAATATACTTGCTATGAAATCAATGGGTGTGTTTTATTATCCTTAAGAAAAATGCTTTGGATTCCACGTAAAAGACCTATGATTATTACGATACGCTACTAATTGCCTACACTCTCAGTATCGCTATGAAGGTGATTTTAATTCGATTACAATATCAATTGTATTGATATTTTTATGCTCAGGTACTATTAAGTACACAAGTTGCAATAAAATTATAAATAAAAATAATTAAACCGAAAAAGTACCTAAGAATAAACCACACAAATGTACCTAATACAAAAAAAAGGTTTGTCCATAGAAATATTAAAAGATTGCTACATACTCGTATATACTTAGACACTATGACATCTACCGGGTATTTAAGAATGGACGTATAATATATAAATCTAAATAAAAAAGTCGTTGTCAGTAGGCAACGTGTCCAGAATGCTGGCGGCATTGATACGTTGGATGGATTCTTTGGGTGAGGTATAATTATACTAAAAAGTTGCATACTATATTATCATTATGAGACTGTATTAAAATGCGTTACAAATATATGCATAAATTTATTCATGAACGAACAGTGAAATTTTAAGCATGTATATTCTCCGAGCTTGCGCATATTATCCCCTGACCACAGAAAAAGGGACAGCCCCGTTTGACTACGTTGACATTATTGCGGTTTCAAGGAAAAAGCAACCAAACAAAGAGGGTTTAATCTAAATGACAAATGTTAAAATTGTATTATAATTCTAAAATTACACCTGAGAATAATTTTGAGAATGACCAAAGAATTTTGAGTTATTCAGGTAGTGTGCCTACTTAAAATTTAAGGTTGGTAATGTTAAAAATCTGACGTCCTTTGACACAATGCCGATTCAGCACAGGCAAAGTTACATCGAAATATTTAATTTTATTTTATTTTCAATTTCCTCAAAATTATGAGCAGGTAGATTACGCAAATAGAATGACTATTATTGCCTTATTTTTTGTCGAATCCAATTTGTTTCGCCAAATTCATAAATTAAACATTATCATCTCATAAACAAACACAAATTAATTTAACTCAACGTCATAAAAGCAGTTTGTTTTAATGATAAATACGGCAATTACGCACCTACCCTTATTCGCGTTTAAAGGTGTGTACCCAATTTATTTACATTTATAAAAAATATGGAACAATAAAGTTATAAATACATATTACGATTTGTATACTATAATGATGTGTCAAAATCTTTGCTTGCTATGAAATTGTACTTTATTTGACTAGCCAAGAAAGAAATCATAGACAAAAATCATTATTACAGCAGTCAACTATGGTCATAAGTTTCACAAATCGAACAGTCGAGATTTAATAGCACTAAAACTATAAAATAGTTAAGTATAATGTGTTTCAAAGTAAGTTATACAGATTTACCCTGTACGCGGTCAGGACCCCAGATTAAATGACTAAGCAGGGATGGGGAGAAAACCCCCTTTAAAATATCTATAAGACTGCAAAAAGGATTATACGGTTAACTAAACGTTAACCGCATTTTTGTGATGATATTAAAATTATCTTTTTAACATAACAGCTGGAACTTAAATATTGATGATGGAATTTTCAACTTAACCCTTACAAAGTGCTTCGTAACTTAGCCTGCATAACTGGAAACTTGGAAAGTCGTCTTATTATAAGCTGATAAAGTTGATAATAATATTCCAGGTACGTTTGCTATACAATCAAACATTTAAAAAAAATCAGAACTGAAATATTTTTGAAGCGACTGAAAAAAAAGGAAATGTACGGTCGGGGACCCCCGTCAGGAACGAAGTCCCTTGCTTTTATTTGTTCAACTCAAAATTTTTATTCAACCTTTCTCTCATTCTCTCTCTAATTTTTATATTTAATTTAATTTTTTATGGTAATAAATGTATCAGAGAGAAAAACAGGGAAAGGTCGCCTGTAGGGGGGCGTAACGCTTTTCTCTTACGTGACGATTTCTGCCAGTACTACAGTTTCTACTGTATGCCGCGTTCAAAAACTTCGTTCCAAAAATATATTCACCATAATATTGACCAAGAACAAGTTTTTTACGTAGGATTTTGTAAAGAACTTTAGCTCATTGCATCTTCTTGAAAAGAACTCTTTTGCAGTTGGTATTTCGCCATCTATTTGAAAGAACGAATTCCTTTACACAGGTTGGTTAATCTAACAAATGGTGCCTTTTTCATCTCAATGAAAGACTACCGGACTAAATACAACGGAGTTTTCCATTTAATGAAAACCAAGCCGATAGCTAGCCAGGTATCCGATAACCACAAAGTGAATGAGAAAAATAGGTAACATGGTTTGATACTGGTAAATACACAATAAAGTTTATGCAATGATATTATTATTAAAAAGGTGTTGTCACTGATAGGTTATAAATGCTTCGTAAGCTGGAGGCTAAAAAGTTGCTAACTAGCCTACTTTAGCCTGTCGCATCGTGTGTTATGAGATATCGTAATGCGATGTGGATGTTGCAATATTAAGTTATTAGTGTCATTAGATTGTCATTTCTGAACCATTGTTTGAGTTCTAATGTTGTGTAATAGTATGCAATCTATCTACACAATTTTTCTTTTTAATATAATTGAGTTTACATAAATGAATTGTGATATCAGTAGGTAATCCATGTTGTGGTCGATTGTTATTAGTGAGTATTTAAATTGTAGGACTGTAATCTGAGTATGTAATTGGTAAGTACTACACAAAGCTTGCCTGAATAAATATTTTCACGTGAATCCCTACTTCAGAGAGAATGTAAAGCTGTTAGTTCAGGCTTTCACTGCCTTTAAGTGGTATTTTTAGAGGCCTTTCTGTAATGATGAGTGGAATAATGTCACTGAATTTGGATACTCCAGATATGATTCCTATAAGTGGCTTATAGACAAACGATTTTAAAAACGTGTTAAATCTTCAGATATATTTTTTATTCATTCTACAAAATAAAGAGTATTTTGTAGAAAAGCAATCAATCTGCCACCGAATCTATAAAGATGTGTCCAGTTTCCGTTCTACTTCCCAGGTCTTACCGAACTGATTTGCATAATGGCCCGCATAGAAGATAGATAGCGTATTCCACCATCCCGCAACATATTGAAGGGATGAAGAAAAATTGCTTCGACATCGCACCCTGAAAACTGGGACCTTTAATTTACATCAGTGTATCACGGCAGCTCTTATTACGAGCACTTAAGAGCTAAATTTGTTTGCGATAGAGGGTTTAACTGAAGAGTTCCGAGCGTGAATTGGATGAGGGTTAACAAATATGTTAAGAGCACACGGAATTTATGATCGTGCTAGCATTTTTCACCTTCTACGTTTCGGGTTATTGGTTTTGCCCTTTCAGCCACCTGTACAGTACGTTGTTTTGTTAATTGAGCTGTTGGCTGACAAGACGTATTATTCTCATTTATTACGAATACTTTTAATTTGTATTCTAGTGGAGGATCTTTTCTATTTCAATAGGTATTTCATGAGCTGTCAAACGGTTCATCCAATGTTAAAATGTCTCCGTCGCTTTTGGATATTAGCAATATCAGGATTGTCAATCTGTGAGACCACAAGCTATCTTAATCTATATTGAATATTAATGTATTAATTAAGAGGGTAGTAAGTAAACCGTTGATAAAGACAAAATTTATGCAGAAAGGGTAAAGTTCGGTTGACATACTTAATAACAGCATTGTATAAATCCGAATTAGTATTCGTGGCATATTAACATTGTTTTATATTGTCAGTAAATTGCATTAATTTATATCCCTCTATTTTGATCTTCTCTTATTAAATTCACTATCATCCAAAACCAGTGATATGTTCATTTACGTGTCATGAGTTTTCCGACCTCATCCCATTGCTCTAATCTCACCAATTACTTTGTAATTAACCTGCAACTAAAGACCATCATTATATAAAACGGAGCGTCTTGTAAAATTGAACTTAACTATTATTCTACTTTACTCCTTTGTATTTCAATAATTTCCGAAGTGATTTCAAGTTTGTATTTTGGAACGAAGTTCCTTATCGCGCGTTGTGAAAGGGGGCTAGACAGAAAAAAATCTTACGAAAAAATTGTGACGACACTTTTAGTGTCAAAAGTGCGTTGACCTGTCTCTCTCTCTCTCTCTCTCTCTCTCTCTTATAGAAAGCAAGCCAGATATTTTCATTTCTGTTTATATATATATATATATAAATATATATAAATAGAAATGTTTTTTATATATATATATATACTCTCTCGACTTATATAACTTATATAACTTCGTTCCATCCGGGTGTCCCTTGACACCTCTCAAGTTTTTTTTTATTATCAATTGATTGAAATAATCTTTTAATATTTAGGTACCTACACTAAATAAATATTATTTAGCGCACCTAATTAAACATAATATCTCTGGATATAAAATTATTATTTTAACGCACATTAAACTACCAGTCATTATAGGCACACGTTAACACTTATTTTTAATAGAAGGTAGTAAAAGTAGATAACAAAAATTACATACATGTTTGTATGTAATTTTCGCATATTTTATAGGATGGTAGAATAGTAGAAATATTATTGTGTGTTTTGGTATTTCTTGATACAAATTGTTATTAGATCCTGTCATAATAAATAAGGGAAAAGTACAGTGAAAGAAAATAGGTACTATTAGACTAGTATTCCACACAAATAACTTATTGGTACCTAATACTACTATAGTACCCATTTATTTACTCATGTTCTAGGAATTTGATCATATAGTAGCTTCATAAAGCGATATTTCTGTGTAGAAACCTTTCTAAAAGGTCAGTATATTCTTGGAATTTTAATCTGAATCTATAAAAAATGCCGATGTATTTTTTTATGAACATTTTACCATTTTTCATTTTCATTTAGGTAGCTATATCGATTATATTTAATCCTAGATACCGCTCGCTCAATACATGTAATCGTTAAGTGTGTCCAGGCGATTATTTTGTAACTATTACTGATATCCAAAAAAATTAAACTGATATCGAAAGGACGTTACCTAATCAGTAAAATGATATCATTTTTTTTAAATCAAACTAGAAGTATCAAAAATTTTGACAATACATTTAGTATGGGATTAGGTTTCAGTTTCCTTATTTTAAAAGGTTATTTTAGGTTACTACTGATATTAAAATAAACTGTTTATTCACCTAACAAAGTATTAAAACTATATTTTAATTGAATAACATTTATTTCTTAGTAAATACAAAATGTTTGTATTCAAAGCAGATTTTTGTAGTGTGTTGCTTTTCAGCCAATTCAAAAAATGCGATTTTTAAACAAGGTTTATTACTAATTTGAAGTGGTAAGATAATTAATATATCTACACGTGTATCTACTTGAAAATCATTATTATCATATCATACATAATCATAAAATGAGATTAAGGTAAATTGAGTACTAAACCACTTAAAATAAGGAAACTAAAACCTTTCTACTAATCTCGTACTAAATGTATGAGAGTGTTTAATGTCAAAATTTTGGATATTTCTCGTTTGGTTTAAAAAAACTTATTGATGTCATTTTAATGATTAGGTAACGTACTTTCGATATCAGTTTAAAGTTTTTTGATATCTATAATAGTTACGGAATAATCGCCTGGATACACTTAACGATTACATCCTGTATATTCCGGTCAAGATATTAGGTTTATTAGGTACCTATGTAAGTATAGACCTAAAGCTTAGGAATATTGAAATTTAGGCGATGAGTTAATATATCGCATAGAAATTATAGTTGTAATGATCGACTCTACTATAATAATAATAAAATATAATACAATAATTCGACCGGAAACTTTACTGATTTATAAACAAACTTCAATGTTTTTTTTATTAACGTTTATTCATGACCATAGATACAAAGTCTTTCAGTCGCATACATTTTCAGTTTAAATGTTATTATTTTATATTACAGTCACGTTATATCACATTCACTGTTAAGTCTAGTCATCGTCTGTACAAGTCTGTCAAGTTTTAGTGAAATTGGCGGTTGTTCCACTAAAACTTCACGGACAACTAGAAAAGTCACGATACACGCTTTCATTTCAGTTCACTTCACTTGTGCACTTAGATTGATCAAATTACACGAATTTATTCAAAATAAAATGAAAACGCAACGTCATTTCGCAGGTTCCCGCCAAAAAGTACCAAAATTCAATGAACGACTAAATGTTTCCAACTCAATAAAGTTGTCCACGTCATTTATATCCATCGTCATCATAGTTTAAAAAAAAAGTATTTAGCAAGACAAATCTATACCTACATAGTTCCGTTCGAAAATGTTCTATCAAGAAACGCAATTTCTTCTCAGACAGCAAATAGAAGATGGATTTCACCAGTTTCTATCGTAAATCCCGGTATGTTCGACCCGAACTCACATTTTTGTGTGAAGTAATGTGATAGTCTTGCTTTATGAGATGTTTCTTCTTAATATACTGCTTATTTCTAACGATTTGTTCAGAAAATTATAATATTAAGGGATTATAATTCTTTTAGTAGAGAACAAGGATGAATATTTTAATCAAATGTTTTAAAGTTGTCATAATATAAAACCCGTGGCTTCATATTTTACATAATAAGTAGAAACGATAAAAAAATTTGATACTTATAAAACGGACTGGGTATTTATAAATAAATAAATATCCTCGGACATTTGTTCACACACGGCTATCTGATCCCAAACTAAGCAAAGCCAACCAGATGACTGATATACGAGCTTTTTTTTAAATACATACTTAAATAGATAATTACACCCAGACTCAGGACAAACTGACATGTTCATGCACACAAATGTGTGTCCTGGATGGGAATCGAACCCACGACCTGCGGCGTGATAGGCAGTGTATTAACCAACCACGCCAACCGACACGTCAATGTATGTATATTATGTGTATATATTTATAGATGATATATAATTTATTTTGTTTTTATAATACAAGCTCTGCTTAGTTTAGGATTAAATGACCGCGCGGATAGAAAATCTAGAATCCATCCCTACTTATATTATAAATGCATAAAGTCTGTCTAAACTAAAACTGTCACTTATACTAAATAGTTCTGCTGAAGTTGTATGACTCACATCAACACTTGATTATACTTAGTGGACAAAAAGGCTTAAGGGTCGTATGTAAGCTAAACGTCATAAACGAGGGTACATACGATCCCTATAAGTTAAGAGCCATGTTATTTTGTGTAAAACTGATAAAAATAAATTAAGTGTAATTTATACTCGTATATAAAAAAAAGTTAATTATAAATTAGTAGGTACCTATGTCTTCATAATTTAATGGGTAATATGTACATTTTAAAATTATAGGTATTAAATATAAAATCGCCACTTAATCTTTATTTAAATAACATAATCCTAATTATGTAAATAAATACAAAGCTAAATATATTTTTTTTGAAATAATATTCCTTTTATTGCGTTTTATTGTTTGGTACCACGTTATACGGTGCGCTACTAAACTAGCGCAATGCATCGACGATGTGTGCGTGACTGCAACACATGTCCAAAAACCCCAAATGAATGCTGGATTTGAAATTTGATTTGGCTTACATACGACCCTTAAAAGCATTTGCATAAAAACCAAAGTCACTTGTTACCTTTGAGACCTTTATCTTCCCACAGAAATAGCAAAATAAATACATGTCAACATTTTAGTACTGACAATATAAATTTTATATTCGTTTATAATAAAAGCTGTCCATTAGCTACTACGCCATCAAACACGAACATCAAAACAACATAAAAACGCCTCACTCATTCCCAAAGGGGAAATGTCAACAAAATATTATCAGCAGTATCGTAATTTAATGGACCGCATCTTTTACACCGTATTTAATATATGTTTTATTAAAATTACTGTACTGGGAAAAAGTTTCATAAAGTTTTTAATCAAAAATTAATTGGATTGGTTGGTTACCTCACAAATTTATTATTAACTAGTTTTCCGCCCCGCGGTTACACCGGCGTTCCCAAGGAATCTTATCTTTTATCGGGATAAAAAGTATCCTATGTCCTTCTCCGAGGTTCCATCTATCTTTCTACCAAAGTTCATCTAAATCGGTTCAGCGGTTAGAGGAGTGGAAGAGCAGACAGACAGACAGATATACACACATTCATAGGACTAGCTACTATTTTGAAAATCTATACTAACATACCTATTATAATTCATATTTATGTAGTATTTTATTTAGAGATTTTCGTGAAAAACCTGTAGTTTTAACCATGTGGTGTCATACATACATATAAATATTTGCATTAGTACCTACCGCTTTTTGATTTAAACATAATTGCACAAAACTTCAATAAAGTGACTTTAATGTCTATTTAAATATGATCTCATTAATTTTCTGACGAATAAACCACTTAGCTACCAAGCTTACTATTAATTATTAAGACTAAGCAATTAATAGTAAGTAAATGTATTTAAGCACACTTTTCCGAAGCTTAAGCTTAAATTAATCACTAATGGCGGAGAACTTTACGCTAAATGCTCGAAATCTTCTGATTATTTATTAAAAAAAAAAAAAAAATGTCAGTGTCATGTGTACGTTTTTACATTTCTTTTAAATAATAAAATAAACAAATAGATAAAAGTGGCCGATAGTCTCGCTATTTTGGCCGCTAGATATATAAAAGAAGCACAAGTACCTGCTCTCGTATTTACTTTCTTTTAGATTAACATTTTGGACAATTCTGGTACATTTTCACACACGGCTATAAATACAAAGACGTTCCAAAACTAAACTGAGCTTATGTATGGAAACCAACTGATATACGAAGATCAATCACCAAGCAGATAAACCTATTCACGAAAACTCACGTAAATATTGTGACCAGCGTACATTTTTTTCCGCATAAAATGTCCAGCTAGCTAGACCTATTGAAGCAAAGTCGATGAAATTTAATTTAGTAGAACGATCACCGTGATTTAAGTGAAACAGCTTGCAACAAACGAATCATTCTTCATCAGAAGTTGCCACCGGTTTAGAAGTCATCCTTTTACTGAGAAAAAGCAAGAAACCCAGTTTAAATTTTTTATCATTTTTCTTACTCGAATGTTCTTGTCTCGTATAAAAAATCACAATATAGGTTTATATTTTAACTATAATTAAATTTATAGTTAAGCTGTTAATATTTATCTATAGATTATTTGCTTTGAATTTTTAGTATTGTTTGTTAATATTAATGTCTATTTTATAAGTTAAGGAGTAAGTTATTTATATAATATGTATGGCTGGGCATCTTGGGCAAGCTAGCGGTACCCAATTAGGGAGTAGTGTTGCAACGTCTTTGGAGGGTAATATCCAGTGCCCTAAGTGTTCCCAGGTACGTTTTTTCAAGGGTATAAGAGGTTTGAATATTCACATTAGTCGATGTCATAAGCAAGAAACTTCTTTTAATCAGAATACCATATCATCAAGCCCTGTAATATCCCAAAATGATTTCTGGCAAAAAATCTCAAAATTCAAAAACACATACCCCGTTATTCGACGTATTCCACGCGGTGCACGAATTGCCGTTGCCAAATCATTATCAAAAGATATCAAAAATGTAATTTCCCAGAACTCAAAGGATGCTTGGGAACACTTACTTACCTTTCCATATCGAGTTCTTCATATTGCACACGACCAATCTAACCATGCTTCATTGACAAGCAGAATAAAAAATAACTGTTCTTTCCACACCCCTGCTAATCTACCATCAACCATTTCAAGGAAATCTAAGTCACCATCCTTGACATCTTCAGTTCAATTGAAACTTAATGATGGGGATATAAAGGGGGCATCTCGGGTTTTATTTTCCAGAGACGTATTTGCACCTAATACACCGGATACTTTGGCAGCTCTTCAGAATAAACATCCACTTCCAGCGACGAACCTCCTCCTTCCTGATCCTCCCCAACCTCTCGATACTCATATAGAAGCTTCAAAAAAAGACGTGCTTGGAGCTGTGAGATCCTTCCAGAATGGTTCAGCAGGCGGCATAGATGCACTGACGCCACAACATCTTAAAGATTTATTATGTGGCTACACAGGCGACGCCGGTGAGGCACTCTTAGAGGATCTCTCATCTCTGATCAATTTAATGCTTAAAGGTAATGTAGCTGAAGATGCCTTAGACATCATCTATGGCGCAAATTTATGCGCTTTTACTAAAAAAGACGGTGGGATTAGGCCTATTGCCGTAGGCACCACTTACCGCCGCATCGCAGCCAAGGTCTGCTGCCGTCAAAAGGCGACTTTATTGAAAGACTACTTTCAACCAAAGCAGTTGGGCTTTGGATCGCAGGGTGGTTGTGAAGCGGCGGTTCATGCCCTCCGTACATTCCTTAAAAATGGAGCTGGGGAGGTGTTACTAAAAGTGGATGTTAAAAACGCTTTTAACTCCGTTGATAGAGGTGCACTACTTACACAAATTAAAGATAAAATTCCGGACGTTTTTGGATTTCTTTGGCAATGCTATAAAAGTCCTTCAAAATTAATATACAAAGATAACCTTCTTTTTTCCTCAGTCGGATGCCAGCAGGGCGATCCTCTGGGGCCGGCTATTTTTGGGCTCGCAATCCACCCAATCATTAATCTTCTAGAATCAAAATTCAATGTCTGGTACCTGGATGATGGAACTCTAGGAGGCAATGTGGACACAGTGCTCAGTGATTTCCTCCTCTTGTCTTAATTTAAATCATTCAAAATGTGAACTTTTTCTTTCAGATAATTGCCCCTCGCCAAATGAAACTATAGATAAATTTTTGAAGATAGCACCAGACATGAAAATTGTAAATAAATGTTCACTTCGCCTCTTGGGGTCACCAATTTTCGAAGAATCTTTTTCAGACTTCATTGAAGAAAATATTCAAAATTTTAATGATGTTTCGGACCGTCTTCTACGAATTAATACTCATTCGGCTTACACCATCCTCAAGTACTGCCTTTTTGTACCAAAATTTACATATACACTTCGCTGTAGTCCACTCTGGAATCACCCTCTTCTTTTACAGATTTTGGACAATGCAGTGAGAAACACCCTCAATTCCATTTTGAATATTAATTTAGATGATCGCATCTGGTCCCAGGCTTCTTTGCCAATTCGGTATGGAGGTCTGGGTATCCGCAAAATTTCTAGCATCTCACTACCAGCCTTTTTGTCTTCTGTTTTTAGTACAAAAAATTTAGTAGAACGTATTCTTGGTACATCACCTCCTGTCGTATCTTATTTGACGGATGGCAAGGAGGCTTGGCAAATAGCCTGCCCCAATTCCGACCCACCCACAATCCCATCATCACAGAGGCAATGGGATGAGCCGCTTTGCGAGCTAGTACGTAAACAGCTTTTAGAAACGTGCCCTAGCCACGCGGAGCGCGCTCGTCTCCTTGCCGTCTCTGTGTGGGAATCTGGTCTCTGGCTACATGCACTACCTTCTTCTAACATAGGAACACTTCTAGAACCAAATACTTTCCGGATTGCTGCCTGTTTGCGTTTAGGTGCCCACTGCTACGGCCCTCATCGCTGTCAATGTGGTTTTTCCGTCGACGCTTTAGGGCACCATGGCCTCTCATGTCAGAGAAGCGCAGGTAGAATTTCTAGGCACGCCAACCTTAATGATATCATTCGTCGGTCGCTTGCAAGCGCTAACTTATCGGCCATTCTCGAACCGAATGGGCTGGTGCGTGATGACGGCAAGCGACCCGACGGTATGACTTTGATTCCTTGGAAGATGGGTCGGCCTTTAGTGTGGGACGCTACCTGTGTCGACACTTTGGCACCGTCTCATCTTCCAGAGACCGCAGTTAAGGCAGGCGGCGCCGCTGCTTGCGCTGAGAATCTCAAACGGCGCAAATATAGCGATCTTGATAGTTGCTACATATTTGAGCCGTTTGGGGTTGTGGGGACCAGCTGCTCACCGCGTTTATCGTCTCATCGCGAAACGCCTCATCGAAGCGTCACGTGACCGGAGGGCTGGCGAATACTTTGCCCAACGTATTAGCATTGCCATCCAAAGAGGCAATGCTGCCAGTGTTCTGGGCACGCTACCACCTGACAGCGATCTGGACCAGTTGGCCTATTTAGTGTAGTAAAATTTTAAGTTTTTTATTTTTATTTGTGTAATTAGATTATCTGTAATATATTAGTTAGTCTTAGTTTATAATTTAATTGTATATACCATATTAGTTTATTAGAAAAAATGTAATCCATAATAAAATTGAATGGTAGTTTATTTATAAAAAGAAATTAATTGTTTAGTAGATTTCTAAGCTAATGCAAATAATATGTACATATTATGAAACTAAACGTAAATATTAAATCGCACAATGTGTGACTTAAATGTATTTTTTATATAATGGCAGTACCTATTTGAATTATTCTTCTTGAGATATACTAATAAATTGGTATGAAATATAAATTGGTTATATTTCAGTTTCAAATTAGTAAGGATAACTACTTATACTAAAATGTATTAGTAGTTATTATCTAGTAACATCAAGTTTATGTAGCAAAGCAACAAGATAGCCTCGGAAATCCAATACACTATTTACGGATTCCGTATAGGTATCAGAAGAATCTAGCATCGAACTTTCTGAACTGAAATTGAGTTAGAAATAAAGTTAAGGTTCATTAAACTTTGATAAACCGATACATTTCGAGGTGGGAAACTGTGTGGAAATATTCTCACCTTCGCTTATAATGAGTGTCTTGTTAGATGAAATGCTATTTAACGTGTTGTTGAAAACTTATCGTACGGGGTAAAATGCTTTAGTGAAATTTGCTATTCTTTTTGAGGAAATTAAACCTTATTATTTGAAATAATAGGATCCAATTAATGTGTGCTACGCACGTAGGAGAGTCAAATCAATTGCATTTGAGATACGCACAGAAAACGAAAAAGTTTCCTACTGAAATATTCAATCAAAGTTTGTTTTTACCTGAAGGAAACTTTCCACTTGTTGGAAAGATAAAAATAGGATTAGTTAATGATGGATGAGGCTTTTAAATTAATAGAATTGGAATTTCTAACCAACCATCATATTTTTTTACGTTTGTGATGTCATGATTTGAAATATATTTTTATTTTTATAAAAATAACTTTTATCTACTTAACATAATAAGTTAGGAAATATTTACTGAACATATTCGAATAGAAATTAAACAATTTATCATGCATAGAAAAAAATCATAGCAATTTTTTTTTAGTTGTGTGGTCGCGCCTCCAATAGTCGTGGTGAAGGTGTAGCTATAGGAATACACCAGTATAGTTGGCTACATACTGATTATCAACTTGAGGGTACTAGTTTGTCGGATGCTTACTCCAATTAAGTACCCCGGTTAACAGGACAGTTACTACAATTAAGTACCCTTACCCTGCCAACAAATTATGGATTCCTCACGATGTTTTCCTTCATAAAAATCTCGAGCATATTGTCGGTTGAACCCACTTTCATCATGATATCCAATATCACTACCACCAAATCTATCACTAGTTTAAAAAAAACATATTAAAAAAAAAAGCATTGTACGACTAACCAAAACCGCTTAAAATATAGCAATACGGCATAATTTCCTTCTTAGTTCTATGGCAAAAGTTTTGACGTAACGTACGCAAGTTACGAGGTCTCCGTCGAGATTGGAGTTTGATAAAAGAAAATTTGACGACTTATTTTGATGATAACAGGATTACGACAACCAATAGAAAGTTCTAGAGCTTTTCTACCGAAGTATTAAAGCCTCAATGCTTATGAGAAAGGAAATTGTTTTATTTAAGGCTAAATGTTTTTGGCAAAGCTTTTATGTAGACTTATAATATCTACTTACATGGCTTTATTGTTTACTAGCTTCAGACGCATGGATTCACCTTCTTTTGGTAACCATTTTAGATTTTTCTTTTTTTTCCCCGGATAAAAAGTTCATATTCAATTAAAAGGCTGACTTGAATTGAGAACTTATGTAATAACAAACTCAAACTCAAATACTTTTCTTCACTAAATAAACTCATTGCAAAATTTTAATCGTCACTTGTTTAATTTAGCTGTGTTCTTTTTTATGTAAAAAGTATTTTAAAGCTAAGTTTTCGCGAAACTTCTGAGGCGAGCAAATCATGTTACCTACTCTTAGTACTATAATAATATGGTGTAGTAATAAACGTACATCCACACACTCACAAACACACATTTATAATATTTCTCGTAGTAAGAAGAAGAATAATATAAACCTACGCATGAACCGAACCTTATTTTAGGTATTCGTATTTAAAACAACTGAAAATGAATATGAAATTTGCGTTAGAAAAATATTGTTTTCTATTGGAAATTGAATGTTAAAATATCATGAACAGGCCCAAAATAAAGCTAATTCGTAGAAAAAAAAGAGACAGATAGTTATTGAACGAGCGAGCGAACGTCTATTTAGCATGGGCAAAAATGCTTTCGTATCTCTGTCCGTCTATCCGGCCTGTTCTCCTCTACTTCAGGTCGCAGGTCGCAGGTCGCATTTCTCAACCGATTTTCGTTAAATATTGTGAGCAGGTTTTAGAGTTTATTATGGCATTTTTTCATCGATTCAGTTTTTGGAAATTTATCAAAATGGCGGATCTATAGGGGTTTTTATATAAATAATTTTGATTCACATACAAAAACAAATCTCATCTATTGCACAATAATTATCATTACCTATTCCACCAACGTATTTAAATGTTGTTCTTTAATTAAGTCCATACCAAGTGCTTTCATTCGAGTCGGTAATTACCTTGGTGTAACGGGCAATTCTAAAAAAAAATACTTTCAGTTAAATAAATTTCTAGAAAGATTTTCTTTAAATGGACACTGTTAATTACCCGCCTTTGAACTGTAAGGAGCCTTTTATTTCGGTGTAACGATACCAACTTATTTAGTTTTTTTTTTATACACTTGTGTTTGGGCACTATCTCACCATGGTTTCATTATGTAAAAAAAGTTAGAGGCTAGAGTTTGTGCAACTGCGTGGATAGAAGAATCGCTGGACGCTGACTAGACTGCAGTAATGACGCGCTTGCTTAAAATGGTGTATAAGTTTTTTGGTTTTACTTCATCAGATTTTAATTGTATACCATCAATAGCTTTATTTAGTTTTCCTTGTAGAGATTACTTTTTCTTATAAAATCATACATTGTAGCACAATCATAATAATATTGTGTCCTTTATCATCCATCTATTTTAGAAACTTTTATATTAAGATATCTAAAATAGTAACTGTTTCCACATCCACAGTTGCATGATCCTACCACAGATTAATAGCTAAAGTTCGAGACAGTTTTAATATAAATAGGCCACTTGTATAGCTTTTAGTGCCACATCTGTGATCTAACGACTTCCCCTTTGAACCCTATTTCTAGCTCGTCAACCCGTAACTTGCTGTCTTAAGGACCATAATCCCTTAACTTCGGGTTAAGTTTCATGAACTTTGACTAACCTTTCGTTCGCTTGCTGGATGACTTGTTACGTTGGTTATGAAATGGGTATTCTATTAAAATTTCGATTAAGTTCGTAGTGACATTTATGTCATAAACAATATTGTAATTGAAACATAAACCTTACAAGCTATGATGGGGTCGAAATTATTTTATCCAATCAAAATATTATATTATCATAACATTTTATTTTTTGACATGATTAAAATTTTATTTGTTTTTGTAACTATATTTGAAATCCTATGACAGATACATAGTCTGTTCTTATGCAAAAAAATATAACTTGACTTTATTTACAACAAATTTACAAAATATACAAACAAATGTACAACTAAAATATATAAAGAACTTCTTCGAGGCTGCCGATCGGAAATGTTCCCAGCAAGCTGGCAGCGTTTCCTCTTTGGATGGCCAAGCTGATGCGTTGGCGGAAAAAGCTCCCCCCGCACGCCGTTCACCCGAGGCCACTTATACTTAAAGTTTATTTTTTCAAATAACGCGTGTTTTAACCAATGAATTTTTATATTTTTGTTATAAAAAAATGTAAAACACGAACTGTTCTATCCCCGGTCATACGTCAACTATAACGTGTCATTTTTCACTGGTATCGCAGTCAGAGACCGATCGCTACATCGACAGGGTTAATTTATCATGTAACAACTGCGACACGCACGGCTAGGTATTTTTAAAATCAACAAAAAAACTGTAACTTTTTGAACATTTTCGGATGAATTGTTAGTTTTAGATATAGAAGTGTCAAATATTGGATAATGGTTCAGATTCAGTTAGAGTTTTGAAGTGGTAATGAGTATCTAGAAATTCTATTTATTTTTAAAGTAGAAATAGTTTTTGATATTACTTATCTTATTTTTTGATAACTTTTACTTGTGAGCCAAAACAAAACCGGCCATAGATTATAATTTCCAGGGTATATAATATTCCTTAGCGTGAAATCGTAAAAATGTGCCTATGCGCTTTCAATGAAAGTTACTTTACCAAAATTCATATTGATTTTACGATTAGGTAAAATTGTATCGGGATGATACAGTTTTTTTTTATATACGCACGGTGGTAGGGTACTTTGTAGTACCCGACTGGCTGGCTACCACCCTCAAGTTGAAAATCTGTCGCCAAACACCTATCGGTGTGTTCCGACAGCTGCACTTGAGAGCCAGTTCCCATCTAGGCTTTGTGTGCTTACCATCTTCGGCCACATCATCACTTACCATGGTGAGATTGTGGTCAAACACAAGCCTATCGAATATAAAAAAAATAAAAAATATTTACGCCTATTTCTCCCTGCAAGTGACGTCACGACTTAAGAACTATCTTGTAGAGTCAGCTAGTGGCAGTAAATACATAAATCTTGCATTCTCTTGAAATATTAACATAGGTATAACAATGGGATAGTGCGGTTAAATCTATGATGGTAAATTAATACCTCTAATTATAGATATTCTTAGAAAGCTCTAAAAACTAAATAATTGTATGGTTACTTTATCTTAATATTCCTTTAATTTACACGGTATGAATTTTGAATACCCTTCGTTTTGGCTACCACCTTCATGTTGAAGTCTGTCACTAACACCAGCTGGTGTATTCCGGCAGGTATTTAATACATTCAGCCTGATCAATCACTTACCATGCATACAGCCGGAACTATTGGCATCCATAGGTAGGTACATAATATAAAAAGTATAGATATTTTAAAAAAATGTATAAAAAGAAATAAGTTATCATAGATAATTTGTTACTAGAAAACAAATAAAAGCACCGGCTTCTCCAGAATGAATGGGTTCGTTATCATGATTTACAATATCCTTTTAAGAAATAAATATTATTACTCAAACAAAATACTATATTTTTCAGACGCTACGCTAGATGTGTTTGGCAAAAATTTTATGGGATACCATATTGTAGGTTTTCTTGTCCGGTTTTGCTTTGTTACCCGTGATCTCGAGAGGTATATTTTTTCTCAAATTAAAAATAATCTCATAAAAATATAAGTAGTACCTATAACCTTATATTATGTTATCTATTCACTGCATCGGATCTGATACAGATAATCTGCTTACATAGTTCTGTCTCGCCGCGTTCTCTGAATGATGAGTAATAAAATGTTGTTTACTACCGTAATCGTACTTCATACTATTCAGAATAAGCCTCTTATATTATGTCTTCATTAAAAACTGTCCAGAACTTGTTGCCATTTAGCGGTTTCAGGCGACTTAGTTTCTGAATATTACTTATATCTTTCTGAGTATGGAAATATGACTTTTTGTCATCATGCAAATTAAGTACTAAGTATATATAGATATATAATATGTTTTATGCATGTTTTGATGGAACAATAAATATATGTTTTCTTTGCAATTGACGAAATACCTACGTGGAGCACCACAACTAACAAGTTGAAACAAAAAAATGCTCTAAAAGATGTTCAAGAATAAACTTTTTGAGTTTTAACCCGACTACAAAACTTTCAAAAGACTGGCGAAGCAGACCCTCTTAAAAAAAATAAGACAAATGTATGGTAGATAAGTCTTTGAATAAATCATTCTTAGAACAGAACTAAGTAGCCACATCATTTTTCGTTCGAAGTTAAAGTTACCCAATTCCTATACAAATGTGACGGGACTTCCGGGAGCCCTCTGAAGGTCCAAGCGATCCCTCCGTCACACTCTTATCCATATCCTTCCTTATCCTTAGACACTTCTGAAGGCCACTCAAGTTTGTGAATCTCGAGGTTTTAACGTGGAACTACTAAACGATGAGTATGACAAAAAAAAAGATTAAACAAAGTAATTAAAAGAAATATAAATTAAAGTTTAAAAATAAAAGTATGTCAAGAGATCATGGAGCAGGGTATTGAATTAAATTATCTCCGTCGTCTTTGAAAATTTTCAAATGAGGTTGCGAATGTGTTGCCGACATTGGAGCAAATGATTGGACAAATCCACCCATTCTGAATAAACATTTCCATGTGCTCTATTCTAGGATCTACTATACGAACCGTTTGAGAAAAATCTATTCAGTCATTGCGGAGGCACTTTTATTTCGTGTTTATAATATTAATAAAATTGAAAATTTGATTTCAATTGATTGTTTAACGTTATTAACACAAATAGTAGAAAATAAACATAAACATAAACATCTATTCTATGAATAGTTAATAATTCGTAGCTTCGTATACGTAACATGATAAACGATGAGATCTGCTTGATCCTTCCTCCGCAGAACGCAACCCCGTATCATTTGTTATAATAAATTGTAACACTACTCCAAGACTGGGCTAAACTGGATCAAATAATGTATTGTTATTTATGTTATTTTCAGTTTACGCGGGATGTTGAGAAATTGAAGTTATGGTTGGACTTGAGATTGTGATTTACTTCTTTTTTATTATTTTGTTACCTTTTATTATCCATATACTAAAACACAGTTCTGTTTCTATAAGACTCTTTTGACCATTATCTAATAGCTTTCAGGGTATAAATATGTTTGATTACCTTCTGCGAAGCTCGACACAACAAGCCATGTAATTTTTTTGTTACATTGTCTCTTAAAATTCTTTTTGTTCTCTATCTAAAAAAATCTATTGGAATTCAAACTTGAAGAGGATAGTAATGGGGTAGACTTACTTATATTCCCGAAATATAGGCGTGAAACTATGGTGGATAGCTAGGAGTAAAACACACGCTATTAATTACTTAAGCAATAATATAATACCCATCAAAATATTTACAAAAACAATTTCATTGTTTCCTAAATAGTGATCGCTTTGACAATGGAAGTATTGTTCTATCAAAATTAAACTTCGCTCCGGTTGTAATAAAACAAATTAATATTTTAAGCTGATTAAAATATAATGTTGTTCGAACAATAATCGACACAATGTTAACAATTTTGTTTGAGTTCTCTCCACTTCAAAGCTTCTACGAACTTCGTAACTTCTCCTGAAAATTAATAAGCTGCGAGATTGATTTCATAGGTGCTACAAACATACGTCTCTAGTTATACAACTTTAGCTAGTTACGATATACTTATAAGGTTCAATGTTACATATAACGCTATAAATTTATCAATTAAGTAATTTGGAACATTGTAAAACAACGTCTTAAAGGCTTATTATTTTAATAAAGTCATACATTTTGTATAGAACGACTTTTTTGATAATACATATTTCGAGATCGGATTGACTGATGGTTTAGATTCACAATTGGATCCGATAGGTGGCGCTGGAATCGGGTTCAAAGATTTTTCCAGTGCAGAGCAACATCAGGGCAAAGTAAAAATAAACATTTCTGTTTGTATTTATTTATTTATATATTGCCCAATGTACACAAAAATAACGGGTCTCCCTTGTTTGACCGAAAGGAATTTGACAAATAATCACTTCCCAAAAATTTTTTCGCATAATTTCATTTGCCAAATTATTATTTAGCAAAAAATCTATTGACAAAAAATTGTAACGCAAACCTAATGTTTGGCAAATGAACGTTTAAACTATAACTTGTTTACCAACTAGTACTTTTAACATTTTTTATTTAGTCAAATGTTTCAGTTGGAATAACAGTTTTTACGCAAAATCAAATAAGCCATATATTTAGTATCGTCAGTTTTCAATTCACCCTTTCCTATTCAGTCAAATGCTTCAATGACAAAAATGTGAACTGGTAAGTGGGTAGGAGGTAAATCATAAATGTCACCCAATGTGAGTTAGTCAAGCAAAACACTATCACTGTGTTTTGTAGCGGAAGTTTTTTGACATTATTACGATATATTATTAGAAGTATAACGTAAAAAAAAAAAAATGAATATTAACTATTTTTTTTTTCTATATAATGTAGTCGTTCCTGGCAATATTTTGCCAAGTAAAAATTTGACCAAATGAAAATATGCGTACTAAAAAAAATCATTCGAAATATTGCAATGGTATAAAAAAAGGTTGCTAAAATTTGTTTGGGTAATGAAATTTTGGCAAAATCTTTTCGGCAAAACGGCAGGCACCCAAAAATAACAATAGTACAGGTCAACTTATAACTATCATTAAAATTAAGCACAATGATCCTGTTAGGGTGTAGCAAAAAAATAGTGAATTAAAAGCGAAATAAAATTGTACCTTGTTTCTATGCATCATAATATTGGTATTTAATAACTATATATTATGTATGTATATCATGTTGGCTAGCATTTATCTTCCATAAAATCTTTTATGTAATAAAATATGTTTAAGTTTAATTTTGAAGTGGCTATCCTTTATTATATCTTTTAGGTTATCCGGTCTTGTCCGGTTCTGTCTCCCTATATACAAACATACATTATGAGTATGTAGTTAATTTAAGTTTGTTCAGCCTTATCAACTTCTACCATTTCCCCTCCCAAATTTTAGATAGGTAGATATAATCAGGATGTCACGAGCTAAGTTAAATGGAAAAGTTTTTGTAGGCTTTACTTTATGCATGCCCTTTGGGCAGTATCTGTTCTTGATAAAGCCCCGACTATAATGTAAGTAAGAGCGGTAGGTGACAAAAAAACAATGTGTATAGAATTTTGCAGTATTATTTTGATAGATGATTATGAATAGACTAGTCGTAAGGCAAAGAAAGAAATACTATTTGCTCTTAAAAGGCTCTCTTTAAGTCTGCAGCGCTATGATATGAGTTCTTCTAAAGGTGAAACTCATATCTTAGCGCGCATATCATGGACTTGTTTCGCACAACCATCTTTTTAGAAGCTAGTTACTTATCTATCTTATATTTAAGGCGATGATAGCTCAGTGGTAGTGACGTTGGATACCGCGGCGAAGGTCGTGGGTTCCAATCCTACGGTGAGCTTGAGGTTTAGCTAAGCACCTATCGGTGTATTCCGACAGCTGCACTTGAGAGCCAGTTCCCATCTAGGCTTTCTGTGCTTACCACCTTCGGCTAAATCATCACTTACCATGGTGAGATTGTAGTCAAACATAAGCCTGTCATGAATAAAAAAAAAGAGATTGTGGTCAAAGACAAGTTTATCTAGAATAAAAAAAATAGATTTAGTCATAGGAAAGCTCATGATAATATCTTCATCATTGACATTGCTTATTTATGAGCGTATCTATGGTTTGGTTCACTTACTTTATCATTAAAAATTAAAATGTCATGGCCTCATCATGCAGCTATCATTCCCACCGCTGGCGCTTCCATCACGGCCAGACCCTAATAAGAGTTGAGAAGTTGGACGCTCGTAAAAAAGTTGCCAACGGACGTGAGTTGCGGAGGGTTAATCGAGGTGAACTTTATTTAAAGCGACAGTATTTTGTGCCTACGGCTTCGCTTGCATTATTTATTCAGGAAGTTTTGTGTAAGACTCAGGGGAAAAAATTGCCTCTCATTTAAGGATTGAGTAAGTTTTTGAAATCGACATTTAATGTTGGGTCACTTTAGCTATTTTCAATTTAAAACAAACTTCAAAACGTGTGATAGCGTTTTATTATGCCAAGTCTGAAGGGGGATCACCTGATGGCAAGTGACTACCGTCAAACTTTTTACAATGCCTAGAAGACAACTGGATCTCAAGTTCAACTGCTGGAATACACCGATAGGAGCTTGGCAATATATTTTCAAAAGGTATTTTCCTTCACCGGATGTTCATGCTCATTGTAGGATTCGAACTCAAGACCTTCGTCACGCCGTTTGACGTAGCAATACCCAATACTATGCTAATTTTGTTTCTATATGTAACGCTTCAAGATTTTTATCATTGTATGTATTATTAAAAACATATTTTACAAACAAACTAATGGTGGGATTATATTCAAGTGTAATACACTAATGCGAGAACGTGATTAATTACATATATAATTAATCCTCTTACTTTCGACATTTACTCACTAATTATAGCTCAACATTATAATATCAAAATGAAAAACAACGTCTCATTATAAAATTGAGATTTTTTAGAGAATACAAGCGCGCGTTGGAGGTGTTTGAAGTATGTTCAAACAAAATAATTTCATTAAACAAAAATCATATTATGAAGTACACGTTGAAAATTTGAGATGGATCTTAGGAGACCATATATCATTATTTTTATGTATTAAACAGCTGTATTTAATTATTTTTTGTTTTTAACATTGAAGTTCTTTTATAATAGCAGAGCAGCGTACAAAAAAAATCATATAGGTATTTTAAAAATACCTAATTCAAACTGGATTTCGTAATGTAGCTTTACACAATTAACCTTTTGAAAACGAGTCTTACTTCTTTTTCATTTTTTTTATTTATATATTTAATAAAAACCTAATAAAGTTTTTGTTTATCGGGAAATTGACGGTGTAGTTGGTTACACCAATAAATACTATGCAAAAAACTATATTAAGTAATAGAAAACAATTTTTTCTAGAAAAAATTAAAAAATACTGCAAACGTAGTAAACCCAAAAATATTTTATCTTAAACAAGGGAAAAGTTGTAAATCTCACTAGAGGTTTTATTGGATGACCTCAAAAAATATATAGATTATGACCTCCTGGAGGCCGAGGTAAGTTGGCCTTCGATCAATCACTCCTCGTGAATGCAGCCTAATTTAGTTTTCCTCTAACCCTTCCATAACATTCAATTCAGAAATTCAACCTGAATAATATTTTGGGTGCTATATAAATCCTAGGAAGATTTATAATAATACCTATTATATAAAAATGAATCCCTATTTCCTTGGTCACGGCATCACGCTTGAACGGCTGGACCAATTTCGCTGATTCTTTTTTTGTTGTGTTTATTATTGTGAGGAGAAGGTTACATTAAAAAAAATAAGAAAATTGCTCAGAAACTTCGAAATTTTAAGAAAACTTAACGACCATATTCAATTTTCTAAATATTGTTTAAAACTGATGGTTCCAAATTTCTTTTTATTTTCATTTCATGGCAGGACAACGTCTGCCGGGCCCACTAGTATTTGATAATATTCCCGAAACGAGGTTGATACCTGTCGAAATATTAGGTATACTAAGGAGCTACTATTATTATACTACAAGAATTGCAATTTGCATCAGTCACGTGGTTAGATTTCAAAGTCAAAGTTGAAGTCAAAGTCAAAGCAATTTATTGTGGATCATATGATTTTATAGAATACAGATGTTATTATGTGTATCTACATGTTCAACTATGTCCCGCCTTATAGGCATACAATATTTAAAACATAATACAATTGTTTCAACCTAATTATTTCAACTTAGTTATGACTTTAAATGTACAAGTTTTAAGTCGTTATAAAAATTATGTAGATAGGTATGTAAGCATTTATTTCATTTACAAGCAATATGAATTTTTTTGTGCATCTGTTATCCGGTCATCACACTACGAGTTCTGCCTACTTTAGGTTCACTGGCCATATTGTGTGCGATAAAGAACATTAATTTATTATTACAAATTTATATTATGATGTCATTTAATTCTAAAAATAAGTTCAAGGTCTAAAAATACTCAGGAGGGCTTAATATTTAATGGAACATTATAATAAAAACACTGTGTAATAATATCAGTTTAATCCAATGATATCAACTTGGTGACCTTCTGTGACGAGAAATAAATAGTATTATGTTCTACTACGAATACTATTAACCTTATACATGTTTGATAAAGTATTTTTTCACAACTCGTACTTGCTGAAAAATAAAATAAACAAGGCATTCATTTTCGAGTTACTAAGGTAAAAGTGAATGTTCGTCATAATAATTGGTTATGGGCACGGGGAAAGGTGTAGTAGTCTCTGCTGGCATCACCCTCATTGGTACATATTATTGATTTGCATCGTATAATAGTATTGCTTTCAATAATCTATATCTTGTAATAAAAGTGATGTAATTTAGCCTTTGATGACTGTAGTTATTATAGAAAATTGTGTTTTGACCACTTAACTGATACAAAAAAAAACATATTGCTTGTTAGTACATAATCTTTTAACAGAATTAAAACTTAAAAAAAGTTGGATCGCCGACTTGACCTTTTAAGGGAAGCACACGCACCCTCAGCATTCTTCTTTTTTATTACATAACATTAAGTATGTATTTGAATATATTTTGTTTCAATTTTTATAGGTACTACTAGTAAAAGTCAGGCAGACAATCTTAAGTTACCTGATCGTAAGTGAATACCGTCGCCTATTAAACATTAATTAGCAATACCAGAGGGATTGCCAATGCCTTGAGGGTAGTGGCCAGCCAGTTGAGTACTACAAAGTAGGTACCCTACCACCGTGCTGTGGTTTCCTCACAATGGTTTCGCTCAAGCTCATTGAAGGATTCGAACCCACGACCTTCACCGCGGTATCCGACGTCACTGCCATTAAGCTATCATCGCCTTGTTTATCATTTCATGTATTTAATAAAACTGGGTTTAGCAAATTTGTGATGAAGTTGTGAAATATATTCAGCTTTTTATGGATGATTAAAATCAAAGATTAAAAATATGCACAAGTCAATAGTTTTAGTAGAACATGTAATCTTGGGGAACATACATAATTTCACTCACGTACCGCTCTGAGACTGACCAAAATGGTTTCGGTGACAGTGAAATATATTGTAGCTCAACCTTTAGGACATTTATACAAATCATTCGGGGACCTTTCCATTACTTTTTTACTACTCTAATAGGATCAATCGACGCCTACACTCACAACGGTTTTAGACTGCAATAACATTTTTTCAAATCAATTTACATCAAAATATTGAACGAAAATCCAAAATCCGTCTATATAGATCCATTGTCCCAATTCTACACAGTTTCAGTTTTCGATTTTTGAATTGTTATGTTGGACAAGTATTTATATGAAAGATAGTATGAAAAGATTTTTGCAGGATAGGCACTGCGCGAGCTTAAACTTAACCTATTGAATTTTCAATAACAATTGGGGTAGTTTTGGGACGATCATTCCACCTATTTGCGAGGCAAGGGGTTCAAATTTAAATTAATTAATTGTAAAGCATAGTGTGCAAGATAATCCAAACCATATAATCTTTTCATTGCCTTGGCTTTGAACTAATATAATAATAAGAATTAATGAATACAAACGGTAAATAAAAAGTAAAAACCAATTCAAAACAACTTTACATAAGATTTATCGGCTTAAAAAACCAATTTGTGTCTCAGAATTTTTTGAGCAACATTATTCGAAAACAAGGAGAGGAAATATAATATTCATTTTATTTTCCATACGTAGCCGACCTGAATTTATATTAATACGTAATTGCGTAACCAGAAAATCGTTGGTGGAAAAATTGTAATTGAAGTTTTCATCTTCAAAGATGGTGTGCGAATGAAATATTCTGTTTTCCTGTTAACTGATTTTAATATTAAACAGCTTGATATGAATGTAATTGAAATTTTATTTGTGTCGTATGAAGAAGCTAATTAAAACAGCGTATTATTTTAAATGTCTACGTGACATATAGTCTATATCTATACTAATATTATAAAGAGGAAATATTAATTTGTTTGTTTGCATTGAATAGGCTCCGAAACTACTAGACCGATTTCAAAAATTATTTTACCGTTGGAAAGCCACACTATCCCTGATGAACATAGGCTATATTTTATCCTGGGATAAGATAAGATCCCACGGGAACGCGGGTGAAACCGCGCGGAACAGCTAGTATATTATATATTAATTAAAGATATTGTGGCCTGATGATCAAAAATCATTCGTATCATCATATCATTAACTTATTTAAAAATTTGCTATTTGATAAGTATATCTAAGTATATACGAGTATAAGTATATTTGAGGATAGCATACAGGTGCGTTTTTACCCTGTGATTATGCCATCTATGCTGAAAAAAAAACCGGCCTAGTGCGAGTCGGACTCGCGCACGAAGGGTTCCGTAAAAACGGCAAAAAAATCACGTTAGTTGTATGGGTATATATAGAATGGGTATATAATAGGTATAAAGAAAGAAAGAAGAAAGAATGGGTATATATATGTATGTTACATATAATATTATTTATTATGAAAGTAAAAATACAACTGAGTATTTTGTGAATATTTCAAGTGCCTACCTTTTGCAATTATTGATATCGAGCAAACGGTTTTATTTAATTTCAGTACATATTTATTAAATAAGTATTTCTTTCATTTTCAAAGTAGATTTTCTCATGTAGATATAGTAACATTTTTAAATGTTAACCTACCAGCCAAACAGAAAAATTTCTGTTCTGCCGAATTCACACCGGACTGAATTATTAATAACAAGTTCATAAAGTTACCTGGAACAGAAAGGAAAATATACGAGTAGTGACAAGAGCAGGGCAAACTAAGATGTGGGATCACACATTCCCGTCACGAGCTCACCTTACTACCGGGAAAACAATTTTGTATACGTCTATACTGACATCGTCGGATGCTACTTACACCGTTATGTAATATTCATTCAATTAATCCGATGAAAAATGACTGCCATCGTCCATGGAGGTTCGCATTGCCAGGAGGATTGTGTTGTTCTCAATATATGGGGACTAGTTACTAAGGAAATTTCATATGTTAACTCACAAATATAATGCTTTCAGGATTTCAATGTCCTGATATTTACTAGTATGTCTGAGTGATCATATTTCAATTAATTTGATTAGTATTAAAACGCCTATGAGAGATAAATAGACAGACACCTTGTGATTTTTATAAATTACACTGATGTCCCTATGAGTTTTAAAAGCTGTTAACACATTTAACATATATTTTTTAAGACTTAGCTAGCTTACTATGTGAGGTAATGTCTCAATAGTGCCCTAGTATTTCAATTGGTGCTTGAAAAGAAGCGTGTCGCGACTGCTCAGCTCTCTTACTTATTGAAGAAGACAATCTTAAACTAGATACAGAACATTATTTAATCTCGGACGTCACCATTTTCAACAACATAAATAAATTATTTCTTTCTTGTTTTATTTTTTTACTTTATTAGCGACGATTGAAACTTATGTCATAACATACTCATGATAATTCAATATTATTTAACTGAAAAGTCAACATTATTAAAATTTTCAATTTAAATCACATTATTTATTATTGCCAACAAATAAAATTTAAAACACCCAATCCAATCTAGCGAAAACGCTAAAACTCTTAAACATTCGGCGGTCGCTTCGTCAAGCCGTCAAAATTTTCCGCTAACTTGTCTGAATCTCGTCAAAACTTTGCGGGAACAAATCCAAGTTGTGTCGATTCGTTTAACTCGAAACCAGGAGCCGAGGTGCCAACCAATTTGTTTGGGAGATTTTGTTTCCGAAACAGATGGACTACTTTTTGAACCATCAACCACAAATACAGTCTAAAAAGTTATGACTTTATCATCACCGTCCCCATAGACTACGATGAAGAATGAAATACCCCGAAATGATGGAAAATTACCATGGTCAATGGATATAAGCAGGCCATGGACATTAGCGTATCATATGACAGCCTCCTTGATGTGGTTGGTAAGAATAGTACCTATCTATCACGCAACATTTCATTCGAGAAAGTCGCTATATCTAATCTAAACTTGGTAATGCAGCTTACAATAAAATACATCCTTTATTTGGCAATCTATACTGATATTATAAAGAGGGAAGATTTGATTGTTTGTTTGCATTGAATAGGCTCTGAAACTACTGGATCGATTTAAAAAAAAACACCATTAGAAAGCTACAGGATTCTTGATGAACATAGGCTATATTTTGTCCCGGGAAAAGATAAGATCCCAGGGGCGCGGGTGAAACCGCGGGGGACAGCTAGTATCGAATAAATAAAAAAAAACATTACATAAGAACCGATATAAAAGTACTTACATAAATATAAAAACCATTTTACTATGCCACCGCCGCTATAAATTTTTAGTATGATCCAAAATACATTTTATTACACGAATTTCTCGACGAATGTGAGAGCCTTATTTAACCGCTTTATGTTCATTTGAGAAACGTACGCTTGTAGAATTGTAATATTTTACTTAATTAGGGTTACCAATAGTTAGAAAGGAGAATAAAATTATGATATATTATTTTTTACCGAGCTGAAATATATTATAGATATAGTTTTGATGTTAATTCAATTAAGTCCAAGTTATAGTTTTAGAATTCGTTCTTATGTGCAAGTTTTATGTTTTTGAGGTAAAACAAGTTCAGTACAACCAGCACCAGAAAATAACTAAAATCAGAAAAGAATAGGCAATAGCAGTAGCGGTGGACACATAACTGCACGCTTAACAAACATTTGACGCTAACAAATCACAGTAAAATTATATCAAGCCCAATTACGTAAACCATTTAAAAAAAAAAAAAAAACTAAAAGACCAACGAAATTTCTTTCCAATAACCAAACGCATGGTAACATCTTATAATACATTCGTCACGTCTCAGTTATCTACCGTCTGTCTGTCACATGGGTGATAGGGTAATGGCAAACGCGCCCCGGAATTTTAAGTGACCCCTTTTGTTATTACACGTGCAAATGAAAAAAACGGAGACGCAAAAGAGTTTCAATTTTCATGGAAACAAATAATGTAGGTTGTTGAGAATTATTCGTGTTGTATTTGTTTTTATATCGGTGGATTTATTCGTTATTTTAATGAAAATCTAACAGAAAGATTATAATAATCTAACCTACAAAATCAAGATAATATTTTATTTCTTGTTACCTCAAAGATTGATCAAAAACTTTTATTGTTAATCTGGTTTTTCAGGAAATTTTGTAAGATAAATAATCTGTGGTTTTGTAATTGTTCTAAAAACCGACAACTTTGATTTAATATTTGGCGTCGGGGAGCAAAAGTTTAGCGAAATTCCGAAACCTAGAATCGTCATTTCATGGTACTTTTTTAAATTATGAAGTTTCAGGACAATCGTCCCATTCACAAGCCAAGTAATTAATTAGTGAGTCAATTAATTGATACGGCATTTAATCGTTTGCGACTTTAGACTTATTATCGTGATCATAATTTAGCACAGGAATTTCCATTGTATACAAACTTCTTTCTCGTCACAAAAATGCTCAGGCAATTATGAATAAACAATTTTTTGGCGTTTTGTCTTTAAGTATTATACATAAAGAGCCATTCATTTGTCACATAATGCCTATTAATGTATCACCATAAATATACCAGTAACTTAAAACACCACGTACAAATAAAATCTCTCTGACATAATATTACAATAATTACAAGTTAAACTGTGTGTGGAAAGCTGAAGCCATTACGGCGGTCCAGTCTAGGAGTTGTTAATTTCAACTTTAATTAAAAATAATTTCTCTTCGCCACTGGACTACATAGATGTTAGAAAAGACTGATATGAAGATAACTTATTATTTTTCGGAAAACTCTCAAATATAAACTGAACTGCTATACCACTTGAAGCGATGGGAAGTACGGAAGTAAGGGCGTGTTGATAAGCTGATAATATTTCACGATCTTTTTATTGTAATACTTCTAAATTCACCGAATTTTACCGAGTCAATTCATGTGTTACTGTAATTTTTTTTTTCAGATATATCGACTTGTATTTGTTAAGCTTTACCAACAGCTGTTGGTAAATGTTGGTTTTGGACAAAAAAAAAACAATGCATACTTCTTAATAATTTATTTTATTTAGCCATCAGTCTAAACCTTACATTAATATGTACGTGTATTTAGTTATCATACTCAAAATAAAGATTTATTTAAAAAATAATTAATTAACCACGAAGTGAACAGCTACTTCTTATCTAATCAATCCATGTCGATTGTGAAAATAGGATTACTTTACCTGACATTTATTCGTCATTTTATACAATATTGCCTAGGTTAGAATACCTAGATTATACTATATACATGTCTATTTCTCTACATTTACCTTATTTGTATGGTAATACGTAAAACTTACCGGTAAAAGTTTGATATGGACAATGATCACAGAACAATTCGAACTTTTACCTCAGAGTTGGTTAATCTTAGGTTTTACCGAAAAATCTCAGGATTTACTGTTGTTCGGGCTTTTACAGTAAAATATCTATCCTAATGAATATCTATATACCTTGTAATTATGTTTCATTTATATATTACGTAGCTGGAGGTAAGCTGAAGGAGCGACGACATACGCAAAGTGGTTAGTGGCGGTTGTAAAAGAATAGCCGGAGACCGGGCTCAGTGGCGCGCCTTAGGAGGCCTATGTCCAGCTGTGGACTAATACGGACTGATAAGATGATGACGTACATACCGACAACTTAATATCGAGTTGAACTGTGCATAAAGTAGTATAACAAAAGTATCACTTAATAAAATCTTATCCGAAAGAACAAATAGTTCCCTGTACTCCGTAATTAATGTTTCGCGGTAACAAAGTATCCATTTAAACGTAACTGGTGGTTTTAATTTCGTTTGAATCGTGTTAGTATCATGGTTTTTGGTACAAATGTTCTTCAGTCTGATTAGTGAGATCATTTGGAAGGCATTACTGCTTTCACGCAGTTTAATATTCTCAAGTTAAGTTACTATATTATATTGTATATTTTAAGCAATTTGCTTTTTTCGTTCCTTTTTAGGGTTCCGTACCAAAAAGATAAAAACGGAAACCCTATTACTATACTATTACTGTCTATCTGTTATCCGTCTCTCTGACTGTCTGTCACTACGATGTATCTCATGAACCGTGATAGCTAGACACTTGAAATTTTCACAGATGATGTATTTCTGTTGCCGCTATAACAAAAAATACTAAAAACAGAATAAAATCGTTTAAAAAAAACCTCAAAATTTGTACGGAACCTCGGTGCGTTTTTTTTTACATTATTATTACAATTTGCATCTTACATTTCATTTACAAACAAATAAGTAGGTACGTCATTGATCAAAAATAATAATAGAATTAACATTTATTTGAGCTTATGATGAAGGCAAATATTGTTAAAAACCATAGCTCGGCGGTAGAGTACTTTATAGTACTCATCTAGCTGGCTACCACCTTCAAGTAAATATGTCGCTAAACGCCCAATGGAGTCTTCAGGCAGATGCACTTGGGAGCTTTTTATCTTCTGTGCTTTTGTGTTTACCAGCTTTCGGCCTCATCATTTCCAAGTTATTTGGGTCTTTTTGATTAAAACTCAAAAAAACTCAAACTCAAAACTCATTTATTCAGTTTAGGCCCTGGTAGGGTACTTATGAACGTTACAGTTGACTCTACCACCGGTTCGGAATACTTACACTTAAACCGAGAAGACTCCGGCAAGAAACTCAGCAGGGCAATTTTTTTTTTATTTTTTTTTATTAAAGTATGATTAAAGAAAACACTGGTATTCAAATTATCCAGTGTACATTTTGGATTATACATATATTTGCACAGTTTGTTTATGTAGGCTATAAGTTTAATAAAACAAACTTCTGATTACAATTCCAAGTTTCAGTTTTCTAGGTCGCAGAATATTACAACTGATTCCTCATTAAAAGTTTGTTACTTACTTTATTAAAGTTATTCAGGTATATTTGTTATAGCTCAATAAAATTATCTTTGTATTCATACATATTTTCTTTTCTATGAAAAATATACAAAAAAACGTCACTTTAGCTAGCTAGATAAATATGTAACAGGCTTTACAAGAATTTACATACATAATTTTTTTTAAACTAAAAATAATTGTATGAAAAAAATAGAATTTTGAACTTTCAAGCACTCGTACTACTTAAACTAACAAAAGTAACTCATATTTCTACAAAGTTATGACTCATTTTATTATTTCTGGTAACAGTCAAGAAAGTTAAAACTAGACCCTTGACACATACCTACTGTAGGTTCAAAAAGTTTCTAAATCCTACAATTATACAGTTTAAATAGGTCTCGACAGGTACATTGGATACGGAGCTTAGGAAGATAATAGCTATAACTAGAAAACTTCTCTATGATTTTTAGCTGAGACTTGCATACCTAAAGTAAACTTACTCTATAACTATGATAATAAATACATACATATAAATATACATTACAGTTTGCATGTTAAATTATCAAAGACTTTTTATCGAATTTCGTTAGCGCATCTAAAACAAAATTGATGGTTTATTAAGTAACTTTTCCTCATAGAGCTACAAGTTTTTCGCCCCACGGTTTCACCCGCTTTCCCGAGAGATCGTATCTTTTCCCGGGATAAAGAATATCCTATGTCCTTCCCCAGGGCTCCATCTATTCCTATAACAAATTTCATCTAAATCGGTTCAGCGGTTTAAGTGTGAAGAGGTAACAGACACGCAGACACACTTTCGCATTTATAATATTAAGTATGAATGGATATATGGATTTTATATTCATTTTATAAATTTGCTTTGAGTTTTACCAGTGATTTTTAGAAGTTCTTGGATAAACATTTGTAATAATACATCTACTTGTTTATCAAATAAGGTACAGTTAATAACATAAGCTTTTATGTCAGCCTGTCAAGCCACACTTCCTTAGTTATCCACTATATCTTAAACTAACTTGGCACTCAGCATGATGCTGTAGTGAATGCGTGTTAGAACAATACCTACCATATTTCAAACAGGTGCTTTTGTATGTTGTAGGCAATTTAATAAATAAGAATATTATTGTTTTTCCTAAATTATTCACAAACTGTATAACTTGATCTGTCATTTGGAAAATAGTGCATAAACGTAATACTTCAACTTGATCACAAGAATATAAAAAAATAATGTCTTGATCAAATAAAATACCTACATATATATAACTATTATAGATTTAAGTTAATGTTATAAAAAATAATTTCTAAGTTAATAATAAAGAGCATAATAAAAATATGTAAGTATGGTATATGCACACTATTTTCTACACTGAGTCACACACTCGTATTTAAGAATTAAGTGGTCATGAAGTCTAAATGGCACATAACTATACAATCTTTCATCATGTCGGCAGGAAGACGTCCACTGCTGGACAAAGGCCTTCCCCGAGGATCTCCACGATGAACGGAAGTATATAACGATGATATTATGCAAGAGCATAATATCATCGTCATACAATCTTTAATAGTTATCGCGCGTTGTGAAAGGGGGCTAGACGGAAAAAAATCTTACGAAAAATTGTCCGACACTTTTAGTGTCAGTGTCACTTTATTGTAAGCTGTGCGGCGTGCGCATGTTTCTCTGTCTGTCTCTCTCTCTCTCTCTCTCTTATAGAAAGCAAGCCAGATATTTTTTTCATTTCTATATATATATAAAAAAAACTATTTTTTATATATGAAATAGTTTTTTTTTTAATATATATATACTCTCTCGACTTATATAACTTCGTTCCATCCGGGTGTCCGTTGACACCTCTCAAGTTTTTTTTATTTCTA
Source organism: Ochropacha duplaris (assembly GCA_951361185.1). Taxonomy (NCBI): domain Eukaryota; kingdom Metazoa; phylum Arthropoda; class Insecta; order Lepidoptera; family Drepanidae; genus Ochropacha; species Ochropacha duplaris. Next base: position 4,052,513 of record OX592703.1, read on the forward strand.
TTATACCTTTCAAATAGATAAAGAATTCACCTTGCTAGTTGTTATAGTAAAAAACCGGTCAAGTGCGAGTCGGACTCGCGCACCGAGGGTTCCGTACCATTTTGTAGTTTTTATTTTTATTTTTTTTATTCTGTTCTTAGTAAGTATTTGTTGTTATAGCGACAACAGAAATACATCATTTCAACTGTCTAGCTACCACGGTTCATAAGATACAGCCTGGTGACAGACAGACAGACAGACAGATAGTAGAGTCTTAGTAATAGGGTTTCTGTTTTTACCCTTTGGGTACGGAACCGTAAAAATGAAGCTTTTGAATATATCCTAATTTCAACGCGTTACAGCAACATGCACAATGCACGTGTTGTGCGCTAGAACAATAGATGTCGCTGCCAGTGTATGAATGGCATTATCTAGGAAATAATTATACTCTGGAGTCCTGTCTTAACCCTACATTAAATTTATTGTGGTCTGGCACAACGCAATCTGAATCGTTAAAATTGTAGAAGAAATAATTTTAGAATTTTAAACAGAGGAATTATTTTAAATCTTTTTTTGTTATTTCTACAAAAAAAAATCCACAATAACCTAGATAATTATTTTATTTTATATTTATTTGACATGAGATATATCAGTATACCTAGGATATTATATAATTACTTAAAAAGTATATACTTTTGACAAAGGATATCCCTCGTTTCATTTTACATCACATTCATCACCAGTCAAATTATACTTCAGTCCGTTGTAGTAAATTAATTGCTCAGCAAAATGTACAACCGTTCACTAAGATTTCTATGATATCAAAGTAATCCACGCAATTATATAGAAAAAGTATTATATTATGTCGCTTTCTATACATAGGTCAAAGTAATTAATCTCAGTTTAGCCGGTAATCCGTCTTTTAGTGGGAGCCGATAGTGGAACGAAGGCGAGACCATTCATCTATCGCGTCCCTAAATTTATCTCCCGTCGTATGGTGACCCGGAATTAGTGTTCCCTCATTATAATGTAATGACCATTATCTGGGTAAAGGTTAAAAAGCCATTTTTCTAACTTGAGCTCTGGTTTGGGTTTTGTGAATGTACCTATCTAAATGTAGTTTTGAAAATGTAAATAAATTTAAGAAAGATCCACTGTTGAAAAAAATTGCCTTGCTGAGTTATTTGCCGCAGTCTTCTCAGTTTAAGTGTACTTATTCCGAACCGGTGGTAGGGTCAATTGTAACGTTAAAAGTGCCTTACCAGGACCTAAACTGAATAAATGAGTTTTGATTTTGAATAACGCTGTTTAATAGATTTTTTCGTTGTTTAAATTTAAGTTTTTAGATTCAAGCTGATTCTTTGATATTTTTAGATTTAAAATTCTCTTCAAGAGATTTAAAGAGAAAAATATATTAAACAACCATGTAAGATAACTATTTATACTCTGTAAATATTTAAAGGAGCGCCCCAGTAAGAAAGGTTGCTCATTTCACTACAGAATTTTGTTTAAAGAAAATATTTGAACAAAAACAATAGCCGTTCAAAAACTTCCAGAGCCCGCCTAGGCAACCCGTATCCCGCGATGTAAAAGGAAGGAATATATTTAATAAATACGGGTTCCGTTTACAAGGCAAACAACTCATCAGCCAATACAAACAGGGAACGTAGAATACGAGTATTTTTTTATGCAACGTCGTTGAAGTCTGAGTTTTTAGTTCAAAATTACTGTTTCTTAGAAGGAGATCTTCTATTGTATCGTTGTTTGCTGAATACAAAATATTTTAAGTTACTTTATGATTTAAAAAAAAATATATGCAAACCCATTTTTGAATAGGTTTCATGTTTTTTTTTTTTTTTTTTTTTAATTAATAAAAAAAAAATTACCGTCAATAAAATTAAGCAATGATTCCCTCAATCGTTATGTGCACATTATAAAAACTCACACTGTATATATATACACGGTATACGTTGAATAATTGTAGGGTTACTCAATCACCCTACTGGTCCATCTTATGGTAATTCATCGCTGCTGCCAATTGGTATTTGCACTATTATCATTGTAGTGAATCCATATCGTAGCGCTGCGTGAGAACCATAATAGTAGTAGCACTAACCAAGTAAATAATCACAAGCTTGTTTATAATAAAAGCGCATTAAAACTGAATTTTCAGAAATACAAATTTAGTACCTTTTTTTTTTTATGTCACAAGTGACAACGAGGCAGGCGGGTCACCTGATGGTAAGTGACAACCGTCGCCTATAGACATTGGCAATACCAGGGGATTGCTAATGTGTTGTACACCTTATTAAGGCGAACTGGCTCTCAAGTGCAATTGCCGGAACACACCAACAGGTGCTTGGCGACAGATTTTCAACTTGAGGGTGGTAGCCAGCCAGTCGAGTACTACAAAGTACCCTACCAAGTTTGGTGAAACGTTATTTCTCATTTTTAAGTTATGACAATACCAGAACAAGTTAAATACGTACTAATTGGGTTGACATTGTTACCCTAATAATTTAATCTATAATATGTTGGTGCTGTTTGTTGTAAATGATTTCCATTGTTTGTCTTCGTAGTCCAAATCTAATCCGGTTTAGTACGTCATTGACTTTGCATTGACCATAGTTAAATTTAGTAAATAAAATATTGAATAGAATTTGAGGAAGAATAATTAAATTTGGTAAGTTTCAGTGTTGAGAGTTTTATGAAGATTACCATATAATGTGTTTTCAAATGTTATTTTTGAAAACATGCGTTTTGTTAATATATTAAGTGATATTGTTTCCGACGTAACAAGGCAAATATTCTAGCCAATATCTTCCATCGAAATGATATAAAAACGGCGTCGTCCTGAGCAATTAAGCGTGAAATGGGGTCACGTCACATCACGATGAGACATTGAAGTATACCCGGATCGAGAAACTCCCACGGGTTGGGATTAATATATTTGCAAAGCAGTTATCTTATAATGATGGGTCCAACTTATTGAATTGGAATCGATGTTTGGTGGAAGATTTTTTACCGTCGGATTAAGTTTGGATAGAATTTAGATTAGTCAGATAATCGCAATATTCATCGGCAACATCCCAATTATTTATTTTTTATAAGAAACGAAACTTCAACGATTTTTATCAGTTTATCTAAGTCTAGCTTTCCGCCCCGCGGTTACACCCGCATTTCCCAGGGAATTAAAAGGAATATAGCTCATGGTATTTGATAATAGGTAATGTAACTTTATAATTGCAAGAATTTGAAATTAAATCAGTTAGGTATTTAATTTTTTAATTATTCATAACAAACAGACGTAGAAACATACATAAAATAATCTTCTTAATAGCAAATACGTACTAAAGTATGCTGAGGAAACTTCATTTATTATATTTTTCGTCATTCTCCAACATTAACCTGAATGCACTAAATTCCTTGAGAATCATATTGTTCCCGACACCCTTTGTTCAATCCCGTCTACGTATCACGTACGTACATACATCAACGTCTTACCCGTCTCTTTGCTCCATTACACTACTAATCGTATGAGATTCCAGGCTGATGCTTCTAATTAATAGCTTACGTACCATCCCTACAAGATTGTCTGAGATAGCACTGGGAATTAAATTCAGAGTCCTTTACGTAAGGTTATGTAATCATGGGTAAGTTATGGTTTATTTAATTTTGGGATGTTAATAATTTTATTGTAACAAATACCTATACATGAGGTTGTAATATTATATATACAAATATATTATGTGAATATGATGATTAGTTATTTGTTTGTTTGTTAGTTTTATTATATAAGGATAGCTAGTCCTTCGCGGTTTCTCGAGGGATCTTATCTTTTCCCGAGATAATAAGTAGGCCTTTGTTTTATTCCAGGATATTTATTTATAAAAAATTTGTGAGGAAACCATAGCACATGGTAAAGCATTTTCCACCTGGCAGTCCCAAGTTGAAGTTTTTCTCCTAGTATTCGTTATGTCTATAGGTTCCGATAGTCACTTATCATTAGTTGAACCATCTGCCTGAAAAGCAATATTTAATTGTACCGTTTTTTTTTCATCCTTTTATAAAATAAACATGAGGTTAATACAGGTACCTAGAAAACGACGTCATAAATAAATGAAATAATAACTATTATTCAGAATCTTTAATTGGGTTAAGAGCCATCTATGTAACCAATACGATACTACGAAACGTTTTGTGGGAGCCCGCCTGCGAAGAGTCGGTGATGTTTGGGCGGTTAGATCGTGGGTTCTTTCTTGAAAAACTCCAACTAACGTTTATTGAAACCTTATCTGTCAAGTGGTTTGAGAATTGTTTAAAAGATGTCATTAAAATTTGGGTTCCGATTTTTCAATGGCTATATAATCTAGCTGTTAATTTGAAATTAGAACAGTTTTTGTATGGACTCATCAGATGAGCAGTTTATTCGAGGTTTATGATTGAAAACAAAAATCGTCATAATACTAAAATAAATAAATCATGCTTTTTTTTGAAGTTTTTGTCAAAAGTACTACTTTATGCTATTAAATTGTTGTTATTGATTTTTAAGTTTTTCACTTATTTCCATTAATTTACATTCATATTATAAATAGCTTTTGTTAGTTTGGATGAAGGAGATAATCTTCGATTTTGAAAATTCTTTGATTAATAGGAAGATACATTAACTTCGAGTGCTATAGACTTTATTTTTTCTATCGAAAACGGCGGAGCGAATGCAAATCCCACTAGTATTATAAATGTGAATTTGGATGGATGGATACATGGGTGGATGTTTGTTACTCAACCACGCCACAACGGCTGTACGGATCTGGATGAAATTTGACACAGAGATAGATTATAGTCTGGAATATCACATATACTACTTTTCCCGTGAAAAGATAAGATCCCTAATAATTTATCTATCATAACTACTGAAGACATACATATCAAGCCACGTTATGAAACAATTGATAGCAACGATATTGCGCTATGCAAAAAGGCATTCATACAAAGTGCCATTTAATATTCTGAATTGAATATGCTTTCACTAGTATTGTTTCATTCATGTTGGATTTCACCTTCACTCATTGAATAGCGACCTTCCATCGCGAGACGCTGTCATATTGATATCATATACGAGCATGCGCATTGGAATTGACGCATGCGTATCACCAACTTCTCCGTGTTGTGTACACTTTATCTATGCGTTTAAAGAAATCTGTCAAGCTTTAATAATAAGCTTGTATTACCTTACTATGGTCATCTAACTAAAATTAAATAATAAACGTAGTGTTTTGTAGATTTCCTTTAAACATATTTCGTGTGACTGTTATGCATTCGGACGATATGGTGGTAATTTTCGATAATTAACCAAGTAACTATCCATTTAGTGTAAATTAGTGTCGTGTTAAATAATAAACTGTTTTATTGAAGTGAAAGAAGTGATACATCAACAGGTAGGTTTTGTGTTTGCTTATAAGTAGTAGGCTGATGCAAACGTATAGATGTACATGGTCGCAATGTGGGCGTTACTCCAGACTAACTGCGTGGGTGGAACATCTGACTCCTCGTAGACTAAACGTCAGTAAATAAATTCAACTCACGAAGTACTTGTTCCAATTTCTTTACGCTGGTAACGATTAATTTAATAACTCTGAGCTACATTCAATAGCTCCACATTATATCGTACACTAGCTGTCCCCGCGGTTTTACCCACATTCCCGTGGGATCTTATCTTTTCCCATGACAAAATATAATAATAATAGCCTATGTTCTTCAGTGATAATGTAGCTTTATATTGTTGAAAGATTTTTTCAAATCGGTCCAGTAAGCTTCAGAGCCTATTCAATGCAAACAAACAATCAAATCTTTCCTCTGTTATAATATTAGTATAGATGTACCCCCATGTCGGGTTCCTTTTATTAATTAAGTTATTCATCTTAAAATATAAAATTCTCGTGTCACGATGTTGGTCCGCGATGAACTCCAAAACGACTAAACCGATGAAAACTTGGTAGGATACAAATATACTTTTTATCACGGGAAAAGATAAGATCCCATGGGAATGCGGTTGAAACCACGGGGGACAGCTACTGTACCTACAGTGAGTTTGAGCTTGAGTGAAGAAGGAAAACTTCGTGAGGAAATTATATTTCGGTGGCAGGATTTAGTAGTAGGTACCTACTTGGCTATCTCCCATCCTCTGTGGAAGAACATTCTTTCTCCTATTCAAGTTTCTTTTTCCTATTGCTTGAAAGGATGAAAAGGCATAATTTTGTGATTAACAATTTCTAACATGAAGTATCAAACAAAATTTAAAAATGAAGTCGGTTAATGAGAAATAAATATTGAGTACATTTATGATATCACTCTAGAGAAAAAAATGTGTGTAAATAACTACAATTTCCTACAATAAACTCAAAATTCAATATCTTTTACTGAATCAAACTCTGAATGGTATTATAAGTACTGTAGGCCTCGTTCATGTTTTTCATGAAACGTTTGTACCTTCCCTTGTTCATTTATTTCCCCCTTTAGTCGTATCTAGGACACGAGTTGCGTCCCGTAAGCGTTTGTAGTTCACCCAATAACCAATATTGATTTTATGCGAACGTCACATCTGACACCAATTAACCTGTAAATGCATTTGCTACAATAATCATAGCAAAGAATTTATTTTATTCATAACATCCTTACTAAAATAACTGTCTTTTTTATGAACTTTGGTATAGACAATTAGATATAGATGAGACCTAGGAGAAGAAATAGTATAATTATATTCCAAAAAAAGATATGATCCCTCGGGAACCCGGGTGAAACCGCGGGCAACAGCTACTTTTTCCTATAAGTGGCAAATAATTGGAATACCATAAAAACGTAGAGAAAACCATGCAGTGAAAGCTAAACTTAGGTCCATACTTTTGCAGTTTAAGGATTAATTAACCCTATGGCCCGCAATGGGGACGATTATTCCTAAACTATAAAAAAATACAGGAAAAAATTCAGGTCTGAAATTATTTAGAAACTCGCCAAATAGATTAAATCAATTTAAACATCATGAAACTACGTATACTTACTATACAACTGCAAGATCCTTTGGGAATGAGGTTAAATTATCGAAGAAGAAGCTAATGCAATAAAGTGCTATCTAGTTAACTTTTCTATCTTTTTCTACCTATTTAATTATAGTATATTACTCGTACCTACTAATAGCATAAAATATTGATATATGCTTCTCGTAATACTCGGCTCGTAGTATCGGCCGTGTATATACATACCACTGACCTCTATTAAAAGACGCTGGACTGGCTATCGCTATTAATTTCATGTGCCTATTTAAAAATCGCCATTTTGGCGCTGATGGTGCTGACGGCAGCAGTGTGGGGGAATGGAACTAATATATTCCGCAGAGACACTTAGCGTAAAATCAACAAACAACGGCCATTTGCAATCTTATTAGTTCTCAGAACTCTCACGTCTGTCACTGGGAGCGCTTTGAATCGGCACAGCAAATAGCTGTCATTTTGTATGGGATAGCCAGTCCAACGTATTTTAATAGTGGTCAGTGATACATACACACACACCCTCACCCACTTCACACACGTAGCTGCGTAGGTAAGAGTACATTTACGTCACACACAAAGAGACGTGCATACACTATGCAAAATCTAGAAAGTTCCATCTTGAAATTTTTGTGCCTATGATAAATGTTAAAATATTCCAGATGATTGGCTTAGCCTAGTTCTGCTACAAATGTTATACTCATTTGTAAATTATAGGATACTAGCTGTTCCACGCGGTTTCACCCGCGTTCCCGAGGGATCTAATCTTTTCCCGGGATAAAAAGTAGCCTATGTGCTATTCCAGACTATAATCTATCTCCATGCCAAATTTCATCCAGAACCATTCAGCCGTTCTAGCGTAAATGAGTAACAAATATACATCCATCCAAAATTTCACATTTATAATATTATTAGTAAGATGTATATGTGGAGACAATGAACTAAGTTGTTTTTGAATAAGAATTATATATTTAGGTTTAAATGTACTTTTCTAATTGCTACGTGTTCTAAGAGTTCATCATCAGATATTATTATTATGTGTGGTTAGAGAAGTTTTATTTCCTCTGGCCTCCCCTTTTTAGCTCATAAGATTCATGCATACCTTGTTTAAATTTTATTTTAGTTTATGTCTTGAGCTGAATAAAAAAAATCTAATCTGTTCGTTTCTATTCTATAAATAATCATTTTACACTCTTACTTCCTATATAATATAGTATTTTACACATATCTATATATGTATATAAAAGAAAGTCGTGTTAGTTACATTAACTCAAGAACGGCTGAGCCGATTTGGCTGAAAAGTTATAGGGAGGTAGCTTAGAACCAGGAATAACACATAGGATTAAAAAATATGCAAAATTCACAAAAAAAAGAATAATGAAGAAAATTATGTTTTTTGGTGACAGATGGTTTAGTTTCACAATTGATGGCGCTCAAATCGGGTTCTAAGTTTTATTTTCAGGGCAGGACAACGTCTGCTGGGCCCACTAGTTAGTTATAATATCTATAGTGTATCTTAGATACTGCTCATTTATTTAAATTCATCATGAGCATGACTTTATAATTGTGTGTGCGTCTAATTAGAATTGCGCTTGTCACCTTAATGAAGTTTCTGTTTATTCAGTCCGCAAACAAATTCAACGAAATTACTTCTCATTTCCTCCTTGAGTTTATATGTTTATACAAGAGGAAAACGTACGTATATGTACATATAGGTATTATACAGTAATCTTTACATATAAAATTGAAATACCACTACAAACTTGAAATTTGATTCTTAATAGGGAACAAAGAGTATGTAATATAGGGAAAAGCTGTGTCGTTATAAAAGATTTTTGAAAGTTAAATCCCTCAGGGGTTAAAACAGCGAGGAATGAATAGTAATACATACATATATTATTCAAATTAATATTTAGAACTAAAATACTAAAATATTATCTTTATTATAGACTAACCTTCTAAAAAGACCCAATCTCTCCGCATCCCTTTAGAGATTGAATTCTGAAAAACATTTTTTATACGATTTTTTAATATCATGTTTAAAATAAACCTGACCACAAAAATGCTATAGGTCTCAAAAATGCTTTCATCTTTTATGGGTTGGATTTTGTAAAACACTTAAAACTTTTTCTATCCATCTCTATAGGGGGTAATTATTCAAAAGTCTGAGACACGTCATTCTTTATTTCTAACCATAAAGGTTGAATTTCCTCAGCTCGTTTACTTTATAAAAGGAAAACCATGCGGAAAACTTTACATTCCTAAACAATTGGTGTTTGGTCTATGGCTGATATGGCAGTCAAGTCAGTTTTCTCCCTTTATAAAATACAAAATCCTCAAAGCTGCCCTAGCTACCGATCTGAATTTTTCCCAGCGTTGCGTTTACTTTAAAGATTTACTTAAATTTATTCCTTGGTTTTGAACCACCCTTAAAGTAAAATTCTTTCCTAGACTCAGCTTTACAAGCGATGTTGATTGAAATACTCAACTCATCATTTGAATAACAATGGAAAATTATAATTATTGTCTATATTATACAAATTTTTGGTCGAAAATAGGTCTTCCGCCTGAGTATTTAACTTGTGGCACAGCTGCACAGTACGGATAACGTAAATCCGGTGTCACATCCATTTCCTTTCTGTCAGTCGACGCTCAAGCGTTGTCGCGGCAGGTCGTGGCTTAAACCGGACCAAATAATTAAATTGTACTGTCGAATATCTCTATAAAAATGGCTATTACGATCACGAGACATTTTAGTTTGGATGAGGTAAATATTTAATTTAATTATTTTTATATTTGATATTTAATTTTTCAAAATGTTAATATTTAGTTATTTGAAAATATGTCAAATAATTTTACCTAATTGTAACTTTTTTTGCTCTTTATCTAAATATAAACAGTTTTAAATAATTGAATTCAAACAAAATTAGATCAAAGTTAAGAAGTGTCAATAATTTTATGATGTTAAAGAAAAAAATAGTCATTGAATCATTATTACTCATTGCATACATTAGCTTTGTATGATCGACTTCATTTTTAGATTGTGATATATTGAGTATTTAAAAAAAATATTATTATGAATGATTAATTATATGGTGGCAAATATGAACATAAATAGTATCTTATAATTTGTGTAGTACTGTGAAGTCTTCTCAAATATTTCAAGAATTAATTTAAAACAAATCTTTGAAGCAATTTACGATTAACATCAAACACAGAAACTCGAAGTCTTACACCCCAAAGACATGAAATGTGGGATCGGTTTCACTGAATTTGGGTACGTGATATTGATGTTTATTTTACGTACCGTCTCAGGTTGAATGAACAACCCTAATTATAATTGAACAAATCTTAGATAGAGTTACTAAGAAATTTTGGAATTTAAAAATTAATTTAGGCTTAATGAGCATAATGACTAACAATATAACAATCTTTTGAACGTGAAGAACTATATTACCGTGGGAAATGTAGAAAATAAATGAGGTATCTTCATTGCTCAAGCATTCATTTTTTTAAGTCGGACAAAGAGGCAGGCGGGTCATCTGATGTTAATTAAGGGACTATCGCCTATAGACATTAGAATCAATCAATCTGTTGTTGTCCTTTTGATAGTATCTCGAAGATAACTAACTCGCTCTCGAGTGTTACTGCTGGAATACGCCGATAGGTGCTTGACAGATTTTCGACTTGAGGAGAGTAGTTGAGTAAGTACCTATGACAAAGTAAGTTAAAATTACCACCTTGAAAATTTCTACTAAGACATTAGTTTTCATATCTTGAGCCATTGCGGGAATTTTAATCACTGAAAACCTAATACTAACACTTTGTAAAAACTCGCGAAGAATTTCTAATCAATTGTTATGCTATTGTTTGATTAGTACGGCCGTCCCACTTAAGAACCAACCGGTTATTACGTTTATAAATGTTTAGTAAAATATACAGAAAAGTGTTTTTTTTTTAATTGAATGCAAATAAATACTAAAAAATTTAGGGTCGAACCATTAAAATGATATTGAGGAACATTTTTATGCATGACAAAGGCTACGCCAATAGTCGTACTCCGTAATATTATCCATAAGTCAAAGTTTGTGGACCAATAAAGTCACCGAGTGTGATGGATTAGTAAATCGACCTTTTCACGTATCAAGGCTAGAATGATAGCTTTCTCAGATTACATCATATTTTCTCATCACGTCATAATGATATATCATGCCGAGTTATTAACAGGGAAATTATTGTGACGTTGGATATTGGACACATGCCTTTTTTGAGTGATTAAATTCTACATTATTATTCCTTTGTTGTACATTCACTTAATTTTTTTTAATGATGTGTTTTTATATTGTTACAAATGTTTTTAGTACATTTTAGTAAGTTTGCATTTCATCAAAATATTTTCAGATAATCACGGCTGTCAAATTTTTATAAAAAGCTGCTTTCCCCTCCAATTTATGACCGCGATTTTGAGGGACTTAAAATATTGTCGGCGATAGATTTTTAATATGTTTCATTCCAGAAAACGATATTATATCGTTGTTATCTTCATACATTTACTCTATACGGAGTAAAAGTAAATAATCACATAAACTTGACCAGATGCAATGACTAAAGATGTTAGGAAAATTTAAATTGTTTTACTAACACCAATAGTAGGTAAATCTATCAAATCTATGCCAAAACCCAAACTGATCGGCCCTAACAAGGTCTCAAGGGATTTTAGCATTAGTGTCATGTATTTCTTGTCTATATAAGTCAGCTTTTCTTTTCTCTGTTAATGTAGTTTAAGGGATTTTGTATTACCTAGTTGCTACAAACGGTTTTTGGCTCGGTTTTATTAAAATTACCGTTTTTTAACCGCATATTGCTTAAAGAGTTGGATGTCCAAATCTATAGTTACATGTGCTGGTGATTATGAAAACTTACCATTTATCGCATTGACAGTAATTATTTGAAGTAAACTTAAAATACTAAATGAGACATACCATGTAAGGTACATAAGATTTAGATGAGTAGAAAATTAAGCAAATTAAAAAATTACATTTTAGGCTTATTTGACTATAAATTCACAAGTCGAAAGTCTGTCGCCAAGCACCTGACGGTTGCTTTCTTGGCTTTGTGTGCTTACCACCATCGGCAACATCATCACTAACCATGTTGAGAATGCGGTCAAACACAAATTTAATCAAATAAAAAAAGTTAGAAACGATTCGGCAATGTAATGGTAGTTCAAAGTTGAAATTAACTATAACTATTATTTAACGATGTTTCATATAAAATCCACATTAATCCAGCGTCTCAAGTTAATCTTGGTTTAACGTCTTTTTGCTTTGCTAAGTGCCGTCTTTGATCTCCCGTAAATGGGTGTTTTGGAAATCTCTATTATTTAGTAAAAGAAATAAATTGTATTGAATAGAATACGGATTGTTATAAAATTACGGAATTTCATTTATTGAATAATATTGAGGTATAATGATAATATTTGACTGTCAAATAACTACTAAGAATGCCAGAACAAAAAAACAAAATTCCAAATGAAAATATTGCTGTGAATTAAATAAATAATATTTGTTAAATATTTCTTCATTTGATGGCTTAGTAAAACCTTTAGTTACTTTGTCGTCATAAAGTCGAGTAAATAATTAAGAAACTCTTCCGATTTTAATAGCATTTTAGGTCTGTGATTTGTTATGAAAATTTCTTTGATATTAATTTAGGATTTATTTCAGTACCTATTTCAATTGTAGTCGTAAAAATAGGGATACCTATTGATGCAGACTACATTTACGGTGAAAACAAGTAATTTGGCTAAATTGTAAGGTCAAAATAGTTATTTTATACTTTTACTGTAGAAAGAAGGAAAGGTAGGTAGAAAGAGATTGATATTCAATTAGTTTAGTTTTATAAACAGCAGAGTCGGTACTTAACTCTGTTTAATATTATCCTATTTAAAGTTTTTATCATGACTAACTTTATTTAAGTAAAACTTTTTTTGCAAGAACCTTTAATCATAAGTCCATTCTACGTGATTGGAAGATCAAAGGCCAAAAATATTATAGTTAAAAAGAAATTAAAACAGCAAAATGTAAGCTAAACTCTACAAACAGATATAGTTCGGACGACTCTTAGGTAGCCAATAATCTATCGCGCTAACGAAGTTTTCTAAATAGTTATAAATACTTTATTTAATCTTTAATCTAATATTAATTCGACAACTGTAATTTATTTTTCCACACATTATTTGTTAAGTGGGGTAATCTACAAACATTAAAGGGCGTTTTTTAATCACTGATAAAACTCCATAAACTGTTTCTATGTAAACTGCGAAAAAACTTCGAAAAGAAACAACAAGGCAATTTACCCATACTAATAAATACTTTCTAATCGTTCAAAAGTCGTCAATGCGAAGCGGGGCGCTAGCGGCGATGGAGGCGGAGCCTGACCTCAGCACCTTTGAGAACAAGTCGGGGCTGGCTGAGGACATGAAGTTCCTCGCCTCCATGCCTGAACTGTGTGACGTCACATTCCTGGTAGGAGATACAAGAGAGCCAGTGTGTGCTGTCAAGGCAGTACTAGCTGCTCGAAGCAGGTAAGAGGACCAACTGACAAAAGGTGAAGTAAATATTTTTCATAAATTTCCAATTTGCTATAAATTTGCCTTAAAAAAACCATTTTACAAATAACAAAGGAAATATATTCTGCAATTTACTTTATATTTTCTGCGTAGGAGCCAAGATCAATTGTAATTCAGAAAGAAATACAGCAGTACCCTTCCAAAACGTAATATTGAACACAAACTTAAATAAATATCAATAATCCACGCGGAGTTTCCAATAAACCGTAGGATCGTGCTCAATCACGTTTTATTATGATTATTTTATTATACCCCGGCTCTTCTATTACCATATTTTCTCCGAACTCTAAATCTTTATCGATTGAGACTTCAATCCTACTATCTACTACTACGATCTATCTTTGGATTTCAATAGAATGACGTAATATAACATTTTAACATGCTCTCCTTGCCGTGGCTTTACTTGCATTCCTATGTTTTACCAGTATGTGTAAACAAAAACAAATCCACCCCCAGTGTATTCCTTTCCTTACTATTTTTTTACTCATACCTACAAATTTTTATAGTTTACCATTTTTCCTTCAGATGTAAAATTTTGTAACCAGATAAATATGTATAATTTTCCCTATAAATTTTTTGTAGGCATAAATATTTTCTAGATAGTATAAGATATATTTTGATAGTAAGATGTAAGATCTTTTGATAGTAAGAGATAAGAAGTAAGATGATTTTGATAGTATAAGATATAGTATAAGTATATATTTTAAAAGATGTATACAATATAAAATCCACCCCTCCTTAAAAATCTGTTTGGGAGTCATCGATGACGATTCAGTCATTAATATGATGGGAATCTTTATAACGAACTCTATTTAAACTAGACAACTGACTTATTTGACTGTTTTACGTAAAAGCATATTTCAAAACCCTTTCGACATTTAGCAATAAATATAGCCTACCATGTTTGCGAAAAGCTCCTTGAGCGTATCAAATTAAGACAAGCAGAAACGTATCCTAAAACTCTAAAACAAGCGTCTAGTACCTTGCTCATTAACAAAGTTTATAAAACCACCGCATTACCACACGATGGCAACAATCTCAGTCATAGGGAGCGGGAAACAAAGAATTCCAAATATTCCTGACCATAGCAACATACTATTCCGTGAGGTATCTTTTTGAAGTAGGTTTATACTTATTGCATGTATTTTCTATCATTATTTACATTATCTTTCAAAACTTTCATAAAAAAAACGTTGTATATGAATATTGAAAGATTAATAAATGTTTAATAAATAAATTATTAAAGATTAAGATATTCTTTCGGTGAAAGAAAACATCGTGAGGTAACTACATCACGGTGGTAGGATAATTTGTAGTGCTCCACTGGCTGGTTACCCTCAAGGTGAAAATCTGTCGCCAAGCACCTGTTGGAGTGTTCCGGCAATTGAGAGGTATTGCTAAAGTCTATAGGCGACGGTAGTCACTTAACATCAGGTACATAAGTTATTTTATTTGCAGAGTGTTTCAAAAGATGCTATACCAGGCTCCCAGTCCTCAAAGGAAGAAAGAACCAGCGCCTAGAGAGAACAAGCTTAGATTATTTCTAAAAAGATCTTCCGAGCCCCTGTTAAATTTACAAAATGCTGCACAACAGGTGAATATAACGCATCATTTTTAAATCATGCAGGTCTGAGAATGCTAAATGTTGAACCATCACATTGAATGGATTCATATCGACATGAAATAACCATCCTGAATGATAACTAATGTACTGATGAAATTGTATTTCCTTTTGTATGTAGAAATGAATATGCGAAATATTTGCACCAGAATTGAAAACAGATTCATAGTTGTAATTCAAGCAAAATTTAAATAAATAACATTTTGAAATATTTAATTAATTCAGGAAGTGTTCCGGAAACTGTTTTCATTTATGATGCACTTACCAAGCAGAATCCCCACGCTTATACCCATAAGTGTAATAGGTATATTTTCTTCGAAGCTCGTGATGACGTCATAATTTTCAAACAAAAAATTCAATAAGCATCGTGAGTTCCGCCGACTTTATTAGCATCCCTCTTTCTGAAGAGTTTTTCAATACCTACCTCAGATACTGCAAACGCTTGTTCCTTTCAAAGGATCGTGACCTCATTACTGGCGCCGTTCATAACTATTCACAAACGCAAAAGAGATTTTATCAAGCATACTTTTCCATATAGGTACATGAAAGATATTACTTTTAATAAGCAAAACAGAAAAGGTACAAAGAACCAACCGCTTCGAAATGTTAACTTGAATTATATTTTTACTATGTTCACTGCAGAGATCGACTTTCGCGCAGCAATTGGCACCAATTCAAGAGGTAAAAACAAAATTAACGGTGTTGTAGGGAGCACTCATTTCATCGGTTTCAGTATTCGATGTATAGATATAAATATTGTACAGTTTTTCACTTTTCGGTACACTTCAAGTTTGTAGATAGGATACGTAAGTTAAACTTATTTTTAAACGGGTTTCTTTAGGCTAACTTCGCCACCATATTCTATGTTGCATGATTATTTGTTTTGATTTCAAATAGAAACTTACTGTAAGTATCGTATATAATTTTGATGTTGTTTTATTTATACACCTTTGACTGGAAATCAACATATAATTTTTTATTTACAAAATTTAGCATTGGATCGCATGTTATTGTTATTTGTAATGGTCGTGTTTGTTTTTAATTTAAAACCCTTTTTCTCTCACTATTATTATATTTATTACATTGTAATTTAAACTACTCCTTGTATTTTCCTTTAAACCTTCTGGTAAATCTAAATACTGTATTAAACATCCACGTTTTCATTCAATTATTATGCAAAAAAATTGTGCCTTTATAATTAACAAACCTTATCTGATTTTTCATCTTTATATAAAAGATAATATCGTCATCATGAAAATCACAAGATAAAACAAAGTTTATAACATAAAAAAAACCTATCTAACGTGAATTATTTTATGGCAGCCATCTTCACAACAACATCAGACCTTGATAATAGAAGAATTTGAACCAGACGTGTTCCGTCAACTGATTGAATACATACATACTGGGTGTGTTACTCTACAGCCAAGGACATTGCTCGGTGAGTGTAAAACTTCTTTAATAAAAAACCTACTAAGGAAAGCCCTCAGAACAAGTGGATTGAACTGGATGAAAACATATTTGATGAGAGATCAAAGCTTTTGAAAGTAGAATTGAAATAAGTTTTTCGTAAGGCTGTTCATCCACGGTAACGCATTTCGGAGCGATACGCGACTGCGTCATCGTGCGATTGTCGGTATGATGTGTGATAGAACGTCAAAACGAAGGGCTCTCGACTACACAATCTACCGATGATCGTTGTCACTTTTTTAAAGATGTTTGCTGATATTTCAAATCAACTTATTTTCTACTAGCTGTCCTCCGCGGTTTCACCCGCGTTCCCGTGGGATTTTATCTTTTCCCGGGATAAATATATTGCCTATGTTACTCAAGGATAATGTAACTTTGTAATGGTAAAGACTTTTTTAAATCGGTAAAGTAGTTTTCGAGTTAAATAAAATAATCAAAAAAAAATCTGTCCTCTTTATAAGAGTAATTAAGTTTATGAGAATTATAGTAGAGTTGTGTATTAAATACTAAACTAAGCTATATTGGTTTATTAGAAATCACGGCATGGGTTAACTTCAAAACATATTCGATATTTCTGTATATTTTTGTTGTTTTAATCAATTCAAAATCGTCGTCGTAGCATCACCGTGGTTGAACCGCCTAACACAAACAAAAGTGAAATGAAAAAGTGAATATTATTTGTCAAATAAAAATGGTAAGTATAAATATTTCTTTGATTCAATGTAATCTAAAATAGGTTAGGAAAAGATATGGTGGTGTTTTACAATATTAATAACGGAATGTGTATTTATTTTCGAACGATGATTCTTCAAAATAGCCTTCAGAAACAATTAACACACAAGATCCATTTTCAAATCGGACGAGCTGTCCGAAATAGAATTTGTTCAGTCATCCGAGAAGAAATAAAAAATATGACCAGCTTTTCGACATAACGACAACGAATGAAGTGAAGCGAGTTCAACGAGTTGAAGCGTGGGGTTGAAGAGAAAAGGGCGTACGGTTTGGAAATATAAAGTTATTCGTTAGAACGTCCGAGCACAGTGCGATGGTACTTACTATATTTTTTTCGCGCTAGGTTTGATTTTACATCTATTCACAAAATATAATATCACTATTGGATAAGACCATGGTTTTTTTTATAGAATCATGCGTAAAAATTAATTGACATTGTAAAATACATGTCTTGAGGGGTTTGACTCTGCTAATTACAAATTTCCTTAGCATTGTTATTCTTTTTTACAACGCAAATAAAAAACCATTTTCTTATTAAAACTATAAAAGTATATATTTACTGGAGAATCAAGTCCTTTGAACTATTCTGAGGATGGAAGTTAAAGAAAAAATATTACAATTTCCTGACGAACACAAACTAGACTTTTAAACAAGATTCTTTGTAGTTCACAATGTGCAGTAGGTATAACTAATTTACAAAGAATTAAGTAGAATATTTTATAGCTACTTTTGTTTTAGAAAAGAATTAGGGTTCCGCGCAAAAAATACCTATGACATTAAAAATCGACTGTAGATAGCTGTAGGAGGTAAATAAAAACAATATAAGCTAAAATCTACATACAACACAACAATCCAATAGTATTCTTATCAAAAGTCCATTACGTAACAAAACTGAAGTAAATAGGAGGGTGAACAATATAGCCGAAATGGGATTGCTTGGTTCACGAACTCCATTAGAAGTTATATTAGAGATGCATGTAGGTAAAGATGGTGTAAATATATTAAAGCAATGTTTGTATATGGAGCAGAAATTTACTAGATAGGTGCAAGAGGGGTCGATCATTTAATTAGGTTACATGCTAATACGTTTACGTGATATTTCCCGATAGAGATAAACCGTTAGATATTGTTTTTAGGAAAGATTTTCAGTTGTGATACCTATTGACGTACTTTAGAAAACACAAAAAATATGATGATGTAGCTATTCACCCTGCATTATCACCCGCGTACCCCTTTTTTACCCTTTCCTCGTCTACGTCTTAAAAACAACATATATGAAAAAAGTCAGTTTTCTAGGCCCAAGGGTTTAAGCTCGGTGTTGATGAGTCAGTGAGTCAGGCCTTCTGTTTTTTTAATAAATTAATACGTGAAGAAAAATCTTTGTACCCCTTTGTTTGACAAACGATTTTCTTTTTTTTATGATCGAATTTCGAACAGTGGGGGATAACAATAATGATACCAGCTCCAAATCAAGGGGACAAGCAACAAACAACAAAAAAATCACGGTCACTATATCTAATACACCATTCCTTATCACTTATTTCCAATACTATCTCTTTTATTAACTCTCACAATAATGTTCGATGCCAATATTAATCTCCGTACGAAACATATTAATAGAAGCGAAAATCATTTATGTGTAATCTTTTTGGAGTTATTAGTTTTAATATACAGAATATGGTATAGATATAGATAATGATATTGATTGTAGATCCATAATTGAGTATAGAGCAGAATATTTAACTACGTTTAAAACCAAAACCAATAATATAATTATTATTTAGGATGATTTTGTATTGAGTCTTTAAACTAGCAGGGGAATTACCTATGTATATAAACAGGTTTTATTACGGAAATTACTCGGAAATCAACAAGAAATAACTCTATTCCACTAAAATGTATAATGCAAGTGTAAGTTGCTATAGTTCCCTAGGGACTTTACAATATCAGGAAGATTTTTTAAGTGTTGCCAATCTACATAGAGCCTGGATATCAACTGGCTCTCAAGTGTCACTGCCAAAATACACCGATAGTTTGTTTAACAATGGAATTTCTTCTTGAGGGTTGTAGCTAACCAGGCAAGTACTACAAAGTACCCTATCACCATGCTATTGGACAATGGACACGTCAGCCGTTTCTACCTAGCTATAACCGCTTTTAATTTCACTGGTATGGTTTATTATAATTTAAAACACAGGCCTTGTACAACAACAGCCTATTTCAAAGTATTAATTGAATTTCAACGAATTTCCATTTTCATAAGTACCCATATACCTACCTACGTATTTAATAAATTCCATTTTCACTCTCACGATTCCCATTTTCACAAGTACTTATATAGGTATACGATCTGCCGGGTAATTTTAAATGCAAAACATCGTATATTTCAAACACGATTAATTAATTGTTAATTAACAGATTCTTATAGGTAAAATGTATGCATAATATTGTTAAATTTCTCGGCGTGAGTTTATAAAAATTCTCTCCGTAACTTGAAAACAAGCTTCTTTGTTTAATTATGAAAGTTGCAAACTTTTCTTTCAATAATTAAGTCTGTCCCATAACTTTGTTATAGGGGTGTTCAAACCAACTTCTTTTATAAAGAAAGAATAATGGATTCGGGCGAGCATTAAATCGAGATTATATAAATACAATCTTTTTACTCCGCGATTTCAATCGCGGTCCTATTTTAATCCCACAAAAGTAAAATTTTAATAAAACCCTTTTATTGGACATCACCACGTTATGAAAGCAACCTTTCAACTTTCAAGTTGATCTTCGTCTTGATAGGTCAGTCAGAAAGTCAGCCAAATACTCAATAAAGATAAATTGACATGTATATTCGATAATAAAAAAAATATTTAAATATGTAAAACAATAAACATAATTAAAATAAAAAATCATATTTAATTATGACTACATGAAATATTATCGGTTAATGTGTGTTTAAAAAAAACATACTGCTTATTATTTCACTTAATAGATGTTAAGATATTTTTATTTTGATTATTGACCTAAAAACTAAAATTAACTTTACAGTATAGGACATAACTTTCCACCATCGGTCATCCAACACGCGTTGACATTTTTTCAATAGTATATCAAGCTGCAATAAAAGGTTTATAGTAGTAAGTATAGGTAGGTGAGAATGTGTGTATACTCGTGTACCTTATCTCGAAAGGTACGGTGGTAGGGTACTTTGTAGTACTCGACTGGCTGGCTACCACCCTCAAGTTGAAAATCTGTCGCCAAGCACCTGGTGGTGTGTTCCGGCAATTGCACTTGAGAGCCAGTTTGCCTTTAAGGCATTGTAATAAGGTGTAAAACACATTAGCAATCCCCTGGTATTGCCAATGTCTATAGGCGACGGTTGTCACTTACCATCAGGTGACCCGCCAGCCTCGTTGTCACTTGTGACATAAAAAAAAAAAGGTACTAAATTTGTATTTCTGAAAATTCAGTTAAATGCGCTTTTATTATAAACAAGCTTGTGATTATTTACTTGGTAAGTGCTACTACTATTATGGTTCTCACGCAGCGCTACGATATGGATTTACTACAATGATAATAGTGCAAATACCAATAGGCAGCAGCGATGAATTACCATAAGATGGACCAGGGACCAGTAGGGTGATTGAGTAACCCTACAATTATTCAACGTATACCGTGTATATATATACAGTGTGAGTTTTTATAATGTGCACATAACGATTGAGGGAATCTTTGCTTAATTTTATTGACGGTAATTTTTTTTTTATTAAATTTAAAGTATATCTAAACATATAGGTTAAATTTGCCTATTATATTGAATAAAAAAAAACTAAATATTTTTTTAAATCTCTTATGGAATTTGCAAAAAAATTGTAGTACCACAGTGTAAACAAAACGGTGTAAATTTTAAAATAAATGATCTATCACGATGATGCTTCATAATGACGATGACGAAGGCCATAATTGGAAGTAATTAGGCGTCCTCATTAAATGAAAATTATGGGAAAAAAAACTACCCTCAATTGAAAACAAACATGTATTTTTGTATCGATTATGTTTCACAATCCCTGCGGTTTGTTTGCTCGTTAAAATTATGATCTTACAAAAATAAGGTAAGTATTAATTTAAGATTTGATATGGTGGAGGATTTCGTTAAAATGGCAAAGGGATCAAAATACAAAGGCAGAGATTTCTTGGAATGTTTTTAACTTGTCTTTTAAATTTATATTTATTAATGTAGGATACTTCTTTTTCAAGAACCAATTAGTGATGGTAGGCAATCATCTTCACATCAGTGTTTTGCGAGGAGAAACAGAAATCAATACTTTCTGATGTTTCGTTGCCAGGACGTATCTTGTGACGGATTCCTCGTGTTACTGATTGCTTATCGTGATGAATTATTATTGCTTTCAGGAGTTCATTATGTTTCGTGTTTCATCACGTGTCACAGACTTACAAGTTCTCACTTATTTACAGCTAGCAATATATAGCACTAGCTGTCCTCCGCGGTTTCACCCGCGTTCCCGTAGAATCATATCTTTTCCCGGGATAAAAAGTAGCCTATGTGCTATTCCAGACTATAATCTATTTTTGTGCCAAATTTCATACAGATCCGTTCAGCCGTTCTGTCGTCAATTAGTAACAAACATACATCCATCCATCCAAACTTTCACATAATACTAGCTGTTTCGCGCGGTTTCACCCGCGTTCCCGAGGGATGTTATCTTTGGCCGGGATAAAAAGTAGCCTACGTGCTATTCTAGACTATAATATATCTCCATGTCAAATTTCATCCAGATCCATTCAGCCGTTCTGGCGTAAAAGAGTAACAAACATACATCCATCCAAACTTTCACATTTATAATATTAGTGAGATTAGTGGGATTGTACAGTAAACTTACCTGCCGCCGTCGACGTTCTGACGCCTCTCATTGAAAGGATCTGAACCACCGAAGAGCTTCCGGACGAATGGAACAAGGGTCTTTTGATAACCGTACCCAAGAAGGGAGATCTTAGTCAGTGCGATAACTGGAGAGGTATTACGTTGCTCTCAATTCCTTCGAAGGTTTTCTGCAAGATTATCCTGGATAGGCTGTCAAAAGCCGTGGATCCTCTTCTACGTAAGGAGCAGGCTGGTTTCCGTTCGAACCGCTCGTGCACGGACCAGATCAACACTTTTCGTATCATCCTAGAACAGGCATCAGAATGGCAAAGGGAGATTTACCTAACCTTTGTCGATTTCGAAAAGGCCTTTGATACGCTGAAGTGATCCAGCATCTGGTTTCGCCTTCTGGACATCGGAGTGCCGCCGAAATTTGTCCGTCTCTTGGAGAGTATCTACAAGAACTATTCGTGTAGAGTGGCTCACGACGGCCTCATATCGGATGATATAACAGTACACGCAGGTGTCCGCCAGGGCTGCCTTCTCTCACCGCTCCTCTTTCTTGTCGTTCTTGACGGGATTATGCTTCGCATCTTCGATAACAGGCGCCGTGGAATAGAGTGGGGATTATCCAACGTCTTGGAAGACTTAGATTATGCCGATGACCTATGCCTGCTTAGTCATACTCACGCCGACATGCAAGCAAAATTGAACGACTTACGTCAGGAAGCGGCAGGAACGGGGCTGAAAATAAACATCAGGAAGACCCAAGAGTTGAGAACTGGTGTGAAGAATGCTTCGCCGATGTTGATTGGCACAGAGGCAGTGGAACGCGTCCACAAATTTACCTACCTCGGGAGCGTCGTGTCAGAAACTGGAGGTAGTGAAGAGGACATCGCTTCAAGGATCGCCAAAGCCCGAGCAACCTTTGCACAGCTGAGACCTGTTTGGCAGTCGCGGAAACTGACCCGTAGGATTTAACTCAAAATTTTCGGGTCAAACGTCAAGTCCGTGCTGCTCTACGGGTGCGAAACGTGGAAGGTTACAAAAGAAATCTCACGCCAAATCCAAGTCTTTGTCAACCGCTGTCTTCGTCGCATACTCGGAATTTACTGGCCCGAGACCATCTCTAACGTGGATCTGCTAGAGAAATGCCACGAGAGCCCGATCGACCACCAGGTCAAGCGTCGCAAGTGGAGTTGGATTGGCCACACGTTCCGAAGGGATTCTGATCACATACCCAAGCAAGCGTTGGATTGGAATCCACAAGGCAAAAGAAAGCGTGGCCGTCCCCGTCAAACCTGGCGACGCACCGTGTTGGCAGAAGCGACGAGCATCGGAATGACGTGGAGTGAGGTGAAGCGAGAAGCTCAAGACCGATCGCGATGGAGGACTACTATGGACGCCCTCTGCCCCATCCAGGTGACATAGGACATTAAGTCAAGTTAAGTCACAGTAAACTTGGCGGCTCATTCCGCTATTATAGATGGCGCTAGTAGGTTAGGTAGGCCAAGATAATAATACTTATTTGATACACAAATGAATGAATACCTACCATATAAAGATGGACGGACAGAAAAATGAAGACGGACTTTTTACTTTTTCAGCAAAAAAACACAAAAAGACACATTAAGTATTTAAAAAATATATAACTTAAAGGAAAACGTTGATTTTCAGGAGTAATGAATGCTGCTGACTACTACGGTCTTGATGAGCTCCGACGTGCTTGTGCTGGCTTCGTGCAATGTTGCATCACTGTTGACACCGTCTGCGCTCTTCTCGCATCAGCTGAACGCTATATTCAGTACAAGTGCACCAAATCTTTAGTGCAAAAGGTAAATATTTATATTTCGTGATATTATTATGAATTAATGATATTAGAATGCATTTAAGGAATGGAAAAGAGTGGATGACAAGGATACGGTGGACAAAAAGAACAAAAGGTTGAGGTACAAGAAATGTAAGAAAAATGCTAGAAAGACGGTCGCAATTGCTATCGCTAAGGTACATGATGAGTTATATGAATCTCTGGACAGCCCTCAGGGACAAAAATAACTGTACCGGTTAGCAAAAGCGAGAGAAAAGAGTGCAAGGGATATTATGCATATAAGATGCATAAAAGATGACGAAGGAAAGGTATTGACGGATGGTAAAGAAATAAAGAGACGATGGAAGGGATATTTTGAGAAGTTAATGAACGAAGAGAACGACTGGAGTGGAGTTACAGGAAATGGTCCAACACATATTGGTATGGTGCAAGAGGTCAGCGTGGATGAAGTGAGAGACGCCGTGCAAGGTATGAAGAATGGAAGAGCAGTTGGGCCAGATGGTATACCCGCTGAAGTATGGAAGTATCTGAAAGTGGATGCATGGCAGTGGCTGACTTTGTTCTTCAACAAGTTGTTGCAAGAAGAGGCGATCCCGGATGAATGGTGCAACAGTTCTCTGGTGCCCATCTATAAAAATAAGGGTGATGTACAAGACTGCAGCAACTACCGAGGAATAAAGCTCATGTCACATAGTATGAAGATCTGGGAGAAAGTGCTAGCGAGACGAATGAGAGAAGAGAGTGAGGTTACTCAGAACCAGTTCGGGTTTATGCCAGGACGGGGGACAACGGACACCATATTTGCGCTTCGCCAACTATGCGAAAAATACAGAAGGGCGCATAAAAATCTACATATGGTGTTTGTTGACCTAGAAAAGGCATACGACCGTGTACCCCGAGAGGTTCTGTGGTGGGCTTTGAATGAAAAAAGAGTGCCTGCAAAGTACCTGCGGCTTGTCCGTTCAATGTACAGCAAAGCAATGTACACACGTCCGGTCCGAAGCCGGCGATACTGACAGGTTCAATGTGGCTGTAGGCTTACACCAGGGATCGGCTTTAAGTCCTTACTTGTTCCTCCTCATTATGGATGCACTGACATCTGATATACAGGAGGAGGCACCCTGGTGTATGCTGTTTGCAGATGACATTGTTCTTGTTGGAGAGAATGCAATCGGGGTCCAGAACAGACTGGAAAAGTGGCGGGAAAAATTGGAAAGTGTCGGACTGAGGATCAGCAGAACAAAAACTGAACACCTGTTCTGCGACTTCGGTGGTACATCAAATTTTTCCCACATTTTTCACATAGGTGAATGAGAGAAGAGTGCATGTGGCTGAGATGCGAATGCTGAGGTGGATGTGTGGCGTTACGAGAATGGATAAGATAAGGAATGAGTATATCAGAGGAAGCTTGAAAGTAGCACCAGTGACTGAAAAGATTAAAGGAAATAGATTGGCTTGGTATGGGCATGTCATAAGGAGGGATGAAAGGCATGTAACAAAAAGAGTATTGAGCATGAGTGTGGATGGATATAGAGGTAGAGGAAGGCCGAAGAAGGTATGGATGGACTGCGTGAAGAATGATATGCATATAAAAGGTGTGAGTACGGAGACGACTAGTGATAGAGCGGAGTGGAAGAGGAAAACATGTTGTGCCGACCCCATCTAGCGTGGGATAAGAAGAGAAGAAGAAGAAGAAGACAATATTTTTAAAAAGATGTAGCGACATCTATCTAAAACATAGATATAGTTCGCACTACTCGTAGATAGATGGCGCCAAAATAAGCTACATCGCGCTAGTAAAAATTTCCAAGCGATCTACAAACAAGCTTTCAACATCTACAGTCGGTCCTCGGTCCTCGGGCACGGTGACCTATGAGTAACCTATAATAAAAAGAATAAATACTCAAGTTACATTATTTGATTACGGGCTTAATATAAATTTCAATTCAAAACATGTATCTATATTTAAAAATTCGTGGCATCACGAGAATTCAAACCCCATTTTAAAATTTACAGGTATTGGAATTCGTCGATGAGCATGGCAACGAGGTTCTGAACCTTGGTTCCTTCACTTTACTGCCACAGCATGTTGTCCGTCTGATACTTGCAAGAGACGAGCTACGAGCTGATGAGTTTACCAAGTTCCAGGTAATGAACAACCACAATATTCATCAAAAATAGAAATAACGGGAAATCCTAACTTATATTGGCCATTTATGATGGTAGGGAAATAATAATATAGATTTTTTTGTAATTAAATTCCTCTTAATTAATAATGTTTCCTGTTTCTTCATGGTCTTTTTACGTTACGTTCTTGAGTATAAAATAGGAAATTAAGTCCAGTATACATATAATAATGATTTCCGATAAATCACGCGGGGACCGTGATATCATAGTCCACTCAATGTAGAACTTAAGTTTTAGTCATTACATAAGGTAAAACAGATAATTGAAACAAGTGACGATTAAAACTACATTTGATTGAACTCATCACAACTTGAACAAAGACATTTTGAATTGGAGTTTCAGTTAGTGAAAATTAATGTTCGCAGTCACGGAATATGAAATGAAATGAAATGTTTATTCATTCAAATAGGCCTTCACAGGCGCTTATGAATTGTCAGATTCTAATGACTCTATGACTCTAGTGCACGGTTCGGAAGGTTGCTTTTGCTGAGAAGAGCCGGCAATAATATAAAGGTTCGTCACCTCAAAGTCGACTTTTTCTTCGATGATAAGAATTGCAATAAAGATGATCTATATATCTCATAGATCCTATGAGTTCACCTTCTTCATCATGTCTCCTAATTCAGAAACTCTTTCTATATACTACTAGTAACATTTAAATGACAACAGATATTTTGCAGATATTGTAGCCAGCAGCATATCGGGCAATATTTTTTGATCTGTCTTTAATTTTTAAATTATTTTAATAATATTATCAACTATGGAAAAACGACAGACCGATAAATGATTTCGCATTTATAATATTAGTATTAATTAAATCGGGAAATCGTTATAGGAAACGACTTGTTTAAAATATTATTTTTTTTCAATATTTTTCAGGCTGCCCTCATGTGGAGTAAGAAATACTGCGATACTGCTAATATGTCACTCAAGGATGTGATTGGCAACTTTCTAGAGTATATCCAGTTCCACAAGATCCCCGCCAATGTACTGATGAGGGAAGTCCACCCATTGGGCCTCGTTCCGTACTCTATCATAATGAATGCGTTGGCGTATCAGGTGCGTAATTGCTTCCATACTTTGTATTTGTGCTGTTTCATGATTAACTTTTTTAAATTCACTCTGCTGATTTCAAATTACCTAATTCATTAAATTGCCGCTTATAGCTCTCCTAGAGACTCTTTTTGGCCTTTCTCATTCTTCTCTATTAGCGTAGAACACTGAGTGGAGTGCTGAAAACGTTCTTGTTGCAGGCAGACCCGGCCAGCATAGATCCAGGAAAGCTTTCCCCAGCGCGAGTCCGACGTGCCGGTCGCTCTATGTCTGTACAGTCCTCACTCGACCCTTATGGTTCAAACACCACCCTTTCCTCGACCGGCTCGAGCGATGTTCCGTCATCAGACTCTCGGCACAACTAACGCGAGGGGAACCTCCCCCGTCCCGCACCTGAACCCATCCCTGGACCCTCCTCAGCTCCTGTCATTCCACTTCCAGCAACAGACAAACCTCCAGAAAAACTTGGATTATTCTCTTCCATCAAACGCGCAGCAAGTAAAAAGTTCGGTGATCGACGTTCTCCGACACCAAAAATAACAAGAGAACCCCGATCTAAATCTGATTCTATTAAACATGCAGCCCTAACAAGACAAGTCTCGGAAACAGTAGCAGCTTCCGGAGACACCGCTTTTGAGCGCTGCAGACCGAGGAAGCGCGACAGTGAAACAGAGTTTCCCGTTCGTAAATCCACTTCGGAGATTTCTGAAAGTTTCCCATTCGTGAAACGTGCACTAGCTGAAATAGAAAATGGATTAAACTACTTCAGAAGATCGATTGCGTCTGATGCTGGTGAACTTAGACCACCTTTGCTGATAACTGAGCCTATTGTAGTGGTAGCGGCAGCTGAAGATGATGCACCAGCATCTCCTCCACCACCGATGGGTCTAAAAGAACGTCGAGGCTCTCGAGGTTCTCCGTGTGCAAATCTTCCTCCATTAATGTTACCTCCACCCACTCCCGAGCCATCACCGTGCCGTTTGTCACCTAATCGACTTTCTCCCCAAAGGCCAATGGAGCCGTCTTCTGCACCAATCGTACGCAATCCACCAAGAAGGTCAAGAACACGCTCAGAAATGCCTCCTGATCCCCCTCCTCGTTCTCCTCAAACTCCTCGACCCGCGTCTGTGTCTCCTAAGCATACATTTGCATTTAAAATTGTACTGAAGAAAGTTGAGAGCACACCAAACACCTCTTTTGATCGACCAGACCAATGAGAGTACCTCCTCTAAGCGCGGCCGTCGTTGCACGGTGGGGTACTCGAGGTTAATGACGCGCTTTTCTCCGTTTTCTAGAAAAAGCTAGCATAGATTAGTTAGCGACAAAACAAAATGAAGGTTTGACAATGAATATCATCATCCAGATCACGACGCTTCAGGAACGTTCTTCGTATTCTTATGAATTCAGGGGCTGGACCTCTGTAAAACGTATATCGTTATTGTGTAAGTAAACGTATATTAAGCTAATGCAAAAATGATGTTTATAATGATTCATATAACTTGTTGTATATGTACACGATGTGAAACATAAGTGTCACTGAAAATATATTTTGTGATGTTATTCCAAAGAATAATCGGATCGACCGAACCATTTCAATGTGTACTGTGTTTCTATGTAAAAAAAAATGCTTTTGATATATTACTATCAAAGCATTTTTTTGAAATTGTTTAAATGTGCCTGTACTCACATAATCTATCTACAATACATTATTAACCTATATGTAAGACATCATCAATTTAATTCTAATTATACTTAAGCTACCTGTAATTTTATACGATCACTGCATGGAATGGACAGTTTATCTAAATGTATTTTCGATGTTATACAAAATTGTCTAACTTGAAAGTATTTTTGTATTGTTGTACCTCTATCTAAGTAATATAGATTACGTTGTTTGTTGTTACTTCCTTAGCATTTTTTTATAAAGTAAGTTATGGCAGAAAATAGATTTATAATAATTTTAAAATATTTTGGTGGAAGATTTACATATTTTCAGCTTCATCTAAGCTTCATAACATGCCATTGGTATTGGTAGGGGAGGCGAATAGGGGATTTCGGGATTTACTCGAGCGCGGCAGATTAACATAAGGGGGGCAACCTTGCACCTTGTGAAGTACTCTCACCAAATCTGAGCCCTCTATGTAGTGTCGAACGCCTAGGGTAGCCCGTCAGATTAGTAAAAAAAAATCGATGGTTTGAAATACTCGAGCGCGTCAGATTAAGGTAAGGTAAGTTAGTTAGATGCAAAATAGTGTACATTTCAATAATCTGACAATTTGGGCGTGACGAAAGAAAATTGGAGACTATCAAAGTTGCAAAAAAAAAACGTCACCTGGATTTTCTCGAGCGCGATTAGTTTTTTTTTATTTTGAAGGAAATTAGTCACGAATCACGGAAATATCTTAATCTGCCGATTTGCACAAGCCGAAGTAGCTAAAATCATTATTAAGTGTATAGTCCAGGAATATTATGAGTTTCACCTCAGAATGAGAGATAGTCAGCTATTAACTTGTATAAACCTTTATTTTGACACCCTAAAACTTGTCTCAAAAGCCACTTATCTTAGGGTGCCCGCGACTACTGATTTTTCAAGGTCAAAGGTCAAAAAATCATTTATTGCAAATATCTCGTTTCCTATGGGTTTTTTGGTATATGTATTCTTAATAAATATTGTAGAAAATTAAATTCTCTACAATTTTTGCACAAACATTTTTTCGATATCTTGAACCGTTTTCGAGATTTCGATATTTTTTATATATTTTTTTTTTCAAACCGTCAGATTAAGGAAATTCCTCAACATAATTGTCAGATTATGGGTCAGTACAACAAGGTCATCAAGAAAAACCGCCTGTATAAAAATCTGACGCGCTCGAGTAAATCAAGGTCACGATATTTTTTTGCATTTTCAAAAATCGGCCCTGACTGATGATCTCGTTCAAATCGTCAGTCTTTAAAATAGGAGCTACTGGAGGGTTCACTTAACATCCCTTATCAATGTCTGACGCGCTCAAGTAATTTTTTTTTTTAAATATTTTCGACCCCTTCGTACGGCCACCCCCACCACGCAAAACGGCAGATTATTACTTTTCCGTTATCAGACAGACGTGGCGCGACTACCCAATTAATATCTGACGCGCTCGAGTATTTCTTGGTGACTGTTTTTTTTTACATTTTTGAAACCCTGTAGACGCTCACCCCACCGCTGAACGGGAAAATATCACATAACCTTTTTTTCTTTATTCCACCTAATCTTCAAATTCCAGTAGGTCCCAAAGACGCTCGAGTAACTACAAATTTAGCATTATTGCCTCCCCTACCATATCAGTCAATATTAATTTACGACCAAATTCAAAGTAATATAAAACAAGATTTAGATTCAGATAAAATATATTTATCTGAAGCTGCAAATGTGGCGAAATCAAACCCCTTGCCTAGATAACTATTATTTTTTATTTCATATCCTTTCTTCTTTCTTCTAAATCTTATCTAATATAATTAGTACCTATCTGACCACTGTTGCTGTTGTGATTTTTGAAATTATGAATGGTGTGAGCATGTGTGTTTGTAAATTGTTGTTTTACTATTAATTAAATTATTGTGATTTAGCATTTTATTGTTTAATAGGTTTTTATTGTTATAATCAGTGCTTTCATAACATTGCATGCCCATCCAAATGGCGATTCCAGTAATTATATTAATTGTTTATTTTTTATTTTTACTTCGTATCTTCTACGGTTGGTTTAAATTTTAGCTATGTATAATTTTTACAACAATATTTTAGTGTGAATTTGAAATATTTAATATCTACATAAAAACTGAGTTATTTAATCTTTAATGGACTATATCAAATGTTTGTTGTACGAATTATTGTGTTTTTTGAAGTAAATAAATTATCATTATAAATAAAAGAAATGTGGTCAACATGATACATCTGTGTTCTTGCTATAAATAACTGCCTTTTATTTTTTCATCACTTGATGTATTATCCTTAAACCTGTATTTTAATATGACTTTATACTATTAAATCATAACAAAAGTAACTCACCCCTACCAATATCCATACTAATATTAGAAATGCGAAAATGTGTCTGTCTGTCGGTTACCTCTTCACGCTTAAACCGCTGAACTGATTTAGATCAAATTTAGTATAGAAATAGATGGTACTTTGGAAAAAGACTTAGGATACTTTATAACCCGGAGAACTATAAGATCCCTCGGGAACGCGGGTGAAACCGTGGGGGATAGCTAGTAGTAATATAAGATAAAAAAAAATGGAAAAGCAATAAGTGAAATTAAATTTAAAAATAATGAAATCCATTTAACGACTTATTGAAATTAACAGGTAATCAAATAGATACCTAGTTTATTTTTCTTACCTGGCAATCGCCTTTTAGGAGATTTTAGCCAGTATCAAGACAGTTTAATTATTCAGCATACCGGTAGACCGCCTGGAAAGCCAGCTGGTCTTCTAAATTTTATAAAATCGAAAATACATTATTTATCTCTCTGGTATCGATAATTACCATAGGCAACCTTACCTTCATACTTTTTATAAACGAGCTTATTACATAGTAGTAGAATAAGTTTTATGCTAATATTTTGCAGTTTACTACAGTACAAACCTATTTTTATATTTACTTTCGCGTTTCACTAATTACTATCCGTCTTTAAGAATTTCTCAATTTCCATAACATCGTTACTTTTATGAGGATTATCATATTTATTTTGTACTTAATATTTACGGCTCAATGTTCTACAAGTACTGTTAACTAAGACACGTGCTAGATTATGTTTGTTAGGTATTCTATTCAAGATCAAAAAGTTACAAAGTGTGACAAAGAAACTTACGGCCCACCTGATGGACTAAAACACTTAAAATTTATTTTGCAAATATTAGAGTAAAAAGTTTTGTTTGTTGTTCGAAATAGTAAGCACTGAATTCGCCACCGCATAATTCAGCTACGCTCAGTTATTCGACGTTCCATACTCCTCCAAAATGGCTTGACCGATGATTTTATAGTGAATATTCAGTAGGTCTGAGAATAGGTTGTAAAGTATATTTCATACCGCTAGATCCCACGGGGATGCGGAACGCACGGGAACGCGGGCGAAACCGCGGGGGACAGCTAGTACTTATATATAAATGGTTGTAGCAGTAGGATATATATGTATACAGGACGCCGATATTATAAAAGACCAATAAACCAAGCTATGGAATGAAAATGAGATGGCCACAAAACGTTCGCCTATCCCCATATAAAATTCTCATTCCTAATAATACTTAGAGCAATGTTATTGGCCATTTCCCTGGTAATGCCTGTGGAAGTTCTCATTTCACCACCGTCTGGGTGGGTCATCAAATAAAATCAGTATTAATGTTACGGCTGAGACTTCAAGTATTAAGAATTCAGATGGGCTAGGCATTTTGTAAATATTTTCATGAACATTTCCTTTTATGCTTCTCTGAAGATAATAAACTTTAGTTTAGATATTAAAAATGCGTGTCCAATTCAAGGTACGAGTATACCTCTAAATTTATTTTGATACAAAGAAAAGCACGACATCCCAAACAATTGAAACAAGACAGGCAGAAATGATGATGACAATGAATTCGACGCTTACTTGATGAATTGAATAATAATTTAACTATCATCGCCTTAAAAGGCACACAGGTAAATCATAATAATATCCTGCAATAAAACATTGGACACATTTCAACCCGGGAAAATATAAAATCCCTTGGAAATCCCGGGGCGGAAAACTAGTTACTTAATAAATCATTTGATTAAAATGACAAAAAAAGCGATGATAGCTCAGTGGTAAGTGACGTCGGATACCGCGACGAAGGTCGTGGGTTCGAATCGCTTTGAGCTTTCGGTGAAGGAAAACATCGTGAGGAAACCACAGCACGGTGGTAGGGTACTTTGTAGTACTCGACTGGCTGGCTACCACCCTCAAGTTGAAAATCTGTCGTCAAGTACCTGTTGGTGTGTTCCGGCAATTGCACTTGAGAGCCAGTTCGCCTTTAAGGCATTGTAATAAGGTGTACAACACATTAGCAATCCCCTGGTATTGCCAATGTCTATAGGTGACGGTTGTCACTTACCATCAGGTGACCCGCCTGCCTCGTTGTCACTTGTAACATAAAAAAAAAAAAAATAACCTACAAAGAAAAAACTGCCGCTTTTACACAAAATAAACACGAGAACGTCTCAATTGAAATTCTTGGGAGCTATTTCGAGGGACCTAGAGTAAACAATCTTAATTGTTATGTCCATTATGGAGGTGACTTGCTCCGGGGCAATATCCGCTGACATGTTCCACGTTCCGGCCAAAGCTCGGCCAATATGTGAGTATTGTGATTGAATGCGTAGTTACAAACACCTTTATAAGTTTTTTCATTCTGGATAAGCTTGTGTTTGACCACAATCTAACCATGGCAAGTGATGATGTGATCGAAGGTGGTAAGCACACAAAGCCTAGATGGGAACTGGCTCCCAAGTGCAGCTGTTGGAACACAGCGATAGGTGCTTGGCGACAGATTTTCAACTTGAGGGTGGTATCCAGCTAGTCGGGTACTACAAAGTACTCTACCACCGTGCTATGGTTTCCTCACGATGTTTTCCTTCACCGATCATTGTAGGCTTCGAACCCACGACCTTCGCCGCGGTATCCGGCGTCACTACCACTTAGATATCATCACACAAATTCGTGAAAAAGGGACGTAAGTGGACGAAAGCCACCTGGTAGAATGGACTGACAGATAGTGCCTAAAAGTACTTACGTTATTTTTAGTGACATTTACTCTATTGTAGTGCAGGCAAAGGGTTTTAGCCCATACAGCCTCAAACTTAAAGAGTTTGGTACATGTATGGTAATTACCAAGGTGAGATGTCATTTCTTTGTTTTGAAATTAATTGAATTGTGATTCCTTCAAGTACCTACGTTATTTTTATTTGTAGTTTTGGAGTGATCGCCCATTTTCCAAGCCATATGATTAAAACAGTAACACTAAAAAGTTAACATTTACCTCATATTTCTTTACATTATTAGTAAAAAAAGAAAGAGACAAAAAAATGTTAACTTAAGATTGCTAGGAGTAACTAGGTGATCCCTTATATACGTTACCAGTCACGCCTGCACGAGAAAAAGGCTTAATGTTTCAATCAATTAATGCGTAAAGTACTTAAATATTTATCAAACATAATAACTTTAACTAAATTATAAACAACATACTATAACTACAAATAAAAAAAAACTAATTTAATGTAAAACCTACCTAAAATAAACTATAATAGTGCGTCGAAGAATTCCTCCGCATCGCCGTCGACTGGTAACGTTCCCAAAAGACTGGCAGAGAAAAGTAAATTTTACTGTACCCAAGTGAAATGTCGTAATTAAACTATGATACATCTTGAAATACTTATTAAAGGATAAATAAATAAATCAAAATATTAAATTAAATTAATAATTTATTTATTACTTTTATATAAGTTTCATTAATTAGTAATGAGGATCAGTAAAGTTATAGCAAATTCAATAGAACTAGTTTCCACGTTATTCTTTATGACTTAAGAATTATATATCTTTTTGAATTATCCAAACCGGACCATTACTTACGAAGATATTAAGTAATAAACATATGCCGTTCCTGTCGCTGAAAGCCAATACATGCGGGTGCGTGTGACGTCACTGTGAGGGAACGAGCGCGACCGGCTAGCACTTACTTCTGGTAAACTGGTATTTGGTCAATGTTTTGCCGATTTAATAGCAAGTGCTATACCTTTTTGAATAGCTAAAGAGACGTAGAAGTTTTTAAAATTATTTGCCGAATAAGACTATGCATTTTTTTTAAAAAAGCACTTCAAAGTTAAAAACACTTAGTTAAAATTCTTTAATTCTCGGGCAGTATTTTTAAGCTGTTAGTAGTAGGTTCAGTTTTTATTAATCATTTCTATTAATTGACATGCCTTCTAACTTAAAACATAAAAAAAGGGGCCACTAACAGCTCTAATCCCAAAAAATGGATAATAATACCTTATTTGAGGTTGGTGCCATTTAAGCTAGACCTCTAAATTGTATGAGCGCCGATACAACTCAGAGGTCTATCTTAACTGCTTGTCACTATGTATGTATGGTATGGAGACAGCCTTTTATTTTCAACTTTTTTGGTTAAAAGCAAGGTCTTATGGGGATATTTAGATAGGAAATAATGAATAAATATTAAGGTGTATGAAGACGTTATAATAGTAGTTATAAGATTATATTACAATATTAAATTAAACGAAGCAACAGAAAATATTTGGCAGTCGAAAAGAATTGACGTATATCGCAATGACAGCTCGCACGAAATGTTGCGCGCGACGACTAGTGTCGAGCCACCACATCACCCCCTTTGGAGTTTTGAAGTCCTGCAGAAAAATAATTAGGGAATCTAATTCTACGTCCAGCACGTGTAGTTTGCTGGCTATCTGGTTTCCTGATCGCTGGTTTCGGCGTACTTTCTGTACTCTCTGCGCCAGATATAATGTACGCGGGCTTTACGCGATCGATCGAGACAGTCACAGATCCTCTGCTTAATTGTATTGTTATTGTCTTGTCTGTTCTGGATAGTACACGATGAGGTCCTGAATAAGGTGGTTCTAAAGCTCTGTGCACACCGCCTTTCCTTAAGAAAATGTATTCGCTTGATTGTAAATCATCATGAACAAATACAGCTTTCGCAGAATGTCGTGCTGCTTGTTGTGGTCTCAATTGTGACATCTGTTGTCTTAGTTGAGAGACAAAATCAGGCGGTGAAATTTGGTGAGATCGAGTTGAATGCAGAAATTCACTAGGTATCCGCAGAGACTCACCATACACCATTTCAGCAGCAGAACACTGGAGATCTTCTTTCCAAGCCGTCCTGATGCCAAGTAGAACCACTGGTAGTACGTCAGTCCACCTTTGTTCACCATGAGCCATCAATGCAGCTTTCAAAGTGCGGTGAAACCTTTCCACCATGCCGTTGGCTGCCGGGTGATATGCAGTCGTGTGACGCAGCTGGATTCCGCATAGATCAGTAAGCGCTTTGAAAAGGTTAGATGTGAACTGGCGTCCCTGGTCTGTAGTGAGAGTTTGTGGGCAACCAAAACGCGAAATCCATATTTCATAAAACGCTTTTGCAACCGTTTCAGCTGAGATGTCTTGCAACGGCTTTACCTCTGGCCATCGTGTGTATCTATCAACTGCTGTCAAACAATACTTGAATTCACGAGATGGAGGAAGAGGGCCAATGAGATCGATGTGAACGTGATCAAAACGTGCTTCAGACAGTTTGAAATTACCAAGAGGTGATGATGTATGACGCTGTATTTTTGATCTTTGACAAGCTTCGCAGCATTTAACCCAGGAACGACAATCTTTTCGAACGGAGGGCCAAATGAATCTATCAGTTACCTGTTTTATTGTTGATCTAGCTCCAGGATGACTCATTGTGTGCACTGAATTGAAGATCTGACGACGCAACTCCTTGGTTATAAAAGGACGAGGCCTCGACAGAGAGACATCACAGTATAAGGTGATAGTACTTTTAAAACTTTCGCGAACTAAATTCATTATAGTAGATTATACCGGGTCTATTCGCGCACATAATAATCAAAATATAATTTCGACTAACCTCGACGTTTCGATCAAGTTACATTGACCGTGGTCACGAGTGGACTCGGTCCATCACTCGTGACCACGGTCAATGTAACTTGATCGAAACGTCGAGGTTAGTCGAAATTATATTTTGATTATTATGTGCGCGAATAGACCCGGTATAATCTAGTATAAGGTGATGTTAGTGCCTGGTACATGAATTTGTTCCAATTGTAATGATGATGAGTGATTTGAAAGAAGTTCCTGAAGTTCAGTGTCATTTTTCTGTGATTGAGATATTTTTTCTAAATCCGGTGTTGATGATACAGCTTCAATGCGTGATAGTGTGTCAGCAGTTACATTGCATTTCCCTGAAATATGCCTGATATCCGTAGTAAACTGTGACACAAAATCGAGATGGTTAAATTGCCTCGGTGAGCATTTTTGCTTGTTCTGTTGGAAAGCATACGTGATAGGTTTGTGATCAGTATAAATTACAAAATGCCTACCTTCGATCATATAGCGAAAATGTTTAACGCTTTCATAAATAGCGAGTAACTCTCTATCGTAAGCACTGTACAACTGCTGGGATTTATTCAGTTTCTTCGAGAAAAATGCTAAAGGCTGCCACTCTTCATCAACCAACTGTTGGAGTACCGCGCCCAAGGCTGAATTCGATGCGTCAGTCACAAGAGCGAGCGGTGCGTTCATTA
This sequence comes from Ochropacha duplaris, assembly GCA_951361185.1. NCBI lineage: Eukaryota > Metazoa > Arthropoda > Insecta > Lepidoptera > Drepanidae > Ochropacha > Ochropacha duplaris. Next base: position 4,090,264 of record OX592703.1, read on the forward strand.
CAGGATGAGCTAGAAGAGTACATCGAATGATACTTTTCTTACATCTGTCGAATACTTCTAATAATTCTGAAGTCCAGGAAAGAGGTTGTAAACCTTTGACTTTAGGTCCAGACAACATGTCATGTAGTGGTGCTTGATCAACAGCGGCGTGTGGAATGAACCGACGATAAAAGTTTAGCATCCCAAGAAATCTACGTAAACCGTTTACAGTCTTTGGAGGCGGGAATTCCTGTATAACTTTTATTTTGTCCTCTAGAGGTCGGGTGCCATGCTGTGAAATATTATAACCAAGGAATGTTACATCGCTTCGCCCAAATTCACACTTTCCTTCGTTGATGAGAAGTCCATAAGCCTGAAGACGCTTGAAAATTGTCTCCAGGTGTTCCAGGTGGTCGGTGCTGCTTCTAGAAAATACCAGAATATCATCAATATATGAGAAACAGTTATCCAAACCTCGAAGGACTTCGTCCAGAAACCGTTGGAAAGTTTGAGCTGCGTTTCTTAAACCAAAAGACATGTATGGAAATTCGTATAAGCCAAATGGTGTAGTGATCGCAGTCTTAGTTATGTCCTCTGGAGCTACGGGCACTTGATTATACGCTTTTACCAAATCAATTTTCGAGAATACCCTGCAGCCTGCTAACCTTTGCGAATAATCTTCGATGTGCGGAATAGGGTACCTGTCTGGTATTGTGCGCGCGTTGAGGGCACGATAGTCCCCGCAAGGTCTCCAGCCGCTACCTTTCGGAGCTAAATGTAGTGCCGATGCCCATGGTGAGTCTGACGGTCGTGCTGTGCCATCTCGAACCATGTCTCTAAACTGTTCTTTGGCAATCTTGAGACGATCAAGTGCAAGGCGTCGCGGCCTACAAAAACAGGGCGGGCCAGGAGTGGTACGAATGAAGTGTACTGTCGAGTGTTTGACTTCACGAAATACTCCAGAAGGCTTGGTCAAGTCAGGATATTTTGACAACAACTTATGGTATCCGGTGTTACCTGATATTGCTTTGACACTAGCCTGGTTGCACATTTTGAACATTACAGGTGTAAATAATGTTGTGATGCTATCCAGCAGACTTCCGTTCTTGCAGTCGACTAGTAAACCATAATGAGCAATAAAGTCAGCACCAATGATAGGTTTGTCCACATCCGCCACTACAAAGTTCCAGACAAAATCACGCCTCAATCCCAGGTCAAGATGCATCGTTGTAACACCGAAAGTATGAATGATACTACCATTTGCAGCGGTAAGATTATACTCTGTTGGTTTCCTACGTTCACGCATGAAACGATGTGGTAGTACGCAAAGATCTGAACCGGTATCTATTAAATATTGCACCTTAGACTTCTTGTCTGTGATAAAAAGGCGACTGGTAGCACTTTGACAGTCGTTCGTCGCTTCTACGAACTGCCGTTGTGGTTTCCCGAATTGTAGTTGCATGGAGATGTGCATTTCTTAGCTTTATCACCAAAAAGGTTGTGATACCAGCACATACCAGGTATTCTGTTTTGGCTGCGACTCCTGCTTCTGCTTCTAAACCTATTATTTCCATGGCGAGAATGAGAACGACTACGATTGTCAACCGTAAGCTGCGCGATCTGCTGCCTCAGTTCAGTTTGTATGCGTGCAGTTACCATGTCGTCAATACGCTTAAATAAATCGTCATAATTGTTAACGGCGGCACTCGTACTAGCAACCTGATGAAAAGGAGATGGTGTTACTTCACATATTTTGTCAGCTAGGTCTGCGACTTCCTCTAGGCTTGCGGAGGCTTGCGATGCAATAATTGCTTGTACGTGAGGTGGTAGCCGGTTCGACCATAAACTACGTAAGAATTCATTGGTAACTCCATCAGCTGCAAGAGTTTTTAAATGACGTAAAAATTGTGATGGTTTTCTATCACCTAATTCTTCGTGAGAAAGCAATTGAGTAATTTGATGTTGACGAGATAGTGACAATCGCTTTGACAGTTCATGTTTTAATTTTTCATATTTATCCAAAACAGGTGGGCTCATTACTATATCTTTTACCTCTCTAATGTACCTTCGCTCGAGGTGCGCGATGACATAATAAAATTTGGTAGAATCTTCTTTTATTCCGGAAATGAGAAATTGTGCATCTGCCTGCTTGAACCAAACCTCCGGGTCATCCGGCCAGAATGGTGGCAATTTTACGGCTACGCGATCCACCGAGATTCCAGAAGTTGCCGAGGTGGTGTCTCCATCATCCCCATTATTCACTTTTGCCATTTTGTTTCAAACGCGGTGTCACCAATATGGGGATATTTAGATAGGAAATAATGAATAAATATTAAGGTGTATGAAGACGTTATAATAGTAGTTATAAGATTATATTACAATATTAAATTAAACGAAGCAACAGAAAATATTTGGCAGTCGAAAAGAATTGACGTATATCGCAATGACAGCTCGCACGAAATGTTGCGCGCGACGACTAGTGTCGAGCCACCACAGTCTTATGGCATACAAGTAAAGGAAAAATTCCTAAAAATAAAAAAAGTTGAAAATTAAGGTATATTTTGGTACTTACAAGTATTCGCGAAAATCTAAATTTGCCCATATCTTTTATCGTGTTGACTCAGGACCTTGATTTTTATACACCTAATAGGGACTATAGATTTCAATATCTGGTATAAATTTCAACTTGCTAGGTCTTCCTGTTCCTGAGATAATCGGTGGTGACAAGTAAGGGTTCCTTTTTTTACCTTTTGAGGTACGGAACCCTAATAAAGGTTATTTTTAAATATTTTTTAAGGTTGAACATCTCCGTAACGGTAAAGTTTCGGACACCATATTACAACCAAATCCATCAGAAATGAGCTGAATAGTAACGTCCTTTAATATTCAGTACGACTTTCCCTGTATCCCTGTATAGGCTGTATATATCATTTTGCGAATGGCCTTTTAACCTACTTGCGCTTTATTTAGTGCATGGTTCTCTACACTTGCTGATCTAGGTATGATAGAAACCTTAATATATTTTTTTTACATTTTTTGGGCTTGCGTTTGGCCACTGACCCGTCCATGAAGGACAAAGACGAGGCCTAAGATGGAGCACGCTTGCCCAGAAGGTGCCTATTCACTCTGGTCTTCAAGATCCCCAGATATTGGTTGTCAGTGGCTGTTTTTTGCCATCTCGCTTTTTGTTCCAAACCATTCGTTCAGTATATACCTACTTAGGTAGGATGACTCGAATATAAAGCAAAAAACATATAGTATTTTGTTTTTATACATAGATTTTAATTCCGATTTATTTATTTACTAGTTTTTCGCCAGCATCATCGCACGCGTGGATTACACGATTAAAGAAACATACAGACCTTAACACCCCTTTTTATCTCTTTCAGGGGTAAATTTAAATAATCCTTAAAAGCATGTTTCTTTATTTTATTGAAGAGCATAAATACTATACTTCAAGTAATTTTGATACCAACTTTTTTTTTTCATACAGACTTTAATACCCCTTTTTTTCACACCTTTTAGGGGTGAAAGTGAAAAAATACTTAAATACCTACATGTTTCATTGATTTTATTGAAGAGCATAAATACAAAATTTTGAATTTGTATAAAAAAAATCATACAAATTTTAACACCCCTTTTAACCCTTTTAAGGGTTGAAATTCAAAAATCCGTAAATTTGGATCTTTAATTTGATCGAAGAGCATAAATACTAACTTTTGAGTAATTCTGATAATAAACTATTTATTTTTCATACAAACTTTAACACCCCTTTTTACCCCTTCAAGGGTTGAAATTCAAAAAATCCTTAAATACATGTTTTATTATTTTATATTTAGAGGCTAAATACCAAATTTTATTCATTTCAAATAAAAAATTACTGAGTTACATACAAAATTTGGACCCCCGTTTCATCCCCTTAGGGGGTGAATTTTGGAAAATCCTTTCTTAGCGAAAACCTACGTCATAATAACTATCTGCGTGCCGAATTTCAGCGAAATCTGTTCAGTGGTTTCAGCTGTGCGTTGATAGATCAGTCAGTCAGTCGGTCAGTTTTACGATGTTTTGGGTCTTTCGGCACGTTAAAAAATAGGTTTTTCTGGCGTTTTAATAGAATTTTTTGTACATTTCGGTACTATACAATATTTATACATAGTTAAAAAAGTAAATTAGACACAAATCGGGCACTTATTTGTTTTAAAATTTACAATTAAAGAAACAACCCACTGCGCGCCTTACGGCTAACTGGCGGCGACCCTCACTGTGACGTTTCAGCTACCGCGAAGGCCACTCGGTGCACTTCGCTAGTAATTCGGTCGTAACTTCGTCAATTTTTGTCGTAGAACAAAAATTTTTGCACTGTATGTTAAAGATTTCTTAGCTCTATAAATCTGCATTCTTAACTAAAAACGTTACGGATCCTCATTAAACTTCTATAAAATATACTAGATATCAGACACATTGATTCATAATACGCGTCAAAAACATCGTATGTAACTACGAAGGTATGGGTCTCATTTTGTAGGGAGACGTCGGTCAAGCCCCATTTAATGGACTCGGAAGTGAGTAAACAATAAATTCTCCCTTCGGGCTTTTCTTTGAACAGCGGCAATTTTATAAGCGCTGTCAAAAGTTTGGGTAAAACATTTTTGGTGTTTAATTCGATAAATGAAGCTTGAGGCAAGATGTGATGGGGATAATTAATGAAATAAATCAAGCTATAAATACTTTTCACCACGTTGAATGTTGGTAATAGTTACTGTAAATTATGACAGTTAAATTGTTTTAAAGTAAAAAAATAATTGCCCCAAATCACCACCCAATGAAAGCGTCTCAAGATATCATTCCCCAAGGCCCCAGTTTAAACCCCATAAAGGCCGAAAATATTGTAAGTCATCTGTAGACCAGCATGCTTGCAATGCTTGAGGCATTCCTGTTGTACAGTCGTAGGCGGCATAGAGACATGTCTGGAAGGTGAAATGGCGCGAGGGTGCCAACGCATGTAGGTAAAAAACTACACTCTTCTTTAAATATGGCAGCTAAAAGATTTTCGTATGTATTTGCTATATATTTAAGTATAAATACGTATGAAGCCTTTGAGGATAAGATTATGACATAAAAGATGAAACGAAGATAGCTTGACAATTACTACTGGTACTCAAGAAGTAATTAACAAATGCACCAATGGTTCACCAATATTAGCTATTATTATACAGGTTGAGCTGTCACTGGTGATATTTTTTATATAATAATTTATGTTTTATAAACAAGTCCAGCTACTTTATCACAGACAAGTTAAAATATCAATGATGTGAATATGAGCTGCCACTACAAATAGCCGCAATCATTGTTTAAATTCAATATTTGCGTTGCCAAACGATATCACCAGCTTTAATAATTAATAATTATGCCTGCAATTTGCAATATCGACTCTTTTACCGTCGATGCTGTAAGTTGAAAGACTCGATAAGCAATTGTTTTTTAATTTACCTAATTAATAATTATATCAGTATACGGGTATAATAGATAGAGAAAAAATTAATAACAATTTCCAATCCCGGTTTTACCAGCGTTAATCTCCGGCTTGAAAACTCTATCTATGAAAGAAACGTTGATCCATTGCTGTATGAAAGAAAGGCAAAGCAACAAACACATTTCGTTTCTTTAAATATTAGTAAAAAAAAAATTATGAGAATTCATTCCGTGATATTGCTCTTCAGAAAGGTTTAAAAATATATTTCTTAATGTACCTATAGCGTTCGGATACATCGTAATTTAATTTTTTTAGAAGAATTTATAAATCTTGAGCTTATTGGAATTCATTATTTAGCTAAGCTAGACGAACGGACGAACAAACGCCACAGAAATAATAATACTCGAATTTGATCCTTTCGGTAAGGAACCTTAAAAAAATACTTTTAACGAATACTAAAATTTCATTATTCAAACGCAAAAAATTAATGGAAAACATAAATTCCAGGTCAGTTGCTTTGTTCGTGAAACGGCAATGGTCGAGTGGGAGCCTCTTGTAAGTGCTAACGAGATACGAAACCAAATGAAAATCCACTTTTGCTCGGAGACAAGAACTTGTTCCTATTTTAGGTCTGATTCACTGTTTCACAAAGAAAGTTGTACTCATTCTGTGTTTTTTAAATGTTAAATAAGAATTCAGTAACTTGTTTGAGCGGATTTTTTTTTGGGAAATTTACAAGGTTCTGAAAAAAAATTATAAATAATACTAGCTGTCCTCCGCGGTTTCACCCGCGTTCCCAAAGGATTTTATTCTTTTCCCGAATAAAAAGTATCCTTTGTGTTATTCCAGGATATGATCTACCTGTGTGATGTGAAAAAAGGATGATAATACCAAAATTTTCAAATAAAAATTTTGCTGCACTGCATAAAATGTTAAAGTGATAAATGTTTGTGGTCGGTATATTAGTTATCAAGTTTCTATTGCACAACCTCTGCATAGTTTAGGATCAGATAGCTGTGTATGAAGATTTTTGCAGGAATATAAATATTTTTTTAGTTCCTACGTATACACTATCTACAACTTATTAAATATTTGCCCTTCTGACTCCACAAAAATAACCGAAATTCCATAGCCACAGTCAATATTTGACTAAAGATAAAACGTCCAATAAATCAACTGAAACCATTCACATGAAGAACCTCACATGCAGCTAGATTATACGGGTAATAAAATACTCTCAAACGACTGCCAATTTCATTCACAAACCGTAATGTTTATAGGTGGATTTATTGTGTTGTTCTACTGGGTCATAAAAGTAAAGACATACTGTGATTTAATTAGATAACCTTATTATTTTATGGACCTTATGTGGCTAAACAATTAAGTGGCTATAAATATAAAATTCTGGTACTCGTGGTTTCACTAGCGTTGCTGATAACAGTCGAAAACCATTTCAAGAAATCTTTCAACATAAATTAATTGAAGCTCTTTATAGTCTAGTTTTATTTCTTATTTAGTCTGTATTAAGTGGTTTTTTATCTTTATTATTCTAGTTTAAGTATGTTAATATACAGGGTGTCCGTATACGACAAACCTAAAGGGGAGATAGGTGGGCGGGTCACCTACCAAATATACAAAAATGACCTCATTAAAGTATCACAATTTTTGAGATTAAAATCAGAAATTCAATCAATAAAAATCTGAAATATCGACTTATCCCTTAAGTTTTTCGTATTACGAGTACTTACCAGACACCATACAAATGTATAGTCACTTAAATTAATAAATTACTAAATTTTAGAGTTAAAATTTTTATATCGAGTAAGTTTTTTAATGAGTACGATTTTCTCTGAGTAAACAAACAAAATACAAACTTTAAATCTAAGAAAGTAAAAAGTAAGCTAAAGAAAATGAAATTTAAATGAAAAATTCGTTGCCAGAAAACGAAGCCCTCAGTATGCCGGCAACATTGTCATGTCGGATAACAATGCTGTTTCTTTGAGCAAGGTATACGCCAGCATTGGTGAAGAGATGCATAGACGCAGGCGTTTTATATGTATTTCGTGAAAAAAGCGGTGAGCTCTTGACCTACACGGACCAATGACTCCAAATAGAATGAATATTAAAATGTAAAAATTAAAATGTTAGGAGACACACTTTTCATTTAATCCTAAACTACCTGGAAGATACACTAAGAAAACCAAACTGATATATTACCTACAGCTTTTAAATATTTGTACCCGGATTGAGAACAACAAACAGAACAAACATTTTAGGTACGAAGTATTACTTCCTTATATTTTCAGCTACTTCCAAGCCTCTGAAAATTAAATACATAAATAAAAAGTTTTATGTAGGTACCTATCAAAACGCTCTCAAATCTGACGATAAAATATGGAGTGTTTAAAATTATGGTTCTACTGTACCATCTGTGCTTCCTCATTACAGAATCAATGAAAATTAAAGCCCATAAAACAACATTTAATTAAAATTTTATCAAAACAATAATCTTTAAAATTTATATATTTTCTTTCCAGCACAGGAGAATATTCGTATTTTGATTTTGAAACTTAAAGATCAGATAGAGATTTTTGGTAAAATGATACGAACAATTTATTTTAATTGACCTCGTTATTCATTTGAGGAGATCAGACTGATCAAAAGGATATTATCAACCAATAGTTGATACATCGTTTGATTCTCTTAATTTTTTATTTTTACAGGAAGCCGATATAATCGATGCGACTCTATCCAGGTCAATGAAGTAATCTATTTACCTTATGTTCTCATTCATAATTCTACAGCGGATGAGGAATAGCTCTATTGGAAACCTGTTCGAAGGTCTGAAATTAAATTTACTAGGATTCATTCAATATGGACAATGACAGCCGCTCCATCCACGTACTTGCATTAATCTAGTAAGTTTAGCATAATGCAGTAATAAATAATGTAACCTATATTATTTTAAACTATCTGCACATAGATATGCATAATTCAACATAAGGTTAATGCCTAGCAAAGTCATATTTCTGAATGCCATGGCATCGCTACAAAACATGCATTTGAGCTTCCCGGTTTTAAAATGTAAATTTGTTTCGACAAATGACGTGCTTTTAAAAATGTTTCCGTGAGTAAAGCAAAATTTAACATTTGATGGAAGACCTTAGGAAAATCTATATTACCTAGTTTGCATGATGGAAGCCAACGTATGATTTAAATGTACAGTGAGTGTATTCACGAAAGACTAAAGATCAGGATTTGAATAATTTTACAATTCTAGTTCTTATAATAGATATAACTTCTAATAAGTAATATAATATTATTGAAATACCTACCTAATTAACTCTACCAAGTATGGTAGAGTTCCTAAGATACATTCTTGGAAGACTCATTATTTTCTTGGCTCATTTTAAATCCACTAGTCCTTTTTTTTAATGCCAACCTCCTGGTCTTTTTTTCTTAAAAAAATATTGATTGATCAGCAACAGTGACGTGATGTCTTTGTGTACGTAATCCCACTAATATTATAAATATGAATGTTTGGATGGATAGATGGATGGATGGATGCATGGATGGATGGATGGATGTATGTTTGTTACTCATTTACGCCACAGCGGCTGAACGGATCTGGATGAAGGCTTTTTATCCCGGGAAAAGATAAGATCCCTCGGGAATGCGGGTGAAACCGTATATATATAATATGTATAACAAACAACTAAACGTTTTTATTTAATTCATTACATACTGCGTATTGCCATGTGAAAAATATTACTTGGAAAGCTCGTTCTTTGTGCGAGTAAATTAAATCGTCCCCAAGACGGAAGACTCGTAAATCTCAGTGTAACCTGAAGCTTGAACGACGTGGAGTTGAACGTAAATAAAACCTTTAATGTTGTAATTGGAAATTTAATTTAGAAAGTAGTTGCTTGCACTTGCTTCTAATGGTTTGTTTAGGACGAAAAAATCTTGCTTTAGATAGGGATAAGAAGGGATTCCCTTGCTTGATGAGATCGTTACAGCTTAAGTTAATTAAATATCATTGAAAATCTTCTTTGATTATTTTGAGTAGTATACAACTATTGTAACTGAGTTAGTTTATAACCTATTTAAAATAATTTATATCATAGCATATTTCTGGTTAAAAAAAATTGAAAATTGGCAAGGTTAGAATAATTGGTGTATGTTTGATCGTAATGGATAAACACAAAAAATAGTTAAGCCTAATAGAAAGCTACATTATCTGTGAGTAACATGTTTTATTTAATATGGATGAAAACGCGGAGCGAAATGCTACTTTCATATAAAAAATATTATTTTATGATATATTTTATGTTACATGTAGGTAGGTGCATTTAAACTAATTTAGCTTATTGTATTGAACTATTATATCGTATGATATTACTACAAATATGGCCCAAATCGATACAATTTACATATAAAATAACTTTGTTCATAAACTCTATCATATCTATTCAAAAATATATTCGTCAGTTATTTCTTTCATTCAAATGTTAAAAGTACTCTGCACAAAGACTACAAACAGACTGTACGCAGAGTTAATTTGTCAGACATAAACTTAAGTAGAAAGAACAAAAAGTAAATGACGCTAAAGAAATTCTTTGTCCGAGTTTCATTTTTCCCTTCCGCGTGTTTTTCATTTATAAATTATTTTTTATTCTTCGTGAAAAGCTCAAGACATTTCTAATTTATATTTTAAAGTTTAAAAAATCTTTGAATTAAAAAAATACGTTGATAAAATGGATTATTCAGGATTTATTAGTTTCAAGCTTTCGCTTTATAGGTATATTCATAACTAGTGTATGAACAATTAAAAAGCTTACTCAGAGTTATAGTTAATTTTTCTATCATTACTCGATTAACGATGAAGAAAAGTATACACGTCGGATGTAATAAAGTATTTAGAGGCGATGATAGTGGTAGTGACGTCGGATACCGCGGCGAAGGTTGTGGGTTCTATCTAATCCTATAATGAGTTTGAGCTTTCGGTGAAGGAAAACATTGTGAAGAAACCATAGCATGGTGGTAGGGTACTTTGTAGCACCCGACTAGCTGGCTACCACCCTCAAGTTGAAAATCTGTCGCCAAGCACCTATCGGTGTGTTCTGACAGCTGTAATTGAAAGCCAGATTCCATCTAAGCTTTGTGTACTTACCACCTTCGGCCACATCATCACTTACCATGGTGACATTGTGGTCAAACAAGCTTATCTAGAAGAAAAAACAGGATGTTAACATTATAAAGTGATTTTATTCACCCTACATTTCACTTGGCCAGTCGCCAAAAAGGGAGGCCTGAAGGGCCACGTCCATTTATGACACGTATTCTTAAGCCGGACAGTATCTTGCCTATTCGATAATCTTTCGCTTATTTTGAACTAATTACGATCTTATTGCTGTATTTTTTTTACTAACGACATATTTACATACAAAAAAATAAAGTCTTTCGACAAATGCCTCCTCTAAAGATTTACATCTGTAGAACTCCTTTGCGACGCGGATACATTTGGTACCAGCATTTTTTTTAATCCATCCTCTCTGCGCTATACCCTACTTCTTTTATTGTCTCTTGGATACCATTCTGGAATTATTTTTGTTCATTTATCTTTCTTTTCCCTTAACACATGTCCTGTCCACCGCTATATTAATTTCCTTTAGTCTTTAAATAGCTGTAAATGCTCTTGATTATAAACAAAACTCCTGATTCTAGAATTGTGTAGTATAAATTACAATCTTTGAAACGAGAATACTGATAGTAAAATTTTACACTTTTATGGAATAATAACATAACGCTACTTATCGATAACGATATCGATTTATATCGAGCGATGCCACAATAAGCTAGTGAAAAGAGCGGAACTGTCAACGAGCATTTGTTTCTGTGTCAAGGGGGTGCGGAAGCGGCACCTACAACCTTCGCCACTCGCTTATAACTGGATAAAAGTGAGGACATCTTTATGTTTATTCATTGGACTTGATGGGTTAGACCGTAGTAATTTTATTTTTTCGTAAGTTTTTAGCCTCAAAAATATGTTTATTATTTCTAAAGAACGGAGCTACCAAGTATAAAAGCATTAAAAGAAACTTATAATTTTTAGGGTTTCGTACCCAAAGGGTAAAAACGGGATCCTATTACTAAGACTTCGCTGTCTGTCCGTCTGTCTGTCACCAGGCTGTATCTCAAGAACCGCGATAGCTAGACAGTTGAAATTTTCACAAATTATGTATTTCTGTCGCCGCTATAATAACAAATACTAAAAACTTTATTAACTAATTCTTACAATGCCAAAAGCACTGGCTCTCAAGTGTAATTACCTACCGGAACAAACCAACAAGCTCAATGTAGGATTTGATTCCACGACTGACATGGTGGTCACTTACCATCAAGTGAACCGTCTGCTTAATTTCGAGCCTTTTAACATATTTAAAACTTCTTATGTTGTCAAAATGTAATAGATTAAATGATACATTAAAAATATCGAGCTTAATATATATATTTTTTAGGATTTTCATTATTATTGCTTTCCTAGTCAATTGTTTTATAACTAAATCATACTTTAAATAGTAGTTAAGGGAACGAAAATGGAGCGTTACAGGTAGGTATTCAAACGAGATGTAAATTTTCTATTTGAACATTCAAATTAATGCTTTGTCCCCAAGTAAATTTAATCAACCATCTTTAGATTTTTCTTATTAAATATTATTTTGTAACTTAAAGAAAAAATAATGGTTAATTTCTTTAAAATTCATTGTCTACCTACACTAATATTGAGATAGTGAATGTAAAGCAAAGCTTAGCACAACATTTATTGTCAGCAATGCAGAATTTTGTAGTAGGTACTTGCTGGTTATGATCTTCCAAAGTGCCTTCCTTCTGATTCCTTACCCATCATATAGAATCCAGTAATTTTTTACTTGGGTGAGAAAGGATCGAACATAATTCCTCTTAGCCTCCTTATGGTTTGTGGTAATCGGAACTAAGAACTTTTTTTTTCTAGAATACTCAATAAGATTAATTAACCACTTCGCTTGCGGTTGGGACGGAAATTGGGAGAAATCATCTTAATATACAATTAGGTACATGAAAACGACATATATCTAATAATAAATACACAGAGACCCAACCTCCATAAATAATAGTGTTACAAATATATCAGGACTAAGATCAGGACCTTAGTCATAAAGGTCCGCAGATATGGAATGTGTTCCATATAAACTAAACGAATAGAGTAAATATTGTTAAACGAACTGAAATAAAACGTTTGCATGTAACCTATATTTGGTTACCAAAAAAGAAAATGTACCTTGTCTATGGAAACGACAACGTTATTCAAGGTTATTTGATATCACGTTTTTATGTAACAGTACGATTTTTAAAATTCATGATAAGTTAGCAAGGAATATTTAGTTTTAATCACGGTTCGTTTTTAAATAAAATGCAGTGTTTTTAACAACCACGTGCCTGTCAAATCGGACCATTTACATTTTAAATTTAGTAACAGCAAAAAAAAGATGTTTGAAAGCTATAACAAGAAATTGCCAAAATTAATTAATTACATTAATTACATTAATTAATTAATCCTGGGTAAAGTTGAATACTTTTATTGTGTACTTATCAAACGTAAGAAAACATAATAGTATTTAGGAAAACAAATCCGAGTATTTTTGATTTAGGAAGATATACAGTCAAATCAGTGAGAAAGAAGACGTCTAGCGATTTAGATTAAAGATGAGTTTATAAATTGATTAACTTTGATTCGACCTTTAACGAAGGCGATCGTTCGGTGTTGCGCGATGAAGTTAAATCGTCTTCTTGCTGGTTCTTAGTTGATTCGAAAAATTGTAATTTAAAATAATGAAATGTTACTTAGTAGATAGATAGTAGAAGAGATATCTATCATTAACATTATCAACAACATTACTGATTTCATTCATCTTTTTTTTTTAAGTTAAAAGACAAATTAAGAAAATTGGAAAACTTTAACTTCGCGCGTTTATCAATATAAATTTAGCAGACTGTTGTTTTTTTTTTTATGTGCATAGCTCAAGTGAAAATGCGGACAGCTATTTAGAAATAAATTCCAGATAAATTAAAAATACATGGAAATGGGATTTCTTAGTTTCCTTACTGTCACTATTACAATATTAGTATTTAACCTTGAGATTCATATTTTTTTATTCTCGGTTAACATAGCTTTCACGAATTCAAACAAAATTAAATTTGTTTATTTTCAATGGTGAGCACTTTGCGGGCTTATAATTTGGTTACCTGAGTTACTTTTAGTTAAAAGGAAAGGCAAACTGGAAAAGTGCCTATCAGATTTACGCAAGGGTTATGTATAATAATAGCAAAAGTAATTTAATTTTGAGACTAAACTGAAACTAACTTGCACAGTAAAATTTTTGTTTCATTTAAAATGCTATCTACTTTAAAATACTTCTAGCAGAATCAGATGACCTTTAAATTTTTATTCTAGAGTAATAGTAAAGTCAAGGTTGGCACTGCATGCAATATTATTCATACCTACAACGAATATCTCAAATACTCTTTGCATGTTCTTTTTTGATTTAATAAAAATATTAAGTACCAAAAAAAAACAAATAAAATTTCATTATTTTATATACATACCTACATTTATTCTAATATAACCACTATATTTACATTTAAAACAAGCTATTGAGAGGTACAGAGTTAAATCCTTTTCTTAAGTTTGGTGTAAGAAAGAGATAAAGGGAAATTAAAATTAGTTTAGTTTCGAACCAACAATCGTTTCGTAACAACAATGAGCACCAATATCAATTTAATTTTATTTTATCACAATCATTTCTTATCATTATTAATCTTTATTATTTACTAGCTGCCCGGACAGACTTCGTTCTGTCAAAAGTGAATAGTAAAAATTAAATAAATTGTTTTTACTATTGTCCACGCAATTTCTTTTTATAGTATTAAAACCTTCCGTAGACCTTCAGCATTCTTGAGTTATGCGCTTACCAACATTCATTTTTATTTATATAGACAACAGACATAATCGTTCAAAACTAAATTCAAGATTTAGTCGAGATCAAAATAATTTTATTCGAATCTTTATGATATAAAGTTTATTTACATTTAATTTTAGCTTTTTTCTCATTTTAAAATTTGCGGATTAGTAATAAATCATTTTATCATAATTTATTTTTATTTATTTAAATAAATAATTTAAAGATTTAAAAAATCTGCTTAGTTAGCTACGATTTAGCTCCTTAAGCTAAATCGTAGCTAACTCATAGTTCATTGTTTGCACTCAATACCTAATGTAACTCAGTAACAAAACAACATGAAGAAAACTCCACATCATGCTACCTTAAGTAACACGATACACCTATCTACTATATATAACCAAACACACAAAAATATACTTAGTACCTAAAGTGCTGCGATGAAAGGAGGATTTCTTTTAAGATGACACCATTCTGTGAACATCCCGCCATTTTGAGCTATATTACTGAGTAAAGAACCACCTAGGTACCTAAGCGTATTATGTAGATGTATATTGTAAAGAATAAGGTACTTATCATTATATTACTGTTAATACGTGAAGAAAAATCTTTGTACGCCTTTTTTATGAAAATTACGCGGACGGAGTATGATATTTGGCACAGTTACTGTTTATATGGAAAAGGAGTGCAGAAAGCTAATATTTTCATATGCATTAGAAATAAATTAATTAAAAAAACCATTACACACACGCAAATAAGTATATATACCTATATATATATATATCATTATCCTCTTATATTTGTGAACTAATTTTGATAAATGCATTATTTTAAACCTCCCCAAGCAAATGAAAGTACACCTAAAAATAAATATATGTTTTGAAATATCAACTCACATATATAAATATATCCTCAAGAAGCTCTTGACAGGTTACGGACGAGGGCATAAACTCCGAGTTCCGTGAACCATAAAGCAAATACTCCCCGGAAGTAAAGACCCTTCACTTGACTGACAGGCAGACAGAACACTCTAACCAAAACGACGATACACATCAGGGATAGCTATATAGAAACTATTGTGTGGTCTAATTGTATATAGTGAATGTATTTTTTTTCTCTCTTTTGAATAAGCTTGTGTTTGACCGAAATCACGATGATGAGCACACAAAGCCTAGAGGGGAACTGGCTCTCGAGTGCAGCTGTCGGAATACATCGTGCTTGGCGACAGATTTTCAACTTGAGGGTGGTAGCCATCCAGTCGAGTACTACAAATTACCCTATATACCATCTTGCTATGTTTTCCTCACGATGTTTTCCTCAAGCTATATGGATTCCAATTCAAATCCATGAACATGAGACGTCACTACCACTGAGCTATCATTGCCTTACGTCACTCCTACTGAGAATTGGTTTTTGCTCTTATTAGCTTAGAACAAAAAGTTCACTACTACTAGTAGTAACATAATATTATATGCCAATTTTACAATGAGCTTTATGCTTCATATTTTAGGGTACTTTTTAGTGTTAAGTTTGGCTACATTCACTTTGAGAATCTGTGTTTCGACTTTTACATTTGAGGCCTTTTCGTAAGTACGCTTCTGTGTGCTTACCTTCTACTTTGATAACGTGACGGTATAATACGTGACTTCAATAAGTGTGATAAGTTATGATCAAACTAAAGCCATAAAATTTTTTATCTTACAGAAGCACTCACAAATTCGATTATTATTAGCTGCAATATACTCTAATATATCCACCCTATCGAATAGAAAAAATAAGTATAGGTATATGTATATCATATCATTATATCACATTGTTTTAATTAAAAATACTAAGATTTTTGTATTTTTTTCTTAAAATGCTATTTTCTTTATGGCGAAGCATTATTTTTCTTGATGGAAATTGAATTTATGTATTATGTATAATATTTAAGCTATGTAATATACTCGTAACTCTCAAAATTAAATGGAAATATTGTACCTAAATGTATAGCAAAACATCTATCTTACAACGTGGGTATCGTAAAAGTTGACTCAAGCTAGAGCTGGGTAATGGCGTCGCTTCTTTAGTAATACTAAGAGCTCACTGCTGTCATAAAACCCAACTAAGTATTGATTATTTGGACATAAAAAAATTCATAAATTTCAAAATTTCATTATTTAAAATAGATATAAATATTGATTTTATTCCCTAAAAACGGAGCTTTTATTTATTTATTTATTTGGGACAAAAAACAGTACAAACATTAAAATATATGGTTAAAAATAATATGTGTAGCTCTAAATGTTTGCCCAACGACATTATCCACTAATTACAAAACTAATATTAGGTATATACTTAAAATAGATATTCACCATAGTCTATAAGTTACACAATACAAACATCGGTGAAAACTGTGACTTAAGATTGCATTAACATAGTAAGGACTGAATTTCTGAATCTGTTTATGACGAGGTAACATGAAGAACAAATAAAAAGTTAATACTCCAGTTCGTCAACAATCATAAATTGAGTCGGGCATTGACTTATATTCATACAGCCTTCACGCCACATCTAGGAGCTACCCTAAATAATTCACTGTAGAACAAAACTGCTATTTGCTCACCACTAACTAAGCACAAGTTACAAATAAATTATGTATGTGCTATTTCAGACCATGTTGAGAGTACATAAAATGTAAAAAGGACTGTACTATGAATGTAGTGTATTTATACTAACGTCTATTATGTAAAGTAAGTTGTTGGGTGCAGTGTCCTTTAAATTCCTTATCGTCAGCTTCTGTTTATACACAATTGTTGGTTTAGTAAATCTCTGGGATTTCATGTATTTTAATTAGCGTTCGCTTTTTTAATTGAAAATGAAGTAGTTTATTTTTTAAATACGTGATTTTAAATTTAATTTAATTCAATAATGTTCTTCAAATTTCAGATTATACAGTTAGTTATTATAAAGTGAAATTTAAGTATTTCTAATATTTTAAAGTATGTAACGAATAAACTCAAAAACTACAGGGCGGATTTAAAAAATTTTTTCACCATTTGGATGCTACATTATTTTTTTTATCCCGGGATAAGATAAGATCCCACGGGAACGCGGGTAAAACTGCGGAGGATAGCTAGTAATTAAATATCTTACGACTTGTTTACAAAGTTGTAGCGATCACAGTCGTAGCCCAAGCATTGTAGCAGATGCTCTCGTAGACTCGTAGGATGTCTACGAGGTTATTACCATATTTAATTATATAATTTTAATTTATAAATTGGTTCTCGTATATGGTGGAAATCTCGTTTTAAATGGCTTCCATCATAAAATATTAAATCTTTATGAAGCGTGACCGTTACTAAAATCGATAAATACAGTTACTAAACCAAAACTAAGATGATATATGTACGGACATATCTAAACTATAAGGCATTCTTATTTGACTACAGAACCCTAAAAATGGTTATTATTAATTGAAATTTGAATTATTTATTCATTGATATATGATTTTATAATAATGAAACTGAATAGGTATATTTATCTCAAAATGTAAATGAATAGTTGTATTATTTTTAAAAATTATTCGTGGAACTTACTTTAAAGTTCTTTATTTCTAATGTTTAGTACAGAAATAATAAACATATAGGTACCTACTCACATTTTTTACACTTTTTAATGTAATTAGTTTAGGACAAGAGAAACTTTTTTATAAGCTTTTACAACTTCATCTGTTACTGAGTCAAATCTTGCAACTGAATTTTATACCAATTCCACACAACCGACTGATCTGAAATTTTGCAAACACTTTTGGTCTTGGTTACTTTCCAAAAAGTTTGTTTTGCGGAAAGCTAGTAGTGAATAAAATAACACCACGGTATCGATTGTTGTCATGTAATTAAATTGTCCTTGAAACCTCCTGAAAATTACTGGTCCAAGTATTATGAATAATTTATTAAAAGTACCGAATAAGTTGCTGGAAGTAGGTACATACATATTCACGAACCAAATACGGTTGACTTGTGTGAAACTCGTAAATCAATACTAATAAGGGTCTTGAAAAAAACTCTTTGTGTATCGTAACTTGATCGTATTATGTTATTTCTTTTTGATACAAAAACAAAATAATATTATAATGCTTGAAAGATGATTTCAGGCTATCGACACCCTTTGAGAAAAAATATGCGCATATTTTATTTCAAAATATTATTTTCCTAACACAATACTATTCGATTTGTAATGTTAAAATCTTTTAATATTTTTCAGCTCACATAAAACCTAACAGAAAAAGATGAAAGAGATGGTTTTATAGGTTTTGTTTTGCTGTTAATTGATTTGTTAATGTTGATAAAACCGCTCTGTAGCAATTTTACCGTTATTTTCAGTCAGTTCAGATAATGAAGCTGCAAATTTGGCCAAATTAACCCATTACAAATAATATAACATTATTAAACTTACTACTATAATAATAATAATGCGATTTATGAGTGGATATTATATTTGTCGGCATTTTACACACGAGTATATTATATTTTTTCTGGTTTTAACCATTACTAGTGCTCGCCCTGTGATCGAAATTCGACCAAAAAGTTTTTAGGAAAAAAGTCTCTTCAATAACTGTCAATAAAAAAACGTTAATTGGTTGACAAACAGAGGAGGATATAAAACCAGATATGTGTGTGTGTAGATATAAAACGCATGATATTTTTTATTAATTTAAATTATTTCTAAAGCATATTTTATACAAATATTAGCTTTCTGCATTCCTTCTCCATATAAACTTTAACTGTGTCAAATTTCATACTCCCCCGTCCACGTAATTTTCGTAAAAAGGGGTACAAAGTTTTTTCTTCACGTCTTAATATTATTATGATTAGTACCTACAATGATCCTATGTCAAAAGAAGCTAGTGTCAACGATTTTAAAACATCATGGTATGTCCGAACATGAATAATTCAAGCTGCTACCTTCCGGTCCGCTGCATAAGTGACGTGATGGGAATAATAGCAAACGGAAGGGGATTTGAATATAATTCTTCATGAATATAACAGTCAATTTCTGTGATATCATTGAAGAATGCTTGTTTGCATGACACTGTTTTTAATATAACTATCCCCCGCAGTTTCACTCGCATTTCCAAGGAATCTTATCTTTTTCCGGGATAAAAAGTATTCTTTGTTTAATTTCAAACTATTATCCACCTGTGTGCCAAGTTTCGTCAAAATCCGTTCAGTAGTTGCTGCGTGAAAGAGTAACAAACATCGAAACAAACTTTCACATTTATAATTTAGTAAGAGATATGTGTTGAACCTATTAGATCCAATATCCAATTTTAAATCAATGTTTTGAATTCAGAATTCAAATATACCGATATTTGATACTAATTAAATGGATTGAATCCTAATGATGTTGTGTATGTAACTGTCTCGTGTCTAATGGATAAATCAATAACGCATTAGACTGCTGTGCTATCCTATCGGCTATTGGCATTTGGAATGCATTCCTCGTTTTATTATATAGATCTAACTAAACCTCAATGATAATAATAAGCTCTTTCAGAATAAGCATTGTTGAATGAGCTACTTTAATATTCATTATATTAATCTAGTAGTTTTCTGCTCCACAGTTTCACATAATACCCATATTTATCCTTTCAGAGGGTGAATTCTAAATAAACCCTTTCTTGTCCTGTTTTTAACCTGTGAGCTAAATCCTACCAATGTTATAAATGTGAAAGTTTGTACGTTTGTATGTTTGGATGTTTGTTCCTCAATCACACAAAAACGTATTTTGATGAAACTTGGCACACAGGTAGATCATATTTTGGAGTAAAACATAGGATACTTTTTATCTCGGGATAAGATAAGATCCCTCGGGAACGCAGGTGAAACCGCGGGGCGAAAAACTACTTTTATTTATATTTACAACCCCGATTGATGAAATGTATCTTTACATTAAGTGCGGCGAGGTGGTTAAATACCGTGAGTTCTACATAGGTCGTGATTTGAAAATTTCCTCAAAGCTGCCGTCGCTGCAGATAAATATTTTTTAGAATCAAAATCAGTTATGGAAACAACAAAACCTTCCAGTACATAAATATTTATGTTAAATTGCACGAAGGCATGTGCAGGCATTAAAGCTTTGCGATGTCAACGGAACCAAAAGCTAAAGTTACACGAGGGGTCGTGATGGCTTTTTGATTGTTGAACGTGTTTTTTGCACCGAAGCTGTTCATTTACGACATTGAAAAGGGTTTCTTTTTAATTGGAAAAGGTAAAAGTGCTATATTTGTTATGAACTCTTTTAGATCTATGTTATGTTGTAACTTATTTTCGTATGTTTTTGTTGTTTAAAGACCTGTACAACATGTCAAAATAAAAGTGCCTTTTTGTTGTTTGTTTATTTAGCTGTGCTGTTTCCACACTTAGCCTCTTGATAAGGCCATTGTGTAAACTCCTATGTGTTCTCACTCCAACCAACCCTGTTTATCCCAGAAAACTTGCAGCCTTTTTAGACTGCTGAAGACTTCCGTTTATCTAATACACTCCTTCAAATCATCAAGTTTTACCTAGTTTTCATTATCCATCATTACATAACCCTACCGACCCATTGAAAATACACTACATTCACATTTCAGAATTTCTGTCACAAAGATTTCAATGCGCTTTCTCATAAAATTTCACATTAGTCATGTGCTTTGGGATGGAACGAGCTAGCACAAAACCCTTATAAACAAAGGGTTCAAGAATTCACTTTCTGAAGATTCTCTTTCATACTCTACTCTTAGCATTAAAAATATTTAAAAAAGTTATTCTGTTGGTTTGATAGAACTTTAAAAGCTTATTACGAAACTGGTTAACTGATGAAATGTGGTAAAATGAAACTTAAATCCCAAAACAAAATACTTGATTATTTTAAAGAAATGTTAAATCATGAAGTAAATACTAAGAGGTAATTATTACATCCGTATTTTCGTAATACGAAGTTCAAAATATGAGAATTGCCGAATCAATCCGTGGCCGAAGCGTTTATTTTAATCAAATCAAAAATGCAGATGTCTATAAATGTAATTTTATTAGTTTTGCTAGCTCTCAATTATTCTTAGTTTCAGACTCTCAGCGGGCCTTCATGCTTTGTAACTAATTTTAGAGTGTCAGTTTTGGCATCAATTTTAGATAACGGTTGCTAATTTGATTGTGTCTTGACATGAAAAGAGCTCAGTTAACGATAAGACTATTTATGGAATGTTGGGTATATTATTTAGTTATCACACAAAATGATGGTCATCATGGTTATCAACTTACAGTTTCTTATGATTATCTTTTTACAAAGTTTTTTGTTCATTTAGGTATATGAATTTAGTTTTTTTTTTGCTAGATTTATCTAATTTTCTATTTATCGCCACTTGTGTTTTAAAATGCTTAATTTTATTTCAAAAGCTTGATTTGGGATTGAAAGATATTTATTTTTTTAAAGAATTAACTCTCCAGAAATTATGGGCAAAAAGCAGAAAGAAAATAATTTTAAAACAATGTTTGGTTAATTATTTTTCGAGGTGAATTAAATTTCTCTCAATTTAGACAGATTTTATAAAAATAAATATGTAAAAGCGAATAGAACCTCAGTGCACTTCAATCAAATTTATTTCGCTTGGTTATAAAACGGAAACAATAAAGTAACCTGAGTGGCCATAAACACTAAACACACAGAAACAAAAGCGTTGACATTATAAAATCTGGTATTCCCAGTTTTAAATGAGCACAAGGAAACTGTAAAGTTTAAGTGATACGGGAAATGGTCTGACCGCATTGGTTAATTGCAGACGCATAAAGCTCGATGGCTCGTAAAGTGTTTTGATGGATTAGTTGAAAGACGCACAGGATTTTAGTAGGTAGAAATAAGCACTTCCATTCATTGTAGTAATCGTTATATGCATACACAAAATCTCTCATATTCAAAAACTAACAGAATACATTACCGATGTAACTATGAACAGCGCGCTCCGTGCATTTTGAGGTATTTGTGTTGTGTGCGTATATTCATTTAGGTTTTATTTAGGAAACCAACAGCGTTTCACAAATTAAATAAAGTAACATAAAACCTGAGGCTAATAACAGATTTCTCTATAAAACATTAAAGTCACAAAAAAGCCACAACAACTAGACACATAATATAAAATAAAATATAATGAACACCAAGTAGTGAAATGAAAATAAAACTCGCAGCGTTCACCCCACATACATAACACATACTTAATAAAAAAAAACATATTCTTTTAAATTTATCGACAAAAATAAGAATTTATAAGTAGATAAAACGTACTTCATGTCCTATACTCAGACCAAATAAAAAAGTTAGGCATAGCCCTGCGCGCTTAAAGTGAAGCACAGTAAAGGAAGCCGAATTTGAAAAAGTAAGCCGACTGCGTTCCTGCACGACGTGAGTCACACGGGATAGCGTACGTCACACACACAACTTCGTGTAAGATGCTTCACTTTATTGGAGACTGTTGTTTACGTACGCTCCTTCTACCCTTTTTATTTGTTCTGTGATCCTATAATAAATGTATGACGTACAAAATTCCGTGTGAATAACACAAGATGCCTCAGCACAGCTTCGTTGACGGAAATGCAGAGTAAAAAGCGCATGGATGTTTTACCCCAGCACATACTCGTAGTGGTCAAGCTTTAGTTGACTTGTTTGTCACTTTTAAGTGATTTCAGAGTTTGTGAAGATGATAAGTAATTTTTTTTGAAGTAAATCAAATTCCTGTTACGAAATAAATTTTTATTATAAATATAAATTTAAGGATTCTCCACTAAAATATTATTAGAATATTCTAAAATTCTGGATAAGTAATACATATAGGTATAACTCAGCCGTATAGATCATTTCATGAAAAGATTCATAATATTTGTACGGTAAGAAGGATAATTTCAGACGGGAAAATATTCTGAAATATTTTATTGAACTCCTATAATTTAACTTCAAATTGTATCAAAACATAAGAGGTCCCATAATCTTGCATATTACGGAAACATTAGATAAAGATAAAACAAGAAATCTTATTGAGTGTATACGGAATAAAGCAGTCTGGGAAGCAATCATCGCGTTACACGGTGATGATTTATGTATAAGGTTAAAATATAGGATCAGAATTTCTTATCTCCTTGGGAAATTTCGTTTGAAGCAAAATTTGCGGGAAATATGTCGATCAGGCTTCATAAATAACCTTGCAGGAAACTTGAAAAATCAGGACCAATAAGAAAACACCTGCAAATTCAATTCAATGTTTTGTGGTGTTGCGAATCTTTTTTCTCGGCGTAATCCTGAAAATAAATTATGAAATTGCTTTATTTTAAACATCTCTTTACGATTATGACAATCTATTTGTTATTTTTCGACTATACCCTATTGATCATGATGTGTCCTTTTGCTATGTTTTTATGCCCAAACTAGGTACCGAACGGATTTTGATAAAAAAAAGTAACGCACGTGTTTGTTGGGGGCTGTACATTTAAACCTTGTTTAATACTCGAAGATTAAATAAATACCCATGAATAAGGTCTTTAAATTTGATTTTTATTTAACAAAAACATACCAAAAAAACCTAATACAGATAACAATGATAAAGCTAAAATAACATAGGTATCTAACAGATTAATTAAGCAGCAAACCCGACGTAATGGCTGTGGTAATAGCCCACCTGCAAAGCATATCAATTAGGGCCCCCCATTTGAAAACATAATTAATTACAATTTCGCCTAATTCCACCATTTGTTTGTCGATTTCCACTCGTTAACGAACATCTGTTGCGGACGTTAAATCATATTCATGGCGTTTTAACAGCCGTCAAAGACTATGAAGCAATTAAAGACGGACTTTCGGATGAGGAAAACAGAACTTAGATTAGATTTTACTTACCAATAAAATCCATATTGTGTCTGTGGAATCCTCTTCGGGAAATGAGATAGCGTTTCTTGGAATTTTTCTGCACTTTTGCCTCAAACATTTGACGTCTTTCAGCATGTAACTTTAATTCCTTTAACACACTAACTAAACCGAGCAAAGTTTTCCTATTTCTGGTTTAGACATCCGCGCCATTCTCAGGTGTCGTAACTTACCAAAGTTGTTTTAAGATCATCGCATCTCACCAGGTAGGCCTCCTTAAGGCCTAGAGAGGACTCCAGAGACACAATATGGATTGAATTAGTAGGTAAAATCCTTCTATTGTGCCTCCTACGTCTTCTCCGGGATATGAGAAGTGTCTGTTATCACCTGGTGAATGGCGAGGAAAGAAATAATACAATGAAGTAACACGCTCAAAATATGAATCTTATGATAATCAACATAACATTATACTTGTATAATACCAAAAATTATACTAAAAAAAATGTACTACATTATTAGACACAAATCACACTGGTTGAAAGAAATCTGTTAACATGGATCAAACTGGGTAGAATTTTTACCAATTATTTGTCTTCTATAAAAAAAAAATTGTTTTCAGTCCTCCAATTTTTTTTAGCTAATATTTCATCAATTCAACAGATTCTGATACCAATTAAATGAGGAACTGCTGATTTCGTACTGCCTCGCGCACCTTCGACTCCGGTTTCCCGCAGTATCGACTTAACCCACGTGCCTATAATAGTTCTAGAGGCTGGTTTCGCATCGCCCCTGCAAGTAATGAATAAAACAGAAATCGTGCCGCATCTTTCATCCGAGAGAGTCAAGACTTTTCAAATCCAAAACACTGGATTGATCTGGTCATTATGGTGATCTTCAATTGAGATAGTGGTCTAACGCGATACTTATATATAATAATTTAAAAAAAGTTTCCCACCAGACTGACGTCAGTACGTTTAAGGTAGCTTTCCATGGGTGAAAGAGTTTTTAAAATCATTTAAGTTATTTCGAGTTTATCCATTACAAACATTCGGCATTATAATTGTATTACTTACTACAATAGCGATCCACCCCGCAGTTTTATCCGCGTTCCCGAAGGAATTAAAATGTGTTGCTTGCTGAAAACGTAACCTTCTATTAAGTGACATATTTTTTTCAAATCGGTTATACATATATTTTTTGAGTTTATCCATTACAAACAAACATACAAAAAATCTGATCTTTTCTCTTTATAATGTTTGTCTAGAAGTATAAATTATAACTAATAATTTATTCGTTTAGATAATAATATTCTGATTCTATTGTAAGACAAGTTCTTAGGCATAGATGAATAAATCGTCGCGCCCCGCTCCTGAGCGAGGACCAATTCTTAATCTATGTTCTTAGGATAAAGTGACGTAAACGTAACAAAATAAAAACGTTCTAAGACTATTTATTGTTTATGAATAGTCTAGCTAGATTTTATGGCACGGCTTTAAAAGTTTTTTTTAATTCTGGGTGAGCTTGTGTTTGACCACAATCTCACCATGGTAAGTGATGGATGATGTGGCCGAAGGTGGTAAGCACACAAAGCCTAGATGGGAACTGGCTCTCAAGTGCTGCTGTCGGAACACACCGATAGGTGCTTGGCGACAGATTTTCAACTTGAGGGTGGTAGCCAGCCAGTCGGGTACTACAAAGTACCTTACCACCGTTCATCTATTTGAATAAAACTATTTTCATTTTCATTGTATTATAACTAACTAGTAACTAATTTCGGGTCATTAATTAGTCCATTTAATCCCAATAAAAAGTCTGCAATGCAGGCAAATTTATTAAAATAGTGGTTCTTATAACGACATAATCGCTACGAATAAACGGTAGTTCGTGACAAAACTAATAAATTCACTTGTTCTCGGTTCCTGTTTTATGCGATCAGTTTTTATGAGGTTGTTATGGTTATTTTACTGTTAAGCTATTTCCTTATAGGGCTTGGTAAATCGTGATGTGGAATTTACAATCGATCGCGTATAGTGACAACGAAGTGGTAAATGTTTACAACGATATGGCTGTAAAAAACCGGCCAAGTGCGAGTCGAACTCGCGCACGTAGGGTTCCGTAAAAAAGGGATTAAAAAACACGTTTGTTGTATGAGAGCCCCCCTTTAATATTTATTTTATTTTATTATTTATTATTAAAGTACAGATACAACTGAGTATTTTGTGAATATTTCAAGTGCCTGCCTGTTGCCATTATTGATATCGAGCAAAAATATTGCGTTTGTTGTATGGGAGCCCTTGAATATATATATTTTTTTTTAGTATTTGTTGTTATAGTGGCAACAGAAATACATAATTTGTGAAAATTTCAACTGTCTAGCTATCGCGGTTCTTGAGATACAGCCTGGTGATGATATAGAGCAAAAAGGGCAAAAAAATAGCGTTTTTTGTATGGGAGCCCCCCTTAAATATTTATTTTACTTTGTTTTTAGTATTTGTTTTTATAGCGGCAATAGAAATACATAATTTGTGAAAATTTCAACTGTCTAGCTATCGCGGTTCTTGAGATACAGCCTGGTAACAGACAGACGGACGGACAGACGGACAGACAGCGAAGTCTTAGTAATAGGGTCCCGTTTTCACCCTTTGGGTACGGAACCCTAAAAAGATGTCATAGCTGTTGTCACAAAGTTGTTTTTGACATAATCAACCAAACATGTGTTTTCAAAAAGTTATACTTTTTATAAGCGGGCTTAGATACCTTTCAAAATAATATAAACATAATATTTTAATAATAAAGTGGCACCTCAAATTATCCAAAGTCAATTATGCTGTGGCTTATTTAAGATATTAAATGAGATTCGAATGTAGACAGAAAGATTAGTATCAGCTGTTCTATATAGCAACGTTTAAACATTACAAAAAAAAAATACGACAATATTCTCGCACTTTATTTATTCATTCAAGAAAACAAAAAAAAAATAACCGAATTTGTCTTCAAGGACTCCATCAAATTGTGACAAAACGCGATCAATACCTCATCAAATATTTAAAGTAAAATAAAACACATGGAATACCCACAGTGGACTGAAAAAGTTCAAAAGGTCTGCTTCAAATTACTAGAGCAAATAATAGAAGCGGTAGCCACTGAATGTTTCATGGTGAGGGTGAATTCAATCCAACTTCCTACTCTGCTAATGGGGAGAAAATGTCGAAACTATTTTGGGGCGTTCCAAATATAAATGCTACATTTCGTTCGGTGTAAGGTACAGGTGTGGTTATCGCATTTTTATTTTTTTACTAGTATACACTCTACGATCTATAATAGAGCAGTAATGTTTTTTGAATTCTAAAGCCTACTTCAGTTTTGAAGTTGATATATAGGATATAAAAAAACGTCAAAATGGCACGATATCTATCAGTGAATTTCCACGTATATTTTCATACACTAATGTTGTATTTTTATAGAAAGCACTATGAATGACTTGAGTATGTGTTTAGGGCAGCGGCTAATATCACTGCATTAGTGTCAATTTCCTAACAAATCTCTCATCATCATTATATTAATACGTAAATAAATAAATAAATTAATAAAGTACAGAAAAAGAAAAAGCTTTGTACCCCTTTCTTTGAAAAATTACACGAACGAAGGAGTATGAAATTTGACACAGGAGTGCAGACAAGTAATATTTTTAAGTAATATAGCTGTCCTCCGCGGTTTTACCCGCGTTCTCGTGAGTTCTTTTCCCGGAACAAAAAATATCCTTTAATCATCAGGGATAATGTAGCTTTCTAATGGTGAAAGAATTTTTCAAATCGGTCCTGTAGTTTCAGAGCCTATTCAATGCAAACAAACAATCAAATCTTTCCTCTTTATAATATTATAAGTATAGATAGTATAGAATAGCTTTCCCCCATCTTATCAAAAAAGTTTTATTCTAGGATATGATCTACCTGTGGGCCAAGTGCCATCAAAATTCGTTAAAGCAACAAACATCCACAGGGCTATCTAATACCAAACTAAGCACAGTTTGTACTATGGTAACCAGATAACTACATACTTGAATAGATAATTCCACTTAGACTCAAACAATAAGACATGTTCACGCACACAAATATCTGTCCTAAATGGGAATCGAACCCACGACCTATGACGTAATAGGTAGAGTACGCCAATGTTATATCGCAATCAAAAGCTTCCTCTCGACGTGTTTCTATGTTTGACTAGCTGTCCCTCACGGTTTCACCCGCGTTTCGGAGACATCTTATCTTTTCCCGGGCTAAAAATTACCCTGCTTTATTCCAGGATATTATCTACTGTGCTAAATATCATCAAAATCCGTTCAACAGTTTTTGCGTGAAAGAGTAACAAACATCTAAACATACTTTTCACATTTTTTTTTTAATCAGGAAAAATCACCAAAGGATTTATTTACAACAAATGTACAAAATATACAAGCAAATGTACAATTACAATACATAAAAAACTTCTTCGAGGCTGCCGCTGCTGCCGATCGGCAAGGTTCCCAGAAGGCTGGCAGCGTTTCCTCTTTGGATGGCCAAGCTGATGCGTTGGCGGAAAAAGCTCCCCGCCCGCCGATCACCCGAGGCCTCGATTAATTTTTTACATAAAATATTTGCGAAACGATACATTTATAATATTAGTTGGAAAGTAGAATATTATTTGCCATGTATTTTAAGTAGAAAAAGAAAAACCATAAAAATATTTTTAACTTTTTATTTCATCGTGATAGTAAATAGACGTAAGGATGTAAATAGTAATTGTACAATATACTTAATAGACTTTTTATAATTTACATTTAAAATTATGAGCATTTATATAATAATAATAATCGTGATTTTTTATAGATATGTACACCTTTAATAAGTATGTTAATATTATAGGTTCGCACGTTCTAGTATCATGTAAAAGCTACCCTAAAGTTTTTATTATAAAATTAGTTTATTTTTTATTAATTTATTTGAAAATACAAGTAAAATATGCTATTTATAATTCATTCACGCCTATTTAAGTATCGAAGAGAAAAAACACTATTTTAAACTACTGTTAAAATCAACTTTTAATTACTACAATTTCCAAATTGCAATTTGCCTTCTAAAAAGTATGCGAATAACTAAAGCATAGTATTGTTTTATATTTGCATAACTCTCATTATTTTTAGAACACACACTGATTGCCCATAACCTTATGTTAAACCATAAATATTATGAAATAAATTCTGAAGGAAAAAATAATTCAGAAACACATTTTTGTGTACCTATCGTTTTGCCAACTAAGATGATTACTCACTCAATCTATTTCCTGACAGTTTTTTTTTTATATGAGTACAAATATATACAAAAAGATGAAACAGAAAATATGTAAGAAAGAGTACCTACTATAGAGTAAGAACATTTAATTTTGATATTGTTCGCTTTGGAGTAAGTAATATATTATTTTCTTAAAAAAATTAAAATTACGTTTTTAATTTAAAAATGCGTTTAAAAATACTAGTAACGATACGAATATCTTCTCCAAAAAAACTTGTTATAGCTTCTCCAAATATACAAAAATATTGTTTGTTCGTTTCATTCATCGCAATCGTCCATCCGATTGCGATGAAACTTTGGTGAGATATTTTGCGTATTCCCATGAAGTTTTTTATTATAGATAATCTGGGGGTTTATACAATATACCAAAGTAAAAAACACCAAATTGCAGCATGATCAGCGAGTTATAACTAAAAGTGAGCAATCAACTATATCGTATAAGAAATGGAACACTATGTAATTATAGTATTTCAAGTTGTAAGTGCAAATAGACTATCAAAAAACCATTATATGACCTGAAAAATTAAATACTGTGTAAAAACATTGGCACAAGACATTTTTCAAACACCTAAGAGTCAGCTCATACCGAGACGCGACGCGACGCGACGCTGCGCGCACATTTTAATAGGACGACTCAAAATGTAACTTTATTTACTACACGAAAAGATACACATTTCATTGAGAATACAGAATATGTTGCACCACGCAGCGCTGCGGCCTCTTCCAGTATCGTCACGTCGCATCTCAGTGTGAACTGACCCTAACGTGTAAAATATAATCTTTACATATCAAAAGAACGAATATAAATGGTATATTTACATTTTAGGTTGTCAGGCTGAACGAGACACATATTATAGGTACAAGACTTTCAAAAGGGATTTTGGCTGTGGTTAGCACAGTTACAGTTTACTTACAGTCTTCCAAAACCTTGTTTGCGTATACAAAATTTTATATTCGCTAACACCAAATATCTGTGCAAATCAGTTCAGACATTTGCGTGGAACTGAGGGACTGTGAAAAATAATGGACATCGATAATTATGTTTGTAAAATTCATACTTTTTATGATTTTTAATTACCAATTAGAAGAGATATTTTTGTTTGTAAACTATGACTGAATTTTTTCAAGACATTCCCTATATAAACTAGTTTCTGTTTTAAACTTTAATAAAAAATAGCTGATTTGATGTGTCAGTCAACATCCCTATTATTGAAATTACCTATGAATATGGTCATTTTCAAAATCTGAAATTGCATAAAGAAATATTAAAATTTATTTCAGCGCATTTGACTTTTGATGTTTTGTATTTTTTTTAAGTTTTAAGTTCGCACTTCTTTCAACCTGTCGCCCTGTATATCAACAGAAAAACATAACTAAACATACTTTTTAAAATGCCTGAAAATAATTTTTAAAAGTTACATAACATTTCAATATTCTACAGAAATCTACAATTCATAACTAGGTATTTATAACTTAAGAAGTCTATGATAATTGTAGTTGTATCAATTTTTTCGCCAATAATTACATAATATGGTGAAAATTCGGGATATCATTAAGATAGTGTTTTTATAAAATAGCTACTTTTAGCAATTTGATCTCTTGTTATATTTAAAAACTTTAAACACTCTTTGTATGTCTATATTCTAAATTTATGTGAAACTACGATTTTACGCTTGATATATCTTCGTAAAACTTTAATGTTGTGTATAGAATTAATAGATACTGCGTCAATAGTCTTACGATTCTATCAATAAGATAATAATGGTTGAAAGGTAGGAAGGAAGATTCTTATGTCTATTTTTCATGATTTGGGAATATTCTATGCTTTTTGTGAACTTATGAAGCAAGGAACGGTTCAAAACATTTTTTTAATCGGACTTTTCATATTATATTTAGTGGTGGCTGATAGAGCTTTATTACTGCTTAGCTGTCCTCCGCAGTTTCACCCACGTTCCCGTAGGATCTTATCTTATCCCAGGATAAAAATATAGTATATGTTAATCTGTAATAATGTGGCATTCAAATGGTGAAAGAATTTTTGAAATCGGCCCAGTAGTTTTTGAGTCTATTCGTTACATACATACAAATCTTTCCTCTTTATAATATTAAGAAATATTATATTTTGATGAAATAAAAATAAATATTATCTACAAATTTCTGTTAGATTCGTTTTAGTTTTTAATGATTTAATTATTTTGTACTCCCTTTAACGGTTCCCGTTTTACCAAAGAATATCATTAGAAGGGTCATGAATAAATTTAAATTTGTTTTAAATTCCATTCCTCAACTTCTAAAATATGCGCAATACATCTAGATGAAGGATATTTATACATAGTGGAGGGATTGGCGTAGTCTTAGTTACAGAGGTTTTGTAATGTAAGTGATTTGGAAATTTAAGGCCTACATTGACATGATCTGTTCATCTGGTCCCTAATCACCAGTATCCGTAAATTAAGAAATTTATTCGTAAGACTTACACATATTTGTATTTATAATAGTTTATTTATTAGTGCCTTTATTTGATTATTTACATCAGTATCAGTAAAATTTTGAAAAGGGATTATTAATTGACGATTGGAAAAAAATATTTTTGGTTAAATTATTTTGAAATTGGGAATATTTATTCAGTGGATAAAATATATTGATTTTGAAATAAACTTTATATGAGTGGAGTAGGAGGACTGTTTATATAAAACACTACTAATAGATAAGATTATGCATTACGTGTAATTACATACTGAACTTTGCATTGCTACATACACTTCTCACTGTTCTTTGATATTACCATCAGTTTCAGTACCTTACTTCCTAAACACCATGTGCAATAAATACGTTTCATTGGACCAAAATTCAACCTTCATATCATTTCGTATTTCTATTATATTACTTAATTATTCTAAACTATAGGTTAACTACTATGAAAACCGCAACCATACTTACAGGCAATATAAAAAATCATGAATTTAAAGTCATAGAGACCTAGCAAATTAAAAAAGGAAATTTCTAAGACACTGCAGATTAATAATTACATATTTTTTTTAACAATACTTACACAAAAATTGCTTAGAAACATTATTAACATCAGAAACACTTTTCACGTATCCAATAAATTTAAAAGTGGCACTGTTTAAATATATTATCGATAAGTCATAAAGTTATTGTGCAGCCCTTTAACACTATTAGAGTGAATTTTAAAAGTCTAATCATCTTACTTACACTCGATAGATAGGATAGGATAGTATAAATACAAAAATATTGAACGCTAGGGTCATTGACAAACCACACCACACTAAGACTATGGTCCCGAGCAAGACACACTTTAGAACTCAAGAATTTCAGATGATAGTCTTCGAGATTCGTTGTGACGCAAAGCCAAAAAGTTCATCACCTTCATACACTTGAATAGACACGATTTAATATCACAAAACAAAACAGTTTCAGTTTGAAGTCCTGTGCAATTCATGCTAAAGTTGAATCCTCAGATGGGACTTTGTGCAGGGCTAGGCCAGGGTGGCCTCATTTTTTCCAGCACATATTTGAGCTGGAAACTGGTATGAAAATGCTACAGATACTCATCTATCTGGTCGTAGTCCTCATCTGGGGGTGAAGGGCCTGACACCGAGAGAATGGGCAGGCCAAAATGTTTGACAGTTTCTACGCTACCACTATCATCGGATTTGGCTTCTTCATTGATTGTTTCTTCTCTATGTTTAGATTTGCAAAGACGCTCTGATGAGTCGCTCATTGATGTAAGAGGGATATTATCAGCAGATCTGAAGGAAAATATTTTTACATTTATAAGAATAATAGGAACAGTCCAAAAAATAAATTTATAGATAATGGAAATTATACTTTACTGGATTTATTAAAGTCGTGTTTTATTTAAGTATTAAGGCCTCTTGCTTACCTAGCCTTTCGGCATAGCCTGGACTGCGAGCCATGTCGCCTCAGGAATTCGCCGGCATCAAAGCCCGCGAACCCTGTCGGCTCGGCAGATACGAATATGGCAGAGTTCACTCGCGGCCTGCTGCACCGCGCTAAGAGTCGCTCCTCACACTCCAAGCTTTGAGTGTGCGTGTGAGACCACCTCATGTGCTGCAACAAAAGTAAGTAAACTTTAGATTTTATTAAGAATCTTGGTTCTCATTTCAAAATTCTGAAATAAGAACTTGACTGATTAAATAAATAAGTGATGCCAACATTACAAGAGCTCTCTCCGTCGTAGTGATAAAGTAGCAAAGCAGCAGGGCATACAGTAAATTTCCTATGGAATAACATGACAGAAACAAATCGAACGTAGTTTATTGGACCGTTTGCTCATCTAAGGTAATCTATGGGCTTTATTAGTTGTTATTCTACGTCTTTTCATAACGTGCACTCTATTATTATTGGACATTCCATACGAGCTGCAAAGACGAGCTGATGAAGATAAAAGTTACACTGAAAATCAAAATGAAAACAAACTTAATATACATATTACATTATTTAAATCTGAAAGCGTACATAATAACATTATTAATGCTTAATAATAGCTTGCTAAAATCTCTATGATACTTTTACCTGAACATACCTCTATCTTCTGAAGTTATTGAAATGAGAACAGTGGAAGTAATACAGCTTGATCATTCTCGCTGCATAAGATAATTTAGAAGTAAAATAAACATTACACTAAGTTTATAAGATAACCAACTTGAAAACTAAGTTTGATAAAGGGAGTTACAAGTTGCCCGCATATGCCTAGCGATAAACCACCGTTATCTTCGTATTGTTCTAGAGTAGACCGTTCAATATTAATATTGTTCAGGCATTAACAGAACCCTTGCAAGGGTTTGGGAACTATTATAGATACTATAAAATTAACACAGAGTTCAAGACTATGATTATTAGTTGACTAACTTAATATTTTGTAACATTCGAATATTGGAAAAATAAAACGAGGTCTCTTGTTTAGCTTTCTTGCTATATACCAATTAATTCTTGTACAGAGGTCAAGGAGTCTTTTTTGTGGTAAATTTCAACGTAATTATTCGTTTGTCTTCAAAATAAAAAAAAAGAATATTTAATAATAATCAATATGCCATGAAGATAATTTTAGACTTGTATTAATTATATGTATTAGGTTTGACCGCAATGTACTCCTGTGTAATGCCCATAAGTGCTTAATGTAAATGGCATAATTTATTACGTTTTGTTCATTAGCTACGTAAGTACGAGCAAATTTAATCTTCATATTAACTAATAGTAATTACCAAGTGAGTTAATTACATTAATTTAGATACGAATTTCTATTAAATATGGTGCAGATAAAATTTAAACGTGTCTGGTAGTTTTGCTCAATTCATAAAAGGAGTAGAAACTTTGTGACTACAAGTAGGTAGGTACCAAAATAAAGTTAAGTGAAGTTTTAAACAGGTTGGTACATTTTTGGTGTTGTTATTTTCGTTTGCGTGACACAATGACGTCATCGTTACAGACATGCGATGTTTGTGACTGTTTTGTGACGACGACTCCACAATTTAGTAGATAAACAGTGCGTACTTGAAAATTTGCATAACTTTTAGGCCTACTACGGATTGCATTAACCTACCTTAATGGTATAACATAAAGTTCATTTTTACATGATTCCTGCTGAACAAGATACTCGAACAATATAGGACTGTCACAGTACACGCGATTTTCGTATTATTTTTTGGAAGGACAAAGTTTTGTTTTGAAGAAAAAAAATGTTTTTGCATAAAATATGAACAGGAAATGATAGAAGTTTTGGTTTTGTATTTTTTTTAATAAAAAAATGTTTTGATGGCTTGCCCGCACGCTGCGTGTTATAATAATTTAAGCAAAATATAAAGTCCTATATTATTAGTTTAGGGCAAATACTGTCAAAATACTTGACAGTACCCTGTCAATAAATATCAGAAATTAAAACTAGGAATTATCATAATAAAAATTTCAAGAAGCATTTTTAGGATATAAGAGACCGTTTTTAATATCATTTTTCAAAGTCCTGATAAAAGTCTAAGTCAAAACCATTTATTCGGTTTAAGCCTTACACAGGCACTTATGAAAGTTGAGCTATAATATCCACCAGTTAATAATAGGACTATTGAAAAAAGACATTTATAATTAAATTAATGTAAAGCGAAAACAACTACCGACAAACTATTTCACAATTTAGCACATGACTGTATCATAGTATAACTCGAATCAGAATTAAATGAATTCTATTTTGGTGTAATCAGTTTCGGGACGATCGTACCACCTGCGATCCAAGAAATAAGTAGGTAAACTATGTGTAACTCAAATGAAAAACATAATATTTAAAAATATTTGCGGCGGGATATTTATACTTTCCCATTTCACTACGCCCTTCAACTTTAAAACTTAACTGATTTCACGTCCTATTCTTTGCAATGTATCATTAAACCTATTTCAAGCTTTAAATTCTTGTAACAAAACCTCATTTCCCAAAACACGTCAAGCTGTTAAAAGTTTAAAACTTTATTGCTTACATCGCGTGTAACACTAGACTTCAAAATGTGATACGGGCTTGTTATTATTTGTTATCAAAACAAAGCCTTATAAAACCGTCACTTACGCGTTTATTTTGAATATTTTAATATTCATGGCTAGAGTTTAGTTTTGTGGGCATACGATTAAAATATTAATTGTAAAAATGCCTGTGGCAAAAAATAATACTAAGTTGTTTAGAGTTTTTGGAAATTTTAAAAATAAAAATTAATTGTTAAAATTTAGAATAAAACCTATTTTGACGAACCTGTTGTTCTATATTTCGCTGTTCTAAGTTTTGCTGTCAACTGTATACAGTTTCATCTTAATTATTAATAATCATTTGTAATTATTATAGCAAACAGTGCACAGTTAATCAATTAACTAATTGACGCACAATATATCATTGTCCTAAACATACAAAATATTTCTAAAGCAAACAATTAACAGAATTCAAATGTATACTACTAAAGTTACCCTTACATTAGAAGCTATTTAATTTCATTAATTCACTCTATTCATGTTTTACAATGAGAAAATACAGCAAGGGAATTAGAAATGTTTTGTAAAGTGCCTACTAGTTGTTATGGTACTACTACACTGAAATTATTTTTAAGCAGATGAATAATGTACCTAGACGATTTTAGATTACTACATAATATATTTAAAAGCTCATTTCCAATTTTAAATTAAAATAATATACGAATTTAATATATTCTATGTATTTCATAAATTTTAGCGTAACAAATTTAGTAAACTTATTTATTTTATGTGTAAAAAAAATCTTGAAAGGATCTAGGCTTCAAAGTTCATAAAAAAATTGACTCCAACATTGCAGTGGAGGCAAAACTTTTGGTAGAAATTCAATTCAATTTATATCGAGTTCAGGCCGAACGGCCATAGTTTACAATGGCTGGATTATACCTCTGTCAGTTGCATACTATTCGTTTAAGTGTAGTAATATGCATCTGACGTTAGAACAAAGCAAGTAATACTGGATTTAAGCTTAGATACGTCATACGGTTTAATTAAATAACATTGTATGAATATTGTTATTATTGAGTTTGGGATTCGTGTGATATGAATATTAAGGTCAATACGATTTGCAATACCTAAATAACAAGAAATAATTTCTATTTTCTTTTTTCCATTTGTGTGACTAAATAAAAGTTACAATGCATGCATACATAAGTATGATTAACTTTATATTTATATTTCCTTTGACATGTTTGTTATTTTGTATGTTATTTCAGGTTCCACTTACCTCCGTATCGTATTTATTCAACTGTTTGTAACATAAAGGTCGTTTTAAATACCCTAGTGTAAGCAGCCTGTTTTCGTACCTTTGAAGCTTATAAATAAGCCGAGTCACGCCCCAAACGAATAAAAAACAAAGTTGTCAATGTGACCTCATATCTAAGCCTGAAATAGCCACTCCGAGGTGAATGAAGCTTGATGTAGGGTCTTTTTAATCACATGAGTAAACAGCCTGATGATGAACCCTTTTTTTGTTGCTTTTGATTTCAGGTTTATTCAATAAATAATATTACCTAATTAGGTATCATCTTTGTTCATCTAATGTCGTAAATCGAGGTTTGTATAATAGTCCTGACTGTCAGTTTCAAAGAATTCAGCATCCAAATAAAATCATTTGCAATAAAACAATACCCACCTGTGACACAGCTCCCAATTATTTTTAATTTAACGTAAATTTAAAAAAAAGTTTAATTAAAGATTTTTATGATATCATAAACTCGTTATCTAGTGCGCGATATCTTGTTTAGCGATGTGATATTATAATGTTATAATAGCCTAAAAATTACTTAGTCACAACTGGCAACTGGATTTGGGTTCGAAAAGTGCATCTTTTCCTAATGTTACATTGTTATCTTGAATAAATTTTTTGTGCAAAACAATTTAGTGTGCGAAAAATGTGTCGTAACGCGGCATTTAAATAAGTAGCAAAAACGTGACATGATGCGATGTAACAATGATGTAACATGATGCAGTGTGTAACAACTCACAACTCATCGTATTATAGCAAGAAATGACCCCTATCAAAGGGTGTCATTATAGTAAGCGTGCTACAGCTTACAAGGTGGTCGCAACCGTATTTGTGTAGCTGTTTTAATTGACGTGTTTCATTGCAGGTTAAAACTTGTGCAAACCGATGTAGCGTGCGGAAGTAGCAAACAAGTGACGTGACGCGACTTGATAGAGGGTATGTAACACACTAGTAAGCGTGCTACAGCTTACTTGGTGGTCGCAACCTTCACATCTGCACTGGCAGTGGGAGCAAGCCCGCGGACCGGCGCGGGCTGGGCTCCGCTAGCTACCGTGCGTTTGATCATCAGGCACGGCATGCAGCAATGCGAACTGACATCCACAGTCGCGGGCGCTCCGCCGCGGGTATTGGAAGCAACGGTCCAGGAGGCAGCATACGTCCTGCGCACCACACCAGTTAGGGTATCTTTCACATACTTTATAACGCTTTTGTTGCTATTAGTGAGTTTGCTGTTGCTTTATAATATACATATTGTGATAAGGATACATATTTAGCAGTATTAATAAAAATGTGCTATAGCTTTAGAAGGGGAAATTACCAATATGTACTCGTATTTTTGATTCTGCTTGATGTTTATTTTTTTCGATTCTTCGGTGCCCACGCAGTCTCATTTGTATACAATCTAAATGGACTGATGTTAATCTAACAAAAATGTAACTATGAAGTAATTTCCTTATGGAAGATAAAACATCACTAAAAGAACATTATAAATTACGTGAAAGACTCCTTGCCGATTCTTCAGTTCTATAATTTTATTAATTTTGACACAAAAATTTAATTAATTATGAATGACCAAATAATTTGAAAGTGTGTATGTGTTGTAATCTCAAGTCGCGTCGAATGTTGAACAACTTAGTTTTTTCTATTTAAGCATTAAGCTTTTAGTTGACAACAGGACTTTAATCAATGACCTGACCCTTCTGAAGTACCTGAATAAGTACTGTAGGCTAGTAGAAGTTATGTATGCAACATGCGACTATGCTCGACATAAAAGTGTTAGTACATATACATAAGCATATTTTTGTTACTAGGTATAAATACCATTATCCCAACCATGTTACTAGAATTGATAACAATAACTTCAAACAGTATATCAGCACATCATATCATATCTAAACTGAGTGCTGATACATGTCTCTTTCTAGTTACACGATATATATTTTGCGTTGAACATTTGTAACGTCAAGCATATTTACATTAACATAAAGCCGTTTAATTTACAGACGAGGAATATTATATATACTTAAATGAAGACTTGAGTAAATCAAATATTTCAAGAAGACGTATAATGTTAAATGGAATGAAGATCCTTTGGAGTTTGGGGAGGCTTTTTTCCATCAGTCTTCCGAGTGATATGATCAGAATGTTAAAAGTTTAAAAAGTCATTGTATTAATAGTGGTATTTTACGTTTATTAGAATGTAGTAGTTGTAAAAAATTATTAAGGATAAAAATACTTAAATTAGAGGTTTTTTTACATTTGATTACTACGTTTAGTAACTATATTTTATCAATAAATTTATTCAAGGACAAAAACATACTTTTATTTTTGTGTTCTTCCTTTAAATGCCTCAATTTGATGACAACTAAAGTTCATAAACCTTAAAATCTATAACTAAAGGAAGCTAACTAATATAACTCATTAAAATTTATTATAATGTTATTTTAATGTTATCTCAAACAACTGCTATTACATATATTCAATATCTTTGGAGTCAAATGTTACGTGAAGAAGTGGCATAATATTATAGCATAAGACTTTGTATAAAACTTTCATAATAACGTCCGCCTTAAAATACTTATAGTTTCTACGCACGATGTAAATCACCCAACCTTGCGACAAAATTGTGAGGGAAAAGTCCTTCCTATAATGCCAATATGTTTTTAATAATGGAAATAGTTAAGGTTGCATCAAAACTAAAAAATAAAATTTAGATATTTTCAATTAACAAATTGTTCGTCTGTTCAAATGGGGAGTTATGTAATATAACTATCTTTCCGTTCACGTTCCTGAGGAATCTCTTTAGAGATTGAATTTTCAAAAATTATTTTTAGCGGATATCTATTAGCAATCTACCAGCCAAATTTCAAGTTTGTGCATTTACACATTTTGAGAATTCATGATTGGTATTTTTATAAACCCAACTCAGGGGTAAAATTTTGGAAGACGCCAATATATGTATAACTACATTTTATTTCTAACCAGAAGCAGCTTAATCAAATTAGTGTTTTTTACGTAATTTGAAATGATGGACTTCCATACAATCGTTGATCACTTATTTTACCCCCTTAGGGTCGAAATTTCACAAAAACCCTTTCATCCTGGCATCCAATAGCCTACGTTATAGAAGGATTTATAAAAGTTTCTCACTCCAGCGGTTTAAGCTGTGCTTGGACAAATCTGTTACTCTGTAAAATATTACATCTGAATCGATGTCTCTATCCAAGCTCTAAAGTAATTCATGCACCCGTAAACTTCAAGACAAGAAATCTTTTATTTGAATATTGAAGAAAATTTTATGCGCATTAGAACTAATTTGGACTCCTACTGTGCGATTTCAAAAGATCTTCCCACCGTGAACGCAAAGGATGTAAAATGAATTTCCCTCACTCTTCTTGAAAATCCCCACGTTGTTATCGAATGGGGTTCTTTAAGAATGGTGCGTAAACTCGCAATTGATAACCTGGTGTTTGTATACTGCTTACAGTATTCGTTTAGGCCGTAGATCGTAGAAAATGCGAGTAACAAAAGGGTAGCATAAGGCATTTAATTTGTTTCATCTCGTCCCAAGATTTGACTTAAATTTGATTCCCGTTCTATATTATGGACCTTTTAATAACGCTTATCGCATCTCAACGCTTAGAGATTTTTTTATAATTCTTAAACAAGTTCTTGTCTAGAAATTGGAGTTCCAGTGTTTTGCAGGATACTTTTGAAAGCACAGATACAGATAGATCGAAAACTGAAAAAAGTAATAACTTTTTTTCTTATTTAATAAAGGTACTGAATGCTTATAAAATATAGGTAATAAATTATAGCACTTTTCAACTCGACTGTCCATATAAAATGGTAATATAGAGGGCAAACTTGAATGAGAGGCGATCGTCATTCAGGTGGAATCCTAATGAAGGGACTCGCCCAAGTTTGAGAGCTCTTGGTATCTTGAGACCCACTTACTTGGCTATAAAGAAGACTTATAGCCCATTGCATGGAAACGTGTCCTTCCTTCATTTGTAAAAATCTAAAGTATGAAATAAGATTGCAAAATATTAGAATAGACCTAAAAATATGGTTCATATTAAGCAATACTTAAAACATTAACTTACCCAATTCGCATAAACACAATTTTATAAAAGTTGTTCCATCACGATACAGCGTGTAAAATAATTAATATTTAGATGGAGTTTTTATGTATTATTCACATTACATGATATAAGAGCTAATAATTTACAATTTATTAATATTAAGTAATCTTAAAAGTATTAAGAACTAAAATCAAAATTTTATCATTAAAACACATTCAAATATTATAATTTA
This sequence comes from Ochropacha duplaris, assembly GCA_951361185.1. Taxonomy (NCBI): domain Eukaryota; kingdom Metazoa; phylum Arthropoda; class Insecta; order Lepidoptera; family Drepanidae; genus Ochropacha; species Ochropacha duplaris. The sequence goes on from OX592703.1 coordinate 4,132,021, forward strand.
ATAAAGTGATAAATAATGAAACTATAATTATTATAGTAGTAAAGATAAGCAATCTGAATGTATTCAAATACTATTTTTAATCAGAATTCGGTACAATCAAAATTTGTACAAAAACACTATTGATAAATGGAAAAAACTTTTAATAATGCACAAATAGCGTGTTTTGTTACAAATAGGTGGAGTTATCTTCGAAACTAGGACACTGGGTTTATCGTTTGATTGCATTTTAGGATATTGCATTTAGTTATACTTAAATATAAATTCCATTATGAATTCAACCCAAACAAATTATAGTTTAATTTGCAGTAGGTAGAGTCTATGACGTAGAGACCAGGTGGAGTTATTACGTAGTGATTCGGACGCAAAAGCCTAAAATAAATGAGATGTACTTGCATACTTGCTCTCGTAAAGAATGATAAAGGTTACATTTTCAGAAAATAAAAAGGTTGTATGTCACTCTACAACACACCAAACACATTAAAATGTGTAATAGAGAATTCTAAGTATAAACACAATGCTAAATTGTGTTACCTACTGAAAGGGCAAAGGAGCCAGATAGGAAAAACTTGGATCTCCTTAAGTCCCAAGAAAAACTAAAATCCTTTTGTACGGATACGAATCTGACGTCTACAAAAAGAAAGTCTTATCTTAGTCAAACAATAAATCTTTAAATGGAATGTAAGAATGTTCAATCTAAGTCAAAGATAAATATGCTATACTAGTTGTCCCTCGCGGTTTCACCCGGTTCCCCCTTAAGGGCTCGAATTTTCAAAAATCCTTTCGTAGTCAAATTTCAAGATTCTAGCGTTCCTTCTGAGATTTCGTGATAAATCAGTTAGTGATATTTTGCTTTGTATATAACATATAAGCAGATCATGTAAATTTGTAGAAATAATGTAACGCGTGGATTGAAGTTACGCAGAATAAAGACATGCTCATTTTTTATCAAACTACTTGTTGTCCCTGCGGTTTCACCCAGGTTCCCGAGGGTTTTTATCTTTTACCGGGATAAAAAGTATCCTATGTCCTTTTCCAAGGTTTCGTCTATTTTTATACTAAATTTCATATAAATCGGTTTAAGCCTGAAGAAGTAACAGATAGACAGACAGACACACTTTCACATTTATAATATTACTAGCTGTTCCGCGCGGTTTCACCCGCGTTCCCGAGGGATCTTATCCTTTCCCGGGATAAAAAGTAGCCTATCTGCTATTACAGACTATAATCTATCTCTATGCTAAATTTCATCCATATCCATTCAGCCATTCTGGCGTAAATGAGTAACAAACATACATCCAAACTTTCACATTTATTATATTAGTAGGATAATGGATATTAGTATGGATGATGGTAGTAACAATAATTCATGTATCTTTTCAGTACAATTTCAATTTTACAATAGAGGAAATCATATTTCATACTTTCGCAATTTTAATATTATAATCAATTATAAATACGAAAATGTGTTTTTAGGTTTGTCTTTCTTTCACCCAACATCGATTCAATGGATCGAGCTACTTTTTATCCAGGAAACGCGGATAAAACCACGGGGCAGAACCTAGTATGATATATAAAAGGCCTACTACTATCAAAGCAAGCATTCCTACTTGAAACATATTCTCAAACAGAATCTCGATTGGCTCTCTAAGCTCGAAATTTTCTCACATCCGCGCGAGAGGACGCAAGGAGATGAAACCTGTAACAAAAACTTTGGCCATCCATCCTTAGCGTTTATCTGGCTAAGATCTACCTATACTTTACAAGTGGAGTGATAATTGAAATAGATAGTGTTACAAATTTGTGAGTGTAAGTCTGGGGATAAAGAAAATATATTAGGGCACCTAGAATCTGGTCAATCTTCGATGAAACTTGCAATCGCTCGTCAATATCGATTGATTTATCAGGCAATGACTTTTGTTTAAAATACGATATATCGTAATACCTATTATTTAAGCAATAAAAAATAGACACTTAAAATCCAATAAAACATGTTCAAAAGATATTATTGTGCAAAGATATAAACCGTCTACATAACAAATACTTTAGCTTTATGCATAATAAAATGAGTCATAACATTTTGCACCATAGCAGCATTGTAACAGAGTTCTATTCGTGTATAACTCGTAAACTTAATGTTTAACCAGTGTAAACAAACAGAGACACCAATACAACACCGTCATTATTTAAATCTGGTAACAGGGAGATGTTTTGGATTTAATCCAATGCAATGTTTGCATGAACAATGCAAGCTGAGTGATATTTTCATGCAAATGTTTTTGATCAAAGGACAGCACAACTGTCAGCACAGTCAGAATTTTTTATTTTGTAATTTAATGTTTTTATAATTTTAAAATGAAATTTATTGAACCGATTTATTATTGTTAGTCCCTAAATAGTTGACATTGTATGATTACGTGACATAACCAAAGAGTTAAATATACATATAAAAGCACATTTTAGAGGTATGAAAATTTGGTTTTAACCAGATAAATGACATTATTGCTGAAGTCCATACCAATAAGCCTCTAAATAAAATAAAACAATGACCTAATAGTAAATCGTTAGCTTATAAAACAGGCTTTTTTTTTTTCATTTTACAACAACTCTTCTAAATTCAACGGCTTTGCCTTCAAGTCACGTAGATAACGAAAATAGGTATAAATTATTACAATATTTTAGTTAATACGTCAGAAACGTCTGGGGTTCTGATTATGTAAATTAAATTATTATTTATGCAAAACTGAAGTACTCTGAAGATAACTCGGAAATATATTTCACTGTACCCACCCTCATTTCCACTGTTTATTTTATAAATTCTAAGGATTGTCTTGTCTTGTCGAGTTTGCCCTTCGTTTTTCTTGACGTGTTAATCAATTTTACAATCTTTTCTCGCAACCTCACGACGTCCTTGCATTGTAAAGAATAGTTGAAATAGTATTACCGTGAGTAAAATGGCCTTCAAGCTAAGTAGATTTCCTCAGTACAGTAGTAAAATGTAGTTTCAAGACAAAAGAGATAAAGAATATTACAATTCTCAGTTCAATTCATTCAAGTAGATAGGTAGTATGAAGCTTTATATAGTAATGTTATATTGAGAATACGGTAATTCCAGAAAGAGCTTTGCAAAGCTGATGAAAATTTCGCAAAGCTCTTTCTTTCGTTTAATATAAGAATTTGATTTGAAATAAAAAAATCATTTCCATAAAACATAATACAATACTTAGATTTACGTTGTCATACATTACATACATAGGTACAAATATTATTGTTTTGTCTTCTCCGTTTGACCAAGCCAAACAAGCATACGGCCCGCCTGATGGTAAGCGGTCACCGTAGCCTATAGACGCTTGCAGCACCAGAGGTATTATTCGCGTATTGGCGATCGGTGTTACTATTAGATTAGCTATACAAAATTTTCAATATTGTTCATTTCCTCTATTACCTTAAAAAAATCTATGTTTTTATTTCTGAAATACAGAGGCTAATTTGCGTACATTCCGTTGCAGTTAGAATCTAGAAAAGTATTAGAAAGTTGGCGCTAATTTTCAAGGCTTGTAACCTGAAAGTAAATAGGGAATTAAAAACAACGTTGTTTATGGCCAATTTGTTGGCAACTCGATTACTGTAAGAAAGCCTCAGAAATTCTGCGGAAAATTCTACGTTGCTGCTAATGGGCTATTATTACAGCAGTATCGTTTAAGGTACAGTCTTGCGACAAAAAAGAACAAAATGCAGCTTGAAAATTAACTTTTACTAAAAACGGTTAATAAAAAGAGTCGACAAATTATTCTCAATGGGATACAAAATCGTGAAATTTCTTTTTTTGAAATGACCTATTGAGATTGATAACATGTTTTTCATGACTTAATTTTATATTTGGATCACTAGAATTTTGAATCAGACAGTTTTTTAAGTGAGCAGAGTTTTATGAAGGTGATAATATCATATGAACTACTTAATACTTGTACAAAAATATTCAATAAGTAATACGAGAAGATTATTATATTAAGTTTACACTGTAGCAAAAACATTTAAGTAACTACATGAGCTGTTAAAGCTTTCAGACACAGGACATGAATATAGACCGTGACTTTAAGCGTTGATGGAAATTAAACGACATCTAGACGTCTGGACGATAAATTTACCAGTACTCAGCTCAGTAAATTTAACAGTATACACTTGAGAACAAAGTGATAATAAAATTATGTTTTTGAGCATAAAAGTAGTCGTTCCCAAATCTCTGTAACTCAAACTGAATAAATAAAGTAGGAACTGAACTAACCTATAATAAATTTCATACATAGTGCAAAAAATACTATATAATGTTGCAGTTTTTAGTTTTTCCTTAAACTTAATAATTTTGCGTCCCTTAGATTTCTTCCTATCATCAAATAACACGAAGACTACTTTATTTTATATCTATATAATATCATCTACAGGATTTGTTTTTGAGATGATTCGAAATACTAAGAAAAACATAGGTACCAACTACTTACAAACGTAATTTCTGCTCTATATTCTAAAAGTAAAAAAAATACTTAAGCTAAAACAACAAAATGAAAATACGTTTAACCGTCACAAAGAAAAGATAATAAATTACATCATAGGCCGTTGTTGAATCCACAAAGAAGATTGAGTTATCATTATATTCATGGCGTTAACATTATGGGTCAAGTTAAAGGGACCTCAAAATTAATCTGCCCCCAAAGAAATTTGTTACTTAAGCTCAGCTCGTTCTAATAAAACAGTTAGTAGCTATCTAAAGAATACTTTATCATTAAATTAACAAAGATCAAAATGTACAGGACTAAAGAAATAGAACTAATGTGTTTTTGTGATCAAATAGATGGATAGGCAAGAATAACTATACCATTAAGTTTGTTTGTAGTTTTTATGACTTTTTATTTCTTTCGAGGTAAGTAATTGCGTGGTGTACATTGTGCATATTCATAGGTTTCGCTTATTTGTAAATATTTGCAATTTTAATACGCGTTTATCAAACTTTCAATACAGGTGTAAATAAAATATTTATTTAAGCGCTTCTAGTGATAATAAATTCACATTGAAAAACCAAAGTAAGACAACAATTCTCATTTCAGTTCAGTTGAATCATTGTCAGGGTTTTACAATCTCTCAGAATGATTGCTCGTTAAATTTCAAATTCTTCTTTTCGAATGCGTGAATGGTCTCGTTTCATCATCATAACATTTTAAAGATATCGATCAAATTTTTTGTGATTTTCTTATTGCATTAGAGGATTCATTCAAATTGTGCAAGGACTATTATGGTGCGATGGCTTACGGGGAAAGGAAACAGTTCGTATAGGTAACGTATTATTGAGAACTTTTTTATTCATATTTTTACACAAAATATATAATTAATCATTTTGTTCTACCCAAACTGTGATACAGTTTAACGGCAGCAGTTTTTGTATCCTACCTGAAAAATATTTTTTTTTAACTTATTGTAAGTTTATAAACTCTTCTGACATAAAAAAATTGCATATTGATGAGGTGATTTTTGTTTCGTAGAGACCGAAACAAAAAAACTTTTTATATTCAAGCTTCAGAAGTATATATAAAAATTTACATAAACTCATCAATATGCAATTTTTTTATGTCAGAAGAGTTTTTAAAACTTACAATAAGTTAAAAAAAAATATTTTTCAGGTAGGATACAAAAACTGCTGCCGTTAAACTGTATCACAGTTTGGGTAGAATTATAGAAAGTTTTTTTGTTTCGTATCAAGCTTCAGAAGTTACATAAACTCATAAAAATTTACATAAACTCATCAATATGCAATTTTTTTATGTCAGAAGACTATATAGTGTATTATCTATGGTCAGAAGTTTGATAAAGAGGCCTATAGTAAGTATACATATATGCATCAATACTGGGGAGGTAGCCAAAGTGTTGTTGACCTATTTTGAAGTCAATTGACTTAAGTGCAACTTCCGGAATATACCGACACCTAAATGCTTGGCCACAGTTTATATATTTATCTGTCTATCATTCCACGAAAAAAAAAGAACTGGAGAGAGACATCGCCAAACCAACGATACAAAACGAGAAGAACCCTAATTCCGAAAACAATTTGCAGAATCGATTTACCTATCGACAAATCAAATCGATTGACATCGAATTTAGTTTACTGCGGTGAATACTTTATGGTGTTATTTTTATTTACGCGTTCAGAGATTGATATTGGCATCAGTTGTTACGGCGGGATGTGATCATTTCTAACGTATGAAAAACTTTTATACAAAGCAATTTGATGGCAGAATATTTTTTCCCATTCATAGTGATATAGTGAGACATTTACGATCCTTATGGCTTCCAATACGGTCACATTTACAGGGTTTCTGGTTTATAATATTTTCATAAAACCATTGTTTTTTTTTTCAATGCTATTTTCCTAATCAGTTTCTTAGGCTTTTCTAGATGCATTATAGTTATGGCTATATAGTTATATTTTTAGACTGTGTTAAATGCAGTGGAATAGAGATATTATGGTCCTATCTGTAGCTATAAAAAAATTGTCTAACTATTTGCCAAAATCAGAGCATATTTCAGTAAGACAAACAAGTAATAATGTTTTTTTAATAATAATTGATATCGTTTATGAGTCATCGGAAATATCAATCAAAATTTGAATTGGATAAATAAATCGGTCATAATTGTTCGAAAATAGCGAATCAATAGTACAATAGAAAAAGCTACATCAAAGAAACTTTTCATTCTCCCGGTCTGATGTCAATCAAAAATTTGTCTAACTAATGGTAATCACGTACTATTATAAGATAAAGTGAATAATTCAATGTTCGATCTTTAGTTCTATGGCGGTAGCACAATGGTATCCCGATATTCAATTAACGGAGACGCAGACTTTGATGCATAAACGATCACAAATAATATGACATGGTTACCAATTCTTATCATGTAGGTAGTTAGTATTTTGGATAAAAATATTGTAAGACTCATTAAATCTCTTCTCTTCTCAGCTAAAGCAACCTTCAGAACCGTGCATTAGAGTCTGACAATTCATAACTACCTGTGAGGGCCTATTTGGGTGAATAAACATTCATTTTGACGGGCTGGTTGGCGTGGTTGGTTAACACACTACCTATCACGCCGCAGGTCGTGGGTTTGATCCCCATCCAGGGCGTACATTTGTGTGCATAAACATGTCTGTTTGTCTTGAGTCTGGGTGTAATTATCTATGTAAGTATATATTTACAAAAAAAAAGTAGTATATGTAGTATATCAGTCAACTGGTTTCCATAGTACTAGCTCTGCTTAGTTTGGGATCAGATAACCGTGTGTGAAAAATGTCCAGAGATATATTTATTTATTTTGATGTCAAAGAAAAAGAAAGCAATGGGGTGAAACTATTATACTCGTATAGTGAATGAATAAGCAAAATGTAATATTATAATCACGTATATCGCACAAGGGGTACAAGTGGTTCCACATTAATAAAACTGCGCAGTAGTCTGATACAGACATGCTTGGTTCTAAATTAAACCCAGAGAGATTGACACATCAATTAGCGGAGTGTTTGAAGCTGATAATGATGAAGCAGAATATTAATTAACAGATTACAGCTTTGGCTCAGATGGACGACTTTTATCCGGTCAAATTAGGACAAGAGTACACATAACAGATATTTTGCGCTCTAATCCAATAATCCTTTATCATGTCAGAAATCTGACAACCAGTCTCCTGATAATAGTGACTACTCGCCTATAGACATAAAAATCCTGAGATTGCAAAAAATTAGTTGTTTCGGGTTTGCTAATGTGTTGCTGACCTTTTAAACATCTAAAAGGTTCTTCAAAAGAGGAGTATGAAGGTTTACGCAAGGTTGGCAACGCGCTCGTGATGCCTCTAGTGTTGCAAGCGTCCATAGGCTACGGTAACCGCTGAATCAAACCGGTATGTGATTGATAGATTGACTGACTTTGCCAGTCAGCCAAGTACTACAAAAGTAGGTACTCTATCTCTATCTATAGATATAAAAGAATGAAAAACTTTAGGTTCTAGTAAATTAGAACCTAAAGTTTTTCATTCTTCTAGTGTTGTCACCCTAGTTACTTGTCTAATATCGTAGAAACTCGTAAGTACTCAAACAAACAACGGATTTTAGTTAACTATTTATTCTCTTAGATAGCTAAAGTAGTATTAGTTAGGTTTTTGTTCTGTGTTTACGATCGCCACTGTTAATGGTTTCGCTCAGTTTCCTTTTAGTTGAGTTAATCCGGAGATTTCTATTATTTTTAGTTATCCAGATTACCTTACCATCACACGAACTATTTTCCTATAATTTTATTTATGACTGCACGTTTTATAGTGATTATTATATCATAAACTGAATATTCCAGTTTATGGATTTTTTAACAAACTCGTGTAGGTCTATGATTTATAATAGAAACAGTTTCCGAACAAACTGACATGACATGACAAAAAAACATAACCAAAATGAATACAAGTAACAGAATTAGGATAAAAGGATAGGTTATTACTTTATTGGATCTTAATATGAATATGTATGTGATAAGTCAAATTTATAATTACGGGTTTAATTTTCCCATACAAAATATTGGCAGGCGAAAAGGTGGATCGTTTAGGCTGGGCGTACTAGTTATTGATGATTGACACAAGACACCAGACAAGTTATAATTACACCGTGGGAACCCAACAACCCTACGACATAATAAATTGGAAAAAGTTCTAATTGGTGAACTCATTAAAGGGAACGAGGACTTTGTCGCGGCATACAACCATAGTCAATTGAACTTTGTTATCGATGGATAAATTTCATTGAATATCTACAGAATTAGGTTCGGCAAATATTTGAAAAAAGTCTAGAGTTGATATTTCATTGATGTGTATTTAATTTGCCATACTTGTATTTATTTTTAGGTACTAGCTATTTTGACACATTTTGTCAATAACCTGACAATCCAGCAGTCGCCTAATTGTAATTAAATAAAACAAATAAATAAATATCTTCGGACATTTTTCACACACGGCTATATGATCCCAAACTAAGGAGAGCTTGTAATATGGAAACCAGATGGCTGATATACTACATAATACTAATAATTTTTTTGTAAATACATACTTAAAGAGATAATTACACCCAGACAAACAGAGATTATCCATGCACACAAATGTGTGTCTTGGATGGGAATCGAACCCACGACCTGCGGCGTGATAGGTAGTGTGTTAACCAACCAGCCCGTCTATCTTCTACTGTGACTACTGCTTATAAATTAATAGTATTCAGCTCCGCGGTTCCACCCGCGTTCCCGAGGGATCTTATCTTTTCCCGGAGTAAAGAGTATCCTATGTCCTTCTCCAAGGTTCAATCTATCTCTATACCAAATTAAATCTAAATTAGTTCAACGGTTTAAACGTGAAGAGGGTTACCTCTTCTATAATCAGCATGTCTGTTAAGACAGACAGACACACTTTCGCATTTATAAAGTTAAGTATGGAAGTATGAATAGTATGGATTAACAATCCAGGGTAGTATACTAAGTATGATAGACAATTTGACCTATTGATCGCCAGGGAAAATAACTTATCATGCGCCATTTTGGTTTCAATGCATTCATCGTTTTATCTTCTCTTGGGGAAAACGGTGCAAAGAAATGTTTACGACTGAAAAATAAAATGGACAACTCGTCTTGCCTCTAAAAAATGAAAATAAAACATCTTTACAAACATTTATGTAACGGTTTTTATTACATCTGGTTGGGGTCATCATTTAAGTGCGTAGACGTCTTGGTAATATAAATAAGGTTTTATGTCATTTATCATTGTGAGAATTAGATTTTGTTGATAAATAGATTTATGGAAAATATAATATTATTGTCGGCGCTTTAATTCAAGGTTTTCCAATAAATAATAATATGTTTAATAATTCTCTGTTTAAAAACTCAACCAACTGTTAACTCAATTTACTATCATTGAGCATTTTGTGTAGTCATATATTTTTACCCTGAATAATCAAAGATTTTGTTATACCTATAACTATTCAAAAGTAAATTGAACTTAACTTTATTAAAATAAATCTTGTTTTACAACAAAGTTTATAGCATTCGTTCGGATGCCTTTGAGTGATCAGTATGATTGTGTAAAAGCCTTTTACTTACGACCACTAAAACGGCACATAGGTTCAGACGTCGTAAACTGTGTACCTAACTCCTTTATGGTCGAGATGGAAAAGATTTCAGGGTTTATGAGAGAGAGTGATAATCATTTTTGTAGCCAAGGATGAGGTTCTCAAATTTCAAATACTAAAGATTCACGTACGAAAATTGTAGAAAATTTTATGTCATTCATTACAGTTACGAGTAAATGCCTAACTAACGCCATTGAATCCATGTTTGATCCGCTATACTTTAAAAAAAATAGTTTTAAATAAGTATATAGATTACGTTTTATGTATTTTTAAGTATTTTTATATCCTATAAACTAAATAAGGCTGTGCTATGAAAACCATATAAATGATATACTATATTCTTATCCTTACATAGTATAAAACAAAGTCGCTTTCCGCGTCTGTCTGTTTATCCGCTAAGTCCTCCTAAACCACCCAACGGATTTTGATACGGCTTACACTATTATTTAGAAATTTTCTACCGGTAGGTTTATATGTATATAATACATGCATATTATAGTAGAGAAAAGTCGAGAATTTCAATGATTTGTTATGTTATCTTACCAATCAGTGCAACTGATCTGTCAAACAACTAATTCAAGTACATTGCTACGAAATAGTCATAATAGAAAAATGTGGGAATGTACCAAACGGGGATTCCTCCAAATTACTTCACTGTATCAGAGCGAGTTTTGCGGGCAAAAAGTAATTTCTAAATACAATGGCCTATTCTGCAGGATTTTCTCTGACCTTCACGACACAATGGTGCAATGCGGTGTGGTAGAAATCACGCTAACTGCATTTCCCAGTAAATTCACGTCTCAAGTAACCTTCAGTTGTGTTAATCAGATAAGATATATGGGTCATATCTGATCGCACTCTACTTTTATTAGTTTCCCGACGTTTGTGTGCGTTTAGTTAATATACAGTCTGACGACCAACGGGATACGATAATCATTTTTGTGTGTATAATACCTTGAATCGCAATTTCCGTTTTTTTTTATGTAGTTTTGGGAGGAGCGTCTCATACGCAAGTCAACGGGTGACATCATATTGGTGGCAGACAGCATACTAATTAATTAGTTAATAGGATTATTTGAAAATTGTATGAACAGTGTCTTTTATAAATAAATCAAGAACGTAGTACCCCGCTATAGAAATATTATGTATACACATTGGAAGTTTATTGACAAATGTAAAATGCTGTGTAAATATTGATCTAAAACACAAAAAATTGTGATATTAACAAATATAATATTCACTATAAAGCTTGCACAGATGTAATGAATTAAATATTTACGCCTATTTAATAAAGCATTAAGTGAAACGTGTGATCACCTAAAAAAGAAAAAGTGAAACTTCGGACCTATTTTCAAACTAATCACAAACTAATAAATAATAAAATCACCTGAAAATCCTGAATCACACGAAGTTGCATTCCGAGTGCGGATAATATCAATTAATTAGAACATAGTGTTTAATACAGTTACACATAAGATTCATTTTTCAAGGAGCTTTACATTTTAAATGTTGATAAAATGATAATTACCGAACACGCAGAGGGCGCTGAGTGTGCTCCGCACGTACCACCTGCCGTTGCTGCTGCTAGAGCACTGCTTCCAGGTACCTTGAGAAAAATATTGGAATCAAAACCATGTTGCAACGAATTAGTAGAAAATTTGGTATATACTCGCCAATTTACTAAATACGCAAGAAATAGATTTTGAATATGAAATTGGCAATAGTAACTAGCCAAAAAAAAATCTTACTACAAAGACTTTCTAGTATACAGGACTTATGATAGAAGATCTAGAAGTAAATCTAAATGACGGAACTTGCTTTGTGTATTTTGATTAGATACCTAGTGAGTATGGAGTATTTGATGTGAATGTAATAGGGTTTACGGAATTGGGTCATAGCAATTTGTTCGGTAAAGACAACACACCATATTTGTTATCCTATAGCGTTGTTGGTTTGTGAGGACACGGTTGCACCTGTCAAAATTGTACGGATTCTATGGTTTCTTTGCTTAAAATGAGTTTTGTTATTATAAAATTTGATATTTCATATTATACTTATGACTTACACTAATTTAATTCCTTCCTTTTTTATTGTGTGATTCACATAAGCTTTATTCAAATAATATCTTTATCATCAAACTATGTTTACCTTCAGCTGTTCCTGTTTGTAATCTGGTTGATATGGAAGCAGCATTCTTATTTTGCCCCATCGGTTAAAGAACAGAGCTATTGCACCGATCCACACTATCAGCACCAGTACAACAATCCCGATCTCCACCCCTCGTATCTGCATCGAAACGATCTCATTCAAATCCAATATTTGCAACAAACATAATACTCTCATTGGAAAGGATATTGCGTTTTAGAACAACTTCGATCAGTGCACACCTGGTCTGATTCGCATTGCTTGAAATCTACAACATTTCAGTAAAACTCTGTTCAATAATTGAGTCAAAAATACGTTCGTATAAAATCTCCGAAATGCAAAATTATGAGCTCAGTGAAATTTTATATTATTGTCCAGTAACCTAAGCAATCAGCGTTTCCTAGCCATTTCATTAGGAGATATTACCATTGTGAGGAAATAACAGCGGTACGACTTACTTATGTATGTAGTTCAAACCAACGTGAACTGTGTTGCAAACAAATACAATATTGTGACTGTACTCCATGCTTGGCCGAATAAACCGTCCAAGACTCTATGTTCGATAATTATCGAATAAAATATTCAAATCTAAACTCAATACGAATCACATTTAGAGTCAAGTTCAAAGTTAAAATATTTGTGCATTTAACGTTATGAGAGTAGAAATAAATGAAGATTTATCAGGAGATCGATCATTAATAGAGGTTGATATTGAAAACTGAAACTATTAAGAACAAAACGTATTCCTTATTAATATAAAAAAAATACCAAAATAAAGCTAAGCATTATCTCTGCAGTAGGTAGTAGAATAGGGTATTTGACTAAATTTGTAGTTTACAAAGAAAATAGAAACATTTACAAAGAATTAAGCAAATTGCAAATTGCACTTTTCTGAAACCTGTCAAATACCCTATTGTATAACTTTTTTTATTGAAAATAAAAATTAATTTATTCACAAACATAGATTACCAGGACCAGAGGCTATCCCATTTTCCAGGGAATAAAGGTTATTTAGGCCTCTTACCATCCTCACGCAACAGACCATTAGGTTCTTATATGGTAAATAGCTCTGTTAAAGCCTCGCATAGGCATCGTTGAGGTTGCCGTGCGTGGAAAATTTGCTCTGTGCTTCATAATGTAATAGAGCTTCTAGTAAGGTATAATTGATTTATCATACAGCAGGCATAATGCAACCTGATTACAACACATATTTTTTATGTTTGTTATGATTTGGTTCTTCTATTATATACATAATAATATATATATTTCATTCTTCATTAATATTTATTTTGGCGCTATTAATTAGGTCAGGCGTAGAGATATTTATCAAACTTAAAAAAAATAATCATAAATAATATCTGGCTCGAAGGACCAAATTATAATTTCTGAATTAAGTTAATAGACAATACCGTTGGAAATGTGGGCGAAGGATCGGGTGGGGCCACTGACGAGCGAGGCGTAGCGCCCGCCAGCCCCCCGTCTTGCTGCGGCGACGTCCGCGGGGGCTCTGCACAAACATAATACCTGCATTATTTCGTATACTCACGGATTTTGAAATGTTTCAGACTTAAGGTTAGTTTATCTTGAATCATTCCACTAATATTATTAATGTGAAAGTTTGGATGGATGTATGTTTGTTACTCATTTACGCCAGAATGGCTGAACGGATCTGGATGAAATTTGGCATAAAGATAGATTATAGTCTGGAATAACACATAAGATACTTTTTATCCCAGGAAAGGATAAGATCCCATGGGAACGTGGGTGAAACCGCGAAGGACAGCTAGTCATATCCTACTAATATTATAAATGCGAAAGTATATGTTTGGATGTGTGTGAAGATGTTTGTTACTCTTTCACTCAAAAACTACTGAAAGGATTTTGATAAAACTTGGCACACAGTAAGTTCATATCCTGGAATAAAACAGGGTGAAACCGCGGGGGATAAAGGACATAGGTAAAGTAAAAACTAAAATAATAGGTATTAATAGTGGTATGAAATATTTAGCATGGTTTTGCCATGTTAATGTCTTTTACTATAATATAAGACTAGTTTTCCCCTGTAGTGTTAATGAAATGAAATGAAATGAAATGAAATTGTTTGAAATGAAATTGTTTATTCATCCAAATAGGCCTTCACAGGCACTTATGAATAGTCAGACTCTAAATGCTCGGTTCGGAAGGTTGTTTTTGCTGAGAAGAGCCGGCAATAAACTCAGCAATTACTCTTTTCAAAAACAACTTACACCTATTACATTCAATAATTATTATTTATCTAGTCTCACTGACAATATTTGCGTGTTATGGCGGCAAAAATAGTGATCTATAGAATTTAATTATGACTGACTTAATAAACAACAAACTCAAGCAGACCAGCCCCCACAAGCAGCACCTGTTCACAAGTATGACGCGCGTGGCAGCCATCGCCCTCCTCGCACATTTTATAGGGAAGTGAGCGACCCGCCACACGACGCCGCCGCAAGCAAAGGCCTTAAAGCGAGCATGACTAACTTAAGCTTGCTCCAAACAAAAAAGAAACAAAACGAATTAAAACACACAATATGTTATCACTGTTACTACTAACACGGTTTGTAAAATTAGGTAATATAATAGTGTATCTAACATTCCGCGACATAACAATATTCAAACGCACAAATGTTACAAATTTACCAAGCATTATCATCATTAAAATATTCATTAATATTATAGTAAGCCTTTTTTACCAAAACAGTTTTAATACAATCCTAAAATTTTTGCAAAGGCATATCTAAAATTGCAGTTGGGATTTTGTTATAGAAGCGTGCACCCAGTCCTAAAAATGATCCTTGCACTTTCTGAAGTCTATAAGCAGAGGTCACAAGTTGGTGCTTATTTCTAGTATTGATCGAGTGCATATCACTTTTTTTTACAAAAAGATTAATATTTTGATGCACAAATAATATATTTGCATAAATATATTGAGATGCAACCGTGAGTATGCCAGTTTCTTTAAACTTATCTCTGAGAGAAGTTCGAGCCCCCAAGTTATAAATAGCTCGCACAGCCCTCTTTTGTTGTTATGATAATAATATCAATAAGACAGTATGTTGTTATATCAATAATGAAAAATAATTATATTTTAGCAAATTAAGTGGATTGATAGGCTTGGCTTACATTTGCACATAACCTTTAGTATTTCAAATAAACAAATCAAACACTGTTTAACATTCCATATATTATTATTCATTTGGCACAAATTAGGTACATTACTCAAACAACAACAGTAATTATGAAGATTATAAACTGAAGCTTGTTTCATAAACAGCTGGTAGTATATACGGCTGAAACATATTGGTATGAACGTCTCTCTCAGAGAGCAAAATTTCCAGAAGTTTATCGTAAGCTCTTAAGTAATATTCACTTCCGAATAGAACTCGTTTCTAGAGCA
Organism: Ochropacha duplaris; assembly: GCA_951361185.1. Taxonomy (NCBI): domain Eukaryota; kingdom Metazoa; phylum Arthropoda; class Insecta; order Lepidoptera; family Drepanidae; genus Ochropacha; species Ochropacha duplaris. Next base: position 4,147,782 of record OX592703.1, read on the forward strand.
TAGTTCTTATAATATAATTCTACAATATCTTAAATTTCAGCTGAAATGAAATTACGTACCTAAAATATATATTGGTGCATATTAGACATTAGAGAGCAAGAAAAAAGACGGTAAAAAACATTAGGAATAGTTTTGTATCTAAGCTATCTATCTAGCTTCCATTCCAACATGATCGAAAGAAATCGTATTAGAATTGACTATAGACTATTCATTTTTTCTGAGCTCTACGTGAAAACTCACATTATTAAAAGAGACTGAGTTTATTTGCTTTAATAATGATCGCAAAGTATATAAGATAAAGTCCGAACACAAATAAAAACCATCGATGTACTGAAATGCCTAAATAAATGGTCGTCTACAAAGGCCCAGTAAACTAAATGCCGATGCCAATTTTAGAAATCGGTCAGAGCACTCCACTCGTACTTTGTACTCGACGTGGCTATTCGGATGATTACCGTCGTTTGAGATTCGATTACTGATCGAGATTGGAATCGAGAGAAAAGTTGAAGTAATTTTATTTAACGCTCAATTTAATAAATTTTGATACGCGTCAGATTTAATCTATTTATTAAAAAGTTAAATCCAATTTTCACCTCCACATCATAATCCTTAATTAATATTGCACAAAGTATTTGAAGATGAAAAAGTTTAGTTTTGAGAAAATGAGAATTTCAAACCACTATTCGGTCGTGATAATAATCGAAATCAGGCAAGACATAATGTGAAACAAAAAAGCCTATCGTATACATACCTACCACACCATCTACTCTGCTTGCACATTACACCGACGTACAAAGATACCTAAAACGGCAAACGATAAAAGGCCTGTGCTTTAAAACTGAGGTTTATATCCACCGCATACTAATTTATGGTTCGTATGAACAAATACACTATAGGTAGGTGGATATACTAGATTTCCAGCGTAAATTCGCTTGAATGAACGAGATATTAACGCAGTTACTGGGCTCGACGTCGAGCTACGCTACGCTATATTTTTCTTTTACTGTATGAATTTTATGCAGTGCATCCAGCTGAAATTCGTAATCAAATTTACATGCCTCATCGCGCATCGTAGCGTAAACGCGTATAAGTTTTTATATCTGTAGGCGAATATATAAAATATAGTAAACAGTGAGATTTCCATAATATTTTCATGTATTTTTTTTTAACTATATAATTATAATTCAGATAAATTACATAGTTTTAAGAACTTACATACTATATATTTTATTTAAAAGACATCGACACCATTATATGTTTGCCTTTTTTTGACAAAGGCCTCCTCCAACCTCTTCCACTTCTCTCTATCATACCGAGTACATAAATAGATAATAAAGAATTACATCCCTCAAGTTTGTAGGGTTTTCTAAGTTAATCTAGTCTAGGAATAGGATTACAGAAACTATAACTTAAACTCAAGCCACTCGTGACCATGATCAATGCAACTTGATTTAAACGTCGAAGTAACTCAAAATAATATTCTATGCCTTTGTCCAGCAGTGGACGTTTTCCAGCTGACATGACGATGATGGTTCTGTGCGCCAATAGACCCGTTATATGTATTACTACAAATAGGAATTTAGTTCGCGAAGGTTTTAAAGGCTATTTTATTTATTATGATCTTCCAAGATTTCGCCTTCACTGAAGCCGAAAAATATTTTCAATAAGGTAGATAAATATACTGAGCTTTTGTCATAATAACGCTATAATGAACAAGTTAAATGTAATCCTAATATTTCAAGAGAATTTCGTATGTCTATGAAATAAAACTAGATTTGCATTAAATGAAGTTTAAATTAAAATGAAAACTCTGCAAAGAAAAGGAATAGTTCTCTAGGGGTCATGTTTTTAATAAACTTTATTTAAATTCTTTCTTGGCTAACTGAATATAATTATGTTTAATTCATTATCTAATCTTCATTCTCATAGTGAATAGATTGTCTTATCCATTTCATTGTGGTTTGTGCTTGTGCATTAGATGATAGAGAAAAGACACATCAACCAATTTGACATTTGAAACTGAATTTCTAATACTATAAAGATCAAAATAGCAGTACGTGCATTTCAAAGTTGATGTGACCTATAGGCGTCCGTGTAACCGTAAAAACCCTCTCTAACATTATATTATACTGTGCTTACATACGGATTTCACAGCAGCATAGTCTTTATTAAATAATAGCTTCCCGCCCCACGGTTTCACCCGCGATCTCGAAGGAATTTGCATAAAATAAACATGTTACCCGCAGATAATGTAGCTTTCTATAGATGAAAGAATTTTCAAAGTCGGTTAAGTATTTTTAGAGGTTTATCCATTACAAAAAAAAAAACGCAAACATACAAAAATCAAATAAATCTTCAAAGTCAAAGTCAAAACCATTTATTCAGTTTAGGCCCTAGAAGGGCACTTATGAAGGTCGAATTACAGAAGTTACCACCGGTTCGGAAGTCAGCCTTCAACTGAGAAGAACCGGCAAGAAACTCAGCAAGGTTACATTTTTTTAATATTTTTGGACCATATGACTATATTGGCGTTTTTTTTTCAAATGTTTAACAATTTTATTCTTAAAGTAATACAAAAATACATAAAAAATAATAACCCGCATTAGTTACCTACATAGTAGATCTCAGACATCCTTCACACACTGCCAACCTGATCCCAAACTAAGCAGAGCTCGGGCTAAGCAAACCAGATACAAGAATAGAACCGATGACCTATAATGAAACAAAAACTACGAACGAAAAGAATATCCAATTCGTCCATCGTATAATCTATACATAATGATACGGATCGCTGTCTGTACATGGAAGATATGAACGCGGGTGAAACCGCGGAGGACAGCTAGTATACAATAAGGATGAGACCTGTGTGCTCGATATTTTTTTTTTTTTTATTCTGTGTAAGCTTGTGTTTGACCACAATCTCACCATGGTAAGTGATGATGTGGCCGAAGGTGGTAAGCACACAAAGCTTAGAAGGGAACTGGCTCTCAAGTGCAGCTGTCGGAACACACCGATAGGTGCTTGGCGACAGATTTTCAACTTGAGGGTGGTAGCCAGCCAGTCGGGTACTACAAAGTACCCTATCACCGTGCTATGGTTTCCTCAAGATGTTTTCCTTCACCGAAAGCTCAAGCTCATTGTTTTTTTTTTTTTTTTTTTTTTTTTTTTTTTTTTTTTTTTTATGTCACAAGTGACAACGAGGCAGGCGGGTCACCTGATGGTAAGTGACAACCGTCGCCTATAGACATTGGCAATACCATGGGATTGCTAATGTGTTGTACACCTTATTACGGCGAACTGGCTCTCAAGTGCAATTGCCGGAACACACCAACAGGTGCTTGGCGACAGATTTTCAACTTGAGGGTGGTAGCCAGCCAGTCGAGTACTACAAAGTACCCTACCACCGTGCTGTGGTTTCCTCACGATGTTTTCCTTCACCGAAAGCTCAAGCTCATTGTAAGGATTCGAACCCACGACCTTCGTCGCGGTATTCGACGTCACTTACCACTGAGCTATCATCGCCTTATATTTATAAGTTCAGTCTAGTTGTGCACTACATCAGTCAGAATAGCTCCAAAAATAACGTCATAAGATGCGCGTGCGTTTATGCATCCGGAAGACTGGATACGGGTAAATGAACCGGCTGGCATGCCGCCAAATTTTGCGCACAAATGAAATCGTAGCTAAATGTGATTACTGTTCTACAAAACAAATCGTTTCTCAACTGAGGATTTCTTACTCTCCACTCCGTAGTTACTTTAAAATACTCGTAATATGTCCACACGATGGACCGACGAATTTGTTAGGATCGATGGAAGCCACTAGATGTGAGTAGCGCAAACAATCGTGGAGATCCTTGGGGGAGGCCTTTGTCCAGCATTGGACGTATTCTTACTGACATGAATGTCATTTAACTCGATGATAGCTCAGTGGTTGGATACCGTGGCGAAGATCGTGGGTTCGAATCCTACAATTTTTTTTTTTTTTTTTTTTTTAATTTATTGGAAGATTTACAGCTTGATACAAGTATAAATAACATTATTAAGTAACTGTATGCCATTTACAAATCTTCACAGATAAAATATTTAATGAGAATGAAAAAAAAAAAAAGAATAATCGTGGGAGAAAAGAATTAAGTGCTACAACTAACAACTAATACATTTCGTGCTCTTTAAAGAAAACTTTAGCTAATGATTTAGTAATTGTGTTAGCGCTGGTGCAGAACAGATCAGTATTAATAGTGAGTGCATTAAACTGTTGACTGACTCTTAACAAGTATGCATTCTGCCTATAGTTTGAGCTTGCATATGGTGTGAATAAAGTGAGCGGTTTTCTACGGTTTTTAGTAGGTACTTTTAAATATATTTTAGAAAGTAGTTCAGGACAGTCTATTGTACCATTAGCAATTTTCACCAGATAGCTTAAATCACTTATATTACGCCTAACTTCCAATGGTAAAAAATGATAACGATGACAGCGGTGATAGTAATCGACTGACTTTTGCCGAGCCTTAAAATCTAAATAACGGAGGAAACGCTTTTGGATGCTCTCGATACGATCACTATATATCCGGTATCGAGGATTCCAAACTTGAGAAGCGTATTCTAGGTTAGACCGAACGTACGCACAGTACAAGATTTTAATTGTTTTTATTGAGCGAAAGTTTGCCGAAGCTCTCATAATGAAACCGAGTGCCTTTGATGCCTTAGTAACAACTTTGTCAATATGCTTGTCAAAAACTAGTTTTGAATCATGAACTACGCCCAAGTCCTTTACATCATTCACTCTAAGAATTTGCTTGCCTTTGAGGTGGTAACCTTGACCAATAATAGAAGTTTTCCGTGTGAACGATATCCAGAAACATTTTGAAATATTGAGATCTAATTTATTTATGTAACAATAAGCTTCAAACCTCATCAAATCAGCCTGAAGCTCTACAGTATCAGCTAAATCACGAACTTCTTTAAGAATCTTCATATCGTCTGCGTATAAAAGTATTTTAGAATTCCGAAAGCAAGCTTCGATATCAGAGATAAAGATTATGAATAGTAGAGGCCCGAGCAGTGAGCCTTGAGGAACGCCAGAAGGGATCGCCAACCAGTTAGAGGTAAAGCCACTAATAACCACTGCTTGACTTCGGTTCTCAATATAAGATGCAAACCACCGGAGTAAGTCGCCGTGTATACCAGCATTGGCTAGCTTTTGCATCAGAATTTGATGATCGATCCGGTCAAAACACTTACTGTAATCAGTATAAATGACATCCACCTGGGCCCCCTGGTCCATACCTGTTGTGATAAATTCATTTGCTAAGAGCAAGTTGGAAACTACCGAGCGATTCCTAAGAAATCCGTGCTGATCCCTACTAAATGTCTGCGCTAGTGCAGCGTAAACTTGATCATATACTAATCTCTCAAAAACTTTTGCAAACAAACATAATTTTGAAATTGGTCGGTAGTTTTCAACTCTGGACTTGTTACCGCTCTTGTGAACTGGGGTGATGAAAGCAGACTTCCAGATTTTAGGAACCGTTCCTTCATTTATTGAGCGTTTGAATAAAATGCAAATGGGGGTCACTAACTCAGCAGCACACCTCACAATGAGAATAGGTGATATACTATCCGGACCTCCTGACTTTTTAAGGTCAAGTGTTTTCAGTATTCTAAGGACTGTATTATAGTCAATGCATATAGTACCGATATTTACCGCTGTGGGATGGTTTAAGGAGATATTATTAAGGTCAGTTGTGTCAGAATTAGAGTTAAATGTGGAGTAAAAGTATGATGCAAATAAGTTACACATGCCTGTTCCTGTTTCGGATGTCATGTTATTAAATGTCATAGCATTTGGGAATGAAGATGAGGCTTTTGAATTTTTGACGTACGACCAAAAAGTTTTAGGATCTTTGCCTATAGATGTCTCCACTTTCATGATATAAGAATCATAACACTCCTTTTCCAGTATTTTCGCTCGTTTTCGAAGCATGTTAAAAACATTATAATCGGACAAATTACCATAATTCTTATACTTTTTATGAAATTTATATTTTTCTTTAAGTAAATTAATGAGTGCAGGACTGTACCATGGCGGATAACGACTTGGCTTAATGACCCTAGATGGAATAAATCTATCCCTACACTCATAAAGTCGTTCATAGAATAGTGATACTGCTTCATCCAGTGTTCCTATTCCCAGTATATTATGCCAGTCGACATTGTTTAGGGTAGAAGAAATCGCAGGATAATCTCCGCGGCCATATATGTATTTTTGTCTAGGCAGTTCCTGGAGCCCTCTTATACTCACAAAGCCGAGAGATATTAATAAGGATCTGTGATGTAGATCCTCAGGTATAAGAGGATCATGACACGGTGTAACATCAACACAACTGTTGGAGAGTACCAGGTCCAAAATTCTTTGATTTTGATTTACCACAGAATTATATTGTTGTATATTACACGTGTCAATGATATCAATAAAATTTGACTGGTGCTCACCCGTAACTCCAATAGGAAATAGTTCAACACTACCATTAAACTTTTCCCAACTTATATTAGGTAAATTAAAGTCCCCGGTAATGATAAATGTATCATTTGGATGACATAGTACAATATCATTTAATTTATCACAAAAGTTAGAAAGTTGTGTTACGAATGAGTGACCTCTGTTTTCTGCACAGAGATATATACAGCAGATGTGTAAGGTTTGCGTCATATCAGCGTGCGGGCGCCTTAAGTTTACAGTGACCCACAAGTCTTCTGCCGATGATCGCCATTCGGGTCTTTCGAACGCAATGAGATCTCGTCGTACCGCCAAAAGTATCCCTCCGCCTAAAGACTGGGCCGTTCTATTGTAATCCCGATCTCGCCGCCAGACCAAATATCTGTTATCGAAAATTTCCTCAGACGTAATACTATCCGACAGCCATGTCTCCGTTAACGATATTATGTCGTAGGAGTTTAAGCATACGTTTCTATACATTGTATTCGTTTTGGTTCGTAATCCGCGTACATTTTGATAATACAAACTCAGATCATGAGCTTAAGCTTTCGGTTAAGAAAAACATCGTTAGGAAACCGTAATACGGTGGTATGGTACTTTGTAATACCCGACTGGTTGACTATCACCCTCAAGTTGAAAGTCTGTCGCCAAGCACCTATCGCTGTGTTCCGGCATTAGCACTTGAGAGCCAGTTTACTTCTAAGCTTTGTGTGCTTACCACCTTCGGCCACATCATCACTTAGCAGAGATTGCGGTCAAATACAAAAATTATAAGTTCCAGACGAGGATTCAGTTCAATTAATTTAACTTGCTTATATTTTCTAGTACTTAAATAAGTTTCGGTAGGTAATATAATTTTCTCCAGCACCTCCACTATTTTTACAAATAAAACAGTAGCATATTTTCTCCATCATTTCACTTCCATTGCACAGCTTAAAATAAAACCTAAAGAAAAACACCACATTTCTATGGAACACAGAACATAAATACTTCAGAGCTCAACAACTCGGCATAACTCTTCAGTCCTAATGGGATACAGGCGCTATAAAATTTAAGCTGTGTCCACAAACATGTCATATTCGTTTACTGTATACTCTATATCCAGTAGCTCCCCACTGGGACACTCTGTGCACGCACGTTGCCATCACGCAACAGGTAAATAGTCTTTTAATGTTGGCACTTGAGTATTTGTTATGCTAGTTACTTACATGCTGTTTCGTATACCAAATGAAATGTTAATGAATTACCTTTATATTATCACTAGCTATTCCGCGCGGTTTCACCCGCGTTCCCGAGGGATCTTATCTTTGCCCGGGATAAAAAGTAGCCTATGTGCTATTACAGACTAATCTATCTCCATGTCAAATTTCATCCAGATCTATTCAGCCGTTCTCGCGTATATGAGTAACAAACATCCAAACTTTCACATTTATAATATTAATAAAATAGAAGTTATAGGAAACTTCACTATGTATTAGTGTCTGGAGAGATAGGGGAAAACATTGTAATATTGATTTAATATTAGAATAGATAACATGTTTTAATATCATGATAGCTCAGTGGTAGTGACGTTGGATACCGCGCCGAAGGTCGTGGGTTCGAATCCTAAAATGAGCTTGAACTTTCGGTGAAGGAAAACATCGTAAGGAAACGCACGGTAGTAGGGTACTTCGTTGAACCCGACTGACTGGCTACCACCCTCAAGTTGAAAATCTGTTGGCAAGCACCTATCTAATCAGCATGATGAACCCAACATAAAATATATGTATTTTTGCACGCATCAAAATATGTAGACGCAAACTAGAAACAAATTTAAATGTAACGGTCATTAAATATTTTGGGGTGCGTTACCACGCATACACCCATAAAAGATTCAACAGAGTGAAGTAACTAATTGCTTTAATTAAAAAAATAGGTTAATTTGATACTTTTGCATTTATTATTTGATATTATTTTGTAGCCCATGTATTTTTTTTGTAGATCCGTTAGCATTAGTTTAATATCTCATCGAATGTCTATCATAACTCTTAAAAAATTACAGTGTTCTTAATACTTTATCTATCTCTTATAGTTTCCGGAGTTCCTCATACTTCTGACTTGATATAATCATCCTGTTCTATTCTATAGTTTAAAAAGGTAAAAGTGTTTACCACAAGCAACTAAATAATGCAAGGGTGATGGAATAAATTCCTAAATAGGTAGCTATATAACAAAAGTAAACCTTAAGTATCGTTATAAGTAAGCTTATATCATTAATTTTGTAGGAAAACAACTCGAAACTTATTGTGCTCGTTTTCTTTGTGCACAAACAGTGTCAAAGTGATATGTCATCGTAAATGATTAATGAGACGACAAAATATTTTGTTTCATTCAGTTATTTATGCTTGAGGTATGTAACGAGTATTACGAAGAAACAAATAATAAATTAAAGTAGATATAATATTGTTGCCGTAATTCTGTTTTCTTTTTCCTTTTTTTTCATATTATCCTCTTTTAGAAGCCGAGTTATCAGATAGGGATGAAATCGTGTGATTTTATTTCCTCTATATTGTAGTGCAGGCAAAGGGTTTTAGCCCATACAGCCTCAAACACAGAAAACTGCAGAAAGTTCATTTATTAACTAATGATCACGCGCTGTGGTAGAGTTGGCTGTCAGGTGGTATCAGCATGTATGGTATTACCAAGGTGAGATGTGAAATGTTACACATGATATGCGACTACTGTAAGGCTCTCCGTTTTTATTTTCATAGTTATTCCCCAATTATTTCAATTTGAAACGCATTATTCTGAGAAAATTGGCATATTTTTTCATGCTCAAAATGCAAATATTCTACAAAATAAGTCAATGTTTTTCAAAACGAATGAATCATAGAACACAGAATCATAGATACCTACCAAAGCATTGTCCAACCCCATCCCACTAATGCTAATGTGTCCTTTGCATGTTTCACCTATCACATTTATTCTTGGCACGCGAAATAATGGCTGAAAAATATCGTGAGAACCGAAAGTTCGTTCACAAAAACCGTAATACCCAAGAGATAATACATATATAAATAAATAGAATAAGATTTGTCTGTAAAACGACAATTTCATGTATAGTAAACAAATCACTGACGATTGTCGATCGTCTACACAACGATTCAGCCGAGACGTTCCATATGTGGATCTTCTGCTCCCCATTACGGTATTCCCACAGCGCTATGATATGGAGTTCTTTAAAAAGGGCGTAGAAAAGAGCTCTTCATGGTGGGCAACATAACCTCAATCACTCAGGTATTGTAAATGCCCATAGGCAGTGGTGACCACTTACCATCAGGTGGACCGTCTGCCTACTTGTCAACCTAATGACATAAAAAGAAATATTTTAGGCCCAATGACACATACTGAGCAGTGAGCATTCATTTTGCACGGTAGCAAGGTACTTTGTAGTACTTGACTCTCTGACCCTCAAGCTGAAAATATGGCGCCAAACACCTGTTTGTGTGTTGATTGCCAGCCAGCCCACCAGCCCGCCAATATGTTATCGATCTGTTTACAATGCTTTAAAGGCAACTGGCTTCACCGTGCTATGTGCTACCTTACATTATTTTCTTTCACCGAAAGCTCAAGCTCATTGTAGGGTTCAAACCCAAGATCTTCACCGCGGCATCCAACGCCTCGAAAATTACAAAGTTGAATTCTTGCGTTTTAAACAATAACCTAACTTTTAGTTCCCAATTTGTTTCACTTTGTGCGTCGGTTGTAAGCTAACTACTTTATATTGAAAAGTTTTAGGGTACTAAAACAGAAATTAGGGTAATTAAATATTCGTGTCACTTTTATTTGTCGCTAATTTTGAAAAGGGAACCGTGAAATTTGTTGATGCAAAAGTTTCTTGTATACCTGTGTCACGCAATAAATGGTAATATAGTGTTTTATACACAGTTAGCGGAAGGTAATAGAAATTTTTGTTATTTATTTAAAGTAGTTTTAAAAGTAAACCTTGGACCAACTTCTTGTTTTTCTTGTCCTTATCTTACGGTGGGGTTGGCACAACTTGTTTTCCTCTTCCACTCCGTTCTACCACTAGTTGTCTCCATACTCACACCTTTCATAAACATATCATTCTTCACACAGTCCTTCCATACCTTCCTCAACCTCTATATCCAACTTAAAAGATACTTAATTCGGTCTAATAACGTGTGTGATTAATGAATCTGAATATAAAATTAGATCAATGCGAAAGTAGCTTTACTTCTTTAATTATTAGAATACAAAATCCTGATCCCAATTACTCACCCAGCGTGCGGAAGACAATAGGCCTACTTCTGTACTTGTGCCCGCCCCAAAGAGCGGCTACAGTCACTTGGTACTGCGTATCAGCCTCTAGTCCACTCAGTATGACAGCATCCGAGTTTCCTGCCACCTCCAGCACCACTCTGTAACTAACGAGCCATCAGTCAATTTTGTCGTATTCTGTACCAATGGGAGAGGGGAAACGAAGAGTGAAGAAGAAAGAAGAAGGTATATGGTATAAAATACGTAGAAAAATTAATAAGTTGAGATTTATCGCTTTATGATGTCCTTGAGCTATGAAATCCCACTAATATATTATAAATGTGAAAGTTTGGATGGATGAATGTTTGTTACTCTTTCACGCAAAAACGGCTGAACGGATTCTAATGAAACTTGGCACGTAGGTAGGTCATATCCTGGAATAACACACAAGACATTTAACCCGGAAAAAGTATCGGACGTACCCTACCAATTATTATATATTCGTAGGACGTACCGACTATAAGCTGGTACAAATTAAAAATTCCGTGAATCGTTCACAGTACACTAAGAAAATGTTTGGTTGCCCCAAACTACAAGTACATTTCAGTTTACGATATCGTGCTCAATATCTATTATCGATATTGTGTGAAACTCCATCACAACAAATTAGGGTTCCGTATTTTGGCACACAAAGCGGTCGCGTTTTCCTTCAGGAAATTCATCGGTAAAATCATTTCCGCTTTACCTTTATTCCATTCGGGCATTTGATTTTTTTGTACCTTTTGTAACGTTGTTTTTTTTTTATGACCACCTGTCTACTTTGATAAAGCAGTGTTTTGGTTTGTAAACAAACTGCGTGCTTTTATTGTTATGGACTCTGTATATTTTTACAGCGCAAATAAAGTTTGGTTTGCCGTTAGACATATTGGGTTTTGTTTTGGGGAACAAATACTGTACCAAAAAAACATGAGCGACTGAAATACAATCACTTATGTTTTTTGCTATTAATCAAAATGCAGCCTTAATTCTACCTATTTAATAAAAAACAGGTACCGAATAGACGGTTTTTTTCTCAAGATTTCAGTGTTCTTTTCTATATAAAAAAATTACAACATGACAAATTTCACATAGGTTTTAAAAATATTATGCTTTCTCAATGTTTAAAAATATTTCATTTGCATTTATTTCAAAACTTTACATTCACGTAAATAAACATTGCGCCGTAACCGAAAAAAATAAGGGCACAATATTTGATAAGATTACCGATACAATTATCATGTTTTTTTCTAAAATAACTTACTTTTTGATAGTGCCTTTGAAATCCCTACTAAGTTATATTGAACGTACTTAAAACACAAATGGAGCATTATGTTAATTTGCCAATATCGGAGTTAGTAGGTAATATCCTTCCAACTGATAATATGATAGGTATAAACCGATAACGCCCACCAATAAAACCCTTTTTATTTTGTGACGTCACATATCCGTATCTCACATCAAACCGCTATTAATTCCACCATGTCATAATCAATACCTGTGACCTAATTTTATGTTAATACCTATCAATCTCATCCTATACTATGTAACTTAGTAACTTGATAGCAAAATAGCTACTAAATAGTTTTATTGGCAAGTTTCGGTGTTCTCTTTCTATAGATGTTATCTTACTATTACTCCTAGTTGGAATATGAACTCTTTCACGCAAAAACTATAGAACGGATTTTAATTAAACTTGACATACAGAGGGAAAATATCCTGGAATAAAACATAGGATACTTTTTATTCTGAGAAAAGATAAGATCCTTCGGGGACGCGGTTGGAACTGGGATCAGCTAGTATTTATAGCAGAACTAGCTTCCTGCTCTACAACTTTACCGATTCTCTATTTTATAAATGGGTTTGGGCATGAATACCTAGGATCTAAAGACTTTATCTGAATAGCTAGAGATATTTTTTACTTCTTTCTTTTAATTTTCTATGGCATGCGTTGTTATGCAATTTCAGTGCGGTTTGAGAGACATTTTCTCCCGCGTACGATCAGGCTATGGAATGAGCTCCCTGTAGAGGTTTTCCCTAGAGACTACAGCATGGGGTTCTTCAAAAGAGGAGTAAGAAGCAGCCTATGGACCACCAACACCAGTTGCAAGCGTCCATAGGCTACGGTAACCACTTACCATCAGGTGGGCCGTAAGCTTGGTTGCCACCTAGTGGTATAAAAAAAATATTTCTTTCTTTTGCCGGGAACCTTCATAGACACGTAGAATATTACACTAAGGTTTCATCGCTACCAGATGATTGGTATGGCAATGCATAGAATACAAACATTTATTTTTATATGTTACTAGCCGTCCCCCGCGGTTACACCCGCGTTCCCGAGGGATCTTATCTTTTCCCGGGATAAAATAGTACATTACGATACGCGTGACCTAAGTAGGCTATTATTGCACGGTGTGAAGTTAGCGCCCGAGCGCAGCGAGGATGCTAAACGCCGTGCAATAATAGACAACTTCGGGCACATGTATCGTATACTATTTTATAGCAAGTGTGACATAAACCCGCACTTTACGCATGCTTCTCCGTACAGAAATAGGCAACTTAGGTCACGGAAAAGCGTGCGTAAAGTGCGGGTTTAGGTCACACTGTGCTATAAAGTATATTTTATTCCAGTATATGATCTACCTGTGTGCAATCGTTCATCCAAATCCATTCAGTAGTTTTCGCGTGACAGAGTAACAAACATCCATACTTACAAACTTTCGCGAAGGATCATTTAGGCGCAGTTAGCGAAGTCATTAAACCAAGTAATTACAAAAAAAAATGCAATACTCCAATAAGCATAAACAGAACATTTAGACACCTTACATATTTTATAGTTTCCTTTTCCGTACGAGGGTATACCCCGTGGGAGCGATGGATAAGCATTTTATGTGCACCGTTACTTATATTAAATTGAATGTGCTTTTTTAAACCACTCACAATTCTAAGCTCGATCAGACGTCTGTAAATGCATTTTATTGCCGACTTTTAAGTGGTATTAATGTTTCTGTAAGACTTTTTTTTACTATTCTAATTGCATTCTAATATTATAAATACGGAAGTGTTCGTTGGTTTACGCAGCAATGGAGCAATTGCTTGACTTTGGTTTGCATAGATATAGTTTATGAACCATATCCTAGTACTAAATGGTTTAGTGCGCATTTAAAAATAAAACGTTAAAGTCAATGATATTACAAGTAAAAAGGAGTAGATAGGTTACCTACCAAAACAAACGATCTCCAAAAATGGAACACTAACGCATACATAAATAATTTAATAATGCAATATCACACTACATTACGATATCTCATAACACACGACGGCATTTTTGGTCACTTTTACTTTTAATTGAACTCGGTACGTAGAGTGCATCCGTTAAGGCGATACCTAAAAAATAATTGAGCTTTTTGAAATAGTTTTATTTCACTATAGCATAATTAATAGATATTTTTTTGACACTATGCTTATTGACTATTTGATTAATGTTTTGGCAGACGTGAAAACACGATTGGATTATATTGCCTCGATAGATTTTAATTCCAAAAAGACCTCTTCTTTCTTTTATTTTTGCATTTTATCCTAAAATCATAACGAATTTCATAGCTTAACTCCATTCAAAATATGGGTATTAGGTATTTGAAAATTCTGGTCAAAAATCTTTTTCGATAAATAGCGTAATAAATTTTTAATCAATTTTTATTTGGTTTGGCGCTTACGTTGTTTTATTTTGGGAGCGAGCCCTGGTGACGCGACATAGATCAAAGTTGGATAATTAGGCAGGTTTTAATTTCCACTTGCGGAACGCTTATAACATATCTAAACATTTTTACTTATACTATCATTGGTTCTTTAACCAACTGCTTTTACTCGGTTGGGTCATTTGAGGTCCAAATAACATATTAAAATATGTATATTTTTCTCAAAATACTATTACAAAAACACAAAAAAAAACACACGAATCTGTAAGTAGTTAAAAATATAATCTTTAGACCATCCTAAACTGTAATTAAAAATCCCTTGTGAAATAAAAAAACAGTATGTCCACTTTGGATAGCATGAAACATTTTTATCAATAAAAGCTTTTAAGTTTCATTGTAATGCAGAGGTAGGTATGTGCTAAATGTATGTTTCAATACTTTACCTATATTGTAAATACGAAAAAATATTTCCTCTCCAATTGCAAAAGTACGTACCTACATTACAAAGAGAAACGCAAAATGGCCATCCAATGGAAATTCAATTTGTTTAAGTAAATAAAACGAAAGCTTTTGTTCGGTGAAACAAAATATTATGATTATATTTAGGTATGCTTTTCATTGTTACATCTCCCATTAGTAAAACACTATTGAGTTAGTCAGGTACCTAAAACCAATGCCATAAGTAAAAAGGGTGTAGATAGGTTTTAAACCGCTCCGAAAGCGAGAGGGTTTGCCCTGTGTCGCGTCTCGCCGGTATAAACGGATGCACTTCTAGTACCGAGTGCAATTAAAACTAACGAAAATGACATAGTGTGTTATGAGATATCGTTTTAAAGTTGTGGTAATATAGTGTGGATATTGCGATATAAAGTTATTTATGTGTGCGTCAAAGTGCAATTTCTCGTCCTTTTTTTTAGGTAGGTAACCTATCTACAGATTTTTACTTATAATATCATTGCAAGGCAACTAAATAGATGTCAAGATCCAATATCATCGTGTCAGGTTTCCGCAGGCACGCTCATTATCATATACCTTTTTGAAGGCTGTAAACTTCCCACTTTTAGTTTAACACTATCGATTCCCTGTTGAATATTTAGCAGAGTGCGGTGTTCCGATTTAAATATTGAATATTTAGCTTTATTACGGACATTGATTTTGCTATTCTCTATATTTGAAAGAGGATTAAGACTTTCGTATTTGATTCGGACACCAACGATAAATAAATAAAGTTGTATTTTATATTACAAAAATGTCCCTTTACACTTTTGGTTAAAATTAAAAAAACAATATAAGGGCAACGTATAAAACAACCCTTAGAAGTTAATAGAGCTTCAAAGAGAACGTAAAATAGCTTTTAGTTGGTAATAAGATACATCTCCGATAATATTATTACAACTGCCTTTGCTTTCAAAATAGTTGGTACGTGTAAAATTTACATAATGCCTCGACATGAGCGAACATGCCACTCACTTTAAACTAAAATGGATTCAAGGATTTGGTTTCAAGTAACGTTGTCAAATTTTAAAATTACACCGTGATTTAAAAATAAAAGGCATTGAACTATTTATCTGTTATTTTACAGATAAAGGGCAATACCACCGATTTATGTTTATTTTTTTGTAAAAAAAATCTTATACCAACAATAATAGATAAGCCGGAAAATCAGACTAACAGATTTAAAACACTCTAGGATCCTTACAAAAGTACTCCTGTATTGACAATAGAGGTTTTTAATTCTTAATAAATTAAAGCCTTCATGAAGTTAGTAATTTCTTGAATTTACGCCCCTTTTACAATTAAATTCTCACCGTATTGGTAGACAGATATACTCGTATATTTAAATTGAAAGATTTATCTTATAGCAGGGCATGTCGAGCATCATTCAAATCCAGATACAGGAAGTAAATACATTGATATAACACCAGACCAATGCTACGGACAACCTTCAATATAAAGAGCTTTTCATTGCTTTATCTATAACAAGACAAGTTTTATTTGAATTATAAAGTAGTCGCAAGTCTGTCATCGCATTATTAGTTTTGTTGTGTAAATAATTATTGATAGCCAATACTTAAGAACACATTTTTCCATAATTGTAGCTTCTGATCATTAACAAAAAGAACGTAACCATTTCCTAGGTAAAAAGACGTAATTTAAAACTATGTTTGTCTGGTTTCTTCTAGCGTTAAAATAAGTTAAGGCACATAACTTCTGCCGCCAACTGAAACAGATATGCTGCAACTGGCTTCAGGAATTTACGAAGTGATGACGCGACGGTGCCGTGCACAGCTAATCTAGTTATGATATGGACATATAACATCATTGGGACATAATATAATGTGGGTTATAATTTTTTATGTATTTTTTTATTACTTTTAAAATAAAATTGTTAAACATTTGAAAAAAAAAAGCCAATATAGTCAGATGGTCCAAAAATATTTAAAAAATGTAACCTTGTTGAGATTCTTGCCGGTTTTTCTCAGTGGAAGGCTGACTTCCGAACCGGTGGTAACTTCTGTAATTCGACCTTCATAAGTGCCCTTCTAGGGCCTAAACTGAATAAATGGTTTTGACTTTGACATTGTTATTATACGAACATTTTCATCGAGTAGTAGGTATATTACAAAAAATACAAAACTCTACTTTAAACACTAGCATTTTTAAAAACAAATAATCAGAATTTCATGTGGACAAATATCATTATAATAATAATTACGAAAGTCTTCTTCTTTCTCTTGTCCTTATCGATATTGATAATTTCGTACAAAGATAGGTCATTGTATATTTTAACATTATATATTATAAGGTTTGAAAAAGATAAGATATCTCTTTATAATGTAGGAAAAGTCGCAAGTCTATAATGCTATAAAATGTAGATAAAATCAAGATCAACTAATAAGATTTTAGTCTTCTTTAACCTCCTGAAATCCTAACATCATAATTGTTTAAGCAAGTGAAACTACATAACAGATGTGTCCGCTCTCAAGTATATTATTTTGTTAAATCGCCGAAGCGTGTAAACCCAGCCAAACAAGCCGTAGGCACCATCCGGTAACAAAGCTGAGAGCGGCTGAAGTTTCAGCGCAACGTAAGTAACAGAATGAAATATTACTTAACATTTACATATGTCAGACTGAGCTGAGAATTCGTTGAGAGTACGTCGTACATACATAAATACTCAACAGTGTAAAGTGGATATTCCTGTACCGGTTCCGGGGTGTTCCAAATGCATTACAATCTGTATTATTTCCTTTTTAATAGATCTTAGGTGCAATAGTTTTATTATACCTTTAAGTGTGAGTCGGAGCACCGAGGGTTCCGTACAAATTTTGTAGTATTTGTTGTTATAGCGGCAACAGAAATACATAATCTGTGAAAATTTCAACTGTCTCGCTATCACGGTTCATGAGATGTGACAAACAGACAGACAGACGGACGGACGGACAGTAGTCTTAGTAATAGGGTTTCCGTTTTTTACCCTTTGGGTACGGAACCTTAAAAATAATATAGTTGCAAATATTTAAAGGTTATGCTCTCATTTCTAACCAATGCATAGGTACGGCGTATCGTAGTTATTTGGAGTGTGACGTTAAATAAAAACGGGTCACCCTACCTCGCAACAGGTCGAGTATCACTTCTGTACAATGGCTCCCCGACCCTAGAGAGGAAAGAAGTGTATGGAATTTTTAAGAGAGCTGTAAGTGCGACTCGTGATGTGGGGAGCTAAGTTTGGTTCCTGAAATGTTTTTTCCAGTCCAGTTTTTTTTTTAACTTCAAAATATTAGTATGTCTATAAATTGGGACCAGTAATGGAGGTACCAAAAGGAGCCAAATTCAAAACAAAAAGAAGAAGGACAGTTTTGAACTGGAAGTGTTCATACGAGAAAACGTCTTACGACACCTCTCCTCACGGTAATGTTCCTTAGGTCTGCGCCGTCGCCTACCTTTCGAAAGTTTGTTACAAAGGCAGAATTAAACTGTCCTTCTTGGCTGGCACCGACTCCAAAAAGAACTGTTTATAAATATCAATAATTTTGTTGATTGTCTTTTAAGGCTCTTACTTTGAAATTAAAATATTATTCTTTACTTTTTAGTTTATGTTTGTACATAGGTTTAGGTTATAGTTTTGAAGTCGGTTTTTGTTTTTTATTTTTAAAGTTTATTCCTTATTATATGTTGTCCTAGGCAAAACTAGTTTGTCCTGAAATCGTCTAACTCGAACTAGTCGGGCCGGTAAAATATAATATATGTATAACTAGCGGGCCCGGCAGACGTCGTCGTCCTGCCCTGAAATTGAAACAAATCTTGGAACTCGATTCCAGCGCCACCTACCGGGTCCAATTGTATTTTAAAACCATCGAAGAACCCATTGAAGTATACACACAAAATTTCATCCAAATCCAAAAAGTCATGCTCAACGACTCAGTTTGATTCACTAAGGTTTATCAAACGAGATATAACTTTTTTTGTTTTTGTTGATTTTCTCAAAAAGTGGTGAATCAATTTCGATAAAATTTAAATGGGACCACCTCTGAAGCATGATCTACCAAACAAAAAAAGAATCATCAAAATCTATTCATAATTGGCAGAGAAATCGCGTAACAAACATACAAAAAAAAAAACATACAGTCGAATTGAGAACCTCCTCCTTTTTTGAAGTCGGTTAAAAAGATAGAAGTTGTTTATATAAGTGCTGTAACACCTCACGATGTTTTTCTTCACCAAAAGCTCAAAATCATTGTAGGATTCGAACTCATGACCTTCAACACGGCATTCAACGACAACTGAACTATATCATCGCCTTTTAAGAATGAAGTCGGTTAATAAAACATGATAAGTCAGAAAGCTCTTCAAAACCAAACCTAACGTATTTACATAACTGAGCTATGTGAATTTAAAGTAAGTATTCATTCAAAATCGCGTAACAAACCTAAAAAAAAAAAAAAAAAAAACATACAGACGAATTGAGAACCTCCTCCTTTTTTTTGAAGTCGGTTAATAAAATACGTTCACGCGCATTTTCATCTGCCAAATAAAATCTCTTGTATATTGAAGTTGTAGTTGAAAAATTGTGATACACTGTGAATGTGCTCAGTGACGTGAAATATATCTGTACCGATGAGTACGGATCACGAAATTTATAAAAGTATAGAAATGGTAGGTAATATGCATTGATCTCTTTTTTTACTTTTGGATAAGCTTAAGCTTATGTTTGACTGCAATCTCACCGTGGTATGTGATTATGTGGCCGAAGGTGGTAAAGCACACAAAGATGGGAACTGGCTTTCAAGCGCAGCGGTGAACACACCAGGTAGCCAGCCAGTTGGGTACTACAAAGTACCCTACCACCGTGCTATGGTTTCCTCACGATGTTTCCTTATCGGAAAACTCAAGCTTATTGTAGGATTCGAACCCACGGCCTTCGGCGAAGTATCTGCCGTTACTACCGTTTACTACTTCGCCGATACGAGACCGTACCGATACGAGAGGTATCTCTTGATGAAATTATATTACGCACAGATTGCAAGTGAATCAAATAATATGAAAACAAAAATGTGCTACCTAAATGATTACATTCGTCTGTATGTTCACCGTGGATATCATAACTCATGTCTCTCATACATAACTATGTATGTAAATGACAACAAATTCTATTGGTGTAGTGGGTGTAGGTATGAACCGTTGGGAATAAACATAAAAAGATGACCTATCCAGTAACAATATAACTGGTCGGGATTTTTATTAAAGTTTTTCCCAACGAGTGACATTTTAACAAGTTACAAAAAAATACATAAAAATCGGTCAAGCCGTTTCGTAGGACTTCGGTTACTAACACTCATGTGTGTGACACGATTTAGAACCAATTTCCAATTCACAAAAGTGGCAAGAACCAATCGGTTAATTATTTCTTTTTGTTTTTCATTATATAAACAGTAATTATTTAGTTATTTCGACATATTATATTTTATTGGTATTTATATGTCGTTTTAGAAATAATTTTGACATAAAATTCAACACCATAAAAAATATAAGAATAAGAATATAATTAAAAGCCTAAATCTTATTACTCCTCAAGTTTCTAATTAATTTTAGCCCAAAATCGTTGGAATAGATAATGGCGTCGCGCCTTCAATTCTACAGTTCGATTTCAAAAGGCGGGTCCTTTGCCAGGCTTATTAACATAATGTAGCAATTTGCAAAATGTTCAGAGCTAAATTATGTTTTGTACCCATTTGAGTTTAGAACAAAGACTTAGCGATTGAATGTTATTAGTCACATGGTATGACAAAAACAGACTTGTGGCCGCTATACATTCTCGTAGGTATAATGTAATATATAGTACTTTAGTTTTTAATAGAAACTAGCTGTCCCCCGCGGTTTCACCCGCTTTCCCGAGAGATCTTATCCTTTCCCAGAATATGATCTACCTGTGGGCTAATTTCATTAAAATCCGTTGAGCCGTTTTTGAGTGATAAAGCTCTTTGTTTGAGTTAGGTACATTAATTTCAGTTTTTGGATCTAGGTCTCATTTTGGCACCCGTTAGGTTACACCCACAATATTGTATTTAATAGTAGTTTTATACCTATCTTTTCGTAGGGAACGTAGTAGATGTACCTACCTACGAGTGTTTTGTGATAAAATATAACTTTTCAAAAGTTTCCAAACAACATTCATCCACTTTGCATTTTGTGATGTGACCCAAAAATAAACTGCCATAAAATTTAAAATTAATTACTATCACAGCATCTTATTCTGCCAAAGAAACTTTAATTTTAATTAATCTGTATAATATATTTCAAAAGGAATTATGACGTCACAATTTGAACTTTCCGGAGCTTAAGTAATTTGGCCTTTAATTTAATATTGAGTTGTTACCAATTCACAAAAGTGGCAAAGTTTAATAACGTTTCAAACGAGATTATGCTTTAGATACCTACTGGAGCTATTTCACCTGATCGCACTTAATTCAGCCACAGACGTGAAGAAACTTCCAGAATAGGTTGTTTTTTGTTTAAGCTTAATCGATACCTTTTTGTTTCGCGTAGTTTAGTTACCTACTCATTTATTGATAAGTAGATACTTTAATTACCTTTACACTCACTTTAAGCTACTTATAGGTATGTCATATAGTAATCATGAAAGTAATCTTCAATAGATACCTAGGTATCATCAATCTGTTATATGATAGTCACGAAAATAAATGTCCAGAAGGATTTGTTTTTTTAAAAGGACGACGTTTATATGTATACATAATCTTAAATTTTAAGGCGATGATAGCTCAGTGGTAAGTGACGTCAAGCACCTGTTGGTGTGTTCCGGCAGTTGCACTTGAGAGCCATTTGCCCTTGCCTTTAAGGCATTGTAATTAGGTGTACAACACGTTGGCAGTCCCCCTGGTATTGCTAATGTCTATACCATCAGGTGACCCGCCTGCCTCGTTGTCACTAGTGACATAAAAAAGAAAAAAAATGTGTTCGAGTATTTATATTTACATTTAAGTCATTAAGTTGAGCCGTTGAGTCTTAGATCAACAATAGCTGACTAGTCAAAATATTTATTTAATTATTTTTAACATAAAATATTCTTATAATTTGCTTGTTCCCTGTATAAAGTGTTCAATATAAAGACACATTATGCAACTTTATGATATTAGTAAAATTAATTACCACGTCGTTTTCTGCGCGAGCAAATACACGGACATCAAACCCATGTTCCAACACTAAACTTTAAATTAAACGCCAAATAGCAAACTAAACTAATAATAAAGCTATCGATAATGTTACTTGCAGGGAGTAACCGCAAATAATTGCTTATTAATATTCCTTAATTGAAAATTGAGGTTCAATTTTAAATCCTTAAATTATTCTATGAGCGAATAAAAATATTATATCCTTACTTAGTTATGTCATTATAGTAGGTATATTTACATTGTTTAAAAATATTTGTGGATATCTATCTATTTTAGGTATTAAGTAAAGATAATAAATTACGTATAAAGATAATTTTTGTGCAGATTATATTGTTTAACTAATTTAATCTCACTATAGGTATTTATTTCTAACACAGAACTTGAGAAAAGGTTAGATGAATTTAAGTCCTGTTAAATAGTCCTATTGCTTATTTTCAACGTAAATATACGAGCCATCAATGGTAAACGCGAGATATTTTCCCGATAATAAATATTGGAATATACTAATTTGACATGACTAGATTTCTTCAATCTTTTTCATAGAAGTATTTAAATAAAGTGAGACTTAATTCGTTTTGTTTGTAAACAACAAAATTTGAACCATCATTTTTATGGCGATGATAGCTCAGTGGTAAGTGACGTCGAATACCGCGGCGAAGGTCGTGGGTTCGAATTACTTCGAATCCAATAATTTGAGCTTTCGGTGAACATGGTGAGGAAACCACGGCACGGTGGTAGGGTACTTTGAAGTACTCGCTACCACCTTCAAGTTAAAAATCTATCGCCAAGTACCTATTGATGTGTTCCGGCAATTACACTTGCCTTTAAGGCATTGTAATAAGATGCACAAGACATTGGCAATCCCCCTGGTTTGCTAATGTCTATAGGCGACGGTAGTCACTTACCATCAGGTAACCCACCTGCCTCGTTGTCACTAGTGGTATAAAAAAATATTATTACATTTATTTCAAAGCGCCAGTGAGTTTACGACACTGAAGCTCAAGCGTTGACAAAACGAGGAAGCGCTGATTTCAGTATGTGTATCTTGTTTCGTAGACCAGCTATTTAGTACTAGTATTTCGCCACGTGGTTTCACCCGCGTTCCCGAGGGATCTTATCTTTTCCCGGATTAAAAAGTATCATATGTTTCATTCCAGGATATGATCTAAGTGAGTGCCAAGTTTCATCAAAATCCGTTCAGCCGTTTTTGCGTGGTTGAGCAACAAACATCCAAACATACAAATTGTAACATTTATAATAAGAGTTTTTTTTTTTTTTTTTTTTTAATCTGGATAAGCTAGTGTTTGACCACAATCTCACCATGGTAAGTGATGATGTGGCCGAAGGCGGTAAGCACACAAAGCCTAGATGGGAACTGGCTCGCAAGTGCAGCTGTCGGGACACACCGATAGGTGCTTGGCGACAGGTTTTCAACTTGAGGGTGGTAGCCAGCCAGTCGGGTACTACAAAGTACCCTACCACCGTGCTATGGTTTCCTCACGATGTTTTCCTACACCGAAAGCTCAAGCTCATTGTAGGATTCGAACCCACGACCTTCGTCGCGGTATTCGACGTCACTTACCACTGAGCTATCATCGCCTTATAGTGTTAATCAGTGAACATAAAGTAAGCAGACATAAATAAGAAAGCTCAATATAACGATGTTATTGGCAACCATCACTTACCTCGCGTCGGAGGGTTTGTATGTGACGTCATACTTCTCGACCAGCTCCGCCGTGGTGGACCACGACACCCTCACCGTTGTGGGATTCAGGAATGTCACTGTAATATTCTCAGGTACACCTGGGCCCATTGATCCTGGCAACATATAATAATGCTACTCAAAAAATAGTATGTAATCTGACATTGTTCGAAAACTAGACTGTAATGACACGATCTAGTTCTTATCTGGGGGCACGGCAGTGCCCCGCCAAGACAAGCCAGCGAAGCGAAAACGCAGGGGCACTACCTACCTTTTCTCGAAGCGCTTCGTCGTATTTTTGAACCCTCATAACTTCGCTTTGAATTATACCAGATAAACAAAATTCTCAGGATATGATGCCTATAGTAAACTTATTAAACATATAAAGTTTCATTTGCGTAGCTGTTATACTTTAGATTTTATTGATATCTAAAAACCCCCGATTTCGTCACTGACTGATGATCATCATAATTCAGAAATGGTACTTCCTGAAGTTCTAGAAAGCTGAAATTTGGTATTTAGGCTAATATTAGTACACAAACAACAAAAAAATTTTAAAACTTGAAACTTTTATCCCCGAACCCCTTAAATAGGGAATGCGTCAACTATGTATGTATGGGGACACCCTTTAATTTTCAACTTTTTTTATTTTTTAAATTTTTTCCTTAGTTTGTGCTGTAAGACCTTGCCTTTTGCTAAATTTTGTGATTCTAGGTCGACGGGAACTACCCTATAGGTTTTCGACGATTTTATCCCAGGAACGGGTGGACCTAGCAAGTTGAAATTTATACCAGATACTGAAATCTAATAGTCCCTATTAGGTGTATAAAAATCAAGGTCTTGAGTCAACACGAGAAAAAGATATGGGCAAATTTTGATTTTCGCGAAAATTTGTAAGTACCAAAATTTAACCTAATATTCAACATTTTTTATTTTTCGGAATTTTCCCTTTATTTGTGCTGTAAGACCTTGCTTTTTGCCAAATTTCGTGATTCTAGGACAACGGGAACTACCATATAGGTTTTCGACCCAAAACCTATAGGGTACTTCCGGTTGACCTAGATTTATCAATTTTGGTTCAAAAGCAAGGTCTTACAGCACAAATAAAGGGAAAATTCCAAAAAGTAAAAAAAGTTTAAAATTAAAGGGGGTCCCCATACATACATAGTACCACCAATTAAGATAGACCTCTGAGTTGTATCGGAGCTCATACAATTTTGAGGTCTAGCTTAATTGGCACCTATCTCCAATAAGGTAATTGAAAACTTAATCGAAAAAATATTGAAATAATTCCTCAAGACTCCATTACCGTGATGAACGAACTATTTACAAGTTTGTTCGGAACACTCGGTGCGCGAGTCCGACTCGCATTTGACCGGATTTTTATACACCAAATAGGGACTATAGACCTCAGTATTTGGTATAAATTTCAACTTGCCAGGTCCACCCGTTCGTCCGTTCCTGAGAAAATCGGTGGTGACGCACTGACAGACGGACAAGAGTGTGATCTTAGTGTTTCTTTTTTTACCTTTTGAGGTACGGAATCCAAAAAATAATGTAATAAAAGAATAATACAACCCTTTCTAATACTAATAAACAACAAAAATACAGAGGCAGTCCAAATAAGTTTTCACTTGAAAAACTAGATGGCGTTGTCTCTAATTGAAACGAGCTATGGTTTTATTCTTAGAGATTTATATAGGCAAAAAGTTTCATTTTATTAAGTGTCGTTAGTTTGTTTGAACATAGTCGATTTTCCAACTGATTTAAAAGTTAGCATGGATTGTGAAATAGTTTCACTTGAAGTAGAGCTGGGACCTCGCCGTCATCGTATGTTTCATATGCAGGGAGATAGTTCCTGCCTCTTCTATTCCTTGACATACTTAATGTATGAAGAAATAGACGTTGAGGTCACGTCGCAAGTCAGGACTGCTATCGTGCGATATGTTGTAGACCACTGTGATGAACTACAAGCCAAAGGAAGCGAAGCGCAAGGGCACTACCTACTAGGGGATGGCAGTTTGTATGAGACTTCAGTTTTCACTTCAAAAACTAGGTATATGGCGTTGTTTCGAATTGAAACGAAAATATTGTCACAAGCAATGTACAAAAAGAAGTGAAATCCCACCAAAAACATTATCATGTAAAGAGTGCTGCCAAGACACCACATGGCTCGCACTGTCAAAAAGTAGTCAGATCTCATGTTGATCCAAGCTTCTAACTCTACACGCCCTAACTCTACAAGCTCTAACTTCACAAACTCTTATTAGTGAAAATATGTAACTTGGCCATTTCGTTACTACAAAATCAGAAACGTAATGAACAGTGAATAAATTTTTCACCTTAAGCCCATGTGAATGTAGCGAAATGGCCAAGTTATATATTTTCACAAATAAGAGTTTGTGAAGTTAGAGCTTGTAGAGTTAGGGCGTGTAGAGTTAGAAGCTTGGATCAACATGAGATCTGACTACTTTTTGACAGTGCGAGCCATGTGGTGTCTTGGCAGCACTCTTTACATGATAATGTTTTTGGTGGGATAAACATTGATGAAAAAGTATAGAAAATATTCTGTAAAATGATATTACAGTCGTCATCAAAATTTATGGGGAGTATAATGGCGATAAAATAAATAATTAAACTAACTGATTAAACAACTGACCTCAATAGAATCATCTCTAGATATCATTTATTTTGAATTTTAAGGCTTTGTACTATGTACCTATATCCAACCGTCCGAAGATCTCAGTTTTTTTTTCCCAAGCCAAGTAATATTGTAGTACTTTTTTTTTTATACCACAAGTGACAACGAAGCTGACGGGTCACCTGGTGGTAAATGACTACCGTCGCCTGTAGACATTAGCAATACCAAGGGGATTGCCAATGTGTTGTACACCTTATTACAATGCCTTAAAGGCAACTGGCTCTCAAGTGCAACTGCCGGAACACACCAACAGGTGCTTAGCGACAGATTTTCAACTTGAGGGTGGTAGCCAGCCAGTCGAGTACTATAAAGTACCCTACCACCGTGCCATGGTTTTCTCACGATGTTTTCCTTCACGGAAAGCTCAAGCCCATTGTAGGATTCGAACTGAGCTATCATCGCCTTAAACTACTAAATAATAAATATATCATGTATATCCTAGACCCAAAGGCGGATAAGTACTATCAACATTTTAATTAACCACTAAATGACACACAAATAGAGCGCAAGCAAAAATATTTTGCAATCTATAAGTACTCTTGGAATATCATTGAATAAAAATACGAAAATCATTAAAAATATATCACAAACTTACAACGAAATTCTGTGACATATTACAATAACCACTGGTCTTCTATAGAAACCTAATAACTTTAGAGGTAATTAAAAGCTCCATTCAACGTAACAGGAAGCTTAATGAAAGTTGCAAAGCGAGAAGCAAAGCTGCTGAAGTTAATGCCGTTGCCAGTTAAGTTAATGTTTTCAAATATGGAAACTACTTGAGAATTTAATCAGAGAAACCAGAACGACTATTGCACTGAACACTACTGAATTAATTACCAGACTTGATTTAGATGTTGTGGTTACCGTGGTATATCTATGAAACTATAAATCACACATTTACCTTCATTTATCATAGATTTATTAATAATTTGAATCGTGAATACTGGATTTCATAGTGTGGATTTTAGTAGCTTTTTTTTAAGCATATGGCTAACGGCCCCTGCACAGTAATCTAGTTTTAATTTATGACAGGTTGGTTGGCGTGGTTGATAAGTTACACTACCTTTCCAAAAGATCAAAGATTTCGTAATAATAACCATTCATTTAAGAAGGCAATAGAATTAATTGTTTGCTCTTATTTAATCTTCAATTGAGACAAACGTTGTTTTGATATACACTATGTAAATAAAAACACACTGTAGACAATAATTGGACGTACCTACAAAAGTTTAAAATAAAATTAATTAATTTATGAGTTAAAAGCAAAACATGTCTTTTATTTTCATAAATAAATTAAGATATAATTTTAAATTATGAGGTACTAAGTGCTATAATAAATCTTAATAAATTGTATACAATGAAAGATGAAGAAGAAACAATTTCTAAGAAAGTTTTAAGCTAAAATGACTAAATGATATAGTTAATACACGACAGGAAATATTTTACAAATGGTTTTGAGTAAATTAAGAGATCGATACGGAATAGCAAGGACTTAGGTAGACTCAGTTTTTTGGACTAATTAATACCCAATTAATAGCTGGACTTTGAAGGTACCAGGTAATTAGCAGTACCCCGAGAAAGTTTATTTCTGCTAAGTACGTTTGCTATTCAATAACAGATGAGCCCAGTAATATTTAATTCTAAAATTCATGTGTGCTATGAAATTTTCGCTTCTATTACAACCAAATATAGCTTATTATGTGCAAACCTTTTAATATTGCCACCTACGGTTTACCTGAGTGGTATGAACATACGGATTTTACTAGACCGGTTTTAGAACCAGCAAATTCTAACCACGAAGGTTAAAACAACTGCGAATTCGACATTTCAGTTAGGCAAACATTTTGATAATTCCAGCGTTAGATTGATCGAGTTTACAAACCAGGCTGCCGCTTTACATATATTTTCTACATCAATAAGTTTATACTTGTGCAAAATACATATGAAAATAGTATGAAATTAATACCAATTATAACTTCATCAGTATTTATTATAACACGTCTTTCAATTATGACATTTACAAAATAATTAATCAAACTATTATTCGACCGCAATAATAGTTCAGCGTGAGAGAGCTCAGCGGTCAAAGGGTTAGAAGGGTGATCGGATTTGTAAAGGGGTATTCATACCGGCGTTGGCGAGACGCAGCAGCAGCGAGAGTGCGAGTGCGACGGCGGCGGGTTGCGCGGGCGCCGCGCACCGCATGTCGCGCCCACCCAACCGTTCATTCCATGTCGCTTCTGAAAACAAAGTAAACCAGAATTAGCTGTGATGTAGGCGAAAATAAAGTAAATTAACCTCGCTTCATAGTTTTAAAAATGAGCACCATAGTCAAAATGTAAATCAAAATCAAAACTCATCTATTCATTTTAGGCCTTGGTAAAGCACTTATGAACGTTAACTATTGACTCTTCCACGCCATTTTTTTCTGCAGTGGGTCTTTCTCTAATTTAATTACATTTTCAAAAAGAAATTTAGATACATTTAATAATATTTAACACTTCGTCGGCATCCTGCAAGCGCAGAGAGCTTACCGTGCCCTATTTAATAAATACAAAATTATGTATGCTTATCCTAGCTAAACTGTAGCACTCAGGATTCAAAACAAACTAATTTACATTTGTACTAAATGGGTTGCGTTGACAGAACCAGGCTTTACCTAATTAGATTTCCAACATCAGTCGCGTTGTTTCTGCTCTATTGTATGAAGTAGGCTTAGTACTAACTGGCGGGCGCCGAGTGGCAAATTGGCAATAAAATCACATTGGCTGTAGCCATAACTACACGTAAGGGTCAAGGGTGGATATTTTTATTTTTAGTGCTTGGAATAACGCTTTTGTACCATTAGATGACCCTTAAACATAGGGTAGTAAATAAGTGTTAGTGTAAATGGAGTTTATATTGCTAAAGAACTACGTTTATGGACTCACCTCAAATAGTAAACACTCACTTCCTTGTAGTATGAAGTAACGACAGCATAAAAACTAATCAATATCTTTCAATCTTTGATATAATGTTTGATGAACAATCAATCAATCTTTGATGAATGTGATAACAGTTTATCTTTACACTAAAATCCAAGGACAATTCCCCATTTAATATACCTATTATTATTATAGAGACTCCTGCGTGACCCAGTGATATAATGATTAGCAGTAGGTATCTATTAGTAAAGTTGGTGTCATAATGGACGCTGTAAGCAAGCTTATCAAAACGCTATCTGTTCAATATTTAAATGTGTTCTCACTGATTATTTCACTTAATAAATCTATCGAAGATGTATTTATACTGTTACTACAATCAAATTATATTGAATTGTTTTCAGCTTGTGACTTCCAATGACGCTTCTATTAGTAGAACGTGGATTTTCTGCTTAGCGCTTGGTATCCCATTTAATTATTTCGTCAATTTTATATAATTTATTTTTATTCTAAAGTAGTTTGTTACAGTTCACGATAACTTTTTATTTTACTATTTATACAGGCTGGTGATTGTGAAACTGTTGGCCACTTGCATGGTTAGAAATACAACAACTTTCACCACGGGAATTGTGAAATTCCGAGAAAAAGGCAGCTACTGCATAAATTAGGGTAGAGTAGGTATTGAACTGTAAACAGCTTTCAAACTCAACGCAGCCGTACCCAATACTCAATAATTATAAGTAACACGGTGCGTCACTACACTGTAGCTGGAAAGCAATGTAATGTCTTAACTTTGATTAGCAAAGTTGCCGTGATAAGACATGCCTTCAGCTCAGTTGTGGGTGTCAAGTGATTAATTAGAGAGTTTGATGTGGTTTCACAACATAATCTATTAGTCACCGAGCCCAACTTGGTGTCGAAATTGTACGGGGTGCATGAAGGGAAATGCTTTGTGATATAAACCATAGAAGTTTGAATGACGTCACATCCACGTCATTACCTCTGGATACGTCAACTAGCCATCATTCACATACCTATACCCGGTTCGCTGAACCATACTTGAGCTGATATGATTGTATTAACTTTATATTAAAATAAGTTTCTGACCCGCAGATTTACCCGCATTTTTGAGGGATCAAAAGTATCCTATGTTTTCGGAACGAAGTTCCTTAAGGGGCGTTGTGGAGGGGTCCTAACCGGCAAAAAACGTCCTGAGCGTTAAGTAAGATTTGTGTGACGTATTTTGTGTACCCACGACGGGTTCGATTCTGTACTTTTAGTAGTACTTTTTTTGTTTTTTTTTTAATGATGCTCATGACAAGCTATTTACAAATTATTAAGAACACTAAACAATGCTGTAGAATTTTTAGTTAGGTAAGTAGGTACGTTGCGTTTCATAAGTAACCGTAACTCGTGAGAGGGTTAAAGACAAATATCCCTAATTAAAAACAAAACTTAATTATACCACTATTGAGATATACAAGTGATAGGTAATTATTTAACTTTGTTAGTACATAAACTGAACTCAATATTCCTCACACACAACTACTTATGGACTTAAACGTTACTCTTTGACCTTCATTCATAATATAGATATTTGGAAAGGAATCAATTAAGTATCATGACCTCCATAGACACATTCTGGTATCGAATAATGTCCAAGATTCAATACAATAGGACTATTTGATAGGACTAGATTTCTACATTTCTCTTATGTTTTTAGGTAAGTTCTTATAATAACTAAACAATAATTTCAGTTACATAATGAATACCAACGTCATTGTTTTTCATTACCATACCAAATGTAGCATTCAAACATTCATTCACATGATTACATTCTATAAATAAGGTAATACGATTGTATCAGAAATAAATATCGAAACTCGATATAATCTCAGATATCCCCATGGATTTCAATACATTTGTTATTTTCCTGTGATAATATTCTTATTCACATATTTTTACACTTCATTCCAATATACACAATAGGCGTTTAGTATCATTTTCAAATATTTTTTTTATTAAAAAGCAATAGGTAGGTGCAACAGGTACTTATGCTTTTTTCTTTGGAGGCAATAGACGTTTGCCATGTCGCTTATTGCGAACGGATTGTTACTCGTATGTTATAGAAATCCTTTATTTAGCATATAATATTTTAAGTAATATTTTTTATTACGTCTGTTTTTATAACACAACATTTATTACAATTCCTGTTAAGTACAACTGTCGGAACACCAACAGGTACTTGGCAACAGATTTTCTACTTGAGGTTGGTAGCAATAAAATTGGCTACATACAATCACTTACTGTGGTGAAAAGTCTATCCAATGAGAAAAAGAGAAACCAAATTTACATTTAAACGTTGTAAGCCATGTAAATTATAAATTTATTATTAGGTATACCTATTGCGTGAAGGACAGGGGTTTTATTATTCATGCGTTTCAATGGGACACTTTACGTCTGAATATGACAATGTCAGGGCACCTGTGGTTGACACGTTGTAGTCATTATTATGTTTTCGTCATTGCTAGAAATAATCAAAATAACAAAGTTATTTTATTTTTTCAAATTAGTGAACGGGTTTTGTTGTGAATGGACACTTTAGACAGTTTTTATACTATACAGGGTGGAAACTTTCAGCGGGGCAGTAAGGGGAAGTAACTTATCCGTTGCAGCTACACGAAAATGTATTAG
This sequence comes from Ochropacha duplaris, assembly GCA_951361185.1. NCBI lineage: Eukaryota > Metazoa > Arthropoda > Insecta > Lepidoptera > Drepanidae > Ochropacha > Ochropacha duplaris. The sequence continues at coordinate 4,179,986 of OX592703.1, forward strand.
GAGACAATCTATATTTTTTTATGGAATTTCGATCCCCATTCACAGGTTTTCAAAAAAATTTACAGTTAGCAAGAAAATAGCCATTTTACACAAAAAGTTTTTTTGGTGCCAATCGATCCTGTTTCTAATACTAATCAAAAACTTCAATGAGATCAACCATCGTTGGAGTACTCAAAAAGTCACAAACTGCAAAAAACTTTTCCCTTACATAGTTACAGTTATAGTTTTTTTATTTTATTGGTTGAGTTGTTTTGTTCTTAAAAAAGTTTCCATACAAAAAATATCGTGTTCAATAGTACAAATAAATTAATGTACCTATTGCTTGCTCATTTCATGCAACTTCGTATTTAAATAGATAATTTCAACTTGTACGTTTTTAATAAATAAAATTTTCACTCAAATATAACTTTTAATAAAGAAAACTTTGAATTCCCCATTTTGTACGTAGCTAAAACGCTATCCGTGAAAAGAAAAAAAAAACCGCATTATTTTAGTCTAAGGCCGATCGCCATTGTTAGATGCGCACGCATAGGAAAACTGATGATTGCAATTGCAAAAAAAGACTCGTTTTCACTGTTGAAATTATAGTTATTTAATCAATAAAATGTATACAAGTACCAGTTATGAAGAAAATTTTTTAAAAGGTTTTAAAAGGTTGTGAAAAGGTTTATGTTGTACACCGCCCGATATAAGATGTGAAGCCCTTAACGTTATGGAAAGTTTACAACCTGAAAATTCCAAGGACAAATACCTATTATCTACTAAATAAAATGTTTTTTTTTTGTATTTATTTCTTCACAAGTAAGTGTGTTGAAAAACGTCGTATGATATACGTGTGTATTGATGATTACCGTCCTCGGCTCTCTTATGACCCTCACCTAACGGCTCGGGCTCAATGGCGCCTCAGCGGTAATCATACCATAATATACCTACTATTTTTATAAAAATCGTTTTTAGCTATTTTGAAAGCCTTTTTAGAATAAGGGAAGTGAATAGTTGGAAAGGAAAAATGTAATAAAGTAAATGAATACGAAATTATTAATTTTAATTTTGGATTTTTTTTTCCACGGATAGGCTTATGATCATAATCATGTGAGTGATGGTGTATAGATGACGGTAAAAACAAAGCCTAGATGGAGAATTAAAATGACGAACATTTCTGAATAGGTGTGGCATTGTGAATCTAATATAGATAACAAGTGTGACACGTGTAGGTTTGCCTTTGTGGCGACTGTCTTTTGTTTTTATTGTACTCACACAAAAGGCACGGAGATTGACTGTGCCAGAAAAAAGTTGCGACGATACCACTGTATTTTAATCAAGAGGCTGACTTGGATTTGTTTTTTTAGGGAATGTAATTAAGATCAGATTGAGATGGTTGTCTTGTATTATAATATAAGGATCCCTGTTAAAATGGAGTCTCAAAATATAAATGCGTAAGTAATAATGTCTCATCATTAAATCGTAAATTTTAATTTCTTGGGTATTTTTTAACGAAAATTTTGGATGTGAATTATTCATAGTCACGACGAAGGTTGCCGTAACCTAAATCATATTTATAGCCATTTACAAGCCGAAATCATATTCGTAGCCGTAGCACATTTTTGTAGTTATAAATTACTAGTTTATTGCCCCGCGGTTTCACGCGCGTTCCCGTAGGATCTTATCTTTTTTCGGGATAAAAAGTATCCTATTACCTTTTCCAGGGATTCATCTATCTCTATACCAAATTTTATCTTAATCGGTTCAGTGGTTTAAGCGTGAAGAGGTAACAGACAGACAGGCATATAGACATATTTTCGCATTTATAATATTAAGTTGTTGGCTAAACCTAAATCATATTCATAGCCGTAGCACATTTTTGTAGTTATAAATTACTAGTTTTTCGCCCCGTGGTTTCATCCGCTTTTCCGAGGGATCTTATTTTTTCACGGGACAAAAAGTATCCTATGTCTTTCTCCAAGGTTCCATCTATCTCTATAATACCAAATTCAGTTCAGCGGTTTAAGCGTGAAGAGGTAACAGGCAGACAGACACACTTTCGCATTTATGATATTAGTATGGATTAATGTGTACACGAGTTCTTAGACAGCATCATCATCATCATGTCAGCCGGAAGACGTTCACTGCTGGATATAGCCCCTCTCCCCCCCCCCCCCCCCACCCGAGGATCTCCACAAGTCTTGCGCTACTCGCATCTAGACATAGTATATTATGTGTTAATAAAACTGGATAAGAAAAAAATAAATAATAAAAATTCACATACACATTTTAGATCGAAGAATATCTTACCAATATAGCTACAGGTTGAATTTTTCAAGAGGGCATGGATGCTAAATCCTAAACTAAAGGGAATAGCGAAAATGCTGAAAGGAGTCTCGCGCCCAATTTTGATTAAAACTAAAACTGCATTGTTAGATTTTCAATAAATATATTTTCAAGCCAAAAAATAATACACAGTCTGTATCCAATAATGTTGCTAATAACGATCAAATTGTCCGAAGTAATGATATACGGCAAACTAAAATAAAGTGCTCTTTTTTAATAAACCGATTAACATTTTTGTATTTTAACACAAATTATTACACGTAACCTTTTTGCTGCCTTGGTTTCAAGCGTATGTTAGATAATAAAGTTAGTAGTAAAGGGAAGTTGAGGTAGCTCGGGTAACCTGGGTTACACTGGCGGTCAGCGGTCAGAGGTTACAAACTTGGAAAATACTTTGCCAACAAATGTTGGCAGCACCGCTCTTTTATGAAACTTAGCTTTTATCTGTAATTTTGTTGCTAGTTGACTAGTAGTAAATACTTAATTGATAATTATAGAACGTAATGATGAATATGACAAAAACGAATTATAGGCATTTAGGATATTTCCTATGGTCAATTTTTGAGTATAGTAAAATTTGTATTAGTTTCTTTGACAAAGTTTTAATTAATAATGATTCTGACCTTAAGTTGAATGTCGTGATAAGTAGGTACTTATATAGAATTTAATACAAAACGTCAGTTTGTTAGTACTTAAATATCAAACCCAGAATTATGGAAAGGCCAAAAATATCGCGACCTTGCCTAGAAAATTCATTTTTAGTCTGTTCTTGAACTAGGAAAATAAGCTTTAAGAAATACAGACTTAAACTTAAATACTTATACAGAATATTATTTGTTTGCAGTCTGAACTGAATGCCTCAGAATTTAGTTGTATGCCTACTTTACTCAATAGTTTTCGGTCATAGTTTCACAAATCTTTTTTTCTCGTACCGTCACATCTAATTATGTACCTTTATGCTCAATAAAATTGAAATAGCAACTTTATTTAAGTAAGAAGAAAATAATGTCTGGACATTTAGAACATTTTTCCTTGTCTTCCTATTTAAAGACTGTAACCATCATCTCATTTTTTTTCTCTGCGTTAAAATATTTTTTATTCGTTTAGTCCGTAATGGACGGTAATCTTGTTGTAAATAAATATTCTTTTATAATCTCGTATATATTCAGTACTTTAAAAACGCAAGCACTTTGATATAATAATATAATGGATGATATGTCCCATTAAAATAAGTTAAAACTTGTTACCGAAACATTTTGATGACATTATAATGTCACGAAGACAGATTTTGTGTTCTGTTATAAACCATACAAAACATAATCATAAAATGTTCTTCCTTCTGAGTACCTAGTAGTACCTACTCATATTAAAACATAGTATGTGCCCAATACATTTTACAATCAATGTAATCCTTCCAACATGTTAAGTAGGCACTTAAAAGATAATTCTGCGAGTCTAGTTAATCCCTAATGGATTTGATCCCTAAGTCCTTTGGTCCCGGTAAAATATGGTCGTAACTTTTGATGAAATTACTATTATGTAAAAGTTCAGAAAATAACTCAATTTTAGTTTATATTTTAGACAAAAAGTACATGACAGTTACAAAACAATCTTAATAAAAGAAAACAATAATCATATCCTCGGACATTTTTCACACACGGCTCCCAAATCTGATCCCAAACTAAGCAGAGCTTGTAATATGGAAACCACATTATAATCATTCTATAATTTAAACGTAATTCTTTTGGGTAAAATATGATATCCTGTAAAAATACTTTAATGTTTCATAAAATATTAATATCTTCTTATTTTTTTTTTTTTTTTTTTTTTTTTTATGTCACAAGTGACAACGAGGCAGGCGGGTCACCTGATGGTAAGTGACAACCGTCGCCTATAGACATTGGCAATACCAGGGGATTGCTAATGTGTTGTACACCTTATTAAGGCGAACTGGCTCTCAAGTGCAATTGCCGGAACACACCAACAGGTGCTTGGCGACAGATTTTCAACTTGAGGGTGGTAGCCAGCCAGTCGAGTACTACAAAGTACCCTACCACCGTGCAGTGGTTTCCTCACGATGTTTTCCTTCACCGAAAGCTCAAGCTCATTGTAAGGATTCGAACCCACGACCTTCGCCGCGGTATCCGACGTCACTTACCACTGAGCTATCATCGCCTTGAAGCGTTCGTTGCTTTAAGTTTGCAAGAAAAGTTTGTAAATTTCTTCACATCTTTCGACTTTGGAATAAATCAGAATAGAATTTATATGTACTTAGAAATATTTTAAATATGTCTTTTCAAGTAATTTTAATAACTTGAATCGCGATAACTGGATTTTTAGGGTAGTTTTGGGACGACCGTCCCGTCTGGTCCAAGGGGTTAATTTCAACTATAAATTTAAACCGATTACGATGTCGACTAGGTTACGCAATCGTCTTACGAATATTTAAACAAAATCTATTTAAATAAAAATGCAGGATCTTTGAAATATATGTACGCTTATAACTTTCGAATGACTGCACCAAATTTTGATGATTCTTTGCTTTATATATTCGTTATTATTAGGACAAGGTTTGTATAAAATAAAAATTTCAACGTGGATCGCACGGGAACGCGGGTGAAACCGCGAGGGACAACTAGTATTTGAACAAAATTTCGAAATTTTGGCTATGTACAAAACTTATTTAACTAAAGATTTTTATCAAAACCTGTTTAGATTACATTTTAGTTACTGTCGTTAAGTACTGAAATTTAATCGGGTAAAGTGCATAATGGTAGGGGAGGCATTGATGCTAAATTTGTAGTTACTCGAGCGTCTTTGGGACCTACTGGAATTTGAAGATTAGGTGGAATAAAGAAAAAAAGGTTATGTGATATTTTCCCCTTCAGCGGTGGGGGGAGCGTCTACAGGGTTTCAAAAATGTAAAAAAAAACAGTCACCAAGAAATACTCGAGCGCGTCAGATATTAATAGGGTAGTCGCGCCACGTCTGTCTGATAACGGAAAAATAATAATCTGCCGTTTTGCGTGGTGGGGGTGGCCGTACGAAGGGGTCGAAAATATTTAAAAAAAAAATTTACTCGAGCGCGTCAGACATTGATAAGGGATGTTAAGTGAACCCTCCAGTAGCTCCTATTTTAAAGACTGACGATTTGGACGCGACCATCAGTCAGGGCCGATTTTTGAAAAAGCAAAAAAAAATCGTGACCTTGATTTACTCGAGCGCGTCAGATTTTTATACAGGCGGTTCTTCTTGATGGCCTTGTTGTACTGACCCATAATCTGACAATTATGTTGAGGGATTTCCTTAATCTGACGGTTTGAAAAAAAAAATATGTAAAAAATATCGAAATCTCGAAAATGGTTCAAGATATCGAAAAAATGCTTGTGCAAAAGTTGTAGAGAATTTAACCTTCTACAATATTTATTATGAATACATATACCAAAAAACCCATAGGAAACGAGATATTTACAATAAATGATTTTTTGACCTTTGACCTTGAAAAATCAGTAGTCGCGGGCACCCTAAGATAAGTAGCTTTTGAGACAAGTTTTAGGGTGTCAAAATAAAGGTTTATACAAGTTAATAGCTGACTATTTCTCATTCTGAGGTGAAACTCATAATATTCCTGGACTATACACTTAATAATGATTTTAGCCACTTCGGCTTGTGCAAATCGGCAGATTAAGATATTTCCGTGATTCGTGACTAATTTCCTTCAAAATAAAAAAAAAACCAATCGCGCTCGAGAAAATCCAGGTGACGTTTTTTTTTTGCAACTTTGCGAGTCTCCAATTTTCTTTCGTCACGCCCAATTTGTCAGATTATTGAAATGTACACTATTTTGCATGTAACTAACTTACCTTACCTTAATCTGACGCGCTCGAGTATTTCAAACCATCGTTTTTTTTTTACTAATCTGACGGGCTACCCTAGGCGTTCGACACTACATAGAAGGCTCAGATTTGGTGAGAGTACTTCACAAGGTGCAAGGTTGCCCCCCTTATGTTAATCTGACGCGCTCGAGTAAATCCCGAAATCCCCTATTCGCCTCCCCTACCATAATGTATTTACTTTTTCTACGGTTACAGCAGAACTGCTGAAGTCACAGTTATTTATTCTGTTTCGTTCGTTTAGCTGGCAGCAGGTCTAAATGGATTCTAAATGGAACTTTGCATATTTTATTCGTTTTAATCATTTTTAACTTATAATCTATAATATAATAACTCATGTCATGTTTACCAATCCACTTTACAGTATTAGTTCAGGGGGAGAGAGCCTGGTAACCTGTAACACAGGTCCTCCTAGTGCAGATTCCAGTCTCTCACAAAGGAATACAACCTGAAAACTGTATATCTAATTTAACTAGTTATTAAACACTACCTTTGTGAAAGAACAATAAATATATTATTATTATTATTAACTATATTTAAAAAAAATCGTTTTAAGCATTTCTAACTATATAGGAATTACCAGTTATCCTATTCATTGATTATGAGTACATAATTTTAAAAGGCGCATGCGTATAATTTTGTTTATAATAAAATTAAATTAAAAAATAACTAAGATATTAGTGGTAACAATAGCATTAAAAATAACAATAAGATGACGTTAAATAAGTGTTCCTTAAGTGTCCCAAAATTGAATAAAACATTTTGATTTGATTAGATTTTTTGATTACCGTGAATATCAGAATGCTATTATTTTGTAGGTAGTTTTGGGACGGTGTCCCATTTGCGAGCCAAGGGAACAATTTTATTATAGCTTGTATTTGATGGAAGGTAAATAATACTAAATAACCTTACGTTAACAAATCACAAAGTAAATGAAATCATAATATCCAACATAAGTATCTACACTGTGTTAATACGTCGCCGTTGAGAAATTGAATTATTCTTCCACAAGCGAAGCCTGCAGCCACAGTTTTATTAAGCCATAACATAACCATAAATAATTAAATAACAGATTTCCACGATTTCATACACGATAGAATTTACTTATAATAAACCATGACTTATATATGTATTTGTATGCAGCTATTGTGGTATATAAGAATACGGCCCGCCTGATGGTAAGCGGTTACCGTAGCCTAGTTATACTTATTTAAATACCATTAATTTTTGACAAGTGTTTTCGCTACCAACCATTTAAATAACTTTCGTTATTTAAAGCAAAGAAATATGGCATTATAAACTCTATAAACTATTGGCTAACATTTAATATAAAACTAAAAAATATTACTAACATAAATAATATTTCAGGGTTTAAAAATATCTCGACCGAGTAAGCAGACTGCAATATTTAAGCTGTGTCCCATCATACTACTAAACCACATATACATAGGTATCCTGTAGATTGTGCTGAAAATGGTGCGAAGTTTTATTATTTCCTTTTTTATGTGTTATGTCTGTCTCTCATTTTAATTATACGAATTGCATTTTTAATCTGTGTTCTGAGGTAAGTTGAAGTTTTGTTAATTGCATTGTATTTTTATGATAAGTCTTAATATAGGTACATAATAATTCTTCCTACGTGTATTTGTCACCTAACTCCTCCTAAACGGCTGAACCGATTTGGATTAAATTTTATCTGCATACTTCAATTGGTTTCTCGGTGGTTTGAAAACACAATTGGACCTGGTAGGTGGCGCTGGAATCGAATTCTAAGATTTGTTTTAATTTCAGGGCAGGACGACGTCTGCCGGGCCCGCTAGTATAAAATAAATGTGTTTTTTTTTATAATAGTACTTTTTTCAAAGTATTAAACCATTAAAATTTATTTTTCCGTTCCATGATATTATTGTTTCCTTTAATAATAGTTACATCTCAAACGGGTTTATAGTTGATTTACTATTATTCCTTAACTATGGCTATTCTCATTATGGAAATCGATTGATTCACTTGTTTGTAAAAACATAAGGTTTCCTAATACCTTAAGCATGTTATCACTTACACAGTAATCCCTTGTACCTATGTCTCTATCAGCAGTGTACCTACACTTGAAACGATTGCCTTTGATTTTACCACCATTTTATGTAACAATAGGTTTACAAGTTACAATCCGATGTAAATTAGCTTGTAACGGACTGCAATGTACAGATGGGATATCGTCCCAAAAGAACAAAAAAAAATAAGATTGTGTTTGACCGCAATCTCACCATGCTAAAGTATGTAGGTGGTATGGTAACCACCGTCCTATGGTTTACTCACGATGTTTTCGTTCACCGAAAACTCAAGTTTATTGTAGGATCACACCCACAACTTCGCCGCGGTATCTGACGTCACTGAACTATCATGATAATTATGTATCTATCAATCAGAAACTAAAACAAAGGACCGGTCTGTCAACGAATTATAGGAAGGTCTTTTTTATTCCAATCTAAATCTCTCATAAGGAGATCATAATACTCGTATAAAATGTCCGAAAATATTATTAGAAAAAATATGGTGGTTCCAAAAATGGTTGGTTTCGATCAAATCAAAGAGCATCTTCAAGTGAACAAAACTAGTCATAAATGTTACACTCAATACTAGCACAGTGTAACAAGGTTCTTCTACTGTGATTCTATAAAATTGGGAGACGTTTTGAGGACCATTACACAATAGTAAAATGCTATTACATTATCCGGTATAGAGTATCCATGGCCCTTAGGGCATTGCGCTAAACCTCTTCTAACATTTAATACAGGATGGATTGTGAAAGGCTAATGTTCGGAAAAGGTTTACGTGGACTAGGGTAAATTGATGATGGATAATTATAATTCCATTAAGCTTTGAGTGACAATGAAGGATCTTTCAGATATTTAAAAAAAATTGTAAAATTATTGACTTGGTACCCATTTGTTGATCTTGTTTTTTTTTTTACTAATTTTGTTACAAATATAAATTCAACAATTTTTGACGCCCTTTACGTCACAGGTTGTGGGTTCGATTCCCAGAACAGACATCTATGTGCATGAACGAACATGTCTGTTTACTCTTAGTCTGGGTATAATTTCTATATTATTTACTAGCTCTATCCTCCGTGATCGAGCGGTTTGAAATATACTTTACGACCTATTCTCAGATCTACCGAATATATACAAAAGAAAAACAAAAATCGGTCGAGCCGTTTCGGAAGGGTATGGTAACTAAAACTGTGACACGAGAATTTTATTAGAAGATACATCAAATGATCGGATGTGAAGAAAGTCCAAATATATTTCTATATAACTATTTGAACTACATTTAAATAGTATACCTACCTATCAGTTATTGGTTTCCATAGTATATAAGCTATAAATGTCCCAAGATATAATTATAATAGAGTAATGCTAAAAGGGTATCCTCAAAATATTAAACGTTATTTTAAATGAAAAAGTTCCATAAAACAATTAAAATTTTACAATCGAAATATATGAAAAAGGAATGGAGTAAAATGCTATTAGGAACGAGTTTTAATCTAACTTTTGCCGGATTTTCGGAGATTATTCATCTTCTTTTATTAAAGACTAGCTTCTTCCGCGTTTTCATTTTATATTTCTGGGATAAAAATGAAGCCTAACTATACTGTTTTTGTCGTTTTGGAGATAAACACACAGTAAGGAAAGATATTTTTACAAAAAACCATAGTTGAAAGATCTAGTTAATTATCAAGATTTAAATTATCACCGCACTCGACTTCTCTACAATGTTTTACGATAGTCAATGCTGTAAAATCAACCTTAAACAACACCCTTTTGGTAACTTTTCTGATTAGGAAATTTGTGGTATCACAAATCTTTTCGCTTGAAGTCTCAGTCGCTTACAGGTCAAGTATAGTAGGTAATAAACAAGGTACGAGAGCCGAGGGTCAAACCCCTATAAATTGACTCGTCAAGTAACTTCATTTGTAATTCCAACGTTAGAGGCCTGTGACATAATTAATTATTCAAATAAATAAATTGCCTTGCACTACCAAACCAATGAATAGCTAATGTTCTTTCCCAGAATTTAAGGCAATACCAAAATTTACCAGTCCATTATTTTTACCTAAAAACCAAGTAGACAAAGAGACAGATAAATTAGTGGAAGTCGATATCCTATCATTAATAAAGATTACACAAAATTCTGTCTTATATGTATTTTTACGTAGCATCACCTTGTAAGATTTTAAATGTAATAATCCGTTCAGGTGAATGTTTTACCCTCGAGTCTTTAGAGGAATAATAATTTCCTGAGCTTTTCTAAGCACGTGCGCTGAAATGGTTTTTACATTTTCTTTTAAGCTAGGTATTAAAATGAATAAGCTAATCTTTTCAAAATGTATTATGGTTATTAGTTAATCATTTTCAGAAGTCATTCATTGTAATTTATGTATCGCAATCATCATAGTCACTGTAATAAATTAGTTGCCCATAAATATTAGCAATACCAGAAGAACTGCCAGTGTTATAGGTACACCTTTTAATAATAAAAAAATGTAATCGTGATAAAAATCCAAAATTGTTTAAAAAAAAAGACTTAATTTGAATATACATAAAATACGAGAAAACTTTTCCCCGACCTTATAAATAATAAAATATTAATTGTTTGATTTGCAAAGAAAAATATTTGATAAACTCGATGAGTTGCTATATAATCTATATAATTATGATCACAAAATAGTTTCTTTAATGCTCTTATTTTTATATAAAGGTATCTACTTCACATTGAGCTGCTTTCAACAATGTAAATGTTTGTAACTCCAAATAAATTGTTTTTATAAACCTATCACGCTGCAGGTCGTGGGTTCGATTCCCATCCAGGACAGACATTTGTGTGCATGAACATGTCTGTTTATCCTGAGTCTGGGTGTAATTATCTATTTAAGTATGTATTTAGCAAAAAAAAAGTTGTATTAATAGTATATCAGTCATCTGGTTTCCATATTACAAGCTCTGCTTAGTTTGGGAGATAGCCGTGTGTGAAAAATGCCCCGGGATATTTATTTATATTATAATTCCATATGAAATAATGCCTTACCAAATGTGTTCATATAGTTAAAATAACCGATCAGTTCCCTTTTGGGCTTCGTATGCTTTTCAATAACTATTATCACTTACAGTAGTGAGGTATGGTCTTACACAAGGTTCACAAGTATACCTTGAAGTGCTTTCAGTGTTGCATTCAACAATAAATGGCCTATATTTTCCTAACTAATTAATTTAAAAAAATCCTGGCATCGCACTACTTTAGTTTGTGGTACTCGATTGAGACGGATAGAAAACCCTCTCCGCGTCGGACGCACATCACTTTGCCTCGCCTTTTCTGTTCGCAATATTAGATTATTACCGTAGCTAAAATTCTCATTCTAATCTTTCTTCCTTATTTCTTATCTTCGCTAATCTTCTGTGCTTATATAACTTTCTAATTGTGATTTAACAATCTGTAAAACTCAGTCAACTTTGTTATTTTTATAGTCAAATATAGTGCCTTTATATGGACGTAACTCAATAACATAAAAGCGTCTGATATTACTAAGAAATTCCCAGTTGTATATCATATATTACGCAAAGTAAAGTATATAATGTTTATCGCAATGATCCGTAGCTATAATTCCTGTTATGTACCTCTCCCAACAATAGGTCCTTCGAGTCCAATCAAAAGAACGCTTGACCTAAAAACTGAAAACTGCCGTTTTTGACCGGACCATAATGACAATCGGTCTTTTCAATACCCGGACAGGGCTAAGCGGACCCAAAGGGAAAATTGAGTTGTTAGTCCCTCGGCCAAAGGGCGACAATTGGAATATATTTAGGTACATGGAACCCTTATTTGTAATAATCTAAAATTATGCGATGTGAAAGGCCTTTTCGGTTGGTAATAGATTTTAATGACGTCATGAATATCAATAAGTGATTTTTTCAATATGGTACCTATGTCTCAGCCATTTTTGCTTAATCATGAAGTGTTCTTTTATGTATGACAGTTTTATGCTCCAGTTTTCTTAAAATACGTAATGTACGATGATTTACAAGAACATTAATGATAGAGAGTATCCGCAGTATGGAAGGTAGTGTTATTATAAAATCGAGTAGGGCCTTTGGTCCCAATTTGTTTGAGGATATGAAATACTGGGTACTGCGAAAACATAAAATTCTGTATTTTTTTTTTACTTTTTATTTTTTACTGTTAACTTTCATCGACATGTCATTCTGATGTCTATACCTATTAAGGAAAACTTTGAAACAAGCAAAGAAATATTACACGTAGTTACCTACACAACATTCAATCTTCCAAAATGGCCCAAATATGACACAATAACGCATATAATTACTCTATTTAAGATATCTCATAACACACGACGGCATTATTAGTTATTTTGGTTCACTTTAACATTTTAATACGTAGCGCTTGTTGAGCGCTTATAACCTATCTACATCGATATATATAGAATATAATAATATGTCGATGCCTATCTATGGTGTTTTTCCGACAAAGAATTACTTTTATTTACATACATTTAAAGAATAGTTATTTTTTAACTGCACATTTTGCTTACCATTGTAACCAAGTCAAAATAATAAGCTTACATCTGACTTAATATAATAATAACTGAAACAAAAATAAACACAATCAACGTGACGCATTGAAACGCAAACGCGAACTCAATTACAAAAATGTAAAACAAACAAACAACTCAAACATAAATTATAAACACGCTGTCTTAAACTGAACCACAAAATTACATGAGCATGAATGCAAAAGTTAGTTCAACAATAAAATTTAATTTAAAAGTTCATGTTTTGTTCCATTTATCCAGTTTTTTCAATTAATTCCACGCCTGATGTAGGGCCCAATTTTTTGTAGCAAAAAGCTTCCCGATGTAGTGGACGTGCGCGTGACTACACGCCACGGGTCGTGAGTTCGATTCACATCCAGGACATAATAAAATGTCTGCATGGGTATATATAAACACCTACACATTTACAACAAGTAATTAGTATTCATGTTTCTATTATTCAGTTTCCAAAGTACCACACTTATGTATGTAATAATTTAAAGAAACAATTTTTCTTTGGTACAAAATAAAATACCATAATTTCTTCAGCAAATCTAAATATTTTTTATTATTATTTTCAACTTATTTTCAAACTGATGACACATAAAGCAAGTGTCACCATGCCTCTTGCTTGACGACGAAGTTTAAAGTAACTAATTGACTTGACGCTGCATAAAATAGAGAGCAACGTTCTTTGAGTAGCTATCGGGAGCCAAGATCCACTTTGGAGTGCTGAGCTCGCGGTAAATAATAAATCTCTCTCGTCTTACTTAAAAGATCTTGGGCAGATTATCTCAAAGGTACTCTACTGAATATTTGCAGCGAATAGATTACTGAAATTAGGCATAGGTCTAATGTAAAATAGTAAAATCATTAATCTTGGTCTCAAAATACCAAGATTAATGATTTCGTGTACACAGTACACGGCCTCTTAAGAAGGCTCAAGGTCCCAAAAAGCAATAGAGCCCTCTCTATGTGCAGAATTTCCCTGTGAGATCAAATCAAGAATGACGAAATCAAGAGGCGAATCAATGTAATCGACATAGCCCGAAGAATTGCCGAACTGAAGTAGCAATAGACGGGGTGAGTGGCGACCACAAACCGGAAGATGCAGCGTGAGAAGGGCTCACACATGGTGAACCGACGATCTTGTGAGGGTCGCAGGTAGCCACTGAATGCGGGTGGAGATCCTTGGTGGAGCCATTTATCCAGCAGTAGAAGTCTTCCGGCTGACATGAATGAATGAATGAAATAGCACAATATCAAAGTCAAACTATTTGTTTAGGCCCTAGAAGGTTTTTCTTGAAGCTAGTAGCTTCATCAGCTAGGGCATATTTTTAAAGTCAAACAAGAGAGTTAAATAGCTTGAGAGTATCACTAACAGTAATGAAATTAAAAATAGGAAATAGTTTAAAAGGCGTTTGTATCTATTAGTGAAGAGCACACATTCTTTTTACCGAAAATTATTGCATGTGCTACTACCAGTTGTGTGTACAATCACCATGATAATAAATAAATAGATCAGTACCTACTAAAAAATTAAACCAAAAATATATATTTCTAAAGGTATAAAAATAATACCACTTTAGAAAGAAAACAAAAATAATTTCATGCAAAATATTTGAGCACCAAAGCTTTCTTTGATAGAGATGATGAATGCTTTAAAATAATGTTTTGAATTCCATCTATTTACTGGAAAAGAGCTATATAAATGAATCCCCTAAAAAAGATAATTTATCAAAACTCGAATCTTAAGGCATTCACATATCTAAAGAAAAACGTAAAGAAAAATGTTATGTATCGCAACCAACGCAACCTATAGAAATATTTCATACCAAGATATGAAGTCAATACATCCATTGAATGAAAAAAATACAACCCTAGAAAGTGTAAACGTGAGCTATTTTACGGTTGCTTCCAATAGAATATTCAATGGAAACCTTCACTACAAGTAGCAGGTGGGTCGACGAAGCTCAGTAATTTATATGGTCTGGTCCGACTGTATTTCCATAATAAAATGTCATTGAAATTACGACTTTATTTATATCCCGTTTAGTGTGACAATCCTCGAATCCAAAATGTATATTTTTTAAAGGAATTTTTGCTCAAAGTTATAAGTAGGCACTTATGTTTGCATGTTCGATTGGCGTAATAAGGATTATACTCGTATTTCAATCGGATTTATAGGTCACTGGTTTTGATTTCTGTTTTATTTAGAAGTGGTAAGACGTTTTTACATAACCAAACAAGATCAAGATGGAACGGGACTTACCATAGCCGTTTACATTTTTTTGACATCTCGATAAAGGTTTTTATTCCATTATTTTCTAACATGGCATTTCGGCATCACAGTCACTTCAGGGTTTTCAATTGAACCTCCTCTTAACCCAAAATTATAATATCTAATATTGGGACAGTTTGCTCATGTCCACTTTAACGTTGCCCGAAATACCCTTCTTGAATAATCCATGGAACTTCAACTCTGAAAATGTTTCCATTTATTATTCGAGTATTTGGTCATAAAACTAACGATAATATAAATAAATATCCATGTCTGACTAAAAACTTAGCAAAGCTAGTAGGTACTATGCAAACCAAATACCTAACTGATATAATACTACATTTTTTTAAATACATACTTACTTAAATAGATAAAATAATTACACCCAATACCGGAGAAACACATGCATATAATAGTCTGTCCTGGGCCGGAATCGACCCCACGACCTGTAGCGTAATATACTTATAGTATTTTTTATCAACCATCAATAAATTGTTAGTACCTACACCATGTACCATAAGTACACTTGAGCCTTTATATATCGACAGAATAAATGGCTCAACTACAGAGCTGTGACTAGTATTTAAAGGACTGATGATATAATCCTTATTTTATAAAAAAAAAAACAATTTTACAAAACCAAAAAATCTATAGAATTACAAACTTAAAGATAATACATAAGTCCTACTTACTTCAAAATTTTAAATCTCTACTATTTATTCTTCAAATAGTTACAAATATAAACAAAACATAAATAAAGACAAATCACAACGATGGAGTTATGCAAATCTTGACGCACGAACCGACGTAATGCTTTGCTATGCGAGCGACAGGCAAAGCTCGATACGACGCAGAATTTCCCTGCATATAACGCAGTACCCGTGATATCTGCGTCAACGGAACTAGAGACCTTCAGACTTCATTCAATAACGTTTACTTCGTTTGTTCCCGTTCAGCAATAGAAAGATACAATATTATTGTAATGCGATTCGTTTGATGAAGGATCGATATCGTTGTTTTAGTTAGGCGTAAGTTTATTCTGTTTCACTGATGGTGTATTCATAAAGTTTGTAGGTATGACCTGTCTGAAATTTTTTGTTCAAACTTTGTATAAACATTCAGATATTATTTACCTAGATGTTCAGCGTATATTGAAAGATGACTCAATAATGGAATATTCATAGTTAATAATTGCGCAAATTGTATTCTATGGTTTTAACAGTTTGTTAAACACGTCAAATCAAACCTTAAATTAAGCCATATCTTCAGTCAAAGTCTGAATTTTGACGAAACGTAAAATTATATAAAACAAATATTCAAAATGAAAAAAGGAAAGTAAATACTTTGTTTTGTGTTTTTTGTAAATTATTTAAATGAGATCTAAATGATTTTGTCGCAAAATCTTACAGAAACTTGTTCAATCTCTCCCTAAAATTATAATTGCTACGTACCATCTTTGCTATTTTTTTTTTGTTTTTTTTAAGTGGGACGGCCGTACCAATCAAACAATAGCATAACAATTGGTTAGAATTCCTCGCGAGTTTAGTTATGAGTGTACCTAATAGCGAAACCTATCTTATTTTATTAAACCTCATGAACACTACAATATTATATTTTCTAACGCAATTGTAACTAGATATCTAGATAACAAGAGTAATAAAACTTCCGCACTCGTACACACAATCAGTAAATCGTATTCACATTCTCCGCAAAGCTTTTCAATATACCTACTGACACGTACTGGTACAGAAAATATGGATAAAAAAATACCTTAGAATTTCGTATTCAATGAGCAAGTTGAAGCCTCGTACATTCTGTTTGTGTATTTCGGGGAACTGACTATTTTGGTTTCAATGCAATAGGCAGAAACAACCAGTATCCAAACATCCTTGTTGCTTGCGAGTTTCGATTTCCATTGGGATTTCAAACCAAAATATCTACCTAGTTTTTTAGTGTATTGTTTCAAGTTTGGATTTAAGCGTACTTGAAACTTAAAGGTCATCATGAATTACATCCAAAAAACAAACAAAATCATATCATTAAATTTACTCTTTGGATCACGGATGCCACGAATGTCCCAAAACTACCGATAAAAACAGTATTTATGATTCAAGTTATTATTAAAGAAACTTATTTTTATGAAATCATAGGGATATTAACACACAATTTCCATTCTTCAAAAAAGGTAGGATGTTTGTTTCTCAATCACGCAATAATAAACGGATGATGAATCTTGCCACACAGGTATTTCATATCCTAATAAAACATAGGATACTTTTTATCCCGGAAAAAAATGAGATCCCTTGGGAACGCGGGTGTAACCGCGGGGGACAGCTAGAAATAATATGTGAACGATTTGTATGAAAACTGTGAATTTCGTAAGCGACATGATACTTACATTTAGTCGCGGGCCATAATAACACCGAACCAATTACCACGCATTTAATAATTTGATAAGAGAAAGGAATTAGGTCAACAATAAAACTAACCGTGTAGAGGACGCTCTATTTCCGTGGTAATCGATCGACATCGACCTATTGCACTAAATACGATGTGTATAAGCTGGCCTAAAAATAATAAAACATTCGGAGGCACAATAGGCGCGGCCATGCATCAAACATGCATAAGCAGCTATCACGCGAATGGTTCTAATGGATCAAGAAACATAATAATATACATAGGAACTACAAACAAAATTAACCTCTAGAGAAACTTTACATTAACTTAGGTACCTTTTAGATAAAGCGATAAACACTTTACTTCATTGACTATAAGGTCAACTCAATATTCTGGTTAAAAGTCGGTGTAATCTTTACTAATTTTATAAAGAGGTAAAGTTTGAGAGGTTGTCGGGGATAATCTCTGGATCGATAGAACCAATTTTTAAAATTCTTTTACCAATAGAAAGCCACGTTATTTTTGAGTGTAGTAGGCTATATATTAACCCGAAAAATGAAAAGATCCCACGGAAACGCGGGTGAAACCGCAGAGGACAGCTAGTGTATTATAATTTCATAATAAAATATTGTCTTTAAATATTTATTATTAAATAAGTTGTTTTAGCTTTGGGTCGATTAACTGATGATAAAAGATTTTTCTCGGTTCAAATTTCTAATTTAAAGACACGATGTAAATACTGAGCTTGTGGTAGACTATTAACTGAATCGTTCTTTGTAAAGCTCGCTGTAGTAATTGTTGAGTGAATGAAGATCTAACAAACTAATGTGAAGAATGTAGTTTGGGCAGAGGTTCCACCCTACTATTGTTAACTTCAGCTGCCGGAGTTAGAATGCCGAGCTACGGCTCTGCTATCCATTCGCTAAAACGCTCCCCCTTCCATCGCCATCTTTCCTTCTTTTTTCATCACTACTTTATGGAATACTTTTAATGACGGTGTTGCCATTTTTGAAATTGGTACTTTTATTTAATTTAATCAATAAATTATTATTTTAAGATAAAGTAGCTCTAAAATCATACGATAAACATAAAAATCATGACATTCGGCCATCCGCCATCGTACAGCCTCCGGCGTACGATCAAACAACACAAAAACTGGGGTAAATGAAATGCAATAAGATATAAGTACTTAAGAATATTTTAAAAACTTTGTTTCAATTATTATTAATAATAAATATAATAAAAAGATACAATTTTATCGAATCATAATCATGACATTCGGTCTGCATAAAAATATATTTTAATAATCTGACTCTGTAAGTAGGCGAATCACTGGCACTGGAACTAAATCAGATCAAATAAGTTATAACATCAGAATCATGGCGATATGTGAAGTCAAACGAAAATCTCGCTCACTGTGCCAGCAGAGGTACATCGGCAACACAGCTTCAAGATCATTTGCTGTGGTGGAATAGGCCCATTTGGCTCTCAAGATTTAACATTAACTTTGATACTGAGTAACCAGAATATTTCACAAATCAAGAGACGAAAAAAAAATCAAAGGCAGTTAATGTCGTCACAAATCAAGAAAGAAACGACATTATAGAAACGCTGATTACAAGATTCAGTATTTTAAATCGTAGTAGCATGGCTACGTCAGAGTAGTCACTCTTAAATCAAAGAATGGCTTCATAAAACGTCCTATTAATCAACGATCTATTTTACCTACAGGGTGAGAAAATCATCAACAAACGCAATCAAATCAGTGCACTGAGCCAAAACGGCGTTACTCATTTAAATCCGCTATGATGGCGTTGCTCTTTTGAAAATAGTTTCAAATGCATCATGTTTGAATAATATGTCAGAGTTCAAAGATAGTCAAGTGATGTACTTTGATAAAATTTACAGCATGGGACTGATAAAAGATAACTGGAAAATACTTGCATATTACAACATGAACTCCAAGCAAGGCATAGCTGCATTGAATAAGACTAAGTATATAAAGCATCTAGATGAACAAAATATTCAATGCGAAGTCCTATGGTTTCAGTTACGTCATGGCTGTTCAGAGCTCGACTACTACGATCATAATATGTTGCAAAGTCAACATTCCGACGGCTCCTCCGGCAACCTCACCGGGGCCTTATCGACGGTGTTGGTTACGTCGCCAACCGCCTGTTCGGTTTATTTGATCAGAGTTTTGCGGAACCGTATGAAATGGATGTCGAACTGCTTCGAACTAATCATACATCTATTATAGATCAGAATACAATGTCTTAAAAATAACTGAAAGGTTAATCGATAAGCAAACAAAGCTTAACAATCAGCATTTGATGAATTTAGATGCTACAACAAATGTTTTAAACAGGAACTTCAATAAAACTTCGACATGGATCTGTTTACATTAACAGCAAACAATATGCTACAAAACCTAAAAAGTACACAGAAGATGCTAGCCGATACCATCATTGACCTCTATCATGGTCGATTCAAACCTCATTTATTGTCTCCTGAACAACTAAAAAGAGAGCTAAGTACTATTGTTAAACATTTAGCACTGCCTATAGATGACATACAAAACAATCTCAGAAACATCTATCAGCTATTAACAGTGTAAACAACGACTTCAGAACAGTACCTACTGTCTTTTTGATATCAGGGTCCCTCTCGTGAGCCAGAATCGAATCGAACTTTATAGGTTTATACCTATACCTCAACAATCAGGAAATAACAAGATCAGAATTGTGGCAAGAACAGACTTCGTTGGTTTTAATTTACGGAAAGACTTCTATGTAATAATGATAAAATTCGATCTGGAGTCGTGTTTAGACAGCAGAGCTCAGGAACAGCTTTGTGCCGTTTACAGAAACCAACATACCACCTTAGAGAAGATAAAGATCTTTTTGAAATGAACTATCAAACCAATCAAAGTGTGAAACCAAGGTGGAGACATGTACTAATCAATGGATTAGAATGAGCAATACAAATAATTAATAGTAATAAATGTTTGCTGTAATCAGTGTCAAGGTTGAATCATGTGCGAGGATCAAGTTTCCGCACAACAATTGACTTTATTATTTCAAAAACATTCAATATACCTTGCTGGTACAGGCACACATAATTTTACCCATAGATATAGGTATAGCCATAGATATCGAGTCACGTACAAAATCCAAGCTAAATGCTATCCGCGTGAGTATACTTTTACAGCTACATTTGTTTAATAACAAAGGGAGAGAAATGTTTTAAAACAGTTTTAAGTTCAACCTAATTACAACCATAGCACCCAGTATTAAAGTCACAAATCTTCAAAATATTCTCTAATACTTTCGATCATTAGTCACATAAAACGAGCAAAGCAATAAACTACTCCTGTCACTTAATAGAAAAAGACATAAGTTAAAGAACATTTAGTGTGAAATCAACCTTAAAGAGCAACAAATAAAGTATGTTTTCCCGTTATGTTGCCTTGAGAGCTACATCGTTTTGTTTCGTTTATTTTTTTCTTCTTCGAAGTTTGTGCGTGTGTTGGCGAGTTTGGCCAATCATTTGTAGCGTTGGTAGCGTGGTATAAAATATGTAATTTTGTTCAAAATTGTATATTATTTGTTAGTTTAAAGCTTAAAATATATCTTATTCTTTATGTTCTTACCGAAAGTAAGATACCCCGGCCGTTAAATTGCTTTTTCGAGCATTATTTTTGCAACTTTTGAATACACACTGCGGCATTGTGAGACGTGTTTATTTTGGCTGTGTTCAAGCAAACTAAACAAAATAAGAGCTCACTTTTCAAGTGCGCTCTTATTTACCGAGACGTATATTTTTGTGCCGACCCTAAATCTATAGCTATTGTGGATCGAAGATTTTACCTCTTACTTATAATTATAAGTCTATACTAAAACTGAATGTATAACAAATAATACATTATCTCTTACTTCATTATTCATGCGTGTCGCTCATTCTAATCTTAATCTCAAATTACAATCAATTTCTTCACAGTTTGCGATTATACCTATCATCATTATTACATTTATTTTTATTAAAAATCAAAACTCACTCAATCAGTCTAGGGTCCGGCATGGCACCAATGAACGTTTACAATTGACTCCACGTTCTTTTTTTTTTTTTTATTCATTCGCAATTTCAAAAATATATAAGAAACATTTCCCAAATACAAAACAAAACATTCCAGTCACCCCACGTGGGATCCCATTGCAGAAACGAACACAGTTCCCGAGAAAGACCTTTTTCGACTTTAGCTAGCCTGAATTCGGGTGATGAGGATTGCTATTGACCTCAAACAAATTCAAATACCTTCGAACAAACACAATGTTTTAAAATAATAGATCCACTGCTCATGGTAGACACCCTGTGGTAGGCACTGGCAACCGTAAATTATTTACATTGAAAACTATAGTGTCAGGCTTTAACCACGTTTCAGTAAAACATAAAACATCAACTTTCATCACAGTATAAAGATATATTATACTGTGCTTTCATTTTGTTCAACAAGTTCAACATCATGTATTTGGCCAGAGAAGCGATTTATATTCTGATGCAATAAGGTGATATTCTGCCTATAGGCTTCTCTATTGTCAAAACTATATATTTAAATAATTAACCACAATAATATTATTAGTATGACTAAATAAAAGGCTGGGTCACTTCACCTACTGTTTGTTATACTCACTATAACCATATCAATATGATATGCTATCAATGTAGCCATCAAGTTAAAAAAAAATCTTCTTTAGCGGCGTTGCGCACTTTTGGGATGGATAAAAAATGTTAAACTCGCATCACCGTCATTTTTAGGGATTTAATTCCACTAACAAACTTATTAGTGTCGAAAGATATAAAAGTGGCATTAAGACAGGTCAACTTATTAATGTGTTATTTAAATACATAATATAACTATATTGTTTGTCAGTATAGTCAACTGACGCGGGGAAAGCACACAATATATCTTTCATTACCCCCAAAATTTTTTTTTTTTTTTTTTAGGGACTCATAAACTATTAACTAGGTCTTTCCTATGTATATTTATGCCTTGACCAACTAATATAAAAATATTGGTATACCTACTTGTCCAATTTCATTTGAATAATTATAACAATCTGTATGAATGAAGCACCTGGCATACAATAATTAACCACTGGTTGTTTGGAATGGTTATTTAGAATTGAACCAAAATGAATAGGTATCTATTTTATACGTAATAACTACTGTTTTATATTCAATTGAGAAAGAGCATACTTCAACAATGGCAAAGATTCCTCAGTAGGTAGTAATGTGTACTACAGCTACAAGTATGGTTATTAGAGAGTGACTCAAATCTATCCTCATTATATTTACACAGATCTAATAATTGAGTCGCAGCCAATATATGCTCTTTTATTTCTTTTTGTGAACTCGCATACTTGATTACCAAATCATTTAAGTAAAGCTCTTTATGCTGTAAGTCAGAGAGCAACCGCCGTGCACTCCACAATAAACCTTCAAACGCACACAATCCAGCGAGTCTAACCAGTTTCACATATGCTTTTATGTCTCAAACCTCAACGAATGTACACAATTACAATTAATTTCAACAGTGTCTCAATTGTGTCACGTACATTTATTTAAAAGAAAAACAACACACACATAATATTTAAATAAGTTATAAGTTTAAAAAAACTTTTTATAAAAACAAGCTTTGGATTCAGAGTGACGTCACTTAATTTTTTTTTGAGTCATTCTCAGCAAGCTCTTTCATTTGATACCCATTTTGTAGTATTGCATTAAAAAAATAATAGTCCGCTATCTTAGGTGTTCCGCCATGTTGGATTTAGAATGATGTCACAAGCTAACCATGCATTGTCATCTAAACTAAACGTGTATACAAAATTTCAGCTCAATCGGTTAAAGATATCTGCTTCAAAATTGAGTTGCAAGATTCACCCCGGAAAAACATACATACATTGCAAGCTAATATAAAGCTTGTAAAAAGAAACACGAGACGTGCTCTCGCGTCTACCGATTCTCAGCAGAACCACATTAACTCACATTTACGAACCACGATAAGTACTCTCACGTCTAGCGATTCTCAACAAAACCACATTAACGCAGAGCGACCACATTTATCGAATAACACAAATCTGATTACCACACAGGCTATTACCATACAGGATAGACAACACAAAAGCTATTGCCACACAGGCTATTGCGCCACACAGGCTATTGCGCCACACAGGCTATTGCGCCACACAGGCTATTGCGCCACACAGGCTATTGCGCCACACAGGCTATTGCACCACACAGGCTATTGCGCCACACAGGCTATTGCGCCACACAGGCTATTGCGCCACACAGGCTATTGCGCCACACAGGCTATTGCGCCACACAGGCTATTGCGCCACACAGGCTATTGCGCCACACAGGCTATTGCGCCACACAGGCTATTGCGCCACACAGGCTATTGCGCCACACAGGCTATTACGCCACACAGGCTATTGCGCCACACAGGCTATTACGCCACACAGGCTATTGCGCCACACAGGCTATTGCGCCACACAGGCTATTGCGCCACACAGGCTATTGCGCCACACAGGCTATTGCGCCACACAGGCTATTGCCACACAGGCTATTGCTACACAGGCTATTGCCACACAGGCTAGCCACACAGGCTGGTGCCACACGGGCCGGTGCCACACAGGCTTTTCTCACACATGGTTAATTTTACTACGAGCTTTCACACTAAACAAGTTAATCTAGCTGCACAACTCACGTCTACAACAGCACCACGCTCGCTCACGTGTGCGAAACCACCAGACGCGCTCTCACGTCAACAAG
Organism: Ochropacha duplaris; assembly: GCA_951361185.1. NCBI lineage: Eukaryota > Metazoa > Arthropoda > Insecta > Lepidoptera > Drepanidae > Ochropacha > Ochropacha duplaris. The sequence continues at coordinate 4,204,323 of OX592703.1, forward strand.
ATAGTACAAAATAAAAAAAAATATCACTAGCAAGATATTAAAATGATGATAAAAGCTTAAAAATTATTTCAGTTGCCAAATATTGGGTTTAAGTATGAAATTGCCCATTTGTATGTGGAATTAAATAAAAAACCATTTCCAATGTGTTGAACAAATAAAATTATTCAACACTAAACTCACTCACTAAATGCCACATGTTTAAATAAAAGTTATGATTAGTTATAAATGGCAAATTTTGCTAACAAAAACAAGGAATCACTTATTAGAACCGTTTCAACCATGTAACGTTCTAGGAAGTTTTTCTTCATCACTTTTGTATTTTTCACAGGATTCGAACCAGCGAATAAAATGGTTGTACTATTTAAGATAATTAATTCTCTAATTCTCCTCGTGAAAGGGTTCACTAAACAATACATTATTCCACCCACCATTACGTTGCTGCTTTTTTTTTTTAATTATTTTGAATAAAAAAATAATTTCAGCATATTGTTAAACGACAGTATTAAGATTATACAATATTGAAATAATTATAAGCGAAAGTAACGATTGACACCACATAGCAACGCGGTTTATTTTCAAGCATATGGCGGTACCTTTTAACTTTGGTCGTAACTATATTTGCAAGTTCTTGATATTATCGACGATGTAAAAGAATCTAACGCAATTTGTAAAATATCAATATATCGTTCATCAATTTGAGTGGAATAGTCTACATTGAACTTCAATTAACATTCTAACACATTTATATTTAAAAATAAGGAGGGTAGTGAAACTTACATGAAATAATTCTTGATGTGGGAGTAGATTACGAACACTTCTGATATGTTGAGTGAATGAAGATCTAACAAACTAATGTGAAGAATGTAGTTTGGGCAGAGGTTCCACCCTACTATTGTTAACTTCAGCTGCCGGAGTTAGAATGCCGAGCTACGGCTCTGCTATCCATTCGCTAAAACGCTCCCCCTTCCATCGCCATCTTTCCTTCTTTTTTCATCACTACTTTATGGAATACTTTTAATGACGGTGTTGCCATTTTTGAAATTGGTACTTTTATTTAATTTAATCAATAAATTATTATTTTAAGATAAAGTAGCTCTAAAATCATACGATAAACATAAAAATCATGACATAATAAAGGAGAATTTCACATACAGTAACAATGTAAATACTAAAAGCATTAAAGTTACAGAGTAAACATGACTTCGAAACAAGCAAACTACTCGTACGCAACCCTTAATTTTTTATGTACACGTAAGCAAACAAGCTGTGGTAAAAATAAAAGGTTACGTTACAATATTTTTGTTCAACAAACATGTTAAGGGACTCACATGGGACGGTGAAACATTGCGTATTAGTAACGAAATTAGAACGTTAACAAAGTGTCCCAGGATATTAAGTGATAATTAAAGAGGTCTATTGTGGTATTTGCAATATAATATTTATTTTATTGCATAGTTTACTGTTATATCTACTATCCTATTGTGTGGTTATTTATATTGAGTCGGCAATGGATTGTTTTGGAGAGCAACTTTTGTATGTTTTAACCAAATAAGTGAATACATAAGAAAGTGGTGTAAAATTATAAATAAAAGTTTTACCTAAAACATATAACTTTTTTTTTTTACCTTTTAAGACCAGTATTAATATACCTCCTCAAAGACTTTCGTTTTTGTAGTGTTGAATAGCTTTCGCCCTCGACTTCGTCCTAATAGAAGGGTATTTTGTTATAGGTACTTGCCTGGCTGGCGGGCAACTAAAGCGTGTTTCTACAGCTGCACTTGAGAGCCGGATGATGTAGAAGGGCTACAGCTACATGATTCCTTACCATGTTTACAAGCCTATTCGAAGTATATAAAAAGTGGCGTTCATCGCGGAATCGTGCTTTTCACCCATTTTTAACAACTAAGCGGTTAATGCAATTGTATATGGCTGTAAATCTTCCAAAATTAAAATGTATCTAGAATTAAAATCTTACTAATCCTACTAATTTTATAAATGTGAAAGTTTGGATGGATGTATGTTTGTAACTAATTTACGCCAGAACGGCTGAATGGATCTGGATGAATTGGCATGGAGATAGATTATAGTCTGGAATAGCACATAAGCTACTTTTTATCCCGGGAAAAGATAAGATCCCTCGGGAACGCGGGTGAAACCGCGCAGAACAGCTAGTAAAAAATATTTAAACAAATGCAGTGCGTATGATACTGCAATTACATTAAAAATGTAATAAACTATTTCAGGTTTCTATTTAGGTATCTATGACCTTAAAGGCTTCACACTTTTTCGAGGTCGTGTTCGGACTTGCTATGCAAATATGCGACGTATGTACCTACAGTGCCCAGTGTTGGTTTATAACTATAGTTGCGTGGAGAAAGGCTGTGGAATAATTAATTTCACTGATGGACTTCATGGTAAATGTATTTCTGTCGCTTATCTAATGCATTTTTTTTGTTTTTGCGTGATGTATTTTAAATTTATAATTCCTTACCATCAAGGCGATGATAGCTCAGTGGTAGTGACGTCTGATACCGTACGAAGGTCGTGGCTTCGAATTTTACAATGAACTTGAGCTTTCGGTGAAGGAAAACATCGTTAGGGAACCATAGCACGGTGGCTTTGTCGGCTGGCTACCACCCTCAAGTTGAAAATCTGTCGCTAAGCACCAATCGGTGTGTTCTGACTGCTGCAATTGAAAGCCAGTTCCCATCTAGGCTTTCTGTGCTTCACTTCAGCCACATCACTTACCATGGTGAGATTGCGGTCAAACACAAGCTTATCAATAAGTAAAAAAATGTAAGGGAAGTAACACTTTGCAAACCCCAGTATTGCTAAATGTCTACATGATATTGTAGTTACATAACATCAGTTCTTCTGACATAAAAAACTTTAGTCAAGTCATAAGAATAGACCAAGATTGCTATTTCAATTGTTTTAATCTCAAAAAAGAGGTAGACCAACGGAGATGTGGCTCGACGAAATACTGAAAACAGTGGGAAACAACTGCATGGAAATTGCAATAGATAGAGATAATGGAGATTAATGGAGGAAGCCTTTACTCTGAAGAGGTCCTCAATAATAGTGATTTGTTTTGCATGTAATGTTTTATTTTAATTCGTGTTGATTTGTTATTATTATTATAATTTAAATTTAATTTATTTGAAATTCTCGAATTGTATTAAATATCAAATGTTTTTTTTTTATTATGGAATAAATGGAATGTGATGCATAGCTGGAACTGGAAATGATGATGTAGAAAAGGATATTTCTTTCATTACCTACGTACGTACCTGGCTCTTTCATTTTGCAAAATTCCACTGGAGCCAATAATACGGTACCTAGTAATCGGTAATGTTAGACATTAAATTTAATATGCTCGTTCATAATTTTGTTCCTATATCTATGCTTTTTGCATAACTTAAATTGCGATTTCTAGAATTACAGTTTAGTTTTGAGACGACCTTTTCAAAACCCTTTAGGTCCCACGGCAAGCCAAAGTTAAATTAATAACGGTGTCTAAAAAAGTACCAAAATAAAACAGGTTTTCGTTCTTGCTATAAAAACATATTATAGGTTCATATAAACAATGAAACGTTTTATAAATACTTCACTATATGAAGTTATGATTAATTGATTTAGAAATAAAATAATAATAGAAACAAAAATGTTCTAACTAGGAAATGATAAAGCACTTTTCAAATTAATGACACGTCACTATTCTACGAGTAGCAATAACAAACATAACGTTACTTTATGGTTACGAATCAACGAAAGTTTTCAACAAGTTACGTCCGAGTCTTTATTTACTACTACTCGAATCGATTATGTTTAATCGATACAATTAAATCCACATGCTATTTCAGTAGCTTTCTTTACACGTTCGATTTACGATGATAAATAAATATTTGTTTGGAATAGAAACGATTTATCGATGCATTTCATTCTAAGCAATGAAGACAAATATACGTGCATGTAGTGTTTAATATTTTCATAAATAAACTAATTGTCCCCCGCGGTTTCACCCACGTTCTCGAGGGAACCCTTTAGATGTTGAATTTTCGAATATCCTTTCATAGTTCATACCTTGTCCCTATGCAGAATTTACCTGCCAAAGATAGTAGTATTTATACTATCTGAGATTTTGTGATTTATCAGTTATTAATATTTCGCTTTTATAATTTTTAGGAAATAATCTTGAGAGAGGACGCGCTGCTATGTAATTAGGTTATACAAGTACAAGCAAGACAAGTACTTAAATAATATACATAAGATTTGTTTTTTTCCGCCGAGACACATACAAAATATGAATTACTAGCTCCTGGGGGGTTAATTGTGTCACATAGTCAGCTTCAAATATGCTTCATGTCTGAATTGGATAAGTCATTTGTGTAAAAACTGATTTATATTAGATATATTTAAGGGAGAGAATAATTAAAAATACGTCAGTTAGTAATAGTATTTATTCTTGCCCTGGGCCCGAAGGGGGCGGAGAATAGCGATACTAAAGCTTTTAAAGAATAATTAACATTCTTGTTTGTTATACTAAGTTAAGTAACTCTTGTAGAAGCTCAAGAGTTTTACAGTTAAGCACAGTTGTAATTAATTTAGTGTAGCTAATGTAGAGCTTTCACTCTACTCAAGAAAGTGGTTTCGGTGTACCTTGTTTCAGCTTTATTTTGTGCCTTTAGGTTAGTCTTTTCATGAAAACCTTGTTAAAATAAATAGTTTTTTTTTCTTTTGAGAGAGGTTTCATACAAAGTTTAGGCCATGGCGATAATGACTAACCTATGAGACGTTTTAAATTGTAATAGGTCTATGCACATTAAATAATTAATAGCTGTCCCCCGCGGTTTCACCCGCGTTCCCGTGGGATCCGCGTTCCCGTGAGATGAAATGATTTCCCGGTATGAAATAAACTTTACAACCTATTCTCAGACCTACCGAATATACACAAAAAAATATATAAAAATCGGTCAAGCCGTTTCGTAGCAATTCGGTTACTAACACTATGACACGAGAATTTTATATATGCATGTAAATATGCAAAATATATAATTATGAAAATTAGGGTACCTAATCAGATAGCGCCTAATCATAGTGGAGTTCAAAAAACATTGTGTAGTATTGCGTAATAAACTGTTAAACTATCCAATCATGCACACACACCTACTATTAGCTGTGAAGTAAATACCCCCAGGTAATGTTGTGTAAGACGATATTTTTTAATAAATAATTCCAATTCGGCGCCCTCATAATTGACGCTACCAAGAAATACGATTTCAAATACAAGGCATCAAGTTTTTCCCAGAAACTGGCCATGGACATAATAAATACGTAACATTTCAGAGAAGAATCTAATTAAAGAGACGGTTTTGTGAAATATAAGGTTTCAGTGAAAAAAACACTGCAGTAAATTCGTTTCAGAGGTAACATTTTTATGATGTCGGTGGGACAACGGTTTCCAGAAGTAGACAAGTATACAATAAATTTAATAATTGGTAAAAATGCGCCTGTATTGGTCCAAATTATCAATTTATGCCTTTTGCGGTTGAGACCATGGGTCCGTGGGAAATTAAATGAAATGAGGCCTCGGGTGACCGGCGGGCGGGGAGCTTTTTCCGCCAACGCATCAGCTTGGCCATCCAAAGAGGAAACGCTGCCAGCCTGATGGAAACCTTGCCGATATGCAGCAGCGGCAGCCTCGAAGAAGTTTTTTTTTATATATTATAGTTGTACATTTGTTTGTATAATAGGTTGGGGAAAAAGTTTCTTCGCATTTTTTAAGAAAATTCAAATCATTTTTTAAAATAGTTTATTTACATTTAACTAAAGTATGTCGTACCATTTTGTTCGATAACTTTTTGCCATCTTGTAGGTAGGGACATGATACCATTGCTATAGAAATTTTGGGACTTCTGATCAAAATACCGCGACAAGTGGTTTTGGCAGTCCTCTCGTGATGTTAACCTGACACTGCCTAAATCCTGAAGAGACCGAAACAGGTGGGAATCTGAAGGTGCAAGGTCAGGACTATACGGCGGATGCATTAACACCTCCCAGCCAAGCTCTCTTAATTTTTGCTCAGTGGCTAAAGATGTGTGAGGTCTAGCGTTATCATGATGAAAAACCACACCCCTTCTGTTGATTAATTCCGGCGGCTTTCTCTCAACTTCTTGCTTTAATCTCATCAGTTGTTCGCAGTAGAGTTCAGAATCGATGGTCTTGGAAATTAAAACAAAACATAGAACCCGATTCCAGCTACACCTACCGTGTCCAATTTGTGAATCTAAACCATTTGTCACCTGACAGCCCGATCTCGAGACATGTCGTTCTACACAAAAGTCGTTCTACACAAAATGTATGACAAAAATAATATTCTTCATTTTTCTTTTTCTTTTTTGCGTTTTTCTTATTTTTTATAGTTATTATGCTATTCCGGGCGGAGACAAATCTAACAAATCAAAAATCATGAAAATCGGTCCAGCCGTTCTCGAGTTATAAATAGTGTAACTGAGCAGAGAACAATGAGTAGCTGTCAAACAATGTATCACGCAACGGCGCCATCTTTGAAACTTTTTTTTCACAATTTCACAGTGAACACAATACCGGTTTGTCACATGAAATTAACTGAGCAGAGAACAATGAGTAGCTGTCAAACAATGTATCACGCACCGGCGCCATCTACTTAAAATGTTGGTTTGTCCTGAATTTTTCATGAATTTTCTTTGCTATAAACCTCACGGAGCCCGAGACCTTTCCAACGAATGCAAAACCGTGGAAATCGGTTCGTGCGTTCTGGAGTTATAGCGTCAGGAAGGAAAACCCGACTTATTTTTATATAGTAGATAGGGCGACCAGAGCGACGTGCATCTTTGACATCAAAATTTCCGGATTGAAAACGCTTAAACCAAATGTGTGCTACTCTCACAGACACTGCACTAGGTCCATAAATATCGCAAATATTTTTCGCGGCTTGTGTTGCATTTTTACCTTTTTTGTAGTAAAATTTTTAAATGTATCGAATTTCTTCATTAGATTCACTCATCTTGACAGTACGAAAAACAAATGAAAATCACACACTTTCCTAATTTAAATTTGGAATTATGTTCTTTAAAATTTAAACTTTCAATGATACCAAAGCCAGACAGATACAAATAGTATAGCCAAAGAGATTTTATTACAAGTTCATACATACTATAATGCGAAAAGACTTTTTCCCCAACCTAAATGTTGTACATATGTTGTAAATAAAGTAGCTAACCTAATTAGTATTTATTTAAAAATTGTTTCAAAATTTGCGGAATATAAAAACATAAAAAGGTGCAAATTAACGATATCGAACGATAAAAGTATCAATAGTTGATAATTTAGAAATATACACATTTACACGTACAGACGGACGCTCGCTCGGACAATTACTAGCAGAGAGCTGTCCTCCACAGTTTCACCCGCGTTCACGTGGGATCTTATCTTATCTCGGGATAAAAAAAATTGCTAATGTTAATCTGGAATAATGTAGCATTCAAATGGTGAAAGAATTTTTGAAATCAGCCCATACAAATTTTTCCTCTTTATAATATTTGAAAGATTAAGAAGAAAGAAGAAAGATAGTATTTAATTTAGCATCGATGTTTTAACGTATCTAACAATCCGACAAAATCACTTCTGCTTACAAAATTACTAGGTATACAAATCTATGTTCTAGATTGCAAATAGTTTACAGTCACAAACGTCCCACGTTTTAAAGCAAAAGGTCAGGGGGAGTGGTTTAATACTCAAAGGGTAAATGCGACTCATGTATATGTGAAAAGGCTATTACTGCGATTTGAATGTCGATTGCCGTGTTTGCTCACTAGGAAAACATGAATGTCCTACACTTTAAACGTTTAACACCTTTAATTTTAAAATCACCATCATTTCACCTAAAATTGCTTTAAAACAGTAGAATAGATACCTTAGTAGTAAGCTGAAGTGGCAGTGGGCTGGTCATATCTGCCGTAGAACTAATAACCGTTGGGGTAGACGTGTTCTTGAGTGGAGACCACGACTTGGTAAACGTAGTGTAGGGCGCCCTTCAGCTAGGTGGAGCAACGACATACGCAAGGTGGCTGGTGGCGGTTGGAAAACAATAACCGAAGACCGGGCTCAGTGGCGCGCCTTAGGAGAGGCCTATGTCCAGCAGTGGACTAACACAGGCTGATGATGACGATGAAGTACCTAAATTAGCTTCGATTACATCATCGCTTACCTCGGTGATGTTGAGGATGATTATCAAGAAATCATAGGTTTTTCAAAAATTTTCAACGGTATTTGAAAATCTTCACGGTTACCGAATTGAAAACGTTATGGAGTTATATAAAACTTGGTTCCAACTATGGTTCCGACCGTGTTAAAAAGTTGCTAAAGATCACATCTGTATTTTGATGCATGAATGATAAGCCAACAAATACACTTTCCCATTTATTAGTATGAGAGCAAAGTTGGATGGCATCTTAAAAGTTATGGCGTGATAAAACTATATCAACGCCATCTGCTGTTGAAGTAAAGTCATTATAATATTCATACGCAATATTCCATGGTTTTAAAGTACAATTTTGTATGCCGCACACAAATAATAGTTAAATTTAAAATTGCTAGAGTAATAAAATATTCATATTACGCTAAAATAGTCTTTATGAACAGTAATGTACGAGAAAATTTATAGTGCATGTCTAAATTGTAATAAATTTGACGATAGTCAATTTGAATGCGTTGCTATTTATGGCAAACGATATTAATACCTACCTAAGTGCCTAAAATCATTTTATTATTAGATATTTGAAACTAGAAGATCGAAGATTTGAATGATGTCTAACGAGTTCATTTTAAGGTTACCTAGGCATTCATTTTAAATTTCGTATTCTGTAAGAAAAATCGATACAATTTTTTATATTTATCAGAATATTTACTAATACAAAACATATTACTAACTCGTGAGATAGGCTAAAGACTTTTTTTCCTTTCCCTTTTAAGACTTTGTGAGTGTACTTACCGTTTTCTTAGCGATTAGACTACAGACAAGCGATTGCGGTAAGACTACCCAATGTTAAAAGAAACTCAGAAATCGCACATCAGAGAATACATCGCATGCATTTCTACTTATCAAAATAGGGTCTATAAACAGACGTAACTCCTCAGGAAAACATTCACACGAAAATAAATTGCATTGGCTGACCCTCACAATAATACTATTTGCCCTTTCCTTTATTTCATTTGCTCCACCGCATTTAATTTATCCGTGACTAGATTGTAACAACACAACCTAAACCTAAGTACATACTATGTACGTGATTTACAACGAACAGGCTGGTAATATAACTAGAGCATGAGCTAGAGTTGTTTGTAAATCTGTATTATACCTATAAATAAAAGTGGTAAGGTTATACGACATGGTAAAGAGGTATTTTTATAAGAACAAAAGAACATAGCTAGCAGATTTAGTAAGCTGAAGTGGTAATTCATAGATGTGAAAGACAAGTTCTTAAGAGGCAATTTCGTACCGGAAAATCCCGACCCCGATGAATTTCGTTGGCGCTTCTGGAGGTCAAAATCATTGCTTTTTTTTTTGATGAGGTGATCCAATAGGTACTCGAAGTTTTGGTGATTGATTTTTACTCATACGAAAATCGGTAATATCTCTTTATTTAAGAAGGTAAGTTTACGTTATTTTTAGTATAAAGTTAAAATTGCTAATATTTAAAAAATATATATTATTCGGATTAAAAAAGGTGTTAAGTTTATTTCTTTGACCTTGTGTATTCAGAGGGATATCCAAAAGCTCAATTTGTAAAGTAAGTTACGTTTATTCACCGTAGTATACGAACAATTTTAACATTCATCAATTCAACAGAAATAAAATCTACTAATAAATCAAATTAATTAAGGTACAACTTAAAAGTGGTTTTTGCTACCTGGTGTTTTACTTGATTCTTAGCTTGCAAATAGGAAGGTCGTCCCAAAATTACACACATAAAAAAAAACAGAAATCGCCATTCACGGTATTAAAATACAATCTTTGTCCAGGGTAAGTTATAAAATAAATGAAGAGCATTCAAAGGTAAATAAAAAATTACAAAATTTCAGTAAATGCAATTAAACCGCTCGGCTTTCAATTACACGCTCAAATCCGATTAAGATTAGGACACGAGCGGTCAAAGTAATCTACTAAGCGGCAACATACGGGGTATATAGAATGGGTACGTTTTCCATATATAGGTCTAACGTAGTGGTTATATACTCTTTGAATATAGGTTTATGCAGAGTGGAAGATAGAGGTGAGTCACCTGCAAAATATACAAAAATTTGCTCGATAAAAGGTCATAATTATCGAGGTATTTCGATATTTTTATTTAATGATTTTTGAATTGTAGATCTCGAAAATGGTGACACTTTTACTTAGGTATTTTTTTGTATATTTGGTACGTGACCCGTCCACCTAAGAGTTCTTACACACGAGCAGCATGTTGCCGACGACATTTCAACTTCGCGCGCAACAAACGCGGCATGCTATACTGCTAGTGTCGCTATTGGACGACGACTGCAGTCGACTGCGGTCGACGGCAGCCGTCGGCAACATGCTGCTCGTGTGTAAGAGCTCTACGAGTAACACCCCTTAAGTTGGTCGTACTACTTACTGGACATATGTATACAGGATGAATTTTTCAAGTGGGCGTGGATGGCCAAATCCTAAACTAAAGGAGTAGCGAAAAATGCTGAAAGGAGTTTAAAAGCCGATTTTGATTAAAATCAAAACTGCATCATTAGATTTTTGAAAAAATGATTTCCCGAGCCAGGAATCGAACCCGATGAATTTGAAAAAAAATACACAGCCTGTATTATTGCACAATCCGATAATTTTGTTAATAAGGATCAAATTCTCAGAAGTAATAACGTACGGCAAACTAAAGGAAAGTGTTATTTTTGAATTTATTATCATTTTTTGTATTTATCCTGTATACTGGGTCTAGAATATGTGCAATTACCATAATTTACTTTGTAGTTTTAAATTGAACCCAAACAAAATAGAAGTTCTAAACTATTGAAAATCAATTTGGTAGGTAAACTCAGCCGTGTTTCTAGCTGAATTACCCCACAAAGTTCTTAGTTAGTGTTTATAGAGAAAATTCTTTAGCTTCATTAGTCGTTGTAATACCTATTTGTGTAAAGCGTAGGTACCTACTTCTTAGGTAGGTGATTAAATATTACACTAGAAGTAGGCAGCATAATTGGATTACTCTAGTAGCCAAATTTCTCGACACAAAATATCAAATATCAATATGTTTTAGTTAATAATAGAATTGTTAATATTAAATGACAAATTGCACACGTGAAAATAATCTTTACTTTTTCGAATATTTATATTGAAAAGATTACACAAAACTCTTCTCGTCTATGGTATTTTAGCTCTTTTCTGGCTCTTGAGTGGTTACTCAACTGCCCAAACTAGCCGCATTCTTCCGGTCGTAACCGGAAACCTTATTTCCGTACCCAGCGCAGTGGGTTCATTCGTTTTACTAACGATGCTTACTACTTAATATGCGTAAGTTGCTAAATATGTAGTTTAGTTTCAATAAATTGGGATTTTTTGTCAAATTCGAGACAATTATTGTTTTAAAGTCTTTTATAAATATGATGAAACAAAGGACAAACACATTATATTAGAAAATGACATAGCTACAAAGGCTATATTTATGAAATCTTTACAAATAAAAATGGATCTTCGAAATGTATCTTACGCTCATAACTTTCGAATGACTGCACCAAATTTGGTGATTCTTGTTTTATGTATTCGTTATTGTTAGGACAAGGTCTGTATAAAATAAAAAAATGCCACGGAAACGCGGGTGAAACCGCGGGGGACAGCTAGTTCTACTATATATTTAAAATATTTGGGTTTAACAGTTGATAAGCATTGTAATTGGAAAACTCATGTTGAACAAGTTTGCAATAAAATAAATAAATTTGTATACGCCTTAAGACAGCTGCGTAAAACTGCGTCATTACAAACGGCATTGTTGGCATACCACGGTCATGTGGCTTCCATACTTAGATATGGTATATTGCTTTGGGGAAACTCACCAGATTCCAACAGAGCCTTTATCTGCCAAAAAAAGTGTGTTCGGTCTATTATCGGTGTACCTCCATATGAGACATGTAAACCATTGTTCAAGGATCTAGGAATATTAACCTTACCTTGTTTATATATCTTTGAAATAGGCGTATTCGTAAAAACACATCCAGAACTGTTTGTAAGGGCCAAAGATGTATATCCCAAGAACACTAGGGATGGAAACAGATTAGTGCACCAATGTGTCCCACGGACTACCCTATTTCAAAATAATAGCCATGCTATGTGTATTAAAATTTACAATGCGCTGCCAGCAGCTATTAGAGATTTACCTTTAAATAAATTTCAATTTCAATTAAAGACATGGCTTAAGGGACAATGCTTCTATAATATTAATGAATTTTTCACTGACTCTTGTAAAAAGTAATTTTAGAATTAATTTGATTGTTCTATATTTTAAGAATTAGATTTTGACATAAAAATGATGTATAAAATGACATTTGTATGCCAAAATGGCTTAATGTGCGATATATATATATTTTTTATAAGTACCACCAACATGTGTACCACATTATGCAAATAAAGCACTTTGACTTTGACAAAAATCAGGCAGACGGGTTACCTCAAGTGAATATCGTCGCCTGCGTGTAGACATTAGCAATACCAGGAGGATTGTCAAGTGTTGTTAACCTTTTTACAACCGGGACACACCGACAGGTGCTTGGCGACAGATCAACTTGAGGGTGGTAGCTACCTTTAAGTACTAGCTGTCCCCCGCGGTTTCACCCACGCTCCCAGAAATATAAGGATCCTGTGGTGGTAATTAGTAGGTAATTGTTGCATGACTCAGTAAAATTATACTGTTAAAATTTTTGATTCATATAGGTAGGTACCTACGCTACGTAAACAACCAGTTCAAACTACATGTAAAGCCCGATTCAAGAGGATTAATTTCATAGTTCACATACCTAAATATTTATTGCGGCCGAAAAGTGACTCATTTAGTTTTAATCCGAGTCCTTTTTTGCTTAATACTCGGAAAACTGGTGTTAATCTGCGTAAAAAAATACGGTGCGAAACGAAATGTCGGGTAAAACAAAAAATGTTTTATGCTTTACCCATGTGCCCAAAATAAAAGAAATATACACATACATAGGTACCTACTATTCTTTAAAACCTAATCGGGGTACCTACTTACTTTACTTATTAAGTTTTTTTGTTGCTGTATCTATCCAGATACTTTTTATCCCAGAAATAATAGTTTAAGGAGATGAAAAGGGGGGATGTTTGTATGGGGAATCAGTAACTGATTTAGATTAAATTTGGTATGGAGGTAGTTTAAGTTGTGGGGAAGGATTTAAAATAAGTTTATCCCCGAAATCATCCCTTGAGATCAATAATTTCTAAAGTAAGGACTATAACTCAACTAGCTTTCTACTACAGTGGTTCGAATTGAAAAAATATTTTAGTGTTAGATAGCCCAGTTATCGAATAAAGCTATATAACATCCCGCATCACGCAAAAATCCCACGCGTATGCGGATGAAACCGCAGGGGACAGCTAGTCGTAATAAAAAATATATCTATTATTGTTTATTTTATAATGAAAATTAAATCCTGATTTAGAATTTACTAGGACCTATTATAATTCTAAAATAAACCTTTTTAATAGAAAATCAAAAGTAAACGGTGGTTTTCTAAGAATAATAAGACCGAGTTCGATTTTACCAATTTTACGATGAAATTAAATCCAAAATGTACCTATCTTGAAAATAGTAAAGGGTAAAGAAAGGAAAAGGTAATTATCAGAGTGGTTACTCAGGGACTGTGTAACAAAAGACATCAAAGGGACAAGCGAAAGAAAACAGATAACAATTTACACGTACTAACAAAAGATAAGATAGAATCAACAAATTGTGTTGCTTTACCATTTAGGGAAAACCATTTATATTTGTCTTATCCTTTCTCAATTCTCTGGATGATGAGGTGTTTTACTAGCCTTTATTCTCTAGACATTGGGTATATTATATTATTTTTTGAAGTTCCCAACCTTACAATTAATCTTACATTTATTTATTTTGGTTGAGACCATGGGTCCGTGGGGGTCTGAAGCTCGTCGTTTCGCAAATATTTTATGTAAAAAATTAACCGAGGCCTCGGGTGACCGGCGGGCGGGGAGCTTTTTCCGCCAACGCATCAGCTTGGCCATTCAAAGAGGAAACGCTGCCAGCCTTCTGGGAACCTTGCCGATCGGCAGCAGCGGCAGCCTCGAAGAAGTTTTTTTGGTTGTACATTTGTTTGTATATTTTGTAAATTTGTTGTAAATAAAGTGTTTTTTTTATATTACATTTGTTTACAATAATTTATGAATTAGTAGTAATCTTTTTTGTTTTATAAATATTAAGTTTTGATCACTAAATGTAGGCAAATTATTTATTAAGGGAATAATATAATAACTACTATAATTATTATACTTTTTTGCCCATTATTTCTTGACTGATAGGTATAAACACTTTGGTAATTAATGAACATGACACGTAATATTTTTAAAGGCAATAATTTTTTCACACTGAAGCCATAAAGTTATTAATTATAATTACGCGCTCTATTGGGACGACTCCCGACATGAGAATATGTGTTGGAATATTTTAGCAATTATTAAAATCATATATTTAATAAAGATGTGCATACAATACCCAGAATGGAATTTACTCTCCAGAATAGTAGTTGCTGAAACACACTTAGTGCTTAACAATAGATTTTCAACTTGAGACTATGCTACGGTATCTATAAGATTCATTTTAGCTTAAAGTCACGACATTCATCACGGCATTCAATGTCACCACCACTGAAATAACATCATCATAAAATACATAACAAATCGATATCTGGATAGAAGTACTGAAGTGCGCGCATTGAGTGATTTAATATGGGGTTTATTAAAATAAAACTTGAAAGACTTTTTGGTGCGTAGATATGACCTCACTGCCACAGTTTCATAAATAACTTTGGATTCCTAGTTATTACAAACTTACTACATGAGCATATGGGAACCATATTGACTCAAACTCAAAACTTATTTATTCAGTTAGGCCCTGGTATGGCACTTATGAACGTTAGAATCGACTCTACCACCGGTTCGGAGAAGACTCCGGCAAAAAACTTAGCGAGGCATTCTTTTTCTACAGTGAGTCTATCTGTATACTTAATATGTACTCTGTGTACTCATCAATTACCATGGTGAGATAGTCAGCAAACATACGCGTATTTTTAATTTAAAAAAAAAGTTTTGCTTTGGTTAGATTCGTAGTGAAGTTTGATTTAAGTTTTTCTTTTACAAAAACTTACCTGGATGATAAATAAATGAGTCACAATGCATATTTTCTTTTCATGAAACAATTTTTGATAAAACAATAGGTGCCTAGGTATATAATTATATGAGATTTAGATGAAATTATTCTGTCTCGATAAGTTGATTCTCAGTTTAGAATCAAACTATGTAACAGAAAATATTTTCCTAGATTCCAATATCCGAAAAGAGAGCATGATTGTAGGAATTCATTGCGACAAATCGTGGACAAATCTAATGATATTATCGATTCAAACAAGATTCAAACGGAATACTAAATAGATTTACCATTGCAGTTCAAATAGCAGTAATAATTTGATTCTCCAAACTGGGGCGAACAACGTAAATAGTAACCAATTTTTCTCTTGACTCAGACCAAATCGGTAATTGTAGACCCATTGGGTAAAAATACACAGGCCGGCCGAGCTCCCAGACTAATTGGGGCAGGCACATTTACTGCAGTATATTTCAATTTGTTGACATCTGTAGGCTTTTTATAAAAGGATAAAGTAAATAAAGAATAATAGCTACCGCAGGCCCAGTCTTTATAATTGCGTTTGTCAAAATATCTTGGCGATAAATTAAATAAAAACAAAAAAAGTAAATGAGATACAACATTAATTAGGTAATTTGTTTAGAGCAGTTAATGTGTTTACGTTTTATTGTATTAAGTATAACTTTTTTGGTAAATAGTTTTTTTTTATTATTTTTTTTTTCAAACTAAAATACTTTCTAAGCTACTCTCAACCGAAGTTTATAAAACAATGTACACATTAGTTACTGTTCGCTAAGCGAAGTTTATTTGTCTTTGAACTTTTGAACATTATTTTCATCAAAAAGCTGACAATGCAAGTTTGCATTATTTATTATTAAACGCTGAATAAACTACGATGCCAAGTTTCCAGATAATATTCACAAACTAATTAACAATGTTCAGCACTCATGTCATCCAACTCTTCTCCACTTTGATTAACTTGTCAAACCACAAATCACCTAAAGTTACAGGAGATTTTGTGAATATTTTATCGAACCCGTACTAAAGAACTCGTGATACATTCAATTTGAGAGCCACTAGCCCGTGGCAAAGGAACTATGTAACGGTATACTACGTAAATTGAAAAATCCTGTGGAATCATATTGCAATAATTGAACTAGCTTCTTCCCCGCGATTTTACCCGTTTTCCCGAGGGAATTAAAATTAAATATATATACCAAAAATTTACCATGATTTAGTTTGCGTGTCCCTTACATCACTAATAAAAATAATTAATAGGTATATAATTAACACAACAAAGGTTTCAATGTCGACAAATTCAAGAATAGAATTTGTCCATTAGATGAAATTATTACAGCAATGAAATAGGCAATGTTTGAGGTTCGTTGAATACTCACATTGAAGCATTGTTCCGCTTCGTACATTACAGTGAAATTTAGCAAACTTTACTTGTTAACTACCTACCATTAAATTTTGTAACCATAGTAAGGAATGTACTACCGTATAAATTACAATAAGGAGAACAATAGTTTGTAAATTGAAGAGTAATATTGGTGACTCTCGATATCGTCAACATAAATATTAATAACCAATTTTATTAAATACCGACTCTTATTTTTAATTACTCATCAATTACGAAAATGTTGTATTTTCTTAATCACTGGAAATGGAAATAAATGTATTGAAAAATAGTCATTTCTTTTAACAATACAATTTTCTGAATGCAAAACGCTTTCTTAGTGAATTCACAAACGTTTTGAATGCCATTTGAATCGGTAAATTATTCGTGTATTTATAAATATAGAACTCCGCAAGCAGTCTAAAACTGCAGCATTCAGCCCTGTCACCAGGTTGTTTAAAACCGTGATAATTGCAACATACTGACAGGAAAATGGAAACGAAAATTGACAATCATGATCTGATGTGAACGCTGAAAAATAAGTTAATTTGTCAGTCAACGTCAGATAAAGGACTTTTAAACCAGCTAAATAATTCACTCCAAATACAGCCCTTCCTTTGTAAATCTGTTTATGAACTCATCAGTATTTAACTTATGCGAATGTCGCTTTGGAGACGTCCAAATTATTTGCTTCATTTTACTTTTTGCTACTCATATACTTCAATTTTAAATTCGTAGATGGTCCCGTAATTACTCTTTTAATTCATAAATGAAAATGGATATTTTCATTCAATTTCAGGAGCCGGTTAAGATTCCATTGTTTAAATCTCAAAGAAAGAGACAGTGTTATACAAAGAAACCTTACTGTTAAAGCGAACAATTAAATTCTGTCCGAGTCTTTGAAAAGGTTGTGATAAAAGTGCTGGCAAGAAACTTGGTCCCAATCTTACCATAATTTACCTTTGTAATGACATGAACTCTTAGAAGTATAACTGGAATACAAATGAATGTACACCCGGAACTATTGAACGCTTCTTCTCTTTCAAAACAACTCGCATCTTCTTCAGTTATACCTACTGTTTATGGAATATTAAATGATTAAATGTAATAGGTGTAAGTTGTTTTTGAAAAGAGTAATTGCTGAGTTTATTGCCGGCTATTCTCAGCAAAAGCAACCTTCCGAACCGACTATTCATAAGTGCTTGTAAAGGCCTATTTGAATAAAATAGTATATTTCATTACAAGTGCGGAAAGGCTGTCATTGCAAAGAGTTCCGACAAATGTCTACCCGAGCCGAGGCGCAGCCGAAGGCGAGGGTTGACAGTCGGAACAAGTTGCAATGACGGTTCCGCAAGTGTACTGAACGACCATTTTTAATACAGTTGCGAAAAAATAAAGCAATTTAATAAAATAATAAAAACACAATAAACTCAACTAACTAATAATTTATTTCATATAAAAGTTATGTACATTGAAATTGGTACAGTTTTTTAAACTTACTGGGAAAGTTTTAGGTTGCATATTTACTGTTTGAGACAAACTATTATTAATTTCGTATGATTGTTCATGTATATTTGTCATACAATGTTTGTGCAATTATAGTGATTCCGGTGGTGTTAATTAAAAAAAAAATAGGGTCGAAATTACTCATTTTGTGCAACAAACAACTAAACTCGCAAAGAAAATTTCTGGAAAATGGCGCCAACCGTAGAATATAAGCAGAGTTTTTTTTTTCTTCACCCAAAGGGAACTATCCATACAGCTTAGTCTTCAGTATATTTTTTTTATTGATATGAAATGAAAATGAAATTTAATGAGATGAAATGAAACCTAACCTAACTCATTCAATTAAATCATTAAATCTGATATTGAAATAAATTAGTAGCTTCTTTTTAGAAATATACGTATTTGTATGAATCACAAAAACTCTTTAGTAAAAACTTCATGGTTGGTTTTTCTTTTTAATAGACATTATTTTGACAGTTGGGAAAGAGAACGCACGAGTTCGGTAAAGGTAAAAAAAAAGCACTAGTATGTAATAGCCCACATCCCGAACGCTATACGTCCCTGTAATACACCAGTTTTTGACCAACTGTATTAAAAAAACATTTTCATTTCATTTTCATATTTATTTCGATCAAAATTATTTTGCCCTATTCTGCTCACAGACCTTTGTGATCGATATCTATGCAATAATCATATCAAGCGTAAAAGTAATAAGATAGGTATTTCATTTTCGAAAAGGCGCTGTAATAGTGACTTTCTCTAAAATATAGGTATAACATTAAATTGATATTAATAAATATCATAAAGTCATTCAACGGCGAGACATATAAAATCAATTTAAAATTATTGATTTCCATTCATGTTTACACTTCAATTTTGTATTACTTAAGTATTACAATGACATCAAATGTGCAAACGTTCCCATCAAAAGGTTATAACACGTTGACATGTTCTACGAGTAATCGCAGTACACGATCGGGGACAATTACTCTGCTCTTGCGCTTCGTTATTTACTCTCGGATAATTTAGATCAAATTGTATATTTGACATAAAATTTTGAGAAATTATGTATTTTTTAAATCTAGCAAATGGTACTTTTAAGTATAAAAACCAACTCGTTTCTACAATAACAGCCTGAAAATAGTAGCTCATTCCTACCCAGTACGTGACTCTATTTTTTAGTAAATTTCTGCATATTTACTGATAATATTTACCCAGCTGAATGTAGCCAGATACTGTGTAGTTAGATTTCAAAATACATTGTCACTGTCACCAAACCCACATTTAAAAACCGAACATCATAATTCCACACGAAAAATGTCACCCACTCACAAGCGTAGATACATATAGGTATAGTAAGCAACTTGACAAAATTATATCGATTTTACGTGAGTGACCTGTCCCTGAGTCACACCACACATTCGAATATTAGATATTTAGGTGTATAAACAAGTCACCTCTGCCAATCGATAGTAATCAACCAGAAGTCACATGGTAGTAACGATGACCTGTAACTATTACCAGCTAGAAAATATTGCATAAGAATGTTTAAGTATCTTAGGATATCTTTATCCTTCTTGGATATATTTAGAACGAGTATCTTCATCGCGTTCTGCTCCTTGAAACTAGGATGAGTCATCATTGAAAACAAGTAAAGAAAGCCCAATTTGAAAAAGGAAGCTGAACGCGTTCCTGTGCGACGCCAGTCACGTGCAGGTCACGCGCGCCACTTCGTGCACGTTGCTTCACTTTATTGGAAACTATTGCTTACACACGCTTCTTCTACCTTTTTTATTTATACTGTGAGAAAAGATTAGACCTATTTTACGCATTTAATTCTAACTAATTCTCAAGTATATAGGATATCTACAATGTTCGCTGTACAAACAAAAAACTGAACGAGTTATCCATATTGATTCCGTGAATAATTAAAGAGAATGGCTCAGAAATGATTACATAATAACATATACTTAACTTTGTTTGATAGAGTATGTATGTTAGTGCGTTTGTATTTAATGGGTTATATTTATTGGGAGCTAACTTTTCACCACGCGGTTTCACCCGCGTAATTCTTTTTTACCCTTTTGGGGATAGACTCTTCCATTTAAACAGAAAGATATTCCGCCGGGTTTTAATATCGGAGGACTAGGTCCAATATTTTTCTTTGTATCAATATGTAAAGTCCGAAGAAATCTTCATTACTCATTCGGAGTGATGATTGAAAAAAAATCTTTTCTTCCATGATATCTCAGTCTTCAATACTTTTTACACAATCTATTCAATACTTTTCTCGATCGATCTGTTATTTCTGCGGCAAAAACTGCTTGAAATGCTTGCATGTTACCTGCGTCAAAGGGACGGCCGCAATCTACATACGAGAAAAGAAAGCACGATTCAACTTATCAATTCCCCAGTTGATTATCATCACTTCTTATAACATGCTCAGAGGTACCATTAACCATAAAACAATGGATTACTATTATTCATATTTCATACATAATAATATTATCTACATCACTGGCGCTCCTAAGTTCATCTTAAAAAACAAAATTCAACATTGAATACAAATATCCGTACCTGCATGTCCCAATATTATGTAAATTCGCAATATATCCAAGGGAGTCATTTTATGCACAATAAAACCCAACACAAAATACAGTCGCCAAATTGGTTTCTGTACGTTCAAATTATAGATGTTCACATGTTTTTGGGGAGTATTTATACTCGTTTTTGTTCTCGGAGTTTAATAACCTGTGTTCCAATTTCAAATTAAAATGCAACCACAAGAAAAAAAAGTAAGAAAAAAATGAACGAAGGTACTTCTCTAGAGAATTACCTAATAAATTAATTAATTTATATTATAAAACTAACGGGTGACTCATATTTGTACAAATAACTTAAAGCATATAAATTTTGTTTGTTCGAAATCCTTTAAAATATCTGTGATTGATATTCCAAAACCCTACCTCTTTAGATAAATATTTGTTTTATTGTTTCGTTAGATTTTTCAACGGTTCGGTTTTATTAATCACCAGAATTTGTACACATCTTTTCCATAACATTAAAGGCAAAATCTTTTTATTCCACAAATATTGTAATGCGAAAATTTATTGGACATATTTCTGTAAATGTAAAATACTTATTTTGGCGTGATGTTTTCTTCATAGCCACGCTGTGTTGGTTTAACGGTTTTTTGAAGTTTGGCATATTTTATACCCTTAATTAAAACATGGCATATCTTTTATTCCAAGAAGAGAAATAAAAAGATTCCTCTAAAACGTAGGTAAAGTGGCGATTATTATAATAATAATAATAGCCTTTATTTAACAATCTCATATAACATGAGTATTAAGTGTGGCGGTTAGTCTGTACATTTTTTTTAGATATGTATACGTATATTATTATGTAGTTTAAGTATTCTTTTAAATTACGGTTTTACCTACAGTGTAGGATCTATGAATATCTTCGACTAGAATCGAACCCAACACAAATGCAATATAAATATTTATTCCCTCAGATAAGTGCAGCGTGTCTAATGGAGTGACTTTATTGATACTGGTATAAAATTGGTCCTTTATAAAGCTTATGGTATTGTGAGCAGACGTAGTTTTATGTATTCAAAAGTAGATTAAGAGAAAGTGTTTTTTATTATTTTCTTTTCTAAGTTATGTCAAAATCATGCAACTTTTTTGCATATGAATATTGATTCCCATAAATCATTGTTTTACGATGATAAATTATCATTAAAAGTTATTTTATAGTTAAATAAAAGTGAAATATTTTTATTAGCTTCTTTGTGTTAGGTATACTGATCAACTTTTTTTTTTACTAAAAATGAAACTATGTTTGGTTTTATCTTGCCAAACGCAACTATAGAAAAATACACGCACCCTGCGAGCTAATACATTATAAGTAAAAACGTCAAACATAAAGTGGGCAAGCGTGATAGGCTATAAGTTATCTAACGTAACAAATTTCTTTTGCAACCATCCCTACTGCCCCTTTGGGATGGCCTCTATCTCTATGAAACTTGCGAAGTATTGGCTTTCTGCTTGAAAAGTAAAGATCATCTGAAAAAGTAGATGTTTGTATGTATAGTCTTATCTAGTTTTAGAAACTACTATAGATACCATTATCAATAAATTCCGACATAGTGATTAAAATCTATGCAACGAATAAATTAAAAAATAGATTCTACTTGCAACAATTAGTTGAGTTTGCTCACTAAGAAGTTGTAAAGTGAATTTACTTAGACATTGTGTAAGTCCTTAACATGACACACGTATTTTCTTTCAAAGGGACCTAAAACCATAACTAAAAGGACTATAAAACGTGAGATTAAATAATCTCGAATATTTACACGATTGACGTTCACACACGTTTAAAAATGCTATTCTGATATCACAATGTAATTATTTTTTAAATGAAAAAAAAAACATCACTTTATCACAATAATGATGTGTAAGTTACATAAGCATATTTACTAGGTTTTACTTATGAATTACCGGCGTCAATACTTTGGTAAAACATCTTGTTAAAAATGTATGATGTTATTTATACGTAATATTATATTTAGATGAAAAATATTGTGTTTTAATTTCGACTGCAATATTTAACCAAGCACATTAATTACCGAAGCTGGGCAACTCGTTAACCCGTTATTCGTTAATTAACGAAGTTAACATTTTGATTAACGGATTAACTTTTAAGTTAACTTTTAAAAATGTAAACGGACACGTTAACTTCCGTTAATATGCAGAAGTCCGTTAATCGTTAATCCAATGCTTAATAGTTACCGCACGGTACCGCACGGCACTGACAACTCTGACAAGTGCCGGGCGGCGCGTGGCAGCGAGTGAAACAAAAAAAAAATACTTTGCCGGCGCGTGCGAGTGAGAAAGAAAACTGCGAAGAGATTTGTTACGTTTGATCATTTCATTACTCGGTGCTTAGAGTGACGAGTGTTTTGTTTGTTTGTTGTTATTATAAATTACTGTCAATGATCATTTGCGTGTTGATAATTGATAAAGAAGAGTGCAGTGTAATTGAGTTAGATAGAAAAAGTGTACTGTGCAGTGTACTGTATAGTAATTAAAATAAAACTATATCATGGATTTTGGAAGACATGGAATCGGATCGGATTCCAGCGGATATTAACGGATTAAAGATTAAAATTAACTTGCGTTAATTCTTCCGAAATGTAACGCTTTAACGTTTAACGAGGCAAACTTTTTTTGTAGCGGATTAACGATTAACGAAGTTAATTATTTGATTATGTTATGGCTATGTTAATTACACATACCTACCTTAATCATAAGATCCCTTCTCTTATTTCATTTGTAAAAAACATTCACCAAAATCTACAACAACAAAATGCTACTTTAATACTAAATAAGCGCTCGTCTCTTGAAAATCACCATTAAATCAGGATAATACATAGATAAAGTAAAGCTAAAGATAAATTCTTAAGAAGCATGTCAGTATGAGTATACAAGATTTCCCTCGGGACCAGAATACCAGATGAGTTGGAAAATATGCACAACTAACTTTTGCTGGGAGTAAAATTAAAATTGTTACCAATATTGCTGAACTTTACCAATATCATGAATAGCCCTTTTTTCTTGAAAAAGTTGAGTAAAGTGAAGCAATAGAAATAGGAAGTTTATCAATTTAAATCTTTCACACTGTTCTGACTCGAATTATTCTCATTATTGTAGTTATGATATTATTTGATATATGTACTCGCATCACTGCTATCGAAATATACACCTACCTACTCTTATGTTTCTTTAGATAGTCATTAACGATCGGTGACAAATCTTATTGAATACACATAAGATACACAAATAAAATAAATACAGTAATCTTACTGGGATAACTAGGTAGGTACTAATTTTGTCAGCGTTAAAAATCAATGGAACCACAGAATGGAACAGACACTTCCTATTCTTTTGCAGCTTTCAAAATAGAACCTAGGTAATAATCACAGTAAGATCATTGTTATTTTATTTTATGACTAGCTTTCCGCCCCGCGGTTTCACCCACGTATCCATTTTTTACCCATTTAGACATTGAATTAAAAAAAACCTTTCTTATACCTCGTCTACATCTTATAAACACTACCTGTGAAAAAAATTTGGGTGTAGGCTGGGCGTTGATGAGTCAGTCCTTCTCATTATTCATACCAAGAAACGGAAATAACTCCTAACTTTGAATCCCCGTTTCACCCCTTCAGAGGTTGAATTTTAGAAAACGCTAAAACACGTGTTTCTTTATTTTTAATTGATAGTCTAAAAACAAAGTTTCATGATCCTACCTTCAAAAATGACCGACTTTCATACAAACTTTTAGCCCCTTTTTCACCCCCTTAAAGGTTGAATTTCGAAAAATCCGTTCTTATTCCTCGGTCAAGTTTTCAAAACAATACCTGGGAAAAAAAACAGCTTTCTAGGTCTAAGGGTTTAGGCTGGGCGTTGATAGATCAGTCAGGACTTATCCTTTTATATATATAGATATTCAGCAAACCTACTTTTGCCTCTTTTATACGGGCCGGTTGGCGTGGTTGATTAACACACTGCCTATCGCGCCGCTGGTCGTGGGTTCGATTCCCATCCAGGACAGATATCTGTGTGCATGAACATGTCTGTTTGTCCTGAGTCTGGGTGTAATTATCTATTTAAGTATGTATCTACAACAAAAAAAGTAGTATATCAGTCATCTGGTTTCCATAGTACAAGCTCTGCTTAGTTTGGGATCAGATAGCCGTGTGTGAAAAAATGTCCGAGGATATTTATTATTATTATTTTATTATATATCTCATGTGAACTAAATGTTAATTTAATTTATTTCAAGTCTCTCAATGTTTAAGTGCCTGACCGAAGATATGCAAAATAAATCATCAATAAAATTAACACTTAAATGTTTTTTCTTTGTAATCACTACAGCTGAATTACAAGTTGCCTTCATTTACATTGATATCTAGGTATTTTTATGAAACATTTACTCATGGTGCAATTAATATAATTTTATGTAAATACTCTTCGTTTAAATTCTACTGGAATCGAATTATTACCAACATTACTTTTAAATAATTGATCAAGCCAAAACATTAGTCACGTTTTCCACTGTCACGCAATAAATTGTACCTAATTAATGTGCAGGTATTTTAGTAAATTATTCTATACCAGGCTCTGAAATTGTTCTCTCTATGAAAAATAAGCAATTAAAATAGCTACACACTAACATGCGATACTCTGTATTGCCATGTAAAAAGCCTACAACAACTCGGCTTACAAAATATTCTGATATTACTAAATACAAAAATTTTGAGGCGAAAGTATATGCAGAGTTAAACAAAAATGCTGAATGGGCGGTTTATAATCTCAGAAACCTTCTTTTTTTACTTTGGGTATTCTTGTCTCTCAAGCGCATTTGTCGGAACACACCATTGTGCTTAGCGATAGATTTTCATTTTCAGGGTAGCCAACCAGTCGAGTCCTCACGATGTTTTCCTCCACCGAAAGCTCAAGCTCATTGTATGATTTGAACCTACGACCTTCGTCGCGGTAGCCGACGTCACTAACATTGAGCTATCATCGCCTTAAAAGCTAACAAACAGTAATAGTACCTAGTTAAGACATAACCAATACAAGGGGAATTCCCCAATGAGTTGGCAATCCTAACAAAGCATAGAAGGCTACGGGATCACAATTGCAACTGCCGGAACACACCGGTGATTAAACTAGCAGCACGGTATGATGGTCGTTTTGATAGCCCAATCTATCTATGTGCTAAAAAGAGACAAACAGCTAGTCAAAGAGAGACTCCCTCTTGTCAAAGCGGCTATAAACGCGTGTCACTAGTTTAGTGAGAGATTTTCAGCTTCACAGTGGAAGATAGCCGGGTATTACATAGTATTTTTCTAGTGAGTAAAGCAATATATTTCAATGTGGACTTCATCGATTTAAATCAGACAACATGGTAGTTATATTAGCTTACTGTATAGTACAATCTTTGATGGCATCAATTCGGTTGTGCACAAAACTAAACTCAATTTGACAAGACTAAAAATAGTGTTATCATGGTAGGAAAGAGGCAGACATATTTTTAGTCCTATAGTTGTGTTCATAACCGAACTGATAAAAACTCAAATTCAAAACTAAAAATTTAATTATTTCATTTTGAGTGTAAAATTGTATTGTAGTATATTAAAAAAAACGATCAGTGCCATCCAAAAATAACATTCAAACTACACAACACATATTTTGTTCTTCACAATACGTGAAAAAAAATGTGCGTAAATGTTATTATGTAACAAAAATATTTATACTTTCTTTGTAACAAATGGTAACACGCGTACCCAATGGGAATTTATGTTGTTGTTAAAAGCTAGCTCGATAAACGAAATATTACCGTGCGTACATGACAAGAGCCATGCGTGTCTGTAATTCGCTTTTTTTTAATAATTGGTCACTTATCAAATTACTTTTGAGCGAATTAGCTAACAACGATGTTGGAACGTTATTCTTCAGCTAAATGAATTACACTTAGATATCCGTCCGCAGATGTAGCGTCATAGAACTCCTGTCACCGGCTACGCAGTGTTTTGAAAATAAGTTGGTTAGGATGTCAAGATGTTTCTTACCCTTTCACGCAAAAACTACTTAACGGATTTTGATGAAACTTGGCACACTGATAGATCATATCCTGGAATTAAACAAAGTCTCTCCCATAATACAGATTTCAATGCGGGGGACAGCTAGTTATATATAAATTAATAACGTAAAATATTCCCATTTTACAAGCCACAACCATTTAAAGAAGAAACTAAAGGAAATCAAAATCTAACCAATTTTATTTAAAAAATAACTCATAACTGAGTCAAACCCGCTAAAAACCTCTAGATTAATGATCTAAAATCTAGGAAAATGCTTAAGAATTATTTGGTTATGACCAAAATGTATTATAGAAAAAAATTATAGCCTCGTACAAGTTTGTACGTAGGAATATGTTTCTATATAATTATCATGTACAACGGTGACGTAAAAAGTAATATGGGGTTGGTGATAAACCACACGTTGTCACGCACCAAACTATATTAAAATACCTGATGACGTCATATCCCTCTCTTTTGATTACAGTCAATGCGAGCACCATGAACGAACATTACATTTTTCCAAGAATTATTAATTCCTTCATTCATTACTAGCTCGTATATTCAGTAAAAAAAGAGAAGCACGGACGTTCTGAATCGTGAAACAAGAATCGTTTCATTAAGCATTAAAAACACCAGGTTTAAAAGGTGAATACAAAACATGGGGATCTTTGATATTCAATTTATAAAAAAAAACTGCAATGTTTTTTTTTTTTTCAAAATTAATTAAAATTATATCTTAAAGCTACTAACAAACGCTCAGTAATATCAGGGTGTGTATTATATGATAAAATATTTTTTTACTTAAATCAAAGGGAATCATTTATCTATATTCTATTTATCGTGAATAAAACAAAGATACTCAGAAACATCGAATTTAATGTAAAATTTATCCCAACAAAGAGCAGATATTTGATAATGTATATTTATGACGTCACCATAATAAACTATCGCTTTGACATTTAATAAAAAAGGAGCTAATTTGATATGTCAGTCAGTCCTATTATGTCATTAATTCAATCCTCTCGGAGCTTATAATTTTATTATGTAAAAATCAAGTTGCATAATCATTCAGAAACTTGTAACTACATATCAGTATCACTTGTACCTACCTGATATGTAGTTACAAGGTAACCAAGGTAGGAAAGTTTGAACATTCAATCCGCATACGCTAATAATTCAACTTTATCTTAAATAAACACCTCCAAATAGAAATGTTAGCTATCACAGCACGATTCGCATGACTTAAATTCATTTCACAGAAGATTTTAAAAGATGTACCTATTGCCAAAGAAGGTATATATTAGGTACGTATTTTTTATAAGGCTTTCGTTAATTACAAAGAACAACATGTATCGATTGAATGAATATCTATCATCTATAACTAAAGCATACTTATAATTTCGAATTAACATGAGGTAACTATGTATGTACATAACAGTATTTCAGATGTTTAAGAGTGTAATAGAAATGATCAGTCTAAAATTTGACTTGAAATTCCCTATGGCTCTAGTTGGGCGATCGACATGCACCGTTAAAGACCCAAAGTGTCCTAGATTTAGGATCACGTGACCTTGATTCTAAATCTTTTTATCGACAAAAGGCTCAGACCGAATAAAAAAGGAAAACAGAGCCCCACGTTTAAAGTGAATCACAGTAAAGTATGCTGATTTTGAAAAAGGAAGCGACGCAAGTCACGCAGGATAAGGATAGGTGCAGGTCACGCACACAACTTCGTGTACGTTGCTTCACTTCATTCGAGACTATTGTTAACGTACACTCCCGCGTAACTCGCGTCGCACAGGAACGCGATCGGCTTCCTTTTTCAAATTCACATTTACTGCACTTCACCATAAGTGCGCGGAGCTATGTCTACCTTTTTTATTTAGTCTGAGGCTCTTGCCAAGACTTTTCTTTTTCTAACTTTCACAAGAACTTGTGAACGCAACATGCGTAAAACAACGAGGCAGAAACCTTTTTTATAATATTTCTGCTCAAGGATAGTACCTACCTACATATATTTATACGAGTATTACACAAGGAATTCTAAAAAAGTGCTCGCTCGTGATATCGCTCCGTTTCGATCTAGTGTCATCGATTGGGCAAGGTCAGATGAGTAATTAAGTGGGAGTACTAGAATGAAATAGGGCTTCAAATTATTGTGTAGCCGCGTGATTTGGCTCGAGGATTTAATGTCAAAGTTTTTATTTTTATAAATATTATATGGAAGTAATATTTATAATTATGGACAGATTTTTATAAAAAAAATAAGGAAAATTCTGAAAAAAACATGAAGAAAATTATTTTTGTAATACATTTTGTATCGAACAACTTTTTTGACAGTGTCATATCTCGATATGCAGTGATTTAGATTCACAAATTGAACCCGGTAAGTGGCGTTGGAATCGGGTTCTATGTTTTGTTTTAATTTCAGGGCAGGACAATGTCAGCCGGGCCTACTAGTGTTTTATAATAATCATATAATTTTGAAACGCAATTTAGTCAGTAATGTAATTGAATTAAATGTAACCCAGTTGGAATGAGTCATCAAATAAATGCTCATGAATTTATTTACGAATTAAAATTAATAACATGACCGTTATAACCGATATTAAATTACAAAACCTTTTCCGGGAATTGCAAAGCTTTTAGAAAGATTTCTCAATGAACGGGTTTAATTGTACAACTTATGCGGCTGTAATCTAATAATTAAAGTATCTACGACTGTCCAGCGAAGATATAATGTTCACTGTATTCAGTTAGAGATGGAAACGTAACGTATATACTCTTAAGTTCTCAAGTTCATTCAAACATCGAACAAATTTTTAATAGTAATTGAAATGCTTTTAAATTATCCTATGATGATTGTACAGGGCGCCAGATGATTTTTCTAAATGTTATTGAAGCCCATTAATTCTTTGAAAAAGACTAGATACATAATATTACTTAGATGTATACTCACTCACAAAATTCTGAATGAAATATTAATAAAAAAATATTTAACCAACCTTAATATAAGCTTACTCATGATATGTTACTTACCCGACAACTAATTAAGTACCTACTAAGGACTTCTAAAATAGAGGGTATTTTTCGGCAATGTTTCAGCGCTTCACGCAATTTCGGGTGACAACTTCGTTCTATACGTTCATCGCCAATTCAACGCCCTCCATATTAGATTCTTGAATTTTTCCCTTAGTTAGTGGCTAGTTGCCCCAATAAGAAAACTCTGCCGGCAAAGAAATACTGCTAGGCGTACCATGTTGCGGGCGAATTAAGTATACTAACTAGAAGTCATACATAGTCGCCTCCCGTACCAGTTCATCTGAGACATGTTTGGGGCAGTCTTGATGCCCTATGCTCTAACCACGAAACAGTAATATACCTAAATATATACCGGTAATATAGTGTAGGTAGAAATAAAAATAAAAACAAGCAAGCTTACTACAGTAGTCGCATATGTGACATCTGACATCTCACCATGGTAATACCACAGTATAAAGATATACAGTATGGAAACTAAGCCTAAATCTGAAAATAATTACCTACGCTCCATTTAAGCCATAGGGTTGTCACTTTTAATGTTTTATGATATTGTTTTTTAATTAAAATATTATATGTTCTGTAGTGATCAATTAATCAAATTGAAATAGCTAGTCTAAATATATCAAAGAAGAAACTGACTGGCTGACGGACTGGCTGACTGACTGACTGACTGATCGATTAACGCACAGCTGAAACCACTGAACGGATTGCGCTGAAATTCAGCATGCAGATAGTTATTATGACGTAAATTTCCGCTAAGAAAGGATTTTCCAAAATTCACCCCCTAAAGGGATGAAACGGGGGTCTAAAGTTTGTATGAAAATCTGTAATATTTTATTCGAAATGAACGAAATTTGGTATTTAGCCTCTAAATATAAAATAATGAAACACGTTTTGTAGATTTTTTGAATTTCATCCCTTAACGGGGTAAAAAGGGGTGTTAAAATTTGTTAGATTTTTTTTATCAAAATAACTTGAAATTTAGTATCAGCTCTAGCTCTTTAGTTAAATTAAAGAAACATGTATTTAAGGTTTTTTTCAATTTCACCCCGTAAAGGGGTAAAAAGGGGTGTTAAAGTTTGAATGAAAAATTAATTGTCAAAATCAAAATTAGTAGAAGCTCTTCAATAAAATTAAAAACAACGTATTTAAGGATTATTTTAATTTCACCCCTTAATGGGATAGACAGGGGTGTTAAAGTTTGTATGAAAAATATTTTTTTTATTATCAATATTACTTGAAATTTAGTATTTATGCTGAAAGTCCAATGCTCTAGCTATTAAAACACAAAAACAGTTCATGTTATGCTCATTTTATATAAATTTCAATTAACTACTGTACTTTTATGATTCGATAAAATTTAGTTGAGTTGTTGAGCTAATTTTGTGTTCTACGCGATAATAGGCGCGGGCGAATGCTATGTTTGGATAATTTGAAATAACTAGCCAGAACTGTAAAAACGAATCAGCCAAAGTCGAGTAGTACACGCGGGTGAAGCTGCGGGTGGAAAGCTAGTTT
The DNA here is from genome assembly GCA_951361185.1 of Ochropacha duplaris. Lineage (NCBI taxonomy): Eukaryota > Metazoa > Arthropoda > Insecta > Lepidoptera > Drepanidae > Ochropacha > Ochropacha duplaris. The sequence goes on from OX592703.1 coordinate 4,235,893, forward strand.
ACAAATCAAATTTAAATAGGTATCTCATGGCGTTGGTTATCCTTGATAGTTTAAAAAACGGAAAACAGTTTAATATTAACACACAACTTGTAGATCTTTGTTTTTTTTTGTAGGTCACCAACTTATCATTATTGTATAAACTTTTACAAGTTTTGGCGGGAGTGTACGCAAGCCGCGGTTGAACCTCACCGCGTTTTAACCCCAAAAATGACGAAAAAGTTGATCATTTCTTGCAGCCGCCATCTTGGATTTACATTTTGACACCAATATCAGTTTCAACACCCTCGAATACCATGAAAACGACACCCATGACGAAAAAGTTGATAATTTCTTGCAGCCGCCATCTTGGATTTACATTTTGACAGCACTATCGGCTTTAACACCCTTGAAAACCATGAAAACGACACCCATGACGAAAAAATTGATAACTTCTTACAGCCGCCATCTTGGATTTACATTTTGACACCAATATTGGCTTCAACACCCTCGAAAACCATGAAAACGACACCCATGACGAAAAAGTTGATAACTTCTTGCAGCCGCCATCTTGGATTTACATTTTGACAGCACTATCGGCTTCAACACCCTCGAAAACCATGAAAACGACACCCATGACGAAAAAGTTGATAATTTCTTGCAGCCGCCATCTTGGATTTACATTTTGACACAAATATCGGCTTCAACACCCTCGAAAACCATGAAAACGACACCCATGACGAAAAAGTTGATAACTTCTTGCAGCCGCCATCTTGGATTTACATTTTGACACCAATATCGGTTTCAACACCCTCGAAAACCATGAAAACGATACCAATGATGAAAACGTTGATAATTTCTTGCAGCCGCCATCTTGGATTTACATTTTGACACCAATATCGGTTTCAAAACCCTCGAAAACCATGAAAACGACACCCATGACGAAAAAGTTGATAATTTCTTGCAGCCGCCATCTTGGATTTATATTTTGATAGCACTATCGGCTTCAACACCCTCAAAACCATAAAAACGACACCCATCTCGAGAAAGTTGATAATCTATTGCAGCCGCCATCTTGGATTTATGTTATGTTTTACGAATTTATTATGATTGATCACACAGACGATTACAATTTTAAAACAATAAATTATTCCTTTCAAAATCAGCAGGAAGTTTAAAAAAAACGGCAATAAAATAGCGTTTGTTGTATGGAAGCCCCCATTAAATATTTATTTTATTTTAATTTTATTATTTATTATTAAAGAAAAAATACAACTCAGTATTTTGTGAATATTTCAAGTGCCTACTGTTGCCATTATTGATATCGAGCAAAAAAGGGCCAAAAAATCGCGTTTGTTGTATGGGGGGCTCCCTTAAATATTTATTTTATTTTGTTTTTAGTATTTGTTGTTATAGCGGCAACAGAAATACATAATTTGTGAAAATTTCAACTGTCTAGCTATCGCGGTTCTTGAGATACAGCGAAGTCTTAGTAATAGGGTCCCGTTTTTACCTTTTGGGTACGGAACCCTAACAACAATAGCTCCGGTTTTGTTGAAGCAGAGTTCAAACAGCCGTATACTACGCAATACTCTCGTGGCATTTTTAAAAATATCGCGGAAATAAACTTGTACGTGACCACTCGCCTTGACGCGGCACTCGCTACTGACAGCACCGCGAAACCCCCTTAGAGGTCTCGTAGATGCGTATGTTTGTATGAGTGAGCCGTTTTGAACGTTTGTAGGGAGTTTCCATACTGTATATCTTTATACTGTGGTAATACGATACATCACATGTACCAACCTCATTGAGTTTGAGGCTGTATGGGCTAAACCCCTTTGCCTGTCCCTATCTGACAGCCAACTCTACCAGGTAACTACCTGTTACACACTTCCGTCCCTTTTCACGATTTCACTCCCTCAGATTGCTGGAAAGCGAGAGGAAAGATGTTACACATCAATAAACTGATTCTTCTTCCTTTCCATTTTCCACGCTAGGTGGGGTCGGCACAACATGTTTTCTTCTTCCACTCCGCTCTACCACTAGTCGTCTCAGTACTCACACACTTCATATGCATATCATTCTTCTCACAGTCCATCCATACCTTCTTCGGCCTTCCTTTACCTCTATATCCATCCACACTCACACTCAATACTCTTTTCGTTACATCCGTTTCATCCCTCCTCATGACGTGCCCATACCAAGTCAATCTATTTCCTTTCATCTTTTCAGTCACTGGTGCTATTTTCAAGCTTCCTCTGATATACTCGTTCCTTATCTTATTCATTCTCGTAACGCCACACATCCACCTCAGCATTCGCATCTCGGCCACATGCACTCTTCTCTCTTTCACCTCTTTCGTTGCCCAACATTCAGATCCATCTATTACGACAGGTCTTATGATAATAAGCTGATTCCTTGCGTTGAATCTTTGCTAGAGTCATATCACAACTACTCTATGTAAACTCTGACCGTGATAACCAAATAAGTTGGCTACAAACAAAGCTAAATTTTCAGAGCAACATAAATTATTACGTCGTTGCATAGTAAAGAAACAAGTTTCAACAGGTTTGTCCCAATCCCAAAGCTCTCAGCCATATAAAAAGGCTGAAATTTAAAAATAAATAATTTTAAAATTACACAGAAAATATTAGCCATTTGAAACGACATGACACTATTTATTGTAGTGTAAAATTGTCTTTCTTGGATGGTCCAAGCAGCCTTACATGCTTACCCATGTAATAACTTTTCTATCGACGGATTTGTTTCTATGTCGAATTTTAAGACCAGACCTATCTAGGTTTGTTTAATGGATAAACTAATAGACGGAAAAATTACTTAGTGTCTTTTCAATATTTTTGTGGGTCTTTCTTTGTGATACAGTTCGTATAATCGTTAAGTGTATATCGTATAAGTGTTATTGTGTAATTTTTGGGAGGGGGGGGGGGAGGACAAAAAGGTATAACCCTTTGCGAACTGTTCGGCGAGTATTGATGCCCATTTATTCTTTAAAAAGACTAGGTATATAATATACCTACTTAAACTTACCTACAAAATTCTGAATGAATCGAATTTAATGAAATTTGTAAAGTTTGGTCCAACTTGAGAGACTTACTGTTTATCCCGGAAAAATATAAACCCCTCGGGAACGCGAGCAAAACCACGGGGGACAGCTAGTACGAGTAGATATATTAAAACAGCCTGTGAAGAGAACAATTCATTCAAATGATTTGTTGTCGTCTATAAAATTACAAATATTGGTAATTGTAATTTTTTTCAGATTTTAAATAAATAAATTTAATAAATGTTATTACCCCTTCGTATAAGTAACGTGGTTTGCAGTTGGGACAATCGTCCCAATACTACTTATAAAAATATTTTATTCCAAGAATCTGGAAGAACCAGGTAACAGCAGTTATTAACAATTCATCATTGCGTATAAATGCGTGGAAGTAAACATTTGCTTTCCTGTCCATTTCCACAAACCCGATGTTTCAACAACATGTTTACATAAGCCAAGTAAACTCGAATATCCGCCGTCTAATACTTTTGTATAACCTGTATAGCAGTATATTCTGATTTTGGAAAGGTTTTTTCATAAAATGCTAGTAAAAAGCATACGACACGTCTGATATTAAGCGGTTACCGTTGCCTATAGACGCATAAAAAAGGGGTATGGCTCCCGCGTTGACTGTATAATTTATGTTTTTATACTTTAAATATATGCTTATTAACTAAGAGTTTACATACAGTACATTCTCGAACCAGTTAGATACTGACTTCAAACAAATAGATTATGACTACCCACATTTTTTGTGGTAAATGGGACGTCGACAAGATATCATGATCGAGGATACTAATGAACAATACAATAGTTTTTGTACAATAGAAATTAAGAGCCGGATCTGAAGTATTCTGAAGATAAAATAACTACTCATTTATTAGACCCGTATAAAAATAGATAGGACGTTAATATTAGTTACAGAAAAAGAAATTATAATCTTCATCCCACTAATATTATAAATGTGACAGTTTGGATGGATGGATGGATGGATGTTTGTTACTCAATCACGCCAGAACGGCTGAACGGATCTGGATGAAATTTGGCACAGAGTTAGATTATAGTCTGGAATAGCACAGTCTTTTTATCCCGGGAAAAGATAAACTCCCACGGTAACGCGGCTGAAACCGCGGAGGACAGCTAGTTAATCAATAAAGGCTTCAAATGGGTTTATATCCGGTTATTAACAAACTATAGTTGACCGGTTTATTCCGAAAGAACCTACGGGACAAATTAATTAGGTACAAGAAAAGTGTATTACTGGGTGGATATTTTGAGTTAGCATATTTTCAAGACCTATGGTTTGTTATTCTGAATATCTATTATCGAGATTTTGATACAGCTAAGTTGATCTTTCATATGAAAAGTTAGATGTTTTCGTTATTTTACAGTTGGTCGCACAGCAAAAGTAGCCAAGTCTAGCCTCAAACCTAACCTAGGTTTTAGTTAAAGTAAATAGATATAGAATAAATTTAATATATGCTATAATAGACCACATAGATCCTTTTATTTTTTATTTTGAAATATTAAAAAAGTACATCTAAAGAAGTATCATTTTATTCAAGTATAAACATAAAACTTAATTAAAATGTTACTATTATCATTATGATCTATAATTCATAACAACCCACTCCTTTTTCTTGTCCAATTATGAACGAATCGGATTTCATTCGATGATAAGTATACACCCATATCCGTAATTTCGTGAGTGACAATATCGACAGCAGGTAATCATTTACATAGTACATTCACTGTATTGGAGTTAAAGTTGGACTTACTAACCGTGAAATAATTGTAAGTATGGAAAAATAAAGGTATTCCCTTAACCCAACAGTCCTTTCATCAAAGGTAACCCTTTGTAAAACATGCAAAGAACGTTATTTACATAAAATTCCTCACCTTTCCGAAGAATAAATTTCAGGACGCCCGCCCAAAGAGTAACACGCGCGTTCACTTCAAAAAACTTACAAATAGCACACTTTACAAACGAATCGTACGTTACAGTTCACAATGTTACAATAATCATCCATCGATAAATATTAAACGATAAACTGACACTATCACAACACTAAAAAGAATTAAAGTAATTAGAACTTCCAACGATTCTGTATTTTTTAAACACGTATTCAGCTTTCGTTCGGAAATTAAAAATTTACGTAGCGCAGAGCAATGCCGCGAACACGTTCGTACATCGTTGTGAGCGTACTTCGACTGAGCAGGGGCCGATGGGCGGATCGCCGTAGACTAGGGCGGTTTCAGTACTAGAATAAAACTGTCTCTCTGACGATGTGGCCTGAAGATTTCGTAGAGCGTCATGTATTGTTTTATTAGAGTGGTCAGGCTATGACGTTTATTTGCTACGACGAGCAAGTTAACGAGTTTCATTTTTGTAAGTATCAATAAAGAGCTATCTTGCTTGATATCTCCTTATAGATTCCAGAAAGTGCAAGGTTCTTTTTTAGGATTGAGTGCACGCTTCTATAATAAGATCCCTCCTACGTTAAGACCGCTTTTGTTCAGGAATACCATTAACGAATATTTAAATGCTGTAAGCCCTGGCTCAGTCAGGACACATCTTATGTAATAATTCAAAGATTTATTTTAAATGTATAATTACACAGTTTCTTGTCGGCTCTTCTCCCAATCCGTGCGTCAGGAGTCTGACAATTAATAAATGCCTATTTGAAAGAATAAGCATTTAATTTATATTTATATATATAAAATTCTCGTGTCACAGTTTTAGTTACCGTACTCCTCTGAAACGGCTTGACCGATTTTGATGAAACTTTATATTTACATTCAGTAGGTCTGAGAATAGGTTGTTACCTATTTTTCCCCCGCGGTTTCACCTGCGTTCCCGTGGGGTCCGCGTTCCCGTGGAATCTAGCGTTATAAAAAATAAATGACAACTTACTCTCAGACCTACTGAATATACATAATATAAAGTTTCATCAAAATCGGTCAAGCCGTTTCGGAGGAGTACGGTAACAAAGGACCGATTTGGATGAAATTTTGTGTGTATTTCAATGGGTTCCTCGATGATTTGAAAACAAAATTGGACCCGGTAGGTGGCGCTGGAATCGGGTTCTAAGTTTTGTTTTAATTTCAGAGCAGGACAACGTCTGCCGGGTCCGCTAGTATTATATAAAACTTGTATTGCCTTTGGCACATACTTTAGGATAGTGAAAGGGGATAGACGGAATATAACATTTAATAAGGTCTTATACGAGTAGGTAATGGTCCTTAAAATCGTCAATATTCAGAATTGATTGCGTTCGCAATCCAACCATAGCAAGCATCCCAATAAACAATTCGATTGTATCTATAATATTATTAATAAACATGCAAATTCATCGAAGATTGAGATAGTAGAGCTGATCTACCTTATAGTTACAGTATTGCTATATCAATAGGACTGTATATCAAAGTATATTTACTTAGGAGGCTACATATGAGACTGACAAGTACTGGCATTTACATACATATGATAACGTACAGACCCTTAGATATCCCCACTGATAGACTTTAACAAAACCCTTACAAGGGATTAGAACTATCTTACACGTAGGTAAACCCTTAGAAAATTGGTAGTCTATATGCCACCAAATAGGCATATTAAAGTTTTTGTTCCCCATCAGGTATTACGTATTTATTTACTCGTAATGTAAAAATTATGGCAGGATTAAAAAACCATTTATATAGTTTGAGGCATTTCAAATATTTATGAATGATTTATTGATCAGTTTATTTAATACGACAGTACTTTGTAAGACTGTTTAAAAATGTGGATATGCATGAAACTCGTGAGTACGAACAATGCAACTTGATAATATCCTGTGCGTGAATAGACCCGATATATTCTACTACAAATATGAATTTAGTTCGCGAAAGTTTTAAAAGCACTATTGCAAACCGATACGGGCCGGAAATTGTAAGAGTCCACTCGTGACCACGATCAATGCAACTTGATCGAAACGTCGAGGTAAGTCAAAATAATATTTTGATAATATCGTATGGGTGAATAAAACCGGTGACCACGATTATTTCAACATGATCGAAACGTAGGTTGGTCAAAATAATATTTTGATTATATCCTGTGCGCGAAGAGACCCGGACACTAATACAAATATGCAGGACACGTAGCAACGTGGGAAATTGGTTTAAAATTGGCTCACACTGTAAATTTAATATTTTATTTTTGTACAAATCAATGTACCTACTATGTATCTCATCGTGTTTCTCTATAGGGAAGACCTTGATTAAGCATCCCTAGGCTAAGACAATAAAGTTAAATGTAAGAGGCTATATAGCAGTGGTAGGTTTGTCGAATTCCGTGACGATGAACGTGGAATCGAATTCTGAAGCGGACGGAAGCTTTCAGTGGTAAGATTTGCCTGCCTAGCACCAGGCTCAAATTTAATATCTTTTGACAAGTATGTACCAGCAACTGCACTTGAGAGCGTTTTTTTTTTACTTTGGATAAGCTTGTGCTTGACCGCAACTTCGCCATGGTAAGGTAAAAGGTGGTATGCACACAGAACCTAGAAGGAAACTGTCCCTCAAGTGCACCTGTCGGAACATACCGATAAATGCTTGGCGACAGACTTTCAACTTGAGGGTGGCAGTTAGCCAGTCCGGTACTACAAAGTAGCCTACACTATAAATAAAACTGACCTACCCTACTATCGTGCTATGATTTTCTCACAATTCCTTCACTAAAAACTATATTCCTTTCAGTTCCAGTTCCTTATAGGCTTTGTATGTGTTCCACCTTCGACCTCATCATCACTTTCCTCAAGGCGTGATTGTGGTGAAACAGGGATAATCACAAAGGTATTTTCATTAAAAGTCTTTACGAGAATTTTTAAAAGTGTGATGATCTAAACAAAAAGCAAAGCTTTGGTATTCCAATGATTCGATATAAATTACATCACCTTGAGTATTCGTTGGACTTGGAATCAATAGTCGTAATTAGTTCCCTAGAAAAACCCACGGTAGGACGGTAGGCAGTGTATCAGCAGGGTTACTGGGTCAAGGATTTGATTGGAGTCTAGAAACTCAATCATTTTTTTTTCACAAATTTATCAACATCATTATTATTGTAACTTATAATACTACCAAAGAAAAGAGATAATTATTTAAAACGTTTCCTTTTCAAATATTTATATTTCCAGATACTGTTCAAAACGAAAAATGAAGTGAACTCTGATGGTTTTTAATTTAAGTAGGTAACTACTAATAAAGTGTTTAAAAGCTTTGAGTATCTCAGTAATAATAAACTAAAAACATTTTAAGTTATTGGCAGTGTTCGTACCTACTTATATTATTAGTTGATAGGGATTGAAACTAAATAAATAAAAAAAATAGTTTTCTAACGATAAAACGAACCTAACCGCGCAACATGCGACGAGATGAAAAATTGATACAATATAGAACTCCGTTTGTATCCCAAACATGTCTCAAGTATAAACCGCTTTAAAACCATAAGCGTTTGTATTTTATAAGTTGTACGGACAGTGGTTTCAAATATTTCCTGAAGCGTTTCATGTTTCGAATGTTCCTGATGCCCTGTTTTATTGGGCAAAGTTCCTCGCAAAGTTTCTTGACCATCGTTTCAGTTTTGTTAACTTGGAAACAAATAATATTGTTTCTTTTGAAGAATTTTGCTTCAAAGGTTAATTGATGAAAATAGGCAGTATGAAGTTCGTACAATATTTGAAAGGTAAATTAAAGTTCGTAGAGCGCAGCGATAATTTATAAAAGGTTCCATTAAATATTTCAAAAATACGACAGTGCTTTGTAAGATAGGAAACCTAATCATATTTTCCCTGGAAGCGGAATGCTTTCGTTTTGTCAACGTTACGCGGTAAATTGAATTTAAGCATATTTGGATAAAACCATTGTTAGTCGTATCCTCGTATTATAATCGTTCAATGATATTACTCGTTTAGACATCTCCTCTTTTCGTGGAAACTGCCCGCTTAATTTCTACGAAAATTTCTTCAAACTTCTACGTTACAGGAAGCAAAAAAATGGGCCCTATTTTAGAGGATCTAAAATATTCAGTGTCCTCATCTAATATTTATACTCTTCGTTATTGAAACGTGCAAAAAAGGTGACATTCGCTACGTGACAAACCCTGGCCTGAGAGAATTTAGGCCTAACCAGGCCAAAAGGGGCTTTCAGATAGCGCCGATGTTATGTATCTAGCCGAAAGAAATTTACCAAATTCTAACCCTTTAGATATTTTTATTGCTACGTCACAAGTTTTGTCAACGGCTTTTAAATTCCAGAATCAAGATTGGTTGCTTTTTTCTTGATATATTATAAAGATAAAAACTAGCCAGTATTCAGTAATATCTAAATTAAGCTAGAGCTTGAATTACTAAGGGTAATTTTACAATTGTGCTAAAAACTTGAAGATTAATAACTCGAATTATAATATTCAGCAATATTTTTAGATTATTAACTGAATAAAAAAATACTGTCCAGAGTTTCCAATCCCGACTTCATAATTGAGAGAGAACAGTCGTATTTCATGATTTATATTGAAATCTAAAGTCAAGACCATTCGCTATGAGGCCGAAACGTACCTACTTACTCAGGTATTCAGGTTGAATACTAATCCATTGGCATAATTAAATAGTGTCGTTTCATTCGATCACCAATGTTTTCCAACTCGAAATTTGATAGTAAACGTATACATATACTTTTATCCACGTACGCAAAATATTTACATTGGCAACGACGGTTAGCAAGAACACAAATGTCAGTTTGTTTGTGATAATATCCAATTTATAACCGTATGGTGACCTCGTTTATTATCGTAATGCATATTTTGAGGAATTGTTAATATTGAGATGGATTTAGTGGACAAGTGTTTATAGTAGTCTTTTGCACTTTATGCCGTTGTGATAAAGAATATTTTGGGCTATATTTTCATTTGTATCATGTATTTAATTTAAGGTTATACAATAAAAAAAAAAAACTGGTTATTTTTTCACTATTTTTAATATTGGCATAAGTATTTAAAATCATATGAGACAGAGTAATATGATACAATTTAGAAAATAGTCTTCATCTCTCTATATTTCGTTGAGCGTTGCTTCAAAGTCGAGACTAAAACAAAAGAGAAAAGGTTACAGTAAAATAAGGAACAAATTTAGTAGTTTACTCAGTAAAACGCGGTATAGTCTATTTAGACTCAAAATACTCACGTCATCTCCTCTGTGTATAGCTAGAACCATGTCATATTCATTGGCTCCCAGATTGATGTTGGCGCGTCCATCGTTACCGACGGTGATAGTTTTCCCAGTGCAGCTATTCCCACTCTTTGAACCAGAGATAATGTCGCAGTAACTACCGGCTGGTAGGCAGGTCTAAAAGGAAAATTGGTTACTAGAAATGTGATTTACTGAGTGAATATTTTTTTCAAGTCAAGTAAACAATTAAGTCTTTTTCACAAGGAGCGTCAATAACAACTTTAAAGATATGGTACCTGAAGATTCTGGTTCAGATCCCAAATATCATTGTTAAAAGCGATAAATCCTTGACCACCTCGGCAAAAAGCGATCTGGTTGCTGCCGTTGTCCCACCAGTCATTGACGCCGGTTCCTGCTGCTACATTCCTGAAGCCGACCATATGGAAGATTTGACGCCACCTATGCTCGCAGATCCAGCCATTTCCGCAAGAATTGTCCTAAAAATACTTATTTTTATAAAGCTATAACTATATTACATGGAAATAAAGATTATATTTTTAAGTAGATCGTGAGCAAAAAGGACAGCCTTTTTGCTGGTTTATAAATAGTATTTTTTTTAAAACTATCAAGAGAACTTCAGCGCAAGAAAAGAAATTACTTATTCAATTGAAAGTAAGGAAATTGTATTACACAAAAAAAAATCTTCTAAACTTTTTGAAGATATTACAGCTATACTTACAGAGTTAATAGAAGGAGAAATAATATTCCCGCTGTTATCCATAGGTGGACCAGCTTCAGTATCGTGGAAGTCAAAACTGCTCATCAACTGCGGCTCTCCATATGGATGTGCCAACATAAAAGCAATAGCACCTTTGTACTGTTTCGACTGCTTGTAAGTTAATATATTTCCTCCAGCCCCATGACCTCTCTGATTGTCGTGGTTATCAATAAAAGTAAGTGAAACGTCAGAAGCTAGAAGACCCCAAGCAGGACCCCAGTTAACCAGCCATCTCAATTGATTATTACGTTGGAATGCTCTACTCAGTTCTAATCCAAATTTGAACTCTGTTACTGGAGCAAGAGAAGTATATTCATCTCGGCTGATAGCTTCTCCACCTAAGTCGATGACCTCTTGGTATATATATGGGCGGGCACCAGAGGGGAAGCCATGGTCGGTGTTTAAGTTATGTAGACGGTCGTAGATGACGCGTAGGTCGGAGGGCCACATGTGTTTGGCAGCGTCAATTCTGAATGAAAAAGAACATTTTAATTTTAATCATATAGCAAAATTGGGTATGACCCTTTTCTTTTTTGCGTAGCATCATGTAAAATGGCGCACGGCAGGGGTATGGTTCTAAAATGTCGCATCTTGGCACACATATCTTGACCGTTTGGAAAAAAATCCATGATCCGCGAAATTATTTCCACAAAATGGCGACAAATCAATGTGTGAAGGCGACACGGTATTTTTTGGTAACGAGCAAAACAAAACTGCTCCGATGTTATTTCTGACAAGTCAAGAAAAGGCCAGCAAAAATTAATTGGTAAAAGCTATATTAGAGTAATTTCCAAATTTACCTGAAACCAGCAACACCCAAGGTAATGAGATGATTCATGTAGTCGACGATCATCTGACGGACGTATTCTGTGCCTTGGTTTAAGTCTTTGAGACCGGAGAGTTCGCAGTTGCGGACCTAATTAAATTAGTCACAAGTTATACATAACACAAATATTTATTTCCTGGAAGTCTCCACATACAGCTAATTTTTTTTTTCATTTATTTGAAAGCTAAGCATTGCCCAATCAAAGCAATTATAATTTCATTTTTTAAGTAAGCCATAAAAGTAAATGAACTACTCACTCTATCGGGACAGCAGCCGTAATCGTTGCCGGAAATAACACATTGAGGCCAGTTGAAGTCGTTTCTACCGTAAGGCACAGAAGGGTAATGCCAGTTCCCGAAATCAACAGTACTACCTCCGGTCCCAAAATTGTCATTCCAAGTCCCTGTCATGTGGTTGATGATTGCATCTACATATATCCTGAGGGAAGAAAAAAATTACACTGGTTGGTTATGCTATTTAAATCTATCGAACCCAAAATATAATTCATTCATGTTTGCAAAATGTTACGATGGTATTGACAACTAAAAAAAATATTTGTAATGCTCTTCTTCATTTACAACTGTTGTGGATATCAATTTTAAGAAATATCTCCTTAACAAAACTTGAAATAGGAATATGTCAGATAAATGTAGGTAAAGGTGAAAAACTGACCTAACGCCAACATTATTGCATCGCCGGACCATGTTGGCGAATTGTTGCTCATTTCCAGAGCGTGTTATAAGGCGATATGATATGGGTTGGTAGCGCTCCCACCATGGCCGGTTGCTTGCCCAGATCACAAGGTTCTCGTTTGGTGGAGAAATCTAAAATACGTGGATAAAAAATATATTTATAAAAAAAAACGTTCACGCCCTGTCATTTGAAAGTCACAGAAATTGGGTAAACAAAATAAACATATTGCATGTAATTTCACCGCTCGACTATCATCGAATGATAAGTGGTATAAAAATGAAGGTCTCGCATTGAAGTTTCAAAGGAGCATTGCTACCGCGGACGCTGATTGTGGAATGAGCTCGCTGTGATTCTCCCTAGAGAGTGCAGCATAGGGGTGTGAATAGATATTTACAAGGTCGGCAAGTGTTGCAAGCATCTAGAAGCTATAGCAGCTGCTTGCAATCTGGTGGGCTGTTTGCCTGTGTGTGACTTTTCTGGTACAAAAATAAAATAAGCTAAAATTTTATAGCATGACCGAACGATACATCGAAGGTAATTAAAAAAGTATTAGTAAACTAGGAAAAGTAATTAGGAGAAAAATCCATGTCACACTAAAGAGTGATACTAGTAGTTTTCAACTTTGTGATTTCACTCGCAATCCCCTATATTACCCTCACAGGAGTGACATTAAAAAAAAACATTCACAACTGCTTATTCACGTTTTTAACCACAGTGGTATTTTTAAATGTATTGAAGATTTTCTAAAAATACATAAACCTACATACCTGAATACCACCAAATCCTCTAGGACCTAAGAACCTCTCGCATTCAGCAGCAATATCATCCCACTTCCACTCAAAAAGGTGCACCATTGTGGAACGTCCGGAAGCATAGTGAGGGTTCCTGTAGGCCAACGCTAAAGTCGCAACCGAAAGCAAGAGGATGACCCGAAACATCCTATGTAATAGAAAAAAAGTCAATTTCAATTTTTGTAATCGGTAAAATACGATAAAGCGCATTTCACTACTTTGACCCAATGCAACGTTTAAAGTACTCGCACGGTGAAATATTAAAAAAATATGATTCGTACTAATCGATTGTAAATTCTACTTACTCGACAACTGCTAGAAAATTTTAAAGTAAGAATGTATGTATCTATATTATTTAATATTTAGATACTTATTGAAAGCTATTTCAGTCTATAACAGAAATTCATAGCCTAAATTCAGATCTAATGTCACTTTTGCAAAATAGTTTAAATATTCTCTAATTATAATACCAATTTTTTTTTTAAAAGTTTAGTAAGTAAATAATCTAATTATATTTTTGGGACTTATTTAGCCTTTTATTTGGTTCAGTGTAGGTAATATAATAGAGCAAAGTTTTAACGTTAGTCTAGTAGCAATAAAGTTTTCTGCTTATTTCCCTAGGGCTTTTACACTATCTACTAAAGTAACACTTATATTCTTGCTAACCAAAAATCTGCAAGGAAGAGGATATATGGAAACTAGATAATTATATTATGAAATGAAATGAAATGTGAAATGAAATGAAATGTGAAATGAAATAAAATGTTTATTCATCCAAATAGGCCTTCACAGGCGCTTATGAATTGTCAGATTATATTATAGTGATTTACCAGAAACAAGTGCATTTGTGAATAATTGTTATAAAGATCATCGTTCTTGATTTGAATTCGATGCCAAATGTCATTTTTAATAGTCATGTCATGTATGTTGAACTAACATTTCTCATGCGATATCAATCAGTCTGTTATTTTGTTCAGTACCTACTGATTTAAACGTAAATATAGATTATAATTCACACAACCGCGATGACTAAAGGTAAATAGTTAGTTTACCATTTTTTGTAAATAATTCAAATAACTTAAGATTTCATGGTTTTCAAAAAGTACAGGGTGTAATTTTTACAGATTTTAGTCGTTTCGATTCCCGGGTGTGGCAAGCGAATTTTCGAAAATCTTTGAATGCCGTTTTGTTTCTTTTCAAAAATAAAGGAATGTTTTCTTTGAGTAAAATTTTCTATCTACAGTATTAAGAGTACTTTCCCTCCAGGTGGCATTACAAAATTTCAACCTGTATATCGAAAAATAATTTCAACATAATTATGTTAATATATACCTATAGTAAATAAATCATTTGATGCTATGTTAACTCAATATTATTATCATTAAATTGTGATTATTGCATGAAATAGGTATGAATTTTAGAAATTTGAACATGGTTTTAGAATAACTTGATTAATTTATTATAAATAACGTTTGCACACTAACTACGGTAGAATTATGCGAAATTATTTGTTATCAGATGTTGTACTATGTTCTTGTGAATAGTTATATTTCATGTCATTTCAAATAACTACAATGAAGGCTTTTAGTTTTATTCCTAATTAAAATTCATAATGAACGAATTACTTACCTTGCGGTAATAATATTTTCAGGTCCCCTGTAAACTGTTGGTCGATCAATCCGATAACGGCCTCCCACTGTGATCGTTTATATAGCTTCAGATAAACCTCAGTTATTGTTTTTGTCAGTTATCAATGTAATTGACATAATCCGAGATAGATCACTATCGATAAATGGTTTGCGATAAAGTTAATTAGGTACCTACCTATTATTTGTTATATAGGAATAGTTATGCAATTAATCATGAAAATTAATAACAGTTTTTAAACAGGTATCATATTTATTATCATATTATATTTATCTTTACAATTATTAAATAGTTTTGGCGATGGATATTTTTGAGGCTCACGATCTCTGCAGTGATGACTGTAGAAAATAAAAAAAAATACGATTAGCAAACGACTTTGACATTATCTTTATAAGTAAGATGTATTTAAAAGTACCTACTGTATGTGGTTTTTCGATTCCTACATTTGTCTGGATTTAATTATCCATATTAAATAATAATAAAATATAAGTAAGTATGCATTTAAAAGTACTGTATGTAGAATATCAGTTATCTAGTCTACATAGTAAAAGCGTTGCTTAGTTTGAAATCAGATGGCCGTGTGTGAAAAATATTCCACGTTTTTTTTATTATTATTGTTATTTCAAATAAGAATCATATCTCCAATGTAATTAATATTATCTGATTGAATACCATCATAAGAACAGAATACTTTGGTAGGTTGATTCAATAATTGATAGCAATAATCAACTGATAAGCAAATTCGTCATGTAGGTACTTATGTGAATATTTTATACTAGCTGTCCCCCGCGGTTTCACCCGCATTCCCGTGGGATCTTTTCATTGTTCGGATTAATAATGATACTCACAAATAACGTGGCTTTCTATTGGTAAACGAATTTTCAAAATCGGTTCAGTAGATCCAGAGATTATCTACCCCCTACAACCTCACACACTTTACCTCTTAATAAATATTGGTACCTTTACCTCTTTATAGATAAACTTTAGACCTATATTTTAATTTTAGTTTTTAGTTCAGTCACACACCTAATACAGTCAACTTTAAAATATATTACATGTTCTTTAATCAACCTATAGGTTACATATTAACTAACGCAACTACATGGTGAAGGACAATCGAATTTGAATTTAACTCTTTGTTCATAAGACTCAAATTCTAAAGACACTCATGATAAGATACTGCCTTCATACATCTTGTTGTAAAAAAAAGATACAAACCCTTCAGTGTGGACGTATATTATGATGCTATGATTGCTGAGAAAAATGATTAAGATAAGTATTGATGGTGATGATTTATCAACGTACCTCTTTGCCAACATGAATGGCCAAATGGATATCCTCAGCATTAGCAGCCAACTTTATGCTTGCTTTACCTGCAGAGTCGACGACAACCTTATTTCCAGTACAACCGTTACCTAGTTTCTTACCAGTTATTACGTCACAGTATTCTCCTTGCGCCAGACCTGTCTGTAACAGTGACACCCCATCTTTTAATGATTCAAAATCAAATATTAACCATATTTTTTGAGTATTAAAGTTATTTATTCTGTGTCTAGCTCAAATCCCTTAGTCTGTTCGTAGAACTGCCATTTTTTTAAGTGACTGTCTTATACCTACTAGCGGGATTGCCAATGTGTTGTACACCTTATTACAATCTCTTAAAGCCAACTGGCTATCAAGTACAACTGCTGGAACACACCAACAGGTGCATAGCGATAGAGTACTAAAAAGTTCCCTACCACCGTGATGTGTTTCCTCACGGTGTTTTCCTTCAATGAAAGCTCAAGTTCATTGTTTGGAACCTACGACTTTTGCCGCGGTATCCAACGCCACTATCACTGAGCTATCATCGCTTTAGTGGACGTTAAATGGCTACCATAGACCAGACCGTGATGAGCATTCATTCTTCACTTAAACAACACTGTTCGGACGAAGATGCAATCAATATTTACCCCGCCGTCTCTTGTTAAATCTTACCTGTAACACCACATCCAAATTACTGCCCTCTAGATTAAATACAATAAATCCTTTATTGCCTCTACTGAAAGCAATCTGGTTATTTCCATTGTCCCACCAGTTTTGTATATTAGTGTTCCTAACAGCATTTCTGAAGGCAACCATCTGATAAATCTGACGCCACCGGTGCTCGCACACCCACCCGTTACCGCAAGCATCGTCCTGAAGTGTAGAAAATTAATTGATGCTAATATTAATTTGACGAAGTTGTATTGTTGAATTAAAACAATTCTAGGCACCGCGTGCTCTGTTTCGCTCGAGCTGAATTACGTAATAACTTAGTCTTTATAGTAAAAGTCTGCAATACCTCAAACTGTTTTATCATTCAGTTCATTTAAATACAATTTTCTTTCGGTCAGAAACCTCAACCACAATCATACATTGTGTCTAATATAAGTAAATGCCTAAATCCATTTAAGTGTCTGGATAAATAACAATTAAAATTAGAACGGGTATAACCTACAGAACAGATTTATTACATAAGCTTTTTACCCCGACAAAATCGTAAATCACCTTTGGAACGTGTAGCGGTTCTAAAGCCGTGGGGTAAGTACAGTTTTGAACAAAACCATATTCCATTCTATTTATCCGTCTATATTCAATTTATTTACCTGATTAATTGTTGGGGATAGGATATTTTCATTTCTATCATCTGGTGGTCCTTGATCACTGCTATTAAAAAAGAAACTGCTCATTACACGCGGTTCTCCAAATGGGTGTGCCAGCATAAATGCTATTGCTGCCTGTAGAGGAATAACAGTTTTTTTTTACTCTTGGATAAGTTTGTGTTCTACGACTGGACTGAGCTATATGATATCTGAGGAGCGAGGCGTTAGACTCCTTCAATAAAAAGGGAAGATCTTCCACCAGGCTAGGACCTGCTTGAGGACCGCGGCTAACTGTAGATGTTGTCGCTTGGAAAACTTCGTAAGCGCGATGTAGATTATTGTAGCGCCATCTATTTAGAAGACGTGCGAGCTAGATCTTTGTTATAGATACATGTCGCTACAATACCTATAGGTATTCATTGTAATGGTTTTGGGACAGATTGCATTGTATATAATAATATAGGCCAAGTCAGAATGTGCATAACAAAAATAAACATTTGGTACCTTATAGGCTCTCGACTCCTTATACGTTAAGACATCGTTCGACCTCTGAGTATCATGATTGTCGATAAACACCAAAGCTGTTTCTGTTGGTGACAGTCCCCAACCTTCACCCCATGATACTAACCACTTCAAAGAATTTTGTCCACGGAAAACATTTTTTAATTCTGATCCAACCTTAAAAGAGCAAATTGCAAAATCAAAAAGAAAAATAGATTATAAACCTAAGCTAAACAAATAGTGATACAAAAATGGTGCACTATAGTCCGGTCCGTGCCTTATGGGTTGGCAATAAAGATCATTGGCTGTCCTTTACCATGTTCAGTAAACCTACATGTTTCGGTACCATGATAATCAAGCGATAGCAGTTTTGTGACAAGTTTGTATGGCGAGTAACAGCTTTACTGAACATGGTAAAGGACAGTCAATGACCTTTATTGCCAATCCATATGGAACGGACTACAGAAATATAATAATAATAACAATTTGCCAAAACGGTCATCTAATCCCAAACTATGCAGAGCTTGTAGGAAAATCTGATTACTGATATAATACTTATACCCACTACTTTATAAAGACATATTAAAGCACGATTTATTCTTTACATATTTCAATGTGTGCAGATTTTGCTGTAGAAATAATATTAATGTTGGAGAATGAATATACCATCTAGGTTGACAAAATCAGTATGATGTGTTTTAATTATGTACCGTATGTATGTATATACAGAATGTCCATTAAGTTGTACAACAACCATAAGGTCACCTGCCAAATATACAAAAATGTCCTTAGTAAAAGTGTCACCATTTTAGAGATATTTAAAATCAGAAATTCAAAAATCAATATGTAACAATCAGAAATATCTGGTAGGGGAACCACCCACCTATCTCTCCCTTAAGTTGGTCGTACTACTGTATAATAAAGGTGTTAAAAATCTGTATGATTTTTATAATTATTATAATTGTCACAATGCAATATTAATTATCAATTATTTTTGTTATCGGTTACCATCAAAGAAATTTAAATATAGATACTTTAAAGTCTTTGGTTACCATACACTTTCTTTGACGTAATCGAGTATTTACAAATCCTTAAGTCATATATGACTTAAAATTTAGATCTACCTTTTTTGTATGATATTATAATAGGAATAAATGCTAACAGTCAATAATAAAGTTTTTGATTTACTGATTACTGTGAGCTAACTACTTTGTGTTTTAATATATAGGTGTCTCTTAGGTACCTAACCAATAACTAATCGTTATGCCTTAGATTCAAATGATTTACCTTACCTTAAAAATTAAACATTTTATCGATTTTTTCTATATTATTTTTATTTTTTATAAGTAACAATAACCTATAAAAAAGTAAATTATCTTTAATAGTCTGCATGCCCTAAAAATCATATAATTTTGCTAGAGCTTTAATATCGAACACGGTTCTTCTGAAACTATTCCACAAAAACAAGAAACCTAATGAAGACGTATCACAAAGTTTTTTACGAGCTACAATGGCTTGTCACGTCTTTGCAGTTAAGGGAAATTAATTTGTACGTGAATCGTAATTCAACAGTAAGGAAACTCGCAACGTCATCAAAGGGATCCTTTTATAGGTTTATAGGTAGGTATCTTATTTAAATTTTACTAAGGAAGATACAAAGTTTTGTTAAATAACAATTAATTTTGAAAAAAATACATAACTTTGAATAAACTCAATTTGGTCTCAAAGTACTTTGAGTATCAACGTGTGCGAATTTTAGTGAGTTAATTCAGTAGCTGCGTATAAGAAGACCTAAAGGACGAAAGTGTGCGAGGTTTCTTAGAATTCTATATAAAGAATTGTAAAATTCGTTTCGTTCGATTCGTTCGACGCGTTCGGCTCGGATAAGTGTGCGTTCACCTTTAATGGTAAAAAACACACACATTCTTACCCTAAACTCGGTGACATCTCCAATCGAGGTATATTCTGAAGGATGTATCGCTTCATTACCATAGAAGATAACTTCTTGGTAAATGTAGGGTCTTGAATTCGGTGCAAATCCAAAGTTTGTATTCAAGTTATTGAGCTTGTTGTAAATTGCCTTGAGATCACTTGGCCACATGTGTTTTGCTGCGTCTATCCTAAAATGTATTGTTGAAATAAATCATATTGACAATAAAAAAAAATGTTTAAAATATTTCTACGGAACCGTGTCATGAATGCAAAGAATAATACGAAAGGTTACAATAAGGTTAGGTATTTATCAAAAATACTAGCGTTGCCCAGAAATAGGTGTCAAACAAAAACTAGGTTAATCTAGAAACCTACATAGAAACTAGCTGTAGGGTGAATTGAATAAAGAAAATAATTCAAAAATACACTGTATATAATAAAGACTTATCTTTAATATCTTTATTCCCAAAACAAAATATAAATTAAATTTTCACACATAAAAATGGGCTAAATATATGACAAAAATTGACGAAAACAGCATCCGTTGCCGAACTAGGTAGAAACCTGTATTTCAGCAAACAGCGCCACTCCCCTTAAACTTAAACCTTAACTCCATTTTTATATTCGGATAACATTTTACAAGAAATTTACCTGAAGCCTGCAACCCCAAAAGCAATGAGTTGGTTCAAGAATTGGGTTATTTTATTACGCACATAAGGTAAATCTTGATGGAGATCCTTCAAGCCGACTAGATCACATCCCCTAACCTGTGAAATATTAGTCACAACACAAAAAAACACATAGCAACACAACAGACACAGACACGACAATGAACAAAAACAAACAGCCAAGTATTTTATCTCACGACATTTTTTGTTTACTTTTAACATTTACCACTACAAAACTACAGAATTTACGGTTAACGGTTCGGAAGTCACCCTTCGACTGAAACGAACCGGCTAGAAACTCGTTTTTTAAATAGTTTTGGACCTGACCAATTGTTTGTTTTTATATGGACATGTTTAACAATTTTATGCATAAACTAAAACAAAAATACCTACAAATACAAAATTGTTACTCGATCAGTACAAAAATCATCGACGATCTAGCCGGACTGAAGTAGAATGTATTTTCAGTGTCGCAAGAAGTAACTACGGTCTTTAAATACGAACACTAGTCTGGGTTTTCAAAGCTAGACTGAATAGGCAATTTCTGGGCAAGGATGCTTAATTGTCGGTCTTACCATAACTCCTACTGGAGCGGTTCAAAAAATGATCTAAATACGACAGATGTAATAAAACCAAAATGATTTCAAATTGCAAGGTTTCTATGAAAGAGATCTATGGTGAATGAAATAACAATTTCAACAATTTGACATCTGAAGAATCTTCAAATCTGGGAAAAGAACATTGATGAGTCATGAAATCTATCAACTGTGTAAAATTTTGGCAATGTGGAAAAACAATAAAATGCAAACAAATATTATTATTTCAGAAAACTGTGGCTATCATAGCCATAAGCTACCATGCAAAAGAAACAGGTGTAAGATATTTAATTAAAAACCAGATTAGTATTACAAAACATAAAATACATGTAACATTCAGAGGTAAGTAGGTACCTGATGCCAGCAACACCAAGATGAATCAATTTGTTGAAGTATAACACAATCTTCTTACGAACGTATTCAACCGTTTGATTTAAGTCTTTAAGGCTTACTAATTGACAGTCGCGAACCTAATTACAATAAATAAGAAGTTCTCAAATCTATTAAAGTGAAATAAACGTAAAGAACCGGTTAGAAGAACAGATTAAACAAAATCCTACATTGAACAACGAGAGCATAGATGCACTATACACTATCTCACGCGTGCTTATTGCGAATCATGTAGATTTGTTATTTTTTTTTACCACAAATGACAAATAGGCTGGTCACCTGATGGTAAGTGAATACCGTCGCCTATAGACATTAACAATACCAGGCGGATTTCCAATGTGTTTTAGGTATACCTTATTACAATGCCTTAAAGATAATGCAGGTACCTACTCATGCAGATAACTCTCGATGTTTTCTCTTACCGAAAAATTTGCATAAGTTTTAAAGTTTAGACCTTCTCTTATCATTGTTAGATTTAAACCTTATAGACTTAACATAGAAAATAATTCTGAAAAAGCTTTAAATACCGAGTGCAACGAGGATAGAGGTAACTAATGTAATACATGTTTTTTTTTCTACAGATATT
The DNA here is from genome assembly GCA_951361185.1 of Ochropacha duplaris. NCBI lineage: Eukaryota > Metazoa > Arthropoda > Insecta > Lepidoptera > Drepanidae > Ochropacha > Ochropacha duplaris. The sequence continues at coordinate 4,258,164 of OX592703.1, forward strand.
TATTCACAGGTAATTCCTGTTGAGTCCTATTCCAAAACCTAGATTCGCCCATGATAAGTTAGAATGCCTTGGTCCATTGATTTGAATTCCGCATCCGCGATCATTCGTTCATCGGGTGATTGCACATTAAAACGAAAGCTACTATTGTCCGTTCTATATGGATTGGCAATAAAGGTCATTGAATGTAATATAATATGTACCATGATAATCAAGCGATAGTATTTTTGCGGAAAGTTTGTATGGCGAGCGACAGGACCTTCATTGCCAATCCATATGGAAAGGACTATAATTTGTTAACTTATATAATATGTCATACCTCAGTGGCATTATTATAGTTGTTTATAGAGCAATAAGGATGGTGGAAGTGTTCCTGTGTATAAGGAACAGCGGGGTAGCTATAAGCATGGAAGTCAGCAGTGCTACCACCCGTACCAATATTATTCGAATTATCTCCAGTCATGTGATTTACTACCACATCTGCGTAAATCCTGCAAATTAAGGATATTATGAACGAAACGTCTGATACCTAAACGTGACGAATCTTCAATTAACTAATTGGGCATAATTTAAATCTTATCTGACGATTTATCTAATCTACATTATCAGCGGGTTGGGCTACATTTTATTTCTATTCCCTCGGGAACGCTGGTGAAACCGCGGAACGTTAAGTTAAATGTTGCAAAATTAAGTATTTATCAATAATTATAGCATCATACTAGATCATCTGTCGGATCGTAGTCCATAAAACTTTTTGTACTTAATATATTTGGCATTATGCGCTATAAGTGCAGCAAATGATAAAATTACAAAAAGCACATCAGCATAATTTTACGGAACAAAACGTCTTAAAGCAAAGTAAGAAATTAAAAAAACTAGCAGCAGACAATTTCACTAAGTACATGGATTCTTTAAAGTCAATGTAGGTTCAGTCATTGAAACCACTACTATCGGATCGTACCTCACACCAACATTGTTACACCGTCTAGTCATGTTCAAGAAGTCATTCTCATTCCCCGAACGAGTGACTAGTTTGTAGGACATCACCTGATAGCGTTCGTACCAAGTCCTAGAGCCATCACCTAAATGGATGATCAGATTTTCCGAAGGCGGTGATATCTGGAAAATTTTATGAGTAGTTAAGATATCTTGATGGATTCCGATTTAGTGAAGGTCCGGTAATATTGTGTATTTGTGATGATTGCCGTCTCTTCTTACGAGATCATTGATAAGAAGGATAATGTACATTCTATGTAATATATGTATAGACCTATACAGGTAGGTACATTAGTATCTAGTACCTACCATTCGTGTATTTATTTACAATAGGTATTAGTTTTCACATTCATATTATATTTCACAAAAATAGCTTTGACCTTAAATTAAATAGTTTGGAAAATAAATAAAGAACAGACGCATAAACATAGAACCTCTTAAATACGAGTAAGAAGGTTAAAAACATTAAAGATCCGTGAAGAAGGTCGTGGTGTGAATCCGATACCTACATACAGGGTGGTGACGACATAACGACATTAATTTAAACCACATATTGGGTATCGCGTTAGTAGTTCATACACCAAGTATCATCAAATTACATTGAACGGTATAGCCACAGGAAATTATTTTCACTTTAATCATTTTAACACATGCTGTGAATACATAATGATTTCGCAAGGCTACTTTATAAGTCATTCCTAGCTAAACGAAACAAAATTTAGATTTACCTACATGCGTAAAACACAACCAAATAAAATGTGTGGCTCAGAAATCGTCGGTTGATTAAATTTTGACCTTATAACCATAACATTAAAATCCTTATTAGCGCGGTGCCCGGGCGTCGATGCCTACTTGCATGAATGAAATAATACACCTACAAAGGAACCGCGGCGGCCTGTCTTTGCCTAAAACTGTGCCCGTAGTGCCTACAGGTCATTTGAGGTCAGTAGGTAATATTATTAAAGAGTGTTGTGTTTCTTTTAGATTATTTTCGGAATTAGTTTGTTTGAAAATTTGCTTTTTGTTTGTTGATGTAATACCCAATTTAATTATTACAAAGTATTTTGATTGACTAGTAGTGACCGTGTTTTAATTTAATGTCGTTATGTCGTCACCACCCTGTATAAGGCGATGATAGCTCAGTGGTAGTGACGTCGGATACCGCGGCGAAGGTCGTGGGTTCGAATCCTACAATGAGCTTGAGCTTTCGGTGAAGGAAAACATCGTGAGGAAATCATAGCACGGTGGTAGGGTACTTTGTAGTACCCGACTGGCTGGCTACCACCCTCAAGTTGAAAATCTGTCGCCAAGCAACTATCGGTGTGTTCCGACAGCTGCACTTGAGAGCCAGTTCCCATCTAGGCTATGTGTGCTTACCACCTTCGGCCACATCATCACTTACCATGGTGAGATTGTGGTCAAACACAAGCTTATCGGGAATAAAAAAATAAATAAAAAACCAATCTCGGTACATGATATCAGTCGTCAAGCTAGTTTTATTTGGACTTAATGACACCCTGTGATTTCATCCGTGGGAGTCGTGACTGACTAGGATTTACTACTATTGAGAAAGTAATAAAATTACCTGAACTCCTCCAAAGCCTTTAGGAGCGAGAAACCTCTCGCATTCGTCAGCAATATCTTTGTATTTCCATTCAAACAAATGAACAATTGTGGAACGATCTGGTAGCTGGTTTGTCCTTTGATGATGATCACAATAAACTGCTCCAAGGCAGGTTAATAAGAGTTTTAAGTACATTATCTATAAGAAAAAATAAGTAGGTACATTTTTTTGGAAACGCAATAAGTTTCTCTCAATCACCAATATGAAAATTCTTGTACTAATTTGATGGCACAGTACGGAATGGTGAGATAATCGTTCAACGTAAGCAACGAGAAACAATTCGGGATTCGAATATCTTACCACGTCGGTTGTGTCTAATAAATATCACAGGAATTAGGAATCCTTGGATGAAACTTAAATTCTTTACCTATCGTACTTTAGCTGCACTCTAAATATAATGCTGCAAACGGTGTGACCGTCACTGTCCCCTTTTAAATGGACGAACAATATCCTTCCAACGTTAGGTATATAGGTACTATTAGGTATATAAATAGTGACAACAATGCTCGTGTGTCGTGTATGTCTGTTTATTGATATCGTAAGCTGGCTCATCTATTACGAAAGTAGGTAGGTAAGTAATTGACTATATGATCTCATTTGTCATTTAAATTCCTTTGTTTTTATATCAGAACGAAGACAAGCATCCAGACAGAGACAATTCACCTGACTCACTCACCTAATGCCTTAGGTACCTATAATATTTTACCGTCCTTTACAGAGCTTAGAAAGGTAACTAGGCTTTAACTTGAATCGCGATTCCTATTGGAATCCTGGAATTCTATTATATTTGTAGATGATAGATCGTCGCGCCGCTACCTATTTATTAATCTAAGTATTTGTACTTAGGTGGTGCTAAAAAACATAGTGGATAAACCTTTTACCGTCAAGTTGAAAATCTTTCGCCAAACACCAATGTAGGTACCTACCTTAACTCTTGACTTTTAATTAGCTGGAGTACACTGACAGTTACGTGCGCAATGTGATTAAGATTAACCGTATCACTTTTTATCAATAAAAGTCAAGCTAACGTCATTACCTACACGTATTCTCATCTTAGACCAATAAGTGGTTTATTGGTCTAAGATTCTCATTCATCATTTTAAGAAATAATTTCTGAGTAACGAAATATTTATTACAACAGCTGTCAAATCACTCTAGCTAATTAAAAATCCAACTTTAGTATTTCGGCAACCGTGTCGGTCGGGAATACTAATGAATGATGCTTTATTTTTTCCGTATTAAATAAGAGCAAACCCAAGTGTAAAGAAGTAGCTGATACTAGCGTCAACACCATGCATAAATTAACAATAGAATGGTTTACTTACAATGGCTGTTGTATAGATTTCTAAGGGTTTCAAGTCACTTCTCATTCAATCCTTTATATTTTATGAATGTTTCATGTACATTCATAAATGTTAACTATTTATTCACTTCAACAAACCTGTATTTATAGCGTGTCGAAAATCACCACGTTTATCACTATTGTAAATAAGTTCAGATATAGGTACCTACTATAATTTCAATTGACAATTTTATTGCTTTCAACGGGAGCAGACATTTCATACTGGTTGATAAATTAATGATGACAATGAAAATAAATAATAACTTACCTAAGTATGTACCTACATTGATTGTATAAAACACTGCGTAAGGTCACGGTCGGCTGATCTTTGATATATGGAGTGATACTGATAGAATATAGCGAGTAATTTAATAGTTTTAGACCTGGGATGTACTACAATCCCTATATCTAACATTCAAATAGAAGATCACATTAGAATGTAAGCACCTTGGCTAAAAAACCTACACCTATTTCATTGTACATTGTAATTTATAAATACCCGCAAATATTGTATTTTAAATGTTAAAGGGTCAGCTCACACAGATATGCGATGGTACGCGGCGCGCAAACGCCCGGAGAGAACTGAACAAGATGCGTGTGTGTCTAAAGTTATAACTTTAATTTTATTGACATCATTGAGAAATATTCGAAATAAAAAATACGTTCATGTGACACTGTCTTATGTATTTTGTAATATGAAATGTAACTTTGATACAGAAGGCTAACTGAGGACATGGGTTAAGAAATATTAAATAAAATAATAGGTTAAGTAGTAATAGGTTTTATTAAAAATATTATAATATATCACTTACAAAAAACTACAATCAGGCTTAGAAACTATGACTGAAATTTTGGACTTTGGGAAATTGCACTGGCTCCCATAAGAAAGAGGAAAACGAATAATGCGAGAGTTTCTTTGACGCTTTTCTTCCATTCTGAATTTAAGACAAGTAATATTCCAACGCTTCGTCTTAAGCCATTGAAATCTAAGAATACATCTATGATACTCTACTCAATCGATTTTCAACTTTATAATAAAGTTTACTAACACAAACCTTGCGTTAAACTAGTAATTTTTTTGTAAAACATACTAGCAGGTACCACCTAATCGTAAATGGTAAATCGATATCTAATCTGAAATGATCAGTCGACGGCCATCTTGTCTAGGAGAGGATAATAAGATGGCGTCGGCAATTTCTCATCGTTAACAACTTTAGTAAGGGATTGACATTTTAAAACGATAAAGGCGCACACTCGACGACATCTATCTTGTCTATGCCCGTTGGTAATCCAAACGTGTATAGCAAACTCCAGCAAAAATATAAATTAGGAAAAAAACATACTTTTGTAAATAAATATAGAATAATATCGAATATTCTAGTCAGTTACATTAACACTGTATAAATTACACTTAACTTCATGTATATAGTAAACATATCATTCCAAAAACCCCAGTAGAAATATTATGCTCAAACCACTTTATGTACCTTATGTGCTTTAAAATCTAAATACATTTTGCTAAATCTTCTTCTCTGTCGTGTCGCTCTTGGTTGAGCGGTCGTGGTCACATCGAGGCGTCCACATAGAAATATATGGTGTTTAAAAAGACCAGAGGCATATTTCAAGCTCTTATTTCCAGTCTATTGCCTAATCATGAATTTGATTAGCTAAGCGGTGACATCAATATTTCGAGGTATAATTTGACTTTATTGCGCCCCCAAAAGGTACAAAATTTTAAACCTTATGTACCTTATAATAATTTAAATGTTCTAATTACTTTTTACGCTATATCAACCAAATGACAACCGGTGCGTTTCGGTAGCTCAATTTTGAGATTTCATTCCTTTCGGGACTTAGTATGTTCATATCATTTTGGACAAATCGACATTTAACAGAAGGGGACGCAAGCCCTTATTTTATTATTGTTTTTTTACCGCCATAACACGCAAATATTCTCAATGAGTCTCTCAATAGGTCTACGTTTAAATTTAAAAGAGTAATTGCAGAGTTTTTTGCCGGCTCTTCTCAGCAAAAGAAACCTTGCATACCGTGCGTTAGTCTAGATTTTAAAATGTCAAGACGCATATAGAATTAAATTATGAAAAAAGTGACGATCAAAAATACTTGCAATGGTTACATTAATTAAAAAGTCGCCGGCAGAAGTGAAAACTTGAACATCAACGTTGTGCATTTTTGAATATTTTGGAATGGCTAGGGAATAATTTCGCACGAATTGCTTTATTTATCAGCATAAAAGTACTATCATTTATGTGGTAAAATACAATATTAATTTAGTGTGACGTGTCCTGACGCGAGTTTACCCATCCCAAAAAAGTGCACAATGCCGATAAAGAAGTTTTCACTTAAACAAAAATATTTGTTTGAGTTTATGGGCACATAAGGGCTTGCGTCCATGTCTGCATCTTGCGATAACAGATACAATACCTACTCACTTTGCAATGCAAATGACTGCCTAATTAATATTTCGCTGCAGAAAGTCTTAATAAAATTTAAAAACCATTTAATAATTAGAGTTTGCTGTAAAATCATCATTTATGTTCGAAGGTATATCAAATCGTTAAGTAAAATTTAAATGCATGTTAATATTATTATTTTCATTAATTTAATCAGTCTTCGCATACAGCCGACCCTACTTAAAGATAAGGATGAATTATCAGTCTCCATGTAATTTTACTTAAAGCCAAATATCAGCACCTACCGTAACATTTTTTCTTGACATGAAAAAAATCGGAAATCTCATATAAGAATAAATACTGCCTTAGTAAGAATATAAACTTACCACCGAAAAGCTAAGTATGGCACTTTGATATTTAATAACTAAAAATACACAATCAGCGACGAAAAATGACCTTACCGAATGAATGCCCACATTTGGGTACTCTTTTAATCTAGTAGCATTCGAACGCTCCGACGGTAAACATGCCTCAGTGCTCGTGTAAGATATATTTTGGCTAGCAAGTATGAGTCGTAAAATTTTATAGCCTTTTGTACATAGCTTTGCGAAAACCACTTAAAAAAATTAACTAACACAATTTGAGACAGTTTTGAGAGAACTTTTGCTTGGGATTGTTTATCTTTAGTTATTAGATATCAATGGTATGGAATAGGATTATTTACTCTAATATCGGTGCTAGGAATAAAGGATTAGGCGCAGGATTCGAGTTTGTACATTGAAACGATCTCTTGATGCTGACATGTGGATATTGTTTGCGCCATTCTAATACCTGTAAAAGTAAAAGATAACTTATAACTACATAATATCTCCTGTATATTTGTAGGATTCAGAATTTGTGTGTACTAGACCAAGACATTGACAAATAGAACTCTAATCTAAGAATTATCAAAAGATTACCTGAGATTCTTGAATTTGATCGCAAAAACTAACATCCAAAAGCCTCAACTCCTGGCAGTCTGCTAAAATCCTGAAAAAAAAAACAGACAGTAAACTTAATCTAAGAATACGTTTCTGTTATACCAATGTATGTATACTGTTGTGTAATGCCCTGCCACCAACTCTTATTGCGGTTCAAAAACTTAACTTCATAGTTTTTCTGTCAATTGTCACTTTTGTCATACAAAAGGCGATAATAGCTCAGTGGTAGTGACGTCGGATACCGCGCGAAGGTCGTGGGTTCGAATACTACAATGAGCTTGAGCTTTCGGAGAAGCAAAACATCTTGAGGAAACCACCATGTTGGCAATCCTTCTGGTATAATGTCTATAAGCGACGGTAGTAGCTTACCATGAGGTGACTCATCTGCCTCGATGTCACATCCGTATCCATACTAATATTATAAATGTGAAAGTGTGTCTGTCTGTTAACTCCTCACGCTTAAACCGCTGAACCGATTTAGATGAAATTTGGTATAGAGATAGATGAAACCTTGGAGAAGGACATAGGATACGTTTTATCACGGAAAAAGATAAGATCTCTCGGGCACGCGGGTGAAACCGCAGGGCGGAAAACTATTGGTATAAAAAAAACATTCTCACTAACTTTGACACAAAGACGAGTTCGGTTCAGGCTGAGTTGAATCTCAATGGTGGTAACCTCCCTGTTTACTTGGGGGTCTGCACAAAAGGCGATCCGCCATTTGGTGACCCCGGTCCTAGACCCTTGCTATGAGATTATAGTCAAAACATAAGTTTACAAAAACTTACGTATCACAAATATCCGGTGTAACAGCTCTAACTCCGAGCAAGTCCAACTGCGCAAGTTTCGGAGCCCTCGGTATTAATGTTCGCAAATCACGATCGCAAACTCCTCGTAATGCTCCCAGAAACAATTTGCGGAGTTCGGTGCCCGGTAGCCATGCTAGCCATTCGCCTGAACCTCCCGCTTGTAAACTGTGGAGAAATCGAAATTCTTACGTTTTTTAATGAATTTTGTGGGCTAAAAGGACATGGAAGCCTTATTTAAGTAAAAAAAAACACAAATTCCAAAAGAATGTAAATTTGGCTAAGACGATGAAATTTGTGGGATTTCGGTGAAGGAAAACATCGTGAGGAATCCATAGCACGGTGGTAGGGCACTTTGTATTAACCGACTGGATGGAGTTGAAAATCTGTCGCCAAGCGCCTATCAAAATTTCCCACAGCTGTACTTAAGAGCTAAATCCCATTTAGGCTACATCATCACTTATCATGGTGTGATTGCGGTTATAAGTATTCCGTTTTGAGAGTACGGAAAGTGTTCCGACTGTGTGTTCCGACTATATAAGTGTACGAATTAAAAAAAGCTTACCACCAACCGACGTCCAACTCTTGCAAATCCTTACAATTGCCGAGAGCTCTGATGCCATTAGGAGTTAATGAGTAAGACTTCCAGAAGTCAACTGACACTAAGTTTGGACAGTTGGCACCTAAAGCCATCGCTACTTCGTCCATGGATGATATCATTTTACACGACCCTGTAATATGTAACAAACACAACTGAAATTAAGTTTCAAGATTCGTACACATCTACAGGCACTGTACGAGGCAGACTCGTAACAGCATTTTTACATACATTTTTGGTCGGACACGAACCGCTCACGCGCGGTATATTTGAATACGCCCATAGAAAATGTATGTAAGAATATTTTTATGTCTGTGCTGTTACGAGGCTGCCATGAACGGTGTATGTAGCCGTTATACGTGACATCATTGAAATAAACAAAACAAATTATCCCATTCAAATCTCAGAGTAATTATCATTTTTTTTGTCAGAATCGTGCATCGTATTTTAAGTAATACCAAGGGATTATGAAAGTTCAATCAGTCTCGGGGTATATTTCACAGGCAGTAATTTTTTTGTAAAATACTCTATTACTAATATTATAAAAAAGTAATGTTTGTTTTTTGTTTGGGCGATAAATTATCATTAAATCTTTGCAGTAAACAAAAAATATCGGATGGGCTTTAAAACAGAAGAATCTTTCATACAATTTCAGAATATTATGAAAATGCGTACCAACATTAAGATGTTGTAAATGAGGATTGGATCTGATAATGGTGACAGCTGCAGAAGTAGTAATATTAGTTCTATATAAATCTAGTCGTTTCAGTCTTTTAAGTGAGGCTAGACACATCCAGTCCGTGCAGGTGACCACAGATCGAAGACATAATTCTGGAAAATAAAATATAAATTATATTAACTTTTTGTTTTTGTTTCCTAAAACAGTTAGCCAGCGATAGCTACTATCGACTTATATATATAGATACTAGCGGGCGTTGTCCTGCTCTGAAATTAAAACAAAACTTAGAACCCGATTCCGGCGCCACCTACCGGGTCCAATTTTGTTATCAAATCATCGAGGAGCCCATTGAAATACACACACAAAATTTCATCCAAATCGGTCCTTTGTTACCATACTCCTCCGAAACATAACAACCAATCTCAGACCTACTGAAAGTAAATATAAAGTTTCATCAAAATCGGTCAAGCCGTTTCAGAGGAGTACGGTAACTAAAACTGTGACACGGGAATTTTATATATATCGATATATAAATTAGACATATCGACAGCACTATAACACTAGCGAAAGGATGCACAATTGCACTGTAAGGGTTTAGGAAAAAGAGTGGGGCTGTGGATGGCACCTATAATATGGAAATAATTTACAAGTTCACCTCTTACAGACATAGACTTTTGCTCAAACTTTCCACGTACATTCAACCGATTGGTGTTTTCTATACTAATAATAATATTATAAAGAGGAAAGATTTGATTGTTTGTTTGCATTGAATAGGCTCTGAAACTACAGGAGCGATTTGAAAAAAATCTTTAACCTTTAGAAACCTACATTATCCCTGATGAACATAGGCTATATTTTGTCCTGGGAAAAGATAAGGTTCCACGGGAACGCGGGTGAAACCGCGGGGGACCGCTAGTTTTAAACAAATGTTGCCAATTTAGAACCACAGTCCAGCTGACCAAAAGAGGTAAACGCTTGGGCATGTTTATGTTTTTGATGGGATATCAATATTATGCAAACATTATCTTACACAACTTAAAGTTCGCATTTTAAATGAGCACAAGCTCGAAATTTCTGTAAATAATAAGGTGGCCGAATATTTTTTATTTTTTTTATTCTGGATAAGCTTGTGTTTTACTACAATTTGACTATGGTGAGTGATCATGTGGCCGAAGGTGGTAAGCACACAAAGCCTAGATGGGAACTGGCTCTCAAGTGCAACTGTCGGAACACACCGATAGGTGCTTGGCGACAGATTTTCAACTTGAGGGTGGTAGCCAGCCAGTCGGGTACTACAAAGTACCCTACCACCGTGCTATGGTTTCCTCACGATGTTTTCCTTCACCGAAAGCTCAAGCTCATTGTAGGATTCGAACCTACGACCTTCGCCGCGGTATCCGACGTCACTTACCACTGAGCTATCATCGCCTTAAAAATATTACCGCCTTGATCATAACCAGACCCACAACTTCACAGCTTCAAATGTAAAACATAATTCACTATTCACCTCAGATTCCTCGATAGCCGAGCATATAAAAATCTTGCCCAAGCAACCTTCATACATAAGGTACGATACCATATTATTAACAAGTCAACGTCAGTTATGATAAGAGATTTGACCTTGTATCATACAGACATTGTTTAATGTGGTGATAATGGAAACTTAACGTTTTATGGGTGAATCAGATTCAGATTTTTTATTTATGTTTTTCAAGCACATGGAAAAATTATTACTATCAGGCATTTTGCAATCGATTCAAATGAATAGAATAAAAATACGTTTAAAAATTATTAAATAGGTCTATCTTACTAATATTATAACTGTGAAAGCTTGTATGTTAGTAATAGTATTTCTAATGTTTAGATGTTTGTAGCTCAATCATGCAAAAACAGCTTTGCGGATTTTGATGAAACTTGGCACACAGATAGATCATAAACCTGGAATAAATCATAGGATACTTTTTATGCCAGGAAAAGTAGAAGTAGAGGAAAAGATCCCTTGGGTACGGTGAAACTGCGGGGCGGAAAACTAGTTTAAAATGAATCTAATAAAAGCCTGTTAATATAAGTTAACTCTACATAGCGCGTTTCTGAGATAACAAGGGATCCAATCAATAAGATATTTAATAATCATATCCAAAATAAATACAACAAAAAAATTGAAATTTCTAACTACAATAATTTTCGTATCACACCTTACTATACAATTGAATGGAAACATTTGAAACTAATTATAAATACCTTGTAAATAATGAGACGTATCAACAATAGCTTTCAGCACCCAATTGTCAACGAATCTACAGCAATTCATTCGTAAATGTGTCAACTCTGAGCCATGTTCTTTGATAAAACTGTAAATGTTTAAATTATATTTGTTGAAATGATCTTTATAAATAAGATTAAAATAGTCACAATAAAAATATTCTGATTTCTCGAGCGTACTAAGGATTTAACAGGATAATATCTACATTATCCTAATTTTGATTGAGTTGAAAATATGTCGACAAGCACCTGTTGGTGTGTTCCGGCAGTTGCACTTGAAAGCCTTTAAGCCGAAGGCATTGTAATAAGGTGTACAACACATTGGCAATGCCCCTGGTATTGCTAATGTCTATAGGCGACGGTAGACACTTACCATCAGGCGACCCGTCTGCATGTTTGTCAGAATTGTGATATAAAAAAATCTTAAGAGAAAAGAAATCTTAAAACGGCCATGATTTCAATCATCCGCGTTTGTGGATTCAATCTTTTGTCACAATCTACTTCCTTTTTTTTGTTCTATATAACTTGTTAAATGCAATTGCACTTTAAACGCAATTACGTTGTTATTCTACTACAATCACTCAAGGATACTTTACCCACTTTACCGGTCCGTTGTGATCATAACTAGTACCGACAAATGAGAAAAAAATATCAGTATAAACTCTTTTGAAGTTACGAAAAGTCGACAATAAATAGAAAATCTGGAGAATAATATTTTCGTAGCCTGGGTAACTGGGTTATAGCGCGTTGCAGACAATGCTAATTTGACGAGCCAGTAAAACTGAAAATATCGTATACATTCAACATTTCTTACCTGACTATATAATTGGTTTGAATCATACGATGACTGCCACACCAAGATAAGTCGAGTTTCTGTAGGAACTTGCAGCGCAATGATAGTGTTACTAAAGCCTAAAAATAAAGAGTATACTGTAGACACGTAAACTAATTAAAAAAGGAGAAAATAAATAATTGACTGATATAGGTATCGCCGCATAGTCTAGGAACTGGGACAAGGGATTAGAAAATTAATTTAGGCAAGCACTACGGGTGTAATGGAAGATTTTTTACTGTAGGTGGATGATAGCTCTGTGGTAGTGATAAGTGCCGCGGGAAGTTTGTGGGTTCGAATCCTACAATGAGCTTGAGCTTTCGGTGAAGGAAAAAAGGAAGGAAAAATCACGCAAAAAAAGGCTGAACGGATTTTGATGAAACTTGACACACAGGTAGATCATATCCTGGAATAAAACATGTGATACTTTTTATCCTGAGAAAAGATAAGATCCCTAGGAACGCGGGTGAAACCGCGGGGCAAAAAACTTAGTAAAGTATATAATTCTTACCTCAGATTGAAAACAATGCCAGTATGGTCTAAGATCTATACTCCGATATAATATAGAGTCTGATGCTAGCCAGTAGAAATGTCTATTGACCTGCGCGCACCGGCAAAGAGATTGCATATCCAAGTACTTCATAACGCATAATATTGTTTCATCCTGTAATAAACAAATTATTGATTCACGAATAATATAGCTCTGACTCAACTCTCTACCAGTGTCCAAATAAGGCAACATCCACAAATTTTTCCTACTCGACTGGCTGGCTACCACCTTCAAGTTGAAAATCTGTCGCCAAGCACCTGTTGGTGTGTACCGGCAATTACACTTGAGAACCAGTTGCCTTTAAGGCATTGTAATGAGGTGTACAACACATTGGCAATCCCCCTGGCATTGCTCATATCTATAGGCATATTCACTTACCATCAGGTTACCCGCCTTGTTGGTAACATATAAAAAATCGACATCGGATGTTCTTACCTACCTATTATAATGTATGATTTATACTCACTGGTAATCTATGAAAGTCACCTAGCGGTGGTCCCGTATCTATTTGCTTTTGTTTCCAAGATGTGATTGAAGGTGGCACTATTGTTTCATGAAGGTTGGATGCTATTATTCTATTTAAAAGTGGACCTGAAAACATATCCTATATTTTAATATATTCACTAACCACAATCACAATGTAAGTATTATGCCAAAGACTTTAAATTTTATTTAAATTTCTTTGTATTATGCAGTAGCCAAAGCTTTGCAAGAATAGGTATATTGCCTACAAGCTGCCCCCGCGGTTTCACCCGCTTTCCCGTGGGATCTTATCTTTTCCTGGGCTAAAAATATAGCCTACGACACTCACATTAACGTGGCTTTCTATTGGTAAAAGACTTTTCAATATCGGTTCCGTAGATTCAGAGATTACCCCCTACAACCTCACAAAGTCACAAAGTTTACCTCTTTATAATATTAGCATAGAAGAAGTATAGATATTGAATTAAAAAACATATCAAACACTAACTAGTGTATAATACACCTAAACATATTCTATAACATATTTATTATTATACAGTTAATGACTACATAAATGATGAAAAAGTTATATAAACTAACAAACCACATACATAAAAATAATAATACAAATTGCTTTAATCATAATAATATTATAAAAATAAATACTTACTAATAAAACAAATATTAAAAATCACTCATTTTATATTAAATAAAAATGAAATAATATACTAATAAATATATGACATATTAAATAAAAATGTAATAATTGTCCTCTCTTCTACTTGTTTATTGTAAGTGCTCGATTGCTGTGCCCGACAGGGTCCACAAATTGACTAAACCTAATTTACCACCTAAGGTGTAAAATAATTTTATTGTGGAATGCAAACAAATGAAATAAATAAATAAATAAACATCGAACTAGTTATAGAATTCATCTTTGCAATGATTTTTAATTTCCAATCTAACCCCAAAAACGGAGATCTTTGAGAACATATGACGTCACAAGCTACTATTTCATACAAAATTCTATATAAACTATCGTTTTGACGTTTAATAAAAAGAAGCTAATTTGATATGTCAGTCAACATCCCTATTATAAAAATGTATAAACACGGAAAACATTAAGATACAGATTTAAATACTACGCAGACCGCAAGTCAAACCTATATAAATTACACTGTACCTATAGTAAAACAATCTGTTACCTACAATATGCAAGTAGGAACCTTCATTCAAATATTTACCGGAATACATTGTGGTCACTACCTACATTAAAATTTTATTATAATAACAAAACCCATTGTTTTCGATATTTATTGAATTGGTATGCGTAGTGTTTTACTTTACCAACAATCTAACCACACTTTACTGAATTTAATGACACATGATTAGTTACGCTGTGTCTGATCTCACCGGCATGTGCCACAGAATTAAGGTGGTTACACAAAAGCCTATAAGAGAACTGGTTTTCATGAACATTTAGGAAATTGTTTTTTTTTTTTTTCAGTTTCTCGAAAGCTCAATCTAGATTGTAATATTCGCACTCTTAACCTTCACTCTTAACCACTACCAGTCATGATTAAGGCAAACTTGTTACAAACAAATGCATTCAGATAAAAACATCCTGACTGATAGCGAAACAATAGATTTAATTAAAGAGATTAATTCAAGGTTTGCAAGTTCATTACATGTTACTTCATAAAATTGAGTCAGTGATTTCATAATGTACCTACGTACAATTTTATTTACGGTTTATTTAAAACTTGAATGACCATATTATGATCTTGTGCTGGGTTAGATTTGGATATTTTAGATGCTTATGCATGTTAAAACATTACTCATTGTAGGTATGTATTTGAATTGAACTCTGCAATGACTGCCCAGTTGATAGTGACGTCGGGCATCGCGGGTTGCACCTTTGTTGAAGGAATTTATAGAAAACTATAAGAATATAAGTTACCGCACTCTATAGTGCCTGCCCGCCTGTTTATAAACCGATGATAGCTCAGTGGTAGTGACGTCGGATACCGCAGCGAAGGTCGTGGGTTCAAATCCAACTGCGCTTGAGCTTTCGGTGAAGGAAAATATCGTGAGGAAACCATAGCACGATGGTAGGGTACCTTGTAGTGCCCGACTGGCTGGCTACCACCCTCAAGTTGAAAATCTGTCGCCAAGCACCTATTGGTGTGTTCCGACAGCTGCACTTGGGAGCCAGTTCCCATCTAGGCTTTGTGTGCTTCGGCCACATCATCACTTACCACGGTGAGATTGATGAGAAACACAAGCTTATCCGGAATATTTAAAAAACCCTCTAGTTGAAAATCTGTCGCCAAGTCATCTACTGGTGTATTCCTACAGCTGCACTAGAGAGCCAGTTCCTTTATATGCGTTTTTTAAAATGCTGTGACTATCGTGAGACAAATTTAGACATCTAAATCCCAGTACTGTTTACATAAGGTATAAAATAGGTCGGCGTACCCCAGATCTATAGAAAGATTGCTCGCTACATATTATTTTTACATGAAATATAGAAAATAAAATTAATATCATATAACATACCTTTTTCACCATCAGCTAGCGTATTGCAGTATAAATAAGAAAAGTTGTTCTTAATTCTACCAACATTCGTTACATCTCTTCCTTTAAGTAATACTGCATCTAGTTCCGTATAGTATGGTAATAGTTTGTGGTTAAACTCTAGTCTCAAAACTCTGTTGGTAAATAGAACATAAATTTATTTACTTCTACAAGTATACAAAACCACAATAAAATTTATAAACAAAAAAAAAATACAAAAAAGTTGTTACGCGCTCAGCGATAAGTATGTGTAGGAGATAACGCAACCAGGAAATCTAAATATTATGTCTAAGAGAGTAGAACCACTGGGGTTCCCGCTATTTTGCCTCATCACGGAACGCATTAAAATATAATAAAAATGTACAATATCCAGGACTTATGTCCTTTCCTTTGGCCACATCATCACTTACCATTAGTTACCATCGTCAGATAGTGGTCCCAAACAAGTTTATTCATCATAGCTGTTCCGCGCGGTTTCACCCGCGTTCCCGTGCGATCTTATCTTGTCCCGGGATAAAATATAGCCTATGTTCATCAGGGATAGTGTAACTTTCCAACGGTGAAAGATTTTTTGAAATCGGTCCAGTAGTTTCGGAGCCTATTCAATGCAAACAAATAAACAAATCTTTCCTCTTTATAATATTATTATAGTATGGATAACGTAAATAATGTTGCACAAATATGTATAGCATACCTTGTTGGCACATTTAATTGCCTTATTGGTGGACTGAAGATTCTAGGCTTATCACCAACATACTCTGGCTCCCCTTCCCAAAGAAGCTTCCACGATGTTGGCCCTTTGGCCCAAATGCGTACCAACGCACCAGGGTTGTATGTCTCAAATAAGGACACCTCCAACGGGTAGACAGTCCTCTCGAACGATACTTCTGCCAAAAGTTATGTTGTTTGGAAATTGGCACAAATAATAAAAAAGTTATAAAATACTGTTTACAAAATATTGAAAAATCTGTAAAAATCTCGTACCTACTATAATAATGTTTCAAAATACAAAAAAGACTTATCACACCCAATAGTTCAATTAGTTCATAAGCTAAATTTGAGAAACTATGACAAACAAAACCTTTTTGTAATACCTCTTCCTTTACAAAGCTATCTACCAATTCTATCATTTAGTGTACTTTATGTATTAAATAAACTTGTCACAACAAACATAAATTAGATTGTAAACTATTAGTAGCAATTTTCAAAGCACTTGTAGAAAATTTACATGTTTAATGCTAAGCATTGAGCATTATAATCCCAAGTTAATTATAAATTTTAATGCTTACATTCACATATCAGCAATCGATTATAAATTTTAATGCTTACATTCACATCGAGTAGCACTAGGGATTATAGATTGACTTGTATGTATATACGCGTATTTAGCATTGGATGTGTTAAGAGTTTGCAAAGCACAAGATACTATTTTAAAACTTACCCACAAAATCTTGACTGGCAATAGCATTACTGTTTTGAGGCATGTAATCCTTTTGGGCAGATGGTGCTTCATCCCACCAGTTTCCATAGGTTCTCTACAATAAAATACAAGTTATTACAATATTTTCATTACCTACATAATGCTCAGGACCCATTGATATGTAATAACTTAAGATAAACAAACCCAAGCAAAAGTTCTCTCAAATTGTGTTATTACTAGTTTACTACAATTTTTTTTATGAAAAAAAATTTTTATCTTTACAATTTTTTTTATGAAAAAAAATTGTAAAGATTAGCTTTTCACATGAGTTAAAAAGTGACCTAACTTCATAAACTTTGTGCTTATATATTTTCTTCCCAACTAGTAACAAGCATTTATTTTTTGTCAAAACTCCAAGAAAAACTGTTTAGTAGTGACAAAAACAAATTTAACAAGTTAGCTTGCGGAATGTTTGATTCAATTGTTATCTTATTGTTTATGTGGGATGACTGTACCACTTCAGAACCAACAGGTTATTATTATCACTCCAGTTTTTCGTGAATATATTCAATATACATGTTCGATATACATACTGGTTCTACAGTTTCATTACATGGACAACATGAGTTTTTTTTATTCAAGGCATATAACAATAGGAATTTAATGACACCAAATTGATCAGTCTAAAGGAACATAGAAATAGAGCGTTACACAGCATAAAAACAAATAAATAAATAAACAGTGACATTTCTATAAAATCCTATGATAAAATTAAATCTTACCATTACAAAAGCTTGCGGATAATCTCCATATGCGGGGAAATTTGATGGTGGACCACGAAGATTGAACGCCGTGTACGAAACACTTATTTCACTCCCATACTGCGAACTAAAATCCTCAACACTTTCCACGAACTGTTCTATCACTGCCGGGCCATTTTCTTCATCCTTGCTAACTTCACCGTCCTCTTTGAACCAGAACAATGAAGATACTAGGTCAGTGGCGCTTTGCATTTTTATTTGATTACAGAGTACTATAGTGGAAAAAATTCAAGAACTCTCAGTGGCGAGTATTTTTGTTGTTCAAGACAAGAACGAGCAAAATAAACAAACGCGCACTCAAAGAAAGAAAACTTTGTCAACTGACATGACTGGACTAACTGACAGACAGACAGTGAGTGACTGACCAATGACCAACTGACTGTTGTCTGACTGAGACTGACTGATGTCTGATAAATGACTGACTGATCCATAGAGAACAACTGAACTATCAGGACCAAGAATTATATATTCTAAATGGATAGGTAACTCTAAATACCTATTTGAAGCAAATACCTATCAATTGCGAAAAAGCGAAAGATAACAAGTACGTTGGGACAATCTCTCTTTCTAACCGTACTTACCCATGATGAAAGAAAGAGAGATTGTCCCTACGCAGTTGTTATCTTTCTCTTTTAAAACCTGCCTGACTGACAGACGTGTACGGACGAGTACTAAATATGTACTTTGCAGTGAATGTGATATAACGTGACTGTAACATAAAATAAGAGTATTATAACTAAAAATGTATGTGACTGAAAGACTTTGTATCTATGGTCATGAATAAACATTAATTAAAAATCTAGTGCCATTGTCATTGTCTGTCTGTTTTGTTTGTTAGTGTCAAAGAGTATATAATCACTACGTTTTAGTTAGTGTCATAAAAAATGGCAGCAGGGCCTATTGCCGAAAGGAATCAAGGTGTTGTATTTTAAATATTATTATTTAATCTTCATTGATATATTATTTACAATAAAAAAATAATTTTAAACATACATCTTCGGCATGATTGTACTGATTACTATAATAGGTATTTGTTTTTTGAGGTTATGTTTGAAGCTTCATCACAAAATTCATATAATGCTATTATTATTATTATAACAGTGTAACAAACATTTGAAGATGATCCTACAGACAAATACCTAAAGACATAAGAGCGCCAATCCTTAATTTTCTGGGGATAATAACTTAGTACTAATGTAGTGTAAATAACCTTAGTTGAATATTTTTTTTCATATCTTCAAATGAAATCACAGGTAATCTACTCAGAATTGTATCAAATTACATGTAAAATCATTGCTTTAGCTTATCAGTGATAGGTAGTGTAGTTTTTTGATTAATCAAACTTAGATAACCTGAACTGAAAGTTTATTTCTTTGATTAAAAATTTGAATGTATTTTTTTCTAGATGCCACAATATATGTGGGAGGTTTGGACGACAGAGTCTCAGAGAGCTTACTCTGGGAGCTCTTTGTTCAATCAGGACCTGTAGGTTGGTACCCACTTTGTATGTGTTTTTTTTTTTTCAGAATGCTTTCTAAGTGCACCTCTAACATATATCTGCTTCGTCTGTTAAATGATTTATAACCATTGATGTTTACATATTGTCGGTCTAGATGTGATAGATAGCTAAACTTTACAGGAGAGACGAGGTTACACCAGTCGAATTAGTACTAGTGCTTGTTACATGATGTCACTAAAGGTCGATTTTTGCCATCAAAATGTTTTTTAATGCTCAAGACTTTTATATAGACATCATCATCACATCACTATGGTGAAATTGTGGTCAAACACAAGCTTATAAATCCAAAGTAAAAAAAAATTACTAGTTCAGATTATATGTAAAGCTTAAAATCTTGGGTCTTACAATAAGCATTAATTTTAATTTGCTTTGTTTGATACAAATATATGATTATAAAGGTAAATTTCTATACATTCCAGTTAATGTGCACATGCCTAAAGACCGTGTGACACAAACACATCAGGGATATGGATTTGTTGAGTTTATGGGCGAAGAGGATGCTGATTATGCTATTAAGGTATGTTGATTAATTTATTTATTTACTAGTTTTCCACGCCACCCGCGTTCCCGTGGAATTTTCGCAACATAGCGTGATGTTATATAGCCTATAGCCTTCCTCAATAAATGGGCTATCAAACACTTAAATAATTTTTCAATTTGAACCAATAGTTCCTGAGATTTTGGCATTCAAACAAACAAACTCTTAAGCTTTATAATATCGGTTGGTATAGATAAAATCATTCCGAATGAAGTAAGAAGTATTTATTCAGTAAGTAGTATATTAGTTTTCTACTTGTAATGTACAAGCTCTGCTTAGTAAGGAATCAGATGGCAGTTTGTATATCCCTGCATTTATCTTAACCTTGACTATTTCAGGTGATGAACATGATAAAACTCTATGGTAAGCCCGTAAGAGTGAATAAAGCATCAGCTCATCAGAAAAATCTGGACGTTGGAGCTAATGTTTTCATTGGAAACTTGGATCCAGAAGTGGACGAGAAATTGTTGTACGATACCTTTTCTGCATTTGGTGTTATATTACAAACACCCAAGGTAAGTAAAATACTATGATCTGTCACTTTGCAGTATAAAATTGAGAAAAATATTGAATTGAATATTTATTTGCTTTAAGTATGGTTACAAAGTTGAAAAAATATATCAGTAGATGTATGAAAACTTCCCAAAAAACTGCCATGCTAATTTTGCCAGTTTGACTTTCGAAAAGCAATAATTGTTTGTTTAATTTATGCTTTTTGGCAAAAAAGTCCTGTATTTTCACTTCAAACAATAATGCTGTACAATAGTACAGCATAATTTGATAATTATTAATAAATAATTATCAAATTATGCTCAAGATGGTTGTTTGTGAAATCTAGAGATATCATCTATCTACAAAATAGATATTAGTTCGCACGACTCCTAATATAATTACTGCTAAATACTTAATACACAAATTTCCAACTTCTACTGTTGGATCGCGGCCCTAGCCTAGAGGAAGATCTTCCCTTTTCAATGGAAGAGTCAAGAGTAATTACCTTAATATTTTGCAGGTGATGAGAGACCCAGAAACAGGGAACTCCAAAGCATTTGCGTTCATAAACTTCGCATCGTTCGAAGCATCCGACGCGGCGATAGAAGCTATGAACAACCAGTATCTATGTAATAGACCAATTTCTGTGTCTTATGCATTTAAGAAGGATGTCAAGGGAGAGAGGCACGGGTCTGCAGCTGAGAGGTGAGATTAATAACGTATATACCCTGCCTTTGAAATGGACCAAATTGGCACTAATCCACAATACAACAAAATCCTACTTCTTCATCTTCTTCCTGTCCTTACCACCCTGGGGTCGGTACAACATGTTGCCACTCCACTTTATCACTAGTCGTCTCCATACTCACACCTTTCATAAACATATCATTTTTCACACAGTTCATCCATACCTTCTTCTGCCTTCCTGTACCTCTATATCCATTCACACTCATGCTCAATACTCTTTTCGTTACATGCCTTTCATCCCTCCTCATGACATGAGGATGACATGCCCATACCAATCCAATCTAAATCCTACTAATATTATAAATGTGAAAGTTTGTATGTTTATGAGTTTGGATGTTTGTTGCTCAATCACGCAAAAACGGCTGAACGGATTTTGATGAAACTTGGCACACAGGTAGATCATATCCCGGTATAAAACATAGGATATATTTTATTCTGTGAAAAGATGAGATCCCTCGGGATCGCGGGTGAAACTGCTAAACTAGTAAATCCACATCGATCGATCGTTCGTTCGTTCTTATGAAGCATGTGGCGCTTGGCTTGGCCCACATTTAGTTACCTTTCTCCTGTGGTATTTATTTATAATTTAATCAATAATATACATACATCCTACTATAATATTATAAATGTGAAAGTTTGGATGGATGTATGTTTGTTACTCATTTACGCTAGAATGGCTAAATGGATCTGGATAAAATTTGGGATGGAGATTATAGTCTGGAATAGCACATAGGCTACTTTTTATCCCAGGAAAAGATAAAACCCTCGGGAACGCAGGTGAAACCGCGCGAAACAGCTATACATTTTCATAGAAATTTCTACGATCTGTTTTGTAACCTAAAATAAATAAATAATCTCGTAATTTCCAGATTGCTCGCAGCCCAAAACCCGTTGTCACACGCGGACCGTCCGCATCAACTGTTCGCGGACGCACCACCAACTATGATGGGACCGATGATGATGGCGCCGCCGCCACCGCCAACGCCGACGCCAATGCCGCCACAAGGACCACCAATGAATGCGAGACCACCACCTCCACTGCCGATGTCTGCGCCACCTCCGCCGCCGTCGTCGATGCCCCCGCCTGGCCCCCCGCCGCCCCCGGGGCCTCCACCGCCCCCACCGCCGTTCCACCACTTTCCGCCACCTCCATTCGGCCCCCCAGGCTTTGGGCCCCCACCTCCGCCCGGTGCAAGGCCTCCCCCGCCCTGGAGGCCTCCGCCGCCATCATTCAGGCCTCAGTTTCCGCCGCGAGGTCCGCCGCCGTTTGGGCATCCACCATTCCCGCACCACCCGCCTGAGCCAAATTATAATTATTAAGTGTAATAATTAAGTAATTATATTTAAATTTTAAGATTTTGGTGTTTTTACGTTCTTTTCATCCTGACTGTTTCCTACTTTAGAGTGTATTTGTTAAATTTGGTTAATCGGCTGTGAACTAATCTATCAATAAAGTAAAGAATGGAAATATATTATTCCAAAATGCCAGACATGTAGCCTGGCATTTTGGCTGCGTTACTTAATGCTCAGAGCCCAAAGAGATTATAACCACTACGTTTTACTAGGGCCTAGGCAAAGGTAGCACTAGTCGTGACAATAACTCGTTAATTGAATAATATTCAAATATTTCACATCAGGTTAAAACTTTTAAGGCGATGATAGCTCAGTGGAAATGACGTCGAATACCGCGAAGGTCGTGGGTTCGAATCCTACAATGAGCTTTCGGTGAAGGAAAACATCGTGAGGAAACCATAGCACGATGTGTATTATATATTGTGGTACCCGACTGGCTGGCTACCACCCTCAAGTTGAAAATCTATTGCCAAACACCTATCGGTGTGTTCCGACAGCTGCACTTGAGAGCCAGTTCCCATCTAGGCTTTGTGTGCTTACCACCTTCGGCCACATCATCACTCACCATAGTGAGATTGTAGTCAAACACAAGCCTATCCAGAATAAAAAAAAAACTGACAATAGAGTAAACGGATTTTCCCGGAAATTTAACTTAGCGTTTATCCCTTTGATTATTAAGGCTGGCTTAATACTCAAAGGTTTATCCGATTCCGTAAACGTGCACGTTGTAAATTAGGTACTTCGAAATCGTTACAATATTTTTCGTAGGTATAATAGTTTTAATATACAGGTACTTACATCAATAAAATATTGATGTAAGTACCTGCATATGAAGCAAGCAAAAGCAAAAAACATAATTTTAAAAACATATCGGCGATTCGTTCACTAGTGTAGTACTACACTATGTAGGTACTACATTATTTATTCAACTGAATAGCTTCATTTGGCGGCGGATATATTGCAGGCGGAACGGACTGGTAATAGCAAAAATATCGAATACGGGATGCATGCGAGTATGATCGTGACATTCTCTTATTGGACCCGTTCGTCTGGACGACAAACTGGACGTTGGAGCTTTTATGGGAAAAGAAAAAGAAACAACAATTTTAAAATTGGAACATTTTTATTCGAGTTGCATTTATATTGTCTTGGTCCGCCGATTTATGCAAGGACTGCAATAATTGGATTGTGGTTTTGTTCTGTTTCGATAATGGTACGAGCTGAAATAATACCGGATAGACTATTAATTAGGACAGTAAGATTTTTTCATATCGTTAGACTATGTTAGGTAACTAAATTAAGAATTGTAGGTACCTAAGTATGAAGAATATGTGCCCCCTACCTACTCCAAAAAGGTAGATACCTACCTACCTAATGCGAGAAGTGGTACCAATAATTTAGGTAGATTTATTTTTGCTTTCCCGAGACTAATGAAATTCGTGCATCGGTTTGTTTTAAAAATATTTTAGTCTAGACTTCATAAGTGCTTGGAAAGGCCTATTTCAATAAAAATATTTTCATTTAATTTCAAATAGGTACCTAGTTGCATATGTCCTTCCACCAGGGAGGGTATTTAGCCGTGAAAACCAAGCAGAAAGGTACCTACCTACAGTTAGTACTCTTAGTACCTATGGATATGTTTCATTCAACTAACAGCGAAACTTAAACAGACAGTTAAAATGTCGACTTTGAAAATGTCGGTAAAATTATTATTTCGTAAAAAAATTATGGCCAATATGTAGGTAATTATTAGGTAACATTTACCTAATGTAGGTAGGTAATAAAGATGTTACCTGCATAATTTCCACTCACCATATGTTCATCAGTCAATTCCAACCTGCATGCAATTGTAGGTAGATACGTTTTACTCTCATCATTCCGTATCTATCCCAGTATCCCTCTTTAATGGGAGCTGAAAATGGAGGATTAAAAACATCGTTACTGCCAAAATGAAACACAAATATTTGCATCACTCTCCACTCACCAGTTCATCCATCCGTATGTGGTTGTATGTGCTAAAGGATTATGATAAAGTTAGTAGGCATTCATGTAGGTAGTGTTGCGAATTAACGAGTTTAGAGTGTATAATTTGAGGTAGGTACTCGAGTTAGAAATATTTAGGTACTTTATTATATAATAATTTACTTTTATTTCGTTTATGGTCCGTATATTCCGAATCCTTGAAATCATGACAAGGTCATGTATAATTATTATTCCTTTCGCCATCTCAAATTATCTGAACATTCAAGGAAGCTCTTTCTTTATCTATCAGCGACTCTATGAGATACATTACATATTTTTTACGTTAGATGATGTCCTTAAGTTACTCTAATGTTAGCGTACTCGATTGCTAGCGTTTATTTCTAAAGAATTTTCCATATTTGAACTACTGTTTCAGTTAGGTAGGTACTAAGATAAGAAATATACGTCCTACCTACCCCTTCTTTCTCCACTCTATATGAACCTCTTTTATCCTTACCTACGTCTTAATCCTTACGCTGCCTAGGTTAGAATGCAGAGTAAAACCTATCAATTCCATATTCAAGAATATTTTTAGGGTTCCGTACAAAAAAAAATACAGAACCCTTATAGGATCACTTATGCGTCTGACGTTCATGTCACAGACATTTGCTCCGAATCTACTGGACCAAATCAGGTGAAATTTGGTCGGATGGTGTAATTCTATGACTCAAACACAGATGTGCAATGTAAATATTATTTTTTTAAATAAAGGTCATTTTCTGGGGACGAATTAGGAAATTATAAAAATATTTTTGCAAACCTTACTGTGTCGTATATCAAATGAAAGGGCTCGTTATGAGGATCTCAAATATATTTTAAAATAAATAGTTTTGATTTTATTCCTGAAAGAAGACGAAAATTAGGTAGGTATAACTAATATAAATAATACCTTTGCTTACCTTGAGTACATAATATAAATTTGTGTCGCATCACTAATTAATATGCTTTGTTGTTTTAGGTTTGACCCGGCACTTCAGTTTCATGTGGATGGTCTATCGATAAATACTCTAAGTAGATACATAGGTGGGTACCAAATTATTTTGTAGGTATAATGTAAGTAATCCTACTATATATTATAATATTATAGGCTACTTTTTATCCCGGGAAAAGATAAAATCCCTCGGGAACGCGGGTGAAACCGCGCGGAACAGCTAGTAATGTAATAAAGTATCTAGTAATGTAATGAAGCTAGATTGTTTATTCCTAAATAAACGGTCTGTTTCACGTAGGATGGTGTCAGAGTTGAAAATAGACTTAAATAAATATTGGGTTTTATTTTCACGAGAACAAATTAATGGGTATTGTTTACTTAGGAACGTGGCGTAGTTACTTACCCAATAACAAGGTACTACACGCCTACAGTTTTCCCATCCTTGTTAATATTATTTTTTATCGAAAACAGACATTGGATCAACGTTTGTTGGTAGAGATTAGTCTTACTGTCTGGCACAGTTAGCCGAACTAATGGCTTGTAAGATGCTCGACCAAAAAAAAACGATTGTATTCTATCGATCACGTTATTATACGTTGAAAATTGTAAAATATTCCAAATCCAAGTTCTATTTTCGACAAAATAGCACACAAAGCTCAAGCTAAGTAGGATTCGAACTCACGACCTTCACCGTGGTATAAGACGTCACTACAACTGAGCTAGCATCATGAGAAATTTTATGGTGGTGCCTTTTATCTCATCTAGGCTTTGTGTGCTTACCACCTTCGGCCACATCATCACTTACCATGGTGAGATTGTGGTCAAACATAAGCTTATCCAGAATAAAAAAAAAACTGAAGGGTGGATGAATTTAGACGGAAAGTCAAAGAACAGTTTCAGGATTGTCAACTACGAGTACCGAACTTGTCGCTGACTCTGCATAGCCACCGTGTCTTTGTCATCTCCATGCAAAGACTTAGCAGAGTGCGTGGAAGAACTCGCGAAGACTCGAGTCTCATCTCAGTCACCACATTCGTTGCTCACGTGTAGGTACATACTTGCCAATCTATAACTATAATACTGTAGTTTCCCCATTGTGCGATTCACAATGATAATATCGGATTGGATCTCATCTAATGTAGGATTAACTTGCAGGCTCGATTCACATAATATGTAAGGTACACTTTCAATACATTCGACGATGGCAAGGAAAATTGGCAAGATATCAAATAGGTAGGTACAATAATACCACCAATGATTTTTTCATGCCGCGTAATTTGACGATACCATACTCTAAGCTGGTTTAGGTAGGGAGGTAGGTATGTATTATTGAAAATATCTTTTATATGTTCCATTCGATCGCCTAATGGATAGGCCTCTTCAGATGAGAGGGTATTTTCTGGGGCAGGTATCCACTATAACGAAAGTATCATGCTTTTTGATTTTATAGGAGAGGTACATTGTTGGTAGTAGGTACCTACTTATCGTAGGTTAGGTTACTAACCTATTAGTAGCCTCTCATTTTAATAACAAACTTCAAAATTATACAGAAGAGGTATTTATTAGTTTTTAAAAAAACATATTATGACGTTAAGTAACTACTTTTACGTATACTGGGAATCTATCTAACCAACCATTGTTTCGAACTCGATGTCAGCAATTTTTTTTTTTATTCTGGATAGGCTTGTGTTTGACTACAATCTCACTATGGTAAGTGATGATGTGGCCGATGGTGGTAAGCACACAAAGCCTAGATGGGAACTGGCTCTCAAGTGCAGCTGTCGGAACACACCGTAGGTGTTTGGCGACAGATTTTCAACTTGAGGGTGGTAGCCAAGCCAGCCAGTCGGGTACCACAAAGTACCCTACCACCGTGCTATGGTTTCCTCATGATGTTTTCCTTCACCGAAAGCTCATTGTAGGATTCGAACCCACGACCTTCGTCGCGGTATTCGACGTCACTACCACTGAGCTATCATCGCCTTTAAAAATACGAGTTGTTAAATACTTATAACACTTCAAATTCGTATACCTACCTACCTATACCGGTACCCAGAACCACGTAATTGTTCATATGGTCTGCTTTTCTCTATCCACGTATAGTTACTTATACTAACTTATTTTGAGATCATTTAAAG
This sequence comes from Ochropacha duplaris, assembly GCA_951361185.1. NCBI lineage: Eukaryota > Metazoa > Arthropoda > Insecta > Lepidoptera > Drepanidae > Ochropacha > Ochropacha duplaris. Next base: position 4,286,264 of record OX592703.1, read on the forward strand.
AAAATATTTTTTATAAATTTCATTTTCAAATCTTAGTTCATTTCAATGTGAATTTTTAGATTTGGATCAGTTCTGAAGATCACTTAAACTCACAAATAAACTATTTTTTTCCAATGGTAGGTTTTATAGTTAACCGCAGTGCACACCTAGTTGAAAATAAAATAAGTACGCTCTCAAAATCCACATCTTAAAATAACTATCTACTGGTCAAGAAGTGATGTAAAGTCGTACCATTGATAATGCTGACCACACACAAGATACCATAAATTTAAAAGCTGATTTCTGAACTCCAATGAAGATATCGGACAACGCTCGTAACTCTAGTGTTCCGAACTTTATGAGCAGTGCTGTGCGAGATATCGGCAAATACTCAATTCGGTCATATCATATTTGGACGTTAAAACTTTTTCATTGGCCACTGAGATGAGATATTGCCTCGAAGCTAACGTTTTAGTTCCGAATTTCTGGGGAATATTTTTAACTATCGCTGAACGAGGTAGCATTAAAGTTTTTATTGGTAATAGAGCTGGAGTTATTCTTAGCTAGTATCTTTGAGTATCGTCTATTCAGCTATACATAGGATCAATGCCAAAAATACGTTGTTTTTAGCTAAACTGACTAATATAGTTTTGCAGTAAGCAGGACTTTTGAGCCGCGATTAAACTTTTCTTAGCCAGATCCATAGATAAAACCTACTGTTTTTATTTCAATAATTATTGAACGTCTGGAAGGATTACTTTGAATAGAGTTCAGCTTAGGTAAAAATAATAAACTTAGTTTGTATTATGTTTTTTAATTAACACAATATGCTATCTAAAATAATCCATACTAAATTATAAATATAAATGCGAAAGTGTGTCTGTCTGTCTGTCTGTTATCTCTTCACGCTTAAACCGCTGAACAGATTTAGATAAAATTTGGTATACCTAGAGATAGATGGAAATTTGGACATAAGATACTTTTTATCCCAGGAAAAGATAAGATCCCTCGGGAACGCGGGTGAAACCGCGGGGCGGAAAACTAGTCGGTAGTACAAAGTAACTTATCTAGTAAATACCACCGCTAACAGTAAACCTAACACATTTACTGCCAGCTTGAATGTTAAATGAGGGCACACTATTGTCCTACCGTCGCCACAGATTCAATAAGACCCTAATTTTCCGGAGTAACCTATGTTACGGCTGCATATGGGGTGGGAGACAATAAATGATGTAATTAGTACCTAGATACGGCCAACTTGGGGTGAGATGGGGAGGTAATGTGGTGTGCTTAATAAGATGTGACCTATAATGTAATAAACAATCGTGCCTGTGTGTGTGGAGAGCAAAACTATTTTCAAGATATATGAAGTAGGTACCCACCGACTATGTTTATCGTGGTATATCTACATCTCTTATCAGACTTATATCGCTGAGTTCTGGTATACTTATTTCTGGGCGTGCTTAGGTAGGTACTATCACTTATTTATTAATGGTTAAGGTACCTACACCAACAACATACATACACAACACATAAAGTTACTACATCTAGTACGTACATCAATAACAGGTATACACAGCATTTAAAGGAATTACATTAGGGTAGGGTAAGGTAAAAACGTGAAGTGAAAACACACTTCAATCTAAAACACAAAATAAGTAATTAAAAAAAAAACTAAGTGATATTAAAATTGTTACGTAAATCGAAATTACAAAGAAAAAACCGGCCAAGTGCAAGTCGGTCTCGCGCACGAATGGTTAAGGCAAAAAAATTGCGTTTGATGTATGGGAGCCCCCCTTAAATATTTATTTTATTTTGTTTTTAGTATTTGTTGTTATAGCGGCAACAGAAATACATAATTTATGAAAATTTCAACTGTCTAGCTATCGCGGTTCTTGAGATACAGCCTGGTAACAGACAGACGGACGGACAGACGGACAGACAGCGAAGTCTTAGTAATAGGGGCCCGTTTTTACCCTTTGGGTACGGAACCCTAAAAATAAATGATTTTAAACTAGGCCTTGAGAAGGATGCAAAACCTTATTCTTGAAAGAACAGATACTGTCTAAAAATATATCCAAATGCTGATTCGCATAATTGCTGATACACAAATCATTATTATAAGACCTACAGATGAACTATGACGAGGTAAAGAAGGGATTGCACCTACTATTCAAGAGTAAACAAAAATATTGGGAAATGATGAAATACCATAACTGTGTTACTGTTTTAATTACATTATTATTTGATTTAATCCTTACCCTCTTGTCTTACTTCTTTGTATATCCACTTTATATTATAAACTCTCACTGTTCTGAAGCTCTAGCTGCCTGTCGAAATCTAATAAAAAACATTATATTAGTAGGTATATTTAGTTATACGAGCTAAGAAAATATTATGCTGAAGTTTCGTCTTTGGGATAAAAGACGAAGCTTTGGGATAAAATTTAGTTTAGCGGTATAAAAAGTTAGTTTTCATTCATACATAATTTTACAGATTATTTGCCCAAATCATCAAATGAGATTACTTACCAAGAATTTCCAAAATAATGAATTTGTTAGTTTTTCCAGGGGAAATTGGCTCGAACAAGAGTTACTGTTATTTTATTCATCAAAGAATTTTCCTGGCTCACAATGAGTTCTAATTTAGCTTACGACGACAGACTCAGATTGGTTTTTAGCGAAATACGAGTCAAAAACCACAACGGGAATATAGGGAAATGTTTACGAGAGGAAAATTGTATTTATTGTAAGAAGGTACATAGGAGGTATTAGATAGTCTGGGGAATTTGGTTTAAAATGTCACAGGGATTGTAGGAGATACATAATATAACACGGATATCTCTGCTCATCAAAGTAATTATACTAAGTCTATACCTAAGTAAATTTTGGTAAATAATGATGAGAAAGAAATGGTTATAGAATAAAAAACGCGGGTATAACAGAGTATTTACTTACCACCATGCTATGGTACCTTTGTGATGTTTTCCCTCACTGAAAACTCAATCTCATCATTACATTTGAACACACGATCTTTGTCAAGGCTTTACCTTAAAAAAGCGATATAATTACCTTAAAAATTGTTAATAAGTAGGTACACCAAAATTTCTACACCTTCCAGCTATAAAAACAATCATCATTGTATATCAAGTTTTAAGATTCAAAAAAATTTTAATTATAGGTTTCGTTTAGTTTTCCTAAATAACTTTCGATTACTGAATACAGAAGCCAGCCATTTACAGCCTATAAATTTTGGATGAAAATAAAACTTTTCAAAAGGTTTTTTCGGTTTGTTTGGCGCAGGAAGTCTAGTCGCTTGTATAATAGGAGTACTAACGCCCCATTAGCTTGGTGTAATTGCGCCATTTCTGGATAAAACAGGAAGCTATTTTTTCGTATTTTCTAACTTCTTAACTTCGGAATTCAGGCGCATTGTCGCACATTTATTACTTCCCAGCTATTATATTTGTTGTAATAAACGAATAAATTATACTGCCTTTAACTTCAGTTTGTTGTAGGTACTCAAAATGTCGTGTCAGTCGTTTTTACGTAAAGATAGAAATGCGAAACCATGTTCTCAACCTAGAAGACATCAACCTAAGTGATTTTGATAAAAATACTCCACAAAAAGAAGTCACACAAAAGCTCAGACTGTCTTTAAGAAAAATGGAAGTGCAAAAGGTTCCAACTAAATGTAGTATGTCATTCGGGGGTCAATCACCCTTAGGGCATCGTACTGAAAATAACGATCCTGTTGTCTTATAAAGTGGGAATCACACTGAGGTCGAAGAAAACGGAACCAAATGAAAATTTCATTTATTTAATTTTAGTTTTGTTGACATTTGATCCTATTTATTTTGCTTTAGAGACTATCTTATCTTCTCTCTCTTTAGGAAGTAAATAAGTCTTAAATTAAATAAATGGACTTTATTTCGTATAAGTACCTAATCTCAAAGTGTGTCACAGAATACCCAGTAAGGTCTTGTAATGCAACAACTTTCATTATAGTTTATGTAAGAGTTATATAGTAGTATCTTAATATATAAAATTCCTGTGTCATGATGTTGGTCCGCAAAGAACGCTGGACGGAACTACTAGACATATCTTGATGAAACTTGGCACACAAATAGATTATATCCTGGAATTGCGATAGAGTTTAGATGTGACGATTAGAAGTACTTACAATGAGTTCATTTAATAAATATTATTTTGAGTTAGAGTTTGAAAAAGAGATAGGATCATTTTTATCCCGAGTATAGGTATATAAGTAGGCAGAGCAACTTTTCAGTAAATCATTGTAAAGTCCATTTTCCAATAACTCAGTTTCAAAGTAGTCGTTCGCTTACTATGTCCAATACACAACAATGGCAGTTGGGAATAGGACCACGTACCACGTAGTCCACGTCGCGTGATATTGGGCGTATTGGAATTATGTGCATTCCAACACAAAGGGTGCAGGAGGTAGGTCCTACGTCCGCTTCGTGATAATGTGGCGACGGCGGAGGCGAATTTATTGTATGGCACTTTATTTTTGCTTCCATTGACGATTGATTTATAATAACATTTATTATGGTCTCTAAAATACTTTGAATTACAAAGTCGATATAGCAATTTTTTATCAAAAGTACGAATATAAGTTATTATTTTAGAATATGGGTTAAAAATGATATCTGATGACGTGTTGTAAAATTAAATTAAAGATTTTAATTTATCCTATGTTACGTTAAAATAAAATAAGAGTGGGTTTTGTAGTAATCTAACAAAGATAGATTTAATTAAGTTACTTAAGTAATAGTTTAAATATAAAAATGTTTTATTTTGACCTAACTGTACCCCGTGGTGAAAATGAAATGAATGAAAATTCACTCGCGTTCCAAGGGATCTCATCTTTACCCGGAATAAAAGTATCCTACATTCTTCTCCAAGGTCCCATCTATCTCTATACAAAAATCATAAAAATTGGTTCAGCAGTTTAGGCGTGAAAAGGTAACATATAGACAGACAGAGAGTTACTTTCGCATTTACAATATTATTATCGATTTTGTGATTGTCTACAGGTCTGTCTATCAAGCGTCATAAAAATTCAAATTGCTAACCATAAACTAAACAGCACGACTCTTTGCGGTAGTAATTCAATGATACGACTTTTCTTCGTCCCAAGTTTCCCCGGAGTGTTATGTGGTGATGATATTCAATTTAATTCTATGATATCGAAAACAATTCCAACTTGACATAACAGTTCCAAACTAACATTAAGGTGTTGTTGAGATTCAGAGGTAAAGGTGTGTATACAAATTCACTGTTTCTATTATTGGGGAGTCTATATGTCTATATGGGCTTGAGGAAGTAACCAATATAAACAAAAAAGATATCGGTGTAGATGTGATATCTCGTACCTAATAATTTTTGGTAAAATTAGAAAGCAGACTAATTGCAGAAAGCTTCAAATAGTATTTCCGATGCTAACCCGTAAATATCTTGTAAATCAAAAAAACTTCTTGTCGGCAAAAAACGACTTTTAACAAGGTACTAAATCAACTGGTGTAAATTCGTCTCTCCTGTAAAGTTTAGCAGTTTGCATGTACGAGTATCACAATATCTAGTCCGAGGATATGTAAAATTAAATAAAAGGCTTATTTTCATTTATTCTAATTTTAAAATCTAATTCTAAAAAACTATGCTTAATTTGAAAAAGTTGTTAGGTAGTATTTTATTCCAGTTTATGATTCTCAAATCAAATAGTTGATTGTGTGTACAGTTCCTAAAGGTCAAGAGCCATTCTTAGTAGGTACTCGGAAAATGTCCATAGTTGGCGACACTTTTCTTGGTAACACTATTACGAATTGATTCCACCTCATACTTTCCGATGTGACATTTTATTGAATAGTATTGTTATAACAATGAGGGCCGTGATATTGTTATATACCACCAACAATCAGTTCTTGCAAAATATTTTCTTTGGCTTCATTTTGTGTGAGTATTATCTTCTCTGGAGTTTCTCATGGATGTTAAAAATGCTTTTTTTATTCTGTTATAATACAGGCTATAACTACGATATAGTTGAGAAAATGAGCTTGTTGTTATAGTGAAAGAAAAACATTACGGTAAAACCAAAGTTTTAGTAGCTTTAACTTATTAATTGTATTTATTTTACTGTAGAAATTACCTACATAAAAACTGTAGGTACTTAATAAATATTCTAAAGGAAACCTATAAAAAAACTTATTATCCATCCCCTACTCCGATGAAAATTAAAAAGCGACTTTTATAATCTAGCCGACTAGACGGCCGCGGCGATAGGAGGACGTGTAATGACTCATACTGTCATTAGCCCCGCTCCCCGAGGAAGATTGAAAATTTAACGAGTATCATTTCCTTCATACTACGCTGCAAACACGTGTGTATAAACTGTTCTACGATGTTGTCTTACTTTTAAAAGGAGTTTATTTAAAATATCAACCTTTTGTCTACCCTATAGTGTACATGAAAATAGATTTTACTGTTCAATATTATGTTTGTTTATGATGGATAAATTCAAAAGATACCTTCATAATCAGCGAGTGATTTGGGCTATAAATTATTTTTATTCCCTCCGGAACGTGAGTGGACCCGCGGGTCGGGACTGGCGGGAAGCTAGTTTATTATAATAGTTCTTATAACTACATGATTATAAACAACAATGAAATATAATTAAAACAGATATAAATATGTAAATACATTTAACTATTTTGATTGCGTAATTTACCGTTCGGCGACGTCCATAATGTAGCATTATTCTCTTTCAGCATCGTTAAATTATATCAAAGGCTTATTATAATTATTTACATAAGTATTTATTTACATTATTTGAATGTCTGGTAATCCAGATTTACCAGACATTCAAATAATAATTCACACAAATTTCCTTCTACGAGAGTTCGAACAAACTAATTATTCTATCTACTTACATAACATATATCATGATCTTGCCATGCCAAGAGCTTCTTATGAAATGGATATTTTCAGTAAATTGATAAAAAAAATTACACTGAAGAGTCCTACTGTCGATGACTGTGAAGAGGTCGGTCAGAGACGTACAAAATTCCATTAGTGAGTTTTGGATAGTAGCCAGACTAGTAGGCACATTTCGTGACTTATGTTTGACCAGAAGTGAATTTAGGTAGGAATTTCCTAAAATCATATATTATTTCAAAGTTAATTAAACTGACTAACAGAGTAAAGAAATACTAGAGCTTTATAGTAATAGAATTCTCAACATACAGAGTAAGGAAATGTATGTCCTCTTAAATCTTTTTTCGACGAATTATCTTTTTCAAGCCATGTTTATTCAACTAATCATATATTTTTTCAAGTTGTTTGAAATGTAAGCCATCAATAAATATAGTCTACACGTGTACTATAGGTATTATTAAGTATTTTTCTGACCCAGTTGTCCCTTCTGCGCATTTTTTATTCATTGACACCGTTACAGTCCTGGTGGAAACTACGAATTAAAATTTACTGTCCTCTTCATTCACTATGAGTGAATCACAAATAATTAGAAAACTAAAAGTTTATCCTTTGAATGCACGGTCGAGTAAAAAGTCCAAGGGAACTGGGAATATTTTTTATCATTCTTATTTTTCCATACATGTTACGTTTCGTTTGCAATTTTCCGTAACAAAAAATGGTGAATGTGATACTAGGAAAATTACATTGGTGTAGGTATGCATGTTTTTTTTTTATAGACCACATATTATACAAACAAAGAAGAACAATTAAAAGGCAAAACTTGAAAGGTTCATAAAATACATTACATATACTTGTAATAAAGCAAATCTAGGCTTTGTGTGCTTACCACCTTCGGCCACATCATGGTGAGATTGTGGTCAAACACAAGCTAATCCAGAATTTAAAAAAAACTTATTTCGCAAAAAAATCATGTAGTAGTAAACACAATTGTTAGCATTGACTTGCTTTTTAATATTGAGCTACCTAAAAAGAATTCAAAAACTTATTAAATGTGTATTAAGACATTCAGAAATAAGGTACTATGTCAGTATTTACATCAACGGATTTAAATATGACCACGTTTGTTCCGTAGGAGCTATAATAGCTACATGTTTGCGATAGAACCCATTTATTTTACTATCAGATAATATAATAGTAGAATATCAAGCAAACTTACACTGCAGTGCATACGAAAACAAGCTCAGTCACAAACAACGACGCGTTATACCGAACAAATATTCATTTATTCCGTGCAATCTTTCATTTCATATGGGACTCAGTGAAATGCATTATGTTCTAAGTTGCGATCTCGATTCCAACTCGTCGTTTGTGAATTATACATGAGATGATACTCTCAATCTGTCGCCTATAACGACCACTTTAGTACGGTCCGCCTGGTGAAGTTATTGAGTAAGGCTCAATTCACATTGTCGAGCCGCTCATGTATGTCTTATACTAATTAAACACAAATTAACAAATTATATGTTATGTACAAAAACACTCCAGAGCTGCCAAATATAGAATAGAATATTATATACTTGGTATGGGCATGTAATGAGGAAGGATGAAAATCATTTACGAAAAGAGTACTGAGTATGAATGTGGATGGATATAGACGTAGAGCGACCCCGCCTAGCGTGGGATAAGGACAAGAGAAAGAAGAAGAAGTATAGAATATAAGTAGTTTTATTTTATTTTCAATACCTAAATATTAAGACTCTTTTTATAAGCTAACCGAGCTGAGAGGCGTCCCATACAGTGATAGCTCTATCATCCGACTTTCCTTCAGCAGAGATGATAAACCAAATCACTTCAGCTTGCTAATGCATAAGATCTGGTCGCAAATGTGAATCAACGCTTAATATATTTGAGTAATAGCAGGTCAAGTTATCCTGGTCGAAGCGGCTCATGTTTTCGTTGGTAGCGAAAGTTTGACAAATAACTCGAAGTGCAGTTTCAGTCGTCAGCCGATAAGCCGATATGTCCCTTTGGCGTAGCGAGCGTTTTCACAGATATCGGATAGTTTTGATTTCGGCTATTTTAGGTAGGGTTGCCAAGGCCTTGTTAAGTAATATTTAGTACTAACTTTCCGCCCCGCGGTATCACCCGCGATCCCGTTTCTCCTTACAAACCTACCTTTGGACCCCCATTTCATTCCCTTAGGGGGTGAATTTTAGAAAATATTTTCTCTGCGTGCTGAATTTCAGCGCAATCCGTTCAGTGGTTTGAGCTGTGTGTTGATACTAGATCAGTCAGTCAGTAACGATTACCTTTTATGTATACAAATTGAGAACTAAGTTGCGATCTAATAGAGCTCGAGAGTAGTTAGTGTACATAACACTGTTAATAATTAATCATAAATATCATAGCTTTAATAAATAATTTCCTTAAAATTTCGTTTTCGTTTATAATTTTCACTTAGACTATTGCCTATAAAAATCATTAAAATTTTCCTAAAGTAAAAATATATTGTATAATATATATATGTATGTAATAATTCTTCTTTTATTTAATGGAGGCAACCCTAATGGGTGATTTATTTTGTTATCGTTATATGTTACACGAGTCTTTGCACTGCCCTGTTTGTTTGTATTGGAATGTAATGTGGTCTGATATAGATTATCTCTGTCAACTATTTAGTCTACGTTGTACAAAGGCTTTTAGTGGGTAAGTAAGAAAAACAGCCATTTCAGTTTGTTTTTTTAATCTACCAATAAGAAAATACAACAACAATAACTTAGAATGGGGACCAGAGGCTCATCTTTTGTTCAAACAGGTCTCCATCGCCTTATTGAGGCCTCTCTTGACAAAAAAGCTGGCATGTACTTTGCCCAAAGAATAAGCATTGCCATTCAACGCGAAAATGCTGCCAGTCTTCTTGGGACGTTTCCATCGGGCAGCGATTTGGGGCATTTTTTTAATTAATAGTTTAGTTTAGCTTTTTATTTTTATTTTATTTTTAATAATTAGCATAATTTAGTTGTTAATATTAATAATTTAAAGAATAAAAACTTAGAATTAAAACATAACAATACTTTAGTAATAAGAAAGTTTGTCACCGTTTACAAGGGACTATTAGAGACGTCCAAAATATATCGTCAAATGTTATTTATCTCCACCGTAATAGTTTTTTAATGTGTCTACATTCGAGGAAGCATCGTGAAATACATTTACATGTCAGCTCTACATTTTTTGCTACGCCGTAGATGGTGCTACGAGAAGGTTACGAGTAACCAAATAAATTGCGAATCGTAGGCAATTTATCATGTCATGTAAGAGGATTACTTTCAATTACATTTTGAGATATATCATATTATATTTGCTTGGAAGTGGTTTGAAATATAAGTGGTTACAGGTACATTTGTCCTTGAGTAAAATGGGTTCTATGATGAACCCATAAATTTGATAGATGACTGTGAGATTGAGTGCCAAGTTCTATGCAAAATCCAAATATGTAGTCTAAGGGCTGACTTGGCTGGTTTTCCCATACGAATTATTATTAAGTACCTACTTTTACACAGTCATGGAAGAGCCTTATGTTCGATGGGTAGTTTCTACCAGCAAGCCAAATTTTCGGAATAATAAAATAAGAACCGAAAGGTAACAGGTTTAGAACATGCTAAGGCTATAAAATTCGTATGGGAAAACCAGCCAAGTCAGCTCTTAGACTACATATTTGGATTTTGCATAGAACTTGGCACTCAATCTCAGACTCAGATCTCCATTCTTTTTGCGGCGAAGCCCACAGCAGAGAATAATTTTTGTATTGAACTTGGCTCTCCTTTTTTACATTTATGTTTTTGGTGGGATATCATTACTTTTTGTAGGTAAGTACATATCCTCGTAACGCCGTGGGTCCTTTTAAAAGGACAAATTCAAAACTAAAAGTAGACTTTATAAATAAAAACTTTATAAAAGAAAACTTAGCAATTTCGCAGCATAAATCGCAACCTTATAGGTCAGATATCGAGAGACAACCGGACAGCAAGACGGCGCTCGCGCTTATGAGAGCGGCTGCCGCTCGCACGGCCACGTTCGCGTCAACGGTTCGATTCGGTTGTCACAGCGCCCCACTCACCCCGCCCGCGCCGCTCCGGCGTCACTTGGCGCGCGCGCGTCGTGTATATACCGAAAATCTAAATGCCTATTATTTTATCATTATTTATGAGTAGGTAATGATTTTACACTATTGATGTGCGCTAAATATAAAAATAATAATTAATCCCAGTTAATAACGTAGGTACCCTAAGTAATATTAGGTATTTATGTTAAGCGTTCATAATAGAATCGAATTATTTGAAAATTGCCAGTTTTTTATTTATTCCTTTGTATTCATCTAATTACCTATCTGCATACCAAATTTTAACTCTCTAGGTCATCTGGAACTGGGTTAGAGTTTTGGTCTATAGGTCAGTCAATGATAAAAATGAGGAATTTTGGACATTAATATCTAAATAACCGTTTGAGATAAGCTTATGAAATTTAGAACACATATGTATCTCGCAAGTCTCAATATATGAGCCAAATTTGATACGTTTATGTAAAATAGTTTTTGATTTATGAGGGGGTCAAAAGTGGCTCCAAATGGTTCGTGTAATATTACACATGGTGCGGCTCGCCCGTTCTGTTTCTTGAACTTGGCTTGACACGCTTCCGCGTGTCTAGATGTGCTGTCTTAGAAATAATAATAAAAAATATATTCGACCGTGACCGGACCCGTTTCAACATGGGAATTGAAATATCCTTGTTACTTACAAAGCAATATCCGTATATCTTAAGCTACGTAATGGAATTTTATAAAAAGGTTTTTCCTGTTTTTATCCCTTAAGAAGTAATTATCTCAAATAAACTATATTCTACTTGGTTTCGATGGTAATTAACTGTACTCCTGCTACTTTCCTCAGAATACTTTTTTTTATTTAATGATTTAAAATTTAATTAAAGACTTGTACAATAGGTTGTGCATCCATAGTAACCATAGCTAGGTATTTCAATCATAAATCATTTGTATAACTAAACTAGCGTCACGTGATGATAGCCGCTTTGACAACGCTATCCTTCTAAGTGCCAAAAAGAGACAAGCATAGCGAGTTAAGAACAGACACCCTCTTGTCAAAACGGACATCATAAAGTGCTAGTTTAGGTCTTGTGGCATAAACTACTAAAATTCCACTTGAACTCATATCAACTCCCGGTAATATACAAACTTTATAGTGACCTAACGCTTTGTGTTGTCTAAATAGCTTGATTATTAACTCACCGGGACACCTCACTACGCCAGATTCACGTAAAAACAACGCTTTAACTTTAACTTGGTTACGTTAAAAGTTGTGTTTATTATGTTTAGCGCGTTTTGTGGGTAGTTTATTTTAGTTTCATGTTTTATCCTTTGGTTAAGGTGGATCCCCATTTTCAATTTTTAACTAATATTTCTTGATTTTTGATTACAAAGTCTATTTTATGAGACATACGTTTATTATTTGCACATGAAATGTATGGAATACAAAAGATACGAGTAACTTACTTAATAAATGGAAAAGATTCTCAATTTGACTATAATAATGTTTTCTTATTTTTTCAAAATATTACAGATACATCATCATGTCAGCCAGAAGACGTCCACAGCTGGATACAGATACATTGGTTCCCTAATTACAAATACTCAAAGGAATCAACCCCAACATATGATTTCAAATAGTTGAACTAATTATTTATGAAGTTATTATTTTAACATCATTAATAACAAGGAATTTATTCTTATTTTTATATTAAGAAATATATAAATAAGAAAAGTCTGTTGGGGATCATCCAACTGAATGTACTACATTTTTATAATGTAGTATATCAGTCATCTGGTTTCCATACAAGCTCTTCTTAGTTTGGGATCAGATGATATTTATTTCTTTAGATAACTTTCCTCATTCAATCATTTTTTGCAACATGTTACATCATCAATCCATGGAGATCATCAGAGACAATATTAATTTTTTAAACAATATCTCCCATATAATCATATAAAAACACTCTTCCAAATTTATTATTTAATTTGCTAGTTTTCTTGTTAGTACCAAGTCTGAAAACTGTTTCTATTTAGTTTGAATTAGTTTTCAAAGTTTCCTTCAGAACAGTTTGAGGACAAACAAGTATCTAGACGTAAGACTTGTAAATATAAGTCATATAAATGCTTACAATGTTTCAATTATCTGTTACTAATCGTACAAATTATAATCGTTTAATCAAAACCAAAAGACGTGTGTCCGTGGGTCCATTATCCATGCTTGCTCTGGTACTGTACACTTTTCAGATTGCATAGGATGGGGACATTTAGGTCATACAAAATGGCCACTTTTTAGCCTTTTGTATTATGTAAACAGTAGGTACGTCATATCAATAAATAGTTGTCAAGTTGACAATGATTTTTAAGACCTATTAAACGATAAACCACTTTAGGTGCATAATAAACAAAGAAGAAAATCAGTTAGGTACATATTGTAGTTATAACTTTCGAATTTAAGCGACTTTGGCTGCGGTACCTTTAAAAGTACTTTTTTTATTCCTAGATATGTATGTCCTATGTGACAAGTTTAATCTAAGTATGTTAATAATTACGTAAACAAACATACTGACAAACTTTCGCATTATTATATTTAAGCGCTTAATTAATTTCACAAAGACACTTGAAATAAATAAATCGTTTGTGGCCACTCCATTCCAAGCTCTGTTTAATTTCAATCTCAACGATGTGATGTGACCCAATTAGTCGTAATGCGACTGACGCTCGGCATTACTGGAGTAGGTAAACATAGGTATTTCGACTGAGTATAATTTATAAATGAATCTAAGTTTAATCTGGTTAATACCTTACATTTGTACAAGTAATTACTTGATGTCATCTTTTCACAATTTCGGTATCCCAAAGTTTTTCGGAATGACAAAGCAAATTTAGAGAGATTGAACATTTGTAACCTAATGGATTGATTTTGTGGGTTTTGTATGTTTTTTTAATTATGTATGTCTTGAATAACACATAGAATCCTTTCCTGGAATAAAAAGTTTCTATGTGTTATTCCAGGATATGATCTACCTGTGTGCCAAGTTTCATCAAAATCCTTTCAGCTGTTTTTGCGAGAAAGAGTAACAAACAGATGGGTGTTTGTTTCCAAACCAAACTTTCACATTTATAATATTAGTGGGATCAAATAAAATAATAGGATTTTTAATCTTTATACATACACCTTGATTTCCAAACTGTAACGGTTTTAGTAATAAAGATTGATTGGAAAACCTAGTACCTAATATATAATCGTACCAATATTTTTATAGCTTAAGGTCAATGCCTTTCATTGGTGTTAGTCCTAAAAACTTCATCCATCACCTCCAATATCATTGGCAAACAACAACGTATACTAAATCCACGTCTCGTCTTTATTAAAAGTTAGAGAATGTCAAGCAGCGTGGTGCGTGACTCCACATCCAACTCAGGCATTACTTGAACACTTAATATTAATTCAATATTATGTGCTCTCACTCGTCAGCAAACCCGTTGATGGTTTTATCACATTACTCAACCACCTTGCTGAATAATTAAACTATCATGAACCCTTTCCCACAACAAAGTCGTACAAGTCTTCGAATACGTAATTTTTCATTACAAAGGAAGGTACCTAATAAAGGTACACGCATATTAATATTTTAATAACTAGAAGCTGAAGTTGTACCATCATATATTTGCTCTGAGTTAAAATGGGACAAAGAGGGTATTACAAAATAAATCTTTAAGTTGAAACAGAAAAGGTACGTTGTAGTGTGTTTGGACAAACAGGACATGTAAGTTACTGAACATCTTTCATAAGATTATGTTATCGGTGGTTCGTGTGAATATAATTAGACATTTACAATAGAGGTAATCAAATTATAGATATGGAAGGCTTGTGTTTGACCGCAATCTCACTATGGTAAGTGATGATGTGGCCGGAGGTGGTAAGCACACAAAGCCTAGATGGGAACTGGCTCTCAAGTGCAGCTGTCGGAACACACCGATAAGTGCTTGGCAGCAAATTTTCAACATGAGGGTGGTAGCCAGCCAGTTGGGTACTACAAAGTACCCTATCACCGTGCTATGGTTTGCTCACGATGTTTTTCTTCACCGAAAGCTCAAGCTCGGTTTCGAACCCACGTCCTTCGCCGCGGTATCCGACGAAGGCGGTATCCGACGTCACTACTATTGAGCTATCCATCGCCTTGAAAGCATCAAACTACGTTTCCATTCCAAGAAAACACACGTGTTTACTTAAATCGGAAAGTCGATATAAACAAATAGCACAATCATATAAAACTAATCACAAAGTCGTTGAGCGTTAATCAAACACAATTCCCACATCATTTACCGTATGAAATTGTTCGTAGTTATTAAAAGTTTCGCCCCTTAATTGCGAAGCCAGGAAGGCAAATCCTTATTACTGTTATGGTTTGGAGGTCCCGCGAAACTCATGGAAAGGTCACTAAGACCCATTTACGTCGGGCCCCATTATCCTTTCAGAACATATTGCTATTATTGGGACGACCTTTAATGGGGGATCACCTCCCGAGTTCAGGTCGATTCAGATAAGTTATTACTATTAATATATGGTGGTCCTTTTTATTACAAGCGATGTAATATTGGTATCGATTTTCATTTTTATGTCTGTTTTGATTTGTTGTAAATTATCCTATAAGACGTGAAGAAAAATATTGTACTTACCTCGGTTTGTAAACCGATTTTCTTTTCTTTCGTTTAGTAGTTTATTTGACGTTTGTCGAGCTTTAGAGTTAATCCGTTACCAGAACCATTGGGTAGTTATATGAAAAACTAGCTGTCCCCTTTGGTTTCACCCGCGTTCCGGAGATATCTTATCTTATCCCGGGCTACAAAGTATCCTATGTTTTATGCCAGGTAATTCTACCTGTGTGCCAAGCTTCATTAGTAGGATAGGACAAGAAGGATAATATCAGTTTGATTTTTGTTGCTTTTGTAGCTGGATGACGTCCTATTAGGTGTTTTATATGTGTATTTGTCCGAATAAACGTAACGTACATAATAATAATTTCATAGTATCAAGATTATTTGCTAGAATTTTATACATTTGCAATGGTTATCGTGGAACGAGATGTTATTTTGACGGAAATGGGCGTTTCAAAGTTTCTCCACTACGGAAGCTTCTGAAGTGTCGATTTGATTTGGAGTCGATACTGGATTGATATCACTATCTGTTACAATCTTCTGTATCATATCCTTATCTTCTCTATCATATCATCTCCTGAATTTTCTTCTAACTGTTCAATTTGATTGTTTAGTTTATTTTTTGGTTTCCTTTACTTCAATAATAAAGGAAAATAAAGTAAGAAAATACATTTATTTTGGACTCGCACAACAAATAAAATATATAGAAATATACATAAAAGCGGTGTATTGCCAAAAGGCACCTCAATTCGATAGTGACTTAGGAGACAAAAATATGTATTTTACCTAAGTATTACGTGCACAGTGATTGATTCAGACACAATTTTATTTTCTCAAAAACTCACCATGATACGTATAGATGCGCCAGAAGTGAATCCACGAGGTTTTTTGTTCCTGTTACATAATTATGTTTCTCTTCTCTATAATTTAAATTATCATCATAATTATCTCCTTTTAAGACTGTCAATATGCACGTATCGGTGTATTTGACACTAGAATTGTAGGCGCTAAAAGCTTAATGGCTTTATTCATAAAGATTTCGACGATTTTTAGCAACTGCTTAGCAGATTCCTCATTCGAATTTTCTATAGAGAATTTGAATTTAGAATCTGCTAAGCACTTACTAAACACCGTAGAGTTTGTTATGAATAAGGCCATAAAAGTATATTCAGGCAAATCATTCACCATTTAAAACAATAACATTGACGGATAATATTACCTAAGTCAAAGGTTTTTTATTACAAAGGTATTTACAATTATTTACATCGTCAAACATTCAAGCAATCAGGAGATTGTTTATAAACAGGCAACGGGCGATAGGCACAAAAGTTAATTTCATTAATTCGCTCGTTGGAACTCACCCCGCGGCCGGCATTACGAGAAAATAAATTTATTCGGCCGTAGAATAAATCTAATCTGTGTTAAAATTTGTTAACGCACAACAATTTCGTCATTACATTAATGTTCGATTCAAAAAGACGCATCAAAATGTTTTTTTGAGGAAGGTACGGATGGTTTTAACAACAAAATAATTATTATTTACTTTATTTTGTCCTACATTTTTATAATTATTGCAGATTTCACCCGCATTCCCGCGGGATCTTATCTTTTCCCGGGACAAAAATATAGCCTATGTTAATTGGGAATAATGTAGCTTTCTAATAGTGAAATAATTTTTAAAATCGATACAGTAGTTTTTATGTTTATTCGTTACATACAAAAATACAAATCTTCCCTCTTTATAATATTAGAAAATAAAATTAATATTGCTTATGAAGAATCTTTCAAGAAAACCCCAACAATATTCTATTTCAAGCTCACAAAAACACTTCTAAGAACAAAAGAAGTAAAGAAACAAACGTTACGACGAAACGCTTTGCTTCGGCCGAGCAGCAATACGTTAATTTTGTCAATTAATTCACTTTGGCCCCAGTTCTCTGGTTGTTACATAATTTTTTACCCTGGTCAGACATTAGCGACAATCCCACTTAAGCTTAATGAACAACTTCATTAATTTCAGCCCCCTGCCTGGCGTTCTATAGGGATGTGAAGCAATTCAATTTGCAGAATTGATATGTTTATGGTATTTAATACTATCATATCCTACTAATATTACAAATGTGAAAGTACCTATGAAGATGTTTGATACTCTTTCACGTAAAAACTACTGAACGGATTTTGATGAAACTTGGCACACAGGTAGACCATAACCCGGAATAAAATATAGGATACTTTTTATCCCGGGAAAGATAAAATGTCTCGGGAACTAGGGTGAAACCACGGGAGACAGTTAAAAAGTTACATATTTGATCATAAAATTGTCTTAATAAATTAAGAATAATAATTGTCGCGTGAAGAATGATATGTTTATGAAATGAAAGGTGTAAGTACTGAGATGACTAGTGATAGAGCGGAGTGGAAGAGGAAAACATGTTGTGCCGACCCCACCTAGCGTGGTATAAGGACAAGAAAAAAATATTGTAAAATTGTCGATGAACAAAGGCACACGTACCTGACTCTTCTTTAATTTGCAGTGGATAAACTTGTCTTCCTTTCTTCATTTGACGTTACTTCTTCTTCAAGATCACTGAAAAACATCGTAGTGTGAAATTACGCAACTTTCGGATTGATAATAATGATTTATAAGAGGTACAGCCCTAGTTTGCAGTGGGGTGTCCCAAAACGAACGTCTGTACGCGATTAGCGGAAGACTCCTGAACCAGATTAAATTTCTTTATTTTTCACTTCCCCATTCATTCCATTATAGTCGACTATTCCAATTTATTTAAGTAGGCATTATTAAATTTGACAGGTATTTTTAAAGGCTGGTAGGTAAATATCTGGCAGTAAATTAAGGTTTTTCCCTTTCATAAATAGGGCGAGCTTGTTTGAACTTTTATATTTTAATTTCTTTTTTAGTTTTATGGTACCATCATTATTTGTATTATTGTATTTATTAAAAACTGACAAAGCGCATTCAATCAGGACACTATTACTCACTAGATTTACAGACGTCATGTCTTGATTCTATTATTAATGTCACTATTTTTCTTTATAACAAAAACATAAAACATAAGTAAATGGAATTTGGTCCTGTCAAATTAGTCTGTTTTGTTTTCAACGTAAATATAGACGCGATCAAAATTGATCATGACCTAATCATGATTGTCGAACACGATTTGAATGATGAAATTAGCTTTAAATATTTTCTATATTATTCATACGAGATATAGAAGTAAGTATATTAATTTAGTTTGATGTTGAGTCTCTTTTTTTCAGGCAGGCGGGTAACCTGATTGTATGTGACCACTGTCGCCTATAGACATTAGCAATACCAGGGGGATTATGTATTGAACACCCTTATTACAATGCCTTGAAATCAACTGACTTTCAAGTGCAACTGCCGGAACACACCAACAGCTGCTTGGCGACAGATTTTCATGGAGTGTTCTTTTTACCTGTCATAGTTATAGTAAAATGTCTAATGCCTTTTGAATTCTTCAGCTAGATCGAATCTGATATCTTTTGGTTTTAAAATGTAGAATGGCGTGTATAAGAGAATAAAAACTAAATAACTTTATACAAATCCAAAAGAATATCTAATTTTGTTTCACATACTCCCAACTTACATCAAATCACCAAAAAGCCAAAGGCTTAAAACTGGGACAATTCTAAAGCGGAGATTATAATAAAATTTAAATTTAGTAAGCTGTTTAACTCTGGACGTGGTTCGAATGATTTATAATTGCACGGGAGCTCCGCATTGTGTGCTGTAGAGCCCTGGGTTTTATCTGGAAAAAGCTTTATTTCGAGCGCTTATAATTTTCTCTATTGCAGGTGCAATTCTGTTACCGTTAACGTTTCCATCTCTTTTTGAGAGTTGACATTTACTGTCAACCATACTTTGAAGACTAGGAATATGAAGAGAAACTAAATTGAATACAACGAAAATTATTATTCCCACATTAAAATGATCGAACTTTGCGTTTTTATAATCTGCTCTGTTCTATATCGTTTGATGACCTATAGATGGAAAAAATAAATTATAATTATTACCATGCTATAAATAGAAGTCTATGTAATTATATGATATGTATAGTGTATTATATGTGTAACCTAGCGAACCTACCTGTGTTACAATACCTCGAATGCTCCCATATTCCACTATAGCGTTTATACCTATGGCATTAAATTTCATGAGCGTATACTATAACTGCGTAGCCATGCAGCAGTTAGCTTATAAATCTAGTCAGTTTTTAGACTAACAGGAAGAGTATCTTTGAAACTCAATCAAAAGTTTTCAGGCAGTTTACAAAATAATAGACGGAAAAATGCAAATATAATACTTTTGATACTTTTTGTGATGAAATGTTCTGTGTACAAATTATATAATTTTGATCTGTCTAAGAATAGTAGTTGCGTAATAAGTTAATAACATAATATTTTGTGTTATACACTTTTAGTTAGGCTGTTGGTCATGTGGCATTTTATACAATTGACCTGTACCATGTACATTGCGTCTCTTATTTTCATGAGGTGGTACAAAATATTAACGTAGGAAATTTCATTATCTGGAGCTTTATCAAATAACGCGTGTAATAGCGTCGGCCGTCCGCACTGCATTTTCACGCTATGCACTAACATTTTACTGTACACCTATATAATATAATTTTTAAATTATGTAAAGGAATAAAATTGAGTATAGGTATGCTGTTTTTGTTAGTTTATTTTAGGTAGTTTTTAGATTAGATTAGTTTTTTTAATTGTAGTTATAATAATGTAAATATCTATGTTAGTTTAAAAATCAAATATAAAAATTTACCAGTATTATAAATGCGAAAGTATGTTTGGATGTGTGTGAAGATGTTTGTTACTCTTTCACGCAAAAACTACTGGATGGATTTTAATGAAACTTAGCACACAGGTAGATCATATACTGAAATAACACATAGGATACTTTTTATCCCGGGAAAATATAAGATCCCACAGGAACGCGGGTGAAACCGCGGGGCGGAAAACTAGTCTGTATATAAAAAAGGTAATCGTTACGGACTGACAGATTGACTAACTGACAGATTGACTGACTGACTGATCTATCAACACACAGCTCAAGCCACTAACGGATTGCGCTGGAATTCGGCATGCAGTAGTTATTATGACCTAAGTACCCGTTAAGAAAGAATTTTCCTCAAAAATCAAAATGAAAGGGGATCCAAACTTTGTATGGAGAAAGGGGATCGCGGGTGTAACCGTGTGCGGAAAGCTAGTAATAAAATCCAAAGAGGAAACGCTGCCAGCCTTTTGGGAACCTTGCCGATCGGCAGCAGCGGCAGCCTCGAATAATTTTTTATATATTATAATTGTACATTTGCTTGTATATTTTGTACATTTGTTGTAAATAAAATAATTATATTCACAATGAAAATATCAGTGGTGTAAATTGGAAATGTAAAGTTATATAAAATACAATTTTAACGTCTTAAAATTATTACACTCACTATATCCAAGAAGAATAATTAGGTCATTGGCAACCTATAGCTTTCATGTTACATCGAGCAATTTCCCCTAATAAGACAAGTTCCGGCAGGTGAACGCGAAACAAAAGGTGGTCGGGGCAAAATACGGGCATGGTGAAATAGGTTCGTTAACTTTTCAATTTTCCGACGTAAGTTGTGTAATAGTGGAGGGATACGATACGACACCCCGCCGCGGGAGGGGCAGCCCTATCACTATTTATTTTTAGATGCCCATGCGAGTACAGCCCTGGAATCTAAAGATGACTTATAAATGAAATTTTAAAATGAAATATCCTTGGCAAAATAAAGGTTTCTTTTTTATATAAATATTCATAAATCTTTTTAATAATTAACTTCATCAGAATAATTAATCCTTTAAATGTTATAGGTATCAGTTTTTCGACAAATAAGATACTTATATTATCTCACGCCTTGAAAATTTACACTTTCATAAACACCATTGCGAAATTCTCAATTAGCAAAACTGTACACGAATGTTATTTCGAAAATTAAGTGGCTGACAATTTTAACTCGCTTCTTAACCCTTAATGAGGTACGTGACATTTCGTCTCGGAGTTAAAATAAACAACTTCCTCACTCGAAAATGTCACTTATCTTTGAGAGTTAATTTTAAACTATAAGTCTATTTTGGTATCGAAATAACTGTAAACAGTTCTGTAACAACTAACACTCCAAGGATTCAATTTTATCTTAACAAAGAGGTCGTCAAGGTTTCATAAAAATTATTTACTTTACTATACTAATAATAATTAAATAAATACATTTTAAAACTAAAACTAATAACTAAAATAAATTAAAAAAGTTAGGCCCCTTTGGCATGGTTCCGAAGATGCTGGCAGCGTTTCCTCGCTGTATTGCAATGCTGATACGTTGTGCGAGGAAACTGCCAGCTCTTCGGTCCCCAGTACAAAATCTTAACCTATTAGCCAGCTCTTTAAAGAGCTGGCGAGCGCCAGAACCCCACGGACCAAGGGTCTCAACACCGAAAGGAATAAAATTATATTCAGTGCCGAGACCCCTATATTTTTGTCTTTACTATACTATTTAAAACAAAAAGAAATTATAAATAATCCACACTTATTTTCCAATAACTTTTTCTGTTACTAACTTCATAAGTATTTTATATTTCGCAGTGCAGATTATTTCAGCAGCTAAAATTTTATTTTATTCTATATGAAAATATACCGAGTCTAACAGAAGTTCATTAATAGAGGTAAGTCTTATTTTAGCCACGACGTACCTATTCAGAAATATTCATCATATTTATCTTTGATGAAATAGGCTTATCTTAACGATGATATTTATTAATTCTCTAAGAGGATGACTTGGATTTTACTAAAATCATAAAGGGAAAGCGTGGCTGTATGTTCTACGACTAAACTAACAAAACAATTTTAATGAAAATTGCTAAAAAAATTGTCCAACAACGGAGATAAACATTTGATACAATATAATTTTAAGCTCGGGAACGTGGGTGAACGACGAGATGCAGTTACAAATAGAGATAATTTTTATTAAAGAATACCTTTCTTTTTTTTAACTTTTATTTTAAAATTGCCATTTTGATGGAACGTTTTTATGCATATTATGTTACCTTTCTTATATTTTAATGCGGAGATATTAAACTAATATTTATCTTACAGATATCCCATTTACCTACCAGGGCTTTCCCATTTGCAGCGTTTAAGTCAATCTGGCCTAATTTAAGATTTTAATGGTATTAATTTTAGTCATCGACTTCTCGGCGTTCTGATTTTGTTACAAAATATTCCAAATCATTTCAGACTTGATTTTACATCATTATGATTCATTAATATTTGAGAGAATCCATACAATTTTAAAAGCAAAACCCGTTAATCTATAATCGTACCAAAAGCTGCAATGTCTTTTTAATATGCGTTATTTGGGAGCATGATAATTGGATATAGGGATTAATAAATCAATTAAATTGTTCCACTGACTGAGTCCTCTAATGGTGTTGGAGAGTGGTGCGTAAAAATCAGGCATGGGTGACATTCCCCGCGCGACTCATTACAAATACCTATTACTGAAATAATTTATAGTATATTTCATTACAAGTGCGGAAAGGCTGTCATTGCAAAGAGTTCCGATAACATTTGACATTTATCGGAACAAGTTGCAATGACGGTTCCGCAAGTGTACTGAACGACTATTTTTAATACAGTTGCGAAAAAATGAAGCAATTTAATAAAATAATAAAAACACAATAAACTCAACTAACTAATAATTTATTTCTTATAAAAGTTATAGTACACATGTACATGGAAATTGGTACAGTTTTTTAAACTTACTGGGGAAGTTTTAGGTTGCATATTTACTGTTTGAGACAAACTATTATTCATTTCGTATGATTGTTCATGTATATTTGCCATACAATGTTTGTGCAATTATAGTGATTCCGGTGGTGTTAATTAAAAAAAATTTGGGTCAAAATTACTCATTTTGTGCAACAAACAACTAAACTCGCAAAGAAAATTTCTGGAAAATGGCGCCAACCGTAGAATATAAGCAGAGTTTTTTTTTCTTCACCCAAAGGGAACTATCCATACAGCTTAGTCTTCAGTATATTTTTTTTATTGATATGAAATTTAATGAGATGAAATGAAATGAAACCTAACCTAACTCATTCAATTAAATCATTAAATCTGATATTGAAATAAATTAGTAGCTTATTTTTAGAAATATACGTATTTGTATGAATCACAAAAACTCTTTAGTAAAAACTTCATGGTTGGTTTTTCTTTTTAATAGACATTATCAAAGAGTATGTAATATGACATTATTTTGACAGTTGGGAAAGAGAACGCACGAGTTTGGTAAAGGTAAAAAAAAGCACTAGTATGTAATAGCCCACATCCCGAACGCTATACGTCCCTGTAATACACCACTTTTTGAGCAACTGTATTAAAAAATTGTTTCTGATAATAAAAAAAAGGGTAAAAGGTTGATTAGCATAAATGACTTTACTTATGTTTGGTTTATGTATTCGGTATTTATTTTTCGTCAACACCTAATTTGACTTCTATTAATCGTACTATATTATTTATAATATTAGTAGGATTAATATTATAAATGTGAAAGTATGTTTGGATGTGTGTGAAGATGTTTATTGCTCAATCACGCATAAACGGCTGAACGAATTTTGATGAAACTTGGCACACAAGTGTATCATATCCTGGAATAAAACATTGGATACTTTTAATCCCGGGAAAACATAATACCCCGAGAACGCGGGTAAAACCACGGAGAACAACTACTACGAATATTTTTGAAAATAGCTTATTTGTCAGTTCTGTTGGTAGATGTGATAATTAGATTTAGCTTCAGCATAACATCTGCCAATTAACTGGTTCGATGCCAAATTATGTTATGATTTCAGTTGATTAAATTAGCACATTTCATATGTCCTAAATCCAATAATGGAAATAAGAGGTACCTATTGTTAGTGGAGTCGGGCGCTTAAAACCCTGAATATGTCATGGAGCAGAGCGCTGGCGCTGGAGAGTCGTTTATCAGAGGCCGGTCGAGTAGCGACGCGTAATTAAACGTTACACATTAAACACACGGGTTTTAAGGCTATCTATCATTATTGTAAACATTTTCATGATTTTTATATAACAGGGTACGACTGCCAGAAGAAGATAAATCAGACAGAAAGCATTATTTAACTTCATTTGAAGCTAGCTATAAGTGAGAAGTCCACAGATTAAATAACAATATATTTGTTACATCTGCGATATCAAATAGTAATTCAATCCCATAGCATAGTTACATAGATGCCTAAATATTATATAGTTCCAATATAAATCTAAGACTTTTGAAATTAATCTTACTAATTAAAATTTAACTAAAAACTAACACCGTGTCCTTTTATAGAGGTCTAATTATAAAATAATAAAAAAGAAATGCTTTTGTACAATATAGTAACAAAAATTTTAAAAACAGGGTTGGCTCAGTTGCTGGAAGTACTGTAAAACAGTGTATCACAGATGATACCAAACAAACAGGCTGCTTCAGACAAGTGAAATGAAATGGATAGGAACGAAGTCGCACGAGATGTCGTGTCGAGTGGCGAGTGTCGCGTCCCGCAGGCCGCAGATTACTCTGTCTCTAAACCATGTAGACTGTAGAGACGTCAAGAAGGTGAACATATTATTATCTTGGATTTTAGAACCACTCTTATAGCTTTTAGAAAATTGTCTTTAAAGATGGCGCGAATGTCTTGAAATTATAAAAAAAATAAGGCTGCGTTTCTGGTGGGCTAAAACACATTCCTCGCAACGCATCTGCGGTGGAAAGGCAACTTTGGTGCAGTCAGTTTCAATTGAAAATGATATCTAAATTAATAGAAATATTAGTTACAATGACACTCCATAAAATCAATATTTACCTATATTGAGGATGCAGCATCACCAACATCATCATCATGTCAGTCGGAAGACGTCCGCTGCTCGACGAAGACTTCCCCCAAGGATCTCCACAAAGGCCGGTCTTGCTCAGAAATAAAAAAACTGAGTTCTTAGTTATTCTAACCCTAATTTTTTTTAATAGTAGTACACACCTATTATGCACACATTATGACTAGGTACGACGGTATAGTTTTTGTGGTGTTGAAATTATCATCATATTGACTTCATCATCGTGGATTCTAAGTAGATACCTAAGCCCATTGTATTTTTCAAGCAATCTTGAGACTTCAACATTTTTTCCCCTTCATTGTTTATTTCAACTAGACCTTTAGCATTTGTGTATTTATTTTATATGTTTATTTCTCCACAGGGAGTCTTTGTACATGCATCATTCTAGATACAGCCGTAAGTAAGATTGGTACATCGTCTGAGTCTAGACGTCTGCACTATACCAAAAGGCAGTTCTAGGGAATTACTTTTTACCTAATGTTACTTACGAAGCATTTCAATTTCGACTAAAGTGTATTGAACATTTCTGTGTTTGTCATTTTTTTTTTTGAAAATCAAATATCAGTAGATTATTTTTATTAAGTTTTTATATTAAACAATGTACCTAATCATTTTTTCTTGTAGAATACCGAATAGAATTTGAAATGAATTGTATTCAAAAGCTATCCATTATGTATTTTTTTATCTGCGATAAAGTAGGTTGATGTATAAACTGATAACTAAATAGATCCTTATTATAATTTTAATAAAACTGAATCATTTTAAGCGTCATTTTACAGACGTATCTACAATAATTATTTCATTAGAAATCCGACAATCGTCTAACATTAGCAGCAGGCGCACTGCAGCGAAGAGATAACAGCTATGCATTAACAGGCGCGCGCGCGTTCCGTACAAAGTAAACAGCGCCGCTATCAGCGACACGCCCACTGCCCGTCTACAGGCGAGCATTGCACCTAATAAGGACTGACGATACAGTATCGATATAGAAATTGAGATTATTACAGCTTAAATTGGTATAGTGAAGTTTGATTATAGAATTGCAAGGCTATAGGTATCACAGTAATTAAAAAAAATCAGTATTATCAGATGAAAATAAGGAAATCTATACAATTTGGATAATTTTGCATAATAATTATAATAGAAAACTAACAATTGAATAGCTGAGTCTAGTTCTAGCAAGTATTTTTTTAGATTATTTAATTCGTTTCAAAATCGTTAGCCTAAATAAAACAACAAAACGTCGACAATCTGTCTAGACAACGAAATGCTACGTTTTCACCGATGATCGCGATGCACATAGCTCGTAAACATTTACCAAAAACCACACGTCTTTTGTTACTTTGTAGCTTAAACATTTTTTTTATGAAAATTAATCAACACTTTTTTGACAGTTGTGATGATGGCTAACCTGTCGTGACAGACGGAATAGGTACATTGTGAATTCAATAAAAAACCGCGACATTATTCTGCTTAATACTTGAATCGCGATTCCTGGAATTCTAATTCAATAAGAAGTACATAAATATATTAAATTAAGGTTATTTTAGATAGTACTACGAATATACCTACTTTTATATTCCTCCTTTCCTTGTCTACCAACAATTTAGACTTAAACGCCGCAGTTAAAAGCCTTTCACAACCCCTTCAAAGTTAAAAATGTACATTTTATTGCGTACTTCCACCGATATAGCGTGTCCTTTGCGTGTTCCTTGGAATATCTTTCTGTAATGTGACACTTTAGCCTGAGGCTAACTTGCTTAAGTCAAAGAAGAGGCCGCACAAAGTAATCTTTGGCATCGATCATTCACAAAGCGAAACGTTTCTGCGGAACCCTTTAATGCTACGTCAAAGTGCCAAGCATAAAGGATCACGTGAGTGTCGTGACGATGTAACTGTTTTTGTATAGCTTTTTTTTACCTTAGGTGTGTCAATGACCGTTCCAATTTTAAAACATTCTAAAAATATATATTTACGAAGATTCGCATCACTAATATGACTAGTGTTTGCTACTGATCGTGAATAAAAGTGACTGTGCCAAATTTTCCGTCCGCGAAATTTTCTTTACGTACCTATTAATACTCGTATGGTATCCTAAAAGTCACGCATCTTAGTAAACCAATCAACTGCACATTACCTTCGGAAAAATTCCAAGTAAAAATAGGTAGTAAAAGGCAAATTTATTCAGATACCTACGTCCAATCAACCCGAAATTCCCAGACGGCTTAATCTACCCCGACAGCCAGTTACAAGGGTATACGTACGTAGAAATTCACACGGCACCTGTTTGTTGTGAATTAAGAGGTGCAAACCCCGAGTTGGGACCAAATTCCGTCGTCGGCATAATTATTTGCACAAAACGTCGCCTAATTGCATGCTCTGTTGGCGACACTTCCGAGCGCACGTGACGGGTTGGAAACAGTTGAACCATGGTGTTAGGATCAGCGGGTTTTATTGGCTTATGATTGCTGAACACTATTTGGCAAATGTTTGTACCAATTGTACATAGTTGTATAGATAGTGCTAACCGCGAAGACGCGCCCCACTCTTTATCCTTATCTCTTACAGTGCTAATGAGCATCCTTTCGCAAGTGTTATAGTGCTGCAAATAGATATATCGACAGCACTACAAAACTAGCGTAAGGATGCGCACTTGCATTGGATGACCCACTATAGTATATACAGAGTCAGCTTGACAACGACTAGTTACGACTTTTTGGCGGGAACTTGTGAAGTGACGTTGCGTTTTCGTTTTAGTGTTTTATTGAATAGTATTTTAGTGGAAATTTCATTAAAACCTGACCTGATTTGTACGGACGATTAGTTATTCTTTTTGTATAAAAATATATTGTACAAAAACTAAAGCTAGCTTTATTTAAAAGCAGTCCGTCTCTACAACATCATCTCACCTGTTTTTGATAGAGAAGAATACTTTTAGATGTGTATTGTCAAAATTTTTAGCTAGCCAATTTTGCACAAAATTACTTTATACTCCTCAGATATAGGGCTCAACTTTATAATGTTCGTTGTTAAAACAATGTAGAGGTTCATTTTCTTTTATGGGTCTTTAAGAGACTGATAAAAATCCGCTCTACGTCTCGCTTGTCGCTCGTCACCGAAAGTATTTTCAGCTTTTACGTTCAAGTTTATGGGACATTATGAAGCAACGTTCCGCCGGGACAATGTAGCTAAACAATTTGTGCGATAGTTTTGACGCTTACATACTTTGCTAACTATTATGTGGCTACCTGAAATTTACGACTAAACTTTTGATTATTATTACGTGCTATTGTATCAATCGTTAAAGTTATGGTTTTTTTTTTATTATTTTCCATGTTACTTTGTCGTGAAGAAGTATAAAATAAATTTTTATTTAGTGACTGTCGATAAATGTTCGACGTTATTTTAAAATCACCACTATTCATCATCATCATCATATCAGCCAAAAGACGACTGTTAGACAAAGACCTCCCCCAAGGATCTCCACGATGACCGGTCTTGCGCTATTCGCATCCAGTGGCTTCCCGCGACCCTCACAAGATCGTCAGTCCACCGTGTGGGAGGGAGGCCTGCCCACGCTGCGTCTTCCGTTTCGGGGTTGCCACTCGAGAACCTTTCTCCCCTATTAAATATATAAAATCTTTACTTTTAATGTTTTCAAGTCTAGTTATAGCAAACGCACAGGGAGGGGCGGTTGATAAAAGAATCCCACCTGTAAGCAAATAATGAATTGCTTCTAAGAATTCAATCGACTTATGGGACAACAGACGTGTACTCTGTTTAATCGGCTTACAATATTAATATCTCCAGCATTATCATTGTTCACTTTGAGTAAGGATAAAAACAAGATGAAATCAAAGAAAAATAAACAAAGAAAAGTAGAAATTTATTCTTTTCCGTTCCGATATCCAAAATTACATGATTGCTTCAGAACTTATTTTAGGGGTCTAGATTTTATTCCTGTACTTTTTTTCTTTGGAATACGTATTGCTTTATTTTGGATTTATAGGCTTCATTTTATTAGCCGCAATAACAAAGTCTCCTATCAAATATAAACTACGGTACTGGAAAAAGGAAAAATATATTTTGCAGCCCTATGTTACAAAGATTTTAAGCCAAAGATCGCCTTCTACCAAACACAATAAAAAGTTAGCAAATAAAAGACGAAGTCAACAAAAAATCCACGGGAACACGCTTGCAGAATACCAATTTTTGTTGAAAATTCAAAGAAAGCGTTTAATTTTACAAAGGAAAAAATAGAGAGATAAAGTTGACCCGATTGGGAGGCGTGTATTGAATTGTGATAACTGAAACCTAGTTTTATTGGCAATCGATTTTCAAGAATTTCCAACAAAATTTGTTAGCTTATTTTATTCTTTTACTTAGGTACTGGAATATTAATTGGAACGATAAAATTCAACCAACAATCGAATCTGATTGTGACCCATAAGTATAGGCCATAACCATTATTACCGGTTAAGGTTTACCTTTTACTTAGGTACTGGAATATTAATTGGAACGATAAAATTCAACCAACAATCGAATCTGATTGTGACCCATAAGTATAGGCGATAATAAACATAAAAATACATTAAATTATTACAGTTAACGTCCCACAAAAAAATCGGAGCAAGTATGGCTGACACCCGCCGAAGGTCCGATTTTTATCAGCGATAAGTCTAAACGAAGGCTGAAACGTTCTCGGATAAAACATTACAGCTGAATCAGTTATGATTGGGCACAAATCAGTGAACGATTTTCCACCCCTCTTATATCGTTAGGACTTCTTAATAGAAGGAAGTTAGTTTCGACTTTAATTTAGAACTCAGGTAGTCAGAAGTTTGCATCGCACTACTCCCGTAAGTGAGATAGTTGCGCGTGTTCACTAAAGTCCTGAAACTTGCATGACCCATGTTAACTTACAGATTAAGACTGGCGTGACACTAAGCTATGTTTATAACTTTAAACTGCTACAATGGTTGAAAATTAGAGGCTGGTTATTGTAGTTTAAGTCGTTTTTGTCAGGTAATTATAGCCACGTTTCAGTAAGAAATATCTACGACCTACACTTTTGCATTATTTTTCAGTATATTTTTCAATAGAACATAAACTAGTTAATCTCATACCCTTCCTATAAGTTTTTCACATTCTATCTCTTAAAATAACAATCCATATCCATACCTACTATCCATACTCATATTGTGTCTGTCTGTTACCTGTTCACGCTTAAACCGCTGAACCGATTTAGATAAAATTTGGTATAGAGATAGATTGAACCTTGGAGAAAAACATGCTTTTTATCCCGGGAAAAGTTCCCTCGGGAACGCGGTTGAAACCGCAGGGAGGAAACCTAGTAGCTTATAAAGGATTATTATTAACTTTAAAAGTGAAGCTCTTCCGCCAGCCTATACCTAGGTGATATTGCCTCGGAACCGCGGTCCAACTGTAAAGATGTTGTAAACATGTATGTACCTATTAGGTGCAGATCGCACAAAATTTCTATGAAATTTTGTGTGTTGCAGTTATCTTTGACGGTAGCGTCATCTATCCGGGATTAGTACGAGTCTTATTTTTGCTGTTGATAGATGTCGCTACACCTTTTAAGTTTTATCTACAAGTCGTATTAGTGAAGCAAAAACTGAAAAATGCGTTTATTAGTAATCCTGCATCAGTGCTATCATTATCGATGAAAAATGTCATGCATGAGGAATAAAATTACAAAAGGATCTAGGATTGCTATGAACAAGGGTATAATAGCAGATAAATAGTGTTCCAAGTAAAGATATTTGAAATTGAATTAGTTGATTGTTTACCGTAGTAGTCTAGTGGCTGAACTAAGACACAAGACAGTAAACTTTTGTTCCCATTTCGTTTCCACCTAATCGCAACTTGTTTCTTTCCTACGCTTTGAGTAAACAACGCGAGCGTAACTTTGTGATTTGTTCCGCTTTGTGACTCGGAAATGATTCCCGGTATTTTATCATTATGAGCTGTTTTCTGACAAATATTTTTTTACTTTTATTTAATTGATTTAAAACCTCTCCACAACTACTGCGAATTCATTTTGTAATTGATATAATATAACATGTAAAAAATATTTTAAAGTTAACATACGATTCGTTTTTACCCGACTGCCGGAAGGAGAGTAGAGAAAGAAATATAACTTAAACGTATGCAAAGTCATTGTAGGCGAAGCTAAGTGTTCAATGGGGGGTACAAATATGTTTCGTTTCTTTGCATTTTCCCACCCGCAGTACCTTTACAACTACATAACATTTAAGATTATATTCAGATAAACATGGGTTCCGGTAAGTAGTACAACAAACTTAAGGGTGACCAATATGATGAACTCAATAAAAAGGTATTTTCGACATATTTCTGATATTAAGTTGTGTGTCGTAGTTACTACTTACCGATTATAGAGCTTGTTTTTCGCTTTTTAGTTAGTATTTTGTTTCATTTACACAGTCTAAAATTAAAGAAATGGTTCCAAGTCACAGTATTTAATAGGTACAGTATCCAATTGATTAAATTTCCCCTCTTTCTTCCTCAATGCACGACTTCGTTATAGCATTCTTAAGATTTTCACATTAAAAGGTATAATCTTATAGGGCACAATACGAACACACCATCGCGTGGGGTCTTTCAACCGTATATAACATCGAGGACGTCGTAACTCTCTGTGATGGATTAGCGCTTTTCCGGCTTTTCAACGGACCCCTAAATGGCCGACCGACTCCGTATGGGGTCCCGTACGCTTCACGCTTCTGAAGCATTAAAATTATTAAAACTTGGGATGTGGGGTGGGCGTGAATTTAAATAAAAGGGTTTTATATGTTATGTCTTCATGTTAAAAATATATTTTTTGATTATTTTTTGTAGTGAAAGTGTTATCAATTCATGAAACTTAAAAATAACCAAGTTGATACAATTTATTTTTCATATTTTCATTATTTTTATCAGATTATTTTAATACACTTGGTATTTAGTAGATATAAATTATATTATTTAATGATTCTTACCCAGAATATTATTACGATGTAAAACTGTAATGAAAACTAAATGAAAGTTTCCCTAATAAAATAACGATATTGTTACACAAAATAGCTCTTAAAAAAGATAAAGTTTTTAATGGCGGAAATGAAATTACGTCCATTCGCTTATCTTTAAAAAAAGTTTCTTTCGGAATTTAATATAACCTCGGAAGTTGTTATCTAAGAGACAGGTCCGAAGGGTTTGGGTGCGGATTAATTTCCATTTTGAATGTAATTTTGTGTTGTACTGTTTTTGTAATGTTTTGATGAATATACTTAACTATATTTATTTTACATGATTTGTTGGTCTCATCCGAAACGAAGCAACATAAACTTTTTAAATGGATACCTCACATCGTGTACTTTTGGCGACATCGTCACTTACCATGGTCAGAATGTGGACAAACCGCTAAAAGAAAAAAATATTGCGAGAATGGCAAGTAATTTGGCACCTAGTTCGCATTAGTTTAAAGAATTTAAATAGGGTTTTCATATCAGTCATTATAAATATTTATGAAATAAAATTATTGTTGTTTCAAATTGTTAACTTATCACTTCTTCACAAGTACCAACCTTGGATCTGAAGGTACGAACGCAATGGAATTAATTAATGGATGGACTTAAATTGCACGCCCCACAAATTATTTGAACAAGATAAAACATTCTCACAAGTACCCCGTGTTCAAATTGCACATAATGTAGAACATTTAACTGTACATTTCCAGACCTTGTAATGTATTTGAATGTTCCGGCGGACAACAGAGTCGGTAGTTCCGCACGCCATAATTAGCTCGGACTTAGATCTGTATGCAACATAATTTAGAGACGTTTGTTTCCAACTTTATTTAGTTACTTATTTCACGATTGTTTAGAAGCTATTCCATGTACGTGCGCGTGCAGTCAAACCAACCAAAATCAATGTTTAATTTTTGTAAATTCAATGTTTATAGTTACGTATTTTTTACATTTTATCAATTCAATTGAAGAACCGACCTATCATGATCATTATGAAGCACACACCTCAGAATGCATCTCTCTAAATTATTTATGATACTAAAAGCGTTCTTTCGTGCGTATCTCATGGATAACTTTGGTGGAACAACCAACACGCCCGCGCCGGGAAATGTAACGTTTCCGCCTGTCACACGGGGTGGTCGTCACGCTACATTTCTTCATAAACATTTCGTTTGGGAAGAAACTGGAAGTATTTATTTGGAATGTGCTTTCAGAATATCGATACAAACAAGATGCTTGATAACGATATTTGGGTAACTGTCAAAGTTTTAGAATGAAATAAACTTGTGCAGCATGCAGAGATTTGACAAGGATTTGACGTACAACAATATTTGATAGGATAACACAGGCAAATTATAAACTTTAATTATTTTGAAATTACACGTTTTGACTCATTCGGATTCAGCAGTTATTAGAAAGCTGCAGTAAACTTAGAGGCAAATAAATTTAAGCCAAAATAAGTGATGTGACTCTATTTTATATTAAACAAGCGACTCGCCCCGGTTTCGCATGGGTGAGCACCATGGGTATCAACCAGTTTGGAAAATAATGTATGCTTTGGGAACAAAGGTAGAACTTAGGAACTTAATTGCCATCCCAAACTATTATATAAACTACAATAAACATGTGCGTACCTACTGTATACCAAGTGTTTGAACTTAGAAATGTTAAGGTGTTTGCTCACTTAGATTATCCACCCAATAAATATCTGGCACAAAGGTTCTTTATAGATATTAAAACCTTCGCTAGTGCAGCACTCAGGGATAATTAAGCTTCCTATTAGTGAAATAATTTTCAAAACAGGAAAGTATTGAAGTTTCGGAGATTACATTCTACATCCAAACTTTACCTCTTTATAATATTAATAGGTACATAACGTTGGAAAGCACTAAGAATTAATGAAAATTCAAACCCGGCATTGTGAAGAAACGTAGATCACAAAAATTGTTATGTACCTACTGGTTTTTATAAATTTTCTTGAATCGATTCCATTTATCTTAAATTAGCAACATGATAAAGTTCTAATTGGAGCATGAAATTGAAAAAAAATTGTTGGAGTTCCGTGTAAATGTCACAAAATAAAGGTAAAATTATTCGGTACAAAATATGCAATAATCTTAATCAGTACTCACCTTAAAGTCAACTAGCAAATAGCAAAGTGATTAATTTGGGTCCCAATATCTATCTACTCGTAAGTCGGTTGATTAAATTCCACCGAGTTACAGCCGTCCTCAAATGTCGTAAAGTTTATATCGATAAGGCTATAATTTCATCGGAAACTTCTATGCCGTGAGAGAGGGGACGGTACTCTTACGTTGTATCTATCTCATTTCTCTTTGGTTTTAGGTATATAATATATCTATATAGTGTGATCCTTTGAATCTCTTTGAATCTTTGTAAAATACCGACGATTTTTTAATTTGACAAGAATTTTTCATTCCAAATTTTAAAATGCTTTTTTCCCTATATTGCTTTCGGGAGAAAATTCCTCTGGGGAAGAATTGACGCAAGAAACGCCCAAAGAATCCGTTCCATGATGAGTTTAATTTCTACAACATATTCTATATGAAATCATTTGAAAATGTTTCATATTCCAAACGCATAAGATTTAAAAGAACAACTCGGCGAATACTATCTGTTCCCTGTTTCAAAAATGCTCTGGAAAAAGTAATAACGATGATTGAGCGCACAATATTTTATGATTCCCAACGGATTGTTTTCACAGTACAAATATTTATTTTTCTATCAAAATCGAATTTAAAATGAACAAACGAGAAGGTCGTGTGGGTGTGTACGTCGGAACGATTAATTATAACACTCAACACTGGATTGGGACCAGAAACAATCTAGTCGGGAATAACATGGCGCGGAAAAATTACACCTACGGAAAACAAATCATTTTTCAAAATGTTTGCTGTCCGCGCTGAAAATAAAAATATAATTTATTAAAAAGCAAAAAAACACCCATAGAGGCGTCGGGGAATTGGCGGGAAGGAAGCTTTTTCCGCTAACCCATTAGCTTGGCCACCCAAAGAGGCAGCGCTGGTAACCTGCTGGGAACGTTGCTGATCGGCAGCAGCGGCAGCCATGAGGCAATTATCTCCACATAGATTGTAGTTTAGTTTGTACAAAAGTAGTTTACTTTATATAATATAATTAAATATTTTTTTATTATTTTTGCCACACATAAATTTATTTTCTTTCTTTCTTTCTTCTTTCTTTCTGTAAACAATTATTTCTAAGAATTATCTTTTCACGTTAAGTTACAAAATTAAATACAATAGTACGAATTATCTAATATGGTAAGCTCAACATTTTCTTTCAGATCATAATACCTTATTCAATCGTAATAATAGGACCTCGTGAAATATGAAAAAGATTTTACTTGATTTTATACAACCACAATTTGTACAGTATGAAGAAAAGAAGTCTATTTCTACAGCAGATTGTTCCAAGATAAGCTCCTTAGTAAGTTACTTTGGTAAAATCCTCCTTTTCATATTTTTTCATTGACTTTACCTTTTCAGATTACTACTTTTACAGATAAGCATTTGGACAATAGGCACAAATTCTTTGTTCTCAGTGAATATATGGGTGAAAGTAGCGATACATGTTACAAATGAGTGCGGTCTGAGTCCCCACTAGAATAGCCATCATTTAAATGATTCTCAGGATTTTGTTGTAAAAGTTTCATTCCTTCAAAACGAATAGGAATCAGAATAATCAGAAAATAAGTAAAAGTTAAAATTAATTGCAAATCGATGCAGATCTATTGCAGATGTTTTGTATTTTTATGAATATACCTATTACCTAACACAAACAACTAGTATTTTTCAAACAAAATAATAAAATACTTTACATTTATTCTTATTCATATTGCAAGCGTCCATAGGCTAGGTAACCAACCACTTACCATCAATCAACCCCTTGATGATACCAAAATGTAAATATTATAAGAGTGAGATAAATATGTACTAAATTAATAATACTTACGTTTTTTTAAATATAATATACATACATATAAGTACATAAAAATAATGTCCACATATTTTTCATTATATAGCCACCCTAATCCCGAGTCCAGCCTACAGCACAGACAATTTATTCCGAATGAGGGACTTGTTTTTGCCATTACCCTAATGTGTAAATAAATGTGTGTAATAATTAAACACAAAACGGAGCGACGCGAAACTAATTGCTCAACCCGTTTGTGATCTTTTTCATGTTCTCAAATAATTAAGTATTGTTATTTTTATATAAATTACTGATAGATGATAATTTTATAAGTTGTTAAGTGGTACAGTCGTTGGGCCTTGCATTTTGTTACATAAAATAACTAATAGCAATCTATTATCTTATCTTCTCGCGACCCTAACAAGATCGTCGGTCCACCATGTGGACAATTTATAGGTAATCTTAATTCAGAATTCGCCAAAAGTCACCAAAATAAAAACGGAAACACAGAGGATACTTGTGATTGGTACCTGCTAGTAGCTACCGATACGTAACAGTCAGTTCGTAACGTGGCGTGAACTTATCGCTCAACAAAAACTGCAAATACAATGCGAAAAACAATACTTTCATAATTTTAACCTCTTTAGTTTATTACTAGCTAGTTGATTTTTATAAATAAACTAGCTGACCGGACAGAAGTTGTCCTGCCCTAAAAGTAATATATTATATAAATTATATAAATAAAGAATATAAACAACACTCCTATAATTGCAGCGCTGCCTACCGGGCCCAGTTGTGAATCTAAACCATTCTTG
Organism: Ochropacha duplaris; assembly: GCA_951361185.1. NCBI lineage: Eukaryota > Metazoa > Arthropoda > Insecta > Lepidoptera > Drepanidae > Ochropacha > Ochropacha duplaris. The sequence continues at coordinate 4,323,745 of OX592703.1, forward strand.
AGTCCACTTGAACACACACAAAATTTCATCAAAATCCTTCCAGTCGTCTAGGAGGAGTTCACTTTCATACACACAAACAGAATAAATTAAAGATGATGCTCATCCACTCATTTACATCTTCACGCTTAACCGTTGAACCGATTTAAATGAAATTTGCTATAAAAATATATGGAACCGATTTTATCCCGGGAAAAATCAAAGTCAAAGTCAAAACCATTTATTCAGTTTAGGCCCTAGAAGGGCACTTATGAAGGTCGAATTACAGAAGTTACCACCGGTTCGGAAGTCAGCCTTGATAAAAAGATATGATCTCTCGGGAACGCGGGTGAAACCGCGGAGGACAGCTAGTTTACCACCAGCGTCCTTAAAGTAACCAACATACAGGTAAAAAAATCATAATTACAATTCATAAACACTCAAACTATAGGCATTGCACAAGATTATTCCATGCTATAATATAACCCTCAGAAAATTTATTTTATCTGAACGCAACAACAATCTCTGCGCGACAGTCATTTGGTTTGGCATTTGTACCTAATTATCTAGGGGTGGGTGGAGTTTATAAATATGACAGTAATCTCCCCAAGTCACCCCATCCCAGATCATCTGTTTTTACCCTAAAAATAATGATGGTTCACACTTTGCTAGGGAAATATTATTTTTGAAATTTTCTCTGGTTTATGAATTTGATCTTTTCCTTAATATTTTCTTGGATTGTATATTTGGGGGAGTCGTGATGTAGAGGGTGACATCCTTAAACAACTGTGAATTATTGTTGTACTTTAAGTACATTCTTGTTCAAAATAGCTCGAGTTCATACCTAATATATGGATGTTTTAGTACCTGTCTGCGTTATATTCATACCACGTTTTTACACAGATTCGTTCCTATCCAATGAAATTATAGTATTATTCAATGGAAATATACATTAGGTATACTATATTTTAGCAACGACATCTATCTACACATCGATATAGTTCGCACGACTCCTAGATAGATGGCGCTCCAATAACCTACATCGCGCTTACGAAGTTTTCCATGCGATCTGCATATTTACAAGATTCCAACATCTACAGTTGGACTGCGGTCCCCAGGCACGTTGACCTAGCCTGGCGGAAGATGTTCTCTTTTCAATGGAGGAGTCTAACACCTCCATAGTCTATACCACAGAGCATATGAATACTGTCCATACGATGGACAGCTGAATTTTACCAAACACAAAAAAAGAAATCTGCTCCAGTTACGGCAACTATTATACAACTAGCAAGATACGTAATTACGTAAGTTTGCAAAAGTACTTAAAATAGAAAATTAATCACGAAAATTATTAATCCATTAAAAACTTTAAATTACACCAGTGACTGGCCTACATTTCACCCTCGTGAGGGGATAACTGTGTACTATTCGGTATAGGCACGAGTGGAGTTGACAACGATGCACACCACATAGCATATTGTAAATATCGATATGAAAAATTTATAACATTTATGTGCATACATTTATCATTTATTTTTGTATTGTATTTATATTATTCAGGGCAGAGTTTTTTGTTATTTTCATGCCCGAACATTTCCAATGTACATTGTGTCAAATATTTACGCGTCGCGATTACTTGAAAAGGGCCAAACAATTTTACGCTTTCTGTCTTTAAAGATAGAACAATAGCAAAAAATAAATAATTCTGTCGGTTTAGATGGTGATGGAGACCTTTTTATTATTAATTTCTAATAGTAAATATGAAAATTGTTAAATGTATGTGACGTAGCAAAAAAAGTAAAATATGCCTCCTTTGGATTTCTTCTTGGTTTGTACGAGGTGCGAAAAGCTAGATAGATTTATAAACAGATCTATAGTTTTGATTTTTATAGATTAACGCAAAATTTTCATATTCATCTGCAAGGTGAAGAAAAGTACTGCCTAATACTTGAAACAGGTGTATATAGGATAAGAAAGCGACCACAATTGTCATCATTATCCTCATGTAAAATTATACCTGAATAATCCTAAAAAAGACCCTAGCGTCGCTTACAACGGCAAAACATTCCTCTTTGAAGAGCACTCGACATCGCCGTTAATAGTGGATCGTTACTACAAGGTGGGAGGGTGAAGAGTACTTCACGCACGTTCTATAGAAAAAACAGCGTGCCCTAGTTCTAATTCTATTCATACAATTGTAAAAATATGGGGCTGAAAGTAGTTTACTGGGCTTAAGAGTTGCGTTAATGATGTCACATCTTGAATTTTCCCTCAATCAAGTGGGTGAAACGAAGATGAGTTGCTATGGCAATAAGACATTTTTATCCGTGAAAATCGTATCTTGGAGAATATTATAAGTTAACAATGAAATAAGAAGAAGGCTTTTTTACTAAGATATTTTGGGCGCAATTTTTAACACGTGTAAGAAAACGTATTTCTGTTAGGTACCTTCTCATTATCTGATACCTACGTAAAGTTCTCAGTAAAAACAACCTTCCGAACCGAGCATTTAGAGTCTGACTATTCATAAGTGCCTGTGAAGGCCTATTTGGATGAATAAACAATTTCATTTCATTTCAAGTGTATTTCTCTAACATGTTCCATAAGACAGGTTCTCCGCTCTGCTCATCCACTGCATATGTAGCAAAGGAGATGGTAACTTCATTAGTTAAATAAACTAGCACCAGCTTCGTGCTTTACTGGTGTTCGTGAAGTAATCCCGGGATAACAATATTTCATAGTACATAATAACTATCCACCTTAATACATAAGCATACAAATAAACGCACTTATAATATCAGTAAGATTTATAGTCTTGGTAGTATACAGTAGAATTTAAATTCCAAGTGTGTTTAGGTTTAATTCATTGAATTTTATAACGAAAATAGCTCTGCTCTGCTCTCCGCTAATTAGCAGTGAAGCATATTTTTAGATCCACTGCAACTACCGCAGCAGCTAATACTTCAGCCGCTAACTCCTTTATTTGTGGCTTAGTTTTTCCATTTGCCAACTTGATAGCCTAAGGATAGCCGCTAAGTAATGAAAGTTTATATGAGTAATGCTTATTGTTTTTATTTTTAATTTAAGAATACTTAATCTATTTCTAGGTATTGAAAGCCAATGATAAGATCTGGCAATCCACTCCCAATGGAAATCTGTTACAACTCGAGGGCAAGAGAATACAGATTTAAATATCGCGTGTGCCATTTGAACAAGTTTAACAAATAATAAGTAATTATATTTATCAAATTTAACAAGTCAATTTCAATTTTCTAAATTAACATGGTTTTTTGTCTTTTAACCATGTTGTGATAGCCTGTAATAGAAACAGCACATAGCTTTATATATTACTAGCTGTTTCCCCGCGGTTTCACCCGCGTTCCCGAGGGATCTTATCTTTTCCCGAGATAGAAAGTAGCTTATGTGCTATTCCAGACTATAATCTATCACCATGCCAAATTTCATCCAGATCCATTCAGCCGTTCTGGCGTAAATGAGTAACAAACATACATCCATCCATCCAAACTTTCACATTTATAATATTTGTAAGATTTGTGATCATTGTATTATTTCTTGTGTAAGTGTAATGTTTTGTTGTCCTTATAGTCCTTAATAAATAAATAAATATTTTTAATGTGAGACGATTTTATGCAACTAACGTTGTATAGATGAAATAAAAAGAAAGCATTATTTAAAAATTATCGAATGAAAGACTTTCAATTTGGTTTTGTCTCTAGTGAAAAGAAATAAATTTCTGAAAAAGGATATAAGAAAGGTTTATTTGTGGCTACGTTGATCTGATTAGTAATATCTAAGCGTAATAAGTGAAACAAAAGAACTAAGATCAATTTCATGATAACCAGGATTTTGAATTGTAAGTTTCAAACATTACCTAGATGTAATATCCAGGTAATATTTACAAAAGTTAGCATTTAAAAATACTTTGGTAGATAAAATACTAATATAAAAGCTGCCCAAATGTCTAATTCTGGGCCTAAATCTGAGAGGCGATAGGAATAAATTAGGCTAATTGCGTTTTGGAATCGCATTTGTGTTCCAACTTTCTAGGTAGTGGCCACTCGAGTGCGTCATGCATATTTAAAAGCGAAACTCATGAAAATCTGCAGCGCATCTATTGGTAAAGCTCGTGGTACCTATATTGCGGCAGCTGAAATTGAGAGCCAAATCCACCTAGGCTACTAACATAATCATCTTAAAAACCGGTTTTCATAAAGATATTAAATTCCATTAAAAAAATATCTAACTCGATAGGGTAAATATTTTTCTTCTATCAATTTTTTATTTTGCATTACGTACATAGGTGCGATTCTATTGTTAGTGACCTGTAACATTATGTTATGGAATAAATTTGCATGAAAATGAATCAATATTAAAGTTTATATTATAAAGTATTAATTTTAGGGTAATTATTATTCATGATAACAGCAAATAATCGAATTAATTCCGCCAAAATTTGCATAATTCGCGTTAGTTTTACAGTGAATAACAATTTCAAAATAATAACTTACGCTAAGTTGATTGTACATTCATGAACACCGGTGCAGCATAAATTATGGGCTTTCAATGTGACATTCCATTGTGTGACCGTACAATAGTAGCCTGAATAATGGATTATTAATAATATTTTAATTTTCAGAATTTCACTGCTTCTCTCAGCGGCGGTTATTGAATAACCGGTTACTGAAATATAATAGGTTTAATATGTTTTTTTTTTTAAATAAACACTTACACGCGGCCAAGTGCGTACACGTTTTACGTGTAAAAGCGTGCAAACAACAGGGTTTCGTTGAACTTTTACCTAAATCTTAAAAATAATTCGTGAGATATTTGTTTGTTTTAGTTGTAAATTTCCGCTAAATAATAAAGATAGTTAGCAACTTTATCGGTGCTAAATGTAAAGAATATAAGTAGATGAAATATTTTTTTCTTAAAATTGTGTTCATATAACTATTTCTATAGGTATGTTGTGCTAAATAATGTGACGAAACAATACGTGTTCCTAATTTGAATACGGAACGATAAAAAGGTAATTTAAACTAATTTAAATTACGAAATACTTTCCTGGATAAAAGAGTAAGTGTATAAAAAAATAAATACTTACATTTGTTAAAATAGTTTATTTTAAAACTTTAAAAAGTTTATATACTCCACAGGTAACAAAATTCACCATGCTAGTAAAAATGTATCAATAGAAAATCTCTTCTGCCGGCGATGTGCCAATAACAGAAAAATCGCCCAATATGGAAAGTTATTTCGCATGAGGTTAAAACCAATCGAAATATTCGATAGACGTGACATGAAACCAATTTTCAGCCAAAAACCGATCTGAACTGCCGCACTGTCTCCACCGTCAATATATCGGACTCACTGGACTAACATCATTCATTTAGCTACAGGTAGGTGAGTATTTTTTTATTCCATGCCCTTATGATCTTCAGAAAATTTTAAAATAACTCATATAAACCTAAGAATCAAATTAGGTGAGCATACATTATGACCAACTTATTTAAATTTATAGGTTTTCATTTTATATTTTTAGGGTTCCGTACCCAAAGGGTAAAAACGGAAACCCTATTACTAAGACTCTGCTGTCCGTCTGTCTGTCTGCCTGTCTGTCTGTCTGTCTGTCTGTCTGTCTGTCTGTCTGTCTGTCTGTCTGTCTGTCTGTATCTCATGAACCGTGATAGCTAGACAGTTGAAATTTTCTTTGAAGTGCGCTCTACATTATGACCAACTTATTTAAATTTATAGGTTTTCATTTTATATTTTTAGGGTTCCGTACCCAAAGGGTAAAAACGGAAACCCTATTACTAAGACTCTGCTGTCCGTCTGTCTGTCTGCCTGTCTGTCTGTCTGTCTGTCTGTCTGTCTGTCTGTCTGTCTGTCTGTCTGTCTGTCTGTCTGTCTGTCTGTCTGTCTGTCTGTCTGTCTGTATCTCATGAACCGTGATAGCTAGACAGTAGAAATTTTCTTTGAAGTGCGCTCTCCACAAACGCTGCATTGCCTGGGACTCTGCCTCTTCGCCTCTGCGCACTGTGTGGCCGAAATAAAAAATAATGCGTTGTTGGCATATGGTGAACAAAAGAGTTTGTATCCAAAGCTGGGTCAGGATCGCTGCATTGGTGCGTTTCGCGATAGTATATGATAATTCAAGAATATTCAACACTGAACTTTAACAAGTTTAATAAAAAGTCTGTTTTATATCCAATCCGACATCCTTATATTAGCAAAGATGTTCAGCCATAACGTATGTTAGTTACAACCACTAAAGCATTTGAGCGTAGGGGAACGGCGGACCGTTTAACCGGTTATTGAGCGCGACAAAGCTGGCCACTTGCCAAACATTCAAATTGAAGTGGGAATGACCCATGTCATAACGTGTATTCAGATTTCAGATGTTATTGCATTATTAATATGCTTTTCAACTTTTGACCTTGAATATTTGAGTTAGAGTTGAATACATTAAAAACATTCTGAATGAGATCGATACTGTCGTTTGCTACTGGTACATTTAACTCTGTTACTAATGGATACTGTATTGCCAGTGCCAGCAGCAGCAGCAGCAATGTGGTGCCAATATAAAATCAAGTAAAAAAAAAAATATTGCATGATATCAAAATTCCATAATTGCGTAATATCATAAAAATCAAACTCTGAGACGGCGTGTGAAGTTCCAGAATATTCATAACTTATTTATTATTACCATTATAAAAGTAAATAACCGACCTACGTTCTTCTACAACTACAAGACTAGGTACAGAGGCCTTGGTGCACATTTCATTTTATATTTCCCCTCAGTGTTAACGCATGGATTATTGTGAAAGGAGAATCTTGTAGAAGAAATACGCACACTCCGTGTTTGAGTGAACCACTGACCTAGGTGCTAGTTTGCGAGTGTTCTTGCACTGTACGTGAATATAAGTAGGTATTTTTGCATGGTACAAGAGCCTTTACAGTGTTTATTTATAGTGTTAATGAAGTTTTCTGGAACGTAAAGGTTTAATTAAAAAATTATGCGGCGTTTCAGAGAACTTCCTGTAGGTACTTAGTTTATTATTTTTTAACTCCTTATTGGTTTTTAGGATTACGTAGTCAATAAAGGAAACCTTATTATACATTTATTCCGTTGTCATTTTTATAGTCTCTGAAGAAATAAACTCTCATCATCATAATGAAAAGAATTATTTTCATCTAGCTGATGGCTAGAAATTAAGGGTACCACTGTATACAATTTATTTCAATAGATCCACCATATATAATATTTATTTATGTATAATAGTTTGTGTAATTAATTTATTTCAGGTAATCAATTTGTTTTTATGAGTGTTGTATAACCAGCTACATCTACTGTAAATAAGCTGGTTTCGGCCTCATTATCAACAACGCTAGTTCGATCATTAGCCTCGCCGATTAGCTAAGCCAACTTCATTATTATTTTGCGTAAAATTTGTCGATAGCTGTTTTGCAGGTGCGTTTGGCTTTTTAATTATGATTGGTACTGATAGTGTAGTACGACCTATTAGTCTAAAATATTTTTCTTTACTTTAGCTTCAGCATGGTAAGTTTTTAAGGCTATGATGATTGTATCTAAACTTAGAGCTAGCTGCTTTGGATTTTTGAACTAATATATTATGCCATCCACACTCATGTATCCTCAGTCACGCCTCGAGTCAAAATTCGATCCACATTTGGGGGCGCTCGTAAAATCTCACCTCTCTTTTTAAATGTGTCCGAGTACATACGTTGTCAATCTTTCCTGCGAGGGAAATCTGATCAACGACGTCAACTGACTCTTCATTAATACCAACCGATCAGAATAGGAATTGGGTAGGTCTGAATAAGAAAGATTGAGGCCTAGGCCGATTGTAGCATATAGCTTTCTGACTGTATTCCAAGACCGCAGCATAAGACGAGGTTCTCACAAGCAGTTCATTAGTTTGAATGGTCAGCCTGATTCTGCCAAGTTATCTAGGAGTTCTTGCCAACTTTACGGCACTAACATTCTAAATTAGATAAACAAAGAGTTTTAGTGCACGGTTAATGTTAGAGCCTCTGTTATCTTGTGTTATTTATAATGTTAGAGCTCTTTGTGGGATGACTTGTTAACATTTAGGTGGGAAAATGAGATTATAATGTAAAATATGTTTGCTGCATGTATTTACTTTACCTTTATTACGTACAAAAATATTTAAAATGTTTATGATTAACACTTCGTAAGCAAAGTCGGTTTAGTTACACTATATAATTCCAGAACGGCTGGACCAATTTTTATGATCTTTAATTTTTTTTATTTTTCTCCGCCCCGAATAGCAGATTAACTATTAAAAAATAGGACAAAAAATCACAAAATAAATCATGAAGAAAATGATTGTTGTCATTACACTGTGTATTGAATGTAATTTTTGGCAATACTAGAGATCGAATTTACTAATTTATACCTATATCTTACTAATTTATTTTATGACCTATTATTATGCTGTACGATATATAAATAAATTTTTAAACGCGTTACGCAAAATTTACGCAAATTTTCCATTTTACGCCCATTTCAATTGCATTAACGAACGTTTCAAGTACCGATGCGCAATGAAACGAATTCGGAACTATATATTTTTATGAAGCTGGCCACGTTTTTAAGCACTATCGCTGATTCCAGTTCAGCGGACTGAAATGATTTCAGTTTATCACGCTACGAATTCCGACCCGGTGGTTACATTGTCACACATCTTATACGTGTCTTTAAAATGTTTAGGGCTGTCCGTCAAAGTCTGAGTGACCTATGACTTGTTTGAATAAAAAAAAGGCGCTCGAGTCAAAGACGGTGGGAAAAAGTTACATAATAATATTATTCTGAATAGTTGATGCTGAGCACTTTAGATTTTAATATTAAATAGAGAACTAATAATTTAAGAGGGTGTATTATATTCCATCAATGAAAAGTTGTAGATTCCTTGGTTCTATAAGTATACTAATAATTTATGAGTAAGGTACCTTAATGATTTCACTCCTAAAGATATGTCTTTTGATCAATTATTATTCACCGTAAATATTCATTTTAGCCTTGCCGATTTTATTTTGGTTTCTGAAGATTAGATGGAACTAGTTTCATCTGATATTTGGTAAATATATGAATTTCCGTAGCTAGCACTACGCAAGTCATAGATAATGCATGCTGTAATATATGAAATGTCCGGCTTCAGGGCAAGATTCCAACCGAAAATAACAACTTCATCCCATTTGAATACAATGAAAAGCCAAACGTATGCATTATTCATTTATGCGAGGCTCGCACACGCTAAAATTTATTTTATATAACTGCATGTCATATAAATTATTATTCGTTAACATATTATACATTTATTTATTCCTATGTTATTTATTTAATGGTTATTTTTATTTTATCTTTGTTTCTTTAGTTTTTTTATGAGTTACTAGCTTTTGCCCGCGACTCCGTCCGCGTGAAATTAGTAATTTGCGTAGCTTATTTTTTATCCAATCTGCTTTTTAGGGTTCCGTACAAAACAACGGACCTTTATAGGACCACTCGTGCGTCTGTCTATCCGGTCATGTCACAGACATTTGCTCCGAATCTACAGGACCAAATCAGGTGAAATTTGGTAGGATGGTGTAGTTCTATGACCCAAACACAGATGAGCAAAGTAATTTCTTTTTTAAATAACTTTAGTTTTCGGGGGACAAATTAGGAAATAAAAAAAATTTTTTTGCAAACCTTTACTGTGTGTGTCATTTATCAAATGAAAAGGCTCGTTTTCTAAACCTTAAATATAATTTTGTTATTATTGTAAAATAAATAGTTTTGATTTTGTACATGAAAGAAGACGAAAATTGACCATCCCCCTCTGATCTCCGAAACTACCGAGCCCATATTTTTGAAAAAAATACAAAATATATTTCATTGCTCGTAGATTACAGGAAAACCTATGAGAATTCTATCAATCAATTGAAAATAAAGTGGTAAACTCAATATAATACGATACGATACAATATAGTACGGAACCCTGTCCACGTGAGTTCAACTTGCACTTGGCCGGTTTTTTCATAAATCTCCAGGCAGACAGTCATAAATCAGTTCAGCGGTTATTGATTCCCCATACACCCTTTCACCCCCCTTCTCACCCCTTTAAGGGGTGATTTCTGAGATAAAAACTATCCTATGTTCTTTCCCGAGACTCAAACTATCCCTATACCAAATTTCATCTAAATCAGTTCGGCGATTTAAGCGTGAAGAAGTGACAGACAGACTAAAAGAAATTAGTTCGGCGGTAATTGATTTCTCATACAAACTTCCACCCCCCTTTTCACACCCCCTCAAAGGGTTATTTCTGGGATAAAAACTTTCCTATATTCTTTCCCGGGACTCAAACTATCCCTATACCAAATTTCATCTGAATCGGTTCGGTGGTTTAAGCGTGAAGAGGTAACATACAGACAGACAGACATAAATTAATTCAGCGGTAAATTGATTTCCCATAAAAATTTCCACCCCTCTCTTCACCCCCATAAAGGGTGATTACTAAGATAAAAACTATCCTTTGTTTTTTCCCGGGACTCAAACTATCCCTTTACCAAATTTAATCTAAATCAGTTCGGCGGTTTAAGCGTGAAGAAGTAACAGACAGACAAAAAGAAATTAGTTCAGCGGTAATTGATTTCCCATACAAACTTCCACCCCCCTTTTCACCCCCTTAAAGGGTGATTTCTAGGATAAAAACTACCCTATGTTTTTTCCCGGGACTCAAACTATCTCTATACCAAATTTCATCTGAATCGGTTCAGCGGTTTAAGCGTGAAGAGGTAACAGACAGACAGACAGACACACTTTCGCATTTATAATATTAGTATGGATTAGTATGGATGGATGGATAGATAAAAGTCATACAAATCGGAACTGGATATTTAAGATGGAAATTAACCTGTTGACTTGCGAAAACACTAGTAACAAATATTGACACTACGATAGTGTCAATATTTGTTACTAGTGCTTAGTCAAAATACCTACGTAATAAGTAATTAAATTATTAAACTTCATAATAATAATTGAATAAAATAATAATAATATTTAATTAAATTGAATTGATTTCTGTCGATGTTTTCACCATAAATTACAACTTTTACTAACCCTTTGGCACTTCAATAATATCCAAAAAATAAAGCCTGCCAGAACATTGTGGCACATCAAACAATTTGTCTTGTCCATCATTTATCTGGCTATTTGCTTAAGCCTCGTCTGTTTGGGACACGGAAAGGGCAAAAACAGCCACTCAGTTGTCGCCCAGCTTATGATTGATTACCGTAGTGTTGGTGACTCGCGACACTTGGCTATTCTTAGCTGATCATAGACAGATGGCAGAGGGCGTGAACGAGGAAATAATTTAGTTACTCTATGAAATTGAATTGTGGGTTTACTTTATGCGGAAAACTATGCGCTAATGGTTGTTTTTGTACAGTTCACTAACTGTAGGTATTTTTAAAATATGGTAGCTAGCTGTTCCGCGCGGTTTCATCCGCGTTCCCGAGGGATCTTAACTTTACCCGAGATAAAAAGTAGCCTATGTGCTATTCCAGACTATAATCTATATCTATGCCAAATTTCAACTAGATCCATTCAGCCGTTATGGCGTAAATGAGTAACAAACATACATCCATCCATCCATCCAAACTTTCAAATTTATAATACTACTAGTGGGCCCGGCAGACGTTGTCCTGCCCTGAAATTAAAATAAAACATAGAACCCGATTCCAGCGCCACCTACCGTGTCCAATTTGTGAATCTAAACCATCTGTCATCTGTCAACCCGATCTCGAGACATGTCAAAAAGTTGTTCTATACAAAATGGTCGAATTGAGAAACACCTCCTTTTTTGAAGTCGTTTAAAAATGGTGCGCATTTTTCTTATTTTTTAATAGTTATTCTGCTATTCCGGGCGGAGACGAATCTAACAAATCAAAAAACATGAAAATCGGTCCAGCCGTTCTCGAGTTATAAATAGTGTAACTAACACGACTTTCTTTTATATATATAGATATAGCTGTTCCGCGCGGTTTCACCCGCGTTCCCGAGCGATTTTATCTTTTCCCGGGATAAAAAGTAGCCTATGTGCTATTCCAGACTATAGTCTATGTCCATGCCAAATTTCATCCAGATCCATTCAGCCGTTCTTGCGTAAATGAGTAACAAACATCCAAACTTTCACATTTATAATATTAGTAATATTAGTAAGATAAGATAATGTAGGAACTTAAAAATGCTGTACGACTCCCTATCAATCGATGTGAAAAGATTTTAGTTTCCTTCATTATGTCAGCCGGAAGACATCCTGACTGCTGGACAAAAGCCTTCCACAAGGATCTCCACGATGGCCAATCTTACGCTGCTGCATCCAGTGGCTTCCCGCGACCCTCACAAGACCGTTGGTCCTTAATTGTATACCATATTTTTTTACCACAATGTGACAACCAGGCAGGCTGGTCATCTGATGTTAAGTGAAATCCGTTGCCTATTGAAATTAGAAATACCAGCGGGATTGCCAATGGGGCCAAACGGGATACCCAGGATTGTGTGCAACTGCCGGAACACACCAACAGGTGCTTGGCGACAGATGTTCCACTTAAGGATGGTAGGTAGCAAGTCGAGTACTACAAAGTATCTTACCAACTTGCTATGGTTTCCAAAATATGTTTTCCTTCACCGAAAGCTCAAGCTCACTGTAAGATTCGAAGCCACGAATACCTTCGTCGGATACCTTCAATTTCCGACGTCACTATCACCGATCAAAGAGACTGATCCAAAGAGATTATACATTTCACTCCAAAAACCACATATACATTTTATCAATACCCACTTAACACTGCAATGAAACGCTCCCGACCGGTTATGATAAATACCACAATAATATTGAAATCAACCAATAATGAGTATTCATTGTCCTCCACTAGGTACTTATAATGCTGAGTTTACATTAATGTGCGTAGCGAGCAATTGTAATATTTAAAAGAGAACGTTTAACTTTGTTTGATAAAATTACTTAGCTTTTCATTTATAAATATCTACTTGCGTATTTCTATATTCATTTGTTCGTATGTATTTTATTATTACATGATTTTATAATCCTGGTTTAAACGCGAGTATACTTTATACTTTTTTTTACTATATTAATTAAATAAAAAAGTATACTTTATACTTTTTTATTTAATTATACCTTTTCGGCTTGTGATGCTTCAACAACTAAAAATAAAAATATCTGAAAACCAACTAGACACTTTCGTTCGCTCAACAGCTCTTTACTGAAATGTGTGCACAGCTTAATATGCGGGAGTTCCACCATAGGAGTGGAATTGAAAAATAAAATTGGCACTAGCTCAATTTTCCGCTTGAATAAATGCAGTTTGGAGCAGTTTTTGTACAGTACACAATCTGTGCCTTTGTTCCCTCTACAGAAACTTAGTCGAGGGAAGTATGCCAATTGAATACACACTTGTTTCTTTCCTTTCTCAGAAGACTTGAGATTTAATTCAGTCCTGTAGAGCTTGGTGTGGTCCTTCCTAATTTATATACCTATTGAAATAAATTATCGACACATCTTTATCTGCTACACCATATCTTTCTAGGTCCATACATAATCTTACCTTTCAAATTATTTTTAGTTTTTATCACATTTTATTTACACATTTACTTAATTAGAAAATAATATTCATAAAGCAATACAACCTGGAATTACAGTGTAGAGGGAAAATTATGACAGCATGCTTTATGACTGATATTTTCTCAGACTTCACTCGAAACTGCAAGGTTAAATAGGTAAGTAACAGTAGGTGCATTTTTATTTATTTATTAGTGACTATATATGAGTATATAACGTATTCTCTTCTACATTAGATAAGGGATGAGTTTTAGATATCCCATTACGTGGGTGGACACGGAAGGGGCGGGGAGATCGACCGGAATGTCGAACGGTCAATTCCTCAGACATCATTTCTGTAATAAAATTAGGTATTTTGATTCATTTTACAATCCTTTAAAGTTAAAAACGAACAACAAAATATTAAATTTCAAAGAATTCAATGACTTTTTAATTTACACTTTTAAGTTAGGTATTCTTTACATTGCGTAAGTATCATAATAGCGTAAGTACCTGCCATAAAAATAAATAAATAAAAATAAAATTATTTTATTTCAGACACCTACAGTCCATATATTGTTAGTACAATACAAGTGCTTTTTTTATTTTTAGTTTTTTAATTTATTTTATTAAGGAACAACAGCTCTCTAACATTTTGCAGTACATAATATCTAATTAACATAATAGGAAGCCAAAATGGTTATCCACTACTTTTATATACAGACATAGTAGGTATTACATGAAAAGTTAGTTAAAATGCTATTTGTTGGTAATCGCATGACTTGAGAAAGGCCGATTTAGCTATTTTAGTCTTAAAATGTTCGTAAAACTCATGAAAACACCCGTAAAACTGAAACATTTGGGAAAAACTGATAAGTATTTTTTCTATAGGTTTTTTTTACAGGACAACGTTTTTTTGGGTCAGCTAGTCAACATACAAAATCTACTTGTAATGTATTCATAATTCAAATTGAAGATAATACTTACGTTATGATTCCAAGAAATTACAAGCAGTATTCAAAATATGAAATTATACGGACATATTTTCGTTTGCACTTTATTTGTGCGTAATTTTTAGGAAGGTAACTGTAAGTAATGTCATAAGTAAATGACAGACGGATGGACGGGCATGCCTTACAAACGGGAGGAGAGGAGTGTTTTACTTTCTCAATTCACTGAATTATTCACTCACTTATTTTTACCGTTGCCTTTTGCTCACCTAAATTCATATTCAACTTAAGAGTGCGTAAAGAGTAGATGCGAACGCTTATTGTTGTATCGAATATGAAGAATCCAGTGCGATAAAATATTGTTAAAATTTGTATATTTTTAATTTCTCTACTTAATTATGAATTTGCTTACAAAAAATTATAAATATCAAGAAAAAGCTTTAGATATCTTCATTGCTACACAATGTATCATATACACTTATCTAACTAAAGAAAAATAACCCATAGGAACTCAAAACCGTCCCTTGAGTAAATTTAAAATTGCAGTAATATGGGCTGATGCCATAAATGTTTTAGCTAGCTTTTGTTGTAGTGGCGGTGAGTGAACTACGTCTCAATAAAACATTGTTAGTTAGGAGTAAAACGTAAGCTTGTTGGACTCCTTTTCTCTGTCTTCCTTTCCGTTCTAATGTGTAAAGCAATGAGGCAGTAAGACCCACTATAGATTGTGCCTGGTACCTGCTGCTTGTAATAGTGTATCTACTTGTAATACCTTCTGGCTGGTTACTAATAAATGTCAGTAGTTATTAATGGAACCTCATTTGACAGTTCCTCGAATATTAACGAAATGAATATTTATCTAATTAAAGAGAAATATTTTTCTATCATCGCCAGCTGCATGTGATCACTCACTCCCTACTTTTATATAGCCTCGTACTAAATTGATGGAGGTAGGTTTCATAAATATTCGCCAGGGAAACTAAAAGAGACTTCTAAAGAATAGCCTTTACCAGTCACAAGAATGTTAAGTAGTAAAATGGAACGTTAAGTCAGAGGACTTCCAAAACTTAATATTCATTAGATGAAGGGTGTCTGCTGATGATATTATTAACAATTTATTTTATTGTTGGAAACATCCGAATATACGGTTTTGGTGCCGCTTTTAACAATCCCCGTTTTCTGTTTACGTTTCCAGGCCTTCGGTGAACAATGAAATGTTTCGAAAACTTTTAATGGTGATCAAACAATCGTTTCATTTCGTTTCTGCTGTGGCGTGTGGCGCGAACGGGTTTTATTTAAAAAAAAAACGCTTCATTTGCTTAATGCCGAAGCTTCTAGTTGACGCAACCCATTTTGGTTATTTTGAGACATAATGTATTCTCCATTAAGTGATCGTGACAAATCATTCATTTAAAGTATTTGCCTTTTTTTGGTTATTGTCATGGAGTCTGGTAATTTTATTATGTTTGCATAAATTATTGCTTTATTATTTGTTAATACAATTTTCACGCTCAGACCAAAACTTTACATACATATTCCCGCGTTCCCGAGATCTTTTCTTTAGGATAATAAGTATATTCTCTTTTTTTTATTCTCGATAGGCTTGTGTTTGACCACAATGACAATCTCACCATGGTAAGTGATGATGTGGCCGAAGGTGGTAAGCACACAAAGCCTAGATGGGAACTGGCTCTCAAGTGCAGCTGTCGGAACACACCGATAGGTGTTTGGCGACAGATTTTCAACTTGAGGGTGGTAGCCAGCCAATCGGGTACTACAAAGTACCCTACCACCGTGCTATGGTTTCCTCGCGATGTTTTCCTTCACCGAAAGCTCAAGTTCATTGTAGGATTCGAACCTACGACGTTCGCCGCGGTATTCGACGTCACTTACCACTGAGCTATCAATCGCTCTTATTCCAGAATATAATCAATCTGTGTGCCAAGTTTCATAATGATCGGTTAGTAGTTCGTCGCGGATCAATATCGTGATACGGGAATTTATATATTAAAGATGTAGGTGTAACGTTATAAATACGAAGGTACTATAAAACAAATTCTGAAAGATACGCTATAACATTAATATCACTCACTTTTATAGGTTCGTATAAAGTTTACGAACTTTTTACGACGTGTTCGCCTCTTGATGTGGACACACCCTTATTAATTTTTCTGGTTCTAATGTTTATAAGTTTGCCAATTACAGTGGTTTATATCTGTTCAAAGACTTGTGTTCTTTTTATGACATTGAAGATATGGCATATTTTTAGTAACGAGAAATCGAGTTTTTTATAAGTATTCACTTGAGAGGCTTTTGAGTATTGAGAAATTATAAGAACAAATGATAAAAATATCACCCAAACAAAGGTATTCGGAATTAATAAATTTATCCAAAGTAATATATTGGTGGGTTGTAACTAATAGCGGTCATGTATGGAAACTCCACCAAAAATTCGACAATGACAAAATTACTTTTTTTGTTGAAGAATTTCTAAGGATAGGAAGGTACTCCTTTATTTGGGTGGACAATAAACTGCACGCGCCTTGTCAAGCCACGCCAAGGGCCCTCGCGAAGGAGGAGTAAATTTTATTAAAACGCGACAAAAATATATTCTGAGCTGACTCTGACAGCTTGTGGCAGTAAATATGGGTAGTATGGCGCAGATTACGATGACGTGCAAAGAATAATATAGAAATAAGGGAGATATCTCGGTAAAAATATTTAAATAGGTAGTATTGTCTGTCTTTTATTCGGAGGTGAATGGGTTCTTCATGGTACGCAGAAATATTCTTGGTAGCATGGTTCGTTGGGGAGATATGAAGAAATATTTGTGTATTTTCTACTAGCTGTCATCGCGATTTCACTCACGTTTTCGACATAAAACTTTAATAAACGGGCTATCTAGTGCAAAAACCAAATCGGGCAGATAGTTCCTACATTAACGCGTTCAAGCATACATATACACTATTAGCGTGGCATGCGTGTATATAATAAAATTAAATACAAAACAAATTAAAGCACATCATTGACAGCAAGACAGACAACTGCCTTAAAACTTCTTACCCTGTATTTTACTGCTTTGAATAATTCATTTAAAAGAGGGTGCGCGAACAAATTCAACAGGAACTTCCTAATACTTAAGACCGAAATAAAACTTTTTTTTTGTCGAGAACAATGCTTTTTAATTCCAACGTCATTAGTCTTATGCTTTTTAAAATAAACGAAAATGCTTGAAATTTATTTGTTGAAGTATACACTTTTTACAATAGACCTCGGTCTTCAATTATCTTGAATGCTTTGTTTTTTTAAGTCTATATATATTATATATAAAAGCGAAATACACTGATCAATCTCGAAATCTCAGAAAGTATAAATGCTACAAACTTACAATGTACATAAATTCTTTCCTCATAGGGAGTAGGTAGGTATCCTCTAAGAAAGGATTTTCGAAAATTCAACCCCTAAAGGATTCCCTCGGATAAAACTGCGGGGGACAACAAATAACTATATGAATTGATTGCAGTGTTTTTGCAATGAGAACTATATAAAATGTAAACTATATAAAGACTGGGTATAGTTTACCACTTTGACTTGGAAAAGGTTATAAAATTGGCAATAAATAACGTCATAATTACCTCCACAACATCCAAACATCAATAAACATGCACATTTAATCACAGCTGGTGACCAACAGAGGGGACCTGGGGACTAAGGGCCGAAGCCTGAAGGTGTTTGAGCAACTCGGTGCACTTTCACTTTTAATAAGAACGGACCCCTGTTTAATATAGAGTGAGCCCTAGGGATCCCCTGGGGTCCTCGTTTAAGGGGACCGTAACTTTCTTACAGCCGAGTCGTGACTGTGATTTTTTCCCCCTTTCAGGAATTTTATAAAGGGCATGATTGCGTTCCTATTGTTTATTAGGGTGCTTTAATTAGTTAAACGGTGATGCGAAAACTTTATAGAACGTAAATTTTTGGCAACCATTAAAAATGTAACAGGGCAAAATTATGACAACCTGGTATAAATCAATTGAATCAAGGTCATCGTAGTATTTAATAAGAAAAGTTTTAGACAGTTTCGTAGACCCTTAGCTCGTACCAACTCCGACTTCTATGTTCATCCATTTACGTCATTCAGTTATCATTACTACGTCACTCACGTCTTCAAACTTTGGTGTAATTTGAAATAACCAAAGCTAGATTTGTACTGTCGATAAAATATTAAATTCCGATCGCGACATCCGTCACAACGAGACGGGGCCCTTTGTACGGACTCCGATATTATTGGATTTGGAAACCGCGCCTTATTTTATTATTTGCCCACTTTAAGCGCAAACACACAAAGGAAAATGAAATCGATATTTTTATTTGAGAGCGATTGCGATGCGGCTGCGATGCTTACGGAATAACTATGAACATCGAGGCTTTTATGGTTTAGGATTGACTTTTACTCGTCGCTTCGCTTTCATTTTGAATGACTTTATACGTTACCATGAACGTAATAAAAGCAAGATACCTGCCTCCATAACAATATATTTTTATAAGATCTATAATAATGTGAGTAAGCTAAATCCAATTTTAGCTACTTTTCAAGGGTTCCGTACCCAAAGGGTTGGAAAGGAACCCTATTGTTGAATCGGTCCAACAGATTATCTCAGGCTTCTGATGTCAAGAAAAAATATTATTTTCTTATTTATAAACAAAAAATATTTTGTGGGGCTTGCTAGGTCTACCTGCATGATGATAAGTAACCACTGTCACCTATCATACATGAATACCAGTGGGATTACTAACTATCGTGCCATTTTTTTTCCATACGATGTTTTTCTATACCAAAACATATGGATTTGAAAGTTATGTTAGTTTTATCACTGTGATATCCACTACTAAGTGGTAAATAAATCAAATATCTCCACGGATACCATACGGATGTAGTGATATGATTGTTCTTGGGCCACCTGCATGCTATGTTTCACGATAAAGATTTGCGCTCAATTATTAATGTACCTCTACGGAAAACTCCCAGAGCGATTTTTAGGCTTATTTTAATACAATTTACTAACGTTACAAAATAAAGCAAATTACTGAAAACATCTTCTTGCTCATACCCTAAACACAATAAATACATTGTATTATTGGTACCATATTTTTTGGACAAAACATTTAAAAACAAGTTATTGGGTTTCTTGCCGGTTCGTCTCAGCTGAAGGCTGACTTCCGAACCAGTGGTAACTTCTGTAATTCAACCTTCATAAGTGCCCTTCTAGGGCCTAAACTGAATAAATGCTTTTGACTTTGATTTTAATACCGATTTATTTCCGTAAATTCAGGTGTTATTCAAATATGTAAAGAATCAACTGCTCAAAATGTAAAAGTAAACATTTCCTGCTGCGATATCATTGAAAAGTTTATTTTACTTTTCCCTCGATTGGGAACGCCTTCAATTCCAAGTTTTAATGAGTAAATAACGAGAGACTTGATTCAGGGAATTGCTCTTTTTCCAGTATACCTATGATTTATTCTGCCCCACGGTTTCACTTATTTTTAAACGACTTCGAAAAAGGAGGACGTTATGTTCGACTGTATGTTTTTTTTCTCATCGATTTCTCCGCCAATTGTCAACCGATTTTCAAAATTCTTTTTTCTTAAATAAATTATACACCTGTCTGCCTAAAAAACACGTTTCTTCAATCCTTTTTGGGACTAATTTATTGACATCTTTTTATGAATAATAGCTGTCCCCCGCGATTTCACCCGCGTTTCTGTGGGATCTTTTCCTGGGATAAAAATATAGCCTATGTTGCAAGAATTTTTTAAATCGGTCCTGTAGTTTTTGAGTTACAAAAATACAAATCATATATATTTATAATATTATTAAGTATAGATATAGATGACTACCTATGTGGATTTAATGTAATATTAAAAACAAACACACTTTATTAGCGTGGTTTTCATATTAGTTAGGTATGTTTTGTTCAGCATTAAACTTTGCAAGTAATTTGGATTTGCTAAGTTACCTGTAAAGGTAATTTAAAATTCAAATTATCACATCAAGGGGATGCTATTTTTGTCTTGGGGAAAAATTGTACATGCCCTCTTGGGAAACTTAAGAAAGTATAATTTTATTCATCAAAATCTTATTTTCTTATCATAAGGTTGAAAATTAGGCTGAGGATAAATGACAAAATCTTTTTGTTATCTTTTTGCTGTACTTTATTTACATGATCAAAATTCTTGATATGCTTTTTCTAATCATGATAATATTTTGATTTATAATAATTTTCAAAGAAATATGTTGTTGTGATCAAATTTTCCAAAAAATCTTAGGTTATACCTTTAGTTGAAAGTCTGTCGCCAAGCACCTATTGGTGTGTTCCGGCAGTTGCACTTGAGAGTCAGTTTCCTTCTATGTTCTGTGTGCTTACCT
Source organism: Ochropacha duplaris (assembly GCA_951361185.1). Lineage (NCBI taxonomy): Eukaryota > Metazoa > Arthropoda > Insecta > Lepidoptera > Drepanidae > Ochropacha > Ochropacha duplaris. Next base: position 4,344,759 of record OX592703.1, read on the forward strand.
TCATCTACATCATCACTTACCATGGTGAGATTACAATCAAATACAAGCTTATCCAAGAGTAATAATTAAATAAAAGATTTATTTACCACTTGTTAAAATTATATTATACACGCAACATAAATATCGTGTAGGCTACTGTTTCCATTTTACTTTTATTCTATTTAGGGACAGCGAAGCCCGTCCAGTTTCTAACAATATATTTAGGAGGGGATGAGAACGCAACTTTGGGGTTAATTAATTACTTGAACGTGGGTGGAACTGTCTCCCAAGATGGATGATGGAGACAACTCAAAACAAAATATCAGACCAGACAGTGGAATGGAAATCATTTATCAAATCGGAATTTCGCCTTTATCGTTTCGGATATTCATTATCATTTCTGCTTAATGTGACTTAATGGAACTAAATGAATAAATGTTTCGGACATGTATTGATGAGCGAAGCCTGCGAAAGTTGTATTTTCATTCGTTTATGTTTTGATATAAAACCTGCTATAATGATAAGAGCCAGTCATATCGTATTTTATTGAATCCACACTAAAGCCTAAGTAATGGCATTCAGAGTCCTAAATATAGTCTTCTGAAGTATTAATGAAATGTCATCCCAAACATAACATTTATTATAAAACGACGACACACAATTCCTTCATTGAATCGTTTATTTTAACATTCTGGCTGAAATATTCAATTATTCTGTACAATCCATTCAAATATTTATAATACAGCTACAATTTATGTACGAGTCGAAAATTGACACTATAGAATATTATTATTGTGAACTTATGTACTATATGTACCCAATTGGAATCAATAAAGGCTGTATGCAGGTGACACTTTAACCGCGTGAATTATTCATTTTTAGCGATAACGAATAAACTCAGTATAGTTAATCTTTATAGCTAAGATTAAATAAGCAATAGGTACCTACTCAGGCTAATGTAACATTTTAATGCAAAGTTTTCCCTGAAATTTATAAAAAAAATAGGTGAAAATGTTTTTCTCATGCTACCTCGATGAGTTCAACGTTACCTTTGACATAAAATTACATGAAAAAAATATCAAACGATATCCTTTCAACGTTATATTAAAGCATCCGCATTTAAGAGTGGTTTGAGAAAAGTATGTCGATTTGAGAAATGAGAAATATCGATTCTGGTATGAAAATATGAGACTGTTTTCAAATACTAGTAGGCATTTATAATATTAAGCAAATAAGTATAATACTTACTTTCTTACTAATATTATAAATGTGAAAGTTAAAGTCTGTCTTAACCTTTCACGCTTAAACCGTCGAACCGATATTTATGAATTTTGGTGGAGAGATAAATGGGACCTTGGAAAAGGACATAGGCTGCTTTTTATGCCGGGAAAAGAAAATATCTTCGGGAACATAAATTATAGTATTTTATTTTACTTACATCATGTATAAATTATAAATAACCAGTAAAAATAGAGATTTCATTACAATATTACGTTAAAATCTGGTACGTACCACGTACGTAGGGGAACAGAAGGCAGAACGGACCACTTAAGGAAAAACGCATTTAGAAAAAAAAATGTTATATTTATGTAAACCTTTTATCAGTACAACTAATCAACACTTTAATCTTTATCGTACTTATTAATCAGACTTTAATCAAATCACAATTTGTGAAGATATTAAATGATTTCTAATAACTCACTTTGGTCCGTTTTACCTTCATGCAGAAGGTAAAATGGACCACCCTTAAGGGCAAAACGGACTATCACTAATCAGAGCATCTTTCGCACACAAATTTGACTTCATCATCGTTGTCGTCTACTCCAGCGCAACCGCAATGTGCCCATGATTGGCAATCTTGACATTGCACCCACCCATCTGTTGATTCCGAATACATGTGGCCACAGTAAAGGCATTCCGCATCATCATCTTCTGTTCTTTTTAGTTGCCTTTATATCACTTTTTTACTAGTTTTGCCTTTCGATGATATTTGTATGGTGTCGTTCTTATATTTTGTCATTTTCTTCTTCGATCCCTTTACTAAAGACTTCTTTCCTTTGGTTGCTGCTTTTCTTTTCTTCGGTGTTTCGTCATCTCTAAATAGTTTTTGGTTGTTCTAAATGGTCTTTGGTTGTTAGTCCAAAAAATCTGCTTTCCATATCTTTGGCATAAGAAGCTAATTCAAATTCTTGCTCTTTACTAAATACTTGTTTAAACCTGCCCAACTTCTTCTCTGTAGCTCTATCCATATCTTGGGTAGTCATATATGTCTCCAACCTACGTTTTAATGTTGTTTTTGGCACATTAAACTCAGTAGAAGCCTTGTTAAGCCCTATTTCTTTGGATATGACTTTCTCAATAGCTTTTTTCATGTTAGTCTCATTCCATGAATTCCGATTAGACGTTCTTCTATAATTATTAACCATCTAAAACAAGAAATACTATCATATGTAACAAAACAAAACCACAAAACAAAAAAAAATATATACCCAGAACACATTTATATTGAAGGTAAAACGGCACCCCGGTCCGTTTTGCCTGGGGCCGTTTTGCCTTTTAGGTGTTATTAACACAACAAAACAATTTTGAGGTTATGTCGCATGTAATGGCCCTCATAATTAAATATAAGGTCAATAATAAAACATTCTAACCATGGAATCCAATGGGACACGTTATCATAAACCAAACGAAACTGGAGGCCAGTCAAAAAACCAAAATTTTACATCAAAATCTAAAAAAACAAACTTACCTCGCTGTAATTGTGTGCATGCGGGCGATGTCATTGGGCACACTGACCGAGAGAAATGACATGACTGCCTATTAAATGGCACAACTCATTCATAGATGGAGCTACTGGTTCCGAAATTATTAATGTGTTCCGTTTTGCCCACAGGGTCCGTTTTGCCTTCTGTTCCCCTACGTACGTACTATCCATACGTAAATTTTAAACTGAAAATATTTTATTTGGTATAGACAGCAACCGACAACCAGTGACAAAATATTGCATAGAACAGACATTGCATGTAACTGGAATCCGTTTCACGTTTTACTCTACACACCCACTAATTCCACGTTAGTTTGGGTGCCATCGATCAGTTAGAAGGACGGCTACCTTTCTACGAAATACGAGCTTGACCTCTCAATGTTTACGAGTTTTTGCTCCCCTGGAGTTTCAACTCGAATAAACATAGTATCAAACATCCTCGATGGCGGACGGGTACCGAACAAATTAGTCCTTTTATACACTTTAAATTATTTACGGAAAAATGAACAGAATAGGGATTTTGCTTGTTTCAAGATAAATTATCGAATTCTATAAATAACAATGTTTTGATGTTTTAAATTAATTACCTACTTAACCTTTCTTTCTTTCTCTTGTCCTTATCCCACGCTAGGTGGGGTCAGCACAACATGTTTTCCTCTTCCACTTCGCTCTATCACTAGTCGTCTCAATGCTCACACCATTCATAAACATATCATTCTTCACACAGTCCATCCATACCTTCTTCGGACTTCCTCTACCTAAATCCATCCACACTCATACTCAGTACTTTTTTCAGTATGTTTTTTATCCCTCTTTATTACATGCCCATACCAAGCCAGTCTATTGCCTTTCAACTTTTCAGTCACTGGTGCTACTTTCAAACATCCTCTGATATACTCATTCATTATCCTATCCATTCTCGTGATACCAGGATTACCTATCTAACCATTAAAAGTAAATGTTTTACATTTAATTTAATAAAATGAAGCTGATTTAAATACCAATACGAATGTAGTTGTTATTTCATTTTCCATATTGGACTAGAAGAATAAGTTTGCCTGAAGGATTTACAGATAATGTTGTATGCTCAGTACGGATTGATTTAATAACTACATAGAATCGCGATTCCTGTTCTTATATATGACGCTCTACCAAAAAGGACATAAAGTTTATCTTCTATTATTTCCATATCACATGCTCGGGTTATCAACAATATAATTGAATCATTTCCAAGTACTACAATTTAAATCTAAAAATCACCACAATAAACTCTAAATTTGTTTGAAAGACTCACTTAGCCCACTATAAAGTGGTATGTGCCATAAATATTATTAAAAATAGCTACCAGTTTCACGGAAATGGAATTTCCGTGTTCAATCCAACGATTCGTGCGAATATTATTTATGTTATTCGAACAATTGTAGCTGTTATCCATTCCCACTCAATAGATTGGGGGTGAACCCCTACAAATATGTTTTATATTATAAAAGACATCGTTTCCTCTTGGCGGAGCTTTTGTGATATCTCCCATTATTACACGTGGGGAGGCTGTTAACGTAATTTGGCAACCTACATATTATTATATACACCACGAATGTATACATAGCCGAATATATTTTCATGAAATATACCACTCATCGTTTATAGAGATTTTATTTATTGTTGCTATGCATAATATATTGAGGTTGGTTCACAATATCACTACTTAATCATTTGGAAATGGCAAGTAGGGCGATGATAACTCAGTGGTAACGAAGTAGGATACCGCGGTAAAGGTCGTGGATTCGAATACTGAGCTTAAACTTTTGGTCAAGGAAAACACGAGGAATCGTAGCACGGTGGTATACCACTTGAGAGCTTGGAGTACTACAATGTACTATAGTGAATATCTGTCGCCAAGCACCTATCGATGTAATTACGGCAGTTGCACTTGAGAACCAGTTGCCTTGAAGACGCTGTAAAAAGATCGACAATAAATTGGTACTGCTAATGTCTATAGGAGGCGGTAGTTACTTACCATCAGGTGACCCGCCTGCCTGTTGTTAAACCTCTAACATAAAAAAAGTTGCTGCCGGAATACACCATTAGGTGTTTATTGGATTTTCAAGTGGAGGATGGAAGATATCCAGTAGGTATTACAAAGTACCTGATATCTACAAGTTGCTATGGTTTCATCTCTAGTTGAATTCGAACCCACGACCTTCGTTACGACATTTAATACCACTGAGCTGTCATCTTCACTTGCCGTGTACTATTTAAATAACTATACTATCGGTTGATGTGCTATAATACTAATTTTTGAACATATTTATTTTATTTGCGAAATTAAGTTTGATATGGAATTATATTCACCCTAAACAAATGACTGAATTTGCAAAAAAAAATCCATGTCTTTAAAATAGAAATTAAAAAAACATTTGTAGGTAATTAGAATTCTTAGCCAATAGAAAATTATATTTCATATGATTAGTAATAGAACGGTAACTTCAGGTAAATAACTAATGTTTTAATATTTTTGAAAACTTGCAATGTTCACAAGAAATAACAATTCAGAACATGAGTGGTTTAAATGGTATAATTAAACAAAATCTTGAGATTGTTTCGCAGCTGTTGGAAAAGTTCAACTTGTGGTTCATTTTATTAATCATTTTGTTTTACCTCATTTCCTACTTTAATTTAAAGTGCTGAAACTTGTATCTTTGGAGGATTTACATTTCAAATAAATTTAATTTTCAACATTACCGTCTAACTTATTTAAAAAATTATGATTAAGATAATGAAAAATTTAAAATGCTGGATAGTAAATTTATATGAGATCATATTCTCAATAGAAATAATTGAATAATTTAGTAATTTCTTAATAGCCGTATTTTTTAATGTTATTATAATATGCAGTTTTAATTAAAAAAAATATTTATTCTAGATTTCTGTCAGATAAAAAGCCTAGAACAGAAAAACTTCAGGAAATAGTCTAGCTAAAGATATTATTCAAGTGCAAGGCAGACATTCACGTGAGGAGGGTTAGGTAACATCTAAATAAGAAATCTATATCCTCCCGTTAACCCCGAATACTGGACAATACAGTTTTATTTCTGTGATGTCTATTCTGACCCAAATCTCATGCATATTTTAAACCAAATGGCCAAACCTACCGACATCTTTTTCGATACGACTGAAATCTATTTTCATCATATATTTTCTTTGAGAACATGAAATCGGAATAAAGTATTCTATTTTTAAAACATTCATTAAAACGCTATTTTTATTTTACTGACACAGACTCTTTGAGCGCCAGCATGTAACAGTAATTAGAACTATTTTAATTATATCCCAAAAACAAGCTGACATTGAGAAAATTATAATTACTCAACAACAATTAAATTTGAAACAATATTAAATCCAGATAGAGTTTCAAACTACGACTGCGAAAGATCAAAGAGCACGTGAATTATGAAGAAATCATTGTTCAACTCCAATTTCAGTCTAGACAGCTCGTAGACTTTAATATGAGCACTACAAAGCCTGCGATGGCTACATCGAGCATCAATATAGTTACCGACAAACCATAATACTGTTACGTCGGGCCCTTTTGATGCTACAGACTTGCGCTATATGGAAATATACCGGCGGCCATCTCTTCCTCTTTAATAGAGAATATACTACTGTAAGTATAAGAGTTCTTGCTTGAAATGTATACATGTTAATAAGTAACAACGTTTATAAGTAAATATGGCAGCAGGGAAACAGATTATATTATTTACACTAAATACTCAAGTAGATATAATAATCAACTTTACACCCTGTGTTTTCTTTTTTTCTATAAAGAGAGTTTTTTACGTGTGAGTCGCATTGCAATCCTCTAGGGACCGTACGGCAGTTGGTACTCAAGTTGTTTGTAAAACATGTAGCTCGAATTTATGAATTAGAATAATACTATTTATAATTAATTGGATTGGCATGGCTTTTGATACACGTTATAATTTTATTGTTTTAATAATAATTTCTTACAATTCTAAAGCGAAACTGGTAGGTTTTGCGGTTAAAAAAGGGCTATCACTTTAAGGCGTTATTTAATCAATTCATCTCGACTAATTTTGATAACTTATGTAGAATATGTTAATACAGAAATGGTACTTAGGTAAAGTTTCAAAAATTGTAACAAACTTTTGAGTAAAAGTAATTCGCTAAATATGTAAAACACGAACAACTTTCAGACTCGAACAATTTAAACCTTCTCAATCTGAGAAAATATAAATATCATTAAGCTTGATAAATTCAAGATTCGTGCCAAAAGCTAATTAGCTTTTAATGATAGCAAAACAAACTAGTCCAGTTTAAGAACGAGATGGTTTATTGAAAACGCATTCATTCCGCGAAAGCTGAGATTTCATCGAGATTCCCAACCATTGTTAGTTTTCAATAGGTCTCGTTAAGGTTCTGAAATGGCCCTCAGCTGAGTAACGCGGCCTATCCCTTTTGTTAGTAAACGAGCCCTTGATCGATCTCATAACAATGGGCCAATTTCAATGTTAGTTCCGTGGGTTTATATCCAAACTATATTCATAAGCATAAGTTGTGAGTTGCGATCGACAACCGTATCAGGGTATGAATAGAGAACTATAGGTAAATTCACACATTTCATCCTTTATGTACTTAACATCTTAACAAGAGATTGTTGTTAAGTACAAGATTTTCCATTCAAAACTAATATTATGAATGCAAATGCCTGTATATCTGCTTGGCTTTCACTGCTAAACGGCATAGTAGATTTTGGTAACTAGATACTTTTATATTTAATCAACCCTTAACTGTATGAAGTTGGAGCGAATCCCCGATAAACGAATTAGTCGCGGACGTAGTCACAGAGAAAACTAGAATGTAGTAAAAATATTACATACTAGCTATCCTCCGCAGTTTCAATCGTGTTCCCGTGGGATCTTATTTTATCGCGGGATAAAAATATAGCCTATGTTAATCTGGAATAATGTAGCATTCAAATGGTGACAGAATTTTTGAAATCGGTTCAATAGTTTTTGAGTTTATTCGTTACATACATACATACAAATCTTTCCTCTTTATATAATATCAAGTATAAATAACGTTTTTATTGTTAACGTAGTTATTATTGAATTGGTATTATAACACCAAATAAAAAAGACATTTCTGACAGACGAAGTTATTTCTAAATAAAAATATAACACGGACCCCATAAAATACGAGGCTCAAATAACCGATATTAAACAAACTACTGTTCATCGTTATTAAGTTTAAATTGGATAACAATTATCCAAATGAAACGCCAATCAAGCCACAGATGGGGTGTAATTAAGCGGTAGGCTAGTTAGCATGACAAACGAGTCTGTGGAAGTCAGTATATTTAATATACCTATCTACCTAGGCCATATTGTAGCTTATAAGGAAATACTGTTAATGGATTTCAACCATAAATTATATCTGGATTACGTACTTGGAGGAGTAAATTATGTAGTCATACAAGTCTAGATATAGATCTGATAATAGACAGGTACGTATTCTACGTAGCGTGAAGAGTTTAAATATATTTAACGATTCCATATCTTCTTAATATACCTTTTATTAAGACGCTGTTTATTCTATAGAACAGATAATCAGTATATAAAATAAATGACGATTAAAAATTACATGCATTGAGTTTACTTTAGTTTCAGCAACATATGTTATTTTTCAGGAAGATCTAAGCACCCTATGAGAATTTAAGTGCAAAAAGTGATATAATTACGTAAATAACAACAATCAAAGTAACACAACAGCAAAAATATTTAAATTATTGAAATTCCAACCAAAATTGATGCGTGGGAAGGTTCTAATTTGTGCGTTAACGATTTGTAAATTGCCAAACCCAGGGGAAGATTTATATGATTCGGCTAGGCTTACTTCGGGGGGAAAAAGAAATTCCCTTTCTTCCAATTTATGTTTTCTGATTAAGGCATCGATGACTGAGAGAATGGAAGTACGCTATTAGGCTTGTATATGGGCAATAGATTAGAAATGTATTTGTATTTTTTTTGTATCAAAGTGATAATTTCACGCACACTTATTTGTAAACACGGCTAGGTACTTTGTATTCACCGTCTGACTTTAAAAACCTTTAAAAAGTCAGAACCAGAAGAGTCAAGTAATATAAAAGTGATTTCAGGTGGATACTTTCTAAATCAAAGTTAGACACTACAATTATTTTTAAGTAGATTGAAAAATGAAATATATTTCTCAGCTACCTACATATTATCCATTTATCATTTTCAATGGTTTTCACAATCGCAAATAATATTTTCAGGTTACCGAGAAATCGTTCAGATAAAATTTATTTTACTTACACTTCAGATATTCCAGTTGGCGCCTGAACTAAATTTATGAGGGATATTTCTATATACCTAATAGATTACTGAATAGGTATTCATTACGACCGATGTGGCCTTGGCCTTCCTTTTCCTTTGGTTTTTGACGGAACACCGTAATATTATTTTTTAGATCAATTGGTACAATCAACGTGAAAAGTACCTTGTCATTTTAGAAATTCATAGTTTTTATACAAACTGTCGAGTGTCAATGAAAGTTTACGTAGTGATAATTTTTTGACGCAGACTGTACCTATCTATGTAAGATAATCAGTCTAGCGTTCGAAGCACATATAAAAGATTCATCGCGACTAATGTTGAATATTTTATGTGAGCAAAGTTTTATGTAGGTCATTATGCCTTCGGCAGCTCATTTCTTCGCACTACAGTGTTAAATTGAAATCGTGCAACTTTTAACAAGTGATAATATTCTTGAAGGAAAAGTTTTTAAAATTGCTCTTATGGATAGTTCTTTTTTCAAAAATATTTTGAGATGGCATATTTTCCAAATTTCTGTAGGTTAATACTCAAAAATCATGAATTCACGATTTAGGTTTTCATGATCGATCATTATGTTAAGTTTAAGCGTTAAGTATATTGTAAAACATTTAAAGATTGCTTATCTATAGGTAGGTAATAGTCAGATTGTCTAAAAAAAAATTGAGTTTCTTACCGGATCACCAAACCAGTGGTATTTTCTATCTGTAGCTTGACTATCTCATAAATGCGCCTTAAAGTAATTTTGAATATTTCATACAGTCAAATTAAGAACCTCCTTCTTTGAAGTCGTTCAAACCTTTGGCTCGTGGGGGACGAACTTCCCAAAACTACATAAAAATAAATGTTATTCCAAGAATAGCGACCCATGTAATAAAAAAGTTTTTCATCCTTAAAATCTAGCTTAGCTCTAATTTTCCAAAACATCAAAACTTTTATTATGTTAGGTACTGCTTGAAACTTTTAAGTTATCGTTAAAATTATAATTGGCCCTCAGACAGACTTAAGAAATTCTATAGCTCTTCTCGAACAAATTGCTCCAGCATATTGCGTGCAATTAACGACGTGTAAGTATTTATGTAAGGCGTAATATGTACATTATGTGTTGCGTACATGAGACGACAACGCGTGTAATTTTATGGAAATTACTCCATTCACTTTTCAAGTACTTTAAGGGGCTTAACACACAGCAAGTGCGAGCGCGTAGTACCTAAGTAATGTTTTAAATCATCGCTTGACCCAAGGTTCAGATTTTTGAAGCTGAAAAAATACGTTATACCTACATATAACCTTAAAACCTCTAAACTTTTTGGTACCAACAGAAATGGTAAATAAAGTTGAGGACACAGCTGAATAAAAAAAATTGAATAAACTGAACCATACCAATAGGACAAAGACGCCATTACAGCAATTTGTATCTTGCTTTATCAGCAAGCGAAGTCTGCATAAAAATCTAGATTTGGCAATGTTCACTGAGCGTCGCGACACTTGGCCTAATAACTTACTGGAGGGTGTGAGTGTGGAATGAAATGTTTTTTAATTTTGTAGTGAGTAATACTGGCTTGACTAATGGATAAAAATAACATAGAGCCACAAAACATACCTACTTGTAACGTAATCCTCTACGTTACAAGTAAAGTCCTGTACTAAGAAAGTGTAACTACCCCTAAGTGGGTAAAATATGGGATCCCAGTAGAACCACGGAGTGGAAAACTAGTTTGAGCTAGCAATACGCGGGACAAGAGGAGAAAAGAAGAATAAGAAACTTTTCAGCTAGACCGGACTGTAATCAGTATAAACGGCTATTTTGATAGCATAAAAACACACAAACTTTAGAAACGTAATCTTAAAGGTAAATGCATGGTAATTTTGCTTCAAAATACTTGTTAACGCTTACGCTTGTGTAATGTAAATTGATCTTTATATTTACAAATGAAACACGCCCGAAAAATTCCTGAAAGCTTTTTGTTGGCTATAAAAACCAATGAAGGTAAATTGACACATATTGAGATAAGTGTTTTTATTATAAAATATCTTTCTATGATTAAGTTGAAAATCAAACGTCATGCCTACCACTATATTTTGTCCCTTTTTGAGAGCCAGTTTCCTTCAAGTTTTTGTAATATCGTAAATTGCCTTTTTAGGAAAACGTTTAAAATTATTTTTACAACTGGAGTAGAGTATTTTATGAACATTGAGATTTTAAAAGTAATATTAATAAGTATTGCCTGATTTGTGTAGGTAGTACTAGCTGAAAATAAAGCTTCACATTGAGAGACAATAAAGAAACTGGGACATAATGTTCCTTTTTAAGAATTCACTCACGTAGATTCAATGGCTAAGAATCAAGAAAGTGTCGTTTTGCCAAAAAAGAAATACTACATACTGAAACGCTACTTGTGTTCTTTAAACACTAAACTTATCTACTAATAAAAAACTATGTAGGTACCTATTTTTGTATTTATATGGAACATTTAGAAGGCATAAGTTAGGTAAGTACTCCATAAAATTTTGCGTATATTTTTTTATCGAGATAGATAACTAACGGTTTATTTTTATAGTTTAATTAATTTCTTTAGAGTTTTATAAATTAAATGCAATACGATATAACAAACGAAAAGAGCACAGAATAAGATCTCAAATAGAATCTTTTATCAAACGAACTCATTGCGGAAAGCGATTCGAGATATTCGAGAACCGTGAAAGACTTTCGTATAAGATAGTAGACTGATAAATCATCCAGACGGTCCAATACCCATATCATACCTATGTACGGACATAATATTAATTATTAGGGAACAATGACTCACGTTCGTGCAAATAATCGAACCCCTTTGTTGTCTAATAGCTTGGTTGCAATGCACCGAAGAAACGGTAATTAAAAGGCTTTCATAATTATAGGTAGAAGTAGAGGTAGCACAAGAGGTAGTGAGTATTACGCCCGCCATTGTCAGCCCTCCAGCAATATTGTTTGAAATCGGATTCCTTCGGCTAAGGCATCGGTTCTCAAACTAATTTATATAACCCCACTTTATTAACTGATTTGTAGTGATATCTACTAAATTTAATGTGAATTAAAAATATAAATGTGCTATTTGTTATGAAAATTAATGTAGCGTTTATTAAGGACTATTGCGATTTTGGGATTCGAACAATGTTACGCAGTTTCATAATGGGACGTGCGTTCCACGTAGGAACTATCAGCCTTCATACACCGTGATAATATCACATATTATTAAGGAGCTATGAATTAATGTTGAGCACCATTGAACTGACTAAAATGTTTCCAAGTAAATACGAGTAGGTATAGTATTTAAATGGTATTCAAAGGGCATTGTTCATTTTCGGCTTGGCGTGAACAGAATTGTTAGAGAAAAACATTTATACCTAAAAATATCTTTAATTAAACCATGAATATTGGTCATTTTTTGATGTGTAGATTTACACTGATAAAAACATCAAATAAATAAGTATTTTAAATCATAATTACTTTTTCATGTCGGCATTATGACTGCGTCACATTGCCAGCATAAAAAAAACAATTACAACTAATAAAAATCGATTTTAAAATATATATTTTATATCGATTACAATAATACTATTTTATTTAACTCAAAGGATGTTTAATTATTCAAAACATTTAACAAAGGCATTAAAATCGTGAAATCACGTGGTACTGCATTAATATATTTACAAGTAAAGAAGTAATGTTACTATTGAATTATTGCATTTCAATTATTCAAGATAATCGATATAAGTATTATTCAGTGGTAAAGGTTTTTATGGCAGCCCTGGTTTAAGCAGTTTGACAACTTTGACAGAGTTTGACTGGGGTTTGATTTGACTTGTCTGTCATTTCAAGTCTACGATAACTTGTTTTGTTATCATTCATTTGTTGTTTTTCTGTTTTATACCTCGAACTTTGCTAATCATAATAGACACCGATTTTCCGTCGATTATTTACGACAACACTGGCATTCCTACTAGAACGTGGATAATCCTCTTTGATTCCTACCGATACTGTTCCAAGCCCAAATGTTGACTTGATTCCTACTATTTCCTACCATGGATGTAATACCTATGGAAGGTACGTCCGATGCTATGGAATTGATATGCAACAATTGTAATTCCGACTTTAATCAAAGGAAAAGGCATAACCTTGATCTGGTGGAGGTGATGTCGGTAATACAGTGGATCTCACCCCAAGTGGTGAGTGTTTAATTCGCTATTTGTTACCCAACAAATCTTTGAATAGTATCATGTCCCCGTGCAGCATATTTTTTTATAGTGTGGTATATTTGCTTTGTCAACAGGTGACTAATAGCACTGTAGTATGGCATTGTTGCTGGAATCTGGCTTTAAACCTTTTGACTGTGGCTAATGAAGAGTCTTCTACTAGTAGTGGTTGCCAACGTTGTGTTTGTTTTAGCTATAAATGTTCTTTAATAAGAACAAGATCTCACGTCTACATACTGATACAAAATGTGAACTTGTGTTCTGGCAAAGATGCATAGATTTGCACTTAATAATTGCTATGTTCTAACAATTGCATTGTCTCTGAAGCGCTATCAATTATAAAAATGTCTCTAGACTGAAAATATTGTGTAACGGCTTTGATTCATAATGAATTAATTTGATATGATATTAGCATCTGATGTTGTAGCTGGATAGGAGCCTTATATATCTACGATGTACCCATCATAACACACTATTAGAAAAGGCTTCATAAAGTTCTTATATTTATAAGAGTAGGTATCTTTTTAGTACTTATAGTTATAAATCTTTTGTATAGGTAGGTACCATCCATGATTACAATCGGTTTTCTATTTTCGGCACAAAAAAATCTATTTGGTATCAATAAATTTCTTGAGGCAATTTCAGCCCTACTTAGTTATTTTATTTATTCCCAAGTTCCTTGGTACAAAGTCTTGTTTATGAAAATCACAAGTTTTATTAATTGATCTCATTAATGTTGTTCCAGGCACATTAAATAATGTAGAAATTCTTTGATCACTACCTCCTGTATGTAATTTAATTAAATATGCAGCTAATGCTAAAGTCCCCTTACGCATGTTGGTTATAGGCAGATATAAAATTAATTGTTGGGATTGGGATTTTGTTAATCCAATCCGATAATGGACTAAATCTTCAGACATGTCTGCTATATGCTGAGCTTTTGTAAGTTATGAATCTGATTAAAAAACAAGATGAGGAAAAAAATATTTTATTTCAAAAACCATGAATGAATTAATGAATGAATGAAATACTCTTTATTGTATACACCAAAATACAAATAATACATGACACAAAAATAAAAAATTATATAAAAAAGTGAATACAATCTAGGCGGCCTTATCGCTTAAGCCATCTTATAAATGTTTCCTAAAAAACTATTAGAAACACCTGGATACAAAACCTTATTATTTTTTATATTCCTACAGGGTAAAGCTACCAATTCTACATATTGTTTTTATTCTCAGTGACTGTTCACTCCAGGCCAAAACCCCATACAAAGTGGACAATGCCCTTTAATCTCCTTTGTAAATATTATATGTACATCAAATAAAACCAACTTGAAATCTACCTGAGAATATTTAAACACGTTATTTTTTTTTGTTAGAGATAAGATTTATTTTAAATTCTGATATTAATTTAAAACAATAAATTATTGACAGTAGATGAGTGGATGGTAACAATAGTGTCAAAATAATGCGCGTCTTCTAAGCTATAAATATTCTATAGTAATTTATTAATATTTATTCACAACAAATGTAGAAAATATAAGTTTTTTATAAATGTATATTATTTATATAAAAAAAAAACTTTCTCGAGGCTGCCGCTGCTGCCGTTCGGCAAGGTACCCAGCAGGCTGGCATCTTTTCCTCTTTGGATGACCAGGCTGATGCGTTGATGAAAAAAGCTCCCGGCCCGCCGGTCACCCGATGTTTTTTTTTTATTAGCTTTGTTTAATCCCTTACATAAGATTTAAAGTACTATTGTATATTTTATTATTTATTTATTTGTTATTTATGTTAGTTTGTTCTTAATTAAGGTTAGTATTGTTAACTGTAACCAAAAGATAGAGTCACCATTCCAGGTGACTCTATCTTTTGCCCGCCTGGGCCATAAGTTTCCGGCTATTTCTACGATGTCGTCACTCCATCTTTTGAATGGTCTACCCTTTCTTCTTTTTTTGTATATTGGGTACCAATTTGTGATGATTCGTGACCATCTTTCATCCCTAGCTCGCCGGTCACCCGAGGCCTCGATTAATAAACGCGGTAATATTATGGGATTTTTCGTAATTTCGACCCTATCTTTATTCTACATTTTAAAGGCAAAAAGAGAATTTGGATCGGGTTGGGTAGCGGTGAAAACTTTAATCGCACAGCAAGCGTTGATTATTATGCAGATTGCTGGTATTAGCGCGAATTCAATTTATGAAAATTATAACTTATTGCCACACAATGCTTTCCGGTTATTGACCTATAATTATAGAGCTAGTGGTATTCTTTATGATTATTATATGAGGCACGTGAGGGTAATGGACTTCTGTATTAAACTTTAGTACTTATTGACTTATTTAATGACACGTAATGGGGACAATGTACCCTTTATGCGAACTTAAAAAGGAACATAAATATAATCGAGGCTTATTGAATTATACAATTATATTATAAATGTCCTTGATCGCAAGTGTCCGCCATTGATTTCCACAAAGGTCTTAAGCTGCATTCATCCATGTGGCTCCCAGGGACTCTGTCCTTCATGCCATTTGTGACACCGTTTTTTTTTTTTTTTTGAGGTCTGAGGGACCATAGACACCCTTACGCGGACTTTTCGGTGAGCGCTTAGGGCTCTCAACCGAGTTTTTTAGAGTTCTTTTAGTCAAACATGGAACCCTTTTGTCATAACCGTTGTCCGTTCATTCGTCTGTATGCCACAGTAAATTTACTTGAAAACAATAGTTATGAACAAATTTTTATTTTATTCTGGATAGGCTTGTATTTGACTACAATCTCACTATGGTAAGTGATGATGTGGCCGAAGGTGGTAAGCATACAAAGTCTAGATGGGATCCGGTTCTCAAGTGCAGCTGTCGGAACACACCGATAGGTGCTTGGCGACAGATTTTCAACTTGAGGGTGGTAGCCAGCCTGTCGGGTACTACAAAGTACCCTACCACCGTGCTATGGTTTCCTCACGATGTTTTCCTTCACCGAAATGTCCTTAATATGTAATTTAAGTGGAGATCCTTAGGGGAGGCCTTTGTCCAGCAGTGGACGTCTTTTGGCTGACATGATGATGATGATGAAGTCAGCAGTTCACCTGACAAAAAAAAATCTGTTTAGGATACTTCAAATAAAATTCACTTTCAGTTACAAGTACCTACCTAGTGACTAAATACTACTTCAATCGTGATCAAAATTTTAACTGAAAATAGCCTGCAGTGTCATCATATTTGATCAAGATCCTTAAAACTTTAAACGTCCTATGAACAAACTCACAGAATTCGGGATAGCTATGTTAAAACTGGAAGATTAAGATGTAGCCCTTGAGTCAAGCCAAGGGCGTTGGCGCAAACAACATCTTGACGATTCCGCTTACAATTGTATTGTGTTCGCGCGATAAAATATACAGCTCTTGTTAAAAGAGACCCTTCACATTCTTTATTTAAATTATTTAAAATTTTATAATATTTTAAATTCACAATTATTTGATATTTATTATTATAATTTGAGTTTTATTTTTTAGCTGCGTGTTTGTGACGTCAAATGCGGTACTTTGTAGTAAATACCCGTTGGAAATCAGTGAGTTTCCGACAGCTGGACTTAAGTATCAATCACCGTTTGGATTCTGTGTGATTATCAGTTTTGTCCACACCATCACTTAGTATAGTGAGACAGTCATCGAATGCAAGCACATATCAAGTAAAAAAAAAACTTCTGTTCTATAGAACAAGATTATGATAATAGATTCAAAAATTACGCTTATATTGTATTAAAAGGCTATTTATTTAACTATGTTACAAACCATTGACCTAATAACGCTACCGTCTTAAAACAAGCACAACGTGCGAAACATAAAACTGCATTCCAATAACAACCTTGCCATGTCTCGGTAACCTTTACTGAACAACTTGATAGTTGAGTTATTCATTTCTTTCTTGCCTATTCAAACTCTGTAAGTAATGGATAAATTCTATTCAGAAAATTTGTTCATAAACTTCACGTTTTGTCTGTTAAACAGTCAGACACTTTGTTTTCAGAACTAACTGTAGTGAAAATTGATAAGAATAAGTCTCTTACTGCGGAAATCTTTGCAAAGGAACGTATTCATGAGGCATTCTGTAATATTGCAGTATTCTTGTGTTATTTGCATTTTGGCTGCTACTACTGGCATCCATTTAGATTTTGTACTGTATTTTTCAGACGTACTCTTGCTGCTTTTTTTTGGTTACACGGTTATTCGTCGGCAGTGATGCCTGCAGACGGATCATGAAAAAATATGGGATATCTCACATTCTCTTTATGAACATTTTGCAAAACAAGTTATTTTTCGCTGAATCACCAGTTGTAGATAGGTACTACATTATTATATACAATATGTTTTAATAAAGTAAGTATAATTTTCGTAGTAACTAGGTACTTATATACTAATTTGATCTAGAATGAACAGAATATACCTACCTTATATAAATTAATTATTTTAATTAACAAACACGCGTATGATTATTTTCAATTGAAAATCTATTGATTAATCTAAGAGCCTAATAATTTGACTCAGTTTAATCTAAAATAAGGAGCAGAAATAAATCGTAGACTGAACCAATAAGTACAAATAATATGGAGAAAATGAATCGTGGAAAGTACCTTCTCCCTCATGAAAGCCCAATGCTTGATTGGCTGAGGGGGGTGAGTATAAATTGTAAACTTGCGATTGCGACGAGACGTCTCCGTTCTATTATGATCAATACGTAGGAATATATTTATTACAAAAGATTTATTTTTCACAGTAATTTCTTGTGTCATTTGAAAGTTGTAATACTTACTTACAACTTCACTTATAAAACGCTATTTAAACATACAACATATAAAACACTGTTTAAGTTATCGATCACGATACAGTTATTGTCAAACAATGTGACGTTATTTATGAGTTTTCGTTTATGAAATAAAGTAGTTTCTTATACCACTATGTGGCAAACAAGCGTACCACCTGATGGTAAGTGGTTACCGTAGCCTATGGCCGCTTGCAACACCAGAGGCACCACGAGCGCGTAGCGGACCTTGCACAATTCTTCTTACTCTTACGGTAAGATAGTGTTCAAACATTAGGTAGTCATAAAAAATAAAATAAAAAAACTGATGTATGATTTTCTAAAATCAAAACCATTTTTGTACTCATTTGTGTTAAAAGGTTCATTTTTTTCACATTCTCACACAGTAGGTACGGCTTTTAAATTATTACCATCTTAATCTAATTTCTTAGATTATTCCTTATTTTATTTTACATAAAAAAATTGATTAGCCCTTACGCGGTCTTTTCGGCGAGCACTTAGGGTGCTTTCACTCAACCGGGGTGAGTAAATCTAGACGACGAGCCTGGCCCCCGAATAAGATATGAACCTTGGCTCATGGCGTCGCTAGGGGGCACGCAAAAGTGGGGGTGGACTTCGCAAAAATGTTATGCAACAACTTTAATTGAGGGCGGTTGGATTACTGATTGCAGCTGAGTTGGGTATGACTGGATCTGAATGCCGAGTGTTTTGTTAAATTCTTATTCATAAAGTTATTTGAATCGTAGAATCTACTAAAAGATCAATATTAATATTCTTAGGAAACCATTATAGATTACCTTATCCATCATGCAAATTAATCGTAAACACAAGCTAATATCAGAGTCTAATATTGCGGAAGTGACAGTAGCACCACTCTAAGGGAAAGGCACGCGTAGGCGTGAAATCTCACTACTTTACATACGCTCCACTGTACTTAAGGGCTATGTTACTTTCGTTTCAAGATATTCCATAAAATATATCTTTGTTTATATGTATGTATATAATTATTCTGTTAGTGTGTGTCGCTGAACTCCTGCTTAAATGCTGAACCGTTTTTTTTTATGTTAGATTCACAACTGAACCGGTACAACGTCTGACCGATCAGCTCGTCTTATATTTATAATATTGAAGTTAGAGACCTCATTTTTTAACCTATTTGTATGTATTTATAGTCAATATAGGTTACATTTATCTATAATAATTATTTCCTTATTACATACAAAACAATCTCCGCTTAGCACTACCAGTATATCCGGTTATATCCGCTCTCATCCAGATATCGCAGTGTCTCGTATTGCAGCGGTAGTGCGGGACACAAATGTGACCGTATTATCAAACTAGATTGTTCCGAACCAAGTTCCGAAACTCGACAGGAGGAAATTCAATAGAACCCTAATTTTCCAGCCCCTGCTAACGCACAGTGCTCGACAGAGCATCACTGTTTTTGAATGCTTATCATACATAGAAATGTCTTGCTGCAGTTTGATTGACGCGGACTAAGTTCATCATTCAGACTTCTTGACTAATTTAAACATAATGAACATAATACTTGAAGAATAACCATTAAAAAAGTATGACTATTTATCATAGAAGACATTGGATACTTTTTATCCTGGGTTCCTTTAAGATAAAAAAAATGATTTTTTTCTAGGATAAAAAGTATCCAATGTCTAGTTTTAGGATATGACCTCCATCTGTACCAAGTTGCATCAATTAGTTTTTAGCAAAGGTCTTTATGTAAGTAATATTAGGAGGTGATTTTTGCATATTTAAATTGATAGTAGTGTTACAACAATGAGCTCATATAATTGTCTATCACAACATTCATCGTCAATTCGATCAATGTCAATGGAAGCTGACGCGTGTATGGGCCCTATTAACAAGCTGTTTTAATGAAAAAGATTAAATCACATTTATGTGGAGATTAGATGTTTTTTAAATTTGTCTACCTGTAGTCGATTTAAATGATTGATTTTTATTTTATCTACTTTCAGTGACTTTATTTAGGTAACCTATAATCAATTTCTCAATCTTTAACTTTCCGACACACGCATAAAATTAAATTTAGTTACTCGTTTCGTTTCACATGTAATCTTACGAAGAGAGATGGAAGTCATGTGAATAATAGAGTTATGACTATGAATGTGGAAGGATATTGGTGAGAAGAGGCAGACTGAATAAGGTATGTGCCGAATGGAAGAAGAGGGCGCAGACCACAAATAATGCAGAAGATGAAAATTACAATCAGCGAGTTGTAGGCCTATAATATTTTAAATTAAATCCTTCACGAGTTCATAAAAAACAAACAAACATACATTTTAATATGAAATATTACCCCAATCTAATCCTAGCTATTATTCCTCGTGAAATCTGGAAAAACGTGTTATCATACTTGCAATCGCATAATTCTACGGAAATTTTCCATAAACACAGTGTGTCACGGACGTGTCTAGCTTAATTTCAGCGCCAGATGTGTACGACGAGTTTTTCACGTAGTTTTTGCCGTACACTGTGATGCAGGAAAAAGTGAAAACATTTTTCACTGGAGCCATTGTCACGTCCATGGCTTCGATATTACTTACTGTTCACATATTGGCTTTTCATATGGAATGTTCTGGAGATCATTCTTCTTGAATTATGATGTAGAAATTTTCATATTTTTTTCTAAAGGTATTCGTATAGGTACTGATCATTAATATTAATAAATAAGTTATGCTAATTATTAAAAACCTAATAAAACTAAAAAGCTAAACTAAACTATTTATAAATAAAAAAATACCCCAAATCGCTGCCCGATGGAAGCGTCCCAAGAAGACTGGCAGCAATACTTAATTTATATAATTGAAATGAAATGAAATGTCTATTCATCCAAATAGGCCTTCACAGGCGCTTATGAATTGTTTTCACCTATAGCTCAGTTTGGACTTTAGCCCGAAACGAGGTTCGCTATTACAAGAAGCATATAGTCAAAACCTACCATATAGCTGTGTTGATGGACTTCATTGTATAAATATAAATTTTTGTCACGTAAAATGTTGAGTTTTAAGCCCGTTATCAAACAAAGCCACCAAGGAATAATACCAAAATAATCTCGGAGATAGATTGAACCACTATCTGAGTTTCTACCTAATTGCATAATTAATATTCCACTATAAATACGAAATGTCACTGTCGATAGATCGATCTGCCTCATTTCCCGTCACACCTAACTATATTTTGCGATATCAACGTCCGGTCGTGCAATTAGCAGACTTAATTTTAACAGACAGAAAGCAAATAGGACGTTATCAAATGAATACCGTAAATATAAGCTGTCATTGGAAAACAGAATACCATCACTATGACTACAGATTTCTTTTTTTTTTGTTGAACATGTGCATACCTAGTTTCAGCTTTCCATGACTTAAGAAAGTACTCTACAGTTTTCAATGATCATGCATGACCGACTCAGATACAAAATCGGGTACGGAACCCTAAAAAGGTAAAGCGTACATAAACAATAGTCTCCAATGAAGTGAAGCATCGTGCACGAAGTTGTGTGCGTCACCTGCACGTACGTTATCCCGCGTAACTCGCGGCGCACAGGAACGCGATCGGCTTCTTTTTTAAATTCGGCTTTCTTTACTGTGCTTGACTTTAAGTGTGCGAAGTGAGCGGGGCTCTGTCTACCTTTTTAATTTGGTATGAGGGTTCGAAAATATGATAAAAGGCTTCGAGAA
Organism: Ochropacha duplaris; assembly: GCA_951361185.1. NCBI lineage: Eukaryota > Metazoa > Arthropoda > Insecta > Lepidoptera > Drepanidae > Ochropacha > Ochropacha duplaris. The sequence goes on from OX592703.1 coordinate 4,366,653, forward strand.
AACTTAGGTAGCCACTACCTAACTTTTCTTTGGCACGTTTTAGGTCTGTTTATAAAAATCCGACTGCGTCTCTTTTTTGAAAGAAGAACAAAATATTTTGAAAGATTAATGCTCCATATTATTAATTCCTATGACATCTATTGATCATTATCCTGAACAATATATTGCTCCTACAAGTTAAGTCTAAGCAAGAGAGGTTTTTTTTTATTTTTATTCTGGATAGGCTTGTGTTTGACTACAATCTCACTATGGTAAGTAATGATGTGGCCGAAGGTGGTAAGCACACAAAGCCTAGATGGGAACTGGCTCTCAAGTGCAACTGTCGGAACACACTGATAGGTGCTTTGCGACAGATTTTCGACTTGAGGGTGGTAGCCAGCCAGTCGGGTACTACAAAGTACCCTACCACCGTGCTATGGTTTCCTCACGATGTTTTCCTTCACCGAGAGCTCAAGCTCATTGTAGGAATCGAACCCACGATCTTCGCCGCGGTATCCGACCTCACTTACCACTGAGCTATCATCGCCTTTAAAATGCGGATTTTACCGGTTTCTTGAAATCCGGTAAAATCCACAATTTTTCAATGAACTGCTTACGGGATTTAGTGTTAATATAATGCGGAAAAAAACTAGACGACTGATAAATATGTCCACGTACGTGATGGTGTTTTCAATCACTCGACTCTCGGTCTATTTTATTTTTATGTTCGCTGTTCAAAATTCATTTTAATCCGTGTAGTCACAGTAAAATTTTTAATAGTAAGCAAACTTGTAAGGGACTCAGATTTATCACTCGAAAATTATATGTCTCATGGCGTACCTATATACTTATTGTAGATTGTCATCTGCAATACTTTCTAATAAGAACAATAAGCATATTGTTTTTTTTTTATTTAAGAAACACCTACATTATATAACTGAAATAAACCAAAAAAATTAGGCCCCATCGGCATGGTTTCAAAGATGCTGGCAGCGTATAATCTATTAACCGGCTCTAAAGAAGAGGAACAAAATTATATCTGGTTACTTTTCAGTTTAATTGATAGAATATTAATTGCGTGAAGTCAGCGAAACTTTAAGAATTAATACTTTATTAGGCACGGGTGACGCAGATCTGTCATAGTCCGACAATACAAAATAACCTCCCAACCTAAGAGTAAACCGCTCGCTCTTGTGCTTGCTTAATTAGAGCCTCTACATGAAGGTGAGCTACTATTATTTTCTTACTAAGCTAGAGTGCACTCTGGCAATTGGTAGGCCTTATCAAACGGTAGCGCAGCCACAAAGTAATCAACGGGTTTTGTGAGGCACTTCTGTAGATAAATCTGTCCATCAACAATTTATCTCTGAATTTCTATGATAAAATTAATTTAACTTGCCATGTAGAACAAACCTCGACAAGCACTGGAATTGCAATTAGGGCTTTCATTTTGTCTCAGATGAAAATGACTAAATTATGATTCGTAAGATAAGAAATATACAGGTAAGGGCTCGTTCACAGGAGCAGCATGTTGCCGACTGCAGCCGCCGACGCCAAATGCAGTCGGCGGCAGCCGCCGACACCGACTGCAGTCGACGGCTGCCGTCGGCCCTTGTCGGCGGCTACAGTCTCGTGTCTAAGCAGAAGAAAGTACTTACTGATAATAAAACGATTTGTAGTTATTACTTCGAAGAATAGAAACAAAAGTGACCTGTGTTTTTTTTTTTAACATATATAATGAAAGTATACTTTATTCACAAAATACAATTAAAATATTACATACATACCAAATTAGAAATAATACCTATAAATAAAACTAAATTATAAATAAAACACAGAATTTAGATCGCTGTGATTAAAAATGTTTATTTTGCTATTAATGACTTATACATAATGTCAACGTTTCCATGATACTACATGAAACTTGTTCATTATCTCTAAGTAAAAAAGGATATCTAAAAAACATGGCATGATTTTACATGCTATCTATAATACTGGTACGGTAGAGTTGATGACTGGTCAGTATGTATGACTGGTATTCACTCAACATTGATTGATTGGGTACAATGACGAGACACTCTGACCCCACATTTCAGGGAACACAAAAGCTTTTTATGTTGACTTTTGCGTAAATAACGTGTACTTTTGTGGCTCGCTCTCTGTATAGAGATGCACTATATTGTTTGATTTAGAAAACTAGAGTAGCTTGTGCAAAATATTTGCGTGATTGATAAAACGGACATATTTGTTAATTTTTAACAGCAATCTGCCAAACTGGAATTACTAAGAATCCTTATTGTACAGTTCTGAAAAACTCACCTGCTAGCCAAATTAGGTGCCTACTTCTAAATATTACTTAATATGCTTCTTGTAAAAATATTTAATTTTTAGATTGTACTAGCTGTCCCCCGTGGTTTCACCCGCGTCCTCGAGGGATCTTATCCTTTCCCGGGATAAAAATTATCTTATGTCTTATTCCAGGAAATGATCTACCTGTGTGCCAAGTTTCATCAAAATCCGTTTTTGCGTGAAAGAGTAACAAACATCCATCCATCCAAACTTTCACATTTATAATATTAGTGGGATATATCAAACATTGGTTGAATGGATCATCACATTAAATACAATAAGCTACAACAAAAATACAGATCAAAATGTACTCAAAAAATGAATATTCATCCAAATAAGAACCGAGATACATTATTATCACAGCTTATTCAATTAGTTTTGTAGATTGAATCCGGAAAGCTAATTGACAGACAAACTGACACCACTTTGATAGCCTGTTAACGTATCGTTTCTTCAACTCGATTAATTTATTGCAAATGTATTCGAGATATCGATGGCGAGTCGTTAAAAGTTTTTGATCGTGTTAAACTGCTTGTTAGAGTTGTTAATTGAATAAGTGTTTTATTTTATTACTCTACTAGCTGTCGTCCGCAGTTTCATCCGCGTCCCCGTGGGATCCTATCTTATCCCGGGATAAAAATATAGGATATATTAATTAATTTGGAATAATGTAGCATTCAAATAGTGAAACAATTTTTGAAATCGGCCCAGTAGTTATTGAGTTTATTCGATACATTTTTTGTTTCTTTTTTTTATTCTGGATAAGCTTGTGTTTGACCACAATCTCACCATGGTAAGTGATGATGTGGCCGAAGGTGGTAAGCACACAAAGCCTAGATGGGAACTGGCTCTCAAGTGCAGCTGTCGGAACACACCGATATATAGGTGCTTGGCGACAGGTTTTCAACTTGAGGGCGGTAGCCAGCCAGTCGGGTACAAAGTACCCTACCACCGTGCTATGGTTTCCTCACGATGTTTTCCTTCACCGAAAGCTCAAGCTCACTGTAGGATTCGAACCCACAACCTTCGTCGCGGTATTCGACGTCACTTACCACTGAGCTATCAACGCTTTAACACAAATACCTACATACAAATTCGAATCCGTTGAGCCATAATAAAGTGAGTCAAAAATACAAAATATAGACAAACTTACGAATACCTTTATAGTATAGAATAATTATGTAGGTATAATATTGAATATACCTAAAAGTGTAATTAGAATCGCTAAGAACCCCAATCGGTAATACTATATCCATCCCAATTAATTAGCGTTATAATTATTTGGATACTTTGAAACAAGTTTCATCAAAAGCCAATAAACAAATCCAACTTTATTGAAATATCATGTTTCGTCACAAAGGCTCTATTGTCGTGACAATCCAATTTTCCAAACGACTGACATTTTTGATGATTCACTTGTACACTAAAATTAATTTGCTTTTTTTATTGTCAAACTAAAACTCAAAACTCATTTATGTCCTCAGTTTAGGCCCTAGGCACTTATGAACGTTAGAATTGACTCTACCACCGGTTTGGAATACAATTAAACTGATAAGACTCCGGCAAGAAACTCAGCAAGGCATTGTTTTTCTGCAGTGGATGTTTCTTTAAATTTTCTAACTAACTACTCATTATAACATAAAAACTTCCGCCACGTGTTTAAGAGAAAACGTAGTTCTATTATATTACTCAGTCATAATGCAGCTTCCTATTTAAATGAAAGAATTTTGAAAATCGGATCAGTATTTTCGAAGATTGCCTCCTGCATCGAAACTTTACCTCTTTACGATATTAGTGGAGATTTAGTTTGTTATTATTATTAGTTCTGCTAAACGTAATTTTTATCAACAATCACAAAAGGTTGGGTGATTTCTCTAATCATATTAATAAAAAAACTTCGTCGCTGCTAAATATTTACTTCACGAAACCTTACAGTTTCTACTAAGTGAACTTATGCTGAAAACATTGTGAACTAGCAGACATAACGAGGTACCTTTTAACTAAATACAATAGAAGAGCCCTTTTGAAGTAAAATACTGACCGTACTTTTGTATCCTAGATCTCATGTGTGAGCCAACAAAATGAAATCACGAGAGCCACAGCGCAATTGGATTAAGCTGTTCCATTGTTGCAAAACGATAAATTTTCTATTCTGACCGGCTAAACCCCCGGTATCGCAATGTTTAACACCGAAATACCCGAGCACATTGCTGGGTTAACTCCTGCACGCTTATTGTTTCCAGACCACTCGCTTTTTTCAATTCACAATCGCTGAAAAGGTTTGCATTCACACTTTAAAAATGCTTTCAGCGAACAAGCATGTGACGCAATACACAAATAGTAAAAAAAAAACTGCAACAAAACCACGAATTTCACATACCACCATTGATAAAGGCTAATGAATTAAAAACACTACATCAGAATTAAATGCTATACCCAAAGTCATTGGACTGGCTGATAGAATAATGGCTATTATAACATGAACCGCACACTTTGAAAGGTGATCCGCATTTTCACTCACTATGGAGATGTCAAATGGTCCTCTCTATATTGGATAGCCAGAGTCCGCGTGTTGTGAATAAACCATGAGTTGTTTTCAATTTAGCGTAAAAGCGTTCCGTCATGAAAGCTGGTCCGGTCTCATAATTAACATTTTATGTGAGTGACAAATGTATGGAATACAAGTGCATTGGTGTTTATTGTTGTGACTTCAGCTGAAAATAACGTCACTGTATTCTTATACTTGAAAAATAAACGAATCTTCAATGAGAGCTGAAGGTGTTTGACTCACCAATCTTTTCTTATATTTTGATACAGTTCTTATCTTAAAATTGAGTTGTATTTGTCTTTTTTTTTTCATTTTACGTGTTCTTTTAAATAACAAATAATTTAATGTTATATAGTGTAGGTAGTAGAATGGGTAGTGGGTACAAAGTAAATATTCATGTATACAAATATTTCAAACAACACCAAAGCAATATCTAGCAATATTATCTGTCAGATTCTCACTCATAATGTAGACCTTATATGAATGCAGCGTAAAGACTCTTATAACATGAGCAGTTGTTTTGATTTCTTTTTGGTCTACATGCGACTTGCAATATGCTGGATTTTATACAATCTGTTTGCAAAATCCGTTCTTATTGTTGTTTCCAAACTAGTTGAAAACCTGAGTGTAACTATTGCAATAGCAGTCAGCAATTCCAGTTTATCCCATTTTCACGCTTGTTAACTGCTATAAGCTCTTTGCAGTTATATGGCATTACATAATATTGCACAGCGGAAACCTCTGCTATCATTACTTGTAATTAATACTGAGGTTTTATTTTTTTGCATGGATTTCATTGGAATTATGGTACATATTGGTTTTATTCGCTGTATAATAATAAATCTATATGCATATATAGCTGCTGTATCTCTTAAATATAAAGCAATTTGAATCAAGCGTCGAGAAGCTGACGCTTTATTTCGAGATTTTGAAGCTCTTATATTGACAGCATAATTTTTTTCAGCTTCAACTGATTTTAGACTAATATATTAGACTATTAATAGATTAGACTATAATAATAAACGAAATAAAAATATGATTAATAGGTTCCAAATAAATATTTAGTAGGTTACTCCGTACATTTTTCTATTTGTCAAAACTATCGGCGGATAGAAAGGAAATTTGAACTTGATCGCTTTTCCGAAAGGTTTAACGCTAAAATTTATAGGTTTTCAGTGAAACATATGGCGACGATTAAACACGACGTCTCACCAACAACGATGGTGGTGGGTTTTGAGAAATATCGACGAGTAGAAACAGCAGCCGCACTTGTTATAAGGTTCGATGGATCGTCTGGTGTCTGTTCATCGAGCGTTTATTACTTTCTTTTTATTTTGGTGATGTAATGATTTTATTAAATTTTTTGACTTCGTTTATTTGAATCTGTTGTGTATTATCTTTTACTGAACGTATATTTGCCTAAAATAATAACAAAATAGTTTATTAATAACTCGAATCACAATTCCTGGAATTCTATTTTGTTGTTGATAGATTGGTGACAGCTGCGAGTAAAGTACCTATTGTGAAAATACTATTTACCATTATTTTTAAATGCCCAAGTCCAGGGTAATACCTAACACAAAATACAAAAACTTTATATTCATCAGTTTGTCATCAAAATCGATTAAAATACAATCGACTATCATAAACTTCGAATACTTGGAATGTTGCCATAATCTTTGCAAAACTAATAGAAAATTCGAAAGTTCAAACATTAAAATCAAAGTTGTGTGACATAACTGCCCGCACATCCGTTGTCTTCGGAAGCTATATCAGAACTCTAACTTCTTGATCTTCCTGTAAGCGTTAGTTTGGGTAATATTATGGGCTCTATGTTCCAAACTTTGGCGTCAGCTTAAAGGTATTAGAATGAGCGGTTATTCTTTACAGTTTCCGGTAAGTAGTACAACAAACTTATGGGGGAGATACGTGGACGGGTCATCCATACCAAATAATATATGAAAATGAGCTCAATAAAAAGACCACCATTTTCGAGATTTTTATTATCTATTGATTTTTGAATTTTAGATTATTACTAGCGGACCCGGCAGACGTTGTCCTGCTCTGAAATTAAAAAAAAACTTAGAACCTGATTCTAGCGCCACCTCCAATTTTATTTTCAAATCATCGAGGAACCCATTGACATACACACACAAAATTTCATCCAAATCGGTCCTTTGTTACCATACTCCTCCGAAACGGCTTGACCGATTTTGATGAAATTTTATATTTATATTTAATAGGTCTGAGAGTAAGTTATTATTTATTTTTTATACCGCTAAATCCCACGAGAACGTGGATACCACGGGAACGCGGGTGAAACCGAGGGGGATAGCTAGTAAAAATAGATAACAACCTATTCTCAGACCTACTGAATGTAAATATAAAGTTTCATCAAAATCGGTCTAGCCGTTTCAGAGGAGTACGGTAACTAAAACTGTGACACGAGAATTTTATATACACAGGTGTAATCGTTAAGTGTGTCCAGGCGATTATTCCGTAACTATTACAGATATCAAAAAACTTTAAACTGATATCGAAAGTACGTTACCTAATCAGTAAAATGACATCAATAAGTTTTTAAATCAAACGAGAAGTATCCAAAATTTTGAAATTAAACATTCCCATACATTTAGTACGAGATTAGTAGAAAGTTTTAGTTTCCTTATTTTAAAAGGTTATTTTAGGTTACTACTGATATTAAAGGAAACTGTTTATTAACCTAACAAAGTATTAAAACTATATTTTAATTGAATAACATGACGCAGCGTCAAGAAATGGTGACAATTTATAGCCAGAATATGTATCTGTGGAACATTTGAGACTTTTGAGTATCTTAATTTGGAAACTAAATAGTTTAGATAAAATTTGAGTAATAAGTATATTTGAATAATTTATTGTATGGGGGAGAGTCGGCTATATTGTACTGCCTGATAAATTGTACCACCTCAACATTTCCTACAAATTGTCATTATTTTTCTTTCCTTAAAAACATAAAATTTTTGTTAGCACACATTCATTAATAATTAAAATATTATCATGAATAATATTGTGTATTATTAAAACCATTTTATTTAATAAATTAATAATTTATCATGCTTGGAAGTACCTTAACTCTTAGTGGTACAATTTACCTATCCTGTGTTACAATTAAACCGACGACTGGTCGGGTAAATTGTTCCAAAGAAAAGCCTTTACAAAAACGCATATTGTGAGAAATCGGTAAAGAGTATGGTGTTGAGTTTGCGGTACAAGTAAAACGAGGTTCTAAGCTATGTGCTATTGGATAAATAGTTTATTTTTATTATTATCAAAAGGAGATATTTTGCTGAAACTGAAAAGTGGTACAATGTATCCGACTCTCCCCTATATTGATACTGTATAAAAAATAGTAACGAGTGATTAGTAAGATAAAAAGCTATTACTAAAATAAATACAAACAAGACATGCACAATTTTTTTGAGTTATTCGTTTTATAGCGGTTAGCGATAAGTAAGGTAAGGCGATGATAGCTCAGTGGTAAGTGACGTCGAATACCGCGGCGAAGGTCGTGGGTTCGAATCCTACAATGAGCTTGAGCTTTCGGTGAAGGAAAACATCGTGAGGAAACCATAGCACGGTGGTAAGGTACTTTGTAGTACCCGACTGGCTGGCTACCACCCTCAAGTTGAAAATCTGTCGCCAAACACCTATCGGTGTGTTCCGACAGCTGCACTTGAGAGCCAGTTCCCATCTAGGCTTTGTGTACTTACCATCTTCGGCCACATCATCACTTACCATGGTGAGATTGTGGTCAAACACAAGCCTATCGAATATTAAAAAAAAAACATATATTGTGGGATTGTCAATCAAACACATAACGTCGTGGCGAAGGTTGTGGGTTCGAATCCTACAATGAGCTTGAGCTGTCGGTGAAGGAAAACATCGTGAGGAAACCACAGCTCGGTGGTAGGGTACTATGTGGTACTCGACTGGCTGGTTACCACCTTCAAGTTGAAAATCTGTCGCCAAGCACCTCTTGGTGTGTTCCGGCAGTTGCACTTGAGAGCCAGTTGCCCTTGCCCTTAAGACATTGTAATAAGGTGTCTATAGGCGACGGTAGTCACATACCATCAGGTGACCCGCCTGCCACGTTGTCACTAGTGACATAAAAAAAAAAAGACGTAATTTAAAAACTAAATAAGTTTTTTGTGCATTTTTTCTCTGTTCACAAATTTCCTTTATGACTTTTTGGAGACTTCATACAATATTTTGTTGATGAATAATTAAAACCACCAACAAATAATCAACTCACTTCAAAGTCACTAATCGCTTTGAAAACTTCAGCTAAATTAATTAAAAGTGGGACTTAAAGTCGCACAACTGTTTTAGATTTAACTGATTTCCGAGTTCACGTTCAATATTTGATAAATGAGAGATTAATCTACAAAATTCTGCAAAAATGCATCATTTTAATAATTATTAGGTACGAGTATGTCCAAAAGTTTTGAATAATTAAAGTCTTCTTCTAAAGACATGCACTAAGGAAGGCAATGATAGCTCAGTGGTAGTGACTTCGTATACCGCTTGAGCTTTTTGTGAAGGAAAATATCGTGAAAGTAACAACGCTACAAAGTAACCTACCACAGCATTGTGGTAGGTTACTTTGTAGTGCTTGGCGACAGATTTTCAATTTCTCTCAAATTGAAAATCTGTCGCCAAGCACCTGTTGGCATATTCTGGCAGTTGCACTTGAGAGCCAGTTGCCCTTATAAAGTGTACAACACATTAGCAATTCCGCTGGTATTCCTGGTTGTCACTAAAATCCCCAAGCAGGGGTGATCAGCGCTTGGGATTACATAAACACATAAATACATAAAAAAATAACAAAGCAAGTAAACTAAACTTTGAAACATCCATCCTATCTAAAACCGTGTACAAAAACACATTCAAAACGTACCAATGTCACATAAAATTTTCAACGTTTTCGATTCAACGGTCACAGTAACCGTTCAACTGCCAATACAGTCTACCAACATAAACATAAGTATATCACGTCCCGGACATCCGTCTCAGACGGACGCCTAACTGCACAGAGCGTTTTGAATGTGGCGCTTTTTAAAAGTCGAACGTAAACAAGAAACTTGGGACATAAAGTATTAAGACATGTTGATGCATTCTAGTATCAAGACTACTTGTTTTATATTTATGTTCTAAGTAATCTATATTATGCTTATAGACCAATTATAGTAGCAAATATATCTATTTGTTTATTTATATAAAATATTGTGAATAATGTCCGCTGGATATAAACGATCAAGATTCATTGAAACACATTAATATGGTAGAGATGTTTTGGTGCAAGGATGATAAAACTAAAATATTTTTTATGTTTCAATTAGCAATGCCTGATCTTTTTTGTTATTTAATTTAGATCCAACGGAATATGAAAACCAGCTCAAATGGGCTCCACTATCTTCCAATTAGTTTAAGTGAGATAAAATTTTATAGTTAGAACAAAAGTAGGAATCACAGCGGTGGCGGCGGTAGGATACCGTTGAATTAAATTTTTATAGTTCCACGAGCTAATAGCCGTTGTATTGTTGGATATAATTACATTTTCAAAGCCACTGTGGTATTTTATTTCTGTAAACCTGGCTAGAGGCCATGATGGAAATAGTTACACCATTTCCTTTGTTCATAACCTTTGAAGACCCCATGTAATAATTCTATTATGGATATGGACGGGGGTAATGACTCTATTATTAATTTAGATCAACGTATTTAATCTAAAATTTCGAAAATAGGAAAATCTATTTATTTTCTATCGACACATGTATCTCTTGCACGTAGCTTAAAAAAAATACTTGGAAGACTCTAGCCTCCTAAGCATTCACTTAGCCTCCTACTGTGAAATCTCCTCTGCCAGCTGGAAACCTTACAGGGAAGTCGGCAGCTTAGAGAAAATAATTTAAAAAATCTATTGTATTCATGTATCATCAATGGATTTATTAAACACTAGTTGTCCCCCGCGGCTTCACCCGCGTTCCCGTGGGATCTTTTAATTTTACAGGTTAATATATAGCTTATAACACTCACAAATAACGTGGCTTACTATTGATAAAATAATTTTCAAAATCGGTTCAGTAGATCCAGAGATTACCCCCTACAACTTCACAAACTTTACCTGTTTATAATATTAGTATAGATTTATAACTAGGCGTAAAGGTATTCATACGACAAGTACGTAAATCCAACGTAACTTGCACCGTTTTTACTTGAATATTCTGCCACCGTTGTAAACTTTAAACATTAAACTGGAGTTTGATATTATAATCCTGACAGTTTTAACGGCATTATGCGTTGAATATAGGTAGAAAACTGTTGTTTAAACTACTTTTAACTTTGTTTTTCTTTAACATTAAGCTGTTTTATAGAGCTACTTTACGTACTTACCGAAATTTGGATACATTTTTCAGATTTTTGGTACCTATTATATTTGACGAATTCTAAACGCGATCTGTGTAAATAGGTATTTCTTCGACATGTTTATATATTATTTACTATTATAGACCGGTACTAAGATAGAACCAAACCTAGGTATGTTAGGCACGTGAGGTATATTTAAATAGTTGTCTTAAGGATTCAGTTAAAATCTCAATATATTAGAGTAGTCAATAATAAAACTTTCCCACTATTCATTTTTAAGCATATAAAAAGCGAATATCATTTACACACATTTTACAACAGAAAAACATAGTTTCAGTTCCGCGCACCCAAACTATATTGTAACTTGTTTGCGTTTGTGAAAGCTTCAAAAATTGTAGTAGCAGTTTTAACTACCTTTAGTATTTTTAACAAAAAAACCTTTTTTTCGCTCCAACATTGTTTGGTTGCCGGTACAATCAAAAGTTGCTTTTCATTTAACTTATCGGCTGGGTTCGAAAACAATGCGGGTGCGGTACTTATCGGAAACTGTGGGTAGAACGAAATTGGTTTATACCTTTGTCTTATTGCTTCAAATCACAAAAAGAATCACGGCTATATCTTTTCACTGCTGTAGAGGCAATATTGATAAACGAAATGTCACAGATCGGTGAATATGATAGGATTTTGGACCTTCCTAAAAGTTGTACCTAAAATTGTTTATATACTTATTTGATTTTAATAACGAACGAATACATATTACGAATATATGGATATGTACGACTGGATTTCAGTCAAAAACCCTCAAATAAATTTATAAAACGCAACAGAATTTAAGCTTCTTAATACAACATTCAATTGTGTAAACATTCATATTATCATACTCAATGTTACAGAAAACAAATTGTAAAAAGACTTTTTGAGACAACTTCAAAAGTCACGATACACGTATTCATTTTATTACACTTCACTGGTACACTTAGATTAAATTTTATTAGACAAAACGCCACCGATATTATTCAATGCTAGCTTTACGCCCCGCGGTTTCACCCGCGATCCCGTTTCTCCATACAAACTTTGGACCCCTTATGGGGTGAATTTTGGAAAATCCTTTCTTAGCGGATACATACGTGATAATAACTATCTGCGTGCTGTATTTCAGTGCAATCCGATCAGTGGTATGAGCTGTGTGTTGATAGATCAGTCACTCAAAAACTCAAAATGTATACAAGAGTTTCATGAAAATAAAACAAAAACGTAACCTCACCCGGCAAAAATGCGATAGTTTGTGGGGCATCTAATTTATAACAATCATTTATTAACACAGTACCTACTTACCCAATTAGATATTTAGTATCTGCTACACGCTATATATTATTGTCCCTAAAGCGAAACAGTCCATGTAATGTTACCCTATATACATACATAAGGAGCCCAAAGCCGCAACCATAACCTGCCAACGGTCCATTTGTGCAACTGACAGTCAAATGGGACTAACAGGTGAATTGAATCAGGAGTCTCTTTGGTCCTAAAGGGCGCAGCGCCCGGCCACTTACAACTTAGTTCTCAGGAATAATGGATACTAACCGCTGGTTATAGAGTTTCATGTGTGTACTTACATACTTTGACGATTTAATACATTTAGGTTTCAGATAATTGTGAGCTGAAATTGGTGAACATGTTGTGGTATTAGAGAATTAGGTATATTATTTTTGAATGAAGCCACTAGACGCGGATAGTGAAATACAGGCCATTGTGGAGATCATTGTGGGAGGCTTTTGTACAGCAGTGGACGTCTTCCAGCTGACATGATGATTTTGATATTATTTTGATTCATATTTTTTATTTTCATAAAAACAGCTTACCAAAATTCTATGACAATATTAATTTATTAGTCTCCTTTAATTTTAATTTAAAACCAACTAAATACTATACACACAGGGTGTAATCGTTAAGTGTGTCCAGGCGATTATTCCGTAACTATTACAGATATCAAATAACTTTAAATTGATATCGAAAGTACGTTACCTAATCAGTAAAATTACATCAATAAGTGTTTTTAAATCAAACGATAAGTATCCAAAATTTTGACATTAAACTCTCCCATACATTTAGTACGAGATAAGTAGAAAGGTTTTAGTTTCCTTATTTTAAGTGGTTTAGTACTCAATTTACCTTAATCTCATTTTATAATTTCGTATATTATATATACGTGTATATTAATTATCTTACCACTTCAAATTAGTAATAAACCTTGTTTCAAAATCACATTCATTTCAACTGACTGAAAAGCTACACACTACAAAAATCTGCTTTGAATACAAAATTTTGTATCTACTAAGAAATAAATGTTATTCAATTAAAATATAGTTTTAATACATTGTTAGGTTAATAAACAGTTAACTTTCAGTTTCAATATCTGTAGTAACCTAAAATAACCTTTTAAAATAAGGAAACTGAAACCTTTCTACTCATCCCATACTAAATGTATGGGAGCGTTTAATGTAAAAAAAATTGATACTTCTCGTTTGATTTAAAAAAATATATTGATGTAATTTAACTGATTAGGTAACGTACTTTCGATACGATAATAGTTACGAAATAATCGCCTGGACACACTTAACGATTACACCCTGAATAGGTGTAAATAATATATCAGGAGGCATGTGAAATCTTTGATAATTACCCACTTAGCTTAGTCATTTTCAATATCTATAAGATAAATATTTTAATGACAATCAAGAAAGTACTAACTTAGTCCAAGTATTGTTGTAACCTCAGCAACAGAAAGTCTAAAACGTGTAAAAGTTCTGCCCACCTACAAAGAAATTCAGGTCACGTACTGTTGTGTGCTAATTTTGTTAACTAACTAAAACATTATTGTAGCTTGCATACAAATTAGATACACTGTCTTTCCTATACAGCCTTTTTTATGGTTCCGTACCGCAAAAGGAAAAAATGGATCCCTTTGTTTTCCGTTTATCTCGGGAACGCGTAGAGGTATCGAGTTGAAATTATCATTTCATTTCATTTCAACGTAAAACTATATCTATCCGAAAAAAAAACAACGTAATTGAAAAGAAATCCTCGAGACTCCATTACCGTGATTTTTACATATGAACAAGTTTGTACGGAACCCTCGGTACGCGAGTCCAATTCGCACTTGATCGGTTTTTTATATTTTAAAATGTAATTTCTTTTGTCTACCGACTAGAATGAGTTATGACGAAGCCGAAAACGTAGCACGCTTGCCCAAAAAACGCCTTTTCACTCAGTCCTTGAAGGTGAACACGCTAATATGTAGGTATATAAGGCTGCTTTTCCACCAGAGATGTGCTATGCAGCTATGATGCGAGGATTTGAAAGCTAAGCTATGAAACTATGTAACCGTTTCCACTGATGCTAAGCTATGTCGAATCCTATGATGAACATGAGCTTTCGGTGAAGAAAAACATCGTGAGGAAATCATAGCACGGTAGTAGGGTACTTTGTAGTACCCGACTGACTGGCTACCACCCTCAAGTTGAAAATCTGTTGCCACGCACCTATCGGTGTGTTCCGAGAGCTGCACTTGAGAGCCAGTTCCCATCTAGGCATTATGTGATTACTACCTTCGGCCACTTCATCACTTACCATGGTGAGATTTCGGTCAAACACAAGCTTATCCAGAAGTAAAAAATAACAACAAAAGGTGCCACCATACTATGAGACAACAATCGTGACCATCCATAGCTGAGTACGCATCTATATAAAAAACATAGCTTAGTAGAACCCGTTTCCACAAGTGCTATGCTATGAATATAATTAGTGGATATCAAACGTATTCATAGGATCGTAGCATAGCACATCTCTGGTGGAAAAGCAGCCTGAATGTTATGAACAAGTGCCGATAGTGAGTTCACTACTTTGCTGTTCGCTTAAGAACGATGAAGCGAGACTGTGTCTGGGTATGCGAAATTTCAATAACGTTAAGATACGTTTAAGATATATATTTTTTGATGAATTTTTTTGTATACCTATATTGCGTTACGAACTTAATATACGTAGTTAAAGTTAGAATATAAGTCATATTTGAAACAATTAGTGTTTATGAAAAAAAATATCTCAAATACTCTATCTCGGTCTATCCCACTAATATTATAAAAGTGAAAGTTTGGATTGATGGATGGATGTTTGTTACTCTTTCACGCAAAAACGGTTGAACGGATTTTGTTGAAACTTGGCACACAGGTAGATCCTATCCTGGAATAACATATAAGATACTTTTTATCCCGGAAAAAGTTAAGATCCCTCGGGAACGCGGGTGGAACCGCGGGGAATAGCTAGTATAAATATAATATATATATATTCTTAGACAAAAAGCACCCATCATTAAAAACATACTATACACATTCAAACGTCAAGTACAAAGACGTAACTCTTCAAATAAAAGAGAGTTGGGGTACTTTCGGTCAGAGAGTAAATAATAAATATCCACACAGAACGTGGAACTGAAAGGGTTGAGTGTATACAGTGATAAATGTTGAACTGGCTACGGACAAAGTATCTATTTCGACATGTTTCCTACCTGCGGAAATAGTAGGACATTTCTTTACCACATCATTATATGTTCACATTTTAGCTATAAGTTATTGTAACATATAATTTAAATACCAATAGTTAATTGTTAATTTACCACTACAATACATATTTTGTGATAAATTATTATTAGGTATATTGATGAAAAATCGTTGGAAAATAAAAACAAAAAGTAGGTACATTCGTTATTCCAGAGAGATATAGGTACCTGGCACAATCATATTTTTAACTCCCAGCTTAGATACTATTTTATTTATCGGACTGACTAACTGACACAAAACTAGTCTCAAAAATAACTGAAAAAGATTCCAGGAATAGCATTCCAGATGTTATTTACTCAAGAATAAATAATTCATTATTGGACATTATTATTCAATTATGAAACACTCACTAAGTACACACATGAACTATCTTCGTATTAAACATGAATTACATAAACTAATATAAAAATAAACTATGTCAAGTGATTCAAGGTTTGCCATAAATCAAATTGATAATATTCTGTTGGCATAATCAAGTGTCAAGCAAATCCACATAGCTCTCTGGAACTGCACTTTATAGAGATCTGATACATATCATATGTGTCCAATGGATTCGTCCCATGAACTCGTGGAGAGTTTTGAATCCTTTCGTCCTCATCTTTCTTGTAATTTCCAATTACCTACTTGTCAAATCTTCATTCATATCTCACTCTTGCATTATCCTCTCTAATTCTATTAACACTCTCATATCTCCTATCGTATATTTTTAAGCCGTTAGTTATCTTCAGATTTAATAAACCTCCTTTTTTTAGCTTCACCGGAGTCGGGTAACAAGCAGCTATTTAGTAACGTTGCCTTCATTATTTTTATGACATCCCTATACCATGAAAACGACATTTCTCAGTTTAAGTATATCTGTATTTCTCATGTCATGATAAGTCAAACAAAGCGAAAATCAAAACCATCCTCAATCATCGGTCCCTTGTAATAATAGTCAAAATAGTTAAAAACCTTTAAAATTTCGTTAAGGAGCAAGTACACAGGATCCAATGCGAACACACCAATGTTCTACCAGTTTCGATATTGCTGATTTGTATTTAATCCCGCTCTGTCGAACATTTGAGATCGCTAAGCGCTATCGAATGTTGAGCACCACCGTCTGTTTACACGCTCATATTGGGTATGGTGTTTGGACGAATGGAAACTTTAATCATTGTTAGTTTACAAACGATAAGCCGGGTTTACATTGCACTGAACGGTGATAATCTCAAAGAGCTTGTGGAGAGTACACACAAGAAAATCTGCTTTATATGTTATATGGACTTTGGTTACGGTACGTACATGTAGAGGAACTACCAAAGATAACGAATAATCGAATATGCACTAGGACATGATGGATGACACCATTAATGAGAAATACCTTGACAGACGTTAGGAGACGCTTGGTAATTTAATGCTCTAGCTTTTGCTCCTTTTCGGAGCTATTTTCCCGGGTAAATTTTTTTATTGATTTTTGTTCTAGAGTATTTTAAAAATATATATCTATTTTTAAAATACTGTTTATCACCATAGGGCGATTCCCGCCCATGACAGACATCTGTTTTTCTTGAATCTGCATGCAATTAGGTACATAATGTAATTTATTTATGTATGTATATAAAATACAAATTAGTATATCAGTTATCTGGCTTCCATACAAGCTTTATTAAGCTTGGGATAAGATGGCCGTGTGTGAAGAATGTCCTAGGATCTTCATTAATTATTATGCCAAAATTCATCTAAATTCGTTAACCAATACTGCGTCATTGAGCCACAAACATCCACACAAGTATTTACATATATATACCTATTATTTATCTAAGTACCTAAAAAGTTAGTAATAAAATACAGTTGTAAAGAGACCGACCTTCTTTTTTTCATAATTTTCTCTATATATTCGGTGAGTTCGTCAAACTTTTTATAAAGTCAATTTATTCCATAACAAAATATAATATGACGTCAATGACTACATCTAAAACTCAACCTACGCAGTAAAATTCAATAGCGTTATACAGCTTTCATTAAATAAAGGTGTAGACATCTGAATAGCCACTAAAACCCATTCACTTTCACTATGAACAGAAGCTAGATCTTTTAACCGCATATATTCCATATTAATATTTTCTCACAAGTGCGTCATGCATCAGCTCTCAGACGGGAGCACTTCGGGTAATGGAAACTACCATTATAAATTTCCACCACTAAGAGCTTGTCAGTGGAAAGACAAGAGAACATTGATATTTTTCCTCAGAAAACACCTATTTTATAAGTAATTACATTTTGATACCTTTTATGCTGGACGTGTTCTGAAAATGTGGTCAATGTGAATATAAATTCAATTGCTTTGAGACAAGGTTAGGTTTGAAACAAAATATGACTTGCGGTAATACAAGATTGTAAAGTATTTTTATATAAATGACTTTTGTCCCCCGCAGTTTAAATTTATTTCTTGAGATCTTTTCTTAGTCAAATGTTATCTCACTCAAATTGGACTGGTAATTCCTGACATAAGCATAAAACATTGATAAAAACTTTTCAGCTTCATCTGTTCTTTTCAGCACGGCGGCGGTAGGGTACTTAGTAGTACTTGACTGGATGGCTACCAGCCTCAGGTTGAAAATCTGTCGCCAAGCACCTAGTTGGTATGTTCCAGCAGTTGCACTTAAGCCATTGTAAAATATTTCGACAATGCCTGCCTGTTTCAGAATTATGGTTTAAAAAAGGTAATTTTTGAACGGAAAATTATTGAATACTATCTGTCCTCCGCAGTTTCACCCGCGTTCCTGAGGATTATTTTCTTTTACCCGGATAAAAAGTATTCTATCTCTTATTCTAGGATATAGTCTATTTGTGTGCCAAGATTTGTCAAGATCAATTTAGTAGTTTCGGAGTTTATCGCGGGAATTTTATATACCAGCCATAAAGTTTTCACATGTGCAATTTACTTAGGTACTCTGGCATATAATAATGAAGCCTGATTCGAGAACGGTTAGTATTTAGGAATCATTGAATTTTTACTCACGATTTTAAAGATAGTGATCGCACCTTAAATTATCCACCCAGATGTCAAACCGCCGCCTTTTACTGTGACTCAATCTGTTTTTCTGCGAGAAAAACATATTTTGTCAACTCTGTTCACCGAATGGGCAAAGTTATCCCATGGTCGGTGCTATATCGAGTGAAACGATTCCAACTATGGGTGTACTGAAACTAATCTGTGATTTATTGTGAAAACTATGGTATTGTATAACGGATGATAGTTTTCAATCAATGGTTTAGATATGACTAAGTCTCCGTCCCGCGGTTTTATCCACTTTCAGGGCTCTGTTTATGCTTTTCCGAAATCAAAAGTATCCTTTGTTATATATCTACATTGTGCGAATTTCATTCGTGTCCGTCCAGCCGTTATGGAGCTGAGAAGTAACTTTACATACCTACCCACTTTTACATTAATTATATGGTATATTTTATTATTTACAACAAATGTACAAAATATACATGCAAATGTACAATTACAATACATAAAAAACTTCTTCGAGGCTGCCGCTGCTGCCGATCGGCAAGGCTAATTAATATATTTATAACAAATATTGATATATTGTTAATTTTAAATATAAATGTATTTTTAATTTAATTGAAGCAGTCGATATAGTACCTACTCCTATAGTTTACAATTTTTTAAAATAACTTTTATATATGACTAGCCGTCGACCGCCCACTTCGCTGAACGACATCACATTACAAATCATTGAAATTCTCGGCTTTTATGTACTATAATATGTATGTATTATACATATAAACCTTACTCTTGAATCACTCTATCTATTGCTGAAAACTGCATTAAAATTCGTTGAGTAGTTTAAAGGATCTAAGCGAACAGACAGCGGAAGCGATTTCATTTGATACTATGTAAAGATATATTCCAGGGAGTAATAAACTCACAATCAAACTTTACCTCTTTATAATGAGGCGTTATTATTAAAAAACCAGTCAAACTTTTAGTAACTACTCCTGATAACGAACAATTAAAACTTTTCATATGTCTTCATAATGTATAAAAATCCCGTGTCGTGCACGATGTTGGTCCGCATTGAACTCCGAAACTACTAAACCGATCATGATGATACTTGGCACGCAAATATATTATATCCTGGAATAAGATATATGATACTATTTATCCCATAGTAAATTAAGATCCCACGGGAACGCGGGTGAAACCGCAGTGGACAGGTATAAGATAAAAAGTTTATTTTATTTTCGCAATTTCAAGCTATTCTAGTACCATCTGAAAGTTTGGATATTGATTGAAAAATTAGCTTGTCTAAAGTACCGAAGAAAAATTGAATTTAACTCTACTGTAATGATTTTCCAAAAACAGCAATACCAACATATAAAATTATCTACCGTATTGTGATAAAAGCCACAATTTTACCCAAAAATCCCATATTTTCGTGTGAAAACGGAATTCGTTTAATTACATAAATAACGCTTGTTCGTACACGCACCCAATTAAAAGTAAAATTTAATACGAAAATGTTTGCTTCATTAAACTTCGTACATCCAAATGTATCCTCATGGCGATGGCGGTAGCGGTCGCAGATACGCTATTGTTTTAAATCTTTTACATTGTTTATTTTCATATTAAGTCCACTGCGACCCCTATTTGTATTAGGTTTTGGTCCTTTATATACTTTTAATCCTTTTAAGGGTCGTACCCATTACCATTAAGCTGTACCTATCATATTGGAAGAAAGGTTTTTCGAGCCGTATGCTTTGTATATAATTAATATTTTACACGGCACTCCTGGTGGATTATCACGATGTATGTTAATTATAAATCTTGTGGATTTATTGTGTTGGAAAATTGGGTATTTGGCTGATATTCCGGTAAACAGATTGCGTGGACCACCAGTATTAGTAAGTAAGACTCAAGCTGATCTTTATTGTTGATGCACCGCATTGGGGTCATTACGAATTTTGATAATGTAACGGGAAAATTAATCCTGAATAACAGTACCTACACTCACGGTTGGATCAAGTTCATCACGATCTATGATGAAGTATCACTCCTACCATGATCACACTTCTCAACCTCACACACACGACACTTTGCATATTATATAAACTTAGTAAACTGCCTAAGTTACAATATTGTAATGTTTAAAAACCTCATAAACTGATAAATGACAAAAGTAACTTCATATCATTCATTTATTTCGATTCAAGCAGATAGAAATAAAAACATTTCTTGTTTTTATTTGATTAATAAATGTAAAAAAGTGAACTTATAATTTTATTATCAAACGGCTTCGGAGACGAGCGAGCATTTTTCCGAACAAAATGGCGTGATATTTAATGTAGAAAAGAGATATCAAATGGAGAAGCAATTTTATTATAAGAAACTTAGTTTTTACTTCGTTTTAGCTCTTTTTAAAATTTTTTTTTTATTCTCGATAGGCTTGTATTTGACCACAATCTCACCATGGTAAGTGATGATGTGGCCGAAGGTGGTAAGCACACAAAGCCTAGATGGGAACTGGCTCTCAAGTGCAGCTGTCGGAACACACCGATAGGTGTTTGGCGACAGATTTTCAACTTGAGGGTGGTAGCCAGCCAGTCGGGAACTACAAAGTACCCTACCACCGTGCTATGGTTTCCTCACGATGTTTTCCTTCACCGAAAGCTCAAGCTCATTGTAGAATTCGAACCCACGACCTTCGCCGCGGTATTTGACGTCACTTACCACTAACATAAATGAATTTTACGAGTAGATTATAGATTTGGTAAGTCTAAAAAGAAATACATACCTACCTTACCTTTTATGATTTTTCAGTCCATTCCATCAAATAAATAATGACTTATATCCGAAATTATAAAATACCCCAAAAGTAATAAAGAAGATTACACTAAAAGACTCTTTCCATTAGCAATTAATCCTATAGAGATGATCTGAAGAAAGCTATTCATCCGGTTTCAGAATTTTATTCGGAGCTACGAAAATTCGTTTCAATTACAAATTATGCCTTTGGTACAAGAGAAGCTAAAAGCTTTTGAGATACTGTAGCCTGCCCGTCTTAGTTTATGAATTGTAATAAAAATAAAAATCTGACCACACAAATTAAAAGCATTTCTTTACAATGAAGCTCTAAACTGGCTAGGATCTATCTAGAAAATTATCCCTAGCATCAAATCAGGTTACAGAAACGTTTTGTATTGTTTCTTGAAAATGCAGGTGGAATAATTACACCACATTTGCAGCTTTAGTTGTATACTAGTCTATTACTTGAAACTGTTTTTTTTTATTGATTCGTAAGTTTTAATTCTATCGTTCAGTGGCAGTTTTAACCATTTTAATTCAGCTTTGGCGAAGCAGCATTAGTGAGAAAATACCCTGAGATTGTAAGATATCAAAATTGAAAATTATTGTCACGAAGGTAAACGCACAAACTTTGGAACGGTACCTACTCCAGTAAACTTTCAGTAGCACACAAGTTAGGTGTTAGTTAGTCAACAGATTTTCAACTAGATATTAGATGTTCTATTTTAGTTCATTTTTCTTCCTCCATACAAACAATCTTGTTTTGTTTCATAAGATTCCACTATTTCATAAGTAGTTATCCCGCTTTGTTCTCACTGCGGTATATTCACGAGTTCCATTTACAACATGGAAACTTGCAACAAAGGATTACTTTAAACTTATACAAGTAAGAATTTACAATTCGAGCGCAGAAATTAAATGATAATATTGTGAGAATCTCAGAACTTGCGTGAGTGGTTGGTTCTTGTTTAGTGGAGTGGTTGTTTTAATTACATAATTAACGTGTAATATCTATTGCTTGATTTGATAGTCCTACGTGATAGAGATGCTATGGTCTACATTTTTGTATTATCTATGCTAGAGGGTCTATGCACGTAAGTGGTTAGTTTGATACTTTTTCAAAATAACAGAACTGCTGTAAAGTCGTAAATAATGAAAGCAAAAACATTTAAGGTTAAGTTGTTTTTCTCAATTTGGACACCGTCACTTCCAATATAAATCATGTTAGGCTTGTATATGTTTAAAGTCATATTTTAAGTGAACGAAATCTACAGACATTGGATAGTGTAAAATTATTTACCTATTAAAGCTTTTATAAGGTCAGTGAAATCTACCGCTAAAATAAAAACTTATATCAAATATTTATTTTTGTTAAATTTTACTATTTGTATATATGTATATTTTAAATATAAGCTTAAATTGTTTAATTAATGATTTTCATAAAATTCTAATAGTTCCGTGTGAATATTGATGGGGTCAGCATATGCGCATAGGGCTGGTACTCGTACTTCATTATGTATACCAATTTAAATAAATTACTTCTTTTTTAGTTTTACCATCAATTTTTATTTAGGTATTATCAGTTTATATATCAATTTATTATTTAGGTATTATCAATTTAATAAAGATAATAAGCTAACCATTGCATCATCTTTAATTCTTTTGGTATTTTGTGACATTACCTACACAAAAATCGACTTCGGGTAGCATACCAACCTACCTGTAATCATAATTATTATGCTATTTTATTAGTATTAATTGCGTGCAATATAACATAATTATTATAATTATCGTAAATATCAATATGAATCGTATTATTTTAAGAGTTACGCGATACTTTTTTTTATTTTTTTCCGATCATTCTTTAGGCACTTACAAAGTGCCAACTCTGAAACATTTAGCAAACTTATTACACTTTGTAGGTACTGAGGTATCTGTATAATTGACACTTTGTGAAACTGTTGAACATCATTCATAATACTTGAGTTAAACTTTAGACACTCATGATGAATACCCTACTTAATTTACAAAGCAAAGTTGGATACGTATATACGTATGCGTCTAAGAATTTTCATAACTGAGCCAATTCTTGTTTGTTCCTACCTTGCTAAGGTATGTGCTTCCTATTATGTAAATATCGTAAAATACTGTTTCTTAGGTGTGTATAACAAATGTGTCGTAATAGCGATCGAACTTTAAGGGGTCGACATACAAATTTAACTTATCTTTTTTAAGCCAAGGCTTCACCGAAATTCTAGTTTTAATAACTTAAACAGTTGGGTAAAAAAATTGCGCATCATTTATCGACATAAAAAAATCTTAGTAAAGTTTTTTTTTTAAATGTTCAATCTTATTCTCAAACTTTAAAAACAGAGAACAAAACATTTGACAAATCAGCCAACTACGACAGTTTCAGTTTGTTTTTATTTTTTATTCAGCGAAGAGAAAACAACAAGAATACATAGCAGACGTGACCTTTCTTAATCAGGCTATTATCATTCCTTCCAGTTCTCTCCTTGCGTTCCCCTTCTTGCTCACGGGATATAAGAGATTCAACCATCGATATAGGAAATGCTAGATCCACGATTAACAATTGAAAGCGTGCCAACACTCTACAACTCTTTATTTTAAGACTTTATTGACTTCATCGAATTTTATTTAAAAACATCGTCACGTAAAAAAACCAAATTGTTAAGTCTTTGATTCGCGGGTGGATCGGTCGTTCAAAAACGACCTCTATAACATAGAATTCCATAGATTAAATTCTAGGTCTATGATATATGATAATACGAATACCTACCGGAATATTACCTAAAAAGTATAGCCATAGACTCAAAGCTCATCTAGAAGTTATTACTCAATTACTCCAACCATATTCCAACAGTTGTATTCGTCGATAGAGACATTCTGATATGTTTGGGTCATAGCGAGCAAAAGGGAGGGTAATGACATTGCTAATCAAGATGATAATAAATTGTATTAACATCTTCATCTCCCGTATCCTTTTCTTATCCTTATTCCTTTTTGAGATAGCTGGAAGTATTTCTGCACGGTGGTAGGGTACTTAGTATTACTCGACTGGCTGGCTACCTCAGGTTGAAAATCTGCCGCGAAGCGCTTGTTACCGTGTTCCGGCAGTTGCACTTGAGAGCCTGTTGCCTTGAAGGCATTGTAATAAGGTGTATAACGCATTGGCTATCCCCCTGGTATTCCTAAAGTCTATAGGCGACGGTAGTCAATTCCCGCCTGCCTGGTTATCGTTTGTGGTATAAAACCCACGTAACAGGGTTTTATACAGTAGGTAGGTGATATTACCTCGACATAAAGAAGTATAAAAAATAATGCACACAAAATCAAGGTTCCTCAAAAACGCTCGTGATAATTAATTAAATAAATTCACTTTGCTATTCGAATTTAATTCATAAAAAATATCTTTTTACTTAACACTGACACATGCATGCAGCCGCTCCCATGCTCGGTTTTACCAGAATTTTAATTACGCCGTCACTGGACACACTGACCGTTGCGTCGCCATGTCATAGCGTTTTCATTAGCCGTGTAAACAATTTTAATCGCCACACTGTCGACACACCTAAAGATAAACGTAGTAAATTAATTTTAGCACTTTGTTTTGATTATGGATTCATTTTGCGCTCATATGTGGAAGGTTTAGCTGGACAAATTTATATACCGCCAGTATCCTACTAATATTATAAATGTGAAAGTATGTTTGGATATGTGTGAAGGTGTATGTAAAGATGTTTGTTACTCTTTCACGCAAAAACGGCTGAACGGATTTTGATGAAACTTGACACCCAGGTAGTTCATATCCGGGAATCATACATAAAATACTTTTTATCCCGATTTTGATTCCTTGGGAACGCGGGTGAAATCGCGGGGCAGAAAACTAGTATTTTATATTTTCATCAGTAAAAACTTAAAAAATAAACACAATTATACAAAAACAAAATTGGCATGGAAATTGTCATGCTATAAGCGATTGATGTCTTTTAAGTTTTTGATTTTCAGTATGTTAAATAGTCTATCTAAATTACCTATCTTGATTTTATAGACAGTGTGATAAAATGTCCTGCTCTACGATGCAATGTCTGCTTTTATGTAGAAATATGTTATTTCTCAAATAACCATATATAATTGCGATGGTATCTGCTAAAATATAGTCCTCCCATTCATTGCAATTACCCACCACAAGCTTGTTAAAGTTGGATTCAACTCTTCATAAACATCATATTTACATCTACAGGTCTACAAGTCCTCGAATGAATAGCAAATTAGTATCCAATAATTCCAAGGAGGGATGCGCCGTCGCTCGTTGAACTCCTTTTTAAATTGCTAGCTACTTATTCAAATCATTCTATGAAGCATCTTACTAGTTAGATCTATTATTTAAAGTTATTCCTCGAATTTTATTTTCATACAAAGTTTCGAACCTCAAGGGGTTAAAAACTTTTACTTTGTCTCATGGATGGGACGGATCCCAAAACTACCTTAAAAATGGATTCATGTAATTAATAAGAATAATTTGTGTTGATGTTTGTTATTCAAGCACGAGCGGTTGAATGAATTTGGATAGAACTTAGAAAATGGAAACTTCATGGTCCTATAAAATATTCTTATTCCTAGAAAACCCTTAAATCTCTGGAAAATTCAATGACTATTATCATATAGAATGGGGAAAATTGTTCAAGAACATTTTCTAGAGAAATAAAAATCCAATATAAAATTCATAGTCAAAGAAATATACATCCTACTAATCTTACTAAATTATAAATGTGAATGTTGTATGTTGGATGTTTGTTGCACAATCACGCGAAAACGGCTAAACGGATTTTAATGAAATTCGGCACACAGGTAGATTATATTCTGGAATAAAACATAGGGTACTTTTTATCCCGAGAAAATATAAGATCTCTCGGAAACGCCGGTGAAACCGGGCAGAAAACTAAATCATTTGCGTAAAGAGAAACTAACTAGCACGAAACCTAAAAAAATACTCAAAACCCACAACCCTGCATACAAAATCCGATACAATGCTCATTTATCGTTCAAATCATCCCACTCACGCATATTAATGAAGATATACACCACCATGGGGTCGGTTCGCACCGTGTTGATGCCGCAATGATATCCCATAAATCAATCCGCAAATGATATGCGTATGTAACCTAATGAGAGCCTGGGGCCTGCGTGATCGAAGGTATGATATCAATTGGTAATACACGTAAGTATAAACGAAGGTTGAGTTAATGGATCATGAAATGAAAATGGTATGATTGACGACGATTAATTTATGAAAGTTATTGACTTTTAAACGACTTCAAAAAAGGAGGAGGTTATATATTCGACTGTATGTATTTTTTTTGTCTGGCTACCTGGCTGCTGCACTTGAGAACCAGTATCCGTCTAGGCTTTGTGTGCTTATCACCTTCAGCCACATCATCACTTACGTGGTGAGATTGTGGTCAAACACAAGTTTGTCCTGAGTAAAAAATACTAGCTTTCGCTCCGCGGTTTCACCCGTGTTCCAGAAGGAATAAAATATAGATTATGTTAGACAGTGATGATGTAGCTTTCTATAAGTTAAATATTTTTAGAATCGGTTTCGTAGTTCGAAGATCACCCACTACATAACAAACAAAAAAAACAAACCTTACCTCTTTATATTATAGACAACAAATTAATTGATTTACGGGATGAAAGATTTTTAAGCTCTATGTATTTTCACTGTATAAACCTTCATGTCTTGTTATTAAGGTAGGTATGATATATATTAAAACATGGCTTTAAGGCCGGACTTACACTTGAAAGTTGCGTTCGTACATAAAACTTACGAAAGCAATTTAAAGTATTAAGAAATTACGGTAAGATACACTTACAAAGCGTGTTTACATTTGCAAATTTATCGTAAGTAAATTACGTACTTACGTGAGTAAAACTTACAAGTGTAACGAGTAGTTTGAATATCATGTTTGTTCTACTGAATATTACATAAACTTTCCCATTTCCTGTTCAGAGTCTTTATAACAAGATTCATGGGAATAATAATTTGTATAGCGTAATTTGTTTTACAGCTTCAAGCTTTATAGAACCTAAAACACCTAAACCATAACATTAATCTGTTAGGTTTCGTTGGACACTTTCATTTTGTGAATGGTGTAATATTCACTACTTAGGTATTTGCTAAGTTATATTCATAGTTATATGATCAACTACAGGTGCTTTATTGAGTTTAACTGTCAACATTTCATCCCTATAGTAAGCATGTTTTACCGAACTTTTTATAATGCCTAGAAAACATCTGACTCTCAAGTCCAAAGCTGAACATACCGGTAGATGCTTGACGACTGATTTACAGCTTGAGGGTAGCCATCCAATCGAGTATTATAAAGTATCCTACCACCATGCTTTGGTTTCTTCCAGATGTTTTCCATCAACTAAAACTCAAGTTTATAGGATTCCAAAACACGACCCTCTCCACGACATTCGACATCACTACATCTCCTAGCATCGTTTTATGTTCAATATTTGCTAAAATCATGAAACTTGTAAGATCAATATTTGGACTAGCATGGACCTATTAAATTTAATACTTTTGTTCGTACTTCGGGCTGTGAGTGATTCAAAACAAATCATTTTACTAATTAATCATTTTACATATTTTCCATAAATCAATCCGCAAGATTTTTTGTTATTTATTAATTTGAAGTCAATACTTCTCACCATGGCCAATTTAACCCAAACAAAAGAAGGTAATTAAATAAATAAACAATCATACCGAAGTCATCACTTGCCGTCAAAACAATTCAGTGTTGACAGCTTCCACGGTCATTAGCGATGAGTTATGACCATCGTACATTCTCGGTGGCTTTCGTATTTTGAACCGTGTGTCATTTGTGAGGTACCTATCAGAGATATAATAATAATGGTTAGGTTGCTCTTTTCTCTACTCATTGGATATCATCTTTTAAAAACCTATGGATTTATCTTGTAGAGCTGTTTTTAGATGGGATCAAATAAGTCAGAAGTGCCTCTGCCTGAACACACTAGTGACAGATTTTTTACTTGAGAGTTGAGAAGAATTCATTTCAACGATTGTTATTGCTCGCTCAACCTCATTATAGGATTAAAACCTTCGCCACGTCATTCCTCATTACCAGTAAGCAAAACAATATTAACTTTATGATTTTAATTATGTTGACAAATTTAAAATGGGTCACTTAAATTATAACTAACTAAATTTATACATTGGTTGAAATATGATGATGATAGTGGAAGAAGTTGGAAATCCATACTAATCCATACTAATATTATAAATGCGAAAGTGTGTCTGTCTGTCTGTTACCTCTTCGAGCTTAAACCGCCCAACCGATTTAGATGAAATTTGGTATAAAGATAGTTTGGATTCCGGGAAAAAATATATTATAGTTTTTATCCCAGAAATTACCCTTTAAGATTTTTGTATGGGGAATCAATAACCGCTGAACTGATTTATAACTGTCTGCCTGGAGATTTATGAAAAAACCGGCCAAGTGCGAGTTGAACTCGCGTGGACAGGGTTCCGTACTATATTGTATCGTATTATATTGAGTTTACCACTTTATTTTCAATTGATTGATAGAATTTTCATAGGTTTTCCTGTAACCTACAAGCAATTAACTATATTTTGTATTTTTTTCAAAATTTTAGGCTCGGTAGTTTCGGAGATCAGGGAATCATAAAATCAAAACTATTTATTTTACAATAATAACAAAAATATATTTAATAGGTTAAGGTTAAGAAAACGAGCCTTTTCATTTGATATAATATGACATAGTAAGGTTTGCAAACATTTTTTTTTAATTTCCTAATTTGTCACCCGAAAATTACCCATATTAAAAAAAAATTACTTTGCACATCTGTGTTTGGGTCATAGAACTACACCATCCTACCAAATTTCACCTGATTTGGTCCTGTAGATTCGGAGCAAATGTCTGTGACATGACCGGATAGACAGACGCACGAGTGGTCCTATAAAGGTCCGTTTTTTTTGTACGGTACCCTAAAAAGCAGATTGGATAAAAAATAAGCATCGCAAATTACTAATTCCACGCGGATGGAGCCGCGGGCAAAAGCTAGTCATTTATATAAAGATAGCAAGGTAGAGAACCACCATCGTATGTCTAAGAATAAAGTTCCACAAGATAACCCAAGACGTCCCTATTATCCAAACTGCGTGTAACTACTAATATAATGGTCGAAGGTTGGGTAACAGCCTGTCTGAATCACAACAAAAGTCCATTAGTGAGCCGCCATCGAACGGATTAATTAATTCACACGATTCGCCCTCCATTTACTGTACCCAAGATTTGACCGACACCTTAGGATTGGTACTCACTGTATGCTGACCGCTAAATGTGGAAATAATTTTGTAACTAGCCATACTACCCAGTACCTATAGTTAGATATGAACATAGTGATTAACCGCCAGTTTCTGAAGTCATTCATTTATCTGTGAATACTATTTGCCGTGATTGTCATTTTAGAAGCCGATGATAGGTCAGTGGTAGTGACGTCAGATACCGCGGCGAAGGTCGTGGGTTCGAATCCTACAATGAGGTTGAGCTTTCGGTGAAGGAAAACACCGTGAGGAAACCATAGCACGGTGGTAGGGTACTTTGTAGTACCCGACTGGTTGGCCACCACCCTCAAGTTGAAAATCTGTCGCCAAGCACCTATCGGTGTGTTCCGACAGCTGCACTTGAGATTCAGTTCCCATTTAAGCTTTGTGTGCTTACCACCTTCGGCCACATCATCACTTATCATGAGATTGTGGTCAAACACAAGCTTATCAAGAATAAAAATAAAAGTCATCGACAGTGATGATCAAAAAAATCTATTCTGATAATTATATTTTTTATTATATTGGTGATGTTATTAGAAATAGTTAGTTCCCGTTACTAAAGCAGTAAATTAAATACTAAATTAAGTTTCTCAATAAAGTAATGTGATCAACGTTACACGTTTAATTAAACAACAATTAGAGCACGAAAAGCTGTAATAAAGTCTGACAATTAGATTAATGAATACTTGTCAAAGGTAATAATTTTTTATTACAATGACAAGTAGGTTGTACATTTTGAGGAATTTAAAAAATCTGTGATCTGAGCTTAATTTTATCTTTTTCAAAAGAATAAAAAAAAAACTTGAGACACTTCAAACACGGCCTTCTGATCCCAAGCACAGCAAAAGACATGCCTTGGAAAATAGATAGGTAGCTGATTTATTAAATATACCTACAACGTTTTCACATACATAGGTAGATACTCATTACACCTAGACTCAAGACAAACAAACAAATTCATGCACACAAACTGCCACGCCCACAAACCACGGCTTTTCAAATTATTTTCATCAACCAGTTTTCGAATCACATCATTCATTTTAGTGTAATCTATAAATACCATACAGCTAAGAATCCTATTGTAATCCGTACGCAGTATGTTTTGTTCAGGACAATAGTCCACAAGTTCCGGCGACAGATGAAGGGTTACAAACAATACGTTCTAACACGAATTAGGCGGACTTTACAAGCCTAGTGCTGCAACTCCAAGTTTAACTTCTCCTTAGCCTGTATGAGATATTGAAATTCTACTACAATTTATGATATTCTAGCTGTCCTCCGCGGTTTCACCCGCGTTCCCAATGGATCTTATCCTTTCCCAGGATAAAAAGTATTCTATATGTTATTCCAGAATATGATCTACGTGTGTGCAAAGTTTCATCAAAATCCTTTCAGCCGTTTTGCGTAAAAGAGTAACAAACATCCATCCATACATTTATAATATTGGTGGGATTCATTTACCTAATATAGGTTTTATAAATATTGGATAAATGGATCACTATAATCAGAATATCATTCATCAATTCAATTATCCTCCCGTTTATATTTCTTAGATACGATATCTTGCCAAATCAATCCTTTATTACGGTCAGTCTTTATTTTACGACAATTTTACGAGACAATACCGTGCAAAATTGGTTCTAAAAAAACTACTATGTGTATTTTACGACATTTTGTTAATAGTCAATAAATAAACGTTTGTATATTAAACCATCGCTACTTTAATAATCTTGATTAATTTAATTATTTTGAAGCTTGTGTGCTTACCAGTTTAGCTTGTAAAAAAAATACAATACCATCCCTTTTTTTATTCCATTCAAATTATGGGAAACTGGCTGTCCCATGCATTTTCTCATGTTATTTATATAGCATCCTATTAGTAAAAGATTTCGAAAATATTGCTTCCTCCATCTAAACAAAAAAAAATAGTATAGATTATTCAAGATCCAAAAATATTTAAAAAATGTAACCTTGCTGAGTTTCCTGCCGGTTCTTCTCAGTTGAAGGCTGACTTCCGAACCGGTGGTAACTTCTGTAATTCGACCTTCATAAGTGCCCTTCTAGGGCCTAAACTGAATAAATGGTTTTGACTTTGACTTTGACTTTGAATTCATTAAAAAAAACAATCCAAATAGTTTCGACTTGTTCATCCCAATGATATTTAGGTTTTTGAGCATTTAACTATTACAAAATACGAGTACAATTTAGAAATTCGGTAAAATCCTACTTCTACGCATAACTTTTACATGATCAATTCAAATTCCGGTAGTCGACCGTCACGGCTTCCACTTTCAATCTCAACAAGCCGTAAAGTCCTTGGATAACCATAATATATACATATCACAATCTCGAGCCTCGAGATCGGTCCGCTAAAGTACTTAATGGGGTTCCTCCATACGAATGTATCTACGTATTTCCGTATTGTTGTTTGACAAGGGAACCCCAACTAGAGATCGACCATTTTTTGTACCTCATTTATTTCCAATTTGCAATAGCTATTTATAACAATTCGATGGAATATTGGTACCAGAAAAGTTCTTCTTCCGCCCCAAATCTTTACCTACGTATCTTTTATTATACCTATTTATTTATTGATCAAAACATTTTTACAAGAATAGTTATATACACACATTCATCACCAAAACGAAAGCCTGAGAGGCTTATGTGCTCGGTGAGGGTTCAAGTTTAAAAAAATATAATATCTATACTAATACAAATAATTAAATTGTCCTCCTTCCATTCCCAGCATATACCTTTTTATTGACTTTACAGTTTTAGCATTTTGCGTATATTTTGTTTGCAGTTCGTTAGGTAAGCTATTAATTATCTTGGGCAGCGTGTACATAAAGTTACTCATTCCATAAAAATTATTACATCTAGGTATTAAGAACATTTTAGCATCCTTGGATAGGTCTTAAATTTTTATTTCTTTCATACATTTTGAAGTTGCTGACATTGCAATGTTCATCTTTAAGAATAGCTAATCTTATTTTATTATGAATTGGCAATACTTGACAGAGCTTAAATAACTCAGAGTAGTCTTCCTTATATTTTGAGCTTACATGACGTGGAACAATAGTTTTCAGGATTCTAATTTGCAATTTGTAAATGTTATCTAAGTGAGTCTTAAAAGTTCTGCCATAGCTACTTATGCCATAATCAATCACAGAATCAGCCATAGCTAAGTACAATAGTCTCAAAACCTGATATGGAATTTTGAATCTAAGAATATATATTTTGCTCAGAAATGCCCTTACTTATAATCTAAGATAGATTCATCAGATATATGAGGCTCTACTGAAACACAAATAGTATGTAATTGATAGAGTATTCTATGGTAAGTTACCTAACACTATAATTATCAGCTCATCAAACAACCAGTCATACGATAATCATAGCAAGTCAATTGAACTCCTGAACAGTGTCTCGAACTTATGTTATCAGCCGCGATGAGCTCTTGAATGCTGATTACACAACGAGGACGACTCCCTCAAATGAACTGAGACGAGTCGGTGTCGAGTGGATCGCCTATCAGTGCTCGACCCATCTCCGAAGTGTCATTAGTTAATGTTGCGGGCAGTTCCTACAGAGATTTAATCTGGCCGCAGTCTGAGATCAGTCGATTCGCCCCCGCTTCACCGACGCCCGATCTTATCGCTACGTCATTACCGTTCCGACGACGATAACGCGCCCTCAACGCTCTGCATCGAAACCGAGATTGCTACAACTCTATTACTTCCAACTTTTACTACGGTAAACTCCTTATAAATTCGGCGGAGCGTTAATTTAAAATTTAATCCGTTCGCACCACTACGCGGTCAAGCGAGAGCGTATCATTGTTTCGTGACCACAACGGATGGGTATGAAACGAAATTAACACATTCTGTCCACAAATCTGGAAACTCAAACAGAGCGTTAATTTAAAGCGAGGGTGTTCGTTTTAAATAACGATTGTGTTAAATTAAAGGCTTTGCCGTGGAAAGTATTTCGATACATTTGGAAACAACAGGGCGGAGCGCCTTGGGGTCGGGATCCCCTCGGAATAGAAATAGTTTCCGCTGCGGAGGAATTACGGGCGGACCCCGGGTCAACGGAATGAATTTTGATTTTGCTTTTTCTATCGAACCAAAGTCGGATTATTGTGCTTCGTGTTGGCGCCCTCCGTCGGTTTACTTATGCAAAGCAAACCCACCAGCCCACCTGGCCCAGTGCTTGTATAAATTTGAATATTTATAAGTACCCGACGGCCTCTAGAATTTTTATGACATTGCGAATTTGATACTGACTGTAAGAAAAATATTACGTAATTTTCTTTGTCTTTTGTAAATTATTTGTTTCTATCGACGCACCTGAAAACTTCTTACATTGTTTCTCATAAATAATTCCGTGAAATAAACAATATCGCTCCAATGCATAAAGTATTAACTTGAAGCGAGCGAAGGTCGCGACGAAGGTCCTGGATTTCAGTACTACACTTTGAGCTTGAGCTTCTAATGGAAGAAAAGGGTAGGGTACTTTTTAGGACTCATCTGACTGGCTGGCTACCTACCATCTTTCTATTGTAATCTGTCCTCGAACATCTGTCTTTGTAAAGGTCCAATCATCCTATTATTGGTGATGTCGGTACATACCATCAGGTGAAACCTTACGTAGCGGCATCCGGTCCTTGTCACGTTAGGTCTGTAATCTGGAAC
The DNA here is from genome assembly GCA_951361185.1 of Ochropacha duplaris. Lineage (NCBI taxonomy): Eukaryota > Metazoa > Arthropoda > Insecta > Lepidoptera > Drepanidae > Ochropacha > Ochropacha duplaris. The sequence goes on from OX592703.1 coordinate 4,401,445, forward strand.
ATAACAATAATCTAAAAAAAGCGAACCAAACATTTTATGATGCGGAAGTAAGGAATAAAAAAACACGAACTACAGTCAGTGTTTGATAAAGAGTTGGCTCGTAAACAAGTAATAAATGTCTAGTATTTCATTTTGTTGGGGTGTAGTAGACTGCTCTATCTCGGGTGACAGTAAATTCACTTGTAAAAAATCATAGCACAACTTGTTTATTGTTTCGTATAATTGTCAAATTTTAATGTTTATGGTGTTTGTGTAGTGTAACATTAATTTGGGTAATAAACATTGAGAATAGTTGTTATTTTTATTACTATTCACGTAGTTGATTTCTGTTAGTTAGCATACGTTATACCTATTCTTTAGAGTTGGCTAATAACCACAAATCGAAGACAGCTTTAGAGTGATATAATAATAATAGGCGATTATAGCTCAGTGGTAGTGACGTCGGATACCGCGGCGAAGGTCGTGGGTTCGAATCCTACGGTGGTAGGGTACTTTGTAGTACCCGACTAACTGGCTACCACCCTCAAGTTGAAAATCTGTCGCCAAGCACCTATCGATGAGTTCCGATAGCTGCACTTGAGAGCCAGTTCCCATCTAGGCTTTGTTAATATGTAAATGGCTACTAACAAACGAATTAAGAACGTAAATCGAATATCAAGAATGGTATCTAGGTGATGCTCGAAGTCTCTACAACTAACGTATATTTTCGACTGTAGTCGTAATTGTGATAGTAATGAATTAAATAATAAACAATTAATTTAACAAAGAAAAAAAGGTTGTTAAATCTAAATAATACATTAGTTATGGCTCGATATAAAGTGCATTTGAAAATATGTCATAAAAATAATATACTAACATATTATTATATTATTTTTTATATATAATAATATAAAAAATAATATAATAACCATGCCGGTTGGCGTGGTTGGTTAACACACTGCCTATCACGCCGCAGGTCGTGGGTTCGATTCCCATCCAGGACACACATTTGTGTGCATGAACATGTCTGTTTGTCCTGAGTCTGGGTGTAATTATCTATTTAAGTATGTATTTACAAAAAAAAAAAAGTTGTATATGTAGTATATCAGTCATCTGGTTTCCATATTACAAGCTCTGCTTAGTTTGGGATCAGATAGCCGTGTGTGAACAAATGTCCGAGGATATTTATTTATTATTATTTATTAATATACATTTCCTTAAAAAATAAGCTCTTAAACTTTTTTTCTATTACATAATATGTTTTGATATAGATTATTATACAAATGAATAAAATATAATAAATAATTATTTCACTATTCTGAAATCCTTCTTAGCTTTTGCTTTATCTGTATAACCTGTCTCAATTAGAATACGCTATTTCTATTTGGGACCCACTTTATAACACATACTCTGATAGCCTTGAAAGAGTTCAAAAAAAATTCCTACGATGTATGCACTTTAAATGTTTTCGCAGTTACTTATCATATACACAATTATTAAAAAAATATAATATGCTTAACCTGAAAAATAGAAGACTTCAGTTACAAGCTATGCTGCTATATGACTTTTGTCAAAATAGATACGACTGTTCTGATATTGTTGATAACATTTATTATCGAGTGCCAATCAGATCACGCACGCGACCCTGTCGTACCCTTAAATTATTTGCTACAAATAAAATTCGCACTAACGCAGGTAAACGCTCGCCTCTGTTCCGTCTGGTCGACACTTATAATGAATGTTTTAGTGATATTGATATTTTTTCAAGTAATGTTAGTAATTTTAGAAAGTCTGTAATAAATAATCTACACGGTAAACTGTAATGTTCGTTAGCGGTACCTATTTTCGCTTTAATTCAGCACCTAAATAATATATCTTGTCCAAGTTCAAAGTTATTTTCACAAGTGTTACTTGTTGTTTGTTATTTTATGTTTTATATTATTTTATTTTAATTTATTTGGTTATATATAAAAAGAGTAGTCTATCCTATATTATCGTTACAAACATGTTATTTTTAAAATACCTAAAGTAAATAATATACTGTATTGTTTTTTGTACACACACTGATCAAACTGTGGTTAACGGTGTTGGTTTCACAATTATTTAAATAAGTTTAATTACTATGTTTTACAAACTTTTATTGTGATACTGTTTGTTTAACCTTAATAAATTAAAAAAAAAAAAAAAAAAAAACCTGTAAAATCATCTGACCTTTGCGTGATATTCGTATTTAAGTATAAATAGAAAAAATAATCTACAAAAAGAATCATGTATCTCAAACCAGTTATATTCTTATCGGCTAAAATGTATTCTACGAGTCACTGTAACTTTATGAGCGTATCGTATATCTTTTAGGTATCCTTTTCATGGCGGATACCTAAAAGATTTATCTCTAAATAAATCTGAAAATAAAACTCTTGGTCGGTTTCGTTAAAAATCGAATATCACGAAAAATAAATACTCATACAGGGCTCCGAAAATAGCTAAACCTATGAATTATGCTTTGTTTTTAAAATTAAACTTTTAAATATACCACGTAATACTGATCTTATAGAAGATTTCTAGATTATAAATCGTTAAGTATTTATTTCAACCAATTCTTAATCAATGATGAAAACCTATGATTAAATTTTAAGACCAAACTAAGAAACCAATAAAAACATCTAAAACTTGATTTAAAATTTCATGTTAATTTACCAAAATAAATAAGAAAACACGATATTGAGGAAAACGAAAAAAATGCCTTTGTAATTTATAATGGCACCAAATACGTTTTAATCTAATGTTGAAATTGAGTACGATAATGTATACGAATTCCGTAATGTTAGCAAACGAAAACGAAACTCTACCGCATCCCTCTTACCTCGCTCCTTAAACATTTATCTACTGATACCGGAAAGTAAACATCCTGAGCGCAAACTGTACGCCCCTTAGCGAGTGGTTCTAGAATAGGCCCCTACGTACTTTTATGTTTCCGCTGGCAGTTATATATCGTTCAAGTATAGGGGATTCCTCATATTTTTATTACTCGCTTCGTAAAAAATCAAGATCGAAAGTTGGAACCCTTTTTGTTCTAAGGGGTGCTTTGAAACGATAGGGTGATAATTTTTCAAAAAGAAATATATGTATTTCAATGTTGTACCATATTTATGTTTTAGGCTAGGTTATAGTTTATATAGAAAATGGCTAATAAAGAATTTCATAGTAGATACTAATTAAGTATTCATGCCTAAATACGTCACCACAAAAAATCCATCTAGATGATAACAAAATATACCAGCTAGTAATTTTCCATGAAAGTTGAAATGTTTAAGGAAATACTTTCTTAACACTTTAACATAATTTCAAGCTGAGGAAATAGAACGCATAATAAACAAGTATAATTTATATTCAAATAGTCTGGAATAGATGTTAATTTCAAAGCACATTGACAAACACCTATAAATAATGATATTAGCTACTCGTTGGTACATCAAGTTAGTAAATCATATTACTGCGTATTCATAAGTTAGCATTGCATCGTAAGGAGAAATGAGAGCATGCACCCTCGCGACATAAATAACTTGTTGACTTATTTAGGATGGTGTTTTTATATCCTTTTCACGTTGTTATGCGACAAATAATGTAATTTTGTAAATTAATGTAAAAGTAAGGAAAAACCTACGCAGGATACGAAAGTGTCTGGCGTTTTTTTAAAATATGAACACGTTATTTTTAAACATCAGAATAAAATACACTGGCTTAGGTGACAATAGATATCAGTTTAGTGCGAAATTTATAAAAAAAAAATATTATTTGATAGTCGGCGAAGACAAAACGTATTACAACTAACTACCAATTCCAGTAATAAATTCATTTATTTCTATAAACGAAATGGCTTTATAGGTAGGTATAATTTTTTAGACACAAATTGGTGTAAATAACATATATTTTTCCCCCTTCCAACCAAACCTGTAAAATGTAAAAACTCATAATAAAATTGTAAATACGTTTCAGTCAGTCAGATGTCAATTTGTTAATGGTTTTGATTTGACTACACTCAATATTTCTTAAGTGATATAAAAAAGGTGCTTGCTTGAGCAAATTCTATCAGCTTAGCCACCCCCGGTACGTGACCGGAAATGAATTTCCCGGACGCTCCGATACTTTCAGCGAATATTGTCAAAATATTCATTGAAGTAACAATAAATATGCTTCTTTTACATAACACAAATTAGTATTAAGCCCCAGAACAAAGAATACATGTATTTACTGCTTTTAGGCCATCAGAACAACAGTTCCTTTTTAAAACATAGCTTCTTATTTTTTTTAAATACTGCCAAAATTTGTAGCGTTCAAAAAAGAAAATATATATGGAGAGGCTAAAGTACTTTCCTCATTTAGTAATCTTAATTACTTTTCTCTTTCTAATGTTCAAGGTTTGCTTCATACATCTATGCATGAGGCGCCAAAAGGCTCGATTGAGACGTTACTAAGGATTCAAAACGCGATCCGTTTTTGTTTGATTAATATTTTCTTGGAAAATATGATGTTTTCATAGACAGCTCATTAAATTTATGTTTAAAGAAATATGTATTCAAAATAAATACGTAATGATGAGTAGAAAAATATGAATAAAAACGTGTGGTAGCGTTAAGTGTGAAAATATATACAAATAATGTACAATTTACTAGAATTTATTTTCCAATACAGTGCTGCTTGGAAATAATCCGGATAGAACAATTTAATAAAGTCACAATTTTACTTATTTCTTAGCTATACAGGTTGTCCGGTAAGTAGTACGAAAAACTTAAGGGGAAAATAGGTGGGCGAGTCACCAACCAAATACACAAAACAGAACTAAGTAATAAAGTCAGCATTTTCGAAATATTTTGATATTTCTAATTTTTTATCATTGATTTTCGAATTTTAGATATTAAATATCTCGAAAATGCTGACACTTTTACTGAGGTCATTTATGTATTTGTGGTAGGTGACTGTAAAATTGTTTGAAGAAATTATGAATATTTGCGTAAAAGTTCAATCACAAAGTGAAAACAAAATGAGTTCATACTTACATTATGGTTACGCTGCCTCAAGGTATTTATCATGACGTTATCGTAATGAAATATCATCTTCTTGTGAAATATACGGGTAATAAGGTACCGCTCTGAACTGGGAATTTCCAATGCATTTAATTTATAGCGCTTAATGAGATGAGAAAGAACGTCAAGCCGGTAATGACTGCTTTTATATAATGGACCAAAATTCAAAATTTTATTAGAAATTCGATCGAGTATAATAAATATAAAATTATTTTTAGAATTTCTTAGACTATTCAAATGTGACATTACTATTATTTATTATTTTATTTTGGATAGGCTTGTGTTTGACTACAATCTCACTATGGTAAGTGATGATGTGGCTGAAGGTGGTAAGCACACATAGCCTAGATGGGAACTGGCTCTCAAGTACAGCTGTCGGAACACACCGATAGGTGCTTGGCGACAGATTTTCAACTTGAGGCTGGTAGCCAGCCAGTCGGGTACTACAAAGTACCCTACCACCGTGCTATGGTTTCCTCACGATGTTTTCCTTCACCGAAAGCTCAAGCTCATTGTAGAATTCGAACCCACGACCTTCGCCGCGGTATCCGACGTCACTTACCACTGAGCTATCATCGCCTTAATTATCGATGAAATTATAACAAAAAAAATTAGCTTCGTTTAATTTAAAAATCTGTGAGACAAAATTCATTGTCCATTTTATTTTCAACTAAAATTACATAAAAGTGTCTCAAAATCCCCAAAGACTAGTTCTGTTTGAGACTACGTAACCACTTTTAGAACACTAAAATCTTAATTGAGTAAAGGATGTCTGCCACTAGAATTTGTGTAAAACGGAGATTTCGAGGTAAATCTACAATTTAATAGTGACTCACCTTGTATTTTCTTAACGAGGTAGTTTAATCAAATTGCTATTATTATAATTAAATAACTAGAGCAATTTAAACACAAGTTTCAGCTGAAAATATATAACGCTTTCTCTAATAAGATGACCTAGAATTTGACCTAAATATATACCTAGATTTAAATAGGTTTTGAACACAACTTAACTTTGACTAAACAAAAAAAGGCCCCGCGCACTTAAAGAGAAGCACAACAAAGGAAGCCGAATTTTAAAAAGGAAGCTGATCGCGTTCCGGTTTGACGCGAGTCACGCGGGATAACGTACGTGCAGGTCATGCACACAACTTCATGCACGTTGCTTCACTTCATTGGAGATTATTGTTTACGTAGGCTACCTTTTTTATTTGTTCTGTGACTTTGCAATAATAAATTATATCAACGAAGTCCAATTATTTCAATGTATATTTATACTAGCTTTCTTAGCGGATACCTACTCCCTATAAGGAATCTACCTGCCTACCTAACTAAATTTAAAGTTAGCAGCATTTGTACCTACCATCTGAGATCTCATGATTAATAAATTTTGATAATTACCAGTCACCTTACTTACACAATTTATAACTCAAGAACGGCACTACGGATTTTGATGAAACTTGGCACATAGGTAGACCATATACTGGAATAAAACATAGGATAATTTTTATCCTGGTAAAATATAAGATACTTCGGGAACGCGGGTGGAACCGCGGGCACAGTCTGTAGATGAAGGTAAAGCATTTTTTTATTTTTAACTCCAATCCAATTTAATGCTTGAACAAAAAATACAATAAAAACTCAGGCAATTACTTTATTATTCAAATAGCATGAAATAAATAGCGATTATTCGAATCGAACCCCACCTCTCCATTTAACGATATAGCCCTCTCGTGATATCACCTGCGGTTTTAGCGTCGATAACCCGGCCAAATTCATTTGTATGCCACTCCCGCACTAGAGTAAGTACCAGTAGTTACACTTAAAACGAGCCGGATAATTAGCATGAATTGCGCAATGTTATATATGCGTTGAAATAAACTTACTTTACTTAAAGAGATAAAATGTAACATTACTAGGTCGTCTTTCAAATTAACTGAAGACTTTCTAGTCTACTTACAGGAATGTTAATTAGTGATTAAGGTAATTGTAAGGGTTGTTGGTATAACCTTGTAATTTTAAACCCCTTCATACGGAAAATTAAGAAAGTAAATACCATCAATATTACCGAGAACACCTAAAATGTTGTTGTAATGAGAATTTCATTGATTTTGTTTTTCTTTCTTTTTCGTTTCAACAGGTTGGTAGACATGCAAACGGTCCATCTGACGATAAGTCAACGCCACCTATGGACATGTGCAATACTTCCAGGGGGATTCCCGATATGATGCCAATCTTCACGAGCTTTTTTACGCCCCATTTAGAGAACAATATGATTGCATCTTTAGACATAATTTTCATAAATAATAATAAAATATTGGTATCTAAGCTCTCGCCGAACAGTCCGCGTAAGGGTTTCTATGGCCCCTCAGGCCTCTTAGTCCTCTCCAAAAAAAAGCACTTCACCAAATAACAGTACAAAATAAGTACTATTTACTGACTCCAGATGTTGTGAGTTTATCATACGAGCTTTCATCTGAGATGTGTCACATATAACCCATCTCGTTGTAATAGACAATTAGACACCCATCTCCTCCATACATAAGTAAGTTACAAGCAACATTCTGAGGAACGTTCTCACTTTCGCCGACAATCAGCGAGTAACTGCCGGTAACCGAGTTTCGTTAACGAACTCAACTTAACTAGATAGTAACGATGCGATGCGAACTTCTTAATTAGACCAACCGACTATTGTAAAGGAACTTTTTGCGTGGTTTTGTATGCAGTTTTGTTGAGAATAATTTTGGGAACGTCTGCGTTTATAAACTTTAAAAACGCTCTCATTTTAAAATAAATGGATAATGAAATTGAAAAAAAAAGTTTTACCAAACAAATTATTCAGATTTATTGTTGCACAGTTTTTCATAGAGCTGCAAACGTTAAGGAGCCTATGTTTTAATGTATCATATCTATCTCTATAATTATTTTACCGAAAATAAAATAAAATATGGCAAATTGTAAAAGGTTAATAATTCATAATTTCTGGAGTAATTATTCATAGTTAGAAATAGTCTAACTTAGAAGGCATCAGAGGATGAAAAGAAGCCATCCCAATTATATGCACTTAAGTAATTATTAGCCTTTTCTAATTTCATTTTAAGAGTTATGGATTTTACTGTGAGTTTTGGGTAAAAGTACTAAGAAAAGATTTACGACGATACTATACGGAAAAAGGAACTAATTTATATGATTCCTCATGGTTTCTTGCTAAGAAGCCAAAACTCAAGCCGCCCTCGTTTATGTGCCGGAAATACGTTGTTTATTTCTTCAATGCTCATGAATTCTATATGATACGTAACAGACATTCCCTCATAACATTATTAACATTAACTAACATTAATAATGTAACCGAATTGGGAAGACATAACTCAATTTCCACCCAACGTGTTTTGAATTATGTCTATATCTTGCAAGCTTGTCATCTACTCTAACAATTACTTCGTTTATTTAAGTACATCCGTAGTAGGTACTCCGGGATGCCTTCTTCTTGTGACCGTTTTCTTTGTAATCACCTTAAATAAAGCCATAATAGCTCACAAATGTGGTCTCAAATCTTACACAGAACTTAGGCTTTTGGGGATGGAAATTAAACAAAGCACGGTAGTACTTCGATCGTGGCTGGCTGGCTAAGATAAGAAGTTGAAAGACGCCAAGCACTTACAGCGTGCTCCCGATGCAGCACTTGAGAGCCAGTTCCTGCTTTTTACGCTTACCGCCTTTAACTACACCATCACAAACACCTGCAAATAAAGAGTATCCCCGTTATAAGCCGGCTTTAAAAATATAATGTTTTATCGTAAGAGTGCATATAAAATAGAAGTTCGATTCGCAAACCGTAACAAGCTAGCAGATGGAGTGGCGAAACAACCATCAAATAAATAAACATGAAAAAAAATCCTCAACCTCAAGTCAGTGTCTGTATTTCTTTTGAAGAGAGGCCAATTACTGGGTTTTTATCGTAAACGCGCCCCTAGTGCCGAGCCTGTCGAATTGATTTAATGAATAATTTTCCAATTGAAGGAGCTCAAAAGAAGTAATTCTCTGGTGGAAATAAATCTTACGCATCCAGATTGGCCCCAAATAAGCTCTAATGCCGACAAAAGACATGTCATACTGTATATATTTTGTTGTCGTTGAAGGAAATTTACGTACAATTACGTATTTTCTAATTCTAGTTACGATTTTCATTTATTTAATTGTAGCATCTTATCCCCAAAGCCGATTGGTGCTATGCTAACTTATAATGGTATAAACGCAACCGTTATAACCTTTCGCAATTAATATACCATTACAAACTGTCTATATAAAAGTTCTTCCTATTCACCAATTCAAACAGCTAATTGAAACGTTCTTGTACGCAATGTTTATTATAGGTCCAATAATGCCCAGAATCCGCTAACTCATTCATCTCCGCGCAACGCAAACGTTAAAGCTTTTCGGGAGAAATTAGTGAAAAACCCGTGACCGCGGTCGCCCCTCACCTATTCACTGGCAATTTTTTCAGCGACAAAAGCATTAAGGCATCTCGCGGGAAATTAATGGCGTTGCCCATTAAGGTTAAGTGCTATTTTAGCCTATGTGACTTGGCGAAAAGTTGGAAAGTTTTCGAAGGTTCTCATTGTCTACTGGCCCTTGCTGTGTCGAGCTTGTATCATGTTTCAATAATCTTTACAATATTTTGGTAGAAAAAATTTGATTAATCAAAAATATTAATTAAAATTCTATGTTTGACTTATGTAACTTAACTAGGTATTTAAATAGCTTTAAAAATAAATCTAGTTAATTTAAAATAGTTTAAATATCCATCAAAGAAGTTTCACCATAAAAAATTTATAAGGTATAACTAATTTTAATTAAATTTAAACTCGTAATTCTCAGTATACAAAGCAGTTCGTCATGAAACATGTAATAAACATGAAAGCCAAACCGTGCGCACACATTCAAGCCAACAAATTGGCTCGCTTCAAAACAAGTGTTAGCGTGGCACTGTAACGAGCCGCAACTTTTAATTACCAAACTTAAGCTCGCTTGGAGACACTCAGGAAACACCATCGAGAAATATCGCCGTTAAAAATAACCCCCAGATCCTTGGCCGTTTGCTTTTTATTAAGATAATAAAACTCTTTCTGAACTGCAGCACTCTGGAATTCGCTCAAAGTTTAGCAAGCAATTTTATGTACGCCCAGACATAATTTCAATTAGTTTTGAAAAAATCTGGCAGAACAACCTGGAGAAGTTTCTCTTAAAGTTTCGCCGCAAGACTTCAGCCGAGTGAAATGCTGGAAGGCTTTCAGAGAGACTCTGTTTCACCTACATTCATTATGTTTGGAACTACCTGCTTCAATTATTGAGTAGGTATAGGTTTTACTAATAATAATCTACAACATTAAAGCTTTGTAAAATATTATTAGACTAATTACCTATTTCCAAAATGGCTTAGCTGAAAAGATGTTACCTTCATAACTTTTACCATAGTTGGTGAAACTTTATTAATTTTCTTTGTCTCTGTCGAAGTAATAAAACATTTGTTCGGAGAATTTCATTTGTTTTTACTTAATTGGAATTGTAACATTCTATTTTGAAAATAAATTACTTTCCTATTTTTATTTATTCGCTATAAAAATAGACTGTATTTTTTAGCTGGAATACACGAGTATAAAGTTTACAGAAATGTTTGAGGATTTTCGAAAATGATTACCTATTTATAGACACAATCGAGTGATGTGTGTCTTGCTATCACTAATATTATAATAAATTTTCATGCACACAAATATCTGTCCTAGATAGGAATCGAACCCACGACCGGTGACGTGATAGGACCACGCCAACCGGCTTTATACCTGGATATGATATATTTATGTGCCAAGTTTTATTCAAATCCGTTCGGATATGGTATATAAAATGCTGAATACAACTAATTAATGCGACAGTCACCCATTTGCATTCACCCTTACGCAAATAAAGCAACAAAGTCTTTATTCCTAAAAGTTTTGTAGCATGCATTAGAATGAAATACTCACGCTGTATTTAACCAAGCTGCTTTTCATAATGGCTTCAGGAAGTTAGTATGCTTAAATTTTTTAAACACTCGAAACAAGACACGATTAAGAAACTTATTCGAATGTTTACGTTACAAGTTACGCTGATGACTAAAAAACGTACAGATATAATAATTTTTTTAAATAAATAATTTTTAGTTTCATTTCAAATGTTTTTTTATACCACTAGTGATAACAAGGCAGGCGGGTTCACCAGATGGTAAGTGACTACCGTCGCCCATTGACATTAGCAGGGGGTTTGCCAATGTGTTGTAAATATTATTTTACATTGCTTTAAAGGCAACTAACTGGCTCTTAAGTTCAATTGCCGGAACACACCAACAGTCGCTTGGCGACAGATTTTCAACATGAGGGTAGTATCCAGCCAGTCGAGACTACTAAGTAACCACCGTGCTGTGGTTTCTTCACGATGTTTTCCGAAAGCTCGAGCTCATTGTAGGATTCGAACCCACGACTTTCGCCGCGGTATCCAACGTCACTACCACTGAGCTATAATCGCCTATATTATATATATTTCGTGTGTTTGAAAACAATCCGCATGTGCTCGAAAAGTAATATTTCGAGATAAGGCTGCGTCCATATAATGTTTGTCTATGTCGGAAGGGGTGCCATGTGACAGATGACTAATGTTGTTTGCTGAAGCCGGAATGGCTCAGGGTCCGAGTCCCGCTATATTGTTTACTTTCAATAGACTGTGATTAATAGCAACTATTTACGTACAAAATGTTTTACAGTTTACATTTTCAGGGCAAGAGACTGTATGTTAAATATACTGCTGTCAAAAAACAACTTTGAATGTTGTTATACTGGGTGGATATCATCAAAACCGGGATTTATCGAGGTACTCTGGAAAATCGAATACATTTTAAAACTTTCCATAATAAAGGTCATATTGGCCCGATTAATTACACATATTATGTTTGTAAAACGAAATATTTCAGACATATTCTCATAGTTAAATTAGACAATAGACAGAACTTTATTTGACATCACATTTACTTTATCATCTATAACATAGGTTTTAAAAATCTGGCATATCATAATAACTACTGGAATATCGCCTATTATTATAATGTATAGGTATAAATGTAGAAACGACTAAATATCAAAATGTAAAATATTTTGATATTTAGTTAATAAATAATACATCTTAGGCATGCACATTTCTTCACAATAAAGCCAATGGATGCAGCTCTGGGGTACAAGGTTATAAAATCGAACTTAATAACGAATTAGTAAAATGCTATGTGTATTTGGTGTACGGATGCATGTTTTGATTGAAGCAACTAAGCCTTTTCAATTAAAAAAACTGCAAGTCATGTTAGTTTGGCTAGGAGTGTTCGATATGATCATGATTATTTTCTAGTTACAATTAAATTCTTATAAATTGTATTAATTAAGTATAACAACTAAAGAGGCGTGCGCTATTCTCGGGGGTAGTTCATCAATCATAATTTATTACCCCCATTGTTATCGGGACCCTGAATAATCGCTCATATCCGAAACACCTTCCTGGGATGTGGCCACACTGGGACACGAAATAAATTGTTGATTTCCCTTTAAATTCCACAGAAGCCACAAATTATTCCCTTTCGAAAGACTCTATTTAGTATTTTTGAGGAGCTAAAAATTATATGATCTACGAATAGATATTTAATCAATAACATAGTCTAAATATAGCTGGCCAAATCATGAATGTTTTGTATTCATTGAAAATATAATTGAAATAAAACATTCCTTTGAACTCGCTTATGATAACAAATAAAAGTCTAAGCCGCATACAAGTTTATGCAAATAGTACTCCCAAATCTGTCGCCGAAAAGTATTCAACAACAAAATAAGTAGTAGGCGTCTTTTTGAAGGGCCTTTAGTTTTTCTTTCGAGGAACTTCTGCTTACATTAGCCGTTTTAAGCTGTGAACGACACACTTTAAGAGAGAGCTTTTATCTTAATTAACTTAGTTATTGATGAGCGTCGGCGACTTCCCCCGGATAATTCCGTACAGGAGCGTAAGAGTTCATTTGATTTTAGTTTCTGTAGATAAGATACTTTTTCATGCCCACTTAAAGTCTGGTGCACATGACAGTTCTGTGGTAACCAATTTCTTGGCACACTTTCAGAATGTAATACCTTATTTATGTTGAATCTAGTGGGATTTATTCGGTTTAAATGTCTAAGTGCACTGTTTCTAATGACAATTGAGTTTACATACTACTAACTACTTTTAATTTATGAAAAACTTATATTTTTCTTTATACAACTTAATTTAGTTTGGTATTTTATTATCATTTTCAATAAAAAGAAATGGTTTGCTTATTTTTACAATTTGTTATTCCATCACTAACAAAAATTTTCAACGATTAAGTATACCTATCTGAACCATAACAACAAAGAAGAGATTCGACAACTTGGCTGTAAACGCACAAACTTTTAATCTTATCACCCTTCATGTTCTGTTTCATGGCGACATAAAGCGTACATGCGAGAAATTATCAGAGACGCTGTGACTTGTGATAACATTTACATACACTGGCGTAGCCTCTTTTCAGCGAACGTGAACTTTATTCCTATCGTAGTATTTATATTTGTCTCACTCGCACACAACGTAGTAAAGTCGTCGCAATCTAACAGGCCCATTACAATGCATGTGCCAGAAAGAGACATTACGACAAGAAGAGACATCCTCTTGTCAAAATAGACATATGAAATTGTGACGACTTTAGTAATAAACGAAAACAAATGGTTAGTACCTACATATAAAACTCAGATGTTAATTTCCCTGAGTAATAATTGTTGAAGGGTCCCAATGTGAAGTTAGCGCTAGGAAGCAACCTCCTTCTGCCCTCCGTAATGCAAGCTAAGGAAATTGGATTTTTCTTTATTCTCGCGCTTGGTAACTTGATATTGTGTGAATTATGGAAATTGCTTTGCTAAATTGTTGATTTATTGCCGGCGATTGGTTGCTGTTGTTTACAAGTAATCGTTTGTTATCGTTATTACTATGGAAAATGTTTTTTATAATCAATTCAGTCATCTTTTTTGTATTTTTTTTATTTAAATATTTACTACTTAATGAAAGAAATACTAGTATGTAATGGCACCTAAAAAAAATTTACTTATTTGAATTATTCTCACGGTTTTTGTGTACAGCTAATCCGCTCAGCGGTAGCAGCGAGAAGTCGCGTTTTGGCGGACAATATAATGGTATGAAAATGAATACAGTATACATGGCAGAACCAAATATGAACACAAAAAATACTATATCATATAACGTGCGGTCAGTATAACAATTCATGTTTTCTTCTTCCCGTTCTCTTAATCAGTTATCATTAGCATTCACACTTTTCTTACAGATTTGTCCTCTGTCTTAGACATATCATCGCTCAATTAATAAGAACGATCTTACATATTTTCTCTTTCTTATGTGTATTTTGAATAGGCTTTGTGTTTGATAAATTTCACCATTGTAAGTACCTAATGATGTGGCCGAAGCACTCAAAATTTGAAACTCACTAGAGAAAACAGGCTCTCAGGTGGAACTATTAGAACACACCAATAGCCAATAGGCAAGTAAATTTTTCAACTAAGTATAGTACAGTAGCTGCTCAAGTGACTTAGTAGTCGCTTGAGCAGCTACTGTACTATAAGGATATAAAGGACCACTGTATTTTATAACAAGTCTGATAATACCTTTCACCTTTCTAAAAAAAATATCGAGGCCTCAGGAGACCGGCGAGCGGGAAGCTTTTTCCGCCAACGCATCAGCCTGGCCATCCAAAGAGGAAACGCTGCCAGCCTGCTAGGAACCTTGCCGATCGGCAGCAACGGCAGCCTCTAGGAAGTTTTTTTTATATATAAGTAGATTGCATATATTTAACTACACCTTTCATCATTTATCAATCTTCTTCTACTTATTTGTATACAATTTATTTATTTCATCAAATTAATATATTTAGGTCATCAAGTTACCTTGTTAACTATCGGTATTAGATTAGGGACAAAACAAGATTATTCCGCGTTGTTACACCCAATAAAATAAACAAGCTGATGCCTTGTTACTGAGCTATCAAATTACCTTTATTTACGACTTTCTTGTTCCGACCTGGCCACAACATGCCTTTGTTAGCGCAAAGATTGCAAACGAATGACTACGAGTAATAGAAACATAGTAGGTAACCAGAAAAGGTGGGAGATGTACAATTACTAGATGAGTTTATGCTTAATAATAAAACACAGACGATGAGAATTTAAAATATATCCGAATTTATTTTATTAAGTAAAACTAAGCGACAATTTTAAAAGATTTTTATGATACTTATTAAATATTTTTTCTAAGAAAATAAACATATTAAATATAATAATCAATTAGTAAATCGGGCTAAGACTCGAATAACAATCGTTTGAATATCAAACAAATACCTATGTCAGTATCTGAAATAAAAATCCAGTAACTCTTTTTTTAACAGAATAAATTATTTATCTTTTAGTTCTTCCAGTACACGATCTCTATTCCGTACTTTATTGGCCCAAATGCAAATATTTTTCGAAGATACAACCAGCCCATTGCTACTTCAGTATTATCTCGGAATATGTAAAGCCATAGCAGAAAGATAAACTGATCAACAATTTAATGATCCTAATAAAATAGACAGAAGTGGAAAGTTTTGACTTGGTTATAAAATTGTGTTATAATAACTGAGGCCTGCTAGTCAGCTCTGCTATTGACTTGTCTTAGATTCATTTTAGCCTACCTATATACACAGGGCTTCATCTTTCGTTAATGTATCTTTATTCTTTTCTAATAATGAATCATACTATTCTACACTTAATCATTCTAATATTTATTAATTTATCATCACGACAGAGCGCGTAAAAATATTTCGTTGAAACTTTCTAGACTAGTGATAGAGCGGAGTGGAAGAAAAAAACATGTTGCGCCGACCACACCTAGCGTAGGATAAGGACAGGAAGAAGAAGATTTCTGTGGCACACAGGCAAAACTGCGGTGTAGATGCTAGTTACTAATATAGTACTAGGTTATAACCCTAAAACAGTGATATCAAAAAAAAACTGCAAAATAACTTGGACACTTGTCTGAAACTAAGAGTAGAACCTACTAAATAACTACTTTACTCTCTTTAGTATTAGAACTATTGTACACGTAACTTGTATAGCTGTGCCTGTAACTAACATTGTTGGCGAATGTACAACAATTTAGTAACCCATACAATTGGAATTCTTAGACGCTCGCCATACAATGTGGACTTGGAATCGCGTTTGTCCTACTGCACACCCTTCATTGGATCTTTTCAAACCTATCGTTTTCTAATGTTTAGTGTACCTACAATATAATTCTAAATTTTACACACAGCTTCCTTTTATATCGCAGTCGTCCGCTAAAAAAGGATTTAATAAAACTCAACCCCTCATATACCCCTGGGGATATTAGGTGAAAACGAATATTAGGTTTCTCCATACAAACTTTGGAGCCCCGTTTCATCCCCTTAAGTTGAATTTTGTAAAATCTTTTCTTAGCGGATATCTATGTTATAATAACTATCAGCGTACCGAATTTCACCGCAATCCGTTCAGTAATTTGAGCTGTGTATTGTTAGATCAGTCAATCCGTCAATCAGTCAGTCAGTCAGTCAGTAACGATTGCCTCTTATATTATAGGTACAGAAGATAGTTAAAGTTAGTAATTTAGCTAATAATTTGGAACCTAAATAGTAATATTTATTGATTCTCAATTCAATTGGAGAATATTTTACACATAATGTACCTATTTATGTTTATAAGTAACCTTCATCGTTGGCTATGGGCTTAAAAAATAGAAATATGCAATATATCATGAAACCTAAATTATAATTAGGAGTAAAAGAGTTAATGGGTAACACAAGAAGCAAGAAACTTAATTAGATATACAAATAATGATAACGTTAACTAACATCAGAAAGCCAAAACTTAGTGCAGTTTAAACCTACAACGGTTAGCCCTACTACTAACATTTCACGAGGTGCGTGTAACGTCAAAGCCAAATTATCTTACCCCCATAAAGGCAAGACACCCGACGCCGACGCCTTGCTTTGTTCGCTATTCCCTCAGTGGCCTACGTGATCCCGCGATATAATTATTAACTAGACACTGAAAATTAGAGCATCGCAAACCCCACATGAGTGAGCATAGAGGTAGATTGTCATGTGCGGCCGGAGTTGTTAATATTTAGACTTGAGAAAGTTGTAATCACAAGAACATTGCGTTTGTGTTACAAGTACTGAATAATTTGTAATAATTACACATGAATTGAGTGTAACGTAACCACAGCAATAAACTAGCTTCCAGGCGGTCTTTTGCGTACCCAATTTAATGATTACCCAGACTAAAAAGTATCTTAAGTATGTTTTATTTCCGGGTATGTCAAAGTCAAAGTCAAAACCATTTATTCAGTTTAGGCCCTAGAAGGGCACTTATGAAGGTCGAATTACAGAAGTTATCACCGGTTCGGAAGTCAGCTTTCAACTGAGAAGAACCGGCAAGAAAACTCAGCACGGTTACATTTTTTTAATATTTTTGGACCATCTGACTATATTTGTTTTTTTTTTCAAATGTTTAACATTTTTATTCTAAACTAATACAAAAATACATAAAAAATTATAACCCGCATTAGTTACCTACATATAAACTAAAACAAAAAATTATCTATGTGTATGCCAAATTTTATCCACATCCTTTCAGTAATGCTGTGTGAGTGAGTAACAAACGAACGTACAAACGATCGTATTTAATAGTTAGTAATGTAAACTCAAAGCCTATTAAAATTAAAATATATTTCAATAGATTGGAATTGAAAATACTGATATCGAGCTTATTCTATACGCAAATGAATAACCCGATAAATACAGTAGCTTACTAAATGAAACATTAATTTCATCTACAGCATCCCCTCTCATTTTCCATCATAATTAACAAGCAAATAGGCTCAAACATTCTGTTTATCACATATTTATCAACATAAACAGTTAACGTCACCCAGGGCGTAACTTCTGTCGACTTCATGTCACTGAGCACCAAGTCATGTGTACCTCGCACTTCCGACATCTGAACCATAACTTTGCCCAGTAAACAGTTCCGCGAACAAGGGATTTATGTCGCGTGACTTTAAATACCTACTGATTTGCTAAAACAAATTGCTGCCGCTCCACATTCTCATCTGACTGAGTTTATTTCACACAGATTTTGCTTATTGACTTCATTGTTAGAAAGTCATTCTGAATTCGAGGGCTCTAGATCTTTGTAAATAAAAGTATTTATTTATTTTACCAACAATTGTTTACACTTACATCAAAATCATGGAAACATTGATACTTAAATAGGAACAACAGTGTAACAACTACTTAAAGGTGAACACCACATGCACCATTAAAAATAAAAAGAACAGTTATCCTACTTATAACAATTAGTAATTAGCAACAATTATTGTATAAAAAACAGAAAATAACAGTTACTTAAAAAAACAAACATAAATTTTGATAATTTGATATTTAAACAGACAAGCAGCTTAAGATTGATTTGTATTCTTTATTTTATTCCAGGAATATATATACCTTTGATCTATAGGTATCATTGCACCGACCTCAAATAAATGGGTAACAGGGCTGGCAAATGATGATGTACCTACCTACCTATGATCTATCTAGATGCTTTCAGCCATAACGGCATGCTCATTTAAAATATATGTAGATAAGGTAAGTCATGTGTAAAGTTCGTGTGTTTTACAACAAACTGTACTACTTACAGTTCGTAATACTTATGATTACTTAAAAAAAATAAGTCTAATTAATTACTTACAAATCTTAAATTAAAATAGGTATGTCCAAGATCTATATTATGTGAATTACTTCGAATATTTTCATCACTTAAAACAGTTGTGAATTAATGAATATAGATAATACTTACTCAGCGGTAGTTAATTCTTTAGACTTTATCAAATCATACGCTGTAAATAAGATGTGTTCAACAAAGTAGGTAGTAGTGAACCGTTCGATATCTTGGCTCTCGACTCAATCACGGCAGGACTGCAAGGGCCTCTTAAGGAGATTGTTCAGACTCTCATCGTATCTTGTTAGCATCCAATCCTCGCCGCTTATTTTTGTTATTAAGATCAAATTAAATCGCAAGGAATTTTATTGACTAGTCTGTAGTGTTTTCTTGTTAAAATTGCGTAGTTTTAATGAATGGCTGTCTAGACAATCTTCGAGAAACGTAAGGACTATTTATGATGTATAACTTACCTTTATAATGATTCAGTTAAATATAAGGTTTTTAATTTTTACAAAAACATAGAGGTATGTTTTTGTAACAATATGAATATCTGAATTTAAAACTAACATAGATATTTACATTATTATAACTACAATTAACAAAACTAATCTAATCTAAAAACTACTTAAAATAAACAATCAAATCAAAAAACTAATCAAAAATTATTTATTTGCTCCCACAATGGTTGAACATTATTATTATGAATTTTAATTATTACTATAAAAGTGCGTCGAAGAATTCCTCCGCATCGCCGTCGACTGGTAACGTTCCCAAAAGACTGGCAGCATTGCCACGTTGAATGGCAAAAAAAAAGATAAAGGAATATATTTTTTGTTGGTAGGTTTGGGACGACCGTCCCATCCGCGAGACAAGTGGAAATATCAAATAAAACATACTTAATTTAATATTTCTTTGTACCCGTAATTTTCATAAGCTTTAAGATCAGCACCAATGTTTATGAAAGGGAACTCAACCGTTGCTCGAAATATTAAACCTTCCTTTACATGGGTGGCGTCGGCGTCGGTGGATACGCGGCCCTTATAACTTTGTTAATATCTTCTTAATACTACTTACATTTTAATTAAAGACTCGACAACCAGCCATTATAAAAGCCTTTTCTGAAGTCTACATTCAATAACAAAGTGTAATTATAAACTTGGCTGAAGCACTCGTCCATGCAACCTCCGGCTACCTTCCCCTCTGTATTTTATAAAAACCCTTAATTATTTACCACAATATTATAATTACACCAACCTTTGTATATCAGTGTCCTGGTATTCTTTTAAAGTACGAGTATCATTATAAATTATGGACTATGAAATATTTTACCTTGACGTTTTTATAAATCTATTTTTTCATTGCAACCTGGTAATTACCTACCTTTATTAAATTAATTTAAGAGGCCGTAAACTGGTTTTTGATTACAGTGTAGTTTCACTTAAGTATCTTTTTTATTTATTTAGGAAAGAAAATAGAATGGAAATAAATTCACATTTATGAAATGTCAATCACAATAAGATATGGTGGATGTCCATCCACGCTGATGCCAATAACTGTCACGGCTGAGTCTCGTGTCACGTCAATTGTCCCGCACACAAGTTAGGGGTGGCTAAGTTGTGCGTTGCGTTGCGGAAGGAAGACTTATGACAACCCTTGTCAAATAGTGCGGGCATAGCCCTGTCACTCCCCAACTACACAGAAAACGTTTTACTTGTACCAGCATTTTATTGGTTTCAATTTCACCGTTGCCTTGTCGCGGATAATACGGTAACGTTTTTGGCTACCACACTCGACCCGCTAGCCTATTAGTGCACTTTGTTGAGTCCAATACGAGGATTTTCCTATGATGACTCATCAGTTTCATGATGCGGTTTTGTTTGGGATATTGTAATGGAATTGAGATGGTGGTTGATTTTTTTCTGATAAGGGTTTTTCAGTTTTGTTTATGTAGCAATCTGAAGATGACAGTCCCTGTTTGTACTGAGATTGCGGAAATTGAATTTCTTTACAAATGTTGAATAAGCTTTTCCATCATATCTAGGTAAGCAGCTAAACACTTGTATTTTACTGACGATAGTCAGGAAATAGAGTTTACTAAACTAAAGTTACTACTATCTCCGGCTTTATGTTCAGTATTGAGTTTATTTGTGCAAAATTACCTCGTTATTAATATCTCATAGAGTTACGTCTAAATTGAAATTAACATAAACAATATTGCTTCCAATATTTAACTTTCAAATCCCTATTCAATTCAAACATTGCACATAATGCGCCATTAAATGGACAGTAATCCGCCCAACTTGAAGCTTACTCCGAACTATTGTCGCTGAAGTCGGACGTCACACTTCGTGACACATATCGAAATTGACTGGCTATACCTATATACGAGATTTGAGAGTTGAACTTAGTTCCTTGTCTTGTAACTTTGCTCAGAGGTAGACAAGTGACTGTCGTAAACTTACTGAATCCATTACAATTGGTAAGTTTTAATGGTTATTGATTAACGTTTATTTTGCTAGATTGATGATGTGTCCAACTTTGTATTAAAATTTATATTCGATAATAACAGAAGTGTACTTCTGTTATTTATTAAGGTAAATATGAATATGTTTGTTGCGTGTTCACGGCTTGGATTTTGATTAAAATTGCTAGAGGAGTAAGTCACTCATAACTAAATTATATTTATTATTTTTTGACCGCCATAACACGCAAATTATCTCCCTTTTTGAAGAAGAAAGGCCTCCCACACGGTGGACCAACAATCTTGTTAGGGTCGCGGGAAGCCATTAGATGCAGATAGCGCAAGACCGGCCATTGTGGAGATCCTTGGGGAAGGCCTTTCTCCAGCAGTGGACGTCTTCCGGCTGATATGATGATCATGATAAACTTGCAAATATTATCAATTAGACTAGATATATAGACCTAGTTGCTTTTTTAAAAAGAGTAATTACTAAGTTTATTACCGGCTCTTCTCATATTGAGTCTAGATTTTTTCCTTCGGTCATAGTTTCTATTCAATGGTTTTGGGATAGCAATATACATCACAAATATATATAACAGTAGATACCTAAGAACCGACTATTATGGACTCTATTTTAATTTCTCTAGGATGGTATAATTTTTAAGTAAAATAAGTCATGTAGACTCCTTTTCTAATTTAGTTCAGGAGTTAAATTGTTCTAACAAACATAAAGACAATAAGACTTCATCCAAACATAATGTTTCATAAAGTGCTAGGAGCAAAATGCCCGCTACAACTTAACATCTTACAAAATAACTTGCGCTGTTTCAGCTTCTTACAAAATGAAAATGAGGGTATAGTGTTGGTCTTTTGTATAGGACAATTATGTAAATAATTAATGGTAATGACTGAAATTCATTAATTTGTAGTTGGAGAAAATGTTATCAAATAAATTATGAATGGAGCGAAAATTACGTTTAAAATAAACAATCATGGTTTATTAATTTTTTCTCCATGATTAGACATGAATTTCACCATGATAAGTATTGATATACATATATGAATTAGGTAAGAATATACAGCCCAGAAGACTCTAAGGAGAGAAAAAGATAAAGTGTATTTAAAGATAAAGAAAAACCAGAAGAAATTAGATTAGTTTGTAAACAATAAACTGCGTTCTTCAAAAGAGGAGTAAGAAGGTTTATGCAAGGTCGGTAAAGCGCTCGTGACGCCTCTAGTGTTACAGCGTCTATAAGCTACGGTAACTGCTTACCATTAGGTGGGCCGTAAACTTATTTGCCACCGTGTGGTATAAACGAAAAATAAGCTCCAGTGGTTATCTAAAAAAAGACAATTAAATAAGTATGCTTCTACCTGCAGAAACATTCCAACTAGCTTGTATGTTTTCAAATCTAAAACAAATAAAACAGACTCGGTATAGTGTCAGCAAATGAGTACCTACGGGGGAAATTTAGCTCGTGGCAGTAGAACAGTACAGAGTGTGAAACTTCTCGGCCGTCGCGCGTCGCATCAACCCTACAGAGTTGGGTGTAAACTTTACGTAAATGTTGAGTTTGTTGAACGAGCGAGGCGTGAATACCAGGATTTTGCATAGAAAATATTCCCGCGACATATACGGGCATGCACGGGAATGAATAACAAATTGCTCGAACTGTGTTCATAAAATGCTGTAGAATGATTCGCGATAATAACTCATTATAATGAGGTCTAACATGCTTTTATATTGTTGCTATGAATATTTATTGCCATATTTTCGTGACTGAGGAAATTGCATACGTTAACTCAATACCTACGGCTACATGTTGTAGGGCAAATATTTTGTTGTATAAGTATTTTTTGCTCATTTAAAATTACATGGGTATTTTTTTTAACCATTTCAAATTTAATAAAATTGAAATAGCTTGATTGTAAGGTAGATATTGAATCTCTTTTGGCTATATTTTTTTAGGAGAAATTTAATACTTTCCATTTTTTTTATAGATACTTACCTATACACTAAGAAAATCGGTTGACAAACAGGGGCAAAGGCGGTACAAAGCAGTATCTTCATGTATTAATATAATATAATAGATATGCATAAACAATATCACTAGTTACCCCAATTTATATTAAGCTACCTCAATATTTATTTAATTAAGTACCCAGTAATTTAACCTCAAAATGTTAGGTGTTAGGGCTCTAAAAGCAAAAAGACCATCGAATAACAATATATTCTATTGAATAAGCTTTAAATAGTTCATGAAATGCGCATCCCTATATTTACGGAAACCTGAATTTATGTGCTCTAAATAAATCTGCCGAAAGCTTTAGCTTTAGATAGAGTTCACTGAAGATGCCTTGGACTGAACTTTTAGCTTCTTCACAATAAAATCCTTAGACTAAAGTACTTACTTTGGGATTTACTCATGTTACCTATAAATCCATGTTAATAGATAATAGTAGCTAAGTATAAAAAAAAATGCAACTACATAATTGTTATGAAAAATAGGCTGTTTCAAGGAAATCTGCTCAGCCGTTTGAGGCTCATCACCTCTTTTTTAGTTGATGAACTTCTATTCCAAGACTTCTACATGTCTGATCAATTCAAAATTTGAAATTCTGTCACTTGTCAATGATATTACCAAAGGATAATAACCTTGACTTGATTTGGGCGAGGTAATTTCGTGTTTCATCCCGGAATGTTTTCGTGAATGTGGGGATAGGTCTAAGATAGGTGAATGTAGGGGTCTACCAGTAATAGGTATACGTTTAAATGCATCAAATAAAATTAAAAATATAAAGAAATTTTCGACACAAAAAACCTCAATAAAAAAAACTCGAAATTGTCCCTTTACGTTCAAAATAATTGATTAGAATATTTTAATCCCAGGGTCGTTGCGTCGGGGGACCGCTATGTGGGTAGGTACATAAAATAAAAACAGAATACTATTAAAAATAATAGTGTATGAAATCTAAATTCAAGTACCTATTGGATTGTAAATTTGTAACACTGGGACCTACTGATACATTTTTAGAAAAAAAAGAATAACAAATCTAAATTTACTTTACTACAAATCTACATAAACATATCAAAAATAGATAGTTATTCATGTATGGATATCCATACATAAATAACTATCTATTTTTGATTTGAAATGGACAACAATTTGAAGATCAATTTCCGATTGTTGAAAGCAAAACAAAATAATAACGGGATTAAAACTAATCAGTAAGCCTTAAAACTACAAAATTGGAATATTGAACGTTACAAAACCTGGTTCAAAGCAACCCCGTTCTCAACACACGTAGTAACAATGTGTAAAAGTGTAACACGCTCGAATAGAGTTGATCCGGCTTACCGGGAACTTTTTAAATGGGTCTACGAGTCACTGCTAACCGTGTTGAGGGCTCAAACCCACTTTATTAGTGCGAGTCTTTGTTTTATATAATGATCACTATGTAGTTACTCCTATAAAATATAGTTTAAAAGAGTGAAACTAAACAATCGGAAATTGATCTTCAAATTGTTGTCCATTTAAAATTAACTGCCAGGCCGCGGTTTCAATCGTATTTCCGAGGGAATTAAAATTAATAATACCTGTGTTAGACTTTGATAATTAGCTTTCTGTGGTTCAGTGATTACCCCTTAAAAAACCAAACCTTTCACTTTATAATATTAGGATAGATATCTGCATACTACCTGACCCTGATTCACACGCGTTCCCGCATAAAAAAGTATGTATAAAAATCTACGGAATCCAAGCTAACCTTCCACCATTTTGTTATTTCAAAAAAGATTATATATTTTACATACGGACCGAATCAAATTACCGTATCATTTCCTGAACTCAATAAATATTAAAATCTCTGGTTAGTTTGAGATCAGATGGCCATTTTCTAAAACCTAATAATTTACTTACCTACTCATTTTCAGTGAAAATTGGCTTACCTACGCCTACCTCTTTGGGGCTAAATAGCGTGAAGAATATCTATTCAATTGCAGTATTCATTAACTTGAAACATTCAGCCAGCGTCTATAATTATTTCAGCAAAGCACTTTACGCTGATGTAAAACTAAGTTGTAGACTTATCATCAAATTAACTAGTCAAGGGTCGGTGGGGACGACCCGTTGACCCACTAATTAAAGGTCCGGAACTAAAACCCTATCGATTTGTACCTTTCACTACTAATTGAAAAGTTTCCATTAGGTAAGTAGTGCCCATATAATAAGTAAGTAGGTATATAGTCATATCCTAATAATGAGTGTGTGTAGAGAGGGAAAATAAAGATATAACATTTCTAATTCTCAATCTCTACTTATATTATTATAAAGCTGAAGAGTTTGTTTAAATGTGCAAATCTCAGGAACTACTGACTTACAAACGCCGCTCTCTCTCTTTATAATAGGTTTATATATCATAGTAGATGTAGAAGGTAAGTTTGTACATTAACAGCATTTCATACGATAAGTACATAAACGATATACCTACTATATAATACTACAATTTCTTTAACAAACATTGGCATAAGAATTCGTTGTAGTCCTTTAAACCTGTCAAAGATGCGCCGCAATCACAGCATAGAGCCTCCATTCCTTTATAATTTTCATACACAAATCCAGATCTACCGTCAACCAACTCAGACGCTAAGCTGGCCACAAACCGACGGCATTCTCAAAGTGAGGATTATCCTCTTAGCACACCGACACAGTTTATGAAGACGCTTGAAACCGGTAACATTGTGAACAAACGTGCATCCCATCATGACGTCTCGCTTCCCGTTACGTCACTGATCAATCAAGTGATGTAATGAAATGCCCGCTGTAACGGGATAACGATTGACGACGCCAATAGGTGTTTTCTTTTTCACTTCAAGTCTAATGTTTCTGATGCCAATTTTCACCACTTATGCTTAGAAGAAAAAATGATTTCTATCCTATTAACATAGAATAGGCCACGCACAGACATTGAAACTCGATTTTTCTATTTTTACCTAAATATAAAGTAAATTTTACTATGCAAAACACAATCAAGACAATAATTCAAACACACCTAAAATCAGCCTACAAATTGATGCGGTTTTGTGGTCAGGATATTACAACATATATTAGAACAGGATATTAGAACCGGTGTCCTAGTCCACAGTGAGCTAACTCATTTTGTATTCAGCAGCAATGTCAGCTAGGTAGCTCCTTATTAATCTGTGGATGGGTTTGGCTCTTGCTCGAATGTCATGTGATCCTATTAAGTCCTTGGCAATCGTGGTACACTGCTTTACCTGCAACGATGACTTAGCTGCCTTGTTTTCAATGTAGGAAGGTAATAAATCAGTAACAAATCGTTGCAGTTGTTTATAATAAGGAAGGGTTTTATGATAGTTAAAGCTGAGACAATCGTCCCAAAACTACTCACAGAAATAGAATTCCAAGAATCGCGATATGAGTTATTTTATTAGGACTATTTTCCTCAGTTCTTTAGCTGGTTTCAGCTTTAGGTAGGTACCTATATAAGAACCAAGTTAATGATTCATGTGTGCATTATTATTATAATATTATTTGTTATTACTAAACTTTACTAAAAAAAAATACTTACACAGAGTAAATAAACAAAAGCACTTATAAAAAATCTTTGTGGAAGCAAACAACCCTATGGAAATAATGGGTACATATCAATCAAACCCTAAGTCCTCCTATACCATGTTAGCAAAATATCTATTCAAAATACCGTCTTATGGAATTCAAATACAGAAGGTATTTGAATTTCAAAATATAATCAATCACCGTCATGAATGGCCCCGTATTTCTTAAATTTAATCCGGTAAAAAAAGCACAAACTCCTTTTCAAGCCAATATCCATTTACGGGTTGTTTTAAAGTATGTAAAACTATAAACATTAACTAAAAACATAGATGTGGAATGAATAAATACCAGTATGCAAACCAATACCCGTATTCTATGATTAGCTTTTTCCATACACTATATTCCATTCCATTATAATCGTATGGAGAGTGAAGTGTTTTTCGCAGTATCCGGCGCCCGCGCCCTATCCGGAAATTGATGTCAGCGCCCTCCCTCGTACTACGTCCGGTACATAATCGCTTGCGACACTGGACGCATTAATTTTTATATTCATCAGGCTAATCTTTGTTATTCATCCGCTTATAATCTTGATTGTTCAAGAGAGTGGTAGCCAGCTAGCCGACTAGGTACTGCAAAGCCTGCCTGCCAGTTTTCCTTCACCGAAAGCTCAAGCTCATTGTAGGTTACAAACCCACGACCTTCGCCGTGTTTTGCGTCATCACTACCACTGAGCTATCATCGCGTTTTTTATTTATTTTTTGTCATTGGGTCGATTGTATCATTACTTCAACTCAAAATATTGTTTTCAACATGATTTTTACCCGAACTGCCATTAGACGTGTATACAATTGCTATTTTCGTTAATAAAACCACATCTTTATATCGAGCTCCAACCTATCTTCACCTTTTCCAAATATGTTTTAGCTGTGTCACATGAACCTGCATTGGTAGCAATAGCGAAATCGGATGCCTTGACCTAGTTCCTAGTTTTCATATAAGCTAAAGGCACCTAAAATGATGTTGGGGAGAATGCTAATGTATACTTACTTAGCGCGAAGGATAATACCTATATGATATAGGATGAATAACTTTCGCTATAGTTAGTGGGGATAAAGAGAGATTAGATAAGTGTAATTGGAAACAAGAGTTCTTGTGTGCTTCAACCTTCGGCCAATTCATCACTTACCATGAGATTGCGGTCAAATACAAAGTTATCCAGAAGTAAAAAAATAATAGGATATATTGACGCAAAACACATTTCTTTTCCATACTTATAATATTTATTTTTGACTCCGTAAACCGTTTTTCTAAACTCATTTCTTTCTCTAATTAGGACAATAATAAACTTGAAGGAAGATAAAAAAATAAGTTGACCTTTAAAATGATAAATGCTACAAATGATTCATGGGTTTGTATTCCGCGAACTCTATAAACAAACACCTTAAAACACAAATCAGATTAACGACTAATTACATCAACTAACGACTGCGATAAAAATCTCTTGTGAACTCTCGGATCATAAAAACAAAGAGTGGTTTATTTGAGGTCTATGTAGGTACCAAATTATTAATGCCTGGCAGAGTGGATTAATACGCGTTAATTGACATCGTAACATAAATAAATCACTATTACCTATCTATAGTGTCCCATTCTGTAGTTTTTTTGAGTTATGTTTTAAACATATTTAATCTCTAGTTCTTGCTTACCTATCCATATAAACGCTTTTTCCACAGAGGAAACGCTAGCCATCCAAAGAGGAAACGCTGCCAGCCTGCTAGGAACCTTGCGGATCGGCAGCAGCGGCAGCCTCAAGGAAGTTTTTTTTATATATGTAGGTTAGGTATTATAGCTTTTATATTTTGTACATTTGTTCGTAAATTAGTTCGTAATAATGTTCCAATAGTCACATTTCTTAACCACCTTTATATCATAGTGAAACATGAGACATTATTTACTGTTTAAATAGCGTGATAGTTTTTTTTTTTATTCTGGATAAGCTTGTGTTTGACTACAATCTCACTATGGTAAGTGATGATGTGGCCGAAGGTGGTAAGCACACAAAGCCTAGATGGAAACTGGCTCTCAAGTGCAACTGTCGGAACACACCGATAGGTGCTTGGCGACAGATTTTCAACTTGAGGGTGGTAGCCAGCCAGTCGGGTACTACAAAGTACCCTACCACCGTGATAGTTAACTAACGTTTATGGATAAGAGTGTCAATATGTATAACTCCTTGTTTAAATAATCTCAGGTTACCACTTTGGGTATCGCGATCGATAAGTGAGCGATTTTGCTCAGCTATTTCCATAATTACATAATACGGCGACGAAGGCGGGCAAGAAAAAAACCAATTTCCCGGTCAACACCGCCCTTGGTGAGTTACGGACACATGAATTGCTATTCTGTCGATAAGTGTCCTAGATTGTTGAGTTAGGCTTTTATTTTCATAAGTGGATTCCTAAGAGGAAATATATTTACGCAATATTTGCCAATAAAAGCCTGTAAGAATTAATTTCCTTTTCGATGTGGTTTGGTTTTATTTTGTGTTTTCGGCGTTTCGGCGAAAATGTGAATACTTTTTACTCATATCAGATATTTTTTTCAGACTCGTATCAAGGTTGGAAACAGATAGATTGGTACCCGTATATTTTTATCAGTCTTATGGCTATGAAACTGCAGCCAATAAAATCACATACCTAACAACCTATGTATTATATAATATTAAAAGTGCCTAACAAAAATCTTAAAGCAATATAATTACCTCACCACAGAGGAAGCAAAGTCAATACAATTAATTCAGTAAACCATAAAATAAACTAAATTGAACCGGCAACGTAACAATAGACTGGACAAAACACAGAAGCTCGTAACTAAAATGCAAAGACAATAAAACTATTCTAACGAATCAAAGAGTAAAAGAACATTGATTGCACATCCACGTGCATAGTTAAAAACAATTTTACAGTTCCGTTTTTTTTATCAGTGAAGCTCCATCCAATCAAATCCCAACACGGGAGCATCAGCGGACGAGCCGAGAGCAAAAATGAAAAAGATTGATGACGTGTCATCGAAGGATATGAACCCCGACGGGAATATAATGAAGCTCGAGAAATTATTGCCCATATTAACTAAACGCCGTAAAAGTTAAAGGCGATGATAGCTCAGTGGTAAGTGACGTCGAATACCGCGAAGAAGGTCGTGGGTTCGAATCCTACAATGGGCTTGAGCTTTCGGTGAAGGAAAACATCGTGATGAAACCATAGCACGGTGGTAGGGTACTTTGTAGTACCCGACTGGCTGGCTACCACCCTCAAGTTGAAAATCTGTCGCCAAGCATCTATCGGTGTGTTCCGACAACTGCACGTGGGAGCCAGTTCCCATCTAGGCTTTGTGTGCTTACCACCTTCGGCCACATCATCACTTACCATGGTGAGATTGTGGTCAAACACAAGCTTATCCAGAATAAAAAAATAAAAAAAGTCTCTATGCACTCGAGAAACGATCTGAACGAAAATAAATATTATTTCTTATTTAGCTAAAAACAATAACTGGCTGGCTACCACCCTCAAGCTGGTAACGTCGATTGGTAGCCAGTACTAGGGTGTTTCGGCAGTTGCTCTTTTACCATCAGATGACCCGCTTGCTTGCTTGTCAGACGTTTGATATAAAAGGCAAAAATATTATAAAATACCTTGTGAAAATGATTTTTCCAACTAGGTAGTTACATAAATTAACGTATTGTCTATAAAGCCAGAAAACTGCTGCATACAATTTTAATGAAATTGTTATTTTTAATATAAATCGCAATTTACCAATCAACACAGAAATCCGGGAAATTCAACCATTGCCATTAACTTAAATAAACAAACATTTATGAAACCAAACAGTTACGATAGTGCTCTGTTTTAATTGAATTGCGAGCGAAAGTGAAATTTACAGCTAACTAGTTAGCTCACAGTTCTGGAAATATGTTTAAGGTTATTATAATTCTGTGGTAGTGACGTCGAAAGCCATAGATGCGATGTCACCTGCCCTCAGGTTTTAATCTCTTATCTGTCGATAAGGACCTGGTATCGATAACTGCGGTAGAAAGCCAGTTTCCTCTTGGTTTTATGTTCTTGCCACATCATCATCATTGCATGACGTAGCAATACCAGGGGTTACCAAAGGCAACATGAGGTTAAACAAAAGTATATCGGCAGTAAAAAAAACAACATCACATCTTTAAGAATTCGTCAGGCAAAACCGAAGGTTATATAAAAAACTGAAATGTCTACTGGTAGAACTTCACACCCAATGACCCAATAACATATTGCGCTATAAAACTATTTCACCATTTTGAATCTGTAGGTTTCGCGATGCACTGCACACTGTCGACGATCACGTTTTATGTAGCGAAGCGAAACGAATCGATGGGCATGAGGGATGCTAGCGAAAGGAGATAAGTCACGTCTTCGACCCCTACTAGTTGCCTAATGGTTTATGATGGATGTATCACTTACCGTTGTTAACTCACCCGTCAAATGGGCGCAGTTTGAGTTAGGTACATTGTTAACGTTAAATCGATTTCTGACATGCCAAATCAAAACATGGGAAATACGTACCT
The DNA here is from genome assembly GCA_951361185.1 of Ochropacha duplaris. Lineage (NCBI taxonomy): Eukaryota > Metazoa > Arthropoda > Insecta > Lepidoptera > Drepanidae > Ochropacha > Ochropacha duplaris. Next base: position 4,433,031 of record OX592703.1, read on the forward strand.
ATCGATGTTTTGGTCGTGTTATCTTTCCGGTTCATCATTAATAATTGGGATCCTGGGAATGTAGGTACTAACGAATATAAGCTCATTGATTACCAACCACAGCCAATTTGAAGTGTGGCGTTATTATTTATGCTTACGCAGCAAAATTTACCTCTCTATGCCCTAAAGTTAATTATATTCGTTCTTCTATTATGGTCTGAAATTTAAAATGTTGCAGCAATGATCCAAGTGGCTCAGGATCGTGGAAAAGTGTTATAAATTGTTTATTATTTGTTATTTTCTAATATGATAACAATATGAATATAAGTAGCAAATAATTAAACACGTCAACATTAACCTAACCTAAACTAGCTCTTTTATCTATAAATTATCATAAATTTAATAGTACATAGTTATAGAGGTATACTATAATAATATTGTTAATAGTTTTTTAAAGTATAAGCTATATTGTAAGACGCGTATTTTGTAAAGAGCATTTTATTTAAAAAAGTTATTTTTTATATTATATTCATTCGATATGAATAATATGATTGAGAATTTATAAGACCATTTTTTATTTTTTTTTAATAAAATCACAATTTTATGATGCAAATTTGTGATATTATAAAGTTATATATATTGATTAGAATTTAATTATGACATTTTTACATATATATAATATTGATATCATTCAGTACCAAATCAAATAAACGAAAGTAAATTAATATCTAAATTAAATAACGTAGAAATGGCGTTTTATTACTAAGAAGAAGAAAGATGATATAAACTCGGAGTATAGATACTTTAATATGCGGAAGGTAATATCTAATAGAAGTCTACTAGCGGGAATAAATCGGATTCAGAGAATTAGAGATTAAAGGATTGCTATATGCTATAATGATTTTCTATAGCTATAGTAAATAATAAGAGTCATAGATATTATATTCAATCACGAGCTTTTTAAATATCTTTATTTTAAAAAGAATCACTTAAGTATTTTAAATCGAGGAAATATATGTACCTCATCATTTTTAATTGGGTATAAGGTCATAAAAGGGATAAGGAGATCAAATCTATAAATCACGGAAAATAAAATATAATAGAATTATATATAATAATTAACCTTATTTTTTTTATTAAAGCAAAAAAAGGTTTTTTTATGTATAGCGTATAAAAAGAACCTGCCACCACCGGGTGAAGTAGTCATTCATTCATTTCAAATTGAGAATGTAGGTACAGTATATCTTTATACTGTGGTACAGGGTAGGTTTTTATACCTATGAATGTCTTTCAAAATGTTAGTTTATTTCTATAGGACAACTGTTAAAGGTTCTCCAAAATGAACAGACACAGACATTACAAGATGGGTACTCTTTTTTTATTTGATTGTTAAAACACTCCCGATCCTTGGAAGCTTTTATTCAATTTAAATAAGAGGCATATGTGCGTATTTAGTGTAAATAAGATGGATATGTGTGGGAAATGTTGACTCGCGCAACGCACACTTTTTTACACCTAAATCCGTATGAGCCATATTGCAAAGGTTGCACGGTGTGCACCTCAACAGATAAGAGGCCATCAATCACACTTTATGTTATAAACAGCACTAACGGGGCAGCCGTCACCCCACTCTGGGGGAAATCTAAACGAGAAGCAATATTTCACGCCGCGTCTAGTTCATAATCATTGTTTTGTTTTATGTTAGCGCTGTGAATACTAATCTGTGTTTAATGTTGTGAATAAAGTGTTGCATGAAATTAGTTTTGAGCGTGAGACTGTGATAATTTATTAACAAGGCATTTTGAAATGGCCTTCGTGAAGACTCTCGTCTCAAGAAAGCCTTCACTCTATTTTCAGCTCTTTTGAAATATTTACTTTATACATGTTTTTTTAAATGTTTAACCACAAGCTCATCATAGTAAATAATCAAATCAAAACCATTTAATTACCTACTATTTTATGATTACCCTAGGTTGGAAAAAGTTTCCACATTTATAGCTGTGTTTTGATTTTATATATTGTATGCTATTAAACTCAAGTAATTTAAAACAAAATCACTAAATAAATATGCGTCTAAAACTAACATTAAACTATAATGTCGAATACCACACGATGTATCGAATATAATTATTATAATTACGGTGTAATAGCAGTCCATTAAAACTTTTTGATTTGCTCGCTTGGTGCCATGTTATTTTGATATTGAATGAATTAAATCATATTTTTTCAATTTACTTTTGGGACTTCACTTACCACATTAGATATAGGGAATTCGTTGTAATAATTTCTCCTTATCAAGCTTTAATATACGTTCTATAATTTATGAATAAATCATTTTTATTCTATAAAATTTCATTTGTTTAACTTGTAGATTTCGTACCTTTTACAATTCAACTATGAATGAAACCTTATAAAAAGAAAGCAACGGTAACTTGATATTATTTAACAAAAAAAGTTGAAATGAAGAAGACCTTTCCTACTCAATATTTTTTTAAACTTATTTATAAATATTTTATACTGATATGAAATCTTATAGGATGGTATTTTTATACGAACTACCCGAATTAACCAACAATGATCTCTTATCGCAGATTAAACTTTTATGGACGACCCCTAATGCAAAAATTTGCTTGCTTTACATTAAGACTAGCTTCCGGCACTAGTTTTACCTGCGTCCCCAGGATAACAATATCCTATGTCCTGTACCCTGACAAAAGCATAATTATTATTCATCTGGTACCTACATTACGACATCGGTAAATGAGAAACAAACTCACTTTCTCCTTATATATTATTTTACGATTAGGTATGTGTAAGAATATTTAAGTTAGTATTTAGGTATAGGTATCTAACATCAAAGCAAGATGTGCCTCTAAGTTATTGTGTAATACTTATTGTGTACAACTTCGAAACTATTTCCAACGTGCCTTCCGAACTCTAGAGATATTCTAGTGGCAATATCGAGCTTAGAAAAGGCACTCCTTCGCTTGCTAAGTGCCTACGACATACTAGTCTGGCTCCAAATCATTTTACTGCCTCGTAAGTACTCGGTACCTACATCAAAGAACATTTTCAAAATTGGCACACAAGTTAGGGTTCTAACAGAAATTGCATCATAATCATAATGTAAAGGTTGTTTTTCCGAATGTAGTTTGCAAATTATTGAAATTAAAGTCTAATGTATTTAATTATTTACATATATAATCATGAATCATCAGGTAATCAAAGAACTTTGAATAATGTGTCTGCAGTAGATCAATATAACGTTGCTCATGTCCACAGAATGTTATCGTATTTTAAGTAAGTGTAAGAATCGAAATATTTCTGCCAAAGTAATTTTCCACCTACGTTTGAAAATAAAAATTTACAGAAAACTCTCAGTTATTGGAAAATATGCTGCGATATTTCCTTTCGAATTGCTGATAAACCAACAAATACCAATCATTAGTTAGAATATTTTCCAGAATAATTCTCAGCGTAGCGGAATCGGTGGATCGCGCAGACGGATTCATCCGCATTTGGTCGGAATTCCGCAAGATTAACGTCTGTTCTCGGATCCATCCAGCCGAAGCGCTCAGCATTTCATCCCATCCCTGTGAGCTATTATTACAAATACCAATAGAGACCGTTGTTGAAACGTTACAGCGCACTAATATTGACTTTAATTTAAGGCCTTAGCTTTTATTTTAAAACCCAGCAAGTGCGTATAGTATACATACCTACATACGCGCAGTGTGTATATTTAAAAAAACAGCACTACAGTTGTATAAAAGTGAGTAGTTGATAAACGTCGGCCACATCAAAGACAATCCTATTTCGAAAACGATAAAAATGTGATAATTAATTGAATATAAAATAAGTATACCTACAATAAATGTTAAACTGTAATGATCAAAACTTTTATTTTTTTAGAACTTAGAACCTTTTAATATTTATTTCTGCTTAATTAATAAATATAAGTTGAGTGAACAATTAGTAGGTATATTCATAAAATAACCACACTGCAAATACATACAAAACTTTAAATTTAAATTGTTAGATTGATTTTTAAACTTACTACTGCATATTTTAAAAATCTTATTACCACATTTGAATTATTTGCAAGATACCTAATATCTTTGTCCTATTAACGCTTCAATTGGTCTAGACTGTAGTTAGGGTGATAAAAACAAATACAATTTATATAAAGCTTGTTTATTTAACGTCATGTTTTGCAAAATAGACAAATATACACTTTTAAATTGTCATTTCACTTAAAAATACCGCATCAACATTTAACAGTAATATGTTTATTATACATACTTTACACTCGCATACACGTTTATGTTACAAAAAGAAAGTTTAAACCTTTATACAAACGTATAAATGTACAGATTATACAATAATTGTTGTTAAAGATTCCATAATAATACCTAATAAAAAAAATATGTGACAGATAAATCAAATAATAATTTAACGCTAATAGTTACGAATCTAATTATTGTCACGGAGTTCTAAATTTTGATTCGGTTTTTGAACAAAAAACAAAACAAAAAATTTAAATTACTTTATGGTTTTTAAAACAATAAAATCGCTTCTACGGTATCAAGCTATTCATTTAATCTTAAGTATATCATAGTATCTAATAGTTTAACGTTCCTGGTTTTTTTTTATAAAATTACGTATTCCCGTTTCACTATACAAACATCCAGTCTTATTCAGAACATTATTTTAATTTGTTAGTACAAAAGTATTTGCAATAAAACGAGGTTACATGATAAGGATCTCAATCCAATAAAATTATTGCAAATAGAAAACCTATCAAATTTACATAAAATAATTATAATAATTACGCTGGTTTGGTTTTTATAGCCCTAAAACAGGTATTGTAGCTTTGCTCAGATTAGCTCAACCTTTTCAATTATATATTTTAAAATATAATTTGAAAATAAATTAATAACTTAATTTATTAATACACATTATGACTAGCTCTCACGATGGAAGTGAAATGCACCACATTTGTTCAATACTTTCTATATTTTATATGGCACTACTCTGTCAAAGTTTAATTTAGGTTTCACTAAAGTAAAGAAAGGATTCATACATATGAGCGTTTTGTAAATAATTTGGTGATTGACAATAGCTATGTCTGAAATAGATCGCTAGAATATTCCATGAATGCACCAAACACTAGTTCTAAATACGAAACGCATATATGAATAGGCTCTTTAAACAGCTTAGTTAAATTCCAAAATTAAATCATTAACTTGGTCACGCATATAATTATTATGTCATTATATAAAAATATTTAATTCATTTACCTTATTACATTCTAACTATTAACAACCATATACATAACAAGCTGTTAGGTGCTGGCTACACCTAACTTTGTCAAGCCACTGGTGTAATCTGACTTAAAAAAGCTTTTCTGTTACACAAAAGGACCGAAAAGCTCGCGCTTCAGTGTTTTCTTTTCTTTTTCCGGAACAATAAATGAAAGAATATCAAACAACAAGTAAATAAAGTACTTTCATCATATTTATATGTTTTTATTTGTCATATTTGACCCACATATCTTGTTCAAATAAACAAACAATCCCAGGAGGAAATAATAATCATGGAGTAGGTAGTTGATAGTTATTACCTTTCTCGTACGTCTTATATAGGTTGATACTATTATTATCGATACATTTTTACATACTTAAACTTATGTTTTATTAATATTTTAAATGCTAAAATATTTGGATATATTTTTCTCAATCGTGCCGCAGTTAGATGAAACTTATTAAATAGATAGATCATACACTAGAACATTATAGGGTGACTTCTATATTTCTAACTTTAAATCCCTTGAGATTATGGGGTACGCTAATGTAGGTATGTATCAGTGACTTAACAAATTAAGTGAAACCTTAGCTCATAAAGTAAACAATAACTTAAAATATTTTTAATATTCAACAAATAATAGGCTCGATAGGCTAATTCCAAAGCAAACAAAACACTAACGAAATATTTCAAAATTTAAAACACAACATTAAGGCGCTATCACAGGAATAAAATCATGTAAGTTCATTCACGCTTCATTTTGTTTGATCAAATAAATATGTTGCCTTGAAGGTCAACAATGGATTGACAATCATACGAAAATCAAAAACAAGATAGCAAAGACTTTAATTGCATTATCTGAAGAGACATTTTATAATCCATTCGAGGAACTTGTTTGTACAAAAGATCCTAACTAATTTACTTTCTAGCTCAGAATAACTAGACTTGAGAAATAAGCGACATTCCCTTCCTAATGTTCAGCAAATTGTTTTTCTTGACGTTCACTGACCTTCAATTCGAATAATGTTCACCATTATCTCAAGCGTTCAATCCACATTTTTTTTTTTTAACAATATTTAATTATTGTTTAAACAACCACCGCGCACTACACATATGCCCTTTGACCCGCACCGATCATGCTGTTCCTTTCACTCACCACTGATACTTCTGAACCGTCCTTTTTCCTTCGGCACGTTGAGAAGAGTTTTGATGACTGTGGAATGAAATAGTACAATAAGACACTGTTTGTCAAACTTATTCTCAACAATAATTATGCATGAGCTTTTTTTTATATCACTAGGTGGCAGACAAGCTTACGGCCCACCTGATGGTATGCGGTTACCCTAGCCTATGGACGCTTGCAATACCAGAGGCGTCACGAGCGCGTTACCAACCTTGCATAAACCTTCCTACTCCTCTTTTGAATTACCCCATGCTGTAGTCATAGATTGATTATACTATATAGCCTACATAATTTTTATTTTCCTTGTTATGTCATAGAATATACAAACATAAAATTAATAGTAATGATGTTAATAGGTATGTCCTGTAGACAAGTACGTTTCTTCATTAATCATAATTTACGTAATAAGTTCAACAATGTATTGTACCTTCCTACGTTTGGAAACGAGGTTTGCACTAATTAGTTTCAATTGTGTGTTGCTGGCTTGTAGCCAGTTTCCCAGCTAGCTTTAGCTCAAGTTTTTTAAAAAAAAAAACACGGCGCTATTTAGGTACTTTCATTATGATTCACAGGATTTGCACTAATTTATGATCTAAAAAGCGCGGCGTTTAGACAATTACTAAGTGCTTTTATAAACATGAACACGGTAACGTGCTAAAAAATCAAGACCTACCTTAACAAAAGACCTTACGGGTTGCTGAAGTACATATACAACGAAGATCACGACTCCCTGGAGCGCGTTGATTAGATCAAAGACCGACCACACGGAGACGGCGCTGGAGCCAGTCCCTGCCGCCCACGAGACCACTTCCAGCACCCAAGAGAGACCCATGATGAACGACAGAAGACAACACGTCCGGAAACTGTTGTACATAAAATTGTAAACCGTTTAGTTTTAATTTGACTGCTTAACAATAAATTTTAATTTCTCTATCACTTACATTTTTTTGTACTTCCTCAATCTTTGATTGAAATTGACAGGTGCTTCCCGTGCCGGTGTGGCTGTTATTTCATGAGCTGGTACCGGCTGGCCCAGTACCGTCCCTAGTCGAACCCAGTCATCCGATGTACTGAAGTCTGACGAATGCGTCATGTCTAATGCTAAAGAAATAAACGCAGATAAGAATAAGGCAAAAAATTGCCACAAGAATGCTATCAAAAGAAGCAAAAGAACGACTAAATATACATAATTTCTAATCTTCGCAAACGTCGTTAGTCACAATTTATTTACCAAAGAATTAAGTGAACCAATATCATTGTGTAAACAGATTACGAATATTCGCTATTGAAGCAAACAGTAATAAAAGCTACGCAACAGATAAATTGTATGATTTGTTAAACGAAACAAATAAATATAGTAATGACTCACGTGTGACGTCTTTTAACTTATCGTAGTGTGCAGTGAAGGCGCGTGAGGTGAGGAAAAATAGAATGAGGTTGCTTAGAAGTATCACTGCCACTGGTCCGTAGAAATAGGGCAGTGCTGCTTGATCCGCTGTAGAAAATATCATTTTATTAAACCGACTATACTTATAGGAGAAATGGCGATTCTAAATTATACATAGTGCCATCCACAAAGATGCGCCCCACTCTTTTTTAAATGACTTCACATAAGGAGGAGATAGATAGATAGATAGAAAACTCTTTATTGAAACACCACATAATAACAAAAAAACTTAAACTAGAACTAGTAGGAGGTTATATGTTTGACTGTATTTTTTTTCTAATCCCTTACAGTGCAAGTGTGCATCCTCTTTATAGTGTTGTATTGCTGCATATCAACATATAGGTACATATAGACATAGATGGCATTCGTAGATGGCACCATCTATGTATAAAGCTTTCTCTGTATTCTTGCAAGAGATTTGTATAATTTAACTAGAGGATTTATGACAGCGAACTATTTAAATTTTTCCGTTTTTCATGTTTGACGTTAGAAATGACAAAGCGCGAATGAAACCCCTAGTATTGCAAGCGTATTTATCCTACGGTACATTACCGTTTAACATTTACAACATTATAATACTCGGCAACATTTTTCATTTAACATGTTTCTCAATAAAAATGTATCATCCTGATATCTCCATTTCATAATTTTGATATTGCAACCTGTCATATTGTCATTACAAAAACAAACTTGTTATTTGACATCGTAGTAAGCCTATAAAGTAGCTATTCAAATAAAATAAAAAGATATAAAAAATCGATAAAATATAATTTCTGATCATTGTACAATACAATATGCGTATTCCATGTCAAAATAGTAAAGCGATAAAAAACAAATAAAACTTACTTTTGAACCAGCAGCCTTTTACTCCGAAATTTGGTTTGAGATACGTGCTCGGCACTGAAGGGGATAAGTCCATTGTGACTGTTACAATGAGCAATAAAATTGGTAATAATACTGCGTATGCGCAGTACCACGCAAACCGGCGCCTCATGCTGCGTCTACTCACTGAACAATTTATGTATCGGCTGGAAAATAAAGTCTTTGTTAATCAAAACTTATATTTTCATGCGCATCACATATACAGGTTGTCTGCGGGTTCGATCGATTGGATCTCAACCCACTTTTTGTAGCTAAGGAAACGAATGAAGTTTCATCAATATAGTGTTTTTTGAAACAATTATATAGGTATATTATAAGTTTTATTATTTGTAAATTATATGTAATTAATTCATTTTTTATACAAAATTTTGTAACCATAACATTTTACAATTATATTATACTCAATTTGAAAATAAACCGATCAGACAAATAATTAATTGCCAAAAGTTACTTTGAACTTTAAAGTAGGCATGATCCTAAATATTAGGAACTAAATTACAAATGTTATTGATATAAAAAAAGATTTATATTAGTTTTGTTTTAAAGGATTGTATAGTAAGACATTGTTTTATTTATTGCGACATGAGCCCACAAAAAGTTACTCATTATCAAGTAAATGGGTATTATAGGAATAAAAGAAAATTATTTCTTACCGAACATTCAAGAAAGTATCAAAACACATCACATTCAACCAGAAAAAGCATGAGATGAACGAAAACTGTATGAGGTAGGCTGAAACAAAAACAAACATTTAATTTATATTTATTGAACATAAAATGAATAAACCTAATGATATACATAGAGCCTTACCCATAATGTTACAGACGATTGTAGGGAAAGCGTGTCCTGCTAACTGGGTGGCGGCTAAACACGTGAAGGCTATAGCTAAACAAACTGTGTGGCAAGCCAACGCTTTGCCGTGGGTGTCCCTCAGCTCGGTAATGAAAATGTAAACACATGCCGTCGCTAACAGAAACGGTACTGAAATCAGTAGACCTGGAAAAAGGGGTAAAGTTAATATGGTGTTGGTTAAAAACTAAATTCTGAATATTAACTCATTGATGTTTAGATTTATTAAATGAATAGTATAGACTCTAATGCACGGTCCGAAAGGTTGCTTTTGCTTTTCAAAAACTACTTACCTACATCTATTATATTTAATAATAATAAATAAAATTATATTATGACTAAGTACATAACAAACTCAAGTTCACAAGTATGACGCTTGTGCCACCGCTCTCCTCGGCATATTGCAGGGAAGTGAGCGATCCGTCAAACGACGCCACCGCAAGCAAAGGCCTCAAAGTGAGCATGACTCCAGAAAAAGAACATACGAATTTAAACACACATTTTTTTTTTATTTTCAATAAACAATCAGTGATAACGTTCTTATTCAAGTGCATATCAATAAATTCTACTCACCTGTAGCGTAAACTATGAGTGTAGCAGAAGTCTTCGTTTCCTCCAGAGGTGTTGTAAAGCAAACCATGGGAAGTGTCACTCCTGCAGGATTAGATTCATTCCAGAATGTTTCCATACAATAATCTTTAGTTCCAAGCAACGGTGGCTGACTATATGGGACAAATAGTGACCCGTTGACTAGGAGATAGAATTCATCTGCGCTATTTTTATCTGGTTCTAATTTATACCTGTGAATAAAATTCGCCTATGTTATAATAGAGCAACTACTTTTGCAATAGAAGTTGCTTCGTAGTAATAATAGGTACCTTAATTATCTTGACAAGATGGATGTTGGCTATTGTCATCGTTAATAGACGATCGACCGTTGAGATTGACATGAGAAAACGTTAAAAATCAAGTGACAGTTAAAATGTCGATCTCTTACAAAATCGATGATAATTATCCCCTACAAATTATAATTTGTCGACATCCATCTTGTGTCTCATCTGTCAGGCTAGGCTAGGTTATAGCTTATTTTGCTGCTGTTTTAAATTAAAATCCATTTTTGAAAATTTCAAATGCTACAGTATTTTTATCAGGGATATTATATTAAACATGGAAGTTATTCTGAATTAATTAAATAAAACATTGAAAATCACTTAAAAGTAAAAATATGGGATCAATTCAGATTTAATCAAAATATTCAACATTCGATCAAAATAGAATTCGATATGGCCTGATATGGGTACAGCAAAAATACCTAACTAACACAAGTTGTACAAATATCCACCCAGTACATTTATTTTATCACAAATCCAAAATAACACCAACTCTAATAACACCAAGTCATAGTTTTGGTTGAAAGAAAATGAATAAGCATGAATATCTAAAATCTAATAAAAGAAGATCACACGTACTTTTCATATCGACAAGGGTCTCCAACGATAGTTTCGTACACATTACTATCAAAGCTAAATACATGCGTCTCATTTGCGCTGTGGAAGATGGGCTGGAACGTGAGCGAAGACATCGAGCAGATTATCTTCGATTTACCATCTTCTACAATGATTGAGAGGTTCTGTCCACTCGGACAGCATTTCGGGACCACTGGGAGCCCTTTCACCTTTTCTTCCTGTTAAAAAAGTTTAATATTTGTCATACATGTTGTTGATTATCTTACTTTTGATATTTATGACAATGCATTGAGTACATCCAATTATTTTCAGTAATAGAAAACATTTAGGTGCCTGGACCGACATCTGAACGACACGCTATTTTTGAACAACGACTTCATGACGCTCAGTGGCTATTTTCAAACTCTGACATTTAGGTATTAAAGGAATCTCGTGAAAGTAGAATTTGTTTTTACAAATAATTCTTAACTTTTAGTACATCGTCATTGATGGCAAATTCTTCCCAAAAAGTGACGTAATATTTTAAATTAGGTCACTCCACATAAAAGCCAATGTAACGAGGTAAGGACAAGTTAATTATGGTTGTCATTCAAACAATGATAAATTGCGCGGATCGTATGGCGAGCGTCTAATAAGAATTCAGCTCGAGTATTTGATCTTTGACATGTTCATAAAAGAAATTTGGTTGAGGTTGAATGACGCAATGTTTTTATTTGTTTCATTTATTAACATGAAAAACGGTACAAGAGATATCATAAAGAGCGTCTCTTTATTAGAGTCACAAAGAGTAGAAAATTAAGAGCCCCCGCATGCTACAGACTTTCCATCGGCTGATGGTTTAGTACGAAGATTCGAATCAATATAGCGTGCGTTCTTTCTTATCGTAATTATGAATAAAAATTCGACTAGTATCGGCCAATTAAAACTACTGATCTGCGAAGTTATTAGATCACAGCAGGAGTTTTGTCTATTGATATTTATCTAAGAAAATAATATATTTAAAAAATGGCCCAAAAAAACATAACTTTTTGATACACATATATGCCTTTAACTGCACACTGATGAAGTGAAAAAAAAGTTTTAATGTTTTTTTTTAATTTATTTGACATTATCTGTTTAGAAATTAACGCTAATACGCCTACGTATTTATGTAACTATATCCACTACAAACTAATTGCGATCACATTTGATCAGGCGCTATTGCCATTTTATAATGTTATTTATGTTTACCTACAAAAGTTAACAATTATTTTTTTGCTCTCAACCTTTTGATTGTCGTTCGGAATACACGTCTTTACAGCTCAAATCTAGATTTTTCATTTTTCCTGCTTGAACCAATACATAATTTGGTCCTTCGAGCCGGATCACAGATTGTAAAGTTATATGCAACAAGCAAGAGAACCATAATAAGGATCAAGTCCAGGAAATATCATTGTTGGAGATTACTGCCGATTGGGATTTGTGAGTAAGGTCAAAAGGGTCACAGCGTCGTCAAGTAAAGGGATATTTGGTCAGTGCAGTGTATATTTAAATAAATTTCGGTACCCATTACTCTGAATCAGGTAGTTGTACTAAACTTAATATAAGAATTTGTAAAGGTTAGTATCATTGGTATCTATCTATGTTTAATTGTCCACTTATGTGCATGATTTCTTTTCTAATAACCAGATTATTGTTATAATTTGTGGTTAATTTATTGCGTTAGAGATAATAAAGCAGCAAACTAGTTTTCATTAAGTGTTAAACATTATTTAAGCAGTTTCCTTTATAATCATGCAATGAATATTATAAGAAATCTTAATTATTAGTAGGTACCAACTGTATTCGGTTATTGTTGTATTCCGTTACATTAATGTTCAATTTGTAGGTTTTGTAGTATGTATGGTGTATACATATGGTTACGGTAAAAACGATAATTAAAAATTTATTCATACCATTATACATACTGGAAGATTTGTATTATTAGCTTATAACTTAAACTCGCGAGGAATTTCTAATCAATCAATTGTTATGCTATTGTTTGATTGGTACGCGCGTCCCACTTAAGACTCAACCGGTCATCTAATTACTATTTGTTATTAGTCAAACTTATGTTCTTTATTTATATGTACCTAGGTATTTGTGTACTTACAAATACATTGTGTTCTCTGTGTCAAAATTAAATAGTGCTCATAATATCAAGTTTAATTCATTTATATATTGTCCATTGTACGTAGTAACGAATTGGTAACCCTTTTGGGTATTTCATTGTAACGTTAGTAGATTATTGTATATTAATAAAACCTTAACTTGTGGAATTTCAGTTTGGTTACCTGCTTTCCAAAGAATGACTGACAAGGAAGAAAAAGAGCTAATTAAAAAACGAGCAAGTTACAAAGGGCGATTAACGGTATTTTCAAATTACTTAGAAGATTTAAATGATTCTTTAACGCAAATCCAGATCAACGAACTGCAATTACGCCTCGGTAAGATTGAAGTTATTTTTTCCCAATATGACGAGCTTCAGTTAAGGTTGGAATGTATGGCGGAGGATATCAATACTCAGCTCTCAGAACGTTCTGATTTTGAATCCTCATATTACAAACTTGTTGCGAAGGCACAGGACTTACTTGCTCGACACAATGATAGTGGTCACAGCGAGAAGTGTTCTCGTATAAGCAATGGTAAGCTGGTTAAGCTACCTACCATCCAACTACCTAAGTTTAGCGGGACATATGACAGTTGGTTGGAGTTCCGTGACACGTTTTCAAGCCTAATACATTCGAATGACACTATTGATGACGTTAATAAGTTTCATTACCTCCGAGCTTCATTGGAAGGGACAGCCGCGGTAGTCATACAATCAATTGATTTCTCTGCCACCAATTATTCTATTGCATGGAATTTATTGTGTGAACGGTTTGATAATAAGCGACTTCTCATTCAAAATCATGTGGCAGCTTTATTTAATGTTGAGATGGTTAATAAGGAATCCTCAGATAATATAAAACGTATTATTGACACCTTAAACAAGAATCTGCGTGCTCTAGAGTCTTTAGGTGAACCAGTTAAGTTCTGGGATACACTGTTAATTTATATAGTTACTCATAAATTGGATCCCAAGACATATCGACAGTGGGAAGAAGAAAAAAATCATTTAGATAAAGATAAATCAATCACATTAGTTATTTTCCTAGAATTTATGAGAAATCGTGCAGACCTGCTAGAAACACTAGATTTGTCTCGTAATCAGTCTGGTAACAATAGCACGTCTAAACCTATTAAGCATAAAACAATGATGTCGGTGGCTAGTACAACACCACCACAGAAAAATAAAGGTAATGCTAGTTCCTCACAGTCAGCATGTCCTCATTGTAGTGATAAGCATAATTTATTTAACTGTCCACAGTTTCTTGGCCTCAGTAATGAGAAACGGCTTGAATTACTACCCCAATACAAGGTATGCTTCAATTGTTTTCGAACAGGTCATTACGCAAACCATTGTAAGTCTTATGGTTGCAAAATATGTAGGCGTAAGCACAACACTCTTGTCCATGTGGCAGATGCTTCACATAAATATTCAAATAATGCAGCTACATCAAATAAAGAAAGTAGAACAAATCCAGACGTCAACTCATCGCTTAGCGATAAATCCAACACAAATCTAACGCTATCTGCACTTGTCACCACTTATCTGAGCAACAAAAGCAAAGGTCAAGTTTTGCTGGCTACAGCATTAATAAAAATTTATGATAAGAATAATCGTGAACATCTCGCACGGGCAATACTGGACAGTGGTAGTACTTCATGTATAATGACAGATAGGTTATATAATTTATTAAATTTACCCACCGTTAAGGTAAATGAGTCTGTACAAGGTATTAATAACTCTAAATCACAAATTGGTAAAATGTGTAGCGCTTCTATTATGTCATTGAGTGAAAACTTTACTACCAATCTTTATTGCTTTATTTTACCATATATTACGGACGAAGTACCGTGTCATCAGTTGTCAATCAACAATTTAAATATTCCAAGTGATATTTGTTTAGCTGATCCTCATTTCCACACGCCATCTGCGGTGGATTTAATAATAGGTGCAGATATTTTCTGGGACTTACTGGGGCAGCAAAAAATCGATTTGGGAGTTGGCAAACCGATACTATTTGAATCTAGGCTGGGGTGGCTAGTTTCAGGTCCATTGATTAATAGCGTCCAGGTATCGCATTTGCCACCAGCTCATAAATTTAACATTGCAAGACTTAATGAAAATTCTTCACACAATCTTACATCTGAAGATGACATTCAAATCCTATTATCGCGTTTTTGGGAACTGGAGGAAGTAACTCAACAGTCATCTTCATATTCTGATGAAGAAGCTAAGTGTGAAGAACATTTTGTACAAAACACAACTCGATTGCCAGACGGTCGGTTCTCTGTTAGAATACCACTCAAACAATCACCCCATGTTTTAGGTGACTCCATAGCTAGAGCAAAAAATTGTCTCTTATCTATTGAGCGTAGAATTAAAGGTCAACCAGCTTTAAAAACTCTCTATCATGACTTCATGAAAGAGTACATTTCATTAGGACATATGACTAAATGTTCAATAGATTCAAAACAGCTGGCATATTTTATTCCTCATCATGGCGTCCTACGCGAGTGTAGCTCAACTACCAAATTAAGAGTAGTCTTTAATGCCAGCAGTCTTACTACTTCGGGTATTTCATCCAACAATATTCAAATGGTAGGCCCTGTAGTTCAAGACGACCTAATGTCCTTGCTTTTAAGGTTTAGAAAACATAAATACATTGTTTCTGCTGATGTAGAAAAAATGTATCGGCAGGTGATCGTCCATCCTGATGACAGACGTCTGCAGAGAATAGTGTGGCGTGATAACCCTTCAGATTCTATTGATACCTATGAATTAAACACTGTGACGTATGGTACAGCAAGTGCACCTTATTTAGCAACCCGGTGCTTAAAACAAATTGGATTGGATTGTACAGATGCGACAATAGCTAATATTATAGTACATGATTTTTATGTCGACGATCTGCTTACTGGTGGGGATAAAATATCTGATGTCTTATATATCCGTAAAAAGGTCACTGCTGAGCTGGCTTCTGCTGGCATGCCATTGAGGAAGTGGAAGTCGAATAATAAACAGATAGTATCAAATCAATGCAATAGTTCATCTATTAATTTAAATATTGGTTCTGCTGAGCCAAGTAAAACATTAGGACTCAACTGGTTAACAGACTCTGATGAGCTCTGTTATTCAATTAATAATACAGTCTCAAATAAATTAACAAAACGTCACGTGTTATCAGTTATATCCCAAATATTTGACCCTTTAGGTCTATTAGCACCGTGTATCGTACCAATGAAAGTAATAATGCAAAAACTTTGGTTGCATAAATTGTCGTGGGATGACTGCTTACCCCCAGATGTTGCTAAGGCATGGGTATGTATTGTTGAACGTTTAAATGTTTTAAATAGTTTACGTATCCCACGTTTAGTCTTTTGTAACTCTTGGAAAAAAATACATTTACATACATTTTGTGATGCATCTCAAACTGCTTATGGCGCATGCATTTATGTATGGAGTATAAATAACGATAATGAAGTAATGGTGCGTTTACTTACAGCTAAGAGTAGAGTGGCTCCGATTAAGCCCACTACGATTCCGAGACTCGAGCTCTGCGCCGCCTTAGTTGGAGTAAGACTTTATGGAAAGGTTATTGACTCACTTAGCGCACCAATTGAAAGTGTAACATTCTGGAGTGATTCCACAATCGTACTGGGTTGGTTGAAAATGATACCCAGTAAACTGCAACCATTTGTACGTAATCGTGTAGCAGAAATAGTAGAGAAAACAAATACTAATTGTTTGTGGAGGCACGTTCCTACAGATCTCAATCCCGCTGATCTTATAACCCGAGGAACTGATGTGAATCAAATTCAGAATCTTAATTTATGGTGGTTGGGACCTCATTTTTTAAGCCAGGATCCGTGTGAGTGGCCTTCTAATCCAACTACCGTAGAACCGCTACCTGAAACAAAAACTGAGGTTTCTTTATTGACTACTTCTACATCTCCGGTAAAATTTATTGATTTTAACCGTTTTTCAAATCTATCCCGGCTTAAGCGCGCAGTAGCATATATGTTACGATTTGTCAATATTTGTAAAAGGCAACCACCGACCACTATTCACCTTGGTGAAGATGAATTGCAAAATGCGTTAACTTTACTTGTCAAATTGTCTCAGATGGAATCATTTCCCGAATATGATATATTAAAAAATAATAAGTGCTTACCGAAAGGAAGTCCACTGACTAAACTTAACGCATTTTTAGATATAAATAAACTAATTCGTGTAGGTGGTCGCTTAGAAAATTCTTCATTTTCATATGAGAAAAAACATCCGTTAGTCATACAGTCCACTCATCGATTTTCTAAATTATTATTTCAATTCATGCATCAAAATTTAATGCATGCAGGGCCACAACAATTATTAGCGTGTATTAGAGATACTTATTGGCCAATAGGTGGCCGAAATCTGGCTAAAGTGTGTTATCACCGATGTATAGTTTGTAGTCGCATTACAGCTAAACCAATTAACCCTATTATGGGAAACTTACCTGAACGACGAGTAGCGTCCGGTGTTCATCCATTCGAATGTGTTGGGGTTGATTACGCTGGACCTATACTGTCAGCTACCCGACAAGGGCGCGGTAGTAAACTCGTAAAGGTTTATATTTTACTTTTTATTTGTTTTTCGACAAAGGCAGTTCACATTGAGTTGGTGGGTGACTTAACCAGTCACAATTATTTGTCAGCACTTCGTCGCTTTATGTCTCGTAGGGGTAAACCTTCGCACATATATTCTGACAACGGAACCTCGTTTGTAGGAGCCTTTAATGAACTCGGTAAATTTTTAAAGGAAAATTGCAGTTTGTTGTCTGGTGACATTGCTGCTGAAGGAATCAATTTCAAATTTATTCCTCCTTATGCTCCTCATTTCGGTGGTCTTTGGGAAGCGGGAATCAAATCAGTGAAGTATCACTTAAAGAGAGTAATGGGAAATTGTCACTTGACTTATGAAGAATTAAATACAGCACTGGTTCAAATTGAAGCCCTTCTTAACTCACGTCCGCTCACGCCACTGTCATCGGACCCCGATGACCTTTTACCACTGACCCCTGGACACTTCCTGATTGGACGTACACTCACATCCTTGCCTACGCCATCTTATGAAGCTGCTTCTCTAACTCATTTGAAGCGGTATCAGAGAATAGAGGCATTACGTCAACACTTCTGGTCAAGGTGGAATAAAGAATATATTTCAGAATTACAACTGCGGACAAAGTGGAGGTCTTCAAATGCCGCTTTGAAAATAGATCAGCTTGTTGTCATAAAAGAAGACAACCTACCACCACTCAAATGGCGATTAGGCCGAGTCTCAGCAGTCTACCCAGGGCGTGATGGAATCAGTCGTGTGGCCGACATAAGAACTGCGAGTGGAATAATTCGGCGAGCCTGTAGCAAGATATGTTCCCTGCCCTTGAACGAAGATTCTGGTTGAAAGAAGGCCTTTCAACGCCCGGGGGCATGTTTAGAAATTAACGCTAATACGCCTACGTATTTATGTAACTATATCCACTACAAACTAATTGCGATCACATTTGATCAGGCGCTATTGCCATTTTATAATGTTATTTATGTTTACCTACAAAAGTTAACAATTATTTTTTTTGCTCTCAACCTTTTGATTGTCGTTCGGAATACACGTCTTTACAGCTCAAATCTAGATTTTTCATTTTTCCTGCTTGAACCAATACATTATCCATGCATAAAACGTATTGAGTTTCATTGATATGATATTGAACACAATTCTAATATTGTATAGTTACATAAATATCACCATATAATAATAAAACTTGGGCTTAAGTCTTTAGTTCCATGATTATAATAACATTATCTAAAGAAAACACTAGGTGGGTATATTTTTGTACCTACATCAACACATCAAAGACCTCACTCATCTCAAATTAATTTATTAACCTTTATTTACGGTCTAGGGAGTCAATATTCTCAAATACTACGAGCCCTTAAAAGGACATTCCTTTTCAGGCACTTAAATGAAATAATATTTGACGTTCCAGCCTTAACTTATCAGGCTTTAGTAGGTATTTTTTTACCTCGAATTTCCTTTCTAATATTTCAAAAACAAGCAGGCTAACGGTCCTATAAGGAATTTACCTAAGTGATCACCGCTACCTTGATATTGCTTGATGAAGAAAATAAGGAGAAATGTTAAAACTCTTCTTTCATCATTTTTGAGATTTAAAGTATCAATAGCAACAGATGTCTATTGTGAATTTGTGAAGAATTTTGAACAAGTATGGTCAAACTCTCCAAACAATTTTTCAGCCATAAATGATAACGCAAGTTTCGATTTTTGAATTTTTTGTATGAAATTTCGTGTATGAATTTTTCATTTTTTATTGTACCCCAAATTCTTAGCACACTAAATGCTTACATACTAGGTACCTACTGACATAAATGTTTTGACATTTTACTTTTGATTGATATAGTGCAAAACAGATCTTTTTCCGTTGTTTTGAATATCCATAAAAGGAGCAAAATGATGCTCCATACTCATACGAGGGCACACTCATGCGTAATACTAAAAAACCTACGAAGCAAACACGGGAATGAAAGTAAGGGTAAAACAGCTAAATAAAAGCCGCCATGTGCGCCAGTCACGCGCCTTGTTAGAGACGTGATCGCGTCTGGTAATGAGACAACTGATGACATGGAGGAGCTTTGACGACATTTTCAACTTTCCGTGTTACACCGACCGACTTTGTGGGAAATACACGGGATAAAATCGGGTTTAAATCTAAGAAAGTTATTTTTCATGTTTATTAAGCTTGAATTGAATCACATCACATCTTCTACGACTAAGATTAACTAATACATACAATTTGTGAAGAAAACAATTTAAGCGTCATCATCAATCAGGCGTCACGATTGGTTTTACGTATTTGTGTAAGTTATTTCTTATTTCCTTGATTAACATAACATAAATTTTATTTTTAGTTCTTACGAACAATAATAATAATCAACTCCAGTAAAATTTCAAATGGTTCTTTTAATGTAAATTGTTACCTCATCTATGTAAGTAGGCGATCACGTTTCAATATTTAACGATTGAATGTGTGTTTAAGGAAAGTTGTGATTTCTTGTGCTAACATTGAGCACGCGTACGTACTCGTATGTATCCGATTATCTTCTTGTTTACTTTAACTGTTCAGAAGATTGGACCTCACCAGTCACGAGTGTGCCTTGGGGCCGGTCTTGTTAAACTGTTAGTTTTGTTACATTAAGTTACTGTATAAGAAACTTATCATATATTTTGTAAGTGTGTGATCTCGACTTTATTATGACGTAATACAAATTCTTATTTTTTTCTCTTTAATTAATTATCTTCATCACGTAGGTGCATTATATTAGTGTCACTTTATTATTATTTGATTAGCTCTGATGTAGATAAGTATTCAACGTATTATTTTAAATAGTTCTCCATAAAAAACATTAAATTATTTCAACGAATATCGTGACCGCTCAACATAAAATATGCAGTTGTATACTTAATGCCCTTGTTATAACTTAATAGTTCAGTTTCCTATGTTTCTACTTCGGGAGTGGGTCACGGGCTTGATAATTACAACCATGGGCATAATTTATAACAATTGATTACGGACTAACAGGGCACTGAAATTGCGAGTGAGTTTTGTAAGATTCGAGTCTCTAGAAGACCCAAAATAACAATAATACAACTTTCAATCTAAATGTAAAAACAATGGAGCGAAATAAAGTTAGAGAAAAAAAGGGAAAAACAAACTTCACTCTATATGTACCTAAAGATGAAAAACCGGCCAAGTGCGAGTCGGACTCGCGCACGAATTATTATATTAAAGTAAAAATACAACTGAGTATTTTGTGAATATTTCAAGTGCCTACCTGTTGCCATTATTGATATCGAGCAAAACGGGCCCATAAAATTGCGTTTGTTGTATTGGAGCCCCCCTTAAATATTTATTTTATTTTGTTTTTAGTATTTTTTGTTATAGCGGCAACAGAAATACATAATTTGTGAAAATTTCAACCGTCTAGCTATCGCGGTTCTTGAGATACAGCCTGGTGATGATATCGAGCAAAAAAGGGCAAAAAATAGCGTTTTTTGTATGGGAGCCCCCCTTAAATATTTATTTTATTTTGTTTTTAGTATTCCTTGTTATAGCGGCAACAGAAATACATAATTTGTGAAAATTTAAACTGTCTAGCTATCGCGGTTCTTGAGATACAGCCTAGTAACAGACAGACGGACGGACAGACAGCGAAGTCTTAGTAATAGGGGTTTTTACCCTTTGGGTACGGAACCCTAAAAAGGGACCCCTGTCTAAAGTCCGCAACTTTCTCTGGCATTTAGAAATGTTAAAACAATTTGTTTTATAAGGTTTCTTTATGGAAATACTCCGGTAGCTTGCTCCGTGACGTCACTGTCAACTTCCGTTACAAACTCACGACAGAAAACCAAGCAAATATTTACTTTTACAATTAAATCCTCGACAGTTGCTCAATCGTAGGTTTATTTGTGTTGTTAATATTACAATCATGTGTGACCTTAATATTCACTGAATTAATAGAACTAAAATGTATTCGGAGAGCCTTTTTACTTTGTTATCATTTTCAGTAATAAACAATCATATGAGAAATTCTCATCTCTTTACTTGGCACGACATAATGCCTTGTCAATTGCAACTAATTGCACAATGTTGATTAATCAACAAGCTGATGCTTTTTAAAACAAACTACCAAGGGATGCTTTGTAGAAACAGGCTGATTGACTGACCTCAAATATAAAACTAGGCTTTGCATGCTTATCAACATTGCCCAAATCACCATGTTGAGATGATGGTCAATCACAAAGCTATCCAATGAAAAAAGTAAAAAGTCTAGTAGAGAATATAAAAATACTAGTAGCGTAGTTTCATCGCATTCCCGAAGGAACTCCTTAGGGGATAAATTATCAATAGTTATTTGTTATACAAAAGTAGAAAGTTGTTTATTAACCGCGTGCTCAATTTTGATGACCGAGCAAGCGAAGGATTCTTAAATTGAATCAGGAGCGCAGCGAGGGTTTCAAAAATTAGAATCCTGAGTGTAAGCGAGGGAATCAAAAGAGCACGAGGTGAAAAATCTTTGCACTCGAGTGCAACACGTAATTTTTCAAGAAAGCCGAGTCTGAGTTTTTGACAAATTGAAAAATGTGAAGAATCATTTCATTTTTTAATTTGTCAAAATTATAATTTTTATATATTTTTGTATTACTTTAAGAATAAAATTGTTAAACATTTGAAACAAAAAACCAATATAGTCAGATGGTCCAAAAATATTAAAAAAATGTAACCTTGCTGTGTTTCTTGCCGGTTCTTCTCAGTTGAAAGCTGACTTCTGAATCGGTGGTAACTTCTGTAATTCAACCTTCATAAGTGCCCTTCTAGGGCCTAAACTGAATAAATGGTTTTGACTTTGACTTTGACTTTCACGTATGATAAATTCGGAACCATGGAGGGAGAAGTAAATAGGTTTAATGATGATTTGAATTCCCAAACTTAGTGCACACGATGTTCTATTTACTTTATCCTCTAGAGGATAATAACGGCATTTACACTCAGATATCCAAGAGCAAAAATACTCTTTCCGAGATGGTGGGATGAAAAAGTATTTTCTTAAAATATAGCTATATACTCCCTATTAGAAATCTACCTGCCAAATTTCAAGTTTGCAGCATTAATAATTTCCGAGATTTCGTAATTAATTAGTGAGTGGTATTTTGCTTTTATAGATTACTTGACCCATAGGTTAACAATTAATTAACAACAACTTTATTAGATAACGCTATTATGTTGGAAATTCTTTAAATTCTTGAATCGCTTATAAATATAGATAGCACTATCAGTAACATTCTAAGAATAGCATGTTATGAAGTGAAAATTGATCTTATTATCAGATATAAAGTGGATATAGGTAAGTTTAATTGATATTTGTTAACTTCGTATCATGGAAAGAGAGAGGCAGTATCGTCATTCGAAATTCCTATTCCAACAATACCTATATATTTATAAATAATTTAACTATATTAACACACGTACAGGTATTGTAGATTATGCTGAAATAGGTACCTAAATAAATACACAAATACTAATACAAAACTATAGGTTTGTTTCGGTGGTTGCAAATGAGAGCCTGTTGGCTTCTAGGCGTTGCAAAAGTTTGGCAACACATTAGTAATCCCCCAGGAATAGGCGACGGTAGTCGCTTTTCAACTGGTAAATCGCCCGCCTGGCTGCTAATTAGAAATACAGACGTAAAATAATGTTATGTCAATAACGTGGCATACAACGTTACATCGATTTTATACATTAGCGATAGTTTTTTATAAGTTTAATAAATTTGCACATGTAAAATATTTTTAATATGGCAGTATTCGAATTGTCTTTAATAGTAAGTGTAATAAAACATTGGTACGTTAATAACAATTAATTCCAAGCACGTACATAGCAAGCTCTTGTAAATATCAGATTGTAGCCACTTGACCAACAAAGGAGTATCGTATCATTGCTCAGATCAGATCATAAAATCAGGTATGCATAATAAATTAATGTAACGCATATATGTATATACCTACGTCCAATTCACCAAACACAGAAACTAATAATAATTTATTATCTTGTGACATATTTTCATAAACATTCATTTGATATCAAACTGTAAGTCCTACCTACTTACTATGGATACGCTATAATTTAGCGGCAAATATAATATCGCCTAAAAACTATTACGATCGATTCTAGTTTTAACAAACTACTTTTATCAGGTTAATAGTATCTACAATACACAAAAATATAAATTTATTTTACTCATGTTTAAAGCATGTAAATATTTTAGGATGAGCATTGATCCCACGGATCTCGGAATTATAATAGTTTCAGTGTGGTATCCCAATATAAAAAGGCTCGTCTATATAAGATCCGTTAAGCATGTAGGTAAATGATTATGAAATCAACTGAAAACCACAAGAAGTTTGTAACGAGCACAGAAAATGCGAGAAGAGAATATGTTAAATAAGCCAAGCACGTCCTGAATTCAGTGAAAGTGCGACAGCAAGGAAAGGGTAAACAAAAGCCAGGATTCTTTGTGAACCTCATGAAAATTTTGCGGCCGATGATTTACGAAATGACCGCGAAATTTTTCGAATACTTTATGTACCTCAAAGAGTATTTCCTGCTTCATTATTTATAAATATACTGAAGGATTATGTTACGGCGAAGAAATATTTGCTTTTAACGGTTTAAGATCTGTGCTTATTATTGAATTAGCAGTTCAAAGAGAGAATACCTATACAATTATATACACTGATGTGTCCCAATGGATAGTATAATTACTGCTACAATAAAAAGGGAACAACACAAGAGAAAAAAATAAAGTAGGTATCAGTAAAAAACAAAACTTAAGATAAGATCTTAATAGAGGTTTAAAAAAAGGGCGTAAGTACTACTAAAATAAGTTTGACTATCTTTATCGATGACTCAATGCAGTCATATCATTCCTGAAATCTGAATTGTAATCGGGTCAAATTCCTTTTAGATTTCATTTTATCTGTAATATCTTTAAATATGTGAAACGTATTTCAAATAGTGTGAATCAGATAAAAAAAAACTTATTTTAAACATGTTTTTATAATTGTATGAGAGCTTTGTAAAAAATGTGTGTATTTATTTTGTGTATTAAATATACCATTCATGCTTATAACTACGTAATTTATTTTAACTTTTCGTAGTTTCGACAACTAGAAAGATTAAATCGACTGTGTCTATACTTAATTCGGTAGGCAGTAAAGTTCGGCACATAAAACCAGCATTTCTAATTTTCAGACTTTTCAAACTATAATAACTTCAAAACATTCACTAACCAGTAATTTTCTAGCCTTTATAAACGAAAACGAATTGGAACATGCAACACCGATACAAAAATTCCAAGAACTATTCCAAGGTGGCTGTTATAGTAAATGAGTTCAAGCAATTTTATAGTTGTATATAGCAGATTTATAAAACATCATCATGTATTTATTAGTTTTTCATAATATAGAAATTCTCTCTAAATAAGTTCAAATTTTGAATAAGCTAACGTCACACGTTGGGCGCCACTAAGGATTTATTTGTGCCACAAAATGGTTGACAGTAGCATCAAGAGTGTGGCAGGCAGGTAATAGAAAACAAATATTTTGTAGACGATCCCCTACTCTATTCGGGAATTGACGTAGGTACATTGACACTCGAATTCCCCATACAGGTAGATGCTCAAAGGATTATGTCAATTTCCTGTCATTCTCCTTTAAAGTTAGGAAATATCTTGTTATCGTTACATCACAGAATAACAACTACTATTATTATTATATTTATTTACACACCAGTATGATATTTTCATTTTATTTAAAACTTATAAAAGCAGTCTGTTGTACAAACTGCTTGAGTTTGTTTTTTACTAAGTCAGTCATAATTAAATTCTATAGATTACTAATTTTGCCGCTATAACACGCAAATATTGTCAGTGAGACTAGATAAATAATTATTGGATGTAATAGGTGTAAGTTGTTGTTGAAAAGAGTAATTGCTGAATTTATTGCCGGATCTTCTCAGCAAAAGCAACCTTCCGAACCGTGCATTAGAGTCTGACTATTCATATGAATAAACATTTCATTTCATTAAAGACATAACTTTTTTTAGGTATAAGTAAATATTTTGTTTATAATCAGCTTTTCAATCCAAAATTATCTTGACAAGGTTCTTACAAGCGCCGTGGCTCATCTTGTACTCGGAAGTAAACCCCAAGGGGTATAAAATATTAACAGCATTGTTTCTGACACTGATACTGGAATGAACCCAGTAACTGAAAATGTAATTCAATAATCCTTTGGTTCATAGCTCCAGTGAAATGGCGGAACAAAGGATCGAATTTCCTTTGACTCGTAACTCGTTGAGTTGAAGTTAAACTCGAAGTTTCAACCACTAAAATAATAGTACCGTTCGAATTATTCACGGAATAATTTCCTGAAAATAATTAGTAAGATTATTTTAAATAGGCACTTCAAATTCCATCAAAAGTCAGTAAGGTTTTTATCTTATTTTTTATAGCCCAGTATAAACAAATTTTATTATGGACATATTCATCTTCTGTGCCCTATCAGAGCACTAATGCAGCGCGTCGTTTCACATTACACACATTATTTCGGCTCTAAGAACAGTTTTTGCAGAGAATGCTCATATTAACTGAATCCTATCTGGATAGAATGAATGTGCCTCGTGGAGGCCTCGGGGCAATCTCTTTAAGTGGCCTCCGTAGAGACTGGTGCCTTATCGGGCTTTATTAGTTATTTATTCGTACATAGAGCCCAAGGTTCCACTGCGTGTCCTTCATGTAAATTGCATTGTTTTTTGTTGCTGAAGGTAGGTACGACGGCTCGGTCAGTTTGTTTTGTAAAGTGCGATTAATAAATTAGACTCTGGCTTTTTAGAAACCTGACTTGTAGATTCTTACCTACAACAGTATAATTATAACTCTCACATAAGCATTTGTTTTCCAATTGCCTTCTAGGCATTGTAAAAGGACGGCAATACATTGGCATTGCTTAAATAAACCATGAAACTAAAACAATAAGTTATTTATATAAACTGAATTGTATTTATCCAAAAAGACAATAATTTCTGCTAGTATCGGAATTAATGGTCCTTGTACTCTTCCAATAAATAAACTTTTATTTTTCAACAAAATGTCTAAATTAATGGTCTATGTATTGCAGAATAATTACGCACGACGCATCAAATAATGTTGCCAAGAATCCGTGAATGATTCCGCTATTTACGTTTATGAATTAATTTTATAGTTGTATGTAGGTATACCTACATCTACATACCCTGGTTGTCGTCGTCAAACGCCTATAGTGTTGAGATTTAACATATACGAGGAAGTGTAACATTTCCATCCTACTCAGTACCTTATCTGTTCCGACCAGAAACAACCGGTGAGAGGAATTAAGGACGCAGAATGCCCGATCGAGATGTGGGCGTTATGATACGTAATCGGTCTAAAATTAACAATTTGTCTCGTAAATATGTTGGTAGATTAATCTTGTTCACACTATTTATTTCATTTTATATATTTATAATGGATATATTTTATTAACGAGGTCGTAAGTTTGATGCGAATTTTTTTTTTCCATTAAGTATGACAAAAAATTCTGTGGAATATAGAAAGTTAACACGGCTGCACAAATAGTAGGCGCACAAATTATTTGTTTGTCAAGTGTTAACTAACATCCTAGATTCCAAGAAATTGTGAATGAAGAATGTGCAAAGTATGAAGTTCAATGTGTGCTTCACTTAACGCACAGCGTACACAGGTGTGCATGACTTGCACGTACGTTATCCCGCGTGACTCGCGTCGCATAGGAACGTGATCGGCTTCCTTTTTGAAATTCGGGTTTCATTACTGTGCTTCACTTTAAGTGCGCGGGGCTCGGTCTACCTTTTTTTGGTCTGAGTACGCAACATAGAAACTCAAACATAACCGTTAACTGTGCACCGTCCATCTCAAGTCTCCATAAAGCGTGTATTTAATAGCGTGTAGGTACGGCTTATCTAAGAGACATGACGAGATATCGATGCCCGCGACTCCGCGGCCCAACCGCGCCGGTAGCTCCTCGGTGACAGCCACAGATAAGATACACCCACTCACGCGCCACTCGCGACACGTTGCCCGAAACGACGCCGGACACTTTATAAACAACGAATCTTTTAAAGATCTTTCAATTAGGTAAGTAATTCGATATTGAACTGGTACTTTTTATGTCGTAAATTATTTATATGACCCTGTTTAACGGCCATGGAATAAAGTTTATCGTGGGCTGTGAATTTCTTTTTTCTATGGATAGTTAATTTCACTTTGTGCGTAGTAGCTTTAGGTTATTAACGTACAATATTTATACTAAGATGTGAGAAAGAATGTAGAATATATTCCTAAAGATTCTGAAAGAAAAACTATTTCCGCTTAATTTCTGTCAAAGAAATATTTACGTGTTATATTCTGTGCCAATATATGGAGAGATTTTTGAAGAAAATAAATAGATGAGCCAGTTGGTTCAATCTGTTTTATTTTTCAACATTAATTTCATAATTCATAAGAATAAATTGCTTTAGCGTTCACTTAGAGCTCTTACACACGAGCGGCATGTTGCCGTTGACATTTTATACCTATTAGTGGAAATATTAGTTTGTCTCTCGTTTTCAGGCACAAAGTAACACATTGAGCAATAAGGTTGGTCGAAAGGAACTAGTAAATTGAAAAGAACAAGTCTAAATACCTTAATTTGTATTATTTAGGTCTTTATTGAACCGAGCCGTCGCGCGTCGATGCGAGTCGACCGCTTCCGTCGGCAACATGCCGCTCGTGTGTAAGAGCTCTTAGGTATATTCGTCTTTATTCGCAGTTAAAAAGTCCATAACAAAACTGTGTCACTAAATTGTCAAGTGTTTGTATATTAATTTAAGTAGTTCCTCGTTTATTTATTTTCCTCGGGCTACAGAAGTGACGTGAAGCGCTTATAAATAAAGTCTCGTAAGTTAAGACTGTTCTCATTTCCAACGCCTCCTCCGCTGTAGTATTTACTGACTACTTAAGCTATTTGACTACATCTCTGGTAACAATGAGAAGGTTTTTTAGTTTTATATAAAAATTAAATATAACCTGCGTTAGAGAAATATAATATGGCTTTCCATTGGTGAAACAATTTTCAAAATCGGTATAAATAATAATACAAATTAAGGTATTTAGACTTATTCTTTTCAATTTACAAGTTCCTGTCGACCAACCTTATTGCTCAATGTGTTACTTTGTGCCTGAAATAGAGAGGAAAACTATTTTTTCCACTGATATAAATTTCATAGTAATCGCTAGAGCCATTGGGATAGAGTTCATTCGAATGAACATGATTAAGAATATTTAAAGATGTCGTATTAGTAGGATATATCGTAAGTTATGACATCGATGTAATCAAATAAATATTATAAACACTAGCTGATCCGCGCGGTTTCACCCGCGTTCCCGAGGGATCTTATCTTTTCCCGAGATAAAAAATAGCCTATGTGCTATTTTAGTCTATAATCTATCTTCATGCCAAATTTCATCCAGATCCATTTAGCCGTTCTGGCGGAAATGAGTAACAAACATACATCCATCCATCCATCCATCCATCCATCCAAACTTTCACATTTATAATATTAGTAAGATGAGAAATATAGGTATATCGGTCAAAAATAACATGGGACTGACGTGATGGACCTACTGTCCCACACCAATAGGTCCCTTATAGCATTATGAATGGCGACGTCATACATACATACATAGATGGCCGAGAATTCCGTATATTTAAACTATGACCCACCTTAAGGCTATATATATAAAAACGGACGTAGATTCAATAACGCTTTGATTGCTGTTTAGATTGCCTACATCCCCGCGGCAGAGAAATGAGGATACTTCATATAATCTCTGACTATCCGTTCAAAGCTCGCCCACTGCTTGCCTTTGACAAACAATATTAGCTTAGCCTTTTTGTTACAATTTACGGAGTAACTATATAATTTTGCATTCTTATAACTTTAGTTTCTGCTCCACGGTTTCACCCGCTCCTATTTACATAATGGGTTTAAAAATCCGTAGTTTTACATTTGTTTGTGTGCAAAATTTCAAGTCAGTCTGTCAAAAAAACAAAATAAAGCAAACATTAAATTTTTACAAAATACCAAAATCGGCTCAAAATACTAACACATTATACATAATTTAAAGGATCTCTGTTATTACAACAGTGTATCAACAATTTAAAAGGATTTAATGTAAGGAATCATTTCGATATAAAAAAAAACAGAATTTTAAATGATTTACCTACACAAGATTGAATTTACGTCCGGTAATTCAACTTAAACATAAAGTAAAGTATAATAGCTTTAAACGAATTGTACTTCAAAGACTACAAAAGAAAGGAATAAATGTTTTAATTTACAAATTTAGATAAAACGTAATAGGTTTACGTTGGGGCACAAATTGAGAAAATATTTATGATGGAAATGAGAAAATAAGCCCGACCCGTGCTGAACTTAGACAAACTAAATCAGTTCTCGGTAATAAATTACTTTAGCTTAAAAATAAACAGCTAAACAGATAATGCGTTATTGCCTTTGACATTAAAAAAAAGTGACCTAGGGGAAATCCTACTTATACTTTAGGTACATAAGTGAAAGATTATGATTATCTAATCTTATTGAGTCGGGGTAATCGCTTAAATTTGACACATGCAAATATTTTCCCTGGTTATTATATCCCGCAAAAGCTACACGTAAAAGTGACGATTTCTGATTTTAATTTCAAATACTAAAACTAAAAATTGTTTATTCAAAAGTACAAAGAAAATCGATAGCGCAATTATTTTACTTTTTACGTGACTTTTGTCGAAACATTCGACAATTACTACGCAGATGAAATTATGGAACTTATTGCAATATTTCAATAAAAATAAAATATACCTACCTACATAATATAGGTACCTACTCACTGAAGGCATATTATCAATATAGTCACGTGACAACCCTTCGGGTAAGATATTCTCAAGTTGCAGATCGCGTGAAAGATAATAGAAGGTAAACATTTGCGAGGGTTGGCAACAACGGGTGCGCCAAGGGGTATCAGTAGGGTTGTCAAGTTTATTGGGAAAACATTAACTTTGACGCCTTTAGTTGTATATAGTGTTGCATGGCAATGGAGCTTATAATATTATTATTTTTGAGCTTTTTCGGGATACTTTTACAGTTTTAATAGAGTTAAACCAGTTGGTTTACCGACAAAAATATTATGATTTCAAAATAAGGGTTTTATATAAATACTACAACTTTTGTATTTATTCGTTTTAAAACCTACTTTTTTAAGTTTAAGAAAATGTGGGTTTTTTTATTGTTTATAATTTGCATTGCAGATGACCGTGATGGCGTTAGCATTAGGTATAGAGAAGGTCCTCATTTTCATTTTCTAATTTAAAGCGCAAGTGGCAACCCTAAGTGTCACCCGGGTGCGCTCGTTCATTTCATTTCATTTCCCATCTGATGTTTGCACAGTCAACACGTCTATGACATGCCATTTCTTTTCAGTTCACCACTTTCTCTACTGGGATTGCTTTGCCATTTGATTGAACTTAAAAGTCGTCTCACGTCTGCAGTTTTGGATTCAAAACTTTTCTGCACTTTAATTAATATTTGAGTATTTCGTGTTATGGTTTCCTCACGATGTTTACTTCGGCTAATGCTCAAGCTTATTGTAGGATTCGAAGCCACGACCTTCGTCATGGGTGGTTACCATGACGAAGGTCGTGGCTGAACGGGTGAACCAAGTACAACAAACAATAATATTGGTTAATTAAATTTAAATACGGGATGGCACTCTAATTATATAAATCAAATAAATGAAAATATTTTCACCCCAAATTCGACATCCCATTATTTGATCAAACTTCAAATGAATTGTCGATGCATAAAAAAGTCCCTGCCCTAATTTCCAATAATGCCAAATAACGAAATTAATTACTTAGACCGAGGGGTGAAAAAATCGTGGGAGATTGGGGATTAAAACGTCTAATGCAATAAATACTTACAAACTGTTTCTTTCGCCCCGGGATATCATCAATCATTGATGTTTTTTTATCGGTCGATGTTAGCTTTGTGTCGGATTGGAAAGAAATAATTAACCGCACAAGAATGACATTTACTGTTGATAATTTAAAACACATCCATTTTTCAACAGTCATTGGAAGTATCTGTGTATTTTTATGCCTTTTGCGGTCAAAGTCATAAGACGAACGCTTGCCGATTCGCTCGTACTTTATCGTCAAACTCATCGAGGCCTCGGGAGACCGGCGAGCTGGAAGCTTTTTCCGCCAACGCATTCGCTTGGCCATCCAAAGAGGGATGGCTGGGTTTGGCAGCAAAGGAAATGTTCTCAATGATATTTTCATAGTAGGTATAAGATTGTATTTCATATATTTGTTGATATGTTTTTATAGTGTGTTAAATGAATTAAAACGAGAACAAACGCATAACAAATCCTAGAGTTCTATATTAATCCAATGACCTTAAATAATTTTAAAAATGAATATTCAAAATGAAATAAATAGATTCAATGAAATAGGTAATTAGAATTTTTTAAACTATCGCGAATTAATATGTCAGAGGTTAATCAAAATAAAATTGTGTGCGCAAATAGACCCAGTATAAATAAGTACTCTGATTAATTTGGTACTTCATAGTAAAATTAAACATTTTAGTAATGTACAAAATTATATCTACTAAATTTCTTACAAAAAAAAACAACTTGTGAAAGTATATTGGCTCTATAAATAACAATAACGCACCTACCTACGTCATCAAAGTTAACCTTTCCTTTTAAGTGAACCAATATGATTTAATGGTGGGTGGATTGCCAGAAAAATTATATTGAATGCGGCTATATTTTAAAATGTCAATAACCAATTGCTGTCCATCACTTCCCGATTAAGCTACGATAACATTCTGTTTCGGCTTGACGTTATGAACGTTTTATTCAAGCCTTTTTTGGGGTTCCGTACCCAAAGAGTAAAAACGGGACCCTATTACTAAGACTTCACTGTCTGTCCGTCTGTCCGACTGTCTGTCACCAGACTGTATCTCAAGAACCGTGATAGCTAGACAGTTGAAATTTTCACAAATGATGTATTTCTGTTGCCGCTATAACAACAAATGCTAAAAACAAAATAAAATATAATATATTTAAGGGGGGCTCCCATACAACAAACGCAATTTTTTTGCCCTTTTTTGCTCGATATCAATAATGGCAACAGCCTACCTGTTGCCATTATTGATATCGAAACTTTGCATTTTGCAACACTTGAAATATTCACAAAATACTCCGTTGTATTTTTACTTTAATATTAAAATAAATATTTAAGGGGAGCTCCCATATAACAAACGTGATTTTTTTACCTTTTTTACGGAACTTTCATTATTTTATTACAAATTTAAATAGTTTTTAATTAAACAGTAATATATTAGTCTGATGTCGCTCTATTTAATTTGATTTATAATGAAAATGTTTATCCAAAACTTATTTTATTGAGCCGAACTTTTTCATTTATATTTTTTTTCTTTATTGTTCTTTTGCTAAGTTATAATGCCTGCCCATGCTAGCCCCGCAGCCCATGCTAGCCCCGCTGTTAACTGTTAAGGTGTTTCAACTGTATTGAGCCCAAAGCATAAAAAAAGCTTGTATTTCTTTTGACGTATCAATCATTAACCTAAGTAATTTTCATAAAGTATCTGGTTATTACCTACACCCTGACTACATCTCAAGAATAATATTAGACATGGCACATTTTATGTAGGTAATTAAATAATGTAGGTAGCTACTAGGTTATTCGTGTTAGCGCGGTTGTTTTAAACGCGGGAGTCATTTTGGAGCAAACATACAGATTATACCTACACACGTAGGTATGTAGTACAAAGCAAACAACGGTGCGTGAATACAAACAAGAATCTCGAAGAACTTAAACATTAAGCAATTTGTATAAGGATGAGAGGTGTAAACGAGAATTTTGTTTAATCTTGAACGTAATATTATGCTCAAATGATCAGTCAAATATAGCCTTTAAGTATTCGTAAATGCTACAAATATTAGGAATACAGGTTTCATCGTTGAATACCCTTTCATAATGTTCTACAATATTTTTATTCTTTGCAGTTATCTGCAACATTCTTACGTCAATCGGGACCATTTTTAATTTAAACTCAATAGACTTGATTAGACCAAAAAAGGCGAAAGATATTCTTCCTATTTGTTAATGATCCAAAAGATCCGAATATAAAATTAAAACAATAAAGTCGAATCTTCAAAATCAAAGGCAGATAACAAAATAGTAAATCATTTTAAACCCAGTAGAGTAGGTACATGGAGATAGGTGGCTGGCTTGTGGGTTCAAACGAACGGAGCGCCCTCTGTGGAAATGATTACTATCAATCGACACCAAGATAAGAAAGGTTATTCCTTGATCATAGAATGAACTGGAATAAATCTGGCTTTTTGTTTCTTTATGATTAAAGTTGATCGTAAAGGGTAGAATGAGGGTAGAGTGTTTTTTTTTTAAATTATTGTGTTTCATTTTATGAGTACGATCATATTACGAATAGCTATAGTGCTATATACCGGTATATATATAATTATTTTGGTACAAACAATTATGTAATTGGACCGAAACAAATATGAAAATAGATTTAGCATTCCCAGCGTTTATAAAACGAATATACGATTCAAAATAAGATGGTATGATAAACCTAGATGGCATAGACTATATATTTGTGGAAAATAGACAAATTTTCCATTCAGGACTGTCAAGTTATTCTATGCCCAGTGTCACGTACCTACGGGAAAATAATCGTGACCAATTCTGATGGCGACTATATTTACGTAGAAAACCCTGAATTACGAGTAATTTGACAGGACTCAAATTATTAATATGCTTTTCTTATGTTCGTAGAAAGAGACATAGCGAGATAACATTATTTAATTTGCAAATTGCAAAATCATAATCCATATCTATTAAATAAGTTGGCTCGCGGATTTTTTGATTAAATTGTTATCTTGTTGTTTATATAGGACGATCGACGATGGGACGAGAACCCTAACCTAAATATCACGCTAGATATTATTTAATATACATATTGCAATTTTTTTTTAATTTTTTTGGTTTACCAACTATTGTTACAGTCGTACATACACAAAACACAGTAAACAATACATAATTACTAACTGCACAATCTTTACAGGTCAACACCGCTTGCAATTTAGGATTAAGGACATGATTTTACAAAAATAAATCGATATATTTAAAAAGATATCTAACTAAAATAATTGTTAAATATGATTTGGTACAATCTCACAATAACAGCCAAAACAAAATACACAGCAATATTTAAACCACAGAGGTTCATCCTAAACGCTAAAAATAATTTATTATTAGATGATATGTATTTGTTTTATGCAATCTTCAGACCAAATAAAAAAGTTTGTTTCGTGCACCAAAGGTCCACGTTCACCAAAGGCACAGTAAAGGAAGCCAAATTTGCAAATTTTCTGTAGGAAAAACATAAAAGGTGCCTTTCGCAGGTAGGTATCTATTGTTCTAAAGGTTAGAATGGCACCAATAATGTTGCCATCTACAAGATACAAGGAGCTCTATTAGCACTAATTGTGTTAGCTGTAGCCTGTAGCTTGTTCACACACGTTATGCTTGCGCTCCATCTCACTCAACTTAATGTATCAACAATTGACTCAATCACGAAGTGATGATGGTCACATGACCGTTTCAAATATCATTGATTGTAAAAAAAAATGGATTTGATTTGAAGCGTTTGTTTCAAGTCCTCCGCAGTTTCACCAGCATTATGTTTGAATCGGATTTTGTTCAAATTTCATTTTATTGTTTTTATGTTTTCGCGGAACCCTAATTCTTTTTCTAAAACGAAAGTAGCCTAAGTTACTCCTCAATATCAGCTATCTGCCAGTGAAAATCTGTTATTTTGATGTTAAAAATAGCCTCTTCAATTTTATTTATTTGTATAGAAGATATTTTAAAACAGAATTGGATTAATATGCGATCATAATTTAGTATCTCTATAAAGATAGTCACAATCACATATTTTTATAGAATTATTTTTGTAAGTATTACCTTAGAGTAGTTGCGTTGAGTTGGATTATATAATTCGTTCATTGTAACATAACCATGAGAAAAAACCAAATGACTTCTTAAATACTCTTTATTATTGTGTCTGGGAAATTCCGCATTACGATACCTACTTCTATGTAATACAATACTTAACATGTTATCAGACAAATGCTATGATATAACCAGTTAGTAATGACCTTCAGGAACACGTGTCACTGGTATAATAATATTGATAAAATTAAAATTTTATTAACCTATCGGTTTTGTTAGTCATTTAGTGCAAATTCTTTGTTTTCGATTCATTATGTCTACGTTTATTTAAATTACCTGTATAATATAAAAGGCTATCGTGACTGACTGATCTATCAACACACTGAAATTTGGCACGCAGATAGTTATTATAACGTAGGAATCCGCTAAGAAAGGATTTTTCAAAATGTACCGCCTAAGGGGATGAAACGGGGACCCAAAGTTTATATACAGAAACGGGATCGCGGGTGCAACCGCGGAGGACAGCTAGTTAAAACTAAGAGAGGAGGGATAGATTGATAGGCAATTATTTGTAAAGAAGATGTCTTGTAGGGAATCAACCAATTCCTCGTATTAATCTCGCGGATTATAACGATTCGTGTTCTAAGAAAACTGCTTCCTGTATCCTTTCCCTGAACAGGAGATGAAGTTAATAAATCAATGTCACACCGAGATTTCTTGGAGGGAAATTACTTGTTACATAACATGTTATATAAGCTTAATAAAATACCATCTGGATCATATTGAAGTTTTGTAATTAATAAGTACTCGTACTTGTTTGTTTAAGTGATTCACTATATATATTTTTTAATATAGCCTATGTTACTCAGGGATAATTTAACTTTCTAATGGTGAAAGTTTTTTTATATCGGTCCAGTAGTTTTAAGTTTATTCGTTAAATACAAATCGTTTCTCTTTATATTTAGTAGGATAGATAAATAATTAAATTTCGTTTTTATTATATCACGTAAAAAAAAACTTTGGTATCTATATATAGTGAATTTTAAGCGGCCTTAAATTAATATTTATAGCCTTTATCAGCAACACCTTACGACAGCTATATAGAAACTATATATATCATGGGGAAGATAAACCCCTTAATATACAAGAACAGAAGCCAAAGACATCTAAATAATGTTTAATAGAGAGAGCATATCGAACAATGCTTCAAAATTGTAATGACCTTGGTACGTACTGACTACAGAAATAAGAAAAGAGGTATATAACACGATTCGTTAAGCAGCGTTTATGTGATGCATGCAATATCACCAACATTCAAATTAGGCATACTTTACGCTTGTATTGGTCCAAATTATCAATTTATGCCTTTTGCGGTTGAGACCATGGGTCCGTGGGGGTCTGAAGCTCGTCGTTTCGCAAATATTTTATGTAAAAAATTAATCGAGGCCTCGGGTGACCGGCGGGCGGGGAGCTTTTTCCGCCAACGCATCAGCTTGGCCATCCAAAGAGGAAACGCTGCCAGCCTTCTGGGAACCTTGCCGATCGGCAGCAGCGGCAGCCTCGAAGAAGTTTTTTATGTATTATAATTGTACATTTGCAAGAAGCAAAAGGCATTTTTCAGCGGCTACCCCCTCCACACTTCGAGTGGACTTTTGCAACATCAGGGGGCTTCATAGTAACATCACCGCTGTCCATCACCACCTTGAGACAGCAAAGCAACCCGCATACCAGATATCGAGAACCATGAGCCATCTCTGTTGGACCTTCTGTTGACCACTCACCCAGATGATTACCAGGTCTCCGTCGGCGCTCCTCTTGGATCGTCTGACCATTGCCTGGTTCAATCTGATGTGCCTCTCACGCAACCAGAAAGATCTCGACCCCGCGAGACGCGTAAAGTTTGGCATTACCGGTCAGCAGATTGGGATGGACTGCGGGAGTTCTATTCGTCCTACCCATGGAGGCAGCTTTGTTTCTCGTTGGATGATCCGGATAGCTGCGCAGACTCGGTCGCCGATGTCATACTGCAGGGCATGGAATGTTACATCCCAAGCTCTGTAGTGTCCATTGGTGGTCCTAGTCAGCCCTGGTTCGATAGGCCTAGTGCTGAGGCTACTAGCTTTAAGCAAGATGCCTACCGGGCTTGGACAAAAGCGCATGCTCAAAATGATCCGGAGGAATCCAAATTGAGAAAAATATACAACTCTGCCTCTTGGTCCAGCAAAAAGCAAATTGCCAGAGCGAAGTTCCAGCACATCGGCAGAATTGGCGATCGACTTTCCAGCTTCCCTTCTGGAAGTCGAGCATTCTGGTCACTTGCCAAAGCTGTCGAGGGTAACTTCTGTCGATCGTCGCTCCCACCGCTACGCACACCGGATGATTCTCTGGCCCACACCGCAAAAGAGAAGGCCGACTTATTGGCAGCTCTCTTTGCGGACAACTCGACACTTGACGACGGGGGAGCCACAACGCCTACCATCCCGTATTGTGGCAGCTCAATGCCGGATGTTCGCTTCACGCAAACTACGGTTCGGCGAGCTCTGTTTTCCCTTGACGTCCGAAAGTCGAGTGGGCCAGACGGAATCCCCGCCATTGTGCTAAGAACGTGTGCTCCAGAGTTGTCTCCAGTGTTGACGCGCCTATTCAGGCTTTCCTATACCACCGGACGTGTTCCTTCTTCGTGGAAGACTGCCTTTATTCATCCGATTCCCAAAAAGGGGGACCGAACAGATCCGTCCAACTACAGGCCTATAGCGATAACCTCCCTTCTTTCTAAGGTGATGGAGCGAGTCATCAACACTCAGCTCCTCGGGTATCTAGAGGAGCACCAGCTGATTAGCGACCGCCAGTACGGATTCCGTAATGGTCGTTCAGCTGGTGATCTTCTTGTATACCTGACGCACCGATGGGCTGAAGCCATAGAAAGTAAAGGCGAGGCATTGGCAGTTAGCCTAGATATCGCTAAGGCCTTCGACCGGGTCTGGCATAGGGCACTTCTATCGAAGCTACCGTCATACGGACTTCCCGAGGGATTATGCACTTGGGTGTCCAGCTTTCTTGCAAATCGGAGCATCAAGGTCGTCGTTGACGGATGCTGCTCCGATATCAAGAATATTAATGCTGGCGTACCGCAAGGCTGCGTGCTATCACCCACACTGTTCATCCTGCATATCAATGACATGTTGGACATTCCCAATATTCATTGCTATGCAGACGACAGTACTGGTGATGCTCAATATACCGGCCGCGCTAACATCCCTCGGTCCGTGGTGGAAGAAAGCCGAATACGACTTGTGTCTGAAGTCGAGACCTCTTTGGAGCGGGTCTCGGAATGGGGTAGACGTAATTTGGTCCGATTTAACCCCTCGAAGACACAAGTCTGCGCGTTCTCCACGAAAAAAACCCCTTTCATAGCAGCGCCAAAGTTTGAAGACACTCCTCTCACCATCTCTAAGAGTATCGGGATCCTCGGTGTTGACATTGCGAGTGATGTCCAGTTCCGAGGTCATTTGGAGAGCAAAGCCAAACTGGCTTCAAAAAAGCTGGGTGTGCTTAATAGGTCCAAGCAGTACTTCTCACCACTCCAGCGGCTGCAGCTTTATAAAGCGCAGGTTCGGCCGCATATGGAGTACTGCTCACATCTTTGGGCTGGCGCACCCGCTTATCAGCTTGATCCACTTGCCTCGGTGCAAAGGCGGGCCACTCGTGTCGTTGACGATCCCGAACTCACCAACGGTATAGAACCTCTCAGCCTCCGGAGAGATATTGGCTCTCTCTGTGTGTTCTACCGTCTGTATAATGGGGAGTGTTCTCAAGAACTTTTTGACTTGGTGCCATCATCACCATTCTACCATCGCACTGCTCGCCGGCGATGTGGAGCTCATCCTCATATCCTCGAGCCGCCTCGATCGTCCACCGACCGATTCAGCCGGACGTTCCTTCTGCGGACCATGAGGATGTGGAATGAGCTCCCCATTACGGTTTTCCCTCCGCGCTATGATATGGGGTTCTTCAAAAAGGGCGTAAAAAGAGCTCTTCAAGGTCGGCAACACATCGGCAATCACCCTGATATTGCAAATGTCCATAGGCGGCGGTGACCACTTACCATCAGGTGGACCGTCTGCCTGTTTGTCAACCTACTGACATAAAAAAAAAAAAAAAAAAACATTTGCTTGTATATTTTGTACATTTGTTGTAAATAAAATCAAAAAAAGGCATACTCATAATTATGAATAATTCATTAATAATGACAGCCGCGGGACTTCCCAAAAGCAGTTCATTGATATAAAACCTACGTTTTCCTCCTCAGTAGTTATTTTTAAAAAGCGAACCTACTTTTACTTAAATAAGCATTCGCATTGAACTAAATACATGTTTGATGATCAGCCATTTAGGTATGGGAAAATAGTGCATTAGTCATAATTATGACATAATGATTTAACAGAACGATTTCTGTTATGAATAATAAAGTCAATAACCTGCAAAACCGTTTTCAATGACAACAAAAACATAGTGACTAAGCATACCTATAATATGATCATTTATTCACTAAACTACAGTAGGAATATTATAAATTACAATTCATAATAAAATTGTTTTTGTGTTACAAAGACATTGAAAAATCAATTTCAAAATTCCCGTGTAAAGATGTTGGTCCGCGATAAACTCCAAAACTACTAAACCGATCTTGGCACACAAATAGATTATATCCAGTAGCATACTAACTCATAACTTTACCATAACCGCACATTCCTGTTCAGATAAAACCCAGAGTTGCGATTGCGAAAATATAACCCATGCACACTCAGTGAAATACCTGGGAGTAGAAATTGATGAACGACTACGATGGGACAAACAACTAATTAAAACAATAGCTAGGTTAAGGAGTATGATTTATATGTTTAAAACCCTTAGGGAATCTGCATCATTAGAGCTGCTTACTAAAATATACATTGCACTGTGTCAGTCAGTCACCCAGTATTGTATTACAGTGTGGGGTGGAGCTGCAAAAACGATGTTTCTTGCTCTGGAGAGGGCACAAAGAGCTGTTCTTAAAGTTATGTCCCGAAAGCCTTTTAGATACCCGACAAAACAACTATATTCGGATTGTAAAGTGCTGACTGTTCGTCAGCTATTTGTGCTCGAATCCATCCTAAGAAGACATCGATCTGTCCCCCCACCTAATAAAGGCAGACGTAGAATAAGAATTCCCTGCCCCCCTGTCTCACACAATACAACTTTCGCAGAAAGACAGTACTATGTAATGAGTTCTTTTTTGTATAATAAAATCAACAAACAACTAAATATAATACAGTTAAGCAAACATGATACTAAAAATATGGTCAAGAAATGGTTATTACAACTAGATTACCAAGACACTGAAAATTTAATAACCTCTAGTAAATAAAAATAAATACACATTATATGACACACTCACTACACTCACCAAGACACTCCATCCACACACTACACCCACAAACCACACACATACCAC
Source organism: Ochropacha duplaris (assembly GCA_951361185.1). Classification (NCBI taxonomy): domain Eukaryota; kingdom Metazoa; phylum Arthropoda; class Insecta; order Lepidoptera; family Drepanidae; genus Ochropacha; species Ochropacha duplaris. Next base: position 4,474,533 of record OX592703.1, read on the forward strand.
ACTCATACCACACACACACACACACAACACCCACACACCACCCACTCACCACCACTCACCACCACTCACCACCAATCACCACCCAACACCAAACACAATCCTAACACTCACACACAAAAAAAAAAACTGTAATATTAAATATTATGTATAACTTTATACAGGCAGCAGTGACATACTGGCAGTTATTGCGGTTTATATTCTTTTTTTAGAGAAATGAATGTTCATGGCTGAACCCTATCACCTGGGATACAGGCTTTTGCCTAGTCCAGATGATAGAGTCTAATATCCTTTTATCATCCGCAACCACCACAAATACTGGATCATAATATCAATCTTTATGATTTATGTACTATTTTTACTTCATTCAATTTGTAATTATTTGTAACTGTCTGTGGTGAGAAATAAACTATTTTTTTTTTTTTTCTTATCCTAGAATAAGTGACAGGATACTTTATATCCCGGGAAAAGAGAAGATCCCTCGGGAACGCTGGCGAAACCACGGGGGACAGCTAGTTAATTTTCATTAACTCATAAATATTTAGATAAATTTATTTTCATGTTTTGTATATGTATGTATATAATAAAGAAATATATCTAATATAGATAATTAAAATAAACCTATTATATCACATCCGGTATCCAGTTTGCAAATCGATAATTAATAGGTATATGAAGCTATGAATCTTGATTTGATTACTCAACATTACATTTAAAGCGGGGTTTTTCTGTTTCACTATCGACCACGCGAATGACTAAAACTAAAGGATAATTTGATGTTGGGTAACGGTACAATACTTTCTAGCGTGATTAATCGATATCGAACATCCTAACAGCGTTAACCAATAGACTCAATTTCAAACTGATTTATTCAGTAAAGCACTTATGAACGTTAGAATTGACTCTACCAACGGTATGGAATACACTTAAGAGAAGGCTCCAGCAACAAATAGAAAAGTTAAAAATAATTGCAAATGAATAAATTACACTTACAAAATATGTTGCTAATTTTATTTGTCACTGTCCCTCCAGTAGGCACGATAGTAATGAACTTGCCGATAGGAAAATAATTATTGCAGTATTATTGCCCTATTATTTACAATCAAAAATATTTCTTAACATCTTTACAAAGGTATTACAACAAATGACATCATAGGAATGTGAATTTATTTTGACGTTAGCACACTTTTGAAGTCGGTAACTTGCTTACATTCCATTCTAAAAGTTATTTAGTAAAAACATATTTTTATATTGTTGTAATATTTATCTTATCAGTGGATGACGATGTCTACAATCGTTGACTTATCGGAACCGTTTAGGACCCTCCCTGATCATTTGATCAGTCATTTATATGAGTCAGCCAAACGAAAACAAGGAAGTTGTTTTAAGAGTGCACTTCCTTTTAGCGAATATAGTTTCAAAGTTGCAAACATTAGCTAAAGGTACATTCAGATTAGTTTTTCTATCAAAAAGCTAGGAATACCTTAGCATAGACAATACAGATTGAAATCCTTATTATGTCCATGTCATATTCTAAGTGGCCTCTTTTCTATATTCAACAGGGGAATTGAAGGATAAATAAAAAAATCTTCAATAAATTGATATTTAATTAAATGACAAAATTAGTTTTAACATAAATAAAATCAATTTATTTGTATAGCAGAATTGAAAATTTAGTTAGTATCTAAGTTTTTTATTTACTTACTACAAAATATGTACTAATAAAATTATGTAAATATCTATCTATATACACAATAGTTTAACAAGTGAATGCTCATATCTATCAACACCTTAAAACGACAGACGAGCCAATTTATCAGCGCCGCCGGCACCAATTCCGCGAACAACTATTTGTAAATGATACACCAGAACCGATGTAATTTGACCTTCGTCGCCTCCATTAGAATAAGAATGCGCCAAACATGTGGGTGCAACAATTGAAGTCGGGGAACAAATTTTTACAACATGATAATGAGATACGAAAACTAAATTTATTATGATAATATCACGTAGATAATTGTCATCGGTTCCTCCAGAATTATCTAAGATTGATAGGTGGAGCATAAAGTAGATGCTACGTACAAATATGTAATTGACCCTGAATCATAAGAAGTTATGTTGCATGCATCATGTGACAATAATGAGTCCTAAGACACGCGTGACATACCTATAACGTGATGGACGTACAATGAATAGTCATTCATCACTAACGTCCATATCTCTCGAAACCTGATAATGATTAACTGCATAAAAAAAATATTATTTTATTCTTCGTATCTTAACAATAATTAACTTCTGACCCATAATAAGGGAATGCCGTAATTATAATATAACCACTGTTTTCCAGCACAATCTCAACTTGAGAGTCTTCAAGTCACGAGTGAATAGGTTACTTCTAGGTAATCGTAACCCATCGTAGACTGTATCGTCACCTAATATCGAGTGAGATAGATATCAATCGCGAACCTATACACGATAAAAAAAACTTTTCATTCAGTAGGTCGAGTTAGAGAAGTAACAAGAACTCTATGTAGCAAATACCTAACCGTTTCGACACTGAACAACAAACAACCAAACTAACGAATCTTACGTGTATGTAACTTTAAGTGATTACCATGAAACCTTTTTGGGTCATAAAAAGAGTGACTAAAAATAGGTTAAGCCATTATTCTACCATTTTAACACATTGTATCTTGTGCATTAACCTCAAAGCACAGTAAATCGACCATGACACTGTGGCTAAAACTGATGAGTCTTTGCCAATTTTGGTGTGTCATTTGTAAACCCCCTTAAAATTTACCCAAGTCCGCTCATTCGGTCATAAAATTCTAACGCGTTCCTAAGAATACAAATTAATATTCATGAATCATTTCTGTACATTCCATACGGATAACACGTCAAACTGTGATATCAACCTTCAATTCGTTGCTGTGTCTTATCATTATTTTTTGTTTTTAATTATTTCTAGATAGTTTAATTTTTTAAACTGATGTTTATGTTTAGAAATTGTTTAATTTAAATCTAAACATTTGCCAAAGTGTGTAGTTACTGATAATAAATTAAATTAGATGTTTTTTTATTTCGGCATTGCTAATAAAGCTTGTTCCTGTGACATTGAAATTTCGAAATTCAAATAATTAAACGGTTTTTGCAGCTGTAACATTTTATTAACCACTTTCAACTTAGGTAGAGTTAATTTTAGTATTATTATGACATGATTCCATTATTTTCATACGATTTATAAGTTGGCTCGCCGAATTTTGATTCAATTGTTATCTTATTGTTTAAGTGGGACATTCGTACACCTTCAGAACCAACCGGTTAAGTCTTAATTAAGATGTTTAATAAACTTTTAAAATACAAAATCCGTAAAATTTATAACCAAACTTTGGACATACAATTTTTCTCTATATTAAGTAGAAATAAAGAATACCAAATATCACTTAAGTGTGCAGGGTCATTAAATCCTTAGTTTCACAGGGTTACCTTAATTTTGGATCATTTGTACCAGGTTGGTAACTCAAGGAAACAAAGATTGAGGTGAGCACACGTTACTTCGCTAATTGTGCCCAATTAGGTAACATACACACACATTTACACCGAATCAAACGTGATTAAACCACAATCATTAGCGTTCTCACATTGCACTCTGTAAAACGATATGCGATGTTCAGAAACAAGGGTTGTAAATTTTTTGATTTCTTCCGAAAGCCTTTGAAAAATCTTTTTTAGGGTGCCGTACCTCAAAAGGAAAAAACGGAACCTTTATACGATCATTTTGTTGTCCGTCTGTCTGTCCGTCTGTCCGTCCGTTTGTCCATCTGTCAAGACCCTTTTTCTCAAGGATGCGAGGAGGTATCATGTTAAAATTAATATCAAACTTAGGTCTGGCAAGCCGAGCATTGAAAAAATTAAACTTCCAAGTCAACGCAATCAAAATTGATACGGCCGTTTGTGCCGTATATTTTGATTTTCGCAAGGGAAACCATGAAATTTGAAGTAAAGGAAAAAATCCAAAATCTTTGTTGCTACAAAATTGTAAAAACAACCTATATAAAAACATCATAATCGGAAAAAACAGAAAAAATCTTCAAGATTGTACAAAACCCTAGGTGCGCGAGTCCGACTCGCACTTGACCGGTTTTTATTAAATTCTTAAAGTGATCATAAAATTATTCAAATAAATTTACATAAGAATGGCAACCATGTTCTAAACTGTGCATGTACTTACATATTCGTAGACAATTACTGTGGCAGTGAATAGTTGCAATAAAATAAAATATTTAATTATTTTATAACCGGTCAGGGTTAGCACTTATGACTTGATAAATTCAGAAAACATTACTACATGTACGTATTTACAACTGACTCAAAAAAACATGCTTCTCTTTGGGTGACTTCGAAATCACAAAGATCTTGCTATATCTTTATTTTATACGTTTTAGTGCTAGGTTAATTTAGTCGGTTTTATTTGTGTGAAACATAAATTTTATTCAACTTTACAGCGCAAATTACCTACAAAAAAATAGTATTAAAAAGAATATAAACTAAATTGTTACAAAAATATTGCTAATGTTATTATGTAGGTATCAGTTACAAAGAACTTTAAATTATTTTAATAATTACAAAGACCGTTTTGTCACGAGCAGGCACGTTATCAATTAACGAACATTGATCTGTACAATACAAGACGGACTAGCAATTAATAATAATAACAAACGACTTCAGAAACCTAAGAGGTAAATAACCCTGAAATAAATGTAATATAAGAAAACTTAGGGTTGTCCAGGAACATGAAAAATGTCAAGTATGTAAATGAATATCATTTTGAAGACAACCGTCGCAATTTCCATGGATTATGTTTAATGTCTGAACAAATAATAAACACAGCTAGTCATATAATTTGATTATCGGTTAGATATCTTAATTATGGTTATTATGTAGGCCTAGTATAATTTGCTTCATATTGCAAATGTCAGTTAAGAAATTTGTTAACTCTTTTTTTTATAATCCTCAAATACCCTCAAGGAGTGATAACTAAAGTTATTTATGTTATGAATTTTAAATAGCTTATGTTAAATATTACCTACCTAGAGATACGATAAAGCATAAAGTCGATATTATATATTTCGTAACATTTAATAACTTGATACTTATGTAGGTATAGTGAGCTAATTGAGATATAGATCAGGCAACGTCTCCACGTTTCAAATGATGATATTAATATTTACAACAAATAGAGTTACAAACAATAAATATAAAATTTCCTCAAGACTGCTGCTGTTGCCGATCGGCACCGTTCCTAAAAGGCTGATAGAATAAAAAAAATCTACTACAGCACACATACCTAACTACTTTTGTAATTTTATTGGTCGTTGTAATATTATTTTTAAGTAAACAGTTCAATATTAATTTGGCCGGATAAATTTGGTTAATCTAAGGTCGATCTAATGTTGCAATTTTGTTCGCTTTATCTTGCTGTATAAAAGATATTTGGATATTTCAATGTAAACTGAAACGCTTTAGCAACATTTGGGTGGTCATTAATTCTGACCCTTCAGCGTGGAATCCTAGTTTATATCGGGATCCGGGGTCTCAAATTTCCATAAGCAATAACGCTACAAATATTTCTTTACGTACAGTGCTGTTATATCAAATCAATGGGAGTTTTAAATAATGATAGAGACGATAAAAAATGTATGTAGTACCTATGTATGGACTTTAGTCTACATAAATCCATACAAAAATGGTACAAGAACATAGGTACCATTTCTTCATACATTAATTTTACGACACAATTGAAGAAACAAAAAGCTGTTATTTTATCCCATTTCGTTATTTGAACAAACAACATTAGGTTGGTGTCATAATAATTTCCAAACACTAAGCTTAAATTCTTGTTTTCATCGGTGGTATAGTGACATTTATGCGTATTAAATTCTCTTTACATATTGGTAATGTGATCGACAAGCTAGTCACTAAACCCAGCGGTTTCTGTTGATTCGTGCATCATGACTTCTATAAACATTTGGATTTTATAAAGTCCCACAAATACACTTGTGGATAGTGAAAATAATAACTTATTTTGTTTTGTTATTCGATACGGGAACTGCATTTGATTTATTAACGCCGCAGTGTAGATATCAAGAGTATATCTTCAGGCAACATTTCTCAATGCACTCCCAAGGGTATCGTCTGTTAAACTGCAGTACTCTTCCACTGACGTTCTGTTATGAATTGTTCTTATTTTGATTTTCGACTTGTAGGTATTGTTATATTAGTGTCAATTTATGAAGATGATAAAGAGGTTACCTGTATTACACACATGCATCAATTATGTTCTACGTCTAAACTTTAGTTTGGGATAAGACTTAGGTATACATTTTTTTATTTCTTATATTCCCAACAAAAGTCCGCTTCTGTATCTCATTACGTAATCACCTTTCATACGATTTATCGGTTATAAAGCACTCAGATTTATTGTAGTTACATAAAGAAACTAGATGAAAGAACTGACATCCAATACATTTTCCTTTTTGTCCTTTGTTTCATTATCAGGTTAAACATTGTAAATGAATGGTTGCAAATGTCGCTGGAGTTCGCGGGGTTCGCACAAAATGTAGAACAGTGCGCACTCCTTCAGATGACGAGGGTCGTCACAGCGCTTTCATTCCGTGCCGACACTCTTGTCTCATGGTTGTCGCAACACTACTGATTAAATATTTATCAAAAGTTTGTTGTAGAATTTTTAACCCTGTGTGGCTTTCTCACAATAGGAATGTATAAATTTTCTCATGTCATCTCGGCTTTATTAAGTATTCAGGCAGTTGCGCGTAGACCACACCTCAATATTATTTTTATTGATATAGGAAATAAATAAAAAAATAATTTTATACTTTTGAATTTCTAAAATTTTCAGAATAGCTGACTGTACTAACAATTACTCCTTATATATTCTGTTTAATATTTAGATTACTACAAAATGTATGATACTATACAAATAGCTAAATATATTTTATTCAACAGAAAAGAGGCTTTATTTAAAATGAACAGTAAAATTATGTGAACAGTTAGATATATCCTGTCCATGCATAATATATTCATAAGGTACCTAAGAAACGTCTTAAATCTAGAAGTAGACAACCCTACAGAGTCGTAGGCTTTGGTTACATAATCGTCACCGCCGTGGGGCATTGGGACTCTTAACTTCAACTTGACATGGCCTATTTCTGTGGAATTTGACATCTTTGCCAGTTTAGAGTGTTCGGAAAAAGGACAAAGTGTTGTCAGAAAAATGGCAAATAATATCACTTGTTTTATGTCTGAGATGAAAGAAAATAACGTCATTAGGTACTAGCTGCCCCAAACATTTAATTAAAAAATGGTGCATGCACTGTTTGTACTTTTTTTATACCACAAGTGACAGCCAGGCAGGCGGATCACTTGGTGGTAAGTGAAGTGACTACCGTTGCCTATAGACAATAGCAATACCTACCAGTGGGATTGCCAATGTGTTGTACACCTTATTACAATGCCTTAAAGGCAAGTTCCATATCTATTACAAACAAACATTAAAAAAATCTAATATTTTCTCTTTAGAATAGTGTAGATATACCTACTCAATTTAATATATCACCTAATAATTTCCTCAATAGCACGAGCAATACCGTAAATCAACATAATCCTTACAAATTCTTCGGGCGAGGACGTTTTGATCCGCACATAAAACAGCCACATCAAAAACCCATGGGTTATAAAAGGGTGTTTACCGACGTACCTACTCATACATTCACGCTATAAAACGATAAAAAACACGATGAACCATCTACATGAACGTGAAAATTTATGGGAAAGAAATTTGAAACGGAATTACGAAGCAGAAGTCCACATGTTTAAAGCAATAAACATTTTGAAGACTTCCATTATGAATGGGCTGTTGATATTTGGTCTGCTCATGTGAAGAAATTTGATAACCTTGTGATAGGTACTTCGGCAAGACGGAAACCTCGAGGTTTTCTTTTAGGGTTCGTTTAATGGACACACTAAGTTATTTTGGTTGTATCATTGAGCTTGCAGGTTTCGGCAACTTATGTAGAGCAAGTTAAAAGTAGATAAGTACTTCGCTAATTCTTGTGTTTTGAGTTAAATGTGTTCAATAATAAAATCAAATTCAAAATATTCTTCATTAAATGAGTATTATTCCAAGTATTTTTAATAGACGATAGTTTAAAACGTTTAAAACTCATAAGTGTTTTTGTTGTCTATAAAATTAGAAACAGTTTTTTTTTATTCGAAGATTTTTGAATAAAGGATTTCATGGGATGACCAGGTAGACTAGTGAAGCGTCTGCATGTCAGCCTTCGGGCATTGGAATAAAAAAAAACAAGACAGATTTGGATTAGTACCACATCATGTCATTAAAAAAGTAATTGTTTATTAAGAAATCGTCTTAATATCCAAACACAAGGAAGTAGCACATAAACAAACTCACACCAGACCAGTTACATACTAGAGTTAAGATGCTTGATAAGATAATTCGTCCATTGCACGCTTATTATTTATAAATCTGATATAAATTAAGAGCGTTATGTATAAAACCCGGCCTTTTACGACAGTGCATTGCTAGCAAGTCCAGAATGTCAACCAATAACCGTTAATGTTAATTAACAATCCAGCATCATAAGGCGATCACTTTATAGGGTATCATTTGAGCTTTTATCTGAAAGTTTGCGCGTCAATAGCTTTTATGTTATCGTCACCGAATAAGTGTTTGTATTTAAAGAAAGCTCTGCTTTTGAGTGACCGTCAAAGTGGTACTTGGACATTGATAAAATCTCGGGTTTTATATAATTTATCAGTCCCGCTTCTAGAAGTACTTTGGTGCAGTCTAGTTGCTATAATATCTATTAGTTATAGACAAATTATTAAAAATGCATGAATTCATAAAATAAGCTCTCATTTTACCTACTCTTAGCTACTCGCTGTTTTAGAGTCATATTATATGTATAAGAAATTGACACATTTACTTACTATACAGAAAATAGAGTGGCTTTACCAAAATTATCGTGATTATTTTACGATCCTCAACAACGACTATCCATTGCAACGTCTAATTGACTATCTTCATGTTGAAAATCTGTTGCAAGCACTAACAATCTTTATCTTCACTTGAAAGCCATTTGTAACAAAGCAAAACAAAAACCCTACTACATAGTTTTAAGCAGGTATTATTACTCGAAACATTAATAGCGCAATTTTTTATTTGACATCCCGCTGTCGTTGGTTTTTTTCGGTAGCGTTGTGATATTTAATGTTGGTTCAGTGAAAAAATCTTCGCTTTTAAAATGCATGGTCTGACATCAATCTACTATTATCCAAGTCTTATTTGTTTTCAGCCTTAATTACACCACACAATTAATGGTGCGTCATTTGCATTGGCCAAGTGGAGGCGAGAGTTTTATTATAAAAAAGTTAATTTCCTTAATTTGGCTTCTCTTCCCTTTCGACGCCCGTCTATTCTTTGGACTCACATAATGAGAAAAGTCATGCTTCTCGTTTAGGAAATTCTCTTTCACTTACATCCTCCTCGTCTGTTATTTCATTGAAAATTAAATTTTGCCTTTAGTTATTTTTCAACGCCTTGAAAAGATTTAAAAGGGTTTTTAAATTTCTTGCTAGGTACCTACTGTTAGCTTATATAATTTTACTTACATTTTAATTCTATCATGTGTTTAATTAAAATGCTTTCTTACCACACTTAAATCAAATTTAAACCTATAAGATGACAATTATCTACCTATAACTTCACGTTTAAATTCGGTTAATGATGGCGTTCAATTTGCATATATTAGTTCTATGAGAGATAATTAAGTTGTTGTGAGAAAGTATGCGATCACTGATTAAGCTGTTCCTTTTGAAGATTATCTCATTAAAATAATAATACACTGTTAATCATAAATTATCGTAAAACGTGCAAGCCAAAATCACATTTAATTAATAGAAATAACGTAAATTATGCTGTGAACCTTTTTTAATAAACTCTAGGTAAGAAATGAATCGTGATTTAGTGGATAACATGAACGTTAGCATAAGATTAATAAATATTTTTTTGGAGAAGTATACAAACAAGGTGTATTACAAAAAGAAGATTTTCATTAAATAGTGAAACACAAAAAAATTACATCTCGCTACCCAATATATTTTCACAGCAGCATAATTTTTTTCCGAGTTTTTACTAATTTTAAGAAACCATTTTCAAAAACTATTCTAAATAGTAACTACTGTAGGTACTAAAATAATATTATAGGATACTAGATGTCCCCCGCGGTTTCAACCGCGTTCCTGATGGATCTTATCTTTTCCCGGGATAAAAAGTATCATATCTCTTATTCTAGGATATAATATATTTGTGTGCCAAGTTTCATCAAGATTGGTTTATTAGTTTCGGAGTTCATCGCCGACCTACATTGTGAGTATTGTGCCACTGGAATTTTATATACATACTTACATATTAAGTTAATTCTAGTTTCAATCCATATAAAATTATATATTATATCCGTTTGGTGTGGTTGGTTAACACGCTACCTATCACCCCGCAGGTCGTGGGTTCGATACTCATCCAGGACAGACATTTATTGTGCATGAACGAACATGTCTGTTTGTCCTGAGTCTAGGTGTAATTATCTATTTAAGTATGTACTTACAAAAACGTTGTATATGTAGTATATCAGTAATATGGTTTCCATATTACAAGCTCTGCTTAGTTTGGAATCAGATAGCCGTGAGTGAAAAATATCCGAGGATATTTAGATAGCGAAATAAACAAAAGAATAAGCCAATATCACTTTACATCGTGTGGATGTTGCACACAATATAGGTACTACTTTACTTTTCGGTTAAGATTGGATGAGACCTTCTGAGAAAGGGCGTAGGTGATGTGATAAAATGTATTTAGGAAAACGTAAACATACATTACGTTAGGCTAGTCAACGAACCTTTTATCCTGGGATAACTAGGAAACTTCCCAAATAAAAGCACCTCGCAACGGTTTCCTTGGTTACTTTATATGTAAATTGCTTTGTTACCAAAAGATTCTGAAATTACAAGTGGGTACGTAGAGGAATAATTAAAATGGAGTCATGAAATATTCATAGAAGATCACCTCTCATTGCGTTGAGTAAATAATGTAACGAAAGTTTTCTTCGAGGTTCTAAATTATATTTAAACATGCCTGCTCCAATTTGTACAACAATACAAAAATAACATTTCATCATGTTGTAGTACTGACATAATTTTGATTAGTAACGAGTAATGAGTAATGAAAGGAAATAGATTGACTTGGTATGGGCACGTCATGAGGAGGGATGAAAGGCATGTAACGAAAAGAGTATTGAATTAAGAAGTTATGGATGGACTGCGTGAAGAATTATATGCATATGAAAGGTGTGAGTGAGTACTGAGACAACTAGTGATAGAGCTGAGTGGATGAGGGAAACATGTTGTGCTGACCCCACCTAGCATGGGATAAGGATAGGAAGTAGATAGAAGAAGAACGAATTCCAGAAGCTTTGTTTTACGAAATAGGATATAGGTAATTGGTACCTAGCAGTCCTACAAGAAAGGTATAACGAACTATATTATATATAATATGAAAGTATAATGATGAAACTGATATTATTATTTTAATAAAGAATATCAACGCGTAATTGCTTAAATTTAAAAAAAGATGGAAACAAGATGACTTCTGAAACGTAATTCTGTAAACGATTTCATGCAGTCGGAGGTAATATGACTTTATGGTTAATTTAAGTAGATGCCTCTGACTGCTTGAACTTATTTACAGTATTAAGTTGAAAAGTCAACTTCTTAAAATAAGATACCGATCTTTATTTCATAATTACTGATAGTTTCATTCTTCTCTACAGGCGAAAATTTCGTATCATAAATATCACATTAGGTACTTACTTACATAACCTGTGGTTCTACAAAAAATCCTAGCCTTTGTGAGGCAAATTACATCGCCTTTTAGCTGCCTGCCTAATGCTGTTAAGATTATACTTGTTAAGTGTGTTTTATTTTTCATACAAGGAAAAATACATCAACATTTTCACATCGTCGCATGTTTCACGCTAATGCCTACATTTTTGTTAAAACATGTGTGAGGTTTTTAGCAAGGTGAAAGATTTAAGTAGGTATACCTTGTTATCGTGTTTTTAAATACACTTATTGGATAACTAATTTATTCCTATCATAAATATGTAATCTGAATTTTATAATGTGAATAAATCTCATAATATTCCATTCCCGTCCTCAATCTATCAACACTTCGTTACTAACTTACTATGTTTAAATTATTCTATCGATCTTCTGTTTTATTGCAAACAAAAGTAACGAATTAGGGCTATGACTACCAGCGTGTCTATTGTATGAACTAATCGAACTGACCTGCCCAATGCTGCATGTCTAGTTAACAATGAGGGCAGTCAATCCTCTGGGATAGCGAATGTCTGGTGAAACAATACGAGCTTTCTGAGCTGGTTTTGTGCAGGCTACTGACTAATTCTGCGACAAATTACCCAGTGCAGTGCATTCGAAGCTTGAGAGGAATTTAAATAGTCCATTGATTTGTTCTGCTTGTTTTTAGCACTTCATCCCTTTAAAAACTCATGCTTTATTTTTGAAATGTTAATTAGTCCAATTGGATGTAATTGTGATTAAAATGTTTCTCATCCTCAGCCAGATTACAAAATAGTAAGAAAGTAGGTATCTTAAATTACATACCTAATGCAAAATTAAATACCTAAACGAGATAAGGTTTTTGAACATTTCTTTATGAATTTCTGTATAAAACTGTAACTAGCGAAGCTTTTAGATACCATTTGTCAAGTTTTGATATACAATGGTACACCTTAGGAATAGTAGAATTATATGATAAGTCATTGGAGGCACGTGTCGCCGTAACCGTTGACCTCGAAACTTCCAAGAAGTAATTTATGCGTACGACCTAATGATCCGAAAGCTTTGTTTTACCTACTGCCTACCTGCCTACTGGAGACCATAAAACGTCAAATTAAACCATAAAGCTACAGCACCGCTATAAATTTCCTTCCACTTTTATGATATTCGTTCCAAGCAGATAGTGATTCCTATCTAATATTAACTATTAATATAATTAAATCGATTGCTTTTCATTATCAGTATCAGTAACTGCTTGACCAAAAAAATTATCTTTATCATACACAAAATAAACCTTCTACAAGTTTAATAGCAAATACACTAAATTCTCCGACGAGCATGAATGCAATTTCTTTTTAGTGTTCTCGATAATGAAATTCAAGCGTTCGGTAGTGTTGGCGACAGAAAATTCCTTGTTTAGAAGTATGGATAGCGAACTCACCCGCGTGCCTTGTAAAGGTTAAAGTATCTTCGGGAACTAAAAACGGTTTTCGGATGTCAAAAATTGTCATGATATCCTAAAAAATAAACAGTATTATTTAGATAAGTGGATATCAACTCTCCCGCGTTAATTGTTTGTGATAACTGCGATTGATGATACAACTGTTGTGTATTTATGAGTGCTTAGACCAATGTTGACTAACTCCCGAAACGTATGAACAATTGAAATTAATCATCTCTGCGGCAACAATACCGAGTTTATCATTCACACAAGAGAATGGAGAAACACGTCACCGAATGGAAGAAAGAATTCTATTCGATGCATTCCAGCTCCCGAACGTAAACTCTCGCCTTTGTGTCTGGAAAATGAAGCATACGCTTTGCCTATTTTAAAGTTGCCATGTGATTGGAAAAAGATGAAAACTGTTTATTGCTTGGTGTTGTATGTTTCAAATATAAATATAGAAGATAGAGACTTACCTATAGCTGTTGACAAAAGAGTAGTCAATATTACAGAATATTTACCTACACTAAAACATGATACTACCTAATATAAAAAACATAGACAATATTAATATTTTCTGGTCTAAGTTGAGATATATCTATATCTACTCTAGGTCTATCTATTCTCAAGTCTTTATAAAGAAATAAAATTGTGTCTGTATATAATGTCAAAATAACAGCTTTTTACTTAATACATCACACGTACAAAAAATATTTAAAAAAAAACTGTTCTCCAGCTTATCTCCGAAACTGACACACTATCACTAGTAGATGATGTTATTTATAAGGAGGTGGAAAAAACTTGAAATTATTAACAAAATCCGATTCGAATAAGGAACGTGGGTAAAACCATAGGGGACAGCTAGTAAATCATAATAAAAGGTATGTAAACGAAAGAATATGACCCCTAACAACTTATATTGACATTGTAAAATTGAAGGAAGACGTGTAGGCTTACACGCGCTGTTACCGAATAAAATTTCATAGAAAGCTTGGCAAACAAACCCTGATGGAGCAGGCCATTAGGCCCCATGCATAAATTGTTAGTTTAGTGACGACAACCAGCCAACGCTCGCTATGTGCGCCTGCCATTGTTTTTGCTGATACGTTTTTTGTTGTGCTAAACGATATTATGAATGTGATGAAATTGGGACAAGTGATGGCATTTAGGATTCTCATTGAGTCATTATTAACATTTAGAAACAGATTCATAATATTACATAGTAATGAATTGGTTTTGAAATTGAGTAACCAACTTCTACATTGGTAAATCCCAAGATAAGTGATTATGAAAACTGTAGCACATTTCTGAGTTATGCGAAAGCAAGAACTTATTTTTGTTTTAAAATGAGAAATATTATTCTCGAACATTGATAAATTTATTTTAAATCAAGTGGAATTTATTTTCCAGAAAACTAAATTAAGTTTTTACAGGTAAATTAAGTTTGACATGAGTGTTGGTAAAATTTATAAAGTAAGTACTTAGGTAGGTATTTTAAACTAAACGTAATTTAAGTTTAAAAAAATATGAGGAACCAGTAATAATAAATCATATTTAGACAGGTAGAAAGTCCCCTCCACATAACAATGTAAGTTCTCATAATTCAAAAACAATAGTGAATACAAATGTCAATTTTAATCTACAAGTCATCCATTAAACTTCGTATTGTGGCCTTTCATACCAACAACTAATTCCGACACGTAGGTATATACGCATATATTTTTTTTATTGTTTGAGTTATTTTGGCATATTCTGATGTTACAATACATACATGAAGAGTTTCTGATGTAAGTGGCACATGGATAAATCATACCTTGACAGATTTTATCAGATAATTAAACTGTGTGAGTGAACTTAGCTTTTGTAAGTTCATTGCATCTTATACCTACTACCTACTAGTAAGTAATTAGAATATTAGCTATTCTTGAGGTAGTTCTTTCATTAGACTATTTACGAGGTTAGCTTTTTTTTTTTTTTTTTATGTCACAAGTGACAACGAGGCAGGCGGGTCACCTGATGGTAAGTGACAACCGTCGCCTATAGACATTGGCAATACCAGGGGATTGCTAATGTGTTGCACACCTTATTAAGGCGAACTGGCTCTCAAGTGCAATTGCCGGAACACACCAACAGGTGCTTGGCGACAGATTTTCAACTTGAGGGTGGTAGCCAGCCAGTCGAGTGCTACAAAGTACCCTACCACCGTGCTGTGGTTTCCTCACGATGTTTTCCTTCACCGAAAGCTCAAGCTCATTGTAAGGATTCGAACCCACGACCTTCGCCGCGGTATCCGACGTCACTTACCACTGACCTATCATCGCCTTTAGCTGCTGTTTTAACATAGTACTTATGTTTAAAACTTAAATGATAAAATTGTATATTGAAGGAAATGTCAAATTGTTGCAATTATTACCAATCAACGATACCTATAACAAAACGCGCGTCTATAAACTCCAGTGTGGATATCCCTTAATAACGGCTATAACATAAATCGTGTTCACAGTAATGTTATTATGGACTACGCTAACAGGACAGGTAGGTACACATGTTTGACAAATTGTCCGCTCAGTGCATTGTTTGGGACAAAATAGTGAAGCCAGGCCTACGCTAATGCTGATAGTACAATGCCCACAGCGAGGGAATGACTGTTATGAACCGATCACCATGATTTAACATCGTTATGCAGTATCGTAGGAGGTCCCTCGTCGATATTCGTAGTGGACCAGTTTCGAAATGTAAAATCTTTGGTAACAAGTTATGTATTCTAAATATAAACTTTACTTTGTTCGTTCTTGCGTTAGCTGATAGATAGGTTTACGGAATTCTATTTCCTAAAAGCTTTTGATATTTTTAAGGAAAACTTATTTCAGATTGACACGTTTCATAGTACTACCTCAGTACCTAAAAATAATACCTACTTTCTTTTCTAATGTCACACTTAAACAAACGAACATTTAAAGTATCAAAGTGAAAACTCCCTCTGTTATTTTCTCCATTACATTAATTATATACCATAACAAAATTCACTGTTTATAGAATATATAATGTTAACTGTAAACATACTATCTATTGCCCTGTAGGTATATGTATCATTTGATACCCACAAGCTACGGAACATAAATATGTACACATTTCATGCCTGCCTTTCCATTAGCATTATCAATTACTGAAATAGAATAAGTACAATACAACTAAATATTATGAATTTGCATAAAGATATTTATAGCTCTATATTTTTTATCGAACAATGAATTTTATTATTCTATGAATAGAATCAAATTTCGTTTGATAGGACCGCTTGCATCGTTAAGGCAGAATATCAAACGCCCACGCATTGTCCGAGCGCACAAGAACTTAATTAGTCGCTTCTCAACAAGTCCCTCGATGTTATTTATTGTCTGACATACAATTCAACTGATTGTATAGTAATGCATACCTCCTAAGTCGACACTGCTTTCAAAAAAAGACAAATGTCCACATTTAAATGAGAAAAAAATAATTACGATACTTCTATAGATCAACTCCATTTTTTTAATATACCGCCGTCGAAACTGTATTTATTTTTATTTTATGTCAGATTTATAAGATTATCTTGATAAATAATGATTATCAAAGGACTATCGTAGTATATTACAATGATTTATAAATAAAGAAACCTGAATCAGCTTGACAAGTTTCTTAAATATTACGATGGTCATTGATTTCCTTCCTACTTCTTGAAATTCAGCACAGATTTTTTGTGATTGTTTTTAGTAATAATGATTTATATAGAAATTTTCCAAGTAATTGATATAAGATATAGGTAGATACCTAATATAAGGCAAATCGTTTTTAAAGTAGAGCAGTTTATAACTATCCCAATTTCCAAACTCTATAATGATTTATTATTAATAAATATCTAGATATAATAAAATTCATGGTATATTTACTCAACTGTAATCAGTATGAAACTTTTCATGTAATAAGTAGTACGTAGCATGAGGCCTATAATCCTGTAAAACTTCAAATATTCAATTATATTCATGTGAAGTGACCCCCTCCGGTAGAATAGCAGATGGATGGATAATAAATAAACCCCACTCACGAAATGTCAGCTGAAGTCAAAGACATTTCAATCAAGAATGGGTCAAACAGCGCTGTGAAAGTTTTTGACATGATATCTATACTATAGATAACTTATAAGTTCTTTACGTTAACTTTTCTTTATTTGTTAATTTTATAATAATTGTTTCTGATGACAGAGGACTAGTTTTTGGTGAGTATTTCCTCCCGTTTACAAAGTTATTTTTTAAATGAGCGAACTTTTAAATCATACCTATCCAAACTATAGGTAATAGCAAACGATGAAGATTGTTTGGTAGGTAGGTACAGACTCATTTAAAAAAATAGCAATTGGATTGGAGTAATTTTTATCCACACATAGATATGTAGTGAATTAATTAACAATGTCTTTTACTCCGAAACAGCAACACGAGTAACAATTAAACTTAACGAGATCCTGGGACATCCCCACAGGATCCTATCTGATCTGTATCTTTATTACTGAATAGTTTTCTGCCGTAACATGGATTTAGATTGCGCAATTATTTAGTTAATTCTTGACTAGGTTTTCGCCCCGCGTTTTCACCCGCATTGAATTTCGCCAAATTCTCTCTTAGTTCACCCTTAATAAAAAAAGAGTAGGTACCTATGTAATCGTGTTTCCTGGGATTCTATTTTATTTTTATACAAAACTAGCTTTCGACGAGCGTTCGTTCTGCAAGCCAAGAGGTGACACTACTCATTATTAGATCGGTACCATGAAAAAATATATATTTCCTTCCATACAAAACGAACGACGGTTCTTTTCCAATATTCCACTGAAATGAATATTAACTCAATCTGCAACGAGTATAGATATAATTGCTGAGATTCTTGCCGGAGTATTCTCAGTTTAAGTGTATTCCGAACCGGAGGTAGAGTCAATTGTAACGTTCATAAGTGCCTAAACTGAATAAACCGAGTTTTAATTTTGATATCATTCAGGGGTTCCCAACTAACTTTTTTCCAGACAGTCATGGAGCAAAGAGCACTTGTAACGTGTGACTAATATTTGTTATATAGTTAGATGTAACATAGTAGATACCTACTCACAATTTAATGTTTATCTTTAGGGAATAACCGGTAATTTACGCATTTTTCTATTTAAATATTAGAATCTATTGGTGATAGCTCAGTGGTAGCAACTGCCGTCACAAAGGTACCAAAAAGGAAACCAAAGATAGTACCTACCTGTATTGCCTGACTGGTTACCTTCAACTTGACAATATGTCACTAATCCGCTTTCGATCCAATGTTTTTGCGTTTTCCACCAACAGTCACGTCACTGAGCAAGGTGAGACTACGGTCACACACAAGCCTATTGGATCATAACAACAATGATATTTCCCTCGACTGTACCTTCCAAAGTGTATAAATTATGTTATTTAAAGAGTTGTGTATTAAATTATACTAACACATGCAGCTAATATTTAAACCCCAGGTGGAGCCATTATAGCCTGTGATGAACGCAGACCGGTTCCCGCGATGGCACCTTTGTCTTGTTTTTTAATAACTCAATTATTTCACTTAGTTATAATCACCGGTTTGAGAATACGTTCATTATATCATTACTCACCGTATATTGCACTCATCAATTTTGTAATTAACATAAATGTTTTTTTTTATCTATAACCTACCTACTCTATTATACGCTTCAAAAAGTTATATGTAGGTAACTAGTTGGTTTGATTAACGTTTAAAATAGTAATTAAGTAGGTAGGTACCTACCTACATCTTTTCATGTATTCCGGCTTTTGATGTTATCAGCAAAACCTCTAGTTACAAATTAACGACCATAAAAATCTAAAATTGCTATAACCTACTTGCGTAAACAAATAAATATATTTAATTATTATATCAATAGGTCAACAGCATAAAAAAGTTGTAACAACATAAAAATCCTTAGAATTCTAAAGACACGCTTTAGGTGAAAAATGTCATTGTTTTGAGCTTATACAAACACGCCTACGTTTGTTGCAAGACGTTAAACTTGGAATATATTTTACGTACATTGCATGTTATAATGGTAGGTATTCCAAACACATGGTACCTACCAATCACTTAAGGTTACAATAAATTACGGCAAACCCTCCGAGATGTAGCAAATTAGCTGTCTTTAGTGGTAATCCCTAAATATGCATATAGCTTTGGAAAACACACAATTGGTATTCTGATCAAATAAACAGACCCTAGGAAATTCCGTAATACCTACTGTTGGTATTGGATTTTTAGTTCTACAACATGGTCTATCTGTGATAAGGAAAAATTAGGTACCTACCTAAAGTTACGTCAGAACAGTAAATCTGCGATAGGTATCTATGTGTCTCTGAGTGCATTCCATATTGCATTTCCTTGATGTTATGGAAATGTTTTTAAATTAAACAACTTCTTTATATAGAGTCATAAGCATACGTAAGTTTTTACGAGTGATGACGACATAGTAGTTTGTACACCAAAAATATAAATTTACCTATAGGTAATACGATGCGCAGTCATAACCAAATAAAATAATGTTTTGTTTTGTGTTTATACTAGCAGTTTCCCGCCCGCTTCGCTGAACGACATCACTTATAAATCTTTGAAATAATCGGCTTTTCTCTTAGGTACTTACATATAAATCTTCCAGATTTTTTCTAAATGATAGTTAAAACCGTATTAAAATCCGTTGCGTGGTTTAGGAGGAGTTAGCGGATAAACAGACAGACGCGGAAAGCGACTTTGTTTTATATTATGTAAGGATAAGGATGAAGCACGTGAATCCTACTAATATTATAAACTAGTTTTTCGTCACGCGGTTTCACCTGCGGCGGAAAACTAATAGATGATAATATCGTGACTTTATCGTGGGAATTCATTAGGTATTTCTGCAACGCTGGTTAAACCGCAGAGCGAAATCTAATCTATAAAAGAGGAAAGATTTGATTGTTTGTTTGC
The DNA here is from genome assembly GCA_951361185.1 of Ochropacha duplaris. Classification (NCBI taxonomy): domain Eukaryota; kingdom Metazoa; phylum Arthropoda; class Insecta; order Lepidoptera; family Drepanidae; genus Ochropacha; species Ochropacha duplaris. The sequence goes on from OX592703.1 coordinate 4,494,943, forward strand.
ATTGAACAGGCTAAGAAACTACTGGACCGATTTGAAAAATTGCTACATTCTGCCTAATGAACATATGCTAAATTTAGTCCCGGGAAAAGATAAGATCTCACGGGAACGCGGGTGAAACCGCGGGGAACAGCTAGTAAATAATAAAAGTAATCTATTAAATATTATCGCATATCCAGAACAATACCGATCTATGTCCAAAAAAATCAAAATCGTCTTTTTAGTATATTTGTATCGGCAAAATTTTACCGCGCAACCAACAAGACAGTCATATCGATATTTACAATGATTTCCACAGTTGGAGCATTAAGTCACTCTAGGTGAATGAATGAATGCAAGGTCATACCATGAACACAGTTCAGTATTTTATTGTTTGAATAGGTGAAAATTAGTAAAAGCAGCAGAAGCACTATTTATGGTAGATTTAAATGATGTCCTATTTTCCTGAAATATCATAATAAATTATTGTTTTATACTCAGAATTCTAAATTCTTACTCATGTTCTATAATAAAAGAAAAGTATTTTTTTTTATTATTTGATGTACTTATATTATTATTTTTTTTAATAATTTACTGTTAGTGAATTAATTCAGTTTGTAATTCTTTTTTGGCAGATGATGAAGGGTCGAGGTCTATTTTTGCTAGAAAAGGCAATGCAAGCAGCCACAGAAGACTCCCGGTCAACTGTTCCACAAAGCAGTATGGAAAAATGGCATTATGGTACTGAAAAGGATTCAAACGCATCAGCCATTGCATCACCAGCTGTTCCAGCATTAGTCTTTGCAGGACCACAAATTTCTTCAAATCCTGGAGAAAATAGGGAGGTAACAATAATACCGGTAATACCTATTTCATCTGATCAGGGTGGTGAAAGTGAGTTTATAGATGATTCAGATCCTACGTTTTCTGTGCCTTCTAGACAACAAACTCGGTCTCTTGTAATCCCTAGAAGAATATCTACTTCATCTTCTTCGAGCTCCTCGTTAGGGTCCAGCTCATCATCATCATCAAGCAGCTCATCCAATAACAAACCCAAATGTCTAGGTCCTTCTGCAGCTGATACTCAAGTTGATTCCAACTTTACTCAAACACAACCCTCAACTTCGGCTGTCACTGACAGTGTTTAAACGGTCAGCGATCCCAAATCAATAAGAAAAAGATTACAAAACCCTGCTGGCTGGAAATCCAAGATCGCTAAGATATTGCAAAATACAGGAAAAGCGTAGGTATGTGTCTTTACAAATCGCAATTAATGTAAGTTTATAGTTATATTATTATAATATAACTATAATTTTTTAAAGGATAAATTCAACAAAACTAATTGCAGCCTTGAGAGAAATCAACAATTAAGAATGTTGTCGCCTTCCTCAATGAATATCGATAAACCTGATATTCTGTTAAATACTAGTTAATGCATAATTAGTTACATAACAACGAATTCCATTCATAGCTAACTACCTACTTATACAGTATTTTAGCCTATTGTTTTTTTAGTTTAAGCTTGTACTAAAGTAGGTATATTGTCACCGTAATAATTAAAACCTCGGAACTAATTACACTCATTTTCTTTATTAATCCAACCCATAAAGTAATCTGGGAAGATTAATCGCTCGATAGCCGCCGCTGGATTGATTTATGTTGCTCGCAATAAGCTGGAATAAGCGAGTAGTTGTAACACCAAACGTGATCTTGATGAAACGCATTACTAATATTGGCACTATATCACGATGTGGTGTTTATTAAAACTGTCACAAAACGCAGAATCAGGCAGTGATCAAGCAATGCTTCGGGCCAGAGTAGCATATCTAATCTCTAAGCAATCTATTGGCCAAAATAAACAGAGTTCAATAAAGAAAACATTGTAATTTGTAAGCACCAACTGCTTAATTCGAGATCTATAAGGGTCGTCTATGAGGAAATGTCCCACGAGTTATTTACATATGCATAGGAATATTTTAATTCATAGTTGAAACATATCTGATAGCAACATTTAAAATTATTTGAAGGAGACGTGGCGGTATCATTCAAATACAGTCCACCCTTCTAGACAGAAAACGATCGAAGACCGCTAAATGAAACGGGCAATAAGAAAATAAAAAATAATCACTTGATTTCATACTCGTATGTTTTTACAAACATGGAACAAACAGCGTCGGAATGTGGTCTTTGTCCGTTATAATGAGCTCCAAAAAAGTAAATGATCGATTTCCATAAAAAATTTAGTTGGTGTTTCACGACATATTTGGTACATTTGCTAGGTAGGTCACGCAATTATATTCCATTATCATTATACTATAGCGAAACAGCTTACGATCTGTCACTACTTGTCACTGTGAAAACTCATTTTAGTTTCGCTTCTGATTCAGAATAATTGATTCGGAGACCTGATTCAAACTCAAACTCAAATATATTGTGAGCGAGATCACAGGTGCGAAATGACGGCTCGGAAGAGCGATTCACGCTAAAATATTCGCTTCATCGTGCTCTAATGATCAGGGGCTCGAGAAAAGCAGATAATTATTTTGGTTGACTACTGACAATGTTTCAAAGGCAGATGTTTGATTCACTAAGGAATTACGTCTCCCTTTTTATAATGCCGTCACAAAAGGGAGCGTCATTATTATTACCCTCCGTTACGATTTTCCTACGGTCGCCTACGGTTCATGAAGATTTTTATGTGAATAATAAATTTAAGGAGATAATTAACTTTTTAAACATCTTCCACGGGTCGTAAGGCACCGAAACATTAATACAAACGGTGAGCATTTTTAAATATGAAAGACTAAACGGTAATGCCATGAGTGGCAGTCATAAGCATGGACTTTTTGTCACGCAACTGTATTTACAATATGTATTTTGACTCGTAAATTCATTGTAATAGTGTAATGAAGATAAAGGGAGAATTACGACAACGATCTCATTTCACGATACAGCAAATTACTCGGTTTGAATGAGTCCGTAAGGTGCAATGTGGACTACTAAATTACACCATTCGATCCCTCTATTAGATTATCAATTAATTAAGGGTTTCTGGTCATGAATTCAATATAACAGGATTGATTTAGCACCTCATTCAGAAATTGTACTATTATTTACTCTAACTTTGACGTCTTCAACAATTTTTTCATAAGTTGTTTTTTTGTGTATGAGACATAAAATTGTGTATAGTTAGTATCTAGTATTTACCAAGAAAAAAAGGGACAATGTCACGGATGACATTGCACCTCCAAAACCGATTTACATAAACATTGTCATCTTCGCAGTTCCCACAGTATTAATTGGTTAGGTATGGAGTTGGGATCGTCCGAGTATGTGGAGATCTATAGTTTGATTACATACGTATGCATATAATCGTGGCGATTCTGTACAACAACATCATGCAGAATATATTAAACTTGTTTTATTTTAAAAATAGACGAAGAGTTGTGATCTTGCTCTGAGGTTATCTTGATCTTTGAAATGATATAAAAAAATGTCTACTTAGAAAATAAAGCATCCCATCTCGAAGTGAAATATATTAATATGAATAATTCGTAAATTTGAAACTATTGAGTAAATATGCATGTTAATTTACAAAGTTTGAAAGAAGTTTCATAGGCAATGTTTGACTTATGATTCGTTGTACCTACCTACATATATTTCGGTAGGCAGCCTTCGGTAGGTCTTTATTATATTTTAACTAAGTAGTTAGTGTGTCAGACTTAAAGTAGTAAAGAAATAACAAAAGGCGATCAATATGTCACCTTGAGTGGAAGAATGCGCCTAATAACATTCAATAAAAAAATGGCCTCTTTCAAGGTACTTTTCTTTGTACAGTGTTCACGAGATCAAATGTAGAGTCAAATAAAACAACTCAACTTGTTTATTGTTAATAAGTTGATAACGCCAAGTTTTAGATAAAATTATTTTACTAACTATCCGTGCATTTACTAGCTCTATCTACAATCATATTCTAATGATTATAAAAAAATATAGAAACCACGATCATCGCATATCTATTATTATATATATAAATAAAAATGAATGTTTGTATGTTTTTTCTCTATGCGTCCTCGTTGCGATAATCAAAATATAAAGTATCATAATACTTTGGTGAGTGTTTCTGTGTACAACCGCGAAGATCCATAAAAAAAAGATTTTTTTAAGTGGCATTGCATTGCAAATATTGCAATACATGCCGGAAAACCTAGTCTATACATATGAAAGCGAAATACTTCAGTGATTAAAAAGACAAATCTGGCAAAGAAACCATTAAAAATACCACCAGCAACGTGTATTTTTAGTTGACATTATTGAAGAGAGCCCAATGCTGTCATAGCAACAAATCCGAATACATTTCGAGTACCATCGTGCGAGACGAGTCAATCAGACTCAATTAGCGCCCGTCACATAGTGGACAGTATTGGCAGGGAAATTATTGATTTGTTCCTAATTTCCGGTTGATTGGCGCCGACGGCCGTCTGCGGGCGTCGGGCGTGGACGCGGTCATGGTTGAAACTTAGAACAGGTGACCAATTAACTCACACGTAGAGATAACGTTTTGATGGTTCCTCTACGACGAGACATTGCCAATCGAACATATACCTAGGTAAATATATATAGAAGTAAATACGAAAATTTGAAATACGAGTTACGAGCAGTTTAGCCAATTAGCAGCTCCTGAAATCTTACAAAGTTCTTAGCGATAAATTTAATATATGTAACAAATAAATGAGACATTTACATGGCTTTTACGTCGACAGAACACGTGGCTGAATAAATGTGAAAATACAATGCATGGGACATGGCGCGGGCAACCCTTGCCGCTTGCATGGCGAGACCCAGTTAGTTTCGCAAAGGTTAACAATAAAGCAAAAGGTCGACGTTAAAAACCAGTCAAGTATATGACTAATTTATATGTTTAGGATTTTATTCCATGCATGTTTATGTAGACACAAGGAACGTTTTATAACTAGTTTCACAAACTTTTAATAAGATCCATTAAGCGTGTGATTAAATGGAAATCGCTAAATTACATGCTTTAGAAGCATAACGTGTGCCAATTGAAAGAGAAGGTAGACAATATGGAAACATTTCGCGTTCGGAAATACCTATTAGGTATCTTTTATTAATATATTCCAGAATTTGTTATCTATTATGATATGCTTCCAATAATTTGATACCTTGGCAGGTTCTGCGAGTGTAATAAAATATAAACATCGGCGATTCAACACCGCTTATCAGCAAACATTCTTATGATAACAGATTACGAGAGAGCCAATCTCCCCTTAAAAAATATTTTACGTTCTTGAGCGCGCACGATCTTATGATACGATCTACATGCAGCGCGCGAGAAAATATTTTAAAAACAATGAAGGGCATTCACTTTTATCAACGCACCGTCGCTCGAGGGGGTTGGCTGAAAGGGAGACCTGAATAGAAATCCCTACGGCAACGCCGGCAGGCTATCAGTTCAGTGAATGGCTATTAACCACCTCGGGGCGACGATAACGATGAAAGGCGTTACATTACTGTAAGCCTTGTTTGTCCTAGCTCATTACCTCGTCTTCGGGCTGACGCAGCGTCATCGGCGGCCCCACGTCCCGCATCTCATTCACTGGAGAACTGGCACTCGAATCACTCACAGCACTTGCATTCACGCTTGGATCAGAACTGTCCGCTTCGATAACATCCCACGGGACATTATCCTCGAACACCATCACGTTCCTCACATCGGAGCCGGAGTGGAAACTCCACGGCAGGTCCGTCCCGCTCTGCCGGGGCCGTCGTCTCTTATGCCTCACTTTGTGTCTGGAGAACCTTCCGAATCCACCTTCGTGGCCCTCCACCAGCATCGCATTGTACAAGGAGTCCATGTTAACTTCGAACTTGCGTCGCATTATAGTAGCAGGAGCCGGTGTGGTGATGGGATCCCGGCTGAGTCCTTCCGCATCCCACAGTTGTATTCTGAGTATGTTGTCGTGCGAGGGTATGTGGGCACGCGCGGACGCGAGCGCGAGTACCGCGACAGCTAGAGCGAGCGCGCGCGTGGACCCGTCCATATCTGTCGGCGGCCGAGAGCCTACTGAAGCGAGCGCTCTGTGCCGCGGATTTCCCGCGCTTTTCCCGATAACGCTACGAAGCAAGTACTACGAGTTGATAGGAGCGGACTCGCACGCATTCGACATCAACGCCGCGCCTCGCACTTGCACCGATATAGTTTTGCGTAGACGTTATCAAGAAGTGATTTGTCAGATAAGCAAACATCGCACCTTCGGCTAGACACGTTTCGTACGATGGCAAGGTCGAAGCAATACCGTTCAATTAATAATATGAGGACACAATGTGTAGTAATGACAAAATAAAACAAAATGATTTCCAACTAAATAAATTCTATTCCCATAACTTTGAAAACTACAAAATAAAGTTTGTACTACAATTTTATAAAGCAATGAATGTGAAATGCGTTGGGATCACGGTTTTATATAAAATTTGTGACAATTTAAAAGAAACTATACATTAATATCATAACTCTAATTGAAAAAAGTTAATTACAGCCAGAAAACTATTTTTGTTTAACAATTTATAAAAAAACGTCATAAAATCCAAATAAAAATAACTGATTACTACTTAGGTACCTACTGATAACATTTCTCAACAAATAGAAAACGTTGTCTGGAATTACTTATGATGACAACATGATTAAGTAACTCATATACATTAGATAAACCGATAGATATTCTATATTACTTACAAATATTATGATAAGCTGATATACAATATTTTGTAATACATTTCAATTACAAATAGATAACTGGCAAGTACAGAAAGGTGGTGATGCGCTTAGAAACTAGTATAAACATAATTTCCAACAAATAATGATTATAACGAATGATACGTAATTAATTACATTAATCTAAATTAGGTACTATTGAACGTTTATAGATAGTGCCATCTTGCATATACGACATATACATAGTGTTAACGCATCTGTTACGCTCCATAAAATGGAACGCACCACCACCACTACCACCGACGACATGGAGGAAGGGCAGAGGACGCGATCAACGTTCTTCCGACCATATAAGTATCAAAAACGCAACGTCAGCGTACACGCACATTAGTTACCTGCTATTACATACAATTGTAATTTTGAATTCGCATTACAGTAGTTGCTATCAAAGAGAAAAATCTTTCATTAAATCATAGACATATCGAAAGTATTACAACACTGCGAAAAGATGCACTTTAAAGGATTAGGAAAAATATTGGGCGCGTCTTTGTGGATGGCACTATGTATAACTGAGACGAAAAATGGTACGTAATTATTTATCATAAAATTTGCTAAGCAATGATTTTTAGCAACTTCCATTCCTTCTGGATTTACTGACAAGGAAACGATAAGCTAATGCAGGGCAGCTTCGGGTTCGATTTAGGCGTAGTATTTGTTGCCGCATATTTCAAGTATGACGGCGGCATCTAGTTCGAGAGGCGCGCGAGGACCTATTATTAATATATGGTTATTAGGATTTATAACGTGAAATTTTGACGGGTGCAATTTTAATATGCCGTTTGATAAATAATTAGGTACGGAGTGGATATTCTGAGATCGCATTTTCAAAACCCATGTTGGGTTTGTCATACTGAACAACATTTACTATGGGATACTCTTAAGATTAGTATAAATGTCCATTTTGATAGACCAAAATGTTTGATAAATTTCGCGACTTTAAAAGTAGGCGCCATAGTAAAAGTTGTTATGCCATCTAATTATCCAGCCGGTATTATTATGAGAGCATAATTATTTTCAAACAAACAATAGGTAAATTTTATCTTAATGCGCTATTTTTATAGTCTAATTTAGAATACGCAAAACATATACACACAAAAAATTACGTAATTGTTGTTAAAAATCGGTGGCGTTTAGATATATAGCTTAAATAGCAGATATCAAAAAAATATACTTACCAAAATAATTCAAAAAATGTATGTTTTATAGATTTATAAAAAAAAATAACATTAAACAGGTACCTACTCAATCATAAAATTTTTACTCAATAAAAGTAAAGCACTAAACGTGATGTGTATCAAAATTATTTGGAATGAATGAGGTGAATAATTTTATGTGGCAAATTATAAGTTTAATAGCCGACCTGATCCTGCCCTGGTACAAAGCCACGAATTAAAAATCAACCATACACATCAAATTTAATCAAAATTGGTCCAGCCAGTTAGTTCAGTTATAAAGTTATATGACTCGGGCACGTAAGGCTCTATAATTTTTATTTTATTTTGCTTATTGAGCACAATTATCTCGACGGGCATTTTAATTCATCGTTTTTTACGAATGAGGGAAAACCGGTACAAAATAAATTCGGTTATTTCCGAGATACCTATTAGGTATTTCTTAATATTGCAAGATAATCGGATGATGGTAGATACGACGACCTTTACGGTTTGCATCCGTCATATAAAAGTAGATTTTAACGCAAGACAAAATTACGAACATCTTCAGTTTTGACAGTTCCATCGTAAGTAATAAAAATAATTGACGCATCTACAAAATCCTACAAATAAACTAGAATTAGGTATATTTCATACAACTCCAAACTATTTTGATACAACAGTAAAAAGGACGGGTTTTTTGGCCTAAGTAAAATAAATGATTAAACCAAACCAATTTTTAATTACAACGCCTAATAATGTATAAAAATCGAAATTTTATTGTCTTTCCAGACTGAGCAAATTTTAAATTTAAATCAATAGCATTAATTTCATAATTAAATAAAAATAGCATAATTCACAACCAAAAAACAAAAAAAAAACATTAGTGTGCATTGCTATTGTTATTATGATTATTGGAAAACAAACGATTTGGGTGATATAATATCATGATATTATAAAAGTTTTACACATTTTTCTGAGTCAGTTTTCTATAACTACTCAAATACTCGATTGAGTTGGTTTAGAAAACTGAGTCCTTCCAAATGACCTGTAATATTCTATATACGAGGAGGCCGAGCTTTGTGTAATAAAATTTTATCGTCAACAATCCCAATTCGACTAAGCATACCGCAAGTTGTTTTTATCAACTTATACGCATGTTTGGGTGAGATTGAGTCGAATCGAAGAAATCTCCTACATCTAAAATACAGGCATTAGTACCTTCACAGAGAATACGAATTTGTATCACTAGTCTACAAACACCCTAATAGTAACATAACGATTTTAACCCTCTTTGGATTAACAAATCAGTTATTCAACATTTTACGTAGCTCTAACAAACCATATAATTTCCCGTGCCAGGTTTCCCGTTCTTAAAATATACCTTTGTCCAACAATGAACGCCATAGTTTTTATGTGAAATGGATTATTTAAACAAGAAACTAACTTTTATTGCCAACTACGGCTTGTGCTGACATTATTTTGTCTGCCAGAATAAATATAAATATTAGGAACATGACAATCACAATTTTATTGTGTATCTGTACTATTTTCAAGTCTAACTGTTATGGAAAAATCATAATGCCAAACACAAAATGATACAATTGTTAAGAAATAAAAAATAAATATGACTTTTAGATACTTTTTACAATATGGATAACGAAATACCTATTCGAATATACACCATAAGCTTTTTATACAACTTCCCAAATATAACACGTAAAATGTAGTGTATTCAACACCAATTATATTATAGATCGTGCCACCCACGAAGATGCGCTTCATTCTTTTTCCTAATCCCAGGTGCATCCTTTCGCTAGTGTTGTAGTGCTGCATATCGATATATAGGTAGGTACATATAGACATATCGATAGCAATGCAACAATAGCGAAAGGATGTAGACTTTCACAATAAGGCATGAGAAAAAGAAGGGGCGCGTCTTCTTGAATAGAACAATCTATAAAAGAGCGTGTAGAGCCCCCGTGGATTTTATGAATTTCGTATGGTTCAAATGATTGAAAGTATGGTAAATTTTATGTGATAGTCGAATGCCGTCACAGGATCGAATCCTGAAATAACTTTGAGCTTTCGGTGATGGAACCATATGAAAAAGGTACGAAGTTCCCTCAAGGTGAATATCTGTCGTCAAGACCCCGCCAGTTTATTCTGATAGCTCTCATTTGAGAGTCAGTTCCTTTGACATTGTGTATTTACAACTATAATTACTTACCTTACCGAAATTGTGGCTAAGCCAATCTAATAAAAAAAATATGAATGCATTCCGTTTACTGCATTATTGCGTACATACGCAGCGTAAAAGAAATCTGAAAGCACCACGTAAAACGACGTTAGTCATAAGTAATTATATATTTTAAATCTTATAATTATATTAATACGTGAAGAAAAACCTTTGTACCCCTTTGTCTCTACAGTTTGTTAACCGAATTTATTTTTTCTGTATTGTAGATATTGACGAGCTTCAAGGAAGGGTCTAATTTCGACCAGTGAGCGAATACTAATACATATTTTTCTAATATAAATGCCAATACGCTAAAGCACGAGTCAGAATATTCGATTAATATGAATAGCGGAATGTATATTTTGACATAATTATTGTTATAAGCGCGAACTATACTACATATTGCACTAGGTATATGATTAATTATATAAAATTACAAATTGTACTAATCATAAATCACTCGTTTAATGTATTTTTACAATGTTGCCATCCTTACTTTATATGCAGTAAATATTTATTTGCATTACTTGTAGGTCTGAAATGTAAAATAATATAACTGCGTTTTTATTTATTTATTTTTATTATTACTGTCAATTTAATATTTAATCATTTTTGATATGATTTTTTATCCAATGTAGAAATATTTTCGGTAAAAGATGAAATTTACTGCACAGTAAGTTAGAGTGGCCATTATATTATGTAAATTCCATTATCTAGCCTAAGCTAGTTTACGCGTAGCAATTCGGTCAAACACGTATTTATTGTCTAAAAAGCCGACATTTTACCCATCTACAAATAATTGCACTATTCCATAAATAACTTACATAATAACAATAATACTTTTTTAATAATAAGCATGTTAATTATATTATGACAGAGAGCCAATGCTCCGAAAGCTTCCATACCATTAAATCTCTTATTTGAATTTCATAAAACATATTCTTAACGCCAATAATAAACGCCTCAGTAAAATAACATATCAAAAAACAAAATTTTGTGACGCAACATGTCATGTGCCCTTACACCTAAAAATTAAATACACCGAGTTATACACCATTGTCCTTTCGGCCCATAGCGGGGGAGCTAGGGAGATAATTCTTTAGTCAGTCGATACTGAGATCATGCGAGAAATGACGGGAGAGATTTGCGACATCTAAGCCGGTGAAATCTGTGAAAATGTCAGTGGTGGCTGTGGAAGGCTTTGATCGACCAGGGGATGAACTGGTGGAGGCCTGATCACAAGGGTCTAATCTCACTAACTTGTCCTCTTTGCTGCTCACTTCAAATGGTTCTGATATACCTGTTGAACGAATAAGGGCAGTTTTACTACGTGTTTTGGTAAACCTTTAAGGCCTGTAAGTTTAATAATAATTGAGACAAGATCCAAATTTATCTTACTATTATTATAAATGTAAAAGTTTGTATGTTTAACACTAAAAAGGCAGAACGGATTTTGATGAAGCTGATATAAATATTTATTTTATTTTAATTCCCTCGGGCATGCGGATGGAACCGCGGGCGGGGCGGAAAGCTAGTATTATCTATACATGCAAAAGTTACAAACAACTTACCCAGAACACTTCTGACGTCATGGTTGGGTTGGTTGAAGTATATAAACCGGTAGAATCCCGGCGTTCTAACACCGCTGCCCACTGGGAAGCTGAGTGTGATGGTGCGCGGCTGTCCGCCGTGCTCAGGCGCAGGCACAGGCGCAGGCGCTTGCAGACTCACCTTGGCGAGGTACTCGTACGCTATGTAGTCGTCTAGGTTGTGGAAGTTGGCCTGGTGGTAAAAAAAAAACAAGGCTATTATAGCCTAATAGCTACTTAACCACTTTTTAGCCTCCGGCTAAAACCTATTTACAACTTTTTACTTATAATATTATAGGTTATAAGCGCGGCGCGAACGGTCGGTTAAAACCTATCAATTAGCCAACTTTGACCTATATCGCGTCGCCGGCATCAACGAATGCGAATTCACGTACCGAGTGCAATTAAAATTAAAAGTGACCCAAAATGCCTTTGTGTGTTTTGATGTATACTTTAGTGCGGATGTTGCAATATTAAGTTATTTATACGTTAGAGCGCCATTTCTCGGGTATTTTTTAAGATCAAATTTTGTGTAGGTAAACTATGTACACCTTAACATTGCAACATAAATTAAAATATGTATATGTACCTATACGTACGTCATAAATACCGATCCAGTCGTTAGGGTGTACTTGGACGTCAGGCGAGAGCGTGCACTGCGTCCTGAAGTCCGCGTCGCCGATGTACCATATCCGAGTTATTGGTGCAAACTCTACAGTTTTCTCTGTGTAGTTAGCGAACGCCTGAAACAAATACATTCATATAATTTATATATTAAACATGTTCTAGCTAGAAAAGGAATCAGAGGATAATTCTACTATCCTACTTTTTCAGTTATTCATATCAGCCGGAAGACGTCCACTGCTGGACAAAGACTTCCTCCAAGGATATCCACGATGACCAATCTTGCACAACTCGCATCCAGTCGCTTCCCGCGACCCTAACAAGATCGTTCGTCCACTGTGTGGGAGGCCTGCCCTCACTGCGTCTTCCTACTACTGTTTGCTTCTTTGTTACCTCTTGACGCCTCAATAACACAACGAATCGTAATGGAATTTGGCACGCAGATAACCACGAAATGGACTTAAGCTACTTTTTATCCCAAAATTTAGAAAATACGGAGTGAATAATAATAAAATACAATCATAATTATGAGTGTTTTGCTAAAATCAACTCTCTTAAAGACTCACGTTGCAGGTTACCTTAGTCCTATGCCAGTAATCTTAGGATTAAATAACTATTACATTAAATCAATCTACTTTAAACTTCAAATTCTTCACAAGGTAACATGACGACCACATTCGAAATGATTCTCTGACCATTGTCAGTGTCAACCTATTGTACCTTAGGAAGGAAATGGGTTATTTGCTATTAGTCGAGCATTGGGAACATATAAGTATAGTTAAAAATAATACATTAAATTAAGTCAAAGCTTAGTTAATAAATACCTCAGAAGACGTATCATGCAGCGAGTCCACCGCATTCACAGAAACGCCACCTTTAATATTTCTACTAACTGACATAAACGGCGAGTCAGCAACCTCCTCGACAGCATTGTCAGTTATCACCATTGCGGATCTCATTCTGGCCACGGATCCGATGGACTTCGGTGTGTCAGCTATCACGCTGCGTGTGAAGCCGTTGCGGATCTAACATGCGGATGCGCGGATGTGCATATAATGGTTAGTTTAGCTGGGATGCATGCGGGGGTATATAACTATTTGAGATTATGATGCAGAAATAGATATATGGCGTAGTTATGTATAATGTAAGCTTCTCTCTCTAAAGTATTATATAGCACCGTTTTTTTGTTTAAATTAAGATAGCTAAAATTGCCATACAATACAAGTAATTCAGATCATAGTTGGGACCTAACAAAATCATTACCTGAGTAATTTACATAGTAATCTGTGAATGTAGTGGGTATATTTATTTAACATCCTTTTGTAATGTATTTATACTTATTTTTTTGTTCCAAATAAAATAAATTAAAACGGTAACTTCATAGAGAGCGGGTAACATTGTGACAGTTGATTAACTAATTTCATAGGGCCAGTATCAAATTATATTAAAAAGGAATTGGTTAGTTCTACTTTCTCACTAAACTTGTTCCATAATCACACGAAACAAAGAAGTACTTAAAACTTAGGTGCAAAAATGTATAGGTACCTACTTGTTTGAATTCTAGTCTCTAAGATAGTGAGACAGGTGATGGGTACTTCAAAATATTAATACGGTAGACGTAGATATACATATATCATTGTGCATATCGTAGAAGTAGAAGTATAATATACAATCTCACACCGAATAAGCTAGTAATAGTAGCTTAAAAGTAAAAAAATAATAATTCAATCACCATCAAAACGAATAACCAATACATGCTTAGCGTTTTACTCTATTTCTGAGATTATTCGAGAAACGAGACATAATACCTTAGGAGCCGGGTGAGTTAAACGAAAGCGTGTAGCCCGAAATGCAAATAAAAAAAAAGTGAGTAATAACTAATTAAGGAATAACTACACACTACTAAATGAGCGTAATATTGTAACCTTAGCACAGTTAAGAAAGTATGCCACACCAAATCTACTAATAGTCTACTTATAGTAAATACGTGTAATGTAATACTGACCTTAATATTGAATTGTCCCACCACTGGCTTGTGGTCACTAACCGTGTAGTGTGGAACGTGGTTATACGAAACCAAATCCGCTCTCAGTGTTATATTCTCGTAGTTATTTGCTACCACTTTGTACAATATTCTATCAGTCCACGATGGTTTTCTCCTGGAAATAGAATAGTAAATTACTGATTAACTCTTCGCCATTTGAACTTATGCGTGAAATCAATGATATTATGAGTAAGAAACCGGTCAAGTGCGAGTCGGACAAATTTTGTAGTTTTTTTGGTTTTTTGTAATCTGGTTTTAGTGTTTGTTGTTATAGCGGCAACAGAAATACATCATCTGTGAAAATTTCAACTGTCTAGCTATCACGCTTCATGAGATACAGCCTGGTGACAGACAGACAGACAGGCGGACAGTAGTCTTAGTAATAGTGTTTCCATTTTACCCATTGGGTACGGAACCCTAAAAAGGTGTAGATTGGTTATTACCTGTTTTGACCTGTTTCGCATATGCATTATAACAATAAATTGTAAAGACTATTGACATCACAGAGTATTAGATCAATTTTTTCATTCAAGGACATACACATCCTTAATTAATTCAATCAATAGACGTACCAAAATACCATCAATAACATATTTGACGTAAGCATCTAACATTAATTTATCAAGTAACAGTTAATTTAATAAATTAATGTAATAAACGACATAAGAATTGTTCTTTATTTCGTAAATATAGTAAGTAGAATGTATGGTTTTTAAGATACTTATTTACTTTACGTATGGTCTTAAGATATCATGTAGCGTTGCGAAATACCTGGGGAACCGTATAAGGCTTACGCGGGTGACCTAGTCAAGTGAGATTATGTAAGATCGCAGCTTATAAAAGATATTGATTGGCACATAAACCGGTAATAGTACCTTTAACAGGCATTTATCGTACTTACTAATATTATATTATATTTTGTGTATTTACTATTATATTTTTTTGTGTATATTCGATAGGTTTGAGTAGTAGTTTGAGTAGTAGGTCGTAAAGTATAAGTATTTCATACCGCTTTAGATCTCACGGGAACGCGGGCGAAACCGCGGGGGACTGCTAGTTATACATAAAATCATAGAAATAATGTTTAATATGTGTCAACACCATACTGGATCTTTGAACAAGGTTATGCAAATAACTGCTACTCGATGACGCGATAATATATTGGTGATTACAGAAATATTTTTATCAGACATGTGACACCGACATGTCATACCGCACTTTCTGAAGGCCTAATGTGTTTATCTATGACTAGCTGTCCCCCGCGGTTTCACCCGCGTTCCCCAGGGATCTTATCTTTTCCCGGAATAAAAAGTATCCTGTTTTATTCCAGGTTATGATATACCTGTGTGCCAAGTTTCATCAAAATCCGTTCAGTAGTTATTACGTGAAAATTAAAAGTGACACAAAACAACCAAAAATGCCATCATGTGTTATGAGATATCGTAATGAGTGCCATTTTCACAATTGAATGCTGTGTAGATAACCTATATATATATATATATATATAAGTGTCGGTGTCAATTTTTATATATATAATTATATATAAAAATTGATATTTATATATATAATTTATATATATATATATATATATATAAGTGTCGGTGTCAATTTTTCGTAAGATTTTTTTCCGTCTAGCCCCCTTTCACAACGCGCGATAAGGAACTTCGTTCCAATAGAAAAAATACGTTACTCACTTCGTATCATATTCATCTCCACCAATAGAGAATTTGTATGTAGGTGGGAATCGTATCTCTGCTTCGGTGAATTCCGAGAACGCCTCGCCAGTATCCATGACTGCGACCAACTGATCATGCTTTAGCAATGACGTGTATTTGTCTTTCTCAACCTTATTTAGAGTAGCGACTATTTCTTCCGAAGTGGGACTGCTTCCAGAAGGATGGTCTGTACGGAAGTTTAGGTCACCAATCCAAAAAACGTAGCTGTAAGGGAAATAGAGAACTATTTAATAGATAGAAAAGAAAAGCCATAATAGTCAGAAGCCGAGTTTCTTGCAGGTTCTACTCAGTTGAAGGCTGACTCCCGAACCGGTGGTAAATTCTGTAGTTCGATCTTCATACCCTCCTAGGGCCTAAACTGAATAAATGGTATTGACTTTGACTTGAAGGTATGTGAGTGAAACATTAGATATCAAAGGAGTGAAATGATAAAAGGGCGAAGGGAAGCGTTTAGAACTATGTTGACTAATTTCTGTTCCACAAATTAGCGTTGGTAAGGAATCAAAGTAGATATGAAATCAATAATTACTATGTAATTAACACAGAATTATCAGCAAAATTATGTACATTCTTTTAGAATATCTTCGTTTATAATTTATCGTCATTAATTGATAAACAATTGTAACGCGTCGTATTGCAATAGCAATAAAGAAAGCGACCGAGTTAATGATGTATTAGGTATATAGACCGATTTAAATCTTTGATAAACGTTTTATTACCTAAAATATTGTAGTTGGTCGCGACGTTTATAGGGTATTCGTATCCCAAGTCATCGACGTCTTGTCCTTCTGTATGTATGTCATAATATGTTTATATGTAAAGGAATGTGAATTCTATGAACCGCTAAAGAATGGTTTAGATTTTTAGCTAAGGGGCGGAGAATTCTGGAAAAATGTAGGATAGTAAAAATTATTTATCATAAGATAGGATGTGTATGTATCTACTAAGTTTTTGTTAAGCGATCTCATAGCTTTTTTACATATTTAGGGATCTCGATACTAAAATGTTTGAGAAAATACGACGAATCTACTTATTGAACGTGGCAAAGATTTTTACCATTACTAAATTGTAGATAACCATAGTAAATTACTAGTGTTTTTTTATTATCGTCGTATCGATTAGATAGGACGATATACTCAGAGATGTTCATTCAAATATCTTTGTCTTATCCGGACATTATTGGGTTTTGCCTAAGTTTTAGAGCAATATCTGAGTTTAGAAATTGAAAATGTAAATAGAAGGTTCGTTTTAGAAGACCATAATCGCCAAAGTATTTCAATCAATTATACATGCTAATACTAATATACGAGTAATATTTATACATTTTGTAATCGCGATCTCGGAAATGGCTGTTGGTTTACGGGGGCGAAAAATATATCTAACTAGGTTTAATTTCTGGGAAAAATCGTTTACTACTAAGACTTGTCCGCGCCAACGTCCCTATATCTGCCCTAAGCTTAGCTCCGTCGCCCGTGTAGTGTTTTAATTTAAGCAATAACTATTTATCCTTAAAGAATAGTCATTTACATTTTTCTAATATTATAAAAGGGAAGGATCTGTATGTATGTGTGTATGTAACGAATAAACTAAAAACTACTAGGCCGATTTCAAATATTCTTTCACCATTTGAATGCTACATTATTCCAGATTAAAGATAAGATCCCACGGGAACGCGGGTGAAACTGCGGAGGACAACTAGTTATAATACTTTTGTAAGGACATTATTATCTGGCTGAGTAGATTTCCAGTTATTTTTGTTTTATCATTATCGATAAGGTAATTCAAGTGTTTCGTGCGCATCGGATTGGTCTAGTCATAATTCACATATCTCTGAATAATGTAAACTAGCTCTAATTTATCTATCGTATAGGTAACCTACATCAAAAAATCCTATTATCTATTACAGCGTCAAAAAAGACACAAACATACACTAATAGGGATGGTGGGTGACTGACATATCAAATCAGCTTCTTTTTATTAAATATCAAAACAGGATAGTTTATATGGAGTTTTGTATGAAATACATACTTGTGACGTCATAAATATACACCATCAAAAGACGTACTCTGTGTCGTTAAATTGGCAATTAAAAATCATAAAAAGGCGCAATTTTACTACAACGTGTTCGCTAATTTAGAGTATTTTTAGATGTTTTATACACTAGTCATTGTTAGGTATTTTTCATGAATATAGGCAACAGGAAGCCATTGGATGCGGATAGCGCAAGACCGGCCAATATGGAGATCCTTGGCTGACATGACAACATCCCTATTTATAATATCAATTAGTGTAACAAGACAACTTACTCGTGGTACAATATGTTAGAGGTTTCATTGACATGATAAACATGTTGTTTAATGATTGTATTGTAATCATTCACCCGATCTGCCACCAGATGTTCGTGTGCAGTTAAATGACAGTTGACTAGGCACACTGAACAACCGTAGATGTTAAATCTTATGCTTACAGCACCTTTGTTGCCCTGCAACAATGTAAATGTTATAATATGTTTACCTATACATAATAATTGTCATGTTAATTACATGAATACAGGGATATTGTTGGTATAATATTAATTTTGATTTCCTGAATATGTAGGTGCCTACATATTATTGTTGTTAGTATAAAGGGAAAACATGGCAAAACCTAGCCTTAATGTCGAGTTACATGTATTATATGTAAGTTCGTAGTTACTCAAACGTTTGTTTAATTTTCTTTATTATTAGAATCGTAGGAGGATATTATTTATAACATGAAATGGAATATTTTCTACGATTAATTACCGCGAATAAATTCCACGAAAGAGTACATAAAACCAAGATGTTAAGTTGTGATTCTTGCTAGAGTCGATTTTTCCGCAACTAGTCCATTTGATTCATGTCTCATTAGGTCACCAGGCTACCAGGTCAAGACTCAGGGGCTGAAGTTTCCCCCGTCGCACAACTCGCATAAATGTGCAGCCTCACATAGTAGGTATGTAATACATATTAAAAACCTGACATGATACAATAGTTCCTACATACATGCTTACGAAGGTAAATGCACGAGATAAAGATCCATATTATGACCTACCTACTTACTAAAAAAAATATAGTTCGAAAAAGAAAGTCTTGCAATGACAAAATCAGACTTGCATTTTGAGTTTAAAAAAAAGGTGTCTTATTTGTAGAATTAAGTCCAAAATTCATAATCTTTTGACACGCTTCTACACTATTGCTTAGCATTTTATCCACCAAGCAGGGACTGACATTCACACTTCTGTTAGGAACCTAGGAGTGGATGCCATTAATTTGAAAAATAATCTACCTCGTAAATTCTTGTAGGTAGGAAAAATTATTTTCCTTCTTTTTTAGGGTTCCGTACCCAAAGGGTAAAAACGGGACCCTATTACTAAGACTTCGCTGTCTGTCCGTCTGTCATAGCTAGACAGTTGAAATTTTCACAAATTATGTATTTCTGTTGCCGCTATAACAACAAATACTAAAAACAAAATAAAATTAATATTTAATCCTATACAACAAACGTGATTTTTTTGCCTTTTTTACGTAACCCTTCGTGCGCGAGTCCGACTCGCACTTGGCCGGTTTTTTTTTATTTGAGTCAAATGGTTACACACTTTAATAACAAAAATAATTTTACCGTTAATATGCCTGAATGCGTGAATGTATAACATTTCATAACACCTTTTTTTCTAAAATAAACATTTTTAAAGAACAAAATAACTACGAAGTGAACTGCACATCTAACCTAATCAATCCATGTAGATTCTGAATGTATTACCAACATGCATTCGGTATTTAGGAATTGTACTTATAGAATATCTGGATTTCACACATTTCCAGTGAAATATTACATACAAGAAACAACCGCTCTAGCTTAATATATGCATTAAGTTTTACAGTGAAAAGAGGAAGTTACTTACCCACATTCCCCCTAATCCAGTTTTAGTATACTGTGCTTCAATATCCCTAAGGTGTGTCACATGCTTCATTTGTGTATAAACAAGTAATAGAATCCCCTGCAATCTAGTGCTCTTAGCTATAATGAAGCCTTGCCGACATAGGATCTTATTAAATGTGGATGTCCATGCGTCACTGAAGAGAGAGTCCATCAACATATTTTGTGGTTGTGATTTTACTTCTTGAAGTCTGAAAAAGGCGATGATAGCTCAGTGGTAGTGTCGTCGGATACCGCGACGAAGGTCGTGGGTCCGAATCCTACAATTAGCAACCATAGCATGATGGTAGGGTACTTTGTAGTACCCAACTGTAGCATGTAACACCAAACCTAGCATAGCCTAATGTGCTTCTAGAAAAATCAATATCACAGCATATTTTATGAGCAGCCTTAGTGTTAGTACAGAAATAAACTTATGGAATGAGGCCATTTATTTCTTGATTGCCAAGGTCTATTGATTGTAGGCAAAGTTATAAACCTAATAGCAGCACAGTGATCAATATTGGTTAAACTGACTAGTTTATTACTTGTATAATAATGACTACAATATAATAATAATACAAAATTTTGGAAAGTTGAGTTTTAATGATGATTACTCAAACATTATAGAGGAACATATACATTTATGAGGAAAATTTCAATATATGAGAAAACAAAAATAACAGGAAGCTGTTGGGTATGCTGAGGGACGGGCATCCCACTTAAACAATAAGATACACTTGAATTTTGTATATAAGCAACTTTTTAAAGATATTTTAGGAAATATGTACAATCATGTCTCCAATATCCATTGAACTTCGAATATTACCAAACAGATCTTGATGAAACTTGGTGCACAAATAGATTATATGCTGGATTAAGAGATAGGATATTTTTTATCCCAGGACCATGGGTGAAAGCGCAGATGACAGTTATACTTTATATAACTACACCACTATAAACTTACTGTTGTCTGTTGCTACAGAATTAATTTAATATATGTTTTAAATAATAACTTCATAGAAACTTGGCACATATTTATTTTAAACATGAACATGAGTAAAACCACGTGATAGAAGCAAGTTAACAAAGTTAGTTCCTTCCTACTAATATTGTAAACTTGCTTCAGTACTGAGACATAACACATTTGATGTAAAATAAAACAAAACAATTATACCTACTTATAACTATTATGGTTTTAATTATTGTGTAACATAAGTATGCAGATTTTCAAAAAAAAGGTGGGCTATTCACAAGGGGATTAAAATAGGTGTCATGAATATTTTGATAATAAAAAATTATAATATTGTAAAATAAAAATATAATATAGTAATAAAAATATGTACATTACTAGATACTTTATACTATCTTCACTCTCTAAAAACATCTAGGGCAAATAAAATAACTTTCTAAATTGTATGAGTCCAAAACACACTTACCCAAGGACATAAAAATCAGGTAAAGGCTTATTTTTGTTGAACTGTGATGGAAAGTCCAAAAGGGCATTGAGATCTTGCCCTGGAGACTTGGTTGCCACATTCCAAGTTACAAAGTAAAATCTATAACAAAAAAATACAATACATATTTATTAAATTATTATTTATTGATCAGGCAGGCAGTTGATTCAACTGATAAGTGCCTATATCCTGTTGTTCTTCTCTTTGAGATGTTCATTTATGTGCATTAGAGATGGGTAGTTATTCTAATAACTAGCCAAATACCCGCTACTGATCAAATACCCACGGCTACGATATCCGTCAAAAATATATTCGGTTGTTGGCTATCGAATGGCTACGGCTTCGAATAACCTACACGTTTATGACGTAACGCGCTGTAGCGAACAACCACGCCAGCCGCCGGTAATATATTACATACTCTTTGGCCGCCGGCAGCCGACTAACTAACTAACCAACTAGTTGAATGAACAGTTGTGGCTACTCGTAGCCGTAGTAGCCGTAGTATCCAAACTAACTAACCAACCAGTAACCAACCAACCAACAACGCGGGAGCGCGCTGTCACCGCGCTCACTGCTATTAACGATTTTGAACTTAATCGTGTAGTCGGTTAAGTTTAGAATTGTAAGACAAACAGATTTTCGAAATTTTCTTAATGAATATCCGTAGATAGAGATAACGCTAAACCCATGATATCAAAAGCTAAACCAAATAGATAGATAAATCAGTTTTCTATTAATTATAGTATAATCATAAATGTATTAACATTTATGATACGAAGAATGAAATTTTTATTTCTTTTACAATTGAATAAATTTTACATAAAAAGTACTCGTGGTTATAAAATTAGACTAAGTGAAATGCGAGTGCAAATAGAACGCTGTTTCTAGTTTCTTTAAAACGTGGTATTTGAATTATCAGCCTTCTTCTCTTCCTTAGAGAAGAAGAGAAGAAGGGTGAATTTGAATTATCACCCATACGATTTAAATCTTAATAGCACTCGTGATTAAGCTTAGAATTGTACGACAAAACAAACTATCATTAGAGATAAATTCATTACGCCAAATGGATTATCACGACATCTGTAGTTTATTTGTAAAATAAAAGACAGCTGACGTAAAAATAAAATATGCGCTCCATAAGATCCTAGTCTTGTCGATAGACAGGTTATTAATTCACAGCAGTTGAAAGAGATGGCGCCAAATCAGTAAATGGATATTGAACAATTTTCTATTATTCTTTTTATTTTTAGTTTTTATTATCATTACGAAAAAGGAAATGCATATATTCTTTTCTAGGAAGTGTAAAAAGTTTTTTTTTTTAAATTATGTTATTTAATCTAAACTTATTTTGATGAATTTGGCTAGTTTTGAGTCACTATAAATAAGTCGTTTAAATATATTCATAGATCATAGATGGCGTTAAATCAATATACAGATATTCGACAGTCTTTTTATTATAATTAGTAAATTTTATAATACGTACGATAAGTCATTTCAGTGAAGTATAAAATAAGTAAACAAAATATAAAAACATATCATCTAAGATTATTACCGCCGCGGCTGGTATGATACTAAATAATTGCATCCAACAGGGTTTGAGCGTTACTAACGGTTGTCCTAGAGATAAATCCATTACGTCAACTGGGGTACCACGACATCTAAAGTTTTTTTTTTGCAAAAGTCTAGTCTAGTCGATAGACAGGTTATTAATTCATAGCAGTAGAAAGAGATGGCGTTGAATCAGTAAATTGATATTTTTCAATTTTAGTTTATTATTATTATTTAATATTACGAAAAAGGAAATGCATATTTTCTTTTCTAGGAAGTGTAACAAGTAATATTTTTTTAAATTATGTTATTTAATCTAAACTTATTTTATTGAATTTGGATAGTTTTGACTTTCTATAAGGAAGTCGATTATTTATATTCAAAGATGGCGTTCGATTAATATATAGATATTCGTCATTTTTTTTTATTATAGTTAGTAAATTTTATAATACGTACGTACGATAAGTCATTTCAGTGAAGTATAAAATAGGTAAACAGAATATAAAAACATATCATCTAAGTTTATTACCGCCGCGGCTAGTATGAAACTGAATACTTGCTGGCAACAGGGTTTGAACGTTACTTCCTTTTGGTATAGTTACTATACTCTTTGAGCGTTACTACTTAGTTACGGTTATCCTAGACTATTGGATAGTGACAATTGATATCTAATAACTAAAGATAAACAATCCCAAGCAAAAGTTCTCTCAAAACTGTCTCAAATTGTGTTGGGTAATACTAGTTATTTCTTAAAGTTTTATTCACAAAGTATGTACAAAAGGCAATAAAAGGATATCGTTCAAAATGGCCCCAGAACCAACAAGCATTATTGTTTATATATTTTATTATATTAGTTGCAAATATCTATATCCAACGGACAAGCTGCCTTCCAAAATGATTTTTTTAAAGTATTGTGACTATTTGTGACGACTACGCCATCAACTTTACCATAAATCAATATTTTCTTTTTCTTTTTTAAAGGTTTTTGGCTTGGTATCTAGACCTTTAAGCCATTTCTTTATTTTAAATATTCTTCTGTTTTGTTATAGTCACGTTATATTTTCACATTACCAGTAGACACATTTACCCAATAGCTGAAATAGCCGGGTATCAAACTGGTTATTGCACCACAAATAGCTGGCTAGCTAAGTTATTGAAATTTCGGCTAGTTACCCATCTCTAATGTGCATGTTATTCTATCTATTGATATAAATAAGTGTCGATTTCAAACCTATAGGTAATAAATTTAACCTTGACTGCATTCGACTTTGACGCGTTCAAAAAACTTCAGTAAATTCAGTTTTTAAAACTTACCGTAGTGTATCCATTTTTTCAGAAAAAAACCAAAACGCATGAGTTAAGGACTTAGAAGCCCCTTTTCAATATAGATACAAATTCAAGTGGAGATAAGATAAGGGTTCAAGATGTAAGATAGGTATAAATTTTGCACAAATAAATTGCAAGTAAAAACAAAATATAAGACAGGAAACTAATATAGCATTCAGTCTTTCATAATGAAATTAATGTTTAATTTCAATTTTTAAAACAGCTATCAGCGCAATTTAATTTTGAATCCACACACGAAAACTCGAACGAACACTTCAAACGTAGTGTTTTTATCCTCTTTGACTTTTTTTTTAAGAAGATTTGGCCTGGTATCGAGACCTTTAAGCCATTTCTTTATTTTAAATATTCATATTTTATGTTTAGTCACGTTTTATTGTCACTTTCACTGTAAAGTCCAGTCCTCGTCCTTACAAGTCCGGTCTAATTTTAGTGAAATTGGCGGCTATTCCACTAAAACATTTCATGGACTAATTTGGGACAACCTGGAAAGTCACGATAAATGCTTTCATTTCATTTCACTTCACTTGTGCACTTAGATTGATCTTTATTGGACAAAACACCACCGAAATTATTCGTTGTTATCTCTCGCAATTGATAGGTATTTGCTTCAAATAGGTATTTAGAGTTACCTATCCATTTAGAATTTATCATTCTTGTCTACTACCTACGTTTTAGTCTATGCTATGCTTTAAAGTGTGAGTTAAAACGTAGTGATTATACTCTTTGGTGTGAGTGAATGTTAGTTATTGTTCCGAGGTGAATTCATTCAATCCTACATATCAGTAATCTGTGATTCAATCAATCAACTTGCAATCAAGGACTTTTTGGCGGGAACTTGCGAAGTGACGTTGCGTTTTCATTTTATTTTCATTAAATTCGTGTATTTTGAGTTTTATTGAATAATTTCGGTGGTGTTTTGTCCAATAAAGATTAATCTACGTGCACAAGTGAAGTGAAATGAAATGAAAGCGTTTATCGTGACTTTCCAGGTTGTCCCAAAAAGTCCATGAAATGTTTTAGTGGAATAGCCGCCAATTTCACTAAAATTTGACCGGACTTGTATGGACGAGGACTAGACATTACAGTGAAAGTGATAATAAAACGTGACTTAACATAAAAGATGAATATTTAAAATAAAGAAATGGCTTAAAGGTCTCGATACCAGGCCAAAAATCTTCATAAAAAAAAAAAAAACTTGCAATCAACGGAGGATAGTGTCAAACAAACCTTATAAAAATACTACGTTTTGATAGTGTTATTTTTATTTCGAAACAAATGTTTCGTCAGTAAAAACAGTTATAATAATGAAAATATAGCATTCATTGATGCTAATAATCAAGAAACTATTTGTTAAAAATACATAATGTAAGTTCTCATATTGCTGTGATTTATCTCAACATTTTCCTTATTTACTTCAATCATTGTTGTAACGTGCATTTTTTTTCTAATTTCCAGGGAATTGATGAAAGATAATGACACTTGCGATACTATAAGTTTAGATACCTTAGCTTTAGAAGAATTACTTAAAGATGAGAGGACAAAGGAGTTAACTCAATTGAATTCATTGCCTAAAAAAGTGTATTATCTTCACACTGATCTACTTTATTATCGAAATGCCAATACTAAGTTGGGAACTGCTTGTTACGAGGCTTGGAGATTGCTAGTGAAGAAAGTGGGAGGAACACGTAATGGGTGGAGAGATCTAGGATATGCACTAGGCATTTCACAGGATGACTTAGATGTCAGTATTTTTCTCTACCTTTTTAGCATACCTTGTATATTGTCAGAAAAATGAAAACTAGTTTTTCTGAAATTTGTTGAAGCCTACTCTTAAAGTTAGCACTTTTTAACAGTGTATTTTATTACCTATACTTTTTGGATGTTAGGTAGTGATCATAAAATGATGGTCTTCTGGCAAAAAAATATAAATTAATAACTCACCACATATATGCATTTAGTCAAGCTTTTAATTTCTCAATATAATTTTCAGTCAACTTCTGATAAATCAATATTGTTGATATTAAGCTTTAGTTAGTTTTTTTATAGTTAATTTAACAAGTTGAATTTCTATTCCTGCAAATCTATTTTTTGGCTCAACCATCTCATCCACAATTCAAGAGCATTTTGTTAATCATTCAATTTTTTTGTATATATTATACCTACATACATATACATATTATACCTTTTCAGTACATAATGAACTCATTAAATGATGACCGTACTGACATGGTGCTCAAAGTTTTTAGACAAAATGAAAAGGCAACTATGGACAAAATATTGGATGCATTTGTTAAAATGCAGAGATATGATATCCTCAAATCAATAGAAGAACCACTTTGTAGCATAGCACAACACTTCAATAAAGACGACAGTGGTTATCATAGTAACAGCAATGGCAAGAGTAGTAGCCAACGAGAAATAGTAACTCTAAAGAATGTGCCTAATGATTTGCCTCCAGCTCTAAATAAGAAATATGTTATAAAAAAGAAAGAGCCACATAGACCTAAGAAACCATCATTACAACCACCTTCTGCAAAGACTGAAAAAGTTTCTAATGACAATCCTATACTATTCTTGACATTTGCATCAGATGGATTGCCTACAGCTATTAATATTCAAGAATATGTGGAAAATTGGGATGTGTTACCAGGTGTTAAAGTTGTAACACTAAATGCTAGGAGGGATGAGATATATCAAAACCCTGAAAAGTACATTAGAGAATATTTTGAAAAGGTATAAAATTTAAAAATGTTTATATATATTTTTAATTTTAATCTAATTAATGTGACCATTGAATGTATTTTTTCAGGCAAATTTCATTGTTCCAATCATTACCCCTGGCTATTTGGAAGAAATTAAATCACATAATGTGAATATACCAAATACAACAGAAAGCTTGGACCACAAATATGTAAATTTTATATATAATTTGATTATAAATCAATATATTCATGCATCTGGTTGTTTGAACATGAAGGTTAGAAGTGTATTACCACAAAATTCGAATGCAGATTTGTTGAGAAGCATTGTTTTGTACCCCGATTTGTTACCCTGGACTTATGAGATAAATTTTGATGAACAATTTCAGTCATTTTTTGAGAAAGAAGAATGTCTATGATAAGTTTTCATTGTATTATTGAGAAATTTATTATCATCTTGCCATAAAGTATACTATTATACTTTCTTTTGTAGTTGGTTAAGTATAAAATGGATTTGTACCTGATATTTGGCATTCATAATTTAATAAAATATGTGAATAAATAAAATAATTTTGACTTTAACTTACTTTATTAAATTATAACCAATTACTGAAAAAGAATAATAAAAATAGAAAAGCAATGATATTGAATGTTTAAAATTAAAATATATGCAATCCTACAATAATAAATAATGATAGAAATTTCTTCATTCATTGCTAAATGCAACTTATTGCTGGAATAAACCTATGCAATAGCAACTTTTACTTTAATAAAATTAAGATAATTATTATATTAATACTTTATTATTATTCAGTCCTTAGTTTTCAAGATACAATACAGATTGCTTGGATACAAAAATAATTACTAGTTCATTGTATCATTATGATAAAGGAAAATCAAGAAAAGTGAAGATATGTTGATTTTTTTAGTTAGTATATAAAAATAAGAATTACTTCATTTTAATCGTTATATTGTACCTACTGTTTGGAAAAATATACAAATGCAATTTATGGATAACAAATGGGATTTCTGCACATCTCAATTAGCAGCTATTATATAATAAAAACTTAAAATTATTTGGTTTAAGCACTTATTCTATCTATTCATCCTGTGAGTTGTAGTTGTCTTCAGCTGTTACATCTGCTGTGCTAACATCATTTACATCTATGCCAGTGTCATCATTTGTAGCATTTGCTAGCTCCTCCTGGAAGGTAAGATAAAAATTGTATATTACTTATTTGATTATCATAATACAAACCATGCTTAATTTGAGATCATGTAACCTTGGGTGGAGAATGTTCCAGGATATTATTATTTCACTTATTACTGTTTTTAAAAATGACATGATCATTATCATCTAATTTCATTCACAGCATTATTATATCTTGTACATAATTTAGAAGTTTGAAGTAAACAGTAATCATCATAATTTTAATACAAGACACAAAGATAAAATTGTGACCCCTAGATTCAGGCTAGCTAAAGTTAATAAATCTTTTCTCTGGAATTGTGTTCGTTTTTACAATAGGATCTCACGTGAGGTAGCTGGAATGTCTAA
The DNA here is from genome assembly GCA_951361185.1 of Ochropacha duplaris. Lineage (NCBI taxonomy): Eukaryota > Metazoa > Arthropoda > Insecta > Lepidoptera > Drepanidae > Ochropacha > Ochropacha duplaris. Next base: position 4,523,640 of record OX592703.1, read on the forward strand.
TTTTTTTTTTTTTTTTTATTAAACTTAGGTTAATGAACAAAGCCTACTATAAGCTTGCTCATTACATGGAAGACAGAAATATATGGTTGTAGTAGCTTCTCGCTGCACCTGCATCCCCCTGGCGTTGTGTAAAATATTTGAAAATGTATCTAGACATACTTATAAAAATGTAAATAAATGTAAGAAAGATCCACTGCTAAAAAAAAATTGCCTTGCTGAGTTTCTTGCCGGAGTCTTCTCAGTTTAAGTGTATTCCGAACCGGTGGTAGAGTCAATTTTAACGTTTATAAGTGCCTTACCAGGGCCTAAACTGAATAAATGAGTTTTGAGGATAGAATCAATTGGGTAGTTAGTTAGTAATTAAATCAATTGAATCTCAAATCAGGTGGGCCTTATGCTTGTTTACCACCTAGTTGTATAAAAAAAAAAACAAACTGACAAATGTTCTCACATCAGCATTTTACACATCTAAGTAAAACAGCCTTTTCACATTACAACATTCTGATGATTACTTAGAACTGACTAAACCTATCACTTAGCTAAAAATATTACCTTGATAACTTCAACAAAAACATTAGCTTCATCCAACATCTGTTTGATGCGAGTATTCTCTTCAGTCAGATCTTGAATTATTTTATGAAGCTTCTCATTTTCATCCAAAGTTTCTTGCAGAGCAACTCTGAAATTAAAACACATTATAAACATCAGGCTGTGTAAGCTTACCACCAATAATAATTATCAATGTAAATGGTAATGAACCATTTTGAGTTTGTCAAAAATGCAAACAATAGATTTTCTGCATTATACATACTGTCGCTTTTCTGCTAAGATTTTCCAATAATTCTCCGATGCTCCATCAGGGTTAGTGAGGTCATCTACCGAGATTTTAGTATCCAAGTTTGCTTGGGTCTCCTTAGTTGATAGATTTTTCCTTTTAATTTCCACATCACTACTTCTGTAAATAAATACTTTCAGATATGAGGCATTCTCTACTTTAACATTTGATTACAGATTTAAGCAATGAAGTAGATACTAATATAAGTGTAAAAACAATAAGATGTCATTGATATACAATCATTGCCTGACATATAACTGTATTGCAGTCCTAATTAGTAAAATTGTATCATGTTTAGGTACATACACAATAAATTAATATTTTTACTGATAATACTCTTTTGAAAGCCTTGTCCTGACTGACGGACCAATCAACACACAGCCTAAACATATTGCTTTGAAAGGCTTTTTAAAATCCAGTCCTTGAGGGGGTAAATAGAGAATCACAGATGAAATCACGATAAAAGCTAGTTCATTATAAAATAGTTTAGGTAATTTAAGCTTACACAGGGGATTCTTGGCTAAGTTGATGCTTTAAACTTTTAGATTGTCGACCCACTAAATTTTCTCTATCGGTGGCGGTATGCTGCAAAGTTTTAAGTGATTTCCTCGTAACTCTTGTAGTTTCCTGTAAAATATTTCATATTTTAATTTTCTGATAACGGCTTTCAGATAAGAATAACACACTGAGTAGGTATATAACCTGTATTTCTTGGCTCATGATGACGAAAAAAGACAATTCAGTGAAGCAATACAAATAAAGATATTATTAACTGTATGACGACTTTTTCTTCACTTTTCTGCCAACAAAAATCACATCAATCACAACTCAACACAAATTACACAATTGAATCCAAATTATTTCAAATAATTCAAAAAACAACCAACCAAGCTATGTACCCGGCAAATTAGGCGTAAATATGACAGTGACACTAGTGACAGCAACTTTTCCCGCCATTTGAAATATTACTTTTTTAAATTACTTATTTCAAAGGTGAAATAACTATCAGCCTAACCATGTAATTTTTAATATTCTTCTTTTTTGGTACAGTCACGTTATATCACATTCACAGTAAAGTCTAGTCCTCGTCCGTACAAGCACAGTGAACAAGTCCAGTCAGGTTTTAATGAAATTCGTGGCCACTAAAACTTTTCACGAAGTTACGTTGCGTTTTCGTATTATTTTCATCAAATTCGTGTATTTTGAGTTTGATTGAATAATATCGGTGGTGTTTTGTCCAATAAAGATCTCTCTGAGTATCGTGACTTTTCAGGTATTCCTAAAAAAGTCCATGAAATGTATTAGTGGAACGGCCACCAATTTCACTAAATTAAAATGTAAATAAAATGTATTTCACTTCACTAGCATTAGTGCACTTATACTGTGTAATTGTTTTATTGGAAGAATAGCTTTAGTGGAACGGCCACAAATTTCACCAAAAGCTGTCCAGACTCATACGGACGACTAGATTTTACTGTGAATGTGATATAACGTGACTGACTATAACATAAAATATGAATATCAAAAACTATTTGGTTAGTATTGTAACTAAAGCCCATTAAAATAAACCAAATAATTTAAAAAAAATACATAGGCCATAGTTACATAGTTAACGATCTTTTAGCGGGAAAAGATTTAGTCAGTTTTTTTACACTTCTAAACTTCATACAATTATAGTGAGATATAATAAAATATAACCTTGGTCGAAATAATAAATATGAGTTTTAATTTGTAAGTACCTACCAACTTATTAACTTGAATCTGTTTCTGGTAGAAAGTACCTACCTATATTGATGTGATGATGATCAATGGTATTATTAGTAAATAGGTGATGAAGATGAACAAATTCAATATATATGTCAAAGTGAAAATTATGGATAGCCACACTAGTATCAAAATTTGTTTAACCAAACACCCCAGGATTAGTTGTTTTTGGCAACGCTAATGTTCAATTACGCGATATTCTGATTTTTGCAATTGCATATAATTTCATCATAGATTTCATTCCATCAAGTCTTCGTCTACATATAAAATATTTTTCAGGGGAACCTTCTCAGATGTATTGGGTGATGAAATATGCGATTCCCAGCCAATATCGTGGCCATCGTCCAACGTATCTGATTTTGAACGACAAACTTCGATAATTGTTGACCAAGTACCAACAAATAGACCAGCGAAAAGAACTGGCCAATATGGGCAGTTTCGCAGCATTGAAGAAATAGGTAGGTAGTGGTAGTGACGTCGGATGCCGCGGTGAAGGTTCGAATCCTACAATGGGCTTGAGCTTTTGGTGAAGGAAAACATCGTGAGTTAACCATAGCACCGTCGTAGGGTACTTTGTAGTACCCACTCGGCTGGCTGGCTACCACCCTCAAGTTGAAAATCTGTCGCTAAGCACCTGTTGGTGTGTTCCGGCAGTTGCACTTGAGAGCCAGTTGCCTTTAAGGCATTGTAATAAGGTATACAACACATTGACAATCCCCTTGGTATTGCTAATGTCTATAGGCGACGGTAGACACTTACCATCAGGTGACCCGTCAGCTTCGTCGCCTGTAGTATAAAAAAGAACCTCAACAATGCAGCCTATTAATATTACATTTATTTCAGATCCAAAATATCGTAACGTGTTTTCTTATCCATATTTCAACATGGTTCAATCTAATGTTATTGAAGATGCTTTATATTCAGGTAGGCAAATAATTCAAATTCTAAACTCAAAACATTGTTTTTTGTTTGTTAGATTTTTGTTTATTAATTTTAATATTATTTACCTACAGACAAATCAATAGTAGTGTGCGCGCCGACAGGATCCGGAAAAACGGTAGTTTTTGAAATGGCCATTGTACAATTGCTTATGGAAATTGATGACAAAAACTACACTGGAGACTACAAAATCATTTACAGTATATTTTAATGTTACTCTTTTGTTTGAAATCATCATACTCATTTTATAAATGCGACAGTGTTTAGAAAATAATAATACCTACTTGGTCCTTGGTCCTTCGTCGCACCGCTCCAACCCGGCGCGACGTTCATTAATCGTTATAGGACCTATCATTAATATATGCCTTGGTCCTTATTTCACAAAGTAGATAACGGAAGAATGGTCGGATTGACATGGTTATTTAGAGGTAGTTTGTTTGGGATATAGGCTGTTTTTATCCGGCGGCGGTTACCTAGTAGAGTATAGCTCAGTGGTAGTAACGTCGGATACCACAGTGGCGAAGATCGTGGCTTTAAATCTTACAATGAGCTTGAGCTTTCGGTGAAGGAAACCACAGCACTGTAGTAGGGTACTTTGAAGTACTCAATTGACTGGCTGACACCCTCAAATTGAAAATCTATCGCCAAGCACCTACGAATATGTTCCGGCAATTGCACTTAAGATCGAGTTGCCTTTAAGACATTGTAATAAGGTGTACAACACAATGGCAATCCCCCTGGTATAGCAAATGTCTATCGGTGACGGTAATCACTTACCATCAGGTGATCCGCCTGCCTGGTTGTCACAAGTGCGAGTCGGACTCGTCCATCGAGGGTTCTTAATAAATTTGTATTAGTTGCAGAATTTCATAGTTCTAGGTCATCGGAAAATACCCTATAAATTTTGATTCCCTTGAGTAGGTCCGTCGAAATATACGCATTTTGCGTCATAAACGGCCGTCTCTTTTTTTACGTTAACTAAGAAATTTTATCACATCTTCAAGGGAATGTAGAACTGATTATAATTTCAACTTGATGCTTCAACGCGTTCCTGACCTGAGATACAGGCGGACACTGACAGACAGACGGATGGACGGACGGACGACAAAGTCATCCTATAAGGGTTCCGTTTTTCCTTTTGCGGTATGGAATCCTAAAAAGAATGTGTTTGGCTGAAACTTCAAACGCTCAGTCAGACTCATGAAATGAAATTAAATAATAAAAAAAAATAGGATAAAATGAATCAAAAATATAAATAATAATAATAATAATAATTTTATTTCTTTCTCCTTACAAACTAACCAATATTACAAATCAGACAATAGACAAAATACAGAATAGGCATTTTATAGTTTGTAGGAGAAACTGGTATCCAAGCTAAGCCGAAGCCTGTGTTATGGATAACCAGCCTCTTCCACCACGGACTATTATAAGTGTCTATATGAATGAATAAAAACATGCATGCAATTATAAGAAAGATATTAAACATTGAAAAACTGCCTATCTAATATATTACATGAAATGGTTAGGTGTGCAGTGTGGAAATGTGCGTGTGTGTATGTAAGTGTGTGTGCGTGTGCATGTGTGAGTGTGTGTGTATGTGTGTGTGTGTGTGTGTGTGTGTGAGCGTGTGCGTGTAAGTGAGTGTGTGCGTAAATGTGAGTGTGTGTATGTAAGGTGTGTGAGTTTATGTGACTGATTGCCCTACGGATAAGAAAAGAAAATGCCTTGGGATCGAGAGCTTCGGGACTTTTAAGGGTAATAGGTACTTATATTATATAAGGCCCCTTTACACACAAACACTTACCTATAATAGTCGGACTATATCCACCGGTTTAAGACCTGACTGAAAACTCGCAAATTAGGTAATATAGGTACCTACTCGAATTTTCAATTTCTGAGATTCATCGGTATTTCGCTTTTAAATAAATCACGTTGAGTAACATGTTAGTTAGCAAGGTATCTATCTTTTTTATTTCAGTGGCTCCAGTAAAAGCTCTTTGTACAGAAAGATTATCGGAGTGGTATCCAAAATTTACAAAACTAGGTCTTTTATGTATCGAAGTAACAGGAGATACGGACGTAGATTTTTCACAATTGAAGCCTTACAGGTAAATTGGTGCATGCATTATGCTCAATAATTAGGCTAAATCACTTGGCACCTTAGGTCCTAAGTCTCATGTATCTAAAATGACCCAAAGCTTAAGTCATATATGGTACCTATTCTAATATTTGCCTTTAATACCTACAAAGATGTTTCTTTTACTGTTTTTGATAAATAAGATTTTAAGCTTTTTCCGCCATTGCATCAGTTTGGAATCTTGTCGATCGGCAGCAGCGGCAGCCTCAAGGAAGTTTTTTTTTATATATAGATTGTATATTTGTTGTAAATAAATAAGAGTTATGTACTAACTTTTATACCTTTATAAAAATCATTTTTTTGTTTGTTCGTATTTTATGCGCTATCATCTGATTGCTATGAAACGTTGGTGAGATGTAGGTACTGCGTAAGCCCGCGAAGGTGCCTGGCAAAAAAAGGTGGCTTTGCAACCCATGCCGGGCATAGTATTTTATAATTTTAATTTGACTACACTTTGGCCTCATCCTAGAATAATAATAACAACACCAGAGAAATGGGACATTCTAACACGTCGTTGGCGCGACCACAAGGGCTTAGTGGAAGTGATCAAACTGTTTCTAATTGATGAAGTGCATATCTTGAACGATGAATCACGCGGGCCGGTGCTTGAAGCTGTTGTTAGCAGGATGAAGACTATTGAGGTTTGATCTCGATCCTGTAGGTACCTTCCCGGGTTAGGGAATATGAATGAAAATTGAAAATTTACAACCCATGTCTTATACGACTTTTCCCAATACTTTTGTACTTAAATAAAACTGGTTAATGCTGTATTTGAGTGCCAGTTCCTTTCAAACTAAATTCGATAAAATAACGCTTATGGATTTTGATACCAAAATATTATGCGGAATCTACTGCCAAATTTCCATTATCATTTATGGTATTGTTTTACCATTTATACCTTTAAAACATTCCACGAAATGTTTTTTTTTTCATGATAATTGATATTTCCAATTACCAATTATTGCAAATTTATTTCGTGATAATTGGTATTTCGCTGTTATAAATTTAGTTAGGTACTGAACTAATACGTATGGTTTCAACTGAATATTAATTTATTGAATATATTTTATTATGAATATGATATTCTAGTCTTCGGCTCAATCTGCCCATCGTATAGAGCAACTACAAAAGCAATATCAAGGCAATGAATGTGTTGCCGAACTAATTGTTCCACCGAGGATTAGATTCGTTGCCGTGTCAGCAACCGTTAGCAATCCTGAAGACGTTGCAAATTGGTTGAGCAATAACGATAAACTTGCAGTTTATCATAAGTGAGTACCTATATTAATTTTGAGTATTTTAGAATTATATCTTATGACCTAGATATTATCTTTCGGCTTAGGTATATATGCTTCACGACAATTGTTTCCTGTGTAGGTACTGATAGTACTACGATACAAACTATAAGAGACACCTTTGTAATCATAATTTGTTTGCTTTGTTCCCAATTACTTGCGGTCAGCAGAATATGTACTTTGCTTCTATTCGGCCCTTGTATCCGACATATCGGTTCACTGAAGATGGTAAAAGACAGTCAATGACCTTTATTGCCAATCCATATGGCACGGACTATAGTATATAAAACATACTAAAAATACTCAAAAATAGCGAACACGTTGTAAAATTCATATATATTGTTTATGATTTTTAATTACCAATTTAACGACAAAGAGTCGGTCTTTTGATAGTGTATATATATTTATGTCACAACCCTATATTTCATACAAAACTCCATATAAATTATCGTATTGACATTTTATAAAAAGAAGCTGATTTGATAGGTCAGTCAACATCCCTATAATTTATACATCTTTGTAATGTTTTTCCAATACCTATCCTACATGTGACCATCAATGTAATCAAATCCTAGTAAAGTTTGCGTATTTCAGATATGGCGATGAGTGTCGTCCAGTGAAATTGAAACGGATTGTAGAAGGCTACCCATGTCAAGATGGGACCAGCATATTTAAGTTCGACATCATACTTAATTATAAACTTTGGCCTATCATACATAAGTATAATGATGGAAAACCAACACTGGTAGGTTTTTTACTATAAATAATTAAGGGAGATATAATAGATAACAATTAGATAGATAGATCATATTTTATCACGGTTATATATGAGATCCCTTCAGAATTCAGAGCGATGCGGATAGATGCTGTGGTCGTAAATGGCCGAGTGTTTCAATAAATTAATTAGTTAATGACTTCTATCTGGACAAGCCACAAAAACCTTTTATTTCAAATAGCTTCGATGAGGTATCAAAAAGGCTGTGGATGTTTTGGCGGGAACTTGCGAAATGATGATGCGTTTTCATTTTATTTTCATTAAAATCATGTATTTAGATTTATATTTAATAATATGGCGTTTTGTATAATAAAGATCAATATGTTAAATCTGTTTAAAATACACCACTGAAGTGAAATAAAATTAAAGAATGTATCGCGACTTTTCAGGTTGTTTCAAAAAGTCTGAAAGTTTTAGTGGAATAACCGCACTAATTTCTGCTTTCCGGTATTTCTAAGAACCGAATTAAGATATAATGTAAACCAAAAATACTGGTTTTGTGGGTGTCGTTTTATATTTTAGAATGTTGTAGATTGGTAGGTAAATAAATCAATTACTGATTTTAGTATTATACAAAAGTAATTTTCGCAGATATTTTGCAACACTAGGAAAAGCGTGATATTAACAGCGGAGACTTTGTCCCGAGAACTAACAATCACTTTCAATCCGGAGCAGAAAGCGAAATTAACCGCGTTAGCTTCTACGATTAAGAATAAGAAATTGCAGGTATACCTATTCACAAAGTTTCTTTTTCACTGACTAAAATAGTTATTTATATTCATAATGCACTTTTAGTACTCTATATTTCCTTTTAATTGGGCGGTATATAGAGCACTAATATGAAAGAAATTCAAGGAAACTCCAGTTGTATGTAACTCCAGATTTTATATTAAATTAATAACACCACAAATAATCAGTAACAGACTTTACTGTTTTACACCTTGTAATAATTTCAATCTAAACGAATACCGAATGTCGCTCCCTTTTTATAACAATAATTATACCACTACTAACGAGATATCCCCACACACAATTTAGTCATTCTCATTGGATGGAGCAACTTCAGTGTCAACACAATTACTTATAACACACATTTTTTTATACAAAGTTCGTAATCAAATATTGTATAAATAATTATTTAATTCTTAAAATATCATAAACAAAATTAAGAAAAGTAAAATTACAATGATTCCTAAAATAAATTAAACATCTCTACTTTTATGATAATTAAGTCAAAACAGTATTATTTTAAATAAATATCTAACAAATACTTTGAAGATTACCTATAATTCTCTGTTTAGTTTGTGCCGTCGTTTTAAAACCAACTAAGCAACGTTCGGCTGTGTATGCGTTTGAGTTACCAACAAAGTCATAGGTACTGTCAAAACCATTAATTCAATTTAAACCCATGAAGGTCGAATTACAGAAGTTACCACCGGTTCGGAAGTCAGCCTTCGACTGAGAAGAACCGGCAAAAAACACAGCAAAGCTACATTTTTAAAATATTTTTGGACCATCTGACTATATTGGCTTTTTAATTCAAATTTTTAACAATATTATGCTTAAACTAAAACAAAACTCATCCAGTCTAATGTTAACAGAGACCTACAGAATTTCACCTTATTTATTCCATTTTGTATAGTCTTTAGTGCTTAGTGGTGTGGGGTGTCATCACGCTGGATTGCTCTTCGAAGAAAGAATGAATATAGAGCATGCCTTCAGAAATAGAGACCTTCCTATTCTTATTACCACTACTACATTGGGTAAGTAGCTTTTTGTAGGTACATATTATTACAATAGTATATAGTCCGTTTCATATGGATTGGCAATAAAGGTCATTGATTGTCCTTTACCATGTTCACCTAAACCTGTCGCTCGCCATACAAACTTGTCGCAAAACTGCTATCGCTTGATTATCATAGTACAGGTTTCGGGCATGATGCCATATTGCCAATCCATATGGAACGGACTATACGAGTAGTCATATTTACTTATGAAAACTTATTTAGGTACCGATGGAAAATTACTATCTTATTTTTATAGGAACTCGTAGAATTCTTATGCCATATTGTTGATTCAATATGACAATGTAAAATTCATTTAGTAGATACAGTTTAAATAAAAAAATCAAACAAATATTTCTTTTTATATCTACCACTAATGTAAACAAGCGGTTACGTATTAGAGACGCTTGCACCAGGGGTAACACTTGCGCGATGCTGACACTGAAAATCTTTTCACACCCATGTCCCTGGGTAAAACAACGGAGTACCTAAAACCACAAATTCCACAATTTGGGTAAAGCCACTCATTCCACAATCTGAGCGTCTGCGTTAGAAAGCTCCCCTGATATCGCACAGTGCGAGACCAATTTAGATTATGCATCTCTTTCAGCAATGGGGGTCAATTTACCAGCTCATCTTGTCATCGTAAAAAATACTCAACAGTATGTCAATGGAGCTTATCAGGTAACTATTGTGGCTATTATTACCCTACCTCCTCAGGCATAATGATTGTAAATATACAGGTGTCCGGTAAGTAGTTCGTCAAACTTAAGGGGGAGATAGGTGTGGGGGGGGGGGGGGGTCACCTACCAAATAAACAAAAGTTACCTAGTAAAAGTGTCACTATTTTCGAGATTACTAATATTTATATATTTACTAGCTTTCCGCCCCGCGGTTTCACCCGCGTACCCCTATTTTACCTTCCAAAAATCCTTTCTTATTCCTCGTCTACGCCTTAAAAACAACACCTGAGAAAAAAAATAGCTTTCTATGTCTAAGGGTTTAGGCTGGGTGTTGATGAGTCAGTGATTCAGGCCTTCTCTTTATATATTATATAGATTTTTGAATTTTTGTTATTAAATATCACGAAAATGGTGACAATTTTGCTGACGTAATTTTTGTTTATTTGATAGATGACCCGCCCACCTATCTCCCCCATAAGTTTGTCGTACTATTTACCGGACACCTTGTAAAGGCAATGTGAATGTCCTTGTGCACAGGAGTACAGTATCAGTACGGTGCTACAGATGGTGGGGCGCGCAGGCAGACCGCAGTTCGACACTGAAGCGACCGCGGTCATTATGACCCGGCTCGTTGACAAGGTCTATTTATTCTCAACTTTTTATATATTGAAACGATGCATGCAGTAGTTACCTTATTTATATTGCACTTATTTATTTGTAACATAAATCTTGGTTACGCCACTTTTTTTCTTTTCTTGTTGTCCTTTTTCACTCCGCTCTATCAGTAGTCACACCTTTCATAAACATAATTATCATTATTTTCATTGAGGTTGAGTCTGCTGGACTACAGTAGAATAAGTCTAGTCAAGAAAGAGTTTCCTACTCTATTTTGGACAGGACTAAATTGCTATCCTTTTCATATATTTTCTGTTAGAAAGAGAAATAGTAAGATTTAATTAGTTTGGTTTGTAAGCAACAGAATCAGCACCAATGTTGAATTAGGTACTTACTCACTTTTCTGGCCACTTTGTTTTTTTGTTGCTGGACTTTGCACCTTTAAATATCTTAAACCATAACTATATATATATATACAATGTTTATGTTTCTCACCACATCACAATATAACTTTTTTTTGGATATAATTATAGTTGGGGTCTGTCAATTTCAAGGGTCATTAATTCATATATGTTTAAGTAGTTAGCCTTCATGGAAGTCTCAGACATATGTTATTTATTTCACAATTAAGGCTTTAAAATTCTAGCTTGTGTATAAACATAAGCTAATTCCACGATAATATGGAAATTATTAACTGTTTCAAAATAACAGTTGTTTTTTTTTAGCTTAAAGCTTTCACTTTTGCCGTTTTAGTTCCATTATTTGAATAGGAAAGTCTTAAAAGTATTGTAAAAAAACCATATTTTGTATTTTCGTATAAAAAATGTTTATCGTATACAAAAACTACATCGAGTTATTTAGAATAATATCACTAATTAGATGGGTATACAAATACAAAACTGAATAATGGTATTACATTTAATGGCAATTATGGGCTTATATTTACGCACATGTCATCCTAATTTCATCACAGAAATGGTAACTTTATAATATTGCATGCTATACAAACATAATTTTTTACCGAACAGAGATCGCAGTTTGATGATAAAAAAAACATATTATATAGAAAAAGTTTCTTGTTTTCGAATTTCAAAGAAAATACAGTACCTACCTACCATTCGCTAATAAATCTATTTAATTGGCTATGTTATAGGTAAGTAAAATTTTAAAAATACTGTCAATTATTAAACCCCAAAATATGTTTAATCTAAAGCCAACAGAAATTAATTTCCAAACCTGTAAAAAAATCCGTAGTCAAAAATAACTGAACAACATAAAAATAATGAAATTAAATTGATTTAATAAAAAAATCACATGATGAGGGATCCATATTTACAAATTCGGTCTTTTTACAAAATTGCATGAAATCCAAGCATAAATCTTCTGATAGTCATTGAGCTAATTGTACAAAATCATCGTAAAAGCAGTCTTTTAGCTGTTAATTTGGTTTAATTTCCTTTACCGAAAGGATTAGCGTTGCTTTCAAAGCTAATCTTGGGTACGAACCCACTTTCTCCTTCTACGCTGTATTCAACCGTCATGAGTCTTCCGTCAGGGAGTAGTACCTTGAAATGAAATCAAAATAAATATTTTATTGCGCCAGAAATAACGTACAGAAGAAGCATCTACACATTTCTCTACAAAATAGCATGCACAATTATAAAGTAATCTAAAAAATGTCAAAGAATGAAAAATCTACTTAAACTAAAACATGTCAATTTAATAGAATTATACATGCACCGAACTAAGAAATGTCTGAATCTACATAAGTATTACCCTCAATTACTATACCTTGTAACCACCGATGACCTTGCCTTGAGCATCTCCCGCTTCGTTGGCACCGAAGTAGAGTAGCTTCTCTTGGTCCTCGACGTCGTATTTATATTCATACTGTCAACAAAAATTTATTACTCCAGCTGTAATTACCAAATGTGCGAACCGTCTCGAAGAATCAGTTGCAAGATAATATTTAATTAATTATTGAAGGACTTATCAGGTCCTTATAAGATAGTGCCATCTACGAAGACGCGCCCCATTCTTTTTTAATCCTTTCGCTAGTGTTATAGTGCTGCATATCGATATATGTATACACATCGACATATACATATAGACATATCGACAGCACTACAAGACCAGCCAAAGGATGCACACTTGCACCTTGAGGGATTGGGAAAAAGAGTGGGGTGCGTGTTCGTACATGGCACTGTCTATACCTATGATAAGATACTGATTCATTTACATGAAATTTGAAACATAAAAAAGCAGCATTGGCAGTGGGTACCGTATGAACTCAATATAACTGTTGAAGAAACATACAAATGAGGGGATTCTCAATCGGATTGTTATACTATATACCTATACTTAAATATGTATACATCTTAGTTTATTTATATATTCACCGGTATTTATAAAATATTTTCTAAGTAACGTGAGATGGTAATTTCTAGGAACACAGCTCCAAAACATAAAATTTCAATGTTTTAAAACATAACGAGATATTTAAATGATTTCCAAGTAAAAGCATTAAAATACAATGTCTTTACAAACTATCTACAGTCGTTTTGTCATACAGAATAATATTCTGAGTTTGATGTCTCTGTAGGCTTTTAATGGAGTGGTTGTAAATCTGATATCAAATGATTTATTAATTGATTAGCTACCTACCTACGACCTCAAATAAATTAAAGGAACTTTAAGATTGTAGCTCAAGTCGAATACTCTGCAAATGAATTAAGTTTTTAACCGGAAATTGCTATCTAAATTAAAAAGCAACCATGTTTTTCTTTCGTAAAAACAATAGAACAAAATATTGTGTACATTCAGTAAAGTTTCATTTATGTTAATGAACATTTAATTTCATCACAACTGTGACCGAGCATGACATCGCATATCATTTTGTTAGCTAACTCAATTCTTGTGCAAAGACAAATAGAATTACGTTTGTGATAATTAAACTTTGTATAACTATGCTCATTATATGAGAATTAAAGTATAATTCTGCTCGCAAATAGTTTTAGCATAGACCATGTGATTAATTTTGGTCTGTATTGTGTAGTGTTAGCAATTAATCGCGATAAAACTGAGATAATGTAGAAGTAAAACGCACAAAGACGTTTGGACGCAATTGCAGCCAATTAGTTGAGTTTGCACCGTAAATGTTCACATCGTTAGCATAATAGTTTTTGAGATGCACCCGATAATGGTATTGACGTGAACTCAGCTCAAGTGCGCTATGAACTAACAATACCATATCATTACAACTGGAAACACAGTTTAACAAGTTATAAGTTAACCAGATGATAAATATGTACAGACCATTTTTACCCCTTGTTAATAATAAAAATATACGTGATGTCTGAATACTCGGCTATTTTCGATCATAAAAAATTAACTGCTCGTTATATTTTAACGGTTGTTAATGCTACTTAAGGTAATGTTGCGCAATTAAGTTTTATTTGAATGGTGGATTGAGATCCTTGGACACTACATAAGATAAGGACATAATTCTTATTTATTATACATATTTGAATTACATGCATTTATAAAACAATCTGATCTCAAAAATATTAACGAATATTAAGTGAGCCCGTTGAAGTCTTTTTCATTGAGATATTTTGTACAATGGTTTTTGATGAATTTAATGTTTAGTAGTAAAGTATTTTTTCTATATCTGTGAAATTTTCTTAGTGTAATTTGAACTTGGCTACCACCTACTAAAAGCACAGAATATTCATTATATCTCTAATTTAATTATATCTCTAAGACGCAAATTGTTTCTGCTGATTTATTGGCCATTTATTATTTTTAATAGCTGCAAGATAGAACAATGATTTTCCTTATATCATTGAAATTCCTTCACCTCTCAATTTAACAGAAATTTCAAATTGATTAATTGTTAGATTCTCTCCGTTATCTAGGGACTAATATACATAGACAGAGTTGATTGGTTTTCTGACGAGAAAAAGTACTAAATATATAACTTTCTTTTGGACACATTAAAATCATCAATTTACAAATTTCTTTTTACAAAAAATCACGTACTAGTTATAAAATGAAACCTTGATTCCGACGTGGGCTTAAAATAACTGTTTGCGGAAGCATTGTTATACAAAAGACCTAGAAGTTTTGATTAAAATTTAACATTTCTTTAGTCACGACATCGTTTTATCAGATAAGATGATCCCGTAGATTTGAGATAGCTAATTTAAATGTTTAATGTAATCATTTGTTATATAATAATACGTTTACTTTAATATTTACATATAAACATAATTGTTCTTTGTAATTATTTATTTCCTTTCATCATGTACACCTATAATTTATAAATAAATATATAAATTTAAAAATAAATGTTAATGCTTAATCAAATCTTGAATAGTATCATTTGTACTTTAAAGTCGTAATCAATCGTATTAAAAATATTGTCGTAGCAATATGGCGCTATCTATATATTATATTACCTACCTCAGGGTATTTTTGTATTTTTATGTAATTAGAAAAATATCACTTTAGTACCTACTCATAATAAGGTGTGTCAATGTTAAACAGAAAAAAAATGTGTTGAATGATTTTTTTTACTACTCTGGAATAATTCCAAATACGCTGAAATATTTTTTTTAAATAGGTACTTCGAAACATATAAATAGAACTATTTAGACAGAGTAGACATTTCAATATAATTTATGTACAGATGGAGGATTCTTCAGTATGTCGCAATCGAACCATCTGCCTTTAAATAAACCTGCGGCAACTGTAGGTCAAAGGTATACACGTTTTGTTTAAATTAATGCCGATGTACGGCGCATCCTTGCCTAGACGTCACTTATATGTTAAGGTAGACAACTTTTAGTTTTACCTATAACAACAACCATTATAATTACTGAAGAGGCTTCATATGGTGACGGATTTCAATTTTATGACTACTATAAATCCTGGCTTTAACATTTATTTTAAAATAATGAAAGAAGCTAAGTGCTATTTATTATGCGTCATAGACTAAAAATATACCTACGCGCATGCATTTTCATAATAAAATAATAATTTACACGAGGAGAACGGCATTATTTTGTTTATAATTACGTATTATGTAATATGCCAATAAGTTATTTGTAATAAAAAATAGGATTCCATGTTGTAGTCCCATCTAAAATGTTTTAATAAAGTTTAACGTGTCCTTAAAATTATGTGTTATGTAGATTTGAATATACCTACTTAGGTATTTTCAACGTGCGAGCATTTCAATCATCACTGCCTTCGCTGTTCCCAAGTCTAGGTTTAAAAGTCTATCATACGTTCAAATCTCAACCTGCATTTTATCTGACCCAAAACTGTACTAACTGACAAACGGGACTTTTGCCTTTCGGAGCGACAAGATGAAAACCACAGATGTAAAATACCACTATAACAATGGGAACAGATTGTAAAATCTAGATTTTTCTAACCTCGGCCTCGGCAAAAACTCACGTCATACGTTCAACTTACTTAGAACTAACAATAATAGTTGAGGAGTAGCTCTTCGTCTGGTTTTAACGATAGATCTGTATACATGAACGTGACTCTTTTTGCGATGTGATAAATACTTTTGTATAACTTTTATATATACTAGCTGTCCCCCGCGGTTTCACTCGCGATACCGTGTAATCTAGCGGTATGAAATATACTTATTTTTATATCTATTTTAGTTTGTATTTTACTGAAGCAGAAAGATATTAACGATTTCTTCAGTGCAACTCTGATACATGGAAAATAATGGAAATCGTATAATTGTTGCTAAATGACAGACAAGCGCAAGTATTACCAATTTAGGCATCACATACATGTATGTATGTTCTAAAATGGTTAATTTATTCTCAACAGACATTTTAATTAATATCTATTCATTACCGTTCAGAAATAGTGAGGTTTATGTTTATGGTAAAATATTCGCGAAGATCACGTATCTTCTCCTATTTTGTAATAAAATCGTTTAAGCAACGGGAATTTCATAAAAAAGACATTGTTATACGTACATATTAGCATTTGTAATGATGGGTAACAAAAAATA
Organism: Ochropacha duplaris; assembly: GCA_951361185.1. Classification (NCBI taxonomy): domain Eukaryota; kingdom Metazoa; phylum Arthropoda; class Insecta; order Lepidoptera; family Drepanidae; genus Ochropacha; species Ochropacha duplaris. The sequence continues at coordinate 4,540,513 of OX592703.1, forward strand.
AACTAGATATTTAAGAAAATTGTTTAGAATGACATACTTAAAACTCTATCTTATGAACAGTTCGACATTTATGGTGACAAAAAATCCAAGACACTGTACAGAAAAGTTATACCATCAACGAAGTATTGGTTAAGCAAAATCTAGTTAACTTACTGGCATTGGTGGTTGGTCTTCTTGTGGTGCTGGAGCAGCAGTTGCTTGCCTCAAGCTCAGGCAAACGATGACGAATGCACACGCCAAAAACTGAGATGAGGTCATCTGTTGAAAGTTACAAATTGATTAAAATATCGTTTATTGTAATTTTTTTTTATTTTGGCAAAACTCTGCCGATTTCAAGTCATATTTGTCTTTTCTTATCAATCTAATAATATATTAATAAATACATCCAGGACCCACATTTGTGTGCATGAACATGTCTGTTTGTCCTGAGTCTGGGTGTAATTATCTATTTAAGTATGTATTTACAAAAAAAAAAAAGTAGTATATGTAGTATATCAGTCATCTGGTTTCCATATTACAAGCTCTGCTTAGTTTGGGATCAGATAGCCGTGTGTGAACAAATGTCCGAGGATATTTATTTATATTTATTTATTTATTTGCTGCTTAATTTGTTGCTTTTTTCACATAGGTGACTTGTTAAAAGAAACATTTATATGTAGGGAACGAATGATATGCCTGCTATGGATAAAATTTTCACACATTTTAATCGAGGTAGAGATTTATTAATTACCCACATATCAGTATATATATATTCCTCTTATAAACAACGCGTATATTTATTTTAAAAGAGTTTTAATCCACTAATAAATTTTGCATTCATAATAATTTGGATACGTAAAACACGACACGTGTATAAAAATCCTCGTCATTCCCTCGTGATGATCCTAAGGATCATGGTCAGGTTCAGTTTTACTTCAAGAACACACGTAGGTATTATCCATGAAAGTCTAAAAAATATCAACAAAAAACTGACCGTTAAGTTTATCGAAGGATCTATACAGTGTCTGCATATTTCTATAGTTGAACGACATGATAACGACATTGCTTCTAAACCTATTTATGTAAATCAACTAAATTGAAATTGAGAATATCCTTTAAGAATTAGGATATTTGATTTGTTATTGCCATTAAGCAGATGTACATTGTAGTCAATCATCGTGATCAGAGATCGTGGGACAATGCACGCTTTATAATTCATCGATGATCCTTATCTGTGTTATTTGGATTACCTGCCTACAAGTATAAATATTTTCATTATTTATTATGTAGTTTATTTGCTTAATAGTGGTTTACCTATTTTGTGATATGTTTTAGGTTAATTATTGGATATTCCGTAGAATTTCGTATAAAAGTGAAATACCGAAATCAAAATTACAGAAATTCGTTTTCTCAGCAGGTACCTATCATCAGTACAATCGATGCTCATGGGTTTTTATAACATCTAATTTTGTTCAAAGGATAATTTTGAGATATAGTATTATTAAAAATAACTTTGTATCTACATTTGAAGAATTTATATCAATTGATCTTTGATGAGAATTGTTCTTCATTGTAATCATCTAGGTATAGGTTAAGATCGTGATAAGTAAACATTATATTTTGCTTGCTTCATAATCAATCAAAACAATGAGTAATTTATAGGAAAATTATACAAAAGATTATCTATTGTCATTATAAACATACTCTGTACATCTACACATAATTAGTAGAAGTGTTTTAATAGTGACATAAAAATAAATGGGAACACGTATTCAGGATTTAAAGAATAATCTAGAGCAATTGACACCGTTTATAATGATACACCATAGAGGTACCAATTAGTGCAAGTAGTAGGTTTTTCTTTGCGACATTTCTCATAGTTTGTATAAGCAATCCTTGCGGTTGCGCACGCGCGGATTACATTTTACCTTTTCGTGGGAATACTGCAAATCCCGTATTAATTACCTTTGAATTATTATAGGAGATCTCGTGTAAGCAGTATCAGAAAATAGGTTATAGATTTAATAGGTAGCCTAATTTAGGTATGTAAGTTTTACCATAGTTTTCGTAATTTAGTTACAAGTAGATACGAGTACAACGGTACATAGTAATATTAGTTAAAACGTTTTTCATCCCATCGTCTATCATCTACCACTATTCAATAAGCTAATTAATATTACATTTAGTATTTTAAATGGAAATTATGATTCCCTATTAAGTTTACGTTGTATTTATCAATAGAAATTACCAGTATGCATAATAAACGAATTAAATTGATATTCACAAAAAGGCTAATATAATTAAAATAAGCATAAAGATCATTGGAGCCAGCAATCTGCATAAAATATTGAGGTAGGTATGCCAATAATTGTGGTCTGCCTGTGGCCTCGCGTGATCGATCCTGGGGGGAATTGCTTTGTTTTGTCTCTCGCCGCAATCTTGCTTGCAGACGTGTGATTGCACACTTATTTGACGGTTTTTACTCATGAAAAGCCATGGAATTAAATTGTGCGAAGCTGCCAGCATTCAACATTTCATTGGTATGTCTGTGACTACGCAACAATTCGAGATAAGTGACCATTATTGATGTGAAACTAAAGTGCATAAGCCTTCAAACATTATAGGAATTAGCTAGTCTTCCAACTGATTGCCGCAGCCAATTTTATAATCATTTTACGATCTCTGTACTAAATGAGTATTTATTTGTTGTTTGTGAAATTCTTTGACTCTTAATAGTGTTTATTTAAATCTAGTGCTTTATTTTTATTATGTAAAATGTAATGTTATGTTAGATACAATAGGGTTGTGTACTAAAAAAATCTATTTAGTCCGTCAGTTAGATTACCAAAAAATATTGGACACGTATTTTTTTATTTTGTTCCGTAAACGAAAAATGACGAGGATACAGTGCGTTGAAATTTCGCGTGACGTCACACCGTGGTACAAATTTTACCACGAAGTGACGTCACAAGCCCCCACTCCTATACTTTGATGCGCTATAACTTTGTATATTTTTATTGATTTGATAAAGCAAAAAATACGTGTCCAATATTTTTTGATAATCTCACCGACGGACTAATTAGAATTCATTTTTAATGACCCCGGACACTACCCTATTGAATGAGTTTTCAAGAACGCGATGTATGCTTTAAAGTTTAACAAAAACGTTATACCTACCTAAAATTACATACTTATTACAAACGTACAGTATTTATTGAATGTTCACAGAATATTTAAATATAATCACCGCAAAATAATAATAATAAATAATAATATCAGCATTATCAGCTATGGTATAAGAATCTTCCATGTAAAACTTATGTAGCCCGGAAATAAGTGATCTTTTGAAGATTTTATACAGTCAGACAGATTTACCTCATGAATATTAACTAACCTAGTTTATTATTTATAATGAAATTTAATTGGTTTTTTAATCATCAAACCTAGATTTATTTCAGTTACAACAGCTATAGGTAGTTACATTGAAATTTACTATTGGTGGTCTTGCAGAATTTTAATAATCCATCTTATTACTATACTATATAGGTACTTTAAAATGCGTGTGCAGCGATCGTTTAGTTCAAGTTTACACTTTACGTGTAATAATAGTTGACGAAGCGTTGAGCAAAGACTGTAATTTAGCGTAAAATCTCGTAATTCTTGAGTTTTAATCAAATACATAGATTCAATTTAGGGATGTATACTTCAGAATAAAATTTTGCAATATTACATGAACTTATAATACATGATTAAAAGTTATGCTACCTACCGATATTTTAAATATCATTTTATGGGACATAATTTAATATATAATATCACGAAGGATATAAAACAGGATATCACAGATAGTAAGTCAAGTCATAATGCTTAGTTTCAAGATCTTTTAAAGATTAAGTTATTTGAAATTGGCCATGCGAATATTACATACAAGAGGACTATGGCAGCCTCTCAATGAAATAGGAAAAATTCTGAGAGACATTGCGTTACAACAGTAGTTTGCTCAATTTTCAATGGTAGGTTATGGTATGCAATAAATCAATACTGTAATAATACAGATGAAAGTACGCTCTCACGTTTTTGTCAATGATCTCAAATCAAGTATATGTTGTCATGTAGGTAAGTGATAAGTTGATAACATTTTATATGATTATTGACTGTTAATTATGGATATTTTAATTAAAATTTAGTTTAGTATATAAATATAATGTTGATTTTGTTTGAAATTATAAATCACATGCATTATTAATTGTAATATAATTGTAAACAAACAATGATTATTTCAAATAGTTAAGTTACATTATTACACATTTACGAATTTAAATATAATCAAAATTATGGTGTAATATAAGTAACAATGAATTGACTCAAACACCTTTCTTGCATACAAAATGTTATCTTTTTACATTAAGTCCTATATGCATTGATACACAGGAGTCAGACAATTTCCATTTAAAATAACTTACCTTGAGTAGACACGGAACACAAAAATCACGACACTGTTAAAACTAGTAACAATCTGTACTGGTGACAATGATCGTCGTTAGGAGTACAAAGCTAACTGGTGGCGCGCCCCGGCCTCGTCCCCGCCTTATATACGCACCCCACGGCTCCCCGGTATTGCGAAGATGCCGCAATGTCGCCCTATCGTGATGGATGTCCCTCCACACACGCAGATCTCAGCTCTGATAATGCGTCGATAACCATGACTAAATATCACTGATTCAACCGATGTATTCATCCGTTCGCACGATTGACAAGCCGCGTTACATTGCTGGCTAACGAGCCCTATTCGATCCTGCCCCGCAACACCAACCATCAATGAGCTTAACTTCATCGCGTGATCAAACTTTACCAAACATATTTTCGTAACACGTGTAGGTCTGCGTATTTGTTTGCATTGTGCTGGTAATTATTTCATAACATGACGGCTTTTGTGTACGACTTTTCGGTTATCAACCAATTAAAATACTAAATTAAGTGACCGTGAACCTTTATTTTAATTAATATCGGTACGCTCAGCTGCTCGCTTATAATTCCTAGGTTACGATTTAATTAATAATGCATTAGTATTAACATTCAATCTCAAAATTTGAAGAATCTTCAATGATGAAAACATTAAAGTAACTATTATGACTGTTCTTTAGAGCTTGATTCTGTAATGTAAGGCCTGTCGTGATGGCGATAATAGCAGCGGTACGAGCATAGCTTACAAGAATTAGTGAAGATTCGCATTATGAAATACAGTGCTGGCATAACAATATAGTTCATTATATTTAGTGGGACAGCCCTTCTTCCTTGTTGCTATCCTTACTATATCAGTCGGTGAAAGCAACAATCTGTCATCCACTGCGTTCATGATGCGGAAGTGACTCATATTTGTGCTTATATTATATGAACTTCGACATGCCTTTCAAATGTTTGTCGCCTGAATGACACTTATTTATACACCTCTCATAAAATATTTAGGTACATTCGTGGAAAAAACTGCATACGTTTCAGTAGATGTTTATCGTGAAGCTCAAGTTTTGTGAATAAAAGGTTTTTTTACTATAGAACTGCTTTGTGATAAACGTATAGGTACTACATTAAAATTATTCTATGGGAGATTTACAGAGAGATATTTAATCTATTCTCCGAGATTGGGACAGTCTTGACGACACTTTACATATAAGAAAGAGGAAACTACAAATGTCAGGTCTAAGTATTCGTACCTATGCAAGTCCATTTAAACTAATGTTTGCTACCATCCACTTTAGTTACTACGGCATTATGCGTTTCTAAGTTCTTAGCTTGTATTAATTAGCCTTTGTTACGTTGAATGACTCGAAAAAATTCTACGCGTAAGCGATTTTATGAGATTTTTTAATAATGAAAAAATATGTAATTGCGATACTCAGTACAAATCCTTTGAAAACGTGCGAAAGTGATTTTAATCAGTGTCGTAAATTTTATTCAGAGCTCACCTACTTTAGAGGTTTCAAGAATAGATATACACGAGGAGCAAGGTCATTTTTTTCATCTAAATAATCGGCGTGGCTAATACTTGAAATACGTAGAATTTTGTATATAATGAGTTTGTTTATATGGATGAGTTACGATAAATGGTATAAGTTATAAACCTGAGCGATCACATCGCACACTACGTTTTACTCTGGAAGCACATCTCGAATACTTGGAACAGGATTTTTGAGCTCTCATCTTTGTTTGGGTTGTCCAGTCACATCTTGGCGATGCTATAGGTACTTTAAAAAGCTAATCTTGCCAAATAAATTTAATGATAATGGAAAATTAATAAGCATTCGATTCATAAAATTTATTCATTTCATAAATAAAGTTTATTTTCTTTTTGTATTTGATAAACCTGATATAGGATCCATTAGCATCGTAAACAAGCAATTTAGATAAGTATAGCAGGTAAAGCATGTTCATCGATGAAATAAATAGAAAAATGGATTGAATATTTTTCGAAGACCGATTCGCACATACACCAATGATTTAGAAGTGGGTGAGGTCAAAGTGGCATCGTTTGCGCCTCGCGAGTGTCTCATGTTATTGCGACATGCGCGTGCGATGCGGCGCCCGCATCTGCCGTATTCCAAGAAAACAAACCAAATCTCCCTATGAAACTGTAAAACGTTATATCACATTTTAGCTGACGGAAGAGCTTACCTACTAATGATGAAGTTTCGTGATGCCTGAACACGAAAACAATGTCTTTCGGATATCATATTGTATTTTATTTGAATTGTACTAATATAAACAAATACATATCATGTATAAAAATTCGATTTACTAACTTCCAAAACTCCTTCAATCGCAACGGGACGTGATACTGAGGCCTTTTTTTGAAGTAGGTTACATTTGCATTCTTTTACCTTTGGTGTAAAGTTATTCTCACCAAGCTCTTGTATTTTTTGCATTATAACTGCGTTTTCGTGTTCAAGAATCATTTTTTCTCGAAACAAAGCTCTTTTTGTTAATTCAGCTTTTGCTATGCGCTGCCACAATCTCGTAAGGCCACATGTTGATGATACAGCATTAGCAACCAACGAATCATCAGATAGTTGTTTACGCAAATTACTCATTTGTGTCGGTGTATGGGGCATGGCTGAACCATAAGGTAGAACTTTTTCCCGCTGCGTTTCAAACTTCCGGCAAAGTGCAGCTAAACGAAGAATTTTTTCTCCTTTCTTATGGCCAGATTCCATCCATTCTACGGTATCATCTGACGCTTTAACCAATACAGCCAAGCGTTTTTTGTCAGTCTCAACTCCATCGTATAAGTTTTTCTTCAATCGAAAGCAAGCTGCTCTATATCTATTTCGACGGTCCCTAAAAACAGCTTGCTTTGTTCCTGACTCATAAGATGCTAACTCGTTACGGAGACGCTTGAGCAACTCATCACTATTAGCTATTTTCTTACCCTGCGAGGCAATTATATCTGCCATTAAATTTTCTTTGAGGCGTAATTTACGCACTTGCTTTTGATTATCCGCTGTTTCGACGACATATGCCTTTAATATGGCCTTATATTCATCCCATGTTGCATTATAATTATTCTCAAGTATTGAACGTAGATTCTCACGTATATCTGCAAATTTACTTCGTTCTTCGTCTTCCTTTACTAAATGTTCACCCCGTGTAGTCCATGCATTTGCATCAGCAGTGGTGTGACCATGATAAAGAAGCAGTTGCAAATGCGTTTCCGCAGAATTATGATCTGATGTTATACGAGTGACATCATCTTCGGCTCGTTTAAGCAGCCTTGTAGTTCTAAGATCATTATCTTTAGACATTTCTTCCAAATCGGATAAAAATTTGTTGATCATTGTATCGATTGTATCACAAAAACTGGCAACTGTGCGCTGAAATTGGTCATCAGCAACATCCATTAATCGCATTGTATGGACGATTAGGTAATCTTTTTTGTCAAATACCCTTTCAAAAGTATGCCACAATACTTGAATATCTTGCTTAAAGACAGGCTCTTTTAATTTGAGCATCATTTCCCGCCAGTTTTTATCCAGTTCCTGGCGTCTTGCAGCCTGAGCAGCCATTTCACGTCGAAGTTCATCTCTTTTTAATTGATTCCGCAATGCTATTTCTTTCTTTAGTTTATCAAGTTTTTTTGCATCTTTTTTCGGTTTTTTCTCTTCCATGGTTAATTAACTTATATTTGTTATAAAATAATTGAATTATTAAATAAATATCTATTTTCGTATAAAGTATACGTTTTTCATTGAAAATATATCAAATGTCAATTTGGCATATCAAAGGGATAAAAATATGTTTCAGCCTGTTTTAATCTATCAATACAAATAGGCTTTGCCTAATTAAATTAAACAAACATTTCACTACCTGCTTTTTTCCTGTTTTTTTTTGTTTATTGACGTGATTTAATGTTAAATACATTTAAAAAAATGTTAAGTCATATGTACCTATAATAACGTCTTCCTAAAATAATTTAATTCTGATTATGGTCGAATTTCGACCAGAAGGTGAACACAGTTGTATGTAATAAATATACCTACTACTTACTAACTTTATACAGGGCCGGATTTAAGGGAGAGCAAACGGGGCAACTGCCCGGGACCTCCACATAAATTGTACTTATTTAAAAATACCATATTAAAAAACCTAAAGAACTAAATATCAATGTCAAAAATAATAGAAAAAAATAATCTCACAATAAATGATTAAACACTTTCAAGAAACATATTATTTGTAAAATAATTAGGGATCCACTCCTTTGTTGCCTCAGGGCCTCAACTCCTCTAAATTCGGCCCTGCCTTTATATATTACTGCGCCGTATTAAAATTGTATGAATTCGCCAGCATCGCTACCAAGCCCTAGTGGGTGGCAGTGAACCCCTTCAAAGCTTCCTGCATAAACGATTGCCAGAAAACCTGAACAGTGAAGCCGCATTGGGGACCGTGAATGACGTCGCAAAGTGCGTGCAATGGTTGCGATCCACATTTCTATATGTGAGAGCAGCTCGTGATCCTAAACGGTAAGATAGTAAAATATATTAAGGTAGTAAAATATCCATCTCTAAGTGATCAATAAGTGATCCAAAATTTTCTCTAAAAATCGACTGCTATCAAAAATTACTCACTCAAAAGCAAAACGGAAAAAATGGTGTGATCATCCCAAAACTATATACAAAAAAACTAGGAATCGCGTTTCAACATCTACGACTACATCATACACCTATATTTTTCGCATATATAATGTATAGTTACATTAGAATTGCTAAATTCAAGATGTCCCTAAGTCCAATTTAGGGATTTTATGCACTAGCAACACGGCTTTTACAGCAAGTCATTGTCTCTGGTTTTGTATATTTAAATCATTTGTAAACCGCTCGGAACAATTGCTAGTTATTGTTCCGAGGTAAACCGCCCCTATGTGTTATTTTTTAGTTCATGAATGAAGGTAGTGACAGTATAGTCAGACCCAACAATATGTCGATTTAATTCGATGACATACGGCATCGCGTGCCGCTTATATACCTAAAGATTTAATCACTTAGCTCTCAAATCGATCAACATAAGCGTCTATAATTTAGCAATTTAATAAGCATATTATGAGTGAGATTATTTAGCATTCTTACACATTTCAGGTACCTGGGTTTACCACCTAATGCACCACAACATCAGATATCAAAGAAAATTGAGGGTAAGTTATCCTATAGGAAATATTTTGTTGGTGTGTGTCTCTAACTAAAAATATTACGGGTCTAAACTTAACCCTGTGGTCATATTTTCGGGATTCGGGAAAGTTTTTTGTACCCATCCATCTCCCAAAAATTACCGAGTGAGCCGATAATGCGGCTGTAGCAAGAGTAGGTAACTCTGACATTTTGTCGGAATATTATTAAATATTTATGTAAAATCGTTGAATATGAACATTTAATGCATCAGAGTTTCATTAAAATTTAATTAAAATACCATCAGTTACAGAAACAATAAACACATTACTCGACCAATCTCTAAGGCTCATCTGCAAGCGCACTAAAATAAGACAAAACCATGAACTTTTGTATTACCTCAAGCTGTTGATTGATGACACCTTTATTTCAAGTATGACAAGATAATCGTGCTATTATTACATCTGAGATAAACTTAGGATTTTATCTTAACCAATGTAATTATTAATTAATTAACTATAATTTAGTCAACTAGTTGGATTTATATCTGAAATGGTTATAATTTTTGGGCAATAGATTATTTCAAAATATAATAATAATTATATGAGGAGGAATGATAAAATGCACCCAAAAGAGTAATGAAGATCGAAAAGAGATGGATTGATTGTGTAAGATGTGATATGAGTAAGAAAAGAGTGAATCCCGATATGACGGATAGAATGGAAGAAAAGTACAATTGCGCCGACCCTAAATAGAAGGGAACAGAGCAAGCCTTCGTTCAAGGACCAAGCAGTTGATGATAATTTAAAGTCTGTTTTTTAGCGAGATAGTAGTTTGACAGGTCAAACTCCGAAATTATGTTACCTACTAGCTTTTTTTTTACAGGTAGGGATTTCTCAGTCTAATTTTTCAATCGGGTGTTTTTCACGTTATATTATGTATATTTGTTATTTTTTGAGTATTTATAAATATATTAATTGTTATACTATGCCCATAAGCTATTAGAGATCGCGCATAGAATAACTACAATTAAATATAATTTAAAACGCTTCTCTTTTTTTTATTTAATTAATCTTTGATTGAATTGCTATAAAATATTTGATTGAATTCCATAACTATTATTAAATCTACAAATAAAATAAAATAAAATAAAATCTTCTATGGAATAACTGATTGTAGTATATTTAAAAAATCTAAATTCATTATCATTCACATCAATTTGACATGGCAATTTAGTAAATAGTATTCCAATAGGTATATGAAAACGCCAATTAGGTAAATCTTATAATTATTTCCCGGTTTTTGAAGGATGAGACTTGGAATATTTTTTAAATTGTCGTAGTTTTTATAATAATTATTATTTCATAAAAATATTAACAATTCAGCGGCAACGTCATCGCATTGACTGCCTACTATACATAAACACGTAATTACAATAATGATGATACTTATGTAAAAAAATAATGTCTTCATTCATAATATTTATTTATTCATCATACCTAGTGTTTTTATATGCCTTCCAAGTAAATATTTTGTCAATTTTCGAACCGAGATTAAAGTAACTAGATGGAGTATGACATTATAGATTTTATAGTGTCAAAGATTGTGTATTATCTTTGTTACTCAATTATGTACCTACATACATCGTAAACTAGTGAGAACAATAACGTTCATATAATGAGAACATTCTGTTATTACTTAACCTAAATAGATGGTCGAAGTTTAACCTTTCAAAATCATACACAATTTTTTAGTTTCGGAATAGGAACTAGTATTTAAAAAAATGTTAAGCAGTGGCTCATTGCCTAACCAAGTGAAAAATATTAGAAAATTATTGTGTGGGAATCTGGTCTCTGGCTACATGCACTACCTTCTTCTAACATAGGAACACTTCTAGAACCAAATACTTTCCGGATTGCTGCCTGTTTGCGTTTAGGTGCCCACTGCTACGGCCCTCATCGCTGTCAATGTGGTTTTTCCGTCGACGCTTTAGGGCACCATGGCCTCTCATGTCAGAGAAGCGCAGGTAGAATTTCTAGGCACTCCAACCTTAATGATATCATTCGTCGGTCGCTTGCAAGCGCTAACTTATCGGCCATTCTCGAACCGAATGGGCTGGTGCGTGATGACGGCAAGCGACCCGACGGTATGACTTTGATTCCTTGGAAGATGGGTCGGCCTTTAGTGTGGGACGCTACCTGTGTCGACACTTTGGCACCGTCTCATCTTCCAGAGACCGCAGTTAAGGCAGGCGGCGCCGCTGCTTGCGCTGAGAATCTCAAACGGCGCAAATATAGCAATCTTGATAGTTGCTACATATTTGAGCCGTTTGGGGTTGAGACAATGGGGCCGTGGGGACCAGCTGCTCACCGCGTTTATCGTCTCATCGCGAAACGCCTCATCGAAGCGTCACGTGACCGGAGGGCTGGCGAATACTTTGCCCAACGTATTAGCATTGCCATCCAAAGAGGCAATGCTGCCAGTGTTCTGGGCACGCTACCACCTGACAGCGATCTGGACCAGTTGGCCTATTTAGTGTAGTAAAATTTTAAGTTTTTTATTTTTATTTGTGTAATTAGATTATCTGTAATATATTAGTTAGTCTTAGTTTATAATTTAATTGTATATTCCATATTAGTTTATTAGAAAATAATAATTTTAAGGAATATCCACTGCAGAAAAAATATTGCCTTGCTGAGTTTCTTGCCAGAGTCTTCTCAGTCAATAAGTAAACGTTCACAAGTGCCTTACCAGGGGCTAAACTGAATAAATAAGTTTCAATTTTGAATTTTTTTGTTAGACGGGCCTAATTATTGGCCTCTTAGCCCTTTTACCGAACCGAAAATTTGTACAAGTATGCATACAAGACATACATCCAAATATTTTGTGACAGGCGCCTGGGACCATTTACGGCAGATCTCACCGCCTTTGCTTACGCTTTGGTACTCCTGCGAGTGGCTCATAATAATGAACTTTATTCAGAATTGTACCGGAGCTGTTAAAGTTCAAAGCTCAGACCAAATAAAAAAGATAGATAGAGCTCCGCGCACTTAAAATGAAGCACAGTAAAGGAAGCCAAGTTTGAAAAAGGAAGCCGATCGCGTACCTGTGTGACGCGAGTCACGTGGGATAACGTACGTGCAGGTCACGCACACAACTTCGTTGACGTTGCTTCACTTCATTGGAGACTATTATTTACGTACCTACGCTCCTTCTACCTTCTTTATTTGTTCTGTGGTTCAAAGGAATTAGTTATATCAAGTGTTTTGTATGTGCGTGCATGATATTTTCTATGCAAACGGTCTGCTCAATTTTTATTTGATCGGAGCCGCCCCGAACCTTCCGTCTTTAATTTTAATAGGCAAATATATTAGCTTAAAACTAGTAATTAAAGATATAATACAATTTATTTCCTATGATAGATTACGAACTGAAAAGGGCATTGCATCTTTTCATATTTTAGGTTCACTGTCTCTAACCGCGAGGACGATTTATTTCATGACCAATTTTCTGTAAATTATGCAATGTTAAATATCTGTATTAAAAATAAAATCTATTTACTGACTTCAAAACATCGTCAGCTAGTTCAAAAAAATGATAGCCGATCTCGCTGCCAGTTCCGGATCGTGATTGATGGATGAGCATTAACACATCCTTATCCTTATTAAGTATTTGTCGATGCACGCGATTCTAGTCCTTGGTACAAAAAAAAAGTTAACGCGTAGATATCACATAAATGTTTTTCCTATGTCAAACGAATTTATTATTAATTAGCTGGGCCTTGCGGATTCACCCGCATTTCCTATTTGAATCAGATTTTGTTCATAATTTCATTTGTTTTAATTTTTTGGGCGAAACCGTAATTCGTTTTCTAACATAGCAAAGTTACTGCTCATAACATCAGCTATCTGCCATTGAAAGTCCCGTCAAAATCGGTCCAGCCGTTTCACAGATTAGTCTGAACAAACAGACAGACAAAAAATGTAATATTGTTTATTTAGTAGAATATTTAGACAATGTTGTATATCCCGGAGTAAAACAAATTTATAGGTTTCAAAGGTTTGCATTGATCGCTACCCGATTATGACTCAAGGCGAATGTCATCTAATGCCCTTTAAACACAAAGCTATTCTGATGTCGTCGGATTCACATGATGAATGTATCTTTGTGCTGAATTGTTGTAAATGCTCGTAAATACCACGCCACTGGATATAATGTTTATTCATCTTCGCTTACATTGTGTTGCTGCCTGCATTGTCAATTTGATTGCTGTTTTCTAGATTTTTTTTCTAATAACTGCTTTAATTATTGCACGTGCAGTTTGTCATGTTTATATTATTTATTTATTTTATTTGGATACCCAACAAAGAATACACCTCACATTAGATTGTTGGTAAACTGGTTTCGTAAAAAATACTAAATTGCACGGATATTTTTATTTTGTTACATGTAGACCATAATCTCACCGCGTGCTAAACGCTTGGCCAAACGTGGTAAGCACACAAGATCTAGAAGGGAACTGGCACTCAAGTGCAGCCGTTGAAACACACCTGTAGGGGCTTGGCACTAGATTTTCAACTTAAGGGTAACGTAAGTAGTCAACCAGACAGTTCGATGGTAGCGTGCTATGGCATTTTCACGCTGATTTCCTACACCGAAAGCTCAGCTCACGAATATCATCGCCTTTAAATTAATTTCAACATTCTTGCACAGCACTAACATACCTTAAGAAGAACCGATTGCATTTAAGTTACACGCTGGACTTATATTTACTGCAATGTTTAAATAACTTACGTTGCTAATAACAAATACGATAGATAAAAATCACTTATAAATTACATTTAACCATATGTATTAAAGGATAGAATACAAAAAGTACACTATTGTGACTAAAGATAAAGGAAGATTATTTCAGTATATTTATTGCATCTCGTGAAGCGAAATGATCATTAATTAATATAAACAGATACCTATTAAAATTCATAAGTAGGTACATACATAATGACAAACTTATTTTTTCATGGCAAACAACTTTATTATAGTCTAGATTGTGATGATTATCATTATAAGCCCTATAAGGAGTTTAAAGAGGATTATATTTATGATATAAATAAGGTAAAATAACGTTTTCAGTATTAACAACAATACAATCTTATTTCCTTCTACTGTTGCTGATCAGAAAGGTTTCCAGCAAGCTGATAGCGTACCCTCTATACTGCAATAGCTCTATAAAGTTTAATTGTCTCGCGCTGTGGACTGGACCCGTAGATATTCCAGCCCGAATCTCCGATGTTTTCGAACCGGGATCGAACCGAATTCGCCCCTCTCTTTCCAGCGTCTGATTGAGATAAATTTGTCAAAAAAATCTCATGGGTGGCATTTTTTGTGACCGTATCATTGATTAACTCAAATGACCGTATGGAGTGAAATTTGCACTCTTTCTTCTTTTTTTAAACTGCCGACCGGGGCAGGTGCCATATCCTATCCAATTTCTTTAATTATTTTAATGAAACGGTTGTTTTTGATATCGTAGTTTTGTATCGCTCTTTTAGTAGGAAATTTTTATTGTTCCAGAGTTATGCGTGAAAGCCATGAACGGTTTAGCTTCTTCGGGCCTCATAACAATGGATGAAGCGAGTTGTATAGAGTCCACTGAAGCTGGACGTCTCATGTCCATATTTTATTTGGATTTAGAAACCATGAGGCACATTATGAAGGTACTAAGTATATATTTTATATAAGTACTAAGTACATTCCTACTGAATTATATTTATTATTAAAATAAGTTTATGAACAAAGTAATATGTTTATACCTATTTTAAATAGATACAAGGTACTGAAAACCTTGAGCAGCTGTTAAAAACAGTCTGCGAAAGTCATGAGTTAGCCGATATGCATCTAAGGATGGACGAACGTAGATGTTTGAATGCTCTAAATAGGAGCAATGCAGCAGCGACAATACGCTTTCCTATGAAGGGCAAGATCAATACACGGCAGATGAAATTGAATTGGTGAGTAGAAAAAATACACTTTAGGGCCTGTATTCACTGTTACATTTTGCTGCGCCTGCAGCGTGTATCGGGTTGCGCATTATCAGCGCCGACAATTATCAAAAAATGAGAAACTAATCACAAACAAAAATATTAATTATGGTGAATGTTTTTTTTTTAATACGTTTTTCCAGCATTATCCAAGCGGTTCTTGGCTGCCTTCCTATTCCTGATCCATCTCTCAATCAAGAAGCTATGAAGATTATAAGAATCACAGATAGAGTTTGTAAATGTAAGTACTTGTGGGCAGCCTCCACCTCAACTTTGTATACCCTGTCAGCTTTTCAGCTTTTGCCCTGCTGAGTATATTGCTTGAGCCTTCTTATTTTAAGTGTATTTAGAACCGGTGGTAGAGTCAATTTCGTGGTTTCATACATAAATGCCTTCATATACAGGGTGTAATTGACAGGTTGGCAAAAACGAAAAGTATTAATTCAGACTGGTATTGTTAATATTTAGATAGTGAAATATTTTCCAGGAAATGATAGGTGAACTTTCAATTTAAACTTATTAAATGGGTTTTGATTTTGAGCTATTAACTACACAGCCTCGCTAATAAATAATTGCAAGTGATATCACGAATAAAATCTTTAATTATTTGCGTGTAGCTGTTCTATGCTCTAACAGTTTACCTGATCAAATTTTTTTTCTCTTTAGGTTTAGTAGCATACGTAACACGCCCTGACCTAATATCCCAAAAGCCGCAGTACTTCTCAGCCGTTCTCAATTCTTTGATCTTGGCTAAGTGTGTGGCGGCACATTTGTGGGAAAACTCACCATATGTCAGCAAGCAACTAAAAGGTATTGGGCCTACATTCAGCACTTTATTGGCTACGGCGGGAAAGGTCAACTTTAGACTGCTTGAAGAGAGTAATCCTAGAGATTTGGAAAGGGTACGTTAAATGTAGTATGTACCTAATATACAATGTAGAATTTCTTTAATGTTTACATCACTTCATTATCAATATCGCGTTATATGCAGTTTTATTATATTACTACTATCTGTTATGCGCCGCTATTGGTTAGACTATATTTTTTACAATAACATTAGGTAATTAATATGCATTTAAGAGAGATTAAATATTGTCTTAATTTTACATAAGTGACTGTTTATTTTATTTCGTAATAGCACATCAGATAGCCTACATGGCTATTTTAATCAGTATAATATTTCCAGATAATGAATAGGGCTCCTCCGTCTGGTAATATACTCCGTAAAAAAATCAGCTTGCTTCCAAAATATCAGCTTTCATCGACATCAATAGATGAACATACAGTTTCAATACGGTTGTTCTTATTGAACCAGACATATATGTCAGAGAATATGGATCAGTTGACGGCTGGTGATGCTCATAAGAGCTACATCATTGTTGGTGACTCTAACAACAGTATTTTATTGCTGACGACTTTCAAGTAAGTAGCTTAACTTCATACTACTCTTATATGTACCATGAACGAAATGTGTAGGTACTTCGGTATAGGTAATGTCTTTTTGTTATTTAATCCATAGGGATCGAGATTTAATAAACGTGTATGATGGATGTATAACATATAATATAACGAGGATACATAATTTTGAGCATACAATTTTCGCTCAGTGTGTTAGCTCAAATTTTGGTAAGTTATGAAGAAAATCGAAAATAATATAATGATGCTCCTAGAAGCATTTCCTATATAATTTGATTTCATTTACAGTTGGCATTGATGCAAAATGTGAACATATATTCCCAAACTTGGATTCTCATCGTGGATTTCCTCACCCACAAGTAAATATATTTGAAGAAGCAACGACAAAGAAAACAACTAAAAAACAAACAAGTATCACAGATACATTTAAAGAACGCAAAAGAAAGAATAATAGCAGTTCAGAAATATCACAATCTAAGGAAAAGAAAAAGCGAGATAGTGCACTTATTGAAAAGTTCAAATCTCTTAAAGATTCTTTCGGAATCACATTTAAAGGGTTAAAAGAAGATCTGCACAGATCTAAAAAAATATCAAATAACATATTAAAAGACCTTACTCCTTTAAACACAGATAATAACTTACCCAAAAATAGAATCGATACAAATATTTCAATGCATGATAAGAAGTTAAATGAAATTGATGATTTTAATATAGAGGAAATTGATTTAAGTGGTATTGATAGTGACGAGTTTATGGATGACGATAAAATAAATAACATATTAAATACAATCGAAAGTGAAATAACTAAAGCGCCAAATAAAACCTCGCAAATCAGTTGTCCAAGTTCCACAACACTAAGCTCTGTATATTTAAATAAAAATGAAATTAAACCATATAATATTAAAAATACTGTCACAACAAAAAAACGTAAACCTATGAGTACAAAGTCCAATTACAATTTTATTGACCTATTAGAGAAAAATGCCGATTTAAGTGATGATGAAAGTAAAATAGAGAAACCCAAGACAGAGACAGGGTTTACAGATGCTATAAAAGATCAAATAAGAAAATATATAGATAGTACACATGATAGTGCTGATGTGCCTAATAATAAAATAAACGTTTTATTAAACAATAATTCACAAGATGTAGAAACTATGGAAAACCCACGAGCTATTACTATAGACGTGACACGACATGAAAAGCAGCCAGATTATCATGAAACCCTACAAGGAAATGCTGAAAATAAAACATTGTTAAAAAGCGTAAAAAGGGAACACAATGATAAAAAAAATGATGACACAAACAAATACGTTAGCAAAGATTTAGTTAATAAAAATATATCTTATTATGGATCTGCTACTGTAAAAAGTATTATAAGAAATTGTAACGACGGTGTAAGCGAATGCATTAACAAAGCACCATATCAAGTACAAACTGAGGATAATTACTTGGCAATTGAAAATCTCCCCACCAACGATACATTCGAGAAACAAATTGATACAAATAACGATTTAGTTATGAAAACTTACTCAGATAACAAGAATCTTGAAAACGTTGCTCTTATTGCAAATGAAAATCATATTATGAAAATTATCCAATTAAAAAATGAGAATAAAAAAAATCGTACCATTCCTGAAATATCTTCTAATGAAAGGCTTTCACGGAAGAAAGCTTCCACGTCCTATTTTCATCAACAAAATGAACCAAAACAAAGTTTTGGAAGAAATCTACGTGAACATGACGAATTTATAAATACATATTCCTATACATCAACTAAAATAGATGTTACCTCAAACGATACGCCTCAATATCACATTCGTCTAGTCAGGAAGTTAAAAATCGACTTGAATATAACCGAAGTAGTGTCTACTGAAAAGACTATAAATAATGAAACACAAAAGGAATTAAAAACAAAAAAAGAAGATTCGACTGAATATTTAAATCTACAGGGGCCTAAATTTATTGAAAATTATATACCATCCCAGATACATTTAAACAATAGAAATGTATTAGCAAAACAAATTCCGTCGACAAATATTCAAATAGAACAAGATTTAGACAGAAGTAATGTCACGGAAACTTATAAATGTTCAGATTTTAAACCACCTACATGTGACGATTATAATGGTTCCAATAAAGATTACGGTACTAACATATGTGGTCAGTATTTAAATAATTCAATTAAGTATGACCAAAGGGCTAATGATAATAAAACAAGACAGGGAACGGAAAACACTGTTGAATGTCATAATAAAGAAGAACGAATAGTGATTCATGAACCTGTATCTGAATCAGAAAATAAACTTGAAAACGTTTTGCAAAAATATAGTAATATTTTTAGGTAAATATTCAACATTTTATTGTGTTAATTACGGGTTTAAAAATACCTTTATATTTATTTAATTATAAAATACCTACCAGCCTACTCCACAATCCACAAGTCATGCAGTAGTAAGTACCTAATATTAGATATTACCTACTTACAATGTTTTATTTATTTTTATTCTGGATAGGCTTGTGTTTGACTACAATCTCACTATGGTAAGTGCTTGATGATGTGTGTGGCTGAAGGTGGTAAGCACAAAAAGCCTAGATGGGAACTGGCTCTCAAGTGCAACTGTCGGAACACACCGATAGGTGCTTGGCGACAGATTTTCAACTTGAGGGTGGTAGCCAGCCAGTCGGGCCACCGTGTTATGGTTTCCTCACGATGTTTTCCTTCACCGAAAGCTCAAGCTCATTGTAGGATTCGAACTCACAACCTTCGCCGAGGTATCCGACGTCACTTACCACTGAGCTATCGACGCCTTAATATGATAAGATATATGAAATTGAATTTTTAGGAATAAACCTGCAAAGGACGTAATTCGTGCACAAATTGTTAAGAAGGATAGCAGAGAGAAGATACAAATAGATAAACCGAAGAGACCTTTCAAAATTACTGATATTGATAATTTAACGATGCCATTACCAAAGACTGCAATATCATCACAACATCAGATAAAAATACCGACCATTACATCATCGACAATAACTGTTCAAGAACAAGTACCACAACAGAGTTATCTTACTATTAAAGACTCAAGTGAATTAATGGATATTAAAGACCTTCCCGAACACGGAATTCCCGAAAACCAATCGCTTATGGACGAAAATTGTGTTCTGGATAGTTCTATTGATTATAATATAGATCAAACTATGTTTAATCCCCAAACTCTTCTGCAATGTTATACAAAGGATGAACTAGAAGTTATACCCCCTCCGCCTCAATTTTGTGACGAGATAGCCAACTATTCACGTCAATATAGAGAACTTGAAGATATATCGAATCCAACAGCCAATTTTGAACTTGGTCATTTAGACAATACAACAAACAGTATTTTTTATGAAGCTCCTCACGAGACTAGTATTTTTGACGGCTTATATACTTCTCAATTAAATCTAACGCCTACCAAAGAAATAGAAACTTGGACGTTATCACAAGATAGTTATGATCAAGATAGTAGTTTGTTAGATACAAACCATAATAAATCAGTTACAGTAGTACATGAAAATTCATCCCAAAACAGGACTATGAAATCATCGAGACAGTCAAAATTAGGTCAATTTAAATTTTGCCATAAAAATAAGATGAAAATGTAATTAACTTCATTGATTTGTACAAACAAATAAAAATAACAAATAAGAAGAAATAGAAAGTACACTGAATAAATACACAATTCTATAAATTTGTTTCAATTCTTCGTCCTCCTGGCTAAGATCTTTGATCCCAGAAATAATCGCGAATATGTCGAAAATAGTCGCAAATTCCGACAGGGCACAGGGTCACCTTTATGTATCTAAGGACTAACCTAAATTCATGCTTCAGCAAGTAGCAGATTTTTTTCCTTTATTGAGTGGTCACACGAAAAGGGACCTGTAGGGATCGGAAACGTTTTTTGATGATTTTGATTCTTTAGACTTCTTTATTTTGGTCAAAATTAGGGTTTCTGATTTCTCGACTACATTTGTTTCCCGGAGCTCGAGATTTCTCGACCTGAATTTCCCGGGAACTCTAGAAATTCCTAAAATAGTATGGATCCTCTACAAAATACAAAATAAAAGTCACTTCATTTTAAAGCCATATATTTGGTAACCAGTCTTTAAATCTTGTATCTATTGTGTATTACGTATAAATCATCACTTAAACATAATATCAAACTCTTTAAAAATCAATCTTTGTTTGCTTAACTTATGCAAAAAAAAACGCAAGCCATCTTTGAATCCAACATTAATTTCGTAAAGATATGATGAGATTAGACCCAGATTACCTTTAGACAAAATAAAAATTATCCTTCATGGTATACCAAACCACTTATTAAAATGCTCAGAGAAAAAAATAAGGCTCACAAAAAATGGAAAAAGTATAACAATAGCTCAGATTATGAAACTTTCTCCTTACTTCGGAAACGTGCTTCTATATACCATAATGAATGTTATCATAAATATCTTGATACAACTCAACAATCTATTCTGAGTAATCCTAAGCATTTTTAGACATATATAAAATCAAAACGTAACCACACATCCGCTTATCCTACAAAAATAACATACAATAATACTACATACCTTGATGGCTATTGCAAATGCTTTTAGCTCGTATTTTAAAAATGTTTTCTCCCCACCCGCTAATTCATATCCTTATGTACAATTACCTGTACCTCTTGGTAATTACATCAGGCATGTGCATCGATTACAGATATCTAAAGACCAGATTCTAAAAGCCCTAAAGCGGTTGGATATTAAGAAGGGACCAGGCAGCGACAATATACCGCCAATTTTTATTTTAAAATGTGCTAACAGTTTAACTGAACCCTTGTTTATTTTATTCAATCGCTCACTTAATGAAGGTTATTTCCCTAGAGTCTGGAAAGAAGCCCATATAGTCCCGATATTTAAAAAAGGTTCACGTACCAAAGCCGAAAATTACAGACCTATCTCTTGAAAAGTTCATTTGTAATCTGTTTTTATAGTTTTCTAAATTGTTATGCAGTTTCAAGTCAAGTCACTTTGTGTAAAATGGGTAATCCACTCACTCCATCAAATAACCTTTAATTATCTCAGGGAAACCTTTAATTGGCTTAATTTTAATCTATACTTTTGTTAATCTGTTTATTAATGCTGTTGGTTTTCTGAATAAAATAAAATAAAAAAATTTAACCGACTTCAAAAAAAGAGGAGGTTCTGAATTCGACTGTATGTTTTTTTATTTATAAAATATGCTTTCAAAAATACGAGCGCATTAATAACCTCGTCAGATAGTCTGTTTCAAATTTTTGTAAGAAAGTTTCCACTGAAGGAAAACACATGTTAATTTTCTGTCGATGTTGGTTTTACAGTCATCAAACA
This sequence comes from Ochropacha duplaris, assembly GCA_951361185.1. NCBI lineage: Eukaryota > Metazoa > Arthropoda > Insecta > Lepidoptera > Drepanidae > Ochropacha > Ochropacha duplaris. Next base: position 4,562,990 of record OX592703.1, read on the forward strand.
CTTTTACACGCTTTCTAAGTTAGGAGTTCGTTTTCCTGATGTCACAAAAGGCCTGAATTCCTTATTATCAAGTATGTGCGAGTGACTGATGTGAAATGATCCGCGTGTATTACACTCATTTTTGAAAAGTGTCTCAAATAGATTCTATAGTACTGATAAACCATTAAAAAAAACCCGAAATTTTTATTCAATCGATAAGTGCCATAAAAAAGGATTTAAATTTTACATTTTCAAATTTCGGGCGTAATTTGACGAAAACGGACATGACGTCATTTGGTTACACAGCCAAACACAAATCTGGACAAACTGTAAATTTTACAATGCAAACATTTCACTTGTGCACTTAGATTGGTCTTAATTCGACAAAACACCACCGAAATGATTGAATAAAACTCAAAATACACGAATTTAATGAAAATTAAACTCACTCAAAACGTCACTTCGCAAGTTCCCGCCAAAAAGTTATGGAGGAGCGAGGTGTTAGACTCCTCCATTGAAAAGGGAAGATCTTCCGCCAGGCTAGGTCATCGTGCCTGGGGACCGCGGTCCATCTGTTGATGTTGGAATCTTGTATATATGCAGATCGCATAGAAAACTTCGTAAGCGCGATGTAGGTTATTCGAGCGCCATCTATCTAGGAGTCACGCAAACTATATCTATGTGTAGATAGATGTCGCTACAAAGTCTTTCTTAGTGTTAAAAAACAGATTAAAAATACTGAAAACTTTTAATTGAAATTAAATATCTATTTTGTAATTTTATGAACTAAAACTAACATTTTCCGACTTCTTTTTGCCTAAGCTATCTCAATAATATATTTTAGTTGTTTTTTCACATAGAGTAAAATACCCTATTGCCAAAAATCTCGTTTTTATTGGATTTTTTTCAATTTAAAAAAATTCTCGACTTCTCGACCCATTTTTTCTCGTCTCGGCTAAACCCAGGAATTCTCGACCAGAAACCCTAGTCCAAACAGATAATTAACGACACCAAATTTTAAACTTGATTTTCACGAAATAAATAATTTCCATTCAGGTCCCTTTTCGTGTGACCACACACAATTATGGGTTTAATCGTTTAATCCATCAATCTATATATTATTTAGGTAATAATAATAAATAATAAATTTATTGCGCTGGAAAAAGGTCTTTACATGGTTTGTAGCACACTGTTCCTAAACTGAGTCATTTACTCGTATTTTAGGATTCAGTGGTCCTTAATTCTAAATGGCACAGGATTCCAACCAATACTATACAATATCTGTCTATTAATTACAATGAATAAAATTTAGGTATTAATCACAGACCTAATTAATTAGTTAAATTAAGGTATGTGGCATAGATTAATAAATCGCCGCTCCGCTCCTTCAATTCTTAATCTATTGTAGGTAGGTATGTGGTTTAAAATGGTATAGATAAAAGTATAGACTATTATGTCACGCTATGACAAAATAGTTTGACCCCAAAAAAAAAACACTGCGGTGCGATTCTGGACCATTAGGAAATTACATGAGCTCTCCATTAACTATCATCAATAGGAGTGCTTAAGATATTAATCTTCGAGATCGGGAGTAAACTTATTTTTTAAATTACAGTTAGCAGATAAATTTTCATTCGTTGCCCGTAGTTCTATTAGTAGGACTGCAACAAAAACATCATTATTTTGTATGGGCAATGGTCCTACTAACAGTGAAGACGAAAAAAAATGTAAATTAAAAATCAAAAACTAGCTTTAATCTAAGACATTTACACAAAAATTCAGATTTTTTTCGCTCTTAAAAACCAAAACTACGGGCACTGTTACTTGTCCGTAGTCTTACCAGTAGGACCATGTTTTTATCCTCTATGAGGACTAGGACTACGGGCACTGCTAAGTGCCCATGGTCCTACTAATAGAACTACGGGCAAAATAAATTGTCCTACTGGTAGGACCACGGGCAATAGACTTAAATTTTCAGGTTTGAGGAAGTAGGTAGATGCGATATAGTTTTTTAGCAGCCCTACGTACGCGCCAAACGCTAACGAAACCGGCTGACTGACGGCAGGCTATACCTACACCACATGTGACGTAATATCATAAAATCTGCCTGGAGAAAATGCTTCTAGTTTTTTGGCCAATAAACTTAATATTGTGCTGACATTTTCATTATTAGGGAGATATCCGTGCTTCAGACGGACATTTAGTTACAATCCTACTGGTAGAACTAATTCGGAAGAATTAAACGGATATACATCGTAATTTCAATACAAATAAAAAATCCTTACTGGGTTTCTTGCCGGAGTCTTCAGTGTATTACGAACCGGTGGTAGAGGGCCTATCAGGGCCTATGCTGAATTAATTTGTTTTGAGTTGGAATAAAATACGAACTTCTAAGCAACACGAAAATTTATTATTGAAGTTACGAGCAGAAACAATGCATAGCAAAAATTAAATAGGTACATATATTTTATATTTATTTCATAAAAACTTCATTTAAATAGGCAAGGTGTGAGATAATTAAGTGTCGACATAAGTGACGATATTCTACAATTATAATTACTATTTATTATTCTTGTTACTAATAATTACAAGAACAAGTAAAACCAAGACTCACTAAACACAAAATAAGACGATTACTTCAATGCCTCGAACGGTTGGACATTGCAATATTATTTAGTTGGTCTTGGTTGAACAGAACTCCAATCGTTTACTCGAGTAGTCTTTTCTAAGTTGAACAGTGCGATGTTATACGAGGGCACTGGGCAGCCGGCAGGATGAACTCACACCATTCAATTTAAAAGAAACTGTGTGCGTGCAGGATCCTCGTCATTGCCTGGCATCAAGGGACCAGCACAAGCACCGACGACGACACTGTACTCCTAGAAATTGTTACAACCTCTATACTTTGCATTAAAATAATGCCCATTTTCACAGGCAAGGGATCCTAACTTCGCAACCGCTAATTCCAGTGATATATTCACGCTAACACATAGTTCTCAGCTTCCCTGCAAAGTTTTCTGTCATGTTCACAAAAGAAAACCTAGACAGTCACTGGTTTAAATATAAATAAAAATCAATCTGCAATCCTGCCTCACACAATTTAACCACAATTTCCAACCCTTGCACTTTGTAAAAAGTTCTTTCAAAGTTCAAGTGAGTTGACCGCAATATCGGAGCTTGTTACAAAGCAAAGGTCGGGCAGTTCGTCAACAAGACAATACTTAGCTGAGAATATTTTTTCCGTTTAATGCTCAGCATGTTAGAATACATCTTAACACACCACACTTAACTAAATTCATTTAAAATAATTAGAATCCTGTTTCAACAAAAGGAAAACATGATTGGCTATGCCTCGATTACAATATACATTAAAAGCTAAGACTTTGTTTTATTTTATAAGTATATTATTTTTCATAATATGTATGCAAAATCATGCCTAAATAATGCTGAATATTAAACTGGAAATATAGTCCACACTTTTTTTTAGTTTTTCTCATTTTTTATATTTTTTTGTTTTTTTTTTTTATTTTTTTTTAGTAATTTCCACGCTGGGAAAATTACACTAATTCTATGCAAAGTATAGCTTGTATTTTGTAATATGACCACTCCATACTTTGTTTCTTTTAAGTTTTACGGGCTATGCAATTTATCCTCGCACATTGGCAGTAATAGTACAAGTGCAAATCACTTGTTGGTTGGTGCACTTACAAATAAATAAATAAAATAGTTAAAGATAATTAAAATACTTCTATTTTTTACTATGGAGCATGGACAGACACATGAAGACAATATTGTTGATCAAAAAAGAATCACAAGTAAGATACTGCAAATATGCCAGTTATAAAGCATAGCCCGAAGTGCTGCTAGCACACAGGCGCAATGCCTTTATTCAAATGGGAAGTGGTGATAAAGATAAGTATAGGCTCAAAATCTAGCGACATCAATCACACACTTTTTCTTGCACCACTTGCAACAAATCTGTAAGTATATTTAACTTTTAGTGTAGATGCTTCATGTAGGGCATAAAGCATGTCATATTGATGTCGCGAGATGATGAGATTCACTTCTTGGTCATGATCTTGAGATACTCGAGAGCATTCTGAGCGGCCGAGGACTGAGCATCCTTGCTGGTGAGTCCCGAACCGTAACAGACAGCAACTGGCAATGTGGAAAGCTGGACAAGACACTGAGAGCGGCCACTCATTGACTTTTCCTCAATGTCCACGTAGGTCACCTCAAATGATTGCTCCGATGCAATCTCTTGTAAGAACTGAACAAAGTTGAAGTCCTTGTTGTTCAGTGGAGTAACCTGGACCATATATTTACATTCATTATATACAAATATAAAATGTCAAAACAAATCTAACTACAGTTTTGTAAACTATTGTACTACATGCATCAATATTGCAAAAGTTATCAATTATATAAAAAGACATGCTTAATAATAGAAATTGATCATACCTGCAACTTGGCCAGGTTGGGGCCAACAGATTGTTTGAGATGTTTGTGAAACTGCGACACCTTGTGGCTATGACTTGTAGTCAGAGTGGAGATTTTACTATCTTTCAAGTCGGCATATCGGGCCGCAACGCCGCCCTAGAACATAACACCAATACACCAATTATAAGCAAATTATCAATTTTGTTGTAACTCTTCCAACCATTTGAGTGTGCATGAGCCGACCGAAAGATAGTAAAATACCTGGCCAAGTGCTACCTGTCTCAGTTGATAAGTGTCGGTTGGCTGTAACCAAGCTGCCGCTATTTATAAAACATCTGTCGATAGATTTTAGTAACAAGCAAAATACAGTTGGAAATTGGATTCAGTTTACATGTTAAAACATTTAAGGTTATTTATTATTTCATTAGGCAAATCCCCTTTATTATTGCTATTTAATAATGATTTATCTATACTTCTATACTAATATTATAAAGAGGAAAGATTAAAATTTTCGTATGTAACGAATAAACTTAACTACTGGACCAATATTAAAAATTCTTTCACCATTAGAAAGCTACATTATCTCTAAGTAACATAGGCTTTATTTTATCCCGGGAAAAGATAAGACCCCACGGGAACGCGGGTAAAACCGCGGAGGACATTAAAAATAAATTGGCTTTGATAAAAATAATATCGGTCATGACATTGATGACGTTTTATTTAAAAAAAAATAGTAAGACTACCTCTTCTTCAGGTTGGAATGATTCCGGTGGGTTATCCTGCAGAGCTTGCCACATCTTGTACGCTGCCTGGCGCTTGGCAAGCTTCTTAGACTTGCCTGTACCCACTTCACGGCGCTTTAGAAGCGTGCACACAATCGTAAATTGTCGCTCATGGGGCAGACCTGTAAAAAACACAACATGTTAAATATGCAATAGAATTATTGCATCTTATGAATGAAATAACAATAATCGTACATCACACAAAAAAAAACCAGTTAAGTGCGAGTCGGACTCCCTCAACGAGGATTCCGTAAAAAAATTGTAGTTTTCTTTTTTAATTAAAAAAAATCTGCTTTTAGTATTTGTTGTATTAGCGGCAACAGAAATACATCATCTGTGAAAATTTCAACTGTCTAGCTATCACGGTTCACGAGATACAGCCTGGTGACAGACAGACAGACGGACAGTAGAGTCTTAGTAATAGGGTTTCCGTTTTTTTTTACCCTTTGCCATATCCATATTGATATGGAACCCTAAAAAGGAAGATCTTATGTATGCATGATATGTATCCCCGATCCCCCTAAATATGGTTGTAAATAAATTATTCTTTTTCATCTACCCAATCAGAGCTGCTATGCCTTGCAATTTTGGAATGGCAAGTTTATTACAAAACCTTAATATAATGCTGCTTGTGGGGGCTGGTCTGCTTGAGTTTGTTGTTTATTAAGTCAGTCATAATTAAATTCTATAGATTACTATTTTTGCCGCCATAAGACGCAAATATTGTCAGTGAGACTAGATAAATAATAATTATTGAATGTAAAAGGTGTAAGTTGTTTTTGAAAAGAGTAATTGCCGAGTTTATTGCCGGCTCTTCTCAGCAAAAACAACCTTCCGAACCGAGCATTTAGAGCCTGACTATTTGGATGAATAAACAATTTCATTTCATATAACTTACGCCTGTTGACATTGTCATCATTTTCAGCATGATAAGAAGGCGGTGGCCAGAATCGCGACATACAGAGCTCCTGTAACCAGCCCACTGGATTGCCCATCAGCTTATCTTCAAATGACGACACCACTGTCCCGCTATGAAATTTTAAATTAATTTGCATTATTTGTTTATTTCTGGAGTTTACTCAAAGGAAACTATAGAATGGTTGTTATAATACTCAACTGGCCTCTAACCATCTAGCCTAGAAGAAGGTAACAAAGGTAAGTTTGAACTACCCACCTATGTGGCTTGTTAGCTACCAACCCATTTGAAAATCTGTTGCAATGCACCTACATTATTTAGGCAGCAGCCATTCAAACCTTTTTTTTAAATACACATGTAATTTAACTTGTTGGATTGTTTTCAAAAAACTAATACTTTGATCATAAAACTGAGAAAGAACTATCCATAAAACTTACGATTGATTTCAGGTTCTATGTACTTATATTAAAGTAGTTATACTGCGAAACAACTTTGCTTTATTTTCTGGTTGTTATGTGTTATAGTTACTTACGTCTCGGGTACAGTTCCATTTGTAGATTGATCAGCTGGTGCTGCGCCAGTCAATTTATCCAGAAGGGCTTTAGCAGCTGAATGCTTAGCTTCCTTCTTGGATCGCCCAGTACCCATAGCTGGAAAATTAGATACTTTCAATTAACCAAATGAAATTTACCATCAGAAAAAGTGTAGTACTACCTATTTTCTCTAAATTGTAGCTCTATAGTAGTCTTTTTAGTTTTGTCACACCCCATTCCCTAAACATAACTATTAAATTGTCCTAGCTACCCATCTTTCTAATATTATAAAGAGGAAAGATTTGTATGTATGCATATGTAACGAATAAATTTCAAAAAGTACTGGGCCAATTTCAAAAAGTACTGGGCCAATTTCAAAAAGTACTGGGCCGATTCCAAAAATTCTTTCACCATTTGAATGCTACATTATTCCAGATTAACATAGGCTATATTTTTATCCCGGGATAAGATAAGATCCCACGTGAACGCAGGTGAAACTGCAGAGGGACAGCTAGTAATCCATAAATTGAAATTTAACTACCATAACAACTAGTTTAGCCATGAAAATTAATAGATAAATAAAACAAATAAGAAAAGGCAATTTCATTGTTGTAACTGAATCCAGAATTAATAATCCTACTAATATAGAAATTATAATATATAAATATATAAATAAATATAGAAATAATACTAATAGTGAAAGTGAAAGTTTGTATGTTTGCTGCTCATTCATGCAAACAAAAAAAACGGCTGAACGGATTTTGATGTTGCTTGGCACACAGGTAGACCATATCCTGAAATACATAGGATACATTTTTATCCCAGAAAATGATAAAATCCCTCGGGAACGCGGGTGAAACTGCGGGGTGGAAAACTAGAATTATATATTTAAAGTATTATAAACCTCACCAACTAAATCAGCCACTGTAACACGGTAACGGAATGTGGGCTCATGGATCATGCCCTCAATCTGCACCAACTCATACTTGGGAACTGTACCACGGCGAGCCAGCAGCTCTTGGAGCACAGACACAGGTGTCTTCATGGGAAGAGACTCCATTTCCTTTATTGAAACAAGAAAAACATTATTTGCATTTGTGTTTTTTTGATGGCAGACATTTTAATCAGCAGTAACTCCTTTAACATTGACCACCACAATTGCCCTAGTAGGGCCTGAATAAATGGCTTTAACTTTGTGTATATTATCATTCTTATACAATTATTAGGTACTACAGTGCGTTTTGTGATAAGAGCATTATTCAGTGTACCTACATAGACATTTATAATACCTTGTAATAAGTTGATTACTATAAAGTCATTGCTCTGAACTAGACTTACAATCACCCTTGCTATTTATTTTAATGGTTAGATAAGAGTATTAAGTTCCATAACTTATTCATTTGTTTATAATACATAATTATGTTTATAAAAGTAATTTTAAAGGGTTTGCTAGATATGCACCAGTCACCATCAAATGGCAAATATAGCACAGGGTTCAAAAATATCCGATATTTATTATAAATATCAAAATATCGGTCAAGTGCGAGTCGGAATCGCGCAACGAGGGTTCCGTAAAAACCTGTAGATATGTAAATAGGTACTTCGTTCCTCACGGTAAAATGGAGTCTCGAGGTTTTTTTTCAATATTTTTTTATAACGTTATTTTTTCGATGCACATTTACGGTTTTCGGATTTATTCCTGTACGTGTGCTACATGACATTGTTTCTTGCCAAATTTAATGATTCTAGGTCAATGGAAAGTACCCTAACAATTTTGATTCCCTTGATAGCGTCGAAATATACGTTTTTTGCGGAATAAACGGCTGTAACTTTTTTTACATTAACTTAGAAGTTTGATTTTTTTAAGCGTCATGGGACTGTAGACCTGAGTATATCGAATTAATTTCAACTCAATACCTCTTACGATACTCGTGTTTTTAATGTTATATATATTTAAGTATACAAAATCAGAAAAATCAACTAAAAAACATTAAAACTTTTTATAAATCAGGAAAAATCAACAAAAAACATAAAATCTTACACATCAGGAAATTAATGCCACTAGAACTGTCAATCGCCGGTGAGATGCTGCTATTCGTGTTACCATTTAAGGATTAAAACTTACTATGTTTTAACTCTACTCCAACGCAATCTACATTTGGGAAGTGGAAATAAAATACAGTAGTGAACAGCAAAAATATACTTAATAATATCAATTTTTTTAACCATTTCTGTATTGATATATATCACAAAAAATCGTTTGATATATATCATGATATATATCCTCGAACCCTGATTTGTCAATCAAAGAAATGTCACCAACTCAATTTACCATAATAGCACAAGGTTGGTTGTTGATTTACCGTCTAACTGGCCTGTTAGACTAACACTTTCTAATGATAATACCTACTTACCCTTTTAGCAGCTTCGTCAAGTGGCAGCCTTTCTAAATTATTTGGTGGTTTGGGCCGGCTCTGATAACGACGTCGCTGGCCATGAGGAGCGTGTTCACCATCAGGGCCTGCGCCGTGGACCGGCATACTATGGACCACGGCGGGGATCACTCCACCGTGGACCACGCCTTGATGTGGATGGACTATGTTGCCGTCCATCTGTAAATAATTGTTATTGATTGGTGACTCATGGATTACTACCTACTCCAGTTTATGCTGAAAGTATTGAATGTATTTCTAATGTGACTCATGGATAGGAAAATTTTCCCACAGACTTATTTTATTAAGTTGGTGTTAGTTATCTTTTAGTATAGTGTAATTACACCATAAAACGAGCAATAGATACAATTTTATTGTAGTAAACCACATAACCATTGTTTGCAGCTTCATAAAAATTTTACTTCAGCATGAATCTAATATTTATATTACACCGACTGATACGAATACCCAACATAACTTATTGAGACAGGCCATAACAAAATTATTGAAAACATGTGATTTGTGACATGGCGGCGGCCGGCCATTATAGAATCTCAAGATGGCTACACCGCATGCCGATAGCCGGTATAGTTTAATCACGATTTTGTTTATAGAAGAACACCTTTAAATCAACTGAAGATGGGAAACAGTAAGACTTAATAGGTATGAGTAAAGGTAAAAGGAACCGAAAATAAGTTGCGGCTCAAGAGCTGACTTACGTACCTTAAATCTGTATGAACTATATCCCCAAATGATAGCTAACTGCAAAACAATTCTGCAATAAAATTATCAATAATTTAGATATGAACTGGGTGTGGAATTTAAAAGAACAAATTAATTATTTTAATTTATTACCGACAACAGAAATCAGACCGCCCCGATCGAATGAAAGCAGAGTTGCCAACGCTGATTTTTCAATCCGTCAACCCTCCGTCAACCCATCATTATCTATGCCGTCACCCGTCAGTCAAAAAGGCAAGTCACACACCAAGGATCTTATAATATATTATAACGTCCTTGTCACACACAGACCGACCGACAAGATTTGTCTTGCAAGTCTTTGTTGTCTTGCTTGGGTACTTCTTGAAGACTTCTTGGGTAGTTCGAACTCGAACTGTCGAATGAATGTCATTGATTGTGGATAAGCTTTGCGGGTTTATTTTTAATTAGAGATGCGCGAAATAGCTCAAAGATAGATAGATACGTATCTTTTGATGCAATGATATACCTACATATTTCACCCATTTAGTTTATTTCGATCAGTCTTTGAGTATTAGTGATAAAGAACGATCAATTTGAAACTTCCCTCGTTCACATTCTCCTTCACTCCTTCTCATTCACTGGACATGGGACGGTTTGGACTTAGAAGTTATATGTAAATTGAACCTAGATTTATTTGAGCATGTTATGTTTGCTTACTAAAAACTTTGAGAATTATTATTGAAAATATTTAAAAAATGAATTTCAATTTACAGTTTTTTTTTTACTATGTAAACACAATATTTTTTTTTAAATCAATTAGGACATTTTAGCGGGAACTTGCGAAGTGACGTTGTGTTTTCGTTTTATTTTCATCTCCAAAATAAAATGGTGCAATTTTGAACTGTCAAACGAACACGCGCGCCTACTTTGAAATTTTCGCTTAGTCCTCCCAAGCCACTAATCCGTTTAAAAAACAAAAAATACCTCTAGAACCATAGATAAATTGCCTACGGAAACAATCCCACCAACTAAAACATTCTAATAAAACCGGAACACAATCTTATTGGAAATATCGTTGTTAAAAAAAAATACATTTTACGTAAATTTCTAAATACCTTGCTTCTTTGTTGTAAAACTACTTATTTACAGTGAAGGTATTATTAAACCATCTGATTTTTTGCCTTTATATGATCCCATTTTCATCCAAATTCAAGTGCTTAAATTGCCAACTTGCAAAAAAATCGGGTAAATAAAAAAATATATATTGACGTCTCGAACACGGACATATCACTGGATAGGAAATTTAAAGACCCTTTCACACATACCATTAGATTTACAAACGTGACAATAAAACGTGACTATAACATAAAAAAATTATATTTTAAATTAAGAAATGGATACCAAGAGGTCTAGATACCAAGCCAAAAACCTTGAAAAAAAAATTAAAATCAATCAGGACTTTTTGGCGGGAACTTGGGAAGTAACGTTGCGTTTACCTTGCCATACAAAAATACAAATCTTTCCTCTTTATTTTCTTACTAGCTTTCCGCCCCGCGGTTTCACGCGTATCCTTTTATTACCCATTTAGACATTGAATTTCAAAAAATCCTTTCTTTTTCTTCGTCCACATCTTAAAAACAATACCTGCGAAAAAAAACAGCTTTCTAGGTCTAAGGGTGTTGATGAGTCAGTCCTTCTCATTTTTCATACCAAGAAACGGAAATAACTCCTAACCGAATCCCCGTTTTATCCCTTCAGAGGTGGAATTTTAGAAAACGCTAAGACACGTGTTTTTTTATTTGTTAGCCTAAAAACATAGTTTCATAGCTTCAAAGATGATGTCTTCCCTACAAACTTACAACCCCTTTTTCACCCCCTTAAGGGTTGAATTTCGAAAAATCCGTTCTTATTCCTCAGTTACGTCTTAAAAACAACATCTGTGAAAAATTAGCTTTCTAGGTCTAAGGGTTTAGGCTGGGCGTTGATGAGTCAGTCAGGACTTCTCCTTTTATATATATAATTCTAGCGGACCCGGCAGACGTTGTCCTGCTCTGAAATAAAACAAAACTTAGAACCCGATTCCAGCGCCACCTACCGGGTCCAATTTTGTTTTCAAATCATCGAGAAACCCATTGAAATACACACACAAAATTTCATCCAAATCGGTCCTTTGTTACCGTACTCTTCTGAAACGGCTTGACCGATTTTGATTAAATTTTATATGTATATTCAGTAGGTCTGAGAGTAAGTTGTTATTTATTTTTTATACCACTAGATCCCATGAAAACGCGGATCCCACGGGAACGCGGGTGAAACCGCGGGGGACAGCTAGTAAAAAATAGATAACAACCTTATTTCAGAACTACTGAATGTAAATATAAAGTTTCATCAAAATCGGTCAAGCCGTTTCAGAGGAGTACGGTTACTAAAACTGAGACACGTGAATTTTATATACAGGCTGTCCGGTAAGTAGTACGACAAACTTAAGGGGGAGATAGGTGGGCGGGTCACCTAGTTTGTCGTACTACTTACAGGACACCCTGTATACAGGATGTAATCGTTAAGTGTGTCCAGGCGATTATTTCGTAACTATTACAGATATCCAAAAAATTTAAACTGATATCGAAAGTACGTTATCAGTAAAATTACATCAATATTTTTTTTAAATCAAATCTAGAAGTATCAAAAATTTTGATATTAAACGCTCCCCTACATTTAGTATGGAATTAATAGAAAGGTTTCAGTTTCCTTATTTTAAGTGGTTTAGTACTCAATTTACCTTAATCTTTGATATCTGTAATAGTTACGGAATAATCGCCTGGACACACTTAACGATTACACCCTGTATAGATAGATAGATAAGTATCTTGTCGAAATGCGAAGAAATCACTTTCTAACTACTATGTTTTAAGGCGATGATAGGTCAGTGGTAGTGATGTCGGCTACCGCGGCGAAGGTCGTGGGTTCGAATCCTACAATGAGCTTGAGCTTTCGGTGAAGGAAAACATCGTGAGGAAACGATAGCATGGTGGTAGTGTACTTTGTTGTACCCGACTGGCTCAAGTTGAAAATCTGTCGCCAAGCACTTATCGGTGTGTTCCGACAGCTGCACTTGAGAGCCAGTTCCCATCTAGGCTTTGTGTGCTTACCACCTTCGGTCCCATCATCTTTTACCATGGTGAGATTGTGGTCAAATACAAGCTTATCCAGAATTAAAAAAAATGATATTTTGGAACAATAAATTTCGCCTGTCTGTCTGCACAAGGTAAACTTAAAAACGAATTAACGGATTTTCAGACGGAGTTATTCACGAGGAAGGTGTTCATATTGAACCCCTCGAAATTGTCTGAAATATGACGACGATAGTCGAAGAAGCCGGGAAAAATCCTGCCGTTTTGAAGTGCGTTAGAGTGAGAATCTCGGCGTGCGCTGCAGAAACCTTCTGATTACTTTCTTAAGTATTGGTGGTAGACAGTGCTTTATTGTAAGTATAATTATTTTCGAAATTATATATAAGTACCTACTCAATACTACGGTACGGGTAGCAGAGCTCGCGAGAAAGGATGGTGCTCAGGGATAAATTTTCATGTTTTAGCCCGGCGAAATACAGCAAAGTAAGTTACCAAGGTTTCCTTGCGATAATTTCATTCATTATGTATTATTGTATAGCTTCGTAGTGACTTCCTGCGCCCCGGCACTCAAGTCACTGCCACGGGGCCCTATTGTTTCATCAATATCTAATAATTTTATTCAAATAGCTCGGTTCAGAAGGTTGCATATTTTCCTGAATAAAAGCCGTCAATAAACATTTTTTTGATTTCGAGGTGTCCAAATTTTATTGTAACCAAAATAAGAAGGTGTTTGTGAAGTTTATTAGACAATATAATTAGGCACTGTAGCTTGATCACTGTACTCTGTATAAAGGCGAAAACTTGGCTGGTGGGTGCGACGGCCATTTTTTCCAAATTTGGCTGGACACATTGCTATGTCAAGGTAAACATTACTCTAACCAAGCTTTAACCCCTGTGGTTTACCCAGAGATTAGCTTAACCTTTTTTGTCAAATTGTACTAAAATAATTAAATACATTACTGCGGATGCAATTACCTGAAAACAAAGTAGGTATGTAAGTAGGTACACTAAAAGTTTTTTTTTTATTATTATAAATTCGTTCGTCCGTATGTGACAGCCGTTCATTTGGAGACAATTGGCTCTACATAAGTAGAAATTCAGAAGGTAGGTGTATTCTATGAACCGCTAGACAATGGTGAAGAGAAATTGCCAATAAAAAAATGACACATACTGATACTGTGTGATGAAATTAATATAGTATACGCGTGTAGGGTGTCTTAAGATAGGTCTTCAAGAGTTATATGGAAGTTTCTAAACTTTTATTCAACCCAATAGGTACTTGATGAAAATGTTTCTAAAAGTGTATCGTAGCCCTACATATTATTGTGTGGCATGAACTTACGAGGTACTTCGGATGAGTTATACTATACCTAATCATAGGTAGATATAAAGTTGGATTATTAATTAGCTGGAGTGATATGACACTTGTCGTAATAAATATTTATTACGTGTAATCGCTGACATTAGATTGATTTTTATTGATAAAGAAATATATGGTCAAACCATTAAACAGTAGGGGAGATTGGATAAAAGTGGATATTTTTTTTTCACAATCACTTTGCGCTCGTATCTGACAGGGTACCTACTCTAGCTAATTAAAATACCGACTTTAGATAACGAAACTATGTCAAATCAGTGTTGCCAATGCTACACGTTCACTTCTAGAGTATTCGACTAAGTATTATATTTTCCAAATTATACTACATCAAATATTGCATCTTATTAGCAACATTATCGGATGGTGTAATATTACAGGCTGTGTATTGTATTTTTTTCAAATACATCGTGTTCGATTTCTGGCTTGGAAGAATATTTTTTCGAAAATCTAATTATGCAGTTTTAGTTTTAAATCAAAATCGGCCCCAAGACTTCTTTCAACATTTTTTGCTATTCTCTTTAGTTTAGGATTTGGTCATCCACGCCAACTTTAAAAAAATCACCCTAATAGTTTAAGTGTAGAACTTCAATTTCTATGTTTACATAGATATGACCCTAACAGCCCAGCTTTTATTAGTATGTGCTCATCAAAATGCATCGTATGAGCCCAATCAATAGGTAGATGCCATACACCGTTAAGGAATTCTTCTGGCGAGTTGGGTATCCTACAGGATCCTAGTGAGGATCAGGTCAAGGTTATCAGACTTTGTTAATATCATTGACAAGAGACAGGATTTCGAATTGATTAGATCTTGGATGGAAGTTTATCAACTAGAAAAATAGGTGATGATCTTCAAATGGCTGAGCAGATTTTCTTGAAACATAGCTAAGATCGCTGTTATAAATAATATCGTCCGCCATTTGATGACTATACTTATCCATTATTTTTTTCTGTTGAGTATTTATTATGATTAATGTTAAGAAAGTAGTTTTCATTGTCGTACCCTACAAAGAAAATATATAGGTATGCCCCAAACAACCTACTTAAAAAAAACAAAGCTTAACCTCTTCTTGGCTCACGGATCGGACGGACGGTCTTCCCATTCAATTCCAGGAATCGCTATTCAAGGTATATCGATAATAATTCTTACCTTAAATATTAATGCAGCATCTAGGGGGAAATAATCGTACACTGTCAGTTCATTTCCTTGAAAAGACATTAACGTCGAAAAATGTTGCACCTGAAATCATTGCCGTAAAATAATGCTAAATAATCAAATTGGTACATAATAGCAGTAGGTGCTAATTATATTTTCAAATATTTCTAGTCTCACCTAATTAAGACAAAGATTGTAAAAATATTTAGTAAATTATAATAATTACCTCAGCTAACAGCCTTGTATCCTGCTTTTCAGTCGGTATATTATGCAGCACTTGACCAAGTTTAAGCATCTGAAAAATAAATAATCAGCGGGTTTTCTGGCTATGTATGGTATGTACCTATATATTACCTAATAAAATATGTAATTTAATGTAAGTATACTAATATTAAAATAAAGAGGTATGTTTTTTTCTTCGTTTGTAAGTCTTTCACCGATCGATGTAGCTTACATAAACATTGTCATTGTTTAACATAGGCTATATTTTAATTCCCTCGGGAACTATGGCGAAAGTGAAAGCTAGTATTAAATAAATTCCTTAGAAACACTTATAAGTTAATTACCTCATGTTTTAACAAACTCCCTGAATTAGCTAACGCATACACTTTCAATATCTGATAGAACACCCAAATAGTACAATTCACGATTTCGTGTGTGTACAGCCTCTTTTGTCCAATTCCATGGTAAATAATGTGAGACTCGCTCACCATTGAATGAAAGCATTGGAGCAGAGCTATCATTATGGGTGCTTGGAAAGCTTTGTTGATGTCTCGTTTTAATTCCAATGCTTTCACATAAAGGGATTCCATCTGACGTAGTGTTACTAACGGCTGTCTTGTTTCCACCTTCACAAATGATTCTGTTATGTTATTCTTATCTCTTGTAAGTGTTTTTATGTGCTCCTTTATATTCTTCAACAATGCCACCACCATTATTACCAATGTATAGTAAAACGCCAATGTGACAAACTGTATCGTTTGCGGTAAATTAAATGTAATCGTTACTAATATGATCTTCCATATACTATCATTTCGTGTAAAGTTTACACATATCTGTAATATTGTAACAAAAAATAGTGTTCCCATAACGATAAAATTAATTTGAAATCGAAGATGTTTAAGAATACTTTCACTTTTTTTGTTTTCGTTTGGAGATTCTATATAATTGCATACTGTGTTTAACATTTCCACATATTTTGATCGATTAATGAAGGCATTTATGTAAGCAACGAGTGAAAATGTAATGAGCCCGAACAATTCTGTGATATAATTTATTTGGGTCATGTACCCTTCGGTCATAGAGTTATCTTCTATTGAAGAGTATACATTCTGAATGTGTAGCGCCAAGAATGAGCACATAATTAAAATAATGGAAACAGAGCATAATGCATTTAGGTATAGTGACTTTTCTACGATTGTAATGCCGAGTTTATTATTTTGGTGTTTTATGCTGTAAGGGAATAATCCAAGAATAGATAGCACGACGTATAACGGTTTTATGATATTAAGTATATTTAAATTTTCCTTTGAATTTGAGAGCAGGGCAAAATGTTTCTTTATGCACGGTAACATATTTCTTAAAATTCTTCAAACCACGTCTGGTTGGAATATCACTGAACTCATCAATGGCATTATTGCAAACTTACTTATTTTACTAAGTGTCGAGATACCATCGTTTTTATTATTTATTCATGGTCTGTCCATGTCTAAGTGCAGTACTCGATAATTAAATGCCCATTATTATTATGATATTCTTTCTGAATTGTGACATAACGTTAGCTTCGCGTGCTATTTAATACCTAAAATATCGGTTGTTTTACCTACTACATACTTAAATACATAATTATGTACTTAAGTAGTAGGTACACATACTGTTTCAGATGTTCTTTAGGCATACTATTTGTTCTTCTTTATGATCATTAGCGGGGCAAACCAAAACGTAATGAGCGGGCTATAATTCTTGCTATATCATATGCAAGGCTGGTTTAATAATCAAAGAAGTAGGTAGGTATATTTATGAAGAATACAAACTTGATCCTCTTTGAAGCAATTAAATGACAGAAATATAAGTACGACAAAAGAAGAAATTGACAAGTACACCAGAAAACTTCAAACACTTCAAAATTTATCATGTGAAACTAAATCACAAAACCAAAAAAAATTATAAAAGTACTTAAAAACTATAAATAAAATGCTTCTTTCTCGATCGTTAATTGGAGTATACCGGGTCGGTTGGCGACATATATTGGATACATCATGGACAGTTTTAACACACAACAATATAGAGAGAAAGCCTTGCAAAGGGTATTATAGTACTTGTCCAGGTGGTATGAAGGTCACAATTTGTGGAGCGGCTGGGTGTACAGGTAAATGTGATCACAAATCGGATGCTTTAATAAATTGTCATCCATCTCTTGATATTGAAGCTGTAATAAATACCTGAATTTGTTAAGAAAAATTAAAAACGAATTGAACACTGGCTTGAGTTTGACCTCTACCTCACCATGTAACTGATCATCTGGCTGAAAGTGGTAAGCACACTGTCTAAATATAGGTAATAGATTTCAAGTGCTAAAGATCACACGATTATGTTTTCCTTCACCTCATTGTTGAATTCAAACCTAGAGCCTGAGCGATCATGCAAAATTACTTACCAAGCATCACGCACAGTAAATCATAGGTACCTAATCATTATCCTTTCCACCCAGGCCAACCCCTTGCGTTACTACTAAAGCAATGTCCTTTATTAGATGAGATAGCTCTATACGACATTTGCGCCACCTGTGGTTATGGAATGGAACTGAGTCATGTTGATACTAAATGTAAAGTATCTTCTTATTCCGGACGGCATATGCTGTGTGACGCTTTGAAGGTAATTTTAAACTAAGTAATAGTATGAACACGAGATGCGGCCACAGAATGAGTTCGCTAACAGTTGTTTTTGTCACTGTGGTGCCAATTTTGAGTTTTCCCGGAATTAAAAGCATCCTTTTATTTATTCCAGTATTTGCCAGGTCTGTGTAACTTTCACCCATATCTCTCCAGCCGATATGGATATGAGAAGTAAACACACACTCAACCACAAAGACACAACATTTCGCATCATTTATAATATTTGCTGGATAATTTTATTTTATGCACGATTCCGTTCACCACTGCCCCTCGTGGTTAATAGGTTTTAACCTTTTTATTTTAAACGAGAATTGTACTTCCAGGGCTCAAAAGTGGTGGTTATAGTGGCGAGGGACCAAGTTGATACGTTCGAAAATAATTCACCAATAGTGACTGAAATCGCTTTGCAGATATGCAATACTTGCCCATCAGTAAGTATTAATGTAGAATCTAGAAAAGTAGCTTATAATATCATCATGCCAGCCAGAAGACGTCCACTGCTAGACAAAGGCCTCCCCCAAGGATCTCCACGATGGCCGATCTTGCGCTACTCGCATAAGTATTTCCAAAGAATTGCCAAACTGAAGTGGCAGTGGGTGGGGCACATAGCTCGTAGAACCGACGACCGAGAAAGGTTCTTGAGTGGCGACCACGAACCGGAAAACGCAACGTGGGCAGGACTCCCACATGGTGGAATGATGATCTTGTTAGGGTCACGGGAAGCCACTGGATGCTTATAATAATGGTAAACAAAAATTAATGGTGGCCGTAACAAAATTATTAATTCTGAATTCCGTACTATGCCTAGAAGGTCTGTACATGCAAGTACGCTCGCGCGTTCTAAATCCGTGGTTGCTCGTTGGGGTGTACAATCCTCGACATTGAAGATAGTTTTGTTGATATACCTGACTTAATTATTTTTTTTTAATTTTTTTTTTCTAGTTACCTAAAATGTTTTGTACGCTCATTAACATTAATGTAAAAATGTTTTCTCCTTAAGTTAATCCTGTATTCTTTGTAAGAAATAAAGTTCTTAAACCCAGGTCTCTCAAGTGCAAATAGTAAACAAATAGATTTGAAATTCCTTGAAAGTTACTAAAATAAATTAACATTACGGATTTTGCGTAATTAACACTTACAGGCGTTCACAATAGTAGCAACAGAACCAGTAGAGAGTATGGTACCTCTAGTAGGCGAAATCCAAAGACTGAGGGCCATGTACAACCCGCGCCACCTGCTAGGTTGCGTGGAGTTGAACTGTGTTCGCGCGAACACGGTGCTGGCGGAGTTCCTCAGGGTCCCGCCCGAGTCTGTGTCGGTGCCGGTCGTAGGTGGCGCCACTCCCAATACTATGGTACCCGTGTTGTCCGCTGCTGTACATCCTTGTACTATGACTCAAGAGCAGGTATTCATCACTACGACTAGTGCATAACTTGTTATTCATGTATCACCATCAAGTTGAAAATCTATCGCCTAGCACCTGTTGGTATGTTCCGGCAGTTGCACTTGGGAGGCCTTTAAGGCATTGTAAAAAGGTCTACAACACATTGGAAATAATTACCAGGTGTATTGCTAATGTCTGTAGGTGAAGGAAGTCATTTACCATCAGATGGCCTGCCTGCCTGTTTGTCACTTGTGGTATGAGAAAAAATACAATTAATAATATTTGTTTGGAGTTTAATTTCGAATTGGTGATGTTGAACCTCATAAAGAGTAAGTCCTACTTATTTCTGATCCTGTAATGAGCTTCCAACATTCTCTCTCACTTAGGTATCTATTCTAATAGGCTAAAACTTTCACACGGGCCGTTGCATTGTCTGGAGGAATGCGGAACTGATAATGAGAAAAAATACTTTGTAACAAAGTTAATAATATAATTATATTCTTGTTTCCTATATTATTTATATTAGGTATATTATTTTAGGTTGAATGCGTAACATCGTGCATAATGAGTGGTACAGAAGCTGTATGCGCAGCTAAAGGATGTTGTAAAGAGACAGCGTGTCTCGCTGGCGCGTACGCAGTTGCACGCAACACTATCAACGTTGTGAAGGGTCTGCAAGGCGCTAAGGTCATACAGTGCGCGTACGTCGACAGTTTGGGATCATGTGCGCCTGAATGCCAGTTTTTTGCTAGTGAGGTAAACATGGCTACAACATAAACATTATTTATTTATGGTCTGCCAACGGTTGTTACATATATTATATGTACGAAAATTTCGGTTCTTAGAATTTTCATACATTAAAAATTCTGTTTTGATCTATTCAGGTCGTACTGGGACCATCAGGAGTAGAGAAGAATTTGGGTGTACCTGAACTGAGCAAATTTGAACATTGCCTTTTATGTAATTGCCTGCCTTTTGTTCGAAATGAGATTGAACGTGCTATTTGGCTGGTAAGATGTGACCGTAGCGCACGATTTGAACGATTAATTAATAGATACTTACTTTGGATTAAAACAGGATTCAGAATACACCGGCAGGTGCTTAGCGACAGATTTTCAACTTAAGTGTGGTATCCAGCTCTTTGAGTATACTCAAATGTACCCTACAACCGTGGTACCTATAGTTTTCTCACGATATGTTCCTTCACTGAAAGCTCAAGCTTCTAGGATTGGAAACCACGACATTAGTCATGGCATTTCTTATGAATAATTTAAAATGGTTCCAGGTCTACACAATGTGCCAGAAGTGCTGTAGCTCGACGTGTGCACAACCTTGCGCGTGTTTCATCAATCCGTGTGTTTCCGCACCCTGCGTCCCTCCGACTAACTGGACCTGTGACTGCCCAGACACCTGCCGAGACGAATATCTAGCATCTGTAAGTCGACTATTTAATTACTACGAAAGTTAACGTGCATCGGACACTGGGGTGGTGGTAACGGGAAAGAATCTTTTGATAGGTTTGATGATCACTGGGCTATTATAGCCCACAGTAGATAAGTATATTATAGTAGGATAATAAGTAAATTATAGTAGGATGAAACCCATTGTAAAAGGAAGAGAATATAACAAAAATGAAAGGAAAAATAAATTACGGTCGATCTGAGGTCGGGAAGTGGAAGACGAGGGGGGGGGGGAGGTTTAAGGGTAAAAAACGATTTATCTCAACTTAGAGATATTTTGACGTGAGAATTTTCCATTGAAAAGCACCCTAACTTTTCGATATTAAGTCAAAATAAGGTGAAAAAATTAATTCCAATGGGTTTCATCCAACTATAAATTACTTCAATCGTAAAAACTTTACATTAAACAGTTTTTTTGCATATATTTGTTTACAAACAGTAGTTCATTGCGAATAGGACCAATATAACCATTGAAATATTGTTATTGATTTAGAGGCTATTTTCAAGATTGAAACGGAATGAAACAAGTTACGTTATAGCCCTACTGGACTAGACATTCAGTCCACGGTATGTGAATCACTCAAATTTGTATTAGGTACCTAGGTACTTCCAACAGAATTACAGTTTCGATGTTTTCACCATAGACAAAGTTATAATAATTTTAATCCGTAGAAGCTGCCAGAATAGCTATTTTTATATAAACGAGGGTTCTAATGTAAACCTACTGATTGAATGAAGTCACCTTGTCAATCAATTTGGTGTCCTTCTCTGCCTTATGTAATACTAACTGTCTCCCCGCGGTTTCACCCGCGTCCCCGTGGGATCTTATCTTTTCGCGGGATAAAAAGTGCTATGCCAGAGTATAATCTATCTCTATGCCAAGTTTCATCCAGATCCATTCAGCCGTTCTGGCGTAAATGAGTAACAAGCATACATCCATCCATCCATCCATCCATCCATCCATCCATCCATCCAAACTTTCACATTTAGTAGGATAGTAGGATATAGTAGGATTTTATTAGTTAAAAGTATAGTGTGTACCTAGATGCAGATGCACCTCCCTAAAAGTATTCCTGGCGGCGCCCATGTTGTCAGGCGTAGACACTTAACAGTTTGTTAGTTAATTAATATTGTTATTTTGTCAGATCTGTCGTGAGATGACTTGCAAATGTGGCAGCACTGAGCTGTGCTGGCAACCCAGAGCAGTTGACTACGATGCCGCACGAGCCGCTAATCTAACGCACCAAATACCTGTGGGCGGTAGCCAATGTAGTGGAACCTACATGCCGAGGAGCATGCGAATTGAACAAGATATGAGAAATAGAGCTAAAAACCCTTGCAATTATTAAAAAATAAACATTACCAAAGTAAATATAAATATATCATGCGATTTAATATTCTTATATGACGATATTTGCAAAAACAAGGATGACATTTATTTATTTAACAAAATATTGATTCGAAAATAAACAATATAACCTTTTAAAATATATAATGTGTAATTTTTCTCGTAATAAATTTCAAATAACATGTCACACCAACACGTATATAAAGGAACAAATATGCGTTATCATTTACTTCGAAAAGGATTCACATATTGAAAATGTTCTTTATTTTTCCATGCATATTATCAAGTTTTTCTCGCAACACCCCAAAAAAATTTACAAACAGCTGGCCATTCTGTAAAATAATAAAATCAAAATAAAATAGTTTTAAAGTGAAAAGGATCGTGTTGTAGAGTCCTAATATAGATCAGAATTATGTCTTATAACATTATACAAGCGAAAATAAAATAACACACTTTATCATAGAAAATACAACTCGTAGCGAGATTCACTTAAAAAGTAAAGATTATAAATCTACTAGCTGTCCCCCATGGTTTCACCCGCGTTACCGAAGGATCTTTTCTTTTCCTGGGATAAAAATTATCCTGTGTTTAACTCCAGGATATAATCTACCTTTGTGCTAAGTTTTATCAAAATCCATTCGCCCATTTTTGCGTGGCTGAGCGACAAACATCTAATATTAAACACTAAAGAGTGTATAAAACGTGCAGCTGTTTTAAAGTGATGCGTGACAAACATTTGAGGCAATTGATTCTTATAATACCTATAGATATGTAAAATCGATGGACTAAAACAAACTACGCCTATGAACTACCTAATGTAAACATTAAATAAATACTTACCTTTGGATGATTTTCAGGTGTATTTTCATTAGACTTTTCCTTCGATTGAACGTTAATATGAGATTTCGACTTCTCACCAAAATTTTTCTGTAAAGCGAAATTTAAAATAAGTTAAAATAGCTTCAATTAATAAATGACGTAGGTGTGAGTATATAATCCTTTCCTGTTCATGATATTAATGACAAGAAAAATAAAAATGATTAAAATATTTAA
Source organism: Ochropacha duplaris (assembly GCA_951361185.1). Lineage (NCBI taxonomy): Eukaryota > Metazoa > Arthropoda > Insecta > Lepidoptera > Drepanidae > Ochropacha > Ochropacha duplaris. The sequence goes on from OX592703.1 coordinate 4,586,578, forward strand.
AATTTGACAATACCTTTGATATTGTGATATTTATCCCTGATGGAACTGAACTAAAATTAAAATCCACATTTCTTGAAGACTTCTGTAATATGATAGGTATAGTTTTAATAAGTACCTACCTAGACTAAAACATTTAGTCACATTAAAACCTATCATGGTGATTGTGGGAAAATATAAGCCTATAAAAAGGCAGTGGCACACATACAGACAGGAGGATTTGGGAACTGAACGAGCGACGTGACTTTAAATAATATGCCTGTGACGATAATTCGTAGAATCAATACACTTAACAAAACAGAGGTTCCTTACGAAAGGTGAAATTATTTTAATTAAGCTATTTGTAACAGTAGGTATACTAATCAATTTAACGTGTCAACATTTACAAAATACAGCACATTCTATTAAATTCCTGGGGGGCTAATTTTAAATTAACAAGTGGAAAAACTGACGCTGAACGGTAATCAGTTTATAGCAATATAAGAACGAATTATTTTCAGGTATGAAGTATCATCATTATATTACCCCATTTTCTCTTTTGTTTTCAACCAATTTTTTGTAATTAAGTAACTATTGACGAGCATTAGTAAAACAATAATTGGCATCAGTTTTTTTCCTAGTGCCTGAAAACTGGTTAGGTACATAATGATGTAGCTGCAGTGGAAATGTTCAATAAGTAAACATAGTCCGAAAGTGTTTACAGGACGTTGAAACAGGTTGATTGAAATAATGTTACCTTTGGTATGGAAATGGTGATGCCTGAAGGCCCACAATTTGGCATCCCCGCTTTGAAGTATGGTCCTACTGAAGCTCGCCGATCTAAAATCCAAGGCTGACTTCGTGCTTTTAGCTCCTGGAAAAAAAATCAATCATTATAATAAATAACTCAAATCTCTATTCTTACTATACGCTAATGGCAGTTGGATTTCTAAATTAAATCTTCGTTATTAAAAGGCTATTAATCTGTAATCTAAGGATACAATACATATAAGTAAGATACTCTATTGTTTACAACACAAATTATATTTAAAAACAGTAAGTAACAAAACGCTTAAACTATGGAAACTTACGTATGTGTAGCTTAGCTTTCCACCCCGTGGTTTTACCCGTTCCAGTCTATGTTATTCGCTGATAATGTGATTGATGATATTTTAATTTATCCATTATCTTTTCTCTTTATACTATTATAGTTTGGATAAAATAAGTCCTAGTTGATAGATTAAATGACTGGGATTGGTTGCAGAGCCTAAACTGCTGGCCATGTAATAACTTTAAAGGAAATATTCCTTTAGTAACCTAGTTATCATAGACATAAACCTTTCTGCTGGAATTATGGTAAAAATATCATAGAAATCAACGAAAAACCCCTGACAGAAATAACGACTTTGTTTTAGACTTTAGAAAAGCTGAGACAGTCATGCGGATTGGATAATTTTTGGATCATCATTTTCAAATATTTGTACTTATCTCAAAACAACAGCTTAGCAACAGTATCACTAGTAGTGGTATGTACACTAATATCCGCCAGTGCCGCGATGAATATCGATGTAGCGACATTGCTATGTGCACCTATTAACAACATGGATATCGACACTAAAATCATCTTTACTAGAATATCAACAAGCGATCGACCTATGTTATGGAATTGACATAGAAGAACGATAAAAATCACGTACCTACAATTTGATTTAAAATGTCAATTGACAATATAAAACAAATGCCGACGGTACGCTAAGTTCTGATTACCATTTAAGACGCTTGTCAATTTTTCGATATCGTTCTTATCTAGGCCCCCTAATAATGCAATTTTACGAAGACATCCTTAATAGTAGTCCTTAGTAGTAGACATCCTTAGTAGGTAGGTAGGTACCTTCTTACTGAAAAATTATTTCAATCTAACTTCCACTGCATATTGTAAGTTTGTTGCTCACACACTATACTGTATGCACGTGATCCAAGTCATTTGTCTATTTAATTGAATAGGTAACCGAATATCATTCAGGCTGCTAGCTGAACGGCGCCATTCAGTTAGGTTGTTAATTGAACAGCTAATTAAGTTATGCTGCGACATATTATTATACCTACATAACTTTAATTTTTTGCCGTTGAAAGCATCATAACATAATAAACAAAATTTTCATAAGTGAATAAATCAGACAATGTACTAACTCATTAATGTGGAAAATATGTGATTTTGTTTTATTTGGGGTATGCGAGTTAACGGCAATGTAACCATGCGTACCTACTATGTTCATTCTATATTCACTTACATAGAATATCCACTGGGATGGAATTAGGGAATGTGTAAATACTTATTGCTCTGTTATTCAGTTTGTACGTATGCGCAGCGCCTTGAGAGTTTCACTTCCTAATTAAAATACCTAATCAATGAATGCAATAAAAGCACGTTGAGGGAAAAAGGTACATTTTAATAGGCCTACAGAAATATTATATTATTATCATATTGAACAGCCTTGGCCAAAAGATTTTACTAAATATATTTTTAGGTGTTAACCGGTTGGAAAATTTTCCGTTCTTATGTCTTGTAATAAGTAAAAAATGCACAGAAATATGCTTAAAAACTGTAAATCCTATGTTACTACTTTTAAGTCTATTTGTAGGTACAAGTAAATTGATAGAATGTCTAATACTTTTGACCAAGGGTGTAAGTTATACTTATTCAAAGTTTATATTATTTGAAAATATTTTATTGTGTTTTCGTAAATTAACAAAAAATATTAACATTAAAAATCGGGGCAATTATTATTAACATGTAATCTAGTGACCAGTGTTTGGTGTAGAACTTGCTTGCAAACTATGAAAGCGGACATTATAATTATTTATGAGTAATTTTATATACACAAACAAGTAAACACGTAATGTTCACATAAACAGGCTACTCAATTGTTCTGCTGGCCATCCCCAATCACCGTCGCGTAGCCTTCGTAGCGACGTTACACACATTTTCACTTAATAACCATATCTATGAAAATAATAACGGGTTTACAATAGTTCATGCAGCACGTCGATCTTTGAGTTATCAACGCAGTGATTGAAAATGGCCAGCCACGATAACATTTGATGACGCGAACACACCGCATGTTGTGTGTGACATGTAACTATGAATACTGGTTTATATAGCATCAAAGCCTTGGCGCGAGGACATGTTTTCTTCAGAGGGGGTCTCGTAGGGCACGCCGCAACAGAATAGCTGGCGAACCACGCGCGACACTCGCGACGCCCGCGAGTCACTGCGCGGCAACCCGCCCGCCTCCTCCTCGTCCGACTACAACACAACAACCAAACAAACATTCACTACTTACGATACGATACCTGACAGAAGCAGAGCTCTACTAGCTGACTCTAACAAACATATAAGATCAAACACATTTGGTTGTTGTTTGTTCAAACTGTCTACGAGGACCAACCATATAAATATGATGATATACCTACGTATTAGCTTGATTTTAGATCGTTCCTTGCATCGAAATGCATATCTCGTCGATGATTGAAAAAAAAAGCTAGATGAAAACTAAATAGTGAATTGTACTTTGTCTTCTAGTATTTCCTTGTTTTTAATATAACTTTGAAGATTTCTGAAAAGTCGCGAGCGGGCTGCCGCGCATAAGCACGGAGTTGGTCATTTGATTTATTAAGCTTTGTATCTCTAAAGAATTAAAGTAACCAGAACACACCCACTTACTGCGGAGTGTAACTCAAGTAAAACATCCAAAAAAAATTGTTCTTACCCATTCTGAAGTTTTCTGCGCCTCTTCGGGGGTCCGCAATTCGGTAATCTCCTCCGTTATACTATCATTCTCTTCGTTTACTTTCTCAGTCGCAGATATGATGGCAGCATCTAGTGCCGCATTGCTTACTGGAGCTGGTATAGGCTGTGGCAAGTTCTTTGGTGTTTCCTTCTGTAACACACGTACTAACTCGTGATACTATTGTAAACACTTGTGTTATATTGCAGGTGAGCATAAAGCTCACGACAACATGTGCAATTGTCTATAGCGTTTTCAATCCCACTATTATATCTCTTGTCTATTCGTAAACTACAGTGGCTATCAAAATTGCATAGCAAGCTCAACGAAAATTACATTATTATGATAATATGCTAGATTCCGCATTTTTGAGATGAATTTTGGTGACAATCTCGCCGTGGTGCATAGCTTTAAGCCTAGAAGGCTCTCAAATACAACTGCCGGAATACATTGATTGCTTGGCGACAGATTTGAAGCTTACAGGTGGTAGCCAGTCAGGTGGGTACTACAAAGTTCTCTACTATCGTACTGTTGCATCCTCACGATATTTTCCTTCAAAGTAGCTCAAACTAATTGTAGGAAGAAATACCACCAAGCTATTATCACCTTGAATAAATATTTTATTTCCAATTCGAAGACTCACCTTCCGTTCAGTCTCTATGGGCGCAAGTGTTATAGCCTCAGGTGATGCTTCTCGCCTTCTAGTGTTCATAGACAATTTTTGAGCGACACTATGCTTTTGTTGGTCAAATGAAATTGCTGTAAATGTTATTTTATGTCATATTAAGTTGAAAAGGTTTGATGTTAAACAAATAGGAGAAACATTTAGTATAAAATCTCACCACGTTCGCTTTCCCTTCGATCTTGAACGTCAGGTTTCCCGGGCGAATCTTTCACTTCCTCTTCCACAGCTATCGGAAATACACGCAAATTACTGAGCAAGCTTAATACACAACTAAAAAATAATTATCTTCAACTCTTATTTAAATGATTATAACTTTTCTAGAACTAAGTAGTTAATTTATACAAATGGTAAAGGGTTTATCATAGATTAGGGTTTATGTTATTGTTGTGAATATACTATTAGTCAAAAGATAAGTTAGGCGTTATCAATTATCATACATAACATTTTACTTCCATAACGATCTCAGAATACTTTCTGTTCATCACTATCTCTTGAGGATTGGTGACGCAGTGTAATAAACTCGGTATCATAATAGGTACCTCCATAAATTTGATTTGATCTAAACTGTCAATGGTACAACTGTCGACAATTAAAATAGATAGTCATACATGGCACGGCAGGTGCTCTGGAGCGTTTGTGTTGTAGATCCGGGAGAGTCTCCGGCTTCAGTTCAGTGGGGCGGTACGGCTGCTTGTGCCTGCTTGCCGCAGTCTGTTCTACCATCACCACAGACGAGCCCCCGGTTATATTTCCACTACTTTTTTTCTCTTGCTCCGACATTCTCTAAAATAACTCAAGCATCCATATGTCCTATGCGTGTTATAACCTAACTAATTCGTCACCAGAAAATTGATTAACAATTTTTTGAAATACATAAATGGATGAAACGTCACACTTTGTAAATTTTGACAGTTAACTTCATTGTTTTTTAACTTCTTCCAATTTTGAAATGTGGGTTGAAATTAAATGAAAAAGGACAGCAATGGCAATGACTACCTCATTATTAAAATTAATTATCAATTTGATAATAAAAGCGGAGGAATCGACAATATAAATAGTGGTATAAAAAATATACATATGTAATTCTTCTGTAGGTACGTGTGTATATCATTAAACTCCTTCTGAATGGCTGGACCGTTTTTGTTGTTTTGTTGTTGAGGGTTAGACTCACAATAGGACCCGTGACCAGTGATAGCAGCGCTACATACCGGGCGGTACGATTACGTATCTCGCGACAGGTTGGCAACAGGCGTAAATTTCGCGATCGCTGCTGTCAAACGTCACTTTTGTAGCGCTAAGCTAATACAAAAGTGAAGTGACGTTGCTAATACAAAAGTGACGTTTGACAGTAGCGATCGCGAAATTTACGCCTGTTGCCAACCTGTCGCGAGATACGTAATCGTACCGCCCGATATGTAAAGGTTCCGTAATACAGCCGTTTCGCGAGGTGACTATTGGTGACGTGATACTTTTTTTTATTGGATAAAATGTTACACTTTACATTTTTATTTGTTTTAGTTTTATTTGTTTCAATTGCTCATGCGCGACCGGCACGTTCTACAATTAATGGTATATAATTAGGTGCTTTTACCAAACATGTGTATAAATTATTATCAACTACCTGTACCCGGCATGAACTGCAATGCCACTTATTTTATTTGCCTATAACCTTCGCGGGCATAAGCGCAGAATATCTCATCAAAATTTCATCACAGTTGGATGTATGGCATAGCAGTGCATAAAATACGCACAAACAAACAAACATATTTTACGTACCTACAACGAAGCCTAAAGGAACCTCAGACAATTTTCACGGAATTTTCACCTCACAATTTATCAATTAAAACTTTTTACTGCAGCATCTTCAATTCACTCCTTAGAGCATTAGGCTGGTTTAATAATCAAAGATTCACTCAAATAGGTTACAAAAGAAGAATTATTATATGCAAATTTGCGATGCTCTATACCATAAAGTTTCAATCTCTTTAGATCTGTCATGATAATGTAAAATTTTCTTTTGTTGAACTTTTTAGCAAAATTATTGTTTTAGCATCCCAAAGTTATAACTATGCCGGGAAAGAGAAAAATAAAATGTGATGGAAAATAAACAGTCTCCATCTAAGAAGAAATTAAAATCCATCCAAGAAGAAAAGTTAATACGTGAAGTTGACTACGATTCTCTAGTAAAAGGCTCATCTCGGCCAGCTAAAAAACAATTTCCTATCGGTAATAGTTATAATTATAGTCCCTTAATTATTATAAGTTCACAGAGAAAATAATACCTACTACTTTCATCGTCAGATCTAGAAATACTTCAGAAGAGCCCTTCCCACCGCCAGGCATCGCAAAGAGTGCTCATTTCAGTAAAACCAAGAGTTCCGGCTATTAAGACCCTGTACATAGCAGAGAAGAGCCGTTTCCATTCCAAAAAGGTTTATGGATGTCTTTTACTTTTGTTTACTGAATGCGTTTCGGATAGTTTATAGTAGGTTCAATAAATTTATGTTTACAGGGTTCCGATAAATCAGGTTCACGTCTTGCTATTGGAGATCACTCCTCTTTTTATACTCGTAAGTTTTAAAAAAAATCTAATTTTTATTTTAGCAAATGAGAAGGTAATTCACAATTACAATTATATTTTAGATTTTAGTGAAGATGATTCTAATATTTTAAGTTCGATTGCTTGCAATACGGAACAGCAGCAAACGGACAGTGAAGTGGAAACAGACAAAGTTTCATCGGTTACTAATCAGGTAGAGAGTTCAGAAATTATTTCGAAATGTTCGCAATCTAATGTACTGGTTTCTAAGGTAAAGGTTTATAATGACAAACAAAGGTCTGCGGAAAAATGCTTCTTATACACCCAACCACAGTTAAATATGAAACTACCAAAAGTTAATGCAAAAACCGATAAACCTGAAGTCAACAAAGTTGACATCGCAACTTTAATTACAACAAATACATCTTCAGATTGTACCTCACACCTCTCTTTTAGCAACATTAATAATTTACACAAAAGAATAGACCATCTGGAACGTAAAATACTGAGACAAGAAATGGTTTTTCGCTCTATAGATCCTAACTTACCTCTGTCTTCATCAGATGAAGATTCCAATGAGATAATGAAGAGCGCATCTGGAACAGGACGCCCTGGATGTAGCTACATAGGACAATACAGTCATATACCTGAAACGTCTGCCTTCCATAGATATGCTCAACAAACAGCACCTTTATCACCGAGTAAAGCTACGACTCTCGATAAAGAACACAACTCTGAACAATATGGACGTGATTTCACCACGTACGATGGTATAACAGCACGAGGCAGACGACAATGTGCATCTGTTCCATGCAAACGAAATGATGCACCAAAAATGGCTGCTGAAAGGGTTCATAAAATACGACACAAACTAAACCCAGTACGGGATTACAGACTTATGGATACGGTTCATTACTTGGCTCAAGGTGAATTTGCTCCACGCGATGACGGCATAAAATTGACGCAATCTCGTGAAGCTGTTCTGAGTGATATTATCTGGGAAGATGTTTGTAGAACGCATTGGCCAAGCGCTCGATTGGGACGTCGGTTGGGTCACCCAGAGAGGTGCAATACGAGGTGTGAGTTACAGCGGCTTATCGATAGTCTTCTGAGGGAAAGAGTCGCTCACGTCGAGCGTAGAAGAAGGCGACATTATAGAATAGTCAAACTGAATCATCGACACGAAAACAGCAGGCCCGTTGGCAAAACGGGTGATATTATTGTAGCAAGTCACAAGAATCGACAAGCCAGTGACGATGTTGTAGCCAACGATCACAACGGCAGTACTATAATGACAGAAAAACGTAGGGATGAACAGAGTTCAAGTAAGGTTCCAAGAAGTCAAGACCGATTGTTAATGCCGGATATGAGGCAAAAACGACGTTCTCAACAAGAAGATTGCTCTCCCGGGCCTAGTTATGCAGCACCTCGGTCACCAGGCAATAGAGAACCTACATGTTGCTATCACACGTCTAGTCCATCAAAACCTGAGAAGCCTGTCTTGACGCAGTCGGTATTACATAACAACGGCACACAAAATATTACCAGTGGCAGTAGTGGATTTATTTGCAAATCGCACTCGAAAAATCCTCGATTAGTTGTCAAAAAGGATGCATCCCTTCGTAAATATTCTAGAGAAGAACCTAACTTAGAACATTACATATTACTACCGACTTTAGTAGTCCGTACACCATCGAACGTGAAGCGACAGAAGAAATTTAATGAACTGTACCATCGCATATTGAATGTGCAGTTAAATAATGGTGCGTATTTATTTCTTATTATGGTGCTTCCACACAGCAAAATGTTTGTGAACATTCTATCGCATTTAACAAAACATTTCATGACAAAAGTTATTAAATATTTTCATGTAATTAAATGTTTTCAAACTTTTGCTAACACAACAATTTCTAGCAAAATTTATCAATTTTTAACTTTTGTTATAAAACATTAGGTACTCTTGCTTGTTTGGCGCATCCAATAAGAGCGCTATTTTTTACTTTTCAAACATTAAATAAAAGCCAATCCAATCGGGAAATTTTCTTCCATTTTCTTCGCAGGAGCGACTAGCCTTATTAAAATATAGAACCAAACTAATCCGAAGTGATGTATATAAAATGTCAAAAAATGTTCTACAACATGTTTTATCAGTGTGTAAGCTTTAAAAACATCTAACAAATAGTAAATATGTTACTAAATGTTAAAAAAGTTTTCGTGTTATGCAATGTTATTTCACATGTTTAACCGCTGTGTGGAGGTACCATTAAGTTTCACTATATGCTTTCATAGGATTTGTTTATATTTAGGCAGAATAACATATCTATCGGATAATTAAGAATACGTATAATAACGTTAATAAATACAGATATTTTGAAGTAACAAATATATTTTACAATTGACTTTTATAACAAATAATTAACACTTTAAAGTTTAGGTTCAATCAGTAGGTAGTTACTTTATAGTAAAAAATATTTAAAAATTTCAGCTTCTGGAAATCAAGATGATACACCTCCACCATCTCCAAATAAAAAAAATATTGGATTCAACATCAACATTACTTTATCAAATAGCGCTGAACAATTGAATGAACATTGAACAATTTTATATTTTTTTATTCGACAAGACTCAAAATTGCCCATAAATATAACATCTAGCAATTTATCGATATGGTTGTGCTTCTTTATTATTAACTCCGAATAAAAACTTTTGAGTATTTTTGATAGTTTAATTTAACAAAAACATCAACTTAAATATATATTATTAGCATGTAGACTAGACTATCTATGGCTCAGTGGATACCGCGGCGAAGGTCGTGGGTGCGAATCCTACAACGAGATTGAGCTTTCGGTGAAGGAAAAGATCGCGAGAAAATCATAGCACGGTGGTAGCGTACTTTGTAGTACCCGACTGGCTGTCTACTCAAGTTGAAAATCTGTCGCCAAGCACCTATCGGTGTGTTCCGACAGCTGCATTTTAGAACCAGTTAGGCTTGTGTGCTTTCACCTTCGGCCACATCATAACTTATGAGATTACGGTCTAACACAAGCTTATCCAACAAAAAAAAACTACATTGATATGGTTTAAAAGTATTGTATTATTTTAAAAATTATATATAACAATAATATTATTTTTTCGTTTGGCCAAAAGCCCGCGACAAAATGTAGATACCCTAGAAATAGGAGAACTCTAAAATAAAAAAAATAATAATAATAATTTATTTTCAACAATAAGGTTTATACTAGACTGATTATTTATCTAGATTGCAAGCCCTGATTCCTAAACTAGCGTTAGCTCAGTTCCTTCCCAAATTGTAATGAAGCCAAATTGTTATATCAAATATAGTTGTATTACATAAATATGGTGATCGAGTGTGGCTTGCAGCTGAGATTTTATTTCACTATTAGCAATATATTTTCTATGTCATTACAGTCTTAATCCTTAATCCACAGTTTTATTTTACATTTAATTTGGTAGTTAGATAGATGTTTGGTTTTATAAACTAAATTAAGTTTGTTATATGTATAGTCTAGGTGCAACGTTAAAATAGTATTGTTGGGCAAATTTACTATTCACTCTGGGAACTGGAGATTTATCTAATCTTTTACCCGATGGTTTCAGTAATGGTACAGTGCTTTTATGATATTTACGTATACACTGATAGACAAATAACTTCCTCACAGATAGAACATCAGCTCTTTCATACAGTGAGTGTGTTGGGTATCGGAATGGTAAGTAAAGAAGAACCATGAGCACAGCCCGTTGTGCTCTTTCGAGCTCAATAAGATTTGTCTTGGCCGCTGAGCCCCACGAGCATATACAATAGGTTATTACACATTCCGCCAAGGCTTTATACGTTTGTATCAAAAGTGTAGTGTCCGGTATCAGTCTCAAATCTTTAATAATATATATTAGCTTCCTTAACCGCATGCTGATTCTAGATATATGTTTCTGCTAATTCAATTTGTCATCAATAATTACTCCTAAATACTTGATTTCTGTAGCTCTTGATAACAAAGGACAACTACAACCTGATGAAAAACCGTTTTTTGGAACGGTTACAGGGATACGAATGCATGCGAAGCTGAAAATTTTTAGGCGAGGACGCCATAGTCTTACTAAAACAAAGGAATTTAGTTTTATCTACATTTAGTGATAATAAACTATCTTCAAGCCATACAGCGACTGCAGACATGCCTTCTTCATCCAATTGTCGTACATTATCCCAGGTATCACTATGAAAAAGAATGACAGTGTCATCAGCAAACATTTGAATGTTAGCACCCTTGATATGAAATTTACATAGTTCGTTAATGTACGTTAGAAACAGCGTCGGGCCCAGTACACTGCCCTGCGGCACCCCATGTGATCCGAAACTCAAGCTACTGAAGTGATTTTCAATTCTAACACATTGTTGTCTTTCAGTAAGGTATTCCCTAAACCACGAAAGTGCGTTCCTCCTGATTCCTAGCCTCTCTAATCGAGTTAAAAGGATTGGAATGGGTACGGTATCGAACGCCTTTTGTAAGTCAAGGAATACTCCTACGCATTTGTTGTTTTTGTCAAGGTGGGCTGTGATGTTAGTTGTAAGCTGTAAGACAGCGTCATTTGTGGAATTATTGGCACGAAACCCGTGTTGGTTCTCACTGAGAAGTTGATTACTTTCCAGGTAGTTAATTAGCCGTTTATTCATGATTTTTTCAATAACATTAGAGGGGGCACTTAAAAGAGAAATTGGCCTATAGTTTGTGGCAAGCAACTTGTTTCCTGATTTATAAATTGGGCAAACAATGGCGCATTTAAATGTTTTAGGGAAAATGCCGTGTTCAAAACTTAAATGAGTTAAGTAGGATATTTTTTTTTTTTATATTCGATAGGCTTGTGTTTGACCACAATCTCACCATGGTAAGTGATGATGTGGCCGAAGATGGTAAGCACACAAAGCCTAGATGGGAACTGGCTCTCAAGTGCAGCTGTCGGAACACACCGATAGGTGTTTGGCGACAGATTTTCATATTGGCACACAGATTTTTATATGGGCTCCGCAAGAGAGTTACAACATTTTTTTAAAACAGACACTGTTATTTTATCGATGCCTGGAGCGCTGTATGTCTTAAGACTATTAATCACATGAATCACCTCAGCAGGATCTGTTAAATAAAGTGCCATGGATTTTAGTGGTTCGTCCGCTGTTTTATTTTTTTGGGCTAGAGTTACCTCGTCTGTGCCTAGCTTTTGTAGGGTCTGGTTAGCAAGATTTGAGCCAATGGATGTAAAAAAGCTATTAACTTCATCAAGAGATTCAGTAAAAGTCGTTTTTAGTTTAAGCAGTTCCGTAGACGGCGCGTTAGCCTTGTTCATATTACAAAGTTCTTTAAGTTCTCGTACTCCAAGTTTGTTTTATATTACCTTTATTTTTGTTTAGTTTGTCAGTGTAGTAGTTTCTTTTCAACGTTTTTATGATTTTTCTTAGTGTATTTCTATAAACTAAATATCTATTTTTAATATCTTGATTGTTAGAATTTATTTTGGCTTTTTTATGCATTCGATCTCGTTTTCGCATAGATTTTGCAACCCCTATGGTGATCCAAGGTTTTAATGGTCGGTTACGTTTAGGAACCTTTTTCTGTGGTGTTGGCATTTATGAATTCACCTAGATTTGCTGTTAATATTAGAGCAGCCTGATAAACATCTGTTGTTGAATATAATTCGTGCCATGGTTCATTTGCCAAGCATTCATTTATACCATTGAGATCAATGTCAGTCTTAGTTACATAAGCATTTTGCTTGGTATTAGACGCATAGTCAATGAACAGTAGAATAGGTGAATGATCCGTCAGTTCGTCAAAAACAAAACGTTGTACTTTAGAAGTGGTTTTTACCATAAAATGGTCAAGACAGGTATTCTGCCTAGTAGGACAGTCATAATGGCATACTTTGACTGGGGTTGGTAGAGCGCAGGGACTCAAAACAATGAATATGAAATAGATTTATTACATTACCACTATTTTACATAGGTACAAACATCGGACTTGAACAAATACTTTATAGAAAAATCCTTCGCTGGTAAAGCCAACGAAAAACAAAAGATTTTCCGTAAATACCCACCACTTAATACACCCCACCACAATAACCCACCCATAGTATTAGTGCCTATTTTGTTGCAAATATTTATAAACAAAAATACTCAAAGAAACAACAAGATTGTGTGGGTATTTGTTACATAATCACGGTGTAATGATATGAAAAAACATAAGACTTTGTATCGCGGGAAACATTAAAAGCATTAGGAACATGGACAGAAACGTTTGGCAGTGACTAGTTTATATAATTTCATTTTCATTATAATCATAATAGAAGCATACCTATATAATTAAAGATGAGAGATTGCCGCATCGTGAAGTCATTAATAACGACGTCAGCACAGCTTTATACCGGCACAATTTTTATTCAGCTGTTTTTTGCTGAATCAGGAACACTGGTTCTCTAAAGTGTTTAACGTACTAATATTATAAGTTCTTGAGAAAGATTGTGGGGATGCTTGTTACACTCCGTAGTGGCAGAATAGTTTGATGATACCGAACATGCTCTTGAAAACTATACCTATGTCTCTCGAGAAACCGGGTCAAAACTACAGAATCTTGCATGGAATAAAAAAACTATAACGATGTTTTTACCTTACACAATTACCGATTATAATCTATGTATTTGTGCCTATATCTCGAAATAGAGAACCACTACCTACCTAAATAGAAACCTGCTGCGTTTATACAAATCACAGCATAGGTTACTAAATCTACATAGGTACATTCCTCAAGAGATAATGAGGTGTACATATTTTGCTCTTCTTAATGTCTGCAAGTTAACTGTTCGGATAGTCTGATGCACTTACTCAGTGCAAATATTCGTAGGAATAATTTGTTAAGTGTTAGGTACTTATAGTTAAAACAAGGATCTAAATGTAGAATATTTTTGGTGTAGTATAAAAAATAGGTAGCACTTGTTGGCAGGGGTGTACCTATTGTCAATGCATCGGCGAAGACGTACTGCTCATCGTCTCACATTTAACATTAGTGTTAGTGTGGTATAAAACACAGCTACTAGTGCATTTGCTTTCTCTTTACTTTAAATAATAGTTCTACAAAGTATTATTTTTATGAACTTAGGTCTTTACAACAGTGAGCCAATCGATTCAGGGCAATAAGCCAAACGGTGTCAGTCGGACGTATCAGTAAATATTTTATAAGAAACATTTTCGAATGTAGCGCACATGCGATAAAATCGATTGATATCTACTTACTTATATACAATATTAAAACACGTACCTACTAACGATTCTAAATCATAAGGTTATTTGTTCGATAAACTTATTGGAAATGGTGAGTTATGCTACAATTTGGCTCTCGAAATATTGGAAGATAGTGGAGGCGCGCTGTGTATGAAGACATTTCATGTACTAATTCAATGATGGAGAGCGTGAAGAAATGGCTATCTGAGCGCACCGCTAAGAAGAATGGTCTTTACATGCACTACAGCCCACCTAGATGTAAGTTCAATCTATACACATTCAATAAATAAGTATGTTCGACTAAAAAATAATATTAAGACACAAAAATAGTTAAAAGGTACCTAAATCTCAGCACGTCCTAAAACACAGACATCTAGTCAATCATGTCTCCATTCGACGCAAATATGGATACATAAATACAGCTAAAATAACAGCAAAATTGATAATAAAAAAACTAGATATCAAGTTGCCAGGACCAACACGTAATGCAAACATTTGATCCGTTTGCGATCGCCTGAATGCTCAACCTGTCTGGAGTGTGTGAAAGCTCGCGTGCCATAAAATGGGTTTATATCACTGGCCATGCTTTTCGTAATTTGTCTTGTTTACCGTGTCAGTCAGAAAAGTTTATAAATATAATTAAAATAAATTAAAAAAAGTTATCTATCATAAAGTTAATTAATTAGGTTTTATAATTGAATTATAGGTATACTTGGTTGAAGAGCATAGGTTGGTAGGCGTAGACAGGGCTTGGCAAAGCCAACCTTGGCGTGATGACGTGAGAGAATAACGTATGCATTAAAATATCATAGCAATGCATGTCTAGCACTGTTATTTATATATAAAAGCGTATTTATGTATACGATTTTTGTACTTTTGATTATTATTTCGATAGAGATAATAAATAAATTTGTTTTTTATTTTTTTTATTTACAGATTTTACTTATAAATAGAATAACCTTAGTGCCTAAAAACCTTCACATTCGTCTCATCATAACTTAGGTGATAGTTACATCGCGCGTCGTACATCGTGGAATTCACTCAAACACACACATTATTGAACAACAAAATTATTGGAAATGATGAGTTATGCTTGCTAAAATGCTAAACTTCCAAAATAACATAGCTTTAACTTTAATATAGCTACCTACTACTTACCTACTATATTACCTACACGTCATCGAAAAATTGTAACACTTCACAGGTCAAACAAAATACATTATGTTTCATTCGAGATGCCATTATTAAAAGCCACAGAAAGCCTAAAAATATATTCCATAAATTTTTTTACTCATTAAAACCCTGGGTACAAGTTTGTACATTTTAAACAATAAAAGCTGATGGTCGTTACCATAATTCCTATCATACCATAAAATTATATTTCCAGGGATTTTTTTTCACGTTGTCCTGATAAAAATGTAAGCGATGGTGTGCAACATGGACACTGAATATTGATGGGTTGACCGACCAAAAGGGTGTTCACCTTTAACCAGCCTATTCCCCCTCCCTCAAAGTGTATTTCATGCTACAATTATGACACATGACATAGGTACAACGTTTGGAAATATTTGTTGGTAATTTCTTAAACCCTGCGAGATTACTTAGGTTCTGTAACAAAAAGTAGTCCTGTATTCAAATTCGGGTTTACATACCCCATTATATGATCAAATATAATAATAATATCCCCACCCCAGTGCCCGATGTACTTAATTAATATATCTGGTATATGTACGTTTAATACCTATATTATATGAGGATTGTTTCAAAGCAATGAATGCTGCCGGGTAAAGGTCATGTCGGATCGTGCTATGAACTTTTTTTATTTGATATTAATTTCAACATGATTCTTCCACGCGTCCCTGAGAAAAAGGGTCTTGACAGACGACAACAAAGTGATCCTATAAGGGTTCCGTTTTGTCCTTTTGAGGTAATGCACCCTAAAAACTATAGATAACTAGAATTCAATATATGAGACTGCATTTCTTTGTACTTCGTAAAGCCTTGGCCTTTATTTTATTTATGATAGTGTTGTCGGTGAGGATCGAATTTTCTGTGGAATTTTAAGTTATTTTTAGATGATTTTAATCTTGTTTTAAGGTACTTTGATTAACTAAAACAAGATTTTAGGTGATGATACAATATACCTATGTAAATCAATTACCCACTTTATAAATTACGGAGATACCTGCATCTATAAAATTACTCTTTTCATTTCAAAGACGTAATGGTGGTATAATTAATACTCAAAGTATAAAAACTATTTGGCGATTGTTTCTACTGGTAATACTGAGCATAGGTACTAATTTCTAAAATATGGTACTTTTTAATGTAGATGCTATTGAGTAATGTATATTCAGGTTCGCAACTGCATCAACCGCGCAGATAAATGTAATCTGTTATAAAATAGATACTTACATATGGTATTGTATCAGATGTTCGCATGTGAAGGTGCCCTAAGATATAATTTACAGCATCATTCTCAATGTGACTCATTTTTCAATAAGTCTGTTGTAATATAAAAATATTGCATTATTAATAACGTGCAATTGGTTCTGTTGCACAATAGTACATTATGGTACAAGTGTGTAAAGTTGGTCATTACGACTGAGGTGCCATTGAGACCCGAGCCGTTAGGTGAGGGTCATAAGAGAGCCGAGGACGGCAATCATCAATACACACGTATCATACGACGTTTTTCAACACACTCGTGAAGAAAATAATACCAAAAAATCATTTTATGTCGTAGATAATACCTAGATAGTTTTCAGGTAGTAAACTTTCCATAACGTTAAGGGCTTCACATCTTATATCGGGCGGTGTAAACATAAAATCATTTTCTTCATAACTAGTACTTGTTGACATTTTAATTAATAAATAACTATAATTTTAACAGTGAAAACGAGTTGTGAATTTTTTTTCGCAATGGCGGGAAAAATTAATCAGTTTTCCTCAAGAATTATATACCTACCTATACTACCTGGATAGGACTCTCTCCATACCTACTTGAAGAAAATACCTATCAAGTGCGAAAAAGAGAAAGATAACAACTAGGTTGGAACACTCTCTCTTTCTAACCCTACTTACCCTGAATGAAAGTAAGAGAAGTTGTCCCAATGTAGTTGTTATCTTCATCTAACAATGGCGATCGGCCATAGACTAAAAGAATGTGGTTTATTTTTTTTTACTCACTTACAAAATGATATTATAATTCAAAGATTTCTTTATTAAAGAAAAAACAAAAGTTATATTAGAGTGAAAATTTTATTTATTAAAAACGTACAAGTTGAAATTATCTATTTTAAATACGAAGATGCATTAAATGAGCAAGCAATAATAGATACATTAATTTATTAGTACTATTGAACATGATCTTTTTTGTATCGAAACTTTTTTAAGAACAAAGCAACTCAACCAATAAAATATAATAAAACCCTATAACTCACTTGTGAAAAACAGCAATGAACTAGTCACAGTTTGATTATAGGTGTCACTATGTGCCTAATTGCGGTGAAATTAGAGCCACTTTATGAGCAAGTGTGTTGAAAAATAAATTATGTTATCGACTTTTCTTAAGGCAGGCCAAAACTTACATCTGATAAATCATCCAATGCTATAATAAAAAAACACAGAGATGTACCTACTCTATCTAATAAACCCAAACAAAATCTACTTTTCGACTAGAAAGAAAATCAACCAACATTAAAAAAAAAGTCACGCTAGGCATGTGTTGAAAACCTTTTTCAACATAATTTTCTCACAAAACATACATTTTATAATGCAAACTCACAAAGCCCAGTGACATGAAATATCATGCAAGTAATTAAATAGTATTAAGTACTAGTCGCGTTTTAAGTGTAAGGTCAACAGATGAAACGATAAAACGCCGCACCGAACGACGCGACGGCTATTAAGGAATAAATCTTGTAATCTTGAACCGTGAAGCGGTTAAGTTTATGTAAACTTTGAAACAGGATGTTTCAGAGTCTTTGAAAAAATAGCGGCGAAAAATCAAGGCATTGATTCAGTTTCAAGCGTAAGTAAGTGCCGCCATACAAGAACACGTTGTGAATCTCTTTTCGAAAGGACCGTTTTATCAAATTATAATTTGTACCTCTCATGTAAATGAGTCCCATGAATCCCATGATTGCCTAGCTTTGCCTAAATATGTATATTACACTAGTTTTCGTCCCCGCGGTTTCACCCGGTTTTCCGAGGGATCTTATCATTTCTCGGGATAAAAAGTGTTATTCCCGGAAATGATCTACCTGAATGCCAAGTTTCATTAAAATCCATTTAGTATTCATTACGCGAAAGAGTAACAAACATCCATACATACAAACTTTCGCGTTTACAATATTAGTAGGATTTTAAGATGTGTTTAAAATATTGTGGTGAGAAAATAAACAAAGATATTATTAAAAAAAAACTAAATTAAATGGTATGGTCTCTATTTGACCACTGATAAATCAATAATATTATGTAGGTAGGTACGTAACGTATATTATAAATTTTACGAGAAAATCATTTCTCATATGTTCTCTCCTCACCTACAGTTTTCTAAATAAGTTGAAAAAATAAAATTAAAACTAAATACAACACTCTGTATAGGACAGAAGTGGTGTAAATTAGTGGTTGTAACATTGTAGACGAGGACGATAGTGCCGCGGCACTTTCAGATCATTTTCAGTTTGAGCGTGCTCCTCTTACCATTCATTCTCTTTAAATCTATTTTTTTTATTCTGATATGAAGAAAATGCGCTGGAACCTGGTATGTTAAGTATATTATAATCTCTACTAACATTATAAAGCTCTCTGCATATATTTGTTATATGTATGATTGAAGACACTTATCGTACAACCCGTTTATCGTAAAAGGTAAAGGAAAAATTAAGCTTCTATCTAAAAAGTAGAGCATTTGTCATAATGTTTGGCGCGGGTGAAACCGCAAAGTATAGTTTGTAAAATTAATAAATGATAAACTGAATCTTTGATGTTCAAATAATTATATTATCTCATCAAAAACATAGATGTAAAATGACAGCCAAGTTCAATATTATGATATATGCCTTGTATTGGTTGTTGACTTCAACGACAAAAGAAGTGAGATCTAAATGGGTGCCAAGTTCAATGGTCTGTCCTGAAATTTATTTATAAGAACAAAAAATATTTTATAACAGTTTAAAATATTCGTTCTTTTTATAACTTAGGATAATATATTGAAACCTAAGGTCTGACTTGGCTAGTTCTCATATACGAATTATTATTAATTAATTACCTATAAAACAGTCATGGAAGAGCCCTATTTTCGGACAGTCAGACATTTTTGCCCAAGTTGAACTTCACTCGTTCGGTCACTTAAATTCTCTTAATGCATTAATTTTAGATTTTTTTCTTCAGTAGTGGGAGTAGTATCAGCAGCCCAACTCCGGCAATGGGCTCGCGGTGGAGCTGAAAGCAGGCTGGAGAGAGCGATCCTCGCTGGGCAGGGGCGGAGACTCCTTGCGGAGGCCGAGGCTCTGCCCCTGTCGCATCACCTGCCAAATCTGATCGCCAAGTGTGACGCACTACACGCTGCCGTCGAGCGGGGATCGTTGCTTGAGCTCCAGGTATTGACGGTAATTATTGCTTATAGCTGCATATATCTACCTATTATGGCAGCCTGTATGCAACCAAATATTTCGTTAAAGTAAGAGTAGAGACCTTTCTTTGACGTTGAATCTTTTTTTTGTAAACAGTTTTGGGACGATATACAATAAAATACCACCAGGGAGTTAAAGGAAACATAAACTCAAATAAAAAATTATAAAAAAATCATTAAAATATCAGAGATATGTCAGATATAAAATGTTTAACACTCAAGTAAAACAATATACAAGTAAACTTTGATTGTATCTATTGAATATATTTAAATCGAGATTGCATTTGGTCCGCAAAAAAATATCCAAAATGGATTACTATGCTGAAACTGTGGCATGCTATACCGGCCTAAGTATAACGTAGAAAGCTAATTTCACTTCTTAGCTCAACGATAACTAAAAGGATTCCAACATATGTAAGTAAGGCTTGTTTCCGTGAAAATAAAAGAAACCATGGAAATTATTCCAGTCGTATATGAATTCAGAAAAAATAGGAACAGGTAAAACCGTAATAGTAATGTATCTCGAAAGATTGTGATTATCTTTATGTTATCCATACCTTACCAAATATAATTTTATTTGGTAATTTCACTCACCAAAAGTAAACACAAACAAAGAGTCAGGTCAGTTAGGTAGTAAGAACTGAAAGCTATTGTAAATAATATGTAAAAGGGGTTAATAAAAAAACTATAAAAACATTACGTGCCGTATGGAAACCATTCATAAATACTTTGGGTTTTATGGATTATAAATTTGACTTTACATGGTGTACTAATGACTTGTACAAAAAGGTCGAAAATTATCAATACTATTTCAATTAAATACAAACATTTCAAAACTATATACAGGGTGTAATCAGCTTGTTCAGCTCCTCCAACTTGTTCCAGACCTCTCTGTCCTTTGCTTTCGTTTTCCATTCGTTTCCTGCTACAGCTTTTATGTCTTCAATCCATCGTTTTCTGGGACGCCCCCTTCTTCTTTTTCCTGTCGGTCCTTTCCATACTGTTGTCTCTAACGTCCACCTTTTGTCTGTGTATCTTGCTATATGTCCTGTCCACCGCCATTTCCGTTTCAGAGCATAATGTAAAGCGTAAAGCGTAATCTACACGTATGATTACAAAATAGTTATTGACTCTAAACTATGATGACACCGAAAGCCTTCTGATTTAAATTATAACATATTATTATGTTCGATCACTTGTCAGTTCCTTCTTGGGACAATCGGGGTTTCAGAGCCCGCACCACTTGGTTCTCAAATGGGACAATCGGGACGATGACATTTACTTGAAAATTGGGCGCGAATTTTTAAATTTTGAAAACTGTGCGCGAGTTGACGAGTTGTTTGACAGGTTAATGTCGCGAGTCAACAGATTAATACTATTACACACATCCACTCACCTTCACAAACCTCACACAGCCACACAAGCACATACATTTATAAATATGTAATATTAATTTTATAATAATCCCTGTTCTGAGGAGGTGGAGACCAGGAGACCCATAGCACAGGGCTTACCTAGTTTGGGCTCCTGTCCTCCCACAGTTAATATGGTTGAAAATCATTATTATCATATCATACGTAATCATAAAATGAGATTAAGGTAAATTGCGTACTAGACCACTTAAAATAAGTAAACTGAAACCTTTCTACTAATCTCATACTAAATGTACGGGAGTGTTTAATGTCAAAATTTTGGATACTTCTCGTTTGATTTAAAAAAAGTTATTGATGTAATTTTACTGATTAGGTAACATACTTTCGATATCAGTTTTTTTTTTATATCTGTAATAGTTACGGAATAATCGTCTGGACACACTTAATGATTACATCCTGTATATATAATAACTAGCTGTCCCAGGTCTCACCCACGTTCCCGTAGGATCCGCGTTCCGATGACTAGATCTCATTATAAAAATAGATAACAGCCTATTCTCAGACCTACTGAATATACATATAAAATTTCATCAAAATCGGTCAAGCCGTTTCGGAGGAGTATGGTATCTAAAACTGTGACACGTGAATTTTATATATTGGATTATACATATATTAGAAAGTATCTACATGATAGATTTGTAATTGAGTGATAATAATTTCAAGGAGAAAGTAAATAAATAATTTAAATTGACATAATGTTAATTATATTAGAGAGAGTCCACGAAAATATCGATAAAACCAATAATTATGTTACTATAATGGTCTGATTTGCATCAGACATATCGCTCCTTGAATACAAAAGGGCCACAAATCAAAAAATATCCAAAATCGTTTTATCGTAAAAATGATACCAAAATAGACTAAATTTTATAGTTAATTGAAGACACCCATCATTTTTGCTTACTCTATGGTCAAACGGACTATCCGCCCTTTTTACATCGGAGCACTTTGACAGGTGACGTCAGTGCAAAACGGCCATTTTTTTAGTTGCGCCCCGAAATTCAATGTGAACGCACGTCGGTTGCATGTAAAAGTGCCATAATCCAAAAAACGTCTGTTTTGCATTCAAAACTTCAGGTAAGTTTGATTATATTTTTTATACAAAAGTGCCACAATCTAAAAACGTCTTGTTTTGCATTCTAACTTCAAGTAGTTATAATCAAATTTTATATTACAAGAGTGCCATATTTTGGAAATCGACCGTTTTGCATTCAAATATTAGGTATGTGTAATCATATTTTGTAATACAATATTAGCCTATTTGAAATGCGACCGTTTTGCATGGAATAAATTATTATTTTTACCGTTCTAGAATAATACTCTCAGAAATATGGCCATTTTGCATGAAAATAATTTAAATTTCCTTTACACTTTTTTCAATCAAAATAATCCTATTTGACTTTAATTCCTATGTTCAAGTGTGCGACTCAAGTAGCAGTTCCAGTGACTCTGACACCAGTTGTTCTAGCTCCAGTAGTTTATCAGATGCCGATTTTTCATCAGATGGCAGCGTCAAAGATCCCAATTTTCAACCCAACAATGAACGAGCTTCTGATTCCGAGGAAGATATACTGTCAAAACTTTTTTAGTTATCCAACAAATTTGTATTTCATTCATTTAACTTTGAGTTCACCTCGGTAGTCACGGTGTCAAAAAAGAGGGCTGCTAGTTCTGTAGTGCCAAAAAAGCTGTACTTTGTTTGTAAACTTAAAATAGCTGATTCGAAAAAGCAGTCTATACTAAAACTGATTGAGAAGAATATTTTTATTTAATAAATTTTCATAAAAACGTTCACCAAATATAAGTAAACAATAATTATATACTGCTTAAGTTTGTTGTTTATTAAGTCAGTCATAATTAAATTCTATAGATTACTATTTTTGCCACCATAACATGCAAATATTGTCAGTGAGACTAGATAAATAATGATTGAATGTATTAGGTGTAAGTTGTTTTTCAGTTGGCTCTTCTCAGCAAAAGCAACCTTCCGAACCGAGCATTAGTCTGACTATTCATAAGTGCACGTGAAGGCCTATTCGGACGAATATATAAACAATTTCATTTCATATAAATATTCTATAATAAATAAAAAACTATGTTTCTATATAAGCAAAGACTTTAAACTTAGTATCTATATTTAAATTTCTTTGTATATAAGTATTCCAAATGAGTTAGTTAAAAAGTCCCTTAAGTTAAACTGTTTGAAACTATGTGATTTTATAAGACTGTTTATTGTTACTGTGTAATACGCTGTAATATTTTGTTCTACTTGAAATTAAATGAAATGAAATGTTTATTCATCCAAATAGGCCTTCACAGGCGCTTATGAATTGTCAGAATCTAATGACTCTATGACTCTAGTGCACGGTTCGGAAGGTTGCTTTTGCTGAGAAGAGCCGGCAATAAACTCAACAATTGCTCTTTTCAAAACAATCTTAGAATTATTACATAAATGTATGTCCTGCAAGAGCGAGCGCTACACCCAAGCCTTGTCGTCATTTAAATATTCGTTAATATGGTAGTACGCCTTCTGTATTAAAACATTCTTAACACGTTCCTTAAATGTATGTATAGGCAAATTTAATAGTGTAGGTGGTATCTTATTATAGAAGCGTGCACCCAGTCCTAAAAATGTGTCCTGCACTTTATGGAGTCTATAAGCTGAGGTCACAAGTTTGTGCTTATTTCTAGTATTGATTGAGTGCATGTCACATTTTTTTACAAAATTACTAATATTTTGATGTACAAATAATATGTTTGCATAAATATACTGTGAAGCCACTGTGAGGATACTAATTTGTTTAAACTTATCTCTGAGAGAAGCTCGAGAGCTCAAATTATAAATAGCTCGCACTGCTTGTTTTTGTAAAATAAAAATAGTTTCGAAATCAGCGGCTTTGTCCCAAAGCAAAATGCCATAGGACATAACACTATGAAAATAGCTAAAATAAACTAATCGAGCTGTATCTACATCTGTAAGCTGTCTAATTTTTCTGACTGCAAAAGCAGCCGAGCTACCTACTTACCCTCTGTACCATTATATTTAATCTCATATTATTATTTAATCGAAGTTAAACATGATAGAATTTAGTGTCGACTATTGATTTTTTAAGAGTATTTATTAATTAATACTGTTTTTATGTAATATTTTTGATATAATTATTGTAATTTTATGTCTTGCTGTCCTAGAATTCTATAATTTAATTAATAAAGTTTTAACGAGGATGTTTAATTTGACAAAATAATAGTCATTCACCAAGAACTTCTCAATTATATTAATAAAAAAAACCGATTTTGTACTTTAGATCTTGTAAAACATTGTTTTACTGGTGTTCGTCCATTTATTATTGTACAAGTAAACAGTTTTATTACCGTTTGATAAATTTTATTAAGAAACCTTTTAATAAACCATATATTTTTGTAAAATTGTTTTTATTTTTTGACTTAAGTCTAATGATATTGATTGAAATTTTGAATGCAAAAGGGACTTTTGTGCCATTTTTTCATAATGGGTAACAGCTGTGTTAATGTCCATATTGTATGTAGATAGCATTTAGAAATACGCATCTAATGATATATATAACATACTTATAATAATAGATAACATATTAAATATTTCAAAAAAACACTTATCAAAATTTGTTTTGGCCCTCCTGTAAAATTTATGAATTTTGATTTGTGGCCCTTTTGTATTCAAGGAGCGATATTTTTAGCAATTATATTAAGAAATAACTTTATTTGTTGTTTGTCCTATTTGTCGTCAATTCATCATATTGGTACGTTGTTTATTTAGGTCGTAAATAATGTATTGTCCAAAAATAACTAAAAAAAAAACTAGCCAAGTGCGAGTCGGACTCGCGCACGAAGGGTTCCGTAAAAAAGGCAAAATAATCACGTTTGTTGTATGGGAGCCCCCCTTGAATATTTATTTTATTTTAATTTTATTATTTATTATTAAAGTAAAAATACAACTCAATATTTTGTGAATATTTCAAGAGCCTAACTGTTGCCATAATGGATATCGAGCAAAAAAGGGCAAAAAAACAATCGCGTTTGTTGTATGGGAGCCCCCCTTAAATATTTATTTAATTTTGTTTTTAGTATTTGTTGTTATAGCGGCAACAGAAATACATAATTTGTGAAAATTTCAACTGTCTAGCTATCGCGGTTCTTTCTTGAGATATAGCCTGGTAACAGACAGACGGACGGACAGACAGCGAAGTCTTAGTAATAGGGTCCCGTTTTTACCCTTTGGGTACGGAACCCTAAAAAGAACGCTTTTAAAAAAAATAACATCGGTTAGAATAATAACATTTAAACATACACGTCGTAGAGAGTAAAATGGAGTGCTACGATTTGCTACGATATTTCGTAGCACCTTACTCATACGAGTAATACGTGTAATGTTATATTATAATAATTTTATTGTAATTGATTTTAGGAACTTTTAGAACACTATTATAATCGTCGCAAGTACGTGATGTGTCTGGACGAAGCAGGAGTGGGGCTGCTTCATAAGGCAGTGTTCTATGATTATATGGACATCGTCGAATGGCTGGTTAAGAATTATCCCACACTGGTCAATCAAAAAGATTCTGTAAGTAACAGCTGTATTATAGTTGCCGTATTCTTTATTTTACTATGGATAGGCTTGTGATATGACGATGTGGCCAAGAGTGGTAAGTACTCAAAGCCTCTACTACCTCTACTAAACTAGGCCTCAAGTGCAACTACCGGAACACTAAGAGGTTTTTTTTTAATTCTGGATAGGCTTGTGTTTTGACCACAATCTCACCATGGTAAGTGATGATGTGGTCGAAGATGGTAAGCACACAAAGCCTAGATGGGAACTGGCTCTCAAGTGCAGCTGTCGGAACACACCGATAGGTGTTTGGTGACAGATTTTCAACTTGAGGGTGGTAGCCAGCCAGTCGGGTACTACAAAGTACCCTACCACTGTGCTATGGTTTCCTCACGATGTTTTCCTTCACCGAAAGCTCAAGCTCATTGTAGGATTCGAACCCACGACCTTCGCCGCGGTATTCGACGTCACTTACCACTGAGCTATCATCGCCTTAAGTTTGGTTCACTAGATTTTCATCACTGCACCGTGCTGTTCTTTACTTGATACGGGCCTAAAGACTCCAACTTGTGACCTTCAAATATCGCAAATATGATCGTTCAGTAGCTCTCATCACTTTGTTGAGTCTTATATGTTTGCAGGTGCTTATCATCGTCACTTTTTCATAAATTAATGTTACTCTTATATGCGTCTTCACATGTGAAAATCTACATTCTAACGCACGGTTTGTAAAGTTGGTATTGCTAAGATGAGCTTTCAATTTTAGGAGTTTTGATTATTAGCAGGAACTACTAGTCGTATAGTGCCATCGTCGAAGAGGCGTCCCACTCTTTTTCCCAATCGCTTACAGTGCAAGTAAGCATACGTACTAGTGTTCTAGTGCTGTATATCGACATTATACATATCAACATATAAATATAGACATATCGATAGCACTACAACATTTTCGAAAGGATGCACACCTGCAATGTAAGGGACAAGGAAAAGGAGTGAGGTGCCTCTTCGTGTAAGGCATTATCTATATGAATCCTTCAAAAGTCTTAACAAAGAAGCTCATATTGCGGTGGTAATTAGGAAGGTCGCACACCATTGCACTACGCGGCGGTTTGTCGGGACGAGGCGACAGCGGCGGCGCTGCTAGAGGGTGCTGGAGCGGCGCGGGGGGCGCGCGACGCGGCCGGTCGCACGCCGGCATACTACCGCGGACCCGCGCGCGCTTTGCTAGTGCTTCCCACAACCGCTGACATGGCACGGGAACCGAAGAACCCATCAGGTGTGTACTTAGCTTTATTTAAACTTTTCAAGTCATATGGAATGTCTTTGGGACCTGTTTCATTTCAAATGCGAAAGTTTGTGTGTTGGTATGTTTGTTAGCACCCAACTCTGTAGCGACTGAACAGGTTCACATGAGATTTTTTATATGGTTTCTTTAGGTCCTCCAATAGATACATAAGATACTGAAACCGTGAGTGTAACTGCGGGGGGCAGCTAGTAAAACTTTTAGAACATTTTACATAAGAGTCTTCTAAAATTGTAATTACTAAAAATATCTTCAACTGTAATTGTTTACTGGACACCTTAAGTAATCCGTTCCGTTACTATAAGAAAACAATCAAACATTTTCGTCAAGCAATTTCAGGCCTGTAATTGCTCAAAATTACTTTTCAAAATAGTTTTTTTTTGTTGATTTATTAAGTAGTTTCTATCTAGAAACTTGTTGAAAGTTATGTAGAAATACCGTAACAAATTCATTTCCAAAACAATTAACAAAATATTTGACTATGTTTTTCTTATTCAAGTTTTTTATTACATGAATATAATTAATAAGATAAAGTTAAATACTTACACAAAACAAAGTATTTTTGCTAAAAGTATCTGATTGAAACCTGCGCACTCTTAACTCCAGCAATAAATAAAATACGTTGCAATGTTATCAAATGGATCACATGCTATTAGGCACTATTATACATATAAAAGTTCATATGCCACCGAACCACTAGTATGTCATATCATGCGCTATCAAATGCAATTATGTTGTTTGTTTTCCTGAAAAACTGAACAACCTACTACTAGAATATTTTAAATTCATTCGTAATTGCTCTAAGGTTAAATAAGGTTTTTTGATTATGCCTATATTCACTTCATGTGTGCATGAACTTTATTACTTACGTATAAATAGTGTTGGCTATGTATTATGGAGTAGCGATAATTACTTCGAAGCTCCTCTTTTTAGGGTACCGTACCCAAAGGGTAAAAACGGGACCCTATTACTAAGACTTTACTGTCTGTCCGTCCGTCTGTCTGTTTAAGGGGGGCTCCCATACAAAAAACGCTATTTTTTTGCCCTTTTTTGCTCGATATCATCACCAGGCTGTATCTCAAGAACCGTGATAGCTAGACAGTTGAAATTTTCACAAATTATGTATTTCTGTTGCCGCTATAACAACAAATACTCAAAATAAAATAAAATAAATATTTAAGCAAAAAATAGCGTTTGTTGTATGGGAACCCATACAACTAACGCTATTTTTTGCTCGATATCAACAACAGGTAGGCACTTGAAATATTCACAAAATACTCAGATGTATTTTTACTTTAATAATGAATAATAAAATAAATATTTAAGGGGGGCTCCCATACAACAAACGTGATTTTTTTGCCTTTTTTACGGAACCCTTCGTGCGCGAGTCCGACTCGCACTTGGCCGGTTTTTTTAATACCTAGTTATAGTCAACTAGTATAGACGCTAGCATTAACAATACCTAAAATCAAACGAATCAAAGTAATACATACCTATATTTGATGAATTAATTTAATTATTGATGTAGTTTCTTGGTTTTGAACATGACGCACGCAACTATAAAATTCTTACATCTCAATCTAAGTAGGTATATATTATACACTAGCCGTCCCTCGCAGTTTCACCCGCGTTCCGGAGATATATTATCTTTTCCCGAGCTAAAAAGTATCCTATGTCCTTCATGGTCCCATCTATATTGATACCGAAATTAAATCAAATTGGTTAAACAGTTTTTGCGTGAAAGAGTAACAAACATCTTCACATCCAAACATACTTTCACATTTATAATATTAGTATGACAAGTAAGATAAGATAGTAGGACATAACCGCGAAATAGCACTCACTGATTAATCCCGAGATCTCAGACAGTATAAATTAACTTGAACTTTGGCAGGTAGATTCCTCATAGGGAGTATCTACGTATTAGCTAAGAAAGGATTTTTGAAAATTCAATCCTTAACCAGCCATCGTGGAGATCCTTGAGGGAGCCCTTTGTCCAGCAGTGGACGTCTTCCGGCTGACATGATGATGATGATAAAACAGTTCCCTTAGTGAATACCTTACAAAATCCAATTACATAATATTATCTCAAGCAGAATCTGTCATCAAAATGTCCACTCTATTCCGATTATAACGGGAAAATTCAATTAAATTAGCGTGCTAAAGGCTTGGCTCACAGGTGGGGTTGGTGTTGCGTGGTCATGAATATTTATTTTCATGGAAGCCTTTCTATTCTGGAGCGCCCCACCCCATTATTACGTCCTATTTTAATCCTCTAGAAACGTATGGTCATTCTTTTGGAACTATTCTGTGTAGGTCATCGATTTATTTACTTAGACTTCGTATTCCGGCAGTTGTTCTTGAGAGCGAGCCTTTAAGACATTGTTATAAGATCGACAACACATTGGCAATCCTTCTGGCATTGCCAAAGTCTATAGGCGACAGTATTCACTTACCATCAGGTGAGTCGCCAGCCTGGTGATTTAAATTAAATAGAAACATGACATCTAATGAAAATAAAAAATATTTTTACTGTAGATAGAGGTAATATTGTATTAGGAGATAGATTTTTTGTCATTTTGTGATATGGGGCTCAATTTCGATAAAAACTTTAGAGAATTTTAGAGACTTATTATTATTCCTGAAACAAAATTGATATCCGTCAGATTAATGGTTGCCTTTCATTCAAAGACAAGCTTTGATATCCACAATTAACTTAAAAAGCCTATTCACATACAGAGGTTATGTGTTTCTGGTCTGTTATTGGTCCAGATAGTATACTTATTCATGAACAAAGTTCTCGATAAAAAAGTAAAATAGCCTGTGTTTTTTGTTCAAAATCCTGAAGCAAATTCATGACGTCTTAGGAATTATCAAAAATACTCAAATGTAAAAATAACGTTAACAATCACTAAAAATATAAAAATGTGGTAATGATCATTATCAAGAGCGAGCCGATTTGTTTTCGGAGTGTTTTGTTATATCCCATTATGTTAATCTTAGTTGTTGTACGAACTGTTGAACACGCAAACTTGTTGCTTCGTTGCTTTATAGCCTACTGTCTTTATTACAGAATCGTCAAATTAATGATAAGTATCGGCAAGACGCAAAAAGTTTTATTTAGTTTAAGTTCCTTTGAAGGATATTCGTGAATTAAAGGTACCGAGAGATTAGTTATAAGGCGATCTGACTTGAAGTTTGAATTAAAAAAATCAAATTAAAACCTTGTTGGATACTGGCGGGATAGAGGCGGCAATTAATATATTAATTAATAATGGTGGGATCCGCATCTGTAATATGTGACCCAACGCCAAGAAGAAAGCTTCAAACAATACTTGATAAATCCGTTACACAGATACTCATACAAATTTTGAAATTTCATAAATGTGCGCCCAAAACGCTTGCTTTGAAATATAATTTTTAGATCATTTTTTTCTCTATACCTTTTTGTCTTTATATTATTAACGGCTATTTTGCTGTTAATCTATTTTAAAATATTGTATTTGCGTTAATGGCTTTCATACATAGGCACATATTCAAATCCATAAATCGATAACGCGATGCGGGCGCAGTTATGACTCCTTGAACTAGTGATAGCACTAGCGACAAAATATTGAAGTTCTATGCCTAATGACCGGTCCCACATTGAAATAATATGTGGGTTTTAACAGCAATGATAGCAGGTGTGTGTCATCGATCGATAGCCAAGTCATTAAACATTTAAACGTGTCTGTCTGAGCTTCAGCCTGCCTGAATAATATAACTTCTGGCCTTGACATATGTTTCAAAACTTGGTACTTAATACAATCGTTATTTGGACCAGTTACAATATTTGATTTAAACAATCAAACTAGCCTTTCAAACGTTCAATAATTTAAATGTTTAATTAGGTGAATGCTCACACAAAATTGAATAATAATTATTTTATTTGCAAAACCATTGTGTTAAAACGTGTACTACATACACATCGTTAGAGTTACAGATATGATTTCAAGGACTATTATATTCAGAGAGCTATGGATGAAAGGTTAAAAAAACAAGGCAGGGTAGACCATTTAAAAGATGGAGTGGCGAAATCGTACAAATAGCCGGAAACTTATGGCCCAGACGGGCAAAAGATAGAGCCATCTGGAACGGTTTGGAGGAGGCATTCACCGCAAAAGTCAGCCCAAAAATTACAAAAAATTTTAACTATACGTACAAGCTAACTTTCCTAACAAATAAATAAGTACACAATACAAAACAGTAGATAAGAATTACAAGTAGGGGATCATCATTGACTCGCCGCCATTACAAGACCTTCTAGAACATCCTATGATCGATACTGCAAATTTGAAGTTCTTGAAGTGCTGGAAATGTTGAATGATTGTTCGTCATCATTTCGTTGGTAGATATTGTATTGGTAGGTCGGTATCTATTTTTTTAACTTTCTTGAAGTATTCCACAAAAACTCATGGTTGGATTCTAGCTATTCGAAATACCTCGCCTCCCTTATCGTATTCTAATACGACACTGATAAAGGCACTTAAAGAAGATTTGCCTAGATTTTTGAGATCTAATAGTAGTAGCCGACTCGCATAAAAACAAATTAATCATAATTAAACGATTAAAAAGTCTACGAAGGTTACTTACATAAACCTAGACAAATATCAAAATAATCATATTCGGTTCTATGTAAGTTAGTACATTTTCCATTCAATTAGTCGGATTTCGACCGACTGTCATTCAACCCACATTCGACTGATGGAAATCAATGTGTCTGTTTG
Organism: Ochropacha duplaris; assembly: GCA_951361185.1. Taxonomy (NCBI): domain Eukaryota; kingdom Metazoa; phylum Arthropoda; class Insecta; order Lepidoptera; family Drepanidae; genus Ochropacha; species Ochropacha duplaris. The sequence continues at coordinate 4,618,570 of OX592703.1, forward strand.
TGGACACGCACCCCTGAACGACGCGGCGCCTCGACACCTACCTCATTTACGTAACTGCCCGAAAACTATCAGAGAATCACTTTCTTTTATCGTTTAGCCATTACTAGACTATAGATAAGCAGTCTATACATTTTCAACGAATTACTTCTAGAGTTGTAGTAAAAATACCTAAACCACAATGCAGCATAAAGTAAAATCTATTTTCTAGATTAATTTATTTTTCTAATATATCTAGTTGGAATGCTGGTAGTTGGCTATGATACCTACCTCGACATTTAAAGAATAATGGACGTGAAAATATTAAGTACTATCCCACAATCAATATATAATATCAATACTGAACGTTTTGTGCTTAACAAAATCTGTATGTTAATTAATACATAGATTGTTCTTCATTTTACATCACGAAGAAAATAAAAATAATTGACAAAGGTAGAAATATTTTCCTTGGATTATTTTTACCTTCTCATCTATTAATTAGGTTATTGGTATAACATTTGAAAACATGTCGTTCTGTTTAATGCATATAGGTATTAAGATCGCGTTTGAACAAAACATTCATAGCATGAAACATTTATTTTGCTCGAGTGGTAAAAAGCGAAGTCAATAAATCTTTATCACATGCTAATGAATCCGAGCTGTTAAGAATGCGATAGCAGTTTCTTCTAGTTCCCCTTTTGAAAAGCACTTGCCTTGAACTTTAACATCGATTGCTATTCCAGTTATAACCACGTACAAAAACTGTAATTCCATACATTTGTTGTTCTTTTCAATACCACCAGTATTGTATAGGGCTTCATTTACATACGTTAATCCAAAGAGGATAAAAACACTACGTTAATCGAGAATAGGTTTCAACTAAGTAAATGGCTTAACAGAGCTATAAATCTTGTCTACATACTCGGTTAAACCCGTGTTGGTTTATGTGACATGTAATCTTACAAGGTCTTATTTTTGATGATATTTTTAGTCATTAGTCAAATAAAATTATTGCTGATATTAATAAATATATAATTTTAGTTAAGTAACAAGATTTGATAACTTTATTGTTCTTTTCTGATTATTTGCATACAGGCTTGTTGGTGATAAAACGTCACAACATACGGATATGGTGCCACGACGTCGACATGGCGCGGCTGCAGCGCGTAGTGTGGGAAGGTCATGGGACCAGGCTGCTCAGCGAAGTCTCCAACCAGCCCATCGTAAAAAAGTTCCTCGAGGCAGTTCCTTATATTATGGTCAGGAAGCTTTTTAATTATAAAAAATAAAACACCATTACTAATGTCTACAAAGTCATAATGTATAAAAGAAGATTTAAAACAAACATAGTTTTCATAATGAAAGGTACTGTGTTTTTCCTAAAATGTAATTGAATGATATATTAAATATTGATTTCAGAATACAATTCGAGATATCCATAGTTCAGTTGCTCAGAATGATTTGGAAGGTTTGATGAAGCACTCCGGTGACCCAGTGCCGCCGCAAGCTCTATCCAGTAGAGATGGTAACAACATGACTGTTTTACATAAAGTAAGTTTAATATTACTTTTCATAAAAGGAGGTAGGCATCCATAAATCTCGCGACAAATTCAAATTAAAAAATCTGTTTACTAAGTAAACTCATTAAAAGTATTTTTAATCGTCACATGTTTGATATACTTATTACAAAATATTTTTTTCTCTAATGCACGGTTCGAAAGGTTACTTTTGCTGAGAAGAGCCGGCAATAAACTCAGCAATTACTCTTACTTATTACATTTAATTCTTAAAAATAGTTTCACATAGTACAAAATATGAAATTCATAAAAAAGCTTGTGAAGCGAGCAATTCATTCAAATGCGTTCTTGTCATCTACAAAATCAGAAACTTTATAGTACCCTGTAAAGGACAAAGATAACTGTCACTAAGAGTAAAATTACAGCTTAGTAAAATTAGAGCAAGGCTACTCAAAATAACTGTTTCACGAACCACCGTCGACGGCGAACCACTTTTTACAAATCATGACAAAAAAAATCTTACTAACTTCTGTCACTCTGTCGCCATAACATAAATTTTATCGAGAACCCCTACGATTTTGAGTAGCCATGTATTAGAAGAGGGCTAACAACAGAATCACAAGGTGTGGTAGGGGATCAAAACTCAGCCAAATATACGCTTAGTGATGTATTATGGACTACACTAGACATAATATTATACCTAAGGAGGTGTAAAACATTCTTATACCTACTTACTACCATGTGAATTTCTTAAGTTGCTTATAAACAATAAATCAAATGTTCAGGCTGCAGGTCTAGGTCACGGCGGTATACTCAATTACATAGTGGACAGGTATCCACAAGGCATTAACGATGTTGACAATGACGGTCGAACACCCCTCCATTATGCAGCAGCAGTGAGAGATGATCGGCACACGTACAACACACTTGTCAGCCTGGGAGCTGATGAAGGAGCAGTGGACAACGTAAGTATTACAAAATAATATCAACACTATGCATGCAGTTTTACATAACACAATATAAATCTAACACTTCAAATTAATATATTTGTTTTTAGAAAAATAGAACACCTGGCTATTACATAAATAGACCTCAAGATATTGATAAAAATATATTTAAAACCCTACCGGAAGCACCTAGAACTGCATCGAGTGCTTATCCTTCTAACTGGGATTGGAAACTGCTTGATACTGAAGTAATAACAGAATTAAGTAAAAAGTCTAGGAAGAAGAATTTAAAAGCATCTAACGAAAACATTTCATCAAAAAACAATACAAATACTATCTCTGGAAGTACAGATAATAAGGCTGGTACTATAAAAGCTAGTAGTACACATGAATTTATAAAAGATTTGCCTGAACTAGATGATAGTAGTATACGCAATGGCAATCACATTGAAAATAATAAGGTGAGCATTGCATGAAATAATCACGGAATGTTATTATGATTGATTTGCATTGCTTTTTGAGCAAACATTTGCATGAACATTTATTTTCTGCATTTTAGGAAACGGAAATAGCTGAAAACGATGACCACCTGGGAGAAAATGCAGAAAAACTAGAAGAAAATAACGTAAAAGATGAAGAATTTTCAGAAAAAATAGGTGAAAAGGAAGACAATGCCGAAAAAGCTATCAATAGTATCGAAGAACCAAGTCAAAATACTCAAAAAGATTCAGAAAATCTCCTGAATAATTCAGTTGTCACTGAAGAACCCCCCGTTTCCGAAAACCCAAACACAGATGTCATTGCAAATAAAGAAAAGGACAATGACAACAACCATGCCAATGAAATTGATGATGGAAACGAGGAGAAAGAACAAAATGACGAGAATAATGGAGTAGAAAATGAAAACATAAATGAATCGGAGGGTAATGAAACTCCTTTAGAAAATAACGATGAAAGTTTACAACTAAATAACCATGAAGAAGATATTCACAAACTTAAAAGCCATCATGATGAAAAAGAGAATGTACATGGTGAAATCGAAGAATCCAAAGAGGATAATTCGCATAATAATAAAGAAAAAAATACAAACGGTAACGAAAATGATATTTTTGAAAAAGACACAGAAGAAAACAATGATTCAACTAAAGGTGGTACGGACAAAGATAAACAAAACACTGACGAGAGCCCTGGTGAAAATACTTTGAATAATAAAATTAACGTTGAAGAGGACTCTGATGCTGCAACAAATGAAGGTAATAATAGTAGTGACCACAATGAAGATGACGATGACGTACAGGTTCAAGGAGATACTAGTTCTGAATATAGTGAATTCAACCATAAATTAACGGCTGAAACATCAGACACTGAAAGTGCCAAGAGAGATAAAACCGAAATCTCTTCTGGTGCTATTCACGAAATTATACAAATATAATCTTCAATTTTTTAACAATTATTAAACAAGGGTCCCTCACATGTACAATATTTTTCGTTGTTTTGCTAATTAAGGAAACCATAACAACGGCCAAAATACACAAGAAAGTCTAATAGAAGGTATAATAAGTGGTGAAGCGGAACAGGATTCACAAGATGCAAGTATCACACAAAGAGAGGGATCAGTACATGGAGAAGTGCTTGTTGTTGTAAGTATTACTAATATCATCATGTATGAAAATCCATCAAACTAATGAAGGTAATAAGTAAATTGATTAGTTGATTGTGGTGTTCCTTAGACTAGAAGCATCATTGTAGCACTGTGTATTTTTCACAGACACCTCGTGACACCGTGTCATGAATTGATTTGCCAGCTTATTAGATATTTGTTAAAAATCAATAGATACAATACAATTTAGTCTGCGAATGCCTATCACCAGAAATACTGATAATATTAGTGTACATTTTACTTTGTTACAAATAGTGAATCAAAATATTGTATGTAATTGTACAGGACAATGAAATAGACCCTGAAGTTACCGATCTCATAAATAATGCAAACATGGAAATGTTAGCTACATTGGTTTTAAATGGTGAAGGATCCAGACTAATTGGAAGAAGGTCAGGAAATTCAGAATTGCAGGCATTTTTGGATAACGTGCCAACTTACATGGTAAGTAGTATTTGTGAGAACATACGTAATATGTAAAACAAAACAACATGTCCATTTAATTGATTTATAAATTTAAGCAAAAAATAAATAAAGTTCACATAGCAGCAAAAGAAGGAAATATTCGTGATCTTCAAGCAGCACTAGACCGTCGGAAATTTGCTATAGCACGGGACCCAATATCTCCAAATGGTGCCACTCCTCTGCATGTCGCAACAGTCTTTGGTAAAACCAATATTATGAAATACTTGGGTGGAAGGTCAGTAATAAATTAATGTTTATTTAAATGTTTGTGAATTAAATTAATTATTTTCATAATATTTTAATATCAGATTCCCAGAAACACTGTCAGCTGTTGATTTTGAAGGGAGAACTACATTACATTATGCTGCGGTTCTACCCGATAACGGATATTATTATAATTTGCTACAACAACTAGGTGCCAATTCAAAGGACTTAGATGACGTAAGATTTTATTTTATTACATTATACCAAATAATAATGGCGAATGCACAGATACCCAGCGCAGTTAACCTAATACAATGGGTGAATTATTATTTATTAATTTTCAATAACGATATTGTAAGGTTAAAGTAGGAATAGTTATAGTATCCATCTAGTTGTCACTACCTATTCTCCGGTTGAGTACCCTAAGGGCTCGCCGAACAGTCCACGTAAGGGTGTCGTGGCCACTCGAGGCAAAATAGATCATATCTAAGTCCTGATTGCAATTAGTCTCTCGTAAATTACTGTGCAAAAAATAACTTAATCAACATCTAAATATCATCATCATAAATCTCTTCTTGTCTAGGTTTATTTCATACAAATATCCCATAGCTTTTTTGCAATTTAAACGAATGAAGTTAATTACAGAGCGGAAGATCAGCTGAAGAATACTATCAAAATCCTGGATTGCTCCCATACAATCAACTATTATCAGATTACGGTATAAGTGAAGAGACAATGCAAGAAATGTTCTCCGATAAAGGTTTGTCACTACTTTTTTCTACAAAATACTAGATAAATAAATAAAATCCTTTAATTTTACGTACTTTGTTATAAATAATGTTAAAATCTATCAATTTTTACTTATTAATAGTTCCTGAAGATCGAGTATCATCCCGACGTGCTTTAGATGTTCCTGAAGCTCTAGATACGATAGAACGGTGTTATAGCCTCTTAGTATCCGCAAAGTCAAACCGTACTCCGTTATCTGCTTCATCAAATAAAGCTACACCTCCAGTAGTATTGGGAAGGTTCCTTAAGAAAACTGTTTTTGAAGTGCTAAAAAATAGGGTTACAAGATTAGATCATGATTTATTTGACGTTATATGGCCTGCAGTCAAAAAACTTCCTGATAACAGAAATATTGTGCAAACCGTCGAAGAAGATTTTCCTGGAGGGATAACAGCTCCCGACTACTATGCATACGAAGTTTATCATGAATTTCTGATTCCTCTTATCAAAGATCTTCATAATATTAATGTTCATTCCGAGCTGCCAATACATCCAAAATCAGATTTTTTAAAAACCACATCCTCAAAATTAAGCTCAGAGCCACTCGTAGAATTAAACATAGATGCAAATAACGAATTTGTTCTCTCTGGAACAATGGAGTGCTCAAGAAATTTAGAAGGTTTCGAATTACCACTGAATTTGAAAGTTGGAAAGTTGGAAGCAATCGAAAGAATTGTGATAACGACACTAATGAAAGTAGATTTTATGAATTATAACGCGCAGTCATCCGTCATAGAACCTACAGGTGGAACGTATTACACAATGAATGAAGTTTTAGAAAAACCATCGGAAATATGCGCAGCTTTAGCATCAAGTGGACTATTAATTGCGTTATGTGATAAAGAAGAAATTGATGACTCCATGCGGCTTCATGGAAAGCACTGGCCTTACGGCCGAGGAGTCTATGTCAGTGATGATAAATCTTTAGCAATATGGATCAATGTTCACGATCACGTTCGCGTGCTTATATCCACACCTATAGAATATCCTGGGGAAATCGGCCTCCCGTTCAGTAAACTGTCATATATTATGACCTATCTTCATGAAAAACTCGATTTTGTGTGGGATCAAAAACTCGGCTATTTATCCAGCAGGCCAACATTTTTGGGATCTGGTATTCGCTTCAACCTTATTGTAAATTTTCCTGGTCTCTCTAAAGATCCCGACAACATGAAACATCTATGTGCCATGCGGGGACTTCAGTATCGAGAGACGTTAAGTGCCGATATAGCTAGAATCAGCAATTATCAGTGTCTCGGACTTACAGAAACGAACTGCTTCAATGATTTCGTAACAGCATCTTCGAATCTACTCCACTTGGAAAAAGACCTATCAATGCAAAACTCTGCTCATATCGCTACGATGCTTTCAAATATTTTCAAAAGAAAAAGGAGTAGCTTGGTTGATTTAGACAGCCCGGAGAAACATAACAATAATAATTTATAAAATATATTTTAAAATATCGCATAGGTCACGGACACATAGCAATAATGTACACTTAGATATTTTTATGTTATCGAATGTTGGAAAGATTGTAGGTGCTGAAATGATACATTGGTTGGAGATTTAAGTAATTTGACATCAGAAAGATAATTAGGTCAGTACTGAATAAATTACCTACATTGTTACGTGACGTGTTTGTTTGAGTTTTGCACATGAATATTGTGGTTGCAAAACATTCACGCTTTACACAAAATAAAATAATGCACGTTCACCTAGCCAGTTGTCTTTCCAACATAAGATAACTGTTGTGTGGCGTTATATTTTCTAGGCTAGATATTATTCCGTGTGTATTATTATATTTAATTTTTATTTCTGAGTTTAATAACAACTGATTTTCTATTTATACTAGAGATACATTTTTGTGTAGGTAAATAAAGTTAATAATATAAGCCAGCAATTAAATACAGTGACATAGGCAAAAAAAAGATATGAACTAATAATCGATTCTAATAGGCCATATCCATTACGCTGTATTCATAGAGTCTTTATGTCCGGCTTCTGCCATTGCCACCATCGTGTTTTATAGCCTTCCCAACCCCCACTAACCCCCCCTACCAGGCGCACACTTTCGTGTAGAAACACATGTGTTCCGAGTGTTACCACGTCACACAAACATACCGAAGGCCGTCACAATGAATAATTGATCGGTTTTAGGTACCAGCCACGCCGCCAATGGTCATATGGACATTCCCATCTTTCGAACCGAAGAGGGCAGATATCTTGCAAAGTGTAAGCGAGTTATAGTTATATAAATTTTTTATTGAATGTTAAAATGGCAAGCGTGACCGACAAAGACTTTTATATGGATAATGTTTTCACAGCTCTCGGCGATCCTTTGATCAAAGGATTGACCGAAGTTGCAAACATAAAGCCCAAAGATCCAGTTGCGTTCCTAGCCAGTTTTCTCAACAATTTTCCCGAGAAGGAGAAGCCCGAAATAGGTACGCAGGTAAGTTCTTTTTACCGTTTATTTTAGATAATCTTTGTTGTGTAGGTACCTTTTTATTGAAAAGCTCGTCATAATGGTTAGGTTATTATCATGAATATTTTTTACTTAATTCAATGGGTTAGGTAAACTTATTGATCTGTTTACCGAATTACAAATTACGGGAGCTTAGATTAGTGATTATGAAATCCATTAACAGATTGAAGTTGGTAACTTCTATAGCTCGACCTTCATAAGTTTTTTTTTTTATTCTGGATAGACTTGTGTTTGACTACAATCTCACTATGGTAAGTGATGATCTGGCCGAAGGTAGTAAGCACACAAAGCCTAGATGGGATCTGGCTCTCAAGTGCAACTGTCGGAACACACCGATAGGTGCTTGGCGACAGATTTTCAACTTGAGGGTGGTAGCCAACCAGTCGGGTACTACAAAGTACCCTACCACCGTGCAAAAGTGTGCCTGTCTAGGTCCTGAATTGAATAAATGGTTTTGAATTTGACTAATTTGTCTATGGTATTTCTAAATATGTGTAGCAAATCTAGGTAGCTGCTCACTCCAGTAGCGGATCCAGGGGAGGGGGAATAAGGGGCTCAATGACCCCCCCAAACCAAAAACCTGAAGACGCTACTGGCTCACTCCATAGTAGAAATAATAAATTGATAAACCAACAAATAATCACGCACTGTAAATATATTTAAGGATCATCTAAGTGATAATAAATAAATAATACCATTCTGACCACCACCATTGCATTCTCTCTTGTCAAGTTTCACTGATGATTTGCATACAGGAGTCAAATGTGATACTGACTCAGGAGGTGGGCGAAGTGGAAAATGACCAGCCAGCTCCTGAGCTACCTGCACCGCTACTAACGCAAATGTCCAAGGCGGTGCTAAGCGGGTCTCGCACCGCCACGCGCCCGCACCGGCCTATTGACGTAGTCACTGTTGACCCGCAGCCGGTGACCAGTCCCGACGCGCCTGAGGTGGCCTTCAGCAGTGTTAACAGGGTAAGTTTCTAAAGCTAGCGATTTAATACGGTACAAAAATTGCTTCATCTTTTCTTTGAAAACATATTTGAAATCGCCATGCTGAACAACTTTTGATGGAATGAATAAATTTTTCGCGATTTCCGTGTTCGAGTCCCATAGTAAAAGTTATTGAGAATGATGACAGATTTGGGTTTCCAGAAGATGACTTGATGTTCTGAAAATGTGTCTCCTAAATAAAATGGTGTCGACAATTTGTTAAAGACAACGAAGGAATCTGAGGACCCGAAAAACTGTTTAACGTTTGTTTAAAGAAAAGAGCCTTCGCTTGACCGATTTCATAGCTATAAAATATTTTATTTGTGCTCTTACAGGACGAACACGGTCAGTCGATGCTGCACTTTGCATCGGCTCGCACGCACGCACGAAATGCCCTATTCCAACTGCTACAAGAGTCTGACATCAGCCTGGGATATCGAGATGAGTTATATAGAACAGCACGGGATGTCTCTATACAGGCTAATGTACCTGAAAATACAGCTGAGATTGATAAATGGGTGTTACATTTAGCTGCCAGAGGTAAGTTCTATCGAGTATTTGATCAACATGAACTTGAGGTACATACTTGTATCTGAAGAGAGAGAATGAATTTGTTACAGGACACACGGAGAAGATAATGAAACTAATGCTAGAAGGATATGATCATATATTAGATGTAGTTGATGAAGAGGGAGTACCAATTACTGATGTGATATCACAACGTGGGGACAACGAGATGAGCAACCTGCTCGCTTCGATACCTGCATTTGAAGTAACTATTTAATATCCTGATTCTGTACTTCGATCCGGCGAAAATAATAAGGTTAAATATCAATTTAAGGAATCTCGTGAGACTCTCCATGCTGCAGTCAGAAGAAGTGATCTTGCAGCTGTGAAAGAGACTATAGAGGCAGAAGGTGGTCGGACGCTTGCTCGAAGCCAAAATTCTTTTGGAAGGACATGTCTTCACGTCGGTGTATTGGCACAAAATGAGGACGTCGTTGCTTATTTGGCACAAACATGTCCAGAACTTTTACGGGTTGGAGATAACGTAAGATTTTTTATCCTTGAATTATTTCGCTGTTAATATCGAAAAAAATGTTTAAGTATTTTTTTTATAGAAATTAAGTTTTTAAGTACCTACTTGTTAGTAGGTAACTAACTATTATCATCCATCTAATAAAGCTGGAACGCACACCACTGCATTACGCGATGGGAGTCGAGAAGGTCGAGTCACTGAGCCGGGTTTTAATCCGTTCTGGAGCGAAACGGGTGCTAAAAGATCTGAAAGGACGACAACCGACCTACTACTTCATGAACAAGTCAGATATTTTGCGGCTAAAGGAAGAAGAGGATGTTTATTGATAAAATGGCACAGAACACTTAGGTTTAAAGATGTATTACAGTGCGGGGCTAGTGTAAAACAGATACCGATATTTTAGTGCTAGGAATTAAGTTGAATTAGTAATGTCAATAGAATGGCTGTGGTTTGATTAAGGAACTTTTGTAAGATGGCTGAATGCTTGAAGTAGAATATTTATTTCTATACATATAAACACCTTTCATGCACGTGGGTATTGCGACTTGCAATATTTTAATTTATATATGTGTCTAATGTTAGAAACAATAAATAACCTAGATTGCGTGCCGAATGATACCGATTTTTGTTTTACATTAGTAGTTTAAATAATTAAGCCTATGTATAGATGTAGATGTATATGTATTTACGTAAGTTACACTTGACGGGACCCTATAGATAATTATCTTAGAATTTTATGATTAATAATAAAAAAGTATAACGAAAAAAAAAATATTTTATTTAGTCTGTTAATAACATCCTTGGTAAGTAATGTAAACATCACAACTACAGCAAAATCTAAAAATCAAAAATGTATACTAAAACGAAGTACATAGTAGGTACCTACCTAATAAATAATACAAGCATTTAACTAATAGGTACAGATAATACACAATAAGTATTTGATTTTGACGATAACCAAATAAAAGGATCATCAGAACAGCCAACAGATTCTTCAATAAAAAAATTGTAACTGCTAGTATTCCTTTCATGGTCATGTTGGAGATTGCCAAGGAATGGGGTTTATGTACATCTTCGAAACAGAGCCTCGCATACCTGAACACCAGGAAAGAAATGCTCAAATGAATAAGCATGCTGCATGATAGAAACAGATAGGAACTTTTAAGAGTTAACAAATTATTGCGGTCGATCGTGCATGATGGTTTTAGTTCAAGCTGTAGGTTTTTAATTAGCTATTCTGGGTCTAATATTAAGAATATCTTACTCAGTTCCCCTTTGTTGAGAGGCACAGGCAATGGTTTATTCTTGCTGGTTCGTAGCCAGTCTCTGTAGGCACGCTCGTTGGTCGCGCGACGCCTCTGTTCCTCGATAGCCGCCCGCGCCGTTTGGCGCTCTTTACTAGTTTTCATCGCTGAAACAACGTCACCATTATCATCATAATCTGTGCGTACCATTACATAACTCTAGTAATATAAGACGATTATTATACTGAATTATTACACGTTCTACTACTAAGAGAGTTGTTAGGTAGGTACTCTTTCATGCAAAAACTATTGAACATATTTTGATGAAACTTGGCACACAGGTAAATCATATCCTGGAATAAACCATAGCATAATCACAGGAACGCAGGTGAAACCGTCTGGGACAACTAATACCTAATATTACAAATGCGAAAGTTTGTGGTGTTAGCTGAGCTGATTTTAGATGGAGCACGATTAATTTTATACTAATGACTGCGGGGTGATATAGCGCCGTTACTTTTGGCGGTCTAGAAGGTGGTAGCCGACTGCCGCTAAACCCTTACGCAGACTATTCTACGGGCGCTTAGGGTGCTTTCAACCGGGGAGAGTTAGTTTAGACGCCTGGCCTTTTTTTATGTGGCACGAACTTCGACTCCGGACGCCGTTACCAAAGTAGTGAAAGCACGCATATTTATAAACAGTTCTTTTTGGAGTCGGTGCCAGCCAAGAAGAAGGACAGTTTTGAACTGGACACGAAGTGTTCATACGAGAAAACGTCTTACGACACCTCTCCTTACGGTAATGTTCCTTAGGTCTGCGCCGTCGATCCCCTACTTTTCGAAAGTTTGTTACAAAGGCAGAATTTAACTGTCCTTCTTGGCTGGCACCGACTCCAAATATAACTGTTTATAAATACTAAATAGATATATAAATATCAATAATTTTCTTGATTGTCCTTTAAGGCTCTTGCTTTGAAATTAAAATATTATTCTTTACTTTTTATTAGTTTATGTTTGTACATAGGTATGTATAGGTTACAGTTTTGAAGTCGGTTTTTGTTTTTTTATTTTTTAAAATAATTTTATTTTTCAATTTTTAAAGTTTATTCCTTATTATATGTTATCCTAGGCAAAACTAGTTTGTCCTGAAATCGGGTCTGGTCGGTAAAATATAATATATAACTAGCGGGCCCGGCAGACGTCGTCCTGCCCTGAGATTAAAACAAATCTTGGAACTCGATTCCAGCGCCACCTACCGGGTCCAATTGTATTTTAAAATCATTGAAGAACCCATTGAAGTATACACACGATATTTCATCCAAATCCAAAAAGTCATGCTCAACGACTCAGTTTGATTCACTAAGGTTTATCAAACGAGATATATTTTTTTTTGTTTTTGTTGATTTTCTCAAAAAGTGCTGAATCAATTTCGATAAAATTTATATGGGACCACCTCTGAAGTATGATCTACCAAACAAAAAAAGAATCATCAAAATCTATTCATAATTGGCTGAGTAATCGCGTAACAAACATACAAAAAAAAACATACAGTCGAATTGAGAACCTCCTCCTTTTTTGAAGTCGGTTAAAAATCAAAACTCATTTTGATTAGGCCCTGGTAAGGCACTTGTGAACGTTTACAATTGACTCTAGCACCGACTCGAATGGTAAGTTACCTTTGATGTCCTCTTCCTTCTTTCTTATCCACTCGGCTAATTTCTCCTCCTTTTCCCTATCTCGTTTATTGCGGTCTCGCTCACTCCGCTCATTGTCGCGGTACTGGCGCATGATCTCGTCAGCTCGACTACGCTCCGTTTGCGTACGCTTGCTTTCCAACCAGCGTCGGAAGGACTCTTCTCTTTGCTCAGTGCTAATTTTTTTTGCAGCCACAATACACTTTGTCTTTTCTACGTTAGCCTTTTCACGTTTCTGTAGATATAGAGATGTGATAATGTGTGAACATTTTTAATATTAGCTTCCACCCTGCTGTTTTACCCGTGTTTTCTAGACGAAGAGTAGTCTATAGCACTCAGAGAAGAATCTCTGAGATTACATACTGTAGCTACCTATTAGTGAAATAATTTTGAAAATCATAACTGTAGTTTCGGAGATTACTTCCTACATCCAAGCAGAAACATTCATCTCTTTATAATATTATTAGTACCTAGATCAAGACATAATAGCTATACCTAAGGATCGATCCCATGTAAGATGTAGGTAGTAGATGATAGTACATGTAAAATATGGACACGACGGTTACGTGTCGAACACAATTAACTTCAGATGTACCTAAATATTATTTAGAGCAGATATTTTTTGCATTATTAAGTACATTTTTACTTTTCATTTACCTACCCGTATGTGGGTGGAACGGAGATTAATAATATATTAAGCAAATATATTTTCCAAAATTGACCCACTAAACACATTTACTAACCAAAACTCAACAACTATGGAGTAAAAATACGATTTGATGAGTGTTGGCACAAAAATTAATGTTTAAGCAAACAATTCCTGGATCTCACCTCTTGCTCTTTCTTTGCCATCCATTGCTTGAACGCTTCTTGCTTCTTTCTCTCGGTACGCTCTCTTTCTTCCTTAGCTGTTGTAGTGGTCGACATGGATACAACCGACAGTCTGAACGTATCGGGTCCATCCTCTCGATACGTCCTATCATAACGCGATGTTTCCAGTTCTACGTTGTCAATATGTAAGTGGTCGTTACCAGTTAGCCGACATGACTTTCTTTTTACACTACCTGAAGATGCACTCGACTCTCGTCCACTCAACATTGGCGTGGAATTGCTTCTATACGTGCTGTGAGGGTGAGGCGTGACGTCATTTAAACAGGATGTATCAGTTTGAAGTGAAATTGCAGAATGTGTCGCCTCAACGGTTTCGATGTATATAGCCGGGTTTATGTATCGGGTTTTACTCTTTCTCGATCCGAGAGACTCTGAGTCACTGTGGTACTGTATATTCTCGCCGGCGCCATCGAACACATGGTTGGAATTTGTCTTCAATTCTCTCCCCGACCTGTTTCTTGAGCTGTCACCAAAGTTCCCCTTATCGATGTCACTGGCCATTGCGATTGATTCCTTCAAAAATGTAACAACTTGCTTGAACAAAAATAAAAATTAACGGTATACGGCTAAGATTATCTAAAATAACGAAGATAATTATGTACAAAATAAATTATTTTTATCTACAATATCTCACCCCAACAAAATGTCACGTCAAAATATTTATTATTTAAAAAAACGAACATCATTATACTTCATATGTGCCAGTACCTACGTACATATCTATAAAATATACTCTTTGTTTGGTAAATAAGTCATTTACTCGAATCGTTCGTACTTTACGACGAAATGGAGACTACAGACTTGTCTATCCTGTCCTGAAAAATATCTAAAAACCTGACTAAAAAAACAAACTATCACGATCAAGAGACTTCGAGTTCAAGAGCGTTAATTTGCGATTAAAAACTCATTTTTGAATTAAAAATAGTAACTACGGGATTTCCCATGGTATACCTACAACAATGAATGGTGCATGCACTTGGCCTATTTTTTTAAATTTAACTTTCAGATATTAAATCAAATGATATCTTAATCATATTAATAAAAATTTAAGACTGACGACCTATAAGGAATTAAAAGAAACTACTTAATAAAATTAAAGGTTTCGAAATGAAAAAGCCATGGTACACATTCATAAAAATGTTTTATTATCTATATCGATATTGGGTACATTATGTATTAAATAAAATATGGCTATTGGCCAATCAATCACTTTGCTTTGTAGATAGTTTGTAATTATCAACGATGCTCACAAGCACTTTTTAACGGAAATTTCATAACTGAATTAAAACTATTGCGTTAATGGTAAGTTACAATAATAATAAACTTGCGCTTAATTTATATTCTTATTATGAATAGTTTTGGAATCACATAGACAACATATTATCACACTGTAGTTTCATAGCAAGTTGATCTATAGAAATATAAAAATATCCATTTGTATGGAAAGTTTATATAAATATGTGCCATAAAAAAAAGTCGGTCACTGGTGACAAAATATTCACATGGTGGTTGCCAAAATATGATTAGTATCATCACATTTACGAAACTATATATCATGTTCTAACTAAACAGCAATCAGTCTCTTTTCATAATACAAATCTCAAGTCTCTCCCTAACCTTGCTATAACACTACAATATGATAAGAGAATCTATTTTTTACTCACTAGAAAATAAGGCTAGTATACAGGATGAGGCGTAAATAGTGGTCCAACATAAAGGGGTAGATACACCGTATATTTAGCTATCACATACCACAATTTGGTCCACTTTTTACAGAGTCTCAGAATTATTATTTTTATTATTTATAAAAATCGATATCTTGAGCTACTAATTTGGCTGTAATTTTAACAGATGACATTTTCTTTTTACTATTTTTTTTAAATTAAATGGTATGTGATAGCTGAATATATGGTGTATCGAGCCCTTAACGTTGGACCACTATTTACACAACATCATGTATATTGACAACTCTATAGAAATGGATTTAAAGCACGCAGTTTCAAGATGGTCACGCGGTCGGTACAAGCTATGAAGTTTATCATATCTCTCAGGTGATTTGGGCTTGTTGCATAGAAAAATAAAATATTTACAGTCTAGTGAATAAAAAATCAGACGAGACAGCTTCATTATTTGCCCTTAAACTCACTGGGAATTATTCTTACAATTGCATGTGACTAAAGAGATACTAATTGAGATTGAAATAGGGTCTAGTATAGAGACTCCGCATTGGAAGAGCGCGGCTTTTTGATCTTCTCAAGATTCTTGATAACGATGTCATGAAGCGAGCAGTAGCGGTTACGGATCTCGCACATCACCAGCCATAGGGATAGATACTCCTTCTCGTCCAATTCCTGTTGAAATATTAATGAATTTAGCTATTATTGGCTCTTGACAGTTTCCATCTCAGCTAAACCACTAAAGCTTATTTTTTTATCGAATTTCTACACTAGTTAAGTAAAAGAGCCAAGCCAAGATTTACTTCCATCCATGATTGTTTTCTTAAATAAATCCGATTTAACTAAATAAATATTACCTGCCTAATAAAATTTGTTAACATGTTACAACAAGATGATTTATAGAAAATATAACAGGAAAATAATTCAAAATATTGTGGTAATATATCATAGTATGAGTAACAATACCATCATGCATCATTCACAGTACAAACAAAACCCAATTTAATTCCAGGAATCACAATTAAAATTATTAAGGGTGCTTTTTTTTGTTTACCAATGTGATGAAATGTCTTGTAACATTTTGCCTGCACATACATTACCACAGTATAAGAAATAGCTACATACTTTTTTAAAGTTGATCTAGATGGATTATCCTACTAATATTAAATGTGAACGTTTGTATATTTGAAGGTTTGTGGCTTCATCACACAAAATGGCTAAACAGATTTCGGTGAAACTTGGCACATAGGATATAGACTATAACCTGGAATAAGATATAGGATACTTTTCCCTTGAGAATGTAGGTGAAACTGCAAGGGAAAACTAGTGTTAGAGCACGTACACACGAGCAGCATGTTACCGACTGCAGCCGACGACACGCGGCGACGGCTGCAGTCGGCAACATGCTGCTCGTGTGAACGAGCCCTTAGACAAATCAAGCATAATATACAGCTCTCTCCAAATGTTTACAGTTTCTATGCAATAAGTCAAGTCTGGGAAGCCCACAATGCACTAATGTGCATTTAATAATAATTATGGTGTTAAAAATCAAAGTAAATTCAACTTACTCTAACCGCTCTTCTATAATCATCAATATGTGGATATTTTGCAACTTTAGACACAATCTTTGCCCTTGATATAAAGTACCGTGAGATTTGATCAAAAAACGCAGCTGCCTCAGACTCCACTGACTGTACCTCTGCTAGGGTGTCCTCTTGTATTGATACACCAAAATTGTTACCATCTTCGATTTTAGGGATCATGAATGAGATCCACATTTTAAGCTGTGAAATAAAATAGTAAATCAAGTATCAACAATTATAATGTAGATTATTTTGTTTATGACTCTGCAACAAGCTTGAATAATTTAATATATTGTCAAAGATTTTCATGAAAATCCCCTACTAAGTTACTAGTCAAAACCATTTTAAGTGTATTCTTAACAGGAAGTAAATTGTATTGATCATAAGTGCCTTATCAGATACTTAACAGATTAAATGAGTTAGTCTTACTATCCATAAGTTGATGATAGCTCAGTGGTAGTGACGTTGGATACAGCAGCGAAGGTCGTGGGTTCGAATCCTACAATGAGCTTGAGCTTTCGGTGAAGGAAAACATCATGAGGAAAGCATAGCTCGGTGGTACTTTGTAGTACCCGACTGGCTGGCTACCACCCTCAAGTTGAAAATCTGTCGCCAAGCACATATTGGTGTGTTCCGACAGCTGCACTTGAGAGCCAGTTCCCATCTAAGCTTTGTGTGCTTACCACCTTCGGCTACATCATCACTTACCATGGTGAGATTGCGGTCAAACACAAGCTTATCAAATAGTTAAAAAAAAGTTAAATGTTCCTATAAAGGTATAGGATATCTCATTTTATTTGATCTTGTGGCAGGATATTTAACTTTATTGGAAACTGTATAAAATTCTTTCAGTAGTTTTTGAGTATATCACATTCAGACAGACATGGCGGTCCTACTGCAAGCACTGCTTACTACTTTAGCTGAGCTCTGATAGTATGTACAAATAAATATTGACTCTTACCAGATTAGAATCCTCTACAAGTTCTCTGATGTGTGGTTTGACAAGGTGTATAAGGTCACATAGCGGTTTGTTACATGGCACTGTCCCATTAGGTAGTGCATACACTCTTGTGCCTTCAATAGTGGTGTTGCTGGAAACATCTGATGTATCCAACCGCACACGCTTCGAATTTGGTTCATTTACAGCTGATGTTGGAGGTGGTATTGGAATGTTTAAGTCCTGTAATAATTTTTGAAAATGTATTCATAGTGATATTTGTATTGGAGGTTTGGAGGCAAAGTTGTTTTCATGTACTAATGTATGTATCTCCATATGTTGTAAGTGCCAGTACTTTGTTAGAGACAAAGCACTTAGCTAAGCTTAAGTGCCCATCCTGTGTAAACGTATCAACGTGAGGCAAGAGTAGCGAAGAGGCGCCTCAGTCTCCAATAATTATTAATTAGACTACAAGATATTTTTAATTTCTGTACATTACCACATGCTAATGTTATTTAACCTGAGAATTATCATTACAATGGACCATAAACCACATAATAATACCTGGTGAACATCAGCTAAGTCACGGTTTTGGAAATTTGATGTTTCTAGAAGCTCATTCAACTTCACTATTTTCTCAGGGAATCCTTTAATTATTAAGTGTTCGGCCTTCTGCTTCAGAGAGTCCTTGTAGTCCTGTACCTAGAAATACACGTGGACAAGTTAACACTTTGTATAACTGCCAAAGCCACTACTTATGGTACACCATTATGATTAGCCCACGACGGATTATGACTAGGTTATGTTAACTTTAAACACAATGCGTACCGATCCCATCTTATTAGATATGCGAATTACACCTCCGTAAGCAATATTGATCAAAAATCGACAAACTTAAGCGTCAACTGTAACGATATTTCAAAGATTACGGCGAAACTGTAAGGTCACGCACACTATTCAACGTTGGTTCTCGACGACTACTCTACTCACTCATGTCAAACAAAGCAAGCAACATAAAAAGTACGTAAACTATTACCTTTTTTGCAACGTCTATCATTGTGTTAATTGTAATTCTATTGATATTTAAGATTAGGTATTTATTTAGCCCCTTTCCTCACAAAACAACGTATTTTGCTATTTTTTCGCTAACAACTCATGTACCTAGTCGGATTATTGAATGAATGAATTCGATAGTTTGGAATTGGATGCGTTCAATAAAACAAAATACACACTTATAGCCATCTTATAGTTAAGGTAGGTACATAAATAACAAAATATATCTACCTTATTCATTATTTCATTTAGCCCTGAATTAATTTCCATTATTTGAATAATGTAATTTATTGAAATATTTTTATTGCTTTTTATGATGACAGCTTGACATTATTACTTTTTAATTTTACATAATTATCTTGACAAGAAAATCTATAAAAAAAACACGCATTCAAAAATATACACAATATTTGACTACCTCCTTTAAAATGTATTATTTATTTTTAATTTATTATTACTTACCAACTACGAATAAGACTTATTATTTATTCGTAGTTTACCAAGCATTTCTTCTTAATTGGTAGTAAACATATTCAATCATGAAAAAGAGGTGAACGGAAATATTCTTGAGAGAAGACGAGAAAAGCTCAGTAGAAGTGATGTCGGAGAAGTTCGTGGGTTCGAATACTACAATGAGCTTGTGCTTTCGGGAAAGTAAAAGGTCGTGAGGAAACTATTAGAACAGCGAATTGTGTTACTCAACTAGATGGCTATCTCACCCAAATCTTCCTCAAGATGAAGATCTTACAGCCATTGTAAAAGGACGACAACACAAATAAAAATTTTCGAGTATTTGGCCATTTTTTTAATTTCATAAAAATTACACCTTTGGTGTACACCACACTCTATTCGATGGCATGATCACAAATAAAAGTATTTTCCCAGTCTGTTTTTTGAGTTTTCTCACTTTCAGGTGACCCGCCTGTCTACATGTCAGACTTCTGACATAATCCCATTATATACTCTTTGATAATCCCACTATAATATTAAAGATGTGAAAGTTTGGATGGATAGATGGATGTTTGTTACTCTTTCACGCAAAAACGGCTGAACGGATTTTGATGTAACTTGGCACACAGGTAGGTCATATCCTGGAATAACACATAGGATACTTTTTATCCCGGTAAAGGATAAGATCCCTCGGGAACACAGGTGAAACCGCGGGGGACAGCTTGTAAATAATATTTACTCTAGAAAAAAGTTCATGTATATACCTACCTACCTACAATTTTTTATACTGTTTAGACAATAATACTATTCTTATCACTAAATATATTTTTGTTCTTTAATATTTTGTGGTCAGCGCAATGTATTATAGTCATTATCCTGATGTATACTCAAAGGATGAATACGATGATTTTGTTTGTTTTTTATTCATATACTAGTCGATAATTCTACGGCCCTTGGGTATGATAGTTAGCCTCGCTTCAGGTTGTGATTGTGAACCCTGCATGACAGTTGGTTGACAGTGACAGTAGAGATGGGTAACTAGCCGAAATTTCAATAACTTAGCTAGCCAGCTATTTGTGGTGCAATAACCAGTTTGATACCCGGCTATTTCAGCTATTGGGTAAATGTGTCTACTGGTAATGTGAAAATATAACGTGACTATAACAAAACAGAAGAATATTTAAAATAAAGAAATGGCTTAAAGGTCTAGATACCAAGCCAAAAACCTTTAAAAAAGAAAAAGAAAATATTGATTTATGGTAAAGATGATGGCGTAGTCGTCACAAATAGTCACAATACTTTTAAAAAATCATTTTGGAAGGCAGCTTGTCCGTTGGATATAGATATTTGCAACTAATATAATAAAATATATAAACAATAATGCTTGTTGGTTCTGGGGCCATTTTGAACGATGTCCTTTTATTGCCTTTTGTACATAGCTTTGTGAATAAAACTTTAAGAAATAACTAGTATTACCCAACACAATTTGAGACAGTTTTGAGAGAACTTTTGCTTGGGATTGTTTATCTTTAGTTATTAGATATCAATTGTCACTATCCAATAGTCTAGGATAACCGTAACTAAGTAGTAACGCTCAAAGAGTATAGTAACTATACCAAAAGGAAGTAACGTTCAAACCCTGTTGCCAGCAAGTATTCAGTTTCATACTATAAAATAGGTAAGCAGAATATAAAAACATATCTAAGTTTATTACCGCCGCGGTAATAAACTTAGATGATATGTTTTTATATTCTGTTTACCTATTTTATACTTCACTGAAATGAGTTATCGTACGTACGTATTATAAAATTTACTAACTATAATAAAAAAAAATACGAACATCTATATATTAATCGAACGCCATCTTTGAATATAAATAATCGACTTCCTTATAGAAAGTCAAAACTATCCAAATTCAATAAAATAAGTTTAGATTAAATAACATAATTTAAAAAAGATATTACTTGTTACACTTCCTAGAAAAGAAAATATGCATTTCCTTTTTCGTAATATTAAATAATAATAATAAACTAAAATTAAAAGAATAATAGAAAATTGAAAAATATCAATTTACTGATTCAACGCCATCTCTTTCTACTGCTATGAATTAATAACCTGTCTATCGACTAGACTAGACTTTTACAAAAAAAAACTATAGATGTCGTGGTATCCCAGTTGACGTAATGGATTTATCTCTAGGACAACCGTTAGTAACGCTCAAACCCTGTTGGATGCAATTATTTAGTATCATACCAGCCGCGGCGGTAATAATCTTAGATGATATGTTTTTATATTTTGTTTACTTATTTTATACTTCACTGAAATGACTTATCGTACGTATTATAAAATTTACTAATTATAATAAAAAGACTGTCGAATATCTTAACGTGTCGATTTAACGCCATCTATGATCTATGAATATATTTAAACGACTTATTTATAGTGACTCAAAACTAGCCAAATTCATCAAAATAAGTTTAGATTAAATAACATAATTAAAAAAAAACTTTTTACACTTCCTAGAAAAGAATATATGCATTTCCTTTTTCGCAATGATAATAAAAACTAAAAATAAAAAGAATAATAGAAAATTGTTAAATATCCATTTACTGATTTGGTGCCATCTCTTTCAACTGCTGTGAATTAATAACCTGTCTATCGACAAGACTAGGATCTTATGGAGCGCATATTTTATTTTTACGTCAGCTGTCTTTTATTTTACAAATAAACTACAGATGTCGTGGTAATCCATTTGGCGTAATGAATTTATCTCTAATGATAGTTTGTTTTGTCGTACAATTCTAAGCTTAATCACGAGTGCTATTAAGATTTAAATCGTATGGGTGATAATTCAAATTCACCCTTCTTCTCTTCTTCTCTAAGGAAGAGAAGAAGGCTGATAATTCAAATACCACGTTTTAAAGAAACTAGAAACAGCGTTCAATTTGCACTCGCATTTCACTTAGTCTAATTTTATAACCACGAGTACTTTTTATGTAAAATTTATTCAATTGTAAAAGAAATAACAATTTCATTCTTCGTATCATAAATGTTAATACATTTATGATTTTACTATAATTAATAGAAAACTGATTTATCTATCTATTTGGTTTAGCTTTTGATATCATGGGTTTAGCGTTATCTCTATCTACGGATATTCATTAAGAAAATTTCGAAAATCTGTTTGTCTTACAATTCTAAACTTAACCGACTACACGATTAAGTTCAAAATCGTTAATAGCAGTGAGCGCGGTGACAGCGCGCTCCCGCGTTGTTGCCTGTTTTTTTTTTTTTTTTTGAGAACATTTTTGGCCTGGTATCGAGACCTTTAAGCCATTTCTTTATTTTAAATATTCATCTTTTATGTTTAGTCACGTTTTATTGTCACTTTCACTGTAAAGTCTAGTCCTAGCCCGTACAAGTCCGGTCTAATTTTAGTGAAATTGGCGGCTATTCCACTAAAACATTTCATGGACTTTTTGGGACAACCTGGAAAGTCACGATACACGCTTTCATTTCATTTCACTTCACTTGTGCACTTAGATTGACCTTTATTGGATAAAACACCACCGAAATTATTCAATGAAACTCAAAATACACGAATTTAATGAATATAAAACGAAAACACAACGTCACTCCGCAAGTTCCCGCCAAAAAGTCTGTTGCCTGTTGGTTGGTTGGTTACTGGTTGGTTAGTTAGTTTGGATACTACGGCTACGAGTAGCCACAACTGTTCATTCAACTAGTTGGTTAGTTAGTTAGTCGGCTGCCGGCGGCTGGCGTGGTTGTTCGCTACAGCGCGTTACGTCATAAACGTATAGGTTATTCGAAGCCGTAGCCATTCGATAGCCAACAGCCGAGTATATTTTTGACGGATATCGTAGCCGTGGGTATTTGATCAGTAGCGGGTATTTGGCTAGTTATTAGAATAACTACCCATCTCTAAGTGACAGTCCAGCATGCATGCAAAGCAAACAAACCATATCAGTAATCTGTGAAACAAACTAGAAAGAAAACATTTTCTCCCTGGCTTTCTTTCGATTCTTTAGTTCATATTTATGTGTAGTTTTGTACATGCAAATCGCAATATCTGTATAAATTAGTCGACAAATCAAGAAATTCAACTCCGGGCTATTATATTCTTGCTAGCTAATTCGTTGTTGTTTTTTTGTGTTTATTGAATAGCTAAATTAAAATCTAAAATGAATTCTTTTAGATTTAATTTCTCCGGTATTAAAGAAAACAGTTGTGATGGTAAATACTGTACTTTTATTGAATCTAGATGCAGTTTGTTACCAAGGGAAGGTTCCTTGGTAACAATCCCTATTTATAAATAACATTCAAACAATTAATTTTATCAGAAAGTAAACAAGATATTCAGTGGTTGGAAAGTGAAGAAGTTGTACCAGGCAATCAAATAGAAAAGCTCGATGATTTAGTCACCCAAGCGAAAATGTTTACATGTGATGAAATTGAGATTGGTCATGTGGTAGCCAGCAATGTATTAACAAGCACAGAACAAAATAGCATTAAAAATGTTGTTGAATTGGCTGAAATGGAACATAGTGATCTCGTGACTGGTAAATATGAAGGTAAGGTAAATTTATTATAGGTTACCTAACCTAACCTATATACATACATTATGTTCCCTGTTCAAAAATATGAAATAAATTATTATGTATTCCAGGTGGTCTGAAGATATGGGAATGTACAAATGACTTAATTCAATATATGATGGAAAACCATGATTCAATTAACCTTAATGAAGCAAGTGTTTTAGATTTAGGATGTGGTGCTGGTATTGTAGGAATATATGCATTTATGAATGGAGCTAATGTGACCTTCCAGGATTATGTAAGTGCCCTATGTTATAATAATAATTTATTGCGCTGGAAAAGGTATTTCATGGTTTGTAGCATGTAAACCTTTAACCGGTTGGATCTTAAGTGGGACGGCCGTACCAATCAAACAATAGCATAACAATTGATTAGAAATTCCTTGCGAGTTTAGTTATTAGCTGTCATATACTCGTATTTTAGAATTCATTGGTCCTTAAGTCTAAATGGCACAGGATTCTAACCAATACTATTAAGGCCTTAAAGTAAGAATGATTACAATAAATTAAACATAACCAGTGGATTGACAATCATAATGGTCAAAATGATTATAACTGAGAGTGATTAAAGTATTGGTTTGTTTTTTAACTCACCATGTATGTTTTATTACACCAGCGCTGGTTTGTAAATAACCAGCATTATGCTGTGCTGGGCCATTTAGTTGCTTCTTTTTTTGTAATTTTGTAAATTATGTGTATTTATTGTCATAAATCAATTTATTTTCTTCTTTCTATTACAGAATAAAGAAGTTTTGGAACATATTACAATACCTAATGTTTTACTTAATATTGACGAAGAGGAAAGAGATAATGAAATAAGAAAATGTAAATTTTATTCAGGAGATTGGGATTCCTTCAACAAATTACTGGCAGATTCAAAAATGTATGATTATATTTTTACTTCTGAAACTATTTATAATGACAATAACTATGATAAGCTTATATCCCTATTTATGAAAAGACTAAGCCAAAATGGAACAATATATGTAGCTGCAAAAACATGCTACTTTGGTGTTGGTGGAGGAACCAGGCAATTTGAACAAAAAATTCTGAAAAATGGTTCATTGAAGAGTGAAATCTGTTGGAAGAGCGTAGGTGGTATACAAAGAGAAATATTAAAAATAACAATTAAGCGATGATTTTTATTTTGTTTTATGTAGCCTGTTCGATTTGATTTTTAAATAAAAATATACTTATTATATCTATTGGAAGACATTGGAATCTAAACTTTTTTTTACTTTAAACACATACAAATCATGGTGAAAGTCTCTCGTAAACCCATCCATCTTCGCCTTCATGTAGAACTTTTCCATCTGGTAATTCACCATCTTTTGGTTTTCTAAATTTAATTCTATCATGAAGACGGTCTCGCTGACCTTGCCAAAACTCTACAGCTCTAGGATGAATTATGTAACCTCCCCTAAAATAATAAATACATGTTAAAATATTTTTATATTTTTGACAAATGTTTGAAAAATCAAAAATTACAGGAGCCAACTAATTAAAAACATCTAAATAATTACCAATATTGAGGTTTTGGAACTTCCTTTTGAGGTATCAAATAATCTGCTTCCAAGACTGCCTCTCGTTCACATAGGACATCCCTAGATGCAATTGGAGTACTTTGGTAACTTGCACATGCAGCAATCTGACTTGGTACAGGTCGTGAGTGGAAATATTTGGTGGATTCATCGTCAGACAGTTTCTCTACATGCCCTTCAATCCTCACTGATCTATTCAATATCTCCCAGTAAAATGTTGCTGCAACATTTGAATTTTCGTCCTAAAAATGTCACAAATTGTTATGGTAGGGGAGGCGAATAGGGGATTTCGGGATTTACTCGAGCGCGGCAGATTAACATAAGGGGGGCAACCTTGCACCTTGTGAAGTACTCTCACCAAATCTGAGCCCTCTATGTAGTGTCGAACGCCTAGGGTAGCCCGTCAGATTAGTAAAAAAAAATCGATGGTTTGAAATACTCGAGCGCGTCAGATTAAGGTAAGGTAAGTTAGTTACATGCAAAATAGTGTACATTTCAATAATCTGACAATTTGGGCGTGACGAAAGAAAATTGGAGACTCGCAAAGTTGCAAAAAAAAAACGTCACCTGGATTTTCTCGAGCGCGATTAGTTTTTTTTCATTTTGAAGGAAATTAGTCACGAATCACGGAAATATCTTAATCTGCCGATTTGCACAAGCCGAAGTAGCTAAAATCATTATTAAGTGTATAGTCCAGGAATATTATGAGTTTCACCTCAGAATGAGAGATAGTCAGCTATTAACTTGTATAAACCTTTATTTTGACACCCTAAAACTTGTCTCAAAAGCTACTTATCTTAGGGTGTCCGCGACTACTGATTGTTCAAGGTCAAAGGTCAAAAAATCATTTATTGCAAATATCTCGTTTCCTATGGGTTTTTTGGTATGTGTATTCATAATAAATATTGTAGAAGATTAAATTCTCTACAACTTTTGTGCAAACATTTTTTCGATATCTTGAACCATTTTCGAGATTTCGATATTTTTTATATATATTTTTTTTCAAACCGTCAGATTAAGGAAATCCCTCAACATAATTGTCAGATTATGGGTCAGTACAACAAGGCCATCAAGAAGAACCGCCTGTATAAAAATCTGACGCGCTCGAGTAAATCAAGGTCACGATTTTTTTTTGCATTTTCAAAAATCGGCCCTGACTGATGGTCGCGTCCAAATCGTCAGTCTTTAAAATAGGAGCTACTGGAGGGTTCACTTAACATCCCTTATCAATGTCTGACGCGCTCGAGTAAATTTTTTTAAAAAATATTTTCGACCCCTTCGTACGGCCACCCCCACCACGCAAAACGGCAGATTATTATTTTTCCGTTATCAGACAGACGTGGCGCGACTACCCTATTAATATCTGACGCGCTCGAGTATTTCTTGGCGACTGTTTTTTTTTACATTTTTGAAACCCTGTAGACGCTCCCCCCACCGCTGAAGGCGAAAATATCACATAACCTTTTTTTCTTTATTCCACCTAATCTTCAAATTCCAGTAGGTCCCAAAGACGCTCGAGTAACTACAAATTTAGCATCATTGCCTCCCCTACCATTATATCCCTCCCTACCTCAATTTCACTCAAATGTTGCTGTGGATATTTGTGACAAAAATGGTATTTATTTACATATTTTAATTATATTTAACAATCATAACTACCATTTCCCTAGATTTTCTACTTCCATAGTTGGTGAAAAATTTGAATCCATCTTTTCCATATCCTTTGCACAATACAAATCTTGCTGATGGAAATCCTTCCCTTAAAATAAAAAATAGTAGTAACATGTTGTAGTAATGTACATTAGCTATCATTATTATCTTCTTAATACTTACTTAGACACAGTAGCTAAACACATAGCATTTGGTTCAAGGATCTCTTTTCTATTACAGGCTTCTTCAAACCAACTCTTGAACTGCCCAAATGGTTCCTTGGATACTAAATGCTTCTCCAAAAAAGTTTCATCCTTATCTTTGTACCTAATTCTCATACCTGAAGTACATACTTAATTTATAAAACTTATTATAAAATACTTAATTTATATATATAGATAGATGCCTAACTGCACCCATTTATACATAGTTAAATTGTAGTAATTTCAACAACAAAATTGCAGTGTAGCGACAAGCACTCGACATATGAAAATATAATAATTTTAAGGCGATGATAGCTCAGTGGTTAGTGACGTCAGATACCGCGGCGAAGGTCGTGGGTTCGAATCCTACAATGAGCTTGAGCTTTTGGTGAAGGAAAACATCGTGAGGAAACCATAGCACGGTGGTAGGGTTCTTTGTAGTACCCAACTGGCTGGCTACCACCCTCAAGTTGAAAATCTGTCGCCAAGCACCTATCAGTGTGTTCCGGCATTTGCACTTGAGAGCCAGTTCCCATCTAGGCTTACCACCTTCGGCCACATCATCACTTACCATAGAGAGATTGTAGTCAAACACAAGCTTATCCAGAATAAAAAAAAAATTGAAACTAAACAATAGTGCTGTCTCAAATAGACTCAATTGAATTTCGAAGCATGTACTAGTGACTGATTAGTAGTGATAAGTGATAGAGATTTCAGCAGCGTAGTGCTAAAAGGGCCTTATTTCGGCTGGGTGTAATATAGTACCTATAGGTACTTACACTGTTTTTATAATGTTAACAATATAACTTATTAGCTGAGAATAAAAAGCTTCGCTGATTCTTGTCGCGAGTTTGCAGCAGAAGTGCTTCATGCTCATAAACGAACCTTTAATGATGATGGCAAGGAAGATGATGATATTTTGTTAGCTTACCTCCGATGTCAATGCTCATTTTTCTCAGACCACTTATTTTAGGTGAATTCAGAAACGTTATACACCGTGAACCCATACAATTTTATTTTATTTAACCAATTTTGTTCGACGAATGGAGTGACTGACGGTTTCGTGTACTGACCACAGATTACTGCGATATACAATATTAATCTTTGGATTACTGATATGTAGCTACTGACGGAAGAATGACTGACGTTTGTTTATTCAGTTTTTTTTTTCTTTTTTTTTTAATGGCTTTAGTTACAAGATTATCAAGCCTAAGCCATTTTTTTTTCAATATTCTTCTATAAAGTCATGTTATATCACATTCACACATAAGGCTGGGTTAATGCTCAAAGCTTTCATAGTAAAGTTCTTGTCCTCGTCCGTATAAGTCCAGTTAGGTCTTAGTGAAATTGGTGGTCGTTCCACTAAAACTTCACGGACTTTTTGGGACAACCTGAAAAGTCACGATACACGCTTTTACTTTACAGTGAAAGTGACAATAAAATGTGACTATAACATAAAAAATGAATATTTTAAATTAAGAAATGGCTTAAAGGTCTAGATACCAAGCCAAAAATCTTGAAAAAAAAATGACCGAGTATCACGTCACGTCACACATCAATATTTGTGCCGAATAACCTAAAATCTTTGTATCCCTATCCTTTGTTTTTGTTTAAAATTCTTTATATTCGTAATGGATTCGGATGTGATAAAGGAAAAAATTCACACTGAGCCTATGCTCAATGATCCCAGATATATAACTTTACTGAGTTTAATAGTACTTCTTTTTACTCTTGGTAAGTGTGCTATATTTTTCGGTTTTATAAACATTGATTTTATATTTAGTACCTGACTATATTAAATTAGAAGCTTTTTTAAGCATCATAAAGTCAATTTCTATACCTGCATTATAAATTGAAGCGCTTTATAATGTAAATCTTATGATTTGCGCTATTGCGCTTTTTTCTAAATATGAGCCTAAACTTTCATTGTTTCTGTTTAAGTATTTTGGTGGTGCTTCTCTCGACGCCGTCATGCTCGAAGGTCGATACTGTTGACGGGCCTCTCGGACTCTGGCAAGACTTTGTTATTTGTGAGGCTTGCATATTCACAGTATAGGCAAACTTTCACTTCAATGAGAGAGAATGTTGAAGACTATATTACTTCCAATGTAAGTTCCAATTTAGAACTATAGTTATACCTAAGCCATTATGAATTACAGGAATAAATAGTTCTATTTGAGATTATATTGTGTTTATATAGCCTGTTTATTAAGGAAGGTATATAAAACAAACTAAAAAAGCAGAATAGTAACCAACCATGATCACGACATGTGTGACTTGGTGTTATGTAGTTTTGGGACAGCTATCCCATCTGTGAGTCAGGGGGTTAAATTATAAACATTTTGTAACATAAATCAATATATTTATAATTTTTAGAACTCATTAAGAATTGTAGACCTGCCTGGACAGGAGAGGCTCCGGAATAAATTCTTTGATCAATACAAGAACAGTGCTAAAGCTATAGTCTATGTGGTGGATTCTGTTACCATACAGAAGGAGATAAGAGATGTTGCTGAGTGAGTTTAACCTTCATTTTAATCAATTTAAGTGTGGTGTAATTGGCATGTAGCACATTTGTAAGTATCCTACTAATATTATAAATGTGAAAGTTTGTATGTTTATTGTTCAATCATGCTAAAACGGCTGAATGGATTTAGTTGAAACTTGGCACACAGGTAGATCATATCCTGGAATAAAACATAGGATACTTTTTATCCCGGGAAAAGATAAGATCCTTCGAAATGTGGGGTGGTAAACTAGTAGTAAATGAGTATGAAATTATCCAAAGGGGCAGTATTCAACTTGGACTCGACTCTGATTCCAAGAAATTAATTCCATTTATTTGTCAATTTATCAGATACTTGTATACAATCCTACTGGACTCAGTGGTTCAGGGTAACTGTCCACCTGTATTAATCTTATGCAACAAACAAGACCAGCCACTTGCTAAAGGAAGCCAAGTCATCAAGAGTCTACTGGAGAAAGAAATGTAAGATGTGTAAAATAATATCAAGACCATATTTGACGAATATGAGACTGTATGGTCCAGATTTAGTCATTATCCCGAGACACAGTGGCAATACTCACCACTTGTTAACAACAAGCAGGAGTTATGTTTTTCTTGTATGTCTGATCATTGAAATATTTGTAAATTGTGGACTTATAAAAATATTTCTTAAGTTGGCCATTAATGTCCCTTCCTTCATATTGAGTATTCTCGTCTTTATATTGAGACCAATAATTAGGAGACCTTCGCGTTTATATCATACCCCATTTAAGGGTGAAGATAAATATGTTTTTTGTAATTTATCCCTTACTAGCTGTCCCCTGCCCACTTCGCTGAATGACATCACATTACAAATCATTGAAATTCTCGGCTTTTCTGTACTATAATATGTTATGTATTATAGTACAGAAAAGTAATCATACAAACCTTCCTCTTGAATCACTCTATCTATTGCTGAAAACTGTATTAAAATCCGTTGAGTAGCTTATAAGATCCAAACGAACAGACAGCAGAAGCTACTTCATTTTATACTATGTAAAGATATCTAATATCCTAGTAATATTATAAATGTGTAGTAAGTTTGTATGTTTGTTGCTCAATCACGTAATAACAGATTTTGATGAAACTTTGCACACAGGTAGATCATGTCCTGGATTATAACATCGGATACTTTTTATCCTGGGAAAAGATAAGATACCTCAGGAACGCGGGTGAAACTGCAGGGCGCAAAACGAGTACTTTACATAAATTCCTTTTCAGAAACCTTGTTCGTGTTACAAAATCTAATCAGCTGCAATCAGTGGACCAGTCTCACAACAAGAACACGTTCCTTGGAAAGGCTGGCAAAGATTTTGAATTCTCACACCTCAACTGTCGTGTGGAGGTGGCAGAGGGTTCAGCAAATACTGGTGATGATGATAGCCCAGTAGATATCAAGGCTCTGCAAGATTGGATCTCAAAACTGTAGATAATCTCAACACAAGATGAGAATCAAAGATAGTATAAGTAAAAATGTGTAGATAGGTTACCAGAACATTCTAACGCATACTTAAATAAATTAATATTGCGATATCCACGCGACGCGGCACTTGTCAAGGTAGGCTAATTAGCCACTCTTTAACTTCCCACATTCGGAGCGCTTCTAACCTATCTACACTTTTAACTTATAACATCATTGATGAGAATACTTAAAAATTTTACTATTGATTTCGTCTCATAAATTTGAATTGATAATGTTACAATTTCGACGATAGGGACTATTGTTTTTTACCAATCTGAAACTAAAACAAAATAATCGCCATTTTTAGCTTAGTTTGTACCAATATAATATGTACTAACTACCATGCGCATTTCAACTGCCATTTTCTTTTAGCTTCCTAAATAACAAGACACATTCATTCACATACTCCATATTTTTCTATGTGCTACTATGCATATTGCATTTATGCATGTACATAATGTTAAAGAAAATAATATTAATAAGTGTCAAGAGTTTTGTAACAAATAAAGCTTGACTGAATTTTTAAGTTTGGAATTTTATTTATTCCCTATATTAGTTAATTAAGGCAGATCCACAATGTCAGAATAAAATATTATTATTTTATTATTAAATCTGTTCGCCCGTTTCATCCCCATAGGGGGTGAATTTTGGAAAATCCTTAGCGGATACCTACGTCATATTAACTATCTGCGTGCCAAATTTCAGCGCAATCCGTTCAGTGGTTTCAGCTGTGCGTTGATAGATCAGTCAGCCAGTCAGTTCCTTATTTTATATAAATATAGATTGCCGTGCAGGTATAATTTGTTTACAGTTTATTATTGATTATATTAAAACTAGCGGGCCCGGCAGACGCCGTCCTGCCAGAAATTAAAACAACACCTAGAAACCGATTCCAGCGCCATCTTCCGGGTCCAACTGTGTTTTCAAACCATCGAGGAACCCATTGAAATATAGGTACACACGAAATTTTTATCAAAATCAGTCCAGCCGTTCAGGAGGAGATAGGTGACAAACACACGTAAGTACAGAACAATTATAGGTATATATTAAGATTAATGCTGGTTTTTAAAGTGTTTTTATATTTGTCTCACGAGTAGCGTTACCTATTATATTTTTTTACTCTACAATAAAATACAGTGATCCCATACAGAAGAACATCCTATTTTCCTTCTATTTCAATTGACTGATATCAACTACGAACGTAACGAATTCAATAGGTACTAACTTTTCGCCCGTGGCTTCGCTTACTCCGACTTTTCTTACCTTTTTTCCGTCACACGATTTTGTTTCAAGTCATCTACAGTTTTGCTTCAAGATAATTTAAGCTTTATTAAGCAGCAAACAAAACTTCTGCATTACGGCCATAGCCGGGCACCGTTAATCAAATAGTTAACTTCGTTAATCCGCTACAAAAAAGTTAGCTTCGTTAAACGTTAAAGCGTTACATTTCGGAAGAATTAACGCATGTTATTACGCAATTAATCGTTAATATCCGCTGGAATCCGATCCGATTCCATGTCTTCCAACATCCATCATATGGTTTTATTTTAATTACTACACAGTACACTTTATCTATCTAACTAAATTACACTGCACTCTTCTTTATCAATTATCAACACGCAATTGATAACAAAACACTCGTCACTCTAAGCACCGGCGCTAAGTAATGAAATGATCAAACGAAACAAATCTCTACGCAGTTTTCTTTCTCACTCGCACGCGCCGGCAAAATATATCTAGTTTTGTTTTTGTTTCACCCGCTACCACGCGCCGTCCGGCACTTGTCAGAGTTGTCAATGCCGTGCGGTAACTATTAGGCATTGGATTAACGATTAACGGACTTCTGCATATTAACGGAAGTTAACGTGTCCGTTAACATTAAAGTCAATCCGTTAATCAAAATGTTAACTTCGTTAATTAACGATTTACGGGTTTACGAGTTAATGCCCAGCTATGATTACGGCACATAGCTCGCAGAATCGATGGCCGACGGGGCAGAAAGGTTCTCGAGTGACGACCACGAATTGTGGGCCGACGATCTTGTGAGGGTCGCGGGAAGCCACTGGATGCGGATAGCGCAAGACCGGTCATCGTGGAGATCCTTGGGGGAGGCCTTTGTCCAGCAGTGGACGTCTTCCAGCTGATATGATATGAACATAATCATTATTTCCCTCCATCGGATTTGGTTGTACCTATAGGTAGAGACAGACTCGCTAGCTCTACAGTTTTACTAAGTAGGTCACTACTTACACATCTGTAATTTGTGTACGGAAAAATCACATTTACCTTTTCCAGAACGATTTGTGAAAATCACGAACGTTTCATCTCAACAACTAGACGACCGATCGAACGACCCAGAACGACTAGACTTAATTTTGACAGTAGGTCTAAAAATATTTGAAGTAAGGAATACTAGGTAGGCCTCAAACTCATTTATTCAGTTTAGGCCCTGGTAAGGCACTTAGATATGAATGTTACAATTGACTCTACCACCGGTTCGGAATACACTTAAACTGAGAAGCCTAGGTAACTACCACACACAAAAAATTATATAAATAAGGTTCAGTCATACATACTAGATAGAATAGTTACCTACATATAATACTACAGTAATAACCCCAAACCCTTTAATGCAGGTGCTACGAATTTCTATAGTGCTAAAAAATATTGGGTGCGAGTGTGAACAGAGTAGGTAGGTAAGAAGTGAATTATTGATGATTGCAGAATGACTCGTCTATTTGTTCAAGATCAAAGCTAATATTGATTATTTTAATACATAGTTATTTTTGCATATTCATGAATGTGATAGTTATTGATGGGGATCAATATTGAATGGATTTTGTGCTTCTACATCGAAGGGTGAAGGGTTAAAATCATAAAAGATTTTTGTCCTTAATTTTGAAACCGTTACCAATAGGTTTCAATACTCCATTATCGATAAATGCTATATGCATATTCATGTCTTGGTCATTAATTAGGAATGTGCAACTTTTACTACTTTTTTTTTAACTTTGATACATCACCATGCATGATGATCGCTCGTAATTGACAAATTCATGGATATTAGGGGTAGGTACATACTATGATTTATATAACGATGTAGATAGGAATAACATAATAGTAAAATACTTCTGTGATGCACCCGGCTGATTGTTTGACGTATGGTAGAGTCGTTTGTTTTGTTTTTCCACCATCGTATTTGTACAGCCATGATATTACCTACTTTCAACTTCAACTAATGCTTATGTAAGAACTTTTGAAAGACTTAATTGAGTACCTAGTAAATACATTTTAAAGGACATACTTAACAAATAGTCGGAATAATATAATAACGATAAAAAAAGCGAACGCATCGTGTCGCCGAGGCACCGCGCGTTCCACAATCCGTTTTAATGGACGCTGTTTTCTCGAATGAATGATAATTTCGCCTCATTCTAGTGGCACTTCAATAAAATTAATGTCAACCTCAAACTCGGAGACAAGAATTCTTAGATAGGTAGTTAATCATACCGTACATATCTAGGCGTTGCCTACATGATTATTTACTCTCAATGTGTACTACGTTTTTTTTTCCGGAAGACTTGTCAGCATGCAGGCGGATCGCTTAAGTAATGGAAAGTTAGTGACTACCGTCGTCTAGTTAGACATTACCAGGGGATTGCCAATTGTTACATAATAGCGATCAACATGTATAATAAGTTACCTAAGCCGCTAAGAGCCTTTGACATTATTACTGAATAATATTAAGGAAATGGTTGTTTGAATGCTCTTAATATTATTTGAGTTTGCTGTATTCATGTTTTTATTGATTGTTTTTTGATTTATTATGGTGCATTGATTTATTTTAGTAATCTTTTGAATGTTTTTTGTGTTATTGTACCTTGTTGTTACATGGAAGCTACATATTATGGGACACTCGTCTAAATAAGTTAGGTACCTATTACCCTTTAGTTTCTCTGATCTGTGCCTACCTATGGTTCGCACATTACATTACATTATTACTACTAAGCTACTATAAGGCGATGATAGCTCAGTGGTAAGTGACGTCGAATACCGCGGCGAAGGTCGTGGGTTCGAATCCTACAATGAGCTTGAGCTTTCGGTGAAGGAAAACATCGTGAGGAAACCATAGCACGGTGGTAGGGTACTTTGTAGTACCCGACTGGCTGGCACCCTCAAGTTGAAAATCTGTCGCCAAAACACCTATCGGTGTGTTCCGACAGCTGCACTTGAGAGCCAGTTCCCATCTAGGCTATGTGTGCTTACCATCTTCGGCCACATCATCACTTACCACGGTGAGATTGTGGTCAAACACATGCCTATCCAGAATAATAAAAAAAAAAAACTATCCTTATTCACTCTTACTTTACGTCTGTATTTGTGCTTAAAATTTTCTGAAAATAAATTGCCGATGCTATTAAATTAAATTATGATTACATTCATCAGCGAGGATACATGGTGGTTGCAATAAACCCCAGCTCGATTTGAGTTTTAAAATTTAATGTGTGCGAAGACATGTGTTATGATTCATAAAATTTAAAAGATTTTGTCGGAATTTATTACTATATTTTCAGAGTTATATTCAAAATTGTGTTCGATGAAACAATCTGTAATCGCATCGGTGTCCACATCAGTTTTATTACCTGCTATAAGTTGATACGTAACCACATAATTTCACTCAACATTGGTAAGACTTTATAAGAATAAAATATTTTTTTTATACCACTAGTGTTATGCCAAGCAGGCAGGTGGGTCACCTGATGGTAAGTGAATACCGTCGCCTATAGAAATTAGCAATACCAGGGGGATTTCCAATGTGATTTTGACCTTTTTTTAGAATGCTTTAAAGGCAACTGGCTCTCATGTGCAACTGTCGGAACACCAACAACAACAACGGGTACTTTGCGACAGATTCTCAACAACAAAGCCGTGAGATTCGAACCCACGACCTCTGTATCCGACGTAAATAAATATAAGTGTAATACCTATTTTAATTGATTGAAATATTCTATGCATTTAATAATGTAGCTCTACAGTTGGAAATTGTGTTGAAATCATAAATTTCCCACGGTAAAAGGCTTACGCATTACTCGCATTAGCTTCGCTGGCTCCCACGGTAACCAAGCTGAGCAATAGTCCTGCTATTCATTACATTCAATTTCAAGGTACAAAAGGAAGCGACCTGTGTCGCAGCGATACTATTCATGGACACTTGTCTTGGCTGATAGCTCTCGACTCTCACCCACACCATATTATAAATGCCCACGCCGCGTGGTTACGTATTGTCCACCGAATTTTTATCTTTTGTTATGTGATGTAGGTTTCGTTTACCCAATCTTTGTGAGTGAGCCACATAATGTTCTTTTTTTTTAAACTGATTCTTGGTTCTCACGTAAGTATTTCAAATGCAAAGAGGTTGTATATCTAAATATCCCTATTTTAACTGTCTGTTCTTTAGGTTGTGTAGTGATGATTGTTAGCTATTTTAAGTACTTACGTAGGTAATCTATGAAGTACTTGATATGCGACAATAAATCGTATATCGTATATCAATAATTTTATGTACTTATCCTATGTATAACTGGGGATAGAGTAAGTACCTACGTATATATCATCTATATAAATAAAAATGAATGTTGGTAAGCGCATAACTCAAGAATGGCTGGACCAATTCGGCAAATTTATTTTTTTGTATGTTCCTTAAGCCACGCAAGGTTTTAATACTATAAAAAAAATGTTGTTGAGATATAAATAACGTGATCACTCGAAAAACGTTACATTTATTTAATTTTTACTATTAACTTTTCACAGAACGAAGTCTGTCCGGGCAGCTAGTTATCAAAATAATCTAATTTAATTTCATGAGCCTGAGCAGTTCCATTTACGTTTTTTTTTGCCTTAAAACCTCTGGTAAATACAAGGTAAGTCTATGTCACATTAAAAACAGTGATGGGGCAAGATAGCAATTAATGAGTATGCTGCCAAAGCTGCCATGAATATTTAATTGTCTTTTACTGAAACATTTTTGTGTTTTTTTCCGTTGTACTTACATTTATTTTAATGACCTATTTGCCAATTTATTGCCTTTTCAGCCACATAACCGAAATCACCTATGACTTTTTTTAAATTAATATTATAAAGAGGAAAGATTTTAATTGAAAATATATACATTGAGATACTCATATAGGTATAGAATTTTAGGATATTAACAATAAATAAAGTATACCTATGACTGTCTAAGAATAAGTACTAAAATACATAATAGGTTCGAGTATTTAGATTAACTATAACTATTAAAAATCCAATAGGCCATAGCAAACGGAGTGAAAGGATCAATCAATGGGATCTTTTGTTATGTTTTTGCTACTCTTGGTTTTGGGTTACAGTCTTGATTACAGTGAATGGAATTTAAGGGTAAGCCATCAGTGTTGTCATTTAGGTACCTACTATATTCTAGATTAATATTATTTATTTTAAAAAATCCCTAATATTTGTTCGGAATACCACTTAAAAAAAAAGGTGGTATAATAACGGACCTTCCTGGTCAAGCTACTGTAGGGGCTGCGTCATACAATTCATAGGTACTGTTTCAAAAACTAAAGTATAAGTGGTCAGAATTTAATTCAATTAAAACATACTTTATTTACACGATATGAGATTACTTATAATGAAAACGAAAGCATTTTTCTATAAATTAAAGTAAATTCAGTAGGTACTCATACTTACTTCAATAATATCAATATTAATAATAATTAATATTAATTATGCAACTAAAACATATTTATGTGTTCCTAGTATGAGAAATACGAGACTTGACACCCTATGCTCAATTCAATTATAATCTTTATTTATGGAGCTTTTTCGCTTAGCCGATATGCCGCTTATTTGAGAGAATAAAGACTAACTTGCCCTTAAGTCAGTAAGCGTGGGATAGAAACATGGGAATGCTACGATACGGCACTAGTACCACCTTTATTACTTTGGATAGGTTTTGTTTGACCACAATTATTATGTGGTGGAAGGTGGTAAACACACAGAGTCTAAAACTGAACGGGAACAAGTGCACTTGTAGAAAAACACACTTCTAAGTAGGTACTCAACTCAAACTCAAAACTCATTTATTCAGTTTAGGCCCTGGTAAGGCACTTATAAACGTTACAATTGACTCTACCACCGGTTCGGAACACTTAAATTGAGAAGACTCCGGCAAGAAACTCAGCAAGGCTATATTTTTTAGCAGTGGATCTTTACCACATTGATAGGTGCTTGGCAATAGATTTTTTACTGGAAGGAGGAAGCTAGCTAGGCGAGTACTAGAGAGTACTCTGCCACCGTGCTATCCTATTTTTTTTAATGTAACTTTACGTTAAGTAGTAAGTACCTACTTATAAAATAATCTATCAGTAAGTATTCACAAAACTGTCAATTGATTGTTAATGGTGTATCATCCATTTTGCATTAATCTACGCATTGAACTATTATTATCCTAAAGGCACATCTGAATATAAGCCAATTAAAAGCTTTCAAGGTATTCACGTGCTGACAATAACTTGATACTTTATTTATGTAATCCCATCGCATCGCACTGTTGCGATACGAGGCTGGCTGCGCGCCCGCACCCGCGTCCGAGCATCGCCCGCGCATCGCATGGCAGCGCTCCGTCCGTGCCGAATAGCTAATTATTTTAATCAAGGATTAATCGAATTCTTTGTTGGGCAGATAAAGGAGATTGTGCGCACCGTCGTCACATGTCATTTGTATTAATACGCGCAGTAAACCGTTAAAATATCTCGCTCTTATTGCAGAACAAACAGGCCGCGCTGTGTGTGGTCCGTAATGGAAATCAACGTGAATTTCAATATTTATCAACAAATGTGAGCTCATTGCCGCGCAGAGATATGCAGTTATGCAAAATACTTGTTGCACTATATTATTGAATTTAGTACAAGATTTTTGCCATCTACACTCCCGGTAATTGCATCGCGATATTTTTTATATCTTATAAATCCATATACAGATTACAATCATGTCGTATCATTTGTTAGATATTGATATAATTTAGAATACGGTTCCTTAATTGGTTTTTAATAAATTACGTAATCACTATCAAGGATTAGGTTCATCTACCATACCTGCTACAAATACCTACTACATCCAGTTTAATATGCTACTTATTTAAGAACTTATGGAAAACTATTTGGAATATAAAGTAGAAACATTTCAAGTTTATCCAATCTAATAAATCCAAAATAAATCGCTTAGGATAACGAATATTTCTTGAGATACTTAGGCCCATCTCATAGTGCTAAAATGTTAGTAAATTGAAATAGCAATTAATATTTATTCCGCAATATAGGTACCTACTGACTGCATGCGTCCGAGCCCTAAAAATAAATGTAGTCAGAATGTACTACACAAATCTTAAAGGTTAAATCAAATTTTAACTTCGTAGGTCAATTTAATAAGCCTAGGTATGAACTAAAAGCATAACTAAATCTACCCCGCGGTTTCACCGGCGTTCCTGATAAATATAATCTTTCCCAGGATAAAAAGTATCGTATGTTTTATTTTATTTTATTTTATTCGGGACAAGAAACAATAGTATATTAAAATATAAACATAAATCATGAAATAAGAAAATTATTAAATATACTATCCACAACGCCATCCACAGATTAC
Organism: Ochropacha duplaris; assembly: GCA_951361185.1. Classification (NCBI taxonomy): domain Eukaryota; kingdom Metazoa; phylum Arthropoda; class Insecta; order Lepidoptera; family Drepanidae; genus Ochropacha; species Ochropacha duplaris. Next base: position 4,658,869 of record OX592703.1, read on the forward strand.
TAAGTAATTACTCAAGTAGGTATATAATATTAAAATACCTATGTGACAAATATGTAAAGGTTATAGCGATCAAAAAGAAATTAACAATTATTTAAAAAAAAAACAGTAACATAGAAATAATAATTACTAACGACATGGAGAAAATTAAACCTAAACCTAAATCTAAATGCCTAATTGCCTTTGCCTTAGAATATCTGTGATTAGGATAAAAAGTATCGTATGTTTTATTCTAGGATATGATGCCTACCTATGTGCCAAGTTTCATAAAAATCCGTTCTGTCGTTTTTGTGTGAAAGAGTAACAAACATCTTCACATATATCCTAACAACCTTTCACATTGATAATAGTAGTAAGATGCTATTAATATGAGTACGAGTACCTATTATTGGAACACCTGATACTCAGATTGTGAGCATAGCTCGTTAAGGGTACAGGGTACACAATTAACCGATTACAGTGAAATAAGCGTGGCGCTCCTCGAATGCCCGACCCTTGCCTTATTCGCCACGTCCTTTGTCGGCGCGGGCGCGGGTGCACTCGCGCTCGGGCCTTGTTGACATTTTGTGGAGCAAATCTTCATTCCGCGGCCTCTTTGATGCGTACCACAATATTATTTAATTTTGACGTACATACGTCTCTTATGTTCTATAAATAATGTGGGTAATTGGTATTTTTTTTATTAAACTTCAAGTTTTTAGGCCACCTTTCGACGGCGTGTATCATTTAGTTTCCATCACGCGATTATATTTTATGAATAATATTTTATTTTATTTTACACCTGCATTATTTTATAAATGTACCTATTTGTGTATTTGGATTATTAAATAACCTAAATAATTATGGCATCTTTTATAAGGGTTACCTTTAAAATTGGTCCAAAAATGTTCAGACCTCATTAGCTACATAACAACCGAGATGAGAGCGGCATTCATCTGTGTACCCTTAGCCTACCCTAATGTAGGTCGTAAGTTCCTACGTGTACCTATATCTATACTATGTGTACGCCTATCTATACTACACTACATAAGCCTCATACATTGTAATAACTTAGAAAACATGTGATACATACTCAAAACTCATTTATTCAGTGTAGACCCGAGTAAGGCACTTATGAACGTAGATTCTACCACCTTGATAAAAACAACAATTATTATTTCAAAGAATCAGTTGCCACCTAGATTTATAATGTGAATTTTATTTATTTGATAATTGTTAAAAAAAGTACCTACATTTACAGTAATGTGACCTCAAATTAAGAACAAAAAGAAGTTGAATCGGGATTCATAGAATCTTATTTATTTTATATTTTTGGAAATTTAAATTAGAAAGTGAGAACATATTGACGTTAATACGTATAAGGTATGTTTATTGGGTTCATTTCATAATCATAATTTAATAATCAAACAGAACTCTAGCGTCCATCCTAATTAGAAGAATCTTTTCTATACCAAATCTTGTCTGCACTATAGGTAGAGAATTTTATAACAAAATCTGACGCTAAGCACCTGTTGGTGTGTTCCGGCAATTGCACTTGAGAACCAAAGGTAACTACGACACATTGGCAATCCTCCTGGTATTCCTAATGTCTATTGGCGACGGTAGTCGCTTTCCATAAGGTGACCCGCCTGCCTGGTTGACACTTGTAGTTATAAAAAAAAACATATTGATTGACAAGAATATTTACTGGGCAACACAGTCGTTCGTTTTTACGCACTACGCCGAACTTAACTATAAATAATGTTAATGTATTATTTATGAAACAGTAACCATAAGCGATTGTACATCAATGTATCATTGGATAACGACTGGTTGGTATTTTTACGATCATTTTGTTTTGTTAAATACCCGCTACACGTCCATTTAAGAATGTCGATAATACATACATGAGTATGAAATATTGGCTATCTACTTGTGGTACCATATGTACGTACTTACGTAGTCCTGATGTCCTTGCACCTGACTGGTACCGCCTTCTTTCGTAACTGACCTCGTATCGGACCACTAATTGGTCGATTTCTGCAACATCATTGTTTTTCATATGTGGTATGGGTACCATTTTTGTATTGGTAGGTATGTCTAGGACGATGTACAACCCTGAATTTTAATTCTCATATCAACTTTTTTATATGAATAAGTTACTGTTCTGTTATTATATGCTTACAAGATGAAAATGAAGTTCATTAAGCGTTGACTGGCCGACGGATTTATAGTTTTTCAATTGTTTAATCTTTTGAAACAAATTTTCTGTTCTTTATTTTTTTATTCGGTCATTCGTACGTTAAGTAAAAAAGTTACGAAATAGTGTGACGCGAGATAATTTATTTGTAGGTAATATAGGTAGGTTTCATGTATATTCATAATAAGTTAGCAGTCATGTCCATATAGGTACAAGCACGATTTATAGTCATGTTTTGGTTTCTGGATATAGATTGTTATAGATAGATTGGATATAGGTTGATTTCACAGAAGCTGTCCAGCAAAAATAACTTTGATTTTTATTAATTGAACTGCCAACCGGAGTAATCGTGCGGGGCGGCCACAAGAACAACGGGCCCATACATCTGCCCCATTTATTAATACCACTGACAATAAAACATTTGAAACACGTTCTTGCGAATCAATACCCGCGTTCCCGATATGAATTATTTATATGTTTTATTGTCGCTTTATCGCCTGAATCGTTGAACGCGGCCTCTGCGGGCGGATGCCGCGCGAGGCTGCATCTCCCGCTTGAAATAATAATCAGAACATAATTTTATTTTTGACAAATAACTGGGCAGCATTGGGTGCAGTCAGGTTTTTGCACGAGCGGGTGCGGCACCGGGCACGGCACGTAGTGGCCGCGATGCTTCAGATTCCCCGTTCCCGCTTTATTGCTTGAATAAACATAAGAGGATGCTGTCGGTATTTCGATCTCGTATAATTGTTGCCAAACGAGTCGACGCAAGAAAGGGACCCGGACATCGGGTACGACTATGATTTACAGTTAAATTTCCCTTTAACGAATAGGTAATTACTTAATTCATTATAAAATCAGTAATAACACGAACACGTAGGTAAATAAATTGAAGTGAAGCGAACAAATATAGAGTTGTTAATTTATACGGTACATATTCCATAGCATGCATACATATAGTATTACAACTATTAATTTTTTATTTTTTTTTATTCTAGATAAGCTTGTGTTTGACCACAATCTCACCATGGTAAGTGATGATGTGGCCGAAGGTGGTAAGCACACAAAGCCTAGATGGATCCCATGGAAAACTGCGGCGCCGAAGCCAGAAGCATTGTAATATTTTGTAACAGCAGCATACACAGGAAAAATACTATTTTACAATAACAATCAACAGCATAAACTTTAAACTCTTTCAAGATAAGAAAAAAACACAGATATAATTTTCGAGCCATATAAATGTTGTTGTTTATTTTTGAATGTTTTTTGTTTTCGATTGGAAAATCGTAATAATTTTTTTGCCAAGAAATTGTCTGCAAAATTATTGCCTTTCAACATTACTATTTTATTTATTTATCTAAATTAACTAGCTCTCCTCCGTGGTTTCACCCGCATTCCCATGGGATTATTTATTTTCCCGTGATAAAAAATATGTTGCTCAGGGATAATGTAGCTTTCTAATGGTGAAAGAATTTTTTAAATCTTTCGAGTACTTTTTGTGTTTAATCGTAACAAACAAAAAAACAAATCTTTCCTCTTTATAATGTTAGTTTAGATTAAAGATCTTTTAAGATGTGCCATCTGAACTTTCGAGTTAGTTCCCTCCTATGTGTTGAGTGTTTACCATCATAAGGTACATCATCACCATGAACACAGACAGTGCACACAAAGGTATAGCCTACTGGGTACCCGTTGAACCGCAAAAACAAGAAACAAATCAAGATTGCGAGTAATCGAGACTAAAAAGGTATTATAATGAAGTTATATGTATTCGTTGGTCACGCTATTCTTCGAGACAGTTATTAATCGTGTTATTGACGGGATATGCTATGCTCAGTCAGTGTTGTAACAATGTAGAAAGTACGTTCGCGGTGCGGTGAGGTGAGGCCTCCGTCGATCTCACTTGACAATGTATAAATCATTGTCATATCAGTCCAGTGGTATGGTATGTAATGTAATGATTGAGAACGCTCATTTGAACGCTCTAAATGGTATGATACGAGGGAATGATGGATTCGGTTTTGTATGGCAAATTATGTTTGGTTGAAAGAAATTGTTATTACGTTCTTTATATTTTTAACTTTTTAACTATATCTTCTTGTTAGTGGTACCCATGTTGAGAATACGAATTAAAATAGTGAACGCGCCGAATCCGGGCAGAAGATTGGTCTCGCTCGATGCAATACATTTTGATACCATTTGTCCCGTTTTGGTCAAAGGTATGTAAACACAATTTGCACCATGTACGGAAGGCGGTAGTACTTTTAAAACTTTCGCGAACTAAATTCATATTGTTGATATTCATATTGTAGTAGCTGTTACAATACTGTCTTTATTAGGTATAATATCAACTTTTTTCGCCCCAAGTTTCACCCGCGTTCCCGAGGGATCTTCTTTTCCCGGGATAAAAAGTATCCTGTGTCCTTCTCTAAAGTTACATCTATTTCTACACCAAATTTCATCTAAATCGGTTCAGCGATTTAAGCGTGAAGAGGTAACAGACAGACAGACAGACACACTTTTGCATTTATTATATTACTAGTGTTCCGCCCCGCGGTTTCACCCGCGTTCCCGTGGGATCTTATCTTTTCCTGGGATAAAAAGTAGCCTATAGACTATAATCTATCTCTATGTCAAATTTCATTCAGATCCATTCAGCCGTTCTGGCGTAAATGAGTAACAAACATACATCCATCCAAACTTTCACATTTATAATATTAGTAGGATAACATGGTATATATACTTACTACTACCTCACAATATTTTCCACTTAATCAGACTGAAAAATAATAAACAAACGGGATTTAATTTAAAAAATGTACTGATTCTTAATATGGGTATCATTATTAACAAAATTATATTTTTTCTTTACATAAAAGTCATACGTCAAATTGGAACCACGAGAAGAGAATCGCACCAGTTCAGTTAATGAGAGTTCATTGTCAATCGGCTGTCAACGGTCAGGTAAGAGTGTTGATCGTACCATAGGTACTTATATGCAAACTACATCCTGATAAATATGTACACATTCATAATATATTTTATCCCTTATGAAAATCTACACTAATATTATAAAGAGAAAAAGGTGAGAGAGAAGATGAACATGCAGATTAGCGTAATGAAACAAGCCAAAACTTTAAGTTTTCATTATTTTAAAATATCTCTTCTACTTTTCACTGTTTTATCAAATTTTTTTGGGTTTTAAATGGCTTTCATACAAAGTAAAAATAGCTTTGTTAAATTTTAAGAGCTTAATTTAAAAATGCACGAAGTCTCTCCGTGGCAAAATAACGAATTAAATATAATATACCTACTTCATGAGGATGCTATCTGATAGCAATTTTATCAAAAACTTTGAAAGGGCCTATATTCCGACAACAATAAAGTATAATAACAACTCTTTAATAATTCATAACTTTACTTGCAAAGATTTAAAAACATGTTGAAACCCTTGCGACTTCCGCAGTTAAGATGGCAATAACCTATACCAGTTTCAAGATACCATATTTTATTATATTACTTCCGATATCTGCAAAACCTAAGATTCTAATGAAATACTTTACAATCATTTATGCAGAGTACCTACCTAGTAGGACTTTTTAAATTCCCTGACTTTTATCAAAAAGTATCCTTTTTAACGCAAGCCCCTGACAGATTGCGGCATGTGCGATGCCTTTGCAGTGAACTCCCGCCAAGTATTTTAATTAACGTCACACGACGAACACATAAACATCCAGTTCTTTTAGTGATTAAGGTTTTCTCTACAATACCATTTTCGGCAGTTTTTGGTTTGAAACAATCGACTTCATATTTATGGTTTCCTGGTTCCCGAATGTGTTTGCGATGAGAATTCAAAAAAATGTGTCGTCTGTCTGATTGTCTAAATTTCCATCTTCTAAATAAACCAAGTAAGATAGGGCCGTATTGACACATTATCTATAGAAACATATTTCCTGTGCCCAAAGATGCACAAATACTGGTAGTTAAAAAATATGTTCCAATGGTTGAATTCAATGTGAGTAAATTTATTTATTGTGAGGTAACGAATTAAACTTTAAAAAGAGAATACGAGTAAACTGCCTAACAAAACATAGTGTGTTGCTCGTACCATCAAATACCATAGTTGAGTTTCAATACCAAAGTCAAAAAAAATAGTTGTTTCTGTAATACCTTTTGTACGTAGGTACGTAGATATGCTTGTATTTGACCGCAATCTCACCTCTTTAGTGGAAATTGAAGATTTGGTCGAGGATGGTAAGCACACAAATTCAAGAAGATAACAGGGTTTCATCTGTTTCCGAAAACCAAACTATCCTATGATCCGAACCGGTGGTAGAGTCAATTATATCGTTCATCATTATTAGATCTTCTATGACCACATTTACAAATCACCTTGCTAAGCCATTTCGTATCTATTAAAATATGTTGAATGTAGATGTTAACCAGGCCTATATGAATGCATCATTAGTGGCAATGAACCCAACTAAGAGAAGCGCTATCGAAATCGGTCGCAAGTTGGCAACACAGGAAGGGAGCGCGTGCTCGCGACCAAAGAACTCCTGCGTGCCGATGCGTCCATTATTCAATACAATAATATCAATAAATTAATGCTCACATTCGGACGGCACTGCACATACTAATGGCGACACGCGGCGCGACGCTTTTTATCGCACCGCCTTAGCCATTCAACTCTCCATTGATACAAGGCACGCAAAAACTGGTCGGCCCTCTTGTTCTTGAAACTAACTTACATTACAACTTTTTGCTTTTGTATCGACAAGGACGTGATCGCTTTTTGTTTTGCACGAGGTGAGGGGAATTCTTAATTGCATCTCAATTGTACGACAACATCACAACATCCGCTTGCGATGCTAAATATGCGCGCACTTCTTGCTAATTCGCGCTATTAGTAGGTTTTGGTTTGCTGGCAAACAAGAATAGGTATATAGTCTGCCATCGGAATAAAGTACCTAGTTAAACTAATTCCAATTTTGTAAGCATCTAGTGTCCACTAAAATATAGGTCTTCCTTGTAACTCTAAGTCCTAACTCAGAACGATCTTGACCCTGGGAGTCTACTTCAAAAAAACCATAGATGATCATCGTTTTTAAATAATTTTAACAACTAGAATTACCCACACAATTATCGAGACGTAAATTTTGTGAAATTATACTGGCAAATTTTAAAACGTTGATCGTTTTCCGAAGAAGTCTCGGCATCATGTTTACCAATACCCAATTAAAATTCAAAAATTACAAACAAAAGTATATTGGCGCCATAAAGCAAATATAAAAGTGTCTTCATAAAAACATATCGTCTCGAGCTTCTTGTAAATATCACCCTATAATAATACAGGGATGAAAGTACCCAATAAATAATTATAAATTTATGTTTACTGCAATTTTATGAACGTTACAGTTACTGCGTATACCCTAATTAGTATTTTATGTGGACTATAAAAACCTTTATAAGTATTGTTGCCAAAAACGTTGTGAGTAATAAACTTTGATATCACAGTGACGCGGACGCACGGTGGAAGGAAGCACTAATATGAGTGGCATAAACATAACGATCAAAATATCTGCACCCACCAAAGGTCGAGATTTTTTTTTAATGTCCCTATTTTTATTTTGAGTATTGTAAGCTTGTACTCAATATCATGAAGTTTAATTTCGGTTTGTGGAAGCTTATTAATAATGCTCATATAGTTATGGTCAAACCGAAAAGTATTTAAAGTACTTATTTCATATATATGTAGGTAGGTAACTAATGCGGGTTATAATTTTTTATGTATTTTTGTATTACTTTAAGAATAAAATTGTTAAACATTTGAAAAGAAAAGCCAATATAATCAGATGGTCCAAAAATATTTAAAGAATGTAACCTTGCTGAGTTTCTTGCCGGTTCTTCTCAGTTGAAGGCTGACTTCCGAACCGGTGTTAACTTCTGTAATTCGACCTTCATAAATGCTTTTCTAGGGTCTAAACTGAATAAATGGTTTTGACTTTGACTTATTTTTAACCGACTTCAAAAAAAAGGAGGAGGTTCTCAATTCGTCTGTATGTTTTTTTTTTTTTTTTTTTTTTTTTTTTTTTTTTTTTTTTTTTTTTTTTTTTTTTTTTTGTATGTTTGTTACTCGATTTCTCTGCCAATTATGAATAGATTTTGATGATTCTTTTTTTGTTTGGTAGATCCTACTTCAGAGTTAAGTAAGGTTGAGGTCCTTAGGTCTGCGCCGTCGCTCCCCTACTTTTCGAAAGTTTGTTACAAAGGCAGAATTAAACTGTCCTTCTTGGCTGGCACCGACTCCAAAAAGAACTGTTTATAAATATTAAATAGATATATAAATATCAATAATTTTGTTGATTGTCCTTTAAGGCTCTTGCTTTGAAATTAAAATATTATTCTTTACTTTTTAGTTTATGTTTGTACATAGGTATAGGTTACAGTTTTGAAGTCGGTTTTTGTTTTTTATTTTTAAAAATAATGTGGCATCTTTTCATTTTAAGATTGTTAATTTTTTTTCTTTTATCTTCTATCATTAAAAAACTTATCCTGCCTGACCGACTAACCTAAGCCTAACTAATTAACTAACGCACTGCCTATGCCACTGGAAAAAAAAACTTGGATTTGACATGCATGTAGAAGGTATCTATTATAATGGAAGCATCCACTTAAAGAGTTTTATAAAATTGATCCCATATTAATATAAAACTGAATTACAGAAAGCTAGTCGTTCCATGTAGATATAGTTTCTTCTCCTACAGTCTTACTGCCACGAAGCTTAACTTTATTAGAAAAGCTAATGAACTTATTCAGGCTATCAAAAAATAAATTTATATAGATATCAATAAAACTAAAAATCGATAACTTTTTAAAATTTTCCCAAAAGACCCTAAATTGTGTTGACGATACTCATTAAGTAATGTATAGATATTATCATTGTAATGTAATGCTAAATACCTACACGTATAAGGAAGTGAAATTGGGCAAAAAAAGGCAAATATCAGGCGGTTGGGCGTGCAGCCAGCATCTGAAGTATCTCATTAGGCCGTGTTATTATTCAGACGAGGCCGCCATGTTGTTTAATGTCAATTTACGGGTCGTGTGTGACAGACGAGCAAGGCGCACGCGCACGTTCTATAGGGTTGTCACTCGACAACTACCCAAACCTGAGAAACAAGGGTTTTAGTATATTTTAAGGTAGTGACGTCGGATAGGTACTACGGTGAAGGTCGTGGGTTCGAATCCTACAATGAGCTTGAGCTTTCGGTGAAGGAAAACATCGTGAGGAAACCATAGCACAGCGGTAGGGTACTTTGTAGTACCCGACCATCTGGCTACCACCCTCAACTTGAAAAACTGTCGCCAAGGACCTATTGGTGTGTTCGGAAAGCTGCACTCGGGAGCCAGTTCCCAACTAGGCTTTGTGTGCTTACCATCTTTGGCCACATCATCACTCACCATGGTGAGATTGTGGTGAAACACAGGCATGTATTATATAAATTACAGAAGAGAATAAAGTTTATTATTATTATTATTTTGGCAAAAACATTTACTAATAAAATGTAATAAAATATTGAAACAAAATTAATTGTCGTAGATGAACTTTTACTTTGTGAGCATAAATTCCACTTGTGCGTGGCAGGCTCGACTCGCAGGTTCACGCAACGGTATTCAAAGATACGCGTCCATAATAAAGACATCAACGGGTGATTACACCTAATTATCAAAGATCTCAGATAGTAAGTACTAAGGAAAATATATTAACATGATGGCGCTATTAATGGTTTTCATTTGCATAAGTGTTTATTTATAGTTAGTCTTTTTCTTGGAGAATGATGGGTTAGGTTAAATGTTCGATTTTACTTGGTAGTAGGTATCTTTTCTCCTTTCCTACTACTTTTGTATTATAAATGTGAAAGTTTGTATGTTTGTGGCTCAATCACGCAATAACGGCTTAATGGATTTTAATAAAACTTAGCATATAGGTAGATCGTATCCTGGAATACAATATAGAATACTTTTTATCTCGGAAAAAGATAAGATACTTCGGGAACGCGGGTGAAACCGCGGAGCGGAAAACTAGTCTTTTATATTACTAGGAAATGTGCGTTTTATTTGTTATTTATTAGAAATAGGAAAAAATATAAATAATGTAATAGATAACAAACTGCAATAAGTATGTCTCAATATCAAATATCAAAGGTTTTCGATAAGATTGACATATTATGTGATATATGATATGTGTGAAAAAAAAACAAACAATTTAAGGATAACAAGTATGTATAATTTTTAAATGAAATAAGAGTTTTATTTCCACCATTTTAGAGTTATATTTTGTTTATGCTTACTTGAAAGTTTTTTTGTTAAAATAGAACGATAATTATTGAATTAGGTTGATCATATCCCGACGTTGTTAAAACATTTTTGTGTCATCCCTGATAATGTCGGCTATTGTGTAGATAATGTAAATGTCACGTCATGATATTCCAATGCGAAAATAAACTGAAGGTCTCGGCCGCACTTCCATACCATTCCACGGGTTTAACGAAGCGAAACTCTACTATACTCCGCATACTCCGCAAAGATATAATTGATAAATTCCCTACTATAACGGATTGTCTCTAATTGAATACAGTAGCCATCTCGAATTATTTCAATAAGAAAGGGCAGCAAATTGCGTCTACGCTCGATTTTTTCATTTTGCCTAGTGAAGCTTACCGACAACGGCGCCTATTGGTTCATTTTAATGAGCTGCGATCAATGGGCGTAATTATCTGTTGGATCATTCTTTGTTCGCGAAAGCATTCTGTCATCTCTTATGGCTTGGACGCAGAGCTGTGCTCAAAGAATAAATACTTACTTTGTATATGTTTTTGCAATAGTTTTTCGTTGATTTCTATTTATATCTCACAGTACAGACTTTGTAGTTTTTTTACTATTTCATATTTAAAATCAAAAAAATATTTGTAAATGCTAAAATTAGTAAATCATTGAAACTCGTAATATATAGCTAGTTTTATTGCTATACTTAATTCAACATATTTTAAATTCATCGTCATAATTTTACTGCGTAATCATAATTTTACTAGTAATATTCGTGGAAAATATAATTTTGGACTAAATATTAAACGGCGTTTGAGATGAATCCTTGAGGCCTCGGGTGCCAGAGGCTCATTATTGGCCTCTCAAGAAAAGAGATATTGCATGAATTTTTAAAGTTCCTTACTTATCCAACACAAATCTAAAAAACTGGAACTAAACGAAGGTCACCTGATTTGGTTTCCACGTGAGTTAGTGTCCTCTAATTACCGAACTGAGCGTATGGGCGGCTTTTGATGTTGAACTAGAATAACAGAGGCACGATTACCGATTACCGTAACCGTGCTGCGACCCCGTCACCATAGCACAAAGGTAACTCTTTTGTGACCATAGTAAAGTTATAAATGTGAAACCTTACATGAGTGTCGATTGTGCAAGTAGCACTTTTTATCCCCATCTTACTCATAACGTCTCAATCAATCATCGTCTCAATATATTATTGTCAAATTCCTATCCAAATTTCCATTTTTTAAAGCAAGAACTCTACCTTGTCAAAATATCATCAATCTTGACTATTTTTAACCGACTTCAAAAAAAGGAGGAGAATCTCAATTTGTTTTTTTACTATTATTAACTTGAATATAACCACGTGATCACTAGTACGTATATCCTCATTATAATTTGGTAGTCAAAGTAAAAACAGTTGCTCTATTAGAAGATATTTTGAAATGAAAAACTAGTTCTTTATACTGTGCATAACTAATATAATTGTGCAGTTTTCTACATGAACCTATTTTTACCACAAGATTTAATTTTCAAAATTATGATAAAATTTCCGCCGCCCAGTTAGGGCAGCCTACTTTACAGGAAGTAAAATAAATTTAACTTTAACATTAGTTTTATTCTTTCAGTACACTACTTTTGTTTTTAATAAACAAAACAATTTGAAATCGATACTGGCATCGAACTACTGCGAATATGGAATATTTAAAACTTCTGTATATGACTGATTTATAAGTTCGAAGAACAGAAAACTTGTAGGTACATTAACTCAAGTTCCTTTGAGATTTATATCACTAAATATGGCACGATATGGAGTAAAACAGATAGAGCGTCTAAAAAACCGCACATGTATTATTAAAACTGCAATTGACGGAGTGACCAACATCACGCGGTAATGACATAAATTCAGCTTCACGACCAATTCCCGGTGCTCTAAATGCTTCCAATTACCGCACTTCTTTGCGTCGTAAATCCACCGGCTACTCGTAATCAGCACCTTCACATTCGCTCACTCATTACGTTTAATTTCTTAATCGTCCCCTTTAATTGCAATGTTAAGCCGTGGTTTCGATAAACCGACGACGGAATCGTTAATATCCACCACGAATTATACTTTGTTTATCTTTCGTTTTTTGACAACACTAGTAGCGGCCGGCGCGGTGACATTTACATTGCGTTCCTTGTTGAAAATTAACTCAAGGATATGCATGAGATAAAGAATCAAAGCGCTACTTAAGAGTTGAGGCGTTGGTGATTTTAATAAGTACTCTACGATCTTGTAGGATATTTCCAGGTTTCTTGGGACTGTTCCGGGGAGCCAGCCGCGATATCTATGTATCATAGCAATGTAAGTTTATTCGTATATTTTTAGTTTTATGCTAACCGATATATTATGATATGAGCGATAATATGGGAATCTAACCATTAGGTATTGCTTTATTATTAATTTTCAGTCCCGTGGAATGCGAAAGTGTGTCTGTCTGCCTGTTACCTCTTCACGCTTAAACCGCTGAACCGATTTAAATGAAATTTGTTATACAGATAGATGGAACTTTGAAAAAGGACATTGGGTACTTTTTACTCCGGGAAAAGATAAGATCCCTCAGGAAAATGGGTGAAGCCGCGGGGCGGAAAACTAGTTATTTTATAAATACAATATTTCTGTAATTTGACCTAAGGGGTCAAGGTCAAAATGTTCATTCATTAGCTGTCGTAGTGTTTTTATTGCAATATTTCGTTATTAGCAAGCAATTCATCAGTCCTGTCATACATTATCAATGCTCATTCGATTTCGATTGAGATAACTCATTAAAACTTATATTAATGATGACATGAGTGGCTCGATTTTTTTTTATTGAGTGAACTTATTACAAGTATTTTGAATCTTAAAGTAATTCCTTAACTTAAAATCTATAAAATCACAAACTCTATTTATAGTAGGTAGTAGGTAGGGGAAGAGGGGGTAATGGGAGTCACTTAAGCGAGAACTCAAATATTTTTTAAATTAAAAGTAAAGTATTTATTGCAACCGCCTTTAAACATAATTTACTTATCAAACTATCGTTAGAGATCAATTTCAGTCACTTTGGCAATCAACTTTGGAAATTATAAAAGTATTTATTGCAACCGCCTTTAAACATAATTTACTTATCAAACTATCGTTAGAGATCAATTTCAGTCACTTTGGCAATCAACTTTGGAAATTATAAAAGTTTAAAAAAAAAACTGATTTGACTCCCATTACACTAACATATGGGGAATGGTGATCACCCAGTGTAACCATAGAAAATATTTTATCTTTAAGAAATGTAGTGTGCAAAGGTACATGAAAAACAACCATGATGGCAAGACGTAGGCGATGGTTGACAAAAGTTAATGTGAACTTTAAAATATCGCCCACGCGCCCTTTGCAGCTGGCAGTGGCACCTCAGAAACCTTATAAAAACCATAGAAGTAGCATTTTCGTATAGCTAGGTAGACGCCTAGCTTTGTGTGCTTACCATCTACGGCCATATCATCACTTACCACGGTAAAATTGGGGTCATACACAAGCTTATCCAAAAGTAAAAAAAAATACAAATATTCTTCATACTGCCTAGTAAGTATATGTATACCTATCTCTACTTCATGTTATAGAGTAATAAATACGCTTGTCAACATGATTTTTTGTTGAAAATGTTACCAGAAACAAGGCAGTTCTACATTTATTTAGATTTCTATTGGCACGGGGATTAAAACGTCCTTACGGTCCTTACCGAGGCGAGTCGGTGATAAATTCAGGCGGACGTCTTTTATTGATGACTCTGTTTACTTTCTGCCGACGTTTGAAGAAACACTCGTTTTATACTATTTACGGGCGCAGTTCTTGTTTATTTTGTTTAATTTGCTAGTTTATATAATTAACTATTACTTTGAAGAACTTTTACATGAAAATCTGAGTGAACTGACCGATATGAGACTTTCATTCTAGCTCAACATCTTCCTACTAACCACATACACGATGACGAGTAACTACGTCTTTATATGATAATGAATCATAAAAATATTTATTACCTCTCTTTTATGCACCTTTGTCCAATTTGTATATACAGTAATAAAGTGTGGTCACAGTCACAGGCCAAGGAATACGTTCGTCCGCGGCAAACAAGCGGCGCGCGGCGTCCTACCGCGCGGTAGTGGCCAGCGATCTGTTCCGGCGGCAATTCCATTGTTCTACAACTAATTGAATCGATGCCACTGATAGATTACCGAGTACGCTGTCCGGTAACAACACACTCTGTATACTATTCTTTAACAAACGATTAGGATTACTGTACAATTCCTGGCCGGCGGTGTCCGTTTGAGATTTTCATGCGTAGCGCAGATAAAATAGATATTATTTTCATTACTTCACGTATAGATAGCCCATCTCTATTTACTTTCACTGACCAAACTGAGTACAAATAAATGTTCGACGGCTGGCAGAATGTAGATAGGCTGTTCGAATTGTCTACTTGACGATATTATTATGAGAATAATCAATTGAATATAACCTATTAAAGGTTTGTAGTAGACGTAGCTCAAAACTACATTTTGTACGTCAAAAGGTAATTTTGAGCTACGTCAAAAAACGTCGTAGCACATATGTAAAATATCTCCCCCTCATCTAACCAGGTAATAGTTACATTATTGCGAGTTTTAAGAAAAATCTACACTACAATCTTAATGATTATGACCTACTTAACTTATAGTTAAAAGCGATGGTGACACCGAGCGTTCCCGTAACGAATCGTTAGCGCTACCGTACAATGGACAAATCGAATCTGTCACGGCGTCTGCGCACTGCGGCCTGCGCGCAGTTTCATTCAATAAAACCTAGGGTTACCAGACGCTCTGGTTTTGTCAAGATTACAGCTTGATTTTATTTTAGATTTGTTTTCTGGTTTTTTTACCACTAGGTAGCAAACAAACTTACGGCCCACCTGATGGTAAGTGGTTACCGTAGCCTATGGACGCTCGCAAGACCAGAGGCGTCATGAGTATTTCGTATGCTCCTTATTTTCTTCTTGACCCAGTAATATACTCGTTGATACACAGTGGTGCTCTACTGTTTCTTAGATAAAACATCTTATGTATACGTATCCAGTTTATAATAAACCACAAACCATATTGTCAAAAAAGATTATACATGGATACCCTAATGTCGCGTCTAGATTACATCCCCATTCGCGAAGCCATTAAGCGATTTCAATCGGTGTAACAATTAGATATAAGATGAAAGGTAAAAATCTATATGATGATGATTGATTTGATCTATTTCAGATTAGGATATGACAAGACAGATTACGAACTAATTACTGATATGAAGTTTCTTGAATCCATCAATCAATTTGCACTGAATCCGCGCGTTAATTTACCTAAACCTACAATGCAAAAAATAATGCCGACCTATGCTTTAAGACTCCAATATTAGAATACATATTTAAATCTAATTATAATATCTTTGTTATTCGGAACACTTAGTGCAGAACCTCAGGCTTAATAGACTTTAATTTCCAGACGAGTAATACCTTTCAAATCTCGGCTTTGTATGGACCCGCCGTCTATAGAAACTGGGCACTCTGTTCATTAAGAGTAATAACATAATTTCGAGAAGTAATTACGTCTGTAATTAACCATTTGTACCGTCTGTGAGAGTTCTAAATTTACATTAGCTCTTAATTTGCGTGAAGGCAACTGCATTGATTAAGCAATACAAGTGTATGCAGGTATACGTAATTGAGGTCCTTTGTGAATTATGTGCCTATTTGATATGGTCTATTATTAAAAATTACTCTATAATTATGACAATTATTAGAGAGATGCTGAATAATTAGTGTTACTATGTATGTATATAATATAATACCTATATTATGTAATAAAGTATCGTTTGAAATATGCTATGATGGTGTTTATGGATCGACCTTTGTGGACATTAATTATCCCTCCCGAAAATGTTAATGTTATTAATCAAATACTGACATGATAAATGGCGCAACAATTAACTACATCGCGCTAACGAAGTTTTCCAAGTGATCTACATAATATACAAGCTTCCAACATCTACACTTGGACCACGGTCCCCAACCACGTTGATCTAGCCTGGTGGAAGATCTTCCTTTTTCAATGGAGGAGTCTAACACCTTGCTCCTCCATAGATGTCTAGCAATACACTGCTGTAGTAATACTATGAGAGATTTGGTTTATAATAGGTTTGTTTACCTCGGAATACTTTGCAATCGATTATAAGGCAAAATTTGAAAAGTAAGCTACCTTAAAATAACACAATATTAATGACTTGTTTTAAATAATCGTGATGAAACCACAGCAGAGTACTTTGTAGTACTCGACTGGCTGGCTACCACCCTCAAGTTGAAAATTTGTCGCCAAACACCTCTTGGTGTGTACCGGCAATTGCACTTGAGACTCAGGCATTGTAATAAGGTGTACAACACATTGGCAATCCCCCTGGTATTGCTAATGTCTATAGGCGACGGTAGTCACTTACCATCAGGTGACCCGACTGCCTCGTTATCACTTGTGACATAAAAAAAAAACAAACATTAAAATTTTATGTACCATATTGTAATTTGTACCTACATAAAAAATATAGTGAGTTAACTCTCATGAGCTATTTAATTAATACCTACTATCGACTATTTTATAAAAGCACAGCTTTTTTTTTGCTTAATGTTATATAATAGAAATATGTCGGTCAAATAATAATAAGTAACTAACGATGACTGACGCTGAAATATTGCACCGTAAATGCGTCAATACCTACCATCTAAAATAACATGTCATCGGTTTAAAATGCTTAAACCTATAGTTAAAATTTCGAAACGAAAACAGGTAAATCCCACTTGGCAATTACTTCCCAACGTTAAATGGGGGTAATAAAGCAATCTCTAAAGAACACTTTCCTTGCAAAAGTTTTCGATGGGCGCAGACCGGCGCAGTAACCGTAACTTATGAAAATTACAACAATTTTGTTGAAAAACTCGCCACTGTTTACTGGTGATCGATTTATGGTGAATAAATATGTTTTGTCATTAAGTTTTTATGGATAATATACCTACTTATACGGTACTTGCGTCATGTGCAGACCCAATGTATGAGTGCAGTCGCTTTACATCAAGCAAGACAGACGGCTTAGCGAAAAAAAATACATTGTTTACCATCGACGATGGGATCGAAGCGAGGTGGGGTAATTTTAATGACATGGTATAAACCAGGGATCACCAATTAGATTCGTTTGGGATCTGTTTTTCAAGTTAGGTTAAGACTTTTATGTCATTAGGTTGACAAGCAGGCAGACGGTCCAACTGATGGTAAGTGGCTACTGCCGCCTATGGACATTGCCAATATGCCGACCTTGAAGAGCTCTTTTTACGCCCTTTTTGAAGAACCCGTCAATGTGATTTTTTCGAATGTGACTGTCGCTTTTCTTTTGCTAGATCATTGGGGTCTTCGACCTAATACCTAGGTCTACTAGTCTTCCAGTAACACTATATTACAGTACTAGGTATTTTACCAGCCTTTTTATGTAATTCTATCCTTATATTTTCATGACGTTAGTTAAGACCACCGATGGAAGGTTGAAGTCAGGTGTGAGTTACGACGACAAGTCAATGTGTCTTTGTGTTGTGTTGACGTCAGATTACAGAGCTAAGCACGAGAGACATTTCAACTGGTTTATGCCTTGTTTCCAGAGCTCCACTTCACTGTTGGTGGGCTATTTGATGCGGGCGAATGATATGAATTTAAAGCTATCGATTTAAAATATTTTACAGTAAATACAGGTTTTGCACTGACTTTTCGGAGTCGTTATGATTTTTTTTTAATTATACAATTTACCAAAACTTAAATAGGTCTCGCTCAAAAACGGCTCTCATGTAATCGACTTATAAGAAGCAGCTATTTTTAATTAAATGGATTTTAGCTCGTACTAAAATACTGACCGTAGATACTTTAAGTCAAAGAGTATAGTAACTATACCACTTTAAGTCAGGATGCTTCAGTGTTGCCGCTAAACATTATCGTTTTCACACCTAATCTGTTTTTACAAAATGCAATTTATGCAAGACGCAAACTGATACCAGGCTTCATGCTTATCGCAGATATTAAGTTCTGTCGATTAAAATCGACACCTGGAACGCAGCATTCAATTAACTAGATACTGATCTTAGATGAAATTTGCGTGAATTAGAGTGTCGCTTTAAATCTAGATGGTATCGAGTGAAGGTAATGTCATGGCAGGATTATGGTGCGCCAGCTCTGCTGTCCACAAGTAGTTACGTAAATATGCATCTGAATTATATAGAAATTATGGTAAGACGAGCACGATTATGGTAAGCGAAAACAAAATTATTTTTAAAGTAGTCATTGGTAAAAATTACAGTTACAAATAATTAATAAAATATAAATAAAAATGAATGTCTCTTAGTCCTCTATGTGTTCCTAAATCATACCTCTGATTGTAATGAAACTTTGGCGTAGTACCTACTGCGTATGCTCTAGACCAGAGGTTCTCAAACTTATTCCATCTAGTGCCCACAAGGGGGCGTTATCGCCCACTTTAAGAAAGACTGCCCCAGACACTGGCGCAAACAAAAAATAAATTAATACTTTTTCCTTTAAATGGCATTGCAACGCATGCCGGGTAAAGATGGTAAGTTAAAGTAAGCGATCACGGCTACACAATTCGATTTATAAACTTTATGTTAGGTATTAACGTAAATATTATCTGCAAGAATTAACAAAAAACACCAGAACTACCTTAATTATCTTTTGGATAATTTAATTTCTTGATAATATTTCTTAAAGTGGGTACTTAATGTACGCGATGATCATTTCCGCACCGCAATATGATAGGTTCATATAAATGTTATGCCTTCGCTTGTTTTCGATAATACATTAATAACTAATTACGAATAAGTAGACGTTAACAATGTTTTAATGACCGTGTAGTTGCACACAATTTAATTGCACATCGTTTTAATTTATTATACCTACATAAAAATTTATTGTAAATTTCCACAGTAGAAAACATTTTATAGGGGGTCATTATTTACACTTATATTTGTATATTCTATTCTATTATATTCGTATATTTTTTTATTTTTTATTTTATTGACAATTAAAGAAAATATACAAAAAATGTTTCTTCACTCCCTTAAACCAGTGCTGGTTTGTCTGAGAGTTGCAATACCTCAAATAAACTTATGTAAAGATAATAATTATGACATCGAAGGTATTGTCTAAAACACATACCTAAGCATATAAAAGAATAAAATTATAAATAAGAAGGTAGTTTTAATAAAAAAAAAATCCTTTAACCAATAACCACAATACATCGCTTCTCTGCAATTAATTGCACAGACAAATACTACGTTATACAGGCTGCTTCACATAAATTAGTATTATCTTCATATTAAATATTATATGTTATCGAAGAATTTTCATTGAAGAATTTCTTTAATTTTTTATTTATGTTATTACAAGTTATAGATTCTTTTAAAGCTTTTGGAAGACTATTTATTAATCTCGGTACTATGAATCGGGTAGTGCGCTCACCACATTTCAATGCAATGAATAGTGAGTTAGCTATATGACTATAGCTAACTCACTATTCATTGGATGCAGTAGGTAGATAACATCACACTAGAGGTATACAGCATGTAGCTTTCTGGGTTCATTTACGGAGGTTCCTATTTCTTTTTGATAACAATACTCGAAACTAATTTTCATTAGACTGTAGTATTAACAATTTGTGTGCAAATTTTGTAATTTATTGCAATTTTTTTTAACTAATTCTCAATAGGTAAAACATAAATATAGCGCTGCTATTAGCGGAATTATTATTATTCAAAGTCGAAGTCAAAGTGAATGTCAAAACCATTTAATCAGTTTAGGCGTTAGGAGGGCACTTATGAATGTCGAATTACCAGAAGTTACCACCGGTTCGGAAGTCAGTCAGTCAGCTAAAATAAGTCAACATCCGTAAATAAGACGAGAATGCAAATCCACATCCTGTATGTAGCTAGGCGACGTTAATAAACGATTTTTGAGATTCTTAAGTCTTAAGTACCTATCGTATTTTATCATCAACATTAACCCTAAGAATGCCGCAATAAGCACAGAGTAATAAAACACGACCAAGGTCTCCGTCGATTAGACACGCTCGACCAGGGGCAAAGGTGTGAATCGACATTTCATAAAATAATTTATCGGACGCTGATGTATTTTTAATGACTGCGAGAGGTAACCAAAGACCCGCTGATGGTTTTTGTTGGTCGACAACAGTGAAATAGCTTCAGGACAGTTTTAACTTAGTGTGGCTTTACTCGGTCTCGAATCTCGATTGATGTGCAAAAGTTAGTTACTTCTTTTCACTGTACAACAACACGCCTCGCCTACCGAAATAGCTTAGTGTACTCAAACTATAAGCTTACACAAATAAGGGCATAAAAAACAGTAAATATTAGCCGACATTTAAAATACATTTGTGATTTTAATTATTTTGATATAAAATAATTAATAAATAACTTCGATTCTATTGCACGCACGAGCTCAGTAATAGTTTTTATATTTTCAATGGTATCAGTACTGGCTGTACTGTGGTACTGGTTATAATAGCCTTGTTGGAGAATAAAAAAATAACATTCAACATGATATGCACGCGCGCACGCTTGGCCGTGCCCGGTGCCTCGTACCTATTACGTACAATAATTGCATTGAAAATGTACTTACGTATAATTTATTTCAGATTACGTTTTGTATCCTACTAGATAGGTACCTACTCTAATCATATAGGTAATAGGTACAGTGAGTGTGTAAAGATAATCATGTTCCTTAACACATACCTACGCTACGCTACAAATCATCACTGTTTTACAAGCTTTATATTAGCTTGCAATGCATGTATGTTTTTCCGGGGTGAATCTTGCAACTCTATTTTGAAGCAGATATCTTTAACCGATTGAGCAGAAATTTCGTATCCAAGTTTAGTTTAGATGACAATGCATGGTCAGCTGTGTGACGTCATTCTAAATCCAATATGGCGGGCCACCTAAGATAGCAGACTATTATTTTTTAATGCAATCCTACAATATGGGTATCAAATAAAAGGGCTTGCTGAGAATAACTCAAAAAATTAAAGTGACGTCACTCTGAATCCAAAGCTTGTTTTGAAAAAAGTTTTTTTAAATTATTATGAATGCGAAAGTTATAAATTATTTTGTTTTATGTTTATTTTATTACGAAACATAAAAAGGTTTAATTGAAGTAGGTATCTAGTTTTATAATAACTAAATATTTAGCTTTCCCTTTATTCGCGATTTATATAATATAATAAAACTAACTGTTGTAAATTTTTTTATGATACCTAATGCTAAAACTCGTCAATAGCATCAAGACATTTTTTTAGAAATTCGGTTGACACTCACAGGAGATGAAGGTACTGAACTGTGAAGTCTTTGTCTATTAGATATATAAATATTCAAAACGCAAGAGTGTCGACACACGTTGCGTCCCACACTAGAGGCCTACCCATCTTCCATGGAAACAATGACATCCCGGTCTCTTGCCATCGTCGCGTGCCAACCCATTTGGCTCTAATATGGCTGGTACGCCGACTGCAACAAGAGCACGACGGATGGGTAGGCCTCTAGTGTGGGACGCAACGTGTGTCGACACTCTTGCGCCATCCCATCTTCCTAGCACGGTGTCATGCCGGCGGTGCCGCTGCATCCGCTGAGAACCTCAAGCGGCGAAAATATAATAGCCTTAAACCCTCGGGTCGTGGGGCCCGAGTGCTCATTTTCTATTTAAGGATATTTCCAAAAGATTGGTTGACGCTTCCCGTGACCAAAAGACTGGCTTTTACTTTGGCCAAAGATTAAGCATTGCCATTCAACGTGGCAATGCTGCCACGTTGGGAATGTTACCAGTCGACGGCGATGCGGAGGAATTCTTCGACGCACTTTTATAGTTTATTTTAGGTAGTTTTTAGATTAGATTAGTTTTTTTTAAATTGTAATTATAATAATGTAAATATCTATGTTAGTTTAAAAATCAAATATACTCTATCAAAAGTACTGCTTAAAATGATATTCAAAAAGTGTTAATTTGTTTTTTTTATTGTGGCTGGATAATAGGTATCTATTATTATTTACTAATAATAATAGATACTACCAATGCAATATATGAGACAGGTTTTTATGTTCGTAATCGGGTAATTAGGATCTTTTGCCCACGCGCGCTGGCATTGTCGCGATATTAAATTATTTTTATTTGATACAGATGATTCACGCAAATCGATAGCGGCATATTCGTATCGAGAGACAATCAATTAACTCGCCTTCGCAAATCGATTACTGATGTTGTAATTAAATTCACGCCGGTGGGCGTTCCGCATACAACTGCCTCACATCAATATTATCATCTTTGTGGAGTTTTAGTAATATTTGTTGACTTTTCAATTAAGTAATGAAAAATTGTTAAAGCTAGATTAAAACGATGCACAATAGTTATACGAATGCATTCATCTCGGGATACGCAAACGCCACCAACAAAAAGGAGCCGCACTAACGTATTTACCAGTGGATGGATTGCTTTATGCCGCATACCTACACATAATATTTTAATTCAGAGCACTTGCTCAAAAAAGTACCAAGCGGCATCAGGCATTCACAACTTGGGCACTTAATTATAACTCTCTTAATCGATATCTGAATATGATCACTCGATACTTATTTTCTCATTGTAAAACCAGCTCTATTAGGTATATAATTTCAACCGTCAATGAGATTAAGTTGCATTCAATTTCAACGCACTTTTTGCTTTTCAATTTGTTCTTTGAACTAAAATTATATGAACCGAAATTTCTTACTTGATAGCGTGCCCTACTTTGCAAAGAAACATAATCTTACATGTGCGAGAAGAGAGTAATAATTGGGACCCCCTGTCTTAGAAACTAAAGGGCCAGCGGTGAAGCTCATCAGTATGCGTAGAGCGGTCTCCTTCACATGCCACCGCCCAACAGCCCCATTCATCCGCGCCACACAATCCAAAACAAATTGCCTTAACCAGAGGCTACTCATTGTGAAAATGGAACGCGACGATCCTTTTTCGGTAAAAAACCGACGTGTCGCACGTTTTTATGTTGGCTATATGAGTAATTGGGAACAAGTCTGGAGCGTACGTGACCCGCTCCGGTTTCTGTTCACCGCGCCGCCCGCGCGCCCGTGGCCGAGCCCGCTGCCAAATGTATCGGTCGCTGTGAGATACGCCCGCGCCGATACGTCGCGCGTCGTCGCAACGGGTGTTTATTTCCATTTAAAAGTCAATCATTGTCGTGAAAATAGCTCGTTTGAAATCTTACATTTGCATAACCATTTATAGCAGATGCACGACCACAGCCACTTAAATTGTCGTTATATGGGAATCCTTAGTCGCAAACAAACGACAATTGTCCGTATGCTGAGTAAATAAGCGCAACAGATCCGCATACAATTGCGTTTCTTTATGTTGTGTCTGACTTTAATTGTGAACGTCGATTGCAATTTTCGATAGTCGCATTCAGTTCAAAATCATGCTCTTTTAATATATTTGAATGTGCAAATTAAATTATAATCCATTTTAAATAAGCGCTTCGTAAGTGGGTACGGGTGGCAAGCATGAAGCAGCTCGCGAGCCGGTCGCTCGCGCTCCCCACGCCTGGCGATGCCATGAGTTACAGTGGGTTGTATAGCATCAATTAATTTTTAATTTTCGATGCCAACGAATGAGTCGGCGGCTCTGTAATTGGCCGGGCCACGCCACATCGATGATTACTTTATTGGTCACACGCATATCCCGCCACATACATTTCCAACGTCTCATAAAGCATTGGCGCGGTCCTTGCTGGCACTTTAATTTCAATTCGCTTTCATCATCATCACACGAGAAATATTTTTGAAAAACGAAAACCTTACGCCTTATTCAGCATCTCGCCCGAGGCGAACGTAGGCGTAGCGGTCTTCAGACGATCGCCGAATTTAAATAACTCGTTTCGGCTACCGACCGCCTTTGACATAACCCTTAGCTAAGAACCTGGGATGGAGCCTTCCTTTTCTTCTTAAATAGCTTGTATAGTTTATCTCACTCTGCAGCGATGGATGCTTCGTAATTATGGTTAGAAGCGAACGAGGCGCGGTGTCCTTATAATGAGGTCCCAAAATGATGTGAGCCGCAGGTAGAGCGGTGGTTTTTGCCTGTCCCTTCTAATTTGAGATCAGTGTCGTGATTTTATTTGCGTCTGAGACGCACGAGTCGGGCACGTGACTAATATGCATCAATAGTAGACTGACTGAACACAATTTATTCCTCTGCTGCGTTCTGTAGAATTGAATGTATGCATCTTATGTAAATCACAATATATTAAAGCGAGATATGGTCGTTTCGTCGAATGCAGATGAAGACACGTCGTACGTGTTTGGACTACTGGCCGTTCGTTTATGCCATCTCATTGTTCTTTACATCTTACGCCGTGTCACGAACATAGTTTATGTAAATATATTACTTTGACTTTAAATGTTTCTTTACTTATTTATTATCTGTTTGTTATAAACAGACAATATTGATAATTAACGAAGTTGACAAACTGCTTTTGTTACGTAAGTACCTACCTATAACCTGATAGTACCTATTTCTGTCATAACACACCGATAGGTGCTTGATGATAGATTTTCAACAATAGATCTAGCCAGGTCACTGAGTACTATAAAATAGCTACTATACGTAAAAACCATATTCATTTTCATTCTGTCCGTATGATGAATATCTAGGCACAAGGATTAATTGAATTCATGCGTTCAATTCAATCAATTTAATGAGTACAATAGCTAGTTCCTGCAGATGGAGCACGTAGGTGTTTTATAATATAATCAAAGTACCAGTATAAGCACATAAAGCGCGCCGACTCGAAGGCTCATAAAGCAAACAGATTGCATCTGGAGTGTGTCGCCCCGCGCGGCTCGCCCGTACCGTACGTGCCGGCTTGAGCCTTGGAACCGCACCGCAGTACCGCCTGAATAAGATGCACAATGATGCACACAATCACGTCTTGCGCGCGCGCTCCTAAAGTGCCTTCACTAAGATTTATATGTGTTGCGATGCCCCCGATCGTTATGCAATTAAACATAAAAATCGGCATTCTTTGATGCACTTAAAGCTTTGTTTATATAACACTAAAGATAATATTTGTTTTGCCGCGCTACTCTTCTAACAGCTTATTTGAACAACACTTGGAATTTAAATCGTAATAAAACATGTCTATGCTATATAACTCTTTCATAGTTCTAATATAGGCACCAACCATATTAAAACAGTGAATAAACTATCATGATCAAACATATAAAATTGTATGAATTAGATTTTACTGAAAAATCACCACGTAAGGAAAAACTTGTCAGAAAAAATAATTCCCTTAAAAATATTTATTGTTAGTTCATAAATAGACAAAGCCATAACATCATAATGGTACATAAAGTTTACCGGACGTAACAAAATATGAATCACAAAAAACTCTCCACGAGTGCCTTGTAAAATCATGTAACTATTATCCTGGTAATACACACTTGAGGCTCTCGTGGGAAACTTGGCAACATTCTTTTCGGACTGCGAGAGATATCTGCAATCGTTTCGCTTTTAAAAAATTACACATACCAGAGTTATTTTAAAGGAACATGTCCAGAACGTTGTACACTTGATAGCGGTTGATTATGGAGAAACGTTATTATCTTTCTCGATGTTCAGATTCTTTCATCATAAAGGAATATTATTTTCTTGAGTAGAGAATAAATTTATTGAAATATTTACGGGTCTTTTTTGTCTTAACTTTAATAGCCGAAATAACCTTCTCGAGTTTTCAGTAAATAGAATACTTTTTAGACTTGTTTTTGATTGATCTCAAATATACCTAAGTATAAAAAAATTATACAGTGAAGTTTATACCACCATCAAACTATAACATTACCTACATTACAAAGTATATTATTTGTTTATACGAGTACCATAAGCCTACCTATTATTTTTCAATTTCATGCCTGAGTTGACTACGCCCAAGTCTACTTCCTTTTAACAGATAAACTATACATATAAGTTCGTAGGTATTGAATGTACAAATTTATATGGTGTTCAAAACAGAGATACATTAAACACCTATAACGAGTAGAATCATTAGGAAGCGGAGGCTCTACTAGACACACACACTAAGATGAGAAAGGCGTAAGGAAAGGCAGTTTCGGTGTGGCACGACTGGGCGCGCGGCGCGGGGATTAGCAGGGGCAGTGCGGGAGGTGAGGCTGGCTGGCGGCTGGTGCAGGTCAGCGAGGCCGTGAGAACACGCGCGCGCCGCCGGTTCCCAGGCACGCGCCGCCCGCGCTGCCCGCGCCCAGCGCGCGACTGGCGCGCGTACACACGCTGCTGAAGTTGTATACGAACTGCCTTGATCTGGGACTTAGATTTTTGCTCAAGGCACATATTATAGTTGCTACAGTTTACGCTGCCAATGAAGCTATGTTATCGCAGACATCACCAGAAGTTTAGATTAAAGGCGATCATAGCTATGTGGTAGTGACATCAGGTACTCCGGCGAAGGTCGTGGACTCGAACCCTACAATAAGCTTGAGCTTTCGGAGAAGAAAAACATTGTGAGGGAAGCATAGCACAGTGGTAAGGAACTTTGTAGTAGGTACTGGACTGGCTGGCTACCACCAAGATGAAAATCTGTCGTCATGCAGATATCGGTGTATTTCGGCAGTTGTACTCAAGAGCCAGTTGCCTTCAAGGCATTGTAAAAAGGTTGACAACACGTTGGAAATCCATATGATACCTATAGCTAATGTTTATACCTGTTTCTGACATAAAAAAAACTTCTGAAATAATAATTGTTCACCAGTATACTGAAACACAATACTGCGTTACCATTGTCGTGTCAAAAATTTGTTAGGTATAACATATAATCGTCTCATCGTATCAGCCTTAGGATGTCAAACTCAGCACTAATTTATTCACTTTATGCCCTGGTAAGGCACTTAGTTTATGAACGTTTACAATTGATTCCACCACCGGTTCGGAATACACTTAAACTGAGAAGAATCTGGCAAGAAACACTGGTAAGGCACTTATGAACATTAAAATTGACTCTACCTATAGAATTGACACTACTCTGTTCTTGGTGATATCTGTGCGCTGCCTATGTCCCCGTAAGTATATACTAAAATTAAATAAATATTAGTTTAATTTGGTGCCACAGTGTCCAGCGGGTGTACACAGACGAGCAGGCACAGGCAGCACCGAGTCGCGAGGTCGACGCGGTCGCGCGCCTTCCCCGCCCTCGCTCGTGGGATACTAGTGTTAGATGTAGGTACCTTCAGACGATATCACTTGATAATATATTACCTACTAACTACGACGGTTCATTCAATAAACTATTATTGTCTACATAAATAACAAAGTTAACATATTGTACACACTTTGTAACTTGATTCTTTTTGATTATGTACCTACTTAGGACTAGATTGTTTTTTTACATTGCAGAACAAATAAAAACGATTTACTAAAGATACGGCCGATTAGGGTAGTTGTTATGAACACTGCCTGCCACGCAACAGGTCGTGGGTTTGATTCCCTTCCAGGACAGACATCTGAGTTCATCAACGTCTGTTTGTCGTTAGACTGGGTATTTTCTTCTTCTCTTTTCTTTTATTTTTTTTCTTCTTCTTTTTCTTCTTCTTTTCTTTTTTAATATTTGTGGAAACTTATAATTAGCTATCTGTATTTAATTAATTTCACTTTGTTATTTAAGAGCCTAGCTGTTAGTTTCCCTACAAGATCAAAATAAAATAAAATAAAATAATATCTTTTAAATTAAAGTTCCTACATAGGTTATTGAAAAAGTAGTATGGTATGTATCTGGTTTCCATAGAACAAACTCTGATTAGTTTGGGATCAGATGGCCGTGTGTGAAAAATGTCCCGGATTATTATAATTATTAAATACCTACGTATTGACGGGTCGGTTAGCGTGGTTGGTTAACACATTGCCTATCACGCCGCAGGTCGAGGGTTCGATTCCCATCCAGGACACACATTTGTGAGCATGAACATGTCTGTTTGTCCTGAGTAATTATCTATTTATGTATGTATTTAAAAAAAAAGTAGTATATGTAGTATATCAGTCATCTGGTTTCCATAGTACAAGCTCTGCTTAGTTTGGGATCAGAAAGCCGTGTGTGAAAAATGTTTCTAAACTAAAATTTATTTATTGTTTTTATTTTATAACCATATTTATAATAATCTGAATGAATTAGCCAATTTTAGTACCTAAACGCTAATAAATCGATGTTTCTTATTTTAGTAGTGTGTTCTTTATGTTTCTAAACTAAAATTTGATAGCATCGGATACCGCGGCGAAGGTCGTGGGTTCGAATCCTACAATGCTAGAGCTCGGTGAAGGAAAACATCGGTGTGTTCCAACAGCTGCACGCACTTGAGAGCCTGTTCCCATCTAGGCTTTGTGTGCTTAGCGTCTTCGGCGATATCATCACTTATCATGGATATTCAGAGAGAGGTCAAAAAAAATAAATAAAACAAAAACAACAAAAAATAAAACAAATAATAAATAATAAAACAAGCATATCCAAAAGATAAAAAAAACAAGCTTGATATTTCGTTTACATTATACCTAAGCCTGACGCGCGGCGCAGTCAGTAGGTATGTAGGTACGGTCGGCCAAGAAAGTGGTGTACCACCCTAAGGTTGACTGCCGCTTGTAGATTCATAGGTGATTAAGATTAGTTTCGCTTGCAGATCAATCTGACAACCTATGAAAACTCATGTCATTATTATGCATCTCTTTCAAGTGATATCTTTTTAGTTTGAACCTTGTTGTAATTTTCGATGACTAGGAAACTAAATCAAAACTGGCACACCACTTTCTTGGCCGACCATACATATGTATTCATCTTTGCCGAGAGCACGGACGTCATTTCTAATTTATGCGCGGTCGTGCGCTCACATACCTACCGCCCGCGCCGGCTCCGGGGCTCCGGGCCTGCCGCCATGCGCCACACGCGTACCGCTGATGAGTCGTGACGAGCTGAACCCACCGACAATTAGACCCCGCCACCTCTCGATACAATAGTCCTGAATTCTTATCGACTGAGCCCATCCGTAACACTCTCGGATCTATATAAAATGGTCATGATTGCCGCAAATAGCATGTATACCTACTGCACACTGCAGGAATTCTAGTAGGTATATTACAGTGTCAGCTATTTGATTGTTTGTGCAAAATGTCGAATTGTATTCATTTGTTAGCAATTCAATTCAACATTTTGTTTATTTTCACCATGGCAAAAGATGTAGGTATCGTTAACCAATACCTAACTAACCTAGATTTTCTACGACAGAACTATTACAGCGATTGTGAGATATTTTAACTTATAAATCACAATCTAAATAGAACTAAATACATTTAAAATGTTCAAGGTCGTAGGCTCAAATTTTAATTTGCAGCACGCGCTCCATACAATTATTAAAGCTGGGATCGTGATGATGCGACGTTAATACCAGTAGCTGCGCCCGCTTCGCCCGCGCCGCCCGCGCCGCCCGCGCCGCCCGCGCCGCCCGCGCCGCCCGCTCCACTCTCGGCCTTCCGAATAGATGTTCAGGGGAATTACTAACTTTGCACCCACTCATTACACCGCAAAATTATAATGGAGTGGATCTCTGTGATTGCACATACGTGCACATTTGAGAGAATTATCTTCATTTTCATAATGACGACATCGAATGCTCGTTATAGTCAGTGACTATGCTTTATTTTGTTGAGCTGCGAAAACATTATCATTACTTATTTCACGAACAGTTGATTTAGTTAATTTACTTTAGGTATGAGAAGTTGCGCATATCCGGCGGAGTTGGACAGCCGTGACTGATATCATGTGAGACAGACGGACAGACAAATCGCAGACTCAGTCACGCTTACGACTAAGCGTCCGTTGTCTTTTCACGCTACGTCAAATAAGTCATGCAGTCATTAATGTCTAAGTAAGTATGTATTTATTTCATCTCATTTTACAATATTAATAACTATAATAAATCCAGAAAATATAAGCCACTAAATATTTATAATTGATAATCTCAGACTAAATAAAAAAGGTAGACAGAGCCCCGCGCACTTAAAGTGAAGCACAGTAAAGGAAGCCAATCACGTTCCTGTGCGACACGAGTCACGCGGGATAACGTACGTGCAGGTCACGCACACAACTTCGTGCACGTTGCTTCACTTCATTGGAGAATATTGTTTACGTACTCTCCTTCTAACTTTTTTATTTGTTCTGTGTTGACAATATATGCATTATTTAAAAATATTGAATTCTTTATAAATCTTTAAAACTTAGGCAACTGAGGTCCCAACTTAAATTTACTCTAACAACTCATCGAGCTTCCTCTATAGGTACCTAATAGCTAATAAGTAAACATGTCTATTTGTAGTAAAATAATTGTTTAAGATCAGCATTATTATGAACAGCGTAGGTACAATTCCTTTGATCTCTCATTACCAATAACGCTGCACTTGTGAAATGCCACACAGCGCTCAGCCACGCCTTACGATGCTCAATTACGATGCTTTCTCACACGTTTCCTTATTATGTTCAGGTGAATAAAAGCCCCATCGCCATAAATATACGGCTTGATGTAAGGAGTAATACTCATCCATCGGTCAGCACGCCCAGTTCGTGAAAGTGAAAACCACTTGTGTTACTACTACGTTTATTTTTTATTGCTGTAATAAGAATGAATATAAGAATACAAAATAAATGTGAGGCAGACGATATACTTGATATTTATGTTAAAAGGAAATAAGGAACAGGGTCTTACCTTGAATTAACTAAGCATAGAAATGCAAATGTTACTAAATACTCTAAGGTGTTATCGCTACTTATTATTTTCTTTGAGTAGGTATGTTCTTACATGTTCTGTCAAGCTTACACTAAATGCACTCGTTGCACTATTTGAACGAGATTTGACTTTGAGTTTTTAATAGTACATTTCCAAGTTGTACTATAAATATAAGTAAAATTAGCCTTTCAAGAGAGGTTTAAAAAATCATCAACGTAACGATAGAAGAATAAAACGAAAATAAAAGTTGAAAAATTACTAGTCTGTTTTGTTCTAATTCTTTATGGAAAGGAAAAATTGTAAGACATACACAGAAGATGTTTTTTTACTGTTTGGAGTAAAACATTATTTGTAATAAGTTCTAAAGACAACAAAAATAATTTTTCAATTAAAATAAGATATTTTTCAAAATGACTACTTCCATCAAGCACCCCACGCTTTTTTTTACATTAATAGTAGATTGTTATACAAGGAGCTAAAATGACCCATTATATACGAGGTAGTTAGAAATAGAAACCGAGTTTTAATGGGTTTTAGCGCCGTGTGTTACACTATACTTTTCACTACGATTGCGAGAAAATAAAACAATCCAATACAATATGAAATATGTAGTTTATAATGTCTTTTTTTTTATTTCTTCTGTAGCCGCAACACATTGCATGCATTCTACCAGAGATCGCCGATTTTAGTTCCATTTTCAAAATTAAAATGAAGTTCTTTTTTTATGAAACAGTAATAAGTCGAGTCTTTATTCATGATTATTCTACTTATGACTAAAGCCTTTTTCGTTTTTGTAGGCTCATTGTTATTTGACACACAAAAATTAAAAAAAAAAAACTTTTTCCCCTAGAGCAAGAATTGCTATTGGGGAAAAAGTTTTAGTTGCTAATCAGACTATCTTGGTAGGTAATAGTCATCGGTCCTTGATAAGTGTGCAAAGTTTCAAATAATTCGTCATTTGGAAAGATGTGAAAATCACGTTCAAAGATTCCGTTACATAGATTTTGTTGTCTGAACTGTTTGTTTTCATTTCAGCTTCAGGCAAAGGAAACTTAAGAATCCTACCTAAGCATCTATACTATGATACAATTTTCATACCGAGCCATAATACAATTTAAGAGTGAAAGTTTTGTCATCATCATTATGTCAGCCAGTAGACGTCCACTGCTGGACAAAGGCCTCCCCCAAGTATCTCCACAAATAAATGATTTACTGAATAAATTGACAACGATAAATGGTGTCTATAATATGAACTACTGGAGATATTACTTCAAGGAAACTTATTCCTATCTGAATCCACCCCCAGGTAATTCGATGTCGATAAAGAACAAGTGCATCATTTCTCGGACCTGTTTCTGTAATTCGTTTATGCTTCAGGCGTACTCGTATAATAACTGTAATAAGATATTCTGCGGCTCCCATAAGTCACATCGCCTTACTCTCCGTAGTACCTACTTACTCTGCGCCCCCATTACAAAAACGATTTTAATCGAAAAACACGTAAGCATGGTTCTGATATCTGTGCACATAAGCTACTTTTTTTTATACCACTAGTGACAACGAGGCAGCCGGGTCACCTGATGGTAAGTGACTACAGTCGCCTATCTATAGACATTCCCCCGGAATTTCCAATGTTATTACAACGCCTTAAAGACAACTGGCTCTCAAGTGCAACTGCCGGACTTCACCAACAGGTGCTTGGCAACAGATTTTTACTTTGAGGAGTAATACACACTGGAAGTACACTACCACAGTGCTGTGGTTTCCTCACGATTTTTTCCTTTACCTAAAGCTAAAAGCTCATTGTAGGATTCGAACCCACGACCTTTGCCACTTCTTCTCATAACTATCTTACATAAAACATACTCGTATTATTTACCAGTAAAACCATCTAAGAATCCAATTTAACCTACATGAATAATATATATTTAACCTGTATGAATAAAAATCCAGTAGAAGTGCAGTGCGAGAAACGTACCTACATCGTTCGTCACGATTCTCATCGATCCCGAAACAGCTCCCACAGTACTAGTCACGAACTTATACTTCACTTAATTAACGTAAATAAGACAGTTTTGCGAACGAAAAAACAAACGGAGCCAGTAGAAAGGTCGACGTTACTGGTACTGGAACAAGGCTGGAACCGGATTTGTGGATTTAAGCGAGCCTCTTCGTCGGCGGCGTCTTAGGCCCACACTTTATGTCACTTTTTATTTTTAATGAGAGTTTTTATCGTGACACTAATAATCGCCGCGGCGACGTTTAATTTAACCATCTGTAATTATTGGGCAGCTGATGAAGCTAATGTGACGACACCCATTATCGCAGAATACTTCAGGGATTTAATATTAATGAACAAGTATTTCTAGTTAGGTATTTCTATTTGTCGTTGCTGTACAGTCTAGATAGATATGTGTTGCAAAATTTTACTGAAGACACTTTTATCTTTCACCGGCATACACTTAGTGATGCATAAACTTGAAGCACTGATGAACCACCCAAAGAAATAATTAGAATAGTAACACTTTTTTATGAATACTTTCAATAATAATAACCCAACTCGAGAAGATATCCGTTATTAGGAGTACCTACAACAATACCCTTACGTAGCAATTTAAAAAGCTCTTCACATTATGCAAGTCACTGTATTCAACTCGCATTACTTGCGCTCTACAGCTGTGAACTGATTTGCGAGACAGCGATGAAAGACAGCTACTTGCATTCTTATAAAAAAATTGAATTCAAAAGAGCAGTTCAGAATATATACCATGACCGGTTAAATAATAATTAAACATCATATTCTGTACCATAAAAGTACCTATACTTAAGCATTAGGTAGGTACCTTATATTAGTTTCTATAGTTTTACAGGAAGTTAGTTTGTAAATTGTTTAGACATTTTAGTGTATCTCAGATGAAAATTTATGTTATAGAATTCTTTTAGCAAGTTCCTGAACTAAAAAAAATTCAACTAACCTACAGTTGTTTTATCGTTTTATGGGAAAACACTTTTGCCGCTCCATTTATATTACAGATCACGAATTCCCCATCGCTGTCGAGTTTCCTCCACGCTTCCTCTCCTAACATAATATTAAAATAAAACCAAAATAATGTTTATTTGCAACCACTAAAGTTGCTTTTTGCCGTCTCAAAAAATCATTCAAGACTCCTTGAACAATTATTATCAGTCCCCTGAAAAATTACATGGTATTTAAGTGAAAGCACAAAGTTAGTATTTTCTAGATGGTTGCCGGTGAGCGCATATAAAACCAGCAATTCTAAAAGTAGGATTATTTCTGCTACTCACTTTAAGACAATGCTTTGCGAGTGCACTCTCGTTAACCGTCTGGTAAGTGCAGAGATGTGCAGTGCAGTATTGTGCGCAGACCGGTCCGTGCTGGGGCGAGGGCGAAGCACCTGCCGCGGGCACACGCCACTTATGCACCATACACACTGGAAACTAGACCATTCACTTTTATTATTTAGTACCTACTTTTACGATTTGATTAGAATCGTCTATCATGTTATTTAAATATTCGATACTCCTTCCTTATTGTATTACATCTAGTGAAGGAAAATATCCTGTGAAGAAAAATCGACATAATATCACATAAACTGGATTAAATAAATATTACGTAGACAAAAATATGCGATGCATTTTTCATACACATTTTTTTATAATTAGATTTCTGTTGATATATAAAAAGAAGGCAAATTCATAAATGTACAAAATAATTGATAAAATTGCATAAGGGCACAGTGCATGGCCCTTTGCTGTCCTCGGCTATGCGACCGTGCAGATAAGCCGAGACGTGTGCATTTTATTTATTTTAACATTTTTAAGGCGGCCGCGCGTGGGCGTTTATTTCTTATTATCTACGCGCGCGGCGCGGTAAGTCACGAAGTGGCCTGCACCGCACCACCTTGAGGGCTAAATAGCACCTACGAGCTACGCCGCCCGCGACCGGCCACAACAGCGACCTCCACTTATTTACTACCTACTGAAATAGATTGCATCAAAGATACCACACAGTTTGAAGTAATGGTTTTATCCTCTCTCAATTAATATCATTGCACTGAAATTCGCGAAAGGAAGGAAAATTAAGTGATTTTAGAAAAAATCGAAGCACATACATAAAAAATATAAAAAAAATACATACAGTCGAACATATAATTAAATAAATAAATATAACCTCCTTTTTTGAAGTCGTTTGAAAATAGAGCGCTATCTTTGAACTTGTTGAATAAAAACAAACGCTATCTGAAAAAATTAAAATAATAGATAACCTTTATTGCTTTTATATTTGATATGGTATCAATAAGTTTTGTAGCGTGCTGAGTCCATACCTAATTTAAACCAGGCCTCATGCAAATTACGTACATATCTTAGCAAAACTAAAATAGAACCATATGTAGAGATTGAAAATAAATCATTATATTATTTTATTTATGTTCTATCTTCAAACAAAATTATAAATTGCTAGGTATAAATATGAGGTAAAAATGAAGGAGGACCTCATCATTTTAAAAGAAAACAAAACATCTCGAATCTATGTAGTAGCCTAGTAGGTAGGTATCTATATAAAAGCAAACACTAATAAGATATCGCTACATAAAAACTTGAAATTTGGCATGTACGAGTAGTTTCCTTTATGAGATCCTTCTCTTTAATTTCGGAAAATCGTTAAAAACATACCTATATATCTGTCGCCAAGCACCTATCGGTGTGTTCCGACAGCTGCACATGAGAGCCAGTTCCCATCTAGGCTTTGTGTGCTTACCACCTTCGGCCACATCATCACTTACCATGGTTATATTGTGGTCAAACACAAGTTTAACGAGAATAAAAAAATATGGTAGGATTCTCCAAAATTCCACACCTAATGTGGTAAAAGGGGGTAATACAGTTTGTATGACACTTTTTTGATCATCCATTGGTATTCAGTAGCAAAATATTTTACAGTTGTATTTAAGAAATATTATGTGTACCGAAAATGTTACCTTTAATTATTATTATTATTAAAAGCCATTCATATTTTATTAATTCATAGTCGGGATCGCAGGTGGAACCGCGAGAAACGACAAGTAAACATAAAACCTTACGATGTGCCAACAAGTGAATAAATATTAATAATTCAAGTGAATTGACCTTGCATCATACTTGGAACACTTTATGCAGATGATTGCATATCATCTGAATAACTACTTATTAAAAAATATCAATGGTATTTTCTTTTTCTGTAATACCTTCGGAATTCATGCATGATGGTTCACATATTCAAAGTTGTTCTCGCAGTAAATCCCACTAATATTATTAATGCGAAAGTTTGGATGGACGGATAGATGGATGTTTGTTAGTCTTTCACGCACGGACTTTGATAAACTTGGCACACAGGTAAATCATAAACTGGAATAACACATAGGATTATTTTTATCCCGGGAAAGGATAAGATCCCTCGGGAACGCGGGTGGAACCGCGGATGACAGCTAGTAGGTACTTTCATAATTATTTAAACCGCTCTGCCACCGCCCGTGCGCTCGATCGTGAGTTTCGTGACAAGCCCATCCTCCCGCCCGGTCGAAACAGCACGCGCTTCTTTCGTACCAGTGCCTCTACCATGTGTTTACTCTGGTATTGTAAGAGATAATCGCTAGCGAATATCGTAACAAATTTTGTTTCAAAAACTGTGATACCACAACTGTCCGTTATAGTAGGGGAGGCAATGATGCTAAATTTGTAGTTACTCGAGCGTCTTTGGGACCTACTGGAATTTGAAGATTAGGTGGAATAAAGAAAAAAGGTTCTGTGATATTTTCCCCTTCAGCGGTGGGGGGAGCGTCTACAGGGTTACAAAAATGTAAAAAGAAACAGTCACCAAGAAATACTCGAGCGCGTCAGATATTAATAGGGTAGTCGCGCCACGTCTGTCTGATAACGGAAAAATAATAATCTGCCGTTTTGCGCGGTGGGGGTGGCCGTAAGAAGGGGTCGAAAATATTTTAAAAAAAAATTTACTCGAGCGCGTCAGACATTGATAAGGGATGTTAAGTGAACCCTCCAGTAACTCCTATTTTAAAGACTGACGATTTGGACGCGACCATCAGTCAGGGCCGATTTTTGAAAATGCAAAAAAAAATCGTGACCTTGATTTACTCGAGCGCGTCACATTTTTATACAGGCGGTTCTTCTTGATGGCCTTGTTGTACTGACCCATAATCTGACAATTATGTTGAGGAATTTCCTTAATCTGACGGTTTGAAAA
This sequence comes from Ochropacha duplaris, assembly GCA_951361185.1. Taxonomy (NCBI): domain Eukaryota; kingdom Metazoa; phylum Arthropoda; class Insecta; order Lepidoptera; family Drepanidae; genus Ochropacha; species Ochropacha duplaris. The sequence goes on from OX592703.1 coordinate 4,696,604, forward strand.
AAAAAATATATAAAAAATTTCGAAATCTCGAAAATGGTTTAAGATATCGAAAAAATGTTTGCACAAAAGATGTAGAAAATTTAATCTTCTACAATATTTATTACGAATACATATACCAAAAACTCCATAGGAAACGAGATATTTGCAATAAATGATTTTTTGACCTTTGACCTTGAAAAATCAGTAGTCGCGGGCACCCTAAGATAAGTAGCTTTTGAGACAAGTTTTAGGGTGTCAAAATAAAGGTTTATACAAGTTAATAGCTGACTATCTCTCATTCTGAGGTGAAACTCATAATATTCCTGGACTATACACTTAATAATGATTTTAGCTACTTCGGCTTGTGCAAATCGGCAGATTAAGATATTTCCGTGATTCGTGACTAATATCCTTCAAAATAAAAATAAAAACTAATCGCGCTCGAGAAAATCCAGGTGATGTTTTTTTTTTTTTGCAACTTTGCGAGTCTCCAATTTTCTTTCGTCACGCCCAAATTGTCAGATTATTGAAATGTACACTATTTTGCATGTAATTAACTTACCTTACCTTAATCTGACGCGCTCGAGTATTTCAAACCATCGATTTTTTTTTACTAATCTGACGGGCTACCCTAGACGTTCGACACTATATAGAGGGCTCAGATTTGGTGAGAGTACTTCACAAGGTGCAAGGTTGCCCCCCTTATGTTAATCTGCCGCGCTCGAGTAAATCCCGAAATCCCCTATTCGCGTCCCCTACCATACCTAATTTAAACCAGGCCTCATGCAAATTACGTACATATCTTAGCAAAACTAAAATAGAACCATATGTAGAGATTGAAAATAAATCATTATATTATTTTATTTATGTTCTATCTTCAAACAAAATTATAAATTGCTAGGTATAAATATGAGGTAAAAATGAAGGAGGACCTCATCATTTTAAAAGAAAACAAAACATCTCGAATCTATGTAGTAGCCTAGTAGGTAGGTATCTATATAAAAGCAAACACTAATAAGATATCGCTACATAAAAACTTGAAATTTGGCATGTACGAGTAGTTTCCTTTATGAGATCCTTCTCTTTAATTTCGGAAAATCGTTAAAAACATACCTATATATCTGTCGCCAAGCACCTATCGGTGTGTTCCGACAGCTGCACATGAGAGCCAGTTCCCATCTAGGCTTTGTGTGCTTACCACCTTCGGCCACATCATCACTTACCATGGTTATATTGTGGTCAAACACAAGTTTAACGAGAATAAAAAAATATGGTAGGATTCTCCAAAATTCCACACCTAATGTGGTAAAAGGGGGTAATACAGTTTGTATGACACTTTTTTGATCATCCATTGGTATTCAGTAGCAAAATATTTTACAGTTGTATTTAAGAAATATTATGTGTACCGAAAATGTTACCTTTAATTATTATTATTATTAAAAGCCATTCATATTTTATTAATTCATAGTCGGGATCGCAGGTGGAACCGCGAGAAACGACAAGTAAACATAAAACCTTACGATGTGCCAACAAGTGAATAAATATTAATAATTCAAGTGAATTGACCTTGCATCATACTTGGAACACTTTATGCAGATGATTGCATATCATCTGAATAACTACTTATTAAAAAATATCAATGGTATTTTCTTTTTCTGTAATACCTTCGGAATTCATGCATGATGGTTCACATATTCAAAGTTGTTCTCGCAGTAAATCCCACTAATATTATTAATGCGAAAGTTTGGATGGACGGATAGATGGATGTTTGTTAGTCTTTCACGCACGGACTTTGATAAACTTGGCACACAGGTAAATCATAAACTGGAATAACACATAGGATTATTTTTATCCCGGGAAAGGATAAGATCCCTCGGGAACGCGGGTGGAACCGCGGATGACAGCTAGTAGGTACTTTCATAATTATTTAAACCGCTCTGCCACCGCCCGTGCGCTCGATCGTGAGTTTCGTGACAAGCCCATCCTCCCGCCCGGTCGAAACAGCACGCGCTTCTTTCGTACCAGTGCCTCTACCATGTGTTTACTCTGGTATTGTAAGAGATAATCGCTAGCGAATATCGTAACAAATTTTGTTTCAAAAACTGTGATACCACAACTGTCCGTTATAGTAGGGGAGGCAATGATGCTAAATTTGTAGTTACTCGAGCGTCTTTGGGACCTACTGGAATTTGAAGATTAGGTGGAATAAAGAAAAAAGGTTCTGTGATATTTTCCCCTTCAGCGGTGGGGGGAGCGTCTACAGGGTTACAAAAATGTAAAAAGAAACAGTCACCAAGAAATACTCGAGCGCGTCAGATATTAATAGGGTAGTCGCGCCACGTCTGTCTGATAACGGAAAAATAATAATCTGCCGTTTTGCGCGGTGGGGGTGGCCGTAAGAAGGGGTCGAAAATATTTTAAAAAAAAATTTACTCGAGCGCGTCAGACATTGATAAGGGATGTTAAGTGAACCCTCCAGTAACTCCTATTTTAAAGACTGACGATTTGGACGCGACCATCAGTCAGGGCCGATTTTTGAAAATGCAAAAAAAAATCGTGACCTTGATTTACTCGAGCGCGTCACATTTTTATACAGGCGGTTCTTCTTGATGGCCTTGTTGTACTGACCCATAATCTGACAATTATGTTGAGGAATTTCCTTAATCTGACGGTTTGAAAAAAAAAATATATAAAAAATTTCGAAATCTCGAAAATGGTTTAAGATATCGAAAAAATGTTTGCACAAAAGATGTAGAAAATTTAATCTTCTACAATATTTATTACGAATACATATACCAAAAACTCCATAGGAAACGAGATATTTGCAATAAATGATTTTTTGACCTTTGACCTTGAAAAATCAGTAGTCGCGGGCACCCTAAGATAAGTAGCTTTTGAGACAAGTTTTAGGGTGTCAAAATAAAGGTTTATACAAGTTAATAGCTGACTATCTCTCATTCTGAGGTGAAACTCATAATATTCCTGGACTATACACTTAATAATGATTTTAGCTACTTCGGCTTGTGCAAATCGGCAGATTAAGATATTTCCGTGATTCGTGACTAATATCCTTCAAAATAAAAATAAAAACTAATCGCGCTCGAGAAAATCCAGGTGATGTTTTTTTTTTTTTGCAACTTTGCGAGTCTCCAATTTTCTTTCGTCACGCCCAAATTGTCAGATTATTGAAATGTACACTATTTTGCATGTAATTAACTTACCTTACCTTAATCTGACGCGCTCGAGTATTTCAAACCATCGATTTTTTTTTACTAATCTGACGGGCTACCCTAGACGTTCGACACTATATAGAGGGCTCAGATTTGGTGAGAGTACTTCACAAGGTGCAAGGTTGCCCCCCTTATGTTAATCTGCCGCGCTCGAGTAAATCCCGAAATCCCCTATTCGCGTCCCCTACCATTAGAGGCGCTGTACAAATCTTCGTACTAAATGTTTCACATAGTCGCTAGCGAGTATCGATCGATGACTTTACTAGAGCAAACTCATGTATACCACGTACGTATACATAACATGAGTACTTATTTACGGACCTTATAATCTACTGCAGTAAGGTGACATGGAGCTAAAACAAAACCCTCTCCATAGAACAAAAATTGCAAAGATGTGTTTGGTTGGACTACTTAATGGTAGAACTATCATTGTATGCAAATAGATATTGTATTCTGTATATTGTATAGTTCTACACTCAAAACCAAAGTTCACAAACTACATATTATTCATGTCTACAGTCTAGTGTCTAGTTCTACTATCAAGTGAATACGGGTGCGTTTGTAATAAGGTACAAATTATAGAAATATTGGGATATCATAAGGAAGATATTCATTAATAGTGTATAAGTAGGTATATATTGTTTATGCACTATTTTTATAAATATTGAGAGGCGAGGACCAGGAGATCCATAGCACGGGGTCTACTCAGTTTGGACTCCTGTCTCCCGCTACATACATATGTAAGCCATGTTTTTGTTATTTATATTTTAAGTTTCTCTGTATGTTTTGGGAGAAAATAAATAAATAATTATTATTATTATTATAAAGTAAAAAAAAATCGAACCAACGCTACAACTTCTACATACAATATGCGGTAGGTACTTGTAAAGAGTCTGGACACTTACTTTAAAAAAAGTAACGCCTCCATAATAATATTCACTAACAATGTAAGTAGGTACTTAAGTGTTTCAATTATCATGATCTCGATGTAAAATAAATTCCAATACTAAATTAGTTTTATTTATAGATTTTAATGACATAATAAAGTTGATCGTTAAACACTGGATAGATTCCGTGGAAATCCAGTCGATGACCTTCATATGATGCGTATATGACTTTTAGCACATCTTTAAATTTACGACGTTCTTATACTTTTATAAGGAGTAAATCCTTATAATATGTAGGTAAGTACTTATTTAATGTTATAATCAATCTATACTTACAATGTATCATATAAATAACCATGCCAAGGGAGGCATGCCTATCTTTTTTAATTTATTTTAATTAAAGTTAGTTTTAAAATGTATTTATTATTATAAGTTTTTATTTTGTTTTTAATAGTTATAAATTAGGTACCTACAATGAAATAAATATCATACAATTTGGTTAGTTCTTAAACAATACATGTCTCTCTCCTTCTAAGTATGGTAGCGCCAATGCCGCAAAACGATAAGCAAACACGTTTTCTCAATTTCCCCATTTAACGTAAAAAATCAACATGCAGTCACAGAATCTAAACACAGTTCTCGACAATGTGATAGCAGCAAAAAACAAGGGTTTCGAAGAAACAATTAGTTACTTATCTTGCCGTGCCCAAAAAAAATGTGTGAACTTTTTGCAAGGTTTGAGCGCTTGCGACGATGAAGGTTCTTGTCGAAACTCCACGGCATCGGCAGCTCGATAAAATTCCAGCCCGGCTATTTTATTTTAACTTGCGCATTAACAACAGCGGTAATTAAGCATCGAAATGTCGCCGCCATTCTGTACGGAGGCGTTGGGCCTAAGTTATGGCCACAGTACTTGCAGTAGGTATTAACGAAACTCCTGCAAGCTCACCGTAAACAGACAAACTGATCCCAAGTAAGTATATCGCATGCATGCAAACTTTTATAATTTACGCCTACCAAATGAAAGTAATTTATTAGCACGCAAACTGTAATTGAGTCATAAACTTATGAACACGACTTGACACGGCAAACAACTCGCACTGAATAACAACTATAAATGGGTAACTCATTTGCAATTCAACGAAAACGCGATATTCCTAACTCTGTAAATTTATCTTTTGCTCACTAGATCGTGGTGAAATTCAATAGATTATTCGACCAATAAATACCGTCGCTCTGAAGCCCTAATTAAACTATTGACGTAGGTGTCTCTCATCCTGAGTAATCCCGAACATATTCTACGCTTCGTAATAGCTTGTCACACGGCGCGATCCGAACAAAAACTAAATTGCACTAAATTCAATTGGTTAATCAATTCAATTAATTTGAAGGGATAGCTACCAGTCGAGCGACAGCATCGAGCTCCGCCGTAATTGGAACGATTAATGTTCGCTCTAAAGAATCGATTCTTTATTCGTATCGAGATCGGACATATTGAAGGCATGTTCGGAATGAATTGAACTGAAAAGTTACTGCCTACGCTTTATAAAATAAAGATTAAATCTACATCGTCTATCTAAATAAATGTTATCTAGGAGTTAAACTCTGTTCGAAATAGTGCCGTAACACTAACACTGACTAACTTTTAGAGAATAAGAAGCATTTGTTATAATGAATTAGTAGGAAGAAAATAAAAATAAAGTCTAAAACGTGTGTTGCGGCTGTCAGTTCGGAGTGACCGCACGTGCGGTTTAGCCATTGCTGATGCCGCCGTGGGTGGTGAGGCGTCCATGTTCTTTCGCGTTTTTTTGTCTAACTCGACACGTGATCACCATGTAAACATCCCTAGCGGCAGACCACCGGCATATGCTAGTCGTACATTTGTAATAACAATATAGTCTGAATCATAATTGTTCAGTAGATACTATCATGTTCTTTAACTTATTAACATGTTTATAACAAAATGAATAACATGGTAACTTGCAATGTATAAAATATTTTATTCATTTATATTTTCTCATTTTTGTCGAATAAAACTTCTCTTCTTTTGTTCCCAGTTTGGTTTAGCTGATATTACTGAAATTACAAGTTTTGAACCGGAGGTCGTCAATTTGGATTGGTTCAAATTGCCATTATTAAAAGCTCCCAATCGAGGCCCACCCTGCTCCTCTAATACTGTATGATTTAAGTGAATTTCTGCCTTTAAAAAAAGTAGATAGCTTCATTAGATTGTAAATCCTATCAGCATATCTTTTTCAAACGTATAATTAAGGAAACTAAAGAAAATTATTGCTAATTATTATTATTACGTGTAATTGTGTCGGAGGCAATGTTTAAGAAAATAGGGAGTGCTTTGGGATCGTCAAAGTTCGAAACTAATTTTAAACATTCCCACACGTTACGTTTGCAAGAAAATTCTGTGCCATTCAAACAACGAATACCAAATTGTTAAATATAGGTGGGCAGACACTAAGGTTTTATCAGAATTCGTTGCGCATTGATCCCCGCCACCGACCAGTTCGACCACCTAGTTTGCCTCCGTTTCCATCATGAGCTATTTGAGGAGGTCCTATACAAAAAACAAAATATCTGGACCACCGCTAACAGACTGACCACCGAGAAACTCAATAGAATATGTCTTAGAATTTACCCATTGAATTAAGTTCTTGCCCATACTAAGACGTGCTATATAAATGCTTGGCATACATTGCAGAAAATGTAAGTTACCTACGGATAATGTTACAATTTGCATGTGCACGTCATCCTCCACTCTCATTAGGTCGTGTCGCGCGTCATAACACTGATTAATTGGCCTCCAACGCATGGCTACGAGTACAAAGAGGGTAAAAAATAAAATAAAAATGACAACGGGCAGGCAAGCAACGACCTTACGGTAACGAGGAGCCGTCACTCAGACCGTCGCCCGGACGCCCGGTCGCCCGACAACACGCCGACAATCCACTTGACAACTCCAATTTATATGCAACTCGATGCCTACTCTACTCGTTCTCAGTTTGAGTGATAGATAATAAAGTAGTGCTCTCCTATCGCTTTCTAAAATCAGAATTTTGCTAAAACCTCGCTGCAATGTCACCGGATATTGACGCAGGTAGATACTAATACATTTTCGATCTCGTTACTGTAAAGAGTAATTGGTTTGATGGTTCAATTAGTCGAATTTATCTCTTCGATATCGACATGTATTGGGATGAAATTATATAGGTATCAAAATTAAGCAGAAGCAAAATGGTTGTTGCAAATACTGCGCCCGCGGTGCTCACAACATCGTCTTGGGTGGCTCGGCAGATGTTGATGAAATTAATAAAAAAATCACGTTACAATTACATTCGGTCGTTAGAGTTGATATTATGAGCATTACATATGCACACACATCGCCTCATGAATTTTAATGAAGTTACTGAACGAAAAATCAGATAAACGTAATCGTGTATTAATGTCAACGTATTTTTTTTATAATATAGGTGTATCAATTTCAACATTCCATTTAATCCTATTATTGCAAGTGTCATGCTTGTCGAAAATTAACCTCGTGTTTTAGTACTTTTCAATCTTAGTTCTGTTAATTGAAACATAGTTTTGTCTTTTATTTCATGGCTTAATAAATAGAAGGGGTTAAAATTTAGGAACCAGTCGTTCTCAGACACGAAAATTAAAAATAATTAAACGGTTAAAAACATTAATTACAGCTAATTACAGTTGACAATGTCGGTGCAATAATTCCACCAATACCCTGTTATTATTGTCAAGGCAGTGCAAATAAACAATTCATTGACGAATTAGTTCGACCACCCGGCGAGCTATAGACGACCTTATAATTAGACGACCCGATGCGTTTTGATTTAATGTCTTCATGAACAAACTGAGGTATAAAGAAAATAAACCTCCACTAAAATTTCAGTTTTATGCAGTTTGGTTTGCGTTTTCACAATACATATAGATAGTGCCATCCTCGAAGAATCGCTCCACAAAAATATGTTCGCTAATAAAAAAAAACCCGCCAATTGCGAGTCGGTTTCGCGCACCACGTACATATTTTGTAATTTTCTTAATTTGTTGTTATAGCGGCAACATAAATACATTATCTGTGAAAATTTCAACTGTCTAGCTATCACGGTTCATGAGATTACAGCCTGGTGACCGACATACATACGGACAGCAGAGTCTTAGTAATAGGGTTTCCGTTTTTGCCCTTTGGGTACGGAACCCTAAAAAAGACTCCGAAATAGATTTGTAGTTTTATTCAGATTTGATGAACCACAGTTTTAGCTATAGGTACGTAGCTCATACAAAACTACACTTTAACACTTCAAACGTTAACAGTAGATTATATCGGAAATACTGTTTAAAAACCAGACAATGATTCTGCCAAATCTATTCAATGATACCACTCTCACTCACTTGGCGTGCTAAATTAAAAAGAAAATCAAAATCAAATATATGTACGGGAGGTAGGTACCTACCTGCGTATTTATAAATGTTTTGTACATAATTTAATTTTGCAGTGAATAAACTTATTGTTTGCCATTTTTTTCAACATTTTGTTTGACTTCGAAACCCTAAATAAAAAAACCAGTTTATAAAATACGTGTATGTTTCTGGTGGGGGATTATTACTAGAACGGATGGATGTGTCAAAATAAAATAAGGAATTTAAGATAACTTTTGTTCAAAAAACAAAGGGTAGATATGATATAAATAATAATACGTAAAGTATGTGCTTAGAGATTTATTTCTAATATAATGGCATAATTCTTTTAGGTACATCTTCTTACTTTTATCTTAAATAATATCACTTTATTTCCCTTTACAATTTTGATACGAGACGGCAAATTAATGTAATTGATTACATTTAAATAAATTTACGTAGAAACTTATAAATGTAACTTGTTCAATCCACCGTACAGTACTTGCTTAGTAAAACAATGGATAGGGATACAATTCTTAACGCTGTATAAATAATAATGCTATAATCGTGTAGGTACACATATTTGATATTCATAATTATATGGCTAATCCACTCATTCTAATAATAATACATACTATTAAATTAAATATTTTAAATGATAATATTACTGTCCCACACACGGTAACTGGCAAAGGAAGACAAATTAATGACTACTGGTTTACATCGGTAACAGACTATAACGTATTTATTTATTGAGCATTTCAGAATGTCATTTGATATTGAAAATTAATGCTTTGCTTATGCTATATTTATTTATAAAGTTACATTATTATTTATTTTTCCTATTTATTACTGTACAATGGAAGACTATACGATTTTGCTGTATAAGGCACACATAATTCTTTCTATTACATCGGTCGATTATAAAAATCAATATAGCTCTGTTATTTATACATTATGAACATGATTATTTGCACTATATTATGCTAACATGAATGGCTAAAAAATGAAATTAATGGCACTTAGTTCTAATATTATTTATGTAATGAAACAAGTCAGGCTTGCACGACATATTTGTAACATAATAATAAAATACTGCCTCAGATGTCATCCACAAAATATACAAGTTAAATTCTACTCCCTAACTAAATTAAACTTTAACTATCCCAACGGCGTTTTCATTCAAATAATCATAAATGTATCACTCAATAAATAAACATATACTCGTATATATATACGTACTGACCATACAAGTAACTCCTGATTAACAAATATTTTTGATGCCTTTCATATACACAGGCATATTTCATGCTAGGAACTTTTTGTACACTGACTTTAATTGACAGTATTTTGTGTACAATAACAAAAATATATCACAGAATCCAAACGTAAGGAATGGGGGGCGTGTCACCACGGTCGCCAGGGTTTGTCCTCCGGTGGCTGCTTCCTCATAACGAGGGCAAGTGGGGCAGAGTCATCGGTGACGGGGGGAGGACTGCCCCAGCCTGAGCTCACAGGGGAGAAGCACCTCGGCTCCGAGGTTGTAGAAGATGATGACGCATCGCGCGGCGAGAGAGGAACCAACGTGGGGACTGCTCCAAGTGTGCTGGCGTTCACTCCAGCTGGTAACACGAGGGCGATGTCTCCGTTAGACAGTCTTGTTGGGACTAAGCGCACTCCGGAGCCTGAACCAGCTGTGAACAAATAACTTCTCGTTAGTTCCATGTTTAATAGTTTGTATCTACTATGCTACTCTGACATAGCTTCTGAATTATTACAGTTGTAAGCAGATTGAACTAAATACTGACCGGAGATAAAAATAGTAGAATGTTGCGACGCCGTTGTAACATCTTCAGCATCAGATGGTGGTGTTGGAGCCCCAGCGGGTCTCGTTCCTGGGGTGCTCACACATCCTTCAAGATGCCTCACGAGTCTTCTTCTCAGTCCAGGGTCTAAGCCTTGGAATTTAGCGACTTCTGATACACAATGTCTATAGCCAGCTCGGAACCGGTCGGGAGACACTGCGCCTTCGGACCTAAGTCCTTCCAGGTGTTTCACCGTCATTTCCAAAATGTCTGCCTTCTCTAATTTGGAGTGACGGGCGGGCTGTAACAATTGAAATGGTGTTATTTGATTGCTTTCATAACGAATTATGATTCATTCGGAGACGAGACGGTAGAGACACTTACATCTTTTTTCATGGCGTCAAGAATAAGAGCCTTGAGTTCGTTTAAGCAATTGTTGATGCGCGCTCGTCGCCGCTTTTCCATTATTGGCTTATTGCTCTGTAACAAAGCAAAAAATAATCGTTTAGTATCATTTAACAATTTAGTTCTGTATTTTTTTCAGAACAGTGACATTAATGAATAGTACCTATTGAAGCCATCAGACATCCTTGTAGCGCGTCGGCAATTCAATTTGCATCTATTTACACGTGGCAGGAACTAAATGTTACATACAAAGTGAAGGTTAACAAGACCAAGTCACTCTGTAGCTCATACCTTTAGATATACGAAGTTGATCTAAATTAATAATGTTTATTCAATTCAAACTCAAACTCAAAATTAATTTATTCAGTTTCGGCCGTGGTACCAAGGTGGTACCTACCTATGGCACTTATGAACGTTACAGTTGACTCTACTATACCACCGATTTGGAATACACTTATACTGAGAATACTCCGGCAAGAAACTCAGCAAGGCATTTTTTTTTGCAGTGGATCACTACCTAACTAAACTACAAGTGTGAATCTATGTGAAAAATTATCAAGTACCTAGTTTTTATTTTAGGTTCTAAAAGCTAAGAAAAAAAAATGTGGTAATATGTAAAAAGTTTTATCAATTAATTATAATGACATACGCAAGAAAACCACATTTTGAAGTGCTCCCGGCTCTCGACTCTGCTAACATGTGCACATAAACAACGTTGTTATCATAAATCGTAGAAAACCAAGTAAGGCGCGTGACAAAAAGAGCCATTAATCTCGCGTTACACGGTGATGATGGCGGCGTCGGCGACGCGTGCGACTCCGCTCAAGGTCAAGGTCGATCCGACGTTCTTGGTGGCACGACGCGACACCGCGACACCGCGCGACCTGCGACGTGACGCTGCATCACGCGTGCCGCCAACACGTGACCACCTGATTATTGCCAACATTCGGCGCCGCCTCACGACTCCGTGTAAACACAGCACTGAATACTGCGACGCTATTTAAAATTAGCTTTCGACAAACATTTCACATGAGTGTGATATGCGACGCATCATCTACATATAGGAAACATATGTAGGTTGACGAGAACATTATTAGCTAATGTAACTATTACAATCGACGGTAAAGGCGAAGTGAAATTCTCTCTGCCGCGCTTTCCGGTTTTCGATTATACTCTACATCCTTCCATACGAAGCGTAATTTATGTTATAAGAACCATTTTATCCATTTCTCAAGAATATTAGAACTACGAACTTGGTATGTATTGTTGTGACCAACGAAACTCATTTTAATAGCACAAATAGTAGAGTTGCAGACTCATTTGCACTAATTCAACTCGGTAGGATTGATTGGAGTGCGGTTAGCAGTTGGCACGTGTCGGAGTGTCATGCCATGCGTCGCGTCGCTATGATTCTGTCATATCTGCGTTAAATTGAATACAGCACGTTTCAGGTGATCGACTTTACATCGACACGTGTAACCGACGCATTATTATGCTAAATCACTAACGTGTTGTTTATAGTTGTATGTATAATGCAGGAGAATTTAAATTATGTGACTGTTAGGTACCTACTATGTATGTATTGGTTACCTAAAATAAATTATATGCCAATGATTCAAGTAAGTACCCATTATATACGAATGCGGTTATAATATGATCATTCTTAAGAGATTCATTATTAAGATTAGATTTATTGAGAGTGAGCGAATCAGTTATATAATTACTGAATTAACATTAAACAAAATGGCGAATTGGTAATAAATAGTCAATAATTATTTGCGTACCTACACATACATTATTGCCGGCCTAGACAGTAGCGAACGTGTCGATTTTACGTAACGTTTGGCGAGTCATGTGGAATAGATTTAGTCTCACGGCGCCGGGCGGGCGTCTGTTTCAGGGGCGTTCGTCAGGGCGTCGTGGCGTCGGTCGACGCATCGGCACAGCGACACGTGCCGTCTACTATAGAATACTCTACTCTGACGCAAATAAATTGAACAACAAGATTCACTTGATTCTATTCATGTTGAAATCTGCAGTTGATAATGGACGTTTGTAGTTTCTAAATAAATATAAAAGTCTTTGACGGGCCGGTTGGCGTGGTTGGTTAACACTCTACCTGTAGCCACAGGTCGTGGGTTTGATTCTCACCCAGGACAGACATTTGTGTGCATAAACATGTCAGTTCGTCCTGGGTCTTGGTGTAATATCTGTTGAAGTATGTATTTAAAAAGTAGTTGGTAGGTATATGAAATATCAGTTATCTGGTTTCCATAGTACCTACAAGCTCTGCTTAGTTTGAGATCAGATGACCGTATGTGATAAATTTCCCAGGTTATTCATTTATTTTATAATTGATAGGTAACGAAATATGGTGTTGTTTAAATAATAGCATTTCACATAGAATCTGTTTCATATCAGAACTTATTTCAGTGTTTGCTTTAGCTTTTGTAATTATTATTTTGTAGACAGAAATAAGTGAAAAAACTGTTCTAGACGCCGGTTAATCCATTTCACTAATTGGCTCACGCCCAGTGACATTGTGTTGTGCTCGTTGCTCAGTTCTGTTGTTACTCAACTCGAACTAAGAGCCAACACTCATAATATTTCAGTGCAATAGCGGAGCAGTAAAATAAAGATAAAGATATTTATATGCATTTCCGTGAGATCAAACGTTTTTCCGGGATAATGAATATTATTATTTTATGCAAGGGTATACTTATTTATGTATAAGTACAATATGTTCTATTTATGCTCCACATTCCATCTAAATTAATTGAGTCAAAACGGTGTGATTGTGGAATAATATTAGTAAGATATTTAGTTTGAGATTGATATCTTTAAGGAAGTTAAAGTTAATGCGTATGATAAATAGCAGGTGTGAAGTGAGTCACGTATAGTGATTTGTTTACTTTCAAGATACGTGCAACAAACAACATAGATAATAGATAATTACAATAATTATATCATTATCAATTACTTGCCACTAATCGAGTGATATCCTCAGCTTAGATTACCCATTTTACCGAGCCGATATTTTGTAATGGCCGGGTTACATAAAGTATCCACATGTATAAAAGTATCTATAATTTCTAACTAGGTATTTAAAATTATGTTATCAAATTGGATTCGCATAAATATCCGTAATGGAATGCAATAGGTCTTGTGGCCAGCATATTGGTACTCGTATGGTAGCCCTTGGCGGTAGGAAACTAAACATTGGTGCGTATCTTGGCATGAGTAACCGTGGTAGATGGGTCGCCAATGTTGGTGCGTATTGGATGTTGGTTGGCGCGTGCGGTGCGGACTCGACGTCGCGTGCCAAAGCGTGGGAGTGGACGCCGAACTTCCGGCACGCGCGCATTACGCTTACAATTGAATTAGAGTGTGTAGATACGGCAGTAGTATTAATAAAATAGAAATTTCAATTTGATTGGCTTATTCATTTCCCCATAGCAGATCATAGTTTAGCTCTGTGATTCCGTATTAAAATAAAGTTTTCTTGGGAATAAACAAACAATTGTGTACTTATATAACAAAATGTTATACTACTTACTATACAAAATAGTGAATACATTGGAATGTCAATAACATTCGAATTCTCGATCAAACGTCAATAAACGATAACATTATTAGGGCTTATCTAGCGCGTCACAGTTCGTTGTAGGCGGGCGGTGGGCGGGCGGTCCGAGTGGGCGCCGAGCCGAGTGCAGACGAGGACGGTCACACGCAACGCGACGTGACGCGAAAGAGGCATTGAGGCAACGGGGGCAGAGCGGGCGCAGACGCGACAAGCGGCTTATCTCACGGCACCGACTGATGTTTATCATTCGATGATGAATTACCTGCTACTAATAGCTTCCTCTAGGCACACCATCACACGCATGTTTCTATTTATGACCCGCCTAGACACGCCGGTGTAATTAACTCTATGATTGGTTACTATTATATTTGTACGTTGGCACTTTGAACTTGGATCATTTCTTATACAAATTGTATGTAGTTGTACCTACAACATTTTATTTAGCGGTATGTACATTTGGACTATTTAATTTAATTACCTACCTATAATTACTGAATTAGAAGGCATTAAAACTTCGAACAGCGAAGCCAATTTATATTCGCCAATTTAAGTGCAGCGTTGTTATGTTACAGAGTCCCTAATATGGAGTAGGAAGCACCAGGCGTGAACAGTGGCGTCGCTGTCGGCAAGGCGTGGACGTGGGTGATGGGTAGTGGAGGGAGGTGGGGGCGCGTTCCCACGACAATTAGCCCACGGGCGTCAAGCGTCGGGCGCCCACGCCACGTGTCGTCGTACGAAGCGATGCGCTGCCCACGCACGCCACCGCCGCCGTGCGCTTGACTCACACCATGCGCTCTACGTCTACCGTCTGGTGTGGTATAGATACTAGGGTTGACCACTCCATCTACTCATTATAAAATATTAGAAGTGAACTAGACAAGCCGATTACACTACACTGCCGATTTTATTATGACTGTCAAGTCAGGTGAGATACTCGTAGCAGTCGTAGCTATGAATGAGTATTTGCTACATTACTATTTTTGTATTATTAACTTATAAAAAACTTTAATACCACTTATTGGCATAGAAAATAACCTATCTTATTATTTTGGGCTTGTAAAACATCCTTCAATTGCATATTTTATTGAGAAATAAACCGCGGAATTTTGATTAACGATTAAAATACCTATAGGTTACGCAATGAGACTTCTAGTTAGGTTGAGAAAAAATAATGAAATACTTAAGTCATGATTAAATGGACAACCCTATGTGCCAATGCATGTTATACTACGTAGCGAGTAGGTGCTTAGTTGAAAACGTCAGCGAGATAAGAGGGATACAATGTGGGTGGCGCGATGGCGGTGTTATACGATTGGAGATACCTACTATTATTTCATGTTAAATTGCTACGTAGGCTTAACAATAACAATTCCGACAATAGACTGCTCTCCGACTCTGTATGGATTATGTGTGGGAACGGTTTTTGCATGTGACAAGTTTATAATAGTATAGTTCCGTAAATAAAGCAAATTATGTAGAAAGTTAGATAGATATAAAATCTAATTTAAATAAAAGTCAACTATGTATTGTTAAAAGGTTATAAAGCTAAAAATAAAAGAAATTAGACAGAAAAAAATTAAGTTGAATAAGATTATACGTGGCTATTTTTACCACCAACCATTAATCTATGGACATTACAAGTAGGTACACTACTGTAGCGATGATTAATGATTAATACGCTTGAGGCGAGAAAATGATGTGTCAGTTTTAATAGCATATAATTCTTTTAGTTAGACGATCACTCTATCTTTTTTTAGCCATAGCCAACTAGAATAGTTATATCTAATAGAAGTTATATATTATTTCTTTTCAGTGTTGTTTTATAACAGTTAAATAACTACCTACATGTTAACAGTTCTCTTCTTACCACCTTTGTCCGCATTATCGCTATAATGATGAGATTGTGGCCAAACAAACCTAATCAATTAATGATTAACTAATTACTATCTACCTGGGAACATTTCTCACTCATGATCCGAAATTAAGCAGAGCTTGTACTATTGAAAACATAACTGATGTGTAATATTATAAAAAAATGTACTGATATAAGACTTTTTAATACCTTCATCATCATCATCATTTCAGCCGAAAGACGTCCACTGCTGGACTTGGGCCTACATAATTACCTACACCCAGGTACAGGACAAACAGCATGATAACAGATATAAGGCAATGATAGCTCAGTGGCTCAGTGGTGTGACGTCGGATAACGCGGCGAAGGTCGTGGGTTCGAATCCTACAATAAGCTTGAGCTTTCGGTGAAGGAAAACATCGTGAGGAAACCATAGCAGGGTGGTAGTGTACTTTGTAGTACTCGGCTAGCTCCCTGAAGTTGAAAATCGCTTGAGAGCCAGTTGCTTTTAAGTTACCAACTGTAAAAAGATCGAGCACACATTTTCGAACCCCCTGGTATTGCTAATGTCTATAGGGGACGGTATTCACTTACCATGAGGTGACCAGGCCTGGTGGTCACTTGTGGAATAAAAATACTGTTAACTAATTTCATGAAATAGCTACTCGTATAGCTAATGCTACAACAATTGATAGCTAGTGACAACCAGGCAGCCGGGACATCTGATGGTAAGTGGCTATCGACGCCTATACGCATTAGCAATATTACCATTAGATTGCCAATGTGTTGTACCTTTACCTTGTGTCCTTTACCGAAAGCTCAAGCTTCGGTGATTCGAATCCACGACCTTCGCCACGGTATCCGACGTCACGAGCTATCACCTATTAACTACCTAATAAATCATCCGAGTTAAAGTAATGTTTAGTTTCTTAAGGACAATTTACCTGTAATAATAACTTATAGGTAAGAGAAAGTGTGCAAAAGCAGAAGGTCTCATCACATGATCACGACAAAGCGTGATTTGTCGATTTATCTTATTTGCAACTCCTTGCTAATACGAACGTGCTGAACCAACGTATGGTTGTTGGACGTGGAATTAACTCCTGATGCACGACATGCACTTACTGCACTGCACTATGCTTATTAAAGTTAGTTAGTTTATGAGGTTTCAACTTTCAAATTATAGAAAGGATATGTAGGTACCTATATACTTTTTCTATGTGTATCATAAAAAGTATAAACAAAAATAAACGAATGTGTGTTAATCCCTTGACTTGATTGGGATATTCTCCCCCAAAATAACATACAAATAAATGTAATTTCATGAATTGCTATTCATGTTATTAAATTTAATAATTACAACGCGTTGAAGTCTTTTATTGGCGGTGAATAATGATGTTTATAATAAGGGTTCAAAAATGTCGTAGCACGCGCTTTCATCGTAGCAACCTCGTAGTATATCTAGCTACGAGATGTTGTTGGTCGAAGTTTAACTGGCTTGAGATAATAATATTATTAAGTAGACGACTGGTAAAATAAATTAATGCATCCTTCAGCTGGCTCCAACAAAATACTGTTATCTTTAATATTAAAGAAACCTACCCTTCTATTATCTCCTGACTTCTTCTCCTGCGCCGGCGGACTCATGTTGCTATTCACTGCCACCACACTATTGGTCTGCTGAGGGCTTCCAGTCACCATAATTGTTAATAACACTTAACTTATAACTTCAGTCAAATCACTGCATTATCGCTTGCCGACAATCGTATTTAAATAGCGCGTGTTGAGTGATACGTGCGACTCGTGCCGAGGTCGACGCGCGACTGGCGCGAGTCGCGAGTGAGTCGGGCGGGTGGACTCAGTAGTGGAACACGCAGAGTTGGCAGGCTGCAGGCACGCGACCGCTGCACGCTGTGGCGGGCGTGGCGTCCTATCGCGTGCCTCCGCATATACGTGCGTGTGTCCACGATCGTGGGTTACGGCTCACGTTATCGTTATCACAGAATATGTTGATTGATTGATTGATATATTCTAAATAAAGAATGTCCCCTGTTGCGATTGTCTGTTATCAACAATCTCAAATACTTAGATTTAATTACATATCCGCTCTTTTTAGTTTATGTATTTGATTAAAGACGCTTTAGGTATGTAGGTACTGAACCTATAATAGAAAAAAATTGTAAGCTAGGGTGAATAGGCATTTAAATTGTTGCATTAAGTTGCTGCATCCTAGGATACGCAATGACTCTATATGGATTCTGTCACTCGTCAAACGCAATCTCAAAAAAATCGGATCTCATTTATTTAGTTTAGGCTCTGACGTGGCACTAATAAACGTTACAAATGCCTTTAACACCGGTTTGAAATATAAACATTTATTTTACAAAACGATACGAATTCATACGCACCGGCACAGTGGACAAACGCACTTATTATTCAAACACTTGCTGACGCTGGCTGACATCACTCGTGTCGCCCGCTTTTCTCTAACTAATGTATTGACACTGAGCATAAATTTGTTGGCGTCTACCGCCCGCGACAGATCAAAGCTGCGGCCGCCGCTCGCTGCCGCCCGCGCCGCGCCGCGCCCCACTCGCAGCCTCTATTTAGCATATGCAAAGGCTAACAGCCCACCCGCTTACATTGTCCTATACGCTTGAGATCTTATTCAAATGATCCTATTGTCTAAATACCCTGCACCGATATGCCGCGACAACGAAGCTGCGAAGCCGAGAATGTAACCAATAATTATCGTGGAATTTAACAATATTATGTAGGTATATCGTGGAACCTCAATAAACGCAATCTAACTCGTCCCGAAAGCCTTTTGATTTAAATTATAACATATTATTATATTCGATCACTTAATAGTATTACACACATGCACTCACCTTCACACACCACACACACACACACACACACAACACATACACAGCCACACAAGCACATACACTCGCACCATTTATAAATATGTAATATTAATTTTATAATAATCCCTGTTCTGAGGAGGTGGAGACCAGGAGACCCATAGCACAGGGCTTACCTAGTTTGGGCTCCTGTCCTCCCACAATTAATATGTTTCTCGTATTATTGCATTTTATTTGTTTTTTCTTTTGTTGTTACATTAATATTAGGTTTATCTACATTATAAGAAAGTTTGTATCTTTGTGGGAAGAAATAAACTATTATTATTATTATTATCCTTGGTTAGGAATGGGACTTGGTTAACGATGAGAGGGACATAAATTCACTGAAACATAACTTGAGATACCTATACTAGGTACTATAGGTAAGTGAAATTAAAGAATAGGTACATACCTACATACTTAGTTACAGTACATTATTATATAATATGAAAATAAAAAGCATTTTCTTATTTCGATACCCGACTTCTGTACTATTGTTGAAATATTTATAGTAAACCATAAACCATTTCAAAAAGACATTTCATAAAACAAAGTAGTTGCAGAACTGTAAATTTTTTAAATAACATATAGACTGTTACAATTAACGGTCAAATATTTTTTTAAGATTTGTCCTTTATTACTCTCGGTCTCCGTTATACTGTCGGTAAAAAGCTCAGCTCCACAAAGGTTTGCTCTATTTTTACTAATTTTTATGAGCCCAAAATGGAGCACTGCATTCAACGGTGAAAAAATTGTACCATTTCTTTGTTATTATTTGTTAGTTTTTACTGAAATAGGACTGTATTTTATTGGACCTTCACCATTGTTCGCATACCTACCGTTATTAAAACAGTTTTGCTTTCAGTGCAGTTTTTGAGTGTTGAATACTTAGTTCCTAGAAATAAAATAACTTGTGTCATAGCTTGCACAACATGCTACAAAATATTTACGATTTTTGTAGAGATTAGCGTTGGATGAAGGTTGAAAGTTAACCTAGTGTTGCCGCTTTGGCGCCACCCACTAAAACGTTTAGATTTCATTAAATTGATAGTGTAATGAACATAAGGATACTTACTCTCTTATCAAATTGCCCCCTGAATCGAAACGAATCACGCTGAGAGACTAGTGGCCGCGGTTAGGTCCCGATCTCTACACAATATAATTCTTTAAAAGCTGACAGATAGTCCCTGAGATTAATACGATCAATCATTACACAATTTATAAGTAGTGTAAGGTGGTATATTTTTATCATAACAAATTAGGTTAGATTTATTTCAGCTAAAAGTGGTATAATTATAAAACATCGCTAACTACCTTTAGTATCTTATCAATTAATTGCTTTTAAAGATGTTATTTATTATATACATAGATAAGTAGGTATCTATAAGTAGGTAGATAAGGACCTACCAACAAACATTTTGTACTACCTAGACCTAGAGAAACATTTGCAAAGATCAGGGTTGCTTATACAGAATATCTGCTAATATGAAATACATAATATGTATGTATGAGCCACATTAGTTATACATATACCTACTACATAGGTATTATGAGTGAGTTTAAATTATAATATTTTTAACTTTAGCAAGTCAAATTTTACATGACCAATAGGTACCTACGTTACCCGCATAATAATTAGTTAGCCTTTTATCTAAACAGCATTTCAAGTCCAGAGCTGAACAAAGCCGGGTACCGGATCATAACGAGCGTCGCCTTTCGTTCCCCCGCCTATTATTTGGAACGACACGCGATTAGCTTCGGTTGGCAACAAACATTCGTTCGCACTATGTACCTACTACTGCGTCGGTTTATTTGTTCACGGTTCTGTGGTTCGAGGAATTTTGCTCGAAGGGCTCCAAAACAAACCCCTTTTTGTTGATGACAACGCAACTTTTATTGCTACCGAAACCAAAAGGGATTTTTAAAACCGCTATTTAATTACTTTTCTGAAGAAATTCTTATTTCGTCTCTGCATAATTTTAACTGCGTAACCAATTCACTCAATTCAGGATTGCAAAAGTAATATATGTACTTAGGTTTTGTCTTAAGTAGTGGAGAGGAGACGCAAAAACTATTCAGACTTTTGATTCCATTAACTTTAAAGATAGTAATTAAGGAACATTACGATTACTTAGATAGTAACTATTATCTAATCTGTGATTAAGATCATCCAGGATTAGGTACCTACACATTACACCTTCGATGAGATAGATGCATCATGTCCAATGTAATGAAAAATCTACAACCTACCTACTTCAATTAACTGATGTCCATGAATTTCGCCTAACCCGTGTCGACGAAACGACTTTTTCTTCCATGCAACCAAAGGGACCCGATACGCAACTATCTTTATTATTTGTTATACTGTCCTAAGTCATAAAGACATTAACAGTTAGGTTTTGTGGAAGTTTCGCTTTACGTGCCTTTGGCGGCATGGATACTTTTTTCTTAAATTTTTATAGCGTATCTCTTCGCTTTCAGTGCGGGTCCTTCGCTCAGCGAAATTGACGGGTTGAGTTGAGGTCCATTCGACAAAAAGACAATAGCAGCCAAAATGTTTAGCAAACACGCGCTTAGCTCGGCAATAACACTTTGTTAACTGTTAATTGCAAGGGTTTGCCAATAACTGGCCCATTGTTGAGAACTCTTTTCTTTACTTACAGATTTTACGACATTGCAGAATGGTTATAACTGAGGGGTTCAAAATGTAGGTATACCGCCTATTTTAAACTTTTTATTGCCATTTATTTCGGACGCTTAAAAATGGATGTCCCTTCAGAAAAAAAAAACAATATGTATATTGAACGAAATTAACAAAACGCACAATTACATATCACAGCATTGAAATTCTAATTTAGGATTGTGGCGCAAACCAGAGCGCATGCGAGAATGTCGCACCTGCCCATTCTAAAATAATAACTTTGAAATCGACGACTGTCATAATTATATGTGAACCACACCTTGTTATACGATAAACGCTCTCATCCCGGGCAAAAAACTACACTTCGGGGCGAAAACAAATATTAGTATTGACGTGCGGTCGTTCACACGCAGTAATTACGTGGCTGGGCGACGAGCGAACGCGTCGCTGATAGTGTAAAGATTGCCGCTCAATTTCGCCCGCACCCTTTCTTTGCCCGTAAGTTATAATTTTCTCGCGGTCGAAGCGATTGCAATTAGGACCCACAAAAAACTAACGTTATTTTCACAGGCTGTACATTTTATCATGGAATTTTATCCCAAAAGCAACAAAAAGGTATAATTTTTCTGTTCCCTCAGCCAGCGATCGAAAAAAAGAATCAAATAATATAAAATCTAATATTTAAGTGGAAACTTTATTTGCCATTCATTGCTACAAAAATACTTCTTTTACCTATTTACATTTATTACACAATAAACATTATAATAAATACCAAAGAAAAATTTATTTGCTATGCAATCTTAATTTCTCAACATCTATTCAAAATGTTTTATCCACTGGGTATATATAACTATATAACTTTGGAAGATATTATTAGGAGATTCTTAACACATGCAAATAAAACTTACATTATACAATTTAACCGAGCATTTTCATATAATCAATAGAACACTGTGAAACTCGCAAATATATAATTAAATCTTCGACTCAAATATACATAAACTAATTCAAAATCTAAATAACATCGCAATAAACATAATTCTTGAAACAATTCATCACAAATGAATACTGCTTATGAACTCACTAAACTTAAACATTAAATTGAGTAAAAAAGAAATATTTGGGAATGTTTGAGAGCTTTAGATACTTATTTGCTGATATAGATAAACTAGCATAGTAGAAAATAGGAATTAACACCTATATTTTCCTCTAGCTCATTGTAGGATTGGAATCCATGGAATACGACGTCACACCGAGTTATGTGAATAATAATTTATTTATGAACCAAAGGAAAAAAACAGGTATTTTGAAGTGTTGTCTGACAGTATTTTAGTAGTTTTTTTTTGTAAACTTCTCTCACATTTAGGCGCCTCGAGGTCCATCTCGCCATATGGTTTGTACGATGCCGCATAATTTCAGGCAAATTTAAACAACTTTTATTTTTTTTTAACAAATAATGTATGCAATTTGTTGGATATTTTTATACTTAGAATACTTCCAAAAAAAACCAGACTAATTAAAGTCTAGGTGAACCATCTAACTGTTAAAAATAAATAGTTTAACTGAGAAATATCATTTTTGAATATACTCGAAACTCTTTCTACGACCATTTTGACTTTTCAGCTACTTATTGTTTAGTTAAGACTATAACAGAGCTTTAAATAATGTTATTTTGTACTAGCGGAGCAAAATATCACACAAACTTAGGTAATGTAAAAAATAAGAATCACGATCTAAATACTAATTAATGGACAAGATTGTGCTATTGTTTATACATTTAATATGCCTTTTATGATATAAATTACTACAAAATTAAATATGACTTTAGTTCGCGAATTTTAAAAAGTACTATGCCTTTTATGAAGCTTTTATGGTTGTAATATTGTATACATACTATAATATTACTAGCTGTCCCTCGCGGTTTCAGCCGCGTTCCCGAACTATCTTTTCATATTATCATTCCAGGATATAATCTATTTGTGTGCCAAGTTTCATCAAGATCTGTTCAGCCGTTTTTGCGCCAAATAGTAACAAACATCTTCACACACATCCATCCAATACTATTCATCCTGGGAAAAGATAAGATCCTTCGGGAAAGCGGGTGAAACCGCAGGGAACAGTTAGTAGATAAATATAATATAAGCTAACCCGATGAATTACACCGCAATATAGCATGCTATATTACTCATAGCGTTTTTTTTACAGTAATTAATTCAATCATGCTTATGTTAATATTCATTAGTACATTACGATACTTAAAATACAACTTGTAAATAACGATGACATTGAACTATACTTATATGACAAAAAAAATATTAGAAATAACAATGTAAGGTAATGTTTTTAATTTTTTATTCTTCAAATAGTATCTTATGGAGAAAGAAATGTTTCGATATTAAAATATTGTATAATTACACAGTTTTTTTCAGAATAACCATTGTCATATTTAAAGTAATTATTCAATAATAATTTAAAAAAATTATACTACCAAAAGCATCTTTGGCCGCGTGTTCATTGGCTGTGAGTGCGTAAATTATTGTTATGAAAGCACCATTTCAATTTAAAGTCTCTGTTGGTATACTTATGGTCGAGTTTTACTTAGCCACATTCAAGTGCACCGAATAGATCACCCTTATTTAAAAACTACCGATGCTGTCAATGAGACCAAGTATGGTATCATTTTCTTAGCTTTTCAAAATATGATGTAACGAAGTTTTGCTAAATTTAGAAACTACATATTTTTAAGCTAATTCATTATTTCCATCTCATTCTTACGTAAACAAAACGTCATTTGGTATAAAGGGAATCCGTATTTTTTCTTCATAAAGCGTTTATAACTATTTATAAATACAGGTCGACCACACTTTGAATAATTTTAAACTAAAACTTAACATTCAGGAAGATACTTGATTAAAATAAAGTTGATTTTAGATTAAGTAGTAAATGTTCTTATATACAGGTATAAAATAGCCTTTTTCGGCCTTAGCATCGGTCTTGGACCTTATGACTATGAGCCTATTATATTTTCACTAAATATCGCAAACTCGCTATAGATAGTGCCTTCTACGATGACGCGCCTCTCTCTTTCCTAATCCTTACAGGGCATTTTTTATTTCTTTATTTTAATGACCTGGTTACTTGGACCCTTAAGCCAAGTCTTAATTTTATTTTCCAAAACACTGCACTATGTATCACTTCAATTCACTGTGCACTTAGATTGATCTTTATTGGACAAAACGCCACCGATATTATTCAATAAAACTGAAAATACACCAATTTAATGAAAATAAAATGAAAACGCAACGCAAATTCCCGCCAAAAAGTCCCCCAACAGTGCAAGTGTATATACTTTTGGATAGGATTAGGAAAACGAGTGGGGCGCGTCTTCGTGAATGGCACAATCTATATAAATGGTAAGTATAGATGATTTATTGACGGCATTACGTATAGTAGATACAATTAACTAGAGCATTGTTTCGCCGGTGTTGTATTGGGCGGGAAGTGGGTCCTATGACTCCGGGTATAATATACTCTCGACTGGCGCCGACGCCGTCATGTCGTCGTTGTCTGGCCGCGACCAATCCTGAAAATTTACAATTAATTGTTATTATTAATTAACAATATTGAAACTCCATTCAGTTGTGCAGTGAATACAGACTGAAAAGTGCCAGATGTTGTCGATAGGAGGCATTTGTCTCCTTTTCGGGAGTGGTCACATTTGTGAGGCTAACGGTCAGTCTATTCTCTATGGAAATGTCAATTTTGTGACGTATTACCAGAACATTGTTTTTGAATTTGGAGCGATTTTATAGCTAGAATGATATGTGTGTCAGTGATTACATAATCCATTTTTAGTCATTTTAATGGCGTCGTCTGCCATCGCTACTTTTATTCCTTCCTTATAAGATTCCTTCCCCAATATGACTTAATGTACAGAGTATCAGTTAGCATAATGAAATTGAAATTACCTGCTCTTCTGTACTCGAGAAGAATAAGTAGAAGAGATTGGCGCCGAGATCAATAGCAGCTGCAAGGTAGAACACCTCACGCCATTGGCCCAAAGTTTGCTGTAACGAAATGGTTACACATGTTATTTGTGTTACACATGTAGTGTGCATCCTTTCGCTAGTGCTCATATAGACATGTCGACAGCACCTACAACACTAAAAGATGATGCACACTTGCACTGTTAAAAAAAAGAGTGGGGCGCGTCTTCATGGATGACACTAGTATTTATCCGTAGTCGGAAATTTGACCACGTTTTTTTGTATCTATGACAACCTCTTTCAATATCGCCTCGGGGTTTCAATCCCATTCCGTGCGATCTCATGTTGTGTTTGTGAGGATATTATCTTTTTTTTTTCTTTTCAGAATATAATCTACATCTGTGGAAAGTTGTTCAACCGTTTATGCCCGCGTCATAAACATACAAACATTCAAATTTATAATATTATTATAATATGAATTACCTGTGTAGGGCTTATAATAAGGGCGACAACGAAAGGCGCTAAAAAGCCACAGATGTTACTCGCCGCATTAGTTATTCCGTACATAGTTCCAGCAAACTGAGGTGATAAATCTATGTGATTCATTTGGTTACCTGAAACATACAATATTCGAAGCAAGACGAGCAAGAAGCAAAATACTTGCATAACACATATATGCATATTATTATCCTCATCTGTTTGTCAACCGATTTTCTTTTTATTTATTGAAAGCTATTGGACGAGCTTTAGTGTTATCAGTAAAAAAATGGAAACGGTTTTTTTTTTTCCTGAAAACTTTATGGTCGAATTTCGATCAGTGGGCGAACACTATTCATGTGACGCCTCTCTTATACATAAGATAAAGAGAATCACGTGGTTAACTTAAATTTTCTAATAATCGACCACTTTCTATAAATGTTACGTTTTTAACGTGACGATGTTTTAACGGGAGTTTTTTTTTATAAATATAAATAATTTTACCAGCATACACAGCGCCACCGAAAGCCGAAGTGACGCTTAGTAATAACATGACCACGATGCGGTCGCAGCCGGCCCAAGCAATCCCAAGCAAGCCGAATGCAGGAACGAAGGCGGCTGGAACAATTAAAAACATATCTTATAAGGGTGTACAGGAAATCGGCATTTCATATTACAATATCTACACAACACACGATGGCAATTTGGTTGTTTTGGATTACTTTTACTCTAAAGGTACAAGTTGGTAGCGGACGACATGAAGCTGCAGCAAACGACGTGCCGCAGCGACACTACTGGTTTCTACGTATTTCTATGAAATACCTTCCGTAACTAGCGACACGGCGCCCGACTACACGTCGCCTGACCGCAGATCAGTAGTGCCGCTGACGCGGGAACAACGACACGAGCAGCAAGTTTTTATCATTGGTTTTTGATCATTATTTAATAAGTTCCCTCACTTGTTCTGTATTTAAGCATAGGAAGTATGGCTTCTCGTCTTTTTCTGTATAATAATACTACTATAATATAATAATAACACTCGGAACTAAATGGATCCATCTGCTGTTGCCGTCTGCAGTCGGGTGCAGCATGACTGCAGCGACAGGACGCAACGACATGTCGTGGCGACATGAAGCGACGACACGTCGTCTGCTGCTGCTGTCTGCAGTCGGCTACCAACTCGCACGTTTAATTTGCACTCAGTACGTGAAGTGCATCCGATGATGCTGGTGACGCGCTACAGGTCAAGTCTTATTAGCCACTATTTAGCCTCCCGCTTTCGGAACACTTATAACCTATCTACCCGTTTTTTACTTATAAATTATAATATCATTGGTTTTGAACAGAAGGCGATGATAGCTCAGTGGTAAGTGACGTCGGATAACGCGGCGAAGGTCGTGGGTTCGAATCCTACAAGGAGCTTGAGCTTTCGGTGAAGGAAAACATCGTGAGGAAACCATAGCACGGTGGTAGGGTACTTTGTAGTACCGGACTGGCTGGCTACCACCCTCAAGTTGAAAATCTGTCGCCAAGCACCTATCGGTGAGTTCCGACAGTTGCACTCGAGAGTCAGTTCCCATCTAGGATTTGTGTGCTTACCACGTTCGGCCACATCATCACTTACCATAATGAGATTGTAGTCAAACACAAGCTTATCCAGAATTAAAAAAAATATATCTTAGCATTATTAAGCTTGCCTCTGAGCAACAATCTCAAGCTCCAAATAAAAATCGGTAGGTAGTTTTATTGAAGCATCAGCAGCAGCCCCGGCTGGCCTGCGGAGCGGACCGATAACAACTTCACTTTCCAGTGTTTGGGCACATTTCGCGTAACGATCGGGTACATGTACAATGTACATAGGTTATCATCGCGGTAGGTATACGCTGTTCCAATTAAATAATCTTTAGTTGAATCACGAAAACGTTAATATATAAACACTTTTACATTTACAATCTAATAGTAGTATATTAGTGGTATTAAAAGGGAAAAGATTTGATTGTTTTTGTTTGTTTGCAATGGATAAAATACTGAACTGATTTTTTAAATTATTTCACGTATAAAAAGCTTCATTATCAGTGAGTATCAGTAGTAGTAGTACCTACCAAACATGGGCTATATTTTATTTTAAATCCTTCGAAAATGCGGGTGAATCCGCGAGGCGGAAAGCTAGTAATTTGATATATACTTAGATATTCTTTTTACTTTGTGATAGGCTTGTGTTTGAACATAAGTGATGATGTGACCGAAGATGGTAGATTATAGATAGTGCCATCCACGAAGACGCGAACCACTCTTTTTCCTAATCCCTTACAGTGCAAGTGTGCATCCTTTCGCTAGTGTTGTGGTGCTGTCGATATGTCTATATGTATATATCGATATGTATACCCCTTTTATTACCAGCCAAGTGGATAGAACAAAAAAAAATACTTGGAAATAATAGCAATTATTAGATAATGTTAGTTTATCTTATAAAAAATAAAATGAAGGAAAAATATTTAACTTACAGACAGTGTTCCATAATTTCATACTATTAAGTCTTGATATCCATCCTTTCGATAGGAGCCAGTCGGCGAATACACACAAGAGGATGCCACCAATCCACCCCGTCAGATATGGTAGGGCGCTTAATCTTGCATTCTACAACAACAAGTATAGATTATAATTATTAGACCAATAAATAGATAGTATGGTCACTTGATAACTTGTGTTTTGTTTTAAATTCACAAACCTACCTAAATTTGTATATTTGGATGTTTGTTGCTCAATCACGCAAAAATGGCTGAACGGATTTTGATGAAACTTAGACCACATTCTGGAATAACACATAGGATACTTTTTATCCCGGGAAAAGATAAGATCCCTCGAGAACGCGGATGGAACCGCGGGGTGGAAAACTGGTATTAGATTTTTTTTCTTTGAGTAAGTATACAGGGTGAATTTTTCAAGTGGGCGTGGATGGCCAAATCCTAAACTAAAGGGAATATCGAAAAATGCTGAAAGGAGCCTCATCCATGTCATGAAATTATAAGGTTATGTTGTGGTGCTTAATGCGAGTGGGTTATGAGTCAAGTCCAACGAGTGTAAAAAATAAAAATTATTTCTTATAATTTGATAGTACGATAGGTGTAATAATTTGTGGAAATATACAAAAAATGTTGATCAATTTATAAAAAAATAGCACTTTTTTTAAGTTTGCCGTATGTCATTACTTCTGATAATTTGATCCTTATTAGCAACATTATCGGATGGTGTAATAATACAGGCTGTGTATTTCTTTTCAAATTCATCGGGTTCGATTCCTGGCTTGGTAAAACTTTTTTTCGAAAATCTAATGATGCAGTTTTTGTTTTAATCAAAATCGGCCTCGAGGCTTCTTTCAGCATTTTTCGATATTCCCTTTAGTTTAGGATTTGGCCATCCACGCCCAGTTGAAAAATTCATCCTGTATAGGTACATATTATTATATCGTTGTACAAACTTGCTGTTGACAATTTTAGTGATACAAATTGTTTTTTGTGTTTCAATGAAACTTACCGCAACAATGTCGAAGTGCAGTATATTGTTCATGTATGTGGGTAATTCTGTAAACTGCGTGTAGAACACCCATGACTGTCCACACTGTGCGATGAGGATCGCCCAAAGCGGCACGCACGTCAAAAACTTGAGCCACGGAATGGACATGGAAGGTTTATCATCCTGTAAATAACAAAGTAATAAATGGTATAACAAATCTAAACTATCCTAAAACTTGATGGTATAACAAAAGTATCCTAAAACTTGAGGGTATAACAAAACTATCCTAAAACTTGATGGTATATCAAAACTATCCTAAAACTTGATGGTATAACAAAACTATCCTAAAACTTGTGGGTATAACAAAACTATCCTAAAACTTGATGGTATAACAAAACTATCCTAAAACTTGATGGTATAACAAAACTATCCTAAAACTTGATGGATAATGTTGTTTGAAATTTAAATTTTGCATTTAAGGCGACGATAGCTGTTGGTAGTGTCGTCGAACACCGCGTCGAAGGTCTTCGGTTCGAATCCTACAATTAGCTTGGGCTATCGATGAAGGAAAACATCGGGAGAAAGTCATAGCACGGTGGTAGGGTATTTTGTAGTACTCGACTCTGGCCACACCATCCTCAAGTTGCCATGCACCTATCGGTGTGTTCCGACAGTTGCACTCGAGAGTCAGCCTTTCTAAGCTTTATGTGCTTACCACCTTCGGCCACATCACTTACCATGATGAGATTGCGGTCAAACACAAGCATATCCAACGTAAAAGGATATATGAAACAATCTTATAATAAATACCAAGCCAGTAAGAGTCCCACACACAGATGGGTCACAGCGGTTAGTGATACATACTTAAACACTACAAGAATATTCTGCACAATAAAATACTGTATAACTATATACTGTGTAATATGTATAACTTAGATATATGTAATTATTATAACCAAGTATCTGTTTAAATGTATAAATTATAAAACATTTGTTGTTTTTTGCATGCTCCGCCATATTTTTATAATAGTCAAATCCTCTCCATCCCAAGGTTGCCTGGTAGAGATCACTATTAGTGATAAGGCCGCCCATTGTGAATGATATTTCTGTGTTTGTTATTGTTATTTTTCATGTATGGAACAATAAAGTGTTATCTATCTATCTATCTATACTGTTACTCGTATTACTCTATTTTGAATGAGAAAATATATCTTAAAGATTTATTTTTACTAGTTAAGGTTTTAAGAGGAATTCAAAGTTTTTAGTATAGGTAATGCAACTACGTTTCCAATTAATGTTACGTGATTTTTCTATCTATAATTAAATTTCAAGGCATTTATAGTTGCAGAGTAAAACAGCGGCCGTGACATACACACAGACGCCGAAGTAATAAGAGTTTCTTTTGTGATTTTGGTATGAAATGTTTAGAATGAAACAAACCAACTAAAAAAACCGGTCAAATGCGAGTATCCCGAGGGTTCCGTACAAATTTTGTAGTTTTTTTTTTATTATTTCATTTTGTTTTTAGTATTTGTTGTTATAGCACCAACAGAAGTGGTTTATTGGTCTAAGAAATACATGAATAAACTTGAAGAGAATTAGTTTAGTAGATTTTGTATTTTTACAATAGATACTTTCTTGCATCCAGTCATCATCAAGTAGTTGGAGTGACAAACAAATATACACAAAATCCAAGATTTTTAATATTAGTAGAATAATAATAATTCAGTATTAAATTATGTACATAAACCTCAACCAGTTAAATAAAATAAAACAGTGTAAACTGAGCTCTTAACGAATTCAATACAAATATTTAAATAAAACCAAAGCAATAGGGAAATAGCTGTGATGTCAGCTCATCAGCTGTGACTCACCAAGCAATGTCCTACATAAGATAAAGGTTATTTGCAAGCCGATACAATGTTTTCAGTTCATGTAATCTGTATTGAGATCATATTTCAACAGCAAATTATAATTACATGTTTTAGTTAGTTTTACTAATTCTGCCTTTTTTTACACTATGAAGTAAGGTACAATAGCATATTTTCACAATTAAGAGTTAAATAGAAGTGAGTAATTGTAATAAAATACTAATAAATAATGATTTAAATGTAAAATATTTTACAATTTTTTTAAAAAGCTTAGTAGGATCAATAAAAAGTAAGGAGAGCAAGTTGAACTTCTTTTCAAATAAAGGAATAGACCTTACTGCATTAGATATAAAAATTTGTATTGAATTTCTAATAATAATTCATTTTTCATTGTGGCGTGTGACATTATAATGTGTTGTGGGTAATTAACCACTGAAATATTATTTATCAACTAAATGGAAATACTTACAGGTGTGCCAATAGCCCATGTTATATATTCTAACTCCTTACTACAAATTCTGGGGTGATTCTGTGGTGTGTTGTAGACCAAAAACATCCATCCAATAAACCATAAAACACCAAGGCCCCCAAATATATAGAAACATAATGGCCAACCTCCAGCAAACTCCAGGGTACATAACCACCCTGATATTGGCAGTGTCACTACTGTGCCAATATTGGACCCTGCAAAGTTATAATACTATAGCCACTTATTGTTACAAATGATAAACATAGCCATCTTAAAACCTAGATAGAAGAGAACAAGATTCATTCAAAATAACATCCTGAACAATAATCCAATAAGATAAATATCATCTTTGTAACTTACCAGCATAAACAACAGCAGCAAACTTAGATCTCTCCAAAGGTGGTATCCATCTGGCCAACATTGCATGCATTGCTGGGTAAGTGACACCTTCAGCTAACCCAGCAAGAGCTCGGATAGCAATGAAAAACGAAAAATCTGTGTAGGCTGCTATTGGAGTTAGTAAGGTGAAAATTGCTGTGAATAATACTCCTATGCCATACACAAGTTTGCCACCATATAATTCTGCTATTCGTCCACCTGGAATCTTTATGAAAATTTACACAATATATTTGATGCTTATAATAAATCATTGCAATTCTGTATCTTCATACCTGTGTTAATACATATCCATAGAAAAATGAGCCTAGTATGATACCTTGTTGTTTCACAGTCCAATTGAAATCACCTGGTTTCTGAAAAAGTATAGTTCAGGAACTAACAGTGTCATTAACTAAATAGTTTATTGAAAAAGGTTATAGGCTACATTGCATCCAGGAAATGCAGGTGAAACTATGTGATAGCTTGTGCAACAATAACTTCAAATTCAAATATCATATTGAGTCAGGTAAAATTAAATCAAATCTGCTTAATTTGTGAGGAATATTAAATGAATTGAAATTAAGTTTGCATATTATTTTTGAGTATTTATTGGACTGTACTGTAATAAATGATTATTATAAAAGTGATATTTAGGATATTTGCGAGTCAAGTACTCAGGAATAATGTATAGGTCACTTTTTATTCCAGGTGAGATAAGATCCCTAACAAAACCCAGATAAAATAGTAGGGAGAAGTTAACAATATTTTTTCTTTAAAATAGTAACTTACAACAGATGGTGCAGAGCTATTACTTGGTAGGTTTGCAGGGCAAACATCTAATGCTGTATCATTAGATTGAATAGTTGTGTTGACCATTGCTACAATAGCCACAGACAAGTTCACACGCATGGCATACACACTGGCAAAGCCCAGGAAGCCCATGATGCCAAGTACTGTACGACTTTTGATCCATCCTGTTGTTTCTTCCACTGTCATTCAAACACAAATTTCTAAATTTAGAATTGATTTTCAAAGCAAAACTACTTATTAATTAACAGGAAATTATTATCTACAAATATGTTATTTTAACATGTTATTTTTACAGATATACTAACAAACAACTACTAAACTTATTGGAACTTACCAAACTCAGGCTCCACAAGATTGCGACGACTACCTGTCACGTCATTTTCTATGTCCGAATTGATTATAGGGCTCTCTTCTAGTGATGATGACATGGTTGATATTCAAAACAATAATTTTCACATTACAGTACACGTACTTCAATTTAATGTCGTATATATAGCCGAATAGTGAATATTTAGAGATGAGATTTCATACATTTACTTTACGCGAAATCAACAATTCCAAACTTTATAGAGCAGCCTACAAAAGATAAATAATAATGCATCCAAACTTGTAGTAAGTATGACTCACACACAGAGAACTAGCTAGATAGGTATTCAAAACATAGTCACTTCTTCCAAAGCATAGTATTCAGATGTTAGGAACATTATACCACAGTATTATACCTTTGTTTTTGAGAAAAACTAAACAAAGAAGGAAAATCACTTTGTTTGACAATGACAACTTCGCTGTTTTATACTATTTGTTTATTTAGAGGCTTTAGTTACAAGACTATCAAACCTGAACCATTTTTCAATATTCTTCTTTTATGTAAAAGTCACGTCATATTGTCAAATTCACAGTATATCCTAGTCCGTAAAAGTCCGATCAGGCTTTAGTGAAATTGGTGGCCGTTCCACTAAAACTTTTTACGGACTTTTTGAGACAACCTGAAAAGTCATGATTAGTTTTGCAGAACTATGCAATACTAGGGGTACGTGGGCTACGTCTACTTGCACACAACTTGCGATTTTATAGAGAATGAACAACGAAATGCTTGAATCGACCGAAAATGGCACTGTTTTCCAGTGATCTATACCTAGTACCTTTTATTATATCGTGTGCATCACTATAAGCTGTCAATTGAGTGACAAATTAGTGGACTTTTCACAAACTTTATGGGACATGTTAGTAGGACATGGGACAAATATTAAATTTATTGGACAAAACACCACCGCTATTATTCAATAAACACAAAAAATACACGATTTTAATGAAAATAAAAGGAAAACGCAACTTTACTTCCCAAGTTCCCGCCAAAAAGTCTGAGAACAGTACATCGACTCGTTTTTGGCTTCGTTAATTAATAATAAGCCATGTCTTTATTTTTGATTTCTTCTTTCATGTTATAAGCACGTTACCACTTATAGTTATTATCACATTGCCCTCTCATATTGGTATTTTTACAATATTTACATAATATCCAATTAATCACCTGGTACATTAGGTACCTACATAAATACCTACCTACTAGTAACAGAATCTACTGAAGAAGCAAAAACCCAGATCATGAGGTCAGTTATAGTTTATTCAGAACAAGATTTTTTGATAACTTGGCTTGTTTGACCACAATTTCACCATGGTAAGTGATGATGTAGCCGAAGATGGGAAGCACACAAAGGCGAAGAGAACAGACTCTCAAGTAACTACCGTTGTATATTGATATTAATGTTGTTAATGTGTACTTATGTCGAATACATGTTGCACTGCACCTTGCCAGAACCAAACCCAGAACATTCGCTTAACGTTATTTTTAACGCTGCTCGATTACAATCGTTACCTATACATATACTGTTGGATAAACTGAATAAAAAAACGATAGAACAAAATATAAGTTGCCTATTTTTATTCATAACATATACATATAACAATAATAAATATGAAACAGGTACATTGTTCCAAGTATAAGTACTTCCTGGATTGGTTACCATACCACTATTGCATTACGTTAAAAATAATAATTTATCAGTCTCAACATAAACATTGTGGCAATAAAAACCTTTTAAAGGTTTTACAACATAGGCACAAATTAATTTTAAGTAAATGCTTTTATTCACTAAGAATCCCCACATAGTGTTTTTTATTTAACCAAGATAATATGGGCAGAATTTAAAGAAATAGGGACAACTTTCTTTTGGGGGGTTTCTATAAAGCTAAATATAAAAATCAATTGATTGAACCAAAGAAACATCCTGCGTATCTTTTGGTTGGTGTAGTTTTGTACTGTCCCAGTTACATTAATTTAGTTTGTAACCTGCAGACCCCAATTGGTCTACCCATAAGTTTCCTGATTTACTATTACATATTTGGACCAATATTTGATGATGATTTATATATAACTTTAATGCTGCCATGTCATTCTTTTACCCTCAGCTTTTTTTGTTATATATTATATAGTTTTATAGTTTCTTCAGACCCTAAAATAGAAATAATAAGACTGTCAAATATACAGATACAAGTAAAATAAAATTAGTAAAATTTAAAACATTATGGTTATAAAATATCATCATGATGATATAAGACATAATAGCCTCATCATAGCCTTATCTTTAATTTTAATTACATACAATCTTGAAAAATATGCACATACATTTATAAATTTATTATCCAATAGGCCACAAGTATTTGCAAAGAGTAGGTGTAAGAAGGCCCATGATTACAGTTGATATGAGATTCACACTGTGATTGTCCAAAATGTTTCTGCCACTGATATGTGTCACTGTTAGTTTTGAATGCGAAACTATTTTACCATCCTTGTCTAAGCCTGAAAACAACCAAACATTTATACACATTTTATTATATTACATTTTAAATTACTTACTGATTAAAATGTCAATTTATGAAATTACCGGAGTATTGCAATGTTGCTCCTAGTATTGAATCAATGAGACTCCCAAGGAATCCTGCTAGTGCACCAATATAAATAATTGGCCATTGAGGAGGAGCATAAGTCCATATAACTTTATCAGTAAAGTATAATAGCACTAAATACTGAGATAGCCCAATGACAAATCCTCCAATAGTGCTGAATAATGTTCCAATAACAGTAATTCCTCCATTTGTTCCCTTTGGCACTCTCTGCCAAGACGTTACTAAAAATGGGTCTGACTTAGAAAAAATTGTACCCAACTCTGAAGCCCATGTGTCTCCATTACAACATGCAAACACACCTGAAATAGTTATTTTATTTATGAGTCAGTTTAAATAAATAAATAAATATCCTGGGACATTTGTTCACACACGGCTATCTGATCCCAAACTAAGCAGAGCTTGTACTATGGCAACCAGATGAGTGATATACTACATATACTACTTTTTTTTTGTAAATACATACTTAAATAGATAATTACACCAAATTCAAATTGAAATTTTATTAAATTATGTGGTTTCAATGAGGTTTCATATAAAATGTAAACATTACATGTTTACTTACCGAGAACTCCTATGGATAACCAAGAAGCTCTGTAATCCTTAATAAAGTCAATAGGCCTTTCAGATGCACCAACATCTATTAAATACAGAATTGCCAATTGGGTAGCCATCCCTGAATTGCAAAGCACTTGAATCCAATTTCTTTGACCACCTGATAATAAAATTATATTTAGCAAAGTTAAGAAAGAGACTGCTAATGGTTGACAGTTTTTCATATAAATTTGACATGTTAGTAGAACAATACATGAAACTCAAACTCAAACTCAAAACTCATTTATTCAGTTTAGGCCCTGGTAAGGCACTCATGAACGTTACAATTGACTCTACCACCGGTTCGGAATACACTTAAACTGAGAAGACTCCGGCAAGAAACTCAGCAAGGCAATTTTTTTTTTAACAGTGGATCTTTCTTACATTTTTATAAGTACATTTAGATACATTTTCAAATATTTTACACTAAGCCAGGGGGATGCAGGTGCAGAGAGAAGCTACTACAACCATATATTTCTGTCTTCCATGTAATGAGCCACCTTATAGTAGGCTTTGTTCATTAACCTAAGTTTAATAAAATTTTTGAATTTAAAGTAAGACATTCCAGCTACCTCACGTGGGATCCTATTGTAAAAACGAACACAATTCCCATGCTAAAACTAGTGTGATACAAAATAGTATGTACATCATTACAATCAATTTTAGGCATTGGTTGGTCAAAACAAGCCTAATACTTTTAATGTATGTAACAAAAGATAAGTATACGTACCTTCCTTAAAATCTTCTTCAATTTTTCGTTTCAAATGTGGACGTAGTTTAGTTGCCTTTGATGATGTTATAAAAAATGTGAAGAGACATGCTAAGAAGCAGTAGCTACTTAGTGTTAGTATGAAAGCTACTACAAATCCAAGCAGTGCCCCACTCAGATTCACACTCTTCTTTCTGTATCCGTATACAGCAATTACTAGTGGAATAAAACATGATGCCAACCAACGGTCTGGGGATATCACTACAGGCTCTGAAATCAAAGAAATATATGCTCCGAATTTATTATCTTACTGCTACATCAATTGTGTTTTAAAATAATGCCATTTATATGTGAATGAGCAGTAAATAAGATAAATTTATACATAGTAAACCGAAATTAATATATGAATAGCAGATAATTATTACCATCAAAACCTTCATTTCTTGCAATAAATTTTGAATAAATTAAATTTATAATCCACATAGACATGGAGAGGGGTATTGCAATAGCACATAATAACACCGTTAATATATGATCATTGTTTAAGTGTTTCTCTGTTGCTGGAATCATTGTAATCAGGTTAAAAACAAAATAATTTATAGTATAAAACAAAGAGTATGGTTTAAAATCACAGATTACTGATATGTAGCTAGCTATTTAAAATGGCACAAGAGAAGTTTGTTTGTTTGATTTCATTGAAAAGTTAATTATAGGTTATTTTTATATATATTAATGACCATAGATATTAGGTCTTTCAGTCGCATACATTTTCACTTCTTATTCTTATTTTATGTTACAGTAACGTTATATCCCATTCACTGTAAAGTCTAGTCTGTCAGGTTTTATAGTATTAACAGACGTTCGAACTTGATACGGGCCGGACAGCGGACTTGTACGGCGTACCAAATCTGCTAGTCACAACAGACGGCCGGATCTCACAGTAGCCGCGTGGCGTGTGCACAGTTCAGACGTCATGCCTCCGTCGTTATCCAAGCGCGATATTGTTTGATGTTGCGGTAACAGTAATGCCGCTACAAACCTCACAAAAAAAGGAGTGGGCAAAAACGTATTTAAAATACGTGTGGTTTTTTTTTGTAAATACATACTTAAATAGATTATTACCTACAACCTACGA
The DNA here is from genome assembly GCA_951361185.1 of Ochropacha duplaris. Lineage (NCBI taxonomy): Eukaryota > Metazoa > Arthropoda > Insecta > Lepidoptera > Drepanidae > Ochropacha > Ochropacha duplaris. Next base: position 4,735,223 of record OX592703.1, read on the forward strand.
CGAATAAGTAATCAGGACAAACAGACATCTTCATACACACATATCTGTCCTCGATGGGAATCGAACCCACGACCTTTTTTACCGCCATAGTGCATTGACGCACGTGCTACCTCCAGAACGTTTCGATCGTGACTGCCGTGCTTTTGTCCGGTCCGAGCGTACAGACGCGCGGATTTGGTACGGAGCGGACCAAATCCTACGCCAAACCATCGGACCGGACCGAACACGAAATAATAATAATTATGCTCGACAGACAACTCTCCAGACGAACGGATATGGTACGGAGCGTACTGAATCCGCTGTCCGGACCGTACCAAGTTCGAACGTCTGTTAATACTATTAGTGAAATTGGCAGCTGTTCCAGTAAAGCTTTTCACGGACTTTTTGGGACAACCTGAAAAATCACAATACATGTGATATAGGTTAGATAAGTAATAGTTGCAAACTGATCTATATAAAATGTAGCTAAAATGTGATTATTTTGAAAAAAAAAAACGTAGTTACATTACTACAAGAATTATGTATACTATCTGGATAGATAACTCTCAATACATACTTGAAGCAAATACATAACAATTGCGAAAAAGAGAAAAATAACAACTACTTTGGGACAATCTCTCTTTCTTTCATTCAGGGTAAGTAGGGTTAGAAAAAAAGACCCAACGTGGTTGTTATCTTTCTCTTTTTCGCAATTGATAGGTATTTGCTTCAAGTGGCTGGCTTAATGCTCTAAGCTTCAAGTAGGTATTGAGAGTTACCTATCCAGATAGGTTACATAATTCTTGGTCGGCTATCTCTTATTCCAGGATACAATCTATTTGTGTGCCAAGTTTCATCAAGATCGGTTTAGTAGTTTCGTTCGGAGTTCGTTTAATCATCCATACCAGTATCCTATTCTATGAGCCAGAAGTGTATATCCCTTGTTCTTTCTATTTCTAAATATTCAGTGATATATTGTTAGTGAGTAAATTAAAAAATAGAAAATGCTGGTGCGGTTTTTTAATATTGGGTCTGGTTTTGAACATTTGAACTTACCTAGTGTATTGTCTATGACTTACCTACTGTGAGCAAGAATACATAATTCTTCCTCACCCTTAATGTTAGAAAGAGAGATGGTCCCAGCGTAGTTGTTATCTTTCTCTTTTTCGCAATTGATAGGTATTTGCTTCAAGTAGGTAGTTACCTATCCATTTAGAATATATATTTCTTGACTATGAGCGTACCCCGAGTGTTCCGAATCCTTGACAGCTCTCAGCACTGTTAGGCGTACGATATCTTAATCGAAATGAAAATTATTTATTATATTGCTAAATATATACGATAATGGCATGAATCGTAATGCACCCTTGGTCTATCTCTCTAGTTTCTGTCACTGTCAGTCAGACAGGTGTTTCACTGTCTGTTTTTTCCAATCAATCAAATAGTGACTGAACGAATAGATAGTCTTTTATAGTGATTTTTGTACTCTTTTTGCGAGGATTAGAAATGCTGTAAAATATTACTTATCGTCGCATTTATCATATCAGACATGAAGCCCTTGATAGATTTCGATGAATGTCTCAGAGATTCCCCTAAGTTTAGGTACCTAACACGGACAATGAAATCAATAAAAGAGAAATTTTGTACATGTTGTGCGTTCTAATTTTATTCTGTGATTATATTGTAGGGAGCAGCTGGAAACAGAAGAAGCTAGTATAGACGGACTGGAGCAGAAACTTGATAAAGTTCTCAAAGCCTGTTCTGTTATGATTGATTCAGGAAAAACTTACATGAGTCATAGAGGGTGAGTTAGTATACATGCATTGTGCTCATTTAAAATCCGATTGAGCTTTTTCTAAATAGTTGCTTTATACACTAGTATGTAGTACCTACTTTGGTACATGCTAAATAGATCATCTGTTTAGTCTTTGATAAAAATAAATCTTCATTTAGGTATGTATTTACTTTTATTTTTCTTGTCTAAAAAAGTGTACATATTATCATTCACCTGTTGGTTCTGAAGTGGTATGATCATCCCGCTTAAACAATAAGATAACAATTGAATCAAAAATTCTGCGAGCCAACTTATTAAATTAATTTGTTGTAAAAGAGTTGCATATATCCATGCAACTCTCTCAAAACTCTACAAAACTAGTTTTATATCATTTCTATATGCCTGCCTTGTTACTCTTGGCATGTTTACTAAACGCAGTCATTTGAGGCAACTTAGTATCTATTATTGTTTTTGTTTCTTGTTGTCTTTTTAAAAATAATGTTTATTTGACTGACCCATTTACAAAATCTAAGGCTTATTTTGTGACTCATTTACTAACTTCAATATTATCCATAAAATAATCACTTTAGTACTTAATATTTCTTATAGTTTGTAGGTAAAAAATGCATAAAATAAAACAATCATTAAGTACTGGCATAGATAAGTGATAATCTGTAAATGCTAAGTGAAATATCAAATAATTAGTTTATCAATACAACTAAGTACTTGTTTAACCGGTAGGTTCTTAAGTGGGACAGCTGTACCAATCAAACAATAGCATAACAATTGATTAGAAATTCCTCGTGAGTTTAGTTATAAATATGGATATTAACTTTTTCTAAGTAATAGTTAAATAAGGCATGCAAATGATTTAGAGTGCATTATGAATGGATCTAGCAATATACATTAATTTTGCTGTTTATTACTTTTACCAAGTTTTGAATACTTGTAGAATATGTAACAGTCATACAAGTAAAGATTATATTTGTTTATCCAACAGCACATTCACCAATGCCTTATGGGATTTGACAGGCAGCTTCTCGGAAGATCCTGCAGTCATGGCCACTCTTAACCGGATGATACACTCTCTGCAGGAGATGAACAAATTTCATTCAATACTATTGGACCAGGCATCTAGAACTGTACTGAAGAATCTCACTGCTTTTATAAAAGTGTAAGTAATAGAGAAATATGTATCCCACCAAAAACATAAATGTAAAAAAGGAGAGCCAAGTTCAATACAAAAATTATTCTCTGCTGTGGGCATCGCCGCAAAAAGAATGGAGATCTGAGATTGAGTGCCAAGTTCTATGCAAAATCCAAATATGTAGTCTAAGGGCTGACTTGGCTGGTTTTCCCATACGAATTATTATTAAGTACCTATTTTTACACAGTCATGGAAGAGCCTTATGTTCGATGGGTAGTTTCTACCAGCAAGATAACAGTCTACACTTAAACAAGCAAATTGAACCAAAATATAACATAAACAACTGCATACAACTTTGACTACCAACATAGTTCACAGCTACTCAATTACTTATGGACATAATATACATAAAAACAACATTTTATACAAAAAAAAAATATATATGTAATGAGTATCTTATGTCTTTGGAGAAGTCTCCCAGGTCCCATGTATCCTACTAAAAGGCCTACCTATTTTGCTTCAGTGTTTGTACACTATAAATACAGACTATACTAGACGCCGTTAGTATAGGGCTATTGGCATCGCGTGGGAAACAATTACACGCTTTATGCACGCAAAATAAATTTATGGACGATAAGTATAGTCATATGATGGTGTGTTTAAATAAACATCATAGTGATACTGTAGTAGTATGATAAAATATTAATATCTTGGTATTATTAAAATATTCTATTTGGTTTTTGATAAATAGACAAAATAGCTGCTTGAATGGAATCCTACCAAAATATGTTTTGACCAATGATTTGGTATTGATTATGATATCTCTAAGCACGTTTAGCCTAGCCTTCATTGCCATCCGGTGACAGGCCGATGGGGCGTGGAATGTAATATCACTACCTGTCACGCCATTGGTCGTGGGTTCGATTCCCACCCAGGACATACATTTGTGTGCATGTACAATGTCCGTCTGTGAGTCGTGGTATGTTTATCTATTTATGTATGTATTTAAAAAGATCTAAATCTGCTTAGTTTGGGTTCAGATGGCAATCTACCGGGATATTTGTTACATACATACATTAAAAAGAAATATAATAATATGAAATAGTATAAAAAACCGGCCAAGTGCGAGTCGGACTCGCGCACGAAGAGTTCCGTAAAAAGGCAAAAAAATCATGTTTGTTGTATGGGAGCCCCCCTTAAATTTTTATTTTAATTTAATTATTAAATTAAAAATACAACTGAGTATTTTGTTAATATTTCAAGTGCCTACCTGTTGCCATTATTGATATCGCGCAAAAAGGGCAAAAAATAACATTTGTTGTATGGGAGCCCCCCTTAAATATTTATTTTATTTTGTTTTTAGTGTTTGTTGTTATAGTGGTAACTGAAATACATAATTTGTGAAAAATGCAACTGTCTAGCTATCGCGGTTCTTGAGATACAGCCTGGTGATGATATCCAGCAAAAAAATAGCGTTTTTTGTATGGGGGGCTCCCCCCTTAAATTTTTTTTTTAGTATTTGTTGTTATAGCGGCTACAGAAATAGATACATGATTTGTGAAAATTTCAACTGTCTAGCTATCGCGGTTCTTGAGATACAGCCTGGTGACAGACAGACGCACGGACAGACAGCGAAGTCTTAGTAATAGGGTCCCGTTTTTATCCTTTGGGTACGGACCCCTAAAAATAAGTCTAGGTCAACAGAGAATATTATAGTACTAGTCGATGCTTGATGCGTTGCGATGCAATGCTATTTGAAGGATAGAATATATTTAGCCGTAATTAATATTGTTAGCTATAAAGTAAAATATTTAATCAATAGTTCATCGCTCTGAGTCAGAACTAAAGTTTAACGAGCGCTCGTTTATCAGCGTCCATTAAATTATTTTGGGATTTCAATGCGTAGGTATTTCGTCGAACAAAATATCTAGTATTTTTTTCGCAAAGGAATCAGCGGTCTGAATAGCTGGGGTTAGAAACATGATATTAGGCACGCAAGTTTCCTTAAATAACGAATGTGTAGGAACATAATATAGTAAAACTTAATTCATATTAGGTTATTAATTAAAACGTGACTCACACACTGATAAAAACAATATTGTTTTATACATCATTCATCCTGCACAGACGCATATGTTATCTATCATATTTACAAATTTATAATTTTGTTACAGGGACATCAAAGGTGTTAAAGAAAGTAAACATCACTTTGACAAAATCTCGAATGATCTGGATATTGCTTTAAGTAGAAATTCCCAGGTAAATGGTATTTTTAACCGACTTCAAAAAAAGGAGGAGGTTCTCAATTCGTCTGTATGTTTTTTTTTTTTTTTGTATGTTTGTTACTCGATTTCTCTGCCAATTATGAATAGATTTTGATGATTCTTTTTTTGTTTGGTAGATCATACTTCAGAGGTGGTCCCATTTAAATTTTGTCGAAATTGATTCAGCACTTTTTGAGAAAATCAACAAAAACGAAAAAAAATATGTCTCGTTTGATAAACCTTAGTGAATCAAACTGAGTCGTTGAGCATGACTTTTTGGATTTGGATGAAATTTCGTGTGTATACTTCAATGGGTTCTTCGATGGTTTTAAAATACAATTGGACCCGGTAGGTGGCGCTGGAATCGAGTTCCAAGATTTGTTTTAATTTCAGGGCAGGACGACGTCTGCCGGGCCCGCTAGTTATATATTATATTTTACCGACCAGACCCGATTTCAGGACAAACTAGTTTTGCCTAGGATAACATATAATAAGGAATAAACTTTAAAAATTAAAAAATAAAATTATTTTTAAAAATAAAAAACAAAAACCGACTTCAAAACTGTAACCTATACCTATGTACAAACATAAACTAAAAAGTAAAGAATAATATTTTAATTTCAAAGCAAGAGCCTTAAAGGACAATCAACAAAATTATTGATATTTATATATCTATTTAATATTTATAAACAGTTCTTTTTGGAGTCGGTGCCAGCCAAGAAGGACAGTTTAATTCTGCCTTTGTAACAAATTTTCGAAAAGTAGGGGAGCGACGGCGCAGACCTAAGGAACATTACCGTAAGGAGAGGTGTCGTAAGACGTTTTCTCGTATGAACACTTCGTGTCCAGTTCAAAACTGTCCTACTTCTTGACTGGCACCGACTCCAAAAAGAACTGTTTATAAATATTAAATAGATATATAAATATCAATAATTTTGTTGATTGTCCTTTAAGGCTCTTGCTTTGAAATTAAAATATTATTCTTTACTTTTTAGTTTATGTTTGTACATAGGTATAGGTTACAGTTTTGAAGTCGGTTTTTGTTTTTTATTTTTAAAAATAATTTTTATATTATTGCTAAGATGTAAGATGCCTTAGCTAAATGGATATTCCCTTACCGCCATCACAATATAGGTATACTGTGCATGTATATATTTTTTTAATCTGTATTGAGGCCTGCAGTTTTTGATAATATTTTTTTTATAAGCTTTTTACTGTTTAAATCGTAATTTCATATGTAGTCTATATTAGACGACCGCTCACAGAAGGAAATACAATAAAAGTGACGTAATTGTATAAACAAAAACACAACTGAAGACACCCTTGATTGGACTTATCTTTCCTGATAAAATATATTATACAGGTGTGCCTTTGAGTACCTACCTACCTACTCGCCACAACTAAGGTTGATATCACTTGCATAGAACAGGAATCAATATCGAAAACTCTCAAAAATTAAATTTTATTTTTAATGTTTGGCAGAAACATTAATCGCTCTGGTAATATGATGAATTTTCAAAAATCCTTTCTTAGCGGATACGTACTCCCTATCAGGAATATACCTGCCAATTGTCAAGCGTGTACCTCTACGACGCTTTTTTTTAAATGAAAATTAGATCTCTAAAAATTTAAACCTTTCGAAAATCCTTTCTTAGCGTATAACCTACTTACTCCCTATGAGGAATCTATACTATAAAGCTATTTTCCTTCAGGTGTCGCGTCACAAGCTAATCGACGTCGAGGAGGTGGTGAACCTCCTGTTGGCGACGCGCTCATGTTTTCGTCACACCGCCTTGGATCACGTGCAGAAGATCACCATGCTGCAGGCGAGAAAACGACACGAAATACTTGCCACTGTAAGTTTTACCTGTTACATATTATTTTGTTGTGTTTTATGTCGCCAAGCACCTGTTGTGCTTGAGAGCAAGTTTGCCTTTAAAGTGTACAATACATTGGCAATCCCCCTAGTATTGCTAGTCTATAGGCGACGGTACTCGCTTACCATTCGGTGACCCGCCTGCCTCGTTGTAACTTGTACCATAAAAACATATTATTTTGTCCAGAATACCCATTCTGGAAGTGATGCTGTTTTACTATAACATAAACGTATGATTTTATTATTCGAGGAAGTGGCAATCGAATTCAGTAATAGAGTGAACTTGAATAATTGTTATTTCTGTACCTTGCGTGTGAATTTTAAACGTTAGCAAATGCTACTCGCGTTTTTGATTTTGTTTCTTTATAGGAATTGGTACGTCTCTCGCGGAACATTAAAAAAAATGTTGCCTTTTCTGACATCAACTTTTTCGCTCTGATGAAAGCAGGGGAGATGGCATAGCTCTTTGAGTCACAGAATGTCTTCTAGCGGTGCAGTTCACTCCATAAACGATGTGAACTTCATACAGTCACTTCATATAATAAGTGCTATAATTTGTACAGAACGTATAACGATTTTAGATTCCGAATTACCAATAGCATAAAATCATTAGAGCGCAAAAAATACTGTCGCAGAATATGTATATACTAAAACATTATCATCACATCCTGCTATACGATATGCTTGAAAATTTCATATTTTTGGTTACACTACTTACTTACTGTAAAAATAATTTCTAGCATTGTCATCAAAAATGATTATTTATTAAAACCAGCTTGTCATGGCTGTGTAGTTTATGAAATCAACAGTATTTTGGATGCAAGTATGTACTCAAGGCTTACACGTAGTTGCTGAAATGTCATGTATCTGTCATGACATTAATACCGCTGGAATTAAACAATGCGCATATTTCTAGCTGTCTACACTTTTGTTACCATAACGCGGAACACTGATTAAAAAAAAAACAACTTTAAGACAATAGCTGGCACACTTTCGGCAAATAAACAACAAACTTATCCGCCTATGACCGTATCAAAAATGTATCCGAATGTTCAAAAGGTCGTACTCCCGTGATGCTTTTTATTCCGGGAAAAGATAAGATCCCTCGGTAACGCGGGTGACACCGCGGGGTGGAAAACTAGTGTTTATATATAAACATCTCGTGTTTGTCTAATTTTCAAAACTACTATTCCGATCTTGATTAAATAATACACAGACACCATACGATAATAAGAACTTTAATCTGTTGACTCGCGTCAAACAACTCGTCAACTCGCGCGCAGTTTTAAAAAAATCAAAATTCGCGCCCTATTTTCAATAAATAGCATTGTCCCGATTGTCTCAGTTGAGAACCATGTGATGCGGACTCTGAAACCCCTACTGTCCCAAGAAAGACCTGACAGATTAATATAGTTTTTTTTTATTATAATCAAAAGTATATTCCTACGTGCTAAAGAAGCATAACAAACTAGATAATGTACAAAATAAAATTTTATCAAGCAGAGCAGATACCACACAATACACAAAATATTTAAGTAATTTTTGTATAAGTACTATTATTGCGTTGCGAATACGTAATTAGGTACGTCATGATTAGATAACAAGAAACTGAATTCATTGTAGAGTTTGTCTTATATTCTTTTATCAATATTGACTCGGCATATTATTATAGGATGTGGGATTGATACAGGAAGGTCTTAGAAGGTGGCCGTAATCTTTCTAATATTATAAAGAGGAAAGATTTGTATGTAACGAATAAACTAAAAACTACTGGGCCGATTTCAAAAATTCTTTCACCGTTTGAAATAATTTGAATGCTACATTATTCCAAATTCACAAAGGCTATATTTTTATCCCGGGATTAGATAAGATCCCACGAGAAAGCGGGTGAAGCCGCGGAGGACAGTTTTTTTTTAAAGTTAGTAGTCCTACAATTAAATGTTATACCACTATATATTGTTAATATATAGCTATAACAATAAATATTGTTTCATTACCTAATTTGGGTCCCATGGCGCGGCGGTGTACAACGACTGGAGTGTGTGTTACTACATGCTATTGTGTTTATTGTACACAATCTAAGCCGTATTTACGTGGGAACGCCAAACGTAGCGCTCACTGACAACTGTGTTGTTTATCATGCATATTAATTTAATATATAAAATCATGACTCACACGTTTAGTTACGTAGGTACTGGAGGTTAGTTTGGTCACATTTGCAGTCTCATATATTTGGTTCATATCTGAATTTAATCCGTCTTTTTTGTTGAGAATTGATTCGTAAATATGAATACTATCGTTTAAAGTAAAGGCAAGCTATGGAATCATGTTTGTCAAGACTGTATTTCCTTGCCGCACTATGTTTGTCTCGTTTTGGAACACAGGTGCATTACAGGATGAACTTTTTAAGTGGGTGTGGATAGCCAAATACTTAACTGAAGGGAATAGCTGAAAAATGCTGAAAGGAGTTTCGAGGCCGATTATGATGCATCATTGGATTTAAAAAAAAAACAATATTTTATTTTAATCTTTAGTTTATTTTACCTTTTAAATTCAATAAAAATAATACAATTTTGAATTAAATATAAAGCAAACGTGGCGCAACTAGCCCACCTGATATTTATTTTCTTATAGGCTATGGGGAGTCCATTTTAGTTCGAGTAGACCAGAGTAGACGCACTATCAATATTAGTGCAATTTAAATAGAAGTAGAACATGTTTAATCTCTAATTGCTAAAAACATTAAACACTACACTATCTCATTTCTTGCAAAGATATGAAATTACCTATGTTTAAGTACATACCTATTTATTATGTGCCAGAATCTTTTTATTTATTATTTAGATACCGACTCGACACTTCCTTGATAACTGATAGCGTACGTATCTTCGAAGACTCATTAGCACCGCTTATTGACGATGTCATTGATTTTCAACACTGTTTTGCAACACGCCAACACGAACGTCTCGCAAGGTTGTCTCTATGACTAATTTTAAAACTAATCTATCGATAGCTTCTTCAGGCGACAGTTATGTTTTGTGTTGCTAATAAGAATCCAAGTGATTATTTTGTTAGAATATAACAAGTTTTGCACTCTATTGATTCTGTGACGAATTGGGCAATATTTTCCTGTGTGTAGTGATTTGGCAGTAGTTTCATAGTCCAGGTAATAAAATTTGATAATATTCTTAATTGACACTTTTTATCTATTTTCGAAAAATAGGTACATTATCTTTCTTAGGCCTGATTTTTCAGTGGCTAGATAAGCGATATCTGGCTGTTAATTTGAAATTAGAACAGTTATTGTATGGACTAATCAGATAAATAGTTTATCCGAAGTTTATTCAGTGATTGAAAAATCGGGCCTCAGTCATTCGTTGTAATTACGTACTCAATGCTTATTACGTCTTCGAATTTGTATCGTAAGACTTTTTTTGTATAAGTAATATGTTTTTATATTCTGAGTTGCTATTCATATTATTACATACATATACGAGCTCTGATCAACTTAATTATGAATCTTGTGGAAATATTTGTAGCGCGGTATTTATTTAATGAGATAATTGTTATAAGTACGTTGTGATTTGTGTACGCGCACTTTGTTACACAATGTTATGTTTAAAAGTCACTAAATAATGTTTTAAATTTATTAGGCATGTTTTTATTCACTAGCATCCGAGTCTCAATGCCATCTATACTAATACTATAAAGAGGAAAGATTTGTATTTTTGTAACGAATAAACTCAAAAACTACTGGACCAATTTCAAAAATTCTTTCACCATTAGAATGCTACATTACCCCTGAGTAACATAGGTTGTATTTTTATCCCGGGATAAGATAAGATCCCACTGGAACGCGGATGAAACCGCGGAGGACAGCTAGTAGGTATTATGTAATTTTAAGTGTTGTTTCTTTATATACATTATTCGTCTAAACTAGGCCACAGTCCTCTAAAACGTTAACTGTTTGTTCCACATGAAAGAATTTGAAAGTTTATACTTTAAATACGTGAACCAGAACTATTACATTTATTGGTTTATTTTATAACTAGTGGGCCCGGCAGACGTTGTCCTGCCCTAAAATTAAAACAAAACATAGAACCCAATTACAGCGCCACCTACCGGGTCGAAATGTGAATCTAGACCATCAGTCAAACTGAACTCGAGATACGTAATTATCAAAGATGTCGTTCTATACAAAATGTATGACAAAAATAATTTTCTCCATAGTTTTAATAGTTATTCTGCTATTCACATCCAAAAAATCAAAGATCATTAAATTTGGTACAGCAGTTCTCGAGTTATAAATAGTGTAACTAACCCGACTTTGTATTATACATATATAATATACATATAGATTATTCCGTTTCCTTTTCAGTTCCTGTCGTATCTCCAAGCGTGCTGCACTTACTACCATCAAGGTGCTGATTTATCTGAGGATTTGGAGCCATTCCTCAAAACTACCGCAGAAGAGGTACTAATTTAATTACTACTAATAGTTGCACATATACACCTTAATATATGACAATTTCGTGTCACGTTTATTCGCGATGAACTTCTAAACTAATGAACCTATTTTAATGAAATTTGCACACTGTGCAGTTTGGTCCAACTTGAGAGATAGGATACTTTTAATCCCGGGAAAAGATAAAATCCCACGGGAACGCGGGTGAAACCGGGGGGGACATCTACTAAAAATATAACTGTGTATGGTTAGCATGTATTATGTAATTTATATGTTGTCATGCTAATAACATCACTAACACTAATTAAATATGAAAAGTATTACAATTTATGTGCATTAGAAACAGCATTTAACAGCCGCAACGATAGTACGTTAATGATCACATTTTCAGGTGTCAACAATGCGTAACGATACCAAACTACTCGGCAAAGAGATGGAGAATCGTCACATAATCGTGAATAGTAAAGACACAGTGTTGCCAAGTTGCAAGACTGTCGATAGCGAGGGTGATTGTAAGGAAGGCCGCCTGAGCACACCCTGTCTTACTAACTTGCCCAGAATGCAAGGGTACCTCTTCAAAAGGACCTCGAATGCGTTCAAAACTTGGAACAGAAGATGGTTCTATCTCTACGATAATCGACTCGTGTATAGGTAAGCGTTTATCAACATTGCGTTTTTCGTGACCGATTACGAAGGCTTTTTAAGTGGGTCGGTGGAATTCGTACCGTCACGGCTGTTTGGCGCCGTTCGTATTGTTTATTTGTTCATAGGTTCCCAGTTTTGTATTATTTTGCTATAAAGCATTTGTCTATACTTGTAAGACACGTTAACTTTCAAAGTTTTTGACCTGAATGCGTTTGATCGACAATAACAGTTATTGTGCATATCAATAATCTTAAATATAATAGGGTACATAATTAAGGCTTTATTAGGTATACCATGTAATTCAAATCATTAAATATATCTTGCATATATCTTGTGTGTACTCAACTCGATGCGCCGCATTTAGTAAAAAAAAAATTTATTATGAAACTAATGATATATTAATACGCTATGTTGAAATTTACTGTCACTTCTCTGCGGTTCTCTTGATCGCAATAAGTATCTTTTGATAACAATAAATTATTTTTTTCTAGAAAAAGAACCGGAGAACTGCATGTGACAGTTATGGAAGATGACTTGAGGCTTTGCACCGTGAAGCTAGTTCACGACGGTGAAAGGCGATTCTGTTTTGAAGTATTGTCGCCTTCTAAGTAAGTTCTGTTTATATTAGCTGGCTCCCGCGGTTTCACCCGCGTTCCCGTGGCATTTTCTTAACATAGCGTGATGTTATATAGCCTTCCTCGATAAATCTATCTAACACGAAAAATTGCCAAATTTCATGATTCTAGGTCAACGAGAAGTACCTACCCTATAGGTTTTGATTCCCTTGCTAGAAATGCTCAAAATATGCGGCACAAACGGCCGCATCTTTTGATTGCGTTGACTCAGAAGTTTCATTTTTTTACTGCTCCTACGGTTTGCAGACTTGAGTATTTGATATTAATATCAACTTGATACCTCCACGAGTCCCTGAGAAAAAGGGTCTTGACAGATGGACAGACAAGAAAGTGATCCTATAAGGGTTCCGTATTTTTCCTTTTGAGATACATACGGCACCCTATAAAGGTAAAAAATAGTACATAAATATTCACTTACCTACCTTTAAGTAAAATTATTATTTTAAATGAAAGGTATAAAATCGCATAAAAGTAGATTAGAAAGATAGTTAATATTATTTTACAGAAGTCATATGCTACAGGCAGATTCGGAAGAAATGTTGAACACCTGGATCACTGCGCTGCAAAATGGAATAAGATCTGCGATACAACAAGGTCAAAGTCGCGAGAATCCTGAGACACAGCTAGTGCTCGTGCCAGACGATAGTAAACCTTCCGACAATCGACATAACCTTGCTAATTTTGGGATGAAGAAAATTAGGTAAATATGATTACAGCAAATGTACTACTGACCTCACTTTTGTCCATTGCAATTATTTATCATTTCAGATTATATTCTCAAAACAATTACGATTAATTAGATACATCACTCTAGACATCTTTATTTTAGTATTGGAAAGTAGTTCGCTGACAATAAATTTGTTCCAGAATATGGGAGCAACTTCTAAGTATTCCTGGCAATAATTTTTGCTGCGATTGTGGCAGCCCTAATCCACGCTGGGCCAGCATTAACCTTGGAATCACACTTTGTATAGGTTTGTCTATTTAATGTTTATAGTTTGGATGGATAGATGGAAGGATGGATGTTTGTTACTCAATCACGCCAGAACGGCTGAACAGATGTGAATGAAACTTGGCACACAGGTAGTTCATATCCTGGAATAAAACATAGGATACTTTTAATCCCGGGAATGCAGGTGAATCCGCGGGGGACAGCTAGTGTTATTATAAAACAATTACTCTATTCGGTGTGTTTGGTTTAGTGGGCGGTCCCCAGGCACGATGACCTAGCCTGATGGAAGATCTTCCCTTTTCAATGGAGGAGTCTAAGACTACTCTTCCATATTGGCCAAATCATTCTAAGTCGATGTATAGGGGTAATTTAGGTACATAGTTGGCCTTCCTGTTGGGCATAAAGTGATGACTTGATGAGATATATATTTTTTATTTATAGAATGTTCCGGAATACACCGCTCTCTAGGTGTACACGTCAGTAAAGTGAGGTCATTAACATTAGATGACTGGGAGCCTGATATTATTAAGGTATTTTTTGTTGTCATTTCATACAGATAACATAGAATTTAAGCAATTTGTAACCCTTTTTTTTGTTTTACAGGTGATGGCAGAATTGGGTAACAAAATAGTGAATTTAATCTACGAAGCCAACACCGAAGGCACTAGTATCATAAGAGCCACGCCTGACTGTGAAACGTGAGTTATCCTTATTTCCTTGAAACTGATTATAATTGTATCAGAATTTGTCTAGCACGTTCAATGCTAAGCGTTCAATAAGCCGTATAATCCCAAGACGCGTATGTGAGTGCGTGCATTATAAATGTTATAGCTTACACTCATCTACGCGTCGAGTAGCGCTGGGGAGTATATAGATTGACGCCTATACGCGTATTGCACTGAAAGTAGCCAACGAGTTGCGTTCTTTTAAAAATGTGTTTTTTTTATATAAGTTTTTGGCTTGGTATCTAGACCGTTAAGCCATTTCTTAATTTAATATTTTATGTTATAGTCACGTTATATTACATTCCCAGTTAAAGTCAGGCCTCGTCCATACAAGTCAGGACAGGTTTTAGTAAAATTGGTAGTCGTAAAACTTCATGGAATCAAGGGACAACTTGAAAAGATTTCATTTCACTTCACTGGTGCACATAGAGAGAAACCACGGGGGACAGCTAGTTATTGAATAAAACTCAAAATACACGATTTTAATAAAAATAAAACGAAATTGCAACGTCACTTCGCTATATCCCGCCAAAAAGTCTAAAAATGTTTGTGTAATGTTCGTCCACAGTAGTGTACGCGAGGCGTGGATCCGTGCTAAGTACGTGTCGTTGTCGTTCGTGAAGGACATAGTGAGCGGAGCCGGCGCCGGTGCCAGCCTCCCAGTGTCCGACTCACCGCTCAGGAATGGCCGCCGCTGGTCCGTCAGGCGGGCGAGACGCAGGTACTCTTACACTCAAAGTCAAAACCATTTATTCAGTTTAGGCCCTAGAAGCAGGCGCGGTCGGAAGGGGGGGGGGGGGTCGCAGGGGACATGACCCCCTCCAAAATCGTGCACGTAAATTAAAACACCTTCTAAAAAACTGCTCCTATCTGCGATGCATTTACTCGACATATTATATTTTATTATTAGTGACCCCCTCCAAAATTTGAGGCTGCGACCGCGCCTGCCTAGAAGGGCACTTATGAAGGTCGAATTACAGAAGTTACCACCGGTTCGGAAGTCAGTCAGACAACAACTGAGAAGAACCGGCAAGAAACTTAGCGTAAGGCTTAGCGAATAAGGCTATATATTTTTAGGCAATTAAAAAATGTTGCTAATACTGGGAAATTTTTCCTTTTGAGAACTTCCATTGCGTGCATGAATTAAACTTGGCACACAAATAGTTTATATACTGGAATAAGGATACTTTTATCCCGGAAAACATAAAATCCCACGGGAACGTGTGTGAAAACGCGGTTGACATCTGGTGTTCAATAAAGGTGCAAAATGTATAAGGTTAATTCTAATAGATTTATACAATTCGTTACAGAGTGCGAGCAGCACCGGCTGTGCCAGAAACTATCGTTGACGAAAAAAGCGACGACAATAGTAATACGAGTGGTAAATACATTCTTTTTTTACGTCGGAAATATGTGAAGCATGCATGCGTGTGACTACCGTCGCGTATAGACGTTAGCAATGACAAGGGGATCGCTAATGTGTTGCCAACCTGTTACAATGCCTTGAATGCAACTTGGTTCTAAAGTGTAACTGCCGGAATACACCGATAGGTAGATGGCGTATGGCGTCAGATTCTCAACTTGAGAAGGGAACAGGTTCGGTGATTTTTGATGAATGTTACATGAAATTCTCGCCACTAAAAAAAGACAGTGAAATTAATAAATCAATGGATGTGAACTAATTATTCCAGTTAAAAGTTGGATTCATATTCCAACAACCATATTATGTGTAAATATTTATATTATTTTTCTCGTACTAGTCTATACTAATATCATAAAGAGGTAAAGTTTGTCAGGTTGTAGGGAATAATCTCTGGATCTACTGACCCGATTTTGAAAATTCTTTGACCAATAGAAAGCCACGTTATGGGGTATATTTTTATCCCGGGAAAAAGATAAGATCCCACGGGAAATATAGACTCCTTCCACGAAGGCATGTTTCAACATAGTAACATTATTTCAGAAAAAAACTGAGAAAAAATTATTTATTAAAATATTACTTTCACTGGTTTAATTGTGTCTTGAAAGCCTGTTGAAATGAACTATATTTATAATTTTGTCAACAGTATCTGAGGAGAGTTCTAGTAAGTCTGAATCAGGCAGCCCGGTGTTGCTGATTGGTACAGATTTGGCCAGCGAACGAGCCGTCGACCTGAGCTTGCCTTCAGACCATGACTCCACCGAGGGAGAGGACGCCGACGAACTTGGTAAGCTGGAATTTGTAAGAAGGTTTATTGTTGCATAATTTATAAGATTTTCGTTGGTTAGTAGGCATTTTTAATCGTCGTTTTTGTTTTTTTCAGTAATCCATTGAAATAGGTACTTGCTACTTTCACACGACGCTACTGATTGGAAATCATTTAGTAACGAACGAACTGCACCACAGTCCGTTTAAAAGCTAGGGCCCTTATAACATGTTATTTAACTAACTAAAATACTGTTTAAATGGTCACTTAAATAACGTCACAGTTATTAACAATGACTATACGTACTATTAAAAATCCAATAGGCCCGATTTAATAAGAGGGTGTCTCTTCTTGTCGCACTATGTTTGTCTCTTTTTGGCACATGAATGTATATGTGCTGTCAAAATGACCCTATTAGATTGTAGATACTTTAGAAGATTATCGATACATGAATGTGTGAAAAATTAAGCAGTGCTTTATATACAGCGTTATAGTGTGAAGGGGAGTGTTATATGTATCTACAATGTGTAGTGCGTGTGTTGGTACCAGGTGGTGAGGAGATGAGTTGCCTGTCCGCGGGCGCGGTGCTGTGCCGCGCGGCGCGTGCGCACAACGTGCCCGTGATGCGCGCCGCCCTCGCCGCCGGCGCCGACCACTCCGAGCCCGCACCCGGCCCCGCGCGCCGCACGCCGCTCCACCACGCCGTGCTCAGTGTACGTACACACACACACACACACACTCATATATGTATATTTATTTTATTTCAGATATTAAATATCTCGAAATGGTGACAGGAATCGAACCCGATGAATTTGAAAAAAAAAATACACAGCCTGTATTATTACACCATCCGATAATGTTGCTAATAAGGATCAAATTCTCAAAAATAATAACATACCGAAAACTAAAAGAAAGTGTTCTTTTTTAATAAATTGATTATCATTTTTCCCTATTACACCTATCGTACTATGAAATTATTAGAAATAATTTTTAATTTGGTCTACTCGTTGGACTTGAATCATTACCGGACACTCTGTATTTAAACATTCCCCAGGAGATGTTTTTATTCACCGACAGTTCAAACTCACCGTCACGATTCGACCGATTCGAACTGTCATTGCATTAATTAAGCAAATGTTGGTGAAACATTGAATAAATTAATTAATCTGTTACTCTTTCCAGGGGTCAGTAATGGCATGTTCATTCCTTTTATTAAATGGCAGTAAACTGAACGCTCAAGATGAGGACGGCAAAACTCCTCTACACTTAGCCACTGAAGGTGGACACACAGCTCAGGTGAATATTACACCAGTTTCGACATTCAGGGTTCCAATATTAAATTCGTAACGAAATTGATGATAAAAAAAACGGTCAAGTGCGAGTCGGCTGTCGGACTCGCGCACCGAGGGTTCCATACAAACTTGTAGGTGTGTAAATAGTTCGTTCATCATGAGAATCGAGTCACGAAGCTAGCTTTATTCATATTAGATTGTATAGCTTTATAACAAAGTTACGTTTAGAGTTCAGCTATATCTCATTCATATAAGTGCTTAAAAAGGCCTATTTCTTTTTATAAATAAAAATATTTTCATTAAAATTTTTCATATTTGTGCATTGAAAACACGAAATAATTAGGCGTTTTTTTTCCGCAGGTGTGCCTTTTGTTAAGGTACCGCGCGGACCAATCGATAGTAGACAACGAAGGGCAGACGCCACTGGACATCGCCGTCAACAACGCAAACGCCGATATCGTGACATTGTAAGTACTAATACGTTTCTCACAAGGTGCACCATAGAATATAGGTTACATATGTAATCGATAAATGGTCACACAGCTCATCAAAGAGAACTTTGTCCTTCGAAAACTAGGTACATTTTTTTACTGATTAAATAAACAATAACTCTTGTGTGTGTTACGATTTTTTTTTAATATGGCAAAAATTTTAATCATATAAAACATATTCAGGATTTTACTCAATTTTTGTAGTGAATTGGACCGCTTTGTTTATACAAAATCCATTTAATTTTGGTTCTCCATCCTTATCTCACTAGTGGTGTTTATTTACGAAGTGTTTTGTATCTCGCTCCATTTTCGTCATGGTTTCAAGGTATTGTTTGACTATAAATTATCTACTACTCCTGGGGAAATAGGTAAGCGGGTCACCTACCAAATATGTATAAAATTATCCTAGTAAAAGTGTAACCATTTTCGAGATATTTAATATCAAAAATACAAAAAAACAATATATATAAATCAGACATATTATTTCGAAAATGGTGTCCTGTTTACTGAGCTCATTTTTGTATGTGTTGGTAGGTGACCCGCCCACCTATCTCCCCCTTGTCGTACTACTTACCGGACAATCTGTATAATCCGGAATACTTATTAAACGTGAGACAACAATATAAGGTTGCGCCTAACGAAGTTGAACGAGGAGATGCGCGAGAGCGAGATGTCGTCCAACGACGATACCTACAACGAAGTGTTCCGCGACTACACGCAGCTCGCTCACTCGCACCCTGAGCGACTCGTCCGCGCATCACACAACCACAATAATAACGAAGGTATTATACTCATCTATCTACACGTGTACACATATTGAAATAGCATAGCATGTTGTTAAGCTGATCAATTTTTGGAACGAAATTCTTTTACGCGGCTTACAGTAGAGGGAACTGGCGGAAATCGTCACGTAAGAAAATACCGTTATGCGTGTACCAGAATCTTAGAAGTTTAAAAAAAATATGTAGCATTGCAACGAACGCATGCCGAGAATAGCTACTAGGTTATTAAAGATGTTACAATGTGACAGAATGTTTAAATTTTGGCGCTTTTTTTTCATTACCATTATAAAACATATTTTTTGCAGGTGAGCAAGCAAACGAATGACGCACGGTATGCGCCGCGCGGCGACGTTGGCTGTGGTAGACTTACGACACCGCGTCGAGTGATCATTCCTTCTCATCCTACCATCTCACTACGCGGTATATATTAGTCCTATTGTGCTTTTATACACGTTCCTTTATTTCCAACGGTCAAATGCGCATATTGACTTCTTTCTCAATTCTGTTTTTATTCACAAGTCAAGTGCATATAATATGACTGCGCTCTGAAACTTTTAAAACTGATAAAACTTAAATATGTAAATATTTTTTTATTTGATAGGAAATGGTAGTTGGTTTCATGTCATCAGCCTTGCTAATTAGATCCAAGAGCTAATTTATTGATTTGTCATATGCGCGTCGATGAGAAACAATCTGTCCCAAATTTAATACTTGTCATCGAATTTTCCGTCTCCAAGACGGATGGTAAAATATCGAGATCTCAACGAAAATATACATTATTGAAAGAATCATTATAAATATTATTATTGTCGAAAAGCTTTGTCGAAACGTGCAGTTTATCTGATATTAAAATACAACTTGCAACGGAATGGTGAAACATGTACATCGAGTAGAATCACTTGTAAAAGTGTTCTATAGAAGTAAGGAATACTTTGGACAACTGACTGGGACTGATCATTAGTGTATAAGACTAAATGTATTATTGTAGTTAGCCACATTTTATCCAGGAGACAAACGAAGGAACGCATTTGGAATGTCTTGCTGAAAACTGACTCCTAATTGATTTTCTACGAAACATTTCAATTTCCTGAGCACACAAATTGAAATGAAATGTTTATTCATTTACATTATTATGAATACTTATGAATTGCCACACTCTAATGCATGCCATAGATAAAATGACTTGTAGCATAAGCTTACTTGTGTATCCATTTCCATAATTTTACTATAATATTTGGAGGTGTGCGTTGACTTTTTCAAAGTTCATTAAAAATGATTAGATTTTTATGTATTGTTTCCTTGTAAGCTTGCTGACTTAACCAATACCATTTTGTACTTTATGATACTTAAATCATTGAAAAAAAAACAACAATAAATCTATTCCAAAATGATATAGTGGATTCTCCTTAAACTCATCTTGGTATGAATGGGTATTGTACGCACACAGAATACGTGATTGTACCCATTTCAGAAGCAGGTAGAATGCGTTGGTCTGATCTTCGCCTAAATGAATTTGATAAACTGGCCAATAAATAACATTCAAAGTCAAAACCATTTATTCAGTTTAGGCCCTAAGAGGGAACTTATGTAGATCGAATTACAAAACTTACCACCGGTTCGGAAGTCACACTTCAACTGAGAAGAGCCGGCAAGAAACTCAGCATGGTTACATTTGTTCAATATTTTTGGACCATTCTATTTATTGCTCACTAAAATCAAATATAACTAACTATAATGGTGGTGATCGAATATAGTAAAGTTATGTCATAAACTCGAGCAAAGTGAAGAGTAAAACTTGTATTATATCTGTTGTTCACTTACAAATAACTTATAACTTCTGCACAGTGAGCTCTGCCCGATGCACATAGTTCACCCATTTCGTTATGTACGGATTCTACTTTAATGTATCAAATACATATAATTGAAACAAACAAATACCGTTTGTTTGTTTGTTTGTTTGTTTGTTTACTCCCAATGTTTGTTACATTTTATTTGATTCTAAATATAAATTATACAATATTTGAATGTTATTGGCGCTAAGTGAATGTAATTTTTATTGAGACTAACCAGTAACTGCTTGTTATATTTGGTCTCAAACTCAGGAAATTAGTTACTTAGCTCACACATGTTTTATGCCAAAAGGTATTTATTCTTATTTTTGCCAAATTTATATTATGTGATCTCTAATATCATTATTTATTGTTTCCAATTTGTTCAACAGCTCTTGCTGCCAAATTCTCATAATCGTTTTTGTACTAGAGACTAACTATTTCTTCAATATAAATAACATAGACAATATCTTTATTGGAGTCTATGTATTTTAATCATTAGAATAGACTTCCAATATTTTCTTAAATAATTATATTGTAGTTAGTCTCTTTTTTACCGTAACCAATGATTCAGACTTCTTCCACATTTCTTACATGACTATATTAATAGAAACAATCTATAGCCTTTGATTAACGCATTTATATAATTCAATACATTACTGCACTGGTTACAAGTTATAGAGAACTATGAATTTTCTTGATTGTGATATTGTCTTTATTATTGGATAATAAATAATATTGTTTACTGGTGAATGTTTTATTCACCTTTATGTCTATGCTAGTAAGGCATATTGTTGGAAAATTGTGTGATATATGATGAATTATGGTGATCTGCCATTGGAGTAGGATGTTATCATGAATAGTTAATGGCCAATAATATATCTTGGTAGTATACCATGTTGTTTTAGTATACCAAAGATTTGAGTATTGGTATTGATGCAAGATTTGCTGGCCTTAATTTAATCAACATTCCGATACATTGAAAATTCTATTCATTCCATTATACTTTACATTTATCGGTTTTAGATTTTTTACATAAGTAATCTTTCTTATTCATCATTTAGTTTGGCTCATCAATTGTTATGAATCTCAATGAACTTATCAAAAGTATTTTTGTAACATTTTTATTTATAATAAGTAACGATTTACATATTGCCATTTTTTATCGGTTAAGTATTGTAAACTGTTGCCTTCTTGAAACTACATAGTGGATTTTTCTTGAAGTGCAAATTCGGAACTGGACGATCGTGCTTTACTCTTAAAGATTATTCGTAAAAAAATAGGTCAAGTATGTTAAAGTGCACTATTTGCGTCACGTCTCGATTTGTCTACTTTTTGTTAAGCTCTCGGTTATAATTTATAGATACTACAAACTTTTAGGGACTTGTCACACCGCCGACGACTAAGCGAGTAGGATATCTTCTTCTCGCTGATGAAAGTTACAGCTGTCGCATTATCATACGAATAATACGAGTAGAAGTCGTCGACGAGAACAGACTGCGTTCTCGACTCTCTCTCTCTCTTGGTCAAAGAAAAACTAGTGCAGCAACTTCTTTAGTAATGTCGGCAGTGTGACAGATCCCATAACATTATTTCGATGAATTTACCTACTTAGGTTAAGTGCTAGGTATGCTGTTGGATGCTTATTATTTAACAATTATTGTCTATTATAACACTATTGTATTTTTGAAAGATACAAACTATGATATGTCAGTATTTTGAACATTTAATCCTCAAATATTATAAATTATTCAATGAATTATCATAATAAATCATATCTTTACTATAGAACAGTTATCTAATACAGTTCACAGCGTTTTGCAAGTGTGTCAAACTATAAATCTTATAAATTGTCCATTGTTATTGGGATGTTTGTGATACAGGAGATTGTATAAAATTTATGTTTTTCAATCATTTTTAAATTTAGAATTGCAAAAAATGTGATAAGGACCGACTCCAAAAATCATGAAATTCGTTTGAATTAATTTATGGATGACTCCTTTAATATATTAATGTTTAATATATTAATGTTTAATATACCTATATCGATGCCGATTTGTTAAACGTTAGACAGCTTTGAACAAAATTTTGCAAATAAAAAATAAAATTCTTGTTACTTTTCAGTACCTACACGCGTGCCATACAATTGAGGCACATTGTTGATATTGTAATATGTATACAAAATGAAATAGTTATTCCAAGTGTTATCGTTAGAATCATAATCGGATTTTTTTATATGTATCGCGAGATTTATGTCAATACTCTGTTATATTGTTGATGTATTATCCATATAAATAGTTGTACTTTAATAAAATATTGAAATGCAACATTTTTATAAATTATTTATTCCTTGAAATTCCGACATCCTTAATATAGAATGGTGTATAAAATAAACGCAATATTTAATTCAGAAATTTATTTAAAAAAATATGCAGGTAATAAACAAAAAGTGAAAGTATAAAAAGAGAAACCATTTTTTCATGGGTACACATAGGTACTAAACATAATAATCTTTCTTTATAACAAATATCATTAATAGAAGTATTTTGACAAAGTTAAAATTACTAGAAACATGTGATGAATTTATTCATAGCTAGATTGACAAATTGAATAATTCGACGTATTATCAGTATAACAATAAATTCATTTCATTTCGATTTGTAATTGTATTGTTCATTAAGTTGTTACAATGATAAATAATTAAAATCTTTTAATGTTTGACCTCAATATTTAAGACAGTAGGTAAATTTGATAACCCAATGAAAAATTGATCGAAGAAAATATACGAAAGGAAAGTTATTTTTTAATTTAATTACTTACACGTCCTAATAATTTACAAATAAGTATGGCCCGCATACTTTTATTTGAACAAAGGACTGGCGGCCATTAGACACAATTCTTTTCTACTTCCAATAAGAAGTTTTGGAACCGTGAAAAATAGTTTTAAATTAAAATATAACTTAGCAATCTAGTAACTAAAGCTGGGTTCGCACGTTTAATATTCCATAAGGACTGAAATGCCAGAAAATGAATCAAAGGATTTATATGGAAGCTGCAAACCACACTAAAGGGCCTTAATGGGTTTAATTGATGTTGAAGTGACCAGAGAGGTGAGGGGAGGACCAGAAGGAGGATTGTGGAAGTCCGGCGGTAGACGGGGCAGGGGACGAGGCGGGCGTGCCGAGCGGGGCTCGCGACTGGCCCAGCAGCAAAGATGTCGGCGTCACGCGCCTCCGCGATGATAGCCCGGAACGATCTGAAACTTCATTATAGTGTATTTAACCGGCAGTTTTTCCTTACTCTGGGGCCACATTATCTGCGAAGTTTTTTGTTTTTTAGCCATCCCTCTCCCCCCAAATTACCAAATAGATAACAATAGAGACTTGCTGAATCCCGATTATGTGACCGTAGCATTATAAGAATATAAAAAACAATCTTGAAGATATTCATTTCAGAAGATGATATACGAGTACCTATTCGTAAATTAAAGTGTTGAAGAGTCTTTTTGGGTTTGTTGTGGGTAGGAAGTAGTAGGTATACCTGAGTCATTTTCCGGGCAGTATTTGATGGTGTGAGCACGGTCGCCGGTAGCGCCGCAGCGCGGGCAGCGGAAGGCGCGGAGCACCGGGCACAGCACGCGCCCGCGCCAATCCTTCAGCGCGTGGGACGTGTAGCACTCTTCATTCTCACCGTTGTTCTTACAAAACGCACACTCCTATAGTCAATTTAAAATCATTTAGCGAGGGTAAACACAATACATTAATCATCATCATTAGCTTAAATGTAGGTACAAAGCCGGTTTTCTACAATAATTATGTCACCAGTGTATCTTATAGCACTGCACTTCCGACGAAATAATGAGGAGCGACCACAACTGTCTTATAAACGGATTGTCGTGCGAAATGTTGATGCCGAATGATAGAGACCTACCTAGATGACAGATGGATGGACCGACTCGATAGCTACAAACGTAAAAGTTTGAAAATATACTTAATGTGAATAGCCAAGAACCACCTAAGGTCCGGTGGAGAAAATTTATTCATCACGTTTCCAGACTCCCTAATTACTGGGAATCGTGGCCAGTCACTAGAGCCTCGATTCCAGCACTCGTCTCCTACCAAGGAATTACCAAGATTTAATTTCAACCTGGCAACAAAATAATAATTTGTTACAACTTACGTTTGGTAAAGCACGGCATATGCGCTTTTGACTGCGCACCTTGGCGACCTCCAGTAGGAAATCATAGAGTAGACTGGGACGGATGGAGCGCAGCACGGACAGTTGCTCGCGAGTCAGCGTTGACACAAAGTTGTTTGCAGACGCTAAACCTAATCGGAGATTATGATTTTTAGATCATAATACTTATCATTTAAGGCGATGATAGCTCAGTGGTAAGTGACGTCGGATGCCGCGACGAAGGTCGAGGGTTCGAATCCTACAATGAGCTTGAGCTTTCGGTTAAGGAAAACATCGTGAGGAAACCATAGCACGGTGGTAGGGTACATTATAGTACCCGACTGGCTGGCTACCATCCTCAAGTTGAAAATCTGTCGAGCACCTATCGGTGTGTTCCGACAGCTGCACTTGAGAGCCAGTTCCCATCTAGGCTTTGTGTGCTTACCACCTTCTGCCACATCATGTATTTTCAAAATCAAAATAAATGTATTTTCTTTCTTTCTTTCTTACATCGCGTACCATGGTGAGATTGTGGTCAAACACAAGCTTATCCAGAATAAAAAAAAAGATAAAATAATTTAGATAGGTACTAAATATCAGTTATTAAGCTATGACGTGTAGGTAATGACAAGGAGAAACTCGTGGGTTCGAGTCCTAAAATCAGTTCTGTGTTTGGCCGGAAGAATACTTTGTGATCGAAATTTGTTATAAATGATTTCTAGAGCCCTTTTTGCTGTGATTGGCACCACAATGCACCATATCACACAAGACTAACTAATACATGCCAAGGTAAAATAACGGCAATTAAAAAAAAAATCTACAAACAGAATTATAACTTACATTTAATGAGGAAGTCGAATGTATCTGTCATTTCAGGATTTTTATTTCCTGATACGCTAGAATTGTCTCCCCAGATATTAGACGATAATACCGACTCTGCACGGGAGCTGTTGCCTATAAAAACAGGAGCATAGGTAAGCCATCACAGTCACATTCTTTGAGTATATAATACTCAAAAGGTCTCATAGGAATTGTTAGAATGTAATTCACAATTATCGAGTACCTAGGTACCTACTAGGTACTTTCAGCTTGACCTGTTTACCGCAAAAAATAAGTCCGCCGCGAAATAGATTGAACGAATTATAACTAATAAATATAAAAAATCAGCAGATTAACAAACTGTATTGTTTTGTTATAAATAAATTAATAAAATAGCTCAAAAATATTGAGTTACTTACCAACATAACAGCCATGCGAGGTTTGATCCAAATCATCGAACATCATAGCGGAGGCGCTCATTCGAAAGTTTCCCATTCCGTCATCCAGTTCAGTAGTTTGGGGCGCTAGAGATAAATAAATAAAATGATAAAAATAAGTCTACAGGCCCCTTGGCTCGCAGTTTGGACGATCGTCCCAAAACTACCAACAAAAAATAAACCAGGAATCGCGATTCCCTACTTAAGTTTATTAGAAGACAGCAATTTCCTCGAATAAAAAAAGACGTCAATATTAATATCAAGTTTTAGGGTTCCGTACCCAATTGGTAAAAACGGAAATCCTATTAGGTACTCGTACTAAGCCTCTACTGTCTGTCTATCTGTATGTCTGTCACCAGGCTGTATCTCATGAACCGTGATAGCTAGACAGTTGAAATTTTCATAGATTTATTTCTGTTGCCGCTATAACAACAAATACTAAAAACAGAATAAAATAATAACAAAAAAAAAAACAAAATCAGTGCGCGAGTCTGACTGACTGGTTTTTTAGCTATTTTTATTAGTTTCCACAAATATTCCCCTGGATAAGTATGAGTTTTTAACAGTTTAACTTAGTTTACTAAGGTGATGATAAGATTTAGGTCTCATTCTAGAAACTAAATACAATATTAGTAGAGTACCTGTGTCACCAGTCCTCGGCTCCTGCTGGGACATCATTGTGAGTACATCATTTCCACCACGACTTTGAAAGGGCGCGGCCATCGGCGAGAATGCGCTCTCCTGTAGAATACTCATGGATCTGTCCGCTGCCGTGAAAGAATCCTGTAGAAACAACCATTTTATTTTCTATGTACCGCGCGCCGTGTTCTAGTAAAGCTCATGCTTATTATAAGATTCGGACCCACACACAACTTATGTTACTTCCTGGATTCGAATCTTAGCTCAGCAGCAAACTCTGGAATGCCAGAATGGATTTGTGATGAATCTTTCATGGGTAGGTATGCGCTTTCGACTACACTTTCTACGACTTACATCGTAATAACATGGTACCTAGGCTAAATCTAAGGAATAAAAACTTCCTCGCAAGGCGTAGTTGAAACTTCGGGTAGTAGCACAAAGCAACTCCTATGAAATATCGAGTAGTAATCTGGAGAATTATTTGTTTGCCAGAATAATAATGCATTAAAGAGAAGCTCACAAATCTCCCTCAACAGCCTTCAATAGAAACGTACGGTTTCAATAAATTTCCCAAACTATTATCAGCTATTAATTGTTGTATGTGAAGGTTTAATTAATGGCGTCATTATTTTAAAAAATACATTTGTAGGTACATACCGTTGCCTGTGCCGAAGTATCGCTTGTAAAAATAGGTTTCTGGTCATCCATACTAAAATTATATGACAATGATTCCATTATTCAAATTCTAATTTAATATAACTGATCAAAAATATAATTTTGCAGATAAATAACACTTGGAAAGTGAGCGACTGTCGCCGCTTCGATAGTTCCAATGAAAAGAATATTCCAGTCCAACGAGGCACAACTTATATGAACAACAGTGCAAGAACACGTATAACTAGGTACATAACAAGTATATCTATCTATTGACTCCTACCATTGTGTGGTACATTTCTTTAACTACCCACTAAAAATTTAAATATATTTTAAACACAGCTTTTTTATTTATTTATCCAGAAATTTTATGCTAGATACTCTTATTCGTTATATTTTTTTTGATTCTGCCTACACCATGAATGCGTGTTATTGCAAAAAGTATATTATTTAGATTAAATTATTGAATACTAAATGAGGGTGATCTTAAATAATTCTTATCAGATTTCAATCAGTGGAATATTGATGCTTGCGTCTGTGCGCCATCATTCACTATGTAGTCATAGAACAAATAAAAAAGCTAGAAGGAGTGTACGTAAACAATAATAGTCTCCAATGAAGTGAAGCATCGTGCACGAAGTTGTGTGCGTGACCTGCACTGCACGTACGTTATCATGCGTAACTCGCATCGCAAAGGAACGCGATACGCTTCCTTTAATGTGCTTCACTTTAAGCACAGTATATATCTTTATACTGTGCTTTAAGTGCGCGGGGTTTTGTCTGCCTTTTTTATTTGGTTTGAGTATGTAGTGTACTAATCGGTACGTGTTTTGTGTGTGGAACGTACTAGGATAAATAATATATCTACTTACTTATAGTTGCTGCTTTACTGAATCATTTTAAACCTACCTAGTATTTAATTTTGTAATTTGCTCGGCGTTTCAGTATAGGCACAGAATAATAAATATGAGGTAGGTAGGTAGGTACATACAGGGGTATTTCTTTCGATATACAAATACAACACGATACAAATCATGATACCTAATAGTCAGAAATACTTAGGTACCCAACATCTATGTATATTTTCGAGACCAAATTTTATTTAATTCCTTGTCATTTATACCTACGTATATTTTGAATATTCTTTAGTTCTTTTAAGTAATATAAGTCTGAAATAATGTTCTCCTAACCGGTGCTATAGCATCGACCTTCATTATGTTAATAAATACTTCATTCATATCATTATGTTCCTACCTAGGAACTAAACTGAATACCTAAATGCATTTGATTCTTCGTCTGCGACTACGTTTGCGCTGACTTCAAATTCTGTACATTTTCTCCCACTGAGGAAATTTCATGAAACAAAGTCTACGTTCTGTAGTTTCAGAGATCACCGTGTTCAAACAGGATACACGAAAAGGATAAATGGCCTCTTTGCGTCCTGTTACTCTTCCTACATCACACCTAATCCTGTAAACATTTCGTGTCACGTTGTTAAGAGATAGGACATTTTTATCCCGGGAAAAGAATAAGATAAATAAGATCGAACATGAAACATGGTATGGCACACAGGTAGATCATATCCTGGAATAAAACATTGGATAATTTTTATCCCCGGAAAAGAAAAAAAACCTCGGGACTGCTAGTTAGCATTATACATACAAAGGAGAAACTGACTGCCCATAGATTAAAAATAGGTCATCGTCCCAGCGGCGATGCTGACTGCCCTTGTCAGCGAAAGTGAGAAAAGCTCAGAGAAATATTGATATATTAAGTCTATAATGTAAGTAATTAAATATATATTTTGCCATAAGTAAGTAGGTAGGTATATTATGTTCAAATTCGTACTGCATCTAGATTTCAGTTTATCATGGAGCCTTCGAAGGTATTTGTAACTAGGATATACTGTTTATTCCTAAGCTGAAGTGACTGGTCCTTCCCTCCTTCTGAAAGGCTATTCTATAAGAACGTTTGTGTATCTCGAAAGCTGAATCTCAATGTGAGATATCAATTTAAAAAAAAAATGTCTGTAATGATCGGAAACGCTTCAAAATGGTTCTTGAAAATATTGGCATGCCCAGATTTCCGAACTTGGCCAGCGCTCTCTGTTTGCTGACTGCTTTGATGACCTATGTACTTAGTATAAAGGAAAAAAATACAGAAATAATTGTTATCCATTTATTATTTATAAATCTACAGAATTCTACAAGACTATAGACGATTTAGTAGTAGTACCACAAAGTATTATTTATAAATTATTAGGAACTTTAAAAATTACGTGCTTATTCATTCGTCTGTCATTTTAAAATGATGACAGGATATTTTATAGACTGTTTTTTAAACTACATAGTCTGTAAGTCGATGTACTTAAGTACTTTTCGCATACTTCTTCCTACCGATTGCTTAAAAACTATATTTGTGAAAGCGAAATAATACGAAAATTAATATATACTATATATAGTAATATATATAGTAATATACATACATATATACACGAAAATGTGTTTGTTGGTTTGTCTTTTGTTATTTTTTGCATAGAGATAATTTATGGACTGGAGAGTGACAATGGTTACTTGTTATACCGAGCACGCGGGTAAAACGGCAGGCAGGAATCTAGTTCTAATATGCAAAACGTGACAACTAACAAACACACTTTTGCATTACCTAATAATATTTTATGTATGATTCGTTGAATTTCGTTTGCTTCATTGACAACGCAATAAAGCCAGCAAGTAAGTGATTGACTTCGCACACGAACCCAACAATTTCTTGGTAAATCTAAACAAATTGTACCAGTTTATCAATGATTGGCTGGCTTATGTTTCTATTACAAAAAGTTATTAATTAAAGTAGGTAAACTAAAACAACTCTAATAAATATGCAAGTATTAAAATTGCATTGCTTCGATTATTATTTCATACTTATACCTATAGGTACTACCCAGTGCCGGATTAAGACTACTTGATGCCCTAAGCAATCCACCCCTATGGACCCCATCCATTAGTATCGGTCTTTAAAAAAACCGATCAAGAGCGAGTCTGATTCGCACTCCAAGGGTTCCGTACAAACTTGTACATATGTAAATAGTTCGTTCATAACGGTAATCGAGCCTCGAAATTTTTTCTATTTTTTTTCGATTACTTAGTAGGCTACCTAAGTTTGTTGTTTTTTTTTTGATGAAATTGCATTTGCGGTTTTTGGATATATTCCTTTACTTGTGGTACATGAAAATTGCTTAAGTGTTAATCCGGCACTGGTACCTACTATCCCCATAAGGTGGATGTTGAATGGGAACCGCAGATAAATAAGTATAATATAATATACACATAAGTACATATACTAACAGGTAAAGTATAATCATTAGGGACCGGATTTAATGCATTTGCATATTGAAGCCATCCTCAGCGGTAATAGCATATTTTACTTAAGATCAAGTTATGGTGCATATTATTAATATCTACATTTACTATATTTTTCGAGCTTAAATTGATATTTTTATTAATAGACGGCACAACTTTTGCCAGAAAGTATAAGTGCTAACATAGCACCAAAGTTCAAATTCTGCCCAGTTACCTCAGTGTTCAGTGGATGTGGAGCGATCCTTTTCCACTTATAAAAAATATACATATATTGAATGATCGACAAAAATCTTACTACTCATACTGAACATTTGGAACAAAACTTGATTGTTTACGTTTACAAATATATGAAAACATTTGTAATGTAATATAATGCTATGTTTCTTCACCTATTATCGTCTAACAATAGATAATTTACTAATTGTATACAAAATTTTAAAATAAAAAAAATAAAATTACCTTTATTTTTTTTATTTTAAAATCTTATCATTTAATTTTGCATATTTAGCATATTTTACGTATTTCATGCATATTTCAAGCATTTTTCATGTATATTTGCTTGCAGATAACAAGCTTATTATGTTGCATATAATCCGGTCTCTAATAATAATATTAGTAGATTCTAAAAATATCCCTGTAGGTTTGGTGTTATCGTTGTATTAAGTGATTTAAGATGATACGGTGGGTGCGCACTGCGCCTGAATTACGCGTCGCTTCGCGCGCGGCGCGTCGCAAGCTAGCTCGCTTGCCACTCATTCGCCTCGGAGGGTAGTCGGCACCGATGAATGTATGCGCCCGCAGAAAAGTCTTCCTCATTGGTCATACACACAGTACCAGATTCACACTCGCAACTAAAAACAACAATTTATTAATAAGTAGGTACATACCTAGTACTCCGTACTTAAAATTCTGTGAAATGTCAGAAATGATAACTACAATAATGATCACAAGCGAGCCAAGGAGTTAAAAACTATGATAATCAACTTTAGTAGATATATATAAATTGGTAGATACAATAAACTGTAGGTACCCTGACATAAATGTAAACGTAAAAGTCTCTTTACGGAACAGTTTTAGTTTTCCGGAGGCATAGGTACATATAATATGTTGTTTATTAAAACTTACTAGCTATTGCCGACAGTCACTTCAATAATTTTTGAAGGTAGCTTATAAATGGACCACGCGCACGGTGTCTGCTTCTCACATATTTTTGGAATGGGTGTGGTCGTTTCTTCTTCAGTGTTCACCGCTCTCTGTAAACAGAAATGTGAGCTTTGAATATTTTGCGATTTGAAGTGATTGCACAACAATGGCGAAGCAAACAAAAGAAGGCGTTACATTGAATGTTTGTTCTTCAATCACGCAAAAACGGCTGAACGGATATTGATGAAATTTGGCACACAGTTAGATCATATCCTAGAATAAAACATAGATGCTTTTTATCCCGGGAAAATCGGGAAAGATCCCTCGGGAACGCGGGTAAAACTGAGGGGCGAAAAACTAGTAGGTTACTTAATAAAGTTGTCGTAACTGTTCCGGCGAAAATAACCTACCGCTTAAACAACTTTCTAGCAGAACTTTCTGACCTTGACTTATAGTATAGTCAGTTTATTTTGACCTTTAAGGTTATACTAAGGAGATTGAGCCGATCACATACCGATAAGGATATATTTTGGGAACTATCAGTAGCCTAGAACCGGTGGACGGTGGAAAAAAGGACACCGTTTGGCGCTGAGCTGAATAGACACATCTGCAAGCGTTAAGGGACTAGATTGACTCTGCCTCGACCAGAGGACTCTCTGTAAAGTCACGTTCCAGGGTCCACGCAACAAATGGGTCTGGTCTATGGTGACAAGCGCACTGGAGACGTAAGTCTTCGCGACAGTCTTGTTGGTTGTGTGTGTAAAAGAACCGGACTACACATCATTTATTTGTAGCAAAAGTAAGTTTAAAGATAGAACTGATCTCTGAGGAACACTGGCATTGATTGGTTCTAAAAAGTTCGAACTAGCACCATCTTTAATCACTCGCATAGATAGACTATTCAATCAAGATATCCGAAATACAACGCACAAGCAATCAGGTATTCCATATTACGCAAGCTTTCTAAAAAGGTTAGCGTGCCAGACCTTATGGAAAGCCTCAGATATTTTGAGGGATGGCTCACTCCATAGATAAGTGGCATACACAAGAAGATTCCCAATATACCGTGTTTGATCTCAATAACCAAGAGCCTTCGCTTCAAGCAGCAGAGGTAATATTTGCGTATATTGGTGATGGAATCGGTTAATTATCACTTTCGGAACCCATTATGAGGTGAAACAAACCGCAATAATCATCTCCTATGAACATTAGTAACCTATTTCCAGATAGAATTCCTTCACCGAAGCTCTAGATCTTTGTCGAAAGGATGTACAACATTAACAAAAGGATGTAATCCTAATCCAGTGCCGCTTGCACTGTAAGGGGAAAAGAGTGGGGCGCGTATTCGTTGAAGGCTACTCGAAAGTGAAATACGTACATTTAAATATTATTTTTATATTATTTTAAGATTTGTTTTTATCCGATGATAGCTCAATGTCAGTGACGTCGAATGCCGTGACGAAAGTGGGTCGAACGAATCTACAATGAACTTGAGCATTCGGTGAAAGAATTATGTTTTATGCATCTATGACCTATGAGTAAGTTGTTTGTTGTTACCAATGAGTATTTACACCGTTGTGATGCCAAAACTTCAAAATCAATATGTATATGTGTACCTACCTAATAAGATGTAGGTACTTAAATGAAATAACTTATTCAATTTTTCTATGGAACATGGCAAGCTATATAGTCCGAAATCAATGGACGGGAAAAGACAGTCAATAATATCCCATCCCACTATCCCACTAATATTATAAATGTGAAAGCTTGGATGGATGGATGTTACTCTGATCGGCAATCGGAATCGGCTTCCCGTTGGCGTTGTGTAGGTACTAAATACATATATAAAAGTCAAATGATTCTATCGTGTGGGATGGGTATTTAATATAGGTACCATATCTAGGTAGATGGGTAAGTTTATGCGGTACGACGACGGTCAAACATATTTTTCTGTATATACCTATGTATGTATGTATATTGAATTGATTTTCCTTATTGAAGGAGATTGAATGAGCAAAAATACAATTCCCTAACATCATGCATTACACACACGCAACCCATTTTTTTTATCGAGACGAGTTAATGGAATTGATAACATTGTCTCAAAGGGCAATTAAGTTATCGAATAGTAGTTAATATAACTACGTGCGTCAATGTGCATTGTGTTATGCTACAGGCAACGGCTTATTGATACATTTTATTCGGTAGAATAGTGAGTGAAATGTTGTATGTTACTTTGTAGGTTACAATTATTGTATTAACTACGCCAAACGTTGGCTAGCTAGCACCAGATAGCACCAACATCATACTACGTACCATCTACCATCATACAATCGCATTGCTTAGTTACTATTTACCTTTTTAATCAAACAGAGCATGAATCTGTCTGGTAACTCGACTGTGAGTTTTCATGAAGTGCGACGCAGATCTTTATTCCTAATTATTACCCCCGTCATAGAGGAACCTATAGTATGTAGGGACATAGCTTTACAATGTTGGACATCGAATGTAGGTACTTGTCAAGAATGTAAAGTGCGGATCAATAGCGGCGGGGGGCTCCTGGGACAGAAGCAACTCTGGCAAACACGCTTAGTGGTTAGTTTGCGGTTTCGATCTATGCGAGCGTGTTTATGCCAGTTCTATCATCAAATAAGATGGTAAACACAAACTGTACTATTTACGGATGTAATTTGTCTTCTATAAAGAACAAGGACTTAGTATGAGGTATGTTCTCATTTTTCGTAGATACTAGGTAGGTACCTACATGCTAAGTTGGAAATTATACATAGGTACAGTAGCTTCTGCCCCGTGTTCCCTAGGGCCTAGGGAATTAAAATAATATTCTCTTCTACAATATTAATTAAATTGGGCTGAATCATATCATAATCAGCATTTTTTTTGTTTTGCGTTTTGCATTCTCGTGTCTCCGTACGGTACGCTTTATCAAATTAATAATACTGTACCTACCTGATTATAATTATTTGTTCGTAATAATTGGGGGAGGACACTGAACTCCAACAAACTGACTTATTTAAATTCCTAGTGATTTTAAACATTAAACAATGCATGTAAATAAATTATTTTTATTCCACCGAGGTTCGAACTTCTTACACTAAACTTAATTTGGCAGAACAAAAATAAACCCCCAATCTCGGAACAATAACTTATTGTTCCGAGCCCCCAATACAAAAAATCATTGACAAGTGACAGGATTTCAAATTCCGGTAGATATTGATCAGACCTGTGGAAGTTCATCAACTTGAAAAGAGACGGCTGACCAAATTTTCTTGAAACATAGCTAAGAACACTCTCGAAAAAAAAAACTAATTAGAAATCGGTGCATCCGCTCAGGACCTATGATGCCATAGTAGATACACACTACAAACATACAACACCCCTTTATTTCGTCGGGGGTAAACAATCTTTTAATAGTACATTATGATATAAGTCCGGTAATTATCAAAGCACACGTATATCATACGACGTTTTATAACATATTTGCGAGGAAATAAAAAAACTTGGACTTAAAAATAAAAACAATGCAGCGAAAAGAAAAAGCGCGCGGAATATTTTTTACTTGTTCACAATTCACAAATTAGCGATGCGCGCGCATCAGCGCTTTTTTTTAAGGCAAAGACACAAAACAGTCTGTATTACTAATAAAGTAAATTAATAATTTTTGTGTTTTGTTACAGATAAATGGTTTATGGTCAAAATTAATTAAAATAAATAATTATATGTTTATTTATTATATTTTATCTCCCAAAGTTTTTTCAAGTCCTGTTAGTATGTTTGGGTCGAATCTTGCAATTGAATTTTAAACGAGTTCCAAACAACCGACGCATTTGCTCACACTTTTGATGTAGGTAGACCAGTCTTTCTCAAAGTGGGCAATAACGCCCCCTTGTGGTACCTAGAGGCAGAGGCGTAGATAGGTAACCAAAGGCCCTAGTGCAAAAAAAACTGGGCCCCTAACTAAACTGTTTAAATACAGGTGTTAGGAAGAACGTGTGTCAAACGGTAGGGGTGAGTAGCTAGGGTCATTAGCTATGTATTCTGGCCTCATCGTTGTTTTTTTTCGAGAAATTTTTAATTATTATTATTTTTTGCCGAAAGTTGAACTTTTAGTCACCATAACTTTTTTTATGGGTGTCTTGGTCAACACTTACTTGTATATTTATCGGGAGTGTATGCCTGTTCTACTAACACCGGTATTTGTTTTAAATAATGAGTAATAAATTATTGTGAGCTATCAAAGTCTTGAAAAGAGATGAAAAAAGACTTCAACTTCAACTTTAAGTTCATTTAAAAAATAACTTTTTTAATAATAATAATTAAAAAGGTCTCAAAAAAATAGTTTTATAGATAGACAAGATAAAAGACTCATTATGGCATCCTAAAAATAAATAAAAGAAATAAATTTGAGTTGTAAAAGTAATTATTGCAAATAATGCAATTAAAATTATTAATAACAATGTGGTAAAGTTAAAAAGTTCGGGGGGTGCTAGAAAATAATTAATTCTCAAAGTGGAGAGCAAGACGTAGGTAAGTTTGAGAACCTCTGGTGTAGACAATACAACGATAAAACCTTGTATATTCAAAATAGCTTGTTTTGGAAAAAAAACATAAAACGTACCTAAACTTATTTTCATGTTAAATCTAGTAAATGGACTCTTAGGACGCATAAGTGTATCACTGGCAGGCATGACAATTGTTTATGAGAAACGTAGCGGCACGTTTGCGAGTATTTTTTATTTTCTTTCATTAGTGAAGAAAAGTAGGTACAGTTTTCAACAACCGCATAAGTAACTATCTATAAGTGATCAATTACAACTAAGTATGTAAGAACCCTCCCTCGCTCGTGCGACTGAAAATCTCGGCTGTAATTGATGCTTTACGTCCATTGTTTTACAGTCTATTATTGTACCATAACAGCAGGAAAAGGGGCATTTGGTACAACAATTACAGTGAGAAAAACGCTTTTCCCTCACTGAGTGAGAAAACACTTTTTGAGTTTGGAACAAGCGCGAATATTATGAATAAGGGCTCGCTCACACGAGCAGCATGTTGCCGACTGCAGCCGCCGACGCGCGCCGACGTCAGTCAACGGCGGCCGCCGAAGCGCGCCGACGGCAGTCGGCGGCTGCCGTCGGCGCGTAGCGGCGGCTGCAATCGGCAACATGCTGCTCGTGTGTACGAGCTCTAATGTTACGCTCAACGACTGAAAACGTTAATTGGGTGAGAAACAGCGCACAACGCGTTGTGGTCACTGTAAAACATCCAGATCACGAAATTCGTGTTATGGCTCTTATGAAAATTCTCACGATTTGTTGTCAATCACAGAAAGACCACAGCGAAATTCATGTTGTGGCTGCCATGCTATACGAAAACATTCGAAGGAGGTAAAAGAACGGTACAGAACGACAGATATTCCCAAAAAGACATATTAAATATATCAGATTAGCTTTTTCGTAGGGTCCAAGTTACCCCATAACATTTCTTTAAAATCTATTCAGTTATTTAGGTGTGAATACCAAGCACACATACAGACAGAGTTATTTTAGCATTTACAATATTAGGATGGTTACTAGTCGTTTTGTAAAGTTTCTTTTTTGTGTTTTTTTTAAACTTTTTTATATTAATATTTTGACAGAAAAATAGCTTTTGTTATCCAAAATCTCGCAGTGGATTATACCCTATGTATGATGTGATGAGCAAACAAACCAAAAAACTGTAGGAGAGGTATTTTGTAATAATGTTTATTTATATTTTGTTGACAATTTTGTATGTTATGATGAGCAACAGTCATAATTTTTATGCTTAGGCCGATTAAGATGGAGAAAAGTTACTCACCGTATCCCTAGAAACCATGGCAGCTGCGAGCCCACACACAACAATGAATACTACGATCCCTCGATTCATGATCCTGATAGCGATATCAACACGGTTACTGTCTGAGATTACTTTAAAAGTGTTTCGTACGCGCAATGCCTGGCGCTGGCGGAGCGAGTGAGTGTCGGTGGCGGGCCGGCGCGCTGTTATAAGTAGGCTGGGTAGAGAGGCCCAGGCGGCCGCCCGCTTCGCATCTTTGACACATTTAAAAAATCCAGATACGCCACTACATTACCTACTACTATACAAACATTTATCACATATTAAGTGTGATGAATGGGCTAGGGGCAAGCCTATAGGTGATAGCGATACGATAACCAACGACGATGCATGCGCACGCGGTTCATCAATAATATTGAATTGTTGTAAATGCACAGTCCTTACAACAAGCTTATGTTTGTATTTTTTTTATCGTAATGACTAAAGATAACTAACGACTAAAGTCGTCATAGTTAGGTAACTATGACGACATACCTAACTTTAGTCATTCATAAATTCTGGGTCTAGATAGATGTTATGTATTATTTTAGTATAGGTACTTACCTAAGTATATATTATTATTTGATTTTAAAATGTTGGTAGTAAAATATAGTGAACACGATAAGTTCATTATAATAAATTATTAATTCATGAAAGATTTACGACGCGATTCCATGAACTGATACGCATTTATAAATGTTAATTCCGAACCGAGTCAACTGTCACAAAATATTGCGTCGTTTCTATGAAAATTGCTGAAAATATCAATAATACAGCCAAACAATGAAATTAAAAGAAATTTTATATCAATCATAAAAAAAAGTAGTCCTCACCTACACCAAATTTTATCAAAATATGTTCACCCTTTTTGTATCTATACCTACTGAAAGCAGACTGACATATTTATTTTCGCATTTATAATAATACTAGCTTTTACCCGCGACTCCGTCCGCGTGGAATTAGTAATTTGCGTACCTTATTTTTTAACCAATATACTTTTTAGGGTTCCATACAAAAAAAAACGGACCTTTATAGGTCCACTCGTGCGTCTGTCTATCCGGACATATCACAGTCATTTTTTCCGAATCTACTCTACCAAATCAGGTGAAAGGTAGGGTGGTGTACTATGACCCAAACACAGATGTGCAAAGTAAATATTTTTTTATTAGAATAAGGGTAATTTTCGGGGGACAAATTAGGAAATAAAAAAATGAGTTTTGCAAACCTTAGTATGTCATATATCAAAGGGCTCGTTTTCTTAACCTTAACCTTAAATATATTTTTGTTATTATTGTAAAATGAAAGATGATGAAAATTGACTATTCCTACTAAAGACTAAAATTGGATATGGATGGATAGGCAGTACGGAGTATTTATTGGGATTATATTCATAACGGGCATCAGAATTTAATAAATTGTAACCCAAAAAATTATGTGATTGCCGCTTTAATAATCAAATTATTGCCGCTATTTCGTCATACTTTTTTTTGTTACTGGCAATCATCCTTTTAGGATATTTCTGCCAATGTTAAAGTATTTGAAATGGTCTTGGTCTATTTGTCACTAGTTTAATTTTTTTTTAAAAATTTTTAGTCAATACAAAGTCTTTCATTCGCATACATTTTATTCAGTTTTAATTTCTTATTTTATGTTATAGTCACATTATGTATATCACATATGTCTAGTCCTCGTCCGTGCATGTCCAGTCAGGCTTTAGTGAAATTGGCGGTTGTTCCACTAAAACATTCACGGACTTTTTGGGACGATTGTCACGATACACGCTTTCATTTCATTTCACTTCACTTGTGCACTTAGACTGATCATTATTGGACAAAACACCACCGATATTATTCAATAAAACTCAAAATACACGAATTTAATGAAAATAAAACGAAAACGCAACGTCACTCTGCAAGTTCCCGCTAAAAAGTCCATCGTCATACTTATATTTTGTGAAAACATTTTTATGAAAACCAAACATTATATTTTTATGTAACCGATATTAATGTTTGTTAGTATTGCTAGTTATTGTTCCGAGGGTAAATCACTGATTAATTTCAAAAGATGCATGGTGTTCGAAATTCGAATCACTTTTACTGACGCTCGCAGCAAAAAGCTATTTTGCTATATTTACGCACCAAAACACCCCTTTTCGTGCTGGAGAGGTGAAAAGGTACATATTTACATTTTGTATTTAAATACCTACTTTCTCGTAAGTAAACCATTTTGTACATCTCTGGCTATATTATATATATATTTGTTATTTCGTTTTGATTTTCGGAACCCTAAAAAACTGTAAATCGCACTGCGTTGGATGATGCAACTCACAATAATGCGACCCGCGACGTCAGGACAGGGGCAACGGTCGAGAGACCGTCTGGTCTGACGTTTAATGAACATTTTGCGAACATTTTATCAATGTGGCATGCATTTTGCCTTTCCGGCTAATATTTATATTTTGTATTGACCACATAAGGAAGTAAAATAAAATAAAATAATCTACCTACCTACCGTAAAGTTTTTATTTGTATCTCCTATCTGGCACCTACCTAATTGCAGAGATTGTTAAAAATTCAAACTCAAACCTAAAACGCATTTATTTTGTTAACCTGTTTGGAATACACTTATACCGAGAAGACTCCGGCAAGAAACTCAGCAAAGGATTGTTTTTACCCATCCCTCTCCCTCAAATAAACGAGTTTGAAAGGGATAACAATTTAAAACTTCCCCGAATCTCGATAATGAAGCAATTTCCGAACAAATAGATAATATGCGATTTTTCTACCACGATCCGCTTCGGTGGACAGGCGGCCTAACCGTTCGATTTGAGTCTGTGATTTGAGTAAGTAATAGATAGATAAGGACCATACCTAACTAAACGATAGTATAAGTAGGTACATTAAATAAGATATGTAAACATTTACTACAGTATTTCTTAGTAGCAGCTATGCGTATGCGTAGCTAGGGGTGCTAGCGTTTATAATGAAATAATCTAACCGCACAACCTAAATTGCTGGTATTAAAAACTAAGATAAAAAAAATATTTTAATAGGTACTGGTTTCTTTTAGGTTATATATAACTAAGCCAGGGTATAACTAAGAGAGGGTCTTTTAAATTTAATCCCCGAGGCAGTAAAATAGGGGAATGCGGGTCAAACCGCGGAGCAGAAAGCTAGTTAGGTACTTATAACATTTTTATTTAACTTCGTGGTGAACTATGGTTATTAGTAATAAATAATCATATAAAATATAATATGTAATTTTTTGCTAGTTAGGTAAGAACTTAAGCTTTATTATCGTCGCGTCCGCCTCGCGGTTTCTCCCGCTTTCCCGAGGTATCTAACATTTACCCATAATAAATGGCATTAATCCAGAATATATTCTACGTGCCCATTTTAATTTCATTCAAATCCATTCGTTTATCCATTCCATTAACTTTCGTATTTATAATATTAGTAGGATGTACACATATTTTTTTTATAGAAAGCTTTTTATAGAATATATTGGTAGGTAACGTGTGGCAGGCAGCCCTCACGACAGGACGCAAGACAGGGCAAGAGTGGAGGCGCGGCGCGCGGGTGCGGTGGTGGTGGCATCACTGGCACTTGGCAGGCAAGGGCAACGCTGTGGCTTCGTGAACTCACGCACGTGCGCGCGCTTGATGCGATGCGGCTGAGCTAATCAATCACATCAAAACTACCACAACTACGTATTATGTATGATGAATTGGACTGATAAACTTCTAGTTTTCTCCAGTTAATAATCAACTGTTATTAGTGAATGCAATTCTAGCCATTCCAATTATGAGACATGGATGCCTACTTTATTAAACAGATAAACTGTGCAAATAGGTAGGAACATTTTTATTTCAATGTTCGCAAGTTAACACACATTGTGGGTAATAAATTAACGATAGGTACCTAGATATTGTGAAATCATTACCACGAATTGGCCTGGACAGTCCCTTAGTCGTCATCTATAGCTGGTTTTCCCTAATCTGTACGTCATTCGAATAAAGATCTTAGACGCCAGTTTGGCTTTGCTCTCCAAATTACCTCGGAAGTGGACTTTACTCGCGATGATTCTTTGAGATGGTTTTTTTTTTTTTTTATATTCGAAAGGCTTGTGTTTGACCACAATCTCACCATGGTAAGTGATGATGTGGCCGAAGATGGTAAGCACACAAAGCCTAGATGGGAACTGGCTCTCAAGTGCAGCTGTCGGAACACACCGATAGGTGTTTGGCGACAGATTTTCAACTTGAGGGTGGTAGCCAGCCAGTCGGGTACTACAAAGTACCCTACCACCGTGCTATGGTTTCCTCACGATGTTTTCCTTCACCGAAAGCTCAAGCTCATTGTAGGATTCGAACCCACGACCTTCGCCGCGGCATTCGACGTCACTTACCACTGAGCTATCATCGCCTATTGAGTTGCCCGTGAGGGGCAAGGGGTGGTCTTAAAACTTTAGTTGGGTTTACAAATGGGGTGTTTAACGAACACGAAGAGCTGTGTCTTTGAACCGCTTCAAAGCCATCTCGACAGATACAAGTGGTGCACTGCGTTCCGTGTTCCATCACGGATTGAATATACCTATATTCGGCATCCAAGAGCTGTTATTCGCGTAGCGTAGCAGTGAATGTTGAGAAAGTCCAACGTATCACTGTACCTATGTGGGATGAGCTGAGCAGCACGGTAGCCCTGCATCAGTATTTTCAATATTAGAACATTTGTCAATAACTTCGATCCGATTAGCAAACTGGACGGACACACAAATGCTTCATATGACGGTTCCGATGCATGCACGTGTCGGTGCATGCTCAGCATGCTAGCCTGAGAAATCATGCATCGTGGAAAACTGACAATATTTGATACAAATGTACGTGTACTGAAGAATAGCCTATCCATCTAACTTCTATTGCTTATGTATTATTAAGCAAATAAAATCAAGTAGGTAGGTAAGTATCGCCAAGCATCTACCGGTGGTGTCTTCCAGCAGTTGAACTTGAGACCCATTTCTTTTGGCTCTGGTAATACCTAGTAGGTATTATTACCTAAGGCTAACTAATATACGACTAAATATTCGTCGGTGAGTTTGTATAATCAATTTTAGCAGTAGGTATCTATCATGAGTAGATTCATCATCATCTGCCTACTTCACTTCAATTATATTACGCTATAACAAACATTAAATCATCATTAGATAACGTGATCCGATTTATTTTACGTCGTTAACACAGAATAATTAATAGTACGCTGGCTATACGCTACGTTATCTTATCTCATTCATAGACCAAAGGCCCCGGACGTGACGTCAGATATGTTTTACAACACAAGCCGCCCGACGCCGACTGCAGTCGACGGCAAAGAGGATAAAAACACTACGTTTTGTCGACGGCTACCGTCGGCGCGTGTCGGCGGCTGCAGTCGGCAACATGCTGCTCGTGTCGTGTGTAAGAGCTCTATTAACAGACGTTCGAACTTGGTACGGGCCGGACAGCGGACTTGTACGGCGTACCAAATCCGCTAGTCACAGCAGACGGCCGGATCTCGCAGTAGCCGCGTGTCTGTGCACAGTTCAGACGTCATGCCTCCGACGTTATTTATCCAAGCGCGCTAAAATTGCGATTATTGTTGCGTCAACAGTAATGCCGCTACAAACCTCACTAAAAAACGTGGGCAAAAACGTATTTAAAATACGTGTGGTGTCGTGGGACACCGGATAGGAACGAAGTTTTATAAAACAATATTTTTCAAGTTATATTCGATAAAGAAAATGTGCAGCCGTCAGCTCCTTTCTCTTTGTAAATACATACTTAAATAGATTATTAACTACAACCTACGAATAAGTAATCAGGACAAACATACATTCACACATATCTGTCCTCGATGGGAAT
This sequence comes from Ochropacha duplaris, assembly GCA_951361185.1. Classification (NCBI taxonomy): domain Eukaryota; kingdom Metazoa; phylum Arthropoda; class Insecta; order Lepidoptera; family Drepanidae; genus Ochropacha; species Ochropacha duplaris. Next base: position 4,779,259 of record OX592703.1, read on the forward strand.
CGAACCCACGACCTTTTATTTCCGCCATAGTGCATTGACGCACGTGCTACCTCCAGAACGTTCCGATCGTGACTGCCACGTAGTGATTATATACTCTTTGGTGACTGCCGTCAGCCGTGCGTTTGTCCGGTCCGAGCCTACAGACGCGCGGATTTGGTACGGAGCGGACCAAATCCGACGCGCAAACCATCGGACCGAACCGAACACGAAATAATAATAATTATGTTCGACAGACAACTCTCCAAACGAACGGATATGGTACAGAGCGTACCGAATCCACTGTCCGGACCGTACCAAGTTCGAACGTCTGTTAATACTATATGTGAGCTCGCTCGCCTGAGTGAGACTCGACATCGAGTTTGTATCATTTTCTTCCGCCCCATCGGCCGTCGGTTCTACGAGCTATATGCCTCGTCTTGGTGAATTACTGTTCATGTCAAAAGATTTGAGTCATATAATATCTATGTACATTATTACAGTATCAAAGAATTAATTAATTTACAACAAATGTACAAAATATTCAAACAAATGTACAACTATAATATATAAAAATCTTCTTCGAGGCTGCCACTGCTGCCGATCGCCAAGGCTCCTGGCTAACTGGCAGCGTTTCCAAAATTCGCCCCCTAAAGGGATGGTGCCAGTGGCGTAGCTACGTAGGCGGTGCATTGTACCGGTAATTTCAAAAAGACACATCAATTTGGTTTATTTGTATAGATAGGGCCCCAATTTCTTTTTGCCCCGGGGACCATGGTTTCTTAGCTACGCCACTGATGGAACGGGGGTCCAAAGTAGGTGTGTGTGGAGAAACGGGATCGTGGGTGAAGCCGCGGGGCGGAAAGCTAGTGTATGTAAGTAGGTACCTAATACGACATCAACCTCCGGCACGGTAATGTTGCCATACATTGGCACCGTATATAATAACGCAGAGCGTTGGCTGTGCGAGGAAATGTTTTAGCTCGTAAGTTTGCTGGTTGCTCGAAGTCAAGATTACACTTTTTAAGGCATACCTATTCCAAACATTTTACACCTAGCAGTCTATGGGCGAATTATACCCAAAAAGCATACAACACTCTGCGTATACAGTACAATAATGCCTTCAGGGCGTTTTTGAGGCTTCCTCCGTACTGTAGCCATGTTTGCAAATGCGCACACTGATGACTTTTATGCTCTAATGCGCAAGAACGTGGCATCAATTTGGCACAGGGTGAGGGGGAGCACCATCAGCGTCCTGAGGATATTTGCGTACTAACAATTTATGGACTGAAGTTGTCTGAATTAAAATAATTTTATTTTTATTTATCTATACTAATATTATAAAGAGGAAAGATTTGTTTGTTTGTTTGCATTGAATAGGCTCCGAAACTACGGGACCGATTTCAAAAATTCTTTCACAGTTGGAAAGCTACACTATCCCTGATGAACATAGGCTATATTTTATCCCGGGATAAGATAAGATCCCACGGGAACGCGGGTGAAACCGGCGGAACAGCTAGTTTATTTATAATCCTATTGGCTTTTTATCACCACTTCAGTGCCGGCTTTACCTATAGTGCAGGGGGTGCAGCGCACACGAGTGCAGGGTGTAAGGGGGCGCCGTCGCTCGTGGCGCTCTCAATCGACCCTGCGCCCATATTATGTACTCTTGGGTAGATCGTGAACGACTTAGGGCTAAAGAGCGTTCTGTCTGACTGACCTTTTTTTTGCTGGCATTCAAGAGGGTGCCAGGGTATTTGATTGCACCCGGGCGCTACATGGGCTAAACCCAACCCTGCTCCACTCTTTACTTCCAAGGCGTCAGCAAATAACCGTACCGTAACTGCCTACACCTTAAACTGGACATAATATTCACATGGTGTAAGACGAACGCACTTCGCAGACAGCAAGGCGACGGAGACGAGAGGTGGGTCGGCCAGCCAGCGCTACCGCAACCCGCAACCGTGTTATTGAAATAGGTATTGCTTCATACCTAAGTCCTAGAAAATTTCCCTTTTTGGAAATTTAGAAATTATTTGGCTACTTTAGACGATTCGATTCGATATGCTCGTGACGATGGCAAGAGACCCGACGGGATGACTTTAATACCCTGGAGTAAATGAAAATCTTTGGTCTGGGATGCTACGTGTGTAGCCACACTAGCATCGTCACATCTTCAGTCCAGCTCCAGGGCATCAAGTGAAGCGGCTTCAACAACGGAGAGTTCCAAAAGGCGCAAATATGCGACTCTCAGCAACGGCTACATATTTGTACCTTTTGGAGTAGAAACTATGGGACCGTGGGGGCCTGAAGCACGACAGTTTTTTAAGGAACTGTCGACGCGCCTCATACATATGTCTGGTGACCAGAGGGCTGGTTCTTACCTCGGACAAAGGATAAGCCTGGCAATCCAACGAGGTAACGCCAGCCTTCTGGGCACTTTACCCACGGGCAGCGATTTGAACTCGATGTTCTATTTATAATAGTATATCGAGTTTAAATGTATAATAGAATAAGCAAGCAAGGTATATATAATTTGTAAATATTTTATTTTATTGATATATTATATTTAATTATAAGTCCTAGATATATTTGATCATCATACCCACCAATAGTCATGAATTTGTATTATGAAAGTTGTTATTTAGTTAAAAAGGTTGTACCGTAGCAAATTCAAAATACTAAACTCATTTCGCATACCAAAGTGTAATATTGATGTTTTGGAGACGCGATAAAGAAAATAAATAAATAGTTTATGATGTAGATAGTGGACGCGCGACACTTTGCGAGCCAATGGGCTAACTTGAATAAATCGCGTTTACCTACTGTAATTTAATTGGTTAAAAGTATGAAGTTGTATTTTTAATACGATAACAGGCTTTGATTTAAAATTTACTTGAACGGTCTAAGGTTCATGATTTAAACTTTTCTTTACACAAAATAAATAAATTAATGACATTATATTGCTTTTAGATTTTATTTATTCTAGATACAATAACTTATTGTCAACAAGTAGGAATAATAGTAAGTAATAATAATAAATGGGGATGGTGTTATGCATGTCGTGTCGTGTAAATATCCACGCTAAGTATTTACAATGAATGATTCTGCGTGACCTGCGATAAAGAAAGAGCCAACTGTTGGGTTATAAATTTCAAACAACATTTAAGTAGAAGCATTTGATTTAATTATTTACTATCAAAGTCACATATAGTCATCTAGGTCTGATAAATACAAACACAACGCAACCAAATCATAGTCCAATGCTACATGGAAAACAAACAACTTCAATCATCATAACATATAAGGGGTCATAGAACGATAAAAAAAACAAATTATAACGCTATACAAATTATTCCACTTAGCATTGAATATTGATTTGCTACTATTCCATTCAAATATAAGTGGAACTCAATGATTTAAATAGTACCTACATAGACCTCCCTCAGGAGCGGATTCAGGATTTTGGTTTGGGAGGCGCTTGACTCCGCTAACCGTAGGTTTTATCAAGCCTATATAAACCCTAAACTAGTGGCTCTGAGATATTTTTTTATGTAACATACCTAAATATTATTAGATTTTAATGTTTATGGAACGCGATTTCATGAACTACATTGGGAATTAAGAAGTCACCAGGGTTCCGTCGTTTATCGGAACCAAATAATTTAAATAAAAAGATAAAGAATTTTATTTGCGAGAATATGGTAACATAGGATAGAAATACAATTGGTGATTTGTGACAACATATTCTGCCAGTGTTGGCATGCAAAAATAAAATGTCGCAGCTCGCAGGCATGCTCGTGAGTACATACATCAAACTAATAAACTATTCGAAAATTATTGCAATTATATTTGTACAAATTATTAGTTATTATTAAATGTCGTCATTACTTATACATATATTATGTCAAAAGCTCTTTAACTGAGTAAAAATTTCTCTCCCCTAATAGAATAACTAAAATAGAAATATAGATATACAATAGTATAAGTTTAAAGTCTTTGATCGGAACCATTTACTCCGCGCTTCTTTTGGTTCGGACTACAACAATCTCCAGTACGGCTGCTTTGTCAACGAAGAATAGATCACGCAGGGGAGTGCGGTTGTGAAATCGAGGTCACCGATACCGAGCCTTACTTTGTCCGGCATAAAAACCCTTCCTACCCTCATTTTATTTTAATATAGACAACTTATTAAACAAATTATCGTTATTATTAGCTTTTACTCCGAAATAAAATAAGATACCTAAAGTAAGATACCTAAATCCTGAGCAATAACAATATAAAAGTAGGTTAAAAACTGATTTCAATTCTAAAACATTCTACAAGTGAGTTTAAGAAAACTGAATTTACTACGCAGTAGAATAAGAATAGGTTCACTAAATAACAAATCTACCAACTACGCACTGCATTATCAACTACGCATTGCAACTACTACGCATTGGCTGTCCAAAATAGATGGCCGGGTGTAAAAAAATATTTTTATTTCTATGCTATAGAAAAAATATCAAGGAGTAAAATTTTATTCCGGGGTTCCTCGTTTCCCCCTGGAATCCCAAAAATTTCCAGCTTTTTTCAACATCTCATTTGGCTCGCGGAGCAAGCAGTTAATAACGCATTTTCGTTATTAACGGTTAATTAACTTGTTACTGTTAAGTACCATCGCTAGCGAGAGACCTGACGTATTTCACTTTCATAAAAAGTGTTCCCAAACAGTAACCATTACTAACTACCTACTTTCGTAGTTAGTAAGTTTACCTAAATTAATAAGTATTGTACTATAACATTCTACGTAAATTGTATTTTACGGTTAATGCCGCGAGTCAACAGATTAACCGTTATTAACCGCATGTTATACCTAGATAGATAGTTAACCAAACATTTGGTTACCTTCACGTACCGAGTGCAATTAAAAGTAAAAGTGACCCAAAAGAACTAAAAATGCCATCTTGTTATTATCGTGAAGTTAGTTAAAAACTCTGAATACAAAATACACGATTTCGATAGACAATAAATTGTTAAATAGACAAGATACTGTCACTGCATTGAGGCTTCGTTCCGGACATATACCATCCAATAAGTTTAGTTTTTTAATGCGAAAGGAGCTTTCTCCGAACTGTCTGTTTTTTTTTTTTTTTTTTTTTTTTTTTTTTTTTTTTTTTATTAATTAAAATAAAGAACAAAGCAAAATATTAATATTAAAACATCACAAAAACCTCAATAGGTTTGTCCGGATGTTGAGACACTTATAAGCTATCTTAATACTATACACATTGTACATTATTAATTTAGGGTTAACACATATTTTATAACAAATTGTGAGGTAGTTCGTTAGTAATAAATAACAAAGAAAGATTACAAAGACACACGGCGCGGGTCGGACAAAATAATGGTAATAATGGAATGAAATTTAAACAGGGTGATGCATTTCAGAGAGAGTTAAAGTATTGTTTGTATTTATGTTTATAATTACTATTGGTTATTTCTGATTGAATTTTTGTTGGAACGTTATTAATTAGAGTAGGTATTAAATAAGAGACGGTTCGTTTCCCGTAATAGTTCTTGAAACTCGGTACTACCAGTTTTGATTGGGCTGCCAATCTTGTTGCTATGCGATGATTTAATTTAATTTGCAGTTCTTTGTTGGTGAACTGTTCTATTAATAACAACTTTCGTATTTTTGTGTGTACTGGCAAAATTTTACAATATTTAAAGAAACCTGTTACGTCATTACCATCATAAAGTGTTTTTCTTATTTTATTTGGTATTATTATTTTTAATAAACGAAGTTGTAGGTTATATATTTTGTCTATGTAAGTTTTAAACGTTCTGCCATAGCTAGTAATTCCATATGAAATTATTGATTCCGCCAGTGCATTATAAAGGTTAAGTAAAATTTTAAAAGGTACTTAGTATTTAATTATTGCAAATTTGGCCAGCATTGCTCGCAGTTTATCACATATGGAGTCAATGTGATTGCCCCAGTTAAATCTGTCATCAACAAGTAAACCCAGATATTTGTAGTTGGTAACTTGCTCCAGTGGTTCGCATTTGCAACCAAGGCTAGATAATTGAACTTTAACACTTTTATGCAAACATTGGTGAGCGTGCGCAATTATTGTTACTGGCTTGTCAGTATTGAGTAAGTGATTGGAACGTACGTGGATAATCTTAGTTTTACTAGCATTGAGCACCAATCCAGCATCATGAGACCACTTACATAATCTATCAAAATCGTATTGAATCAATTGCTCGGCCTTAGATAAGTCTTTATCAGCTGCTACGAGACAGGTATCGTCTGCGTATTGATAGACTGAGCAATTGTTTATAACGTTCCCCATGTCATTGACGTAGGTCAAGTAGTGCAGGGGTCCTATAACTGAGCCTTGTGCTGTTCCTGTAGATACTGCGGCTACGTCACTAAGTTCATTGCTGATCTTTACACGGCAAGTTCTATTTTTTAGGTAATCTTTACACCAGTTTAATATTGGGCCTCGAACCCCTGTATTGTCAAGCTTGTTTATTAGTGTATCGTGCCTAAGGGTATCAAACGCTTTGCTAAAATCAATGAATAAGAGGATAACATGATTTTTATCATTGAGGTTATGGTTTATTTCATCTGTGAATTTAGAAAGCAGAATTGAAGTTGATTTATTACGTTGAAAGCCATATTGAGAACCTGATAAGACATCGTTTTCAATGTAGAAATTCTGAATTTGCTGACAAACGTATTTTTCTACTACCTTATCTATGACTGGTAATATTGTGATTGGCCTGTAACTGTCATAGTTACTATGTGATCCATTTTTATAAATTGGTCGCACGATACCTGATTTTAATTCTTGAGGATATTCCCCAACTTGTATACTAGTGCTTATTAGCTTAACTATGACCTTGGCTATCTTATCACTTATAATCTTCACGTCTAAACATCGGATGCCATCTGCCCCAGCTGATTTATTAACATTGAGATTTTTTATAATAGTTGAAATATTACGAACAGTAGGGTTTTTAAATAACATGGACTTGTTAATTGGAGATATATATTCTGATTCAGGAATTAGTTTTATGTCGCATTTAGGTAATATTTTATTTACGTTTTCCCTAAATCCCTTACTAAAATTATTAGCTATCGTATTTATGGTTAAGTTATTTTTCTTGAATGCTTTGATTATTGCTTCATCTACTGACTTACAAATTCGACCAGATAGTGTGTTTAATATATCCCACATTTTCTTTTTATTCATTTTATTTTCATTGATTAGGTTAAAGTAATATTGGTTTCTAGATTTGTCTATAACTTTTTTAGTTTTATTTCTTTGTTTATTATATTGAAGTCTAAGTATTTTATTATTTATATCTTGTTTCCACTGAGTGAAAAGTAAATCTCTTTTATGACACATATTATTAATTTTACTGTTTATCCACAGCTCTTTATTCCTTTTACTGTTGGTATTTATTATTTTTGAATACTTCGATTGCTCATAACAATAATCGAAGCTTTTTTTAATATAGCTATATATGTCTAAAGGACATTGCATACTATCAACTAAATTCCAATCAATGGTGTCCAACTTTTGTTTTAACTTATTATAATCAAATAATTCTTTCACTTTAACAACATCCTGTACAGCGCTATTAGCACCGCCACCAATACAAGACAATACGATCATGCGATGGTCAGCCCATACCGCGCCGAGCGCCGCCGAGTAAAGGTCTAACGAGCGCGATCTTACAAAAATATGATCAATACAACTACGAGTGATAGTATAATTTCGTTTTTCGATTCTTGTGTAATCTGAAATTGCGCTCGTCAGGCCACAATCAGCCAAACAACTTATGTAGTAATCCCGAATATTGTCTTTCAATTTTAAGTCAATGTTAACGTCTCCTAACAAGTATAAATCTGAGTGTTTGAGGGTGTCCTTACATAATAGTTCTTTCAACTCTCTGATAAACAAGTGCTTACTATCTTTCGGAGGTCTATACACTGCACAGATTGATGTCGTGTAGTGATATGATGTGGTCAAGTGTCCAATTATGTATTCGCAGTGTTTTAGTGATAAATTATCCATGATTTGAAAGTTGTTGGTACATTTAACATACATCACAATGCCACCACCTCTGCGCTGCTCTCGCAGCTTATGATACATTTCGTAGCCGTTTATATTGAAGAGTTGAATGAGATTACTGTTTTTAGAGATACCTACCTCTGTTAAAATAATGACATCAATATTAATTTTAGAAGAGTCGATGAATTGAAGGACTAAAGAAAAGTTTTTAACAATCGAGCGTATGTTAATATGGATAATATTTAGTTTTTGTTTACTATTTGGTAGGTGATTACTAAACTCGTTGACATTTGAACAATCAAGTAATTCTGATATTTCCGGCGAAGAAACGGACGCGACCACTGAGTTGATCTACTATCGACAGTTATTGCCATGAACCACCATTTTATCAATATCACCAGTGTTTCTAATGACAGTTGGTTTGTCGTTTTCGAATTTACGTACCAATATTCTGCCATTTTGGAACCAGATGTATTTGTACGTTTCCTTCAATGTTTGTTTTGCTTGCCATAGTAGAGATTTATTCGCTTTGGTAAGAGCGTAACGAAACAAAACTTTTGACTTGGCTAAGTCAGGACTGACCTCAGGGACTACATCTTGAACAACAATTCGTTCCTTCCGCGCTGTACGTATCCACTGACCCACCTGCTCCTCATGTTGTAACATCACCTGAATAACTCCTTCTTTACCATTTCTGCCTTTAAGTCTTTTGATTGTCGTAACTTGGTGTTTTTCAATGTTAAGCTTTGAGGCTATTTTAGTTGAGAGTATGTCCAGGTTCTCGTTCTCATTATCATTATCAGGAATACCAGTGATCTCCAGTACATTGGCCAGTGTTTCCTGCTCAGTATTTCTGATATTTCTGTTGTGTGGTAGGTTGGATGATGTGTATCACATATTGATGGAATGTGTCCGAGGTGAAGCTTTAAGGGTTGCTCTTGGTCCTACATTACCACAAATTGGAGGATGTAATAGTATTCTGGCTTTTCCATTTTCTGAGAGAGCCAGAATATTATACAAAATTTCTGTTGTGAATAAAAATTCTAGGCTAAGTAATTAAAATTATAAATATGTTTAAAGTTTCGTGTATTGTCATAGGGTGACATAATCGTCTATACGATTAAACCCACAAATAAAGAAAATAAAAAAAAAAAAAAAAAAAAAACATTGAGTATTAAGCCAGCCGATTTTAATGAAAATAAAACGAACGCAACGTCACTTCGCAAGTTCCCGCTAAAAAGTCCTGTCATTTAAATTTTTATTTTATTTATATAAAAGGCTTTACTTACAAGAATAGAACTATCAGCGTAATAATGTAATTTTTGATTTAAAAAAAATGTTATAGTCAGTCACGTTATATCACAGTAAAATTAAGTCCTCATCCGTACAAGTCAATCTTGACTGTTTTAGTGAAATTGATGGCCGTTCTACTAAAACTTTTCACGGACTTTTTGGGACAACCTGAAAAGTCACGATACACGCTTTCATTTCATTTCACTACACTGCACTTGGATTGATCTGCACGCCAATTTCATTAAAAAACTTACTGGATATGTACGGACAAGGACTAGACACTACAGGGAATGTGAGAATGTGACTATAACATAAAATAAGAAATTAAAACCTTTTGAAAATGTATGCGACTGAAAGACTTTGTATTGACTAAAAATCGAAACGAAATGACAAGGGTTAGAAAGAGAGATTGTCCTAACTCTAACGTAGTTGTTATCTTTCTCTTTTTCGCAATTCATAGGTATTTGCTTCAAGTAGGTATGGAAAGCTTCCTATCCAGATAGTATACATATTCTTGGAAATATCCTAAAAGGATGATTGCCAGTAACAAAAAAAATGATTACATTATTTATTCATTCTCCAGATTCTCCTTGGTTGTGGAGATAGAGAGAGAGACATTATTATTATAATCTTGGAGAGTTTATTAACTTAATTCTTGGTTTGTATAAAATAATAGTGTTTTAAAAAAACATGAACAGTATCGGAGAAGAGTGTACAGAGCTTAAGAAAAAATATGATGATTGTTTCAATAGCTGGTTCTCAGAGAGATTTCTCAAAGGCGATCATGATGATTCAGTTTGTGCTGGTATCTTCAAAGTTTACCAGGAATGCGTTAAGGTATCGAAAGTTAAATAATTATTTGATTATTTATTACCTACCTAAATCTAAACTCAAAATATCACGACGAGATCGAAACAAAAAAGTATTGATAAAATATATAGGTCGGAGAGGATACACCTAGCCTCTCATTAAGCTAATAATGAAATAGAGTTCTTTTTAAATCAATACCAACTACTTTACAATTTTACCATAAATATTCTAAACTTATCGTTTCAGAATGCTATGAAGCAGCAAAACATAGATTTTAAAGAAATAGATAAAGACATTCTGGGTACAGATCATGAGTTTAAACCGCCACCATCTGACACCAACAGTTGACATTATTTCACATTACAATATATTCCATCATTCATACTGCATCTTGGAATATTTTCATTTATGTACAAAGAGCATAACAATATTATGGAGTCTTTGGATGGGTATTACATAACAATTTTCCATAGTGTAAATTCTTGTCTATATTAGTGAAATTTTAGTCATTGAGATTGTTGCACTTAGGTATAATAATTTTGCAATACAGTTTCAATTTAGTATAATTGTTAATATATCCAGTTTTTTTATTTATAATAATAATACATTAAATGTGCTTGTTCTTTTGCCTATTAATGCAATTGTTGAAAACAATGATTTTATTGCATTTATTATTTTAGTTTATTCATCTACTTCTGTTGTTAATGCTATGTAAATAAAATAGGTTTGAAACATATTGGTAATATTATTTGGTTTTAATAAAATTCCATGTTATTATAATTAGGATTGATTTATTAAGAAATACAGTCATTTCATCGCTGACTAGTGTCACGGGGTCGATAAACAAATCCTCGACTCTTCATCTCCCTGATTACACCTGCTGGCAAGCGGCCTGATACTGATATGGCATAAACGCCTTTGCAAAATCGATCTGTTGAAATTTTTACAACAATAAGCAATATGCAAATGATATTTTAATCCAGATTGACTCATTAAAACTTACTTATCCGTTGCCATTTACAGACCCAGCTATCTTCAGGACTCATCACAGCAATCATTCTGTAAAAATCAAAGTGTATCAAAAACAAATATACCATTTCTTATAATAAAGATTGATAGTGCGGGTCCCATGAATACAACATATTACAATGGTAGCTTCACAAAATTATAATATGGTACAACTGTTATACATTTAAATAAGCACTATAGTTAAAATCAAATCCATTTATTCAGTTTAGACCCTAGGAACAAGTTTACTGAAGTTACCACTAGTTCAGAAGATAGCCTTCAACAGTTCAACTAGCTTCTAATTACTAAATATAGGTTATTTTCAATATTTCTTGTGGATTATACAATTAAGACTAGGAAATGCAAGGAAACAATATTAGTATTATTTAGGAAAGGAAACATTGTATTTCAATCAGTTCAGAAAAAATAATTTGCAGTGGCTATGGCTGGGCTCCAAGACATTCGTTTATGTACCATGGCATCAACTGAACACTGTTATGGATTAATATTTACCCATCAAAGTTATTACTAGTGCAGTCATATACATTGTCCTTGTTGTTTTTCATACGAAGAAATTCATCACAGTTGTCACATCCATCATACTCAAATTGGTCGAATGTCTGAAAACAATAAAAATATGACAAGTAGGTATAGATATTTAAAATTTACCTATATAATTAGAATGAAAGGGCACTCATTTTAACCTAAAATTTCATATAGATATTATAAACTTACTTTTATCAGTGAACATACTAAACAGGCTCGTAGTCCTCTTAGATCTTTCGGTACTGTGTCTAAGGACATTTTGCACTTCGTTATTTTATTATAACTTATATTTTAATAATTTATTCTATATTTATAGGTACGTATGCCACCAGGTTATTAACGTAAAGTAACTAAAGAAGGTATGAAATGTTCTCAGTATATAAAATGTACTCAGTGTGTAATGTTTTTGGTAAAAATATAATAATACACGACACGTATCTTTCAGTTAGTTCTCATTCACAATTTTATTACAAAAAAAAACAAACAATTAGTTTTTTTTAAATAATTTTTAGTCATGACCATAGATACAAAGTCTTTCAGTCGCATACATTTTCTTCAGTTTTAATTTCTTCTTTAACATAGTCACATTTGCTGTAATTTCGTAAATGTCCAGTCAGGTTTTAGCGAAATAGGCGGCTTTTCCACTAAAAACATTCACGGACTTTTTGGGACTATATAAAAGGCCCGATACATGTTTTCATTTCACTTCACTTCACTTGTGCACTTAGATTTATTTATATATATTGCACAATGTACATCATTAAAATTAAGTACAAAGACCCTGTTAGGGTGTTGCAAAAAAGCGAAATAAAATTAAAAGCGAAAATAAAATTTAACAATATATCGGTATTTTTGTCCAATAAAGACTAATCTAAGTGCACAAGTGAAGTGAAAACTTGTATCGTGACTTTTCAGGTTGTCCCAAAAAGTCCGTGAAAAGTTTTAGTGGAACAGACACCAATTTCAATAAAACGTGACCGGACAAGGACTCAATCACGTAGTGAGCAAATAAAAACAGCCCGAGTGAGAGGGCTCAAAACTGGATTGCATCTCTTTCTACTAGAATAGAGTAACCATAACGATGTAAATAAGTTCAACTTACTTTTATTTTAATTTAAAATCACAGGTTATACGTAGATTGAGCCCATAGAACCCTTATTATGTTTGTACCAAATTACAACTATGTCCTACGACTAGTGTTTTTTTTAGACTGGCCACCTGTACGAGAGGGACACAATCCTATTTAGGAGCTTCTCACCGGGTCCGTTTTTCATAATTGGTTTACCAAATCATAGAAGTCACAGCAAAACCACGTATAGGTCTACCAGAATCTCATAGCAAATGGGGAAATAAAAATTTGTTGTGTGCAATACTGGGGGAAATTGGATTAAACGATCTTGATACTGTTTAATTTTTATTTATGTCTTTAGTGTTAATGAACATGAAGTATAGTAGGTATGTGTATGAAGAATGTTGTTGTACATCGGGTTTTTAGCATAGGAAAAATTGTCATGAAAAATAAAAGAAAATAAATGAGGTATTTTAAGTTATAAATTGCTCTTCCAGCATTTCAATTATTCCATCATGCTTGATGAAATCATTTTCAATTTTCTTTACATGTTCACGACATTTATTTATGTAGATTATTTTAACACATAAATTACTGACAATTAACAGCTATTTTGTATTGCGAATAGCATCTTTATTCAGTATGTAGTCCACCGAGGTAGTCTGAGACAAGAGCAGTAACATCGGAAACCCCTTTAAAGAAGCTACAATTAAGTTAGTAAGAAAAATATAAAATAAACTAAAAGTATCAAAACCACTTAGTCCGACTTACTCGTAGATTTCGTTTGACTTGACAAGTGAAAATTATTGCCATATAAAAATCACAATTTTTTTATTTATTTTTTATGCCATGTGATTCTGGTACACCTAAAGCTTATTTTACTTTGAATTAATTTTGACAGTCCTCGATCCTTCTTTATACCCTTGCGAGGACTAGACTGTATAATAAAGGTGACAATATAAAAGAAGAATATTGAAAAATGGTTTAGGCTTGATAGTCTTGTACCTGAAGCCTTTAAATAAACATAGGTAATAATAAAAAAAAATGAGAAAGAGAGGGAGAGAGGTTAGAAAATTAGAATTTTATGAAAATTAATTGGTTATGTAGATACATACTCTTTGATGTAGATATTGTAATTGTTGTAGATTATTGTGGATGACAAATTACATAATTAACACATATTGGTTATGTCCATAGAGCAAAATAATATAACTTTGTACATACTTCAAAATAGTATAAAACGTGGACACTTTATTTACTTGTTCGATTCGTTGAATAAGTGTATATAAAATATGGGTGATATATTGAAAGACAGCCGGTTTGCAAAATATCTAAACGACCCGCGATACAGACAAATTCCCAAACATGAAAGAAAAGTTAAAATTGACAAAAGGTTCCAGTCTATGTTTAGAGACGACAAGTTCAAAGTAAAGTATACAGTGGATAAGCGAGGACGTCCTATTAACGAAACTTCTACTGAGAATTTAAGAAAGTATTACGATTTGGAGGAATCGGATGAAAGCTCTGATGAAGATGGTATTGTAGAGGACCCTACTCCAGGCAGGTTTGTGAAACGGCCACAGAGTGATGACGAAATAATTAGCAAAGAATCGCCAAAGTTTGAAAATGATAAACTTGAGAGGGGTAAACTTGATCATAAAACGAAGCAAAAATTATTGGACTTGGATGTTGACTATGCTAGAGGAGAAGGTATATTTTTAACAGCTAGAGTTTATCCAAAATTCATTTAAATTAGATTAAATATATATAATAACATACAATAATAATGAAGTAATATTATGATGATGAATCACAGGTGTGCTTCAGTCCGACAGTTCATCAGATGAGGATAGTACTGAACCTGAAGGAGACAGTGACTTAGAGCATGAGTGGGGAGAGCTGGATGCAGATGCTGGAACTACAGATGAGTCTACGAAAAGGTGTGATGGCGTGTTACTAGTTTGCATAGCAATTCTATCCACTTATATGTAGTTTGAGGATACACATTACAGTTATAAGCTAACAGTATAAATATATGGGTACAATTATTATTACAACTAATTAGTATCAACATAAAACTAGTTTTGTATATTCTTCTGATTATAAAATCAAGCCTTAATCAATCTTCTGATAACATATTTGTATTTTGTCCACTTACAGTTTGTGAACTATGATCACATGGTGTTGAGAGAATTGATGTTAGATGATAGGGGCCAGTGCCTTTAATTCCCATTTAGATAATACTAGTTTTCCGCTCTGCAGTTTCACACACCTTCCCGAGGGATATTATCTTTTCCTGGGATAAAAAGTATCCTATGTGTTATTCCAGGATATGATCTACTTGTGTGCCAAGTTTCATCAAAATCCATTTTTGTGTGAAGGAGTAACAAACATCCATCCATCCAAACTTTCACATTTATAATATTAGTGAGATTAGCCCTTTTCAATCTATGGGCAGTCTTTCTAGTATTTAGTAGCTTAGAGGCTAGGGGGTTGGAGTTATTTCTTAGGTGCTTTAAATTTATTCTAAATTCTTCAATCTCTAAGGAGAGTAACAGTTAGCATTTTCAAATATAGGTGAATCTCTGAATTTTTGAGTACTATGGTGCATTAATGTAGTGTATAGCGCATGCAAGGTAGGATATGGTTCTACAACATGTAAACAGGTCATCTTGTATATCCTCTGGACACAGACTATGTTACTTTTGCTTGCAACACTCCAGATCTGGATTTGATACATTCAAATTGGTAGCCATAACTTGTTCTACAAGACCTATGATAATTTCTGCCAAGCCTTCTTTATTTTAGATAGATAAATAAATTATACTATAAATAATAATGATCTGTGTAGAATAGCAGTGTGCAACATGGATTGGGACAACATTAAAGCAGCTGATCTTATGGTTCTGTTGAACTCTTTCTTGCCTGCTGGCGGCTTCATACATAGAGTCACGGTAAAATAGTTTTCATATTGTTTATATTTGTTGCAGATGTTAGATACCCTGACCTAACATTTAATGTGTATTGAGAAGCATTTGGTCAAGCATAGTCCACAGATCTACTTAAACACCGAACTTAGGCCCAAGACTATCACTTTTCATCAGTTCTTTGAAATACAACTTATAAATACAAATAATCTGTTTCATGAAATACCATTTTTATATTTATCATGCTCCAAATGTAGTCTTAATAAGAATTCTATAACACTAAAATCTGAGTGTTGGTTTGGACTTGTTCAGGCAATTAGTTCTACAATGGAACAATTTATTTTATGAAATAAAACATATCAATGCTTAAAAACATAATTTTAATGACAAAGCTTTATTTTAGATCTATCCGTCAGAGTATGGCTTGAAGAGAATGAAAGAAGAAGAAATACGAGGCCCATTAGAATTGACCGAGCAAAAAGTTGATGACTTGTCCGATGATGGAGGCAACGAAGAAGGTTTGTTATATTGTAGCATCAAATAAAAATATAGCTTCTTCAGTTGTACCCTTAGCACCCTCAGCTATTAGATCTGTAGCAGGTTTAGTAGAAAAGAGAAGACTACATTCTAATTGTTGATCATGTTGTCCGACATAGTTGACCTAGACTACACATTACAGAATGTTGCATGGAGCTATTTAATTACTCGTTAGTTTATAACAGAGGGGGTATAATTCTGCTGTGACATAATAATTATGTATTTCTATTTAGATATTTCCTTATCTTACGGTCTCAATTTATAATAATCACATAATTTTGCAGGTTCGACATATCATATGGAAAAGCTACGTCGCTATCAGTTGAATAGACTGAAGTATTTCTATGCGGTTGTAGAGTGTGATACAGTTGGCACGGCCGACAAGATCTACAGTGAGTGCGATGGCATGGAGTACGAGAGTAGTGCCACAAGACTTGACATGCGATTTATTCCTGACGATGTTGATTTCGATCAGGTATACATTTTATGTGGGCTCATCCACCTATATTTATTGATATGAAAACAGTATGTTTGGTCAGAGCCGATATTAGGCCCTCGAAAATAAACCTTTACAATGCCATGTTCTAAAATTGATTTCATAAAGCAGTGGTTATGTACCGCCTTGCTAAGCTACCGTGACCAAACCCAAATTTGAACTATTTTTAATTGAGTTCTAAATTACAGGAGCCTCAGGAAGTGTGTGACAAATTACCTGACTTAACAAAGTACAAGCCGCGGCTCTTCACGACCACTGCCTTGCAGCAGGCTAAGGTAGAGCTAACGTGGGATGCTACTAATCCAAACCGCACTGAAACAATTCGAAGTGCACTTGATGGCAAAATAGACGATCTCGATCTGAAAGAATATCTAGCTTCGAGTAGCGACGGTGATGGTAATTCTTTTTTGTATAACTTGTCATATAGCTAAAAAATTGATCACAAATTTTGCGAATATGTTTTATTATAATTGTGTATTGTCCTACTAGGTGAACTCTCGGCCGATGAAGGCGTGGACTCACAATCAGAGAATGATAATGATGATCCAATACAAAAGTACAAGATGTTGCTGGAAGATATCGAGAAAAAAGAAGAAAAAAAGAATAATAAAGATATGGAAATGGAGATAACGTGGGGCTTAGGAATCAAAGAAAAAGCTGAGGAATTGGTGAAAAAGAAAATCAATGAAGGTAACTCCCTAATTATTTTATTTTGTTAATGAAATAAAATCCACAGAACTTTTCAAACTAGGTGTTAACAAACTTTTGAAATTGATTATATATGCACAAGAATAAAGTATGTCATTCTGTTAGTATTTTTGAATTCATTATCGGAATGTAACGATATTAATGTAGATAATGGTATAAGGGTATAAGTGCCGCTAGGTGAGGGTCATAAGAGAGCCGACGACGACGTTTTTCAACACACTTGTGAAGAAATTTTTTTTTTTTTTGCAAGTACACCCAGTCGTCTATTTTTGGCACGGGCGACGTAATTTGAATCCCTCGCTACGTTCAGGATTCTACTAAAGAATCCCTCACTTAAAAATATTATTATATTATATATTAATGGTAGGGGAGGCAATGATGCTAAATTTGTAGTTACTCGAGCGTCTTTGGGACCTACTGGAATTTGAAGATTAGGTGGAATAAAGAAAAAAAGGTTGTGATATTTTCCCCTTCAGCGGTGGGGGGAGCGTCTACAGGGTTTCAAAAATGTAAAAAAAAACTGTCACCAAGAAATACTCGAGCGCGTCAGATATTAATAGGGTAGTCGCGCCACGTCTGTCTGATAACGGAAAAATAATAATCTGCCGTTTTGCGTGGTGGGGTTGGCCGTACGAAGGGGTCGAAAATATAAAAAAAAAAAATACTCGAGCGCGTCAGACATTGATAAGGGATGTTAAGTGAACCCTCCAGTAGCTCCTATTTTAAAGACTGACGATTTGGACGCGACCATCAGTCAGGGCCGATTTTTGAAAATGCAAAAAAAAATCGTGACCTTGATTTACTCGAGCGCGTCAGATTTTTATACAGGCGGTTCTTCTTGATGGCCTTGTTGAACTGGCCCATAATCCTGACAATTATGTTGAGGAATTTCCTTAATCTGACGGTTTGAAAAAAAAAAATATATAAAAAATATCGAAATCTCGAAAATGGTTCAAGATATCGAAAAAATGTTTGGACAAAAGTTGTAGATAATTTAATTTTCTACAATATTTATTATGAATACATATACCAAAAAACCCATAGGAAACGAGATATTTGCAATAAATGATTTTTTTACCTTTGACCTTGAAAAATCAGTAGTCGCGGGCACCCTATGATAAGTAGCTTTTGGGACAAGTTTTAGGGTGTCAAAATAAAGGTTTATACAAGTTAATAGGTAACTATCTCTCATTCTGAGGTGAAACTCATAATATTCCTGGACTATACACTTAATAATGATTTTAGCTACTTCGGCTTGTGCAAATCGGCAGATTAAGATATTTCCGTGATTCGTGACTAATTTCCTTCAAAATAAAAATAAAAACTAATCGCGCTCGAGAAAATCCAGGTGACGTTTTTTTTTTGCAACTTTGCGAGTCTCCAATTTTCTTTCGTCACGCCCAAATTGTCAGATTATTGAAATGTACACAATTTTGCATGTAAGTGACTTACCTTACCTTAATCTGTGCCCCTAGCATGAGTTGGCACCAAAAACACACATCAGACGGTAGCGGAGAAACGCGCATCGAATAGTTTTTGGTTAAACTTGTTCCTACACGCTAGTAACTAACGTTTTTTATCCATTGCTTTTAGAATATCGGTACCGTGAGTCACAAATTTGACAGATGTCATCGAGAAATACCGTCTCGATTATAGTTAAGTAACTCACGGGCAAATTGAACCGTGAGATCTTCGATCGTATAGTTTACGTAGTGTTTATATACCTACTCTTTGTAGTTTTTAATGAAAGTTTATAAAATTTGAGTGTTATTTTGTTGTACTTGTAATGAGTTTACTTAATAAAGATATATTTGACTTTGAGTTTGAGTTGAAATAATGTGGGCAATAAGTTATTTAGCATATTTTAGTTTGGAAATTCACTTGAACATATCAGTGTGGTTTATAGGCCGTGATATTATTGAGAACAATTACATAAAGGAATAAATACTTAGGTACTATTACTTACATACAATTTTAATCCTAAGCCACATTCCTCAACTATAAGCATCCACTTGAAACATTCACAGACAAACACATGTTTCTATAAAAATAACCTACTTATTTAAAGTACATTATGTATTATTTATTTACAAACGTATTGTTTATAAACACACACCACAGCACACACACACACATGCGCATGACCTAGTGCGCACGACTGACTGACTGACGACGGGGCGTGCAGCGCAGCGAGCAAGCGGGACGACGCGACGCTCCGTCTCACGGTAGATATGGTTGTATACCGTCACCGTGTAGTGAGCCACTACACGGTGACGGTATACAACCATATCTATTTAAAAATCACTAAGAATAAAAGCAAATGAGCATTCGTCTATGACGTTTTCAATTAGCAGGGTTATAACTGAATACTTCGATTTTTTGGGAGTATATAACTTACTCTGCCTTTACAGTATAGTTAGAAAGAGGCAGCATTATTCGTTGTGAAGTAAGAAACGTTGCTCGATGTGAGCAAACACTAGAGTGTACGTAAACCATCACTTGACTCATGGTGCGTACTACCAATTTTAGTTCTTTACGTGACCGCTAGTGGCGCTGTGCACATTTTCCATACAAATATTTTACGCAGTCGTGAGCGTGTGCGGTTTTTGTAAAGTCATGGTAGACGTACTGACGCGCTCGAGTATTTCAAACCATCGATTTTTTTTTACTAATCTGACGGGCTACCCTAGACGTTCGACACTACATAGAGGGCTCAGATTTGGTGAGAGTACTTCACAAGGTGCAAGGTTGCCCCCCTTATGTTAATCTGCCGCGCTCGAGTAAATCCCGAAATCCCCTATTCGCCTCCCCTACCATAACTCACGTTGTGAATAATAGTAATGAAAAAGTCACAGTTTGATTATAGGTGTCATTACGTGCCTAATTGCGGTGAAATTAGAGCCACTTTATGAGCAAGTGTGTTGAAATAGTAGATTATGGTATAAGTGTGTAAAGTTGGTCATTACGGCTGAGGCGCAATTGAGACTCGAGCCGCTAGGTGAGGGTCATAAGAGAGCCGAGGACGGTAATCATCAATACACACGAGTATCATACGACGTTTTTCAACACACTTGTGAAGAAAATAATACTAAAAAAATATTTTATTTAGTAAGTACAACCAGTATATATTTTTGGCTCGGGCGATTCAAAAAAGCGCCCTCGCCGTAAAAATATTATTTTGCTCCCTTATGATACAATCTACTATTATAACTCACGTTGTGAATCATAGTAACGAAAAAGTCACAGTTTGATTATAGGTGTCATTACGTGCCTAATTGCGGTGAAATTAGAGCCACTTTATGAGCAAGTGTGTTGAAAATACAATTTATACTCTACTAGCTGTCCCCTGCGGTTTCACCCGCGTTACCGAGGGATCGACTTTTCTCGGGATAAAAAGTATCCTATGTTCTCTAAGGTCCCATCTATATCTCTCAAAACATTAAAAATGTCTAAGGGTTTAGCCTGCCAGAAAAGGTAACAGGTTGACAGAGTTACATTCGCATTTATAATATTACTGTGGCAGAGGGGCTCGTCCGCTTTTGCCATTTCCATTGGTTTAATTCGCTTAGGTAGGACGGCTGTCTCTAGACATCGGCGTAATAATGAATACATTTAAAGTAATTCCCTTTATACTTTCCAGATAATGATGAACTGACGCCATTTGAGAAATTATTGAAAAAAATGAGAGAAAAGAAGAAACAAAGGAAATTGCAAAATAAACAGAAAGCTGAAGATAAAGATGGTTTATCTAATTCAGATGAAAATTTGTCTGATGTACCTTCAGATATCGATATGAATGACCCTTACTTCGCCGAAGAATTCAATAAACCTGAGTTCAAAAATATTAAACCGACAAATAAAACCATTCAGATAACAGAATGTGATCAGGAACAAGATAGGAAGAAAGCCGAATTAGAGTTATTATTAGACGACGAAGATGACGGGAAAACACATTTCAGTTTAAAGAAGATTCAAGAAGCTGAAGGTGACAAGAAAACAAGAAGAAAAAAGAAACTCAAAGAGAAAATGATGGAACAGAAACAAGCTTTACCAGATTTCGAAGTTAATGTAAATGATAAAAGGTTTGCTGCATTGTATAATTCACATCTTTTCAATATAGATCCATCGGATCCAAATTTCAAGAAAACCAAGAACATGGAAAAGCTCATACAAGAGAAATTGAAAAGGCGGCCGATAGACACTCCAGCTGAAAGTTCAGTGCCCAAGAAGTCTAAAGAAGATGCTGAACTTAGTCTTTTGGTTAAAAATGTCAAAAGGAAAACTAAGAATATTTTGATGAAATAAAAGTGTATAAACATAACAGAAGTTTTAATTTTAACTTAATCCTTAGGGTTTAATTTGTGCAAAAAAATATTTTTGGAGAATTTGGAATGGCGTCTGTAGCTTATAGACCGTGCAGCATTTTTCAAAGGCAATATCTTGCCTTAGTGAAGTGATCAAATTAAAGGTATTACTTTTTTGGAAATCTTTGTCTACTTAAATATATTTGAAGACATTTTATTGCCGTGTGATTATTTTTTATCCGTACCTAGTAACTGACATCCCCTTTCACTTAAATAGGTATTTAGAATATCTAGATTTTTTTCCTTGCGTCATATTAAACTACCAAATTTCACGTCTCGTGGCCTTAGTGGTTAAGGCTGTACGTCAATATATTATGTGTAAAGACATTGCCTTCACAAATACAGATAATCATGCATGTAGGTAGGAACTTCCTACAATGTATCCCCGTTGATATAGGTTAACATGAATTTAATATTAGACCCGATATCCATTCCGACTTCACATCATCAACTAGGATTGTTTTTAAGGTAAGTGCGCTATATATATATCAAAGTTGGTCTCTGGCTATAGCAACTCATGTTTGTTTAATTGGTGATAAGTCAAATAATAGACAAATTATAATATTTATCTAAGGGTATATTAGTATAATGTATATGTCTGGCTAATAAAAAACACAATTAACAAAATATTTTTTTACACAATCAGATGTTTCGTCACTATTTGTACATACATGATACAAACTCTTTATTTAAATTGACACCAATAATATCTTAATTTATAGAACCAGCCTAGTTAAATAAAAAAATTGAGAGAACCCTCTGTCATAGTACAGCAGTTAGTTAATAAACAAAGAGCCAAAAACAGCACAACAGAATAAAGAGATCATAAAAAAAGTAATAAATCTTAGCATATATTTTTTTATTGTGAATCAAATTTAACAGAAAAATAAAAAATTGCCTTATTCTAATTTGTTTGTGTATTATGAAATTTTGCCAGCTCCTGTATAAAACACTGGCTATAAAAGACTGATACAACAGATTTGCAATAATACAAATATATTGCAATATCAAAAAGGAAAACATAATAAAAATATTTTGATACAGTTTTATTATTATGCCTAGAGTATAAACACAAAACAGTTATTACTAAGTTTTACTTAACATACACCAAATTAGTACACAGTCGGAAAAAGAGCTATGCGTTTGTCAGTGGCCATCGATAATATAAACCATTTACTAACGTTTTTTTTTTAAGTTTTTGCCTTGGTATCTAGATTTCTTTATTTTAAATATTCTTCTTTTATGTTATAGTGTCCCATTATCTTGACGCTTATGCACGTGCAGATAATAAAACTATCTTTTTCATCAGCAACCAATCACACCTATGCAAATCCAACCATAAACAATTGTATCAAGTTGATATACTGGCTGCTAATGCTTTCTTGATCTCCCTTCCCAATGCAGCGCCCAGCGGTGGTGGAACAGCATTACCTACCTGTAACACAATTTAGATGTACATTAGAATTAAACAAAGTAACCACTTCGTCACGCACTATGGTAAAACTCAACTTTGCTAAAAATATGCCTCAGGGCACGGAAACTGTAGTGGATGTATGATTTTTTCAGCAAAGTTATTACACCGCAAATGACTTAGATACAGAAAAATAATTAAAATATTTTTAAATTTACAAGGGGAATAGCTGCTTTAAATTGACAACGCTTATAAACGGTAAGTTTTCTTAAGCAGATTGTTTTTAATTTTAAAGATTTAACTTTTATAGAGCTAAAATGTGGAAGAAAGCGGTTACGTTAATAAGGCAAACTTAGAATGTCCTTTTATGCTGAAAAATTAAAAAATCTGCACTAAATGTCATCAAGTAGAAACAGTGACAGATTGAATCTATCAAGGATTGCATAGATGACATCAAAAAGGTATGCTCGATCAATTATTCGTCACCAGAAGACAACTCTAAAGTTACTCTTGTCACATTAGAAGAGTTTTATTTATTCTGGATAAGCTTGTGTGTGAGCGTAATCTTACCATGGGCCGAAGGTGGTAACCAAACAAAGCCTAGATGGGAACTGGCTCTCAAGTGCAGCTGTCGGAACACACCGATAGGTGCTTGGCGATAGCTTTTCAAATTGAGGGTGGTAGCCAGCCAGTCGGGTACTACAAAGTACCCTTCCACCGTGCTGTAGTTCCGTTACGATGTTTTCCTTCACCGAAAGCTCAAGCTAATTGTACGAAGTCACTACCACTGAGCTATCATCGCCGACCAGAGCTATCATAGCTACTTACACGTAGTATGGTGGTTTTAACCAGTTTTCGTAAGAGCAGCCATGCACTGATAGTATGTACGTGTACATAAGTTTAAATACCTGTCGATGTTTGTCCTGTATGGAGCCGGCGAAGAGGTAGGTGTCGGGGAAGGCCTGCGAGCGAGCGCACTCCCGCACCGACACGAGCCGATGTTGCTCCGGGTGCAGCACACGGCCCTGCTTGCCCATCGGCTCCGGGTCCGTCACCGTCGTGCTGAAGTACCCGTCCCAGGACAGACGACCTGCATGTACAGATTATTACATGAACACACAACACAAACACATTAGTCGAAAAAAAAACATGAAATGTATTGTTTGCTGATGACACTTCACCTTCTTTACAAAGTGAATAGACATGGTTATAATTTTGTCGATGTGAACAATGCTCTTTCAGCTGTCGTTGATTGGTTTACGGTTAATAATTTAATGCTTAATGAAAAATAGACCAAATGTATAAAATTTAGTCTAACCAATATAAGACAATTAGATTCAGCAATTGTTATTAAAGGCGAAAAACTAAATCTTACTGAAACAACCGTATTTCTAGGCATAACTTTAGATGATAAGCTACAGTCCCCACTGTAGCTTATAAATAATTTGACGAATCGATTTAGTTCTGCAGCTTATGCAGTGAGGAAAATTCGTTCTCTCACTAACGAAACTACGGCTAAATTAGTATATTTTAGTTATTTTCACAGCTTGATGTCCTACGGCATTCTCCTCTGGGGTAGTACAAAGAGTATATAATCACTACGTTTGGTAGTGGTGCCGACATCAATAGATTTTTTATTTTGTAGAAGAAGGCTATTCGTGCAATTTATAACATAAGACCAAGAGACTCTCTTATAGATGTGTTCAAATCTATAAATATTATATATGTACAGTGTCGTCACAGTACATATATGAAAATTTAATTTATGTTCGGAAAAACATCCATAACTTTCCTAAGAACAGCGACACTCATAGCCTGAACACTAGAAATAAGGACAATCTTGCTGTACCAAAAATAAGTCTAAGTTGCTTTTTTAAAAAGAGTAATTGCTGAGTTTTTTTGCCGGATCTTAAGAACTCAATCAAACATGTCACGATTAAAAATGCTTATTTTACTTAATAAAAAGGTTTTTGAATTTACAAACACGCTTTACTTTTCTTTGCTGGCAATTGTTCTTTAGGACATTTCCGCCAATGTCAACTTGTGTTAGCGATCGATTGGTGGCCGTTCTAATATAAGTTTTCATTATTTTTGAGATAATCTGAAGCCACGATACAAGCTTTCATTTCATTATACTTCACCAGTGCACTTAGCTTGAACTTTATTGATAAAACGCCACCGATATTATTCGATACTCAAAATACACGTTTTAATGAAAAACGATAAAGCAATCTCACTTCACAAGTCTCACTCATTCCGATTTTCAAACCCGATAATCCCGAATCTAGGACCGAGGCAGGTAAAAAAAACAACGGGTTGCACTCCGGGAGTGCCGGCAGAAGTAAAATCTTGAACATTAACATTGTGCATTTTTGAATATTTTGGAATGGTTAGGAAATAATTTCGCACGAATTGCTTTATTTATCAGTATAAAAGTATGTACTATCATTTATGTGGTAAAATACAATATTCATTTATTGCACTATCGTACACAAACATGACAATTTATATTACATTAGACCGCCGGCCGGCGCGGTAGAAAGAGAGGGGATATTACTTCCTCTCCTACGCTGCGCCGGCGGTCTACTCTCCCTCCGTCTTACGAATTTTCGATCAGGTTACGTGTCCTAACGCGAGTTCCTGAGGCGAGTTTAACATTTTTTACCCATCCCAAAAAAGTGCACAACGCCGCTAATGAAGTTTTCACTTGAAAAAAATATGATGACGTACCGTAGAGTCCGGCCCAGTTGTTGTGCCTGTTGGCGGTGTGCGGCAGGCACCATGGGATGAGCGTGTTCTCCTGCTTGTCGTGCGCTCCGCACGCGCCGCCCGCCGCGCACGCGCACACCGCGCCGCGCCCGCGACCACCTCGACCACCGCCCTCCACGTACCGGTACTGAAGTACCTATAAACAACGTTATAGTTTAGCTTTACTATAGTATGTAGTAAAACCGGAACGTTGTGATACTCACGTGAAATTTCTTTCTTTTTTTTTTACTAGTAACCGCAGCCGCGGCGCCACTGTTTTAGACGGAATTAGTTACTATTATTATTATTACATAGTTCCACTTTTTCCCGCGGGACTTCTTTCGTGAGACGGACTCTATGCTACTTTTTGTGGCTGAAAATGGTGACAATAGTCGCGTGCAAAAGTTACGAGTAAAAAAAATATTAATATCCGAAGATTCAAGGGCGTATCAAATTTGGTACGCCCATTTAGTTGTGAAAACCAATTAGACAGACTTTCGCATGTATAAGTGTAGAAGTATTCCAAGGTCTACGCACATAAAAGACAGGCTGGCTCAAATTCAGCTGACGAAATAAATCGGTAGGTACTTAGCGACAGACAGTGGTAGGCCACTAGGCCAATATTCCTCACGATATTTTCCTTCATCGACAGCTCAAGTTTAATATAGGACGCCTACGTTCGACCACCGCTAAATAACGAAAAGCTATTAGGGCCTGTGCTATTTTTATGCCGTTAAACTGAGACGGTTCCTGCTTAATATAAACCGCGAAAACAGCAGTATAGAAAGGTCGAGAAGGTACAAAAATTAGGTAGGTATATTCAATTTATTTACCTTGCATTTGGTTCCATCGGAAAGAGTAACAGATATATTGGGGAGGTCTCTCCAGTCGGAACCGGGCGTCGTGGGAACCCTCGAGATCCTAGCTTGTATCAACGGCGCCATGTTCTTACATATGTGATCACGTAATTTCGCATTTTCATCCTTACTCCTTATCAAACGCTGGAAGTGACTCTCGGGCATAGACCCATAATCTATTTCAATTTTATTTGCACCGTTACTTATGTGCGGTAAGTCACTCATAGCGTCCTGTATGGTACAGGTTCGCCTGGGAGCCGATTCGTCCCAGTGTATATTCGTCGCGAATCTTTTACCGTCAATAGTAGTAGTCAAAGAGCACGCCCGTCTACTGAAAACGTGAGTCGGTTCCGGGTACAGAGGCAGCTTGTACCCAGGGGCCGCCGCCAGGATGATCAGCCGCCTTCTCGTCTGCGGGACGCCGTAGTTACCAGCCTGCAGTATACCAAACGTACACTGGTACCCCATATCCAACAGCGCTCGCAGCGTTAGCTTCAACACCATACCCTTCTTGAACGCAACAAAGTTTCTAACGTTTTCGAATATGAAGTATTTCGGTCGATAATAATCGCAGTACGATAAGTAGGATGCTACCAAGGAGTTCTTGAAATTGGAATACTCTCGGGAGTTGAACCTGTTCATCCCTGAGAAGCCCTGGCAGGGCGGGCCTCCGCACAGTAGCTCCACCTCCCCCTGCGCGGGCAGCCGCAGCCCGGCGCGGTGCGTCGCTCCCGACATGGCTTCCTTCAACAGCGCATTACAATCCTCCTTGAACACTATACAATGTCTGTTATTGAGCGAGTATGCGTGAGCCGCGGCCTCTAGATTCTCTACGGCCCACTTGCATTCCGCGACTCCGGCGCGGTGAAGACCTTCCGAGAGTCCGCCGCACCCGGCGAATACGTCCAATGTCCTCAAAGGTCTCGTTTTAACCTCCTCTATCTTGCTACTGGCATCCACAGGTTTACTAGACTTTCCTTTGCCCTTGCCTTTATCCTTTCCTTTGTCCGAGCGCCCGACGCTAGTTGCATGCTGGGGCACATCCACAAACTGGCCGGTTGATTTTTCGAATGCCATTCTGAAATAAAATCTACTGGGATCTCTTTCCAGCCACTCCTGCAGTGTATACTGTTGTGGTACGTTTTGTTCGTAGATCAGATGACACGGTCCGACTACAGTGGAGAATGAAACCTCTCTTATCTCGTCACTCCAATAGACTACATTGAGATCTTCGTGCTGTGGAAATCTACTAGTCGTGTTTTCAGGTCTATATAGTACATTAATTTTGAGATAAATATCTTGGGGCACAATAAGTGGCCCATCACCTATAGCCGTCACTGCAGCTATATAACCTACACAAAATGGTTCACCTGTGTCGACATTCGACCCACGCATATTGCTATCACTTTTCCTATAGTATTCTGTGTAAATATTTTCGTCTACCTTATCTAGTTTGACCTTGACATTATTATTTGCTTTGTTATAACTATTTTTAAGTCTCAATGTTCCTGGCTTCAAGAAGACTCCACAACCTTTTTTGAAATCAAAGTCTTGCCATCTCACTAAAGACCATTCAGTTCTGTTTTCTTCTGTAACTATACTTGACTTTTCCATCAATTTACCCGACACTTTTGGAATATTCTTTGCATCCCTCTTTGTTTTACGTTCACACGACGGACAGAATCTGTGTTTCCTCAGTGCGTTAGGACAGATTGGATCTTCTGGTAGTTCTTCAAATCGTGCAGTGAATCTCTCGTAATACTTATCGTAAAAGTATGTTTTACCGTCATCTTCTGTATTTTCATCGTTTACTTCTTTACCGCCAAGTTTAAACCAATCATCTGATGTGTTTTTACGTTCCACTGAAGCTTTTCTTAGAATTGAAGATAGTGGAGCACCATGGCAGCACCTATCTCCTAAAAATATCTGCCTTGGGTTACCTACCTCTCCCAAGACTGTATCTGAAGATCTAATAAACACTTCTCCATGGAAATATCCTGACTTAGGGTTCATAATTTCTTTCCACATGTACACAACTCTTGCAACCAGTGCTGGAATGTTTGGTTGTGAAGTTTCTACCATAACAAAATCACCAACGCACAATTCCGAGCCTTCAATTAGTACCTTTTCATAATATACTTTTGAAGCATCTGCTTTAGTAGGATCTCCTATCCAAGTAATTTTTCTATTGCATGATCCAGTAAGCTTAACTGGCACGGTATCTTCTATCTTATCGTGATGTTTCTTCTCTGCCATTTGTTGATATTCTTCTTCATCTTCTGGTTCAGAGTCCTCTGCTTGTTCTACAGCCATATTGGGGCAAAGTCTTCGTACACAAGCTTTTTTTGTACGACCATGCCCACCAAATTTAGCCATTGCTCTACATGCATTACATTCTCCACAATCAGGCAGTTGGCAAGCTTCACACACACCACACCTCTTCCTCCGCAATACAAGTTCATGATTCGTTTTGTCTAATTGATTTGTAAAAAAACTTTCAAATGTTTTCCTAACCAATGGTGTAGTAGTAGCCTTTGTCCACGCTTTCTTATCAACCTTCTTGTAACCAATTTTGGCACGAACTTTTCTAGTTCCAAATTTGATACCCATAAGTTTAATGAGCTCCCTCATACACGGTAAGGTGATTAACGGCTCATCATCGTCATTTGCTTCTAGACTAACAACTTGGTCACATACAAACTGTGCATGCTTATGAAGCATCTCTTCTGACATTTTCTTATTATTTAATTCAGGAATAGTGGAATCTCGTATAACTATGAGTAGATCTTCATATGAAGGAAGGAGATAGTGGTACTCCTCTAAATATTCCACAACAATTTTACTCAGCCATATCTTTTCATACAGACTGTCCATTAGAGGTGTATATTCATCGCTAGGTTTCAACAAATTATATTCTCCAAATTCTGTTGACAGCGTAATGCAATTTCTGTCTCCACCATCAAACCCATGTATGAACCTTGAAAATAAATATGGTTAGATATATAGTCAAAGATATCACTTGCCGGCCGTGTCTTGGGCTATTTATTTCATAAATCTTAGTAAAACAAATTTAAATTACTGTATAATTCTCCTGCTTTATTTCTTCAAGACAATTTTTGGGTGGAGAAGAATTCACATGCATGAAGAATACTAAATTTAGTTAGTGTCACTATTTTCAGATTCAATATACAGGGTGTCCCAGAAAGTAGTGTCAAGCGGAAGCCCAGAGGTAGAGCACCTTTAGAGGTACCCGTATCACTCAATGTATGTTCCGCGATTTTTCGTAGTTTAAGAGTTATAACTTCTTTTAATTTTTTTTATCCAATTCCGATTTTCAATATATTTTTAGTCCCAGTCACGCGAGTAGTTGAGGTACAGGTCTGAGTTTTATTTCTTAATTACCTGAATAATAGACCTAGTAGATTATATTAAATAAAGATAAACATTTGTTACTAAAATTGTGACCATTAAGCTTTAAAAAAAAGCTATTTGCAAGAAAGTGGAAATTTAGATTTTATTTAAAATGTTTGAGGACATTTCAATAATAAAAGTTACATAACTTTTTTCTTTCAAACCAATTTCAAAAACTTGTCCATTTTATCAGCTATGTATCCTGTAAATTTCACTGAGCTATCTTTACAGCTTCCGACTCAAAATTTTATCTAAATAACACAAAGTCGAAATTTAAAATTTTAATGGGTGAATGGAAAAGATATTAAAACTTAATAATTGTTGTTTAATTTCATTCTTCTTGCTCTATTCAGACTCTACATCTTCTAAAGAAGTTCTCTTTTGGTCTTATGAATGCCATTCTATTGTTTTTCACTGTTTTCTCAGCATCTCTCAATGTCGATCTTAATTCTGTTAAATTTCTTATTTCTTTGGCATACACTCATTCTTTATAGTAACCCTAAACGAAAAAGTCAATGGGGTTAAGATCTGGGGACGGTACCGGCCACGCAAAAACCGTGATCAATCCAAATTTCAATAAATCTTTTTTAGAACAAGACCTAAATGGATTATTAGAAGATGTCAAATCAAATCAGTTCAAAAACGTCATTTATTCAGTTTGTGCCCTGGTAAGGCACTTACGAACGTTACAATTGACTACCACCGGTTCGGAATACACTTAAACTGAGAAGACTCCAGCAAGAAACTCAGCAAAGCAATTGTTTTTTAGCAGTGGATCTTTCTTTTTATTTACATTTTCATATGTACATTTAGATACATTTTCAAATATTTCACAATATTTCTACTATGTAGATTTAGAACTGCGCAGAAACATGACAAGACGGGTGCACCTTGCCACTTGTCGATTGTCAGGCAATATTAAAATTAAAGATTGGTTGAAATGTGGGTTGGTCACGGTGGGTCTATTGCGTGACCAGCAGGGTACTCAGACCTGAACTCTACTGACTTTTTCGTTTAGGGTTACAATAAAAAATGAGTGTATGCCAAAGAAATAAGAAATTTAACATAATTAAGATCGACATTGAGAGATGCTGAGAAAACAGTGAAAAACAATAGAATGGCATTCATAAGACCAAAAGAGAACTTCTTTAGAAGATGTAGAGTCTGAATAGAGCAGGAAGAATGAAATTAAACAACAATTATTAAGTTTTAATATCTTTTCCATTCACCCATTAAAATTTTTAATTTCGACTTTGTGTTATTTAGATAAAATTTTGAGTCGGAAGCTGTAAAGATAGCTCAATGAAATTTACAGGATACATAGCTGATAAAATGGACAAGTTTTTGAAATTGGTTTGAAAGAAAAAAGTTATGTAACTTTTATTATTAAAATGTCCTCAAACATTTTAAATAAAATCTAAATTTCCACTTTCTTGCAAATAGCTTTTTTTTAAAGCTTAATAGTCACAATTTTAGTAACAAATGTTTATGCATCTACTAGGTCTATTATTCAGGTAATTAAGAAATAAAACTCAGACCTGTACCTCAACTACTCGCGTGACTGGGACTAAAAATATATTGAAAATCGGAATTGGGTAAAAAAAATTAAAAGAAGTTATAACTCTTAAACTACGAAAAATCGCGGAACATACATTGAGTGATACGGGTACCTCTAAAGGTGCTCTACCTCTGGGCTTCCGCTTATATATTTTTTTATTTCTATTAAATATCTCGAAAATGGTGACACTTTTACTGAGGATTTTTTTTGTATATTTGGTAGGTGATCTACCACCTATCTCCCCTTAAGTTTGTCGTACTACTTACAGGACACCTGTATAGTATGTGTAATTAAAATCTTACCATTCAATAATTGGACCCACATCTTTCACTGGCACAGACTCTTCATCAATATCAAATGAATCTGAGCAAATTGATTTCAAATAGCCAGACATGTAAATTCGAACATCATTTTCAATAAGGCCACCATCAATTGGGCAAAGATGTCCATGGTGATCAAAAATAGAAAACCCAGTTATGTTTGTTTGTGGCCTTTCCATGATATCTCCTTCATCACCTTAAATGATTAAGTTAAGTTACAGTGGAAGTGCAATGAAATATGGGGCTGATACAACAATAATCTACATCAGTAACAACACAGATTATACCTTAATCTCAAGACTAATAATATAAAGCTGAATAGTTTATATGTATACACACACAAACAAAGTATTAACAAAGAAATTGTTGCTTTATTGTTAATTCTAGTATAAAATCATTTTATATTTTTTTCTTTTGTTAAATCACATTCGAATCCACAAATGTTGGGTGGGAACTGTCTTCTGACACACAGCTCACGCTAGTTTAGATAGGGCTACATTATGAATATGTTATTTGGTTGAACAATAAAATTTATTATTATTTAGATCCACAAAGGCGCCCACTTTTTTTCCTTATACCGTAGTGCAAGTGTGCATCCTTTTGTTAATGTTGTGCTGCATATTGACTATACATTATACATATCGACAGCATTACAACACCAGCAAAAGAATACACACTTGCACTGTAAGGGATTAGGAAAAAGAGTGGGGTGCATCTTTGTGGATGACACTCTCAATATTTGAAGTGCAAATCTTAGGATCTACCAGTCCATTTTGAAAAATATTTTTACAGTAGATAATTTGTTTATTTAGGAAATATGGTCCTGAGTGTGAATATAGAATTAATGGCGCTGCCACATTGCTGTTTAAAAATGTTTATTAGTAAACATTTTCTAACAAACATTTGATCACAATGTTAGAAAATGTTTTCATGTTAGGTAATGTTAGTAAACAGCAGTGTGGCAGCACCATAAGGGTGAAAACCCTAATGATGTAATTAGTCTCCAGCATATTTTATATCAAGTTCATCTTATTACATTTAAATTTAAAATAAAAGTAAGACAGGAAGACCAAACCTACCAGATGTTAATACCAATTTTTCATTAGTCAATGCTATATATTCTTCCACAGAATTCTGTGGGTGGCCTTGATAGTAAATTAAATCAGAATTGTTCAAAAATTGACCACAAATGTCGCATTTTTCTATATCAGGATCTTTAGTGTCTTTACTGGAATTACTTTCCTTTTCACCAACATTGTTATTATTTGGTAGAACAGTATTTGCTCCTCCATCATTTTCCACATCATGGATTTCTTTACTTAACATGCCATTATCTGCTTTGATTATATTTGGATTGATGTCAGTTTCTTTTTCATTTTCATCATTATTGATTTGATCAACATTCTTTATTTTGATTGGCATTACATTAATTTCACAAGTAGCAGCTTTTTTGCTAACATCATCAAACTTAAGTTTTTTCTGGTTACGGAAACAGAAAAAAAAAATGTTATACAGATTTCTATTACCTAATTTAAGTTTTCAGATTTATCAAACAACATGGAGATATTCATAAGGAAGTAGGTACACAAATTATTATTAAAGTATACAATTAATTTTATTATTACATTACATATTAAAGTTAGGTATATACAATAAAAAATTAATAAATACACTAAATATATACATACTAAATTAGAAATAAAACTAAAATACCTATAAATAATAAATAAAACACAGAATTATGATCGCTGTCTATGGGTATATATGGCCATAATCTCAGCATGATAACTGAAAAATGCAGAAAATGTTCTGTTTGGGGAGAACGGAATTGTCATGATTTTTTTTATGATGAATAATCTGTGTAAAATAAGAATAGGCTGTGTTCCACTACTATTTCATTAATTGATAATTTGAACAAAGATGGGAAGAACATTGGATAGGAAGATGCTCTCTATTACAAATGCCAGAAGACACAGACAGGTGCTTGGCTACAGATATTCTAAGTGTGGGTGGTAGCCACCCAGGTAAGGATTTCTCACTTATTCTCTTATTTTCCTACACTAAAAGTCTAAGTCATTGTATTAAAACCCACAACCATAATCTTTTCATTCCACATCACTGGATCATGGCTTTAACTTTTAAAACTATAATAACACAAAACGATTATCACCCAATCATTAGTATGAACAAATAAATGAATGAAACAATTTTTAACCTGTCAGTTCTTTCTTGGGACAATCAGAGTCAGGTTTCAGAGTCCGCACCACTTGGTTCTCAAATGGGACATCGTCCCGATTGTCTCAAGAAAGAACTGACAACATCAAATTTGCAACATCTCCGGTATCCTCCACTCTTACTGAATACACTTGGAAGAATGATTTGAGTGAATGGCATCAAAAACAAATGTAAATCTTTAAAACACATAAAATTAGGGATTGGTAATCAATGTATATTTATAAGCATCAGCTTGTGTGATAGCAAACTTACCGGCTCTGTATCATCATTATCAGGATCTCTATTACGCTTCGTTGGGAACATACTAGATATCGTTAATTGGTTACCATTACACGAAGATTTACGAGCAGGCCTAAAATAAAAAAATACATAAAAATCTGGTTCTCCAAGTATTTTGGAAGGAAACTTACAAGTGAAACTAAATAGTTATAAACCTTTTAGGTGAAGAATCATCATCATCTCCCATATTGCACAAATGGTTATTTCCAGGGCTGCAGACCTTACTCACTGGCGGCATGTTGTACCAGCTAATTAGTGAATAGATTTCACTATATTTATTACTTATATTTTATTTGAAATATGTTATACACAATATCGTATTATCGTCGTCAATAAATCACAAAATTCACAAATATGAATAAATAAATAATAAAAGGCGCGAAAATTACTTTTTTTTTAATAATCTTACCTAAGTCATGCATGGCCATAGATACAAAGTCATTCAGTCGCATACATTTGCTTCAGTTATGGGATATTTCCGATAAACTGCGATGCACTTACTGAGAAAAATTCGTTCCACTATGGACTGACAGTATACTGCCGCACTTGCCGCAGTATCTTAGGGAAATACATGACGTCATAAATCGTCACCTTGTTTGTACTGCGAGCACTGGTGCTTTCGAGGTAAGGTGCTCTCAGTGCTTTGATCACGTGATCAACAGCCAGGGTTGGATTTAGGTACGTTGAAAGAGATAGCACAAAAAAAAAGGATAGTATTTATAAAAAATTATAGTACACTCATTATATTTTTTTAAATTTAGCACAATAGTCATTAACTTAATAATAATCAACACCAAAATTTACTCCTCTTCATAGTTTATCAGTTCTTGAATATTACTATCTACTACTACGTTTAATCTCATCACCATATCCTCAGTAGGAAAAAAAACAAAATGGCATTGGGCACATATTTTGATATTTATTTGCTATTTCCTGGCTAATTCCTTATATATTTGTTATGTACAAGTACCTGATGAGGTTTATTTACATTAATACGATATGGAATGAATCACTATTCTCATATCCA
Source organism: Ochropacha duplaris (assembly GCA_951361185.1). Lineage (NCBI taxonomy): Eukaryota > Metazoa > Arthropoda > Insecta > Lepidoptera > Drepanidae > Ochropacha > Ochropacha duplaris. Next base: position 4,814,908 of record OX592703.1, read on the forward strand.
GTCACTGACAAAATTTTGTTGTGAAACTTGAAATATGCTTATTTTCCCTATATACACTAAGTGGATACGTTATGTACTATTGTAAACCACACGAGAATAATGGCAGGCAGATGACTAAATAGGTAGCCAAGTCGTATTGTATGCAAAACATGTATTTTGGGTAAATAATGTATACCAAAACATAACTCAGTTAAACTACGTGAATTCAGTCGAATTACTGTTTAGAAACACATAGAACCATGTAAAATAGATGTTATGTACCTAAATTGGTTATTTCCTAATCAAAATGACGTCACGAATATAAATCGATGACGTAGATATTAAGTATCTTTAATTGTAAACAAGTCGATCAACCAATCACAGCGCAGCTGAGCTTACTGTATTAGTACACGAGGGTTAGAATTCCACATAAGAAGGCATGTTTGTTTTGTAAAATCACTCCTCGAATTCATCCTGATCTACGTGCTGCACTCAAGCTGGAATATTGTAATCGTACTTTTAAGTATTAGCATAGTAAACTACGTCACCAGTTGTAAAATACCAATTAAGAAGAAAGAAATACAGTCCACTATTATCACTTTGGCAAGGAGTTTTATTGAATGAGAAGGCGAAACCCCACACCTATTCACCCGAGACTTGAAGACTCCCAGGTTGTAACTATCGGGAAACACAGACTCAGGCAAAGAGTTCCACTCCTAAACAGATACCAGTATAACTAACTATAATGGAACGGCTTCGCAGTATACTAAATGACGTCACACCTTACAGTGCTCGCAGTGCACATCGGAACATACCCCATAGTCACGTTCAGATTCACAGAGGTTTGTTTAATCTCGGTTTACATAATACTCAAATCAAAGTTAGGTCCTCGTCCGTACAAGTCATCAGGTTTTAGGTGGAATTGGCGACTGTTCCATTAAAAATGTTCACAGACTTTTTGGGATAACCTGAAAAGTCAATAGACACGCTTTAATTAAATTAACTTCACTTGTGCACTTAGATTGATCTTAATGGACAAAACAACACCAAAATGGACTAGACTTGTACGGACGAAGAGTCGAGGAGTGAATGTGAGAATTTGTATGTTCATTTCATTTCACTTCACTTGTGCGCTTAGATTGATCTTACGGACGAGGAGTGAATGTGAGAATGTGATTTGACTATGACATAATAGAAGAAATTAAAACTGAAGAAAATGTATGCGAACCTGAAAGACTTTGTATCTATGGTCATGAATAAACATAAAAAAAAAAGTTTTACTTGTTTGTTTTTAAAAATTAATTATTATATTATTGTTATTGTCAGTTAGGTTGGTTTACTTATAATTATTGTTGGCTGTGTGGTCGCTGGCGGAAGAGTTTATAATCACTAGTCGCTGGGTACTGTTTGTTTAAGATCAGTGGCTAATGGTCATGGCACTCAATATAATAAGAAATAGTCTAAACAAAAAACATAAGTTCTTTCGTTTTTATGCTTCTACGTACCCAGATATTGATACAGAATATTATTGTGATACGAAGAATTGTGCAGAAATTAAAAATAATATAACGATTCGAAAAGGTATAGGTGATATAAAACATGTACTAGAAACTTACAAAGCCTTAAAGGCTACATCAACATTAGATTGTTCATACGAGACTATAAGAGCTAATCTTTATAGAGAACTCAGTAATCTACCAAATAAAACTCACCCTTCTGTGATAGATAAAATGGATCCTTGCCTTGTACATGAAATCAATAACAAAAGAAATTTCAAGGGATATACTCCATTAGAGTTCAGTGAAATAACAAGGCTATTGAATTTAGCAAGGACAGATAAATTAGGCAACACATGTGGCCATAAAAGTTACTATTTTTTGGGTGAGTTGGCGGAACTAGAAGAAGCTTTAATTAAATACACAACTGCATCATTAATAGAAAAAGATTTCCAATTAGTATCTGTACCTGATATTTTACCAAGCAGTGTCTTTGAAAGCTGTGGTATGGCTATAAATGGTGATCGAACTCAGGTAATTTTTCTATAGAAATTGTATGCATTGTACCAGCTTCTTAAATTAAGCTAGTGCAGTTTCACCAGTTGTTATAATTCTGCTGCTGGTACTCCAACTTTCTTCCAATCAATAAAAAAATCCTCTTCATTACTAAACTTATGTTTGGTGTTGTTCAGTTATAATATTTTGGCTTTATTTAAACCTGGTTCATTGATTTGTTATTTGAAGGTATTTTTATAATGTGCTTGCTAATTAATGTTTTAGATTTATTCATTAGATGCAGTGCATCATGGTCCTGATTTATATTTATCGGGTACAGCAGAAATGTCATTAGCAGGATTGTTGAAGAATACAGTTCATAGTGAACAAGATCTGCCAATAAAATTTGCTGCTGTGAGTAGATGTTACCGTGCTGAAACCTCTAGTGTAATTGAAGAGAGGGGTATTTATAGGTAGGTTCTTTTTTTTATTTGTATACTATAGTATATTATATACGTATAATATACTAGTTGTTCCCTGTGGTTTCACCTGCCTTCTTGAGGGAACCATTCAGGTTAAACAGCCTGTTTTCACAAAAATCAACCATTAAGAGTGTAAAAGGGGAAAATATCGTTTTTTAACAGGAATTGGTATTTATACAAATCTTGGTGTAAAATTATTCAAGCACAACCTTTAAATTGTATTGTTAGAATTAATGTTGGTTGACAATGTCATGGGAAAAATCCCCCTGGTGAAAATGTGGCTTTATCCTCCTCTAAGGGGTAAATTTCTGGAGGGTAGGTGGGATATTGGATCATGAGATAAACCAATATCCACATCCTGGGTATGCAGGTGGAAATGCACCATCTACATATAATGTAGGTATACTATTGTGATAGTAAAGACTAGTTGTACAACAATATCTGATGTCTGTGCCGCGATTGACCATGCTGAGGGCACTATCTGAAAACCAGCGCTGCAGCATATGCTGAGATAGTTGCCTTTTTTGGCCTCACACAACTGTTTTGTATAATGTGCATCTGTTTTTTGCCGTCTTTGTATGTGTCCAAAATAAATTTATTTTTCTTTTCTTTATCTCTTCTGATACTATTCTCCATATATTTTAATGCAAACATTTGCTGCTATCACACTGAAATGGCTCAATGGATTTTAAATTCAGTTACAGATTCTATTTATTTTATTTTCATGGAAACAACATGACTTAGATTATAAGGGTGCAAAAGGGTGTAAGATACCACTAATTCACACTGGAATGAACATGAATTAGGACTTTCGCCGTACAGTGGTTAGATAAAACACGTGTTCGCGATAGTTGTTTTTTCTTTTAACTTCAAGTTCTTCTTTTGAGCTATTAAATTTGTGTTTTGTGTCTTTTTTGTGCTGTGTTGACCTGTAGTGTATTGGTTAGTACCGTATAATGGATTCGGACGAGCCCCCCGATGGGGGAGGCGACGCGCCGGATTATATGGATATCTCTGGACAGATCAAAGAATCTTCTCTTAAATCATGCTTAAAGCGCCCGGCTGATAAAACTGATGAGAATATTGCTAAAAAAACAAAATCCCCTTCTATTTCGGTTCAGAACATCTACGTCTGTCCCGACTTTGAGAGTAAACTTATTTATAGTAATAATGACAATGGTCCATTCCTAGTCCAAGTGTCTTCAACAACCTCTCAATCAATGCAAACATTGAAACTAGCTCAGGTTTTATTTCGGAATAATATTGTAGGAATTAAACAGGGTGGAGTTAAGGCTGCTGGTCGAGGAAGGATAAGTGTGGAATTTAAAACAGAAAACGATGCAAATTGTTTTATTAATAGCCCTATTTTAGAAGCAAACAAATTGTCTGCCAATATACCACGATATCAAATTACCCGTATGGGTATAATTAGGGATGTACCAACAGACTGGTCATTGGAAGAACTTATGTCAGGCTTATCATATCCCAATAATTGTGGTCAAGTTCTAAAGGCAAGACGACTAAGTAGAAAATGTACCAGGGATGGAAAAACAGAATGGGACCCTTCCACTGCTGTAGTTTTGACATTTCTAGGTTGCCAATTACCAGAAAGAGTATTCTGTTACAATAGCTCCCTTCCAGTTTCAGTATACCAGTTGCCTACAATTCAGTGTCGTAAATGTTGTCGCTTTGGTCATGTGCTATCACAATGCCGATCTAACCCTCGTTGTTACAGATGTGCACAGCCCCATCAGGGTAACACTTGCAACGTCCCAGAGGAAAAATCCTCTTGCTTATTCTGCTCTGGCCAGCACATGGCAACCTTTCAGAACTGCCCTGAACATTCTCGGCAAAAAAGTATAAAAATTGTCATGACAGAAGAAAATATCTCCTTCACAGAAGCCGCTCAACGGTTCCGTCCCGTGAGAAAGTCTTTTGCTGATGCTATGAAGTCCCCTAAAGAATCCATACCTAATTCCCAGGAGGATTCACAAACTAATTTCCCTATTCATGACTATAATGTATCCTCCCCTCAACCATCAACATCACAGTCTCAATCCTATAAAAAAACAGTTTATACTGAACGTCGTCCTAGACCAAATATATCACAAGGATATGACATACATGCACACAATCTAATTACTCAGTCCCCAAGCCCCTCACAGTTAAATGGGTGTGGCTATCCCCCCAAACCTCCTGGTCACTCCAGTCCTCCTCCATCTCCAGGCTGCAGGCCCCAGCAAAGTAACTCCCCATCCCCAAATGAGAACCTCATAGAATTACTTTTATCTGTCCTCTTAAATATCCTTTCCAAATTCAGTGATGCAATTCCCCACGATGTCTTCCTGCTCTTAAAGCAACTATTTGTAACCTACAACCATGGATCAAAGTATTCTTCAATGGAACTGTAGAAATATTCGGCACAAAAAAAACGAAATTATCTATTTAATAAATACCCACAGCCCCCTTGTTATTGCTATTGCAGAAACTTGGCTTAAACCAGGAACCCCATTTAGGATTCCAGGTTATTCATGCCTAAGGGACGATAGAGATGATGGGTGGGCTGGTTGCGCACTCCTAATCCATAGATCTGTATCTTTCTCTCAAATTTCCCTTCCAACTCATAGCCCAGACCTACACATTGTTGCTGCTAAAGCCCTTGAGGTTACATTTGTATCCGTTTATATTCCCCATCCTAATGTCAATATTATCAATGAAATTTCTTTAGTTCTGAGTTCCATTCCAGGTCCCTACATTATTTTAGGTGATTTTAATACACGCCATGTTCTATGGGGTTCTCATTGCTGTGATACTATTTCAACATTCCTACTAGATCTTTTTGATGATTTAAATGTCTGTATTCTTAATGATGGGTCAGCTACTAGACGAGCTTCTCCATCTCAAAATATTTGTGCTATTGATCTCACCTTAGCCTCTCCCAACCTCATTTCATATTTATCTTGGTCTGTTCTTCCATATTCTTATGGAAGTGATCATTTTCCTCTTCTTATCCTCTGGCGTCATACATTTAACCCTATCCCTGATTCATCTCCACTCCTTAAATACAGACTTACTCATGCAGACTGGGATAAATTTTCTCTTTTAGTTGACACCCAAATTTTTTCCCTTCCCCCTGTTGACAATAATAATCTTTTAGAAATGTATTCTAAGTTTTACGACGCCCTAACTTCTGCCGCGGATGCTTCTATCCCCCTTAAGAATTCCGCTCGCCACAAAATTTCGTCACCTCCATGGTGGGATTCAGAATGCACCTCTGCTGTTCGTCTGCGTAAAGAGTCAGAAAAAAATTATGCTGATAATATTACAATGGAAAATTATATCTCTTTTAAAAAAATATCTGCACAAACAAAAAGGTTATTATCTAAAAAGAAAACTCAAGGCTGGCGTTCCTTTTGTGAGTCGCTATCCCCCCGCACGCCTCCTTCTCTTGTTTGGAAAAAAAATAAAATTTTTCGTAGATCCCAAGTCTACACAAATACTTCCTTATCCAATGAATCTAACGCCTGGGTATCAGACTTTCTTAGTAAGTTGGCCCCCTCATATGTGCCCAACATAGACTGCTTACCTTCCCCTTCCCCTACTTCCCTTCCTGACTCACAGGACCGTATGAATGACCCATTCACAATTGAAGAACTACATTGTGCATTGGATCATCTAAAGGACTCATCCCCAGGTATTGATGGGATCCCTTACTCTTTTATTCGTAATTCTTCTAATGCTTCAAAATTATTCCTTCTTAACATTTATAACGTTATCTTTCTTACGGGTATTATTCCAGACTCTTGGAAAAACCAAATTATTGTCCCAATACCCAAACCTGGGAAAAATCCTAATGAGGCATCTTCATATAGACCCATTGCTTTGTCATCAGTGATATCTAAAATTTTAGAACATCTTATTAAAAATCGTTTGGAATGGATTTAGTTTGGTTTCAGACGTGGTATGAGTACAACGGATAGCCTTAGTATTCTCACTACTGATGTTCGAATCGCGTTTTCTCAAAACGAGACATTAGTCGGTGTGTTCCTAGATATATCCTCTGCCTATGACAATGTTTATCTTCCGTTGCTCAGGCAAAAATTGCATTATCTGAACATTCCCTCGAGGATAATTTCTGTCATTTGCAACCTCTATATGGCCCGCTCAATATCGGTTCGAGTTAATGGTCAACTTTTACCACCAAGACTTGTCTGGAAGGGCCTTCCCCAAGGATCAGTCCTTAGCCCCCTTCTTTATAACATCTACACCTCTGATCTTGATAGGTCTGTCAATTCTTTCTGCCACATTCTACAATATGCTGATGACATAGTTCTGTACGCGTCTTCTGCCTCTGTCTCAAACACTATTGACCGATTAAACTCTGCGCTTGGGTATCTGCACGACTGGCTCAGTAATCACGGCCTGTCCCTTTCGGTTCCAAAATGTAGTGCAGTTGCATTTACGCGAAAACGTGTCCTGCCAACGATTGAATTATCAGTCAATAATGAACCTATCCCAACATTCGATAGAGTAAAATTTCTAGGTGTAATATTGGACACAAAAATGACTGGTATTCATCACTTGAAATACATAAGCGACAAATGTGAGAATGGAGTGAATGTCATCCGGGCCCTATCTGGAGTTCGGTGGGGCTCACATCCTTATAACCAAAAGTTGTTATACAATGCAATCATTCGCAGTCACTTTGACTATGGATGTTTCCTAATTGAACCCTGCAATAGATTGGCCCTAGCTAAAATTGATAAAATCCAAGCAAAATGTTTACGCATCATTACAGGAGCTATGAAGTCATCCCCTATCAACGCTCTTCAAGTAGAATGCCTAGAACCACCTCTCCTACTTCGAAGACAATATTTGTGTGATCGCTTCTTTTGCAACATTGCCCAAAATCCCTCTCACATTTTATATGATAGACTTTTCTCCTTATCGCGCCAAATAACTGATTCAAGATACTGGACTTTAAAGAACCTCCCCCCCTTATTAAAAGCTTCAATAAATTTGCAAACTCATTCCCTTCTATTTTTTGTACCAGTAAAGACCCTTTATTCATCTTTGAGTTCGAAAGCCTTATTTTTCAACCAAGGGTAATTTTAAATTTTGGCGTCGATAAAAATGATCCTGGTGCTAACCAGAATTTTAATAGAATTTTCCAGAAAGATTGGTCTGGCTGGCTTGACCTTTATACTGATGCATCCAAACTATCAGAGGATAATAATGTTGGCGCAGCTGTCTGGATCCCTAAGTACAAAATTATTTTAAATTTTAAATGTCCTCCCCAAACATCCGTGTTTACAGGTGAAGCCATTGCTCTCTTAGAAGCATTAGCATACATAGAATCCCATAAGCTTAATCAATCTATAATATTTTCCGACTCACTTAGTTTGCTTCAAGATCTTATTAAATTACCCTTCCACTCGAGAGATAGATATTATTTAACTTTGAAAATTAAAAATACCCTATACAAATGCTTCTCCTTAGGCATTGATGTAGTAGTGGCCTGGATTCCGGGTCACTGTGGCATCAATGGTAATGAAACTGCAGACTGTTGTGCTAAACAGGCGGTTCGCTTGGGTGTAGCTTCAAATAATAAATGCTTTGCACGAGATCTAAAAAATTCCACAAAAACCATTCTCCTGAAAACCTGGAACAACCAATGGCAGTCTTCAAGATTGATCAAGGGTAAACACTATGGGAATCTTCAGCCATCAATACCTACCAAACCTTGGTTTTTCAAATCTCGTAGATATTCTAAGCTCATTACTTTCCGCAATTATCCGCCTTCAAACTCAAACTCAAACTCAAAACTCATTTATTCAGTTTAGGCCCTGGTAAGGCACTCATGAACGTTACAATTGACTCTACCACCGGTTCGGAATACACTTAAACTGAGAAGACTCCGGCAAGAAACTCAGCAAGGCAATTTTTTTTTAACAGTGGATCTTTCTTACATTTTTATAAGTACATTTAGATACATTTTCAAATATTTTACACTACGCCAGGGGGATGCAGGTGCAGAGAGAAGCTACTACAACCATATATTTCTGTCTTCCATGTAATGAGCCACCTTATAGTAGGCTTTGTTCATTAACCTGAGTTTAATAAAATTTTTGAATTTAAAGTAAGACATTCCAGCTACCTCACGTGGGATCCTATTGTAAAAACGAACACAATTCCCGAGAAAAGATTTATTAACTTTCGCTAGCCTGAATCTAGGGGTCACAATTTTATCTTTGTGTCTTGTATTAAAATTATGATGATTACTGTTTACTTCAAACAAATTTAAATTTTTTCGAACATACATTATATTTTCATATATGTACAGCGAGGGCAACGTTAATATCTTAAATTCTTTAAATTGATTTCTCAGTGACTCGCGAGGACCCAAACAATAGATCGCGCGAATCGCCCTTTTCTGTAAAATAAAAACAGTATCCAAATCAGTCCCTGAACCCCACAGCAAGAGGTTATAGGACATCAGACTATGAAAATATGCAAAGTAAACTAACCTAGCTGTAGAAATATCTGTTATTTGTCTAATTTTCTTTACCGCAAAAGCAGCCGAACTCAATTTGCTAGCTAAATTTTCTATATGAGGACCCCATTGTAATTTACTATCTAAAGTTATACCAAGGAAAACTGTCTTGTCAACTAGTTCAAGTGTTCTATCATCAACTAGTACGTTGGTGCTGCTCTTAGGAACATTTGGAAGAGAGAATCTAATACATTTGGTTTTGCACGCATTAAGCATAAGATTATTGGTGGCAAACCATTTTGACACTGTTGCTAAGGTCTCATTGAGATGGGTAAGGTCAGCGTCTTTTCTATCTACTCTAAAAATTAGGGAAGTATCATCCGCAAATAAAACTATATCGCACAAGTTATTTATCATGTAAGGCAGATCATTTATATAGACCAAGAACAAAAATGGCCCTAGAATCGATCCTTGCGGTACGCCCGTTTTAACTAAAGACCCTGGGGACGTAGTACAACCGATACCTACTTTTTGTTGTCGTAGTACTTTTAAAACTTTCGCGAACTAAATTCATTATAGTAGATTATACCGGGTCTATTCGCGCACATAATAATCAAAATATAATTTCGACTAACCTCGACGTTTCGATCAAGTTACATTGACCGTGGTCACGAGTGGACTCTAGACTCTTTTTGTTGTCGACTAGATAAATATGATGATACAAGACAAAGAGCCGTGTCACGGATTCCATAGTGATGAAGTTTTAAAACTAGGGTCTGATGATCCACGCAATCAAAAGCCTTGGAAAGATCACAAAATACGCCGACCGCATCTTGAGAATTCTCCCAGGCCTCAAAAATATGCTTAAGAAGTTTAGCCCCTGCGTCTGTCGTGGATCTCCCTTTAGTGAATCCAAACTGGTTAGTATGCAAAATCCCGTTATGTGTGAAATGAGCTAATAATTGGTTTAAAATTATTTTTTCAAAAACTTTGCTTAGTGCAGGAAGAATAGAGATAGGTCTGTAATTGGAAGGATTATTTTTGCAACCAGATTTAAAAATTGGAACAATTTTACTGTGTTTCATTAAGTCAGGGAAAACACCTTTATCAATGCATTGGTTAAAAACCGCTGCCAGAACAGGTGGTCGCTTAGGTCATATATGCTCCCCTGTATTCCTTGCTAAAATAAGAGTAAGAGATCACTCTCTGTGTGAATGTGGACTAGAAGAGGGAACTTTGGAACATATATTTTTTAATTGTCCAAAAATATCCACCCCACTATACGATATCCTTCCATCTGAATTTCCTCGCCCTGTCAATGTCAATGTTTTACTAACAACTGTGTATTCCCCATTAATCAAAGTTCTAACTAAATTCCTTTTACGTAATAATATCCAGCTGTAAATAAAATTGTTATTTGTGTAGTCACTCACTTACTAATCTCTGTTAACTGCATAATTTGTCTTATTTTAATATGCTCATCAGCCTCTCTGATTTTTTTCTTATATTGCATAAATTCCTTTACTTTTAACTCTATCTTCACTACTCTACTCTATTATAACTATTGTTTTTTCTAACCTTGACATTGGCAGAGTCATCGATGATACGATGGAGCCATAAAACACAAATTGGAATTGGAACATGAATTAGGTAAATGTCAATTTTAAGGAATAATCATGCATCATTAATTTCAGAGTACACCAGTTTACTAAAGTAGAAATGTTTGCTGTTACTACACCAGAGCAATCTGAGGGTATGCTTGAGCACTTGAGATCAATACAAGAAGAATTGTTTTCTCCTTTAGATTTTCATATGAGAGTCTTAGACATGCCACCTCACGAATTAGGTGCACCTGCTTACAGGTAACAATTTATGTAAGTTGTACAGACAAAACAAAAAAGGTCTGTGGTAGCACCAAAGCACCGGTAGGGTACTTTGTTTTAACTGACTGGCTGGCTACCAGCCTCAAGTTGAAAATCTGCCACCAAACACCTGTTGGTGTGTTCCGGCAATTGCACTTGAGAACCAGTTGCCTTTGAGGCATTGGAATAAGTTGTACAACACATTAGAAATCCCCCTGGTATTGTAATGTCTATAGGCGAGATGGTAAGTCACCCCACTTAACATCAAATGACTGACCTGCCTGTCACTTATGGTATAAAATAAAACAAACAATGTAGTAAATAAGGGTTCCTTGATTTAATACAGAACCCCAAAAAAGAGTGTTTTCTGTAATTTATGAATTTTATTGATACAGAAAATGAACTAATGTGGCAGACAATAAAAAAAATTATCCTGCCAATATTTCCTTCCAGGAAATATGATATTGAAGCATGGATGCCTGGTCGTAACACATATGGTGAAGTATCCAGTTCCAGTAATTGCACAGACTACCAATCAAGACGCCTTAATATAAAATACTTAAATAACAACATTGAACAATATGTCCATACCTTAAATGGGACTGCTTGTGCAGTACCAAGAATGTTAATTGCTTTACTTGAAACCCATCAAGATCCTAAAGGAAAAATTATAATACCACAAGTTTTACAGCCATTTATGAGTGGTAAGATACATATTGCCAAAAATATTACAGTTCCTGAACTTAAATTGATTAAAATAAAACAATAAAATTTGTATTGTTAATTTATTTATTAAATGTTTATACAGCTAAGTTTATGTATTTTCTTGTTATTTATTCTTTAAGCTCTTGTTTTGCTTACAAATTTTTTTCATCTTTGCTTTTAACTGTTTAATATCTACAGTTGCATTTGCTGCTGATGTTGGTATATTAGTCTCCTCTGCTGGAGGTATGTAGTCTTTCTGTCTCATTTCCTGACGAGCCTTTTTAGCTTGAGCTTGTTTCTCTTCTCTCTCATGATTGTGTTTGGCTCTCTTCTGTTCATCTTTAAGAAAATATTCTCCAGTTGCCAGTTCTTTGTCAATCTTGCTTTCTTGTTGTGGTGGTGGGAATGGTGTGTAAGGCTTCTTGATTTTCTTTTTTGGTTGCTTCCTTGGTACATTCTTACTCTTAAATTTAGGGAGAAACCTGTCCCAACTTTCATCTTTGAGTCTAGAATCTTTCATTAGTTCACGCTTAATCATTAAGCTTTTTATATTGTACATGGGATGTATATTTTTCATAGTATCTTCAATTATTCTTCTGACTTGGACTAAACCTTTGTATGGGCCCACAGCAGATACAGTGTTACCTTGTACAAGTACATAGCACTCAGTCAGTAGTTCAATAGATTTGAGGGTAACTCCATTAGGGCCAATTAATCTCTGACGTCTCTTTAAAAATGTTTCTTTTTTGCTAACAAATGAATTTATTTTTATAATGTCACATCCTATCTCGTCCTCTAAAACCCTCACTGCTTGTTCAAATGGAACACTTCTAGATAACAGTTTCATAAGATCTCTAGCTTTGATTATTATATAGGGATCCCAGGTTTTTCTAGTTGTTTTTACGGTTAAACTACCTTCAATGAGGTCTAATTCGGCAACAATAAAATGTTCCTTTAAAACTTTTTGAACAAGTGGCCAACACTCCTTTAGGTACTGTTCCCTATATTTCGGAAACAATGTTGCAAATTTGCTTTCTTCAAGTAGACCATGTGGATTATCGTCCGGTTTGAATTTTGGAATCTTCATAGCCCATGCATTTTCAACTGGTCCAGAATCAGGTTTATCGTCTTCTAAGTCTTGGTCCTGCATCGTATTCCTACTTTTATAAATTTATAGGTTATGTTGTAACTAATTAGTTTGCCTACTCCTTCAGAGTATACAATACAATAACCACCCACTAGTAGAAACAGATACTACGTAACATTTAACTAAATTGATTAGGTACCTAACTAAAAGAAAATAATATTCATTTATAAAATATAGATGAATATTTATGAATAAGTAAGTACTTACTACCTACTCTACTTTGTAGGGTTTTTATTTTACAATTTTTTGGTCACGTAGTATCTCCACAGACAAAGAGAATGTAATGTCCACAGATTACTGATATGTAGCTAGTGAGTATCTCGTGATCTCGTATATTCTCTTTGGTCATGACCAAAGAAAGAGGATACACCTAATCACTACGTCATGACCTTAGATACAAAGTCTTTCAGCCGCATACATTTTCTTCAGTTTTAATTTCTTCTTTCATGTCATAGTCACATGCTCACATTCACTGTAAGTAATGTCTAGCCCTCATCCATACATGTCCCTTCAGGTTTCCACTAAAACATTCACGGTCTTTTTGGGATAACCTAAAAAGTCACGATACACGCTTTCATTTCACTTCACTTGTGCACTTAGTTTGATCTTTATTGAACAAAACACCACCGATATTATTCAATAAAACTAAAAATACAATTAAATGAAAATAAAACGCAACGTCACTTCGCAAGTTCCCGCCAAAAAGTCACTGTAGGGCTGTCTGCAGTGTTGCTAACAACGCAAGGCCTAATGTGACCATTTTTCATGGCATTAGTTGCCTAAAAACAGGGTTGTTATAGGTCTACCAGAATCTCATGGCAAATGGGGAAATTATAATTTGGGGAAATTGGATTAAACGATCTTGATACTGTTTAATTTTTATTTACGTCTTCAGTATTAATGAACACGAAGTATATTAGGTATGTGAATGAAGAATGTTGTTATACATCGGGTTTTGAGCATAGGAAAAAATGTCATGAAAAATAAAAAATAGAGGTATTTATTATAAATTGCTCTTCCAGCATTTCAATTATTCTATCATGCTTGATAAAATCATTTTCAATTTTCTTTACATGTAAAAATAATCTATATAAATAAATGTCATGAACATTTATTTACCGGCGGGCGGGGAGCTTTTTCCGCCAACGCATCAGCTTTGCCATCCAAAGAGGAAACGCTGCCAGCCTTCTGGGAACCTTGCCGATCGGCAGCAGCGGCAGCCGATAAGAAGTTTTTTATATATTATAGTTGTACATTTGTTTGTATATTTTGTACATTAGTTGTAGTTGTTTAAGGCGATGATAGCTCAGTGGTAAGTGACGTCGAATACCGCGGCGAAGGTCGTGGGTTCGAATCCTACAATGAGCTTGAGCTTTCGGTGAAGGAAAACATCGTGAGGAAACCACAGCACGGTGGTAGGGTACTATGTGGTACTCGATTGGCTGGCTACCACCCTCAAGTTGAAAATCTGTCGCCAAGCACCTGTTGGTGTGTTCCGGCAGTTGCACTTGAGAGCCAGTTGCCCTTGCCCCTAAGGCATTGTAATAAAGTTGGCAGTCCCCCTGGTATTGCTAATGTCTATAGGCGACGGTAGTCACTTACCATCAGGTGACCCGCCTGCCTCATTGTCACTAGTGACATAAAAAAAAATAGCCACAATTAAGTTTGTAAGAAAAATATAAAATAAACTAAAAGTAAAACAAATGTTTTTTTGAACAACTCACTCCGACTTACTCGTAGATTTCGTATGATTTGACAAGTGAAAATTAACATTGCCATATACAAATCACAATTTTTTATTATTATTTTATCGCATGAGATTCTGGTAGACCTATATGGACATTACACCGGTTTTTTTTGTATCCTTTTCCAGTGACAACAGTCCGTCATACTTACCTATCACTGTATTTTGATGTTTATTTTATTTTTATTTAGAATTTTCAGCGAAGTAGTGCCACCTAAGCGTGAAAAGTGTTTTCGGTTGCGGTTACTGCGGTTATACAGCACAAATAAAGGGAAAATTCCAAAAAATAAAAAAACTGAAAATTAAAGGTGTCCCCATACATACATAGCACCACCAATTAAGATAGACTAAACTATTTACAAGTTTGTACGGAACCCTCGGTGCGCGAGTCCGACTCGCACTTGACCGGTATTTTTATTCTTACAAATGCTGGTTACAAATTCTCCACACAACAATCTAAACGTGATATATAGGCTGCTTGGCTATCGCTGTTGTCTACCTATATCAATAAATAATGCATTACGAATCGACTGTACACCCGCACGACTAACGGCGGTGGAAAGCGGGAGGCCATTACGAATAACCGCGACGGGCTATTTGTCCGCGACGGAGCATGGCGCGAATGCCCGCGGCGGGTTCCCGCACCGGACATCCGCACCGTGCACCCGCTTAACGCAGCAGACGGCCTAAATGTTTGCCGTAATCGCTAGTGCTGGGATGTTGAACTCATTGGTAGAGGTACAGGACGAGTGGGCATATTTACTAACGGAAATTAAATTACTATGCAGGTAACTAAATACCCACTCGTGATGTTTTTTCAGATCTTTCAATGTAGAGCTATCAGTGTATGAAAATCTTAGGCCAAATAAAAAAGATAGACAGAGCCCCGCGCACTCAAAGTGAAGCACAGTAAAGGATGCCAATTGCGTTCCTGTGTGACGCAGGTTACGCGGGATAACGTACGTGCAGGTCACGCACACAACTTCGTGCACGTTGCTTCACTTCATTGGAGACGCATATGTACGCTCCTTCTATCTTTTTTATTTGTTCTGTGATGAAAATAAACAATAAATCATAACATATCATTTATTTAATCATTTTAATCACCTATATTTAAATAATTAAAGTTTGAGAATAAAAGGTAAAAGAAGCCTCCTTTTCGACCAAAATTTAAGAGCAAATCAATGTCAAAGATTTTACTAAAACTATAAATATTTTTGCATGGGATTGACTATTCTTCGATATACGACGATATATTAGGTTGGGGAAAAAGTCTTTTCGCATTATAGTATGTATGAACTTGTAATAAAATCTCTTTGGCAAGTTTAAATTTTAAAGAACATAATCCAAGTTCAAATTAGGAAAATGTGTGATTTTCATTTGTTTTTCTTACTGTCAAGATGAGTGAATCTAAAGAAGAAATTAGATACATTTAAAAATATTACTACAAAAAAGGTAAAAATGCAACGCAAGCCGCGAAAAAAAATTATATACTAACACAGTTCAGTGTCTGTGAGAGTAGCACAAATTGGGTTTACGGGGTTTAAGCGTTTTCAATCCGGAAATTTTGATGGCACGTCACTCTGGTCGCCCTATTACGGATAAAATGGATGCCATTTTTGAAAAAGTGGAGCAAGATCGGCATATCAGTAGTTACGACGTAGCTGAAGAACTGGGAATTGACCACAAAACAGTTTTGGCGCATTTGAAAAAAACGGGTACACAAAAAAGCTCGATATTTGGGTACCTCACGAGCTCACTGAAAGAAACCTAATGAACCGTGTACTCATTTGTGATTCTTTATTACGACGTAATGAAACCGAACCATTTTTGAAAAAGCTGATAACTGGTGATGAAAAGTGGATCACGTACGACAAGAACGTGCGAAAAAGGTCGTGGTCAAAGGCCGGTCAGGCTTCACAAACTGTGGCTAAACCCGTGTTAACTCGCAACAAGGTGATGCTGTGTATGTGGTGGGATTGAAAGGGCATTATTCATTATGAGCTGTTACCACCAGGCAGGACCAACAACCGATGAGATTAAAGCAAGAAGTTGAGAGAAAGCGGCCGGAATTAATCAACAGAAGGGGTGTGGTTATTCATCATGATAACGCTAGACCTCACACATCTTTAGCCACTCAGCAAAAATTAAGAGAGTTTGGCTGGAAGGTGTTAATGCATGCCGTATAGTCCTAACTTTGCACCTTCAGATTTCCACCTGTTTCGGTCTCTTCAGAATTCTTTAGGCAGTGTCAGGTTAACATCACGAGAGGACTGTCAAAACCACTTGTCGCGGTATTTTGATCAGAAGTCCCAAAATTTCTATAACAATGGTATCATGTCCCTACCTACAAGATGGCAAAAAGTTATCGAAAAAAATGGTACCTACATACTTTAGTCAAATGTAAATAAACTATATTAAAAAATGTTTTGAATTTTCTTAAAAAATGCGAAGAAACTTTTTCCCCAACCTATTACATGCACATCTTTTAATATTTTACATTGTATATTTCTTTTTCATTTATTAGAACTGTTTCCTCAACGAATTTGATTTAACCATGTGGAAAAAAAAGGACAAGAACTGAAACAATAATACCTATACCAAGTATAAAAATTAGTTCTGTCTGTGAGAAAAAGCATACCTACTACCTAGAATATATTTAATAACAGCACATAAATCTATCATTTCTGAATTGCGGGCATAGGCGTATCAAAAATTGTATTTTAAGATCCTATTACTCAATTACTCACAGTGTTGCCAGCATTGTACCTAATTCTAATCAAACCGAAAATTGGCCATGTTGTTGTATTGTTCAGACCATGCGGGGAATTGAGAGTCATCCATCTCAGGAGCGTGTGAATTGTTTGAAAGTAGCGTGTGACTAGTGCCACCAATTCGTGCCCCGCATTCATTACATTTGCTTTCCACCATTGCACCACCGCAGTCTGCGATGCAGTAAATGTGCCCATTAGGACATTTAAACCAATGCCCAGCTTTCAATCCTATTGCCTGTACGATCATTTCCCGCTCTTGTTTACTAACAAGCCCATTTACTTTCACCGAATCTTGTAGCTGCTTCAGTGTGTCGACAACCTTATCTTCATCGAATACGGATGTCGTAAATACGGCAAGTTTTGCGGCGTTTGCAGCCTTTAATACATTAGGCATATTCTTGGAGGATACATATTGAGGGTGACTGAGAATTTGAGAAAATTGAACTATCGAATTCAAGCGTTTGATCTCGTTGGCAACATCTTTTTGCTGTTGTTGACTTATTTTTATCAAAGTCTTTTGTCTTATTCTGATGGCCAGGATGCTGCATATAATTATTATTTGTGATTTTAATTCGTCTTTGAGTTCGGTCAATTTATTTTCATAGTATTTTTCACAGGCTTCTGCAACCATATCTAGAATATTTATGTAAATAAATCGCATTTCTAACTCTAATAGTGAAATATTATTATTTTTAGTGATTACAACCAGTTCTCGATATTTTCGGCAGAAGTTCCGATTTTCTGAAATAAAGGATATTGTTAAAGATACTTTTATGATAGATACCTATTGGTATAGAAAAGTAAGACAGACAAGCTACATTTCTACTTGACAATATCTTTTTTTGGGATACAATAATTTCTTTGACTACGAAATTCTACTTCTCGTCGTCTATAAGTGCTATCCAGTCCTAGTACCTACTATCGCATGTAAGATAATATTCGTCTTTGCGAAACGCATACGGTTCTATTCGCTCTATTATATTATTATATAAAAAAAACAACAAATAGGTAGCCATAAATTGCTCACCTCGTAAGATAATTTCGTGGTCGATTCGAAACTTTTTAAGTCGTTGCTCAAACTCAATTAAACGCCGCGCAATCTGTGCTCGAGTTCCATAAACTTTCTCTTTAATCGGATTGATTTCATTTTTGAAAGTTTCATTGACGAGGTCCTTGTATCTGTCGGTGTTGATGATCGGTTTGCGACAAAAGGGGCACTGCCGAATGGTTATAGTTTCGCGATCGCCTGTCATCAGGTTATTCATATTTTCTAGTTCCAGCACGTGGTTGCAGTCTTGTAACTGGATAAATCTAAAAAAAATGGAGTTTTACGGATAAATAGGAAGATAGCTTACGTTTGCCGTTTAAATTGTGTGCATGAAACAAAATTTTATATTGTTACTAGCTGTTCCGCGCGGTTTCACCCGCGTTCCTGTGGGATCTTATCTTTTCCCGGGATAAAAAGTAGCCTATGTGCTATTCCAGACTAAAATCTATCTCTATGCCAAATTTCATCCAGATCCGTTCAGCCGATCTGGCGTAAATGAGTAACAAACATCCAAACTTTCACATTTATAATATTAGTAGGATTTCATCCAGATCCGTTCAGCAGTTCTGGCGTAAATGAGTAACAAACATCCAAACTTTCACATTTATAATATTAGTAGGATTAGAATGACGCGACAGACTGTCAATGGATAGCTCAGCAGGTCAAACGCCAAGCGCCAGCACAAACAGCGGTCCTCATCTGTAGAATGGTAGGTACATACACATCATCATCATCATATTCGTCGCCGAGGAAGTCAGTGGGGAACTGTTCGGGGCGACACAGCTTGCAGACGTCTGGGCAGGGCTCGCCGCACAGGCCGCGGCAGGCGTGGCCGCAGGGCAGCGTGCGGGGGCAGCGCTCGGTGCACGCGGCACGCTCGCACGGCTCGTCGCAGCGCCGCCGACACGCGCCATGGACGCATGCACGACTGCACTTCTCCTGGATATTTATATATCAACTTGCTTATCAGAACGTTCACAAGATTAACTGACAGGAGCCGGCTATATACCTACTCATTAAGTACTTATTCAAATTCGACGACCTACCTATTACATTCAATAGGGATGATGCCTATATTGAAGAAAAAATACCTAACACTAACTAGGGTTTAAAAATCTACAAATAATCTAAAATAGCGAACAAAATTCCGTCTTTTTATGATTTTTAATTACCAACTTAGCGTCAAAGAGTACCTAGGTCTTTAGATAGTGTATATTTATGACGTCACAAAGAATGTATTTCATAAAAAACAATTTTAATTTATTTTATTTGGCAAAGTCCGTTGCATATTTTTGAGGTAAACTGTCGCACTATTTTAATGCGACCGACAAATAATAAAAATATATTATGCGATCTTGACGAGTCATCCAAATGTCGAGAAAGTGAGTCTTCAAAGTGCCTAGGTAAAAAAAAAACTGGATGGAGAATTTAAAGACCCTTTCACACATACCATTCGATTTACAAACGTCAGTGTCCACGAAAAGTTATCGGGGTTTGTGTGCAGGGGCCCGAATTGACTTAAGGAGGTAGGTATTTAGGAGCCAATATATTGGCTTCTGATGGTTTACAGGTTTTAATAATAAAATAGGTATTTTGTGTAGTATTCATGCCCTTTCTGTGACTGCGGTGAAGATGGTATTTAGTCTTAGATTATGTTAACAAACAGTAATGTATTGTTTGTTACCTTGCAGGGCATGCATGGGGCTCCACATTGTTTTTTGCATCTTGAGTGTTGGCACTTCACTTCGCACTGTTTCTTGCAGGGCGGACACACTTGGTTGCAGGGCTCTTCACACCTATGCACAAGGCCTTGTTATAATTTTTTTTAGATTATGCTTGGTTAATACAGCTATACGACTGATTTTACGGCATCTCCTCAGAAATTAAAAAAGTAAGTACTGCCTGGTGGTAAAGCTGCTAACTGTGCTACGATTGTGCACCTACCTTTATAAAATTACTCTTTTAAACTTCTAAGATCCTGGTACAAGACATAACGCTTTTTTCTTACGTGACCACATTGCGACGATATATTACTCCCATATTAACAAAAGCAACCCCAAGTTGGGAAACGATGCCATAATAGGGAAGCTCGTGCAAATAGCTTTCAGTTAGCTAGCTTAGTGTTATCAGTATAAATGAACTCACTGGTGACCGCAGATGTTTTGTTGGTTGCAAGTCTGCGTACATGCTACGTGGAGTCTCCCTTGGTGGCACGTGGAACACGTCCCACTGCAGATATGATCGCAAGCTAGCGTCTGCCCGCACGGCTCGCTACAGTACTTCAACAACTCTGTCGGTTCGATGTCTGTAAACATTAATGGTACGATAGTCATTTGAAATTATAATAAGAATTTACCTAGCGACTGTGATGTTTTCGTGAAATCTTAATTGATAAAACTAGAAGAGGTATCTAAATATTATGACCATTTTTTCCAATTTATTAATTACTAGCTGTCCCCCGCGGTTTCACACGCGTTCCCGTAGGATCATTTTATTTTTCAGGTTAATATTAGCCTATGACACTCACAAATAACGTGGCTTTCTATTGGTAAAAGAATTTTCAAAATCGGTTCCGTAGATCCAGAGATTACCCCCTACATACAACGACACAAACTTTAGGTACCTACCTCTTTATAATATAAGTATAGAAGATTTATAATTTACTAGCTTTCCGCCGCGCGGTTTCACCCGCGTATCCTTTTATTACCCATTTAGAGATTGAATTTCAAAAAATCTATTATTCCTCGTCTACATCTTTAAAACAATACCTGTGAAAAAAATCAGCTTTCTAGGTCTAAGGGTGTAGGCTGGGCGTTGATGAGTCAGTCCTTCTAATTTTTATACCATGAAACGGAAATAACTCCTTACTTTGAACCCCCGTTTCACCCCCTCAGGGGTGGAAATTTAAAAAACGCTAATCCACGTGTTTCTTTATTTTTAATTGTTAGTTTAAAGACAAAGTTTCATGGTTCTAGCTTCAAAAATATATCCCAGCTGGCTGTGCTCATCAAATACTCAAATGTTGGCCAAACAAACTAGCCAACCTTCCCCTTTTCAAATTAATGAATAGGTACGCTTTATTACTTATTACTGATTACTAAGTTAGTTCTGACAAACTTGGTTCCTGTAAATAATATTATACGTACTTGGTGTAGACCGAGAAACGTTGCAGGGAATTGCAACTAGATGGCCGCAAGCAGATTGGTAATTACGTGTCGTCAGCTCACTACATAGTTTGTCATCGCAGGACTTTCCACAAAGCTGTTTGCAACGGTGGCCACATGACAGGATCCGTTCACACTTCATCAAGCACTGTTCTTTAGTCGGCTCCGTTTGGCACATTATTGTAACCTCATGATTGCAGCCTGCTATTACCTTCTTAACCTGAAGTAATACAAACAGAGAATTATATAGGTTCGTTATATAGTTTTTTAAATGTTTTTTTTTAATAAACGAACTTGTCTTTACCATTGTTTTGCAATCACCGCAAGTTTGGGAACAAAGTTTATTGCAGAAGTGGCCACATTCCATGGTGCGAGAGCACTTTTTGCGACAGGGCCTGCTGTCGACGTCTTCACTGCAAATGCAATTTTCTATATGTTTGCAGTTGGTCCTTTTTTTCGCAACCTGAATAAATTATAACATATTACACAAATATTTATTTATGATCTTTAAATGTATTTTAAAAACAATGTTGTAAGTAGCTATGTGTAGTGTAGGTATCGTTTTCTGGATTCCATTGCAAAAGCTCTGCTTAGTTTGGGTTCAGATGACCGTGAGTGAATAATGTCCCAGGATATTTATTTAATATTATTTTGATTGAAACAACTGAAACGTCAAGGATTCCTTTTATTTATATCGTCAATGGGTTTATTTTATTGATCGACTAACTACTACCCCGCGGTTTTATCCGCGTTTCTGGGAGATTTAATATTTTTCTGATTAATGTTTTATTTGGCGCATACTTAGATTATTGATAGGTCTCCGCTATCATTAACCTAAGGGGGCATATTTTTTCTCGAATGCATAATATTACTTGATATCTTACTTTGATATCGCATTTGTCACAAGACTCATGACATTTCTTGAGACATTGATGATCGCCGCGGTCACCTGTTATATCCGCTTTGCAGCCCTCCTTGGCTCTGGCACATGCCTTCCGACATTCGTACTGAGGAAAAAGGTTGTTGGAAAAATTGTTCAAAACTAGTAGGTATAAATAATTATGAGTCATTTAAGTAATCAAGGCGATGATAGCTCAGTGGTAAGTGACGTCGGATACCGCGGCGAAGGTCGTGGGTTCGAATCCTTACAATGAGCTTGAGCTTTCGGTGAAGGAAAACATCGTGAGGAAACCACAGCACGGTGGTAGGGTACTTTGTAGTACTCGACTGGCTGGCTACCACCCTCAAGTTGAAAATCTGTCGCCAAGCACCTGTTGGTGTGTTCCGGCAATTGCGCTTGAGAGCCAGTTCGCCTTTAAGGCATTGTAATAAGGTGTACAACACATTAGCAATCCCTGGTATTGCCAATGTCTATAGGCGACGGTTGTCACTTACCATCAGGTGACCCGCTTGCCTCGTTGTCACTTGTGACATAAAAAAAAAAAAACACTACATAGTATAAAACAAAGTCGCTTGCGCTGTCTGTCCCTATGTATGCTTAAAATCTTTAAAACTACGCAACGGATTTTGATGCGTTTTTTTTAATAGATAGAGTGATTCTTAAGGAAGGTTTATATGTATAATACATGCATAATATAGTAGCGAAACACTGATAAATTTCTGATAACTTTCTAATGTGATGTCGTAATTAAGCATTTTTTGCGCTTATATTGCAAACGCTGGCTGAACCCTACGAGATAGACCAAAATAATGTACTACAGTATTGTCCACCTTAAAAAGTTCAACAAAAAAGTCCGCGATGGTATATGTCTATCTCTTAGGGATAACCCACCATAACCATTTTTTATCCTTTACTAAAAAGTGATTATTTACGAAGTGATTTTAAACAATACAGCACAGATATAGAGTAGACCTTGGGAGAGAACATAGGCTATCTTTTATCCCCCCTCCACCACCCCCACTTGCGCGATATAACGTGTAGTCCACGCGGGCGAAGCCGCGGGCGGGTCGCTAGTGTATTATAAAATCGTCTATACAGAAAAGAGCAAGAATAAGTAGAGCTAAATTTCACTAACTATTCGATCTGACAGATACTCTACAGGAAATCAGCTACAATATGCCGCCAAACTAACGAAGTAGGAGAACAACGTGACAAAAGAACCAAGCAACTCTCTAGGCTAGGTGATCGATCTAGCTTATACAAAGAAAAACAATGCTTCTAAGGTTAAATGTACCTAGTTATGACTAAAGTGCGGCAGTCAAAATCACTTTTAGCAGTCAAAAGCACTATTAATTAACCAATGATTTTCATTCAAACTACTTTTGCCTGTTTTTCTTCAGTTCAAAGTTACTTTGACTGCAACATATACCTAAATTATTTAATTAATTTTTAAGGCGATGATAGCTCAGTGGTAAGTGACGTCGAATACCGCGGCGAAGGTCGTGGGTTCGAATCCTACAATGAGCTTGAGCTTTCGGTGAAGGAAAACATCGTGAGGAAACCATAGCACGGTGGTAGGGTACTTTGTAGTATCCGACTGGCTGGCTACCACCCTCAAGTAGAAAATCTGTCGCCAAACACCTATCGGTGTGTTCCGACAGCTGCACTTGAGAGCCAGTTCCCATCTAGGCTTTGTGTGCTTACCATCTTCGGCCACATCATCACTTACCATGATGAGATTGTGGTCAAACACAAGCCTATCGAATATAAAAAAAAAAAAAAAAAAACAAGTACATTTTTATTATATGAAATCGGTTAAAAAAAATGGGCTTACTCGTTTATGTTCGGGATCATCATTGACGTGACAGTTGCGGGTGCAGGCGTGACCACATTCCTCCAAACGATATTCGCATTTCGTGGTACATCTTACTTTACTTACATCTGCGTAGCACGGCTTTTTCTCCTGAAACGTAATCAAAACCAGAGTTATTTAAAGGCGTGCCATTGTAATCTGGAGGTGGTCAAAGCGCTCGCCCCCGCACGACCCGCACCACTTATTAGGTTCTTTATAAATTAAGATTACCTACCAATATGTCTGTGTTACCTACACAGAAAAATTAGTGTTAATATTTTTTTTTACCAAATTCCATAAGTTTCTTTGGATTACATAAGTCTTTCAAAAGATTACTCATAGAAAGAAAAAAATGTTGGAAGTACCTATATCTCTGCAAATATTTGGGACCAAGCTCGTTATTTGGAGTATCTTCTTTCTCTTCTTACATGTACCTCTTCTTTGCACTTAAATATGTACCCTACAGCTGTTCAGTGTCTCTCGAAAGGCCATAAAGGCCATGTCACACAACTATTATGACATGAAATCCAATGATTTTAATAGTTAGGTACCTGCTTTTGATTTTTTTCATTACCATTATTAAAAGTGATAACTATTAATTTAAGAGCCATTTAACTGTTTGAATCCGAAACAGACATGTTCATGCAAAAAAAATGTCCTTCATGGATGGGAATCGAACCCACGACCCGCCCGTCAAAATGAAGAGCCCATCTGAAATAATAAAATAAACTGACCTCATGTCCGCATTTTGGGAGAGTAGCAGTGACAATGGCAAAGCAATTGATAGAAGGATTGTCTGGTTCAAGATAACAGTAAATATCCTTGTCATGCCCACACGGCAATGTCTTTGTGATTAGCTTTTTACATGGACCACATTCGTCTGAACACTTCAGAGGGCAACCATGCCCAAGGTCACATAATATCCTGAAAATGAGTAAGGTAGGTATTTAATATATCTTCGTCATTCTATTGATTAAGGCTTTAGATCGCACATTCTTAACATTTCTTCCTAGGATAATTTTTATCCCGGGAAAAGATAAGATCCCACGGGAACGCCGGTGAAACCGCGGGCGACAGCTAGTCTAAGTACCTACCTATACATATATTACGACAAGAAGAAGGCGTTTGCATCCAGCTACATGATGAGCGTAGGTATAGCCGTGTGAGTAGTAGCTGCTAAGTAGGTACGCAGTTTGAGTTTGTGATTTGAAATGTCAAGAAAAACAAAAATTATACCTTTCACAATTCACTCTACATTTCGTATAGTTACTGACGTGTTCCCGATCATATCCGTGACAGAGAAGAGGACACTTGTGACCACAATTGAAATCAAAATTGCATTTCAAAACGCAACCTCCTTCTGGCACTTTTTCGAAATCCTCTGGATTGGATATCTGCAAATGATTTGGATACTTTAGTAACTCGCGAAAGTTTTGTGACATATTTGAACATTTTTCGAAATGGCAGAAGTATGTTTTTTTTTATGTTTTCAACCCCTATGCTCGGAACAATAACTAGCACCCCTATGGCTCCGCCATTTTGAAAAGTTTTCAAAAATTGAATCGACAAAAATCCTTATAATTATCGAGCCTGCTCACAAAATTTCACGAGAATCGTTTGAGAAATGTGATCTGTAGAGAAGAACATCCGGATAGACGGACAGCCGGACAACGGGACAGACATACGAAAGCATTTTTGTACAAGCTGAAACGGAGACGCTTCGCTCGCTCGGTCTATTATAGAAGAGATGCACTTACGACAGAAATTTGTTCCGGATGATTTTGACACTTCAGTTCTATACTCGTAAGTAATGAATTACTGGCTTCTAGTGTTGTTGCAATATTCTTCCATAGCTCCGAGTTATTTTTCAAGATATCTATGTTCCCAAATATATAAAAACCTGCCAAAGAACATATTAATATCAATGTGGAAATAATCGAAATCATCAAGTGTGTTAAACGATGGTTGGAAAAAAGAATAAAAGGGACAAATATTGTATGTACCTACGTACCTTTCAGGAGCCTGAGTACTTATACCATTACGAAGTTGTTGCAATTTTGAAAATTATCGTAAAACCTCTGGTAAATACTTACTCTACGTTACATTTAAAAACGTAATTATGGTGCAGGTGCAAGATAGAGCTTTTAGTACTCTAGTAAGCCGCTAATGCCGCCATATACACCATATACATATGAATTTTTCAAAAACAGCCTCGAGACTCATTGTTAATGCGAGTGGGTTATCAGTCAAGTCCAACGAGTGTACAAAATTAAAAATTATTTCAATCAATAATTTGATAGTACCTACGATAGGATAAGTGAAATCGTTTGTATGAAAAATCATTTTTTTAATCATTTTATTAAAAAAGAGCACTTTCTTTAAGTTTGCCGTATGTCATTACTTATGAGAATTTGATCCTTATTAGCAACATTATCGGATGTTGTAATAATACAGGCTGTTATTTTTTTTTCAAATTCATCGGGTTCGATTCCTGGCTTGGGGAAATATTTTTTCGAAAATCGAATGATGCAGTTTTAGTTTTAATCAAAATCGGTCTCGGGACTCCTTTCAGCATTTTTCGATATCCCTTTAGTTTAGGATTTGGCCATCCACGCCCAGTTGAAAAATTCATTCTGTATAATTCCATATCCCACCAAAAACATAAATGTAAAAAAGGAGAGCCAAGTTCAATACAATAATTATTCTCTGCTGTGGGCTTCACCGCAAAAAGAATGGAGATCTGAGATTGAGTGCCAAGTTCTATGCAAAATCCAAATATGTAGTCTAAGGGCTGACTTGGCTGGTTTTCCCATACGAATTATTATTAAGTACCTACTTTTACACAGTCATGGAAGAGCCTTATGTTCGATGGGTAGTTTCTACCAGCAAGCCAAATTTTCGGAATAATAAAATAAGAACCGAAAGGTAACAGGTTTAGAACATGCGATGGCTATATAATTCGTATGGGAAAACCAGCCAAGTTAGCCCTTAGACTACATATTTGGATTTTGCATAGAACTTGGCACTCGATCTCAGATCTCCATTCTTTTTGCGGTGAAGCCCACAGCAGAGAATAATTTTTGTATTGAACTAGGCTCTCCTTTTTTACATTAATGTTTTTGGTGGGATATCATTACTTTTTGTAGGTAAGTTCGCTCGGCCACGTTCGCGTCAACGGTTCGATTCGGTTGTCACAGCGCCCCACCCACCCCGCCCGCGCCGCTCCGGCGTCACTCGGCGCGCGCGCGTCGTGTATATACCGAAAATCTAAATGCCTATTATTTTATCATTATTTATGAGTAGGTAATGATTTTACACTATTGATGTGCGCTAAATATAAAAATAATAATTAATCCCAGTTAATAACGTAGGTACCTTAAGTAATATTAGGTATTTATGTTAAGCGTTCATAATAGAATGTAATTATTTAAAAATTGCCAGTTTTTTTATTTATTCCTTTGTATTCATCTAATTACCTATCTGCATACCAAATTTTAACTCTCTAGGTCATCTGGAACTGGGTTAGAGTTTTGGTCTATAGGTCAGTCAATGATAAAAATGAGGAATTTTGGACATTAATATCTAAATAACCGTTTGAGATAAGCTTATGAAATTTAGAACACATATGTATCTCGCAAGTCTCAATATATGAGCCAAATTTGATACGTTTATGTAAAATAGTTTTTGATTTATGAAGGGGTCAAAAGTGGCTCCAAATGGTTCGTGTAATATTACACACGGTGCGGCTCGCCAGTTCTGTTTCTTGAACTTGGCTTGACACGCTCCCGCGTGTCTAGATATTTTCCGATGTACAATTTTTTTATGACCAGAAATAAGTAGGTATGCGATATCTACGATATGCCAATGCATATGTCGTAAAATCCCCCTGCTGCTCTGGTAGGTAGGTAGTTACCTATTCATTATAGTAAAGTGATAATCGTTTGTAGGTACAACTAATAGACACTCACCTTCCCTAGCTCTTGACAGGGCTACGCATACCCTGTTTTCAGTCCCCAAAAATCCAATCTTGTTATGATCATTGTTTCTGACAAGCGACAGCAATATTATTTTTGATTCTTCGCCTTGGTAATTATCTACCACGGTGATTTTCACATTTGACAAATGTACATAATTCATACGTTCCTGCAATGTTCATTTTAGTATTACGTTGGTGTTTTAGTTCTTTAAAACGTTTGTATACCGCAGGTAGGTTACCTTTCTCATGTAGAACATTTGGCCGGAGTATGCGGCAAGGATCGTTATGTCATCAGCTGTATATCCTTGTTGCATTAGATAATTGGCCATGCACAAGGTCATATCAGCTTCTTTGTTATTGGATCGGCTTGAATTATCATCGATTTCCTGAAAATAATAGAATTATACATATATTTTAACAATTAGGTGCGGATATGTGTATATTTCTGTCGAACATCTTTTCAATGTTAAATGCAATCATATTACCTGTTCTTTGTAGTCATGAGTGAAGAAAAATAAATTCTTGGTAACTCCAAGTACATCAGGGAAATGCTCAACATCTGGATGGTTTTCGAGTGCGGTATAAATGTGGGGGCAAATAAGCGCAGCTATTTCAGGGCGCATTCGGTGCTGGACACCGAGGCGCCGGCTGTGGATGCCGTTCGTGATCATACGCTCGAACAGAGACACCTCAATATTGTAATGTTTCGCTAGCTTCATGTGAGACGCTGACGGACGCAGCTGCTGATGGTCACCTGTTTTTACCAAATACAGAAAACATAATTTAGATAAAGTAGGTACAGGTGGAAAAAAGGGCAAGTGGTTCCTACCTATTTGCAGCATAAACATGAATACTAGATTCTATTGTTAACTTATTGTTTTCCAGGTACATCTGTCCCTATTACAGTCAACAGGTTTAACTACCTACATTAAACGTTTTTTTTATACCACTAGGTGGCAAACAAGCTTACGGCCCACATGATGGTAAGCGGTTACCGTAGCCTATTGACGTTTGCAACACCAGAGGCGTCACGAGCGCGTTGCCGAATTTGCATAAACCTTCTTACTCCTCTTTTGAAGAACCCCATGCTGTAGTCTGTAGGGAACACCTCTACAGGGAGCTCATTCCACAACCTGATCGTGCGCGGGAGGAATGTCTCTCAAACCGCACTGTATGCGACCAATTTGGTTCTAAGGTGTGAGGATGAACTCCCTGCCGACGGCGGGCGGTGCGATGGTAGATAGTTGCCGTGAGCATCATATCGAACAATTCCTCTGAACACATACCATTGTACAAGCGGTAGAACACACAAGGAGGCAAAGTCTCTCCTTTATTTCTCCTCCTTTTATGAGAAAAAAAACTGAACATTCCAAACATTCTACAAAAAATATAACTCCTACATCCAGTACCTAGCAACCAACGGTGACCCCTCTACCATCTCAAAACCCAATACGACTGGTCACCGCGGGGGAGAAAAATGAAATCGATTTTTCTCTTGACTACAACCCTCCAAGAAAACAGGAAAGCTACATAAATTGTAAGAAAACTGAAAAATAAATAATACAACCCCTATACTGGCACATATTATAACGTAAGAACGCTGGCAAGTCCGGGAATTCCGCGAAAACTGAAGAGGGATAAAAATGGCAAAAATGGAGGAGGCCTTTACCCTACAGAGGGGTTCTCATTAAAAAAATTTAAAACCTAAAATTAAAATATTGAAGTTAAATTAATGACAGTATAAAATTTAAATTGTGCAACTTCTGATTAATTAATGGATATTAAGTAAAAAAATAATTGTGAAATAAAAACAAAACAACGATCATCATAATCTAATATATATCTTCTAATATATAAAATTCTCGTGTCACAGTTTTAGTTGCCGTACTCCTCCGAAACGGCTTGACCGATTTAGATGAAATTTTTTGTGCTTATCCGGTATCTATGAGAATCGGCCAACATCTATTTTTCATCCCCCTAAATGTTAGGGGTAGTCCACCCCTAATTTTTTTTTTTTTTTTGAGACAAAATTTCTAATTTCTATTTTTTTATGATACAACATACAAAAATACATACAATCCCCAATTTTCACCCTTCTACGATCAACCCTTATTTTTTAATAGCCATTTTAGTAATTTGAGTAATCGGTCAAGCCGTTTCGGAGGAGTATGGTAACAGGACCGATTTGGATGAAATTTTGTGTGTGTATTACAATGGGTTCCTCGATGATTTGAAAACAAAATTGGACCCGGTAGATGGCGCTGGAATCGGGTTCTAAGTTTTGTTTTAATTTCAGGGCAGGACAACGTCTGCCGGGTCCACTAGTCTAATATATAAAATTCTCGTGTCACAGTTTTCGTTGCCATACTCCTCCGAAACGGCTTAACCGATTTTGATGAAATTTTTTGTGCTTATCCGGTATCTATGAGAATCGGCCAACATCTATTTTTCATCCCCCTAAATGTTAGGGGTAGTCCAATCCACCCCTAATTTTTTTATTTTATTTTTGAGACAAAATTTCTAATTTCTATTTTTTTATGATACAACATACAAAAATACATACAATCCCCAATTTTCACCCTTCTACGATCAACCCTTATTTTAAAATAGCAAAACAACGTTTGCCGGGTCAGCTAGTTTTATATAAATATTATTTTTAATTTTTATTATTGCATGTTAATCAATATTATTGTAATATTGCATGTTGTATGATTAATCATAGTATATCAATAGTATGATCAATCATATCTTGAAATATGGTGTATTAAACAATGTTTACTTATACGAGTAATATCGTTGGTACTAAACATATAGGTAAAGAAAGACCGTATAATGTAAAACATGTAATTAATGTGTAGACTCGGCGTATTTGTAGATAAAAAAATAAATGTTTTAGGAATCTTTTTTGTCTGTTGGTTCTGGCTAATATCCTAAACGGCTGGACCGATTTTGACGGGACTTTCACTGGTAGATAGCTGATGTTATAGGCTACGTTTATCGCCTGGAAAGTTATAAGATCCCTCGGGATCACGCGGGTGAAACCGCAGGGGACAGCTAGTAAATAAATAAGAATAATACCAAATAAGTAATTCGCAAACTGACTTGAGTACCTATAAACGTTTAAGCTTACCTATAAGAATAAGATGCTTGCATTCTTTCGTTAGCGACGTGACGATGTGTTGTTCTAGCACTTCCGCTGCTTCTTCCACAATAACTATGGTAAAACAAATATTTGAGTCAATTACCTAAATGATAACATAATAAGTATTATACACTACCATAGCAATATAGCAAATATAGACCTACATCATAAGCTATACCTTTGTACCATTGTTTTTACCTATGGGAGGTGCCAACGCTGTAAGAAGATTTCTCATTCTGGCTGCTCCGCTGGTCGTCATACCAACGACCTTTGTGTTTTTCAATAAAATCATATCCGTCATCGCTCTCGATTCTTCGAATGCTGCGACTGCTGAGTCTACGTTCGCCTGTAAATATAGTAAAATTTTCTTGCGCATATAGTCTATACCCTAACCACAGTAAATATATCTATCCCTACCCGTAGTTTCGGATCTCATTCGTCATTTGTTAAAGTTAAAACTCAGAATACTCTTTATTGAACTTTTATAAGTGAACTTGTTTAATTTAACACCACGAGTTACAAGTGGTTTATTGTTCATGTCTTAAAACAATGGTCCACTGATATTTTTATACATAACACGATTCAACGATTATAAGATATCTATATAACAGTTTCGGTTTCGTTTTCGGCTGGAACTAGAACCACCGTTTTTTTGCCAAAAAAACAGGTTTCGATCGGACACTAGTTTTAAGCAACAATGTTGCAAATAAAATTAAGTATTTAAATATAATATCTGGTACTTAGATGATGGTACCTTAGGAGGGGATATCACCTCAGTGTTACAGGACTTAAATACTCTGATTCAAAATTTTAATACTATTGGCCTACGTTTAAACATTTTAAAATGTGAATTATTTATATCAGATTCTGTATCCCAAATCAAAAAACTTTCCGTCATCAATGATTTTAATTCATTCTGTCCAAACATTAAAGTTCTTGACAAACAGTCTCTTCGCCTCCTTGGAGCTCCTATTTTAGATGAGTCCATTGTCCCATTCCTAAATGATGAAACCTCAAAATTTAATAACATTACGGATCGTTTGTCACTAATAAATTCCCACATGGCCTTCACTATTATTCGTTTTTGTTTATTTGTTCCTAAATTTACTTACGTTTTACGATGCTGTCCTTTGTGGAAATTTGATAGCCTTATGACCACTATTGATAATTCAATAAAAAAAACTCTAAACCAAAATCTAAATTTTCCTTTAAATGACAGAAATTGGTGTCAGGCATCATTACCCATACGCTTCAGCTTTTTTGTCTTTAACTCATAGTATCTCAGAACTATTTAACAAAATTATTTTTTCATCTCTAGGCAAATGCTGAAATTCCCTACATGTTTGAGGCTAAAAATACCTGGATGACAGCCTGTCCAGGGGAAAGCATTCCTATTTATCCAAACATACAAAAACAATGGGACGGTTAGTACAGCAAGGTTTACTTAACAGCAGTATTAACCTTGCAGAGCGAGCTCGTCTCCTTGCAGTCTCAGAGCATCAATCAGGTTATTGACTACAAGCATTACCATCTAAGTACTAACATCGGTACCTTGCTGAACGATAGCTCTTTTACTATCGCTCTTTGTTTACGTTTGGGTGTAAATACGAACGAAATTCATCGCTGTCAATGTGGTAACGACGTCGATAGGCTAGGTCACCACGGTCTATCATGTCGCCGAAGTGCTGGCCGTTTATCACGACACGCAGCAATCAATGACGTCATTCGTAGGGCTTTCGCCACTGTTCACGTGCCGCCCATTTTAGAGCCGAACGGAATAGCACGTGACAATGGTAAGAGGCCCGATGGTATGACGTTGTTGCCCTGGTGTCGTGGTAAACCCTTAGTGTGGGATGCAACTTGTGTTGATACCGTTGCACGATCCCACCTAGAGTCAACATCCAGGGTGGCGGGCGCAGCGGCGACTACAGCGGAGGATTTGAAGCGGCGCAAGTACTTATACGGCCATCGGCGATGGTTATATATTTGCGCCGTTTGGTGTGGAAACTCTGGGACCGTGGGGACCGGAAGCGCATAAATAACTATCGGCGCGGCTGATAGAAACTTCCGGAGACCAAAGGGCTGGCTCGTACTTAACGTACTTTGGTCAAAGAATAAGCCTCGCTATACAGCAAGGTAACGTAGCCAGTCTTTTGGGCTCGTTACCCATAGACAGCGATCTAAATTCTGTGTTTTATTTATAATGTAGTTTTATTTATAGGTATTATAGTTTTTTTTTTCTAATTTTGTATGTATATATTTATGGCCTTATTCATAATAAAATCGATGGTATTTAGTAAGTACTTATCGGATTCTTAATTCGAATTTTCTATACAGAATTCGAATTAAGAATCTGCTGAACAGTTGCTAAAAATAGTCGAAATCTTTATGAATAAGGCCATTAGTGTATTTTTTATTATTTTCCTTTTTGGCCGAAACCGAACCTTCGGTCGAAAACCAATAAAAATTGCAAAGATGAATATGTTTAGAAATTAGAACGCTGTGAAATGGCATTTCGTAATTTCAGCGTTCACGAATGAAAATTTGTTGGACAACAGCCTTCCCCAAGGATCTCCTACCTCTGTGATCCCCACAATAACCGGTCTTGCGCTATCCAACATAACATTTTAACAACAACATAGCATAACATTTATAAGTAGGTAATTTTTTACATTACTAGAATATCAGAATTATACTTTTGTTTTTCTTTTTACATTTCATACATTTGATAGGAATTGAGACTAAAACTTATTTTCATTTTCAACAAAACTTTTTATTCAGACAAAGAGAGTTACAAAGAGAGAAAGACTGCATAACATTTTTTCGAATTATAGTGAAAGTTTGTAGGTATGTTTGTTAGTCAATCACACGAAAACTACAACAGTTTGATGAAACTCGGCACACACATAGATGCTGGAATAAAACATAGGATCCCTTGGGAACCCAGTTGAAAGGGCGGGGCAGATACTAATAAAATTAAATATAAACTTTTTCTTAAAATTCCTTAATTATAAAACGTTCTTTCAAATCATAATGTATCGATTCTTAGGTATAGGTTACTAATATTAACAACATGACATCAGTAAGTGTATGTGCAATTCATTATTACCTGCATGCTGCCGATGTTTGCCTTTATTTGATCGATCTTTTCTGTTATCCACATAAAATATAATGCCCAACGATCTTCAGAAGGAATCCTTGAAAAATTTGTTCCCTGGTGTACATGTATTCTTACTTGTCGTCCTCGCTGTGATTTCATATCCTGTTGTGAGTTAAATAAAAAAAAAATAACAATCGGCGGTTATAGAATTATCACAGTTACCTGAGATTTCCCAGGTATATGTAGATATATAGGTGGCTAATGTTCTTGAAACAATAATAATATATTATGACTAGCTTTACACCCCTTTAAGATTCAATTCCCAAAAACCCCACTCCACACATTTGAAATATTTCACTTTCTTAGGCCTAGTAATTTGTGGATGGTGGTCGATGTCATATTCACGTTTAGACCAATAGCTATCTACTAAACAATCTCAAAATTTAATATAAATAGAGCTTCTTATATGGAAACCAAATAACTGATATACTACATATAATTATTAATTTTTGTTTTTGTAAATACCTAGATAATAACACATATGCGGACAACGACATGCGGTAGACATGTAGGTAGTGTGTTAACCAACCGGCCCGTCCACAAAATTCACACGATTGCCGTGTGTTTAAATAGCAACGATTTAATGTATCTACATAATAGAGGTTAATTGTTTGTTACTTACATTAAACATTTTTATGTGAGCGGCTAGGTCTTGTATTTCATATTGCAACTTGTGGTTTTGGTGTTCGTTGTCTGCATTTGCCTTATACCTTGATATTAGATTATGAAGGTAAACCTTAGCTTCATTTAAAAGAAATGAGGTTCTTATTTCAATTTCAGTTTCATCTTTGTTTTCATCGTCTTCTTCTTCCATGAATTGTTTTCTTTTATCAGCATACTCATTGGATTCTTTGGAAATATCCAAATTATTGTCTTCTATTAAGCATTGTTGGAAATCAACGACATGCTTATAACGATGTTCAAAGAGCCAACCTCTCAATGGGTCCTGCGATGTATTGTAATATGATCCAAGTAGTTCAACTTCTGGAACCTCATCACATATCTGATAATAGCTGATGATACCATTGTTTAATGCATCCAATCTTGAAAGAGACGTCTTGAAGTCAGCAATTGCCATTTTTAGATTGTATTTTTCAGTCATAAATAGCCTATGAGCTGGGTTACTCATCTCAATTCTTCTCAGTTTGGATATATTAATTTCCTCCATAGCTTTATTACGAGATTGACCACCGATGCGTACAATAGAGTTTGTTAATTTCATAATAGCTTCTAGAAATTGGTCTAAAGCATGATTCGTATAACAAATAACAAGCATAAGACAACCGTCCATATGTTTTAGATTTTGCAATAAAGTTTTTGCAACTTTCACCCCCAGATATGTTTTCCCAGTTCCCGGCGGACCCTGAATAACTGCAAATTCGTGAGTTAATGCTAATCGATAAGCCTCAAATTGACTATTGTTTAAACCAAATTCTTCATTGGACGGCCAGGTTTCAATTTGTAATACTTTGTACTTTTTTTTAGAATATACAGTATCTTCGTCTGTTAAATCATCAATTTCATCATTGACTCCTAATTCAATATTTTCATTGAAGTTAGTTTGAATTTTTTTCTCATCTTCATAAATGTATTCCGAGTGTTCATTTAAGTACGCAGGATGGTTAGGTACAGGCTAAAATCATCAAGTAAAGCTTTTAAGATACATTCAGATTTTACGTTGCTACGTCAATGATTATGTAAGGGAGCGTTCAAGTATTACGTATCGAATTTTCATGTAAAACGGTACTACGCGTAACATTGTTTTTTTTACTAAACAGAAAAACGTCACGGAGGTACAGAAAAATCTCCAAAAATTGCATAACGTATTACTTGAACGCTCAACTGTTATAAAACTGAATAATGGATACGGCTTGTTTCGATGAATATGGACTTAGATTCGGGTGGTAAGTAGGCATAAAAAATCTAGCGGGTTTCGTCTGTATTTTTGTGTGTGTCAGTCACATGATATATTCAAGTCCTTTGCGCATTTTTTTATTTCCCCTATATTTTTGGATTTGGTCATCTATGCCTATTTCAAAAATTATGGGTGAGGTAAGAGATTGGTGATGCGATATTTCATATTAGTATTAGTATTAAAGAGCTATCGGCACGCCTTATAGAAACTTCCGGCGACCAAAGGGCTGGCTCGTACTTTGGACAACGATTAAGCCTCGCTATACAGCGAGGTAACGTAGCCAGTCTTTTGGGCACGTTACCCATAGACAGCGATCTAAATTCTGTGTTTTATTTATAATTTAGTTTTATTTATAGGTATTTTAGTTTTATTTCTAATTTAGTATGTATGTAATATTTTAATTGTATTTTGTGAATAAACCCTACATTAGTATTTATGCTTAGGAGTTAAATTGGTACTTACGTCCACGTTTACTATATACTTTTGCATTGCTAAGTGTTCTGAAAACATCGGATCCTGCATAGCTTTCAGTACATGTTGATATGGTTCAAAATAAACTTCACTTTCTATCATTACATATGATTCATTTTTGTTATATATTTCATCATCAAACTCCATATTAATAAGAGAAACAGGAATCTATAAATAAAATAATAGTTACTCGTATGTAACTTTTTACGTATTACGATACTTTCAATAAAGCAATGAAAGCACACTGGCTGTCACTTCCGACGTCTGACGCCGCTGTTTACCTTCACAGAAATATGAATTATGAAAGAAATAGAATACGAATCCAATCAAAGCATAACATGTACAAATATCCAAGTCTCGCAACACAGTCCTGCCACCGCAAAAATTTGAGAAATCTCATGTAAAACCAAGTCATTTAGCAATGAAAGCACCTTGTAACACCCAAAATGGAGAAATAAATGAGTTTCGGACACAGTATCATATGACTAAATCTGCAAATGAGCTCTACTTTAACCCCTTGCAAGGAATGTGTCGCATTTCATATCACTCTGTACAAGTCGCGTCATGTAAAAAGAACGCTGGAAAAATGTGGAGGGTATGTTTGCGCATGGGTACACTCGCGCACGAAAGTACTAGGCCTATTGTTTTATTTTCGATCTAGCCTTTCACTCGCGGGTTCGTAAATTGATTTTTATTTATTACATTGAAAAATATGTATATTACATAGAGTATCATTAAATAGAATTAAAACATGTTTGATTTAGTGTAGAATGTTTAATCTAATTACAAAAAAATACATACCTATAAATTCCGTTTCAAACATTGTTTTAAATTATCAACTGCTATATTATCAGCCTCTCTCTTCATAAAACAATATACGTCATAAATCATTTTTCTCAGTTTTCTATGTAAAACCATTTCGTAATTAAAAACTTTTGTGCGCGATGGTATTTTGAGATCGAACGTAGCGTGGACTCAGTACGGAAAGCAAAGGCCGACTGACGAACCAATCGAGTATCGGCAAGCATGCAGCGCGTGACTCGCCCGCCCAGCACCGTACCCATACCACCAAATAGACCGATAAATCGCCTATTGCGCACCTGGAACCCCAACGTTCTTTTTACATGACGCGACCTATATCCAAGACTTATATGCTAAATTTTTAGATGATTAAAAGCTGCAGTTTACCGAGCACATGGGGCATGATCACAAGGCACAATTTGCGTATGTCCCCCATAATGCAACTAACAAATAAATACTAGTTAATTTAAAGCTGGATATTTCGTAAACAAACAATTACATGCACCGTAAAAAATGTTTTTCTATTATTTTGATTAGTTACTTAGTTTGGGTCATGGATATAGGTATAATATTTAATTAGGTATGTAAGTATGTTCTTTTTATTATTACTTCGACGTCTCAGGAAGTCTCCGAATCAAAATTGCCATGACAGACAACGAACACCTTCAAATCAGGGTTTTTTTTGACAACGAACGGAATCCTAATAAATGTAAGCGAATTACGTAACTGACTTAATTCTAGAGTACCTTTCCCTCTAGCAAATAATTTGTGTCGCGGTCCAAAATTGTAGCAACAACAAAATTTTTGCAATTGTCTTTAGTCAACAGTATAAGTGAACCAAATATGAATCTCTTGCTGTGTGCCCAATTTATTCTTTTCATTACTTTATTAGCTTTGACATCAATCTGTATAACAGTACCGGTCTTGGTTTTGGAAATGTATGGCTCGACAAATTTCACATTACGGAATATGCTGAAAACAAAGAAAGTATTAGTAAGTAGGTAGTAGGTTTTGCCATAGATTACGGAGGTTTTTTTTATTTAGAGGTACAATGATCATCTGGCAAAACATAGGATTGAATGAAACCAAAAACGGGAATATTCGATAAAATGATAAAGGTTTATGTTGAAGCATTGGAGAGTATTAACTGCAGTCGCTTATGCGAAGTCCCCACTTTTTGTGTCCCCTCAGCGACGCCTTGAGGCGAGGTTCGTCCCCCACCTAGGGCGCCCTCAGCGGCCAGTCGCCAAAATTTTATAAATACGGTTGAGAGCCGAATTGTCTGCGTAAGGGCATACTCCCAGGACATTATTATAAGTTAAAAAACGTTAGTTCAATTTAATATTAAAATTAATAAAACGCACCGTATATTATCATATCTTTTCTTATGTGGATCTGCTATATATTGATCTGAGGAAGAAGGAAAAATGTATGTTACTCAACAATTCAGAATTTAAAAAAATCTACTGAAGTGGTCTTACTTATTCCTTCCCGAAGAGGTCCGAAACAGTCCTCTCTTAATAAACGGAACTGTACGTCTAGATAATGTTCTACATCTTGATATGCTCCGTCCACAATGTTTGGTCGCAAGAACGGCCTTTGATCCATCATATCTTCTGGGTTCGGTACGATACTCAACTGCCGAAAACTCTCCGGTGGCTCAAAATAAGTGTTGTCTGCTTTTTTTTGGCGTTTGGCTGTAGACTGCTCTATCTGTAAAATACGAATAGAATCTTAACTAGTTTTGTTTAGCTATTTAATGAACATTGCCCAAACCAAATGTACGCATACCTGGTCTCTTTTTTCAAATAAGGTTAATTTCTCTCGTAACTCCGTCATAATCAACATTTGTTCTTCTGGTAATACGAATGCATGTCTTTCACTCAAGCCTTCCAGACATGATTTTGAAGTTCCATCGATCAAAGATCTACATCTCTGTAGTGCTGTAGACGGAGATATGTTTACAATGCACTCACAGAAGGTTACAAAATTCTTCCAAAATTCGATTTGATTATTCCAATACATGGAGTTTTTCGTTTTTAATTGCACGTAAGGCAAGTCCATCAAGTAATTTCGCAAATGTGTTATAAAATTTGATTTGCAGATATCTAAAATCATTTTTAATTTTAGTTCGTTGAAAGTGGATTGGCACACTTTAGCTATTATTTCAATTATCAACACAAATAAGTCGTCTCTCTCTACCGGCTTATCTAAAATGTTAAAAAAAGCATTTCTTTTTTCATTAAGTTTTATGAGTATTTCTTTGCTTTCTGAATGAGCTATGTCTTCCAAAGTTTTGAATCCCATGAACGATTTATTGTTATTCCGTGGTCTGTTGTCGTATTTCGAATCTTCGTCTGTATGTCGGGTGTTATTACGGCGATCCCAATTTCCTCTTGAGTTTGGATTACTTGAGCCTTGATCTGGCTGACTTCTGGGATTTCTACGCCATTGGTCATGCTGGAAAGGATCTGAAAATAAACATGAATGTTATGTCATTTACAATATCGGACTAACCGGTACGTTATTTAGGCATGGATTCTTAATACCTTGTGGAACCTGTTCATTTTGAAAACGAGTATGTCCCGGGGGCTGCGATCGGTGTCGACCGCGATCACGGTTGTGATCGCGGTCGTTTACGCCACCCGACCCCAGCCTCCTCCAGGGAGCATCTCGTTGCCTGTCATTCCGTTGCTGGGCAACTCTACCCCGAACTCGGAACGGTGGTCCTGGAATACAGCCGCAAATAAGTATATTACAATTCATGAGACACATCACTTGTACCGAACTTAATTAATTGCAAATAAAAATATATTAAACAATGTCAATTATATTTATAATCATTATTCCTACGGCTGTGTGCTTACCACCTTCGGAGACTCCCTTAAAAAGTAGAAACAAAAATACATTCATATTTTTGACAAATAATTTGTATATTGAGACTGCTAACGTGGTAGGTAGGAAAGTAGATCTTTTCTATAATCAGTGGTAAGTGCAATACTGCTGTTTTCAGATTCAAATGTTTTGAGATCTTACCGGGTTGTGGGTTTTCCTCAGTCATTAAGTATATCTCGTGGTGAAATTGGCTGCGTGAACTAAATAGTAGAAAACATTATAACATTATTTTACAATTGGTCAAAAGCACTGCGCGTGTTATACAGTGAAACCTGGTTAATTGGAATCTCAAGGGAACAAGGATTTAAAGAGGTTTTTATTTATCCAGTTTTCCAATAAGACAGGTTTAAAATTATAGTTGTAGAGGTCGAAATGTTAATAAAAATGTGTATTTTTGGTGTTACGAATTAAGTGTAGGTATGTACTACATATTATTCTACCTCAAACGTGTCGAAACCTGTCCCAACCTGATAAAATGTCTCATTTATAGAGGGAATTGAGCTAATGAGTCCCAATTATAGAGGTAAACATGGAAAAAGAAAACGTAGAAATCAAATTTCATTTAACCAGGTTCGAAAAGTCCCATTAACAGAGGTAACATGATGACAAAGTGCCGGGACCTCGTTGAAATTCTCAATAATAGAGGTTTCTCACTTATCCAGGTCCCACTTAATTAGGTTTCAACTGTATTATAATCCATA
This sequence comes from Ochropacha duplaris, assembly GCA_951361185.1. NCBI lineage: Eukaryota > Metazoa > Arthropoda > Insecta > Lepidoptera > Drepanidae > Ochropacha > Ochropacha duplaris. The sequence goes on from OX592703.1 coordinate 4,856,111, forward strand.
GTATTTAAGAGGTTCCGTATAAAAGTAATAAAATTATAGCCAGAGATGCAGGGCCATTTGTTATCTAGAAATCTGATCCAAAACGTCTGAGGCCCGACATCCATGATTATATTTTAAAATATGTATAATATATATATCGAGTTTAAAATGTATAATAGAATAAGCAAGGTATGTATAATTTGTAAATATTTTTATTTTATTGATTATATTATACATAATTTTAAGTATCAGTAGCTTATATTCCTTCATTTTTAATTAATACATAAAACCTCTGTCTAAATGTGTAAAACTCAATAATGTTGTAGACTAATAAGTTCTGTATAATATTATATTATTTATAAAATAATATTCTTTATTAAGTTGAGATTTTTTAATAACTAGAAACGCGATTCCTGGATTTATATTTTATGGTAGGCAGTTTTGGGAGGATCGGCCGTCCCAACTGCGAGCCAAAGGAATAAATCCTCCACACAAGGTACCTAGATGCTGTATACCGTTGAGGAGTTCTTCTAGCGGGTTGGGTATCCTACGGGACCCTGGTGATGCCTGCGCATCATGTCTAGCTTATCATGCATTGGTAATGATATGACAAGAGACAGGATTCAAATTTCGAATCGATCAGACCTGTGGATGTTCATCAAATAGAAAAAAAGAATCTTCAAACGACTGAGCAGATTTTCTTGAAACAGCACAGAACACTCTCGATTAAGACACCTTTCAAACAACAAAAAAACTAAATCAAAATCGGTTCATCCGTTCAGGAGCTATGCTGCCATAGAGAGACACGCAGATACACACTACGAACCCGTCTTTTTCGTCGGAGGTTAAAAAGATAATTATGAAAATTTAATAGAACATTATCAAATACGTAAACCAAGAGACACAGTTAGTGGGCACTAGTGGGCAGCCTTTGAGCATGTTGTTTGTCTTGTGTCTACTGAGCGAGCGGCCATATGTAATTATTTCAAAGACACTGACAAAACCAAATAGTGCTTACTTTTGTATACGGTGCCGGTGGTACGATAGAGCTCCTGAAAATCGCTCAAGAAAGTTTATCGCGTACAGAAAGCCAATAACTTTACCTATAGCATAGCGTTGATGCCATCCTGAAATAAATGACTTTTGCGGACTTTTGCCCTAATACCTATATGTAATGTGTTTTTCAAATATTCAGTATAGTTCCTATCATATTGTGTAATAAGATTTGGCTATTTTACATAAGGAGGTATATCAGGTCCGACTGAACTCATTAAGAGTTCTCAAAATTTATCCGAATAATAGACTTAAGAAATAATCAACATAGTTACCAAAAATACATTTTTAAAAGTCTATCTATTAAGTAGTGTCCACCGAAACAGTCATGTTTTTTTGCCGAAACTGACCTTGAAAAAATCAGTAGTCGCGGGCACCCTAAGATAAGTAGCTTTTGAGACAAGTTTTAGGGAGTCAAAATAAAGGTTTATACAAGTTAATAGCTGACTATATCTCATTCTGAGGTGAAACTCATAATATTCCTGGACTATACACTTAATAATGATTTTAGCTACTTCGGCTTGTGCAAATCGGCAGATTATGATATTTCCGTGATTCGTGACTAATTTCCTTCAAAATAAAATAAAAACTTCGCGCTCGAGAAAATCCAGGTGACGTTTTTTTTTGCAACTTTGCGAGTCTCCAATTTTCTTTCGTCACGCCCAAATTGACAGATTATTGAAATGTACACTATTTTGCATGTATCTTACTTATCTTACCTTAATCTGACGCGCTCGAGTATTTCAAACCATCGATTTTTTTTTACTAATCTGACGGGCTACCCTTGGCGTTCGACACTACATAGAGGGCTCAGATTTGGTGAGAGTACTTCACAAGGTGCAAGGTTGCCCCCCTTATGTTAATCTGCCGCGCTCGAGTAAATCCCCTATTCGCCTCCCCTACCATTATGTTATTTCCGTAATTCGTGACTAATTTACTTCAAAATAAAAAAATATTACCGTGCTCGAGAATGTCCAGGTGACGATTTTTTTTTGCAACTTTGAGAGTCTCCAATTTCCTTTCGTCACGCCCAAATTGTCAGATTATTGAAATGCACACTATTTTGCATGTAACTAACTTACCTTACCTTAATCAGACGCGCTCAAGTATTTCAAACGATCGATTTTTTTTTACAGAAGGCTCAGGTTTGGTGGGAGTACTTCACAAGGTGCAAGGTTGCCCCCCTTATGCCGAAAACCCCGCTTCGCCTCCTCTACCATTATTATAAAAGTTGAGGAAAGAGTATTCTCAGTTTTAATTGGAACAAATTACGAGCCCATATGGCCCAAAGTTTCGGCGCAACCGAAAGGTTGGGTGGTTTATTTTATTTTATTATTCTGGACAAGCTTTTGTTTGACCACAATCTCACCATGGTAAGTGATGATGTGGTCGAAGGTGGGAAGTACACAAAGCCTAGATCGGCTGTCGGAACACACCGATAGGTGCTTAGCGACAGATTTTTAACTTGAGGGTGGTAGCCGGCCAGTCGGGTACTACAAAGTACCCTACCACCGTGCTATGGTTTCCTGACGATGTTTTCCTTCACCGAAAGCTCGAGCTCATTGTCTGATTCGATTCGATATCCGACGTCACTCTCAAATCGCCTTATTGACCGAAATCGAATCTTTGGCCGAAACATGTTTTTTTTGGCCGAAACCGTACCTTCGGTCGGACACTACAGTAACAAAGCAATAGTAAAAGGCGAATAGGCCACGCCCTTCCGGTAGAAGGTAAGTTTCTTTGTATTAGAAAGGCTTCTTAACCAATATTTAAATAATAATTTGATATGTTCTACATAATAACAGAAAAACACATATTAGTCAGTGATATTGTGAGCTAATTCATGTACCTAATATTTTTAATGTACAAAAAAACGATTTTATTTTAGTACTTACATCACTTCGTTCGTAGCGTCGTAGGTATTATTTCTATTATACAAACAGCTGGGCTACAGAAAATTCTAGATATCTCAAGGAATTACTCAGAAGTGACGACCTTATTACAATTTATTAAACAAATATACGTGCAAGCAAACGGTGCAACTTCAGAAAACTAACTGACTGAATGATCGACTGAGTTTTGTGCTGTTTGATTGATTTGTTTGTATGATAGAACTACGAAAAAAATCCCCGGTAAATGAGGCAGCCGCTCGGCTTGTTGACATCGTTCGTTCGTACCATAGACAAAAAAAAGACTGATTTCATAATACTCCAGCAAACAGATATAACACTCAATTGAAGTATTTATATTGTATATAGAATTATACCTACCTACATGTTTACACGATAGCTTATACATATCAATATCAGGTAGTTATAATATAAACATATACATACAATATTTTATTTGTAGTTTTGAGCTGCCAAGGTTCGTATTTTCGTTACTTGCTCATGCAATTTTCAATGAAGAATAGTTTCATCGAAAATAGCAAATTACATATAGAAATACGATGGCACATATGTACCTAGTAATGAAGGAACCCGAACATAAAAATATACAGATGAATAAGAAACCTTCCTATTTTTAGAAATATATACGCATTTAGTCTTTAGTAGTTTAACTAACCCAAAAATGGGGACTTAAGAAAACAAAAAATATTAAACCAATTTCATCTCCGACTTACGCCACCATCACCCACCTCAATGGTATGTCTGTTTCTTACTCTTTGAGAAATGAGGTCAGAGCAGTGTTGTCACCTAAGGTTGACTCTGTTATTCATTGTATTTTTACGACTGGTAGGTAACAGTAGTTAAATATTGCAGGGGATTAACTTACTATGACGTCAGTTTGTCATCATAAATAAACCAATCGTCAAGCAATCGCCAAGGCGCCAGCCGATTTGGCTTGCTTTAGTTGCTTTGAGTGTATTCCGAATCACGATAAATACTGATGTCAGCGCGTTAAAACGCGTACCGAATCACTGTGAGCTGGATTCTACGTCCCGTGTATTTGTATCCAATAGTTACAATAGTGACTCTTTTCTGTGTTGTTATAGCTACAAATATAATAAATGAGAGAATAAAAAAAACAAGAGTACCTAGGTACTTTGTGTTCGTTAAAGTTAGTGAGTCAATTAATAAAATGTCCAGTCACAAACATTTTCATGTAAAATGTCGCCAAGACGAGACCATATGGCTCGCACTGTCAAAAAGTTGAGCCAAGCTTCTAACTCTACACGCCCTAACTTCACGAACTCTACACCTTAGTCAAAATATGTAGCTTAACCATTTCGCTACATTCACATGGGCGTTTTCAAAATGTATTCACTGTTCATTACTTTTCTATTATACAATAGTTCTTTGTATATCGGGAGTCTGAATAGTAATTTCCGAACGTGTACGGCGGCAGGTATAAAATGTATGCGTAATGTATGTTGTAAAACGTTTGTTTGCGATAGTCAGAGCATTTTATTTGGATTAGAAGCATTCGAGAACACGAATACGAAAATTGTATACCGAAAACGAATGTTTGATGCGGCCGGCCTTAAGCTGGCTGCATACGGTTGCCTGATTAAGTTTACAGATCTCTAATATTTTATGACGTGTACTTAATCTGTTGACTCGCGACAATAACCTGTCAAACGGACTTTTTGGCGGGAACTTGCGAAGTGACATTGTGTTTTCATTCTATTTTCATTAAATTCGTGTATTTTGAGTTTTATTGAATAATTTCGGTGGTGTTTTGTCCAATAAAGATCAATCTAAGTGCACAAGTGAAGTGAAATGAAATGAAAGCGTGTATCGTGACTTTCCAGGTTGTCCCAAAAAGTCCATGAAATGTTTTAGTGGAATAGCCACCAATTTCACTAAAATTAGACCGGACTTGTACGGACGAGGACTAGACTTTACAGTGAAAGTGACAATAAAACGTGACTAAACATAAAATATGAATATTTAAAATAAAGAAATGGCTTAAAGGTCTTGATACCAGGCCAAAAATCTTCTTAAAAAAAAAAAAAAAAACCTGTCAAACAACTCGCGCACAGTTTTCAAAATTCGCGCCCAATTTTCAAGTAAATGTCATCGTCCCGATTGTCCCCTTCAAAGAGTATGTAATGGTAGGGGAGGCGAATAGGGGATTTCGGGATTTACTCGAGCGCGGCAGATTAACATAAGGGAGGCAACCTTGCACCTTGTGAAGTACTCTCACCAAATCTGAGCCCTCTATATAGTGTCGAACGTCTAGGGTAGCCCGTCAGATTAGTAAAAAAAATCGATGGTTTGAAATACTCGAGCGCGTCAGATTAAGGTAAGGTAAGTTAGTTACATGCAAAATAGTGTACATTTCAATAATCTGACAATTTGGGCGTGACGAAAGAAAATTGGAGACTCGCAAAGTTGCAAAAAAAAAAAAACGTCACCTGGATTTTCCCGAGCGCGATTAGTTTTAGTTTTATTTTGAAGGAAATTAGTCACGAATCACGGAAATATCATAATCTGCCGATTTGCACAAGCCGAAGTAGCTAAAATCATTATTAAGTGTACAGTCCAGGAATATTATGAGTTTCACCTCAGAATGAGAGATAGTCAGCTATTAACTTGTATAAACCTTTATTTTGACACCCTAAAACTTGTCTCAAAAGCTACTTATCTTAGGGTGCCCGCGACTACTGATTTTTCAAGGTCAAAGGTCAAAAAATGATTTATTGCAAATAATTCGTTTCCTATGGGTTTTTTGGTATATGTATTCTGATAAATATTGAAGAAGATTAAATTCTCTACAACTTTTGCACAAACATTTTTTCGATATCTTGAACCATTTTCGAGATTTCGATAGTTTTTATATTTTTTTTTTCAAACCGTCAGATTAAGGAAATTCCTCAACATAAATGTCAGATTATGGGTCAGTACGACAAAGACATCCAGAAGAACCGTCTGTATAAAAATCTGACGCGCTCGAGTATTTCACGGTCACGATTTTTTTTTTGCATTTTCAAAAATCGGCCATGACTGATGGTCACGTCCAAATCGTCAGTCTTTAAAATAGGAGCTACTGGAGGGTTCACTTAACATCCCTTATCAATGTCTGACGCGCTCGAGTAAATTTTTTTTTAAATATTTTCAACCCTTCGTACGGCCACCCCCACCACGCAAAACGGCAGATTATTATTTTTCCGTTATCAGACAGACGTGGCGCGGCGCGACTACCCTATTAATATCTGACGCGTTCGAGTATTTCTTGGTGACTGTTTTTTTTTACATTTTTGAAACCCTTTTTCCCCGCCACTGAAGGGGAAAATATCACATAACCTTTTTTTCTTTATTCCACCTAATCTTCAAATTCCAAAGACGCTCGAGTAACTACAAATTTAGCATCATTGCCTCCCCTACTATAATATATGTCCCCTTTAAGAACAAAGTCAAAGAGGATAAAAACACTACGTTTTACAAGTGGCGCGGACCAAAGAAGAGTATGTGTGCGGACTCTGTAACCCCGATTGTCCCAAGAAAGAACTGACAGGTAAAGTATTTTTTATAACAATAATTTTTCTGTTTAGTGATTTTTTTTTCAGAATAAGTTTTCCAAGTGACTGACTCTAACCAGCTACATATCAGTAATCTGTGACTCTAACATTAAAAAGAAATGGATTGAATCGAAGGCACAGTTCACAGATTACTGATATGTAGCTGCACAGTTCATTTTATTTTAAAGACATAACATAATGTATCTACAAGAAAGCAACGTAACAAGTACTACTTAGGTAGGTGCAAAAAAAAATGGTTAATAAGTAAAACGTGTTCTATCTAGACGGATGTAACGGATGCCATCCAGTTGACCTTGGAGGGACCTTTGTTTCCATCCGCAGATTGTGTTTCGAAGTCTTTTGCCACGTATCAATCGATTGCGCGTGGTCGGGAATTCCCAGGCGCTCTTGTGACGACACAGTAGGTAGCAAAAAATGGCACGCTTGGTTTCATACAGATCGAAAGGCATGGCATGGCATACGTAGTCTATTTAGATCCATATTTGTGCTGCCTCTACACTGTCTACCTACTTTATATCCCGCAATAACATAAAACTCCGCGGGAATGCGAGTGAAACCGCGGGGCGGTAACTAGTCATTTTTAAATATACCTGGCTGGCTACCACAGACCTATTATCTTAGGTCTGTGCTGGCTACCAAAGCGGGTAAACCTGTTGATCATGTGAGCTACTGTAGTGCCTAATAGAATCTACGACTTTGACATTTGAGCCACTATAGTGGCTCAACCCAAGCCACTATGGTGGCTCTTCACTTTCACCGCGATAACTTTTCGTGGACACTGACTTTTGTAAATCTAATGGTATGTGTGAAAAGGTCTTTAAATTCCCTATCCAGTGATATATAATACGTCCGTGTTTGAGACGTCAAAATAAATAACACAAATAAATGATAACTTTTTGGGAAAAGTAGAATCAAGTTTTGATGATAGTCTCCAGTTAATTGCACAATATTTATCCAAATTAAGACTGCAGAAATAAAAATTGTTGGTAGGTACCTCCTTGCAGTAGTTTCCGTTGTCAAACAGAAGCTTTATAGATTCGTGAAGTCCATCTGTTATGGTCAGTACCTAAGTACTGATATAAAAATGTGCCTTCCGCTGAATAAATAAAATAGTAAGTACTTACATATTTCAATGTTGAATATTGTTTATTATAAGATTACAGAGAGAGCATTGTCAGACATACATTGTTTCAATATGACTAGTACACCTAGTTAAATGCTGAACATGAGCTTGTTTCTATAATTTATTAACATAAATAATCTATTTATTTTACGTATCATATTTTAACTAAATTATTATACCATAACATTAAATTCGTAGGATAGTTAATTAAATACATAAATATCGGAATATCAAAAATATTTTTTAGCTTATGAATGTATATAATGGACAAAATTAGTACCTAATTAACTCTCTAGTTAAATAGCTTTTCATATAATATTTAAAATGGCTTACTTTCTTTCTATACAAGATTTAATAATTTTTTTGAAGAATTTATGTATAGTTTATACATAGCAATAAATGTATGATTCTGTCAACTTTATTGTGCAATTTTGCAATGACAAATAACTCTTGTTTTGGTCCTGACTTATCAACTAGGTACATTATGAATCGTTAGGAATATTTGTTGATTCAATACAGTTTATGGTACATAATATACAGAGCATATGGTTTAAAATTGACAACTTTGAGCCCATTTCTTTATTTATTTATTGTAGAATAAAAAATATGAAAAGTATTACAACATAAACAGACCTAAAATAAATGGGTAAAAGATGTTAGTTTTTGTCCCATTTTTTTTTATTTTAATAAAATATCAGTTATTTATCAACATATTTTATAATGTTTTGAAGATACGTTAATCATTCTTTGATAAAACTTTGTTTGCATCCTATTGTTATATTTTATTTTTACTCTAACTTGATAAAATGTCAATAAATGCAATACCAAAATATTTTTTAATTTAAGCTTATTTCCACCATAATTATGCCATAATTTGGATGAATGTCTAACTAAATGGGCTATGTTTCTAAAACATTACAGCAGAAATCATAACATAGTGATGTCAAGTAAATGCATATCGTACTAGTATTTATATTATACGTTTCGGTATCTCTTTATCACATTTGCCGTCTACAATCATATTTAAATTACGAAATGCAAAGATTTCCGAAGCGCATAACTTAAAGCCGCAAATTAATCTGGGGACAAATATTCAGCAACACGCGGGCGATTTGTCCCCTCTTGAATACGCGGCTTTAATCGTACTTTTGTAGGAAATAATACATAGGTATAACATTTAATTTTATTAACTGCACACACTATTATCGAGAAGTCGATACAACGACCACATCACAACATCAACACTAAACACAGTTTAGTTAAATTGTAAACCCACAACAATAAATGGCACAAGTAAGCATCCTACTTATATTATAAACGTGAACATTTGTTGCTCAATCACGCAAAAACGGCTGAACGGATTTTGATGACAATAGACAGAACTTTGCATGAAACATGAAACTTGGCATAGGTATTTTATATCCTGGAATAAAATAAGATACTTTTTATCCTGGGAAAAGATAAGATCCCTGGAATGCGGGGGATAGCAATGTAGTGGAGGTAGAGGTTCAAGCGGTAAAGGTTTTTTGTAGCTATTGGATAGTCCAGACGACAGCCCCGGATCTACATTTTTTTCGTACCGGGGCAAAAACTTGATAGTGGCACTCCCTCCCCAGATTTTGAGATAAGTCGGAAAAATTTTGTGAGCAGGTTCGATAATTATATGGCTTTTTCTGTCGATCTACATCTCTCAGAGCCACTAGTTTAATCAATTAAATATATAAAAGCACCTATTTTTTATTTCAAATAATGTTGGAACGGCTTCCACTTACTACAGGGACTGGCCATGTAGGAGTATTCCATATTTTATTATTTTGGCGCCCCTTGAACCTGGCGCCCTGGGTAGGTGCCCCGGCTAGCCCCCTGGTGGTGCCCCCTAGGTCGGGGCCTGCCAGACGACTGACTCGATCCAGTCGAGGTATCGGCTGACGCGCGTGTACACGCCGGGCACGGGCGAGCCGCACCCGCGACCGAATGACGTCACACCTATCAACACGTACTGCGATTCGCGAGACGACCGCCACGACCGCGACGCCTGCAGCGGACCACCGGAGTCACCCTGTATTATACAAACACCCTTATTATTTACTTACTGTACAAGCTGTTTTTGCTTGAGTGATGTTGTAGTCCCCAGACTTTTTCATATTAGACAAAACTGTTTAGTCAGAGCTCAGTTTTACAGTGTCGTAACTAATATTACACTCATGTTCTACTTTTGAAAGGTGGCGGGATCCATCATCCCGATCATAAAATAGGTAGCTACGTTATCTCTGTAAAATATGTGATCGAAGATTGCCAACAAAATATGTAGTATAAGGCATATATGGCATACATAATTTTATTATGTTGATTAAACGTATAAAAATTAGAGCACGATAAAATGTTATCTAAATTTTGTTCCCAAATAATCAAGTTATCTGATTATACCTAAAACAACTTGTGAATTCTAGATAAACTGAAAACTATGTATGATATAAGGCGGTATATTGATAAATCCATGCGGTGTATTATTTTTAACAGACTTAGAAAAAGGAGGGATTTTTTTAGACTTTTAGCCTGATGGTAAGCGATTCCTTAGCCTATTAGTTGGCAACACCAGGTGAATATGTAGAGAGTCACCAGTGAAGTGAAATGAAAGCGTGTATCGTGACTTTTTAGACTTTACAGTGAATTTAAATAAAGAAATGGCTTTAAGGTCTAGAAAAATACCAAGCCAAAAATCTTTAAAAAAAAACATATAGAGAGTGTCACCTGACAGGTATCCCTGAGGCCGTCCGGGTCGCCGGCGCAGATCTGGTCCTGCGAGATCCCTTGCGGCAACTTACGCCAGTTGGTATATGATTCTTTGCATTTCTCTCGGGACACCACAGTCACGTTCGCCTTCAATAGCATATTGCTTTTCACGTTCCCTGTCAACACATTTCAATGTTCCTTAAAATACACTACGTTTTATGTAATAACTAGCTGTCCTCAGCAGTTTCACCCGCGTGATCTTATCTTATCCAGGGATAAAAATATAGCCTGTGTTAATCTGGAATACATAATGTAGCATTCAAAAGTATTTTTTAAATCGGCCCAGTTGTTTTTAAGTTTATTCGTTACATTACACACATAAATACATACAAATCTTTCCCCTTTTTTTCGGATTTTGTCGGCTCGTCTCGACAAAAGCAACATTCCGAACCGCGCGTCTTAAAAAAAGTGTATGAAATCATAGCAGAAAAATAACAAGAAAAAAGAAATGTACCTAGTTATGTACCCGCGTGAGAATGATGGATGGATTGTGTGACAGATGATATGAGTAAGAAAGGAGTGAATTCCGACATGACGGATAGAAGGACTGAAAGGAAGAAAAGTACACTACACATTGCGCCGACCCCAAATAATTAACAGGGCAGGCATATGATGATGATGTACCCGTGAGAATGATGTCGTTATATTTTATTTAATTAGTACCAAATATGCAGATTATATGATTTATTTTGTGTTATTGTACTTTTTTTTTTAAATACCTACTGTATGTACCTAGTGTTGTGGTGCTGCATATCGACATATACATAAAGACATATCGACAGCACAACAACAGTAGGAAAAGGATGCACACTTGGACTGTCTCTTCTAAGGGATTAGGAAAAAGAGTGGGACTCGTCTTATAAAAATAAAGTACATGTACGTACTTGTGTTACTGGTCTTTCCCCAGCCAGTGATAGTGAGCGGCAAAACGGGATCCGTAGTACTTGTATCCAAGCATATAGCATTCAAATTGCTTGAAAACAGCACTTCTTGCTCCAGCCTAGAAGAAATAAAAAGATAAATAATTACGAGGCTAAATTAATCTACAAAATGTACTATGATGATTTCTGAAGTGCTAGCTAATTCCCGGCGTGCGTTACTCACAACTCGACAGAAATCGCAATCATTTCTCCATACAAACTTTGGACCCCCGTTTCATCCCCTTAGGGGGTGAATTTCGGAAAATCCTTTCTTAGCGGATACCTACGTCATAATAACTATCTGCGTGCCGAATTTCAGTGCAATCCTTTATGTTGTTTGAGCTGTGTGTTGATATCAGTCAGTCAGTAACGATTGCCTTTATATACAGGATGTCCGGTAAATAGTACGACAAACTTAGGGTGGATATAGGTGGGCGGGTAACCTACCAAATATACAAAAATTACCTCAGTAAAAAGGTAACCATTTTCGACATATTATTTCTGATTTTTATGTATTGATTTTTGACTTTTAGATATTAAATATGTATCTCTTAAGGACATTACTGTATATTTTGGTAGGTGACCCGCCCACCTATTTCCATCTTAAGTTTGTCGTACTACTTACCGGACATGTTGTATACAGATATATATAGGTACAGAAGATAAAGATTTTACCTAAGCAAAGTCAAGTCGTGATATTTCTCTCGCCTGGTGTAGTTAGGGTGCTTAATGATTTCGGCAATTCTGACGTCGGTGCGTTCGTTCCAAGTGTTGCCACCGAGATCCACTACTCCTGTGCGAGCTATACTTGGTGGTATCCTTTAAAATACACAATTTTATTTGATATATTATTATATTGTTTTATTACATACACTAGCTTCTGACGAGTATAAAAAAGTTTAAGTTAACTTTTAGTTTCATAAGTAAACACATATTGGTGACTATTATCGTCATATTCAGCATGCTCCAAGTATTCAGCCCTGGGCAGTTTCGTAACTATCGGGTGGCAGACGGGCACAATTCCACGGGCCCCCAATCTAAAGGGGGTCCCGGTCCCAGGGTCCCAGGTCCTAACATTTATTATTTTAATTCGATTAGCTTAAGTTATCATGAATAAAAATTTACCAATTAAGAGTTTAAAAGCGTCATTAAGCAATTATTTATTTACGGGGTTATTTATTGAAAAGAAACTACAACTCTTTGAGCTTCTTTACAGTAAGGGCCCTGTCCGATAAATTTGCCATGGGCCCCAACGCCAGCGGAATAGTTACGCTACAAACCCTGGGAAAAGGGTACACCACAGCTTAATGGCCACGACTTTTTTTTTTCACCAGTGTTGATATAATGATCAGACATCGTTACTAGATGATCAACTTTCAAAAGACCTTGGCCTGGGTAAATATTTTGATATTCACTCACGGTCATTAGGTATTCTATTTAACCAACAATTTTATAAAAATAATTTAGAAAATACTAATAATTTCGGCAATGAGCTTGTAAGCACACGAATCATGCATTCTCATATCAATATTCTTCGGTCGCGTGTTCTTTAGTGTTAAATATTTTCTTCTCAAATAAATTTAAATTGTGTGGACTGCAAATCAGTCAGTATTTAATTACATTGAGCAGTAGGGGAAAATGAATACTTAACTTGCTTAACTCGGGTTAAACACATAAAACGTCGGGTAGAATCTTGGGTTAGTAAAATAGGTAAGTTATTTAGGTAAAAGGAAATATTACCCATCAAGTGTGTCGACGCAATGTGCAGCTGTAATTACATATTTATTGGACACCAACGAGCCCCCACATTCGAACACGTAACCTTCCCCGCGATCAAATCCAAGTGATACCTGGAATTATATATGTTACGGGATTTTTTTCTCCTTATTCCTTAGTGGTGATACAAACTCATGACAAAAGCATTATATTATTTAATGTCGAGCGTAGAAACACAAAAGGCTATATTCCTAAATCCGAAACATTAAAATGTGTTTTGTCCTTATAAATTACTAGTTTTCCGCCCCGCGGTTTCACCCGCGTTCCCGAAGGATCTTATCTTTTCCCGGGATAAAAAGTATCCCTCCAAGGTTTCATCTATCTCTATACCAAATTTAATCTAAATCGGTTCAGCGGTTTAAGTGTGAAGAGGTAACAGACAGACAGATAGACAGACAGGTACTTTCGCATTTATAATATTACTAGCTGTTCCGCGCGGTTTCACCCGCGGTCCCGAGGGATCTTATCCTTTCCCGGGATAAAAAGTAGCCTATGTGCTATTCCAGACTATAATTTGTCTCTATGCCAAATTTCATCTAGATCCGTTCAGCCGTTCTGGCGTAAATGAGTAACAAACATACATCCATCCATCCATCCAAACATTCACATTTATAATACTAGCTGTTCCGCGCGGTTTCACCCGCGTTCCCAAGGGATCTTATCTTTTCCCGGGATAAAAAGTATCATATGCGCTATTCCAGACTATAATCTATCTCCATGCCAAATTTCATCCAGATCCGTTCAGCCGTTCTGGCGTAAATGAGTAACAAACATACATCCATCCAAACTTTCACATTTATAATATTAGTAGGATATAAGTATATATTAGTGAGAAGTATGGACTAGCTAATTGTAAAGAATTATACAATGTAATAGGTAAGTTTTGTACGTATTGGAAATGCTGGTTTTAATTCAAAGACGCACATAATACAAGGAAAACAAATAAAAATATGTAATGATGTAGGTATTGGTTATGCATAGGTACTAACAATTTACGAGGATTGTTATAAATTAATTTGATGTAATATACCTACCTATGTGTGATGTTCGGTCAAAATGCACAATGTTTACAGACTCTAATGACCTCATTGTTATGATAAAATCGGTGTTATTCAGGGCTCGTTTGTGGTCCCGATTCGGATGACGAAAAAATTGAGTAGACTATTGCATCGAATCTCTCCTAGTTTCCAATGAAGCAGCCATATAAATGAAATGAAATCATTTGGATTGGAGTTATAGTAGATCACAAACTGCAGTGGCTTTGCAGCATTCGCGGTAAGGAAAATTAGACACCTATATCTACAGCCCGATTAGTATACTTTAGTTATTTTCATAGTGTAATGTCCTATGGTATTATATATGTCCTAGGGGCACAGTCTCGATCTTTGTGCTTTCTGTAAATTCCTGCTTTTTATAATATGAAACCTAAAGATTCTCAAAGGGAAAAGTTCAGAGAAATTAATATACTGACTGCACCATGTCAATTTATAATTGGAAAACTTAATATACTCGTATGTAAGAAAGAATATTAACAGCTTAACAAAGAATAGCGATTTGCGATAATATTAATACTCGGAAGAAGGACTTTATGTTCCTACTGTTACTGTGAAAGTATGTTTGTTACTCTTTCACGCAAAAACTACTAAACGTATTTTGTTGAAACTTGGCACACACGTAGTTCATATCCTGGAATAAAACATAGGATACTTTTATTCCGGGAAAAGGGGGAACTAGTAAGTATATTATAAAATATTGACGATGACCAAAATATTTTTCTGCACATAAACCACTTCTGGTTTGGATTTATCTTTGAAGATAATAAGTATGATAAAAATGCGGATAAAGTAGTTTGTAAACACGTTGACATTTCTATTATTTAAATGTAGTATAGTATACAGTATTATGTATCTACGTATAGGTACACGAAAATTTAATAAAACCGGATAGCTGTCTGAAAGCGAGTTATTTTGGTGCAAAAACTTGTTTGTGACAATGGTTCGTCATTTACTAACGATTCTTGATTAGAGTCAAAGACTTTAAACTTATCTATATTTAAATTTCTTTGATTAGAGTTGATTGTAACTCTCCTGTAAAGCTTTAGAGGATTGCATCCACTGTGTAGGTTAGGTACTATGTAATAAAATATCTAACTTAAATAGTTTTACTATCAAGTTAATCCGCGGCACGTTTATTTATTTATATGACACACCAACAGTATACTTCTTTTATTTTATTATTATCATTTTACAGAAGTTTTGTTTTAAAAATGGGGTTAAAATAACAACGAAAGATGATCCCACATACGCTCACGCATTCCGTTGCACGCAAGGAGTGGTGTGATGTGGCGAGGGCGGACGTGCGAAGCCTATCAAACCTATTAGGCTTAGCACCGACTTCAAACAGATCAAAAGGTATTTATAGAATAATTATTATTTCTATGTACCTACGTAGGTAGTTTACATAAGTATTTGGTCTATTTTGTTATTGAAATAATTTTATTGTCCAATTTATTTGATGTCTTATTCAGTTTATTTTTCGGTTTTTAGTGCTACATATTTTTCTTTGAAGTCGTTTTTATTTTTTTATAAAAAGTTTTATTTTTCCATTTTTGATATTTAATGTTTTCAAGAAATATTTAGTTTTTTTCGAGCAAATTAAGGGGATTACATTATCTATTCTAATATGAGAAAGTTGAAGAGTTTGTTTGTTTGTTTGAACGCGCTAATCTAACTACATAAAATATTTTAGTGTTGGATAGCCCATTTATCGAAAAAGGCAACATAACATCACGCTAAGATCAATAGCAGCAGAGCATCTATTAAAATTTTTGAAAAATCGTGGAATATTTATTTCTTTTGAAAGCTTCCGTTATGTGCGCTGCGCTACGAATAAGTAATAAGTCAGGAAGTCTAATTCGGAACAAATTCCACTCAAAAAGTAGCCCTTTTCAAATCATAACGACATATGATTCAAAATACCAATCACTTCAGAGTTTTAAAATAGACATGCTTGGTGATTGGCTTAAATACAGAACGAAAGCAGGGATTGGTTTTATTGCTGCGCGTATTGCAGCACGCACGCGCGAACCGCGCCTGGCGTGGATGATGTCATGCAATAAATGACCAAGTCACTAATAAAATAATATTATTGTATAAAGTTTTTATTATATAATTATATTTTTTTGTTTTTTTTTTGCTTTTTTTTAGGGTTCCGTACCCAAAGGGTAAAAACGGAAACCCTATTACTAAGACTCTGCTGTCTGTTTGTCTGTCTGTCTATCACCAGGCTGTATCTTGTGAACCGTGATAGCTAGACATTTTCACAGATGATGTATTTCTATTCTTGCTATAACAACAAATACTAAAAACAGAATATACAAAAAAATCAATATTTGAGGGGGACTCCCATACTACAAACGTGATTTAATTTCCGTTATTTGTTCGATCTTAATAACGACAAAAGGTAGACGCTTGAAATATTCCCAGAATATTTAGTTGTACATATATTCACTTTATAAATAAATAAATCAATCAAAGTAAAATAAATATTTGAGGGGGGCTCCCATACAACAAAAAAGATTTTTAATTGCCGTTGTTTTCTCAATCTTAATTACGACAACAGGTAGAAACTTGAAATATTAGGGTTCCGTACCCAAAGGGTAATCAAAATCAAAACTCATTTATTCAGTTTAGGCCCTGGTAAGGCACTTATGAACGTTTTAATTGACTCTCCCACAGGTTGGGAATACACTTAAACTGAGAAGATACCGGCAAGAAACTCAGCAAGGCATTTTTTTCAGTGGATATTTTAAATTAATTTACAATTTCAAAAATACATGAGATACATTATCTATTATTTTAACTTCGCCAGAGGGATGCTAGTGCGGAGAGAAGCTACTACAACCATAATATATTTCTGTCTTCCATATCATGAGCCACCTTATTTGAGGCTGTTCATTAACCTAAGTTAAATATAATTCTTAAAATTAAAATAAGACATTCCAGTTACCCCTCACATGGGGATCCCACGTGAGGTAACTGGTATTGTAGAAACGAACAAAGTTAACGAAATAAAATTTATTGACATTTAGCTAGCCGAATATCGTGGGTTCGAATCCTACAATGAGCTTGAGCTTTCGGTGAAGGAAAACATCGTGAGGAAACCAACTCGCACTTGATCGGTTTTTACAGTGCAATGAACTTTATGTCCCGCGAAATATTATTAAGTTTTTGTCTAGAAGACATTAAAAGAGAATCTTTTTTTGCAATGTAGTGAAGACGGATTTAATAAAACAAAAGGTATTTACTGTACAAACTGGTACTGCGTGTTTTGTGTAACATGGTATAACCTTTTAATGTTTTATAAAAATCTTGTTCGTGAAAATGAACGGAGCATACTCTGCTGGTTTTTACAGGCATCCAGACATTATTTTGTCTTTCTAGCTTAACAGCAGCTATCCACTTTTTTTGCCGAATTGGATCGGCAGGGAAACTAAAAGAAAACCGGTACATTTCTTTTTTCAACAAGAAAAAAAAACTTCTTGGTAAAAAATTGTCTGACTTCATTTTACATAGTATTGACCATTTCGGTTTGATCTTTGAATATATTTATAATTTTGCTTCTACTTACTAGTGAAAAGTGATCCTGAACATTTTAATCTTGTATTGCTCCTGCACCACTTCACAACACATGCTGGCATGATGATTTTCAATGAAAATTTACGCGAAGATTTGATTTGTGCTCGCTGTCAAAGTAAATGTCGGAGTGATGACGCACTGAACACGACTTTTAAGCCCCGCCCATGTACACGACTTTTGTTGGGTCATTTTTTTGACGGAGTTACATTTCCTGACTTATTACTTATTCGTAGGCGCTGCGTAAGATTGTGATGAAATTTAGCACACAAATAGTTTATATCCTGGTATAAGGATACTTTTTGTCCCGGGATAAAATAAAATCATACGGGAACGCGGGTTAAACCGCGTGGGACAGCTAGTTACTTATAAATAGTTAAGTAGCACCATGGGTAGACCAACTAAAGTTGTCGCTCGCACGAGGGAATACAGAAATAAATAAACTTTAAAATTCTATTTGATATTGCGTTTCATTTAATATCTAGAACAACGTATATTCTAACTCCTAATCGATAAAGAGTTTACCTTTTATCATCAGCTCATATGAATATAAATTACAGTCTAGACGTGACTATAATATTTAAAGAAATATCCCCTAACTCCTAGCCGTTAAGGAGTTGGACCTTCTATCATCAGCTCAGCAACATGAGACAGTGGCTACCATACGCAAATATCTGAAAAGCTTTTAAAAGTATATGAATTAATTACATTAGCCTGTTTAAAGAATTCCCTAACTCCTAACCATTAAGGAGTTGAACCTACCATCATCAGCTCAGCAACATGAGATGATGACTACCAGATGCAAATATCTGAATAGCTTTAGAAGTCTATGAATTATAAATATTAGCCTATAATATATGTATACAGAATTATGCCCTAAACCTAACCTTTAAAGAGTTGTACCTTCCATCATCAGATCTGCAACATGAGATGATGACTACCAGATAGAAATAGCTTTGATAAGTACATATATTAATGAAAAATACTATAACTTCTTATAAAATTTGAGGGTTGCCCTAGTTTTCCCCAAGATCCCAACATCAGATTCTGACGTGGTGACAATGGGACCACCGCCGAAATATACTCTTTCAAAAGAAAAAAGAATTTTGAAAATCGGTTCACAATTGGCGGAGAAATCGACGAACATACATAAAAAAAAATACATACAGTCGAACATATAACCTCCTTTTGTGAAGTCGTTTAATAAAATAATTTCGTACCTACTGAGATGTCATTAAGACATTATTATAAGAACGCAAAATTCATGAAATAAATAACGTCATCAGTTGTTTTCCCTGTATTATAAGTATGTTGGTCATCACATGAGGAAAACGTGACATATTATGTTCAAATTTAATTAACACTGTCTAATTCTAGAAAAGTATAATGGTAGGGGAGGCGAATAGGGGATTTCGGGATTTACTCGAGCGCGTCAGATTAACATAAGGGGGGCAACCTTGCACCTTGTGAAGTACTCTCACCAAATCTGAGCCTTCTATGTAGTGTCGAACGCCTAGGGTAGCCCGTCAGATTAGTAAAAAAAAATCGATGGTTTGAAATACTCGAGCGCGTCAGATTAAGGTAAGGTAAGTTAGTTACATGCAAAATAGTGTACATTTCAATAATCTGACAAATTGGGCGTGACGAAAGAAAATTGGAGACTCGCAAAGTTGCAAAAAAAAAAACGTCACCTGGATTTTCTCGAGCGCGATTGGTTTTTTTTTTATTTTGAAGGAAATTAGTCACGAATCACGGAAATATCTTAATCTGCCGATTTGCACAAGCCGAAGTGGCTAAAATCATTATTAAGTGTATAGTCCAGGAATATTATGAGTTTCACCTCAGAATGAGAAATAGTCAGCTATTAACTTGTATAAACCTTTATTTTGACACCCTAAAACTTGTCTCAAAAGCTACTTATCTTAGGGTGCCCGCGACTACTGATTTTTCAAGGTCAAAGGTCAAAAAATCATTTATTGCAAATATCTCGTTTCCTATGGGTTTTTTGGTATATGTATTCATAATAAATATTGTAGAAGGTTAAATTCTCTACAACTTTTGTACAAACATTTTTTCGATATCTTGAACCATTTTCGAGATTTCGATATTTTTTACATATTTTTTTGTTCAAACCGTTAGATTAAGGAAATCCCTCAACATAATTGTCAGATTATGGGTCAGTACAACAAGGCCATCAAGAAGAACCGCCTGTATAAAAATCTGACGCGCTCGAGTAAATCAAGGTCACGATTTTTTTTGCATTTTCAAAAATCGGCCCTGACTGATGGTCGCGTCCAAATCGTCAGTCTTTAAAATAGGAGCTACTGGAGGGTTCACTTAACATTCCTTATCAATGTCTGACGCGCTCGAGTAAATTTTTTTTTTAATATTTTCGACCCCTTCGTACGGCCACCCCCACCACGCAAAACGGCAGATTATTATTTTTCCGTTATCAGACAGACGTGGCGCGACTACCCTATTAATATCTGACGCGCTCGAGTATTTCTTGGTGACTGTTTTTTTTTTACATTTTTGAAACCCTGTAGACGCTCCCCCCACCGCTGAAGGGGAAAATATCACATAACCTTTTTTTCTTTATTCCACCTAATCTTCAAATTCCAGTAGGTCCCAAAGACGCTCGAGTAACTACAAATTTAGCATCAATGCCTCCCCTACCATAAAATCTAATTAATAAATCTGGGTCGCGTAACCGCAGCAGTGTAACATCCACTCCATGGTTTAAATGGAAATTAACTGATTTATTTTTATTTTAAGATAGCGCGAAAATTTCTCAAAAATCAATCAAAGCATTTCTGGCCAGTATTTTCTAAATTAAAATGTGACAGAACTTATTACCCGACTATGCATACAGGATGTACCTACTTAAGGGGGAGATACAAAATACCTATACAAAAATGACCTCAGTAAAAGTGTCACCATTTTCGCGCTCATTTCTGCATATTTGGTAGGTCACCCGCCCACCTATCTCCCCCCTAAGTTTACCCCCTAATTACCGGACACCTGTATACGTATAATATATTGATTGTTCGTAAAATAGTATACCTAACTGCAGTTCAATTAAGCAAAATTGTGAGGGATTACCATGTGAGGAAATTCTCCAAGTGAAGCCGATTCACCGCCGATTATATGCAGGTCCAAGGCTGGAATGCTTGCTTGAATGATTTTGTCACATTCTAGAAAAAAAACGTTCTTAGTTAGGTCAGATCTTTTGTAGTGACAAACAATAAAGGTCTACGTTCAGCAGACTTGGTCTTAGCTGGACTCTGATAACAATTAGACCAGTAAATCAATATCATTCCTAACTGCCACAGCTGGCCGCGTTCGGTCTTAAACTCAAATTTTAATTAGTCATCTTCAATTCATTTATATTTCTGCCTAGATCTTAGTAAGTCTTTAGGACTTATCCGTCTTGATAGTACATTTTATTCAACTCCAGTTTTCCGCCCGCAGTTTCACCGGAATTTCCGAGGGATCTTATCTTTTCCCGGGATAAAATGTATCCTATGTTTTATTCCAGGATATCTACCTGTGTGAAGCCGTTTTTGCGTGATTGAGCAACGAACATCCAAACATATAAACTTGAATTGTATAGTATATTTATGCACAGATAGTCCGGCATGTTCATGCAGACATTCTATTTAGAAGGAGCGTAAGTGTAAGTGTGTAAGTAAAAATTTTTAGGGTTCGGTATTTTAAAAGGTAAAAAAAGGAACCCTTATAAGACCGTCACCACCGATCTTCTCAGGAACAGCTGGACTTAGCTAGTTGAAATGTATACCAGATACTAAGGTCTATAGACTATTAGGTGTATAAAAATCAAGGTCCTGAGTCAACACGATAGAAAGATATGGGCAAACGCGAAAACTTATAAGTACAAAAAAAAACCTTAATTTTCAACTTTTTTTTATTTTGCAAGAAGCAAGGCAAGCAAGCAACAGCACAAATAAAGCGAAGATTCCAAAAAATAAAAAAAAAGTTTAAAATTAAAGGTGTCCCCCCATACACACATAGTTAACGCAAATTAAGATAGCCCTCCGAGTTGTATGGGCGCTCATATACAATTTAGAGGTCTAGCTTAATTGGCACCAACTTCAAATAAGGCACCTAATCGAAAACGTAATTGAAAAAAATCCTTGAGACATTACGGAACCCTCGGTGCGCGAGTCCGACTCGCACTTGACCGGTTTTTTATTTGTTCTACGCTCGTGGGTGGGATATGCAATGCACCAACAAAGTAACAACATGATTATGTCTATTAATCTTACTAACCTTTATCAGCAATCCTTTGTGATCCAATTGAATTTGTATTTGGATTTTCACCTAGAAAAATTTAAGATTATTTTGTATTAATTGGGATATAAATTAATTAACCAAAGCGTTTAATTAAAGAAGGGTTACATAACTTACATACCAAACTTATCTGTAGTTATCGGACAACATACAATTTCTTGGAAGCCGCTAAAGCCACATCTTTCGAAGTCATGACTTTTTTTATTTTTGAGTGCACTGAAAAAAATTATAAGCATCCATTTAGGGTTCCATTAAATAAGGAGTGAATTTTCGTAAATATGGTTTGATACAAAGTACCTAGTTTAGATTATCATATGGTTTCAGAATTTAGCGGGCAAGCGTGAGAAGAGAGTCATTTCACCAACACAGCCGTCCAGCGACCCTCAGTTTAGGTGCCAAAAATGTGGACGCTGCTGTCGCTCCCGTATCGGACTGTACAGTCACTGTAGGGCCTACCACGCGGACGCTGTTTAGATCATCTATTTAAGATGTATAAGGCCCTTTATTAGTTTAGATTATAATGTAACTAGTTTCAATCGTGTTCCCGAGGGATCTATCTTTTCCCGAGATAAAAAGTATTCTATGTTATATTCCAGGATATGATCTTCCCGAGTGCCAAGTTTCGTTCCGCCGTTCAGCCGTTTTTGCATGAGCAACAAACATCCAAACTTTCACATTTATAATATTAGTGGGATAAGGAGTTAACTGTTCCCCCCCTGGTTCTAGCATGGAAGTAGTCGAAACGGCTGCGGCTGTCGCGTCAACCAAAGCCGAAGCTATTTTTTTACTTTTGTATAATCTCGTCATGTTAAGTGATCATGTGGCCGAAGATGGTAAGCACACAAAGCCTAGATGGGAACTGGCTCTCAAGTGCAGCTGTCAGAATACACCGATAGGTGCTTGGCGACAGATTTTCAACCGCCAGCCAGTCGGGTACTACAAAGTACCCTACCACCGTGCTATGCTTTGAGTAATCGCTTAATTAGTTCCCTCCACTGTTTGCAATAGAGACCCATTTTTTCAAACAGACTTATACATATATGTAAGTATAGAGTGGTTTATTCGTCCAAGGTATAGATATAGGTAATTACCTGACTGCAGACTCACAGTTGTTGATCATCGTACAAACACCTTCTGTCACATTGTCATTGGGTGTGCAATCGTCACCAACTACAACACACATAATTTGAAAATTTTACGAATATCGAACTTCATTGAACTGATGTTATTTCACATGACATTAATTAATTAGAGTAAAAATAATTGAACTTCATTAATGGTATAGGCGAATAGGGGATTTCGGGATTTACTCGAGCGCGGCAGATTAACATAAGGGGGGCAACCTTGCACCTTGTGAAGTACTCTCACTAAATCTGAGCCCTCTATATAGTCGAACGTCTAGGGTAGCCCGTCAGATTAGTAAAAAAAAATCGATGGTTTGAAATACTCGAGCGCGTCAGATTAAGGTAAGGTAAGTTAGTTACATGCAAAATAGTGTACATTTCAATAATCTGACAATTTGGGCGTGACGAAAGAAAATTGGAGACTCGCAAAGTTGCAAAAAAAAAACGTCACCTGGATTTTCTCGAGCGCGATTAGTTTTTTTTTTATTTTGAAGGAAATTAGTCACGAATCACGGAAATATCTTAATCTGCCGATTTGCACAAGCCGAAGTAGCTAAAATCATTATTAAGTGTATAGTCCAGGAATATTACGAGTTTCACCTCAGAATGAGAGATAGTCGGCTATTAACTTGTATAAACCTTTATTTTGACACCCTAAAACTTGTCTCAAAAGCTACTTATCTTAGGGTGCCCGCGACTACTGATTTTTCAAGGTCGAAGGTAAAAAAATGGTAAATGGGATGGGATCTTATATTATATTATACTGCTTCACATGTTTCGTCAGATTCTGACATGCAAAATTTATCAACTTACAATCTAATCAATTTAATTATACTATTTTAAACACATTACACATACATTACATTAAATAAAATTGTTAAACTTAGATTCAGATGTCACATATTTTGCTAGAATTACTTACTTATGTTGTTTATGTTTAACGCTCTGTGAGGTACTCATTAATTTAATAATATGCCCCACCTATAAGAAAATATTTTAAAGATTCATTTTCAAAAATCGGCCCTGACTGATGGTCGCGTCCAAATCGTCAGTCTTTTAAATAGGAGCTACTGAGGGTTCACTTAACATCCCTTATCAATGTCTGACGCGCTCGAGTAAATTCTTTTCAATTTTAATATTTTCGACCCCTTCGTACGGCCACCCCCACCACGCAAAACGGCAGATTATTATTTTTCCGTTATCAGATAGACGTGGCGCGACTACCCTATTAATATCTGACGCGCTCGAGTATTTCTTGGTGACTGTTTTTTTTTACATTTTTGAAACCCTGTAGACGCTCCCCCCACCGCTGAAGGGGAAAATATCACATAACCTTTTTTTCTTTATTCCACCTAATCTTCAAATTCCAGTAGCTCCCAAAGACGCTCGAGTAACTACAAATTTAGCATCATAGTAGCTCCCCTACTATAACTGTTTATTACAAATTCTCAAAAATAACTGACTGTAATCTGTACTGATATTATAAAGAGGTAATGTTTATAAGTTTGGATGTAGGAGATAACTGATCCGATTTTGAAAATTCTTTCACTAATAAATAGGAAGCTACATTTTCCTGAGTTTTATAGACTTATTACGAAAACGCAGGAGAAATCATGGACGAGTGACAAAAGTAAATAAAATTATCTGGAAGAAATCGCTTCAGCGATAAGGCCGCCTATTTGTTTTCACTGTTTTCTGTCTTTTGTGTTACTTGTAAATTTAGTCATGTGGTGTCAACAATAAATTATATTTGTATCTGTATTAAAAGTATATGTCGGTATAAAAATACTTCATCAAGAAACAAGCCATATTTTGGAACGAAGTTCTTTTACGCGACTTGCAGTAGAGTGAACTGGCAGAAATCGTCATGTAACAAAAACGGGTTATGTGTTGTACCTACCAGGAGCGTAGAAGCACAAAATAATGAGGTTAATTATTTTGTGGTAGAAGTTTGTCTGACATTACCCGGCCTGCTGCCCCCCTCGAGCGGCGGGGTATTCATGAGGATTTACCCACGTAAAAAAAACAAAGGAGCGAGCAGTAATTTTATAAAGATTGGTTGTGGTACGCACTTGTTTGTCGGTGATTAGATTTGTTTTGTGTATATTTTCGTGGAAGTCCAAATGCACAGTAGTTTGTAAGAAATCGTCACGTAGATATTTACGAAGATGTGAAAAATAGGTACCTACAAGGGAAGTATTTAAATACAAAATACAAATAAGTATTCTAATATTTTTTCTATTTCAAATGCAAATATAAAATAGTTTAACAAACAAAAAAAATAAAAATAGTGAAACAAAAAAGTAGGTAGGTACAATAAAATTCTTTTCAATAACAATAAAACATTGTTATAACAAAATGGGACTTAATCGCGTCTAAATAGGATTTATTTAATTACTTCGTGAGCGAACATCAATAAAAATGATTTGTTGCTATAACAAAGTAATTTTCTGTCACATGCACGTCCAGTCAAAAATAGTAAAAGTACCTACGTACCTACTTACGCCCACGGTATGATTAGTTTTACGTTAAAATTCTTAAAAAAGCATTTTTATTTTAAAGATTTTTAAAATAAAAAATGTGAATAAAGAGAGCAGTGCGAGATATTTATAATTTGGGAGCTCAAACATCCCTCATATCAAAACTGTTTAGGTAGAAAAAGCTTACTAAGGTATAAATTAATATTTCAAGGACAATAATGCTTGGTGTTTTCGTTTTTTTTTTTTTACTTTTATATATTATGTATTGCAATCTATCTAATTCATATTCAGCAATATTTAGGTATTTGTTCTATCAGGCGTGTGCGGTACTTGTCCAATAACAAGTCCGCTTTGTCTCAGTCTACAGTAATAGATCCTGTGGGTTCTTCCGTTTAAGCCTTCGTGGCGTGATTGGTTTGCTCATTAGATGTTTTGCAAGGACGTTTGGGTGGCACGTGATCCTCAATTTATAAGCTTCCATTCTGTTTTTTTTTCCCTGCTTAACTGTCCTCATATTAAGGTCATGGTGTAATCTCTCACATCCCCATCCATCCACACTTTCACATTAATTATAATATTAGTGGGATTACCTAGATAAAGTGTTTAAAAAGTTAAGGAAAAAGATTTTATGCTCAGTTCAGAGATACTTAACTTGGCTTGGCACCAACTCCAAAAATTAAAAATAATATATAAATATTATGGGTTAAAGGTAGGTCAGATTATGTAGGTTAATTATTCAAGATTTGGTTTGTTAGTTTTGGTATTATTTCAACTTTTTTGTGCTTATAGGGTTTATAAGAAGACTGTATAAAATTTTTGTTAAAAAGATTTTTATTTAGGTACTTATAATGTTTTTTCCTAAAAGTACACAATTTTAAGTAAATAAATTTTAGAGATAACTTTATACGAAATCGCCTATCAAAAGTAAGCTTGCAAATAAATAAAAAAATATGAAGATGTGGTAAACAGTTATTTTTTTGTTTATTGATTAATGTTGAATAAATGTGCTATGCCATGCAAAATATATTTTTCATAAAAACGTAAAATTATTACTAAAATGGTATTATTTAAAATATCTAAAATAATTTTATACTGATTTTGACAAGTGATACTTTGGTTGGAGGTGAAGAGTTGAGATCCAATACAGTTTTCATCTTCTACAAAATGGTTTTATAAAATGCAGTGAATACTATTATAAAGGCATTAACAAAATCACTTACCATCATCAGCAGTGACAAAGATAAGAAATAATAAATTCACTAAAATAATTAGTTTCATTTTGAGCCTCCAACTATTGCTATGCTTGCTTAGTCAACACTGTAGGTAGAATAATATAAACTCTACAATTTCCTCCTCGAAACCAAAATAGTTATATGTACCTAGTGATCACAAACCGGTTTAATATTATTTCCTTCCTAAGCTACGAAAACATCACTATAAATGAAAAGAGGTTGCAGGTACCACTGACTCGTAGGTCCTGTACTTATATTATTATATACAAATAGATTACAGGCGAGCCTATTACATACTGAAAACACAAAACCCAAACATTCCATATTCTATTACAAACAAAATACAAAATACTTTTTTTTGTTGCTGGCAATCATCCTTTTAGGATATTTCTGCCAATGTCAAAGTATATGAATTGGTCTTGGTCTATTTGTCACAAAAATTTTTTCCATAAGTTTTAGTACTTTTAGTCAATACAAAGTCTTTCAATCGCATACATTTTCTTCAGTTTTAATTTCTTCTTTTATGCTATAGTCACATTCTCACATTCACTGTAATGTCTAGTCCTCGTCCGTATATGTCCAGTCAGGCTTTAGTGAAATTGGCGGCTGTTCCACTAAAACATTCACGGACTTTTTGGGACAACCTGAAATGTCACACGCCACAACCACGATACACGCTTTCATTTCATTTCACTGCACTTAGATTGATCTTTATACACGAATTTAATGAAAATAAAACGAAAACGCAACGTCACTTCACAAGTTCCCGCCAAAAAGTGTTTGTTTATATTCTCTTTGGATTAACTACTTATTATGCCAATGCCAACTAGTGTTGCTTAAACATCTATAGTCAATGAATAGTATTTAAACTAACGATTGTTTAAGAAAAGTGTCGATTATTATCTTCGTGCTTCTTGTTTGTGCCCATCATAGTTTATATTATGAACTATACTTGGATTTTTAATTAGGTGGACTGATTTGACAGTTGTCGTAAGAAATATTTCGTTACTCAGAAATTATTTCTTAAAAGAATGAATGAGAATACCTGTGATATTATATTGATAAAAAGTGATATGGTCAAACCATGAAACAGTAATTTTAACCATATTTTTTTATTTTATTTTATTTAGGACAACAAACAGTATGACAATAATAAATATACAAACAGTAGAAGAATTAAAAAAAAATAGAGTTAATGTCACACCAACTACGTTACCCACATATTACAAAAAAACATATTATTGTTGAGGTGTAGATAAGAAAAACAAAAAAAGATAAGAGATTAATCATATTACAACATAAAAATAGCTTGTGAGAAACAGCGAATTAATAGGTAATTATAATAATATTGAGTGATAACCTAGAAAGTGTTTAGTAAAAATAACTTATATAATTATATTTTGAGAAGACAGAGTACCCGCAATTGCTCTTTTAAATTTAGAAGAAGACAGTGCAAAGATGTCAGTGTCCAAGAAATTGGCGTTATATGTTGTGACAAGTTGACGAAGAGGGACACGTACACCAGCGTTTGTTCGGCAGCTGCTAGTAGAAAACAAATGACCAGCTCGCACTTCGCGCCTTTGCACTGTCCTCGGTACACAATAACAAAGACTGCTTGTAAGATCTGTACAATCAAGTCCACTATTGCACAAAGCATATAAAATCATTGCTCCGAGAAGTAGTCGTCTTTGGTTCAATGTTAGCTGCTTATACTTCTTGAGTAAGTCAGAGTAAGGTAAGTAGCCTCGGTTACACCTAAAATGCATTGCTTTAAGGAATTTACGTTGAACCCTCTCTATAAGATCATCATATTTGTCATAATGGGGGTTCCAGATGACAGACGCATACTCTACTTGAGGTCGGATGAGGGAGTTATATAGGTAGAGGTATGTGGAAGTGCGCTTGAAACAGTGACCAACTCTCATTATAAAACCGTACATCTGATAAGCTTTACTGGTGATCTTTTGAATGTGGATGTCGAGGTGTAACTTTGAGTCAAGTTCAACACCGAGATCCCGCAAGGAGTCGACTTTCTGCAAATATGTATTGCCTAGTTTATATTTATAATCAATTATATTTTTCTTTTTTGTGAATCTAATAAAGTTACATTTGTTGATATTAAGATGTAGTTTGTTCCTTTCACAATAATTGGTAAAACTATGTAAATCGAAAAACTTTTAAGTCATCTGCATAAAGTAAGAATTTTGAATGGTGAAAGCAACAATCCACATCATTTATAAAAAGAACAAATAGCAATGGGCCGAGAATAGACCCCTGCGGGACACCGGAAGTTGTTAATGTTGTGTTAGAGCAGGACCCTTTGATGACTACTTTTTGGCTCCTGTTTGAAATATAGGATATGAACCAGCGCAGCAAATATATTACGCTCGTAACTGTCAGTTTAGTCCAGTTAATTAAAAATCAGACTATAATTTGAACGCACTGAAACCAAGAATTATGTATACTACCTGGTTAGGTAACTATCCATATCTACTTGAAGCAAATACCTAGCAATTGCGAAAAAGAGTAAGATAACAACAACATTCGGACAACTTCTCTTTATTTCCTATAGGGCAGGGATCGGCAAACCACGGCTCTTTGAAGGGTCAGTTGCGGCTCTTCAAGTTCCCCTCAAAATCAGTTTTTATTTGGGTATATGAGATAAATATTTCGTAAATAACGCGAGCCAAATTTCGAACCCAAACACAGTTTACTATTTTACTACAGTCCCATTAAAATTTGGAATACAGTGAAAAACCTAAAACAGGCTACCTTAATGAAAGAAAGAGATTGTCCCAACTTAGTTGTTATCTTTCTATTTTTCGCAATTGATAGGTATTTGCTTCAAGTAGGTATTTAGAGTTACCTATCCATTTAGAATACATAATTCTTGGTGTTTATATTCTCTTTGGTCGCATCTCACTTCTCAGTTTATATATCCCAGTATATATTACTTTACTCTTTGTTATACATACTAGTCTATGATCTCGGGGGGTGACAGCTCTATTTCCAATCTTACAGTTCTGGCGCTGCTGTAGCTTGCTACATATTATTAATCTGTGCTCTGCTTATAGTGTCCAATTTTGTGTCAATGTGTGTGTACCTACGTCATTGGTAGTTTGACACCCTTGACTGACAGTTTGAAAGGTAAATAATGTAAGTCGGCCATTGTTTTTTTCATATAACATCGAGTCGAGCAGTTTAACTTGTGTGTTCCTCTGTTTACAATACAATTCCACGCTTTGCTGTACTCCGTACAGTGATCAGTGATATTTATTTCTTTTACATACTTTCTCGTTATGGCGTTGTGCATATAAGTGTTGTGTTGGTGGTTGTGATTCAACAAGTAAAACTCGCAGACTATTTTGCATACCCATGAACTATAAATTACTTGGTTTGACAAAGAACCTATTGATGACTAAACGTGTTTGTGAAAAACATTTTGATCAAACTCAATTTGACCAGGCTGGTGTTCGAATCCGTTATTCCTATCCTTGCTTGTTTACGGAACAGGAAATTGCTCATGGCTTACCACTTGCTAAAGGTATGAATGTAAACTTTTAATGTAACCTATACTTTACCTTGCAACTAACTTTCGCCTAGAGCAATAGTTAGTTGTCATCTTAGGGCTCCTTCAGACACACATCTTGTCCAACTTAATCTGTGTCCTTCCACTTTCTGTAGCTTTATGTTTACAATATTCTATAGATTTTTTTAATACAAAATATTTTTTATACAAGATTATAAAAGTTATGTAAGTAATTTAAATTAACTATTTAAGAAATTACTTTAGTTGGTCAACTTACAATTGTATGTCTGCGGGAGCTCTTACACACAATTATAAACTTTTGTTGATTAAATTATAAAATGCAAATAAGTTGTTCAATAGTTGGCCCACTTACAATATTATATGTCAGCGGGTGCTCTTAAAGCCCTCTGCATCTTAAAGTCCTGCGCATATTTTTCCTTCTCACTACACAAAACAATTATTTAGTTGAAATACCTACACAAACCATCTCCAGTTCTATTTAATCTACTTATACTACTAGGCATTAATGCTTTAATGTTTTTAATGATTCCAGGGTATCATATACTGCATGAAAACAATTATTGTCAGAGCCGAGAACAAAATTATAACAACTCAACAGGAGAAACAATTACCATCACAGGTATGAATAAATTGATCTTACCTTGATAAATTAACTACACAGAGGCTATGAAAGAATCAGACAGTAATGTCAACCCTGTAAAGCTTAAATTACTAGCTCACTCAACAGACATTGTCTTGTCCAAATTCCATGGAATGAAACACTATCTGTCTATTCATCCAACTTTCCGATGTTTCCACTATCTATTTGTTCTATCTTATTCTGTTGTAATGTTTATTTAAACAAATTCAATATTTCAGATAAGCGGCTCAACACTCTTATGGAGACAATGGAGACTACAGCAGTAGTGGTAACCATCTATTCGACAGCGTCAATGGATCGCCAGATCAACCAAGGGGCAAACTTAGAGGCACAGTGAAACCAAATTCTCCTCATCAAGAATTTTGGCAAAATTCCTTAAAACAAATTAAATATATTGACACAACCAGTCTAGATGTAATGGAATATTACATAGCACTCATAATTCGCCTGCAATGCCACAATTGATGCAATATAATAAATAAAATTTTAAGTGGAAAAATAGAAGAAAAGTACGTCTTGAAAATGCAATCATGCAACATCTAGCGCTAAGAAAATATAAAACTTATAGGTAAAAGAAAGCAAATAGATGACCACAAAATAGATAATTTGTTTTATTTGATTATCTACCTAAAAAAAAATATAAATACCCTAAACCCTAGTTGATTTTGTCGATATCGGGTACATCACTACACTACACAAAAAATTATCGATAACAGCCATATTGAATAAATAATAGATTGACAGCACTATTCAATTTTGTATGTGTGTGTGTCGCGCCATTATAGATAAAGCGACAACAGCGCCATAACTGCTAATGTAGAAACTAGGCAAATTCGACTGTCATATCTGTAGCTAGCTAGATATCAGTAATCTGTGATGATCTCACTCATTCATAGTAGATAGAAAGAAAGAACGCAGTCGATTTGGAAAATAAAAAGTTTATTTGTTGTGATGTGATTTTATGATAATGTTAGTGACCAAGAAATTATTGGCATTGTCCAATAATTTAAATATTCTTATGAAACATTATACATAATGGTGTTGTCACTTTTAAGGTTATTTATTGTATTGTAATTTTGATAACAAACAAGGACGTGCCTTCATTGAGAAGATTTGAATCAGTTTTCGAAATGACCTTTCCACGCAAAACAAGTATCTGTATCTGAATACACCCAGAAGAAGTCTACTCTCCGAATTCTCCTACTGAACAATGTCTAGCCAAATGGGACTAACCGGGAAACCGGTAGATTTCAGCACGGCTGTGGGTGTGCCATCACCATGTATCGGCTTTGATATTCAATCCACCAGCTGTGGTGACTCCTCCTCTGATTCGCACTCGCCAGAAATGCCGTCAGCTAAAGCTAGCGACCGCGAATCACGAATCATTGCCGAGAAACAGCGACGGAGCCAGTACAATTCTCAAATCAGTCAGATGATGACCCTATTGTCTGATATTGTACATTCACAACGGAAAGTTGATAAGACGAGCGTTCTTAGGCTCGCTGCTAATAAACTACGTAATGAACATGTTTTTGGTAATACTATAAAATGCCATCATATCGAAACTTGGTCATCAGCATTTTTAAAATTTTTTGATCTTATTGGAGGTATCATGTTCGCCGTTACATGTAGAGGCCGAATCTTTATTATATCACCTAATGTTCAAGAGAAATTAGGATATTGTCATGTGGATCTTCTTGGGCAGGATTTTTATAATTATGTTCACATTGAAGACAAAGATATTCTTCGCCATCATATATATCCACCTGAGTTACAAACAGGTTGTAACAATAGATTGTTTGAGCAACACCATAATTTCCATTTACGTGTAATGAGAGCAGGAGCTCGATCTGACCCTGCACGCTATGAGCGGTGTCGAGTAGATGGAATGCTCAGACGTTCTGATAAAGCAACAGCTAATGGAGTGCAAGATGAACAGATAATAAGGAGACAACGAGTAAGACACAATCGTACATTTTCTTCTAGTGGCAATGATTTTGTTTTTATTGGAATGATTCATGTTCTTTCTAGTAACTTGCCACCTAGAATCTTGCCACCTACTGCCTATTCAGAGTATTGGACGAGGCACTTGATAGATGGCCACATAGTGCAGTGTGACCAAAGCATATCCTTAGCAGTTGGCTACATGACTGAAGAAGTAACTGGTACATCAGCATTTGTGTTTATGCATAAGGAAGATGTCCGTTGGGTTATTTGTGTGTTACGTCAAATGTATGATGAGAGTAAAGAATTTGGTGAATCATACTACAGACTAATGACTCGTTCAGGTCATTTTATATACATGAGAACACGGGGCTTTCTTGAAATTGATAAAGACTCAAAAAAAGTTCAAAGTTTTGTATGTATTAACAGTGTAATAGGGGAAGACTATGGACGAAAAATGATGGAAGAGATGAAACGTAAATATTCTGTTATTGTTGATACTGATAAGCCTCAGAGTGATAAGGCATCAACCATTGATGATGTGCCTGTAGAACATCCTAAACAACTAGAACGCATTGTGATGCATCTTGTGGAAACCTCTGCCAATGATAGTACAGATGAACTCAAGTTAGTGCCACCTACAAAAGAAAATATAATATTTGCAATAAAAAATAGTGAACGTGTAGTACAGGAGACAGGAATAGTGTTTGACTCCCGGAAACGGAAAAAAACAGATAGTGACTATAATAGTGAACATTTGAAAAGACATAACGCATGTTGAAGTCATATAGTGAAATTGACATTTTTGTATATGTTAAAAGAGTCAGTATGTAGGAACCTATTGATATTATTAAGATATTTGTGTTCCTTAAGAGTTGGTTTCTGTAAACTAAGAAACTACCTTTTAGTAATTAAATGGAATTACATATTCATGTATATAAAGTTGAGCATAATTAATCTGGTTTTAGAACAATTAAACAATATTTATCACCTATTTTGAGCTTGGCAGAATGGTTTGTATGATGTTAATTGGTACAAGATGTCAACTAAAAATTAAAGTTTATTATAATTATCTTTAATTTTTACTAAAACTTTAATAATTTTTGAGAAATGTTAACAACTAGGTTGGATTTTCTGAAGGCTATGAAGGAATGAGGAAGGCTGTGTATTTTTTGGGTGGAAATATAAAAAATAGGTGAAATATCTGCTCAATATGGTTAGATCAGATGAGTGAGACTGACAAGAACCATTGTTGCGAATTTGGTTATGAACCATGTAAGCCAAGCAGATTAACTCTCCCTTTTTCCAATATAATTAATTAGGTAGGTAAGAATCACAGATCCAAATCTTTTTATGTGTGCCTAGAGTGAATGGATATTAAAGAAAAGGAAGACCAAAGATGATTTCGATTTAAGTTGGATTTGATAAAAAAAACAACACTTTTAATGTTACAGACCTAATAGGTAATTTGCTTCTCTATTGGATTAATCTGTTGACTCGCGATAATGTCGCGAGTCAACCTGTCAAACAAATCGTCAACTCGCGCACAGTTTTCAAAATTTCTATTTTCGCGCCCAATTTTCAAGTAACTGTCATAGTCCCGATTGTCCCATTTGAGAACCAAGTGGTGCGGACTCTGAAACCCCGATTGTCCCAAGAAAGAACTGACAGGTTAAAGTCAAATTTTTCAATAGCTAATGGCCGATTTTCCATTAGCTGGCCCGGCACCGGCGCCGGTGGGAATGTACGCCGCCGGGCACCGGTGGGAATGTACGCCGCCGGGCACCGGTGAGTGGAAAAAGGAACCATAAATATTTCATACAGTTTTGCTTCCCCAGCACCGGCCCCGGCCGCCAGCTCCGGTGCCGGGCCGGCTAATGGAAAAACGCCCAATAGATAACAATATTTGGCTGTCTATTTGAAATTAGAAAGATTTTGTATGGACTTATCAGACAAATAGGTAGCTTATTCAAGGTTTATCCAGTGATTTAAAAATCAGCCCTTTGAAGATAATTATTTATTTTAAATATGAGCAGCCAGCATCAGAGCAGTTCAACGCTGTGATTGACTATACCTATCGACTCTTAGTTCAATGACTATATCAACATTTTTGTGTATTCGTGTCAACTTTACCATATACCAATTAGGATAAAGTCTGGCTGGGGGCTCTTAGCTCTCACTCTATGAGGCTCTACGCAACGGCTCTCGACTCCCTTTTGTTTTTAACAAGATTTTGAATCAGCTACTATAGAATCTAAATATGAGTGACAGTGACGATCAAGTGATCTAAAAGATTTTATTAACAAAACTATTATTTTATTGTCTCCATAATTCGTTACAGGTTTTTATTTATTATGAATTCTAATCCTACTAATATTATAGATGTGAAAGTTTGGATGTTTGTAACTCAATCACGCAAATATGGCTGAGCGGGTTTTGATGAAACTTGGCACACAGGAATAAAACATAGGATAAATTTTATCCCGGGATAAGATAAGATCCCTCGGAAACGCGGGTGAAACCGCGGGGTGAAAAACTATAGTATTAACATAAATGTTTTACATCTGCCGGGCGTCCCCGTGACGGCCATTTTTTTTGTTAAAAAGAGAAAGTGAGATTAAGTTACTCCAGTAAAGTTTGTAAACAATATTATACAATCAGCACAAATATGCGCGTATAATGTAAAGTAGTTCCTATATTAGTTAGGTGGTTTCCATAGTTGGCAAGGTCTAAGGATCAAATGGACGTGTATGAATTCTAAATCACGTTAAAATCGATGTGAGCGCGCTTTATACGCGTACCGAATCACCTTTAGCGCGATAACGATGTCCCGTGAAACGTCATTAATGACGTCGTCACATGCGCCTTATTGCGATTATACTCGTACCGTCCATGCTTCAAACCGATATCACTGATACACTGATAACACCGTAAGTTTGGCAGATCAAAGTGACAGTTGTGACTGTTTTTGTTTTGTTAGATACCTAAGGTACCTACTAGGAATTATTATTATCTATACAAATAAAAAATTATCACTAAATGTGTTGCTAAGCTCAAAACTCGAGAACGGCTGAACCGATTTGGCTGATGAATTGTTTGTTGTGTTTGATGAAGTCTGAGGAAGGTTCTTATGGAGAGAAAAAACGTAAAAATAAACGAGGAAAATAGTAAAAAAAACAATAATTTTCTTTTCCCATACAAACCACTCTGTCCCCAGCTGTCAAACATTTGACGTCAATCAAAACAAAACAAAGGCGCGTAAGGATTATCTTTGCTATGCCTTCAAGTTGATTAGAGGTTGCTGAAAATAATATAACGAGTTTCCTCGACAGAACGAAATCACTTGAAAAAATGTTATGCAATGTTACTTTGTTTTAGAGAAATAGGGCAGAATAAGGTCTGCCGGGACATAGCGAATCAATTAATAAAAAAAAATATAAGAGATCCAGCGCGTTGATCATCCACTTTTATTTCTTAAATTGTGTTTTATATTACTGCTTATATAAGCGCTTTCACGTGCGTCCGAATCCTTTAGTTAGAGGTCTCAGTCATAGTCTTGAATAATATCAGTAATTTGGGTTCCGTGTCATATCTGAATTGAAACATACTTAGATGTGAACGCTACGAATGGCATGAATCGACCATCTTAAATGTGCCAAATGGTATTTTAATTGCCAATGAAAACTAAATTTAGGGATCATCACGGATCATGTAAATACAAAAAATATAATATAGGTAGGTACCTAATCGCTTTAGAAGTAACATAAGTATGTATTTGTAATTTGGGACTTTAAATTGCCACTAATTACGAAATGATGTACAGGTAAAAAAATGTCCAGTAAGTCCGAAATATCTCTAAAGTGGTGACACATTTATTAGTTTTTCTTTGGATATTTTGTAAGTGACCCGCACACCTATCTTCCCCTTAAGTTTGTCGTACTACGTACCGGACATATTTATTGTTTTAATAATCGAAAGAGTTAAAAAGAACCTCTCAAGTGCAATCCAGAGCCGATCTCGTGTGGTTAGGGTTCCGTACTCATCTGGGGAGGTTTCCGTACCATTCCGAATATAACCGACAATATGTCTAAAGTAGGTAAGAAAAAAATCCTAAGAGGTCATGTAGGTACCTACTTAGGAACAAACGCCAGTTGAATTTTGTTAAGTTCATACAAAAGATTCAAAACCAAATTAGAAAATGTTTTGCACGCCTATAAAGGATTGTCGAAAGAAAGTTATTCAAATTAAAACATTGCTATATTGGTCGATTTCTCTTCGTAAGTACATTTTCTTTAATATCTATTTGTATTAACGAGATTTTTGTTTTGAACACATTAGGTCTGCGTCTGCATGTGGGTCTTTCAAAATTCAACCCCTAATAATATAACGTAAGATAAACTATTCATACCTACAAGCAAGCATGTTGCACAGCACACATGAAGATTGCGCTCGCTTCGCTCCTTCTTCAAAGTCAAAAACATCTAACCCAACCTAGTAATTTGTTGGTTTCCTTTACGTGCATTGTTTTGTACTCTAAATATCCATGTACCCGTAATAGAAAATATCCGAACTAAGTTACAAGAAATGTTTTAAATATTACCTCAGTCATGTGGCACATACATGACTGAGGTAATATTTACTTGCCTAAAAGTTAAAAAGTAAGAGAGGCAGTGGGTCCTTCTTTGCATTATACTCACTCATTGAATAATATTTTATTGACTGATATTGTAAATCTATGGATATTATACGTTAATGTTTGTACAGATGCTATCTATAACTGGAGGACTGTGACTGGACTACAATGCTTTTTCATTACCGGGTCTATGCTTTTTGATTCTAAAATGCTCAATGCCCATCTTATACAGATTCAGAAGATTACAAATTAACTGATTCGTATTAATTCGATGACGTAACGCATCGAATTAATACGAATCAGTTTATTTGTAATCTTTGATGTAGGTAGCCACATATTCGCGTGAGCAGCCTTGTTAACTAAATACTACCAAAATTATTATAAATTATTATTAATTAATTGATGTTACTTATTAAATGTTGAATATGGTATGATATGTGATGTAAAATGGCTCTGAAGAATTAATAGTCTGTATCTGACCGTGGCAGGGTAGGATAACATGTTAGTTTGTGAATAAAAAAAAACTATTTGTAAATAGTCGTGCCCGTATTATGTCCGTTATTAGAATAATAAATCGACAATACTTGTTTCAACTTTCAGTAGGAAACAAGTTGATTGTGCTTTTAGCAGGGTAAATATATAAGTTAAATCTTTCGGAAATCATAAGTTATTATCGACGGTTGTGATCGAATGGATCGATTCAATCGTGTTGAATGTTGTTGACCAGGTATAGGGACCGGATGTAACCTGAGGTCGTGAATTTAATATAATGTTTAAGATGTTAAAAGACTCGTTCGACAACTTGGAGGTATAGATTATTTCGGATTTTGCATTTTTTTGCGGCGATCAGTAGTGTTTCCTATTTATTGTTCCTACTACTTCTTGTTTTTTTTTACAAAAATTAACCGCAGTTTTAAAATAATGCTTATAAAATATCATCCTGCGTGTTTTTTTACAACGCACTCTTTAATTTCAATCATTAACCAATTTAGTTCATTGCTCGACATAAATCTCTTCCAAAGCGCGCCACTTCTTCCGGTTCATTATAATTGCATTCAGCCCAGTCCGGCCACTTTCTTTAGGCCATCAGACCATTGGACATTGTTGGCAGGACGCGGACGTACTGGTCAAAGATTGTTCTTTAGATCCGTGTTTTTTCTTCGGCAGGTTTGCTCTTTGTCTTTTTTTCGGCGCTCGGGCAGGGTTTCGCCCGCCCCCGTCTCTTTCGGCCGTCGGCGCATACCGAGCGATCGTTCGTCCTAATTTGGCCAGAGCGAGGCGATGAACCACTCCCTCCCTCCCTCAACGCTACGCCACTGTTATCATTACAGTCTTAGTATATCTCTAAATGTGTCTAAGTCTTACGTGCATTCCACAGCATGCACTAATGAGTAAGTAATTGTTGTTACTGTCTATTTAACAGTGTTTTTACTTGAAGCTGTGTGTTCTAAGGTGTACTTTATGATCTATGAACATTGTGTATAAAGAAATTAATAATTTATCAATGTGGAAAATAAAATGGTTTTTATGGATAGTTTTCATAATGTTTTCATTTCCCATACATTATGTTGCCGACCTTTTATTATAGTACTGCGAGTTCTACTGCCGGAACACATCGGTAAGATCTTGGTGACTTATGTTGTTACTTCAGGGTGGTACTGCAAGTAAAGTTTCCTCACGACGATTGCATTCTACAAAAGCTCAAGCTCATCGTAGGATTCGAACCCACGATATTTGTTATGGCATTAGACGTC
The DNA here is from genome assembly GCA_951361185.1 of Ochropacha duplaris. Lineage (NCBI taxonomy): Eukaryota > Metazoa > Arthropoda > Insecta > Lepidoptera > Drepanidae > Ochropacha > Ochropacha duplaris. The sequence goes on from OX592703.1 coordinate 4,895,542, forward strand.
ACTACAACTGACCTATCATCGCTATGTTTAATCAGTAATTTCAGTTTCGTTTTTGTAGCTAGGTGAGACTTAACTGATCGAAACAATTAATGAACAATAAATGTCCTATACCTATTTTTGTAAGCTGGAATAAATAATTACATCAGGTATTTGGGGCAGGCGCGGAATGTGATGGCTCGCTGGCTGGCGCGGCGCGAACGAACACCGAGACGGGCGCGGAGCACACGGTCGGTCATGGCCCGCTTGTCCCTGACCACGGTCAACGGCATCGTTTGAAGGTGCCCTCCCAAAACACGAACGCGATCTGTTGTGTGCGCATATTATGTAGGTATACCACACTACACTACGGTGGTACCTATAGATTGTAGCCATTAATTGTATTGTAGTAGGTCTGTGACTCGAAGGTGAATACCTAGGTACCTACTTGATTGTTTCTATGTAGGTAGCTTCCAAAAATATAAAACAATACATTAGTAACTATGTATGTATGTTGTATAAATCCTCGGAGATTTTTCACACACGGCTATCTTATCCCAAACTAAGCAGAGCTTGTAATATGGAAACCAGATGACTGATATACTACATACTTATAATTTTTTTTTATAAATACATAATTAAATAGATAATTAAACCCAGACTCAGGACAAACAGACATGTTCATGCACACAAATGTCGGTCTGTCTTGGATGGGAATCGAACCCACGACCTGGGGCGTGACCTACACGCCAACCGGCCCGTCATATCGTCGTAGATCTAGTAACTTATTTAATTAGGTACCTACGTACCTACCTAAGTAAGCACTCATCAATATGAATGTCTTTTGCTATGTGACCAACCAGAACTCACGAAAAAATACATAATTAGAGATGAAACTGATAGCTGTTTGGCCCGATACCGGATACCGGATATTCGGCAAACCTTGTAGCCGGATATTCGACGGAACATTGCCGTTTGGTGCACCGTTAGAAGCGAGCTTTCGTTTGAGGTTATTAGAAATAAGTACCGAGGTACGTGTTTTTGTTATTTGAAGTATTTTTATACATAATTGATTATACTTATGTAAGAATTAAAAGTTTAAAATATATTATTAACTTTTGTTAACTCCTAATGGGTGAAACGGGCAAGTACAGTTTTGTGGATAGGAATTGGAATACGAAAAGATAATAAAATTTGATTTAAACTTTGGATAATAAAAAGAAACCTATTGGTGCGTTTAAAAGCAAACAACGCCAGGGAAAGAGAAGATAGGTAATAAAAATTACCCAAAATTGTCAATTTTTTTTGTCCGCCTTCTACTTTTAGTTGGGCCCAAATATTTCAGTTGTAACAGATAATATGACCACTGCAGTGGTCTTTTCTTCGTTTTATTGCTTAATGCCAATAAGTATTATTAATTAATTCGATCAATTATAATATAAAATACGTACCTAAACTCTTCACCTGCAGAACCTGTAAAAAATATTTTTACAAAAGTTTACTCCAAAATAGGTTTGCTCTAATACGTATAGATAAAATATAAAAATAACGAAGTACCTAAGTAGGATTATAATATTCTTACTGTGATTAAAAACTATATCGAAGTCTAATCAATTAAAAATCCATGGAACACACTCTTTCGTTTCTTAAACCGTTTAAGTAGGTAGCTGGACTTTTTGGCGGGAACTTGCGAAGTGACGTTGTGTTTTCGTTTTATTTTCATGAAATTCGTGTATTTTGAGTTTTATTGAATAATATCGGTGGTGTTTTGTCCAATAATGATCAATCTAAGTGCACATGTGAAGTGAAATGAAATGAAAGCGTGTATCGTGACTTTCCAGGTTGTCCCAAAAAGTCCGTGAATGTTTCAGTGGAACAACCGCCAATTTCACTAAAGCCTGACTGGACATGCACGGACGAGGACTAGACATTACAGTGAAATTGAGAATGTGACTATAACATAAAAGAAGAAATTAAAACTGAATAAATGTATGTGACTGAAAGACTTTTTATTGACTAAAAATTATAAAAAAATATATATATTTAAAGGAGTGACAAATAGACCAAGACCATTTCAAATACTTTGACATTGACAGAAATATCCTAAACGGATGATTGCCAGTAACAAAAAAAAAAGTAGGTAGCCATCATGGACTTAATGTTATTATATTAGGTCCATGGTAGCCATCCGAAGTTAAAATTTTGAAATCTGTATTAATATTTGGCAAAAAGTGTTCAATCTGAAGTATTTAATACCGAAGATATTCATACGAGTAAGTATAATCAATAATTATCCACAATATTGAATTTAAAAAAAAAATTGCGATATTCGTGCACATTTCCCTTGAGGATTTCATCTTATCTTTAAATTCCATGGTCAGATCATGATAAAAAAAAATTGGAAGTAGGTATTCAAATCAGTTAATGGGCAAAAAAATCGCGTAACACACAAAAATAATTTGCAGTCAAATTGAGAACCACCAATTTTATTAAATAAGGTCGTCAAGCAAGCAGATGGTCCACCTGTATACTACTTGCCGAGAACCAGGTCTTGTCTCTGTATGTATACCTACTGGGACCTAGGTATGCACGTAGCCTTAACTCGCATGGATAACTAGGTCAGGTTAGGTATTAGACGTCATCTGCGATAGTGATATCAATTGATGCTCAGTAACTGACTGATATTAATTTGAGATAAATACCTATATGGGTAACCAACACACGGAACCTATTGAGTAGGTATATATAAAAGTTAATACATAGTAGATTTTATGATTGGTCCAACAGTGGAGCGCAGTGGAGAACAAAACACCTAATCATAATAATAAATAATGTATGTCCTACTACACACTGCAGCAGTGCCACAGATAAGAGGATATAGCGGGTGGGTGTGTGCCGGGTGGGGAAGGGACGAGCCGCGAGGGGAGCGCAGCGCGCAGCGTGGTTTATCTTGTCATTAGTGCTAAAGGTGACATTGCGCGGTCGTCGACCTGGTGACGTCGCGGTGCCGGCAACCTTGCTTTGAATATTATGTATAGGGTATCAAGCGCATAATAGTCTACTGTGAGACGCAGATATCCTATTATAGCCTTGATTGATGTTTCTTTCTCTTCTACGCATTTGGTAGCTAAACATACATATTATAGTTTGTGTAGATAGATAAGTAGGTAGGTACCTTCTAAGGCAGATGTTCTGAATACCATTCGGATACCGTGGCGAAGGTCGTGGGACGCGATCCACCCCGGCTTCGCTCGCACGGGTAGCAAAGCATTTACCTACACATGACTTACACAGACAAACATTCATTTAAAAAGCCGTAACATTTTGGATATTATCTATCTGTTGTAGGCAAGCACTATAATAAAAACCCAACAGCTATCCGCCAAATTATTCACCAATGTAAAGTTATAGAATGTTGAATATTTTTTCTTATATTATCACATAAACAAGAATAGGTTAATTTGTCTATGATCTAAATAGATATGTACGTACATACCTACATACATGATAGATTTACTTACTCATTGACCATTGTTTATGTCCCGCTGCTTAGAATGTTAATGTTTTTATGAACACTTAAGTACGTAGATACCCACCTGAGAATACGTACCTAGAACGAGTACTAATTAATAAAAGAAAACATAAACGTTTGTAATAGTTTAAGTTTCCTACAGACTTATCATGCCTTTTGCCATTACCATACCTATACTTTGTCTAGTAGGTACCTACCTAAGTTTGTCTATTCTTGAAGTAGCGATGTTTATTAAAAGAACTGTGAACTGTTCACTAAAAAAGCTGCTCATATATTTCAAAGGAACATTAAAAACCCTCTAGAGTAGTCGTTCCCTTAAAAACAAGTTCAGCTGTTTTGGCCCAACTGCCGAAGGAGGTTAATGTTTTTCTAGAGTATGTATGTGAGTAGGTAGGTATGTAGCCTAAATCCTTTGACGAATTTTAACATGAGGTGTCATGAAATTCGTCTCAGTGGTGGGGGTGACAGAAGGTACCTATATTATTTCAATATCGTGTCGTACTAAAACGTGTGAAATATAATAAATTAGGTATTAAATGACACAAAAAAACCCGTCATTTTTAATACTACAAGTGACAACCAGGCGGCGGGTCACCTGACCTGATACTGATAGTAAGTCGCCTATAGACATAATCAATACCAGCGGTATTGCCAATGTGTTGTACACCTTCTTACAAGTGCTATGATTTCCTCGCGATGCCTTCACATAAAGCTCAAGCTCATTGTAGGATTCGAACCCACGACCTTCAGCGTGGTATCCGACGTCACTACCACTGAGCCATAGAGGAAAGTAATATAACACTGAGCTATCATTGCCATAAAAATACTAATTAAAAACGTAAAACAAGCTCTATAATATCTCTCTGATATTAAATATAATATAATGTAGGCACTAAATAACTATTATTAGTAGTCACAGTGATAACATAATGTCGCTGCATATCTAAGGTGTCTTTTAATTCGTATGCTTTATTTTCATTTTTTTGTTTGGAGCAAGCTAAGTTAGTCATCACAGAAAAACGCATCCGTTCAGTAGCTTTTGAGTTTATCGCGAACATACAAACAGATAGACAGACGTGCGTGGCGTGGCGGCGGACTTTGTTTTATAATATGTGTAAGGATCAAATAACAAAAACATTACCTCAAACGATCGTGTTTGCAATAATTCTATGACACAATTTCTAACTTTGGTCATGAACGAAAAGCAAGCTCGCTTCTTGCAATGAATGCACCAAACGGCAATGTTCGTCCGGATATCCGGCTCACCGGCTTCAAGATTGGCCGAATATTCGGTATCCGGTATCCAACCAAACAGCTATCCGTTTCATCTCTACAGTTAAATATTAGTAAAGTTATTGCAGGTGGTGTTTAAATGTAAAAGTTTAAATTACACACAAATGTGTTTTATTTATTTGCTTGTCCCACCAGGGTCCCACCTGCGATATCTTTAAAAAAAGCTGAAGGGAGTCTTGAGGGCGATTTTGATGAAAACTAAAAATTTTTATATTTTGTCTCAAAATTAACGGGTTCGATTATTCCTGATTTGGGAAATTATTTTATCAACATTCTAATGATACAGTTTTAGTTTATTTCAGTGGCTTCAATTTAACATATTAATTAGTAATATTTGCACGTCATCGTAGTTGGTTGCCGGTAGTATTGGGACGACCGTCCCATATTTTTAACAGAGTATTTATTTTTAATTTAGGCCCGTTATTAACTGTCAACTAAAACGTTGGGACTTATATGTATGTATATATATCACATTACCTATTAATATTATTACCTTTTCACTCCTCTTGCTCAAAAAGACCGTCATTGTGGCGTACCAGAGCGAAGAAAAAATAGCAATTCTTCCTCAAGGGGAAAAAGATTTTTTTTTATTTTTGTGTGTCAAATGACAAACTCGACTTATTACTGTTTCATAAAAAAAGAACTTCATTTTAACTTTGAAAATGGAACTAACATCGGCGATCTCTGGTAGAATGCATGCAATGTGTTGCGGCTACAGAAGAAACAAAAAAAAAGACATTATAAACTACATATTTCATATTGTATTGGATTGTTTTATTTTCTCGCAATCGTAGTGAAAAGTATAGTGTAACACACGGCGCTAAAACCCATTAAAACTCGGTTTCTATTTACTCCCTCGCTAAAGCTCAGGAGTAAAACTACCTCTAATGGGTCATTTTAGCTCCTTGTATAACAATCTACTATTTTATTGGAACAGTTAAGAGGCAATACATGAAACCTCAAACATACTTATTTAAGCTTTGAGTCTACATTGAAATAACAATTTTTTTATCATTGAGTATCATAACTACTAGGTAATATCGTATCATCTATTTTCGTACACAGTAGGCAATGGTAGTGACGCTGGATACCGCGGTGAATCGTTGATTCGAATCCTAATATGAGCTTGAGAGGAAACTATGGCACGGTGGTAGGGTACCTACTTTGTAGTAACTACTCGACTGGCTACAAAATACAAATAAAAAATCGCTAAGCAATTATCGGTGTGTTCCGAAAGTTGTACTTCAAAACCTGTTGCCTTAGAAGTGTTGTAAAAAAACCTCCTCCTGGTACCGTTAATGTCTATAATAGGCGACGATAGTCATTTACCTTCAGATGAACCGCATGCCTGCTTGTCAAACTTCTGACAATGAAGTACCTAAATACTACCTACATTTAAATATTGTTAAATGGATAATGTGCTTCATGGATAAGTTATCTTAGCGCAGAAGCGCAGCCTGCCAGCATTTGAGCTAGGCTTCCCCACCCAACCAGGCTTCCCCACCCAACCAGGCTTCTTATATCATCATGGTGTCCGATATCACTAACATACAACTGAATATCTAAGTAATTATGCATGCTGCAAAACTGCATTGAATCCTATATAGTTTTGAAATCATTTACCTAAATGCACCAGTTGGAGCTTTTACAGGGTAGCTAGAATAGTATATTTCATTACAAGTGCGGAAAGGCTGTCATTGCAAAGAGTTCCGACAAATGTCTACCCGAGCCGAGGCGTAGCCGAAGGCGAGGGTTGACAGTCGGAACAAGTTGCAATGACGGTTCCGCAAGTGTACTGAACGACTATTTTTAATACAGTTGCGAAAAAATGAAGCAATTTAATAAAATAATAAAAACAATAAACTCAACTAACTAATCGTTTATTTCTTATAAAAGTTATAGTACAAATTGGTACAGTTTTTTAAACTTACTGGGGAAGTTTTAGGTTGCATATTTACTGTTTGAGACAAACTATTATTAATTTCGTATGATTGTTCATGTATATTTGTCATACAATGTTTGTGCAATTATAGTGATACCGGTGGTGTTAATTTAAAAAAAAATAGGGTCGAAATTACTCATTTTGTGCAACAAACAACTAAACTCGCAAAGAAAATTTCTGGAAAATGGCGCCAACCGTAGAATATAAGCAGAGTTTTTTTTTTCTTCACCCAAAGGGAACTATCCATACAGCTTAGTCTACAGTATATTTTTTTTATTGATATGAAATGAAAATGAAATTTAATGAGATGAAATTAAATGAAACCTAACCTAACTCATTCAATTAAATCATTAAATCTGATATTGAAATAAATTAGTAGCTTCTTTTTAGAAATATACGTATTTGTATGAATCACAAAAACTCTTTAGTAAAAACTTCATGGTTGGTTTTTCTTTTTAATAGACATTATTTTGACAGTTGGGAAAGAGAACGCACTAGTTCGGTAAAGGTAAAAAAAAAGCACTAGTATGTAATAGCCCACATCCCGAACGCTATACGTCCCTGTAATACACCACTTTTTGAGCAACTGTATTAAAAAATACATTAAATAAAAACAACCAAGGCAAAAGACTACTAAAAACAAAAAAAAATCCTGCTATGTAAACAGTATAGACTTAGTCGATAATTTATATTACAATACTTTGCAAATTTCATCTTTAATTTTTAATGCTTTAGGTTGATATTTGTATGGTATGGTATAGGTATTAGGTATATGCGTGGGTGGAAAGCATGATGGCTGCAGCTGGGGCGGGCGGGAGACCGGCGTAGCTGATGCGATCCCCGCGGTTGCTAAGCAACAGGCGTAGAGCGCTTGCTAGTTGGCCCCGCTACCATTGCACCTCGGAACAATCATGCACATATACTACTAATTCAAACACAGTTGGTATGTCTTTGATATCTAACAACTATATTAGTTATTAGATATCAATGGTGTACGTAGTTGATGTGGTAGCTACTCTAATTTATTTGTTGAACCTTATCTTATCTTATCTATCTTAAGTTATGTACCTATCAATTTGAGGCCTGCTAGACCTTATACCCACCGTCTATATATTATTATCTAGTATTTATCATTTCGTTCGTGTGTAGTGAGGAGAGTTTATAGGGTATGAGTTGGTAGGATTTACGTACTCTACAGCCGACTGGCGCATGGCAGCGGGCGGCGCCGCGCCCTTGGCACGCGCTCACGCTTCCCGCCCGGTCGCCCGGTGCCCGTCGCCCGGGTGACGCTCTGACCTTGTTCTAACTTTTCGCAATTTTGCTCAATTCGACCAAACATCTGGGTTAATTTTACGAATGACCGAAAGCCAGGTTTGCGTTTGCTTGAACACAAACTCAACTGTAGGTCAGTGACGATGTCATATATTATTAAATGAATCAATAATAGAGCCAGCCCGGTAAAATTAACCATCCCTTCAGAATGCGCCGCCTATTAGAAATAATAACACTGCATAACCTACAAAAAACAGTACTGAAGTTTATCCTAGCCCACTCAGATAGTGAACTAGATTTTTTTAAATCTTGTTTTTGCAATCCTGTAAAGTGTTGATTTTTGACTTGTATCACTTTTCACAGGAGGCACAGAACTGTTTACTGTCATACCAATCGAAGCAATATCTCGGTAAATCTAAATAACATGTTTTTAATTGCGATACCTATTAAAATAAATATATACGAATCACCGAATGTGGCGAAATTTGATCTGTTTGTCTGTCAATTTAGGACTTGTGGGATGAGAGCGAGAATATGTATACACTTCACTACAGCAACATGATGCCATGCAGGTTACATTAATTTTATATGTGATAGAACGCTGACTAGCAACCGTACTAGCAAGTTTGTTTGGACATTGGCAAATACTATGGAGGTTAAACTCAAACTCCTAAAATCTTTATTTTTTACCGTCACTAGGTTCATATTTACCTAACGTTACACTTTTATACCTTTTTAAGTATTTATGAATAATAATAAAGCACGGTTCTGAAGGTTGCTTTTGCTGAGAAGAGCCGTTACCAATGTGAGTGAACCATCGATATAGTGAACCTACAAAGCAGTTGATGCACAGTATAAAGATATATTTATACTGTGGTAGGTGCTTGGCGACAGGTAAAAGTTCTCCTATGTGAATGTTTGCATTCCTCCAGTTTATGTTCAGATGATAAATAAATGTAAATACATAGTGGTTTCCATTCCTAGTGCAATCCAATTGCTGCACATTTATAAATAGTGACGACAATGTTATAGGTACATAGTCTGGGTGCGGTGCGGGAGTTGCGTCCCGTGCCGCCGTGCCGCGCGCGATGCCGGCTCGAGTGCAGTGCGCACCAATGCAACAAACTGACTAATAATATTTTATGTGTGCAAGTAGGCAAGTACCTACAATTAAACAGACGTAGGAACTTTAAACTACCTTTAAATCCGTGTATGACCATTTCAACACAGTAATTGTGGAAAGACTACTCAGAAGTAATCCAAATTTAAATATTTTTTTGTTAAATATTGTTATTTCCACGTAATCTTCCAGCCTACTACTCGTACTCGAATCTCATTGTTCAGAAAATTAACCCAAATTTTTTTGGGAATGCTGGTAGTTAGTAAGTTATCTATCAAGTGTAAACATTGATGGTGAATTATCATGGAAGAGTTTTCTAACATTTCCTACAGATAGGAATAATTATACTAGCGGTAGAAGCACCGACTATATTATCTTGATAATACATAGGTACCTTCAGCACTACATGATAATATAATTAAAAACAACCCTCTACCATATAATCTATAGGTATGATATAAATGCTATATGATATAGCAATAATAGACAGTAAGTACTACTTACTTCTTTGTTATTCTCCTAGTTTACAATTAGTGCACGTAAATAATAGTTTATCAAAATAATATTGTTGATTTGTGTTGTGGACTGTGGTCACGTTGCAAACCACGCAGTCGTATGACCTATTATATATCTAAAAAGTATACATATATTCTAGATACCTAATGAGTACATGATACTTGTCATACTTATAAATACATTAGAAACAAATATACTAGGTACGTACAATGCTCATAATCTAACTATAGAATCATAATAAGAGTTATTGGACCATACAAATATAATTTAAGTTTTAGTAAAGGCGTTGTGAATACATTGTATGTATGGTGTGTAGGTATGTAATGTGTGGATTTTTTGACATGGCTTCTTTGATTGGTCCGTATTCAGCCCCAGATCTAGAGAGCAAAAAGTCCAGCAGTTATTGCGAACACTAGTCTAAGTAAATGTTTATATACAAGGAAGCACAAATGACTACGATTCTGTGTGCAAAAGTTTATATAACCATTTTAAGATGTAATCTTTGTAAATACCTTACATACAATGTTAGTGCAAGCAAGTGTGTGGGTGGTGTAACAGCAGTTGCTAGGGACTATGTTGATACAAAATGCACTCTGCGGTTGAACGTCATTTCATTACCTACTTGAACTACATACATAAGAAAAGTATCGCATAGTAACGCATACCTACCCAAGTTAGAAATATGGCCTGCTTCAGCCGTTTTTTTGGAAAAACGTCGCCAGTGGCCATTTTGCATGAGTTACAATTAAGTCTCCTAAAGCTAAACAATAGCTCTCATTGTATTTACTAGATACCTAGTAAATACAATGAGAGTCTTATAGTTGGCTATATCCAGAACCTATATATTTATAATATATACATACTTATATGGCATGCATTATCATACATGCACTTGGCAATTGTCAATTCTCACATAGTAAGTATTATATTGAATTAATCAACTGTATTTTCACTCTGCATTGAAGTGAATTATCATCAGTGAACTACTATTTCATTTTCCTTAAAAGGCGAACATAGGTAGTTAGTTACCTAGAAAAAGTCATATTATGTATTGAGACGTAGTGATAGCTATTATGTATGTGTATTTGTATCGTTAAATCTACATAAATATACAGGTGGGTAGAAGAAAGGTTACACGTGCCTACGCCCCAGTTAGTTATCATATAAAAAGATTTGTCTTAATTCGCAGAATTGATTTCTCTTTTGAATGGTATCATTATCTACTACCTACTGTCTGATATCGTCCATTTATATTGTATCCATGTGATCGTTATGTACGAGAGTAAGTAAGTATACCAACTTATTGTAAATTAACCCTTGTTCCATTTTTCTGCATCAGACCACAAATGTGTGCTAGTGCGAGGATAAAGAAAGGATTTATAAAGAATAGTTTTCCGCCCCGCGGTTTCTTCCGCGTTCCCGAGGGAACTTATCTTTTCCCGGGATGAAAATTATCCTATGTCCTTCTCCAAGGTTACATCTATATCTACCTATACCAAATTTCATCTAAATCGGTTCAATGGTTTAAGCGTGAAGAGATAACAGACAGACACACTTTCGCATTTATAATATTAAAGTATGGATGTACGGACCAAAGGCCCAGCTTGTGTCCAACTACCTAGTTCAATACTAGTTCATCTACGACGGTATAAAATGTCAAATATTCAATGTAATTATTTTATCATTATACCAATTTTTGAAAAATAAACTGAATTTTATACCAATTTTTGAAAAATAAACTGAATTGGATAGGTATTAAATTAAATGGACAAAAATATTTCAATAACTAAATAAACCAACAACTTTACTTATGTACCTAAACTACCTACCTACCTATTCAAATTATTTTTTCTATAAATACCTAATGATCTGTTTGAAGTCGGTGCCAAGCCGAAAAATACAATGAAAGAAATAATATGTAGGATTACCTACTTAGTAAATAAAGTTGCCTGGTAGAGATCGCTATTGGTACAATCGCATCATAGTTATAAAGATTTTCACAGATGGCAAATAGCCGAAGGCAAAACTTAATTCATATTAAAACTTCGAAGACCTAGAAACTTATTAAAATTTAACCCGAACAGATAAATACATAAGTACGTACGTAATAAGAATGTTTTCCAATTCGTAGCATGCTCGTAGCTCGTAGCCAAAAATAATACGCTTGTAGCAGATGAGTTGAGTTGCGTACAACAAATGGGTGTTGCGGGCAATGCTGTCATGTATTGTTTTGTATTGTAGGAACCGTCTAATCTTAGATCGTAATAGAAAATATCACCCAAAACAGTAAGACCACAGTGGTATCATAATAGGGTGGCAGACCGGGCACAGTGCCACGGGACGGGCCCCCGGCCGTAGGAGACCCTGGATCCAAGAGGCTCCTAACATTTATTATTATTGAATGAAAAATGCTCACTATAAAATGTACAGTGTAGTAAATGTATTGTAATAGCGTTATTTCGTGGTGATTTATTTAATTTTATTTATTGGTTGAGGTTCTTTATATTGAGGGATCCAATTTGATGTAGGTATTTGCCCTGGGCGGGCCTCAGCGGTACAGTTATGTCACGGTCAGTCAATAACTTATACAAACCGGGTAGGGATCATTCAGAAATTCCCTTACAGGTATAAATTCTAGCCTCAATCTTTTTGTTCGCAAATACTGGACACGAAGACAACCATTTTAATATCGACTTGTTTAAAAATATAAATATTTAAATTTAAATTACTACACACAAATCCGCAGTATACATACGTTTATTTAAATACAAAGCAGTTGATATCTAGTTTGCATGCTAATTTGGAATAACTTTATATTAGAAAAGTTTCTTTATTATTTTTAACAAACTAAACTGGTTTTTTGTCGGTTAACAAAGAGAAGTATGTGTTAGGTTTTAAGATATTAATTTGAATTAAAAGTAGACTGTGTCGAGTGAAACTATGATTGAGTAATCCGTACCTCAACTATCGTTATTATAATGTCACACATCGCATAGGCTTGCGGGGCATGCGGAAGTAGGCAAGGCCTGTCCCGCAACCGCAGCGAAGCGAAGCGACCTACGAATCTCTAGAGGATCAACAAAAACAAAAAGTAGTCTTACAGTATAGCTAGAAGTAGCAGAAATCCTCTAGATCTATGCAGCAGTGGACTTATCTACGAGTGAAATGTTCATGATGGTGCCTTTTTACTGTATAGATAGATAAATTCGGTTAGCTTATTAAAGATGCCGCCAGAAAACAAGGTAGGTAACTAGTGGTAGGAAGTTTTGTCATGCCTATAGCTAGTCCAGTGGAAATGGAGATGAGTGCTATATATGTCCCAAATACGACGAGGTACCTACTCTACCATTGTGATAGTGGTAACTAAGACTGAATGATTTTAAGTCATGCCATTGCATAATCTCTGTGGTTTTTTGCGTATGACTTATACAACTCTACAATAAACGTAATAAATTATAATACAAAAAAAACTAGATAAGTAGGTACTAACAAAGTGCTAGTATTCCTTGAGCCACGTAAACTAGTGAGAAAGTGGTTCAGTAAGAGGATTTAAACATCAGGTAAAAAAATTAAAAAGCTGCCAGCCTATTGTGGTTCTCAAATTAAGAAAGTTGTAGATAAATGTTTTTTCGACTATCAGCACAAAACAAGCTGTCATTTAAGTTAGTCGTTATATCATAATATATTATTAATACTAGTGGATCTGAGAGCTGTAGACCTCGCGAAAGTTTTGTGAATTTTTTGGACATTGTTCGCATTTTTTTACGTTTTAAAACCACGTAATTTTAAAACAATTCCAAAAAAAAAATTACCTTTTATAATTATCGAACCAGCTTACAAAATTTCATGAGAATCAGTTGAGATGATGGACAGACTGACAGCTGGACATTTCCTGTCCGCATTTTTGCCCAAGCTGAAACGGAGTCGCGCTTCGCTCCTGTGCTTCGCTCGCTCGAATCGGTCAATGAAATTCCCGTGTCGAACTCCGAAACTACCCTCGTGGTGCAGGTACATACCAACATGTTTCTACATCATGGAAAAGTACTTTTGGCCGCTGGCCACTGGCCGTGGTGTTCACAAGATGGCACACGACCGCACCGCACAATGTTATGTGCTTTGACTAACATAGGCTAAAGTTTTTAAAAAAAATATATTATTAGGATGTATGTATAGGAATCTATTAGTGTGTAATGTGTTTCACTTATTGTTTTTATTTGTTTGCCATATTTAATGTTTTTTATTACCCTAGGTTGGTTGGAAGAAATCGCTTCAGCGATAAGGCCGCCTAAATTGTTTTTACAACTTTCTGTATTTTGTGTAATTTGTATCAACAATAAGTATTTCTATTATTATAATATAATAAATGTTTATTACTCTACAGTAATAATAATAAATCTTACAAACTAGAGTGGGTCCCCAATAAAAATAAAAATAAGGAATAAGTGCTACTACAGATAACTCCACCGCCGCAAACATAAAATGGACCTGTAATGTACCAGAGCAAAAACTAGTGACTGTTCATTCCAATTCAAAATACAAAAGGTTGCAACTTGATTTAATCTATTTGTTATTCTCTTGGTATCAATAAAAAATATCCTATTAAGTTACTACTTAACAGGATATTTTTTATTGATACCAACTTAACTTACATTCTAGTTACCTACTGGTAACTAGAATGTAAGTTAAGTTTAGGTAGTAGGTACCTAACTATTTATAACTAAGTAAATACAAACCATTCAAATACGGAATATAAGTAAAATAACTTGTTGACTGTTTGAAATAACCAAATATCTAGAATAACTACGCTCAATATGTCATGGTAATACTCCTTCGAAAATATTAAACAAAATGCCTTATTTAAAAATGCATTAAATGGAAATGCACGATATCGGTGACGCCATACGTTGCCCAAGTTACGCGTTACACACGATAACGTAAGGAAATGAACAAGAAATACACGTGATTTGAGATAACATAATCACAAATAACGTAAAATACTACCATACGTACGTAGTACATTTCAGTTCTTATGTTATGTAAGTAGGTAAAACTAAGTAGTTAGTTCCGATTTAGAATAAAAATATCCGTATTTATAGGTGGTAGTGAGGTTTTAAAACAACTATAGATTGTGCCATTCACAAAGAAGCGCCCCACTCTTTTTCCTTATTTTTTAAAGTACAAATGTACCTACATCCTTTTGCTAGTGTTTTACTCGTAGTGCTGCATATCGAAATATACAAATCGACATCACTAGCGAAACTGCAAACTTGCTCTGTAAGGGATTAGGAAATAGAGTGGGGCGCTTCTTCATGGCATGGATGACACTATAACTCCTAGAATATATTTCGGACATCTAGGAATCAAGTTTTTGTTGAAAAAGCTGTATTTAAACGGGTTTTTTGGTGGTTTCAAAGTTGGGTTTTCGCAGAAAACATGTATTTTGCTCACAGGTTACTCAATGCGGTGTCTATGTCCTCGTTCAGTCATTACGTGGGCTATTGAGTAAAAAAAGTCCATTTAATAATCTAAACAGCGTTCGAAAAATATTTATACGATCTTTGTGTAGAATATTTTCAAGTCACTAGGCAAATGGTTTCGTTTTAGAAATACCAATACGTAAGACATAAACAGACATAAGACATAGGTAGGTAGGTCCTAAATATTTTTTACACGGAAGGTGCCTGTTTCCATTAGGCGTGGTGCCAAGCATCAGAGATAATAATCTATATAAATATAATAATATTACCTATGTATTTACCAATTTTTTTTTGATTAACTGTCTGTTTAAACACGCTGATCTCCAAAACCACTGAACGGATTAACTAATAAAATTATTTGACTTGAGGATAAAACATAGGGTTTATTTTATCGAAATTAGATGTCACAAAAAATATATTATATTACAAAGATTTATTTATGTAGCTTTGCGAACAAAGGTGCTAATACTTTATGTTAAAGATGACAGTTTTGAACTTGGGGATAACCTACAAAATGCAGACAATCACTATAACTATAGGCTTTGTTAAGAATTATGAGTCTTCTATTGTAAGTGTAACGCTCTGCGTAGATGGACGTAGTGGCCGATTACGTATGGGTACTTATAAATGTTATACTAGTTCCATACTAACTGCGTAGTACATTGAGATATATTAAACAAACATATTTTGTATTTATAATAATTACAATATAGAACATTTCCTCGAAGGTACTGATGCTGTCAATCGGCCACGTTCCCACGATGCTGGCTGTATTCCCCTTTTGAACTATACTAACTACAATGCCCTGGCAGAAAAGCTACCTGCTGCCATTCTCCCGAGGCCTCAACGAGTTTATTTGCGAATCGGTTAGCTTCGATTCCCCCACGGAACACATCGTGCTTGACGACAGATAGTTATAAGAGAGCGATAGCCAGTTATGCGGGTATTTACTATGAAGTGCTCTATACCTACTGCCTGCCACCGTGCTATGGTCTTACGATGTTTCCCTTCACCGAAAGTCCAAACTCAGTAGGATTTGAAGCCACGATCTTCGTCACGCCACCAGCATTCCCATCGCCTCGATGAATTAAATTATACTAAAAACATAACTATAAAATTGAGTGCAATTTTTTTTAATACCACAAGTCACACCAGGAAGTCGGGTCTCCTGATGGTAAGTAAATACTACCAGCCGCCTATAGACATTTGACATTAGCAATACCAGTTATCGACGTTTTCACAATGCCTTAAAAGCTCCCAAGTGCAACTGCCGGATCACACCAACAGGCGCTTGGCCGTAGATTTTCAACTTGAGGGTGGTAGTAGCCCGCCGAGTACCTACTACAAAGTACTCTAACGAAACTTTACCGAAAGGTCAACCTTCGCCGCGGTATCCGACATCACTACCACTGAGCTATCATTATAAATTTAGAAGTAAACAGCAGTTTTTGTTATAGATAGTGCCATCATCTCTAAGTCTAAATTTCCTAAGCCCTTACAGTGAAAGTGTACATACTTTTGCTAGTGTTGTAGTGCTGCATATCGACATAATATATTATATCGATATATACATACGCTTTTTTTTTTATTCTGGATAAGCTTGTGTTATTGTGTTTGACCACAATCTCACCATGGTAAGTGATGATGTGGCCGAAGATGGTAAGCACACAAAGCCTAGATGGGAACTGGCTCTCAAGTGCAGCTGTCGGAACACACCGATAGGTGTTTTGGCGACAGATTTTCAACTTGAGGGTGGTAGCCAGCCAAAGTACCCTACCACCGTGCTATGGTTTCCTCACGATGTTTTCCTTCACCGAAAGCTCAAGCTCATTGTACGATTCGAACCCACGACCTTCGCCGCGGTATTCGACGTCACTTACCACTGAGCTATCATCGCCTTATCGACAACACTACAACACTAGCGAAAGGATGCACTCTTGGACTGTGTCACTTGTAAGGGATTTGGAAAAAGAGTGGGACGCGTCTTCGCGGATGGCATGTCTATATTAAATGTGGTTTTATAAATGCGATAAAATGTATAATAAAATGTATATTAATTCGCTAAACTAGTTGATTTGGTATTTGCAAATGTTAACGTATTCGGTATTAGCTTCAGGTAGCTAATTCAAGATCAGGCCGGGGTGACCTAGGATGGTGATGGCTTGTTTGACTTACACGTGCTGTGTAAGATAAAACAGTAGGTACTTACCTAAGTATTAAGAATAAATAAAAAGCTGTATAAAATTCGTGTAAAGTTTGGATTGTAGCCACACAAACAAGTTGAAAATTAACCGTGATGGATTTTTATTGACATCGTTATCCATTGTTTTTTTTTGGGTTAAATTACATTAAAGAAAAAAAATAAAAGACACTGTTCCAGAATTGCTATGTCATGTAACTTTTGTGCCTCATCATAGGTACGTACCTACCGGTTGACCTTGGTTTCTCAGACCAAATAATAAAGGTAGACAGAGCCTCGCGCACTTAAAGTGAAGTATATAACAGTAAAGGAAGCCGAATTTGAAAAAGGAAGCCGATCGCGTTGCTGAGCGACGCGAGTCACGCGGGATAACGTACGTGCAGGTCTTGCAAGGTGCTTCACTTCATTGGATACTATTGTTTCCGTACGCTCCTTCTGCCTTTTTTATTAGTTCTGTGGTTTATTACTATCATCTATTCCGTGCCATGGCCTAAGTAGTTGCCTTTTTTATCCAACTACATGATTCCATTACTTTTCAGTCAACCCGCAATAGCTTTGGGTAGCTAATTCAATCAGCAAGATTATCCGAGACATTTTTACACATATTATTATTTATTTACACATAATATTGCATTATAATGTAATATTATTGTAATAACCGATAATCACTTCTAAACTAAAACTTTGTGTTGCGTAATTCGGTAGTAAGTAAATGTATAAATTACTAGCTGTCCCCCGCGGTTTCACCCGCGTTCACGTGGGATCATCTTTTCCCGGGATAAAATATCATAGGCAATTTTTTTATATTCAGGAAAATGTAGCATTCTAATGGTGAAAGAATTTTTGAAATCGGTCAGTAGTTTTTGAGTTTATTCGTTAAAAACATACAAAAATACAAATCTTTCCTCTTTATAATATTAAATAAGTGTAGATGTAGATCAGAACTTTTGTTATAGGTAAATATTTATTTTTATATACTTATTATAATTTTCGGTGATTATGTAGCCGAAGATGGTAAGCAGTTGAAGTCTTTTCTAGATCTAATCTAGGTTTTCAAAAACACAATCGCCTTGAAAGCAAAATTATATGCAAATCTTGTTCGCAGTACAGTTGCTACGCCGCGCCGGATTGTTCACTGTGTTGCAAGGTAGTCCAAGCACATTAAGATATGCAAAAAATGTATGCAAATTAAATATTCAGTCCAACTATAATCCGAGGTATAATTTAAAATAATTCATTAGGAACAAACAAATTGTTAATGAAAGAATAGAAATTTGCATAGCGGAATTTTCCCTCAATGTCTTCTCTGTGAATGTAGGATCCACATATATTATTTTAATTGAGCAACTTTCAAAGACATCGCTGTTTAATTCAACGAATCATGTGAACTGCTACTAACTTATGCCGATGCGATGTAACTAACTCAAGTTCCTTATTGAGAGACTTTCTAATAATAAGTTTATTCTATTCATAACCGGCTTTGTTTGAGGGTATACAGCTGTAAATTAATGTCGAAATAATGCCAATATTATACCAAACGAGGACACGTTTCGCAACTATTTAGTTATAATTAACCGACAGAATTTCCGGGATGTCATCTGCGTGAAAGTTGATTTTCCTTAAATTCATCTAAACATGCAGGTTCGGATTATCTTATTGGAGCTTTTGGATAAAGGTTATCTTGATTGTTGTTGTTCTTTATACCACTAGGTGGCATGGCAAACAAGCTGACGCCCACCTGGTGGTAAGCGGCCACATTATCCTATGGACGCTTGCAACACGAAAGGCGTCACGAGTGCGTTGCCGACCTTGCATAGCCCTTCTTACTTATCTTTTATTATGTTGAAAATATGAGAAATATCGATGTAATAAGAAAATACGTTTTTAAGTTTCTAATAAACTTAAAAAAAGGTTGTGGTCACAAGACTATTCACGTTTAAAAATAAAACTTTATAATGCAGTTCGTGATATAAGCCTTGATTCTTGATTTTTTTAGAAACTTCTTTGTAACTGCTTAGTAGTTTTAAAAAAATAAGATGTACATATATTATTACCTAGGTACTAATAGGTAACTAATAATAAAAACAATTAGGTACATGTTATTTATTTAATATACTAAAGTGACAACCAAGCAGGCGGTTTATCTGATGGTAAGTGAATACAGTCGCCCATAGACATTACCAGTGGAATTGCCAATGTGTTGTACATCTTCTTACAATGCTTTAAAGGCAACTGGCTCTCAAGTGCAACTGCAGGAACAAATAAACAGGTTGCTTGCTGACAGATTAACGTATAGAATATAAAATAAAAGATGTAAAGTACTACAAAGTAAGTACCCTACCACCGTGCTGTGGTTTCCTCACAATATTTTCCTTTACCGAAAGCTCAAGCTCATTGTAGGATTCAAACCCATGACCTTCGCCGCGGTATCCGACGTCATTACCTCTGCGGTGTCATCTAGTAGGATATGAAATTACTTCTATGAGTGCACAGCCTAAATCGTTGAATCGAGAAACTTGAAATTTTGCACACAGGTTCCGTATTCTGGGCGATTTTGGTATTTCTTTTTTATTTGCATAATTTGTTTACAACAAATGTGCAAAATGCAGTTTTTTTATATATTATAGTAACACAAAGTACGTTTTCTCTTTGGATGGTCAGGCTGATGCGTTGGCGAGAAAAGCACCCCGCCCGCCGGTCCTCCGAGGCATCGTTTTTTTTTTTAGATTAAATACTTTTACCATGGGGTCTCAACCGGAAAAGGCATAATTATCACAAAAATATTACTAACTAGAGGGGATTAAATAAAATGTAGCCCATGTTACTCGCTGATATACCTACGTTATCAGTTTTTAATAGGTGCAAGAACATTAAATTATTTTGAGTATATGTTTGAGTTAATCCATTACAAACAAACATCAATCTAATCTAATCTCTTTAGTTTAGATTGATACAAATTAATAACCAGGCGAATTTTTACTTGAAGTTTTTAATCTGAAAGTTATTATGATTGAGGGTAGTCTTAAAATCTTGTGAAGAGATTGAAAAATACTGGTAGTTTTATAATTTTATTATTTTAGTCCTTTCATCACGCGAGGTCATAAAGTCTTTGCTAACGAGCAGCTGTTAACGAGTGTATTAGAAATATAATAATAATCCGTTGATTCTAAATTAATATCAAATAATATCTGCAGGTTATCAGTTATTAGTGCTTACAATGGATGTATCTGCGGCGTTTACGACTGGTGTCAATTCCCACGTCATTGGCAAAGTGTTTCAAGAAACTTCGACTCCCTCAATAAACGTAAGTGAAGGAATTTTATAGTTAAATTAATGTTTATGACATCTAAACTATTTAATTAATTAGTTTTTTTAACGAAATAATATTATGTAGATTATTAATACATACCTACTTCTATTGAGATGGGATACTTTGAAGTAGGTACCTACCGTCAAAACTGTACATCTAATTATTAATTAATTCATTGTCAATATTTTTTTCAGAGCAATTTCAATTCTGCTTTGGCTGTACTTCTACGTAATACAAAAGATGAGAGGTCTGGTAAGTTGAGAACGTTAGGAATACATATACGTAGGAAATATATACATATCGTCTACTATCGACCACGTCGTTTTTGGTGAGGACAAAAAGGTGGAGGCCTGCCTGAGAGGCCATAGACAGCCTTACGCGGACTGTTCGGCTTCGCTTAGGGCTCTCAACTGGTATGTAAAACTTTAGACGACTGACCGCTGAGGGCGGCCCAGTTGGGGCACGAACCTCGGTGGGACGATCGATCACACTTTACCGCGCACCGCCTTGAATCACATTATATCGTGAGCTAATTAGGTTTAACTCCTTGGCTCGCTGATCGGACAGTCGCCCCAAAACCACCTACAAAAATAAAATTCCTTTTATGTTAATTTGATTAAAATTTAGTCAACCTCATGAAGATTCTATGACTAGGTATTGCCCAATGCCCTGGATGTCGGTTGACCTGAATTTGAATTATGAACCTCAGTTAGCATTCCAAATTTAATTGAAATATAATTAGTAATTATATTTGATTAATACCAATACCAAAATGTGTTCAAGATAAATAAAGTGTAATAGATTGAGCTCTGTCCCGAAAATCCCCTGTTCCTGGAACGCTCCGACCAAGGGTTATTGATTTAACTCCCATCCACGGGGCACGTGTAGCTAAACTTTACAAGGTCTGTTTTGTATTACTTTTGAAAATACACATTTTTTTTATTGTGTAGGAAATTACTTTTGTACGAACTATCTTTATACAATTGAATTTCAGATATAAAAGTATTTTTTGTCAAACTTGTCTCAAACTATTTTTTCTCTGTCAACAAATTTTTGTCAAACCTATAAGATATAAAGAGAGGTCCAATCGGATGCGTGACTGACTTATAACTGTAATACCGGCATTATTGAAGATAGAAACATGAAATTTAGGCAGAAGGTGCCATACCTATTAAAATATTGCCAAGTACCTGTATAGAAATCATTTTTAATACTGCGTTCCCGAGAGACGTTCATATTTTCAAGTATAAAAATAATGTACCTATCCTTATGTACTTACCTATCCATCTATGTCAACATTCAAACAAATAAACGTAAAAAATGTTTCACGTTTTTCGTTTAGTTAATAAAGTTCACTTTGTAATTATTTCGAAATTTGAGGTTATACAGTTTGCCAGTTTTGGCTTAATGACTATTGATGAATGTGTATTTCCCTTATGCTCATAACATTAAATTCACTGTAATTTGCAGATGCTTTACAAGCTGTCAAATTGGATCCTGCTGTTTTGGAAGCGCAAGTGACTGTTGACACAACGGATACAACACATACTCGTAAAGCTTCATGTACTCGTAGGGACCTCATCAACGAAAATCAACCGTCAACTAATATAAGTACAAGTATGTATTCTTTTCACTTTAAATTATTTCATTTTAGAATTTTTTACATGGTCAGCGATGAACTCTAAAACTACTAAACCGATCTTGATGAAACATGGCACACAAATAGATTATATCCTGGAATAAGAGATAGGATACTTTTTATCCCGTCAAAAGATAAGATCCCACGGGAGCGCGGATGAAACCGCGGGAGACAGCCAGTAGGTAGGGTAATAGTGTTGTAATAGCCTACCTCTATTCTATATATCTACGCTTAAAACATGAATAAAACGGTCCTTCGTCCCGGATGGTTCTGCACGTGGCTTCCAAATTAGATGAATTTAAAAAACCTCGAACATCTTAGTAAATGCTTACTTTGATTCATTTCCTTTACTTAAATTCCCGGTATTTTACAAAGAAACTCCTAATTAAATTCGGAGTAAATTCAAACATGGTTACTTTTTTTATCTTGATAAAAAGCTTCTGCGTCGCTATTACACGAGCAAGATAATAATAATAGCTGTCTGTGAGGCAAAACTTTCGTTCAGTTCGATTATAAGTAGGTACTTACTCAATTCAATCTTCAAGACACGTGTAAGATAAAATAAACCGTTCTCATTTTATAGATGTACAAGTTGTATTTAAATTTATTACAGGAACTTCACATGACAGTTTTAAGGATTTGGTGTCGGCACAGGAAGCGGCATTGTTGTCTTTGACTCCAGAACAATACGACTTTTTGTTGAAGTATGTAGACATTTTACGCGGTGAGAGAAACAGCTATCAGAAGAGTACCGTAAGTAACACAGCTTCTCCCATGTTCAGTACTTAGCTGATGAAACTTCGTTTGATGAAAATCTGTCGCTAAGCTAACCAGTTTGTTTGGCTACTGCACTTTAGGGACAGTTGCTTATTTGCCCTCCTTCAAATCAAACCTTAACTTCGATCAACGAAACTACTTACCACAGAAATTGTGGTCATTCACATAACTTATTAAACAATTCGCGCACGAGGGGTCGGGGCTTTTATATCTTTTGGTTTCCATTGTACTAGCTCTGCTTGCTTAGTGTACTTAACGGCTGTGCGTGAAAAAGTAACTATTATAAACACAGTTGCTTATAAAGATTTTTTATGGACCAAATAATATGAGATAAATTAAGGATCAGATGCATGGCACACTTCTTTACTTAGTCCAGGGCTACTCAAACTTATAGCTTCACGAAATCCTGTTTAATTTGTCAGACGACACGGTAAACCATTTTCTTTAGTTTATCTCTCCCCTACTATTAGTATTAGGTGCGCTCACTCATAAAAAGTAATTTGTAAATTAATTAAATAAAAAATGGAAATGATCTGAATAAAATGCCTTTTAGTAATAGCACACTAAAAAACACTGCACTGCAGCAGTAGCAAAATATTTGAGTTTTAATCAATAAAAGTCAGAATTACTACATAATACTTACCTACGCTCGCGCAACCTTATAATATGTAATCCATAATTTTATCGCGAACCTCTAGGGGTTCGCAAACCACAATTTAAGTAGCACTGACTTAGTACATCAATCGACCTCAATATAACAGTGGAATCAGTAATTGGACCGTTCTAGACTTGAACCATGTAGTATTTTTTGCTATCTTTGGAAACATGCCATAAATGTAAAATGGAGAAGGATACGATACACATGCCTACCTATAGTTCATGATTAGTAGCTGTACGACTGTACGATAGGTTGGTGTATGCATCCTGCGTGCGAAAAGCACAGACAGAAAGCGACCGATGTACCTAGGTATTATGCAGCGATCAATATTGCATACAGATTGCAGACGGACGCGCGCGAGGGCGAGACAAGTCGACATAAAATACGCACATACACACACGCAGCTGTGCTCTGTACGAATTTAAAGGATACCTAGTCTATGGACTGACTCAAATACTTATATATAATCCACATATTCATCATACTTAACAGCATCATGGCATTAAAATAACGCCCCTTTACAATATCTATTTTCAATACAAGTAACTAGCTCGATCGACGGGCTGCATTTTTAAACTTAGAAGTTTT
This sequence comes from Ochropacha duplaris, assembly GCA_951361185.1. NCBI lineage: Eukaryota > Metazoa > Arthropoda > Insecta > Lepidoptera > Drepanidae > Ochropacha > Ochropacha duplaris. Next base: position 4,919,842 of record OX592703.1, read on the forward strand.
ATCATTTTCAGTATGTAACACATTTACTTGTCTTCTAAGAATACATTTACTGACTACACATTGATTTTACATATTACCTACAAATAAATGTACATATTTTAAAAATGGAAATACATAGATAAATGCAATCAAACGTGTTTGTATAAATAAACGGTTTATTGAGGGTCTGAGATTACGAGTATAATATAATAATTATATGTATATTTTTCAAGAATAATGATCAAATATTTAATTACACTACCGTAGAATGTCATTGATTTAGTAGTAGTTATCATTTGATGCGACGATCGCTGAGTGGTGGTGACGTCGGATATCGCGCCGAAGGTCGTGGGTTCGAATCCAACAATGAGAATTCAGTGAAAGAAACCATAGCACGATGGTAGGGTACTTTGTAGTACTCAACTGGCTGGCTACCACCCTCAAGCTGAAAACCAAACACTAATTACTGTGTTCCTGCAGTTGCACTTGAGAGCCAGTTGTCAAACCCACTGACTGCTATTGCTATTGTCTATAGGCGATGGAAGTCACTTACCATCAGGTGACCCGCCTGCCTGGTTGTCACTTGTGGTATCAGAAACATTACTAGATTTTTTCTTTGCTCTGCTTTCGCAGATACTAGAACGGATATATTTTATTTCGTAGACCTGTACTTTCTATAAAACATAGAAATTTCATCAGTCACATAAAATTTTCCAATAAGAACGATACATAATTAAATATTACAAATAATTGAAATATCCTTTCGTCTCTTCGGTTTCCTAGACCTTATATCACTCTTCGAATATTTTCGCAGATGCAACAACGTTGTGCGTTTTGTAAGAATAACGGAGAAGCCTTGTCTTGGTACTCGAACCACATGTTAAAGGATGGCCGAGGCAGGGTGCGTTGTCCAGTCCTGCGAGGATTGCACTGTCCTCGTTGCGGTGCTACGGGTGACAGAGCACATACAATTAAGTACTGTCCAGGAAATTCCGATGCCGGTGAGCATTTCCAACTAACTACTTGGAGTAGAAACGTGAAATTATGCCCAATATTCTTTACACAAAGTAGGTGAAAAATACACGTGTCAAATTTAATCTCTGAAGGGGTTTAAAGCGGTGCTAAGGCTTATTGTACAGATTAGGCCTTCTTCCTATATCACAAGGGTGGGATGAATTAAGATAGGATAAAATAGAAGAGGGCGGGTGAAACAGCAGGGCGGGAAGCAAACTATTACATACTTTTATAATTTTACCTTTAAATACCAATGACTGAGCATAATAGAATGCATATACGGTATTCGAGTACGTATTTGTGTAACAAACACTAAGAAACAAAGGCATTTATATTTGTTATATGTAAAGTAGGTACCACTAGGTACCTGCATTGTTTATTTTATATGAATTCTCAATAATTATATATATGACCTAATGAGCGCTTTTATTTATTTCAGGTCACTCCAGTCAGTGCTCATCGATAAAATGATTTTTATATACCTACCCATGTTACTGTTTTATTTAGTTTTAATAAAATAATTCAGATCAGAATAAAAAAGGATCTTTTACCAAGCTTTAACCCAATTAAAATAAAACCCTTTGTTATTCATTCTAATAAAATTAATGGAGATTTTCTTAGCTACTAAAGGATAAATTTCAGACATGCTGCAAAATAAATAAAATACAATACGGAGTAAATTGGACCAATTTCATGACGCTCAAAATATACTCAAAATAACTTCTCTGAATTTAGAACTGTGGCATGCGTAAGCCGAATCAATGACTTGCCTACACACAATCTACCTACATTTATATTATTTTTATTGGTAAACATGGCTGATCATTAGTATCCTCGCTGTATATTATTATACATACGTACATGAAATATTGTTATTAAATAAACTACGTAGGTACGGTCGGCCAAGAAAGTGGTGTACCACCCTAAGGTTGAATGCCGCTTGCAGATTCATAGGTGATAAAGATTAGTTTCGCTTGCAGATCAATCTGACAACTTATGACAACGTCATTATTATGCATCTCTTTCAGTGATATCTTTTTAGTTTGAACCTTGTTGTAATTTTCGATGACTAGGAAACTAAATCAAAACTGGTACACCACTTTCTTGGCCGACCGTACCTAAGTAAGTACTAGTTATATTCAGTAGTTGAAAACAGATCAGTATTTAATCGAAGATTTGTGGTTATACAAAACATTAAAAAATATCCTGAGATAATTCCTCACACCATCCATCACGCGGCCTTCTGATTCCAAACTAAGCAGAACGTTGAACGTGGGGTCGCCATTTGCGCTGGAGAGGGAGTCGGGTTCTCGTACAGAAATCGAAGTACCTACTCACTCGAGCCCCCTCCACGCGCGGGCCTGAGCCCGTCCCGTGGAAAGCGTGATACCTCCCTCAGCACCTTTGAGTGCCCATTTCGTCGCCATTTACGACAGGCAAGGGAGCACTGCAGCTGTTATTCTAAGCCCCAGCTACTGGGTAGGAGCCGCGACGAGTCACGCCCGCGCCCCGACAGCGTCGCCTCCTTCTGGACCATTACCGTATTGCAGAACGTGGCTACGGCCCTCAACGTCGTATCCCCACTCAGCATCGCCGACTCGAAAGCTGGCAGGCAGAGATTCCGTCCAATTCGCCACTCGGACTCCCAAACGGGTGCGGAATTCCGCGTATATTGTACCTACTATGGAAGCCAGATAGCTGATATAAATAAATATACCTACTTACTATATTTTTAAATACATGCCTACCACTTATAAGTAGATATTTACATCCAGACTCAGGACAAACGTTCATGCAATCAAATATAATCTGTCCTAGGCGGCAATCGATACCATGCATAACCTGTGGTGCGTTAGGCAATGTTCTTTCTAACCACGCTAACCGTTCCGTCGTAATCATAAATATCACGTTTGTTACCTGCACAGCATTCTGTCGCACTATTAGCTTTATTTTGTATTTTGTAAAATCTTAGGTACTGAAAATTTAAGGTATGGTGATTTTTGGTGTAGGTACCTATCTACCTATTGATTGATTTAATTATAAGTATATTATTAATATAAGTAAACCTTATAATTTGCTATCTACCACTATCATAAATATTATGCACCCTATCAAATAGAAAAGGTTCAATATATACATGTTACAACAACGTTTATTGTCAAAATAATTACTTATACAAGCTGCAGGAAGGCCCCGCCATGCGCCATCGAGTAATCCACGTAAGTATAGGTAGTAGGTATGTGATGTAGGTAGGTAAATAGGTGGAGTGAAGTTCGTCGACCCACACTGCTGTGACGATGAGCCATCACAATTCACAGGCTGCCGCTGTGGGGCAGGTCGCGGTCGGGGAACAATCGACTCGACGTTGAGCCGCGAGTTCTACGGCTTACACCCGAAGGTCTATAACGTAGTGTTTTTATCCTCTTTGGGTCTATAGACTTGGCACAATATGCCTATGCGACATACTTACCGTACCTTCTCGTATATATGCAGGTTTGCGGAAGTTTCGTCTACGTACGACGTAACTACAAAGATTACATTCTTATTTTAATTCCTTAAATAAACAATCCGATAACTATGTAGTTACGTCATAGGAATTACGCAACTGCTATAATAAAAAACATCATCGATTATACCAAGGTAGACATGGCGATCGATTGGCGAATACCAATAGTTAGCACTAACACATTTTGCATATTTATGTTGGTATTGTCTAATTGTGTAAAGTAAAACCTGTGGTATAACTTAATAAAAAGGAAAATGTGTAGAGAACGTAAAATAAATAAGTAGATAGGTATGAGGGGTACCTTCACCATCAAGGAAAGTTACATAGAATCTTTATTATTTTACTTAGGTATATGTTTATTGTAATAAAAATAATAGCTCGTTTGCCTAATTACCTACAGAAGCAGTAGGTACTCGCGTGATAATTGCACGATAATGTTATTGATAGTGTTTGTTTACCTACATACATACTTTAACAAGACAAATGCCAAGTATTTCTGTTCCATAAATAAATGTGAGTAGATAGGTACGTGTTACTACTTTGTGTCGACAGTCAATTATAGAAGAAATACTGCAGAGTAGAAGACTAGCCAAACTATTTTATAATAGGTAGGACCAGATAGGTATTATTGGAGTAGTGGAGTTATCATCATGCATAAGATGTGGAAAGATAATTTTAGAACATGATTATTTGACTGGCTAGTATAGTAAGATTAAACGAGTATTATCAGGGCCATCAAGCTATTAAGCTTGTTCTATTAACAGATTGTTTCCATGAGGCCTAGCCTTACCTACTATTTCTGTACAAATTTTTTTAAGATCAATACAAAAAATCTTTATACAGAATTGTTTTAGTTGTAAAGTATTCATGACATTTCCATTTTATTATATACCTATAAGTAGGTAGCTAATTTGCAATAATTAATATTCTCAATGATACACGTAAATTCGAGGCTATGTACTTAGGTTTCTTATTGAATTAATGTCTAGCGACCTCTAGCGTACTTTTAGAAAAATATCAAAGCAGTATGGCTATATGCTATTCAATTCTATAAATACAATGTAACTCTACAGAAAACAGCGGCGTTACCTTCACCACTACCAACCACGCTTAATGATTCCATCGTAATAAAATAGGTGGCGCTACCTATCTGTAATAATACAATTTTACTTAAAATAGATTTTCAATGTTTTATTTTAAATTAAAATCTGGTTGTAACGGGCCTAGGAAAAAATTTGGAATTCATCATTACGATCTATCAGTACCTTCCTACAGCGACTACGATTACACCGGTCTTGTAACGCTTGCGACTGGCTGATCACATATCGATACCGATAGCCGCTAGCGCAGCCCTAAGCGGGCGAGGCGAGACATGACACTTTAGCCACTCGTCATACCATTCGTCAATTCGATGTAATCACGAGCGGTCGTGTTGCTACAGGGCTCATTGTAGTTCTCGCGAAAGCCCTTCAAAGTGCCTTTTCAAATGTAGTCCCTTTGGTGTTACCCACGTCAAAGGCTAACTTCTGAACTACGAGAGAAAAATAAATGAAAACGTAAGTAACCTTGTAATTTTCACAATTTCCACATTAGTCATTCAGAACATATTGCACAATTCCACGAGAATTAAGTTAAATTGTTCCACGATAGCATGAATTTTGGAGAAAATTGAGGCATAGTGTAAAATTGCCTGCATGTAAAAGTGGCTTATGACTTCCTTTCGAATACTTTCTCTCTATTTACTCTTCATTTCTACATTTGTACTCATTTATCAAATTAGAACTAAGTAGAATAAACCCAAGCTATATTTCTAATTGATATATTTTATTCATTTGGATTAAAAATGGAATACTGTGACAGTCCAAAATGTCTAGACGAATCGTGCATGACCCCACACTTGCTGGTTTGTGAGCGAACCGCTCCGAACAATGCCCCCTCAGGCCCTCGACCAACACGTGGTACTTATAAATATCCCACATTATAACAGTGTCTCGTAGTAACACTCATTGATAGAGCGTTAACAATAATCCCTGATAAAGGAATAATTTATGTAACCCATAAACCCTACCAACTTAGTTTGTGCTGCTACCATTTTCCGAAACATATTTATAATAGTTTCAGTTAAAAATACAGTTACCTATTCAATTGATTTTTCCCTAAATTGAATTTGGTATGACATTTTTTTATACCACAAGTCTGACAAGCGAGCATGCGTGTCACCTGATGGTAAGTGTCTACCGTCGCCTATAGCCATTAGCAATACCGACCAGGAATTGCCAATGTATTGTCGACCTTTTTTCAATGCCTTAAAGGCGACTGGCTCTCAAGTGCAACTGCTGGAACACACCAACAGATGCTTGGCGACAGATTTTCAACTTGAGAAGTCGGCTAGTCGAGTACTACAAAGTACCCTACCGTTACCGATGGACATTATCTGGTCATAGCAGTTAAAATAATTTTCAATATGAATATAGAATAACGATAATTAGTCCTCGTCTGTATAATATATTTTCTAGTTTATAAATACTGTTGCCATCTGCTTATTATTTTAGAATATCTACTGAATAGGTCGATAAATATTGACCGGAGTCTTATTTAATATCGAAAAATTTATACCACAAATGTTAACGAACTCTAACAAAATATGCTAGATACAAGATTAGCTGCCCCTAAAAATAAACTTAAATTAAAAGTGATAAAAGAAAGAGTATAAGTAATCCCAGTTTTATATGATTGTTCAAAGTTTAAGATAAAAGCACCTGAACTAATGAATATTATATATAAAGTACCTATTTTTATCGGTTCATCCAGCTATACTATGTAAATTATGAGACATGTTCTTTATGATGGAATAATTAGCACATACATGTAAAAGGAAAATGTATTGTAAAGATCCAATAGAAATCGATTGGCCACGCTCGCGCACTTTTGATAACAAGTCCAGTCTGTGACTATTATAGCAAGCAACGAGACCGGCACGTGTTTCTAGTTTCATTGTGATAAATGCACATTGACGTCCTTCATTGTGTATTAACTTTTTAGTTATTTTATAGTTAGTTACGCTCAGTATCGGATCCAGGGACTAAGAGGCTCAAACCCCCCTCAAAAGGATTGGCACACTCATGGTCATCAAATCTTCTATGGTTTTTTCTGGAGTCCTAGAAAGCTGAAAGATTTTTTAAGGAGGCTAGGATTAGAACATACCTACTTAAACAATGGAAAATACCGCAGTTTGTAATATGGGGAATATTACAAACTTAAAGGAGAGCGAAGGACATACAAAATTTCTTATGGGAAAGTTACATCCAAAAATTCTAGAGAAAGCTGAACTTTTGCTGTCAATTTCATATGAATGCTGTATCATAATATAGAACCCCTAACCCATAATGTTGTATCATGAAATAGTTCCTTGAAGTCCAAGCCACACTTTTGACCAAGATGTACAGTTTGCGGAGTTATACGCTCGGCTCTACATGTGATACAACTTTTTAACAGAGAAAGCGTTATGAGTTTGAGAATCTTGGCAACTTACTTTACATGAAATGTTTGTGGGTACATAATCACAAACTTTTAAGGTTATAATAAAGCTACGATACATATATGAAAATACAGATCAAACAAACATGGATCATAAATTGATTTGATTGATCATCATAAATTAGTTACTATGCGATAACTGCGGACAGGTAGGACCGATTTCAAGGAATGTCACGAATCAGACGAATGACGTAAAATATGGGGCCGACGTTATCTTTTGCTACCAAACTATCTTATCAGTATCACATGCTAAAATAACGGAAATATCTACCCAAGTTCATACAATTCACACACGAACCCGTCATTTGTTATATTGCATTCCATATTGGTCGGACGACATCAATGTCCAAAAATAAAAAAAAACAATTTTTTACCTGTTGACAGTTCAAGGCAAAGAAAACTGAATGACGTACATATAGTGTAGCTTTCAACTACAGCAACGAAGCGACATAAAAATAGAGGCCGATTTTTGTAGAAGCCGATTTGTGCAGAGATTTTTCTAGATCTTCAAATGCAGCAAAGTGTATGAAATGAAATGTTTATTCATCCAAATAGGCCTTCACATGTGCTTATGAATTGTCAGACTCTAATGGTTCACATAATACACAGTTCGGATGGTTGCTTTTGCTGAGAAGAGCCGGCAATTACTCTTTTCAAAATAAACTTAGAATTATTACAGAAGATTATGTCCTGCAAGAGCAAGCGCGACACCCAAGCATTGTGGTCATTTAAATAGTCACTAATATGGTAGTACGCCTTCTGTAGGTACTAAAATATTCTTAACACGTTCCTTAAATGTATGTATGTATAGGCAAATTCAAACGTGTAGGAGATATCTTTTAGCCTTGCACAGTTTATTTAAGTATTCTCTATTTTTGGGAATAAGACTTTGAAAAGTTGTTATAAGCATTATAAGGCGTAAAGATCTATTTTCTGAATAAATCCTTGTGAATTTCTTTCAAATTTTCATTGTTTTCAATTGTCAGCATTTTTTATGAAACTATAAAGTTACTATGTTTGACTACGAAACCCCAAAATTGGCTCTAGTGCAGCATAAGCGTACCAAGAAGGCAGCATGTAAGGGAGAGTTAGGTTCATGCACAGAGGGATAATAATTAAGAAAATAACTCACTGTTAGCACACATTTGAAGTTTCATCTTACTTATCTTTTCATATTTTTGTGCTTTTGCATTACAATCCATTTCCTCATAAATTATAGCCTGAGCCTGATTGGGATGTTTGCTGCACTTATTTTATATTGCACCAAGCAAGATCAACTTGGTACAACCAATAATTCTCGAAACCGCTGCCAAACAATCCTGCTGACCGGTGACCTTAATTGATCGTATATTGATAACGTGTTTCACATTCCAGTCCAGGCAGTTGCTATCAAAGTTCTTTCATATTATTATACCTTTTTGTTTAGTTATCTCTGTTTACATTTACACATTATTAATTAGTGCGACCACCTTGGTGCGCCCGCGCCGCTAATCGTTCATCTCATCTTGTATCGCAGACATATTGCTTGTTTACAGTCGGCAAGAGACCATTTATGTGTCAGGCTATGTATTTATATCCTACTAATGACGTACTTATGTGTCGAGTGTCGTCGTCTGCACATCGTACGTCTAACGCCTGTCTTTTGACACCTGCATCTATATAAAGTCTGACTATAAGTTACCTATCAGGATTCGCAGTGCCTCATTGTATAGTGCAACATTATTTAGCGTTTAAAAATACCAATAATACCTCTAACATAATCTGTTGATTTCTTGATCCCATTAACTCCGTACACAAGGGTTCTATCTAAATAAGGTAATGTAGGTAAATTTTAAGACTGAATTAAAATTTTACTTTTTATTTCCTACGGTAAATATTTCTAGAAAATGGACGCACTGTTCGATAGAACAATAATATAAAGTCACGTGCAAGTATGTCTGGAAGTAAAGATGTCGCGCGCGATGTCTCGTCATTCCGCATAGTATTGCGGCGACATTCGTGAGCTAAAATAAAAATTAACTTGTACGTGACTTGTAACGACGAAGGGCGCACTTTTTCTTGGTATTTATTAATGTACAGTTTTGTTTGTTACAGATCCGTAGCGGTCTAGATCAGTTGTCGACCGTCTCCCGCCGTCACTAACAGTCCCTGTCCCGATGGGTTGAGTACGCCGACATATTGTGTTTGTGGTGATACCACTGACGCTGTAAGTACCTCCTACTCAATGTATTTATATTGAAACTTTAACATTATCCGGAGTCGTAAAATGGCAATGAAATGAAATGTTTATTCATCCAAATAGGCACCTAGGTATAAATCGACAGATTTTACTGGAATATTTTTATTACGATAAAAAATGTTCCTACTAAGTACTACCCAAAGATGAGTAGATTCCAATTTGCTAACTATAAATTAGAATACTATGGTCTTGAGATTATCATGGATCAACGAGTTTCTTCACGATGCGGACTTGTATTTTGACGTAGAGTCGCTGCGGAAATTCACAACTGATCAATTAATAACAATAAATACTCGTAACTATGTAAGTAGTTAATAAGGGCTCTCCACATTTAAAATAAATGTTTAACACGTGAAACGTTGTAAATTCTAGCCAATGGTTTTTGTATTTATTTGACCATACTATTATATTTATACATACATTAATCACCAAACGAAAGTCTGAGAGGCTTTATCAGTGTTGTATTTAAATAGTATTATTATCATAATGTCACGTCGTCTTGTCGTATCGCTATTATTATTTGCTCAGTGAAATGTAAGTAAGAGTTTATTTATGTTATACTATACATTTTACTGAAAACCTTTAAGCCACGTAGTGCGAAGCATTATTAGAAAATATAATATGTTATCAGATACGAAATAACTATTTGCATTACAAGGAAGTTTATAATTGACATTGAAATTAGTAATTAATACAGAATTAGGTAATTACGTGCTCTCTCGTTAATATTCTTTGTAGGTACTTACTTACTTAGTAGATTGATTAAGGGAAAATGTAGAGTTAGGTAATGGTAGGTAGGTATCATACCCCAAGATTATACCTCATTGGTATAAGGTAACAGGATGCCAATTTTATCTAGTAGATACGAAGAAATGTGGTCTGACAAGTAATCAGCAAACCTACCTACTTATAAACTTGGTTTAAATAAAATAAATAATTACTAACAACCTCAATATTTTTTTAAATAAATTAATTTGTATCGTTGTTTGGATGTTTGTTACTCAATCTTTTGATGAAACTTGGCACGCAGGTTTTTATTCGGGTAAAAGATCCCTCGGGAACGCGGGTGAAACCGCTAGTAGGTATACTAATATAACAATCTACTTTCTTGAAATACGAGTAATATTTATATATAAGACTCAGGACAAACAGACAATATATTATGTTCATTCACATAAATGTCTGTTCTGGTGGGAATCGAACCCACGACGTGACCTATTAGGGTCGCGCCAATCGGCCCGTCTTTATATAATATTATAATGATATCACATGGATGCTACTATTATACTGACAAGGATTCAATAACGAAAGAAGGACCTCTACTATCACTCAGAGGAGGGTCGACCCGATTCCATTCATGTCTGTATTCGTTCATTGACCTATGGTAGAGTGCGATGGAAGGAAACCCATGCAGTGTTGCAGCTGTTGCAAGTTTACAACACATTTAATGCAGAATCAGTATTTGTTTACAATCGAGCGACCTATCTACTACGAAGATATTAAAGTCAGACCTATTATAACTTAATTAGTCGAAATTCAAGCTCTACGTATTTTTGTGATTGACCATTTATCGTCAGAGCTGAAATGTTGATGATTACAATTGCTGCAACTTTAAAGCGAGTACAATGATGTACGTGAGTGTAGAGTCGAATACCGCGACGAAGGTCGTGGGTTCGAATCCTACAATGGGCTTGAGCTTTCGGTGAAGGAAAATATCGTGAGGAAACCACAGCACGGTGGTAGGGTACTATGTGGTACTCGACTGGCTGGCTACCACCCTCAAGTTGAAAATCTGTCGCCAAGCACCTGTTGGTGTGTTCCGGCAGTTGCACTTGAGAGCCAGTTGCCCTTGCCCTTAAGGCATTGTAATAAGGTGTACAACACGTTGGCAGTCCCCCTGGTATTGCTAATGTCTATAGGCGACGGTAGTCACTTATCATCAGGTGACCCGCCTGCCTCGTTGTCACTAGTGACATAAAAATAAAAAAAGAGTGAGATTTTTTTCTGTATACGTACGTAAGATCTCACAGAGAGACAGGCTTCGCAAAATATAATGACAGCTCGGGCTGGCAATGCCGTCACGGGCCGAATCTGAGTGGAGCGACGCGATGATCCTCTCCGGCGAACGAGGACGATTCTTTAGTGCAGATTGTAATGGCAGCGCGAGCCTCAGTCGTGTTAATTAGAGCCACACACGGTTCGCTGAGGATAAGACTACGTATTTCAGACTTGAGCGTAGGCCTGTGTGGCTTGTAAGTCGTCGGGTTTGGAATGGTTAATGACTCTATAAAAAAAACCACCGTCAAGCGCACGAATGTCTTTTGACCATGACCGCGTGGCTTATTATATCTGAGGCGAAAACTGCGGTATAATCCGCAAGAAGACTAGCTGCGCTTTACTTGGTCAAGTGAAGTGAAAGCAGCAACAGGGATAGAAGCGCGGCTTGAGGGACTCCGGCATTTATGGGATGACATAACTGCGGTATGATATAGATGGCTGTGTCCGTATGATGATCACGAGTCTATCAGGGACACTTAGATTATACAGTTTAGTGAAGCTGTAATTTTTTGTGAAAAGCCTGATAGCGCTGATAGTTCAACAATACAATGGACTTGTTGAACATACGACTATCTGACTCGGAAACCGATAGCCAAGCCAAATGCTGATATTACTGGTAGAAAACTGAGAACATAGTAAGTACCAAGTCGAGTGGGGATAGGGAGGTCGCGCCGTGCGACGCGCGTGACACAAACGGTTTTGTTCTTTAACTAGGCGGATATGTTACATAGGTAGATTGAGATAGATAACCCATAAGATTATAGACGAATGAATTGAGTAGGAGGAAACTGAGAACATAGTAAGTACCAAGTCGAGTGGGGATAGGGAGGTCGCGCCGTGCGACGCGCGTGACACAAACGGTTTTGTTCTTTAACTAGGCGGATATGTTACATAGGTAGATTGAGATAGATAACCCATAAGATTATAGACGAATGAATTGAGTAGGAGGAAACTGAGAACATAGTAAGTACCAAGTCGAGTGGGGATAGGGAGGTCGCGCCGTGCGACGCGCGTGACACAAACGGTTTTGTTCTTTAACTAGGCGGATATGTTACATAGGTAGATTGAGATAGATAACCCATAAGATTATAGACGAATGAATTGAGTAGGAGGAAACTGAGAACATAGTAAGTACCAAGTCGAGTGGGGATAGGGAGGTCGCGCCGTGCGACGCGCGTGACACAAACGGTTTTGTTCTTTAACTAGGCGGATATGTTACATAGGTAGATTGAGATAGATAACCCATAAGATTATAGACGAATGAATTGATTAGGAGGAAACTGAATCTTGTTAAACTAAGTCTTTGATCTATTAGCGATATTTGACACTTGATGTTGATAAAAAAAATCTTGAAAGGAAAATAACAGCTTACAGTTTTTAGCTTTTACGTTTTTTATCGTACTTACCAAAAATAATTAACAGATACTAATAGGTTTCCATAATAAGGAAATAAACCATGAAATAGGATCTAAAAATAGAATACCATTGTTTTTCTGAAAATCACAACGAATAAAAAAACTTTTCATTTCAAAGTGTTCATCTTTGGCTATTTTTTATTATATAGGTATATTTTACTCAAATTATACCTACATAGGTATTTCACTAAGCATATTAACTCTACATATAAGAGCTGACTGGCTCCAAACTATACAAATAAAAGAGAAGAGGCCAATTTAATAGTTTGGGCATTGCGTTTTGACTTATTATGGTCTAATGCTCACTGATATTGAAAAGAGATTTATGACAAAAGGAATGTCGGTATGCAGCTACCTGTGTCCATAGTTCAATGCTTGTAACTGGTTTTTGAACGAAACTAACTTCACTGCAATGTTATTCAACTCATAACGAACGTAGTGATTATATCCTCTTTGCTCATAACTTATTTATCAAAATACTTATCGCTGTAGAAAACTTCTGTTTTTAAAAGCAGCTTGTCTATAGGTAGATGTGCTTGTTTTAAAGATGTTTTTTTGCTATTTAATTGCCTGCTATTTTGAATCTAAAATCAGAAGAAGTTTAAATTGCCAAAATCACTTTGATGTTACCTGGCAATGAACGTAATAAGTATTTTTACAAACAAATACTTCGCAGCATTCTGCGAAGTCAAGGATGCAAACGAACGATCGCGAAGTGTGATCCATTGATCCTTTCCATTACTAACACAAAACCATTTGCGTGACGTAAAAGAATATTGTAAACATATGTTATTGAAAACACTACAGTACAGTCAGCAAATAAATTGTTATGCACTACTGAATAAAAAAATATAAAGTGGGACAAATTTGGTTCGGATTTTCGATGATTGTGTAGAAAATTATAACGTTGACAAAATAATGATTTTTATTGTAGGTGTAATGACGTCAAAACATTGAAATCCACGTTATCTCATTATTAAATTTAAACAAATAATAATTAGGCTAATAAATTAAACGTGAGAAATGATAACTGTTACTATGTCTGCCTCAAATTTGATATTTTGAAGTAAAAAATATTAGGTTTAACTTTTTTTTATAAAGTAGAACTAACTCCGATTGAAGGGTCAAACAAAATTATATGAGACAGATATCGACAGGGTCGGATTTAGATGTGTGGAGGCCCTGGGCCAACAAAAGAGTCGAGGCCCCAAATTATGTTGCGAATAGGATAAATAATACATATTTTTCATGCAACCTTATATAGCGGAAGGAACCTTCGTTCCATCCAACCGCATGTCCGACGACACTTCTAGAACTTTATGAATATACTTAATAGAATGCATGTGGGGGCCCCTCTCCTGTGGAGGCCCCGGGCAGTTGCCCCGGTTGCCCTCCCTTAAATCCGACCCTGGATATCGAAAACCGAAACTCACTATTAGTCAGTGTCTAATATGCATGATGGGCAAAAATTAAAAATCTAGAATCGAGACGAAAATAAAAAAACTTGAGAGGTGTCAAGGGAGACCCGGATGGAACGAAGTTATATAAGTTATATAAGTCGAGAGAGTATATATATATATATTAAAAAAAACATTTCTATTTATATATATTTAAATAGAAATGAAAATATCTGGCATGCTTTCTATAAGAGAGAGAGAGAGAGAGACAGACAGAGAGAGAAACATGCGCACGCCGCACAGCGGTCGGTGACTTTTGTCACCGACACAAAAAATCACCGACATTAAAGTGTCGGTGATTTTCGTAAGATTTTTTTCCATCTAGCCATCTTTCACAAATGTAGAAGGCTTAGAAAATCTATGATATCCGTAAAAATGTCTCAAAATTATTGTGAGAACACCTACTAAGGTATATCTACGTATGGAGGCACGTGTTATCATAAAATATGTTTTACCACTAGAGCATCATCATAAACATTCGTAAAATCGTATTCCTACATGTATAAACTCTGGCTCCAGATACCTATTGCTTTATTTTCGATACATTTACGTATTCGGCGGACGTACTTTTGCAAATTCGGTTCTAATATTTATAATAAAATAACATAAATTCACTCAGTGCTACCAGAATAACTCAAGTACGATCTTATTTCTGTACCATCTTTACAGTTAGTAAGAGCTAGCAATTTTATTTGCCGCTAAGGAAAGCCGTGTACTCATTTCAGTTGCTTGGTTCCTTGGCCGAGAGCGTCGTATTTCGTTTAATCAAAACTATCCTCTCACGATTCTCGGGTAAGTGATGGAATAGCTGTCATTTTGCAATTACTAAAAGCTTACCTATACATTAAGAGCGGCTGTTTATTTAAATAAAATAAGTAAAGGTAGTTTTATGCATGTTCTTTTTGTTTTTTAGCAGAACCGTCAATTAGAAAACGAGTTCTTTGTTATTTTTTATCTTACTTTTTTATCAAATTCGAAATTACTTTGAACCATGTCAAGGTCTGAAAAAAGAATACATTAACCTAATTAAATTATTTCTCATAGAGCCTCGACGGCGGAATACACACTAAAATTTCTTATTCCTACCTGACCCAGAAATCCCAAAAAGTTTTCAACGTTAACATTCTCAAATATTTTCTATAAACAAAAGTAAAGTTGAGTTCCTATCTCGTTTGGATACCTACGTCATGTCTAATTACTAACA
Organism: Ochropacha duplaris; assembly: GCA_951361185.1. NCBI lineage: Eukaryota > Metazoa > Arthropoda > Insecta > Lepidoptera > Drepanidae > Ochropacha > Ochropacha duplaris. Next base: position 4,935,251 of record OX592703.1, read on the forward strand.
ACTTAAGTGTAATTGGAAGTCTGTCGGGTACAATTGCAATTGATCTAGTTGCTATGGCGCTAGCCCCAGTCATTGTGGAAGAGATCATATTGCACGGTAAGGGCAAAGTACGGAAGCACCGACCGAATGATCCTGCCTCATCACGAGTGCGCACGCACCGATTTTAATGCACGATTTGTTTGTAAAAACAAGCTTGTTTATTATTCAGATATCTTCTTCTGGGCCTTTTTATGTTTAATGGATTTCTAAGTTTAATTTCGTAGTAGACAACATTAACTTTACAGGGAAGAGATGAAAGGAGAGATAGGTCATGTTTTATCAAATATACCAAAATAAAAAGAAGCATTGTCTATTTCTCATTTCGTAATAAAAATATGGGTTTTTTTTGCAAAAAGTTTTAGGTACATACAGTTAGTTACCTATCCTTAAAATAAATAAGTTCAAGTTTTTATTCTAAAGCTTTGTTTTTTTTTCTGTAAGTTTAGTTAAAATGTTGTAGCCAAGTCTTGGATATAGTATATCTTATGTATTTAAAGTATGTGGTGTAACTTTAATATCAAAAAGTTTTATAATCTCTCCTATATTCCTCTATAACTGTATGCAACATTTGGCGGTAATCCCAAGGCCCTTGTATCCATATCCACCAGGATCGCTTTAGTTGCATAAATCCGCTATTTGATTCTCTTAGTGAAATCCACTTCTAAATTATTGCTGCTCGTAAACCTTTCGATATCATGAAAGGATTTCGTACTAAAAGCTCATAATGGTGTCCATTATCAGTCATATTGATATTGAATTGTATCATATGATCTCATCTTTTATTACCTATAAAGAGGAAAGATTTGTATGTATGTGTGTATGTAACGAATAAACTCAAAAACGACTGGGCCGATTTCAAAAAATCTTTCACCATTTGAATGCTACATTGTTCCAGATTAACATATTCTTTATTTTGTCCTGGGAAAAGATAAGATCCCACGGAAACGCGGGTAAAACCGCGGGGGACAGCTAGTGTTCCTATATAATTCTCTGGTGTTTGATTTTATATGTGGGGCATTGTGGGGTTTTAATTAACACAACTTGCAGGTGCGGATATAAAGATCGATTAAAAACCAATGAAATAGCAATACTACAATGACTGTTTTGTTTAATAAAGACTGCAACATTAGTCAGTGGCTTCGATTGTTCATTGTCAGAGCAGAAAGAAAATTACACACATTTCTGACGTCTGTTATATAACATTGATAAGAAGATACCTTTTTTTATGTCAGAAACCTGATAGGCTGGCAGGTCATTTGATGGTAAGCGACTACCTTACCATCAAACTACAAAGCCTTGACGGCAACTCGCTCTAAAGTGCAACTGCAGGAACATACCGATAGGTGCTTGGCGACAGCTTTTTATCTTACGGGTAGCCAGCCAGTTGAGTACTAAAAAATACTATACTATCAACTTGCTAGGTTGTCTATGTTGTCTTTTCCTTCACCGATTGCTCAAGTTCACTGAAGAACCCATGACCTTCTCAGTAGTATTTTTTCATCTTTCGTATTTTACACAGTAGGTACCAATATATACGATACTCTTCAAAACCAAAGACTTTTAACTTCTTTAAATCTCTTTGTTCAAAACCGACTCATTATTGTTCCATAAGATGAGGGACTGCCAGAGCGAGCGCTACATATGTACAACTAAGGATTTTCGTCATGTTATTTGTTTTTAATGAGCCTCAGCCTCATCTGTTCTAAAACTGTTTAATATGTTTAGTTTTTTTTTGTAAAAGTAAATTAATCAGATCTCGGGAGTACCATCATGGATAATTAATTTGATTTGACAGAATTACTCTCTAGTACCTACTCTCTACCTATTCTGTCGCACATATCTATTGTAATTATCCCGTTTAGTTTGACAGTTTAAAAAGCTGCGTTTAAAGTCTCGGAACAATAACGTTAAAGTCCATTATAAAATGACATACACACAAATGTAGTTTACTATTACTGTCACTAGATTTTAAGTTATATAAGATATCTACAATATTATTCGTAGTTTAGATTGTCTTGTTATTTATTTTTCATATAGGTATGTTGTACGATGAAAACCCCATAAAAAAATAGCATAACTTTACTTGCGTCAATCAATTTTTTTTTAAAACATAATAAATCAACTTTGCAGCTCGTAATTGTGTATAGAGACGTGTTCATACGTTACTCATAAGCGCTTATGAACGTCGAAAATTATAATTTATTAGATAGTACGCATGAACTTGATGCGTTATACCTAAATAATTTATAGATGGTCTATTTTTAAGTAGGGCTACCACCTACACATTCTCAGAAAATCTATCTGGAAAGTTGTAAATATTGATTTGTATTAGAAATTTAGATTTTGTTTCATATTTTAATATACCTATTGGCATACAACGTTAATTATATGATGTAATACCGATTAATACTAGTGGTTCTGAGTGCTGTAGACCACGCGAAACTTTTATGACATTTTTCGTATTTTTTGAAAAAATTCCAAAAACTGAATCAATAAAATAATCCATATAATAAATTATTGAACCTGCTCACAAAATTTCACGAGAATCGGTTGAGAAATGCGACCTGTAGAGGAGAACAGCCCTACAGACGGACAGCTGGATAGCTGAACAGATATACGAAAGCATTTTGCCCAAGCTGAAACGGAGACACTTTGCTCGCTCGGTCAAAAATACTGGCAAACAGGCGAAAGCTGAAACAGCTAGTGTACTCATTAGAATAGTTGACGTGGGCAGCCCTAAATAGTTAATTGTCGAAGGAACTCCACGTGTAAGGTGGTAGGTAGTGTATGATTTCAGCTTCGGTCCATTGTTGCATTACACTCATAATACTGTATCCAAAGCTTGGTCTAGCCTGGCCGTGTGAATACGCATTGAGATGGCGTAGATTGTTTCTCAAACTTTGTGAAAATACTTTTGACGGACGATTTGCGCGTCTTTACGGGATTTTCCCTTTTTTATAAATTTGATCAAAGTGAAATAAAATTTTAAATATGATCGTATCTAATAATTTATCGGCGGCAATTTGATAAGGTAAAGTACCTAGAATAGAAATTACAAGTTATTTAAGTATGCGGTTATTTTTGGAATCGCCAATTTTCTCATTTCATACCTGCGCATAAAAGGTTTTAGGCTGAAATAAAAACTAATTAGACTTAGGTGATGATTATGTTGTTCTTCATTTTTTAATTCTCCTAACATAAAACCTTAGTTAAAAAACCTTTTCTATAAGTATTAAGTTATAGTTTAATCTCAAACTAAAAATCTCATTTATTCAGATTATACCCTGGTAAGGCACTTATGAATGTTAGAATTGATTGACAATTGACAAATTGATAGAGCCACCAGTTCGAAATATACAGACTCCGGCAAGAAACTCAGCTAGGCAATTTATTTTTCTACAGTGGATCTTTCTTTTTATTTTATTTTCAAGAATACATTTACATATTCAAATAAATATTTTACATTTCGCCAGGGGGATGAAAGTGCAGAGTAGGGTTTCTATAAAATATACTATGTACCGTTCTTTAAATAATTGTAATTCTGTGGACGATAAATATCAGGCATTTGCGTATTTTATGATCACTATATTTGCCTCGATTTTACTCGTAGCATGTTTGAATATGAATTTTGATACTACTTTGCCTTACGTGACGATGACAAGGTGATTTAATTTCATTGTTTGTTTATATTACATGATTGTCTATAAAACTAAATAAATAACATCAATTAATATTATAATAGGTACACAAATAAAATATGCTTCTGTAATGTTCCGGTACCTATCATGTGTTTTCGAATCCTACATAATACATATGTGTCAGACTTCCTCCCTATTTCAGCATTGTCTCGATCGGGAAACATAAATCTAAACTAATATTATAAAGAGGAAAGGTTTGATTTTTTGTTTTGTTTGGATTTACTTTGTTTGGAAAAAATACTTTTTTGAGTTAACCGATTTTAAAAATTCTTTCACCATAAGAAAGATACTTATCCCCATGTAACATAAGCTATATTATGGGTCTGAAGCTCGTCGTTTCGCAAATATTTTATGTAAAAAATTTATCGAGGCCTCGGGTGACCGGCGGGCGGGGAGCTTTTTCCGCCAACGCATCAGCTTGGCCATCCAAAGAGGAAACGCTGCCAGCCTTCTGGGAACCTTGCCGATCGGCAGCAGCGGCAGCCTCGAAGAAGTTTTTTTTATATATTATAGTTGTACATTTGCTTGTATATTTTGTACATTTGTTGTAAATAAAAGTAGTAATAGCTATATTTTTATCCCGGGAAAAGATAAGATCCCACGTGAACGCGGGTGAAACCGCGGAAGACTGCTAGTATTGTACAAGTATATTACTGTGGCCAAACGTAAGCTCATGTAATAACTCACAATGTACCTAACATTATGAGTTCTGTATAAATTGTATTTCTGTTATAGAGGGTAAAATGATATGTAGATAGGTATGCTTCTACAGACTTTATTGTTCCTATAGTAGAAGGTTACATAAACTCTAGATGACATTAAAAAATGTAGTATTATAGGAAGATAATTCATACCTTAATTTGTATCTAATACACGCGGTGTTATAGCTAGAAGCCAATATTCAATTATACGAGTATTAACCGGTCAAAATAATTTAACCGAACCTTTATTGTTAGTGACCGACTTCAATATCAGGACAATGTTGAGATATCCGCATTTACAACTCTGCTATCAGTACCATTGTGAGCAAACTACCGTTTCCGCGAATTTTAATTACTAGGCCAAGGAGGCAAAACGACGAGAAATAATATAACCGTTTACACAGATACTGGACAAAAACAACGTGACATGTAGGTATGCACCTCAACGAGAAATATTATAATATTTTGATATAGTGTATTTCAGTTAGGGTAATTACGTACTGATATAGATAACGGAGAGCGCAATCCTAACATTAGAGTATCTTCTATTGATATTATGATAACGTAGTAGATAGGTGTACAGGTATCACTACTGTATCTCGAATATCAGTTGAAACTTCGGGAACCATCGAACGAAACACCTGGAGCGAGTGTAGTGCTAACAACTTTTAACTAGTTTTAACGATCTAAATCAAGACTAGTACATAGTCTTTGTTATTATAAACGGTTCAAAAGAAAAAGTTATTTGTAAAATTTCTGTACGAGTGTAACTGACCGGTATTTTTCCATTATGATTATTTCTATCAGGCATGTGTGTAATAAAATTGTGGTGGATTATGTATCTTTTCTGCGTCTATGTTATCACTATCGGAAAATCTTCCATGCTAGGACGCGGCAACGGACGAATAACGCGCTGACAATCTGTACTAATATTATAAAGAGGAAAGATTTGTATTTTTGTATGTTTGTAACGAATAAACTCAAAATCTATGGGACCGATTTCAAAAATTCCACTAGAATGCTACATTATCCCTGAGTAACATATGCTATACTTATTTTTATCCCGGGAAAAGACAAGATCCCACGGGAACGCGCGTGAATCCGCGGAGGACAGCTAGTATTATAAAAAGTCATCAGAGCGTATTGTAATCATCTTGATTTATTTTCCTGAATAGTCTTTGTCATTGCTCGTTCAATATTCAATCACTTCGCACGTCCAAATATGCTGTCATATAGATTGAAAAAATCCTAAATAGGTTTTATTTCCTATAATTCGGATTGTGCTAGACTATAATCTTACCATGGTAAGTGATTATGTGGCCTAAGTTGTAAGAGCACAAAGCCTAGAATGGACCTGGCTGCCAGAACAGTAAGTTCTCGGCGATAGGTTTCAAGATCCCTTTTCCTGGACTATGTCGTTATAAAATACGAAATCAAATTGTATTTTTTTTGTTTCAGGGTTAAAAGTGAATAAGTGAATAAACGGTGCAATCACGCCATAGCTTTAAAACGCAAAACTGAACTCAATGAGGGAGCCCACCACACCTGTCGGAACAACATCAGTACCGTGATCACCTGGATACATCACACCATATTTGATGGTCAACCTCCCACTGGAAAAAATTATCTATACGCGCTGTCACTTCATTATTATTAAGTTCCTCAATATATTTTTCATTTTATAGTTCAAGTTATATCTTTAAATCTATATATCCATTTGGATAAAGCGTGATAATGAGTAAGATTCTAAAAGTAGTCGGCGCCTCCTGGCTCCAGACGAAGATAAGCTCATACATCCTCGGTATACTTGGCATTCTTGCGATTTTGGCACTTTTTGTTGGACAGATTGAAAGGTTGGTATCCCAAATATTTCAATACAAATTATCCACTCTGTACATAAACGTTTGTTGTGTTATAGTATTACCTACACACTGTATAATACTATGCTATTTTAGATAACTGTTAATATCCTTTACCACTATAATTAAACTTATTTTTAGAATTCAAGAAGACGGCAATTATACAGCAACAGTATTTTATTCAGAGAAAACCGGATACCGTATCGAATACTGGGGTCAGAGCAATAAACTGGCTGATATACCGAAAGGGGCAGCCCGAGCATATTTCAGAATGGACATCGACACCACTGGGTAAATAAATTACGTTTTCTAATAATTCAAAACAACTCATCAAAATAATATTATTTGAAATAAATATTAATAATGAAATGCCGAGACATTTAAAGAATAAATCAAATCATAATTACTTACAGCTGGTCAATCATAGAAGTAGAGACTGATGGTTCATATTCAGATGAGGTACAAGCATACGCCGCCGGGATCGTGGAAGGAGCCCTAACCTGGTCCCTCATTCACGCACACTTGGAGAACACCATCAGAGCTAAGTGTGAGGACCAGCCATTACAAAAGCAATGCAATAAATTCAGAGACGCCCTAGACCAGTCGATAAATGGTTGGAAGGCTCATGCAGATGAGCGCAGCAGTATTGACCCTTTTTGGCATCAGGTAAAGATCATTGGAAAATAAGCATCAAAGTGAAAGAACCGCAATCCTAATATAATTATATATTGTTGTTCTTTAACATGTTGAAGAATTCCAACACTAATTGTTGTTCCAGGTATCCTTGTATTACACACAAATTAACGGTATTTTCACTGGTTGGAAGCATGGGGTAGGACGTAGCATGAAGGAATATGAGACCGACATCTCAGATTTATACTGGTTGAACTCCATGGCTGAAGTCACAGAGCTCCAGCGCAAACTTAACATCTCCTTGGAGGACCCTTCCTTGAATAGCCTGCCCAGTTTGTCCAGTACCTTTTTGAGAATCGTTAATGAAACATCTAAAGATGGAACTATCACCAAAAAATTGTACCTCGCTCAAAATGCAGCTGGCAGGTAAATATATATTTTACTCGTTTCCGCCCCGTGGTTTTACCCGTGTTAAATAAGTAAAGCCCGTGTCAGTCTCCGACCCATAAACTATGTACCTACGAGTATATCTCCGTTGCAATGAACATGCATGTCTTGAATCCGTTTTGTAATTTATTTGCATGCATGATATTTTATTATGAGACTTTGTGAGCTGAGTCTTCCATACATTTTATCTAGATCTTCGTATTTTATATACAGAAATGCAAACACATATACTTATCTAATAATACCTATCTACTTATGTTATTAATCAGTAGGTTCATGATACAAAATATTTTATATTCTGCAACGAATGAAAAATCTCAATAGTATAATTTAAATTAGATATAAATCCTACCTACGAGTAGGTTCTATTCACATTTCTAAATTATAATTACTACAAGCTGTCTCCCGCGGAAAAAATACCTTTGTTTTATTCCAAAATATGATCCATCAAAATTCGTTCTGCCGTTCTTGCGTTATAAATAGTGTAACTAACCCGACTTTACCCAAGACAATTTGTTATCTTCTTTTGCAGTTATTCATCAATGACACGTATCCTAAAGAGATATAAACTGAATTACCATACGACATTGAACAATTCTTCATTGGTTCGAGGTTTGTCGGTCGATTTCTCTGGATACCCTGGCTCTGTCACCAGCCAAGACGAATTTTATATAGTCAAAGGAGATAATCATAAATTGGCCATCACAGGAACAGCATTGAGGAATTACAATAATAAACTGTGGAAGGATGTCAATATCACCGACCAAGTATGTACTTATACAATAATATTGTAAAAGAAATAACGACGGCTGCGAGGTTACGGAACCACAAAATAAATTGGATGTCGAAATTCACTAAACTTATCTGATAACAGCAACCGGCATCTTAACATGAGTTATGGTACTGTAAGGATTCCAAAATAAACAATCCTTTTAAATTTAACAAGATATTTATTATTAGTCTTAAGCTTTAATAATATTAAAATATTTTCTATTGATATCAATGTCTAACGACCATCCGTGTTCACGCACAGACGTCGATTCTTTTTATGGATATAATTTTATTTAAATTAGAACAATTCAAAATCTATAAAATTACTAATGGCCATTACGTGAGCATAGACACTACAGTAGGTACATAGGTGTTGAGTTAAAACTTATGTTTACCCGTTTTAATTATTCATCTATTCTAGGTGCCAGTAGGACCCCGTATCACAGCAGCGAACCACTTAGCTACGAACATCAGCTCGTGGGGTCATATTCTTGCAAGCAGCAACTCTGGCACCGCATGCAAGCAGTGGCTCATAGTAGATTTCAGCAAACTTGATCACCTACAGAATCTAACGTCAAACGTTAACGGAACAAACAAGATAAGAAACGAAACTGTTATCCAGAGCATCTTAGACAAGTAAGTCTTTCAGTGACTTACCTTTATTAAAATAATAGTAATTTTTAAACATTTTAAGAGGTTCATCGCTAGGCTATAAAGATAAAATTGTGTGATGGAAAACTAAAATCAGCTGTGTCAAATGTGTTGAATAAAAATTTTGAGTATACCTACTTGTGAGGATATAATATGTATTTTATTTTTGTTTTTAATTTACTCTTCTATTTTGAATAAGACCTTATATTTGATCTTTGTGGCAGTGAAAAAAGCTTAAAATTATTTGTGTCCAAAACACACGTAGGTAAATACATACCCAAAGAAAACATTTGTGTTATCATTTTGAAGGCTAATTTCAATGTTAGATTTTTTTTTTTAAATCTTTTGTATGTTTGTATTCTTTGTAGGTACCCATTATCTAATAATATTTATTGTTTACAGATATTTAAAACATACAGTGATGTACAGGGGCAAACACAGTAATGCAGGCTTGGTAGAACTGATAGAACAAGTACCCGGTCGCACGCACTCGGTGGATCTTTCTGATGCTGTTTTAGAACAAGGCTATTGGGCTCTGTATGGATTACCGTTTTTCAAAGTAAGAGTTCTGTTATCTTTACCTAAAACATTATTATTCTCTGTTTAAATACTAACTAGCTTTCGACCCCGCGGTTTCACCCTCGATCCTCCATACAAACTTTGGAACCCCATTTCATCTCCATCGAGGATGAATTTTCGAAAATTTGTCTAACGTCATAATAACTATCTGCGTGCCAAATTTCAGCGCAATCCGTTCAGTTTGAGCGGTGTGTTGATAGATCAGTCAACCAATCAGTAACGATTGCCTTTTATGTATTTACCTAATAATAATCTTGTCTTTATTTCAGGACATAGCTGAAGCCACAAACGTTTACCAAATGAAAGAAATGCATGGAAATGTATTTTCTGAATCAGAGTCACCACGAGCAGTTTTATTTAAACGTGGATACAAAAATGCCACATCATTGGATACTATCATATCGCTGATGAGACAGAATAATGTGACTGCAATGAATCGAGCAACCAACGAAACCAGGGAGTGTTCCGATGAGTTCGAGTGCTTAATGAGTGAACGAGGATATTGGGCTGTGGTTGGAGTTCGCGGCGATATTGTCAAACAACATATAGAAGCTTATGGAGTCATCGATACAAAGATTGTTACTGGTAAGTTGTTTATATAAATTTTGTTTGTTTTAAATCGCCAAACCAGTCAAGTACAAAGAAGCAGCCTCGATTTGCTGGCGTCTAGCACAACACAAATCTAAGTCCTAGCACACGAACTTCAAGCTCTAAGATGAAAATTTTATAGGTGTTAAGCATATATTCTCCAAGAGGCTTATCCGACAAAGAACGAAATTTACCGACACAGATCAGCAAATAAGTAATTCTGTGTGATGTGAAAAGTGAAGAACCGAAAGAAGCTGCTCATTCTGGTACCTCACTACAAAATATATGTACCTATATTTAATTATAGCACATTTTTTATTTTAACAGGAACATCAAATAAAAAATCGCTGGACTTCGTCGCGGTTTCTGGGCCACCATTCACTGAAATCCAACCATCTAATAATAGCACGCCTATGAACAAAGGAAACGTGGCATCGATATACACTGACCAGTTTGATGATAAACCTCACATCAACGGCCTTGAGATCCGGGACCTAGTGAAGCAACAGCAAGAAGAAGCAGAACAGGAAACTCTAGAGCAACTTAACAAACATTCAATTAAACCTTTCCAATGGTCAGATAGTAACTTTGAGAATAGAACCCATGAGGGTCTCCCGGATAAATGGGCGTTTGGACCTTTCCAGCCGACATGGTCGTGGTGAATCTCTGTACTGCATTCTCAGTAATATCATAATAATTTAAATATAATGTAGGTACGTAGGTACCTAAGGCTTGATTTACACTACCAATCTAGGCTCGTAGGCATTAATTACCTCGCCGTTCGTTAGTAGATACTCGGTTGGCGTTTCGATACCTATCCTCTCCAGATAATGTTATAGCTATTCCGTCCGATTCTAAGTCTGCCAAATATTTTTTAATGTTTACAAAGAAAATTCTTCCTCATGTTTTGTGCCCAACTGTACTTACTTGCTTATAGTTTACAATAAGATATTATTTATTGGATATATGTTGGTCTCGCCCGTTTTTTTAGTGAATGTTTTATTTGTATATTTCATTTTATTTATTCGGATGAATTGAGTTACTTGAATTCAAAAGTACGTTCAATGTCTAGTTAATATTAATTTATATGTGATTGTATGGAAGTAAGAACTAAAGTTATGACTGAAGGTGTGAATTTATTCGTAAATAAATAAATAATACGACAAGCCTTCGTGGTAGAGCTCCGTTGATGTTGGTTATATCCTGGTCATGTATCTATGTTCTGTCAAAGTAAATACAGCGTGTGTAATTTTATTTATATAGTTGTATAATACCTAATTTATGTAAGTAGCGCTTGTAATAAATTTTGTGAGATTCTGAATAAAAATGAAGTGACACTAAATTGGTTTTCGATTTTTCTCTCATAAATAAAATTATTTATATATCATACTTGTTTCGTTTATAAAGAAAATACTTGCGAGATGCGTTTATTAATAAGTATAAAATATCATTTACGTGTGCCATGAAAAGGCTATTGTAAATCTGTTCCAAATTCTGTGGATTTGACGATCCCTGGTTTAAAAGTTATGAAGGAGATTTTCAAGAGTGAGACCAAGCTTGAGATTTACTTCCAACGAAGAAGTTTATTTAGGTACAGACATAACCATAAGCTTCCAGTGAAGGAAAACATCGTATGGGAACTATAGCTCAACCGATTTTTTAGCTTGAGAGTGATAGATACCTATTTTTACCTAATAAAAAAAGATAGGCAGCCAGGTCCTGCAAAGTATCATACAAAGTGTAAGTATCAAGTTTTCTATCAACGAGCTTTCCTCACCGTTTTCTTTTTTATCGTTTTTTTATACCACAAATGACAACCAGGCAGGCGGCGGGTGACCTGATGGTACCTGCGTGACTACCGTCGCCTATAGACATCAGCAATACCAGGAGGATTGCCAATGTGTTGTATGTACACCTTATAACAATGCTTTAAAGGCAACTGATCCACCAACCAACAGGTGCTTGGCGACAAATTTTCAACTTGAGGGTGGTACTGGTAGCCAGCCAGCCAGTCGAGTACTACATAGTACCTACCCTACCATCGTTCTGTAGTTTCCTCATAGTGTTTTCCTTCACCAAAGCTCAAGCTCATTGTAGGATTCATTGGAGGATTCGAAGTTTGAAGCCTTCGCTGGGCTGGTTTAATAATCAAAGCTTCGCTGCGACATCTGAAGTCACTACCACGGAGCTATCATCGCGATTTCAAAATAGTTCTAACATTTGAAACTAATTAACTAACATTCGACATTGATCGATGTCGACGTCTATTTAACTATACAAACTAAGTTATGGTTGTAAATTTTTTTGTGAATGGAACTGCCACCAAAATCACAAAAACCTGACTGGACTTGTACGGACGAAGACTAGACTTTACTGTGAATGTGATAACGTGACCTTAACGTGGCTATAGTCATAATAAGAATATTCAAATGAAGAATTGGCTTAAAGGTCTAGGATACCAAGCCAAAAACTAAAAAAAAACTGTTATTGTTACTGTCAGTGTCAGTTACAAAATAAATAAACTTGATTGAGTTGAATGAGGAGGGACTTATTTATTGAGTGAGTAAAGAATTAGTTTGTGTAATTTTGTGAGTGTAAAATTCTGAGAATTGTTATAATTTTAAAATATTTCTTACAACAATCAGTGTCAATCAAATATGAATTTCTTCAGTAAGGAACCTACTGTCAAAGGTAACAGAAAAGTTATTTTACCTAAGTATGTACCAATGTATTGTACTTCTCTATCTTAAAATCTTCCATAATAAAATGGGTTTTCAGAACAACAAAGACAAAATGACCGTGAACTTCGCAAAGCCACAAGAGATCTAGAAAGAGACAAAGGTGCTCTGGAGAGGGAAGAGAAAAAAATTGTAAGATATTGCTACAAATTCATAATTATATGATACGATCATTTATGACTCATACCAATGTATACGTACCTAGTTAAAGTACAACATACAGACAGGCAAAATAAGTCAGTAAACATGCAGAATATCTTAATTCTAGGTATCATTTAAATATTGTAGTAAGTAACAAAATCCTTAATCCTTAAATATTTATGAATTACAGGAGATGGAAATAAAGAAAATGGCCAGTGAAGGAAACAATGAAGGCTGCAAAATATTAGCCAAACAATTAGTTCAGTTGCGGAAGCAAAAGAATAGGATATATGCTGCTAATAGTAAGGTAGTGTATACAATTAAACTGAAGTTTTTTAAATCTTCTGTCATCTTTTGTTTGTGTAAGGTCAAAATATTTTTATCTTGCTGCTTGACTTATGACCACCACAAAAATATTTTTTAAATGGTATTGTCCAAATTATTGAAAAAAAAATGCCTGAATGATTGAAAAATTCAAAAAAATCTAAAATTGGTTTATCTATAGGTTTTTTTTTATCAGGACAACATCTGTTGGGTCAGCTAGTTTTATAATAGTTATTTTCATCAGATATCAAGTGTCCAGATCCACAATAAAGCTATGGGGGCTAACATAGCCATAGCCGGGGCTATGGGTACCACAGCTAAAACTATGGGCAACATCAACAAGGTGATGAATCCACACCAAATTGCAAAAGATATGGAGGCATTCAGAAATGCAAACGCCAAGATGGACATGACAGATGAAATGAGTAAGTTTTTGACTTATGATTTTTAATATTACATCTATGACAAGAGTAAAAAAAATACATTTAAAGAACTTTTTACTGCAACTGTGTTTTAGTTGCAAATTTTATGAATCTGTCAACTCTGTCATACTAGAAGGTCAAACGCCACAAACATGGCACAGGGGTGTGGTGGTGCTCTTCTTCAAAAAGGGAGATAAAACCCTATTGAACACCTACAGACACATCACACTGCTAAGCCATGTTTACAAGTTGTTTTCGAGAGTCATTACAAATCGTCTCCCGGTCTGAACCAAGACCGCCGTTGTGGAGATTCTTGGCGGATGTCTTTGTCCAGCAGTGGACATCTTCCAGCTGACATGATGATGATTTATCTAAAACAATACTTTGAGTTTTATGTCTTGACTGCTATGATTGGTCTTGAGTGTGTGTTTGATTTTTTTAATAATATGGGTCTTACTTATAAAATGCAATTTAACAACAATATTATTATTGTATTTCACATTGTTTTACAATCACTTGAAGATGATGGATGTACATTAACAAAACAATCTTGTTCTATGATTAATATTATTTAATTTCAGTTTCAGATACTCTGGATGACATCATGGATGAATCCGGAGATGAGGAAGAAACTGAAGGAATTGTTTCCCAGGTGCTTGACGAGATTGGTATTGAAATCAGTGGAAAGGTAAATATTACTAAGTATCTACCTACTACTGACCATATAGGCAACTAGCTGTCCTCGCACGGTTTCACCCGCATTCCCGAGTCATCTTCTCTTTTCCCGGTATAAAAAGTATCCTAGGTTCTACTCCAAACTCCCATCTATGTCTATACTAAAATTCATAAAAAATAGTTCAGCGGGTTAGGCATGAAATGGTAACAGACAGACAGAGTTACTTTCGCATTTATAATATTAGTATAGGTTATGGATGTCACTTTTACATTTACATATTGAAATTCCTATTAGGAACTGTTGTACTTTTGAAAAAAATTTATTCTAAAATAAACATAACATATCGACTATGTTATATAGACATCCGTGGTTTATTGGTCTAAGTCCATAACCCATGGCTACCTGACTAGAGCAAGCGGAACTTAGATAATTTAATTAACCAATATAATTCCTCAAAAAAGAACGGACGTGACCTCGCGCCCTTCGCCGAACTGTCAAAGTTAAATCCATTTATTCAGTTTAGGCCCTAGGAGGGAGTTCGGAAGTCAGCCTTCAACTGAGAAGAACCGGAAAGAAACCCAGCAAGGTTACATTTTTAAAAATATTTTTGGACTACATTGGCTTTTTTTTATTTCATATGTTTAACAATTTTATACATAAATTATACCAAAAATAAATAAAAAACGATAATATAAGTTTTTTTTTAAGAGCTGTGGAATTTGTTATAAATAAATAAATAACCACGCCGATGTGAACTATAAGAAATTCACTTTGATTATGATGTTCTTATGTTTTTAGATATCAAAAGCCCCTTCAGTGGCACGAAACAAAATCGGCGCGTCTACAACAGAAGCGGACAAAGATCTTATGGCACAACTCGCTAAACTTAAATCATAATCTTCGTTCATTTCCAAAACGAAATATAATGTTACTTATAACTGCACGTCCATTAGTAAATTGTATAATTCTATGTTGTTAAAGTGTTGGTAATCTGTACGTATAATGTAAAAATAAATAACTGTGATATTTTTGTATTATATGTTGCTGGTATTATTAAACATGTTTATTTATAGAATATATTTTATCATTTGGTATCTCTTCTAGGAATCTTTATGTCTATTGTATTTCCAAACTAAATCTGTTAGATATGGCTTTCAATTCGGCTAGTCCAGGGGTCGGCAAACTTTTTAGACAAAAAGCCAGATTCCAGAAAAATATCGACTTCTCGGAAGATCAAAGAGCCGCAGTTTTCTGTTTTAGGTTTTTCACTGTATTCCAAATTTTAATAGGATTGTAGTAAAATGTAGTAAACTGTGTTTTGGTTCGGTATAAAGACAATTATTTGGCTGGCGGTATTTACGAAATATTTGATCTCATATGCACCCAAAAAAAAAATGATTTTGAGGGGAACTTGAAGAGCCGCAACTGACCCTTCAAAGAGCCGCATGCGGCTCGCGAGCCGCGGTTTGCCGACCCCTGGGCTAGTTTATCAAGTATTTTCGTGGAGGCTTAGTTCGGATGCTTATGCAGTAAAAAGAAGTTATAGCTTATATGTATGGTAGCTTTGTTTAAAGTGTGTGTGGCAAAGGCACTCATATAGAAACTATTTTAATTTTGCAAAATAAAGTGCTGCAAATAATTTATTATTTGATTTCTAATGAGATAAGTGTTTAACAAACATCACGGTATAGTCTCAGAATATGCTATTTCTTTTTTTCAAACTTATTTTTTTTTAAATTCTGGATAAGCTTGTTTGACCACAATCTCACCATGGTAAGTGATGATATGGCCGAAGGTGGTAAGCACACAAAGTCTAGATGATGAACGGAATGATTTTTGAATTGGTCTTGGGGTGCTAAATGAAAAATAAATAAACACACGTTACATGTTTCGGGGACGCAGTTGCGAACGTTTTTCATAAACTTGTTCATACCTATGTACATAGTGGTTATAACTATATAATACTCGTTATCGACTGAATAGTTTATAGGTAAATTAGCTATGACATAGGTACAGACGGACGAACGTTTGTTTGACAACGGAACCCTAAAAAGTGACGTGCACTCATACCAGTATTAAACACACGCCTGTGACCTCTCTTTTTATACAATCCAAAAGTATCTGATCTAAGAAGTGCAAGATTCATTATAGGACTGCGTTTTTGAAATTTGCCGTTAGACATTTCTTAAATATTTAAACGACCGTTTTGTACAGAAGGCATCCTATGTACAATATTAACGGACATTTAAAAGACGAAGATGCTGGGATGTCTGCTTTTGGAGTAGGTACTCCAATTAATTCTAAGTTTTTTTAAAAGACCCTTGCTTAGCTTATTGACGCCTCTTCACAGCAAAAGCAACCGAACCGTGACAATTCATAAGTGCCTGTGAAGGGGTATTTGGATGAATAAAATATTTCATTCCATTGTTACATGAAATAAGTGCTTTTACACTGCGAAGTTTATTGTTTGGTAGGTACCTAGTATCGATAGTCTACTTCCAATAGGTACTTATAAAATATCCAAGATATTGGTAGTAGGTATGTTAGAAGCTCCACGGTTGATGTATATGCTGTAATGAACGTATTTGAATAAGAACGTAACACTTTATTACTCGTTAGGAGGCTAGAGTTCGACCAACGTTATTGATATGCAAGAAGCGACGTCGTCATTAGCTTTAAAATTTAATGAAATTGACTCTTGTTGTTTACAATTCGATAATGTCAAGGTGCCTTGTGTAGGTATTTTGAGGCTTCATTAATTAGTTTCATTTAACCGCAGACTGTGCGAACTGCAGGTTCATATTTAGTGTTTAGCAAAATGATGATCGCAGACCATCTGTTTGATGAAAGATTAAATAATACGCTTTTACATAATGATATGAAACATATTTTGCGACAAGGCAATGTTATCAATGAAAAAACTCAAAGAGACTACGTAAGTATCTGCCTAATTATCTATCTTATCTTTTGGATGTTTTCATTGTCGAAAAATAATGAATTAGATAAATAGTTTATTATTTTCTATTACTCCTTCGTTGTTATTATTATCCAGCGGTCTCCCGCAGTTTTTCAATCGTAACATGGTTACAGCTCCGCTCCATCATGGCGTGGTGTTATAAAGCCTATAAACTTTATCAATAAAACAGGCTATCTAACGCAAAAGGATTTTTTCAAATGATTGGCGCATTCAATAATATAAACTGTTCAGCTTTATGAAACAATATTGAACGATACCTATGCATTTACCTATATAAGTACTATAGATACCTAGTATAGTAGAGAATTGCCATACTTACCTAAATTGAAATAAGAAAATGTTTTTGGTATGAAATTAGATCGGTCACTAAGGAATAGGACGAAATGGACTATTATCTTAGCCAAAGATAAACGAGGTGCCATTATGATTTCACGGAAACTGTTTACAGATCTTATTAATTTGATGTGCTAATTCGTATTGATTTCTAATGCAATGAGATGTTAAAGTACTAAGGTAAGGTAGGTATCTATGTCGATAAACATATATGTCAATACGCTAAACTCCTGCTTCGGGAAAAGGAAGAGGAACAACGTGACATGCTCTCGTCGCAAGATGGTGATACCTGTGAGATTCACGACCAGTTCTATCGGGACCACAAGCTGCTTCTGGTACTGTTCAGAGCACTAGGTGTTATGCCTATAACCAGGTCAAGGCCAGGTAAGCTATTTAAATAGTTAGTTCATAGTCATATTTCTTTTAAACCGACTTTAAAACTGTTTAACCTATATGTACAAACATAAACTAAAAAGTAATTATTTTAATTTCAAAGCAAGAGCCTTAAAGGACAATCAACAAAATTATTGATATTTAATTCATAAATGGCAGAATGATCGCGTAACAAACATACAAAAAAAACATACAGTCGAATTGAGAACCTCCTCCTTTTTTTGAAGTCGGTTAAAAACAGTACTATATGTTTTAAGTTATAAATAATAGATTGATCCAATCGGTATAATATCATTCAGGTACAATCACATTCAGCTGGAAATCCAGAGCAACTGCATATGCTATTTGTTTCTACATAGCTGCGACAGTCGTGGTGCTATTTGTGGGCTACGAACGTATCATGATATTGCGGTCTATAAGAAAGTTCGACGACTACATTTACGCTATTCTTTTCGTCGTATTCCTTGTCCCTCATTTCTGGATACCATTCGTGGGATGGGGAGTGGCACATCAGGTCGCTATTTATAAAACGAATTGGGGAAAATTTCAAGTAAGTCTGTTATTAGATCACAAACACATTTAATGTGCACATCGTTAAATATTTACGAGCATTAGACGGTTGGCGGAGTTGGTTAAAGGAGTAGTCTTTTCTTTACTCCGTGACGCCTATTACAGGTCGTGAGTTCTATTCTCAATCAGGACGTTATGAAAAATGAACCTGTCTGTTTGTCCTGAGTCTGCGTAATGTAATAAATAATATGTTTAAGAATGTCCTGAGTCTGGGTGTAATAATATGTTTAAGAATGTATTTCAAAAAGACGTAGGTATTGCTTACTTTGCTAACATATGGCCGCAGATATGTGAATATCCCAGGATATTACTTGATGTGGACCATAATTTGTTCTATTCTGATAGTCATTTATTTTAATTATAGGTGAGATATTACCGTGTTACCGGCGAGAACCTTAAATTTCCGTTCTTGAAAACCTCAATTGTTATCATCAGCGTCGGCTGCCTACTCCTGGCTGTAGGTTTCCTGCTCAGTCTATGCGCTTTACTCGACGGCTTCCTACTGAGACATACCACAGCGTATTACCATATTATTACAATGATCAACATGAATTGCGCCCTTTGGTACATTAATTGTAAAGCTATCAAGATCGCATCGCAGAGTCTTTCTGAATGCTTCCACAGGGTAATGTATTTAAACCTTATTATGATAATTTCCTATTTATGAACAAGTTATCCCTCGCTTTACGGCTTTACTCGTATACCCATTATTAAAATGACTTAAGTATATCCATCTGTAAAGTCCAGCTACTCCGCCAAATTTCATCAAAATAGGCTATTAAATCAGACCAAATAGACTGTACTATCGTGATTTTTACGAAAAAAGGTACTTTGCACGCACGAAATATATTTTTTTTAAATTATGTTTCATTCAAGTGGTAAGAGAGAATGGATTAATCAAAATATGATGAACGTCGAATTTGTGTGCAAATAGACATGATATACCTACTTAAAAAAAATTGCAATCAGCGTTTTATCATTTGGGGCAGGCGCTGTAATATTAAAGTAAGGTTAAAATAACATCTCATAATTCTAGGATGTAGAAATAGATTGTTCAGCAAAATTGATATCACGGTATCGCTATCTGTGGCTGAACTTGTCAGAGTTGCTGCAAGCCCTTGGCAACGCTTATGCCCGGACATACTCTACATATTGTCTATTTATGTAAGTATTTTTTACTTTTGGATAAGCTTGTGTTTGACCGCAAACTCATGCATGGTAAATGATGATGTGGCCATTGGTGGTAACCACACAAAGCCTAGAAAGAAACTGGCTCTCAAGTGCAGCTATCGGAACACACCGATAGGTGCTTGGTGACAAAATTGAAACTGAACTTGAGGTTAGATTTTTATAATATCATCAGTTTATAATTTATATTATACATCAGTTTATAATTTTAATAAATTATGTATTATATGTTAGTAGCCTATGTTGAAACAATTTCTATTTAGGTATATAGTAATTATTCTACATACCTCTTTGTTTTCCTGAGTGCTTGTTTTCATTGTACTAAGTTTCGTAGCTCGTAGCTCGAGGCTACGAAATTACTTTTAATAATTTATTACAAAGATTTACTATTTATTTATTATAGATTTTCATAATTTCTCAAAGGTTGAATTTCCACCCCCCCCCCCCCCCCCCCCATAATTATAAGCTTTGAAACCAAGCGCATTGCTCAAATGTTTAATTTCCTTGTCCCTGTATTTTGGGCGCCTCAGCGCATAGATTTTGGGCTATGCGTTTAGAGACAAAGAATATTTTACAGAATCGAAACATTTTTTTTTACTGACAGAGTTGTGATTATATTTGGGAACACAAAAATGCGTAGATACCTACTAGGTACGATTAGGTCAACAAAATATTGATTGTAATAAACAGGTTCACTAATATTACCATCGCGGTCTACGGTGCGCTTTCTGAGATCGTCGACCACGGTTTCGGGTTCAGTTTCAAGGAGGTGGGACTGTTCGTCGACGCTGCATACTGTTCTACTCTACTCTTCATCTTTGCTGATTGCTCTCACAAGTCCACACTTAAAGTACGTTTTAATATCGTCTAGCTTTTTGGACAATCCGCAATTATTTTACAGCATTTGAAATAGCATAATGAAAGACGAATTTAATAATTTATGAAGAAAAATTATAAATATAAAAGGAGAGTAAAAGTAAATTTATACTCCTTGGCTATTTTTTACAGGTTGCCGCTGGCGTCCAAGATACGTTGTTATCTATTGATGTGCTGGCAGTTGATAGACCTACACAGAAAGAGGTATTAATATTAATAATAATATTTAATTAAATGTATTTTATTCAGAAGTAGTTTTGAATTCTCGACTTATAGAACTGGAGGTTAATAAAACACGAATTCATAGAAAAAATGCACTGATGATAGGCACTGCGTATAAAGTGTGTAGATAGATAATCAGTTAAATGTAGCCCACACTAATAAATTACAATTTTTAAATGCAAAACCATACATTTCTAAAATCTTTGATAGGTCGATGGTAGCGACTTTTGACGGGCCAGTTGGCGTGGTTGGTTATCACACTACCTATCACGTTCGATTTGATTCCCATCCAGGACACACATTTGTGTGCATGAACATGTCTGTTTATCCTGAGTCTGGGAGTAATTATCTATTTAAGTATGTATTTACAAAAAAAGTTGTATAATAATATGTAGTATATCCGTCATCTGGTTTCCATATTACAAGCTCTGCTTAGTTTGGATCAGATAGCCGTTTGTGAAAAAAAATGTCCGAGGATATTAGTGACATGAAGCTAAGGTCGTGGGTTCAAATCTAAAATGGTTTATAATGTTTCGGTTAATATGTATTTTGTCCCAATAAATACTGATCCGTTTGATTTCAATCAATCTCGTTTAGTTTACATTTGTTTACAGATCGACCACTTCATTCAAGCGATCGAGATGAACCCTGCCGTTGTGAGTTTGAAGGGGTACGCGCATGTCAACAGGGAACTGCTTACATCGGTCAGTAATAAGTACTTAGCGATACTTATATATTTAAAAAAAGAAAAAAAAAAGATATATACCGGTCCTGTGAATTGAGATCTACTAGTACCTAACAGTCATATACGACTATATAAGCACTTAAATTGAGGCTATCGCAAAAATGATATTAAGTATTCACTTTAATACTATAAATATAGTAAAAATCACGTAAAATGATTGAGTATCAGCGCTGCCACTGGAGTGATTAACTGGAAATATGTATAACATAGAAATCAACTCCTAAGTGGGTAAAATAGGCGGGTGAAACCGCGGTGCGGACGCTAGTAGCACTAGCACTAGTAGTTTATTGCATAAGCCTTTGACTACTTCCCGTCAGTCATTATTCTTTTCCATTTGTATAATAATGATGGATGGGTTCAGTTGTGTCGAAAATGATGAATTTGTAGGCTCGTAGGATCTCGTAGCCACTCGTAGCGCATTTGCTACGGAAGCAGATACAGAATGATTGTTCTGATTTTGTCTCTGGAACCCGGCATTTCAACATCTTAAATCAGAGGGTGATGAACTATCTACCTTAATCTATACTATCTATAATATTATGAAGAGGCAATCAAGTTTGTGAGGTTATAGGGGTAATCTTTGGATCTACAGAACCGATTTTGAAAATTATTTTACCAATTGAAAACCACGTTATTTGTGAGTGTCATCAGCTATATATTAACCCGAAAAATGAAAATATCGCTCTGTACACTTTTAACACTAACTTCTATTACTATTATATTTATTCTCAAACATAGTTTTCACACATTAACATATTAATGTATGTTGTTTACAGGCAATAAGTATGATAGCTATTTACCTGATCGTTCTGCTACAGTTCAAGATATCCTTACCCAAGGAGCCGCAGATGGCTGACGACTAATATAAGATTATTGACGCAGTAATAGCTTTTAGCCGAATTACCATTATCCAAATTAAATTACTAGTTTGTAGCTAATTACAAGAGATATTTAGTATAATCCGAAAATAGTTACTAGGATGTTTTTTTATGAATTTATTCCTTTAGTTTCTGTGCGATACACGATACAGCTGTATTTGCACTTATTCGTCTTTTTATAGAGCTTTGAAACTACATTCGTTAAAAATATCGAACGAGGAATAATTTTTAACTTCGAAATAAGTAAACTTTGTTAATAACCAGTATTTTTTCTAGTATATTTTTTTATGTATTTGAATCGAACTTCTTTTTTTAAATTATTTTAATTTTAAGAGAAATTAAAAGTATTTGTATACATTATTAGCATGTATTATTTAAATTTGTACATATGGTAAAAATATATACGATTAAATAACTGCGTGAGTATGTAGGTTAAGGGATTCAATAGAATGCAAATACACATTCAAAAATTAATTGATATTTACGTGAATACGGAAAACAAATATACATTCGTTGGGATGTTTGAACAAATTAATCGACTCAAGCTGTCCGTAAAAACGTCATATTTTTAAAAAATTTACCAATCCACGCCTATCATTATTCAATATTAAGTGCTGGATTTTTAGTGGTGGTGCACCCCTGCCTCAGGGCTGTCACCCGCAATCACTTGCTCGATGTTCTGACACCCACAATGGGGATTCATTAATCAACTTTTCCAATTTCCAACAAATCTAGTCCTCTGTTATCTGTAAGTTTAGACATCGGGAAAAAGAGCCCTTGAGAGTGGAATCAATTTTAATGCAGATTACGTATTTTCATTTAAAACTGGTTGGGGTTTAGCTATTGAGCTGGATATACATATACATTTATATTAATTCTAAGCAATAGAAGTCCATTTAAGTTAGTTAAGTTTCAAACATATCATCCATTGTAGGTTTTAATGTTTTAACGTTTTAATGCTATTTTCCTTGACGATCTTTTCCTTCGAAACCTAAGCTGTGCCTCATTTTGTTTCAAGCTACGTTGGGCGCTGACTAACCATCAGACTTATCAAAAGTGGTACACTAAATTAATTGCTAACTTGATAGATTATTAAATAAAGCTTTCCAAATCTATCTATATACCTACGTCTAGAAAGTGCTTGAGCGTAAACTCAAAGCACTTTCACGCTTACATAGTTAATAAAATAGCGCGTTTTTACAGGCTTTTTAAAGTTTAAATTAGATCTTCTTGAGGTCCAAAAGTTTATTATGTTATTATGATTACTGAAACTTTTGAGGTCAGAATTAACTTCATAATAAAATAGGTATTGATGTGTAGCAAATAGAGAAAGTATGTACGTGTACTCGTATATATACGCATAGTATCTCACTCTTTAAAAATGCTTTTTGTCTTGTCAGAGTATTCCCTAAGCTTTCGCTGTCTGTATCCAATAAAACTAGATACGTACAGTTGTATAAATACATGAGACAAAAAATGGAACACCGTGGTTAAAGTGGGTCACGTCTATAATCTGTCTGTATAGTTATTAAACTCCATAAATTTTTAAATATCTGATATACACATTTTATTTAACGTTTTGCCAATGTGAAGTTATTTAACTTAAACATTGGCAAAACATATATTGGGCTATATTGGGCTACTAAAAATTAAATAGGTATCAATTCATTTGGTAATTTTTACAAACAAATTCATCAAAAAATCATGTTGTTGTAGCCAACCAAAAACTACACAAGTTATTTACCTACTAAGTATATATTCTAAACTAATATTATAAAAATATTTGTTTTTTTTGTATGTTTGTTTGCAATGGATAAACTCAAAAAATACTTAAGTGGTTTTAATAATTGTTTCACATGTAGAAAGCTACATAATTAGCCAGTAACATGGGCTATATTTTATTTATTCCCTCGGGAACGCGAGTGAAAATATTTCAGCCGATAAATTGCACATGATTCAGTCTCTAATAAATAAAAGCTAATAAAATTAAAATAAAGTTAGTTCAAGCTAACAAATTAAAAGGAAATCCAACTCTGATTGAGTCCTAATGACGACATAAAGTACATACCAGCGTATGTCTTCGGAACTTGGTTAATTGAGTGATCTCCTTATTCTGGAACAATCTCTCCATTGTAGAAATTCAAGTAACATTTACGTTCCTTTTAATAGTAGAAATAAACGCTATAGGTTTAGAATTAAATGATCAGAATAGGGGTTCGAAAAGTTCTACATTGGCTAAAGTGTATTGAATCTAAGTTTGATTGCATAGCACAAATGGAATTCAGTATTTAATTGATATGTAACATTTACTCTGCCGGTATCCACTATAAATAAAGTTAGATAAATATGGCAAGGTGGATATGTAGCTAGTTAAACAAATACGTATGCATGTACCTATATCCTGCGAACATATTAAATTGTTTCATATGTTAATAAATATGATGACAATTAAGTGTAAAGATTGATTCACTAGACATATCCCTTATCGATATACAATAAATAAAGATAGACATACTTTAGTTTATAATAATAATAAATTCTAATCGAGTTCTCTGAGTACGGCAGCAAGTAAGATCACACAGTTATTTGATCAGAATGATTATGTTAGGCTAAGCTAAGTAATCATCTAGCAACAGGTTGCTAAAAGCTTTCCTCTACGTGTAGGTGGGTATATCAGCTAACCTGGAGCAAGCTGCCGTCCATCTATTGACGCAATACACCGTGTGACATCATTCAGTGGCATATCGCAGTCCGAATGGTGAGATTTGTATCGTCCGCGCACTTCAAGTCAAGTGCGGTTATTAACTAGGTATGGAGAGCACTCTAGATAATGGAATTGCCTCTAAACGCATCCACTACGCCGAATCGTCATGGACACACATTAAATACCGTCGACCTTCCATAAATTTATAGATTTTATTATTGTTTGGGACATTCGTTGCCCTCTAGTTACCACCATCTGCTGGAAATTGTTAAGCTAAAGAGCCTTTCAACAGGAAGATCAGGAATCAGCTTTATGAAAACGACTCAAGGCCGGTTCACTATCTATGAGAGTGTCTTATATACTCTAGTTGACGAAATTTTATTTGATGGACCAGTTAGCGTGGTAGGTAATAAATACTATTACTGTCACGCGACTGGTTCAAATCCAATATTTAAAAAGTTGAATATCAGTTATCAGGTTTCCAAAGTTCTGCTTAGGAATCAAAAGGCGCACTAAGCATAGCATATTTTATAACCCAAAATGGCTATAAAATATGGCTATAGCGGGCCACCCGATGGTAAGTGAATATCGTCGCCTATAGATATTAGCAATACCAGGATGATTACCAATGTGCTATCAACCTTTTTATAATACCTTTTCAATGGAATCTGGCTCTCAAGTGCAACTGCCGTAACACACCAACAGGTGTTTGGTGACAGAATTTCATCCAGCTAGTAGAGTACCTACTACAAACTACCTTATCACCGTGCTGTGGTTTCTTCACAATATTTTACTGAGCTATCAACGCCTGAAAATATTCATGAAATATCAGTGTACTCCAGCAGATGCACATGCGAGCTTCTCTCTAAGTGTCTTAATTCCCTCACGCAATCACAAATAAGCCGCCTGACTACATATAAGACTTCTGACGTCAAAGAAATATAATGTCCTCTTGTAAATGCGTGAAATGTATGTGCGGAGTCAGGTTGCGACGTCATAATTTGTACCTACCTATCCCATTCATTTTTGGTAATTGAAAAAGAAGATGATTTATTCCCACTAATTAAGGGTTTTCCTGGTTCAATAAAGCTTATATGATTGTTAATTTGCTCTCGTATTTCGATATTTCGTGACCTATGCTTATTTTTTGAGCAAACGAAGGTTTAAAAGTACCTATAATAGGTAGCGACGTATTGTTTATTCGTAGGTGGGTAGATATATTTTATTTGAAATAGATATAAAATATAATTCCATTTTATAAAGCGGTCCGTTTGTTTAATCTATATATTTTCTGTCTATTTTTGCTGATTGTTTAGAGACCTACTTTTGTCATATTACTAGTGCTGAACTACTAGATTCTGCAATGCAAATTAAAAATAACAATAATATTTCTAAATAAGATATCGCTTTTCGTGGTTCAGAAGTCCCAGAAAAGGGACTTAAGCATTAGTCAAAGATATTTAGTAGATTATTAATTAAATATAAGTATTATAATTATTAGATTCAAATTCAGCGTGAAGAAAAGTTTGCATGTTTTTAATTTTCCCACTCACTCGCTAACTTTCAATGAGTTTTTATGTGTTCTATGCTACGAATAAGTAATACTTAATCGTAGGTTCTATGATGTAAACAGCAAAAGTACACTTTATTTAGTTAGCTACTTTTCATGAAACAACTATAGTTCTTTCTTCATAAATTTATAGAAAACTAGCTTATGCCCTCAACTAGAATTCGTTTATCACGGAATCGTGCCTTTTACCCCTTTTCCCCATTTAGGATATGATTTAATAAAAATGTGTATATTTTTTCATTTCAATTCCCATCCTGAAGGAGGACCTTAACATAGTGATATATAGGGTAAAACTGTTTTTTTTTTTTTTTTACTTTTTATGGGCTTGCGTTTGGCCACTGACCCGTCCATGAAGGACGAAGACGAGGCCTAAGATGGAGCACGCTTAACCAGAAGGTGCCGTTTATACTACTATTTCAAGATAATACCTACTTATCTTGAAACCGCAACGATCATCATCTTTTTATAATTTAAACTAAAAATTATAATGTACTTAAGAGTTTTAATTCATACTGAATAAAATAAGTGATATATATTATCAATAATATCCTAGAATATTAAGGAGGCGTTTCAGTCTCCATTAGAAGGTGAAACAGTCGGCAGTCGGCACTCATCAGACGCCGCAGCAACAATTAAGAGCTCGGACATAGCGTGATGTAAATATTAAATAAAGATACCCCTGATGTTAATAAAGATGAGCAATTCGTGCTCAGCATACGTGCGGACACTCAAAGACTTGCAAATGTTCACAAAATAACCGAGAGTGACGGACAAAATATGAATATTACTGACAAAGTATTACTTAATTTTCTACGTGACAGATTAGGGAACCGTTGCTTGCTAGAAATAAATTTTAACGAAACTCTAAAATATGCTAGACGTTTATCTTATTTCAGCTACCTTAATAATATAAAAAGTGAATATCTATGTATTTGTATCTTTCAGCTCGGTAATGGCCGAGGATATTTAGGTTTTTTTTTATAAATATCACATAAAAATAATCTTTAAATATGAAAACCGTACCTATTGCAAAACCACAAATCCATCTCAATACTATGTAGTTTACTCCCACGTTGGATAGTTCGGCTAAATAATTTAATTACCTTTAAAACAAGCTGACACCTACACCTTGTGAATAACTGCTTTCATAAATATATACTTGAATCTTACCTCATGCTAATGTTTTCTTTCTAATTATCACTTAGGGTATTAAGCTACATGATATTGTGTAGACAGACATTAACTTTAGATGATAACATCTAAACCTAACAAATATAATAATAACAAAGTTTTCAAGGTAACGATTTAAGAGAGAGCATTATATTTGGGTGTACAAATAAGTTAGAAGACGTAACTAGTATTAAATCGCATGGGACCAAGACGTAACATAATTTTGTCAAAGCGTCATCATGCCCCTCTAAAATCAGTATTTATTTAATAAGGCACAGCAACAGAATACAAAATTATAAAAAATACAAATTATAACAGCAAAAAGAACAAAACTGAATTTTGCACTCCGATAAAAGCTGAGCACAGCATTCAATTAAAATTTTCAATAATTTAAAAAAGCAATATAAAATCAAATAAACCTAAATAATATTTATAGTGGCATAACAATTTTCTTACATTTCTTTGTATATGTGGAATGACTCTGGAAAAAAAGGTCTAAATCCTTGCAGTAATCGTTGAGCCCTGCACATTCGTAAGACTGGATCATTGTAACTTACATTGTTGGAACATGGGGGAAGCGAGAAAAGTGTCTGCTTATGTGTATGAGTCGTTTTGCTTAAGTAAACAAAACTGTATTTATCTGGTCTAATCATGTCAACCTTTGTGGTAGGCACGGTGGCGGGAAGCTCTGCTTTTTTGTTTTAAATTGAAAAAAAAGTGCATCTTAAGGACATTAATTTATTTTTAAAAAATATTCACTTTACCTTAATTTCTTACTATGATGTGAAAGAAATTTGTTATCAACAAATAATTTTATGTCCTCGATTAGAAACTGCATCATCAAGTTCATTGTATTACTCTCTGACCTGTATTTATTGTCACCATGTAACCTGCTGGGAATATATTGATTTAAAATTACTTTTGTTGTAAATAATGGCCATTCTCGCAACAGGACACAGCGTTTCGATTACAATAAAACTTAAGCGTTTTCAATAGGTACCATTTATGTGATTCATTTGTATTGTGCATTTATATACTCGCACCCATTCGTAAAGAAAGGGTGTATAACTATAGTCTTAAGTCGATTTTTATATTTCCTTTAGATAAATACGTTATACCTCTCGTATAAACTCGAAAGAAAATGTTTTCACTCTCAAGACTAAATTGAATTTGGACCCCTTTGAAGTTTTTTTCTTTTTTAATCTAATTCCAAAGAATTTGTAAGACCCTCACCTGACGACGCGACGGGCTCAGTGTATCCATTGAAACATTTAATAGTTTTATTGATCGTCGGCAGGCAGTGATCTGACATTGTAATATCCGCCTAAAATAGATAGATTCAATTGAAATGATAAGCTATTAGATTTGCTTAGCTTCGGTACAATCGGATATGGAAAATTTCTGATTCCTCATAGATGTGAATACAGATCTTTTTCTAAGTATGTATTAGAACGAGTACCAATTTTTTTTTACTATTATTAGTACTGTATCTCTCACTCGTCATCCGACACAGGGCTCGAAAGATACCGTAATGCCTGAGCCAAATTATCTAACAATGTATGTACTTATTATTATTATTTCTTCAAAAAATTGGATAATGCAAAACCGGCTATGTAGCGAGCGATACTAGGCATCAGCTTTAAAGACCTTTGAAACAAAAGATTCATATACGTACCTTGGGTTCAAGATTTTGAAAAACGAATTCGTTTCTAAGATAAATATAATTGGGATTCTTTGCACGTTATGATTGCGGATGGGAAAACATTCTGACAGAATGGTGGTCATGATGTACACAAAGTTACCTACTTACAACAACTTTTTTGAGTATAAAATATGATTTACTTTGTGAACTTGCAGTCTTTTATGGCTGGCAGCTTTTATATTAATCAAATATTAAGCGTACATGCTTTACGTGAAGGCAAAAATTGTGAGGTAACTATAGTATGATGGATTCTTTGCACTAGAAGTCCACCAATCTGGGCATTCAAACTGACGGCGGTGCCCCCACTAATGGACTGGATACCCATTGGTTTATTCTGGCAGCTTCACTTGAGTAGCAGAACTTCCTTCATCACTATCCATAGTGAGAATGTGATATTATTCAATGTAAAAATAGCTGAGAACCTTATCTACATATTATGTTGATTAAACACACAATTTCTCAATCAAGACGAATCAATTACTTAATAATATAAATACGAAAATTGTATTAACATTCTCTCATGCAGCATCAAATTGACGTGTTTTTGCATAAAGACAGTTCATGAGCTGGACTGTGTCATAGGCTAATTCCTGGGAGCGAACCGTGGGGCGAAAGGTAGTACCTAACATTGAAATAATGCTCTAACGGTGGGACATTATTTTTAAAAATAAAAAACAAAAACCGACTTCAAAACTGTAACCTATACCTATGTAAAAACGTAAACTAAAAAGTAAAGAATAATATTTTAATTTCAAAGCAAGAGCCTTAAAGGACTATCAACAAAATTATTGATATTTATATATCTATTTAATATTTATAAACAGTTCTTTTTGGAGTCGGTGCCAGCCAAGAAGAAGGACAGTTTTGAACTGGACACGAAGTGTTCATACAAGAAAACGTCTTACGACACCTCTCCTTACGGCAATGTTCCTTAGGTCTGCGCCGTCGCCTACCTTTCGAAAGTTTGTTACAAAGGCAGAATTAAACTGTCCTTCTTGGCTGGCACCGACTCCAAAAAGAACTGTTTATAAATATTAAATAGATATATAAATATCAATAATTTTGTTGATAGTCCTTTAAGGCTCTTGCTTTGAAATTAAAATATTATTCTTTACTTTTTAGTTTATGTTTTTACATAGGTATAGGTTACAGTTTTGAAGTCGGTTTTTGTTTTTTATTTTTAATAATAATTTTATTTTTCAATTTTTAAAGTTTATTCCTTATTATATGTTATCCTAGGCAAAACTAGTTTGTCCTGAAATCGGGTCTGGCCGGTAAAATATAATATATAACTAGCGGGCCCGGCAGACGTCGTCGTCCTGCCCTGAAATTGAAACAAATCTTGGAACTCGATTCCAGCGCCACCTGCCGGGTCCAATTGTATTTTAAAACCATCGAAGAACCCATTGAAGTATACATACAAAATTTCATCCAAATCCAAAAAGTCATGCTCAACGACTCAGTTTGATTCACTAAGGTTTATCAAAAGAGATATTAAAATTTTTGTTTTTGTTGATTTTCTCAAAAAGTGCTAAATCAATTTCGATAAAATTTAAATGGGACCACCTCTGAAGTATGATCTACCAAACAAAAAAAGAATCATCAAAATCTATTCATAATTGGCAGAGAAATCGTGTAACAAACATACAAAAAAAAAATAACATACAGTCGAATTGAGAACCTCCTCCTTTTTTGAAGTCGGTTAAAAAAGCGATGATGAGAAGTTCGAAATCCAGTATGATAACAAACGAACAACCATAAAGGATACCTTCATATAATATCACTTATATTTATTTTAGAGATTATTTTTTCCGAGTAGATATTAAACAAGAAGGAAGTGAGAATCCATTCTATGAGGACATGTAATTCTAT
This sequence comes from Ochropacha duplaris, assembly GCA_951361185.1. NCBI lineage: Eukaryota > Metazoa > Arthropoda > Insecta > Lepidoptera > Drepanidae > Ochropacha > Ochropacha duplaris. The sequence goes on from OX592703.1 coordinate 4,966,718, forward strand.
TAGGTAAAAATACATTCTCTAAAAACATTCATCGAAATAAGTTGTTCACTAATGTAGTGACCATTATTGAATGCTTTTTGTCTACCCATTTAATTAAGTCTGAAGGACAGACATACAAATTTGTTAGTAACATAACGCCTACGTGTATTTAAATAAAAAAATTATTTTTAAAAATAAAAAACAAAAACCGACTTCAAAACTGTAACCTATACCTATGTACAAACATAAACTAAAAAGTAAAGAATAATATTTTAATTTCAAAGCAAGAGCCTTAAAGGACAATCAACAAAATTATTGATATTTATATATCTATTTAATATTTATAAACAGTTCTTTTTGGAGTCGGTGCCAGTCAAGAAGGACAGTTTTGAACTGGACACGAAGTGTTCATACGAGAAAACGTCTTACGAAACCTCTCCTTACCTTAGGTCCTTAGGTCTGCGCCGTCGCTCCCCTACTTTTCGAAAGTTTGTTACAAAGGCAGAATTAAACTGTCCTTCTTGGCTGGCACCGACTCCAAAAAGAACTGTTTATAAATATTAAATAGATATATAAATATCAATAATTTTGTTGATTGTCCTTTAAGGCTCTTGCTTTGAAATTAAAATATTATTCTTTACTTTTTAGTTTATGTTTGTACATAGGTATAGGTTACAGTTTTGAAGTCGGTTTTTGTTTTTTATTTTTAAAAATAATTTTATTTTTTAATTTTTAAAGTTTATTCCTTATTATATGTTATCCTAGGCAAAACTAGTTTGTCCTGAAATCGGGTCTGGCCGGTAAAATATAATATATAACTAGCGGGCCCGGCAGACGTCGTCCTGCCCTGAAATTAAAACAAATCTTGGAACTCGATTCCAGCGCCTCCTACCGGGTCCAATTGTATTTTAAAACCATCGAAGAACCCATTGAAGTATACACACGAAATTTCATCCAAATCCAAAAAGTCATGCTCAACGACTCAGTTTGATTCACTAAGGTTTATCAAACGAGACATATTTTTTTTCGTTTTTGTTGATTTTCTCAAAAAGTGCTTAATCAATTTCGACAAAATTTAAATGGGACCACTTCTGAAGTATGATCTACCAAACAAAAAAGAATCATCAAAATCTATTCATAATTGGCAGAGAAATCGAGTAACAAACATACAAAAAAAAAAAAAACATATAGACGAATTGAGATCCTCCTCCTTTTTTTTTAAGTCGGTTAATAAAACTACTGAAGATTAATCTAATGTTGAAGTATATGTAGGGCAGAGCCATAAATAATATTGCATTTGAAAGAATGATGAGGTGTCACGCACAACGAGCATTGAATGAAACAAGACAAAACATGTCAATCGATAGACTGCAATAGACTACGACGATCAAATCATGCAATTTGTACACCCACCGTATTTAAAGGTCGTACAGGTTATTATTTTTAATCCGATTAAATTAATGGTCCGTTTCAGCCACGTGTTGGGTGGGTGAATAGTAAATTCGGATTATGATTTCGTAGCAATGCTTAGTTCCTACGAGCCCAAAGCTTAAATACAAATATTTTGCGTTTGATTATTTGGTTTTCTGAATGTCTTATAGAAGAGCGTTAGTAATATCATATAATCTTTGGTATTATTAAGGTCTGTAACTGATCGTATAACTTTATCTGCCGAGAGATAGGGGAAGTCAAACTATCAGTAACCCTTTCCAGTTTCGGCGTAGTTAAGGATATTATTAAAAAAAATTTTGATGAAAACATAAATAAATAAATAGTACCTACCTATTTTTAATTTTGATACTTACATTGAAAATTCTTTTATGAGATCACTAACTGTCCCGCAGGTTATTTCTTATGTTGTTTCTTATAACATAAGTTACTTTATAATAATTTGTATATAAAGACGGAACAAACAGACAGACAAGAAATCAATTTATACGAGGGCGGATCCAGGGGGTCATGATCCCCATGACCCCCTCCTCCCCTAAGCTGGTTGTAGTTCGACTAGTGATATTTTTGTAATGGAATTGGAGCCTGTCTTGGCTAGTTCTCGACTTTATCAACCCCCTGTTTGGACAGATGGATTCGCCCTTAACTGTACCTATCTATATACTTTCTATGCATATCTAGAGTAAAAAAGCTGTTATTTTGACATTACATAACTATGGATTATGGTATTGAAAATATTATAAAAATAACTTATGCTAATTAATTTAATAACTATCTATTATACAATTTCAATAATAAAACTTGATAATATTGAAGACTGCTTCTCTATAAATACACAAAATTAAAAAAGAGAAAGAATTATGAATGTATGGGTATATTAAATGAAATAAAAATGATAAACATCTACTAGTCTCACCAAATCTTCTTCTTTTTCATATTCTTATCCCGGTCTAGTTGGGATCTTACCAAACATTCATGCAATTTAAGAATCGTAATATTATATATAAATATTTATCGCCTGATAACTCAAATCAAAGAGATGTAAAAATTTACAATAAAGACTATGAAATAAATTTCGATTTCAAATCATTTTGGATATTATTTCGTGAACAAATTAGATACTAGTTTTGTCATTTACTTTTTTAAGAATAACATAATGATCCTGCGAATAATATATTTATCTTCAGTGACACTGAATTATGATTACTGTTTATTTCTAAAAGCGCATCTGATTACAAGAAAAAAATGTATCTTAATTACTTCACTAACATGTTTTAGGTTTTAGAAAAGAAAATAGCTTACTTTTCTTACCGAGAACGCAAAAAAAATTATTGGAAAAAATATCCAAAGCAAAATGTGGATATAGAATTAGTTAGCGCGTAATACCTACCAGGAGTTAAAATTACCGATGATTGAAATGAATATCAAATGCATAGAAAATGTGCAATTACCAATTTTTCGGTGTACTGGTTGCATAGTGGAGTAACGAGCAGGGCGACGCCCGCCCAACGCCCGCGAGCCTCCACACCAGTCAGCCGTTGGATATATAAGCCCGTAGCGAGCTTTCAGCGACATAACGCAACACAACCACCGGCACCAACAACCGTTTTCACCCTCCGCAACTAATATACAGGTCAGTTATTTTATACTTTTTATATTTATATGTAGCTCTTTAATTTTTTATATGGTTTTCATGACTGAAAATACGATTGAAAATTTTTCATTTAGTCAGTTTACGTTTTTTAAAAATAAACTTTTTTGCGCTTTAACATATTTAACACAAAAAATATGATTGATTTACACTTTACAAGTATCTAGTGAGTAAAATTAAAATGCTTATTGTTATCTGTTAATATAAAATAGATAGATTATAGTTTTACTTTCGTTAAATATTTTTCAAATGATCTTCCACCACATACGTTTTTTATTGTTGCATATCTTCAATGATAAACGTATAATGTTACTTAAAAGTATTAATGGAGCTCGTTAGTTTATATATAGTAGGTATTTGTACACGTGTTCGATATTTTCATGACGTTTTCTCTAAATTATTATCGTCCTACATTCTCGATCTACGATTTCCTGTTTTGTTGTAACTTCTCCATTGAAGGTTTGATATACTTTTACATAATGGAACTTGTTAACTATTAATGCTTTTGAATTTATTATAAACTAAGATACTAAGAGTACCTAATTATAAAAATTTGTTACAAAGTAACATTCATGCTAATCTCTTGGAGTTTAAAAACCGGCCAAGTGCGAGTCGGACTCGCGCACGAAGGGTTCCGTAAAAACGGCAAAAAAAAATCACGTTTGTTGTATGAGAGCCCCCCTTAAATATTTATTTTACTTTAATTTTATTATTTATTATTAAAGTAATAATACAACTCAATATTTTGTGAATATTTCAAGTGCCTTCCTGTTGCCATTATTGATATCAGCAAAATAGGGAAAAAACTCGCGTTTGTTGTATGGGATCCCCCCTTAAATATTTATTTTATTTTGTTTTTAGTATTTATTGTTATAGCGGCAACAAAAATACATAATTTGTGAATATTTCAACTGTCTAGCTATCGCGGTTCTTGAGATACAGCCTGGTAACAGACAGACGGACAGACAGCGAAGTCTTAGTAATAGGGTCCCGTTTTTACCCTTTGGGTACGGAACCCTAAAAAAGACCTTTAATTTTTAAAATTCAAATATGTACATTAAAGTATCTGATCATGAGTGCTCTATAAATATTAGATTGCCTAATTCATCGGTATGACATAACTAATAGATAAATTATTGACTAGGATTAATTATTTGTAAATTAAAAATCTTAAAACCGAACGTAAGTTAGTCTATCGATAAGTTTTCTAGAAAACTCTAAAAATAAAATATAGAATTCCATTCGCGATATAATGAATTTCTTTCTATATTTAGATTAAAAATTGCTCTAACTAACCCAATCATCGTTCGTGATTACTTGCACGTGTAACCATTTCTGAACAGATATTAGTCTATAGACTGAATAAATTCAAGGAAACTCGAATTTTTGTTATATTACGGTCATAAAAATCAGTTTATGATTATTTAAGCTTAGCTTCCGTGTACTATATCTTTAAAAGGAGATGATAGCTCAGTGGGAGTGAACGTCGGATATCGCGAAGAAAGTCGTGGGTTCCAATCTTAAAATGAGCTTAAGCGTTCGGTGAAGGAAAACATCGTGAGGTCATCATAGCACGGTGAAAGGGTTTTTAGAACCCGACTGGCTGGCTACCACCCTCAAGTTGAATATCTGTCGCCAAGCACCTATCGGTGTGTTCCGACAGCTGCACTTGAGAGCCAGTTCTCATCTAGGCTTTGTGTGCTTTATCACCTTCGGCCACATCATCACTTACCATGGTGAGATTGTGGTCAAACACAAGCTTATCCAGAATGAAAAAAAAGTGTTTTTACTAAGTAAAGAAATCCTCTAAAATTCGATAAAGAAATAACAAAATGTACAATGAATTATATTTTTTTTCAATAATTTTCACAATAAACTAAAATGCCTGTATACCCTTTAATTATCAAGTCAATTGTTATACTATTACTAGCTTTCCGCCCCGCGGTTTCACCCGCGTATCATTTGAGATTGAATTTCAAAAAATCTTTCTTAATCCTCGTCTACATCTTAAAAACATTACTTGTGAAAAAAAACAGCTTTCTAGGTCTTTCTTTTTCATACCAAGAAACGGAAATAACTCCTAACTTTGAACCCCCGTTTCACCACTTCAGAGGTGGAATTATAGAAAACGCTAAAACACGTATTTCTTTACTTTTATTTGTTAGCCTAAAAACAAAGTTTCATCGTTCTAGCTTCAAAAAATGGCGGACTTCCATACAAACTTTCAACCCCCCTTTCACCCCCTCAGGGGAAGAAATTTAAAAAACTCTAATACACTGTTTATTTTTATCTTTATTTTTTTCTTTATTTTTAATTGTTAGTTTAAAAACAAAGTTTCATGATTCTAGCTTCAAAAATGATGCGACTTCCGTACAAACTTTCAACCCCTTTTTCACCCCATTAAAGGTTGAATTTTAGATAACGCTAACATACGTGTTTCTTTATTTTTAATTGTTACCCTAAAAACAAAGTTTCATGGCTTTCTAGCTTAAAAAAATCGCGGACTTCCATACAAACTTTCAACCCCCGTTTCACCCCCTCAGGGGTATACATTTAAATAACGCTGATACACATGTTTCTTTATTTTTAATTGATAGTCTAAAAACAAAGTTTCATGATTCTAGCTTCAAAAATGACCGACTTTCATACAAACTTTCAACCCCTTTTTCACCCCCTTATAGGTTGAATTTCTAAAAATCCGTTCTTATTCCTCGGTCAAGTTTTAAAAACAACACCTGGAAAAAAAATTTGCTTTCTAGGTGTAAGGGTTTAGGCTGGGCGTTGATAGATCAGTCAGGACTTATCCTTTTATATATAATAGATTAAAGGGTATACAGCATTCATATCTAATATAACTAAAGATAAACAATCTCAAGCAAAAGTTATCTCAAAACTGTCTCAAATTGTGTTGGGTAATACTAGTTATTTTCTTTAAGTTTTATTCACAAAGCACATAAAAACCTTTGTACATAAAAGGCAATAAAACTTTACCACTCATACTTGCTAGCCAAAATATATCTTAAACGAGCACTGAGGCATGTTTACCGTCGGGGTGTTCGAATGCTACAAGATTAAAAGACCACCCAAATGTTTGGGTGGGTAGACATTCGGTAAGACCATCTATTGTCGCTGATTGTGTATCTTTAGTTATTAGATATCAAAGGTTAATAGGCATTTTAACCGTCTTAACCAAAAACTTAGTTTCGTAGATATCGCACCGCGTTGATGTCTTTTTAATCTAATATTTAAATACTATTACAAAGTATTTGTCGATATATCACTTTTAATTTTGTTTTGTTCTGGTGGAAATCCTTTATTAAATATATCCCCAGAGTCACGTATACGAGCCGCATATATATCGATGTCGTTTAAAATTATTACGTTTGATACCATCAAGGAGTGTCGTGAAATGTAAAATTTCTTGAAGATTCCTTGCCGCTTCAGACGTTCATCTTTCTACTTTCTAATAGTATAAAGAGGAGATTTGTATGTATGTGTGTATGTAACGAATAAACTCAAAAACTACTGACAAAAAATCTTTCACCATTTGAATGCTACATTATTCCAGATTAACATAGGTTATATTTTTTATCCCGGGATAAGATAAGATCCCACGGGAACGTGAGTGGAACTGCGGAGGACAGCTAGTCCTTGATATTTTGATATAGGTATTGAATGCCCGGTTGACATGGTTGGTTAATACACCACCTATCACGCCACAGGTCGTAGGTTCGATTCCCATCCAGGACAGGCATTTGTAAGGATGAACATGTCTGTTTATCCTGAGTTTGGGTGTAATTTATCAATTTAAATATGTACAAAAAAAGTTGTATGTATATGTAGTACATCAGCTATCTGGGTTCCCATATATTACAAGCTCTGCTTAGTTTTGGCTCAGAGGGCTGTGTGAAGAATGTCCCGGGTAATATATTTATGGAAACTTAATCCTTATTCGTCGAATTATTTGAACACGTTCTTATGTGAATATTCGGGTATGGTTTCATTATTTATGTAGGGAATCTTTCGGTATTGGTATTTACCTGTTTATGTTATCAAATATTTTCATACTACAGTGTCCCTTCGAGTTCTAAACTTTTTAATGAAATATAAATTTAGAACAATCTAACAAACTGGAAAATGTCATATTTTGACTCGAATTTCATGTGCTTGATTATTTGTAATGATAGCTCAGTAGTATTGACGTCGGATACCGCGGAGAAGTTAGTAAGTTCGATTCCTACAATGAGCTTGAGCTTTACGTGAAGGAAAACATCGTGAGGAAACCACAGCACGGTGGTAGGATACTTTGTAGTACTCGACTGACTGGCTGGCCCTCAAGTTGAAAATCTGTCATCAATCAATTGCACTTGAGATCCAGTTGCCTTTAAGGCATTGTAATAATGTGTGCAACACATTGGCAATACTGCTGGTTTTGCTAATGTTTATAGGCTACGGTAGTCACTTACCATCATCGTGACCGGCCTGCCTGGTTAATCACTGGTGGTATTAAAAAAAATACCTAGATTGACACCCAAGACTCATATGATTAAATACATCTGATATTATACAACATTGAACGTGGAGCGCTGTATATTTTTGTGCTTATGAATATGAACACTTACTCGGTATTTCTTAATAAGAACAATGTTAATCAGGTGCAATGATGCGAGGAGCCGGTGGAGCGCTGGCGGTAGCCGTCGCCGCATTGCTTGTCTGCTGTAGCGCTGACCCTCACCAGGTACGTTAGAATCATGTTGGAAGATAATCTTCATCAGTATTAATGAGGACAATAAGCATCTGCCATGTATACCCAATCAAATGTAGGCCTGTACCTCGAATACGTTACCACCGCCGCCGCCAATATTCGCATAACATAATAAATTAAATAGATATCTAGTTTATTTAGTCTTAAATTGATGTTGACTAAGAGTTGTGTTTATGTTCTTGTAGAAAGATTTTCAGATATTAGTGGTACAGTACATTGTTGTTTTTTTTTATAATGAAGTAGATAAGTAACATATTAAACTCCGTAATTTTGAAAAGAAATCAAAAAATATTTAGTGAACTTAAATAATACTCGATTGTAGTCGTTTTTAACCGACTTCAAAAAAGGAGGAGGTTCTCAATTCGACTGTTTTTTTTTGTATGTTTGTTACGCGATTACTCAGCCAATTATGATGATTCTTTTTTTTGTTTGGTAGATCATACTTTAGAGGTACATTTTATCGAAATTTATTCAGCACTTTTTGAGAAAATCAACAAAAAATTTAATATCTCGTTTGATAAACCTTAGTGAATCAAACTGAGTCGTTGAGCATGACTTTTTGGATTTGGATGAAATTTTGTGTGTATACTTCAATTGGGTTCTTCGATGGTTTTAAAATACAATTGGACCCGGTAGGTGGCGCTGGAATCGAGTTCCAAGATTTGTTTTAATTTCTGGGCAGGAAGACGTCTGCCGGGCCCGCTAGTTATATATTATATTTTACCAGCCAGTCCCGATTTCAAGACAAACTAGTTTTGCCTAGGATAACATATAATAAGGAATAAAGTTTAAAAATTGAAAAATAAAATTATTTTTAAAAATAAAAAACCAAAACCGACTTCAAAACTGTTACCTATACCTATGTACAAACATAAACTAAAAAGTAAAGAATAATATTTTAATTTCAAAGCCTTAAAGGACAAAAAACAAAATTATTGATTTTATATACCTATTTAATATTTATAAACAGTTCTTTTTGGAGTCGGTGCCAGCCAAGAAGGACAGTTTAATTCTGCCTTTGTAACAAACTTTCGAAAAGTAGGGGAGCGACGGCGCAAACCTAAGGAGCATTACCGTAAGGAGAGGTGTCGTAAGACGTTTTCTCGTATGAACACTTCGTGTCCAGTTCAAAACTGTCCTTCTTCTTGGCTGGCACCGACTCCAAAAAGAACTGTTTATAAATATTAAATAGATATATAATATTTATAATTTTGTTGATTGTCCTTTAAGGCTCTTGCTTTGAAATCAAAATATTATTGTTTACTTTTTAGTTTATGTTTGTACATAGGTATAGGTTACAGTTTTGAAGTCGGTTTTTGTTTTTTATTTTTAAAAATAGTTCGCTGTTGCTGGAATTTTGATAATGATTGCTTTGTGTGCCAGAAAAATACATTTAAATATTACTGAGACACGTTATTATTACCAATTTTTATAAAAAAAAAACAATAGGGAATCTCTGCTACAGTTCCCGCTTTATTCAAGCTTTATTCAAATATTTTTCTAACAACAGAATTGTTAAAGACTCTACCAATTAAATTTTCCTGGTTAGATTTTGGTCGAAATATTTTATTTTATTCAATATATTATTCGGTTCGATAGATCGGTTTCAATAAATATTATTCTAAAACATATTAAGATCTCGTTCACTAATACCTCGGAAATTGGTTTGCATGTTCTTATTGAAATAGTGTATCGGTGCGTCTTCCATCATCAGCTCAAACAACAATAACAGACGGAGAGAAAAACGATAACCAACAACGTATTTTCTCATTTCTATTGCTTTATTTTATGTGACAACGAAGAACACTTTTAAAGTGTTATCGATAAAAAATACAAAGGCAATACAGAATATTAATTAACTTCTAACATTTTGCCTCAATTTCTTTTGCGAATTCCGGTGGCGAGAGGAAAATGTAATAACAATTTAAGCTTCCAATCAGACACTAATCATTGCGCTTATCGAAAATAAATTATTTGACAAATAACAAAACTGAACGAATTTTAGAGGCCCTAGGTGCTTTGTCCGTCAACGTAAATAGCCAGACAACGCAACAACTATCCTTTAAGTCTTACGAAATTTAATATTCGCAGTATTTTCAATTTAAGCAAAACCAATTTTTGCTTTAGTGCCTTTCAATATTGAGACAATAAATTTTCGCTGTCTTTTATTTTTTATCACCGTCCGTAAAATTTGTCTTTTGTTCTTAATTGACCAGAGTACCCAATATTTAAAAGCTCAATAACCAATAATTTTACTTTGATGTAATTTGGATCCTATTCAGTTCCACGCGATTGTTTAATTAATCGACAAATTATAAACAAGAAATACAAACACATGATGTTTCATTAAATTTGTAGGCATGGAATAGATTATATGCATGATTAATTCAATGCTTATTTTGTACCAGGAACCGGATGTAAGCTCAAGCGATCACGCCTCAGGGGAACGCTACGATGTTAACGGTAAGCTTATCAATATACTCTCATAGATATGCACAATAGTGTATTCAATATACATGTTATATTCATAGCACACAATGCGGTAACACACTAACCATTCAGCACTAAATCTCAGATCAAACCAGACTTTACTGAGAAATCTCCACGATTGAAATTGGATTATAATATAATATTTACGTTATCCTGTTCAGTACCTATATAACGTTAAATTTTATCATTTCATTTCGATAATTTGTACTTATTGAAAAACATTTAATTAAAATCCAAGTTTAATTGTAAAAAACTGTACCATAATGTACCTCACACAACCACCATTTCCGGCACAAAGTTCTTCGCGTATGAATACCACATTGAACTGGTTAAACATCTCTCAACCCTTTGCACGTGGTATCATTTAAATAATTAAGCCGTTTTAATTCACTTACACATACCTACATTAAATCTGCACTAACTTTGTATATAAGTAAGTAGTTTGATAATTCTATATTCACAACAACACCATCTGTATGGTGATGGGACAACGCACTAATCACTTATTTCGTGTTTGCACAACGGTAAATCACAAAGCACTGTTCATCTGTTTCTCATAGATGGTGAGTACTATATTTTTATAAATGCACTAATTACAAATGATATCTCTGTACAAATTAATAAACAGTGTTCGTTTTAATGGCAGTCGAAATTGTTACAGAATATAAACAAAGGGAAGAATTTCAAGATTTCTTGCGATTCCTCGCACAATACGAAAACAATTTTGAAGAACGTAAATTAAATGGCCTCGGAGGCCTCGGAGGAACTTCTATATTAGGCAGAAACCTAGCTGGTCTTAGAGGAAGCTCCTTATTGGGACGAAACCTTAACGGAATCGGCGGGTCTTCTATGCTAGGTAGAAACATTAATGGCCTCGGAGGATCCTCGCTTCTGGGGAGAGACACTGAAGGAGAACGGAGATATTCCAGATTCATCGACTCTCTTGGGGGTGGGAACTTGGTACGTAACTTGGACTCTATTGGTGGAGGAAATTTCGTGAGGAACCTCGACTCTATCGGTGGCCCTAACTTAGTGAAGAAAAATCTTGACCAACTTGGTGGACCGAACCTCGTTAAAAGGAACCTGGACTCTTTGGGCGGCGGTAATTTTGTCAGAAACTTGGATTCCCTCGGCGGAGGTAACTTCGTCCGACAACTCGACTCCTTAGGAGGCGGTAATCTTGTTTAAATAATCAAACAACCTTGTACTTGCCATTCTACCCTTGTCAATATTTACACAAATCGTACAACGTATAAAATGTGATACCTATAAAGAATTTTTATTTATTGAATTTGCCGTTATTCGTCATTCGGTGTTAATGTTTTAAAATAAATACCTTGCAACCTTGGAATTTGTATTTTAATTTGCCAACCTGAATATCCATAATAATATCATGTTATTACACTATTAACAGCATCGTTGAAGCACTATAATGAAAAGAGGTAAGATACAATAAACTTACCTATTGTTGTTTTATGTATTATATATACACTGTTATTCCATCTAAATAATACTATGTGATAATATAATTAGGCCACAAGACTCGAAACCTGGACCCTCTAGGCGGCGGTAACCTGGTCCGCGAAGTTCGAGAGATCCGACACTCGGGATTCGTGCCATATTTTATGACAAGGACATATGATTATCCCAGGTGAGTATCTTGCTCATTCATCATAATAAGGAAAAATATTGAATCATGATTACAATTTTATAGACGATCCGTCCTAGATATAAAAAGAACTATCTTCTAAATCAACATTCAATGAGGTATTTTCCTCTACGGGGTACAGCTACTCACATGAAATGGTGGGCGCCCTGCAGCGATGCACGCGCCGCGCTGAGTATAAAATAATAGTACACGTTTCATGTTTTTTTATAAAGTGACAAACTAATGAAAAACATTATATTAGCATATATTATAAAACACTATACATATCTATATTAGATTATGTTCTTGTAGATACTTAACAATTAGGTAAGTAGCTACTACTTTTATTTATTTTATGATTAATTATGTGAATCAAATCTTATCCAAAATAGAGACAAGTACTTGCTGTCAATATTTTTTATATACTTATTTCTGAGATGAATTATGAATATACCTTTAAATATTTATCAGTAGAATTTGAATAGAATCGTCTCGAACATCTTTTCGCTTGAAATTGTACTGAAAGCTTTGTAATTATTGTCAAATTGGATAAAATTTTCTACAATTTTAAAGCCACTTACTCACTCCATTAAGTCTGGTAAACCAAAGCGGTACCTATATTATTGGAATTGACATTATTTCATCAGAATGTTTAATTTAGCGTTATTTTAAATACATACCTACCTACTATAAGGAGCAATGTCAAGTCAGTGTAGGAGTATGTAGTAGGTTATGAATGAAAATGAAATGCGAGTTTGTTCTATAGTCCCTACAGTGGCAAGCGAGAGTTGTGGCCCGTGCCGGCGGAGTACAGCGGATATTACGGAGATGGACTCCCTAAGCGCAATTTTGACGAGATCGACAGGTATGTCAAATGGTTGATTTTTTATTAAGGCGTTTGATTTACCTACTTTCTTAAAGACTGGTAAGTAAGGTGTCTTTTAATTTTCGAGATAAAAAATATTATATGGTTTATTTCACCCGCGTTCCCGAGAGATCTTATCTTTTCCCGGGATAAAAAGTAGCCTATGTGCTATTCCAGACTATAATCTATCTCCATGCCGAATTTCATCCAGATCCATTCAGCCGTTCTGGCGTAAATGAGTAACAAACATCCAAACTTTGACATTTATAATATTATTAGTAAGATTAGTAAGATAGTAGGATTACAAGCCAATTTTAAATGACAAATTTTAGTAGGTATAATTGTTAAAGCAATGTTTTAGATATAATTTTATACAATCTCCATACGTTGATAAAGGGATAGGGTTGCGTCGTTAGAAGCATTTTCAAGGAATGCAGAGTGAACCAACATTTTAGGTTTACTTTCATTTAGCGATTAGATGGCACTACAAGTCAAGTAAATGGTGCTATGGTTTCCTTCTAAGAGTTTATCTATTGTCCATCTTGTATCAAGTTTAACTATACTCTCGAACAAAGAGCAGAACATTGTTGTGAATATTTTCGAACATGTATCGATTTCCTAATGCCAGCGTTTTGATAACTCGAAACTCAAAACTCATTTATTCAGTTTAGGCCCTGGTAAGGCACTCATGAACGTTACAATTGACTCTACCACCGGTTCGGAATACACTTAAACTGAGAAGACTCCGGCAAGAAACTCAGCAAGGCAATTTTTTTTTTAACAGTGGATCTTTCTTACAATTTTATAATTACATTTAGATACATTTTCAAATATTTTACACTACGCCAGGGGGATGCAGGTGCAGAGAGAAGCTACTGCAACCATATATTTCTGTCTTCCATGTAATGAGCCACCTTATAGTAGGCTTTGTTCATTAACCTAAGTTTAATAAAAAAATTAAATTTAAAATAAGACATTCCAGCTACCTCGCGTGGGATCCTATTGTAAAAACGAACACAATTCCCGAGAAAAGATTTATTAACTTTCGCTAGCCTGAATCTAGGGGTCACAATTTTATCTTTGTGTCTTGTATTAAAATTATGATGATTACTGTTTACTTCAAACAAATTTAAATTTTTTCGAACATACATAATATTTTCATATATGTACAGCGAGGGCAACGTTAATATCTTAAATTCCTTAAATTGATTTCTCAGATCGCGCGTATCGCCCTTTTCTGTAAAATAAAAACAGAATCCAAATCAGTCCCTGAACCCCACAGCAAGAGGTTATAGGACATCAGACTATGAAAATATGCAAAGTAAACTAACCTAGCTGTAGCAATATCTGTTATTTGTCTAATTTTCTTTACCGCAAAAGCAGCCGAACTCAATTTGCTAGCTAAATTTTCTATATGAGGACCCCATTGTAATTTACTATCTAAAGTTATGCCAAGGAAAACTGTCTTGTCAACTAGTTCAAGTGTTCTATCATCAACTAGTACGTTGGTGCTGCTCTTAGGAACATTTGGAAGAGAGAATCTAATACATTTGGTTCTGCACGCATTAAGCATAAGATTATTGGTGGCAAACCATTTTGACACTGTTGCTAAGGTCTCATTGAGATGGGTAAGGTCAGCGTCTTTTCTATCTAATCTAAAAATTAGGGAAGTATCATCCGCAAATAAAACTATATCGCACAAGTTATTTATCATGTAAGGCAGATCATTTATATAGACCAAGAACAAAAATGGTCCTAGAATCGATCCTTGCGGTACGCCCGTTTTAACTAAAGACCCTGGGGACGTAGTACAACCGATACCTACTTTTTGTTGCCGACTAGATAAATATGATGATACAAGACAAAGAGCCGTGTCACGGATTCCATAGTGATGAAGTTTTAAAACTAGGGTCTGATGATCCACGCAATCAAAAGCCTTGGAAAGATCACAAAATACGCCGACCGTATCTTGAGAATTCTCCCAGGCCTCAAAAATATGCTTAAGAAGTTTAGCCCCTGCGTCTGTCGTGGATCTCCCTTTAGTGAATCCAAACTGGTTAGTATGCAAAATCCCGTTATGTGTGAAATGAGCTAATAATTGGTTTAAAATTATTTTTTCAAAAACTTTGCTTAGTGCAGGAAGAATAGAGATAGGTCTGTAATTGGAAGGATTATTTTTGCAACCAGATTTAAAAATTGGAACAATTTTACTGTGTTTCATTAAGTCAGGGAAAACACCTTTATCTATGCATTGGTTAAAAACCGCTGCCAGAACAGGTGCTATGCTAGTGATCATAGACTTGATAACTTTAACTGATAATCCCCATAAGTCTTCAGTATTTTTTACATTCAAAGACTTAAAAGCGCTTAAGATGTCGCTAGTTTCAATATACTTAAATGAAAAATTTGGAATATAATTAGCAAAATGTTTTTTAAGTAGACATTCCGCTTTAGTGGGAGATGATGCAAGATTTTTTGTAGCTTCAGTCGGAATAGTTGAAAAAAATGATTCAAAAGCAGTAGCTACGTTAAGTTTATCTGTAATTAGCTTTTCATTTACTTTAAGATTAATTGTTTCATCTTCCTTTTTATTTTTACCAGTCTCCATGTTTATGAATTTCCAGACAGTTTTAATTTTGTTATTAGAATCGCATACTTTTTTGGCAATAAACATAGCCTTTGCTTTGTTACATACTGATTTAAATATCTTTGAATAACTCCTAACATATGCATGAAACTCTTCGTTATTTGAATAAGATTTTTTGCGATAGAGTTCATGCATATTATCCCTACTCAGTCTTATTCCTTTAGTTGCCCACTCACAAAATTTCAATTTATCAGATACTTTAATAGATTTAATTGGGCAAAATTTATTGTATCCTTTGCAAATCGCTGAAAATAATTTATCATAGGTAATATTAGGATCGTTAGATTCGAAGGACATATTAAGAAGGTTTAATTCCAAATTATTGTTAAATTTATCCAACCTGTTCTTAGTTGTTTGTCTAAATTCTCTACGTGCTGCTTGCTAATAAATATTATATCACTAGCTGTTTCCCCGCGGTTTCACCCGCGTTCCCGTGGGATCTTATAATCTTATCTTTTCCCGGGATAAAACGTAGCCTATGTGCTATTCCAGAAATGCAGACTATAATCTATCTTTATGCCAAATTTCATCCAGATCCGTTCAGCCGTTTTGGCGTAAATGAGTAACAAACATACATCCATCCAAACTTTCACATTTATAATATTAGTGAGATAGTAGGATAAAGAGGAAAGAGTTTGTTTGTCACATACATATGTAATGTAACAAATACACTCTCGTGAAAGAGTATATTCGTTGATTATCATTCTTCGACATCGGCATAGGTAATTATTTACATAGAATTAGTATAAGTGCCGGAGGGAGTAAATCCACAGGGCGGAAGCTATAGTAGTAAGAAACATTATAATACTTTGAATATCTCAAAATTACGCGTTTTAGGGTTCCATACAAGGAACCCTTATAGAAAGACTTCTTTGTGCGTCTGCCTGTCTACCTGTCAAGACCACATTTCTCAGGAACGCGTGGTATCAAGTTTAAATTAATATCAAATAATTCAATCGAGTTGTAAAACGACATTTCAGTCATGTCCGTCGACCGTCAGTCAGTCTATATATTACTCCTTTAATATACTTATAAACTCTTTTCGTATACATCTATTATATACTAGCGGACGGCAGACGTTGTCCTGCTCTGAAATTAAGACAAAACTTAGAACCTGATTCCAGCACCACCTACCGAGTCCAATTTTGTTTTCATCATCGAGGAACCCATTGAAATTCACACACAACATTTCATCCAAATCAGTCCTTTGTTACCATACTCCTCCGAAACGGCTTGACCGATTTTGATAAAATTTTGTATGTGTAAGTAGTTCTGAGAGTAGGTTGTTATCTATTTTTTACTAGAATTTGTCTAAGTGAGTTTTTTTCTACTTATAGAGATCTCTTTAATAAATCTATAATATTAAAAAATGTTTTTGTATGTTTGTTTGCAATGTATAAACCTATTTAAAAAAGACTGTAGAATCTGCTGTAGCTAGTCTTGTATAATTTAGCAAGTTAAAATAGACTTTAAACTGATGCACTGACTGACCCATAACATATTGAAATTTTAATTTTCTACTTATGCCCCTGTATTTCATTAGGGTATTGTTATTCGCAGATCGGGCCTGGACACGTTCGTGAAGAAACGCAACTTCGACGAGATCGACCGCTCTTCGATGCCGTTCCCCTACGCCACCAAACGCTTCCATCTGTACGGACCCAACTACCTTGACATTGAGACCCCGCTGTAAGACGTGTTTCACGTCGAAATCATATTTCCGAGACAAATGCAATTTCACTTTTTCACTCAAGTCTTGATTTATTTATTCGGCTAAATAATTTCTTTGCAATCATTTAACAAAATATGCAAAGGCACGTGAAAGCAATTGGTTGACGTAACGCCATTTTGACGCCGATCCTACAAGTTATGGATCCTGTATTCCACATAAAACATTTCAATTTGTTTTATCATCTCGTTATTTTTCAAAGGTCTTAATTTACATATCTAATTATACGGGAATTAAATTTCACATCAAGGGCAACCTAAAATAACATGGGATTTTATAATTTCTGGGCGAAAAACGAAACACGAAAGTCTGCTCATCGTTCCTAAGGCCACGTTTCCCAGACTATTTTTTTAGCACCTGAATTAATTATGCCTCTTTTTGTAGACAGTTACAATGTACTGATAGTTGTGTGTAGGTAGGTATCTACTACAATGTACCAGCATTTAGTACTTTGAATAAACCTGCTGACAATTCTAAAATCCTTGATCTAACCTAATCCAGCTAACAAATTTGATTAATTTTTATAAAATTTTTATTGTTTTTCCAGTTCAAGTTTCGACAAGAAGAGGTACTACCGACCCGACTACCCCATGGACGAGATCGACCTATCACATTTCCCCATTGGCTCCAAAAGGTCCCAGGACTTCCCACTCGCCCGGGCTCTGTAAACAAACTGACAAAACAAACAACTTGATTAAATACTTGATGTCCATTATCTCCCTCAAAAATTATGATCGATAGATTGCATGGAAGTGTTTACTTTTTTTAGGTATGTAACAACCACACTAGAAACACTTCATACTTCTAGTTTTAGTCCGACCTTTGTGAGTTTAAAAATAGCATAAATAAAGTAATTTAACAAATAATATATAATGTTGGTTATATTATAATACCTAACAACGTCAAACTTCTGTATAACTACGAAACTACTCTAGGAGTTAATGAGAAATATAATCTCTGATATTATAAAGATAAATAATAATTATTGTATTATTAAGGAGGGAGAGGTTTAGTTTATTATCTAAATGTAAGATTTTAAAAACATGTACCTGTAAATTACTTTACTCATTATAATAAGTGATTTGAGATGCATAGCATGTTTATAATTATTTTTATGAATAAAGACTATGAATGTTCTTAAATGAGAAATTTTATTTGTATTTTGTAACTTCCTATTATTCAGCGGATATTATTAGATATTTTGGCCTGTGGATAATTATGTAAATGTACTTGTTCAAAGGGAAATTCTGGTAATGGTGTTAAAGTGCTAATCTTGAGGCAAAACAGTTGAGAGAGCACAAAACAGTAACAACTAGCCGTAGGCAGTTTAACACAATTTAACATGGCAAATAGTCTGCCTTAATGATGATCTTTTACAGTTCTACGAACCACGGGTTTACTTTAATGCGTCTAGGAACAAAGCTAAGAAATATTTACAATACCAATATGTATAAGAATAATATGACGAATTCTACATACTTATTTATTGCTCGCTGACTACCTTCGTAAAATGGCCAAAGCTATTTAATTAAAAACAAACCCTGTACAACCTATCAATGGCTGTCTGTTCTTGGACATAAATGAAACAAAATAGCTTTGATTTACTTGATTTTTACTTTCAAGTTCCACAATGTAAGTGCGTGACGTATGTTATAAAAAGTAGGGTTATTAATTTTGTGTTGCCAGACGACATAGAAGATTTTCAGCCATAGGCGCAGACATCTTCCCCCCGTTGAAAGATGTAGGCTTTCGACCGTCTACTTGACTAGGTAGTTCTTCTGCATTGGGTAGAGGGCAGAGGCGCACCAGTGGTCGACGAACACATCCTCTGGCCGTGTTGACATCAGCGACACGAGACACTCCGTCAGGACCAGGAAATAATCTTTGTATGCGTCCAAGGCGCCAGCAGAGTGGTGGTAAATTATCTTCTTGAAGAAGTACCAAATCTCCAATATTCAATGGAGTGGAGTTAGTTTTCCATTTACAGCGTTGTTGGAGTTCAGCGATATATTCTCGTTGCCAGCGTAACCAGAAATGCTGATTAATTTGTTGAAGTCGCTCATAGCGTTGTAGATTGTTAGCTTTGTAGTCTTCGAATGCAGGTGATGGCAAGGCAGTGAGAGTTCGGCCGATCAGAAAGTGTCCAGGAGTGAGGACTTGGAAATCATCGGGTGAGGAAGAAAGAGGACACAAAGGACGACTGTTAAGTATAGATTCTACTTGTGCGAATAAAGTTGATAGCTCTTCAAATGTCAAGTGAGAATTACCTATGACACGTTTTATATGGTATTTTGATGACTTTACCCCAGCCTCCCAGATTCCACCAAAGTGAGGAGCGTATGAGGGCGAAAAAATGAATTTAATTCCGTCATCACTTGCAAAATCAGACAAGAAGGGCTCGTTTGCCTTTAAGAACATATTTAATTCCTTTGCACCTGCTACGAAATTCCGCCCATTGTCGCAGAATACTTCCGTCGGCTTTCCTCGCCGAGATACAAATCTACGAAAGGTAAGTATAAAAGCATCTTTTGGAAGATCAGACACGGCTTCTAAATGTATGCACTTGTATGATAGACAAATGAAAAGACATAGATAGCACTTTATTATTTTTGAGCCACGACCCTTTCGGTTTATAATAAAAAATGGTCCGGCGAAATCTATTCCGACCGTTTTAAATGGGAAATTGGGAGTAACACGCTGAGATGGCAAGTTACCCATAATGGGTTCAAGTGTTTTACCTTGTATTCTGCGGCAGGTAAAACAATTGCGCAGAGTGCGACGTGCTAGATGCCTACCATTCACTGGCCATATGTACTCTCTAATTATAGATAATAATAATTGAGGTCCAGCGTGGAGGTTGTGCTTATGCTCATAGTCAAAAATCAATTTTGTAAAATAATGTGTGGCGTGCAATAGGATCGGATGTTTTTTGTCATAAGCAAAATTTGAAGCATCTATGCGACCACCAACTCTAATTAAATTTGAATTATTATCAAAAAATGGACTCAATGATAAAAGGTTAGACTTTGAATTTAATTGTTTACCTTTTGATAGAAGCATGTATTCTGGCAAAAATGATTGTTGCTGAGAGCAAAGACATAGTTTAAGGAATGATTGATTTAATTCGTCGACTGTTAGGTTACCGGTAATTCGATTTTTCGGATTTTTTAGATTGTAGATAAATCGCAATACGTACGCCATTGAATGCTTTAATTTTAAAAATTTTGAGAATCTTTCAAATAAAATTATGGGATTGTCATTATAAGCAGTATGAGCTAAAGTTGTAGTTTGCTTAAGTTCAGGTAGATCATTAGAATTTGAATTTTGTTTTTCTAATGTAGGCCAAGTGTCTTCCGGGTGAAATAAAAAATCCGGTCCAGACCACCAGATACCTTTGCTTGCTATTTGATCAGGATTAACTCCCCTAGAAATAAGATCAGCTGGATTTGACTTAGTGGGCACGTAACGCCATGAGGATGGGTCAGTCAGCTCGCTTATTTCAGCCACCCTATTAGCGACAAAGGTTTTCAGGTTTTGATGACTAGTGTGAAGCCAACTCAGGACTACACTAGAATCACACCAGTGAAAATCACGGTTTGTTTCGCATCGCATAGATTCCTTGACAGCCTTATACAAATTTGCTGAGAGCAAGCTGGCACAAAGCTCTAGTCTAGGAATGGTAACAGGTTTTATAGGGGCTACTTTAGATTTGGAGCATAGCAGTTTGACAGTAACTTCGTTGTTTGAATTTACGGATCGGAGGTAAATACAGGCTCCATAAGCATTTTGTGAGGCGTCACTGAAAGAATGAAGTTCTACCAATAATGGATCATCGCAAATTGTTCGTCTTGGTATTTTGATTTCCAGGAGAGCAGGCAGAGCCTTGATAAATGAATCCCAAGTGCTTTGGATATAATTTGGTACTGGATCATCCCAACCTAGTTTTTCACGCCATAATTGTTGCAAGAGAATTTTGCTTTGAATGATACAGGGACTCAATAATCCCAAAGGATCGAAGATTTTGAAGACTGAAGAAAGAATTGAACGTTTGGTCAAATTGTTATTTTGAATCGGAAGAGAATTTTGAATAGGGAAAAATAAATCATCGGTACTTGGGTCCCATCCTATTCCCAAGGTACTAGTAGATTCGCTCAATGTTAAGTTATCATTTTCCGAAGTAGTTGAAGAGAAAATGGATGGCAAATTGGTTTTAAATTTCCGTAAATTGAAGCAGCCTTGTTTGAGTGCTAATGTCACAGACTGTTGAATATAGATAAGGGTTTTTTCATCATCACAACCAGTTATAAGATCATCAACTAGAAAATCTTGTTGTATAATCGTTTTGATGCTTTCATCAGAGCACTCTTCTCCTAATTGCCAAAGGCATCGTGTGCTTAGATAACTAGAACTAGCCATGCCATAAGTCACGGTATTGAGTTTGAGAGTTTTAATTGGCAAGGATTCATCTTCTCTCCATAGGATCAACTGGAAATCTCTGTCTTCCTCGTGTATCAGAACCTGGCGATACATTTTTTCCACATCGCCGGTTAGAAGATATCTATGTTGACGAGCTCTGATCAATATGGAGAAGAGACTATCCTGCATATTTGGACCTATCATGAGTATGTCGTTGATAGAGTATCCAGAAGTAGTAGCAGCCGATCCATCAAACACGACTCTAATTTTTGTTGATTCACTGCTATCCTTGAATACTGGATGATGGCACAGAAAATAGGAAAGGTCAGGTTTAATGATGGCTGACTCTGAAAGATGACCTAATTGAGCGTATTCACGCATGAAATTGATGTATTGTAATTTAACATCTGGTTGTCTTCTGAATCGCTTTTCTAAATGTAGCAAACGTTTCTTGGCTAGAGTGTAGGAATTGCCCAAACAATCTGGCGTATCTTTGAGAGGCAGACTAACTGAAAATCGCCCTGATTCTAGGCGGAAAGTGTTGGACTGAAAATGTTTTTCACATGCCTTCTCACTTGGATTTAAATGAGGCTTCAGTGGAACTTCTTCGAGTTCCCAGAACTTAGCTAATTGTTGATTCACAAAGTTGTATTCAGGATGAGGATTGAATGATAAGATTGAATGATGGCATTGAATATTTTTGGATTTATGAATAGAGTCTGAATGTGTATGAATCGGGCCAGAAATTAACCAACCAAATTTGGAACTTCTAAGTTTAGGAATATTGGGGCCGAGCGACAATTGCTTGCAGCCTAGAACGTCCCAAAAAACATCAGCACCAATGAGAACATCAATGGGTGCTGCTTGGTTAAACGAAGGGTCAGCAAGTTGTATATTGTCAGGTAAATGAAAATGTTTTGTAGGTATAGTGAACTTAGGGATGTCACCCGTCAGTTCTTTAAGAACTAGAAAGGATTGTTTAAACTTGAAAGATTCAGTTAGTGAGCTTAATTGTGCTATGCAAGTATCTACTGAAGCACTTGTTTGATTATTACCAATACCTATAATATTGACAACATTATTACTGTTTGATTGCAAAGATAATTTATTTTTTAGGGATTGGGTAATGAATGAAGACTGACTACCACAATCTAATAATGCTCTTACTTGCAATGATTGATTTGTAGTTGGATTTGATATTTCAACAAGTGCGGTAGATAGTAAAATTTGAATAGAATTTTGTTTAGAGAAATTGGCTAAAGTTTCTTCTGATGATGTAATCAATGATGTAGTGGCATTTGTATCTGAATTATTACCTGATTGTGTGGGTAAATGCAAAAGAGAGTTATGCCTTTTGCTGCACTCGCGGCAAGGTCCTAAGCGACAGTCTCGCAAATTGTGGCCGAATCGTAAACAATTTTGACATAGCTTCAATTTGTTGACTTCAAGTATACGGTCTTGAACGCTCATAGCCTTGAAATTAGTACAATCATAAATTCTATGATCACCACGGCAGACAGAACAAAGTCTTTTGTTAATACTGTCTTGAGAAGCAAAAGATTTTGTTTGCTGTCTATCCGGCCTATTATTTGATGCCAAAGTTTTGTTATTTTTATTGGTATTTGTGTTAGATGAACCTTGTAATGATTCTAATACATCAGCACGATCTATTAAAAATTTGTGAAATTGTTGTAAGTCAGGTGCGTCACTCAGCGTGCTACGCCATTCCTCCCATTTGGTAAGAGTGCGGCTGTCTAGCTTAGAGCTCATCATATGCACGATAAGTACGTCCCACTTGTCAGTAGGTTGTCCCAAGCCAGACAACGCTCGAAGGTTTTTTGTGACGTGATCGACCATAAACCGAAGGGACTTATCAGATTCTCGAGTTAATTGTTGAAGGTTTAATAAAGAATTTAAATGGTGGTTGATAAGTTGACGTTTATTGTTGTAACGTTCACATAGTAGATCCCAGGCACATTTGTAATTGGCACTCGAAATTTCTAAATTAGAAACAATCCGCGATGCATCACCTATTAGATATGAAATTAAATAATGAAATTTATGAATAGGCGCTATGCGCTCGTTATTGTGAATCAGTGATAGGAATGTATCTCGGAATTCAAGCCAGCGAAAGTAAGCTCCATCAAATTTGGGTATATGTATTTGCGGTAATTTGAAACTAACCTCGCGTTCAATTTGTTCACTAGCAGATGTTGATACACAGCTACCAAATTTATGTTCCTTATTGCAATCGGTGTGAGATAATTTTGAATCATGTTTTTGCAATAAATTCTGAGCAGTGATAATATTTGTAACAAATAACTGCTCAAAATCATCTCGTTCGTTAATTTCATCAACCAAATTAGTCGAGTTTAACACCTCAATCTGAGTTTGCAAGTCGTCAAATGTACTAGACAATATCTCGAATTTTGTAAGCTTCAACGTCAACTCTGACAGCTCAACTTTATTTATTGAATCTTTACTTGATAAACTCAAAAGGAAGTTTCTAAACTTAGTAATTCGCCCCTTTATAGAACTGCGCTTAACTAATAACTCTTGTAAGTCTTGCATATCTATTACACTTGTTTACGTTCACAGTATTTGGATAAATTATGTTGTTTGATCATGAAATGCAATAAATAAATCAACGCATGAACTAAATGTTATCAAGTGCAATAGGTACTGATTGAAATATAAAAATAATGAATTTTAGCTCACGCTCCTTCCTTGGTGTCACCTGTTTAGCAGATAAAATTCTGCCTAGCTGCAGCACGTTTCGTTATGTATTTGTTATCCACGCACTACGCACTAATGTTTGGCACTGTATAGATGAAATAGCACATGTAAAAACTATGAGAATTGGGTTATGTTTATTCAGAAGGATTTTGGTAGGAAGGGTCACTTTGCTACATTGGCCTAGGCTGCGGTGCGATGCTGGATGCTGATCGCTGACCGGCGGTGGCTGCAATGGCTGGATCACCTCCAGAGATTCCGTGAATATAGGCTGCGGCGCAATAGCTGAAACGGCGGCTTGCCGTCGCAATGATTCGGACTTGTTTTTTCGAAAATTGCTTGTCTTGTCCTCGGTCGCCAATTTATGTCTGTTCTTGGACATAAATGAAACAAAATAGCTTTGATTTACTTGATTTTTACTTTCAAGTTCCACAATGTAAGTGCGTGACGTATGTTATAAAAAGTAGGGTTATTAATTTTGTGTTGCCAGACGACATAGAAGATTTTCAGCCATAGGCGCAGACAATGGCGAACAATTTTATTCATTACAAGCTTTATATTATCTTGGAATGTATGTATGTTTTTCCGGGGTGAATCTTGCAACTCAATTTTGAAGCAGATATCTTTAACCGAATGAGCTGAAATTTTGTATACACGTTTAGGTTGGATGACAATGCATGCTCAGATGTGTCACGTCATTCGAAATCCAACATGGCGGAACACCTAAGATAGCGATCTTACAATATGGGTATCAAATGAAAGGGCTTGCTGAGAATAACTCAAAAAATAAAGTGACGTTACTCTGAATCCAAAACTTGTTTTTAAAAAAGTTTTTTTAACTTATATTTTAATGACAAGACGTATTTTTTTGAAATGAAATGAAATGTTTATTCATCCAAATAGGCCTTCACAGGCGCTTATGAATTGTCAGATTCTAATGACTCTATGACTCTAGTGCACGGTTCGGAAGGTTGCTTTTGCTGAGAAGAGCCGGCAATAAACTCAACAATTACTCTTTTCAAAACAATCTTAGAATTATTACATAAATGTATGTCCTGCAAGAGCGAGCGCTTCACCCAAGCCTTGTCGTCATTTAAATATTCGTTAATATGGTAGTACGCCTTCTGTATTAAAACATTCTTAACACGTTCCTTAAATTTATGTATAGGCAAATTTAATAGTGTAGGTGGTATCTTATTATAGAAGCGTGCACCCAGTCCTAAAAATGTGTCCTGCACTTTATGGAGTTTATAAGCTGAGGTCACAAGTTTGTGCTTATTTCTAGTATTGATTGAGTGCATGTCACATTTTTTTACAAAATTACTAATATTTTGATGTACAAATAATATGTTTGCATAAATATACTGTGAAGCCACTGTGAGGATACTAATTTGTTTAAACTTATCTCTGAGAGAAGCTCGAGAGCTCAAATTATAAATAGCTCGCACTGCTTGTTTTTGTAAAATAAAAATAGTTTCGATATCAGCGGCTTTGCCCCAAAGCAAAATGCCATAGGACATAACACTATGAAAATAGCTAAAATAAACTAATCGAGCTGTATCTACATCTGTAAGCTGTCTAATTTTTCTAACTGCAAAAGCAGCCGAGCTAAGCTTCCTCGCAAGACTTGATATGTGGGTGCCCCATTGAAGTTTTGAGTCTAAAGTAATACCTAAGAACACTGTTGACTCAACAAGACTGAGAGATTCATTATTTATCATTAAGTTACAGTCTAATTTTTTTTACATTGGGTAGTGCAAATTTAATACATTTAGTTTTTTTTGCATTTAAGACTAGATTATTTACAGTAAACCAATTTAATACCTGGGTTAATGCACCGTTTACGTCGTCATAATTGTATTTCAGTCTATCAACACTAAAAATCAGTGAGGTATCGTCAGCAAACAGTACAACTCCACAGGTATTTTTAACAAAAAAAGGAAGGTCATTTATATAAACCAAAAATAGAAAAGGACCTAAAATAGAGCCCTGCGGCACACCCATGCGCACAGGAGAACCAGATGATTTAACCCTATTGACATCTACACTTTGAGTTCTATCCTCAAGATATGATTTCATCAAATTAAGTGCTACACCCTTAACTCCATAAAAGTTTAGTTTTCGTATGAGTGTCTGGTGATCAACACAATCTTAGATAAATCACAGAAGACTCCAATAATATTCTGTGACTTCTCCCAGGCGTTAAAAATATTTTTTAATAGCGCTACCCCGGCATCAATTGTTGAACGACCCTTGGTAAAACCATACTGCTCATTATGTAAAACTTTATTCAAATTAAAGTGAGCCAGTAATTGTGTTAAAATTATCTTTTCAAATATTTTACTCAGCGCTGGCAAGATCGAAACTGGCCTATAATTACTAGGATCACTAGGATCTCCCGTTTTGAACAAAGGTACAACTTTGCTATGTTTCATTAAATCCGGAAATTGACCAAAATCTACGCATCTGTTAAAAATTAAAGCTAAATGCGGAGCGATACTATCCACGATACCTTGCAAAACGATTACGGATATATCCCATATATCACCTGTGCGTTTGATTTTTAAATTTTTAAACGTTTTGACTATGTCATAGGGTGTAATATGTCTAAACTTGAATAATTCATGGCACTCGGGCGCATTACTTTTTAATATTAATTCGGCATCCATTGGTGAGGAATTTAAGGAGCTGGTTGTATCTAGCGGTATGTTAGAAAAAAAAAATTAAAGGCGTGGGCAATTTGATTATCTTCACTTATAATGTTATTATTGATATTTAATTCGATACGCTTATTATTGTTCTGTAACTTTCCCCGTTCAGAGTTGATAATGTTCCACGTAGTTTTTACTTTATTGTTTGATTGGCTAATTTTATTTCTTAAGTACATGGACTTAGCGGATGCACAAACTTTTTTGAAAGTTTTTGAATATTTTTTTACAGACTCAATGAAATCAATACTATTATTATATTTTTCATGCCATACAGCTCGTACAGCTTAGCTCTACTTCTGTAGATACCCACTGTTGCCCAGTCGCCAAACTTAATATTATTATTTACATTAAAGGTTTTAGATTTAAAGACCTTATCAAATTCTGTTTTTATAAAATTAAAAAGATTACCGTAAAGATTATCTGGCTCATCCTGTGACATGTTAACAGAAACAATATTTCGATTGACATTATCTTTAAATCGGGCCAGACGATTTAATGTTATAGGCCTACAAGTAATTTTTTGCGGTTTGACATTTGCTTCATTATAAAGAACTACCTTTTGACCACAGTGATCCGAAGTCAGCTCCGTAGTAATGGATTTTTCCAGAACATCACAACCGCAAAATACATTATCCAGACAAGCAGCAGAGGTTTCTGTGATTCTAGTTGGCTCACAAAATAAGTTATTGAGATTGAATGATTTAAACAAGTTTATCAATCTTAGTGTTGTTGTTGAATCTACTAAAAAATTAACTTTAAAATCACCACATACTATTATTTCCTTATTACAGGTTTGCGCTTTCTTAAGAGCATCTTCAATAACTAACTCAAACAAATTATAGTCACCTAATGGGGGGCGGTACACGCAAACTATAACAAAGCGCTCAAACTCTACACAGGACAACTCAACAGTGCGCTCGATAGACACTATAAACAACATTCTATAACACTATTCTACTATAAACAAATGCTATATTGCAGTATATAAATTAAAATAAACAACCATAGCTTACAGAGTTTCACCTTTCATTCTAACTAAAAATCATAATAGTCAATTAAGTTAATCAGAGGCCTTAGAGACTCATAAAATAGTGGGTGTGTTACGATGTGATTGTAGGCAACTGATGGGAAAGGCGATGAGTAACATTTTGAAGTAATTAAACTTCGCGTAGCCCACTATCTCTGTAAACAATCTAAACTGTGACAAATAGTCGCCACTCGTGGTACAACTCGAGGTCTACATTCCATTAAAAGTTGCACTTATTCGCTTATTCGTATTGCATAGCACTTATTGCTCTACTGGATAGAATTTCAAAAGTTACTTTATTACTGTTATTCCCATATTATGGTTGTCAAATAAAGAACATAGAACAAGGCGTACGGCCCAGTCATTTCAGGCGTAAAATTCAGAACCACGCTGTCATCTTTCATAATAATAGCAAAACATCGTGAACGGCAATTTATCGTAGCGTAGAGTAGTTCAACCTTCTTTCCTTCCTAAGTTCGTGAGATCAGTGTTTTGCGATACGATATACTCCAGTTTGTGAGCATCTTTTTTAAAATAAGGTGTGAAAATAAATTTTATCAGATTTGAAATATGATTCTTGTAGATCAAAATTTTGTGAGATAAGTTTTCAATCTAATTCAGTATTCCTTACGTGTTTATTAATACATTTAATTCCCGTTGGTGTGGGATGCCACTTGTGTCGATACACTTGCGCCATCTCACTTACCGGCGTTACCTCCGACTCAAAGCGTACGCCGACGCTAATAAACTCATCCCCGACGAGCAGTTTGGCTTTCGAACTAGACACTCGTGCGTTCAACAAGTCCATCGTATAGTTGAACACATCTCCGCCAACTTCCAGAAAGGTCAAATGACCGGCGTCCTCTTTTTCGATGTTACAAAGGCATTCGACAAAGTCTGGCACAACGGCTTAATCTTTAAGCTGTACAAACTCGGAGTGCCAGTCAGACTCGTGACCATCCTACGAGACTTCCTGTCGAATCGCCATTTCAGCTACCGAATAACAGGAGCGCTATCCTCACCCCATCCCGTCTTAGCCGGAGTCCCCCAAGGCTCTGTGCTGTCCCCCTTACTGTTTACACTCTACACGAGTGACATCCCCAAAGCTGGCAAAGCACAGCTAGCCCTTTTCGCGGACGACACCGCAATATACTATTCAGGCAGAAGCCCCACGGCAATTGCCAAAGTTCTCCAAGCCGCAACTCACACCCTAGGTCCCTGGTTTCGGAAATGGAGAATTGAAATAAATCCCACCAAGAGTCAGGCGGTGCTGTTCTTCAGTCCCGCCAAGAAATACATTCCCACTCTCCCCCCTCCAGTCACCATGTTTGGCGAGCCGATCCCTTGGGAGAGGCAAGCTAAATATCTCGGTGTTACCCTGGATGATCGTTTGTCCTTTTCCAACCACATAAGGAAGGTTCGTGCACGCGCCTACCTTGTGTCCAGTCGCCTTCACTTCATGCTAAACTCAAAGTCCAAACTTGCCCTAAAAAGCAAGGTCAGACTTTACACCGCGTGCATCCGCCCCATTATGCTCTATGCATGAATAAGACGTTAAATAAAATAGACAAAAAATTATTTCCATAACAAAATAGACTACCTACGTACCTATTCAAATTATTATTCTATAAATACCTTTTGATCTGTTTGAAGTCGGTGCCAAGCCCAAAAATACAATGAAAAAAATAATAAATGAAATGTTTATTCATCCAAATAGGCCTTCACAGGCACAAATGAATAGTAAGATTACCTACTTAG
This sequence comes from Ochropacha duplaris, assembly GCA_951361185.1. NCBI lineage: Eukaryota > Metazoa > Arthropoda > Insecta > Lepidoptera > Drepanidae > Ochropacha > Ochropacha duplaris. The sequence continues at coordinate 4,996,586 of OX592703.1, forward strand.
TAAATACTGGTAAATGGGGTTAAATTAACAACGAAAGATGATCCCACATACGCTCACGCATTCCGTTGCACGCAAGGGGTGGTTTGATGTGGCGGGGGCGGACGTGCCTATCAAACCTATTAGGCTTGGCACCGACTTCAAACAAATCAGTAGGTATTTATAGAATAATTTGAATAGGTACGTAGGTACGTAGGTAGTTTATATAAGTATTTGGTCTATTTTAATGAACAAATCTAAAAATGACGATAAAAGTACCATCCAAATAAAATAATCAAATGGTGGCCACTATCAAATGCTTTCTCTCTCTTTTGCTAATCCGTCGATTGCAATATCATTTCATAATAATAATGCACTCACCTATACCTATACATTACTTAAATACATGAGTATTAATAATGTTGACCTATACGAGTATTGTCTCTAGAGAGTAGCTCCATAATATTCTTTGCTCATCCTTTAAGTCCTACCAATCTATTAGAAATCTGTAGGTAATCTCAGATAGCCTTTATTATTTGCTCCGACATAGTACACTAGAGGACGAGACTTTTCTTTTAAAATAGATTAGATATCGAGCCTCTTTTAAGGACAAAATCTTGTGTGATTATTATGAATAAATTAAACTTAATAATATCTATAACACGAATTAAGGACTTTTTGGCGGGAACTTGCAGAGTGACGTTGCGTTTTCGTTTTATTTTCATTAAATTCGTGTATTTTGAGTTTTATTGAATAATTTCGGTGGTGTTTTATCCAATAATGATCAATCTAAGTGCACAAGTGAAGTGAAATGAAATGAAAGCGTGTATCGTGACTTTCCAGGTTGTCCCAAAAAGTCCGTGAATGTTTTAGTGGAACAACCGCCAATTTCACTAAAGCTTGACTGGACATGTATGGACGAGGACTAGACATTACAGTGAGTTTGAGAATGTGACTATAACATAAAAGAAGAAATTGAAACTGAAGAAAATGTATGCGATTGAAAGACTTTGTATTGACTAAATACTAAAACTGTGACAAATAGACCAAGACCATTTCAAATACTTTGACATTGGCAGAAATATCCTAAAAGGATGATTGCCAGCAACAAAAAAAAACACGAATTAAAATCAATAAAATACAAAAAAAATATTGAAGGATTTTAATTCGTGTTGTTTTTTATTTTTTATTATTGTAATTTAAAATTTAATTGAAATTTATTTGAAATTCCCGAATTGTTTAAATATATATGATGTCATTTAATTTATTTATTAAGGAATAAACAAGGCTTTATTATTATTATTAATATCTATAACAACTTATGGTACAAATATTATCAGTTGACTATATTCTTTTCGTTCTTACTTTATGCAAAGTAAGTCTGTTTAAAATTAAACGACTTCATATTAAATTCCTTTCAAAGTGAATATGAATTTGCTATGATGAAATTTTAATTATGCAAATTGTCATCTACTTACTTCTTTAAAGGAATGTAAACCAGCCATGCTCTATGATATTTCCACCATCAGATTGGGATAAATATTCTATAAGTTACGATTATATATTGTATAGTTAAGATTTTCGTATAGAGTTTCCTGTAAACTATGGCCTATATTCCCAATTTACTGCTCAGTAGTTTCGGAAATACTTAGAAATAAGTTTAATTTCATCCATCACGTAGATTTGGAGAAAATAATAAGTGATGATATGAGTGTTGCGTTTTGTCCTATTGAGGTAAAACACAATATTTTAATGGTTTCACAGTACTAAAGTCACTAGTCACAAAGCCACAATGATAAAAAGTAAATAACTAACACTGTTATCAAATAATATTTAAAATCAACGCGTTGTTTGCGTGATATGGAATAATTTTGAAATCTCAATAACAATATTTTATTTTATCATGATTTTACCTGTGTAGCGGGGCGTTCAGCTTTTCGGGGCATTCACAGTGATAAACGAATAAGATATTTTATGACAACTCTATGTATTTTTTTGCTGCATAATAATCAGAAAAAAAATCATAACAACAGCTCGTAATATAATATCCACTTGAATACGTGTAATTCTAGTAGAATATACTCTGTATAAAATAATAAAAGAAATGAAATTGAAACAACATTTAAAAGGGAGCCTTATAAAACAAGGCCGTGCGAGCCGCCGCCTCGAATCGTAATGACTTAGGAAGTATTAATATATCTACTAGGTACCTATGTATTGTAGGTATATTTATTTGGTAAGATACCTATACCTACTCCACTACAAATGAATCGCAGCCTTAAAAGGGTACTTATATACATTATATCTTGGAATCGAGAATATCTTTAACGTGTGTACAGTTCAACCGCACATTCATTCCGCCGCATCAGCACATTTCCTACGCGCAATTAGCTTTTTTATAGCCAGTTCGTAATCACTACTCGCCGCGCGTACCTACTCATATATCTATATCAAAATATCATTCATTAGTTTTATAAGACTTATAAGTAGAGACCAGTATATGCATTTGCATATTTTACTTTTAAGAGTACCTAATGATGCATATTTTATATAATTTGATAATAAATGAATTATGTTGTTGCTAGCCAAACATATTAAGATATTTTGACTGCATCAGCAAAAATCCTAACCCGCGAAAACATTAAATTAAAATTTCATTTGTTATTTGTCACTATAAGCATTAACTTTAGTGTGGCTTTAGCCTTTATATTTACCTACTGTAGGTACTAGAAGTCTCATAAATGTACTTATCTATTTTGAAGGCTCATAAATATACTTATTAATGAATATAAAGAGCAATAACAACGATGGGACAGCAAAACTTTTGATACAAACTATAGCTAACTATGGGCTAACATACGAGTAGCACCCTCATTCAAATACTACCCAGTTACCACAGTGGATGTGGAGTGAGTGATCCTTTTCCACTCATAAAAGTAAATATTTTAAGTGATCGAAGACACAATCGAACGAAGTTGACGTTTACAAATGTTTAGCAAAATGTTAAATATTTTTTTAATTTATTCTATTATCGTCGCAAAGGTTGGTGAATTATGATATCGATAATTCACTATTTTTGAAAATTTTCATGCATTTTTCATTTTTTTCTCGTATGTTTTTATTTTATTTGTTGCTAGGTAGATTTACAGTTTTACAACAAGTAGAAATAACATTATTTTAACTTGCTGTTACCAGTAAAGAACTAATAAAGAACTAGTTGTACACAACATTCAATATCCTTGTAGGTATGTATCAAGGATATCTTCTTTATAATATCCTTGGTATGTATACCTATTACAAACATGACAGTAATACTGACACTGTGATGATATTTCCCACCGGGAGACCGGGACCCGTACCACGACTTTCAGTTCAATTCTGTACCTACTGTCGCAACTAATTTTGTTCGGCTCGATAATTTTCAACTTCACAGACTTTATAGGTAACCCAAAGACATTAGGAATTTATTTACAACTAGCTGTCCCCCGCGGTTTCACCCGCGTTCCCGTGGGATCTTTTCATTATTCGGGTTAATATATAGCCTATGACACTCACAAATAACGTGGCTTTCTAATGTATAGCCTATGTAATTTTCTGACCCCTGAACTACAAATGTCGATCCTTTGCTCTATGAAAAATTAAAACAAATCTATCCCACGGGAACCATACATTTTACTGGGATAAAAAGTAGCCTATGTTCTATTCTGTGCCAAATTTCATCCAGATTCGTTCAGCCTTTCTGGCGTGATTAAGTAACAAACATCCATCCATCCATCCATCCAAACATTCAGATTTATAATATTAGTTTACAGTATAATTGCTTAGTATATGTATATGAGACTTTTTTAATGTGAATTTTTCACGTGGCTATTTCAACTTTCAACTAATCATATCAAAAGAAATCGTCAATAAGGAGTGAAATAGTTGTCATGAGGATCGTCAGATATAGAAACCAACAAGCTCTCAACTGTGAAAGCTGGAACCCACCGGTAGGTGCTTAGCGATAGATTTTTAACATATATATATATGTGCTTGCGCATATATATATATATATATATACTATAGGCGCAAGCACTATAAAGTACCATAAAAGCTTACCTTACTATAAAGTTCATCTGGATGTTTTTCTGCAACGAAAGGTCAACGTAGGATTCGAGCCCACCACATGTCGACATCACTGAGTCAACATTGCTTCTATTTTATTTTTTTTATTTAATAGCGGGCAAGAGAGTATTCTTACATTTGTCTACAACTTTCTTAAATCTCGATACGTTCGATACTTTTTAAGGCGATGAAAGCTTAGTGGTAGTGACATCGGATACCGCGCCGAAGGTGGTGGGCTCGAATTCTAAAATGAGCTAGAGCTTTCGGTGGAGGAAAACATCGTCTAGCCTCTACTACCCTCAAGTTGAAAATCTGTCGCCAAGCACCTGTTGGTGTGCTCCGGCAGTTGCACTAATAAAGTGTAGGTACAACACATTGTCAATCCCGTTGGTATTGCTAATGTCTATAGGCGACGGTATTCACTTACCATCAGGTGACCCGCCTGCCTGGTTGTCAATTCTGGTATAAAAAAAGTTGTAACACCGCCAAAGTCAAAACGTAGATAATAACAAAATATGAACAGGATATCGTTTGAGCATCTATTATTCGGCCGATTTAATATTAGCTGTTTAATATGCATCGTAAGTACAAACTTGTTGCAAGACTTGGGAGCTTGATCTCAAGCTATCAATCATGAATTCAACGTTTAGATTGGATTTGGGCTCGCATAAATCCACTCCGCAAATTGCCTCCTTCACGACTTCACTAAACTTTATACAACAATACGTGTAGGGCCTTCGAGTTTGAATCGAGATGTCGAATACGAACTTCAAATTAGCTGGAAGATTAGCCAATAGGCTTATGCTTTCAAAAATTAATTGGTACTACTTTTGGTACCTTCTTACATACATCTTAATAGGTTTTCAGCTAGAATAACTTGGTAAATGAAAGATATGTTACCTACTTATTTTTCACAAAACTTGTTAATCCAATGTATCGCATTGGACTATTTCATCCATCATTGGATTACGACCTGAAGTTTTTCTGAAGTAAGAAGAGATAGATAAATCTTAAACGATCCTTTGAAGTTTAATTTTAATCTCTTATAAAGGGTTGACTATAGTTACCGAAAAACTATTCACCGAATTTCATTTGCACGAAACCCTTGAATCGGTCAAAAACTAACTGATTCCGACTTATCATTTTATCTGTTCCTCAAATATATGTTTATGTTTAGATACTTTTACTCATTTAACATTGTTTCACCGAATATACGAAGTAAGATTTTACTTATTCCATTAAATATTGTAACTGTACTCGTAATAAGGTTCACTTTCGATTGTAGGGGGATGGTTATAGAAACGAGGTATTGATCTGATGAAATTTATTTGCAACTGATTTACTTGTTTACAAGTTTAACTATTAAAGGCTAACACACTCACATATAACCTACTCTTTACATGCACTACTCAAACAATAAGTAATATGGAAAACGTACATAATAAAAAAAAGTTATATCCCAAGATGTTTATAATCCTTCACACCCGGTCTATGATCCCAAACTAAGCAATGTTTGTACCATGAAAACCATGCATATAATACTTTCTAAAATTATATATCTATATAAATACTTCCAGACTTTGACTAACAGACTGTAGGTATACCACTATGTGGCATAAAAAATATAAATAAATGTATCTAACATGGCGGAAATTAACCACCTACTCTACATTATGCCATTATGCCAAGCTTAAACATTTTTATATGGGGTACTTTCATCATACTAAACTTGTATATAATATTTATTTTATTGGGTACAGCATTCAGTAATAGGTGTAAAGGTTTTATTTAAGAGTTTATGATCTTTTAGTGAAGGCTCATAAAAACCAACCAAGTACGTATCGGAATACGCGTAGAGTCAGTACGATGATTGAGATTCACCTAAAATAGCTTACTTGTAAACTGGTGAATCTTACATAGATCAGTAAGAGATCCGTCCACTATTAATTGGTATTTCTAATACTGTAAACAATCGCATGCAGTCGGAGGCATCTTCTACAAACTGTAAAGATCTATTGCCTCCGACTTCATGAGACTGTTTACAGTAGATATTAGAAAAATAGGTCATCTTGTTTCCATCTTTTATTTTAAATTAAAGCAGTCGAGATTTTTAATTGTTAAAATTAATTTATGAGTAAATAGTAGATATGTATGTTTATTAACAATAATGCACTATTCCGAGTAACTAATATACCGTTCGAAAGTGCTCGAATGCCCTTCAATAGGTATGGTAATAGAGATAATTCGATAATACGAGTAATAGCTTGATCGCTGTATCTATGCCGCGTCATGGGTGCTGTCAATGTCGGGTAGGTACATACCTTTGTTAACGACATGTGCATAGTGAGTCAAAAGCTTAAGGACCCCAGCTGAATTTTTTATATTAGTTTCAAGTAAGTAAAATAAGTGTTTATCTATATATATAAAAGAAAGTCGTGTTAGTACACTATTTATAACTCGAGAACGGCTGAACCGATTTGGCTGAAAATCTGATGCTGATGGGGAGGTAGCTTAGAACCAGGAATAACACATAGGATTAAAAAATATGAAAAATTCACAAACAAAAAAAAGAATAATGATTAAAATTATTTTTGTCGTACATTTTGTATAGAACGACGTTTTGACATGTCTCGAGATCGGACTGACAGATGGGTTTCACAATTGGTGGCGCTGGAATCGGGTTCTAAGTTTTATTTTCAGGGCAGGACAACGTCTGCTGGGCCCACTAGTAATCTTATAAAATTTCGAACTTTTCGAACACATAGCCCAATTTTGAGAATAATGCGTACTGAGCACGTACTGAGCACTTGTGTGTCATGTTTAATGTTTTAATTAAAATAAAATACTATTTTTACTCAAAAATAATCAAAATCTGGCATGTTAACAGACTAATAGTTTTGGGGCTACCGTCCCATCCGCGGCCCAAGGGGTTTAATATATACCAAGGTACATACTCTTGCTACATAAGCATAAATTATGATGGTAGGTAATCAAGAAAAATATGTACGTAATATTTTTTTAAATTATTAAAAAAAAACTAGCAAAAGTTGAAGTTATGGTATGCACTTAAATATAAGTTCTTGATAGTAATAGCCTGCTGAGATGAGAACCACGCCACCACGGTCGCGTCGCTTCACTTAAACTTATCCACAGTTTGTGCTTAGTTTTTAACATGAAAGTTCAATATTTATTTAATATCAAACTTCTTGATAGGAACTGCTTCATTTACTTTTGATCGTACTTATTTTAATTGTTTGTAATTATTCACTTCATGAAAAACGAATACCTACACGTATTTCTCTTTTATAATTGTTTTTTTTATATAAGTAGGTACAATGTGTATTTTCTGAACTTGATCAAACGAAATGTGCGGATATAAGACAAAAAATTATTAATAAAATTCGAAAAAAGAAGTTGATTATGTTAACGATATCATCCGTCGGGCGCTTGCTTCCGTCAACGTACCGGCCATCTTAGAGCCGAGCGGTGTCTTGCGTGACGACGGTAAGCGGCCCGACGGTATGACACTTATACCGTGGAAGAGAGGCATGTCGTTGGTTTGGGATGCGACCTGCGTGGATACTGTTGCTCATTCTCACGTGCTGGGCTCATCTCGTGAGGCGGGCACAGCAGCCACCGCCGCGGAGGACCTCAAGCGGCTCAAATATTCATCTATTGGTGACAATTATATATTTGTGCCGTTTGGGGTAGAGACCATGGGCTCATGGGGACCTTGTGCCCAAAAATTCTATAAAGACCTTTCCTCCAGGCTGGTGGACACCACCGGTGGTGGTGACCGGAGGGCTGGTAGTTACCTCGGCCAACGCCTCAGTCTGGCTATTCAACGAGGTAACGCCGCTAGCGTCCTCGGCACGATTTTCCCGGGCAGCAATTTAAATTCAATTTTTTATTTGTAGTTTTGTTGTTATTTATTTTTAAGTTATTTAGATTTTTAGTTTTAATTCAGTTAGTTGTTAATATAAAATGTTATTTACCGTTACGGAGATATTTAACAATAAAGCATAGTAACATTATGTTAGCAATCTCAAAAACCAAAGAACTTTCATTTAAAAAAAATATTAATACCTTACCTTTTGGTTTTTTCTTTTTAAGTAAATTATGTATTTTTTTCAAAGTAGTGTCATTAGAAAGCTAGAAAGACAAGATAAAAATATTTCGAATAGAAACCTGGTACAAAGTAACTTCAAAATTATAGTTGGCAAAATTATATTTTGATAATATTCTGTGCGCGAATAGACTCGGTATAGTCTACGAAAGTAATTTATGTTTTATTTTTTATACAATGGCTTGGACTGTTGTTGCAGGACTAATTGAACACTCCATAGAAAATTATTAATTAATCTCTTAAGTTTTGCTTTTACGTTCAAATTCCGGGCTCTAAAGACGTTAATGTAGCCTTTAATCGCTGTCTTTGTACAAAATTTAATTAATTTTCGTTACAATGTTTGTTTATTCTTAAGTAGTAGATTGAAAAATATTGAAAGGTGTAGCCTAATCATATCGTTGGTAAGTAAAAAGGTGTAGATGATAGGTTACCTACACAACAATCGATCTTCAAAAGGCCCAAAAATGGCACATTAACACACATAAATACCTAACTTAATATTGCAATATCAAATCACATTACGATATCCCATAGGTACACTCGTACACACGACGGTGTTTTTGGTTGTATTGGGTCACTTTTACAGATACATACCTACTTTTACTCTGCTCGTGAAGTGAATCCATTGTCGCCAAGGACGCGACACAGGTCAATGTTGGCTAATACCCAGGTTTTAACAAACCGCACGCGGACCACCTTTTTACTTATCATTGGTGTGACACCAGAAAAAAAGTGTATGTATGAATATTCTACGAAGAATATAAGTTCTCACATTAATAATATGGCACGTTATTGGCAGCTTTCTGACCCGCAGTCCCAATTTAACTCTTTTAGTGGTTGAATTTCGAAAATTCCGGCCTTATTCCTTATCGGTATAACCACGGTGCAAAATTATCAAAACATTTGAGCTTGATGTCAGTGAGCGAATCTGGACTTTTATTTTTATTTGTAGGTATGGATGTTTAAGGTGATGTAACTTCTGTGGTAGTGAAGTTGAATCATGGATGTGGCAAGGGTTTCTTTATTAGTGATCGAAGGGCGGGGGTCGTGGTTTCGAATGAGCTTGAGCTTTCGGTAAAGGAAAAGATCGTGGCCTCGAGTTGAAATTCTGACGCCAAAAACCTACCGGTATAAAATGACAGCTGCATTGAACGCCTTGTTCCATTGGGCAATATAGTCATTTAAACTAAGTGAGATTGAGTTTTGCTTTTTGAACTTGAGTTTTTGTAGCATATTGGTGTGTCGTACTTAGTTGATCAGAGTAGGCTCAAAATAATAGTCCGGTTTAGTATGGCCTAAAAAATGACAGGAAGGCGTCGTTAAATAAGTGTTCATTCAAACATCGTTTTTATTTGTAAGTAAAATAGGAAGGTAGGTCGTACCTTATAACTAGGCAGTCAAAATATTTGACATAAGTACCTAAATAATATGTTTTTACGTTTTAGGATTCTATTGCAGTGAATATGTCGGAGTGTGTAACGAGGGTACACTGCTCGTTGAGACAAAGCAAAAAAATGCATTTTTAAATGCGTCAGTTGCAGGCAGCGCTTGTTACCTTGTTATGAACATGGTATTGTTCACGGATTTAAAGCTAATAGATGTGGTATATCAAAATATTTTATTTAATAAATAATTTTGCGAGCATTTTGCCTCGTCGCTGTAATAAAGTGTCATTATCATATACAAATAGATTTGATTTTGATTCTTTTTTTTATTTATGAAATAAGTTTTAAAAACAATAATTACATAAATGTTGAAAAAATGCTCGTGCAATTTTCCGTTCCAACTGAATCGTTTACATTGTAAACTTTATTTCCTAAAATCCAATACAAGAGTAATAAGGAAAAATAATCTACACTTATAGTTAAAGTTATGTGTAGCATTTATGTCGAATAAAAAAGGAATCGTACAATTTTAATGCTGAAAAATTCAGTGTAATCATAAATTAAATAAGGATCGTGAACCGTGATCCCACTAACTGACTGGCCGGATATTTTATCCTTTTCTTTTCGGCAAAAATAAATATTCGTGGAGGTTTATTTAATTTACCCTTGTGATGTTACTCAACTGTAATATTATTTAAGCATCTAAAGATACTTGTAGCCGCGACCTGCAGTTTGAAGATTTTTGAAATCTAGTCACAACTTCGTTATTAAGAATTGTGTGTTGCAGTAATATTATATAATATTAGTACTTATAATAATATTTTTCAAGCACATCCAGGTTATTTCGTGATCTTTTAAGGACTCGACCACTTGTTACCTGTTGGCTGGGTGGGGTGGGACAAGTGCAGAGATGCGGACAGAACATAGATATACCTACCTACCTACCTACACCCACTGAATCGTTATCGTTGCCAAAGTCCTCGTAACTATGTTTCTTTTTTACTATGAGTATTATTATAATAATATTAACTAATTCCAGCTAAGTAGTTTAATTAACATTTGATTTGGATAGTAGGTAGATAGATATACTCGTAGGAAGAAGAAATCGAGGGGCATTGAACGTGCGGCAAAGGTCGTGGGTTCGAATCCTACAATGAGCTTGAGCTTTCGGTGAAGGAAAACATCGTAAGGAAACCATAGCACAATGGTAGGGTACTTTGTAGTAGGTATCTGACTGGCTGGCTACCACCCTCAAGTTGAAAATCTGTCGCCAAGCACCTATCGGTGTATTCGTCGCTGTTGAGCTGCACCTGAGAGCCGTTCTCATCTAGACTTTTTGTGCTTACCACCTTCGGCCACATCATCCCTTACCATGGTGAGATTGTGGTCAAACACAAGCTTATCCTAAAGTAAATACCAAATAAATACCTAAAAATTAAATGTACATAAAGAATGCTTTTTACATCCAGTTAGCTCGTTATTTTTATACTTATGTAGAGACATCTATCTACAAATAGATATAGTCCGCACGACTCCTAGATAGATGGCGCTCCAATAATCTACATCGCGCTATCGAAGTTTTCTATGCGATCTCAATATATACAAGATTCCAACATCAACAGATGGACCGCGGTCCCCAGGTACGATGACCTAGCCTGGCGGAAGATTTTCCCTTTTCAATGGAGGAGTCCAACACCTCGCTCCTCCACATTATTTTTCCATAAAATATTCAAGTAAATAATCAAATAACCCTCCTTCTGGCACAATCGGGTGAAAATCATATAGAACTTATTTACGTATTATGTATATAACTAAGTACCTATTTAATGTTTTTTAAGAGCGGCAATCGTCTTTTTTCCTCCTTAATTTGATTTTTAGATAGATAGACTTTACGTCTCACTTATCCCTGACGGCTGATCCCTTTAAGTTCAATAAACGTGACATGCTTACACAAACAATGTTCCCAATTTATCAAGATAAAGTACCAATAATGACGAGTTTCCACTTCATCGAACAATGACATGCGTGAGAATAGTCAACTCGAGGTTACAAAACAAGATTCTTAGTGCAAAAATGTAATAAATAGTTTTAACATTTTTACACCCATTATCTCCAAAGACGTAATCAGTGGTTACAATTCCCTAGCTAGGCAGACAGATACAATATGGAAGAGTGACACAATAGGTAAATACCTAATTAGTTTTACAGTAGCAAAAGTAGGAACAGGCAGGCAGGCATGCGGTTGCTGCCTAGGGACCTAGCTAGCGTCCCGTGAGCAAACAAAGTACAAAATACTTAATAGTTTTAATATGATGCTCCCTTTTAATTTATGTAAGTAGGTATATTCTACCGCTTGTAGGAACAACAGACAGTGTTCTAAAAATTTTTTTACTTTATTTCCATGGCTACTTTCTACCATCGTACTTATCGGTATCAACAGGGAGTTCTTCCTCACTCTTTAGTTAGAACTAAATTGATCACACAATGTCCGAAAAATTATGCTCTATGACATTTTGATGCTTGTCAATAAAATGTACAATGCCTACTGTACGGCGCAAGATATATAGTGTTTGTAAATAGTAATTAGATTGTAAATAGTAATTATAGGTAATAGATTTATTGTGAAAATATTTTATAGAAATAAATGATTGATAGTTTTGTGTTTAATTTGGGTAATCACCTGTGACATTGGGAAATAATACTCTCCCTCAAAGCGATTCCGTCAGATACCTTGGCTTGCACCTGGACAGACGGCTCACATGGAAGAAACATATAAAAACAAAACGTGATGAAATGAACCTTCGATTCAGGACTATGCAGTGGTTATTGGCTCGCAACTCTAAGCTTTCAACAGACAACAAGCTTCTTATATACAAAGTTATTCTCAAGCCTGCATGGACGTATGGGATTCAACTCTGGGGAAGCGCATGCAACTCAAGTATCTCAATCATGCAAAGATTGCAAAATGGTATTTTGAGAACAATATCTTGTGCACCATGGTTTGTCACCAATGCTGAAATACATGGGGCATTCAAAATAAATACAGTTAAGGAGGAGATACAGCAATCTGCCTCCAACTACAGAGGTCGGCTCCAAAGCCATCCAAATGACCTGGCCAACAAACTCTCAGAAATGACGTATCGTAAACGCCTTAAGCGCCACGACATCCAAAATTTGGAATCACGGTGGTAAAAATATAAGTGTCCTTCCACTGGGGAGTACCCTTTCAATAAGATCAGTACTAATAACACATCTGCTCATAGTTCAAGACTGATCGCAGATTAGAACAAAACAAAAAAAATTTGGGTAATGCTCTGATTGGTCAATTAAAATAGATAGTATCTCTTTCGCGCATTTTAGTTCTCGCTCGCACACTGAGACAGCGGGTTGCTAAGTCACAGCTCGCCTCTGATTGGCGGACGGTGGCGAGGCAACTCGCTGTCTACGTTAACTTGTAGGGACCCACCGTTGGGGGATAAAGCTCTCGGGGCGTACAGCATTATTTTTTTTTTTTTTTTTTTCCTTTTTTGAGTTCCGTTTGAGCCGTCGTACCGGACGGTCGCTTTTATAGTGGCATTGTTCGGCTACCCGGCATTCTCGGAATTTGGTCCGGTGATTTTTATTACCTCGCCATTTCGTCGAATTGCTCATTAGGCTAATTCCAGTGATTAATACTTCGCGTATTTCACTGGAAGAGGCTAAGTGCTCAAATCGACACCCAATCGGTAATTTTCATTACCAACCAACTGTGCCGTTTTAGTCACTGTCGCTGGTGAAAGTATTTAATACTTCCGTATTATTACTGGAGGCGGCCTTGACGAGAGCGACACAAAAACCTTGTGAAAACCACGACTTTCTGTGGTGGGCTAGTGGATACCTTACGGTGTTAACGAAGCTAGCTCGAGCGTGACCCGGCCGCTCGCGGTTGCCCTTTTGGCAAACGCAAACCCGGACGGGGCTGGACCAGTCGGCCTTGGGGGCTTCCCTAGTCGACCCCAGCTATCGCTAGGCAGGGACGTAGGAACTCCGCTGCTTAATAAAGCTTCAACAGCGGAAGCACCAGCTTAGGGCACACCCCGTCGTTCGTCACACACCTCCTGGCCTAACCCCGGCCAGGAGAGTAATACTCACCCCGGGCGCACCCACCCGGGAGAAAATTAGAGTTTTTTCGTAGGTCCCCCTGGCTGGCCACTATGGCCAGCCAGACTAACCCGCAGACCCTGGAGGATATCCTCCAGGACGAAATTACGCTAAGTTTTTTGATTAAGCGTCATGGCAACTTGCCATTCCTTACGCCCTCCCGACCCTCCTCCGCCATGTCGGCATGCTCCATTGCGAGCTCCCCCTCCACCCCCCTGACCCAACCTTCCCAACTGTCGCTCTCTAGCGGCGTCCTTCCCCCCTCCCAACCCTCGCCTTCTAGCGAGATCCCTCCCCCGTCCCAGCCCTCGCTCTCAAGCGAGGCTCCTCCCCCCACCCAATCCTCGGACGACGGCTTCACCGAAGTCCTTACTAAGAGTGGCAAGCGCAAGCGAGCCAAGAAACCCTCCGAGGAGGCGGCAGTCGCGAAAGCGGCCAAGCCCTCTCAATCCCCCACACCCTCTCCCACTCCCATCTTGCCTCTCATGACCCTTACCCCTGGCTCCCCTTCCATCAGCCAGAGAGGGCTCTCCCCCGCTCCCACTCCTATGGATATCCCTATCCATAGGATCCCCGGAACCCTACCCGTCCCTAACCCCGTACCCCAGTCCCAGAAGAAAGACTCGCCACCTCCCCTGTTCATTCAGGACAAGGTAAAGTGGCCTGAGGTCTCAACATGGTGCAAGACGCACCGTGTCAACTATACATCCGCCCGTCCCACTGAGCACGGGATCAAGGTCACTGTGGTCACCTCTGATGACCACAGAGCCCTGAGCAAAATGCTCCGAGATAGGTTTGTGGCTTTCCACACCTACACTCTCCCAGATGAGCGATCCCTCCGGGTCATCATCAAAAATGTCCCAAAAGAGTTTGATGTCGAGTACATCAAACAATCCCTCCTCAACCAAGACCTCCCGGTGCAATCCGTCCACCGGATGTACAAGGGTCGTGGTCACGCCCCTTACAACATGGTCTTCGTATCCCTGGACCGTGGACCAGCCGTAAAGGCCATCTTCCGCCTGAAAGAGTTGTGTGACCTTTTAGGCTTCTACGTAGAATCACCCAAGAAGGGACGTTACCCGTCCCAATGTCACAACTGCCAACTTTATGGCCACTCCGCACGCAATTGTTACGCACCAGCTAGGTGCGTCAAATGCCTGATCCCACATGCAACTAAAGATTGCAGCCGTCCCAAAAACCCCGCGGAGGCAACGGAACCACCTGGTTGCGTCCTCTGTCAGTCGCTAGGACATACCGCGAACTACCGCGGATGCCCCAAAGCGCCACGCCCCCGTATCTCATACGACTCGCCGCGTAACACCACGCGTCGTCCCCCCCCTCCAGTACCCGCTGCGCAGGCCCATCTGGCCCCACAGCGCCCTTCACCGTGGGGAGCTTTCAATTACGAAAGCAACCACTTCCCCCTACCCCACTTTGCGGCCAAAACCGCACCCGCTGCTCAGGTGGACAGCTCCACCCAACCCCAGCCCTCAGCTGGTCCCTCTCCTCCCGCCCCCGTCCCCATCCCTACTCCCTCCCCACCTGCCCCAATCTCCCGCGCTGTCCCCAAATCGGTGCCAACGGCACCTCGCCGCGCCAAACAAAACCCCCCCCACGGCGTTGATCCGGATCTCGCCCTGGTGGAGCGATTCGCTGAGGCCTTCAACCCCAGCGAAGTTAGGGAGTTAGCCCACGAAATTAGAGTGAACGAAGGCAACGGTCGTGCCCTCGCTCAAATTGCCATGAGGTTCGAGCGCCTCTTCTCATCATTAGCTCAATTTAAAGTTAACCCATAATGGATAGTTCGACTGTGTGCAGAATTAAACCCCGCTCAATCAAGATAGGCTTCTTTAATGCCAACGGCATTACAGGTCAACGAAATGAGATCGCAGATTTCCTGAGTGATCATGACGTTGACATACTCCTAGTACAAGAGACGTTCCTCAAACCCTTCCATAGGAACCCCAGGATTGCCAACTATCAGATAGTTCGCAACGATAGGCTCTACTCCGCCCTAGGAGGAACCCTCATATATTACAAAAGGTCCTTGTACTGTTCTCCCATGGATCAGCCCAAACTTGAGTACATTGAAGCTTCGGTCTGCAGGCTCGGCATGACTGGCCACGAGTCAATCATTCTGGTCTCAGCCTACGTTTCCCCAACTCGCTCTTCAAGCGACCTCCAACTATCTCTCAGAAGAGATTTGAAAACCCTTTTCGAACTAGGAAGCTCTGTCATAGTGGCGGGCGACCTAAACGCGAAACACCGCCTCTGGAATTGTCATACGAACAACTCCAGAGGCATTGTACTAGAATCCCTCCTCGGGCCGCTGAACATCGATTTAGTCGCGCCCCTGGAACCGACTCACTACCCCAACGTACTTGACCACAGACCCGACATCCTCGATGTGGCACTGTTGAAGAATGTAAGCCTAGGCATACACGACTTGACAGTGCACCACGAGTTAGTCTCCGACCATCGACCTGTAATCTTAGAACTTACACCGAACTCAGGCCCCCCTGATTCAGGTCGGACCCCTCTCACTAAAGTCGTGACGAACTGGGACAAACTGGGCGAAAGCCTCAAGTCTGCCTCATCCGTTCACCTCGACCAAATCCCTAGCAGCATAGTCACCGCTGACGAAGCTGTAGGCGCAATCGACTCCCTGACCAGCCACGTGCAATCGCTTATTAGCGATTGCTCTCGGACAGTTCCGGTGGAGAGCAATCGACACTGGCGCTTGCCCGACGACGTACGTAACCTGATTAGGGAAAAGAACGCAGCCATGCGCGAATACGATAGACGTCCGACCGAGGACAACCGAATCCGCTTACGCACTCTCCACCGCGCCGTCAAGGAGCGAGTGGCCGAGGCCCGCGAAAAAAGCTGGGATCAGAAACTGATCGACATAAAGCCCTCCCATCGAGCCTTTTGGCAACTCTCACGTGCCCTAACCAAGGACACGGTTGCCCATATTCCACCTCTCAAAAGGCCCAACCTTCCACTCGCCTTCGAAGACGAGGAAAAAGCCGAATGCCTGGCCGAAAGCCTGGAGCTTCAGTGTACACCCAGTTCCCTCCCTATCGACCCTGTTCATATGGAGGAAGTAAATTCGGAAGTAGAACGGCGAGCTTCTCTCCCGTTACCCCCACCTCCTCTCAACGAAGAGGAAGACCCCGTCCCTCCCGTGACCCCGGACGAGGTCAAGCAGATCATCCGGGACCTCCACCCGAGAAAAGCCCCGGGCTCGGATAAAATCACCAACAAAGTGGTAAAGCTGTTCCCGGCTACCCTTATCATGCTCCTGACAGCGATCTTTAACGTTGCCTTATCCAATAACATTTTTCCACATCAGTGGAAAAAAGCCCATATAATTGGGATCCATAAGCCCGGCAAACCCAAATCCGAGCCCTCCAGTTACCGACCCATCAGCTTGCTCAACGTCATGGGCAAGATGTATGAAAGGTTAATATACCTCCGTCTCAAAGCGTATGCCGACGCTAATAAACTCATTCCCGACGAGCAGTTCGGCTTTCGAACTAGACACTCGTGCGTCCAACAAGTTCACCGTATCGTTGAACACATCGCCTCCAACTTTCAGAAAGGTCAGATGACCGGAGTCCTGTTCTTCGATGTTGCAAAGGCATTCGACAAAGTCTGGCACAACGGCTTAATTTATAAGCTGTACAAACTCGGAGTGCCAGTCAGACTCGTGACCATCCTACGAGACTTCTTGTCGAATCGCCAATTCAACTACCGAATAACAGGAGCGCTATCCTCAGCCCACCCCGTTTTAGCCGGAGTCCCTCAAGGCTCTGTGCTGTCCCCCTTATTGTTTACACTCTACACGAGTGACATCCCAAAAACTAGCAAAGCGCAGCTAGCCCTATTCGCGGACGATACCGCAATATATTATTCTGGCAGGAGCCCCACGGCAATTGCCAAAGTTCTCCAAGCCGCGACTCACACCCTAGGTCCCTGGTTTCGGAAATGGAGAATCGAAATTAACCCCACCAAGAGTCAGGCGGTGCTGTTCTTACCGACCCCGACCTCCAGTACACGCCGTATACAGTCCCTATAGAAAGTGCGGCGTGTACACCTACAAAGCTTCTATTGAAGAGGTAAGTAACCCGAATTACTGAAGCGAAATGTTGCATTGGCCTAATTATACTAATAGAATAGCACACACCGACCGATCATCACAAGGTTCACTCTTTGCTTAAAGATTAGGCAACCAGTATTTTTTTTGTAAATATCTGTACCTAAATTCAAATAAATCCAATAAGCTCACCAAATAGACATGAATGAATTGAATTTAACGACCGCATTGCGCGGATTCTCAAATAAAAGGGGACATTTGACTAATAAAATTACCTATAAGCAAAGACTTTTAACTTAGGTAGGTATACTCTTTAAACCTATTTGCCTATAGGCAATAATTTATAATATTACAAAATGAAATCCAAAAAATCCACTGAATTGTTATAAATAAAATAATAAATGCAGTTTTTAAATTATTTTTCTATGGCACTATTTCAAAAACGACACAAAAAATACTAATAAATGATTCTGTTGACTCGCGACATTAACCTGTCAAACAACTCGTCAACTCGCGCACAGTTTTCAAAATTTCAAAATTTTGATGTTATGTCATCGTCCCGATTGTCCCATTGAGAATCAAGTGGTGCGGACTCTGAAACCCCGATTGTCCCAAGAAAGAACTGACAGGCTAAATATGTAACAAATGAAGTAATACCTATCTCTCTCTTTATCTATATAAAATTTCTAATATATAAAATTCTCGTGTCACAGTTTTAGTTATCGTACTCCTCCGAAACGGCTTGACCGATTTTGATGAAACTTTATATTTATATTCAGTAGGTCTGAGAATAGGTTGTTATCTATTTTTTACTAGCTGTCCCCCGCGCCGCGGTTTCACCCGCGTTCCCGTGGGATCTAGCGGTATAAAAAAATGATACCTAACAGCCTACGAAATAAGGGCGCTCGAATCGGGTTCCAAGTTTTGTTTTAATTTCAGAGTAGGACGACGTCTGCCGGATCCGCTAGTTATATATAATACTATGTATGAGACAGTATGAGTTCTTAATCATTTCATTGTATGTTATAAACAAAAAGTGATTTTATGCTTTGTCTGCTAGCTAGCTAAATACTCAATGTACATACTGCCATCTATTGTCAATTTGTCACGTACGTAA
This sequence comes from Ochropacha duplaris, assembly GCA_951361185.1. Taxonomy (NCBI): domain Eukaryota; kingdom Metazoa; phylum Arthropoda; class Insecta; order Lepidoptera; family Drepanidae; genus Ochropacha; species Ochropacha duplaris. Next base: position 5,015,533 of record OX592703.1, read on the forward strand.
TATTACTCTAAAAACAACGCTCGAGTTTACTACCCATTTTTCGTGCCGTATTATAAGTAAGAATATAAGTATTCAATACGTCTGTGATTTTACTACAGATAATATATTAATTTCTTTTTGATTTAATAATTTTAGCAATAACATGTTAAAACTTTAATAATTCTTTGTCTGTCCTCACGAACGCGCAACTCTGGCCGTTGTTGGTATAATGGATATAATCCATAGATATAGCCAATTGTTGATCGAAGATATAATCACTTGGAGTATGTAACCGATGCATCGCTCTAAATTACGATGATATGTTATATTACAATTTTATTATGCTTATTCGTAATTTTATTATGAATCCTTTCATAATTTTTTTTTTGTTGCCGGCAATCATTCTTTTACGATATTTCTGCCAATGTCAAAGTATTTGAAATGGACTTTTTGGCGGGAACTTGCAGAGTGACGTTGCGTTTTCGTTTTATTTTCATTAAATTCGTGTATTTTGAGTTTTATTGAATAATTTCGGTGGTGTTTTATCCAATAATGATCAATCTAAGTGCACAAGTGAAGTGAAATGAAATGAAAGCGTGTATCGTGACTTTCCAGGTTGTCCCAAAAAGTCCGCGAATGTTTTAGTGGAACAACCGCCAATTTCACTAAAGCTTGACTGGACATGTATGGACGAGGACTGGACTTTACAGTGAGTTTGAGAATATGACTATAACATAAAAGAAGAAATTAAAACTGATGAAAATGTATGCGATTGAAAGACTTTGTATTGACTAAAAGTACTAAAACTTATGGAAAAAAAAATTGTGACAAATAGACCAAGACCATTTCAAATACTTTTAGGCAGAAATATCCTAAAAGGATGATTGCCAGCAACAAAAAAAAAAAAAAGTATTTGAAATGGTCTTGGTCTATTTGTCACGATCTCCTTTAATTATTTTTTTTATAATTTTTAGTCCATACAAAGTCTTTCAGTCGCATACATTTTATTCAGTTATATTATATTATAGTCACATTCTCAAATTCACTGTAATGTAAAGTCCTCGTCCGTGCATGTCCAGTCATGGTTTAGTGAAATTGGCGGTTGTTCCATTAAAACATTCACGGACTTTTTGGGACAACCTGGAAAGTCACGATACACGATTTCATTTCATTTCACTTCACTTGTGCACTTAGATTGATCATTATTGGACAAAACACCACCGATATTATTCAATAAAACTCAAAATACACGAATTTAATGAAAATAAAACGAAAACGCAACGTCACTCTGCAAGTTCCCGCCAAAAAGTCCATAAATATTTTTTGTTGTAATTTTGACTATAACATTTAAAAGAAGAATATTTTAAAATAAAGAAATGGCTTAGGTCTAGATCAAGAATTATATATTCTAAATGGATAGAAAGATAGAAAGATAACAACTACTTTGGGACAATCTCTCTTTCTAACCCAACTTACCCTTAATGAAAGAAAGAGAGATTGTCCCAACGTAGTTGTTATCTTTCTCTTTTTCGCAATTGATAGGTATTTGCTTGAAGTAGGTATTTAGAGTTACCTATCCATTTAGAATATATAATTCTTGGTCTAGATAACAAGCCAAAAACTTAAGCCAAAATCCTTAAAAAAAAAGCAAATTCTCTATATTATAATTATTGTCTATGATGTTCATCGTGGCTTTTTCGATTAAGAATTTGCTGATTACGATTATTAATCGTAATCACGATTAAATATGTAGGTATGATTAATATAGTAGGAAAATGTTTGAAAATAATAAAGTAGATAACCAGATTTTTTTATTTTGAATATGTATAAAAATCACAACAACGGAATAGTTTTTAGAACATGATTAAGTAATCGATTAATGCCAATACTGGATGTCCTTAAGAATGCCTCAACCCAAGAATACATAATTCTTGGCCTCGACCTATAAATATTCGTACTACAGTGGGAGAATTTGAATGTACATTATTGTTTATATATTATACAGTACGTTTGAATGTTTATTAATGTGAAAAGTTATAATTGTAAATATGGTTTGTTTAGTTTCTTTTTTGCTAATTTAATATGCTCGGCTTTGACATAACTAAATTACTTTAGACATTACAGATTTTATTCAAGGATTTGAAAACGAATATCACTAAATGTGATGAAAAATTTATGATAACAATAAACTAGATTTGACTCTTTTAAAATCTCGCTAGAGTAATAGTGTTCTATGTTTTAAAAAAACGAAAGAAAATATTTAACAAACTAAACGGAAGAAATGAATACGTAAGACTAGACAGTATGGTCAATAGACTTAAGCCAGCTCTGAAGGAGCAAACAAACAAAAAATTGTCTATGATGCAAATGTAGTGTTTATATTCTCTTTGATTGATGCAGATATAAAAAAAGGTACTCTGTGGCAAATGGCATCGCGTGAAAATGACATAAAATGAATAATGAATTGAATTGATGTGTTCGAATAAAAAAAAATATTTTATGTTATTATTGTGGGAATTTATATATTTTTTTATTCGGCTGAATTGAGAACATTGAGTGTAAATAAACCTTTTGAATTAAGTGAAAGTGTTTGAAGTTAAAGTAGGGATTATTGAAACGACAACAAAATACTCAATCAGATGTTCCGCGATTGTTCTTACTTGCGTTATCGATAATTTGTTTGCACTGTAAAACGTGATACAGAATTGGAATAAAAATGACTGAAAGCAACAGTCTAGTCATGGTTTCAGCAATTGGACTGATAGACAAGTCTAAGGAGCTGCAGAAAGAAATCCTTATGGAAAAACTGAGATCAAAAACTTCACAATATAAAAATTTGACTGAGACTGCTAAAGGCGTTAGGATGACTTTACTGGTACGTGCCCAGTATATTACACCTCATATAGGTATAATTAAAAGAAACAAAGTATTGTTTAAATATAAAAAGTGGTTTTTATCATAGATAGGTAACCAGAAATTCTCATAGCTAATGAAAAAGTACCAATAAGGTACTCTGAACACAATTACTAAAACCTCTATAGATTTGTAAAAAAAATTGCTTTGTGCAGGACAAACGCTGGGCCGTAGACAGTGCTGACCGCATGATATTACAAAAGTGCTTGGACAGTCTCCAGCACTGCATCAAGATTAGTTCCTTACAAAGCCTTATAGAAAGGCTAGAGTGCTTGTCTCGACAGCTTGGGTAAATATAGACATATCTATGATATGCTTTCCCTCAGTAACCACTTTCTATTTATTATAACTTTATATGCACTTATTTTATATTTCAAATATGCTCTATCTACTATCCATATAAATAGATTTTTAAATGCACTAAGTACTGAATACCTACAATTGCTAGTCATTATGAATGAAAATAAAATACATATTGGCTCTTTTCAGGTTAAAGTTTGTTGTGGGCACGTCTGGAGTGAATTTGTTTATATCATCTGATATGTTTTACCTTGAAATACTTGTTGAATCTTCAGGCTCAGTTAAGGATGTCAAAATTCATCATGAAGGCAAGGTAATTATTTTTGTTTTGATCATCTTATTGAAAATAAATCTCACTAATATGATAATGAAAGTTTAATGTTTGTCTCATGTAACAACAAAGAGTAGATCTTTTGATGGCGTATAGTTATGATGTCACACAAGCACATATTTCATACAAACCTCCATATAAACTATTGTGTTGTCATTTCATAAAAATAAGCTGATTTGAACCCTATTGACAGAAAAACAATGAAGTTTAGGTAAAGTTTTGCACGGTGGTAGGGTACTTTGTAGTACCCGACTGGCTGGCTACCACCCTCAAGTTGAAAATCTGTCGCCAAGCACCTATCGGTATGTTCTGACAGTTGCACTTGAGAGCCAGTTCCCATCTAGGCTTTGTGTGCTTACCACCTTCGGCCACATCATCACTTACCATAGTGAGATTGTAGTCAAACACAAGCCTATCCAGAATTAAACAAACAACTCTTAATGCGGTTAATAATGGGTTACACCAACGTGTAACCCATTATTTAGTACTCTACATAGTAATCAACCCTGTGCTAAAAAATCAAGTGACTTGATTGAAGGATAAATATACAACCTCACTTTCCTATTAAAATCTGATGAACTATCTAAGTATCTAAACTAATATTATAAAGAGGAAAGATTTGAATTTAGTTTGTTTGTTACGATTTAACTCAAAAACTACTTGGCCGTTTAAAAAAAAACGTTCACAATGAGTAAGCTACATTGTCCCTGTGTAACATAGGCAATATTTTTATCCTGGGAAAAGATAATGTCCCATGGGGACGCTGGTGAAACTGCAAAAGACAGCTTGTTCTATATAAACTGCCCTATTATTATTACAAAGTTTCTTTATTGATTATTACTGGTTCAATTTCAGATAGAACAACAGAGTTGTGAGGAGCTAGTATTGTGTATATCACGCGGTGATTTTGCAGACTTCACAGCACAGTTGGAGGGGCTGACTGCAGTATACCAACTCAATGCTGAAAAAAAAGTTTGTACTTATTTTACAGCATGTTCCTCATCTCAGAACAACATACCAAAATTTATTCATAATAATATAGTGATAATAAATAAGGTCACAAAATTAAACATTGTAAAAAGATAAAACTTTTTAAATTTTTATTATATTTTATTTTATTCTTGTAGGGAAACTAACAGCTAGGCTCTTAAATAACAAAGTGAAATTAATTAAATACAGATAGCTAATTATAAGTTTCCACAAATATAAAAAATAAATACATATACCTACAACTTGTAGATGTGGTACAAGAATCGTTAATTTAAATTGATAGTTACATCCATGATGATGGTACAGCTAAGTGATGAATACCATGACGAAGATTGTGGATTCGAATCACAGCATCAGCATTTCATCTAGCTTTCAGTGAAGGAAAACATTGTGAGGAAACCATAGCCCGGTGGTAGGGTACTTTCAAGTAACTGCCTGACTGCCTACCACTCTCATGTTGTTTTTTTTTTCGCCAAAACATGTGTGTGACTGTTTAACTTGAGAGCCGTCAAGGCATTATATAAAGGCTTTAAACACATTGGCAATCCTAGTATTGTTAATGCGTAGTCAAGTACCATCACTAGCCTGGCTGCCTGTCTTATACAATAAAAGTATTAAAATGTGTAAATTTCAGGTTAAATGCAAAGCATTTAGTGCACTCCAAAGCTTAGAAGAAGATTTATGTATGATGAGACAACTCCAAAGTTTCATAAAGGACCCATGGGCACAGGTTCACAAGAGTCCCATTGGATTCTTACAAAAACGGAGAGGAGGTGAAAATTATCCTATAATACATTATGATTTTAAATATGGCTACTTTAAACAAAACTACAACCCATTTTACAGGTCATGCAATGCGTCTGACGTACTTTGTCTCCCCTTATGAGTTGCTAGACAAAGATAGGGGACTCCAACCAATTACAACTGAGCTCCTGACATTAGGCAAACCGTCAGGGTCCATAGGTCTGGCATCACTGGTCGCCCCATCACATACGCCTGTGGGGCACTCAGCAACTGTACTTCTAGAAGGTTCCACTGCAAATAAGCTCCAGTTGTCACCTATTATATCTAGCGCACAGAGGTCAGGAAAAGGGTAAGTGATAACGACACTATACTTTTTTTTTAAACTTGTATAATGTATGTATACAAAAATATTGATGGGCTGGTTGGCGATGATAGCTTCACTACCACTGGTTAGTGACGTCGGATACCACGTCGAAGGTCAAAGTCAAAACCATTTATCCAGCTTAGTCCACAAATGGGCACTTAAGAAGGTCGAATTACAGAAGTTACCACCGGTTCGGAAGTCAGCCATCAACCGAGAAAAACTGACAAGAAACTCAGCAAGGTTACATTTTTTTAATATTTTTGGATCACCTGACTGACGTTATTGGCTTTTCTATTAAATTCAAATCTTACAATGAGCTTGAGTTTCTCCATACAAACTTTGTACCCCCGTTTCATCCCCTTGAGATGTGAATTTTGGAAAATCCTTTCTTAGCGGATACCTACGTCATAATAACTATCTGCGTGTCGAATTTCAGCGCAATACTTTCAGTGGTTTGAGTTGTGTGTTGATCAGTCATACAGTCACTAACGATTGCCTTTTTTATATATAAAGATAATAGTTTTTTGAAATAATGTTAGCAGCAATGGTCCGGTATACGCTCAGTTGGTACCACAGAACAGCGCAATGCTGCCAGCTTGCTTCACTCTGAAGCTATCGCAACCCACGCCGCTCTGCGCTGGTCTGGCGAAGCTCATACATGCCACTACTGAGGTAAACATTGATTTTTACAGTTTTTATAAATGTATTTCAGCATTGTTTTTGTTGGCCATCCTAATTAAGTATGATCCTGTGATTCGGACAGCGAAATAATCATCCGTCATCCAAACAAACATCGACATATAACATCTGCATGAAGGTCTGTTTATTTTATAAAGCTAGACAGACTTTGTCCTGCCTTGAAAAAAAAACCTATAACCCGATTGCAGCGCCACCAATTGTGAGTCAAAGCTGATACACAAAAAATCTAAATCGGTCCAGCCGTCTAGGAGAAGTTTAGTGACAAACATGTATACTGTCCGGTAAAAAGTAAGACAAACTTAAGGGGGAGATAGGTGGGCGGATCACCTACCAAATATACAAAAATGAGCTCAATAAAAGGTCACCATTTTCAAGTTATTTCTGATTGTTTAGTATTGATTTTTGAATTTTAGATATTAAATATCATGTTCAGGTGGAGGTAGCTGGTGACTGGGCACACGCCAAACCAATGCTCGGCCTCGTAGCTCAGCAAGCATACAACAAGCTAGCTCCCGGCAAGAATATCGAACTCAACCTCAGCAAAGGACTTTTTGTGGTAAGAGATTATTTTTTAAAATTTTAAAGCGATGAAAGCTCAGTATTAGTGGCGTCGGATACCGCGGCGTACTTCGTGAGCTTTCGGTAAAGAAAACCATAGCACGGTAGGGTACTTTGTAGTACACGACTGGCTGGCTACCACCCTCAAGTTTAAAATCTGTCGTCAAGCATTCATCGGTGTGTTCCCTCAGCTGCACTTGAGAGCCAGTTTTCTTCTAGGATTTGTGTGCTTACCACCTACGGCCACATCACTTACTATGGTGAGATTGTAGTCCAACAAAAATTGTAAAGAAAATGCATTATTTATTAACCTTTACTATTATGTAAAATAAAAACCAAGAGACTTCTTAAGGGTGCTTAAGGAATTCGACTATTTGTGATACGTCATATCGATGGATCGATTAAGTCGAACTCATTCTTTCCAGAACCTTCCAGAACAGGCGCAGTGTTACTTTATGTGTGAAACGCGAGCTCTAGACGGGTGCATAGTGAACAGCATTCCTTTCACGCACCCGTCGCACGTGCCGCCGCTGCTCGCCTGTCTGCGGCAACAGGCGCTCTTCAACACGCTGCTAGCCAGCTGTGTCAGGATACAATCCAAACAGGGTACATTCCTTTAACGGAGTTTCTTGCCGGAGTCTTCTCAGTTTAAGGTGACGATATACGCGAATGACCTTGCTCGATTGGCGCTGCACCCCCCGCGCGCCCTCAGAAAGAACGCGCAACGCTCTCCCTCGCAACTCGAATCGAGACAAAACAGATATTTTAAAAGTTCATAATGCAGCTTGAAACGTGATAGTTATAGGAGTTACGTGACAATGAACCTTATTTCTATAAGATAAGGGCCAATTTCAAGTATCACAGGTTTCAAAGTATATTTGACGAATTGTACAAGCTATGGTTACTCCAGTGCCGCATAAAACTTAGGGTGAGTCCAACAACAATTTCAAGTTTGTTGGTTATCAAAAAATCTATTTTTATTATCTTATTAAATATAATTCTTCTGTACGTGTGTTTGTCACCTAACGGCTGGACCGATATGGATGAAATTTTGTGTGTATATTTCAATGGGTTCCTCGATGGTCTGACATTTAGACCCGGTAGGTGGCGCTGGAAACGGGTTCTAAGTTTTGTTTTAATTTCAGGGCAGGACGTCTGCCGGTCCCGCTAGTATATGTATAATATTTTTCGAAGTGATCATTTAAAAAATGTCTTTATTTATTTTTATTATGTAATATATAGGTTTTTTTAATTATTAGCATTCGCTATAATATGTTTTCATCCGTGTGGATGTCGAATAGTGCAAAAAAAAAGTAAGTTGTGTAACTTGATGAATTCATATTTTTTCTAAAGGTAGTTTAAACGTACTAATACTATAATCAACTATATGAGTAGTTCTACAAACTAACAACCTTCGACGCCTCAGCCAAAATACCATGAAACATTTTTAAAAGTTTCTAAAAAACATCGCTTAATTAATGGACGAGCCCTAGCAACCGCATCGCGATGTATAGCTAAAATATACAACACTGCTTTAATTACACCATTTATGATATTGTATCGAGTGGAGAAAAAAGTAGCACAGGTCCGATCAGCACAACGTCCCGTCCCGCACTGAAATGACGGGCGAACGAGGGGACCAAAGCTGTCACCGAGTTGAAAATTGAGTATAAATTTAATTAAAAAATAACAGTAACTTTTTTTGAAAAAACAACAAGACAGTTCTATTTATTTTAGGTGTAAGAATATCTGTAATTAATTTCATGTTATTTGAATCCGTAATATAGGAGAGAAATATGTTTGAAATTTCAAAAAGGCTCATATTCGCGATTTTTTTCTGATGTTCTCGATGATAAAATTAAAATTTGAAAAAAGTCATTTTATGTCGTGTATCCTCTAGTTTAACATATATTTTTTATAAATCACTTGCAATAAAGAATGCAGAGAAATATTGTATCGAAAATCGTCATTTCACGTATATCGTCGCCTTAAGTGTATTCCGAACCGGTGGTAGAGTCAATTTTATTGTAACGTTCATAAGTGCCTTGCCAGGGCCTAAACTGAATAAATCAGATTTTGATTTTAATACTTTAGTTGTATTTAGAACATCGTGACATTGGTCAAGCTTGTGTTTTCCGTGAAGGAAATATGATAAATGAAACATGTTTCAAAATACTTGGTAATATTGGTTGATTCAGTAGTGTATAGATAGAACTTAACTTTTTTTGTATGCCACAAGTGACAACGAGGCATGCGGGTCACCTGATGGTAAGTGACTACCGTCGCCTATAGACATTAGCAATACCAGGGGGATTGCCAATGTGTTAACTTATCTTAATATGACAGTACTAGTGTTTCTGTGTCACGCCCACTATAAAAAGATGATATAAATAAGGGTCGTGACAGGGCGATGTGACTTGCGTTTTTGTTTCCTTTTCATTAAAAACATGTATTTAGAGTTTAGTTGAATAATATCTCTGGTGTTTTGTTTAAGGAAGATCAATCTAAGTGCACAAGTGAAGTGAAATTATATGAAAACGTGTATTGTGACTTTTCAAGTTGTCCCAAAAAGTCCTTGAAAAGATTTAGAGGAACGGCCACCAATATCACTCAAACCTGACCAGTCTTGTACGGACGAGGGCTAGAATTTACTGTGACTGATACTTATGCATAAACTGAAGTAGTGTAAGTAACGGTTGTGCAACCTCCAGGGGTGGACTTGGAGAGTGTGGTGATGTTCGAGGTGAGCGCGCTGTCGTGGCAGCACATCTCAGTGTCGCTGGAGCAGCCCGGCGACGAGAGCATGGCCACCGTGGAGCTAGAGCTGGGCGAGCCGGCCGCCCCGCGCGCGCACGTGTGCACGCTGCACGCGCCGCCCAGGGAGCACATCGACGACTACATCACTAGGGTGCTGCAGAAGACGCACTCCATACCTATCACGCTCAGGTACCGTGGCGCTGGTGATGGTGATGTTCGATCTTAAAATACCTTCTTGCATTACTGTTTATTTCAATTACTAATATTTCAATGCATGTATTCATAAGTACAGTTTAACTGTTAGCTTTTGAACGGCAACATTTTTGCACACTTCAAAAAACTGTCATTAAAACTGTCAGCTATACTGAGATATTTTGAGATACCATATTTTCGAAACAATATTGGCTTCGTAGAACATATGTTTTGGTTTTCAAAGGGTATAAATGTCGCAATCACTAATATATGATGTAGTGCAACTGAGAATGGCATAATATTAACCTTAATGAACATTATGTAGAATAGAATCTACCTTATTTTCAGATCGCTGGTTAAAATATGGGAGCGCGAAGCGGCGGCAAAGCAAATGAATGGTGGTTACTCGGCATTGGAGCCAAATTTTAGCTGCGGCGTGGGGGGGCTCGACCCGGGCGGCGACCGCAACAAGCACGAGCCGCACTTGCACTCGCGCCTCTACCCCTCCAGCGTGTCGCACCCGCACCATGGCGGTAAGATACACGCCGCCGTCCGCCTCGCTCTAGTGTACACGTGTACCACACACCATTCGTGGAACATTGTGGCGATATAGGGGTCTGTCCATGCCTCCTATTTCTGGTTCAAATTTCATTAACTTTTGATAAACTCTGACCTGAGATGGACTGCAAAATCCAATCGTAATCAATTTTTTAACAGTATGAATAGTAGCTAACAACTGTTTTTCTAAAACAGGAGCATACCTCTCCGAACAACAGCATCACCTATCGATGATGTGCCAAGATTCAAGCGTGGGTGAAACGAAACCTCAAATGACTGATGAACGCAAATCTAAAAAGAGAAAATCGGACTCCGACGTATGGGCCGCTAGCCAGAAGAAAGGCAAGCCGGGAATAAGTGAATTGATGGATTCCGATAGTGAAAGTGATAATTCGGATGGTTATGTGAATGAAGATGATAATACAGTGAATAGTAATTCAACAAATGATGAGATAGAAGGTCGCGAGTCGTCGGTCTCACAGAATGAATTCGCCTCAGATCTGGAACTATCTGGGATGGACGCGACTGACGCAATAGGAGTGCAAGACAATAGGGCCTCCTCAGATATGGACAATTCGAATGATGGAGATGTAGAAGATATACTCAGGTTTACATATTTATTTGCTTTTATACAGGGTGGTGACGACATAACGACGTTAATTTAAACCACATATTGGGTATCGCGTTAGTAGTTCGTACACCAAGTATCATCAAATTACATTGAACGGTATAGCCACAGGAAATTATTTTCACTTTAATCATTTTAACACATGCTGTGAATACAAAATGATTGCGCAAGGCTACTTTACAAGTCATTCACCTAGCTAGACGGAACAAAATTTAGATTTACCTACATGCGTAAAACACAACCAAATAAAATGTGTCGGTTGATTAAATTTAGACCTTATAATCATAATGTTAAAATCCTTATTAGCGCGGTGCGCGGGCGTCGATGCCTACTTGCACGAATGAAACAATACACCTACAAAGGAACCGCGGCGGCCGGTCTTTGCCTAAAACTGTGCCCTTAGTGCCTACAGGTCATTTGAGGTCAGTAGGTAATATTATTATAGAGTGTTGTGTTTCGTTTAGATTATTTTCGGAATTAGTTTGTTTGAAAATTTAGCTTTTTGTGTGTTGATGTAATACCCGATTTAATTATTACAAAGTATTTTGATTGACTAGTAGTGATCGTGTTTTAATTTAATGTCGTTATGTCGTCACCACCCTGCATACAAGGTTATTCAATGTATACCAATTCTGATTATTTGCTCAGTATCACCAGTACAATCGAGCCCCTATTTTTATTAATGTCAATTACTTATATAACCTTTTCCTTACAGGAATTCTTTTCAGAAGTCTGATCACAAAAGGCAAAAGCTTAAAAACAAAGATAACGAAATCCGAAGCAGTAGGAGCGCTTCATCGCTGCTCTTGGACCTAACTGAAGGTAAATCTTATATGCCTTCATCAGTAAGCATCACTCCAATAGGGTCTTCGACAAATCCAGCTGGCTCCGGTTCTTCATCTAATCTGACATCGATGCTATGTCTTGATCGACGTCCCGGTATTGAAATAATACCCATCACCGCTGCCACTCCCGCTGCTCTACCGAGCTCGATAACAATTACTCCTATAACAACATCACAACTGAAATCTCTTGATGATCGAATAAAGTCGGAAAAGAAATCTAGTAAATCTAGTGAAGAACGAAGTAAAGAGAAAAAAAAGAAAAGAAGGAAAGACGACACTATGGGCCCACCCGAAAAAGTTCCTCCCAAGCAAGATCCGTTAACTAAACCTGTATCTGTTAGCATCAAACCTACAGACGGTTCCCCTTTAAGGTCCACTTCCCCAAACTCACTTTTAAGAAAATTTAGTCCAAGTCCTACCCACGGCAGATCGGTGTCCATAACCAAATCGCCGAGCCCCAGTGCAGTCAAGGGAATGGGAAAGCCGTCCGGTACATCTAGTCACCACAGTAGTCCGAGACATTCGCCGGTTCAAAACAGTCCTAAGCATTTAACGGGATATTCGAGTCCAAAAAACCACAACATCTCCTCTCCTAAGCATAGTTCATCAGGGTCAGGAAAACCAAGTATGTCTGCGTTGAAATCTGCTACCAGTGGATCTCCATCAGGGAAATCTGGGACGACGGGTTATGATCTTTCAAAAAAGATTTCTAAAGATGGCTACGGATCCGGTTCGATGTCGTCGAGAGACAAAGAAAAGAAACATTCCAGTTTGTCTTTTTCCAGCTCAGGTAGGAGTAGTCCAAAATTAAAAAATCCAATGAAATTGAAACAATTAGAAATAACTCCAGTGTCTTGTGATAGTCCTGTGACTGAGCCGCTAATATCCCCTCCTAACATAGAAGTCAATAAATCGAATGCGCCGAGTCAAGCTCGCAATAGGAAGGGATCTCTTAGTGCTGTAATAGATAAATTAAAATCTGCCCAGCATTGTGGTACAGAATCTGAATTAAGTACAAAATCCAGTAGCTCCTCTAGTAGTAGTAAATTTTCAGAACCAAAAAATAATATACCTGGCAGTGGTAAACTTAGTGAAAGCAAAAACCAGGAGTACATGGTTAAACCTAGTTCAGACGGAATGAAAATCACAATAAACAAGACCAGGACTAAAGAATCCTCCAGTAGTAGTTCCAAGTTAAGTTATAGTAGCTCAAGTTCAAATAAACAATCCTCGCCTCAACTCACTCCACCCAGTCAGGGCTCGCCCAAAACCCACACTGGGCTGAAGCCTGGAGTAATAAGCGGACCGGCTTCTAAAAAAACGCAAGTTATGCAATCGTCTAAATCTGGGAGTCTCACTCCCAGTTCTACTCCACCTAAGGCTAACATGAGTCCTTCGGATTCTTCCGTGTCTAGTAACGCTATGCCTAAAGTGCCTTATTCAAAGTCAAGTTCCAGTAGCGCCGGTATCAACTTGTCAAAGTCTGCTTCCAAATCTAGTTCGGGTTCTCCCAAAAGCAGTAGCGCAGATCTAGCGAAAATAATTAGAGATAGAGAACGAGAAAAAGTTAGAACCAAACTCATGGGTAGCACGGAAAAGTCAATTTTTTCATCAAAATCTGAACGTCATTCTAGTCCCAGTGGATCAAGGGATGAAATTGATGGAGATAGATATAAATCATCCGCTAAGGATCCCAATTTCATTGTTGAAGGCTTAATAAATAGACCTCTAGATTGCAAATTTCAGATTCCAAAACTAAAAAATCAGAATACTCCGGATAAAAATAGCCCAGTGTCGCAGTACGACAGCCGTTCCATGGTTAACGATTTTGCGAGAACGCTAGAACAAAACAAATACCCTTTTCCACATTTCGATAATCCTAACTCAAGAACCGTAGACTCGATGCAAAAATCAGCATATCCTTTGAATGTTCCAAAACCTTTGCTCAATATGGGTAGCGTGAGCCCCAAAACGGTTCCGCCTGCAAAAGTAGACCAATCAGATCGTCCTTTAGAATTTTCAAAAGGTATTTCGGACAGCATAGCTAAAGGTGATAATCAACTAAGGAGTAAAGATGATTCTAAAGAGAGCTACCCAGGTTCGTTTCCTTTGATGCCTATAGATTTTAAAACCGACATGGCTAAAGGATTTCCAGCCCCGAAAGGTAGTTCGGAGGATAGAAAGGGAGCTGATTCTTGCATGAAGCCACCCGCAAGTGGATCAGTTGCACGTAGCGGTGCAACTACTCCTCAAGAAGCTGCAGAAATGTTGCTTGATTTTTCATCATCATCTGGTAGCAAGGTGTCAGGAATGGTGGCCGTGCGGCCCGTGTACCCCACTTCGCCCGCACTCGCCCTTCAGCTCGCTAAGAGCCCGGCACCGTCCCCTTTAATCGCTCCCTCCCCCCATTCCAATTCCCCGTGCATTACTGACGATGAGCTTATGGACGAAGCACTCGTAGGACCCGGTAAATGAGTACAAATTGATCCAACAGTGTCCGGAATCTCATATCCATTCTATAGCGAGTACAAGTGAGTAGGCCTTATTAACTGCAATGAGAATAAACGATTGCCTATTGCGTTAGCCGTACGACTATGTGTTGTTTTTAATGAATTAAGAATTATGTTTAGTACCTACCAATTATTGCTTGTGTAATTATTATTTATGTTTCATATGATATTTATTAAAGTTTCTAGGCTACATTAATCATTATTATTCTCTTTAAATGTAGAAGTTGTTTAAATCGTGTATGAATTGCGTATTTTATTGACCACATATTATATTATTGTAGGTTATGTAATTTAAGAAGTATTTTGTGATTTAAGTATATTTTTAGTAATCCTATAACATTTTTGTGTCATACCTTTGTAATATAAAAAGACGGTATACATTACTTATGAATTATGATCATGTAGGTATTGTTTGTTGTTAACTATGTTCAATTTTAATACAACTGCCATGAATGTAATACAATTTAGTGTACAACATTTAACATATTATTTAAGTGACGCAGTCGGCAATATTATGGAGCAAAATAAATTTACAATGATTGTAAATAAAATAATTAAACAATTTGTAAATGATTGTTATCAGCGAGGCATTTATGCTTGATAGATAAAATGATTTTTTAGAAATAAATATAATAATGGTGTAATAAACTGTTTTTATTATGAATTAAATACTTCTCCATTTTAAACAGTCACACTAATATTAAATAACTTATCCTTATGCGAAGCGGCAAGTACAATTAATTAATAGTAAAATCTTAGAGAGCTAGGACGGTTAAATGCGTAATAGGGGTAGAAGAAATGGTATTTTCTGCGAGGCTTGTTTTTATAATATCTTCTGTTGGCAAAATGTCTTTGCGGCTTCCGTCTGCGTGTCTTCAAAAATGGCAGTGGGGCGAAACCAGCGGCTGTTTCCATGATTTCATCTTGTAATTTAACCGCGGGTACATCTTGGAACATATTGTCAATTACTGGTAGGATATAATCATTCGATAGATCTAATTGTGGATCTGGAACAGCGTCCACTGGATTCATAATATTGTCTTCGATTAGTATTTCGACATTTGCATCACCGTATTTCATTATCCCGTCGTAGATATCAGTGACAGTTTCACTATTTTCATTTGTCACCGTGTTCTTTTGTTCCGATTCAACATTGTTTAATGTTACTTTTTGTTGTGTTTCTGACTCACTATTCTTCGATGAAAGTGATTTCATGTTATCAGTCAAAGTTGTTTGTTTTGAAACTGGCAATGCAATTACACCAACAAGCCCCAATGTCAGTAATAATATAACGCCCGTCTTCATTTTTTCTGCAAAATGTAAATGTAATTTTAAAGATACGATCTTATTGTCAATACTGAGCACAATGAGGTTCGTAGTTCTTTCCTAAGCTTTATATCGATGATATCTAGGCCGAAGAAAGTTGGCTGCCATATTTATTTAACTAATTAGATATTTTTTTATTTAGAAAGTAGTTTCAGGAAAAGCCCTGCGTGAATACATTTTTGTTCTGTACAGGGTAATTTTGACGGCTGAATTTTTTTCATACAAATTTCAAACAATAACAACTATGTATATAGAACAAGAACAAATATGGCGGCATTGGTGGCTTACTCGAGTACTGAATTCGCTATTTGTGTTCCTGTTTTTTTTTATTATTATTCTCATTCTCTTAATATATATATTTTTTATAACATGTAAAAATCTAAAGTTTTATTATTTCTATATCTCTTATTATTTATTTCAGAGCGACGACTAATGGTATAATGAAAAAACCTACGTTCGTTTTGTCGTGCTGAAATCTTATCTACTAATAGAAATAGGACTAACACTATTACTAAGATTTTTTTAAATCTTTTTCGAGATTTTAGAGTTGGTCCCAGACTGAAACGATGACAACATAGACAGACAATGATATCCAATTAATTTTGTTTCATATGTTTGTTACCACTCAGCTCCAAAGCTGTTTAACGCATTAGGATTAAACTTGGCACAGAGATAAATCATAACCTGGAATGAAATGAAGGTCCTATACTTATCCCGGGGGAACATGATCCCTCGGGAACATGGGGAACAGCTACAGTACCTAATCTAAATCCATACTGCGTGCTGGCAATTTTTTTTAAATTATTGATTGGTACTTACATAATACCGATTCTGCGGACACCTTTCCCGATGAGGCTGGACTAGACGCCTTTCACCTTGATAATTTCTCCTCTGTGCTCTAGCCTGCTCTCTTCTTTCTTGCAGTTTCTTCATAGCAAAACGTGGAAGAAATGGATTCTGAGATTCCGCCACTTCCATCATTTCCTCTCCATCCTTTGACGCTAATGCCTTCGAATCCTCCAACGGTTTTCCTTGAATGATGACCATGAACACAAATAATAAAAGAACGCTCAATAACTTGAAGCTAAACGCCATTGCTATCTGGTATTTGTATTTTTAATGTTTGAAGTAAAGGACACGACGGCTAATCCCTGTTTAATCTAAGTACGAGTTTGTGTCCACTCTTTATAGGGCCACATTCTATTGTATGACCGTATGACACACATCTGGTGCATTTATTTATCTTACGGAGGTGTTTTTGGAAATGTAACGGGTCATCTGGCCGTTTCCAATTATCACGTCCTCGCCTCATATTCATAGCCCAAACTTGGCATACATTTAGGAATGCGTATGACCGTACGACCTAAATTATGATTAGGTATATAGATAGGTACGGTCGGCCAAGAAAGTGGTGTGCCAGTTTTGATTTAGTTTCCTAGTCATCGAAAATTGCAACAAGGTTCATACTAAAAAGATATCACTGAAAGAGATGTATAATAATGACATAAGTTGTCAAAAGTTGTCAGATTGATCTGCAAGCGAAACTAATCTTTATCATCTATTAATCGGCATGCGGCATTCAACCTTAGGGTGGTACACCACTTTCTTGGCCGACCGTACCGCAAGCTAATATCATCATTAAATTATATGATCATAAATTGTCTGTCGGGTGGTAATTTAAGCTGATTAGTACTTAATTAACTAATAATTCAGACTAACTAATAAGTTATGTATCTACTTATATTTACATATTCAAGATAGGTAGGTACGTTATTTTACATAGGATTTTATTAATAAAAAAAAATTAACAGCAGCAATACCTACGCTGCTCTTTTAAAAAGGCAAACTAATGTGATAAACTGAATATAAATGCTATAATAAAACTAGATTGACTATGGATTAGGCCGCAAGTTCACATATCAGTCACAGTGAAGGTGTCGATGATTCATATTTCACAATATTAACAGCTAATAAACTTAACTGAACCTAAACAAACGTTAGGATTCCTTGAAATAACATCATTAATCCCTGCAACTGCAGCATCATTGTTTAAAATTAGATTATTTCTATGAAACAACAAATTACAGTAATACCTACATATCTTGATGGAATTTAAATGTGATGAAACATCTATTCAATTACAAACATAGGCATGCCTCCAACTCTCCGGTAGGTATAGGTACCTACCGCGGTCTACGCAATATATTTTATCATATCGCGTTTTCAACCGCGTTCCCAGGATAAAATCACTAATAAAATGTAGGTCCAACCCAAGTCTTCTGTCTCTACAAATTATCATGAACCTATTCGGTAGATTACCCGTGAAAACATGGCAACCAAAAAGACTAGACTAGGCTATTAAGTCTTTTTAACCGACTTCAAAAAAAAGGAGGAGGTTCTCAATTCGTCTGTATGTTTTTTTTTTTTTTTTTTTTGTATGTTTGTTGCTCGATTTCTCTGCCAATTATGAATAGATTTTGATGATTCTTTTTTTGTTTGGTAGATCCTACTTCAGAGGTGGTCCCATTTAAATTTTGTCGAAATTGATTAAGCACTTTTTGAGAAAATCAACAAAAACGAAAAAAATTCTATCTCGTTTGATAAACCTTAGTGAATCAAACTGAGTCGTTGAGCGTGACTTTTTGGATTTGGATGAAATTTCGTGTGTATACTTCAATGGGTTCTTCGATGGTTTTAAAATACAATTGGACCCGGTAGGTGGCGCTGGAATCGAGTTCCAAGATTTGTTTTAATTTCAGGGCAGGACGACGTCTGCCGGGCCCGCTAGTTATATATTATATTTTACCGGCCAGACCCGATTTCAGGACAAACTAGTTTTGCCTAGGATAACATATAATAAGGAATAAACTTTAAAAATTCGCCGTCGCTCCCCTACTTTTCGAAAGTTTGTTACAAAGGCAGAATTAAACTGTCCTTCTTGACTGGCACCGACTCCAAAAAGAACTGTTTATAAATATTAAATAGATATATAAATATCAATAATTTTGTTGATTGTCCTTTAAGGCTCTTGCTTTGAAATTAAAATATTATTCTTTACTTTTTAGTTTATGTTTGTACATAGGTATAGGTTACAGTTTTGAAGTCGGTTTTTGTTTTTTATTTTTAAAAATAATTTTTTATATACCGAGCCAGTGCAAGTAGGAACTCTCAGGGCGAGTCCTGAGAGTTCAATACAAACCTAGCATAATACGTCAGTTGTTCGATGCTCCACTGCACATGTAAGAGGTCGTGGGTTCGAATCCTACAATGAACTTGAGCTTTCGGTGAAGGAAAACATCATGAGGAAACCATAGCACGGTGGTAGAGCACTCTGAAGTACCCGACTGGCTGGCTACCACCCTCAAGTTGAAAATCTATCGCCAAGCACCTATCGGTGTGTTCTAACAGCTGTACCTACTTGAGAGTCAGTTCCCATCTAGGCTTTTTGTGCTTACCACCTTCGGCCACATCACCACTTACCATGGTAAGATTGCGATCAAACACAAACTTATCCTAAAGTAAAAAAAAAAGAATGATTTGCTATCAAAAACAAAGTGGTCCAAATTATTAACTTATTTTAAAATTGTTAAGATTTTTGGATTTAATATTTTATTTGTAAGTAGGTACCTACGTGGTCTGAACCGACGGACGGATGATAAAGTACCTAATCCTATTAGGGTTCTGTTTTTGTAATTTTGAGGTCAACTCTATCTGTATGTCTGTAAAGTGCAATATAAATGCTATTATCTTGAAATTTAGTACGGAAGTAGAACTTGTTTTTCCGCATTTAATATAAGGTAAATAATTTTTTTAACCGAATTTGATACAATCAAACAAATGTGGTGTTACTATTATAATATTTTAAAATGAAGGTATATATGACCATATCTATGCCTATCGGCTTTGTTTGCACTTTCTAAAACTATTTTCATTATTCTGAGCGACATGATTTTTGACTTATGACCGAAAATTACCTTTCACTTATACCGTACCTACCGTTTATATAAGCTGCCGTTTGTGGGTCAAAAAATCTGAAACAATTTAAATTGATTTAATTCTACAAAAACACATACATAACATATTGATCCAAAATCCCAGATGAATACGCAAGCTATATTTGGTAGGTAATCTATATAGGTAGGTACTATAGGTAAGGCAACAGGAAAACACTGTAATAAGCAAAAATGTCAACTGGATGTTGCTGATGACATTGACCAAAACATGAACCTTGATTTCTGACCTACATAACAGACAAGTGATAGTAGGGAAATGTAGGTAATGGGGATCACTTAAGCGAGAATGAAAAAAAAAGCAAATCTATGAATCAACTATTTATTTCTCTGTTCTTATTATAAACTTTACTTTCTTAACTATCAATTGAGATCAACTTTAATCACTTTGGTTTATTAATTTGGGTACAATAAAAAATTTAAAAAAATATATGTTTGATCACGATTGTCAACATCGGTTGGCAATGGTGATCAGCATGTGGACAATGGTGATCAACACATATCGCACACATAATTGTGCGCAGAGTCCCATCCAGAACAGTCGGCATGAGCCCAGAGCCCACAAGAAGTGCACCGGTACCATGTTTCATTGTTTTGTCCAAATTCACCACATACAAGACACAAGTTGCCTGCATCTTCTGCATCGTCATTTTCGTCATCCTGGCATAACTCATCCGTGTTCACGTCTGACGTCGGAGTATCATTGGAGTCCTGCAGAATTTTCTTCTTAACCTTTTCACGACCGACCTTCTGTGGCTTGCTTTTCTTTCCTGTTCCTTTTCCTTTGTTTTTCACAGCTTTGGCCTTCCTTTTATTTTCTTTTTAAACTAGGGTGTCTTTGATCGGTGTAGATGTTAAAATCGTTGCGTGCTGTTTTTTTCTTCCTTGTCTTGTCTTGACAACAGTTACTTTCTTAGGCATCTGAATGAAATTTTGAATACTTGGATATTTGACTCCGATTACCTACATGGGCAAAGAGACGGAAAAAAACATCCTGACGAGAAATTATAGGTTAGAATAACAATATGGCTGTTGAATTGCACGCTAAAATGATACGACTATTACATATTAGAAGTACAGAAATAAATATTTTTTATTTTGTGACTTATCTTCGGATTCATCAACTCGATAAATTAGATGAAAATGGCGCGAAACCTTCACACGACTGTTACTCTCCGACGCGTCGCGCGAACTGAGCCAGTCACCGGTCGCACACGGGAATGACTGAATGCTAGCGTGTAGTTATGTTAGCATCGGTTGGTCGCGTTCGGTTTTTGGTATTTTGAGGTGATCACCGTTGCCAACTGACTCCCATTGCCTACATTTCCCCTACCACAGATATGTATGTATATTGGCATGTGACCCGAAATAGACTAACTCGGTGTGACCCTGGGAGCGATAAAATTGAGTAAGATATCGTAAAATATATACAGGGAGTCCGGTAAGTAGTACGACAAACAGTAGGGTTGGTCACCTACCAAATACACAAAAAATCGCTCAATGAAAAGGTCACCATTTTCGAGATAATTCAGATTTTTATTCAATACATAATAATCAGAAATATGAATGAATGAAATATACTTTATTGTAGATATACACCTTAAAACAAGAGAAGTAGGTACATAGGTAATAAAAATAAAGGAAGTGAATAGAATACAGGAGGCCTTATCGCCTCTTCCAGGCAACCTTTGGGTCACAGGAAATATATTAAAAAGTCTTTTTTAATTTTAGATATTTTTTAAATATCAACCTTTGAGGGGTAAAAAGCATTGCGATTGAAACCGCGGTACGGAATGTTAGTTACATTGAATATATTTTCCTAGAACTTGGGATCGTTCGTTCACAGAATGCAGAAGTCATATTCTTCCCATGTAGGTAGATACCCATGTCTTTAACCACGCAAATCTCCAGAACAACTGGCGTTTTCAGTGGTTGCACATTTTATGAAGTGAACATTTGTAAAAATGTAATAACCAGGAATGAATTTATAAGTAGTACAATAATCTTTGTAAACATAAAATCTAATAAAACCAAAACAACTTTTATTCGTCCAAGCAAAACAAGCATTATGAATAATCATAATATATGCCTACTAGCTGTCCCCCGCGGTTTCACCCGTGTTCCCGAGAGATCTTATATTTTCCGGGATAAAAAGTTCAAGGTCCCATCTATCTATACCAATATTCATAAAAAATCTATTCGGCGGTTTAGGCGTGAAAAATTAACAGACAGACAGAGCGTACATTATTAGTGACAGAACAAATAAAAAGGTAGAAAGAGCGTATGTACGTAAACAATAGTCTCCAATGAAGTGAAGTAACGTGCACTAAGTAGTGTGCACGGAGTAAAGAAGTATATCGACAAGTTATTTAAGTAGGTAAATAAGTTGTTTTAATAAGAAACAAGTATCTAGGTAGGTAGGTTATGGTTCAGCTCTTTTGGCTTAGACCCTGACCTGATTCTTTTCAAAGCGTTGTAGTTTTGGCACCACAGTCCCAATCACGAACCAAGTTGCTCCTAGTTTCTTTTAACCCCCGACGAAAATGAGGGGTGTTATAGGTATGTTTGTAGTGTGGTTTTCATACATTTTATTTTAAATAGTATTCTGTTTTTATTTTATGTACGTACCTCACCCGGTCCTCCAACGACCGAGACGATTGGATTAAAATATTTATATTAAACATAAAGAGACATTAGATATTTTTATTCCTTTTCAGAGGTACCTAAGTATTTTGTGTCAGGGTTTTTTTAAATCTTTATTTAAATGTTTATTCGTATCCCACTCATCACATAATGCAGATACCTATTTACCTTGCTACTTATGTATTACTTGCATGCTCCAAGATTATCAGAAACAAGTACCTACTTAGAGTATCATTGCACAAAATCACGTTTTCTATTGTTGTCTAATTTTTCTACTTATCGAGGAGATTATGTGCTGCATCATGACATATTTGTGTGTGCTTGCTAACATGGCATGGAAATATGCAAGTTTATCTGCACATTCACATTAGCGTTTGCGACTATTGTGACATACAATGAAGGTCGTCGCCGATGCGATGTCCATTGATTGATATTGACGTCAGTGGGCGAGCAGGGGCGGTGTGCGGTCGCCGCTCCACTCCACACCGCGCTACAAGACTTCATGAAATTCGTGCTCGGGAACTCGTGGTGTGTGTGGTGTGGTGGCTTCTCCGTCCGGCGTCCTCCGATCGCAGTCGGTCGACGCTTCGCCCGCTTCCAGTCGTCACCGTCAGCGCCTGTAGTCTCTCGTTTCTCTTTATCGATCGCTTTCATTCACATGTTTTCATAACACGCGATTAAAAATTGCGAAACAAACCGGCTTTTTCGAGTTGTACCGCGTCTAACCAAAGATTATTATAACGCTGTTAATTTTATACTTATATATTTTTTTAGTGAAAGTTTAAATAACATTTAATTATGGTTTATGAAGTTAAATGTTGACGGGGATACAAATATCATCATGAAGGATAAGAAAGTAAGGTGAGTTGAACATGTTCAGTAGGTGATATAGGTAATGACTTTAAATTAGATAGCTACCTACTCTTATACCTTACTTGTAGTCCTTGAGCTCGTTAGATGCGTGCCCTTCCCTTGCTTGCGGCATCAATGGAAGCACGCAGAACCAATAAAGCACAGGCAGCTAAGCGCTTTTTGAATGAAAACGCACATAGTACGGTCTGTTTATCCTCCGAACTGTTTTGAACCTACGCTTTGAGTTCAATATTTAGAAAAAAAAACTAATTTTACGAAACCATACTAGGTTTTGTCTATTCAGAGACAAACTCCAATCTTCAGAGTAAGATATACGGGTACATAAGCTAGGTCCAACCCCATCTTCCTTTATCTTTTACACCATCTATAGTTATACATATATGTAATACCTTCTCTTTTACCGATAAATGATTTATTGAAATCTAAATTTCTATTATCGCGTAATTAATTGCTTGTTACCTTAGGTTTTTATAACAGAACTGATCAAAAGTGCTCATTTTGTTTTATTCACACGGAGAAACAATAATTAAAAATGCTCATAAATTATACTTACCTACAGCATGTTCAGCTATAAATCCTGTTAGTGTTTAGATTTGAAAAAATATCGAGTAAAATATCTCGTATTCAAATCAAACAAAAAAACAGGAAGGTATAAAAATACAGGTAAACATAACTTTGTATTTTTGAAATTGTATTTTTTACATAATTATGTATTTTATACATTGTAAGAAGATTATAAGAGTACCTAAGTATTTAACAACATCTACCTATACAAAAAATCTGGGCAGGATTTTGGAGTTCAGGTAGCTGTTATATTTTTTGTGTGTTCCTATATCCATTCTTGGCTTGCCTTGCCTTGGGTCACATTAACATTGAAATAAGACGGCTCTTTGAAAACGTATTAATAGTTTGAATATGTTCATAAAATTAACGGCATTATGTATATTCTAGAATACCTACTTATGATGATAGAGTTTAATATAGGCAGGCAAGTAACTTCTATATATCTCGTATCGCGTAAACGTAAAAAAAGTCTACTTTGTTGCATCTATAGGTTACCTATTATAATAAAACTTATTAGTTTCTTTGTATACCTACCTAACACTTACATTGTCTACTCTACTCAAATTCTATGCAAATTATTGCAGTGCTGTAAAAAGAATAGAATTAGTGACAACGTAAATATAATTTGCGTTCATTTGAGACATCGAAAATATGGACGCTCAATCAATATATTTGAATCCATAAAAATATTCTACCAAACCAAATTGGTCGCGTACGGTTTGAGATACATTTTCTCCCGCGCACGATCAGTGCCCCTAGCATGAGTTGGCACCAAAAACACACATCAAACGGTAGCGGAGAAACGCGCATCGAATAGTTTTTGGTTAAACTTGTTCCTACACGCTAGTAACTAACGTTTTTTATCCATTGCTTTTAGAATATCGGTACCGTGAGTCACAAATTTGACAGATGTCATCGAGAAATACCGTCTCGATTATAGTTAAGTAACTCACGGGCAAATTGAACCGTGAGATCTTCGATCGTATAGTTTACGTAGTGTTTATATACCTACTCTTTGTAGTTTTTAATGAAAGTTTATAAAATTTGAGTGTTATTTTGTTGTACTTGTAATGAGTTTACTTAATAAAGATATATTTGACTTTGAGTTTGAGTTGAAATAATGTGGGCAATAAGTTATTTAGCATATTTTAGTTTGGAAATTCACTTGAGCATATCAGTGTGGTTTATAGGCCGTGATATTATTGAGAACAATTACATAAAGGAATAAATACTTAGGTACTATTACTTACATACAATTTTAATCCTAAGCCACATTCCTCAACTATAAGCATCCACTTGAAACATTCACAGACAAACACATGTTTCTATAAAAAAAACCTACTTATTTAAAGTACATTATGTATTATTTATTTACAAACGTATTGTTTATAAACACACACCACAGCACACACACACACATGCGCATGACCTAGTGCGCACGACCGACTGAAGGACGACGGGGCGTGCAGCGCAGCGAGCAAGCGGGACGACGCGACGCTCCGTCTCACGGTAGATATGGTTGTATACCGTCACCGTGTAGTGAGCCACTACACGGTGACGGTATACAACCATATCTATTTAAAAATCACTAAGAATAAAAGCAAATGAGCATTCGTCTATGACACGTACAGTACGTCTACCATGACTTTACAAAAACCGCACACGCTCACGACTGCGTAAAATATTTGTATGGAAAATGTGCACAGCGCCACTAGCGGTCACGTAAAGAACTAAAATTGGTAGTACGCACCATGAGTCAAGTGATGGTTTACGTACACTCTAGTGTTTGCTCACATCGAGCAACGTTTCTTACTTCACACCGAATAATGCTGCCTCTTTCTAACTATACTGTAAAGGCAGAGTAAGTTATATACTCCCAAAAAATCTAAGTATTCAGTTATAACCCTGCTAATTGAAAACGTCATAGACGAATGCTCATTTGCTTTTATTCTTAGTGATTTTTAAATAGATATGGTTGTATACCGTCACCGTGTAGTGGCTCACTACACGGTGACGGTATACAACCATATCTACCGTGAGACGGAGCGTCGCGTCGTCCCGCTTGCTCGCTGCGCTGCACGCCCCGTCGTCCTTCAGTCGGTCGTGCGCACTAGGTCATGCGCATGTGTGTGTGTGTGTGCTGTGGTGTGTGTTTATAAACAATACGTTTGTAAATAAATAATACATAATGTACTTTAAATAAGTAGGTTTTTTTTATAGAAACATGTGTTTGTCTGTGAATGTTTCAAGTGGATGCTTATAGTTGAGGAATGTGGCTTAGGATTAAAATTGTATGTAAGTAATAGTACCTAAGTATTTATTCCTTTATGTAATTGTTCTCAATCTCAATAATATCACGGCCTATAAACCACACTGATATGCTCAAGTGAATTTCCAAACTAAAATATGCTAAATAACTTATTGCCCACATTATTTCAACTCAAACTCAAAGTCAAATATATCTTTATTAAGTAAACTAATTACAAGTACAACAAAATAACACTCAAATTTTATAAACTTTCATTAAAAACTACAAAGAGTAGGTATATAAACACTACGTAAACTATACGATCGAAGATCTCACGGTTCAATTTGCCCGTGAGTTACTTAACTATAATCGAGACGGTATTTCTCGATGACATCTGTCAAATTTGTGACTCACGGTACCGATATTCTAAAAGCAATGGATAAAAAACGTTAGTTACTAGCGTGTAGGAACAAGTTTAACCAAAAACTATTCGATGCGCGTTTCTCCGCTACCGTTTGATGTGTGTTTTTGGTGCCAACTCATGCTAGGGGCACAGGTTGTGGAATGAACTCCCTGTAGAGGTTTTCCCTATAGACTACAGCATGGGTTCTTCAAAAGAGGAGTAAGAAGGTATATGATTGGTTGGCAACGCGCACGTGACGCCTCTGGTATTGCAAGCGTCCATAGGCTACGGTAACCGCTTACCATCAGGTGGGCCGTAAGCTGTTTGCCACCTTACACATACATGTATAATGTCGATAGCAGATTTTTTTTTATTACTTACTATCTTAACATTTTTATCCGCTTACATCGCGTCCGCGCCGCGCCGCGCCGCGGCCGCGGCCGGTACGATCGAAATAGATGCATGCAAATAAGGTATTAGATTATATTTGCATTGCGGTTTCCCCTGTTGCTCTGTGGGTTTCCCGAAACATAAAATAAAAGGTTAATTTTATTCTATGCTATTGCATTGGGGTAATCATATTTCTGCGAGGAATTATATTACTTACATGACTAGAGGTTATTCAAAGCAGTTTACATCATTTATAATTGTACACTTATATTATATTCTGAAATAGGTATAGATACTTATGTAGTTGTGTTCTTAAAATGCATTTTAGGTATATATCTACTCGTATGTTTTGGTAAAAATGATACCACCCCGTTTTAGCCGGAGTCCCTCAAGGCTCTGTGCTGTCCCCCTTATTGTTTACACTCTACACGAGTGACATCCCAAAAACTAGCAAAGCGCAGCTAGCTCTATTCGCGGACGATACCGCAATATATTATTCTGGCAGGAGCCCCACGGCAATTGCCAAAGTTCTCCAAGCCGCGACTCACACCCTAGGTCCCTGGTTTCGGAAATGGAGAATCGAAATTAACCCCACCAAGAGTCAGGCGGTGCTGTTCTTCAGCCCCGCCAAGAAACTCATCCCCACTCCCCCCCCTCCAGTCACCATGTTCGGCGAGCCGATCCCTTGGGAGAGGCGAGCCAAATATCTCGGTGTTACCCTGGATGATCGTTTGTCCTTTGCCGACCACATAAAACAGGTACGTGCACGCGCCTGTTTTGTGTCCGGTCGCCTTCATTTCTTGTTAAATAAAAAGTCTAAACTTGCCCTAAAAAGCAAGGTGAGACTCTACACCGCGTGCATCCGCCCCGTTATGCTATATGCATGCACTGTGTTCGCACATGCATCCCCCAAGCTGATCCATAGACTCCAAGTGGTTCAAAACCGCTTCATGCGCAAAGCCACGGGCGCCCCGTGGTACATGCGCAACTTAGACCTCCACATAGACCTCAATCTGCCCACGGTTAAGCAATTCATTAAGCGCGCTTCACGCCGCTATTACGATCGTGCCCTAAACCACGCGAACCCATTAATTGTAAAAACTGCAAACTATACTCCTTCAGAGATTTCAAAAATCCGTAGGCCTAAACTCGCCCTCAGCGAGCCGGATGACCCTACAACTCTAGCTCAGATTAAGGATAGGGAGGCTCGCGCAGCCCTGAAGAAACAAATACAACACCGCCCGCGTTTTCGCCCTCGCCGGAGAGGCCCGTCGCGACGTCCCACTCAGTCAGTCTCGTCCCCAGTAGTTGGCCCGAGCCGTACCAGTAATCCGACCGTCCCTTAAAAACTCCTCTAAATCGCTTAGGCGAAGTCCGTCCCACTATTTTGTGCCCCCCGACGACGCCCTGAGCCGAGGTTCGTGCCCCAACTGGGGCGCCCTCAGCGGTCAGTCGTCTAAAATTTGTAAACTCGGTTGAGAGCCCTAAGCGCTCACCGAAAAGTCCGCGTAAGGGTGTCTATGGTCCCTCAGACCTCCACCTTTAAGTCCTCCCCAAAAAAAAAAAAAAAAAATGGTAAAAATGAAATTATGAACTATCTTGAGTTTAATGCGAATTTATATAAAAAAAAATGATTGGCCTATGTCTTTTCAATCATATTTTGTTCCTTACGCAAGATTTCATCAATTTTGTTATTAATAGGTATCTATCGCAAATATTATATTTTACTTTTATACTTCGTTATCTCGGTATTGCCTCAGGAAGTGATTCTGGTTAACAATATTTCAGTTAAGTAGTCAGTTAGGAGCGAAATAAGCAGATCAGGTTTATTATATGGAAATTGGCGGCTCAACTCTGACGAAGAACCGCAGGCGAGTCTTGGAGGGTGACCGCGTCTTGGCAACCGAGCTCCATGAACCGACTTCAGATACAATATTGGTGTTACGTAAAAAAAATGTTAAATCATAATATTTACATGACAAACATATTATTTAATCATGCTGTACAGAACGAATCAGTCATGAATAAGACTATTCTCACAGTGCGGTTGATAACAAAAGGTACGAGTAACTGGCGTGCCCAGGTTGTGGCAATACCTATAGCTATTTAGATTTAGTAATTTCATTTAAACTGACCATTAGTTTGAGTAAATCAGTTTATTCAATCCGAATGTAAACCAAAGATGTTCTCAAATTTATCCTAAGAATCTTGAAAAGATATGATCTTCCATATCTCTATCTCTCGACAGAAGACATACGTACCTGACAGTTAAATTAACAATAAGTACCTATTTATTGGTCTTCAAATAGGTACTTGAAGTGTAAGCTAAGTACTTTCTAAGTTGCTTGACTGTTACAGTAAAATTGAGGAGGTTTTAGGCAAAATAGTAACTTAAAGTAAGTATCTATAGATAAAATACTCTCCGTGTTTGTGTGTGAATTTACAATATTTTATTGAACAATATAACAACTTGTTTAATTTATCCATTATATATTTTTTGTCGATGATAGTGGTAGTGACGTTGGATACCGAGGCGAAGGTAGTGGGTTCGAATCCTACAATGAGCTTGAGCATTCGGTGAAGGAAAACATCGTGAGGAAACCATAGCACGGTGGTAGGGTACTTTGTAGTAGGTACTCGACTGGCTGGCTACCACCCTCAAGTTGAAAATCTGTCGCCAAGCACCAGCTATACTTCCAAGCACCTGTAGGTGTGTTCCGACAGCTGCATGCACTTGACAGCCAGTTTCCATCTAGGCTTTGTTTGCTTACCACCTTCAGCCACATCATCACTTACCATGGTGAGATTGTGGTCAAACACAACCTTATCCAAAATAAAAATAAAAGACCGGTGTAAAAAAGTAGGCAGATACTTACCTGCTATTGAAAAAAGCTGCTGGTCATAGTTTTACACCTTAACCGTTGTGGTCACATTCCTCTTCTTAATTTTAAAATGAAATATATATTGAAAGGAATTGCGAATTCATTCATACGTTTCAGTGTAACGCAAACAAAATATTTTCATGAATCCCTTTCATTTCGGTTTGAAAATGTCATAAAAAACATTTATAGATTTTTCAGCAATAGCAATAGCATTTTTTTGCGATATAGGTACCTACTTACATTATCGCTATCGCACAGTGCTTAGCATTTTGCATGATTCATGTAGTTAAATAGCAATAATAAACTGTACATACTATGGAATAAGCTGAAAAATAATCAGAAAACTATTCTTTCCCAGTATAGAGTCGAACAAATATCTTGTCGTTTAAACACTCATTCTAACTCTTAAAAAGTTCTCTCAGTTTTCCTTATCATTTCACATTGCATTATTACCACGTGACGACGAAGCAGTATAGGGTTATGTAAGCTCCTTATGTAAACACGTGGTAAATATAAGTACCTAATACCTATGTAATTATAAATGAAAAAACAAAACTATTAAAAATAAAAACTAGTGAGAATCACAAAATGCTTTGACAAGGTGTAGGACCTGGAGGAAATAATTTATTTGAGAATTTTTATTTGGTAGGTAAGTATGTAGGAAAACATGCCATAAAACAGAAATGGATTTTTCTTCATACTCATCCCTGGTTATTTTTTAATAGTTTAATAATATTATTGTTTTGTTTGATAACGTTAGTATGATAACATTTTATTCGTTCAAGCACTTGACGTTATTGAATAAACATAAATAACTAAATCTTGCTTACAACTTGGCTTCTAAACCTATTTTTAGACGGCCGTTTATGCGATAGGATTTTGACTCTCGCAAGGTTATCAAAACCTATAGGGTATTATCCCGTTGACCTAGAACCATGAATTGAAATGAAATTACATCAGAAAAAAATACATTATAATCGGAAAAAACGGAAACTCAATGTGATGAACAAACTATTTACATAGGTTTGCACGGAACCCTCGGTGCGCGAGTTCGACTCGCATTTGGCCAGTTTTTATTTTATATTGTAATCCTATTTTGGAGATGGCATAATAGATAATTTGAACAATGCGCGAACATCTCGCAAATCCTAACTTGTACCCGATCAACATACATAGTGGAACTTATAGGTAAAAAGATTGCACTTATATTTTTTGGGCCACGGAGATCTAAGCATTACACCTATGATATTTTTGTTTGATACCGTGTACGTAGGTAGGTAAGTACTTACCTAGAGCCTGTAGATAAGTATGTACTTACTTATAGTATATGTATTAATACTAGTGACCGACCGAAACATGTTACTTTGCCGAAACCGAAACCGAAGGTTCGGTTTCATTGTAGTTTCGGCCGAAACCGAAACTTTTATAAAAAAAAAAGTCCTTAAAAAGTCGAAAAAATGTTAGTAAGCCCGTTTTTTTCTAAAATTAATATCTCGCCGACCTATAATTACAGGTTTCTACTTTCAAAGATTTATCACAATGAAATTTCAGCACAGTTACAGAGGTTCTGTTTGAAAATTTAACTACCCTATAAAGTAAAAAAAATACTTTATTTCATTACCATTATTCGCGGAACAAACACAACACGTATTGACACGTCTACACGTGCAAAGCGCACTGATTTAGGTAGTTGCCGGTGGAGTCAGGCGAGCGACGCCATATTGCCAGCCGTGCCGAGCGCGCCCGACGTTAGCCGAGCGCGACCCGAAGGTACGATGTTGTAAGTTACGGCGCGGCCGAAGGGTTCGGCCGTTTTTGGCCGAAACCGAAACTCGGGCCGAAACTTGATTTTTTGGCCGAAACTGGCCAAAACCGAAACCGAAATTTCGGTCGGACACTAATTAATACATTCAATAGTAGGTACTTACTTATGTATGTAATATACTATAACTAACAATAGTGAAGTCCATGTCCACAAAAAAACTAATTGGTAGGTACTTAGTTGATGGCAGTCTTGCTGAAATTCCTGGCTATATATGTGTCCAATCACTGAGTGATGTAATAACAGCCTTTTCATTGTGTTCAGCTATATCTTCTTTACATCACTACGAATATGATGATAATATTATTACATCTCATAATATTATCATCGATTCAAGATGAAATAGTTAACCCTTTAGAGGTTGAATTTTCAAATCATTTCTTATTAGATGCCTACTCTCTATTAAGAATAGCATTTATTTATACTATCTGAGATTTGGTTATTAATCAGTGGTATTTCGGTTTTATATTTAGGCTATGTATGTAAGTATAGACATAGAAAAAGAACAAGATTAGGTAAATTATAAAACACAACAGTCTCCCTGTCTGTCTGTCCATTAGGGTGTAGGTAAAAGAATATCGATGCAGTTTTCACAATTAGGTACCGATATAATTTCTCGTAGGTAGACTGAGAGGTGTGTTAAAAATAAGGTTAATAAGGTAATAACTTTTTGGTTAAATCTCATAAAAAAATGTAACACTTAAATGTATTGATGTACTAGTTTTCCGCCCCGCGGTTTCACCCGCATTCCCGAGGGATCTTAACTTTTCCTGGGATAAAAAGTATTATGATCGACCTGTGTGCCAAGTTTCATCAAAATCCATACAGCCGTTTTTGCGTGATTGAGCAACAAACTTCCAACCATACAAACTTTATAAGCGTAGTAATAGCTAAATATTTATTAGATCAGCCAAATACACTGAACCATATGTGCATGCAATACTCTTGCATTTACCATCATTATGTAAGACTGATATTGCATTGTAGGTACTCATGTTATTGACAATTCTTATAATGTGCTATGTACTTACGTATACCTACATAACATGTATATACCTACATTTACAAATGACGTATAAGGGTTAAGGGTTAGGTGATAGCAGGGATAGTTCTGTTTACTTGTCGCCAGTCAGACGATGATCCTGTAGGAATAAGACGCTCACATTTGTACCTAAGTTGACTACAATGTTTTTATTATTCGGTTATGCTGTGTATTGTACAAGAAGTTTCAGGATTATAAGAATACAAAGGTGAGTTGTAAATAATAAGTATTTACATGATTATCAATTGTTTGTTATTGTTTATATGTTTGGTAGTGAATATTTAACATAATATATTCTCATGTAGTCACGTCTTACTAGATAGATTTTATGAGGTACTCCTCATAAAATCTCTTATTCTAAGCTGGGCTATTTATTCCTCTCATTTCTCTCGCGTAATACTAATTAGATATCATCCATACTAAACTACATAAATGTGTAGAAACCTGTGTGGAGGGAGCTTTGGTAGTTAATTCTGACCTTGGATACCAGAGGTTTCGACTTATATCATTTTTTTAACTGATGAGTGCCTAACTGTTGTAGTATAAAATTTAAGTGTTTTTGTGTATTGTCTTGCGAAATAATAATGATTAAGTATTATTATTTTATACTATACCTCTTGGCTTTCATAGCTATAGAGATTTTGATGAATATGGGGTATCCCTTTGAACCCTGGGGCCTGGGGAATGATGTAGGCATTATTTGTTTAAATTGCTGGTAATGAGACAGATTAGGTACGATTAAAAAACAGATTCCACGCGGAAGTAGGTACCTACGTAATCGAGCGCAAAAGCTAGATTCCAATATTTTTATAAAGTACTTATTTGAAATTTTGAGTGATGCAATTTTATGTTTCAACTTGGAAGGCAACAGCTAAATCCTTTAGTAATTTAGCGACAATTACTAAATTAATTTTCTAATATGAACTTATTAGACTGTTCAAATAAAAGCCCAATCATAAAATTATGGGACACAATGATGGCAGACAGAACTATTAGTTATTCTATGATCAGGTTTTGATCCAAATTTAATTATCATTGCCTATCTATCTTTAACGTTTCTTCACAAAGAATCATCTTATGCTCCCACTAGGTACTAGGTACCTATGTCTATAATTCTATCTATTAAGCAATTAATTTATTCTAATACGATATGTTTATAAATATCTACTGTTGACTCGCATGACGATATTAAGAATGACTTGTATATTTTGGCCTTACCTACTCGTCTAGCTCGTCGGACTTTGGTCGGTCTAATGTAATATTAAAGTAAGTAATTGATGGTGATTAGATAGCTTTACCAGTTACAAACAATTTTAAACACTTATTATTTATTGTACCTACCTACTTCGTAAATACAAAATTATTAAACGCAAGCAAGCACATTCAAACAATTTGAAACTAGTAACTTTTGTTAAATGTTGTACAATTTCTAAATATGTCATAACATTATGCAATGATCCTCTTATTTAACATACCTACATTATCAAAGCAACTTCTGCATAGGTCATTTTATTATTTTTACTTATATTTGTGTATATAATAAATTTGTGAATATGTGGAAATGAACCGTTAATCTACAAAAATATTTTCCTGCATTGGAAAATAATTCTTATCAAATGACAAAATCTCTCTCACATGATTTATTGAGATGATAGGTAGGTATAATATACTATCCATTATGAATGTAAATAATATCTTACTTCTAAAGCGATCTTAACTGATAATCAAATTATTAGAGAGGGAAATAAAGAATATCGCTATCATCATCCTTATGCATAAAATAAGTTGTCAGATAGGTAATGGTACTGACCAGTGCCTACTCCTTACTTCTCCAATCTCAAACACTAAACTGTTTAAGGTTTTGTAGGTACACTGAAATACTTAGCATTTTTTACTTTATTACAATATGAATAAAAAACAACAGATATTACAATAAATACCTATATAGATAGGTACATATTGTATTATAAATAATATCTACAATGGTTAAGTTCAAGTTCTAACATCGCAGTATGATAAGGATTAGGGATGTAATATTTGGTAGCTTCGTAAGTTTCGATCTCCATCAGCACCCTCGTAATGCCATAACTGAACAAATATTCGACTTCTTTCATCAAGACCACAGATTAGATAATAAGTAGGTTCCTAGTTGAGAATACATATTATAAAATTAGCCTTTCCTTGTAAATCCTAAACAGCTTCGTAGAGGTTTACCTAACGTGTCAAGTAATATGTACCCTTTTGTTCAGTGATGGTGCACATGAAGCAATATTCAAAGATGACCCATTGCCTCAGAGCACAGCCAAGCAAGTGAAGAAAGAGGCTGAATATGAAGCCTTGCAGGGGTTCCTGCGCAGTATTAGTTCGACCGCCACACTCCCGCCCTACGTCAAAGGAGAGACCTACTCATCATACAAAGGTGTTTTTAATCAGGTCAGTGTGTAATGAAAGCTTCATGCAGTACGTCCATCAAGATCTGTCAAAAAAAGAATTCAACTGTCTATGATACCACAGTGTAATAAAAACAACCACTTTCTTAACTATGTACTTTATTTGTCATAATTTAAAAGCGCATAATTTACCATTTATACGTATAAAATAATAACAATAACATTTTCACTAATGTCATGTTTGTAAATGAAAATTTAACTGTACCTATGTCTTTTTGTTCGTCTATTTGTAACCTCTTCAGGAATATATCTGTACCGTCAGAGTGGTAGCCTGTAACCTGGAGAGAGACATAGCCTACTTTTATAAAGATATACTAAACGAAATCCACACGGATAAAGTCGCTGGGAAACTCTACTCCTACTACGCAATAGCTATTAGTGTTACTGATTTAATTATATTATTTTGTGAATTATAACAAAACAGAATGTTTAGTAACCGTAACCATCATAACTAGCCAATATAATAGATTCATCCATGGCCTCAAAATTATTTTCACGGTCTACAATCCTTTACAAGCCTTTTGGTTGGTGAATAGAGGGCTTACCTTTGTGTAATCTAAATTAATATTATAAAGAGAAAAGATTCGATTTTTTGTTTGTTTCTTACGATTTAACTCAAAAACTACTCGACCGTTTTTAAAAATTCATTCACCTTTAGAAAGCTTCATTATCCCTGAGTAACGTGGGCTATATTTTTATCCCGGGAAAAGATAAAATCCCACGGGAACGCGGATGAAACCGCGGAGGACAGCTAGTTTACTAATAAATTTAGAGCAAAACTTTGAAGGATAAATAAATTATTATCTCAATCAACATATGGTAACATAACATAAGGTAAATAAAATTAACGTGTGGTAGCCACACGAAGCCTAGAGAAATGTAGCTGCTGAAACACAGGGGTAGGTCCTTGCTGACATATTTTCAACTTGAAAGTGCCAGCCCTGTTTTTCTTCATAAATAATTATCATATCATAACGTTTAGAAAAATATCAGTGTTTGTTTACAACATTCACTTGGCATGTTGTATCATATGTCGCTAACGAACGGCTAATTGTCTGAAGTGAGGCGGATATTAGTGAAGACAGCAAACACCATTTGATCTCAATTAAATAGATTGGCCGCACAACAGAGGTTCGAGTGTCCGACAGATACGACCCTCTCCATTAAGGAGTGTTGCGTCAACGAACAATGTCATATCAAGCCGAGTAATTGCACTTCTTTTTGTTTGGCATTCTTAATTGGTTGTTGTAATTTATTAAGAAAACACGCGATATTGTTTAACAAACACGTGTCGTTGGCGCACACAAAGGAAAATTAACAGGGCTTTCAATGAAGAAATGTCTTTTATTGATTTCAAGAATTATAGATAAGCAGATAGAAAGAATAAAAAACAAACGGTAATAACTTTGTCAGTGCCACAATGAGCGGCCTTATAACTATTATCATACCTATAATGTGTCCATCTGTGCTAATATTTATTTATTTAATTGGAAAATCAACGGCGTTACATAGATCTAATAATTAAAACTTTAACATAATATAGTAAGGCATAAAGCTAGCTGGAATAAGTATTTGAATGCGCTAATCTCGATACCTACTGCCAGCAGGCGCGGTCCGAAGGGGGTGGTCACAGGGGACATGACCTCCCCCCCCCCCCCCCAAAATCGCACGTAAATTAAAACACCTAAAAATTTACAAAAAAAAACTGCTCCTATCTGCGATGCATTTACTCGACATATTTTATTATTAGTGACCCCCTCCAAAATTTGAGGCTGCGACCGCGCCTGACTGCCAGTCTGTTTTAAAAAGACTTGTGTGAAAACAAAACACGTTGCGTTGGTTATACTTCTGTTATAACGTGTATTATGCATATATTATGTACCTATATGCATCTTGTTTTGGTACATCGTTTAATTGAAAAGGAATTAAAATAATTTATTTACGTTAAAGATGTATTAAAAGAAGTTATTCCCGATATAAACGATTTTATTACCAAGCATTTCTATAGAAGTGTGAATCCAATTATGTATATTGTTTCAGTGTTTAATAACATGTGCTGTTCTAATCCTGGCGGCGGGTGCAGGACATCCTATAGGCTTCTCCGCAGTAGCGTTACCACAGCTGCGAGACGAAAACACTACAATGAAGATTGATGATGAAATGGGATCATGGATAGGTAAGAACATCTCGACCTTACCAGATAGATATTTCCGGTACACGCAGTATTTCCCGGTTCTATAAGAAACAAACGTTATAATAACTTATTATAATCAACTAGCTTTTGCCCGCGACTTCGTCCGCGTGGAATTAGTAAATTTCGTAGCTTATTTTTTATCCAATCTGCTTTTTAGGGTTCCTTACAAAAACAACGGACCCTTATAGGACCACTCGTGCGTCTGTCTGTTCGGACATGTCACAGACATATACTCCGAATCTACTGGACCAAATCAGGTTAAATTTGGTAGTATGGTGTAGTTCTATGACCCCAAACCCAGATGTACTAAGTAAATATATATTTTTTTAAATAAGGTTAGTTTTCGGGGGACAAATCAGGAAATTAAAAAAAAAAGTTTTGCAAACCTTACTGTGTCATATATCAAATGAAAGGGCTCGTTAAGATGACCTCAAATATATTTGTTATTATTGTAAAATAAATAATTTTGATTTTATTCATGAAAGAAGACGAAAATTGACCATTCCCCCCTGATCTCCGGAACTGCTGAGACAAAAATTTTGAAAAAAATACAAAATATAGTTCATTGCTTGTAGATTACAGGAAAACCTATGAGAATTCTATCAATTAAAAAATAAAGTGGTAAACTCAATATAATACTTTCAATGACTTAGGTATTGTACGGAACCTGTGCACGCGAGTTCAACACGCACTTGGCCGGTTTTTTCAGACAGACAGTCATAAATCAGTTCAGCGGATATTGATTTCTCATACCTATTTTTTCCCATACCATAAATATCCACCCCCCTTTTCAGCACCTCAAAGGGTGATTTCTGAGATAAAATCTATTCTATGTTCTTTCCTGGGACTCAAACTATTCCTATACCAAATTTCATTTAAATCGGTTCGGCGGTTTAAGCGTGAAGAAGTACCTATCAGACAGACAAAAAGAACTTGGTTCAGCGGTAATTGATTTCCCGTACAAACTTCCGACCCCCTTTTCACCACCTTAAAGGATTATTTCTGGGATAAAAATTATCTTATGTTTTTTCCCGGGACTCAAACTATCCCTATACCAAATTTCATCTAAATCGGTT
The DNA here is from genome assembly GCA_951361185.1 of Ochropacha duplaris. Taxonomy (NCBI): domain Eukaryota; kingdom Metazoa; phylum Arthropoda; class Insecta; order Lepidoptera; family Drepanidae; genus Ochropacha; species Ochropacha duplaris. The sequence goes on from OX592703.1 coordinate 5,053,824, forward strand.
CGGCGGTTTAAGCGTGAAGAGGTAACAGACAGACAGACAGACAGACACACTTTCGCATTTATTAGTATGGATGGATGGATGGATGGATAGAAGGAAAATCAATGCAACTTAATTTAAAAAAATGTTACTTGGCCCCGTAACAAATGCTGCATTGATTTTCCTTATTATACGCCTTAAAAAAGTGGTAGAAATTATAAGGAAGAACATATTCGCCCAAGGGTACAAACAAAATGCATGCCTTTTATCAGGCTTACGAGGCTTTTACAGCTTTTACGAGGAACGTCTCCCTCTAGTTTATTTCAGTAGGATATTACGCACTTACCTTATAATCAGATACTTAATATACACAAATCATCTCAACTTCGGTAAACACAATTATTTTCAAAGTCACCTCTTCATGTTATCAGTCACATTTCGAACCTTTGCATAGCGCCTCGTGGAGTTTACGAACTACTATTTTCACTATCGTAAGCATCTTTGTGTGGTATAGAGATTAAATGAATAGCAAAACAAATCACTCTGTAGGTACCTACACGTACTATCTCAAATCTGAATATTCAATATCTCCGGGTTGATTTGCATTTTAATAACATCTGCATTTTCATTGCTTTATTTGCAACATCGTTTGTTTACTGAAAAAATATTACTCGTGACCTGATTATGTCATCTCCTCGACCATATATAAGTACCTAAGTATCTCTTATACCTTGATATAAGAAAGTTTATTCATCGTACCTACTCTTTTTAAACGACTTCAAAAAAGGAGGAGGTTATATGTTCGATTGTATGTATTTTTTTTATTGAAGATTTTTAGCTTCAACAAGGAACTGTTTATTATTTACTGAGTTAGCTATCTAACTAAAAAACTATTTCATCTGGTAATAAGATCACGAGGACACAAAATGACAAATATCAAGAAGTATACATGACTGACCCTACCTGTGAATACTAGTTCTTGCCGTATAATAGCATCGGAACATAAACAAGTACATATCCGCATATTTCCATTCATATCCGTTTTTTTTTTTTAATTTACTTATAAATAACTACATATGTAGATAGAATAGGTACCTATCTAGTTAGAAATAACAACGCTATCCACAGCCTGTTCTGTGTCAGCTTCATAAACTTTATTTACTTACCTGTCAAATAATTGTGATTGATCGCTTATTGGCCAATTAGTCATTCAATATAAACAAATGACATTCTATAACTTTGATTTGCATTGATTGCGATAACTCAACGACTGATTGCTATTGCGAATGATAACAAAGAAGCTTCTATATTAAATACTTAGATCAGATATATCTAGATAGATACCCACGTGCAGCCAAGAACCAGCTGGTGAAATACCTACCTACCCTCGGTCAAAAAACGAGTAACCTACCTACTACAAAATCCAACCCTGACTGGAATGGACAAATTTTAAGATTATAGATTATGTAAGAATGATTCAGTTAGATAAATAATGGTAGGGGAGGCATTGATGCTAAATTTGTAGTTACTCGAGCGTCTTTGGGACCTACTGGAATTTGAAGATTAGGTGGAATAAAGAAAAAAAGGTTATGTGATATTTTCCCCTTCAGCGGTGGGGGGAGCGTCTACAGGGTTTCAAAAATGTAAAAAAAAACAGTCACCAAGAAATACTCGAGCGCGTCAGATATTAATAGGGTAGTCGCGCCACGTCTGTCTGATAACGGAAAAATAATAATCTGCCGTTTTGCGTGGTGGGGGTGGCCGTACGAAGGGGTCGAAAATATTAAAAAAAAAAATTTACTCGAGCGCGTCAGACATTGATAAGGGATGTTAAGTGAACCCTCCAGTAGCTCCTATTTTAAAGACTGACGATTTGGACGCGACCATCAGTCAGGGCCGATTTTTGAAAATGCAAAAAAAAATCGTGACCTTGATTTACTCGAGCGCGTCAGATTTTTATACAGGTGGTTCTTCTTGATGGCCTTGTTGTACTGACCCATAATCTGACAATTATGTTGAGGGATTTCCTTAATCTGACGGTTTGAAAAAAAAAATATGTAAAAAATATCGAAATCTCGAAAATGGTTCAAGATATCGAAAAAATGTTTGTACAAAAGTTGTAGAGAATTTAACCTTCTACAATATTTATTAGAATACATATACCAAAAAACCCATAGGAAACGAGATATTTGCAATAAATGATTTTTTGACCTTTGACCTTGAAAAATCAGTAGTCGCGGGCACCCTAAGATAAGTAGCTTTTGAGACAAGTTTTAGGGTGTCAAAATAAAGGTTTATACAAGTTAATAGCTGACTATTTCTCATTCTGAGGTGAAACTCATAATATTCCTGGACTATACACTTAATAATGATTTTAGCCACTTCGGCTTGTGCAAATCGGCAGATTAAGATATTTCCGTGATTCGTGACTAATTTCCTTCAAAATAAAAAAAAAACCAATCGCGCTCGAGAAAATCCAGGTGACGTTTTTTTTTTGCAACTTTGCGAGTCTCCAATTTTCTTTCGTCACGCCCAATTTGTCAGATTATTGAAATGTACACTATTTTGCATGTAACTAACTTACCTTACCTTAATCTGACGCGCTCGAGTATTTCAAACCATCGATTTTTTTTTACTAATCTGACGGGCTACCCTAGGCGTTCGACACTACATAGAAGGCTCAGATTTGGTGAGAGTACTTCACAAGGTGCAAGGTTGCCCCCTTATGTTAATCTGACGCGCTCGAGTAAATCCCGAAATCCCCTATTCGCCTCCCCTACCATAACAAACTATACAGTGATAGCTAAGATACAGAGTGGTGACGACGTAGCGACATTAAATTAAAACACGGTCACTACTAGTCAATCAAAATACTTTGTGATAATTAAATCTGGTATTACATCAACAGACAAAAAGCGAAATTTTCAAACAAACTAATTCCGAAAATAATAAACGAAACACAACACTCTATTAATATTACCTATTGACCTCAAATGACCTGTAGGCACTACTGGCACAGTTTTAGCACAGTATATGTGGTTTTAGGCAAAGACCGGCCGCCGCGGTTCCTTTGTAGGTGTATTGTTTCATTCATGCAAGTAGGCATCGACGCCCGCGCAGCGCGCTAATAAGGATTTTAACGCTATGGTTATAAGGTCTAAATTTCATCAACCGACGATTTCTGAGCCGCACATTTTATTTGGTTGTGTTTTAAGCATGTAGGTAAATCTGAATTTTGTTCCGTCTAGCTACTCTAGCTAGGTGAATGACATCGTTTCGTAATCGTTATGAATTCACAGCATGTGTTAAAATGATTAAAGTGAAAATAATTTCCTGTGGCTATACCGTTCAATGTAATTTGATGAAACTTGGTGTACGAACTACTAACGCGGTACCCAATATGTGGTTTAAATTAATGTCGTTACGTCGTCACCACCCTGTATAAATACCTAAGGTTTACTATGTTTTGCCTTAAGATAAGATAAAGTATATTTATTAGGTTATCCGATTTCACGTCAACAACCTTCTGAGAGATAATAATTAATTTAAATACGATAATATGTATTTTAATTTCAAAATAACACTACTTAGTTAAATTCTGTGCCTCCTGTGAAAAGTGATACAAGTCAAAAATCAACACTTTACAGGAGAGCAAAAACAAGATTTTAAAAAATCTAGTTCACGATCTAAGTGGGCTAGGATAAACTTCAGTACTTTTTTTTCTAGGTAAAAACATTCACTTTCACTGTGCATTTAAATTCTTCTGTTAAATATAATAGTTTCAAAGTTATTCCTGAAAAACCTTTGAATTGTACCTGTTATTATTTCTAATACATGCTAAAATTCCGTGATAAATTATACAAGTACAGTTAAATTATTTTGTTACGAAAAATAATGTGTGCAGTAATTACTTAAATACAGGTTACAACTTGAAATATATCTATATTCACGACATTTTTGCAAAAATCCTGCCAGTTATACCGTTTCGCACAAAATTATCTCCGAAACCATAGTAACTAGATAAAAGATCGTGAGTTAGACCAAAAAAAGACTAATTTTTTCTTATCATTTCTATATAAAAATCACAAAAAGGGTACAAACTCAATTTAGATCGCTTTTCACAGGAGGCACAGAATTAAACAATGAGCTAAATTGTAAATTTTGCTGTTCTTTTGTTGCTAACCGTACCTACTACAAGCTTTTGTTGAATTATTTTTAAATAATCATGATGTTTTGCTTATTTCTTGTGAATGCCTCAAAAAGTACCTACGAAATTAAAAAACATGATGAAGCAATTATCGTTGATATTATTTTTTGTTACTCAGTAAACCTACTTAAAGTAATTTTTCCACTTAAGTATGAATTATTTTATTATTTTGCAAAACATTACGATAGTTAGGTACCTACACCTACAACGTTTGCATTGTTCTAGCGAGTATACACTCAGCAGCAACTCCCCTTGGCTCGATGTTATCGGGGCCTGTCATGGAGGCAATAGGACGACGACGGACGCTGCAGGCTTGCACGCTGCCTCTGATCGTGGGTTGGATCATAATTGGGACAGCAACGCATCACGCATACATGCTGCTCGGTAGAATCGTGTGTGGTTTTGCTGTTGGCATAATGGCTGCACCATCACAGGTTTGTACATTTTGCTAAGATTGACCCTAAATATTTCAGACATGTTTTTTTTTATTCTGGATAAGCTTGCGTTTGACCACAATCTCACCATAGTAAGAGATGATGTGGCCGAAGGTGGTAAGCACACAAAGCCTAGATGGGAACCGGCTCTCAAGTGCAGCTGCACAACGATAGGTGCTTAATGTTGGCGACAGATTTCCAACTTGAGGGTGGTACAACGTACCCTACCACCGTATTATGGTTTCCTCACGATGTTTTCCTTCACCGAAAGCTCAAGCTCATTGTAGGATTCGAATCGTACTTTGTGGTACCCGACTGGCTGGCTACCACCCTCAAGTTGAAAATCTGTCGCCAAACACCTATCGGTGTGTTCCGACAGCTGCACTTGAGAGCCAGTTCCCATCTAGGCTTTGTGCGCTTACCACCTTCGGCCACATCAGTGAGATTGTAGTCAAACACAAGCCTATCCAGAATAAAAAAAAAAAAACTACTACTGAGCTATCATCGCATTAAATGTTGTCGGTGAACATAAGTTGGAAGCTAGTCCAGTTACCAAGAATAACAAAAACTGATCATCATCATGGAAATAAATCGCTAATCTATAAAATATTTGTCCTCAGGTGTACCTAGGCGAGATATCGGAGCCTAGATTGAGGGGCTTGCTGATTGGAACTCCATTCGTAGCCTATTCTTTAGGGGTGCTATACGTATACGCGCTCGGTGGGGCGTTGCCTTGGCGGACGGTGGCTCATCTGTCAACTGTGCTGCCAGCTTTGGCATTTGTAGCGTTGTGCTTTTCGCCCGAGAGCCCCACTTGGCTAGCGCGTCGGGGACGCTTCCATGACGCTATGGCTGCCATGGCGCGCCTGCGTGGCGACCCAGACATTGTAAGTATAGATTTTATACTGTCTAAATGTAAATTATGCAGACCAGCCAAGGTGATATCTTTGATGATTTAATACAAAACTAAACGCTTTTATAATGTCTCGTAGTAGTCCTGCCTGACTATCCGGAAGCTATACGGCAATGGAAATGACATACTTAGGTATTAATGTCTATGCGGAAACGGATATAGTCTGTATGAGTAATTTATGTTCCTATTTCAATAATATATAGGTAGGTATAACATACTAAATAACAGAATATTCATACTTAGTACCTACTCAGGTAAGTAGGTACCTACCTAGGTACCCTGACGTAAATTATATAAATTACGGAGGACAGTTACCTGCAGATACTCAAGTGACAGCACTGTAGAAATACGTTTTCAAGTTTAAGTAGTGTAACAAGCATGTAGGCGAGGTTCAGAAGAGTGCGTCACATAGTGGTAGATAATTGACTATTGTCACTATTTGTCACCTATTTGTGGACATTGTAAATAATGACCCAGGATATTTATTTATTAGTACCTAATACCAGAAGGATTACCATTGTGCTATCAACTGAGGTATCCTGTTACAACCAAGGTCCCTTGCTAGTTATCTCTGTCAAATTTGATCCATTTTCAAACAGGTAGGTATCTATATAATCAAAGGTAACAAAGATCCACATAAATATCGCACTTAATTGTGTGGACGTGCCTATACTTGAGATTGTTATTCGTAGAGTTTATCCTTCCTACACAACTATATTACACACCGAAAAACGTAAATAAATTATGAAATTGATTAAAGGTCATAAATATTAAACATTATCTATCTATAGGTTAGCGGAACGCCTAAACCGCTTTAGGTATCACAAAAAAAGGGTGCGAATGCTATTTTGAAATAGGTAAGCACAAATCAAGCCATGACCATCGACCTAATGTTACCGGTGGATCTTATAATGATAATTATTATTACGAAAAATGATAAAGTCCATTAAGCATTTGGTTTGCTGAGTAGGTAGGCAAATACCTAATGCTTTTTATGACCTCTACTTTTTCTACTTCTTAGGCCCAGCGTGAACTCCACGAGCTGATATCAGCTCGCGAAAAAGAGAAGGCACGAGGAGAAGAGAATATCAGGTTCCTGACGACGGTGACACGGGCGCCGGTCCTCAAGCCGCTGCTTCTCATCAATGCATTCAACATGCTTCAAATACTTTCCGGCAGCTACGTGGTCATATTCTACGCGGTTGACATCGTTAAAGAGTCAGGAGGGTCGCTTAAGCCTACTGTAAGTCTATTATCCAACCATGAACTAAATCAAACAAACAATGGACTGCATGCATAATACAAAAGCCAATAAAAACACGAATAGGTATTGATATTCAAATATTTTAGGTCAAGTCGGTTCCAAGGTAGAGTCCGAAGTATTTTATTTGGTTAATAAATTAACCTATGCGGGTTGGTTCCGCCTTTCATATCTTAAATCCCCAGGAGCGGTAGCGGTGATGCACAAAAATACCCAGCTAAAATGGAAATAATTTTGTACTTACCAAATTAATAATCCTTTTATCGGCATGAAAGTTCTCTGCGGGCTTGGTACTGTTCGTGATCACAAAATTTATTTTTACACAAGATGCGAAAAGAAATACAACCGAAGCACTCAATTTTTACGAAAACTCGATCTTCATTTTTTTTATTATTATTTTTTTCTTCTTTAAAGAGGATATGCTGCCAGTGACCAATAGCGGCTGCAGCCTTTGCGGAAATATTAGTTTAGCAAGCTTAAAAACTATTTACACAGTAACAGGGCATTATTGTGCTCCACCATAACCCCCCGACCTTAGGAGAGATGATTCTCTCCTAATGAAACTTGTTCTATACATTATATAAAATAATTGGAATTAAAACTGTAATGCGTGATTAATATTAACAAGACTGAGTTTCACTAAAGAGATGATAAATTTAAGTAAGCAACTAGAATAGATATAGAAATAAAATAAAGAAGGGTAAATTTATTGCGTCGGTAATGGACAGATCTTTACAATAGGTCTTGTATAAGAACCAGAACGCGTACGTACAGTGACTACTCGTATCACAGCACCAGCGTGAACTTTAGTAATATCTAACAAATATTTGCATTTCAGTAAAGATTCTTTCTGCCTCAACTGAAGTATCTATAAAATTAAAAGAATTAAGAGGATCCAAAGTAAAAAAATGAGCTGGTGTTAAGTCAGTAACATTAAGTTTATGCTCATACCATTTACTGTCAGGCAAGTCATATTCATCAAAAGAAAAGCGCTGTATTGGCCACTCAGACACCGTGTTCTGAGCCCAACCAGGACCATGCATCCACAATGGATGATGTAAAAGTTGAGAAGAAAGTATACCTCGCGAAATACAGTCACTAGGGTTATCCTTTCCGGATACGTAAAATATGTGTTTAGCGGGTATATATTTTTGAGTCTGAGCAATACGATTTGCTATATACGTTTGGAAATTATGAGGTGACGAGAGTGCCCAATATAAAGCGACAGTTGAATCGGTAAATGCAAATAAATCTTTTATTTTACAATGAGGAACAATCAAATCAATTACAAAACGCATTAATTTTAATAGTAATATTAGGCCACGGAGTTCCAAACGCGCGAGCGTTTGTATTTTCTTACGAGAAATTCTAATCTTCGCGCAGATAAGATTTACTGAATTCACCGGAGAACCTCTAACACACAAGTAAACAGCAGCTCCATAGCCACGCTCACTTGCATCCGAAATTCTAAGTAAAATGACTTCACAATCATAAGAAGGGACACCTAAATAACGCGGTACTTTCATTTGCTCCAACAACGACAATTCTTTACATAATGTACTCCACGCGCTACATATTATATCTTGAGGAGAACGTTCATCCCAACCTATTTGTTCTAACCAAAGAGCTTTTATAATCAATTTGGCTTTTAAAATAACAGGTGCGCAATAACCTTTTATATCTGCGCTAATTGTAATCGGAAATAATCGAAAATTCATAATAATGGCGGTTAAGTCATTCTGTAAATGAGGACCAGAATGTAAACAATCATTCAGCGATAAACCGGTAGATGTTTTAGCATTCGCTTCTAATACTATTTTCAGTTTAGTGCTAACTTTATCCTCCCGCAATACTCCGTGATGCGGGATCACATTCTGTGATACGTTTGTACCTACTTCTTCTTTAGCTTGCGAAATAGAGCCTTTATCAATATATTCCAGAATAACACTGTCATATTGTTGTCTTAAATTCTCATTAATTTTAAATTTCCATTCTAGGTATGCATATCGTCTATAAGCTGTAATTACAGAATCACCCAAATCGGATGGGTCACGAGAAAATGGTAAAACAGTCGAGAAACGATCCTTACAATCATCCTTACAATCGCGTGAAATATTTGTAACATACATTTTTTCACACTGTTCTTCCGCAGGTGACAAATGTTTTTTAGAAGGTATCTCTTCAGTATCTAAAAATTGGTTCATTAAAGTCTCGATAGAATTTTCTTGAGTGCAAAAATAAGCGCACACATCATCGTGACAAGCGGACGCGGAAGCGGGCGCGGTTAATGCGACACGAGCAGACCCAACGACAATGTATCCGAACATTGTTGCTACGGCGTCAGGCTCGCCTTTGTTACCTAATATTTTGTCTCCTTTCAAAATCTTGGCGAATACTTCTGACCCTATCAACATATCGATTTGTCCTGGGTAACAAAAATGCTCATCTGCGAGCGGCAGTTTCATTATATATCCTAGTCTCGAACGATCAATATTCGCTTGAGGTAAATTACCAGATATTTTATTCATCACTAAAGCATCTATATTTAGTGTAAAGTCACCATAACGTGACTGTAGGGTTAAATTTGTCAAACCCTGCACTAATTGTGAATTATCACCTATCCCTTTCACAGTAATATTTTGTTGCGGTTGATAAATATTTAAGCCAAGACTTTTACAACACTGTTTAGTAACAAAGTGTTTTTGCGATCCCATGTCAATAAGGACTCTAATCGGCTGAAAAATATTATTTATGTCTTTGACATAAACAATCGCGGTTCCTAATAATATAATACTATTACTACGAATACGTTTACTCATTACAGGTGTACTATGGCTGCACATTGTCACTACCCCGTCATCATTATCATAAGTAGGTTTAGTTTCGTCCTGACCGTGATTAGCGGCGTAATCACCAGCTGTATTCGCGCTCTCCGCGATCATAGCGTTCGACGCGGCAGGACCGGCCATTGACCTCTCGCTATTCCCTACCATTTGATAATCGGAAAAATGCAACAAAGTATGGTGTTTATTATGACAATGTTTACACGTTGAAAGCGATTTGCAGTTCATAGATGTGTGTCGAACACTTAGACAATTTATGCATCCATTGTACTCCTTAATACCTTTGAACCTATCGCGTGGATTAAGATTATTAAATTTGGCACAGTAAAACAGCTGCTCATGGTCTGGTGAATGACAGAAAACGCACAATCTATTATTATTATATTCACGCTGCCTTTGACCCTGTGTCTCATTACTAGTCATAAAAACTCGAGAATTACGTGAAAACTGACCAGGAACGGGAGCGTTCATCATCGTGTTCTTTGAACGAGGTACAATATTACCTACCGAATTGTTCGCGGTTCGTTGTAAAATCTTTAATTGTTCGCGGAGAAATGTGATTAATTCAGAGTACTTTGGAAACGACTGTTTTCTAATACTATTTTCAAACTGCTTGGCGGTTTCAACATCGAGCTTGCGCAAACCTAAGTGCACTAAAATAAAATCTAATAAGTCGTCAATTTTTAATTGTTTTAATGCTGCTACAGATGTGGCATATTGATCGATGAAAATGTCCAACATTTGGGGGGTGGCATTATTTACTTGTTTAAGGTTAAGAATTTTATCTATGTAGGAAACAGCTATAGATCGGTTGTCGGTATATTTATCAATTACAGCATTATAAATCAATGAGTAGTTTTCAGCGGTGGGGTTGATACCTAACCATATACTTTCAGCCTTACCTTTTAGTTTAGCTATCAAATATCTAATTTTCAAAGTATCATTCAATTCAATATTTGTGTGCACCATTGTATTGAATGATTCTATAAACATAGGGAACTTGTCGTAATCTCCATAAAATTCAGGGATAGATAACTTCTCTAATCTCATTGAACTATTGTAGTTACGCGAACCAATGTGAATATTCGCTGGCGTTGATGACGCAGCTTCGTATGTCTGAATCACATTTTTTATTTCACAATAAAAATCTTCAAAGCCCCATAGTGACTCAAAATTAGGTACGTATTTAGGATTCAATAATAAATTCAACTTATTAGTTTGTTCTACAATATCAATATACTCATTACGCAACTCATCAATATTGCTAACCTTTTTTAAAAATAAAGAACATATGGGATCATCATAAGATGTAGGTATCAATTCATGCAAACGTTTGATACGTAAATAATAAGATTGCATTTTAGATTCTGCCATACTCAACTCGCAGGCATAATTAATAGAGCTACTGCCGGCAGCTATTTCTAACTTTGAATCATCTTTTTTCGTTGGCGGCGCCATTTTTATAATACTTACAGCAGAATAGGAAAAATCTTTAAAATAACAATATACGCGGGGCGAGGTGGATATATAACATAAAATAAAATTAAAATGCGATTTTATATATCCCCACTCGAATGCGGTTAATCAATAATGAAAATAACAAGAAATAAAATTTATCTATTGGACAAAAAATGACGAGCGGAGCGGTGTTTGTAATACAAACTAACTATACGTACACGGGCGTTAAAACAACGCGAAACTGAGTATCCTTTTATCGGCATGAAAGTTCTCTGCGGGCTTGGTACTGTTCGTGATCACAAAATTTATTTTTACACAAGATGCGAAAAGAAATACAACCGAAGCACTCAATTTTTACGAAAACTCGATCTTCATTTTTTTTATTATTATTTTTTTCTTCTTTAAAGAGGATATGCTGCCAGTGACCAATAGCGGCTGCAGCCTTTGCGGAAATATTAGTTTAGCAAGCTTAAAAACTATTTACACAGTAACAGGGCATTATTGTGCTCCACCATTATTATTTTTCATCATATTATATTTGTGTTTTTAGATGTAGAGAAAATTTTGAATCAGTAACAATCATTCTATTAAGTCCATTCTTCTGGTTCTTCCTGTCCTTATCTCACTCTTGATGTGGTCGGCACAACATGTTTTCCTCTTCCACTCCGATCTATTACTAGTCTTGTCAGTACTCACACCTTTTATACGCATAACATTCTTCACGCAATCCATCCATACCTTCTTCGGCCTTCCTCTACCTCTATATCCATCCACACTCATGCTCAATACTCTTTTCGTTGCATGTCTTTCATCTCTTCTCATGACATGCCCATACCAAGTCAATCTATGAAATCCATTATTAATTAAAAAATATTTTGTTTCAGATGGCGGCGAATGCAACTGCGATAGTCAGACTGATAGTCACAGTGGTTGCATGCTTATTATTGCTGAGAATAACGCGTCGTGCTTTGGTGATAGTGTCTGGTGCCGGGACAGCAATCTGCACTCTGGCACTCGCGTTGCTATTGTCGCAGGGCTACACGGAGGGCATTACACCAGGTGTCCTAATCCTCGGTTACGTCGCCTTCAACACTCTGGGCTTCTTCCTTCTCCCCGGCCTCATGATAGGCGAACTACTCCCCACTAAAGTGCGCGGCCTCTGCGGCGGCTACATATTCGGCCTCTTCAACGTCGTCCTCTTTGGTTTCACTAAACTATACCCAGTTATGAAAACGCAAATCGGCATGGCAGGCGTATATAGCCTTTTCGGTGCGTCTGCTACTCTCGCCACTATTGTACTTTTCCTCTTACTCCCCGAAACCAAAGGTAAATCCCTCCTCCAAATTGAACAGTATTACCAGAAATCGAATATATTATGGCAAACGCGCAAAAAAATTACGGGTAATCAACAAGTGTAGTTGTTATGTTAGTTTAATTTGTTGTACTTAAGAATCTGACGATGTGATACTTCAGTGATGATTCCACTATAAATAAACGTGTATATTTTATGTATCTCTATACATACCTCTTTATAAGTGCAAAATGTGATAAACATGTTATATACGTTTAAATTATATGTAAGACAAATGCCTATATACATACATGTTTCATTGTTAATAAAAATATTTTACTGATTACATAACAGCATTGCATTTACAATGTAAATAGTTAACTATTTATGTAAATCATAACCAACTAATTTGTGTGTTTTAATAAAAATATTGGTTACTAAAAGTAGCCTTTAATTATGACAAGGTCCTAATAATGGAATATAAATAAAAAATACTAACCAGGGCAGTTAGCAGCCATACTTTAGTGAATAGGTACGAGATTTCGATCTGTGATTTTATATAAATGACAAAGGTACTTAATGCGTTCAGTTATTTTCTATACCCACATAGAAATTTTCAAATTGTGATATCAATAAATTAATCAAATATAATTATGTTATTTTATTCATAAATACATAATTAAAACCCAATAATATAAGGTGCATAACTTTAATTTATTATATGTACAAATTAATAGAAAAAGCTACTAAAATATACTTAATTAAACTATAACACAACATACTGCTAAACTTGAACTGTGGCATGGACACTATATTTACCATCGACCAAAACAGAAATTTCACTATAGTCCGTGCCATATGGATTGGCAATAAAGGTCATTGAGTGCCCTTTACCATCTTCAGTAAACCTGTCGCTCGCCATACAAACTTGTCGCAAAACTGCTATCGCTTGATTATCATGGTACATGTTTCGGTACCATGATAATCAAGCGAGTTTTGCGGTTTACTGAAGATGGTAAAGGACAGTCAATGACCTTTATTGGCAATCCTTTAAGCCATGTCTTCGGTTTTAATATTCTTATTATAAATTAATATAGTCAAATTATATCACAGCATCATATGCACAGTAAAGACTAGTCCTCGTCCGTACAAACCCGGTCAGGTTTTAGTGAAATTGGTGGTCTTTCATCTAGATACTTTTCACGGACTTTATGGGACAATCTAAAAAATCCGCTAAACTTAAGCAAAACATAGCAGTTTTGCGACAAGTCTGTATGGCGTGCGACAGGTTTACTGAAGATGGTAAAAGACAGTCAATGACCTTTATTGCCAATCCATATGGCACGGACTATAGATGAGCTAGTATTGAGAAAAACGTAGTTTAGATGTTTGTTGTGTTGAGAGAGTTAGTTGAGTGTCACGACGTGTCTGGTAGCCGCTGGTAGAGATGTGGTCTGGAGGAGCAGCCGGGACACACGTGCAGCGTGCCCGTCACCACGCCCTCGCACTCCCAGCAGTAATGCTCACCGCAGCGGGGGCACCGGTATATCTGATATAATACTAACCTTTATTACACTTCTTAGGCTTTTTGATAAGCTCGTGTTTGACCGCTACCTCACCATGGTTGGAGATGATGTGGGAGAAGGTGGTAAGCACACAAAGCCTAGATGGGAACTGGCTCTCAAGTACGGTTGTCGGAATACACCGATAGGTGCTTGGCGATAGATTTTCAACTTGAGGGTGGTAGCCAGCCAGTCAGGTACTACAAAGTACCCTAATAAAGTTTGTATCACTCTCAAAATTTTTAGCCAACTATTTCATCAATTTGAAACATCCAAGTATTATTAGGTACCCTAATAATAAAATACGTTTACCTGTTTATCAAGATCCGTGAATGACCTCAAACAGGCAAAACAATATTGAGCTTGCCCTTCATTAGTCAACTCTTCATAAGGCTCTACGGGGAACAAATGGTGATATGATCTGTAAAAAATACCAACATTTTCAACATGTATTGATTTTTTAATTAAATAATGTTCTTAAACCGTTTTTCTAACTTAAGGCGACGATATACGTGAAATGACGATTTTCGATACAAGATTTCTCTGCGTTCTTTATTGCAAGTGATTTATAAAAAATATATGTTAAACTAGAGGATACACGACATAAAATGATTTTTTTCAAATTTTAATTTTATCATCGAGAACATCAGAAAAAAATCGCGAATATGAGCCTTTTTGAAATTTCAAACATATTTCTCTCATATATTACAGATTCAAATAACATGAAATTAATTACAGATATTCTTACACCTAAAACAAATAGAACTGTCTTGTTGTTTTTTTTTCAAAAAAAGTTACTGTTATTTTTTAATTAAATTTATACTCGATTTTTAACTCGGTGACAGCTTTGGTCCCCTCGTCTGCCCGTCATTTCAGTGCGGGACGGGACGTTGTGCTGATCGGACCTGTGCTACTTTTTTCTCCACTCGATACAATATCATAAATGGTGTAATTAAAGCAGTGTTGTATATTTTAGCTAAACATCGCGATGCGGTTGCTAGGGCTCGTCCATTAATTAAGCGATGTTTTTTAGAAACTTTTAAAAATGTTTCATGGTATTTTAGCTGAGGCGTCGAAAGTTCGTTAGTTTGTAGAACTACTCATATAGTTGATTATAGTATTAGTACGTAACTACCTTTAGAATAAATATGAATTCATCAAGTTACACAACTTACTTTTTTTTTGCAGTATTCGACATCCACACGGATGAAAACATATTATAGCGAATGCTAATAATTAAAAAAACCTATATATTACATAATAAAAATAAATAAAGACATTGTTTAAATTATCACTTCGAAAAATATTATACATATACTAGCGGGACCGGCAGACGTCCTGCCCTGAAATTAAAACAAAACTTAGAACACGTTTCCAGCGCCACCTACCGGGTCCAAATGTCAGACCATCGAGGAACCCATTGAAATATACACACAAAATTTCATCCATAACGGTCCAGCCGTTAGGTGACAAACACACGTACAGAAGAATTATATTTAATAAGATATTAAAAATAGATTTTTTGATAACCAACAAACTTGAAATTGTTGTTGGACTCACCCTAAGTTTTATGCGGCACTGGAGTAACCATAGCTTGTACAATTCGTCAAATATACTTTGAAACTTGTGATACTTGAAATTGGACCTTATCTTATAGAAATAAGGTTCACTGTCACGTAACTCCTATAACTATCACGTTTCAAGCTGTATTATGAACTTTTAAAATATCTGTTTTGTCTCGATTCGAGTTGCGAGGGAGAGCGTTGCGCGTTCTTTCTGAGGGCGCGCGGGGGGTGCAGCGCCAATCGAGCAAGGTCATTCGCGTATATCGTCACCTTAATAAATACCTTTTTTTTATCGATCACACGTTATTTTATTACCAACTACGGAATTATAAACAGTTTTGAATAGAAACCAAATTCTATTCAACCACCTCATTGCCAATTTTTCTACTATTATGCTTTTTAATTCTCTTAAATCAGGCGTTATAAAAAAATGTTAAACCGACCACAGGAAAAGAAAAGAAAGAACCTATATTTTTGGGTTTTTAAAATATGAAATATTGTCAATTCGTGTGAACATAAACGCGGATTTCTATGTGCCGTGGGGACGAGGTGTATAGTGTTAGATACCTGGCGAGGTGCGGCGCGGAGGCGAGCGTGAGTCCGCAGGTGCGGCACTGCGCCGGCAGCGAACAGTACTTGCTGCGGCACTGCGGACACAGGTGACCCTCGCCGCCCACGCCTTCACCCTCCTCCAGGTGGCTGCATACAACACACACACACACACAACACACTTTAACTTGCTGGATCTCATCTTATTTTCACAGAAAAATGAACTTAGTTTGTAGTTCAGTAGTCCAGGAAGAGTTGTAGTTTGCAGCTATAAAACGAATATTTTATTTTATTTTCATTAAAATCGTGTATTTTGAGTTTTATTTAATAATATCGATGGTGTTTTGTCCATTAAATATCAATCTAAGTGAAATTAAATGAAAGCGTGTAATGTTAATTTTCAGATTGTCCCATAAAGTCCGTGAAAAGTATGTAGAGGAAAGGAAAGACCACCAATTTCACTAAAACCTGACAGAATTTTTACGGACGAGGACTAGACTATATTAACATAAAATAAGAATATTAATACCGAAGACATGGCTTAAAGGTCTAGATACCAAGCCAAAAACCTTTAAAAAAAACGTGATACACACCACATGCAGACAGTGATGGGCGGGTCGACGGCAGCGGCGGCGGGGTCGTGCACGGCGTGGGGGAACCCCATCTTAACTAGCCCCGCGTCCAGCGCGCGCGCCCTCGCCGGCGGACACGTGCTCTCCAGGAGCAACGAGCGGTAGTGCACGTCGTCTAGCACCACCTACGTTATACAGGATGTCCGATAAGTCGTGCGACAAACTTAAGGGAGATAGGTGGGCGGGTCACCCACCCAATATACAAAAATTATCTTAGTAAAAGTGTCATATTAACAAAAGAATATATAAAAATCAGAAATATCTAAATATGTGTCTAGAAAATGGTGACACTTTTATTGAGGTTATTTTCGTATATTTGGGAAGTGACCGTCCCAACCTTGATTTGTTGTACGTACTAGTTACTGCCCGGTTCAGCCAACAACTAAAACATCTCCCTAGGCATGGACCCAGATAATATATTTGACTGCATCAGAAATATTGCCTCTGTAATACTACACTACTACTGATACTGAATTGTCTTTTGAACTTACAAATAAATAATATATCTCACTGACATTCAATCAAATGCAGTAGTCATGTAAAAATGAAATATATCATGAAGCCATATAATAATAATATTTAGGCCGTAACCAATCTATCTTATCGACTTCGATTTCTTTAAGAATGAATATAGTTCTACATTTATAGTAATACAAATTCGTTCAATACGCAAACAGACAGACGTACCAAAATTTTTTAAATACATAATAGTAAAATTTCTTTAACATACCCCATAATCTCCACCAGTGTCTTGACACAACTTTTTACAGATCCTCACTTCAGCTGCCAGCCCAATAACAGAACATCTAATTCCTTCAGTCTTCAGTGCCTACAACAAACAAATATATGTGAAATGACTAATTTACAAGCATTCGCAACTTTCTACTTAAGCCGTTATGGAAACAAACACCCACACAAATACGTTCTCATTCTCATATTAGTGGGAAGTAAGATTATGACAAACATTACGTATTGACAACATTACGCGAATAAATCTGATAGTATAATGGAATTGTTTGGACCTCTCCAAACTGTTACTGAAATTTCTTCAGAACTTAGGCATCTATTGTATTAAAATTAATATGTGCTAACTATTAAAATCAACATTATTGCGTTACATAATTTATATTTTTGGGTTAACACTTGACAGTAACATAAGATATAAGAATCCTATAGATATCACTAACTAGCTGACTCCCGCGGTTTCACCCGCGATTTTCGTATATTATATAGCGTGTGTATATCCTATAGCACTCTTCGATAAATGGGCTATCCAACACTAAAATAATTTTACAATTCGAACCAGTAGTTCCTGGGATTATCGCGTTCAAACAAACAAACAAACTCTTCAGCTTTATATATAGTATAAAATAGATATACCATTTTTTTTTCAATAGGCCGGTTGCTTCGATCAACAATAGCTATAGATTTAGGGTCGGCACAAAAAATACGTCTCGGTATATAAGAGCGCACTTGAAAAGTGAGCTCTTATTTTGCTTAGTTCGCTTGTGGTAGGGGAGGCAATGATGCTAAATTTGTAGTTACTCGAGCGTCTTTGGGACCTACTGGAATTTGAAGATTAGGAGGAATAAAGAAAAAAAGTTTATGTGATATTTTCCCCTTCAGCGGTGGGGGGAGCGTCTACAGGGTTTCAAAAATGTAAATAAAAAACAGTCACCAAGAAATACTCGAGCGCGTCAGATATTAATAGGGTAGTCGCGCCACGTCTGTCTGATAACGGAAACATAATAATCTGCCGTTTTGCATGGTGGGGGTGGCCGTACGAAGGGGTCGAAAATATTTTTAAAAAAATTTACTCGAGTGCGTCAGACATTGATAAGGGATGTTAAGTGAACCCTCCAGTAGCTCCTATTTTAAAGACTGACGATTTGGACGCGACCATCAGTCAGGGCCGATTTTTGAAAATGCAAAAAAAATCGTGACCTTGATTTACTCGAGCGCGTCAGACTTTTATACAGGCGGTTCTTCTTGATGGCTTTGTTGTACTGACCCATAATCTGACAATTATGTTGAGGAATTTCCTTAATCTGACGGTTTGAAAAAAAAAAATATATAAAAAATATCGAAATCTCGAAAATGGTTCAAGATATCGAAAAAATGTTTGCACAAAAGTTGTAGAGAATTTAATCTTCTACAATACTTATTATGAATACATATACCAAAAAACCCATAGGAAACGAGATATTTGCAATAAATGATTTTTTGACCTTTGACCTTGAAAAATCACTAGTCGCGGGCACCCTATGATAAGTAGCTTTTGAGACAAGTTTTGGGGTGTCAAAATAAAGGTTTATACAAGTTAATAGCTGACTATCTCTCATTCTGAGGTGAAACTCATAATATTCCTGGACTATACACTTAATAATGATTTTAGCTACTTCGGCTTGTGCAAATCGGCAGATTATGATATTTCCGTGATTCGTGACTAATTTCCTTCAAAATAAAAAAAAAATTGATCGCGCTCGAAAAAATCCAGGTGACGTTTTTTTTTTGCAACTTTGCGAGTCTCCAATTTTCTTTCGTCACGCCCAAATTGACAGATTATTGAAATGTACACTATTTTGCATGTAACTAACTTACCTTACCTTAATCTGACGCGCTCGAGTATTTCAAACCATCGATTTTTTTTTACTAATCTGACGGGCTACCCTAGACGTTCGTTCTAGAGATTTGGTGAGAGTACTTCACAAGGTGCAAGGTTGCCCCCTTTATGTTAATCTGCCGCGCTCGAGTAAATCCCGAAATCCCCTATTCGCCTCCCCTACCATTGAACACAGCCTATATAAACACGTCTCACAATGCCGCAGTGTGTATTCAAAAGTTGCAAAAATAATGCTCGCAAAAGCAATTTAACGGCCGGAGTATCTTACTTTCGGTAAGAACATAAAGAATAAGATATATTTTAAGCTTTAAAGTAACAAATAATATACAATTTTGAACAAAATTACATATTTTAAACCACGCTACCAACGCTACAAATGATTGGCCAAACTCGCCAACACACGCACAAACTTCGAAGAAGAAAAAATAAACGAAACAAAACGATGTAGCTCTCAAGGCAATAACGGGAAAACATACTTTATTTGTTGATTTCACACTAAATGTTCATTAACTTATGTCTTTTTCTTTTAAGTGACAGGAGTAGTTTATTGCTTTGCTCGTTTTATGTGACTAATGATCGTAAGTATTAGAGAATATTTTGAAGATTTGTGACTTTATTACTGGGAGCTATGATTGTAATTAGGTTGAACTTAAAACTGTTTTAAAACATTTCTCTCCCTTTGTTAATAAACAAATGTAGCTGTAAAAGTATATACTCACGCGGATAGCATTTAGCTTGGATTTTGTATGTTGGCATGTTGGTAAGATAGTTGTGGGTTCAATTCTCCAAGTTCTAAGTGTTGAATAATATGTTACCAACTTTACTCACAAGTATTGAAGTGTTTATATCTCCTGGATCGCAAGTAGTGAGTGATGCAAACAACACTAGCAACTCCCGAGATGCATGACCCGGCAGTGGTTTGAGAATACGATTGGCAAGTTCCAAAGTGTTTTGTAGTGATGGCTCTCCAGTCAGTACCATGTTTGATAACCTGTTACAATCATTTTTAATTAAAATTTAAAATAAACCTTTTTTGTTTGTATTTGCGGTTATTCATTAGATATAATTATCATAGAAAATATATTTAGGAATAATTTAATGCAAAAATAAAAATCTGGAACGTTTTTTTTTTATTATGTATAAGCTTGTTTGACCACAATCTCACCATGGTAAGTGATGATGTGGCCGAAGGTGGTAACCACAAAAAGCCTAGATGGGGACTGGCTCTCAAGTGCAGCTGTCGGAACACACCAATAGGTGCTTGGCGACAGATTTTCAACTTGAAGGTGGTAGCCAGCCAGTCGGGTACTACAAAGTACCCTACCACCGTGCTATGGTTTCCTCACGATGTTTTCCTTCACCGAAAGCTCAAGCTCATTGTAGGATTCGAACCCACGACCTTCACCACGGTATCCGACGACACTACCACTGAACTATCATCGCCTTATAGTTTAGTTTGTATTTCTGATCCTGGATAAGTTTAGTCTGTATATTAACTTACTCACTATTGTATGTAATTAGTTGTAGTTATTTTATATATAGTATGCAACAATAAAACCACTTCCATGGTACCTGTTGGTAAGTACTTAGATTGAATATTAGATTCACTAAATGACAACCATATTGTAACTCTATGACATTTCCCAAAGAGAGTTATGGAATAGAAAGTGGCAAATTCTCGGCAAGTTCTCGTTGATGTATTATAGCATAGCAATTATTCATAATATCATTCTTACCCTTGTACTGCCTTAATATGTTTTCTTACATTGCCTGATAGTTCAGTAATTTTCTCTGCCCTCTTGTTTTTCATTAAAACTATTCCTAGTTGACTCAGCGGATTCTGATCAAAGAATTCTTCTACAAATTTTTCCAATAACTGAAACAATAGCAACCAAACAGTATATATGAGTTAAGTACAATTCTAATTTCATATTTAATGTGCCTAGGTGGTATAATTATACTTTTATATCTATTAAGATGAAAGTCTTTCTTATGTCTAAATTCCATGACCTATCTATAATAATAATTTATCTCCTTAATAGAATTCCAGAAATCACCTTTTATTTTTATTTTATTGTATTATATAGGTTTGTGTTTGACCACTATCTCAGTTGGTGACAGTAACAATGTGGCCTACGATGAGGGTTCGAAAATATCCCATATTTATTATAAATATCAAAATATCGGATATATCCGATGACAGCCATCTACCATAAAATTTTATACATCAGGAAATTAATGCCGCTAGAACTATCAATCGCCGATGAGATGCTGCTATTCAGTATTGCCATTTAAGGATTAAAACTTACATATGGGAAGTAGAAATACAGTAGCAAACCGCAAAAATTTACTTAATAATATCAAATTTTTAAAGCAATTTTTTTATTAAAAATTGTTTGATATAAATCGGATATATATCATGATATATATCCTCGAACCCTGCCTATGATGGTGCACACTTATGCACAACTTGCAGTATGCTTAAATGAATGATGAAGCAAATTGCTTTGAGTATAAAGGTGGAATGTCCACCTAGTAATAGTAGCATATTGCTGTATGTCTGGTTGTATAATGATGGAATAGGCTTGGCGGAATTAAATTGTATAATTCCATTACTCTGTATCCACTTATTAAAACCTGAGTTTTACTAGCCTTGTAATAAAACAATGCAATGACACCAAAGGAGTTTAGCTAATCAAGGCACTGTATGTATGAGTTATGACTAAGAAAGACAAACCTTAAGTGTACACAAAAATCGTGATGGTTTCAGATCCTGCGAGTTCATAGCTTCAGAGCAATCAACTGCTACAAGCAAATGTCTCATCATACCGAGACGGACCGGACCACGGCGTGGTGCTGCGGCTTTCCGCGCCGCTTTCTGAGCGAACTCTGCAACCAGACCCTCCACTAACCCATCTTCGTCTTCTTTGATAGCCTCCCTAATAAGTAATCAAAAATTAAAGTCAATGCGTTTGGGAAAGTATAAGTATTGAGAAAGAGAACAGTAACTCACCATGTCTTCTCATAACCAGTCTCCCACCGGTACTCTTTAGTATCTAGATCGTCGTCTGCCATAATTTGTGAGTAGTAGGTTAAATATAACTTATAACAAGGTTCTTTATTTCTTCAAAAATATTTTAGTATCAATCAATCAATCAAGGAACAATAGAACAAATAAATAACAATATTTATTTCTGTATTTTTTATTTTTGTATGTACTTTTGACTTTGACAGATACAATATTTTTTATTTCTTTTAAAGGCTTTAGTTACAAGAATATCAAGCGCAAACCATTTCTTTATTTTCAATATTCTTCTTTTATGTTATCATTATGTAGGGAAGGCGAAGCGGGGATTTCGGGATTTACTCGAGCGCGGCAGATTAACATAAGGGGGGCAACCTTGCACCTTGTGAAGTACTCCCACCCAGTGGTCTCGAACGTCAAATTGCGAAATCGGTAGAGCTGTCCACTAAAATCGGTATATTTGTACCTATTTGTTCCCAAAATCGGTATATGACAAAAAAAATACAAAATTCAATTAAATTCGTTTAATTGTACAGAAATAGTTAACTTACAAACTAATTACAAACACACTTAAGACTTATTAATTATTAGTAGCTTATTTACAAAAAAAACTACAACAAAACAGCTAAATAGGCTGTCAACATAAAAATACTTACATAATTAGTTTTTAGTACCATACCAGTGTTCTTTGGCCATATTCTCAGTCATTTTTGAATTTATTTCAAAGTCATAACAATTTGCGTCATTGAAGAGTCGTTTAGCATGTAATAGACCAGTGATTGACTGAGTAGATAGCCTATTTCGTTGTTTTGTTTTCATAAGATTAATGTGCGAAAATATGCGTTCAACGTTTGCGAATGAATGCGGCAAAGATAAAATATTAAAGATAAAATTAGGTAACAAAGGAAACATTTGAGTGTCATCGCCACGCTTTAATAAACTGACTTCATCCCAAAATAGTTCTACATCATCGGAAAATGTTTTGATTTGTTCACTATTTCTCAAAATGCGCCACTCTGTATCAATTTCCTGGAAATCTTTGCACTGAACAATATTGGGAAATAGCCTACTAATAGGAACTATCGACGCAGTTTTGCCACTTTTAACATTTGTTGGTTTTCGGGAATCCCCTATAACAGGGATTTTTCTAAGCTGTGCGCTTACTATTGCTATTGAGGGATTCCCCTTAACTTAAAACATAAATGAAAAGAGCTGCCAAGTTAGAAGTGTGAAATCGGTAAAAAGATCGGGAGAATTTCCACATATTCTCTGAAATCGTGGAAAAATCGTTGCATTTCGGTATTTCGGTAGGACAGAGCCCATATCGGTAGAAATACCGAAAAATCGGTAGGTTCGAGACCACTGCTCCCACCAAACCTCTATATAGTGTCGAACGTCTAGGGTAGCCCGTCAGATTAGTAAAAAAAATCGTTCGTTTGAAATACTCGAGGTTACATGTTCCGAGTTACATACTCTTTGTACTCGAGCGCATCAGATTAAGGAAAGGTATAGTTAGTTACATGCAAAGTGTGCATTTCCATAATCTGACAATTTGGGCGTGACGAAAGGAAATTGGAGACTCAAAGTTGCAAAAAAAATTTTTTTTTTAAATATTTTCAACCCCTTCGTACGGCCACCCCCACCATGCAAACCGCAGATTATTATTTTTCCGTTATCAGACAGACGTGGCGCGACTACACTAGTAGACGCTCCCCCCACCGCTGAAGGGGAAAATATCACATAACATTTTTTTCTTTCTACCACATATCTTCAAATTCCAGTAGGTAAGTCCCAAAGACGCTCGAGTAACTACAAATTTAGCATCATTGCCTCCCCTACTTTTCATGGACTGTTTGGAACAACCCGAAAAGTCACGATACACGTTTTCATTTCATTTCACTTAGAAATTATATTTATTCGACAAAACACTACCGATATTATTCAATAAAACTCAAAATACGTACACGCTTTTAATGAAAATAAAACGAAAAATACGACTAATATCCGTCCGCAACATTAGCTTAGGGACTTTACATAATTACGCACAGGGACGATTTTCTTTCCCTGGCGTTTTCAGTGATATATTTATAATAGAGTCCTACTTTAAAACCACAAAACTGAAATTATTGTCATTACAGAAGAGAAATAAATATGTAAGTACACATCAACTTATAAATTATCCTATACGCTATATGGTATTTTTAGATAAGGGCTCGACCCTAATCTCATCTAATCTTACTTTGGGTCAGTTTGGGTGGAAGGAGGGTCTCGGCGAATATAACGTAATTTGTTAACATTAATATCAGTTACTTACGATTTAAGTATTTTATTGTTCAATTCTCACCGTGATTCAAGCCTACTTTCTAAGCAATCTTAAATATTAGTCTTAAATATTAAGAATTTATACTAGAAAAACGCAATATTAAAAAAACTCACGAGAGATTGGGCAGGGGGTTAAGCCAAAAATCTCACCTGGGGGAAGAGGGGGTCGGAAAATCGCCAAAGCGCCTCACGTAATTAATAGACGCCCCCTAAGGTAATTCATATAATAAATGTCGAAAAACAACATGTTCCAAAACCCATGTCCTATAAGTCCCAAAAAATCTCACATCTAAAAATTTAAATATAGTACTTATGTACTTTTCCGCTATGTACAGTCACAGAATGAAAAGGTTCGTCACCTTTGAGTCGGTTTTCGCTTGCACTGGTACTGCAAGAATCAATTATGCCAACATACCAGTGCAAGAAACAGTGCTGCTAACATTTAAATAAATATGACGTTTGCTATCGTATAAGGTTTTGCTTGTTTTTAACACGCTTTTATTAGGTTCACTTGTATGTAACTATGTAATGGGACTTTTTGGCGGGAACTTGCAGAGTGACGTTGCGTTTTCGTTTTATTTTCATTAAATTCGTGTATTTTGAGTTTTATTGAATAATTTCGGTGCACAAGTGAAGTGAAATGAAAGCGTGTATCGTGACTTTCCAGGATGTCCCAAAAAGTCCGTGAATGTTTTAGTGGAACAACCGCCAATTTCACTAAAGCTTGACTGGACATGTATGGACGAGAACTGGGCATTACAGTGAGTTTGAGAATGTGACTATAACATAAAAGAAGAAATTAAAACTGAAGAAAATGTATGCGATTGAAAGACTTTGTATTGACTAAAAGTACTAAAACTTATGTAAAAAAAAATTGTGACAAATAGACCAAGACCATTTCAAATACTTTGACATCGGCAGAAATATCCTAAAAGGATGATTGCCAAGCAACAAAAAAAAACTATGTAATGGAATCTATGGTTGCTAATTGTTAGTTATTGTTCCGAGTAACAAAGAGTATGTAATATATCCGAGTAATTTAATGCTTCCAAGGATCGTAGCGTCATGAAAATTGGCAGCTGTATGTAGTTCTGATGACAATACAATAATATGGTACTGTCGAACTGATCTGATGATGGAGCCGGAAGATATGAACTAAAACTTCATGATGGAATATCGTATCATTGCCGTGTTTGACTTGTTAGAAAGGTCTTGTAATGAACTTTGACCACGATTAGATCTCAAGGTCCGATGATGAAGCCAGAAGACAGGAACTGGCATTCCATGATGGAATATCGTATCATAGTTGTGTTTGGACTTGTTAGAAAGGTCTTGTAATGAACTTTGACCACGATTAGGTTTCAAGGTCTGGTGATGGAGTCGGAAGATAGGCACTGGCATTTCATGATGGAATATCGTATCATAGCCGTGTTTAGACTTGTTAGTAAGGTCTTGTAATTGTAAAACTTTGACCACGATCAGATTTAATTAAACTCAGCATCGCTGGCGCATTAAAAGGGGAGAATGTGCCAAATTGAACCTACTTTCATAAAACACGCTTTTGAAAATAACCAAACTAAGAAGTAGAAAATAAAATTAATAGTTTAAAAAAAAAACAATAAATTTAAATTAAGGATAGTGTGATTAGCAAAAAAAAAAATTTTATTATAAAAAAAAGCGTGGGGTGCTTTTTAAGACATTTTCAAAATGACTACTTCCATCAAGATCTTGATCATAGCCAAGTGGTATAATCTTAATCATATAATCTTAAGCACCCCACGCTTTTTTATAATAAAATTAATTTTTTTTGCTAATCACACTATCCTTAATTAAAATTTTGTTTACACATTTTTTACTTTTTAGTTAGGTTTTTTATAAAAGCGTGTTTTTTAGTTTTTTTAAACTATTAATTTTATTTCTATCCCATCAATGCAATGTTACAAAATGTATTAAAACAACAATAAAATGACAACTATAAAATAACAAGCAAAAGTTAATGAAAACTACGAATAAGTTTAATGACATTTATTTTTAATAACGGGTATAACCACCATTAGCTTCAATCACACATTGTAACCTATTTCTCATGGAACCCACTAGACGAGAGCATAGATCCGTGCCTCTAGTGTCTTCCCAAATAATTCGGCAGTGGTTTTCTAAAGCCTCTTTGGTCCTTTCATTTCTATTTTCCCATCGCTGTACCATTAAACCCCATAAGTTTTCTATAGGGTTTAAATCTGCAGATCTTGCCGGCCAGGGTATCACCACTATATCGCTATGCCGGTTGAACCATTGATTCACAATACGAGCAGTGTGCGTGCGAGCATTGTCCTGGACATATCTGACCTCAGGTACCTCATCAGCTGGATACACGGTACGGACACTTGGTAGCATACTGTCTTCTAAAACAGACAGATAATGTGTTGCGTTTGCCCTTGAAGGAAGGAGAACGAGATCGCCTACTCCATCCGCTGACATCCACCCCCATATATTGGCCGAGATTCGTCCAGAACTGAAATTGGGCACTACATGGTCTTCTGTATATCTCGTACTATTAAATCTCCACAAATGAAGCCTTCCATGTTGGCTCGACTTAAAACATTTTTCGTCGGTAAATATAGTGGTACTCCAATCGAAGTTCAAATAAGTCTGAGCAAATCTTAAGCGTGCTTCCTTATGAGCCGTTGTCAGAGCAACTTTTTTTACGTGTCGTCGATAATGTAATCCCATTGAGTGTAATGCGTTTCTTATCGCTCTTGGACAAACATTATATATTTGGGCGAAATGACTCGTTGACACAAAGCCGTTTTCTTCAAATTGCCTTCTCATGTCAGATTTTTGTACAGCGTTAAGAATAGGACGGCGACCAGAATTATTGTGACGATGATCGACTAGTGACTAGACACCTTCTTCGCCATGTCTCCTTATCCAGAATCTCACACTATCTCTGGTCACATTTAGACGACGTGATATCTCGGAGATGTTGTAGCCAGCTTCATGTTCGGCAATAATTGCTGCTCTTTCTTCAACACTTAAAGGTCTTGGCATTATGAATAGGTATTTAGGAGAAATTATGATATTTTGCAATGATGACATTCACCGATTGACAATAGTTTTGAATATTATTGAACTGAAATAATAATGGCAGATTGAACCAACAAGAAGGTTTTAATTTATCTAAGTCTTGTTGAAAAGATAAATAGTCAAACAACTTGATCTGAATAATTTTGAACTTTATTAACCAACAGTTAAACATTATTTTCTATAATTCGAGTCTATTCTATAACATAGTTTCAAAAGGTAGTATGTGCTCGCGATACGTTGAACGAATCAATTTGGAAATTGACGAACCTTTTCATTCCGTCACTGTACAAATTTCACATTCGTAGGTTCAGCGGCTTGGCAATGATTTCCCAAAAGACGGCTTCACTTCTCTTAAATAAATTAGAGTTCGCAACATCAATAGTTGGATTGCGGACCACCCACGATGTTTAGCCTTGCGGAAAATCTTCCCTTTTTAAAAAAAGTGTACCACCACTCTTTATAGAATAATTTTATAGCAACATTTCTATAAGTAATATACCTAGCCAATTTATTTTTACCAAGGACTTTTAACGTAAAATCTCTTTGTTTTTTACTAATATAACTGGTACCTACTTGGCTAGCTGATTTATTTTAGGTCAATTAAAAATAACAACTCAAAACGGTTTTAGAAATTTATTGTTTGATAGACTAACACAAAGATACAAAAATAGTTTAAAACAATCGTGTAGATCCTCACCGTAACTGATTTTGAGATTATTAATTATCATACAAGATAGTATACACTAACACAAACAATGTTCTTTCATTTTCTGTCAAATACTGTCTCGAAAATGCTGATAGTTCACAATAAATAATCCTAGTGAGTTAGTTACAGAAAATTCTAAAATGTGTATACAAAGCAGAACAAGTTTTCATTGTGTTTAATGGAACATTTACTTTAATACTTAATTATTGTACTATTCACAGAATAATAGTGAATAATAAAATAATTTGTTACACTTATAATTTATTATTTACGATCCAGCCATGATAGTATGGCTATGTCTTAGAAGGCTACACTGATATTATTATTATGATTCTAACAATGCAATGCAATGCAGATAAAAGTACTCGGTGGACAAATAACAATGCAGGTATGAGTACTCATTCAGTGGGCAAACATCAATTCTATCAGATGTACTTTAATAGTTTATTTATATATACAATTAAAGCTGAGTAAGATAAATAAGAAGAGTTCCATACCATAATATGTGGCAAAAGCTGTATGTTTATTGATTCTTGGTCAAGGTAGCAGCTCATAATTGTTAAAAACACAGAATAATAATATCTAACTATTGGAATTCAATAAGGAATGTAGCTAGCCTCCTATGACATAGCTAGGCACCTGATATCACTACAGCCAGCATGTTACTTCATGTAGATAATGATGATATTTGCAATATTCATTCAGTTGCAGCCATAGCACGAGCTTGGGCTCGTACTCTCTTGTCATACTCCAGCCGATTTTGACTAAAAATTATAATGAAAAATATTTCAAATACACACTCTAAATTGGTCATATAATAGGATTACCCTGTCAGTTCTTTCTTGGGACAATCGGGGTTTCAGAGTCCGCACCACTTGGTTCTCAAATAGGACAATCGGGACAATGACATTTACTTGAAAATTGCTTATGCGAATATATTTTTTTTAAACTATGCGCGAGTTAACGTGTTGTTTGACAGGTTAATCTCGCGAGTCAACAGATTAATATATATGTCAAATTGTCTCATTCATTCAATGAATAAGTAAAAATGGGCCTTACAAGTCACTGCTTCAGAAGTCAGCCTTTTGATAACTAAATGTTAATATTTTATAGGTAGTTTTTTCTTAAACAATAATAAAAATAACTGAACTAGTTACTTAAATAAAAAGATTGTACTGGTTTTAGTACTACTAAAAAAACAAGGTTCACTTGCGCAGAGTGCAGAGCTACTTCTGGACATTTATATCTGACTTATAATAATATTAAATAAATATGTTGTTTTGTCTAACAATATTAATTTACTCACCAATAAATTGTGTATGCCTCAGCCTGTGCAGGATCTTTCACATTGGGCTCATTAAGTAGGTCTTGTATGCCAAGAAGTATCTGTTTAATTGTAATGGCAGGACGCCAGTCTTTCTCTTCATCAAGGAGTGATAAGCAAACAGTTCCTGAAGGATACACATTGGGGTGGAACAAAGGTGGCTCAAATTTGCATTTTGGTGGACTTGATGGATAATCATCTTTGAAGATCATTCGCAATTTGTAAAGGCCACCTTCCCAAGGAGTCTGCAAAGTTATGAACTAATAAGCATTTCCACAAGCTAAATAAGACTGATAAGCAGTATTTCAGCATGTCGAATAAAAAAAACCAAAGAGAAAATATTTTGGGCAATTCACTAAAAAAACAACACAAATTTAGTAAAATCATAGGTAGTAGTAATTTATACAGGTACTAACCCCCTTTTTTCCTGGAATCGCACACTCCCAGGTCATGAGATTCAAGGAGCCATCAGGGTTCTTCATAGGTCTGGCCACGAAACCCTACAAACAATAAGACAAGTAATATTAGCAAGCAATAACTAAACAAATATACATGATATAAAAAACGATCTTACAAAGGGATGGTCCTTGCGCCAAGCTTTTCTCTCTTCGGCTAAACGTGCACTTGCTATACCCGACATTTCCTACAATACAAAACAAACATTCAAGAGAAATCCATAAATTAATCAACTATGGACACTACAAACACTATACTTACTAATCGAGGACAATTTACAGAAATTGAAAGAATATAATCACTACGTTTTATGTTTTAGAGGAACTAAAATAAATAGGCTACGGCGCGAACAAGCGTCTACGGACGAACGAACGAAATCTATGTTGAGTTGACAGCTCGAACATTTTTTATTATTTTAGGAATTTGGAGGGCGCTACAAATTGCCACTTGGTGGCGCGACTTGACTTGATGAAAGATGTCAATGTAAATAAGCTTGTGCCAATTTTTATAATAAACGTCTTATTCGAAGCTATTTTGCCCTCTACTCTGAAAATTCTTGAGATACGTTAATGAATTAATGAGCCTATACAATAAAGCTTCTATGAATAAACCTCTATTGCTCTGTTCTAACATGGAGTTCTTGTGGTAATTTAGTGTATTTAAATGACAGAACTCATTTAGACCCTGCAATAGGTTTATAAATGGCAAAATTTTTTGTGTGACTGCCGTCTCATTTTTCCCTTTATTTGTTATAAAAATTCAAAATGTCAGACTTTTTTATTTCTGCCTCCTGTAATGGTATCATATTGAAAGTAGCTCATTGCAATTGT
The DNA here is from genome assembly GCA_951361185.1 of Ochropacha duplaris. NCBI lineage: Eukaryota > Metazoa > Arthropoda > Insecta > Lepidoptera > Drepanidae > Ochropacha > Ochropacha duplaris. Next base: position 5,084,885 of record OX592703.1, read on the forward strand.
AACTGAAATAATTTACTATTATGAATAATAAATAACATATTTTACAAGAAGAAATACTTTGAAAAATAAAATTAGATACATAATATAATATCTTTTATTCTCATTTCAAATCATAAATTTAAGTTATTATCATCCTCTTTATTTATCATAAATCTTAGAAAATATTTTTACAACATTATCCTAAAAATTTTAACTATTATAAAAAACCTAACCCAATAAAAAAAATTACATTTTATGTAATGTTTTAAAATTTTAAAAATAAAATAATGTTATAAAAACTAATCCTAGTCTACCGCCGGCAGCGGGGTAGGGCCCAAACAACCGGTGGTTAGGGCTGCAGACTAAGGAACTTCCTGACAATCCTAGCTGTGGCCAGAATAACTGCCTTCTGCATTTGACCGTTGATCCAACCGCCGAGCGAGAGCCTCTCGAGGTGTTTGTCGAGGCTCTTCGCTACAAGTCCATTCACTGAATGTTTGGTCCCGATAGTCGTGACCACAATTGTTGAGTCCACGCTCCACATGGCAGTCACCTCGTGGGCCAAGTCAAGGTACTTACATAACTTGTCTTTTTCGGCCTTCACGAGGTTCTCATCATGCGGGACGGTGATGTCAACAAGTATTGCCCGGCGTTGAGACCGGTCTACCAGCATGATATCAGGTTTATTGGCGACAATAGTCCTGTCCGTGATGATAGAGCGGTCCCAATAGAGCATGGTCATTTTCAAGAACTGGTGCTGGTACGTACTTATAGTACGGTACCTCTAACTCTACAAGACCATGTCGAAGAGCAAGCTGTTCGTGGATGATTCTGGTTACTAAGTTGTGCCTATGCAAATACTCGCCGTTAGCAAGATGAGAACAGCCAGAAATTATATGTCTAAGGGACTCGCCGGGGTGGCGGCACGCTCGACAGATATCGGTCGTGCCATCCCTCATAATATATTTCCGGTATATGTTCGTCTTGATAATTTCGTCCGCAATTGCACAGGCAAAACCCTCGGTTTCTCCAAAGAGGTCACCAAATCGTAACCAGTTTACCGACGCGAGTTGGTCAGCATCCCTGTTATGGCCCGATAGAAGCGCCCGTGCAGCTCTTTGCTCTTCCACACGTCCTTGCGGTCATCAGCGGTAAGCACCGCTGGTTTGCGCCAGTTCTTATTATTAATTAAATTATTATTATTATTAATCGACAATAATACACACAAAAATTCGATATAGAACATTCGTTGCTACATAGATAGATAATTCTTTATTGGTACACCACACGAGAAAAATAAAAGAAAATAAAATGATCACATTGAGAGAGTCACAATGGGCGGCCTTATTACTAATAGTAATCTCTACCAGGCAACCTTTGGATGGAGAGGATTACAAAAACAATAAAAAATGGCGGAGCACGTATTCAAACAGAATTCATTCTTATCTTACACTACAATTAAATATACTAATAATAATAATATTAAATACACTACTCATACACATATACATACAAAGATAAATACATACATATACTAAACCCTAATCATTACATATATAAGTTTAAATATATATTAGACATTATACATACAATACATACATACATACATATACTATACGAGTATATATACTGAGGTAGCTAAGCGATTTAGAAGCAGAGCACTAAATTACGTGGAGAGGTAAAACTTTTTTAATCGATCTTTGAAGATGTTCAGGGATGGTGATCTTCTTATCGAAATCGGTAAAGCATTCCATAGGCGAACAGCCACAATCGTAAATGAGCCATCATAAAAGGTACTGACATGTGATGGTGTTTTAAGTCGTAGATCTACTGATGACCTTACTGTGCACGAACTAGAACAGTGAAGGAACTCAAAACGTTCCTGAAGATAGCGCGGGGATAAAGGATTATACAATATATTGTAGAGCAGAGAGAGTATGTGAGAATTCTGGCGAAATCGTATGGGAAGCCACTTGAGCTGTGATCGGAAGTGAGATACGTGATCATATTTGCGTAAGCCAAATATGAATCTTATGCAAAAATTTTGAAGTCGCTCAAGCTTATTAAGTTGGTCCTCCGTGAGATCTGGATAACAGGCGTCGGCGTAGTCAAGAACAGGAACGAGAAGAGATTGAGCTAAAGCAATTTTAGTGGCAATAGGAAGTAAGTTACGCAATCTATTCAATGAGGCTGCTGACGCAAATACCTTGCGACTAGTAGTTTGTATCTGAGGCTTCCAACTCATGCAATTGTCCATAATGAGACCCAAATTCTTCACAGAGTCACTAAAGGGAATTATAACACCGTCGAAATATACTTTTGGAAGTGATTGCCAGTCCACCCTGGATATTAATCTCGAGCTGCCTACAATCATGACCTGAGTCTTAATCGGATTGACTTTCAAGCCAAAGGCTTCGCTCCACTCAGTTATGCGCCTCAGGTCAGTATTTAAAGTTTCAATGGCTTCAGGTAACTTAATTAGAGGTGATTGTGAGTATATTTGAAGATCGTCTGCATATAGATGGTAGGAAGAAGAAAGATTATGAGATATGGAATTAATAAAGATTGCAAAAAGAAGAGGAGATAGGACGCCGGCTTGTGGAACGCCGGCAGACGTGTCACACCATGATGAGAATTTCTCTTCAAGGCGAACACGCTGTCTGCGCCCATACAGATAACTGTGAAACCAATCGATCACCGATGGAGCTATGTTAAGAGAGCGAAGTAAAGATAGGAGAATGTCAAAGTTAACACTATTAAAAGCATTACTGAAGTCCAACAATGTTAACACCGTTAGGCTTCCATTTTCCATGCCAAGACGAATGTCGTCTGTAATTTTAATTAGCGTGGTAACTGTGCTGTGGCCAGGACGGAAACCAGATTGGAAGGGATTAAAGAGATCATGATGGGAAAGGAATTTACTAAGCTGGTTATAGACGAGGCGCTCAAAGACCTTGGATAGGAACGGAAGAATGGAAATAGGACGATATTCAGAGAAGGATTTAGGGTTAGCTTTTTTAGGAAGAGGTAGGATTTGAGCGTCTTTCCAGATAGAAGGGAATACTCCATCAGATATGGAGTTATTAAAAAGGAAACAGAGGATGGGAAGGATAATGTCAAGGATCGGCATCAACATGTTGCGACTAATACCATCGGCACCTACAGCATTAGATGTGATTGACAATAAGCTCTTCTTAACATCACAAGCGGATAATTGATTAAATACAAAAGGTGGATAGTCGGGAATTGGTAACGCTGAAAGATAGCGTATAGTATTATTTTTCACTGAATCATTGATATCAGTTGAAGAAGAAAAGTGAATATTTAAAAAATCAATATTTAGTTTGGAATAGGTTCATGAGGTGACTTACCAATTCCCAAAGACCTAAGAAATTTCCAGACTAAAGCTCTACTCTGGATGCACATAGGCGTCACCAAGTGGCTAATAATTTGCTCTCCAAACTCAGTATGACATTTGTCCCACTTAATTTTTTAGTCATTAACGCTGATGTCTCCGATGTTGATATTTTTTAAGGCTTTAGTTATTAGACTATCAGCCTAACCATGTCATTTTTGATATTCTTCTTATATGTTATATCACATTCACAGTAAAGTCTTGTCTAGTTCTCGTCCGTACAAGCCCAGTCAGGTTTTAGTGAATATTAAAAATTATGGCAAATAACAGGAATAGATTACAAATAGAACTAGGAAACCAATAAAAATAACAAATATTTTAAATCTACTCTTTCACTCAGAACTTTTTAATGATATAGTTAATATTAGGTAACTATGTGAAATTGCAGTAAAAAATTTTTTTTTAATATATTTTTTTATTTCTGTTTATCATAGTTAACAACTAGCTAATAACTAGCTTTCCGCCCGCAGCTTCGCCCGCGTGGACTACACGATTTTGGCTGATTCGTTATTTCCAGTTCTGGCGGGATTTTTCAAATTATCCAAACATAGCTTTCGCCCGCGCCTTTTCTTGCGTAGAACACAGCTCAACTTTATAATTTAGGCGCTTGAATTTTATTCTTGCGTCCGTAATTTTGCGATGACTCCTAAGATATTCGTTTTAATTATATGGTGTAAAAGAGTAAAATAATTTGCATGAAATGCTTAAAGCCGTATTTGTGTAAATAGCTTTCCAATTACCCCTTTATAATTGCCCATTCATAGATGAATAAATCGTCGCGCCTCGGACCAATTCTTAATCTATGTGCCCATTTTTTTAAGTATTAAAATGGATATAGTTTGTTATCCTTAAGAGATAGACCTATTTAACCTCCATCTCCTCCAACAAATATCATTATATTTTAGCCTTTGATTATTAATAATACTCAAAGATTTTAGCAGACGTATACAAAAACTTGACAAATTATATTCAAATTCAAAAAATCTTTATTAAGTAAACTCATTATAAGTATTTTTAAATTGATATATTACAAAATATTTTTTACTCTAATGCACGGGTCTTAAGGTTGTTTTTCCTGAGAAGAGCCGGCAATAAACTCAGCAATTACTCTTATATACACTAAAACCTTCCTCATGAATCACTCTATCTATTAAAAAACCGTATAAAATTTCGTTGCGTATTTTTAAAGATCTAAGCATACATAGGGACAGACAGCGGGAAGCGACTTTGTTTTATACTATGTAGTGATTTATTTTTAGGATTTTAAAACTAACAATAAATTAAAAACGTTAGGCGCCCTCGGTATGGTTCCGAAGATGCGTTTCCTCGCTGTATCGCAGATACGTTGTGCGAGGGAACTGCCAGCTCTTCGGTCCCCAGTAGAAAATATTAGTGCCGAGATCCCAATATTTTTGTATTCGAAATTTTTCAGCCACTGCGCCTGCTTAAATGCTGGTTCCATGAAGATGAGAAGGAGCCAATATATCCACACATGTAGCATCCCATACCAGTGCCTTTCCCAAGCTCCGTGGAATTAGGGTCATACCGTCCGGTCTCTTGACGTGTCTCTGGAAATGAACGTTGGCTCGAATAGAGCAGGCACGTGGACGATGGCAAGAGTGCACCGTATGATATCATTAAGCGCGGCATGCCTAGAGGAGCGACCGGCACTTTTTTGGCGCGACATCCCATGGTGTCCCCGTGGGTCGTCCTCGCTGCACAAGCAAGCGGAAGACAAAATAGCTGGTAAAGAAACACTAGAAATGATTAATAATATTATATTTAAAATAGAAAAAAATCTAAATCGAACTAAATAAACAAGCATGCTATAAGTACTACCATTCCCATCAAAATGTTAGCCCTAAAAAAGCGCTTACATACATCTATTTAGAATTGAAATAAAATGTTTAATTTCTATATCAAAACACATGAATTTAAAAAAAAGTTATAAGGTACCTTATTTTTGAGCTTAGTTTCGTATAAAATAAGTATCAGTGCATATATACATCTTAAGCATGCATTTATATAAATGCATGCTTCATTGAGACAGCAGGTACATCATGATACTTCATTCATGATGTACCTACTGTCTAACAAAGACTTGCGAAGTTTGACCAAGATTACATGGAGTTTTTTATGAAACAGGACGGGACGTCATAAATATACACCATCAAAATAATCTACTCTTCGTCGTTAAATAGGGATGTTGCCTATATTCAATAAAAAATATCTAACACTAAACAGTGTATAAAACACCTAAAAATACTCGTAAATAGGGAACACTTTGTAAAATTCAACCGTTCTATGATTTTTAATTTTCAATTTAACAACATAGAGTAAGTTCATCTTTTGATGGTGTATACAAGCGGTTACATACTCTTTGGGTGTACATTTATGACGCCATATGGCAGTATTTCATACAAACCTGCTTATAAAGCTATCGTTTTGACATTTCATAAAAAGAAGCTGATTTGATATGTCATCAACATCCCTCCAATAGATTAATTTTAACAACGCATTCATTCGCTGTTTTCGAGATGTTTTATACAGCTTTAAATTACCAAGTTTGTCTAATGACAAACAAAAGTACATCGACTGTAATAATGGCCTATTGATTCCTAAATATGTAGGTATACTAGGTATACCCAGTTCTACGCAAATTACGCAATGATGTTTAAATTACTATTATTCGTTCGTTTTTTGTTAAAAACTAAGAAGCTGGCTAAAGGTTCCTCATGCCATGCGGGAGTACCTAAGTATTCGCTAAGAAAGGATTTTTGAAAATTCAACCTTAATACAGGGTTCCCTCGGGAAAGTCGGAAACGCTACTGTAACCGCGGGGGATAATTACTAGTATAAATATAATAAGGTACCTACTATCAGTTTAATTGTTAATTTAAACCATAGGTAACTAATTAGGCATGCTTTTATTTCAGTGAAATTTCTCACCGTGGATACACGATTACAAGCATTTAGAATTTTTTTCACTTCAATTGTCTGACGACGTAAAACGTCGGTAAAGTCTAATTGTCGGTGAAAATATTCGCCAACCTTATGACTACAAGTTTGTTTTGACATGTTCGGAGCGTCCCATGTTTTCATTGGTTGTTTGAAGTCATATCTCAGATCGTTCTGTGTTTCAATTGGTTAGTTAGGTAGCTTTGTACAAAGAGAACGAATAATGTCGGCATTCGCTAGGGGGCAGTAGAAACGTGTCGGTGAAACGCTTTATTCCTTCATTGAGTATTCGATTCTTGGGGTGAATGGTTTGTTCTGTTTTACGTTGTCATTTTCATAATTTTTGAAAAATATAATTGTTTTGGTAAGTGACATATTCTGTTATATACTTAGTTTTTAGTTGTGCTCAAATATAGAAATTTTGATTGCTAAGCTTCTACCTGTATTGTATGATATTCATCGGAACATTTTTGTTCATCCTATTATCATTATCAATAATCAAGCGATGCAAGCGCTCTCCTCCTCTCAAATACTTTCAATAAGCGTCAATTTATGTCATGTATGGAAAATATTCTAATTAAAAATAAGTGACTTGAAATTTGTTACCCATTTATTCCTTACCTCTCTCGTTTTTACAAAAATTATGTTGATAGTATACATTTTCATTTTGATATAAGAATGCGTACTTTAATATAGTGAAATGGCGGGAAACCGACGGTGTTTTTTTGTAAGGTTATATTATCGGCATAGGCATAAATTTGTATTGATGAAGTGAACGTAATGTGAAACGAAAGGATATTTTTTTCAGAAATGTTACTACTGTTCCTAATATAGTTATTTTTTGTTATAGACGTAAATTATCATAATGGCATCTTTAGAGGAGGGAGAGACACTATCAGAAGAAGCACCCGCGGGAAATCCAGATGATCTTACCAAAAACCCCACAGCATTAAAAGGTCAATATTAAAGTTATTTGAATAACATGTGCTGAGGTATTCTTCTTAAATAATCCTTTCTGCCCTATATACAAAATCTGCTGATAAGAATTTGTGTTCCAGCACCTACTCCATCAAGATATTATTAACACCTTACCCCATTAATTAAGATGACAATTGACCTATCTATGTGAATACATCGTACATCTTCAGATAATATTTATCAATGACAATGGAATTGCAGGTGTTCTGATAGATATAGTATGGGCAAATTGCACAATAGTATTTGTGGAATTCATAAATTAAACTGAGATGGTTATATATGTATTGTAAATCATAATCATTTCTTGTTTTCAGATGCTCATGAACAAATGGCAACATTAGATGTTTTGGTATGTGGCCAGTGCCATTCTGCATTTCATTTTGTTGATGACTACAAGGAGCATAAAGATGCAAGTAACTGTACTGGAAAATCTCCTGTGAGAGACAGTGTATGTATATAAAGTATTTATGCTCTGTGTTATTAAACTAAAATTTATTTAATGTTTTAATATGTAAATCCCAGGAATGCTCGCTGAATAGTCTATTGTATATTTCCTTTATAATATTTAACTCAAATGAATTATGATTCTGTATAGTAATTTTATAAATTACTAGATTTTTGCCGTGCAGTTTCACTCGCATTCCTGAGGGAATTAAAATAAAATATGTATAGCCCATGTTATTTACTCCTGTTTAATGTAGATTTCTATAAGGAAAGATATTCTTTAATTGGTTAATATTATTATCCATTACAAACAAACATACACAAAATCAAATCTTTTCTCTGTGTATATAAATTATTTCCTATTTTATTAACTTAACAGAATGAAAGTAAAGCACAAGTATGGGCTTTTCTTCTGTGGAAGTGCTCATCAGTGCGTGATGGTTCCACAATCAGCTCCGATAACAGTTGGAAGCTCTATCAGCAATGGTGCAGAATGCCGGAGGCACAGCGCACTGCCTGGATCACTGCTGGCGCTAATGTCCAGGCTCTATCTAAATTTGCTCATGCTAAAGTAGTAAGTACCACATTATAAGTGTGCTACATCAAAATACAAAAACATATAATATATAGGTACTTGACAAGAAACTGGAACATTTCTTTTGTTATTTCAACAGATGGAACTTAAGACTGATGATCAGCAAGTACCAGTTCAGACACCATCCCAACCAGAAGTTAAAAGGCGTGGCAGGCCGAGGAAACTAGCCAGACCTGTAAGATTGTTGATTAATCTAATTGTATTTTTTTTTATTATCTACTAGCCGTCCTCGACGGTTTCACCCGCGTTGCCGTGGGATCTTATCTTTTCCTGGGATAAAAAGTATCCTATGTTTCATTCCAGGATATGGACTAAGGCGATGATAGCTCAGTGGTAAGTGACGTCGAATACCGCGGCGAAGGTCGTGGGTTCGAATCCTACAATGAGCTTGAGCTTTCGGTGAAGGAAAACATCGTGAGGAAACCATAGCACGGTGGTAGGGTACTTTGTAGTACCCGACTGGCTGGCTACCACCCTCAAGTTGAAAATCTGTCGCCAAAACACCTATCGGTGTGTTCCGACAGCTGCACTTGAGAGCCAGTTCCCATCTAGGCTATGTGTGCTTACCATCTTCGGCCACATCATCACTTACCATGGTGAGATTGTGGTCAAACACATGCCTAACTAAAAAAAACATGTGTGCCAAGTTTCACCAAAATCCATTCAGCCATTTTTGTGTGAAAGTGTAATAAACATCCATCCATCCAAACTTTCAACATTTATAATATTAGTGGGATTCACTCATTAATTAAGTGATGGTATGCCTTCATAATAAATTATTGATTAAATAATATAATATTGCAGGAAGATTCTTCTGAAACACAACCTTCAGGGGAGGAGAGTGATGGTATTGTTAAACCTACTCCTGGATTGAAAGGAGTCAATAACAAAGTATCTTCAAATACTCCAAAGCCTAAGGTATAGTAAACTCGTATTAATATGTACCTATACAATGTATGTACATACAATACCTGAATGTTATATCCCCCTTAAGTTTGTCTACGACTTACCAATGTAATAGTTGTGTACGTTGCCTTCACGTAGTCTGTTATAGTAAATATAAGAGGGCATGTATTGTGTACGCAGCCGCAGCTCCCGCATGACTCGACCACGGAGTCGGTGCGTAACGCGCAAGAGCGTGTGCCGGCCGAGGAGCGCATCGCTCGCCGCTCCTCGCACGCCGGCGAGTACGTCGTCGAGAAGATACTCGCCAAGCGGTTCAACCCCAAGCGCAAGCAGTACGAGTACCTGCTCAAGTGGGAGGGATATCCACAGTTAGTTCATTTACATAATATAACGCCACATGATAATAATCAACTAGTCGCTTTGAGAGCTGTATGTATACCTCGCGAAAGTTTTGTGTCATTTTTGAACATTATTCGAAATGGCTGAAGATATTTTTTTACGTTTTCAACCCCCATGGCTCCGCCATTTTGAAAATAAGCCAGAACTGAATGGGACATTAAAAAAACCATATAAATATCAAAAACCTACTTAAAAAATTTCACTAGAATTATTTGAAAAGTGCGACCTGTAGAATAGAACAGCTGGACAGATATACGAAAGTATTTTCACCCAAACTGAGACAGAGACGCTTCGCGCTCGCTCAGTCAAATAACATACATACATATTTATTTATTTTTATTGTGTAGTGAACAAAATACATGGGAGCCAGTAGAGAATATGGAAACATGTAAGCACCTCTTGGAAGCGTTTGAGAAACAACTCGCTCGGCAGAAGGAATTGAAGGCGCTACGAGCACAACAGCAGCAGCAACAACATCCTGTACAGGCAAGTATTGCAACATATAAATAACTAGCTATCCCTCGCGGTTTAACGGGTTCCCGCAACATAGCGTGACGTTATATAGTCTATAGCCTTCCTCAGTAAACGGGCTATCCAACACTAAAATAATTTTTCAATTTAAGATTAGCGCGTTCAAAAAAACTCTTCAGCTTTATTATATTAGTATAGATTGGTTTGATATTCTAGCATATTCAAAGAACATTCAATAGTACCATAGTCTAATGATGCAATACCAAATTTTATGATAAAACATTGAGATAAAATGAGATTGTATTATCAAGTCTTACTGAGTTTATATATTACTAGTGGACCCGGCAGACGTTGTCCTGCCCTGAAATTAAAACAAAACTTAGAACCCGATTCAAGCGCCATCTACCGGGTCCAATTTTGTTTTCAAATCATCAAGGAACCCATTGAAATACACACACAAAATTTCATCCAAATCGGTCCTGTTAACATACTCCTCCGAAACGGCTTGACCGATTACTCAAATTACTAAAATGGCTATTAAAAAATAAGGGTTGATCGTAGAAGGGTGAAAATTGGGGATTGTATGTATTTTTGTATGTTGTATCATAAAAAAATAGAAATTAGAAATTTTGTCTCAAAAATAAAAAATAAAATTTAGGGGTGGACTACCCCTAACATTTAGGGGTATCAAAAATAGATGTTGGCCGATTCTCATAGATACCGGATAAGCACAAAAAATTTCATCAAAATCGGTTAAGCCGTTTCGGAGGAGTATGGCAACGAAAACTGTGACACGAGAATTTTATATATTAGATGAAAAGAAGATGTATGAACTAATCAAATGTGTTACAGGTTAAACAAATGAGTACACCGGTTCCTCAAATTGTGAAACAAGTGGTAAAGAAATCGGAAAGCCCAGCTGTAACGCCATCTGGGTGAGGATTATAATTATTTTTGTTACATACAACACAAATTATGAAAAATGTTAGTATTATTATTATATAGTAACCACAGAACAGCACATAAACAATAGTCTCCAATGAAGTGAAGCAACGTGTACGAAGTTGTGTGCGTGACATGCATGTACATTATCCCGCGTGATTCCCGTCACACAGGAACGCGATTGGCTTCCTTTACTGTGCTTCACTTTAAGTGCGCGGGGCTCTGTCTTTTTTATTTGGTCTGAGAGAGTTTTAAAAAACATGTGCTGTCAGAGGACGAAATTCCTTTTTTTTATTATATATTTTCTCAAAGCAGAAAGTCGTCTGGGGGCATAACGCTTTTTTCTTACGTGACGATTTCGGCCAATTAACTACTGTAAGCCGCGTAAAACTTGTTTTGTCTTATTTAACTAATCGCCAACAAAATGTACGAGTTGAAGGTACAACGTCCAATGGTTCTGTAGTCAAAATGGGGGTACCTCAAGGTTCCATACTTGGGCCATTTCTATTTCAGTATATATTAATGACTTACCGTCGGTCGTAAATAGTCTCTCAGATGTAGTCTTGTTTGCTGACGATACCTCATTCATTTTTAAAGTAGATAAAAAAGACAAAGAACTTACTAGAGTAAATGATACTTTGTCAATAGTTTCTAAATGGTTTGCTGTAAATAATCTTTTATTAAACTCTAAGAAAACAAAATGTTTAAGATTCGCTCTTCCAAACGTACCGCAAGTAGACAGTAGGGTATTAATAGATGACAGCAGCCTGGGACTAGTTGATAAAACTGTATTTTTGGGTATAACACTTGATAATAAACTACAGTGGGGTTCTCGTGTACAATCTTTAGCTAATAAATTGAGTTCTGCTGTATTTGCTGTTAAAAAAATTAGACAATTGACGAATGTTGAGACGGCCAGATTAGTTTATTTCGCATATTTCCATAGTCTTTTATAATATTGCGTTTTACTGTGGGGAGCTGCTGCAGATATTGAAACAATTTTTGTATTACAAAAAAGAGCCATTCGTGCAACCTACAATATGGGTCCACGTGAATCATTAAAGGAAATATTTAAGGAAATAAACGTAATGACTTTACCTTCACTGTATATTATATTATATGAAAATATTATTTTCATTCGAAAAAATGTAGACTTGTATAAATCAAATGTAGAGATTCATAATTTTAATACAAGACAAAAAGATAAATTAGTTGTTCCGTATCTCAGATTAGCTAGAGTTAAAAAGTCATTTCTTGGGAATAGTGTTCGCTTTTATAATAAATTACCAGCATCTGTTACCAAGATGACTGATTCTAGATTCAAATCGTACAGTGACGGAATGAAAAGGTTCGTCAATTTCCAAATTGATTCGTTCAACGTATCGCGAGCACATACTACCTTTTGAAACTATGTTATAGAATAGACTCAAATTATAGAAAATAATGTTTAACTGTTCGTTAATAAAGTTCAAAATTATTCAGATCAAGTTGTTTGACTATTTATCTTTTCAACAAGACTTAGATAAATTAAAACCTTCTTGTTGGTTCAATCTGCCATTATTATTTCAGTTCAATAATATTCAAAACTATTGTCAATGGGTGAATGTCATCATTGCAAAATATCATAATTTCTCCTAAATACCTATTCATAATGCCAAGACCTTTAAGTGTTGAAGAAAGAGCAGCAATTATTGCCGAACATGAAGCTGGCTACAACATCTCCGAGATATCACGTCGTCTAAATGTGACCAGAGATAGTGTGAGATTCTGGATAAGGAGACATGGCGAAGAAGGTGCACTAGTCGATCATCGTCACAATAATTCTGGTCGCCGTCCTATTCTTAACGCTGCACAAAAATCTGACATGAGAAGGCAATTTGAAGAAAACGGCTTTGTGTCAACGAGTCCTTTCGCCCAAATATATAATGTTTGTCCAAGAGCGATAAGAAACGCATTCCCCTCAATGGGATTACATTATCGACGACACGTAAAAAAAGTTACTCTGACAACGGCTCATAAGGAAGCACGCTTAAGATTTGCTCAAACTTATTTAAACTTCGATTGGAGTACCACTATATTTACCGACGAAAAATGTTTTAAGTCAGGCCAACATGGGAGGCTTCATTTGTGGAGATTTAATAGTACGAGATATACAGAAGACCATGTAGTGCCCAATTTCAGTTCTGGACGAATCTCGGCCAATATATGGGGGTGGATGTCAGCGGATGGAGTAGGCGATCTCGTTCTCCTTCCTTCAAGGGCAAACGCAACACACTATCTGTCTGTTTTAGAAGACAGTATGCTACCAAGTGTCCGTACCGTGTATCCAGCTGATGAGGTACCTGAGGTCAGATATGTCCAGGACAATGCTCGCACGCACACTGCTCGTATTGTGAATCAATGGTTCAACCGGCATAGCGATATAGTGGTGATACCCTGGCCGGCAAGATCTGCAGATTTAAACCCTATAGAAAACTTATGGGGTTTAATGGTACAGCGATGGGAAAATAGAAATGAAAGGACCAAAGAGGCTTTAGAAAACCACTGCCGAATTATTTGGGAAGACACTAGAGGCACGGATCTATGCTCTCGTCTAGTGGGTTCCATGAGAAATAGGTTACAATGTGTGATTGAAGCTAATGGTGGTTATACCCGTTATTAAAAATAAATGTCATTAAACTTATTCGTAGTTTTCATTAACTTTTGCTTGTTATTTTATAGTTGTCATTTTATTGTTGTTTTAATACATTTTGTAACATTGCATTGATGGGATAGAAATAAAATTAATAGTTTAAAAAAACTAAAAAACACGCTTTCATAAAAAACCTAACTAAAAAGTAAAAAATGTGTTAACTAAATTTAAATTAAGGATAGTGTGATTAGCAAAAAAAAATATTTTATTATAAAAAAGCGTGGGGTGTTTAAGATTATATGATTAAGATTATACCACTTGGCTATGATCAAGATCTTGATGGAAGTAGTCATTTTGAAAATGTCTTAAAAAGCACCCCACGCTTTTTTTTATAATAAAATTAATTTTTTTGCTAATCACACTATCCTTAATTTAAATTTATTGTTTTTTTTTCAAACTATTAATTTTATTTTCTACTTCTTAGTTTGGTTATTTTCAAAAGCGTGTTTTATGAAAGTAGGTTCAATTTGGCACATTCTCCCCCTTTAATGCGCCAGCGATGCTGGGTTTAATTAAATCTGATCGTGGTCAAAGTTTTACAATTACAAGACCTTACTAACAAGTCTAAACACGGCTATGATACGATATTCCATCATGAAATGCCAGTGCCTATCTTCCGACTCCATCACCAGACCTTGAAACCTAATCGTGGTCAAAGTTCATTACAAGACCTTTCTAACAAGTCAAACACGGCAATGATACGATATTCCATCATGAAGTTTTAGTTCATATCTTCCGGCTCCATCGTCAGATCAGTTCGACAGTACCATATTATTGTATTATATTGTCATCTACTACAGCTGCCAATTTTCATGACGCTACGATCCTTGGAAGATGGTTAAATTAGCAACCATAGATTCCATTACATAGTTTTTTTTTTGTTGCTTGGCAATCATCCTTTTAGGATATTTCTGCCAATTTCAAAGTATTTGAAATGGTCTTGGTCTATTTGTCACATTTTTTTTTTACATAAGTTTTAGTACTTTTAGTCAATACAAAGTCTTTCAATCGCATACATTTTCTTCAGTTTTAATTTCTTCTTTTATGTTATAGTCACATTCTCAAACTGTGATGTCCAGTCCTCGTCCATACATGTCCAGTCAAGCTTTAGTGAAATTGGCGGTTGTTCCACTAAAACATTCACGGACTTTTTGGGACATCCTGGAAAGTCACGATACACGCTTTCATTTCACTTCACTTGTGCACCGAAATTATTCAATAAAACTCAAAATACACGAATTTAATGAAAATAAAACGAAAACGCAACGTCACTCTACAAGTTCCCGCCAAAAAGTCTCATTACATAGTTACATACAATTGAATTTAATAAAAGCGTGTTAAAAACAAGCAAAACCTTATACGATAGCAAACGTCATATTTATTTAAATGTTAGCAGCACTGTTTCTTGCACTGGTATGTTGGCATAATTGATTCTTGCAGTACCTACTACTAGTGCAAGCGAAAACCGACTCTAAGGTGACGAACCTTTTCATTCTGTGACTGTACATAAAGAAAGTTTTGAAAGAAAAAGCTTATTACAAGGTAGCCCAATATATTGAGGATAAAAATGTCTGGAAGTAGCTGCACTCTGTACAAGTTTTTTTACTGTTAATTGCCATTTTTTTTTTCTAAAACGCTGTTATTAGCTGGGTATTTTTTGTTTTAGTTTACTATGTAGGTAACTAATGCGGGTTATAATTTTTTATGTATTTTTGTATTACTTTAAGAATAAAATTGTTAAACATTTGAAAAAAAAAGCCAATATAGTCAGATGGTCCAAAAATATAAAAAAAATGTAACCTTGCTGAGTTTCTTGCCGGTCCTTCTCAGTTGAAGGCTGACTTCCGAACCGGTGGTAACTTCTGTAATTCGACCTTCATAAGTGCCCTTCTAGGGCCTAAACTGAATAAATGGTTTTGACTTTGACTTTGAAAAGAACTTTGTTCCAATAAATTGTTTTTCATACAGCCGTCTACAAAGAACCAGCAAAGTTCGTGCTCTTGACCAAGTGAAAGCATGGTGTGGGGTTGACGACAGTGAACCAGTCGCCAAGAAGGTAAAGAAGGAAGTTTCCAGTGAAGATGAAGATTTCTCTGACTCTGAAGTTACTAAAAGTAAGTGTTTTTTCATAGTGAAAACAGTGTGCCCTATTTAGAGTAGATTTTGTTCCAATATTTATTTGTATATTATCGAGTATGTACACTAAAACTAATTAAGTTGATCTGGTAACTCATTAGTAAAACAAAATAAATAATTCCAGTGGAGAAGAAAGTGCTGAATGGGCAGTCTTCACCAAAATCTACTCTGGATCCCGAGCTGGTGAAATCTCTCGGCCTCGGTGGGAAGGGCATGCCGAACATCAAGGGTGTCATCAAAGTCGATCCTAAACATATGCCCAATCTTACTACTGGTAAATTTGGAGTAGATTAATTGAACCAAACTCCCATATTCTTAGTCATTTTCTAAAAAACTCTTTTGAATCAAACAACTGATGATGCCTTGAGAAGTGAACTTCTTCAATGGAACTCAGAAGTTGTAATTAATATTCTCGGCTTCTCTTGTAAGGATCATCAAAGTATAAAAAACAATATTTTCTTTTACAAAATTACTATTAAAAAAATCTATGAATCAACTAAGATTATGTGTATGCGTTGTAATATCTACATCAGTTCAGTTCCCACCCGCAATATTACATACTCTATCTAGTCTATTGAAGTCTAAATTAAACTTATTCAATTGTTTTTAGGTGTGTACATAATGTCAAAGAGCTCTGGAATTATGAAGATTGATTCTCCCGGCAAGTTGGGTCCAGGCCTCAATATTGATCAGGATGTTATCCGGAAACAGATACTAGCTGCTAAACAGGTATTAAAAATCACCTTGATGCTATGTTACACTTTATACTTTTTGTCTTATGACTTGTGCTTATAAAATATATTTGTTTCAGAAAAAAGTTGAGGAAACCAAGAAACCATCACCTGTACGAACACCCATTCCAACACAGGTATGAGTTTCTTGTTTTTAATGAATTCCGTCAATTCCAGGCGACCATAAGACGTAATTTTGTGATAATATCACATTCATTTTTGCATGCAAAACATTATTTAAGGAACCATTTAAAACTGTAAAACCATAATTTAAACATACAAATTTCCAATGCAATATTTATAATGATTTAAATACATTTCCACACAACATTAGATCCCATAGTAAAAAATTATAAATCCTGATTGGGAACCATACACCTTAACATGTCGTCGATATAATTTATATTATAGATTAAAAAATCCTTTGGGCCCGGTGCACAACAAGTGACGGAAAAGACAATAATAACTCCATCAGGACAGAAGATAATCCAGCGCACGATACAGCGACCAATCGGACAAACTGAAGTTCAACAAATCAAATCACCGGTTACTATACTTAATAAAAAACTTGCACAGGTTGGCATTGTAATGTGATATTTACTTATGCATGATAATTGACTCTGATGTGCTTCAAAGATATTAGTTCTTGAATTACGTAAGACACTGCGGCTATAACCACTCCTGAAAGTAAAGCAGAAGCTGACCGCTATCCTCAAGACTTCAGGATTTGAAAGATAATGATGGCCTTCACCACTGTAATTTAAAAAAAACCAATAGAATAGCCAAAGTTGAATATGATTGTGACCTCTCAGGTTCATGTATTTGCATGACTCCGAGGATTTGTTGCTCAAGAGTGATGCTTAAGTGTGTATTAAGTACTATAATTGATATTTTGAATGTGCAGGGTGATAGTCTACTGCGGCGCGGCGGCTCGGGCCGCGGTCGCGGTCGCGGCGGGTACTCGGTGTCGACGGCCGGCGGGAACATCGTGCGTCTACGGGAAAAACCACAACCAACGCCACCTGTCTTCGATTTCGAACAGGTTGGATCTTGTCCATATTTTTAAACTGCTTACTAAGTTTCTGATTAATTTTACAGAATTTGGCATTACTGATTTTAAGTTGTTTCATTCTATCAGTCTATCTGTCTTCTTCTGTGATTAAATTTATAGATCGGATAATTACTAATGTTGACTGACACATTAAATAGGCTTCTTTTTATTAAATTTATGTCAAAACGATAGTTTATATGGTGTTTTGTATGAAATAGTAGCTTGTGACGTCATATGCTCTCACTATCAAGATAAACTTTTGTGGTTAGGTTGGATTTTTTTTTAAGTTTATTGGTTAATTACACACAAAATCATATCTAATTATCAGAAAGATGAATTTAATAACATGTTAAAGTATTTTTAGATGTTTTATACACTGATAAATCTCTCTTCGATATAGGCAACATCTACTAATTTATATGTGTACTTTTGGCTGATACAAAAGATGACATTAGATTTTCCCTAAACTACTAATAGTGTTTTGGCAACCCAACCATTTATAATATATATTGTACAGTCGGACGCGTCATCGGACACGTCAGACGGCATCTCGGATCCGTTCCCGACGTCGCTGGGCCCGCTACCGTCGCCGTCGCCCGAGCGCGAGCTGTCGCTGTGTCCGCTGACTGGGCGGCGGCTGGCGCGCGCTGAAGGAGAGCCCACGCCTCCCCCGACGCCTTCCCCGCCCCCCACCCCGCCGCCCGCGCCCGAGCCAGAGCGAAACGGCGCACACACGCCGCCCCCACTAGCACACGGCACCATGCTCATGAAGGTACCCACTATTAAGGTCTTATTACCCAATAATTATGTATACTACCTGGATAGGTAACTCTCCATCGAAGCAAACACCTATCAATTGCGAAAATGAGAAAGATAACTACGTAGGGACAATCTCTCTTTCTAACCCTACTTATCCTGAATGAAAGAAAGACAAGTTGTCCCAAAGTAGTTGTTATATTACTCTTTTTCGCAATTGATAGGCATTTGATTCAAATAGGTATAGAGAGCTTCCTATCCAGGTAATATTCATAATGCTTGCTTATTACCACACTATGGCATAGCCAATTAAGGTTTTTTTTTTTCATTGATATCAATCGTCCTTTAGGACATTTCTGCCTATGTCAAGTTATTATTTTTCATATCACATTCACAGTAGGTATAGGTTTTAGTGAACTATTGAACTGTTCAACTAAAACTTTTTGGGACAACTTGAAAAGTCACAATACACACTTTCATTTCACTGGTGCACTTAGATTGATCTTTATTGGACAAAAAAGCCACCAATATTATTAAATAAAACTCTAAATACACGATTTAATGAAAATAAAACGAAATCGCAATGTCGCTTCACAAGTCCCCAGCAAAAAGTCCAGTTAATTTTAGCTGTTTCTTTTTTTAACTATGGATTAACTTGTGTTTGACCGTAAACTCACTGATGGCTGTAGTTGGTGAGCACACAAAACATAAAGTGTTAATATGAATGGCAGGTGGAGATGTCGCCGGGTGGTACGACAGGAATGCTCGTGCAGGGTGACGGGGCTCAACCATCGCTACCTGTTCTCACAGACGAAGATGGCGTAAGTATTTCTGTCCTACCAAAATTCAGACAACTTAAAACAATGAAAAGGTTTTTATGTACAAGCGTGATTTACCATTGCTCCTAACAGACAAAAGTGAACAAAGATGCAACAAATTTTAAATGCCCGGATGTTTTTTTTATACCCAGGATAAAATTGCGTTCTAGTGCGAACGGAGATTAATAAATATCCTGGGACATTTTTCACGCACGGCTATCTGATCCCAAACTAAGCAGAGGTTGTGCTATGAAAACCAGATGACTGATACATATACATTTTTTTTAAATACATACATACTTAAATAGATAATTATACCCAGACTCAGGACAAACAGACATGTTCATGCACAAATGTCTGTCCTGGATGGGAATCGAGCCCACGACTTGCTGCGTGATAGGTAGTGTGTTAACCAACCACGCCAACTGGCTCGTCGACTGTTTTCCCAAAGTAAAACAAATACGTCTCGCTCAACGACATGAACAAAACACGCCGTAAACTATACTGTATAATGTTATTATTAACAGGAGGTAAAAGTGGAAGCGAGCGCAGTGAAACAACTGCTAGAGGAAGGTGTGGGTGTGGACGAGAGTGAAGAAGTGAGCCTGTTACATGCGCACGGTGATGCACCTATCATGATACGTGGGGAAGATGGCGTGCTATATCAAGTTTGTACATACACTATACTACATTATTTTTAGTATACACAAAACATGAAAGTAGTTGGTTTAGAATCGATTGTAATAATTTTTACTGTGTTATGTTTGCCCCCATTATTTTGCGGTTATATGTTAGCAGGATTACCGCAATAAAACTAGCTATAACGAGGAATTTTCATTATCTAAAATTCCCGTGTTGGTCCGCGATGAACTCCGAAAATACTTTTAAACCGATCATGGTGAAACAGATTATATCCTGGTATAAGAGATAGGATACTTTTTATACCGGAGAAACATAAGATCCCACGGAAACTCGGGGGAAAGCTAGTTGATTATATTTTTTTGCATTTCACTAATTGCATTTTTATATGTTAAAACGTACCCCCCGGGATAAAAAGTATCCTGATTTATTCCAGGATATTGTTCGTTCTCTGTGCCAAGTTTCAATCAGTTCAGTTTTCGTTAATGCTCTGAATTACCTATTTACAATAAAAAAAATCTAGGTGGCTGGTGAAAATGAAGCTGGGCAGACGCTTTTAGTAGCAGCTGAGGGCGTTGAAGGAGCCATGGAAGGTGTCGAGGGTTCAGTTGAAGGAGAAGGGGACGTCATGTATGTGACCAGGGAAGATGGACAGGTTAGTCTCAGCTCCAGTTACGGTCTTAACTGGTTTACTTATTAAAGTCCGGTTATGTGGATCAAACTTCCAGAGACAGCTAGTCGTATAATATGAGTGTATAGATAGTGTCATCCCGAAGACAAGCTCCACTCTTTCATAATCCCTTACAGCGCAAGTGTTCATCATTTTGCTTGTGTTGTAATGCTGCATATTGACATATACATATAGACATATCGACAGAACTACAACACTAGCGAAAGGATGCACGCACTGTAAGGGATTAAGAAAAAGAGTAGGGTACATCTTCATGGATGGATTCTATAGTGATTGTACTTCATTGTACTCTATTGTAACGATAACTAATGGTAACGCATGTAATGTGTTCAGGATGTGCTGGCGATAGATCCGTCGCAGCTGGCGCAGCTGATGCCGGGCGGGGAGTCGGGGCCGGCGCTGCAGCAGGTGGCCGTGCAGGTGGAGGGCGAGCCCGGAGAGGACACCACGCAGGTCATCGCGCAGCTTTTGCAGGCGGACCTACCCTCACCTGGTAAGTGATACAGTCGCACACACAAGTACTTTCCCAACACTATTTTCGACTATTGATTTTATTATTTTTAACAATCGTCTAAACTTATATTATTTTTGTAGGTGGTACGCGGCGTGTAGTTCTTCTGTTACCCGATGGTAGCTTAACTATGACTGAGCTCGATAAGGAACAATATGAATCCATTACCGAAGCCAGTAAAGCTCAAGAATAACTTCATAATAAATTGATATATCAATTTGACTGATGGTATTGTACTTGGTGATCCAAAAGTAGAGGTTTGATTAATTGGAGTATTAGATGGATCATGACTACATTTATTTTGTAGAATGAATAGGATGGTCGTGCACAAGGCCTCTACAAAGTTGCTTACAAATGACTGCAAGTAGCATTTATTGTTATTTTTCGGAAATTGTTCCACTTGTAAATTAAATAATGAAATTTCAAACTGAGTAATAGTTGTACAGTAGCATGCTAATGTACGTATGACGATTTCTAACGCCAGGTATGTCAGATTCGCGGTTAAATCGTAATTAAACCGGCTAGAATACATTGAGCACAATCTGTAATAAGACCGGCAAGGCGCTTGTGAAACCTTGTCGACGTCGTAATTGTTTTAAAATTTATCTATACAATGATTGGTTTAATTCGAAGCTTTTGGACACGAAAAGGTTCAATTTAAACGGCGGGCCGATTGGCGTGATTGGTTTAACACACTACCTATCACCGGTCCACCACAGGTCGTGGGTTTGATTCTCATCCTGGTCAGACATTTGTGTGCATGAACAGGTCTGTTTGTCCTGAGTGTGGGTGTATTTATATATTTAAGTATGTATTTACAAAAAAAAATGTATATGTAGTAAATCAATAATCTGGTTTCCATAGCAGAAGCCATGATCAGAAAACATGTGTGAAAAATGTCCGAGGATATTTATTTTAATCTGGTTTCCATAATACAAGCTCTTCTTAGCTTGGGATGAGATGGCTGTGTGTGAAGAATGTCCCAATACATTTATTTATTTGAACCCATGTTTTATTGTACTGTAAATTTTAAATCAATTAAGTGTTGTTTAGGTTTCACACTCCCTCGGTTGTGACAATATCAGTGTCTAAAAATGACTTAGTAAAAAAATCGTGCTAGCGAAAATATTGTTTGTAGCCAAATATCAGAATTAGTCAGTCCCTGTTTCATAAAGAAAACAAGACTAACTATATTTTTTAATTAAAGGGTGCAAAATAAGAGGATCGCGGGTGAAATAATAAAATATATTTACTTGGGGCTAACATAAACTTGGGGCAAAGTAACAATTCTTCTCTGTCTGTCTGTTGAACACGCGAATTATGGTTTTGATGTGATGTAAATTATGGTTAGATGGGGACAACAGGAAAGAAGAATAATAAATTTCACAACGGCACAACCAAAGACGCGGATGAAAAGCTAGTATTCTGATATTTGGTTACAGATTAGTAATATTATTTTGACTACTCGAAATTTAAATTTGTGATTGTAGCAGTGCGAGGAAGTGCCACATACACCTCTAATTACACAGTGGCGTGTCGAATTATTGGCAAATTTAATTAGGTGATCAATTATTAACATACATAATGATAATTTCGATGTAAATAACATTTCATTCAATTTAAAGCGATTGTCTCGTACGACTGTTTGTTAATAAGGTTTTTTTTATTATTATTTACGGCTACTATTGACACCTAAAGATAAAGTATGGTTTTCAATTTATCTTGATCGAAATACACAATTAGTATTAGGTACATAAGTAATGTAATTTAATTATAATTTTGTAATATATTTTAAATAAACTTTATTTACGATATGATGGTTCTTTCTTTATTCACGAGTAAGTATCATATTATTATCTGTGCTTGTGAACGTGTGACCACGTTTGGTAATTTGGGTTTTAATTTGGGAAAAAAAGAGGTAGTAATTACGCGAACCTATATACTATAATATAAAAATAGGTACATGGGGATTCAAGGCGATGATAGCTCAGTAGTAATGACGTCGGATACGGTGGAGAAGGTCGTGGGTTCGAATCCTACATTTTTGTTTTACAAGTTGGAGCTTTCTATGAAATCATCCTGAGGAAACCATAGTACGGTGGTAGGGTACTTTGTAGTACCCGAATGGCTGTCTACCTACACCCTCAAATAGAAAATCTGTCGCCAAGCCCCTATCGGTGTGTTGATAATAGCTGTTCTTGAGAACCAATTTCGTTACCACCTGCGGCCACATTATCACTTGCCATGGTCAATGGTGAAATTGCGGTCAAATATAAGCTTATCTAAGAATTTTAAAAAATGATCAGCGATAGTGACGTCGCGTCGATACTATAATATACTCGTATACCTACGATAATTCGGTGAAGGAAAACAAAGTGACTCTTGAGAAATGATCTGCAACACATCGTCAATCGCACCCATGGCAGTACCACTAGAAGATCGTAATATAAGGCGATGATATCTCAGTGGTAGTGACGTCGAATACCGCGGCGAAGGTCGTGGGTTCGAATCCTACAATGAGCTTGAGCTTTCGGTGAAGGAAAACATCGTGAGGAAACCATAGCACGGTGGTAGGGTACTTTGTGGTACCCGACTGGCTGGCTACCACCCTCAAGTTGAAAATCTGTCGCCAAACACCTATCGGTGTGTTCCGACAGCTGCACTTGAGAGCCAGTTCCCATCTAGGCTTTGTGTGCTTAGAACCTTCGGCCACATTATCACTTACCATAGTGAGATTGTAGTCAAACACAAGCCTATCCAGACTATAAAAACAAATATACGGTTAATTCCGAATGGTACACGACTATTTCTTTGCCAGAAGTCTTTGAAGATATGAAGAACAACCGAAAACGCAGAATCCTTATTCTGCTAGCTGCCACACCATCTTTGTGCCACACATCGGCCGAAACAACTCTTTATTTGGATGGTCAAAAGATCGAATCAACGGGTCCCCCAATTTATTCTTCACGGTTGGGAATAAATAAAACAACTTCTATTTATTCCCAACCATGAACAATAAATTATGGTATATCAATCCGAGTGGAAAAAGTGCTTTGAAAATTGGTCCCAATCATTTTCGAATACATAAATAGCAGCCCTCTTAGTAATGTCATTAGATTATAAAAATATTTTAGTTACTAATTTCATAATTGATTATTATCAACATTAGTAACGTAATTCGATTATATCAATAATTCATAATCGCCCACCTCTAGTTTGGAGGCCAGGAAACAAATTAACACCGTGTTCTCAAATGGAAAACTGTAAAAGTATACTGTAATAGTACACGTATTCTCATTAATTCTTTTAAGAAATCATTTCTGACATTCTGAAAGAATAACTTCTCTTTCTTTCATTTAGGGTAACCCTACTTAGAAAGAGAGGTTGTGCCAACATAGTTGTTATCTTTCTCTTTTTCTCAATTGATAGGTATTTGCTTCAAGTAGGTATGGAGAGCGACCTATCCAGGTGGGAGTATACATAATAGGGTATTTTACTCTATATGAAAAAAAATCTAAAAATATATTATTGAGATAGCTTAGGCAAAAAGCAGTCGGAAAATGTTAGTTTTAGTTCATAAAATTACAAAATAGATTTTTAATTTCAATTCAAAAGTTTCAGTATTTATAATCTGTTTTTAACACTAAGAAATAGACTCGGAACAATAACTAACATGGAAGCCGGGCTAAAATAAGAAATGAAATGCATATACTTTACCTTTTTTTACTTTCGACGTTAATAATGCGTGGGAAAGAGACATATAATACCGTTCTGTTTCGTTATTATGCAGGTTGTCACAAAAGCTATTTTTTGGCTAGTGATGGGCTTATCATCAACATTGTCGTGTCGATATAAGTCATCAAAGCAAACAAGTAAATATAGTTAGTACTAGCTGTGCCCGCGACTTCGTCCGTGTGGAATAGTTACTTTGGGCATATCTTTGGGTTTATTTTGGATTGACAAATGTTCGACGTGATTCTTTAAATTGACATAACTTTTTTATTTAAGAACCGATTGACATGAAACAAACACTAAATGTTAAGTGAAGCTTACCACAATATATTAGTGAAAACCACATCCGAATACGCCGTTTCTGAGATTAGCTTGCACAAACAGACAAAATTCTAACAATCATTGTTTTGGGTGCTATTGCGTTGATAAAGGACCCAATAATATTTTTTCTCATATATCTTCCATGTACAGATAGCGATCCGTAACATTTTTGATAGAACAGTTTTCTATTATATATTTTTTAATTAATATAGTTTATCCTTTTCTTAACATTCCCATGTTATTATAATTTATTATCAGTATAGGCGCTGGCTGTCGACGGATAATCTACCAAGTGTGGCTGTGGTTTACTAACGGATTTACCACGACGGAACTTCGGCGTCGGAATATCAGTCAAGTGTGGTAGGAAAGAGACGATAAGAATTTGACACAAGTATAAATGAAACTACAATTATTAATTTAATGTCTTTATTAATCATTAAAATCCATACTAATACTAATTAATATTATAATTATAAAATATTAGAAATGCGAAAGTGTGTCTGTTACCTCTTCACGCTTAAACCGCCGAACCGATTTAGATGAAATTCGGATAGGGATTGTTGGAGTCCCGGGTAAAAACATAGGATAGTTTTTATCCTAGAAATCACCCTTTAAGGAGGTGAAAAGGGGGTGGAAGTTTGTATGAGAAAAACCTAATGATGCACTGACTCCATTTCATTTTCATTTCACCATCATTAGGAAATCTGCAACAGTATTGAAATGATTATCGATAACCACTTTTACATCACTAGTAACCTATACTTGCGACTATTTATTTTTCAGAAAAATCATAAAATAAAGCAAATACGTGAATTCTTTTGAGTAGATAAGCATAAAGTACTATTTTTATTTATCGTCTATCACTTTTTTTATTTCCAATATTGAAAAATATATCTCTAAACTCACCGATGAAATGTTAACGTTTTGTTCTCATTTTCTTTTCTCGAACTATGGGCTTTACACCCTTCAACAACACAAGACATCTTGTCCAGGGCACTGTACACCTCTCGTATATACTTTCTGGCCACGTTCTCAGACAGAAATTAATAATTAACTCGCTTTTTTCACTTAGTAAATTCGTCAAACTCCCGACTCGTATCAACAAAATATGAAACTACAAAATTAAGTTGATAGCCAACGTAAGTATTTTGACGTCTTGGATAGAACTTTTGTATTTGTTAGCATTATAAGAGGGCCAAAGAGGACCATTTGACATTTTGCTTGTGACACGTTCAAAAATAATAAAAACAAACAGCCATGTTTTGTTTCATTCCCACATTACGATATGCTAATTGACATAAATGAATAAACTGTATAGTACTCGGTTTTTATTTTAGCCCGGCTTCCATGCTAGTTATTGTTCCGAGGAAATAGAGATGGGTAACTAGCCGAAATTTCAATAACTTAGCTAGCCAGCTATTTGTGGTGCAATAACCAGTTTGATACCCGGCTATTTCAGCTATTGGGTAAATGTGTCACTATCTTTGATATCTTATATCACTATCGTCTATCTTTAACACGATCAGCGACAAAAAATGGCCTTACCGAATGTCTACCCACTCGAACATTTGGGTGGTAATTGCACCATAATTGTATATATATTTTATTATATAAGTTGCAAATATCTATATCCAACGGACAAGCTGCCTTCCAAAATGATTTTATAAAGGTATTGTGACTATGTGTGACGACTACGCCATCATCTTTACCACAAATCAACATTTTTAGTATCTAGACCTCTATCTATCTTTTTTTGGTATCTAGACCTTTAAGTCAATTCTTTATTTTTTGTTACGTCTGCTTTCTTTTATTTTACAAAAAAAACTATAGATCTCGTGGTACCCCAGTTGGCGTAATGGATTTATCTCTAGGACAACCGTTAGTAACGCTCAAACCCTGTTGGATGCAATTATTTAGTATCATACCAGTCGCGGCGGTAATAATCTTAGATGATATGTTTTTATATTTTGTTTACTTATTTTATACTTCACTGAAATGACTTATCGTACGTATTATAAAATTTACTGATTATAATAAAAAGACTGTCGAATATCTGTATATTGATTTAACGCCATCTATGATCTATGAATATATTTAAACGACTTATTTATAGAGACTCAAAACTAGCCACCTGCTGTGAATTAATAACCTGTCTATCGACAAGACTAGGATCTTATGGAGCGCATATTTTATTTTTACGTCAGCTGTCTTTTATTTTACAAATAAACTACAGATGTCGTGGTAATCCATTTAGCGTAATGAATTTATCTCCAATGATAGTTTGTTTTGTCGTACAATTTTAAGCTTAATCACAAGTGGTATTAAGATTAAAATCGTATGGGTGATAATTCAAATACCACGTTTTAAAGAAACTAGAAACAGCGTTCAATTTGCACTCGCATTTCACTCAGTCTAATTTTATAACTACGAGTACTTTTTATGTAATTTTTTTTCAATTGGAAAAGAAATAACAATTTCATTCTTCGTATCATAAATGTTAATTCATTTATGATTATACATTTATGATTATACTATAATTAATAGAAAACTGATTTATCTATCTATTTGGTTTAGCTTTTGATATCATGGGTTTAGCGCTATCTCTATCTACGGATATTCATTAAGAAAATTTCGAAAATCTGTTTGTCTTACAATTCTAAACTTAACCGACTACACGATTAAGTTCAAAATCGTTAATAGCAGTGAGCGCGGTGACAGCGCGCTCCCGCGTTGTTGGTTGGTTGGTTACTGGTTGGTTAGTTAGTTTGGCTACTACGGCTACGAGTAACCACGAGCTGTCCATTCAACTAGTTAGTTAGTCGGCTGCCGGCGGCTGGCGTGGTTGTTCGCTACAGCGCGTTACGTCATAAACGTATAGGTTATTCGAAGCCGTAGCCATTCGATAGCCAACAGCCGAATATATTTTTGACGGATATCGTATCCGTGGGTATTTGATCAGTAGCGGGTATTTGGCTAGTTATTAGAATAACTACCCATCTCTACTAAGAAAGACTTTTTGGCGGGGACTGGCGAAGTGACGTTTTGAGTGAGTTTTATTTTCATTAAATTCGTGTATTTTGAGTTTTATTGAATAATTTCGGTGGTGTTTTGTCCAATTAAGATCAATCTAAGTGCACAAGTGAAATGTTTGCATTGTAAAATCTACAGTTTGTCCAGATTTGTGTTTGGCTGTGTAACCAAATGACGTCATGTCCGTTTTCGTCAAATTACGCGCGAAATTTTAAAATGTAAAACTTAAATGTTTTTTTATGGCACTTAACAATTGAATAAAAATTTTGTGTTTTTTTTAGTGGTTTATCAGTACTATAGAATCTATTTGAGACACTTTTCAAAAATGAGTGTAATACTTTATACTGTGGTAATACCCTATTCTTGAATATAATTAAGTTACCAAAGAGTATGTAATCACTACGTGGAGTATGTAATCACTTGTAAGTTACTTACTCTATGGTCCATACTGCCAATAACAAAAAATATTATTCTTGGCTATTAAAACAACAAAATTCTTATCTAGTACCTAATCAAAGAGGAGTACCTAACTAGTTTGTGAACAAAATATAACAGAGTAACTTTCAGTAACAAGCGCGCAAAGAGAATATAAATACTGCGTAAACAAGCTCGATGCACGGCATTCTCTAACACGTAGTGTTTATATCAAAGAGTATAATAATATATAGGATATAATATATAGTTTATATCCTCTTTGTCTGACAATGTCATCGATTGTTACTAAAATTATGTTTATATTCTCTTTGATTGTTACCACATGTTGACCGTTTTCAAAAGTTAGGCAACTAACAATAAATAACTTTTTACTATGGGATGTTGCTTAGTAACACTCTGAAACTAAGTTTTATAAAAATATACTGCGGTGTGGATCAAAGAGGATAAAAACACTACGTTTTAAGAGTCTGCACTTCCTTACAAGCCATTGAACTGAATTAGGAACGTACTTTGTACCAACCTGGTAACATAAAAGTAATACCAACATTGTAAAATCCAATTCGTTATTAGGGCTTGACAAATACGAATCATGCTTTTCTATCGATATCGATAAATATTCAATTTTCATAGTTGCATACGTCGCTGGTCATACGAAAATAAATACATATACGCCATAAAAATAGTTTATTTATTGTATAATATAACCTGTAGCTACAGTCAGTATCAAAGTATTTATGCGGCTAGGATGATCAACTATACAAAGTTTTATAATTCTCACATAAGAATTTATTTTCGTTTAATAGTTGAATAGGTAAGTAGGCCAAGTCCTCATTTTCTGTCAACTTCACCCATAAACGGCACCTAAAATAAAATAAAAAAGTTTATCGATAAATTGTTCCATCACTTTTTGTACCTATTCGCGTAAGTATGATTTTTATGAAACTGCTACAAATATGAGGTAAAACAACTAATAAATACAACCTATAAAGTAAATTGATATTGAAATACACCAAGTTTTACCTGGCCGGGTCATTTGGAAATCGGGCTAAAATATCCCAGAATATCTTCTTCTGACACGCCTAACGCCACAAACTTCACATTTTCTAAGAGATTTCCCTCCCATAATGCATAAAACACTCGAAATCGGAGATAAAACACTGTAAAACACTGAATAATACAATAATTTCACCAAATCTACCAACAGTAAAAAAGGTATAATGCGTCTAAATGAAATAGACGTTAAGACACCTGCTACTCAAAGGAATCAGTACTCGTTTTAATTTAGTAGGACTATTTTTATATTACAATGTTGGTACAAAGTACGTTCCTAATTCAGCTTGTAAGGCAGTGTCGATGGACTGGTGTGGATCACAGATTACTGATATGTAGCTAGCGTGTGGATGCTCCTTTTGAACATATAACCAAAACCAATAAGTTAATTTTTATTTCATAATCGGTTTATAACTTTGATTATTAAACATACTCAAAGGTTTATAAGTTTGAGGATAGGTAGGAAAGGTGTAAACGTAATTTATTAAGCTGATTTCTTTGTGTATCTATGACATGACCTTTGTTAGTTTGTTACAGGATGAAAGAAATCCCTGGTGACATTTCATCAACTAAAGGTACTCGCACAGAGCTAGCCGCTAGCTAGTTATTGTGTATCATCTATGAACAGAGCTATACAAGAAGACAATAATACTAAGTGATATTATATGTATGACCCTTACTAAATACCATGGATACAAATAACTGTATATTTTTCTTTGAAGACTCAATCACTAACCGAAAAAAACTTTTTGAAAAGTCATTATTATTTGCTACACATGGTAAAGTACTTTATATAATGTGCGAACAGTTAAGTGAATTGCCTGAGTTATCCCAAGATTTAGGCTCGGTGAATAAGCACTATATGAAAATGATAAGTTTTTTGTATGTTCAGAATTTGGATTCCTTGATAGAAAGTATTTCTACAATACTGGAATGGCAGAGTATGCCATCAACCATAATTCTTGAAGATTTAAGTATTTATTGTGATAAGAACATTCAAAATGCATGTGGTGTTGTTGCTTTTCTGATAGATACCATAAAAAATTGTTCAGTATCCCTCAAAACAGCATGTCGTCTATTTATTTCAGTGAGCAAAGATACTGTGAATGATGACTTCTGCAATACCTTGAAAGAGTTGTATAATTATTGAATAAATGTGCTGCCAAAGCTGTTACTTAATATAAATAATTTACTGGTAACTTCTATAATTCAACCTTCATAAGTGCCCTTCTAGGGCCTAAACTGAATAAATGGTTTTGACTTTGACTATATGTGAAGAAGGCAGATAGATTGAAAAACTGTGTCATTCGAAATGAGACAAAAGTCCCAGACATAACAAAAATAATTAGAAGGCTTAAATGGGCAGGACACGACAAATGGATTAAAATCGTGACACAATGGTACCCTAGAGGAGAAAAAAGGAAAAGAGGAAGACCAAAGAAAAGGTGGGGTGGTGTTAGTATAAATAAGGTACACATAGATATAATCAACAAGATCCTTTATTTACAGATTTGATAGAAAAATATTCATGGTGATGAGAAGATGGAGAATGTAATTACCATCTGCATACAATAAATGCATTAAAGAAATCATCTAAACTTTAACACAATGTAGAGCAAAAAAAAGATGAATATGGCAAAAAGGAATAAATAAAATATATAGTAGTTATGATTTCCTTTTCCTAATTTGAGAACCCTGCCCATTGTTTTGCCAAGAAAACCTGAACTTCTGTCTACATCATCATCTAAACCACGTAAAAGTTTATCTTGATATCGCACTTCATTTCCCAATTCAATGGAAATGTCTTTTAATGAAGCAATCTTCCCACTTAATTGCTCTGCCATTCGCTCATTGTCGTTTTCCAGTACATCGTCTGTCGCCACTTTCGGCAAAGGCTGGTACTGATAGCCGTCTCTGGCTCGTCGCATACTGTTTCGTCCCGCCGTTTTGATTAAATATACGAATTCAATTTCCAAGTAAGATTTTACCAATTAGTTTGGTGTCTGCGAATCTTATATAAAATTGCTGTAGGTATTTCCCACGATCACGGTCAAAGATAATTTTAACACGTCGTTACATCGCTCAATCAGAATATTATTTTCATATTGTTATTTCGTCAGATTTATTTTTCATTACGACTACAAACAAGAAAGAAAGAACTAAAACACAATCCCGAGTTGTTTTTTGGTGTGACACGCACGATCTGTCATGTCAGCAGTGTTGTGTTACCAGCATTATTATTTATTTTCAAGGCGTTAGTTACAAGACTATTAAGCCTAAACCATTTCTTTATTTTCATTAATGTCTGTCCGTATATAAGTCCAGTTGAAACTAGCTGTTTTTAAGTCCGTCCCACTTTTTGTGTCCCCCGACGACGCCCTGAGCCGAGGTTCGGGCCCCAACTGGGGCGCCCTCAGCGGTGAGTCGTCACAAACAAACACGGCTGATAGCCCTAAGCGCTCGCCGAATAGTCCGCGTAAGGGTGTCTATGGTCCTTCAGACCGCCACCTTTAAGTCCTCCTCAAAAAAAAAAAAAAGCTGTTTTTTATTTTATTTTATATAACTTACGGGGACAAACCTCCGCTCCAACGGCGTGTAGGTAATTATTTCAACAATTAGGCCAAGTTCCCATACTTTATATACAGGATGGAATTTTGTAATGCCACCTGGAGGTAAAGTACTCTTAATACTGTAGATGGAAAAAAAAACTCAAAGAAAACATTCCTTTATTTTTGAAAAGAAACAAAACGGCATTCAAAGATTTTCAAAAATTTGCTTGCCACACCCGGGAATCGAACCGACTAAAATCTATAAAAATTACATCCTGTACTTTTATTGCATCGATCGTTAAAGTCAATTATAAGGATGAAATCTCTCTAACCTACTTTATAAATTGAATTAATGGAAAAAATTATAATGGATGTTTTTTTTTGTAGGATATGTAAAAAATAAAATATACATTAAAACTTATATGAATTTCATCGAGTTGAGAGTTGAAGTTCTGAATACGATTTTTAATATTCACCACAAAACGTTATTAAAGGTTACTAAAAATTAATTCGTTACAAGAATACATTTGTGTATCCAAGAAAAAGGAGCCCATTTCAAGCAACTTATTAGTTAGTTTACCATTTTTTGTAAATAATTAAAGATTTCAAGGCTTTCCTTTAATTTTATTTATCAAGTTAGAGAGATTTCATTCTTATAATTGACCTTAACGATCGATGCAATAAAAGCACAAGTAATTTTTACAGATTTTAGTCGGTTCGATTCCCGGGTGTGGCAAGTGAATTTTCAAAAATCTTTGAATGCAGTTTTGTTTCTTTTCAAAAATAAAGAATGGTTTCTTTGAGTAAAATTTTCTATCAACAGTATTAAGAGTACTTTCCCTTCAGGTGGCATTACAAAATTCCAACATGTATATTTACTGTGGCCTGACTAAAATCTTCATGCGATAATTTGGCCGTAGCATAAGCGTGTTATAAATGAACTTCTAATCTATTTTATACATAAATATAATAATAATTTATGCCACGGTGGAAACCACCCTGATTGCTGGAGTACTGGACGCTTTACCGTCATTCACTATATGAAATTTCGTCCAAATCTGTTTGGGCTTGTTTGTAAATTTAAAAGATTGTTGTAAAAGTAATAATCCCGGTCCGGTTATAAAATTAAAGGCCTCAGTAACTTTACAAAGAACATAATACTTTTATTTTTTCCTTTATGTACAATTTATTAATATATTGACACAGAGTAAAAAGTTGGACACTGAATTTTTAAGTGCTTATTTCATAATAGCCAGTAACCTTAACTACCAAATAAACGTAGATGATTGATAATTGCTCCATACAAAATCTATCAAATATTTGTATATGGCTTAACATTACCTAGATAGTGAAAAAGGATCAGAAGTACATAATTAACCATACATTTTGGGGAATGTATTGCACATATCTCGAATACTACTTTAAATGTAAATGTCCAAAGATTGCAATGGAGCTATCATGTAATGGTAAGATAACTTAAATTACTTTAACATACACAACTGTTTTTAGGAAACGAATCGGATGTGGAAGCTATCACCATCATTACATGGCACAAGTATCTTAAGTTAGTAAAAAAAAAAACCCAAAACAGCATTTTGTACTAAAGAAAGAAAACAAAGTGCCTGTTATTGAACATAATAATATTATATATATGGCTGTTTGTCATATATTATCTGATAAATTTATCTGGAGGCTCAGTAACAGGCTCTAAAAGTGGCACAAATATTAATTACAAAACATATTCATGTACTAAGTTTAACACAAATTTTACATACATCAGATTTACACAACTAACTGATAAATCAGTCAACGTAAAGTATAATTTAGTACTTTCAGTGAAACATATACTTAGATAATAAAGTCAAGAGGAAAATTCAAAAGTCAAAGTATTCAAATATGTCCCAAAGTAAGAAGGTAAGATATACTTAAATTATAAAGCTGAAGAGTATGCATGTTTTAACCCACTAATCTCAGGATCAACTAGTCCAACTTGTTTAAATATTTTTGCGTTTGATAGCTCATAAATTTAGTAAGGTAATATCACGCTACTACACAATCTTTTAACGTGAGTGAAACTGTGGGAGACTGCTGGCGATTCATGTTTCATCTTACAAACAAATATAATTTTATTATTAAAAAAAAACACGTTATACAATGTAAATCGTACAAATTCAATTATTATAATGGTTATTTCATTTGCTATTTCTATCATAAGATTTGTAAATATAGGTAATATCAATCAATCCTGTGATTTAACAAGACAAACCAAGAGTAGATAAGAAAAGTTCACACATACAACGTCACTGTACAAATCCATACATTTATAAAGAATGTAAGTTATATTATTGTAAAGGACAACTATTCCATGCAACACAAAAATCTATGATTACAATAAACGACAACATTCACCTAAAAGTATGATTCATAATTGCAAAGATACATCCATCATCAATACATATACCAACCGACCATTTCACAATATTCATAGTTTACAATTTAATATGATACAATGATTAACTTAAAGATTTAATCGAAATTTTAATTACCTACCTGAATTAATCGATTTATAGCATTCTCGTTTACAAGACTTTGGAATGAAACCCGCCACCGAGCGCGAACGCACGTTCAAAGAAGCGAAGCAAGACCACAGAAAATGCCGGGAACTATTCCATCGGAGATTCATCTCTTCGATACATCGTGAAGGTAGCTTCGAGCTCACTAATGAGTGTGCGGAGTACGTTAGAGAGTGGAAGGCGCTAGTTTGGCAGCGCGCTTGCTTCTGCGTCAGATATGCACGGGCACGTGTAGTAGGAGGGCGTCGCGTCGCGGGAACTCGAGCGCACACATCTCGCACTTGAAAGGGCCGCCGTGTTCGAGCGAGGGGGGCGAGGGCGATGGGCTAGCGGCCGGCGACGGTGAGGGCGAGCGCGGCTGGATGGCGCGCAGGTCGTCTGCAGGGTGACGAGGTGGCCGCCGGGTGCGCACCTGCAATCGTACTTTCACTTTATTCTGAAATCACACAAAACATTGCAGTGATATTAGAGGTCGCAGTGAAGCTTCACCAAGTGGGTAGTGTCTCCTTTTATGACAGTTACGATTACGCAAGACTTCTTAGTTAATTTTTATATGATTGATAAGTTACACTAACAACATACCCTACATACTCACAATATGAAACAGAAGTCGTAAAGTTACTAAATCTAGTATGTACCTACATAAAATTACAGGTATAGATACACAGTTTTTTAAAGAGAACAGGGTAGGGTAGGGTAGGGTAAACAACTAAGACACTTAAAATTAAAACACAAACATCAAAAGACGAATATATTTTGCTATACTGTGCCCCAACTATTATACATTTTAGGTTAAAAACTGAAAGTCATACGTTGTATGTACGACGATAGGAAGGTGTGATATGATAACTGACCTGTTTAGTTTTAGGTGTAGGATGTTCGGTGTGAATCATCTTGGGTCTGGCGGGAGGGTCGACGCGGCGGCGGCGGCGGCGCGGGGGAGAGCGCGACGGGGAGCGCACTGGGGACCGGCAAGGAGAGGGAGAGGGAGATCGAACAGGAGATTGGGAGGGAGAAGGAGAGCGGGCAGGAGGAGAGGGCGGCGGGGAGCTCCACTCGCGTTGCGGCGGAGTGGACACATCTGATTTCAACTTCCGTCGCCGTTTGTATTTCCGAGGTCCCGCCTAAACAGGCAATTAAATATCAATAAATAAGAATTGTGCCATCCACGGAGATGCGCCCCACTCTTCTTCCTAATCCCTTACAGTGCAAGTGTTGTAGTTCTGTCGATATCGATATGTATACTACAAGGGAACAGGCTCTCAAGTGAAGCTATTAGAACTATTGAGTTCATCTATTCCCGTGCCCAGGAAATTTTAGAACCAGTTTATTTTTTATTTATTATTATTGTTTGAAAAAAAAAAACCACATATATTGCAATATTTCTACACAGCATTTAAATACCACAAAGGTTTGTCGCAATGCTGAACTTATTAGTGTACATCTTTGACGAATAAACCACTACATTAAGATCTTGGAATGAAACCGTACATAAAAGTATAAAACGGACATTACAATATTATAAACAAATCTCATTTGTTACTATTTATTTATTCTTTTTATAAACAATCATCAAACATACATTCACAGTTTGTTAAGGATATTGATTGATTGCCATAGATAACGCGGTCGGCGTGTGCGAGTTAGTTATCATCCATTTATTTAATCTCCGATAACTGGTCATTTCTTTGATATATTTACTATAAATGTACTTTATTTCTCCCACAATAAATTACAGTAATAAATACAATTTATAATCGTCACAACCACTTAGATTCTAGGAGACTGGTGCCTAAGCTAGGCAGGGCCTGTATTTCAGGATACTATGTGAATACATATAAATATATTGTCTTGGTCAAGTTTCACCAGCTCATATGAAAGGAATAACAGTGACAATAATATTGTTATTATTTATCATTTTAACTTATAAAAGCAACATTACAGTGAGTGTTGGATCATACCTGCGGTTGCCTCTTGAGCGCAGTGTTGGCGTCGCAATGCTGTATTAAATGTTGCACTAATTCCGCACTAGAATGTAACGTCCGACCGCACACCACGCAGCAGTATGCGGGGCCACCTGTCACATGTCAAATTATTATTGTTACTTTCATAAACTTTTTATTTCATTCTGTAATAGTGTTCAAATTTGTCAACTCTTTTGCTGTCACATATATCGTACTTCGTTATAGTATTACAGTTTGTTTTTATTTAGCTCTCAAGTAAAGGTGCCAGAACAAAACCTGCAATGAGAAACCATTGCAGGTTACAATGTATTTCCTTCATCAAAAGATCAAGCTCGTTGTAGATTCATCAAACGAGGCCTTACGTTTGGCCATAATGTATATTATGTATAGTGTAGTGTTAGTGTTACTGTAGTGTAGGGTTTTTTTTTAGTTTTAGGATAAGCTTGTGTTCAACCGCTAATGTGGCCGAAAGTGGTAAGCACACAAAACCTAGATGGGAACTGCTCTCAAGTACAGCCGTCGGAACACACCGATAGGTGCTTGGCGATAGATTTTCAACTAGAACGTAGCCAGCCAGTCCGGTACTACAAAGTACCTTACCACCGTGCTATGGTTTCCTCACGATGTTTTCCTTCACCTAAAAATTCAACTTGTAGGATTCGAACCCACGACCATCGCCGCGGTATCCGACGTCACTACCAAAGCTATCATCGCCTCAAAAGTAGTGAAGTCTTAGTGTAGTGGAAGTCTTAGTGTAGTGTAAGTCGTAACTTGAATTGCTAGAAAATAGATTCTATTGTTATCTTATTGTTCTCCTGGCACTTTTGTCCCTTTGATAGCCAAGGGGTATTATTGGCGTAATGTTAGTGTAATGTAAGGCTAAGTGTAGTGTAAGTGTTAGTGTGGTGTTGGCGTACGTAATGTTAGTGTAGTGTACGTCTTAGTGTAGTGTGTTACCGTTGGCGCGGCGGTCGGGCGCGGAGTGGTGCGAGCGCACGTGCTCCCGCAGCACGACGCGCTGGTTGAAGGCGCGCGGACACACCGCACATGCGTACGGCTTCTCGCCTACACACACAAACAATTGTTTTAAAATTGACAATTAGGACTTATCTCGGACGGCTTTTACACCCTCACCACTGGGGACATCTTACTGACATCCACAAAGACATACAGATACAGAGGAAAGTATTTTTACCATTCCTTTCTGACTAGTTTTTTTTTTTTTGTTTCCAAAGTACAAAAAACATATCACCAAGTAAACAAATACACTGAAAAGGCCAACATTACAGCCCTTCTTTGTAAATAAATTAAAACCGAAATAATGGTTCAAAATTCAAGTCTACCATAAAGATAATCAAAATTCGAGATTCTTTATTTTACCTCGAGCAGGGCAGAATTTCGTAATAACCTTTCTTAGTATATAGTCCTATGACCAGTAAATAGGCTCAACGAACCACGGTCAGACGAAACAGATGAATAATCAAAAATTCTAATCTAAATTCTAATAAAGTGTACCTGTGTGTATCCTTTCATGTTTCCGTAGCGTGCCGCCATCCGCGAACGCTTTCCAACAGAACCGGCACGCGTACGGCCGCTCGCCCGTGTGGATCCGGATATGAATCTGTTGCGAACTCCGCGACCCAAACACTTTACCTGAACGAACATACACATTTTGCTATCAAATCAATGGCTTGTAACGACATCTATCTACAACATAGATATAGTTCGCACCAGGGCCAGATTTAAGGGAGGGCAAACGGGGCATTTATTTAAATGGAGGAGTCTAATACCTCACTCCTCCATAGATTTGTAAAATAATATTATAATGGTTTTAGAGTTCCGTATCAAAATTGAAAAACATAAAAACTTTGTGCATTGAGTGAAAAACATAAAAACTTTGTGTCTAGATTTTTTATGACTGTTTGAACAGTTGTAGAAATTACTGTACTTATTTATTTAACATAAAAGGATTTTGAGTTGTATAAAAAAAATATTGTACGGAACCCTGCGAGCGTGAATCCAACTCTTACTTGCCGGTTATTTTTACGTACCACACTCTCTACACGGGAACTGTCGTGAACTAGTCGACGTTGACGTATTATTCCTGCCTCTACCCATTCGCTTTAATCTGAAACAAAAAGTTACCTATAATATAATTCATTTATAACTATAGTTTGACCGGAACCGCTGTACCGCACCTTAGGTAACGCGGCGAGGTGGGGGCCGGGGAAAAAAAGAACACGAGTTCACATGAGATAAATATTGTCGAACAGATCTTATGATATCTGTTTACAATATTTTAAAGCTTTAAGGTCGTACGTCCGTATAACATATGTATAATAATATATATTATAGTTACTTAATTAAATATAACCGAAACAATAAAACTATATTTACGAGGGCTGCTATTTATGTAACCGGAATAACAAAGTGAAACAAAAATAAATTTAATATGGATTTATTGCTTTTCAAAATATTCGCCATGATGATCGATGCACTTTTACATAATATTATGTTGGAACCTAGTGTAGGACGCAACGTGTGTTGACACTCTTGCGCCATCCCATCTTTCTAGCACAGCGTGTCGTGCTGGCGGTGCCGCTGCCACTGCTTAAAACCTCATATAGAAAATTTAGCTAGCAAATTGAGTTCGGCTGCTTTTGCGGTAAAGAAAATTAGACAAATAACAGATATTGCTACAGCTAGGTTAGTTTACTTTGCATATTTTCATAGTCTGATGTCCTATAACCTCTTGCTGTGGGGTTCAGGGACTGATTTGGATACTGTTTTTATTCTACAGAAAAGGGCGATTCGCGCGATCTATTGTTTGGGTCCTCGCGAGTCACTGAGAAATCAATTTAAGGAATTTAAGATATTAACGTTGCCCTCGCTGTACATATATGAAAATATAATGTATGTTCGAAAAAATTTAAATTTGTTTGAAGTAAACAGTAATCATCATAATTTTAATACAAGACACAAAGATAAAATTGTGACCCCTAGATTCAGGCTAGCGAAAGTTAATAAATCTTTTCTCGGGAATTGTGTTCGTTTTTACAATAGGATCCCACGTGAGGTAGCTGGAATGTCTTACTTTAAATTCAAAAATTTTATTAAACTTAGGTTAATGAACAAAGCCTACTATAAGGTGGCTCATTACATGGAAGACAGAAATATATGGTTGTAGTAGCTTCTCTCTGCACC
The DNA here is from genome assembly GCA_951361185.1 of Ochropacha duplaris. Classification (NCBI taxonomy): domain Eukaryota; kingdom Metazoa; phylum Arthropoda; class Insecta; order Lepidoptera; family Drepanidae; genus Ochropacha; species Ochropacha duplaris. The sequence continues at coordinate 5,124,855 of OX592703.1, forward strand.
TGCATCCCCCTGGCTTAGTGTAAAATATTTGAAAATGTATCTAAATGTACTTATAAAAATGTAAGAAAGATCCACTGTTAAAAAAAAAATTGCCTTGCTGAGTTTCTTGCCGGAGTCTTCTCAGTTTAAGTGTATTCCGAACCGGTGGTAGAGTCAATTGTAACGTTCATGAGTGCCTTACCAGGGCCTAAACTGAATAAATGAGTTTTGAGTTTGAGTTTTGAGCAAGCGGCGAAGGTATAATAGCCTTATAGGTAATTATATTTTCGAGCCGTTTGGGGTTGAAACCTCGGGTTTTTATTTCCTATTTAAGGATATTTCCAAACAATTGGTTGACGCTTCACGTGACCAAAAGGCTGGCTTTTACTTTCGCTAAATATTAAGCATTGCCATTCAACGTGATAATGCTGCCAGTCTTTTGGGCATGTTACTAGTCGACGGCGATGCGGAAGATTCTTCAAAACACTTTTATAGTTTATTTTTTATGTACAAAAATAGCGGTAGCGAAATTGTTATTAATATTTGAATTGAAAAATATGGGTAACAAATTTTGAATAATAAAATATTATGCAAATAATGAAATTATTACAATAAAAAATAAGATAGTTTTTTTTTAGCAAATGTGAAAAACGAAACACAATTTCTGGAGTCATGTAAATAATGCTATGACAGTTGTCTGTCATTGATCAAATTAGTTTTGAGAACTATTATTTTTATCAAACTACACACCAAAATCGACATGGCTTGATTAGGTTAGAAGTGTACGTCGTTCACTTCGTGTTTTTTTTTTATAAATTCCCACTTTCCGAGCAATTCCGAACAAAAAAATTGAATTTCTCGAAAACTGACGATTTTCGCGTTTTGCGGTTTCCAAAACCCATTAAAAACACTAAATGCTACCCAAAAAAAATAGCCCCTGTATAAAAGCGACGGGCGCTAATGTACAGTGCTTCCGAGATAACTCAGGACCCATCTTGGAATATCTAATCTCATGTGCGTCTGATATAAACATGCGTTGACGGCTCACTGACGGCCGATACACCCCCCGTCAAGCCGCGCACATACCTAAGGCGCGGTACAGCGGTTTCGGTCAAACTATAGCTTTACCCTCTGCAATTTCACCAGTAACTTTATATTTTAACCTGTAAATGGTTGAATTTTGGAGTCCTTTCTCCGTAAAAACAAAATTTACATCTATAAGGTAAATTATGTAGTATATCAGTTGCCTGGTTTCCATACCAAAAGCTTTTTTTTATTTTTTTTATTGGGAAATGGGCTAGCTCTTGACCGCAATCGTGCTTGTAAAAAACGTAGATGTGGTCTAAGGTGGAGCGAGTTCGCCCAAAAGGTGCCTATTTACTTTAACTTTGAAGGAATCCAAGTTGTACGAGTTCGGAAGCTTTGATTCTACTAGCGTCCTGTCGCCAATAAGCCTCTTGGCTCTGCGTTCCACCGAATCAAGGGCGGCCAGCTGATATTTGGCAGAGCCATCCCAAAGCTCTACTTAGTTTGGGATCAGATAGCTGTGTGTGAGTTTTAAAAACAATGTTTTGTCTTTTACAGTACCTGGTGTTGGTACCGAGTGGGCGGGGTCGGTCCGCGTGTCGCTCGGCGTGTGCCAACAGCTGCAGCGCGTCGGGGCAACTCTCTCCGCACACCTCGCACGTGTGTTCAGCCCACGTACTGCTCGTACTGTCATGACGTTTATAGCTGCAACAAAACAAACAATCATCGTTATAGATTATGCCATTTTGCATTTTTTTTATTTATTCTGGATAAGCTTTGTGTTTGACCACAATCTCACCATGGTAAATGATGATGTGGCCGAAGGTGGTAAGCACACAAAGCCTAGATGGGAACTGGCTCTCAAGTGCAACTGTCGGAACACACCGATAGGTGCTTGGCGACAGATTTTCAACTTGAGGGTGGTAGCCAGCCAGTCGGGTACTACAAAGTACCCTACCACCGTGCTATGGTTTCCTCACGATGTTTTCCTTCACCGCGAAAGCTCAAGCTCATTGTAGGATTCGAACCCACCGACGTCACTACCACTGAGCTATCATCGCATCAACAAGTTTAAACCATTTCTTAATTTTAAATATTCTTCTTTTATGTTATAGTCACGTTGTTATATTGTCACATTCACTGTAGTCTAGTCCTCGTCCGTACAAGTCCGGTTAGGTTTTAGTAAAATTGGCGGCTGTTCCACTAAAACTTTTCACGGACTATTTGCAACAACTTGAAAAGTCACGATACATGCTATCATTTCATTTCACTTCACCTGTGCACTTAGATTGAACTTTGAAAAATTCTTTCATCATTAGAAAGCTAAATTATCCCTGATGAACATAGGCTATATTTTTATCCCGGGAAAAGATAAGATCCCACGGGAACGCCGGTGAAACCGCGGAAGACAGCTATACATATTTAAAAACTAAATTGAATGATCTACAATAATGACAGTATGTTGAACATGTATGTGTTAGTTAGTGGTAGTGTAGATGATACCTATGTGCGGCTGCCACGTGTCTCCTGAGTAGGTCGGCTCGCTGGAAGGCGACGCCGCAGTCCTGACAGAACAGCTCGGGGCCGCGCATCGTGTCGAACACGGCGCGCTCGCCGCCCGCTGCCGTCGCCGCAGACACGGGAGATAGACGAAAGTCCATGTCGTCTCCTGTCACAATATTATAACATTTTATTAGTCCTATCATTTTTTTATTAAAATTAATTTAACATCGTGAGGAAACCATAGCACCGTGGTAGGGTACTTTGATTGTAGTACCCGACTGGCTGGCTACCATTCTCAAGTGGTACCTACCAGTGTGTTGCGACAGCTGCATTTGAGAGCCAGTTCCCATGTATGCTTTGTGCTTATCACCTTCGGCCACATCATCACTTACTAATGGTGAGATTGCGGTCAAAAACAAGCTTATCCAGAAGTAAAAAAAAAACGACAGGCTGGCGTGGATGGTTGACTATTTATCACGCCACAGGTCGTGGGTTTGATTCCCATCCCGGATAGACATAGATCCTGAGTCTGGGTGTATTTATTTTACAAAAAAAATAGTAAATGTAATCAGTTATCTGGTTTCCACCGTGCAAGCCCTGCTTATTTTGGGATCAGATAGCCGTGTGTAGAAATGTTCCGAACATATCTATATTCTATATATATATATATATATATAAAAGGATAAGTCCTGACTGATCTATCAACGCCCAGCCTAAACCCTTAGACCTAGAAAGCTGTTTTTCTTCCCAGGTGTTGTTTTTAAAACTTGACCGAGGAATAAGAACGGATTTTTCGAAATTCAACCTTTAAGGGGGTGAAAAAGGGATTGAAAGTTTGTATGAAAGTCGGTCATTTTTGAAGCTAGAATCATGAAACTTTCGTTTTTATACTATCAATTAAAAATAAAGAAACATGTGTATCAGCGTTATTTAAATTTATACCCCTGAGGGGGTGAAACGGGGGTTGAAATTTTGTATGGAAGTCCGCCATTTTTTGAAGCTAGAACCATGAAACTTTGTTTTTAGGCTAACAATTAAAAATAAAGAAACACGTGTTTTAGCGTTTTCTAAAACTCAACCCTTAAGGGGGTGAAACGGGGGTTGAAAGTTTGTATGGAAGTCCGCCATTTTTTGAAGCTAGAACCATGGAACTTTGTTTTTAGGCTAACAAATAAAAATAAAGAAATACGTGTTTTAGCGTGTCCTATAATTCCACCTCTGAAGGAGTGAAATGGGGGTTCAAAGTAGAGTTATTTCTGTTTCTTGGTATGAAAAATGAGAAGGACTGACTCATCAACGCCTAGTGTTAGAACAAGAAAGCTGTTTTTTTTCACAGGTAATGTTTTTAAGATGTAGACGAGGATTAAGAAAGATTTTTTGAAATTCAATCTCAAAGGATACGCGGGTGAAACCGCGGGGCGGAAAGCTAGTTTATTTATATAATTTCATGATATAGTGATGTTGACTGACATTTCAAATCAGCTTCTTTTTATGTAATGTCAAAACGATAGTTCACTTGGAGGTTTGTATGAGATACTTGCTTGTGACGTCATAAATATACATCATCAAAAGATCTACTCTTTGTTATAAAATTGTTAATTAAAAATCATAATACGGTAGAATTACAGTGTTTTATACACTGGTTAGTGTTAATTATTTTTCCTACTGAGCGAATATTTTCATGTCAGTAGATTTTACAACTGCCGACAAGAAAGGTAGAAAGTATCTGGAGCAACATTAAAACAGTATGCGTTCTCACCGGAGTCCGAGTCGTTATTATAAGCGGCCTCGACGTGTGCTTCCCTCGAGGCTAGATGCGGTAGGTGCGGGTGTCGCTGTACGGCGTGGTTGGAGAGTGCTTCTCGCGACCAGCAAAGTTCACCACATTCAGCGCACTCCATAGGAGAGTCTCCACCGTGGACCTGGATATCAAACATCTATCTAACTATTGTTGGCACTGGTGGCGAACAATCTGCTATAATCGGTCACACTTTTTGCAGGGAACTTGAGGGAATTTTGAGTTTTATAATATCGGTGGTGAGGAAATAATATCGGTGGCGTTAAAGATCAATCTAAGTGCACTAGTGAACTGAAATGAAAGTGTGTATCGTGACTTTTAAAGCTGTCCCATAAAAGTTTTAGTGGAACGGCCCCCTATTTCACTAAAACTTGACCTGTACTGTCGACGACTAGACTTTACTGTGAAAATGATATAGCATGACTATAACATAAAATAAGGATGTTAATGATAATGAAATGACTTAAGATACCAAGCCAAAAATATTTTAAAAAAAATGGTCTCAAATTTATTCGCTCGAGTTATTATTACAGTATAATCTCACAAAACCAGCACTATTAAAAACCAGAGGGTGCGGAATTAAAATTTCAAACATAGGTAAGTACATATTTGATACATTTTACTTTTCTAAAGGTTGAATTTCCAAAAATCCCTTTTAGTTTCGCTGGCAAAGTCAAGTCTCAATTAGAGCAGTGCGCTGATATGCCATTCGTCTTTTATACAGTCTGTCTGGTAAGTAGTACGAAAAAGGGGAGATAGGTGGGCAGGTCACAGGGTATCTGTATACGGGTACAGATATTAGTTAGTTGAAGACTCACGCGAGAATGCGACTGCAGGGCCTTCTCCCTCGCAAAGCCGACCCCGCAGTGTCGGCACACGAAGGGGCGCGAGGGGTCAGCGGGGGGCGGCGGCGGCGAGGGCGGTGAGGGCGGCGACGGCAGTGACGGCGGGGAAGGTGGTGACAGCGCCGGGGGCGGCGGCTGAGCCGGAGAACGCGCGCGCCTTGACCACTGCTGCGTACGTGCTGACGTCATGTTCTCCCACATGCCATTCTTTTAACAAAATAATGTATTATTAATCGAGACTTTTGGCGGTAACTTAGGAAGTGACGTTGCGTTTTCGTTTTGTTTTATAAAAATAGTGTATTTTGAGTTTTATGAAATAACTGGGCCCGGCTGACGTTGTCCTGCCCTGAAAATAAAACTTAGAACCTAATTCTAGCGCCACCAATTGTGAAACTAAACCATCTGTCAGTCCGATCTTGAGACATGTAAAAAAGTCGCTCTATACAAAATGTACCTATGACAAAAATAATTTGTTTCATTATTATTATTATTTGTGAATTTTTTGTATTATTTAATAGTTATTCTCTTCGGGGCGGAGACGAATCTAACAAATCAAAAACCATGAAAATCGGTCCAGCCGTTCTCGAGTTATAAGTGTACGAACAAACCCGACTTTATTATAATTATATATATATACCTAATAGATATCAGTATCGTTTTGTCCATCAATGTTCAAACTAAGTGCACCAGTGAAGGGAAATTAAAGCTTGAGAGAATTGAATTGAACAAACATAAAAGAAATATAAATAATAACATGAAATTGGCAGAAATGTCCTAAAGGACGATAGTCAGAGAGAAAAATAAAATAATGGGACCTCTACTAAGCTTCGTTTAAGAGAAATACGTGGCCGCGCGGTTCTCCATGTTTCGACCACGCGGCCATAGCATTTAAGGTCCGTAGGTCGTGAAGTTCAAATATTAGGGCTTTGTTCATACAGTCTACATTTTCTACAAAATCGTATCAGTGGTTAGCAAAAAGAATGGAACCTCTACTAAGCTCCGTTTAAGAGAACTGCGTGGCGGCGCGGTTCTCCATGTTTCGACCGCGTGGCCATGGTCAAACCTTTATAACTTTCTGAATATTGGATCGAATTAGCGACTTTCATTATTAGTGTTTTACAAATTCCTACGTAATGTTGACGTAGTCGTTTTTCTTCTACGATACTGTGTCCAAGCAATCGAAACGGACACAATTATTCAGCTGATCATATTACCTACTGCTATATGAGTGGAGCAATTGAATAATTTAGGGAATCAATTTCGTTTGTAAAAAGGCGAATTCTCCTTCATCTTTTTAATAAAGAAGGTATGAAAAAGAAGTATACAAATCTGAGTAATTAGTATTACGCACATCTTCAGATAAATCCATGTGCTCAGAATATGAAGTTGATAATAGTATATTATGGTATAAGTGTGTAAAGTTGGTCATTACGGCTGAGGCTCAATTGAGACCCGAGCCGCTAGGTGAGGGTCATAAGAGAGCCGAGGACGGTAATCATCAATACACACGAGTATCATACGACGTTTTTCAACACACTTGTGAAGAAAATAATACAAATAATTTTATTTAGTACTTTTTTTTGCAAGTACACCCAGTCATATATCCCTTGAATCCCTCGCTACGTTCAGGATTCTACTAAATAATCCCTCACTTAAAAATATTATTTTGCTCCCTTATGATACAATCTACTATTATAACTCACGTTGTGAATAATCAGTGGCGTGCGCTCCATATAGGCAGAAAGATACTGCCTACCCTAATAACTCAGATTAAAATCTTGTTCAGTTCAGATATCTAATATTATTTTATTTACGAATAAGTACTTAATAAATTAAATTTAACAACAAAAAAAATACTTAAATCATAATTTATCTCCATCTATCGAGTGTCGCGGGTATCACTATACATAATATGCAATTTGAAACAACTAGCACCACAGCTAGCCGCGGAAAAGACACAAACTATTGTTGTCTAAATGTTTATATGTGTGCTCTCGTAATCATGCGGATTAATAGGTGTGTGCGCCGTGCGCGTTCCTATAAATACGTAGCACACAATGTCACAAATAACGCACACAACCACACAAGGTAGGCAGTGCCTATGGCCCGCTAACGTAAAATGAACGCTGAGCGACAGTCGATGGAGGGGATGTGTTTACGCACGGGTACTATTGCGTCGTAAAGTATTAGACTATTGTTTTGTAAAATAAGTGTAATTGTTTTGTTGACGAATCATAATAGGTACTTTAGTAGCTACATAGTACTTTGAAATAGGCTGGAATTAAAAATATATATTGTGTTTACTTGAGCATTATTTTATACATACATATTTCGATGTTAAAGTAAAAAGTTGGTTGTAAAAAGAAAAATTAAGCTAGATGACGTCGCGGTGTTAGTGTTACTTATTCATAAAATAATAAATACTACAAATATTTTTTCTTTCCTTGCTATGTAACACCATCGTCGTGCAAAGAAAGTTGTGTGTGCGACTGTATTTTGAGAGCGAACGAAGCGTCATCTCAACGCGGGAAGCATGGGTCAACTGATGAATGAATGATTCGAATGAACCATAAATGGGCGCGCACAGTCATACTTGCAGAGTGTTCCCCCGTCGCGCCCCCTTTTTACCACCAATTTGATCGATAAATCGCTCAGAGCGCAGGCACAGGCGCAGTTTTTACGCGACGAAGTTGGTTATGCCATTATTTTAAAAAGTAGCATTGTTTCATTTAATTATCGCTACGCAAAGCACCATTACTTTTTTGTCGTATAATTTTTTTATAGTTTAGTAATCGTGCGTGTCTGGGTAGGTACTCTAGGTCAAATCGCCATTATTGTTTGTTTTTTTTTGTTGTGAGGTGTTTTATTAGGTACCTATTTGAATTAACGCTGATAATAGTGTAGAAAATGGAAAATATTCACTGTGAAGTTGTCGTGGTGTGTGTATAGAGTAAATATAAAAGATATGCGTTTTCAAAACTATGTTTCAGTGATTAAAAAAAAACTAATTATCGTATACCAAAACCAACATGCAGGATTTTTGGTGAGTTAATAGCTTTTATAATGTCTTGCCTACCCAGTCTAAAAACCCTGTGCACGCCACGTGAATAATAGTAATGAAAAAGTCACAGTTTGATTATAGGTGTCATTACGTGCCTAATTGCGGTGAAATTAGAGCCACTTTATGAGCAAGTGTATTGAAAAAAATATTAAAGCAACAATAGTCACCTCCACTGGCTCAGGATTTTTTTTCCGCCTCCCTCTCTTCTTCTTTGGTTTTAATAATTGGTTGTTATCTAACATTTGTTCTGAAACGTAAACATAAAAATAGGGTATAATTCAATGTAAAATAGTTTTAGTATAATGTTTTTTTTTTAATTGTTTAATACCAAAATCTACTGTATCTTGATTGTCCGGTACATAGGCGTGCACTTTCAAGTGGTTCATGAGATCACACTTGCGCACATACCGCACGCCGCACAGGTTGCACGCGTGCGGGCGGTCGTTCTGATGCGCCACCATATGGTTCATTAGCGCGGCCTTCTTGCGAAACCGCCGCGAACAAAAGTCGCAGGGCCACGGTCGCATTGCTGTATACTCATCCTGGCAAAACAAAGTATATACTGTTAAATTAGCTGTCCCCCGCCGTTTCACCCGCGTTTATCTTTTACCGGGATAAAAATATAGCCTATGACACTCACAAATAACATGGTAAAATAATTTTCAAAATTGGTTCAGTAGATCCAGAGATTACCCCCTACAACTTTACCTATGTAAGGTACGGTCGGCCAAGAAAGTGGTGTACCACCCTAAGGTTGGATGCTGCTTGCAGATTCATAGGTGATAAAGATTATTTTCGCTTGCAGATCAATCTGACAACTTATGTCATTATTATGCATCTCTTTCAAGTGATATCATTTTATATCATTGAACCTTGTTGTAATTTTCGATGACTAGGAAATTAAATCAAAACTGGCACACCACTTTCTTGGCCGACCGTACATGTCATTCTATCTGTAGGTACGCTATAATGGTAAAATTATATAAAAAAATAATAAAGATAATTAAAAACATATTCTGTAAGCATATTTACGACAAATTTTCAGTATTTGGCTAGGAATCATAAACATACCAAATTAATAAATACTTACTTGATCTGTTGGTAAAGGCACGTCTATGTCATTTTCTTCTTTAACAATTAAGACTGGATGTGTAAGATGATCTAACGAGACTTCAACACTAAAATACAAAAAAAACATATTAATTGATTTTATATCCATATTGATTAATTAATTTTTATAAGAGACTGAGGATTATTCACAATATATTAGATGTTTTATTAGTATCGAGTATTCACTTTAAGTAACTGAGAATTTTGTTTTTAATTGAGTAAAATCTCTTGATGGATTTCACGATGTTATTAAATTTTCTTAACGGCTTCTTTATAACGCGCGCGCTGTGCTTTTTATTACGATCACGCTACGTGTCGCAAGGCCCTTGCTGGATGGCCTGTTGTTTATTTATTAGTTTTCGCACTTTATTTGAGTTCCTAGGTACGTACTCATTAATCAAAAAACTAGCAAATAACTTAACAGTTTCAATACACAAACATAAAATGCAGACAAACTATACATACCTACAACTATCACTAGAGACCGGATTATATGCACTTGTATATTTAAGCCTATATTTAAGGTAATAGCATATTTTACTTATGATCTAGTTATGATTATAGTGCATATTATTGATACATTTACAGTATAAAAAAAAATTACGAGCTCAAATTGATATTTTTATTGTAATGTAATGTAATAAAATGCTATGTTTCTTCACCTATTATCGTCTAACAATAGATAATTTACTAATTATATTATACAGGTTTTATTTACAACAAATGTACAAAATATACAAGCAAATGTACAATTATAATACATAAAAAACTTCTTCGAGGCTGCCGCTGCTGCCGATCGGCAAGGTTCCCAGAAGGCTGGCAGCGTTTCCTCTTTGGATGGCCAAGCTGATGCGTTGGCGGAAAAAGCTCCCCGCCCGCCGGTCACCCGAGGCCTCGATTAATTTTTTACATAAAATATTTGCGAAACGACGAGCTTCAGACCCCCACGGACCCATGGTCTCAACCGCAAAAGTATTTAATTAATAGTATACTAATTGTATGCTAATTTTGAAATACAAAAATTAAAATTACATTTTATTATCCTAACTTATCATTTAATTTTGCATATTTTCGTATTTTCATTCATATTTGCATGCATATAACAAGCTTTTTATGTTGCATATAATCCGGTCTCTAACTATCACACTCCACACTATCATACTTAATAGATATATGCATAAATTAAAGTAACAAATATTGTTAACATATCACAACTAAGCTGCTGAGTTGATCTCGATAAAACTTGGGACCGAGATAGTTTAGATTATGGAGGAGAACATAGGCCACTTTTTATCCTTATTCTCTGTGTGTTTGTTTTTCCCAGATAAGTGTGGCTGGTAGGTAATTTTAGTTTACCAGCCAAAAAAATAAAAAGGAAGTAGGTACAGCCGAGTTCATTAATATATTGGCACTGTCAAGGATTCAAAATATTGTGAGCGTTGGAAAGCTCAATAAATTCTATACAACATATAGATCTAAAATATGTCCGCATGTGAACAGTTCAATAATATATGATCTGCATTAGGCAATAATATGTGATCAGTCACCCTTTTCAAAAATATCTATACTGTTTTGGCTTCAATAATATCTGAGCAGGCTAAGCTTCTTAATTATCTCTACATGCATGGGAAAGTCAATTATTTGCTGGAGCAAATAAGATCTAGTTTACATTGTTACAGATATGACAGTTGTTTTCATTGTTTTCTCGCGTTTGCTTTTTAAGTTTGTATTGTGTGTCTTTCGATGCCGTATGCTAGGTAGGGGAGAGGGGGGTAGCCCCGGCCATTTTTTTGTTTTCGATATGAAGACTATATTTACTATATTCATTTATACACGGTGAATTTTAAATGGTTGTTTTCCCGAAAGGGGGTGAACTTATCCATAAATATGAACATCTTTTACTGTGGAACCAACCCTGAAATATGAAAAAAAATATCAGCTGATCCCTATACATTTTGAGCGTGTTGGTAGGTACCTTGTCATCGACGCGATATGAAAATGATATTCATATTATGTATTGTAAATAGATAAGGTCCTTGTATATGTTATAAGAAATAAATTAATAGGAAATTGTTAGGATAGGCAAATCTCAGAATGTTGGACACCGAAACGAGGCATTACCTTGTCGAGAGCCGTTTCATGTTTTCTAGTGATAATTCTTTGTATAAAATGTGTAGAAATATGTAACCTATGTAATAAAATAAGGTCTTATGTGATAGGAAAGCCATTTCCTAAGAAAATCGATGAAAACCATAAAGTGCTACAGAATAGTCGTTAGAAAGAGACAACGATATAAACAATAAGAGATAGACTAGGGTAATAAAACATGATTTATCACCAACTGATTGATTGACAAATTCGCTCCTTATTCCTGATTGGTGGCAGGAAACTATAAATTTAGCACGGTTTTTTTCACGGCTGAGAGCCCTAAGCGCTCGCCGAAAAGTCCGCGTAAGTGTGTCTATGGTCCCTCATACCTCCACCTGTTAAGTCCCTCCCAAAAAAAAACAACTTCGGAATGGTATTCCTACGAGCACCACTGGAAGAAATAGCAAAAAGAAGAAAGAAAATAAATCAAGAAGTCTGGAAAAAAAAGTACCTATTTTTATTTAGTGGTGAAATTAGTGTCCTGTGGGAATCCAGCAAGCATCCAGTCGGTATCCAGCAAGCAAGCAGCCAGTATCCAGCAAGCATCCAGCTAATGCATACCGAACGGCGCGTTGGTTTCGCTACGCCACCACCCCGTCGTCACGTAAACTATAGTGAAACGTAAACGCTCCCCCTCCTCCCTCGGTGTTCGCGTTGCCCCCTCCAGCCAGCGCGTTTGGGTGGAACATTGGCTCGTCGAACAAGCAGCAAGAAAATATACAGTCCACGCATTTGTCAGAACATACCTATTGCACTTCACTAGAGAAGCTGATTTTTAACCGACTTCGAAAAAGGCCTCCTCCTTTTTCGAAGTCGGTTAAAAATCAGCTTCTCTAGTAGTACTTTTGACGGGGAGGTCCAATTTTCATAGGTACTAATAATTTTTTTATTGGAAAGGGTTTACCTCCAATTTAAATAATGATTGTCTGTGGATGGGAGACCATCCATCACATATCAATAATACGTGTAGATTATTTTTTTAAGTCGTTTTTATTTTTATGATTTCAGGATTGTTTAGTAAAAGTTGTTCACATTTAGCTGACCAGCTGATTAGCATTCAGCTCACTAGCTGACCCGCGCGGTTTCACCCGCGTTGTCGAGAGAACAGTTGAATGTTTTCAAAAATCTTTTCTTAGCGGATAACTACTCCCTATAAGGAATCTACCTGCCTTTCAACTACTATAATACTATACTACGGATTTTGTTCACAATTGAATGGGTTTTAATTTATTTTGTGCGGCACCCTAATTATTTTTTAAAATAAAAGTCAAAAGTTGTGCTGAGGAAAGTCCCGTCAAAATAAGTGCACACGTTTTGGAAATTAGCCGGCACAAATCTCCAAACACTTTTAAACAAACAATTTTAATATAATAGATTTTTGAAAATGGTGAAATTTTTACTCATTTTTATACGTTTGGTAGGTGATCCACCCACCTACCTATCTCCCCCATAAGTTTGTCGTAGGATACCCTGGATAATATTGAGTAAGTTTAAAGTGTCACCCCAATTTTACATAGGAATTAACCACTTTTTTAAATGAAGATATTTCATTCCAAGTTTATTTATATTTACCACCAGCAGCAAGGAATTTCCAAAAACTTTGAATGATGATTGAAGGAAATTAGTCACGAATCACGGAAATAACATAATTTGCCGATTGGTACAAGCCGAAGTAACTAAAATCATTATTAAGTGTATAGTACAGGAATATTAGGAGTCACCTCGGAATGAAAGAAAGTCAGCAATAAACTTGTATAAACCTTTATTTTGACACCCTAACACTTGACTCAAAATCTACTTATCTTAGGGTGTCTGCGACTACAGATTTTTCAAGGTCAAAGGTCAAAAAATCGATTTTTCACACATTTATTGCAAATATCTCGTTTCCTATGGGATTTTTGCGATTTGTATTTTTGTGTTAACATTTTTTCTATATCTTGAAGCATTTTCGAGATATAGGGCAGAGCGCGCGCAGTGTTTAACTATTTAGAGTATCATATGAAGTATTATATGAAGTATATCAGTCATCTGGTTTCCATATTACAAGCTCTGCTTAGTTTGGGATCAGATAGCCGTGTGTGAAAAATGTCCGAGGATATTTATTTATTACGATACGCGTGATATGGTAGGCTATTATTGCACGGCGTGAAGTTAGCGCCCGAGCGCAGCGAGGATGCTAAACGCCGTGCAATAATAGACAACCTCGGTCACAAGTATGTCATAATTATGTATTTATATAATTTTAATTGCATAAGTTGATAAAAATGCTACGCAATAGCTTTACCGCGGCAGTCCCCGAGTGCCACAGTTATTTTTTTAGTTATATTACCAGTATTAGCGAACGAATTGAGTGGGTTTATTACAAATGTAAGGCATTGCCCCACCATAGAATAAAAATCAATTCTTTCACTGATAGTACAGTAAAGGTTTTGTTTTTGTAACAAAATTAGATTATAATAGGTCTTTACCTATGAAATTGCCGTTCTGCAGTACTGGCCATTTCAAATAAAAATAATTTTTGTTTGGCTAAGAATTCTAATTTCAAATTAATTTTATTTTAAAGACATGGTTTTTTTTTTCAAAATTAGTCATTTGTTTATTGATTAGTGTTACATTTTCATCGAATTTCAATCTTTTTCGTCATCATGGATACGTTAAAAATTCGAGTAATTATGGAATATGAGTACCGTCGTGGCAGCAACGCGGCACAAGCGGCACGCAACATCAACGACGTTTACGGAGCTAACACTACAAACCAACGCACCACCTGTTATTGGTTTGCTCGCTTCCGTTCTGGAAATTTCGACCTGAAAAATGAACCTCGCGGTTTTCCGAAGACTTTGGTCGACAATGACGAATTAAAGGCGATTGTGGAAGCTGATGATACACAATCTACGGCTGAATTAGCAGCAGCTTTCGACGTTAGAGTCAAAACAATATTGGTCCATTTGCGTCAAATTGGCAAGGTAAAAAAGCTTGACAAATGGGTGCCCCACGAACTCTATGATCGCCAGCGCGAAGTAATCGTCGAGACGTGCCTTGCACTGCTCAACAGACACACAAATGAAGGAATTTTGAACCGCATTGTTACCTGCGATGAAAAATGGATTCTTTCTGGGGTTATCCGCAAGCGCTCCGCAAGTTGGTTGGATCCTGGTTCAGCACCTAAATAATGCCCTAAACGAAAACTTACGCCTAGACAAGTGATGGTCACTGTTTGGTGGTCTAGCGCCGGTGTGATTCATCACAGCTTCTTACCAAACGGGGTGAGCATTACTGCAGATGTGTACTGTGAAGAACTGAACACAATGATGGAGAAGCTGGCACATCTCCAACCAGAATTGGTCAATCGCTCGTCTCCGCTGCTCCTGCACGACAACGCGCGACCTCATACTGCACAGCAGACGGTCTCCAAGTTGCAAGAACTGGGGTTGGAAGCTCTCCGTCATCCGCCCTACTCACCAGACCTTGCGCCTACAAACTACAACTTTTTCCAGAATTTGGATAACTTCTTGGCGGGAAAAAAAATTCAATACCCGAGAGGCAGTACAAAATGCCTTTGAAGAATTTGTTGCCTCCCGTCCAGCTGATTTCTTTAAGAAGGGCATCAATAAACTGCCACTGCGTTGGCAAAGATGCATTGATTGCATGGGTGATTACTTCGATTAATACAAAAAAAAAATACATGAAAAAAAATCGTTTAAATTTTTCATACAAAACAGCAATTTCATAGGTAAAGACGTAATATAAAGAAAAAATTGTATCGATCGATTGTAGTAGTCTAAAGTATGATAACTTACCATTCAGAAAAAACTATTAAAGTTATCCTACATATACTATCTTTTGATTTATTTCAAAATTCCCGTAGGTGTTCGTAATTACCCTGCCTTCCCCTACATGCGCGTCAGTTATAATTTTAGAAAAGAAAAGTTTATCGTCATTTGAATTAAATCTAGCCAGTGTTAAAAAATGTAACAAACTCCTTGACCTATGCTAGTAAAATCATCTTTATGACTTCATAATGTTGAATTCTACTATACTACTTAGTAATAAGGTTGAATTTGAATTACATTAACTTGTTCAGATATTATTGTATTCTTGTGTGCATACATAATTATGAATCCTACACTGTTCAGATAATTATGATCTTAATGTTGTTCATATAATAATGTGCCTTTGGCTGTATAGATGTTATTGAGAAAAAGGAGGCACATATTAATGAATCCAAATCTTGACCACAATTTAATGATGCTTATAGTTTTCACAATATTATGAACTTTTTTGATGCTCATATATTTTTGGAGCCTGAAAGTGCCCATATATTAATGAACTCGACTGTACAAGGGCCCAGAACAATACAAAAGAAAGAAGTTTGGGTTTATTGGTTGGCCGATAATTGTTTTTGATCTGAACAGGTGAAAGTTCTATAGTAGTTTTTAAAGGATACCATTTTTAAAGAATGTACCATGATTTATATCTTTTTGTGTTATAATATTGAATTTATAGCTTGGCAAGTTTTACAGTACAAAACACTTGCATGAAAGAGGAGTTTTATCATCACAACTCTCATTCACCTCAAAGATAATGATAATAACAATATTTCATGTATTGAAATGATGGTTGTCATATTTTGGGATCAAGTTTCATTTTATTTTTAAAAATATGTCAAGCTTTCAATGTAAATTAGAGTGGATTAATTTTGAGTTTTTTCAGAACACAGATTATTGAGCATTTTTTTTTATGATCTTATATCATGTTCTCAAGTTTACATAAAAAGTCCTTACCGTTCTTGACCACCTGTTGTGACCCAATCATCGGTGATAACTTCCTCGGTGACACATTCCACATTTGGGTCATCAGCTAGTTCTGCTGTTTCCGTGTAGCTGACCACATCCTGTGATAAGAACATGAGGTTCTCAGCTGCCATTTGATCTGTATCTGGTATGATCTCTTCAGATGTCTGGATAAATTGATTGAAATTATTCTTGTGATATTCATTATTATAATTAACTAGGTATGTATGTTTACAATAAATTGAGATCAATTAATAAATAAATTACCATGTTAGAGTATGGTCCAGTCTGCACATTATCAAGGCCACATATTTCTTCTTCAGAATCTCTTCGTGGGCTATGCTGAAAGTAAATTTTCAAGTGAATCACTTCGAGACAACCATCAAAAATACCCATAAGCTTAGGTAACCAGAAGCAGTTTTCTAGGGTTTATCGTAAAATTATTAATTTAAAGCCATGGTATTGTCTAATTCCTACTAACAATATTATGATTGTTTGAGCATGATTTTTTAGTGATGAAAAGCATTGGAAGGATACTAAAGCATAGTGGTAAAGTACTTTGTAGTACTCACCTCAACTGACTACCACCCTCAAGTTGAAAAAATATGACCAAGTATGTAACAGTGTTTTCAAGCAGTATACTTGAAGGTAAGTTGCCTTCTGGGCAACCTTCCTTCTTCTTTTGATACATTGGCAGCACACCTGGTATTGCTAGTGTCCATAAGTAGGGCACTGCCTCCACTGTACAATAGCGCCTGCTGATTTGGGGCTTCACTTATTTTATTTCATATAGTACTCTTTTTGTAAGAACTTTCACTAAGGCTTTTAACGCGATAACGCAGTTTTCGAGAAAATAATCCTAAAGATTAAAAAATTTCTAACTAATTAAAACTAAAAACAATTGATTAATTCATGAATAAATACCTATTTTTTTTATTTCTTTAAAATATATTTTCTATTCAGAATCAACATGGCTTGATTAGGTTAGAAGTGAATTCGTGGTTTTTTTTTAATGAATTAGTTAGAAATTTTTCAAAGGCTGTGGTGAAAGTTCTTACTACGAAAGAGTACTACACGAAAAAAAAGTGAAGCCCCAAATCAGCAGGCACTATTGTACAGTGCTTCCAGGGCACTTACCATCGGGTGATCTGCCTGCCTGCTTAGCAAACCTCGGACTTATGACATAAAAAACCTTGGAAACCTTACCTTCACAATAACTTCTTCCTCCCAATGGAGGTTGAACTCCTCTCCAACTGCATCCATTTTCAGCTAAGCCATACTTTCTCCCATATCTAATGTTGATTATTTATTAGTAAAAGTCATAAATATATTATTTCACTAAAATAATTAGAAATATTGTGAAAATTTAACTAGATTTAGCATGACGGTCGATGGCACATAGCCAAAATCAGGTGGTAGGGTAGGTATTATAATAACAGATCCTGTCAGAGATTCTATACATTCAGCAACCATAACATCAACATAACCTAATCATCTAAGTTCGCCTGATAGCACAATTGATTAATTGCATAATATAAATAAATCAGTCAGGCAAATCCAAAAATTCTATGCATTCATATGGTACGATGGTAAAAATAAAGACTGAAAGATGGAACAAAAATGGTGTCAAGATATAAAAACGATTAGGTTATCCCTGTCAAACGAAAAGGTTAGCTATTGCACTGAATTTATTTCACAAAACAAACAACATTTATAACTTGAATCCAGAAAAAATGGTTCTGTTTTATCGAGATTTACAATTAATAACGAGATAATCAAAGCTACGCTTATAAATATGACGCAATCATAGAAGTTATCAATAGTTAATCACAGATGAAAACAATAATATAACCAAAGTTGTTGCGAAGAGATGGAAGTACTAACCAGAGTATTGTAATATAATTACAAAGTGAGTATTTTCGATGAACAAATTCTTATCGTTTAGTGAAAACAATCTAGTAATTGGTTATCAGACAAATGGCTCTATCTTTCTTTTTTCCATTCATCGTACGTAGGTATATGGTAGGTTTTTTTTTTCAAGGTTTTTGGCTTGTTATCTAGACCTTCAAGCCACTTCTTAATTTAAAATATTCACTTTCACTGTAAAATCTAGTCCTCGTCCGTACAAGTCCAGTCTAGTTTTAGTGAAATTGGCGACTATTCCACTAAAACTTTTCACGGACTTTTTGGGACAACCTGAAAAGTCACGATACACGCTTTTATTTCATTTCACTTCACTTGTGCACTAAGATTGATCTTTTTTGGACAAAACACCACCGATATTATTCAATTAAACTCAAAATACACGAATTATTGAAAATAAAACGCAACGTTACTTCACAAGTACCCGCCAAAAAGTCTGATGTCATGTAATTTTTTTTATATTGTTTATTCATGATATAATAGTACTGTCGTAATTAAAGTTAGACATCATATGATACAAACACAATAAAAGATCGCATTGTAACTTTATCGTTGGTACGATGTATTTTGATGAGTTTATTGCCGGCTCTTCTCAGCAAAAGCAACCTTCAGAACCGAGCATTTAGAGTCTGACTATTCATAAGTGCCTGTGAAGGCCTATTTTGTGAAATAAATTAAGTGCGGGTTGGGACAATGTCTCTTTCTAACCCTGCTTACCCTTAATGAAAGAAAGAGAGATTGTCCCAACGTAGTTGTTATCTTTCTCTTTTTCGCAATTGATAGGTATTTGCTACAAGTAGGTATTTAGAGTTACCTATCCATTTAGTATACATAATTTCTACCACAGACAGAGTACTTTCTATATAAAAAAAATGATGTCAAGTAATGTCAACAAATGACTCGGTACAATAGCTAATTATTGTTCCGAGACAAATGACATGTCAAAGTGACATGTCATAATTAATACTAAAGTTACCTAACCTACCTATACTCAAGTATTCATTAATTAGCTTGAAATAATTTTATAATACATGGTAGGTATATTAGTGTTTTATCCCAAAGAGTATGTAATATATTTTATCCTCTTAGGGTATATTTTAAACTAGTGAGCGGCTCTATCTAACAATCATGTCTCAAGAACTTAGGGAATTGTGTCAGCTCCTGTTTCCCGATTCGAACACAGGTACCTATACACGATACATTTTAAATTACAAAAAAATAACTATACATGAAGCAATAAAGACGTATATAGTTCATGTATTTATTTTTATAGAAAATGCAGAATACTTCAATGATATCACTGATTATATAAAAAAGCTTGGATCACAGAATTGGGAATATATTCGTTTGGAGCCAGAACGCCTTACTGATGAGATGAAGCAACTGACTGAACAGACCCAGGAATTAGCGTTCACTAACTACAAGACATTCGTGGAAACCGCTGAAATATCACGAACCATCATCAAGGATTTAGGAAAATCAAAAGAATCCTTAACTACATTCCTAGATACAACACCGGCATTTCTCCAAGAATGTGAAAAATTCTCCCAAATGGCTGGAAACATTGTTAAGGAAAAAAAGTAAGTATTCATGGCATTAATCATTTGCATTTGTTTTTAGTAGATTAATTGCTGCCATTAAAATGAGTATAAATCAATTCCAGCCGATACAGTACAATTCGTAATCAAAGTGACAAGCTATTAGAGCTGCTAGAGCTACCATCTCTGATGAGAGAGGCTCTTAATGCTGAAGACTATGAGAGTGCTCTGGACATATTCACATTTGTCCGTAATCTGTCCAAGAGGTACTCTGATATACCTATAGTTCAGGTAAATAACAATCATAATGCTTTGTCTCATAGATCGACCCAAATCTTCATAACTAATATAATTTGAAATATTTAATTATTAACTTTTGTAAGTATTCTATTACATCTCTTATATTGTACTTAATTACCTATATGTTTCAGAACACTACATCAGAAATAATGACACTATGGTTTGAAACATTGTATCATCTGTTCAATCAACTCAGATATGACTTGCCATTGCCACAATGTTTACAGGTTAATCATATTTATTCTGAGCTTATTCTAGCTAACATTTTGAATGTCGACGGAATGCTGTCTGCAAACCTACCTACATAAAAAATATTTTGCAGATCAACTTATTAGTACAAGACATGTTACATTCATACATGATTATCAAAGATAAAAAAAGATTGCATTGCTTAAAATTGAATTTATATAACCAATACCTTTTTTTTATATGTAACTGTTTTGTAATATATTTTTAGATACTAGGTTATTTACGAAGAGCAAACACTGTTTATAAATCAACTGATGATGATGAAACCAGCATACAATACATACCTGGTAGCAAAACTAATATTGCATCAACTGATGGATTACATTTACATTTCCTTAAAGCAAGGAATGCATGGTTTGAAAAGGCTTTAGAAGATGCTAAAAATACTGAATGTGTGTATTCAAACTATCTGGATTTAAGATTTTATTGTATTATTAATATTTTATTATGAATATTTCTTTCTTACATGATAGCATCTGAAAGACTCCTAAGAAGAATAGTGGAGCTTCATAGAATCCATCTCTTCAATGTTTTAACTCAACATAAATCTATATTCCTTTCTGATGCACAAGAATCAAAAGTCAGAGATGATGAGTTGAATGGAACTAGTGCATTATCATGTTGGTTGAAGCTGAAGGTGACAACATTTTTGATGATTGAATTGTTTTTTTTGTTTGTACTTAAAGTAGTGAAAAATACAAAATTATGTTAAATTTCAGGTAGAAATACTGGCACATATTTTAAATCAAGACTTGCCAAGAGAGGATGAATCAAGTTTTGAATCTCTTTTAAATCAGTGTATGTACCTCTGCTTGTCTTTTGGGCGGGTTGGTGCAGACATGAGATGTGTTTTGACACCATTATTTCGCAATAACATACTAATGCAGTTCCATTATGGTCTTGAAAAGGCTGACAATCAATTTGATGTGCAAATGCGGTCATACAAAGTACCTAGCATTAAAAATGTCACAAGGCCAGTGACTGAAAATGTTGTGATGGGTCCACCAGAAAACTTATTGGACTATTATCCTTTAGCTGAATATTGCAATGGCATGTTGACAGTATTTAATTCTTTAAGAGTTACTGCTCCGTTAAACATTGTAAAAGAAGTTTACAATACCTTCAAAGAATCATTCAAGAAGGCTGTTCAAGTTTTGATAAATTTTTATCACAGAGAGCAACAAGGATTTTCAGATGTAGAGAGACAGAATTTTGTATCATTTTGTGTGGCTTTTATGGAAGATTTGGTTCCCTACATGATAAAGTGCCTCTCTCAATCATTCCCATCCACTCATGTGGCGGAGCTTCTTGGAGTTACACTGACAGTTCTCCAAGAGAGCAAGATTTTACATATAGATCAGAATGCAATTTGTGAGTCTTTAAGTTGTATTACAGGACTAGCTATAAATTAATCATATTGTGATAAATTATCCAGTCAATATTTAAATTTATTCTTATATTATTGAGTTATTGTATAAATAAAACAATATAATTTAGAGTGATAAAAAAAGATTTTTTTATTTATAAACTTTTTATAAAATGTAATGATTATATCAAATCAATGAATGCAGTTTAAGGCACAGCCTTTTATATTCAATGCACTATTCGTGAGGGAAGGAATGGCTACAATCTTCATGAGAATCATGATTTGAATACATTTACGAGAATCTAATTCTTTTGACTCTTGATTTGCCATCATCATTTCGTGATACCTCGTAAAAGTGCGAGACTTTATCAATATTACCAAGTGACTCAATGAATTCTCTATCATGAGTGATGATGATAAACATAAAGTTCTTCTGTGTCATCCTTTCCTGAACAATTTCACCTAGAGCTGAACAAAGACTTCTAATATTCTCTTGATCCAAATTTGTAGTTGGCTCATCTAATGCCAAGATACCGAATCTGAAATAAATATTTTATCAATACGAGTATTCTAATTAACATTTTTTTATCTTGCAAAAGACCTTTTACCTTGAGCTAAATGTTTCTGCTAAAGCCAATCTTATGATGAGGCAAGCTAATACTTTTTGCCCTGCGCTACATCTTCCTCTCATATCAATTTCGACGCCATTTTTGCATTGTACCACTCTGGAAAAATAAATCAATAATTTTACTTAATTTCAGGAAAGTAGCAATCAATTTCTAATATCACACATATATCTTACCTGTAATCATATTTTCGCCGTTCAGAGTCCACAGACATGCTTCCCTCAGTCTTTATTTCTATGTAATCAATATCGTTACCTCTATATATCTTCCTCCAAAGTTCTCTGAAAATGTTAGAATTTATTGCTATATGGCGGCAATTATTTATTTTTAACGAAATATACCATTAACATTTTAGACAAACAAAGATAATAATTTGGGGCGTACCTTATAATAAGGTTGATATTTTCCATCTTTTCCCTATGGAATTCCATGAGACACTTCTCTAAAGCTACAGAATAATCTTTTATGTCTTTATCAATGCCCTTTGTAACATGAAGTTCATAGAATTTCTCTCTAAATTTCTTCTCTATATCTTTGTTCTGTGTTTTCTTCAATTCTAATTTATTTTGTTTCAGTCTTTCCTGTAAAATATGTTTTTTTCTTACATACATCATTCAAAATAATAAATACATAAAGTCTGTTTGCTTGGTTATTATGGCTGCACAGATTTTATTGATTTTGTTTACTGCTTTTTTTGGTGTAACCTACAGTATTATCTTTATTATTTGAGAAACTACTTACTTTGAGTTCGCTTAGCATTCCCTCAGTCTGCGCCTTCTCTCTAAACAGCTTAGTTTGTTTACCAATCAAGGGTTCCTTCTCTGTTAACATCTCCCGGTTGACTCCACTCAATTTCTCATTTATCTCTGTATCTTCTTTTTCACAGTTTGTGATCTCTGTTAACGCTTTGCGGAGTTTCAAATTATCTTCTAAATCACGTTTGTAAATCTATAAAAGTAACATTTTAACTAAGTACATGTTTCAATTGAAATTAATGTCAGACAACCCCTCTAACGTTCACAAATACCATGGTGAGATTGCGGTCAAAACATAAGCTTATACTAAAATAAAAAAATATATAAATATAAAAGAGATGATTTACCTCTTGTTTAGCAATCTCATCCTTCAATGTATCAATCCTCTTGGTTAGTGCTTGTCTATCTGTCATTATTTGCTTTTGTTTCTCCATTAGTTTATCATTAGCTTCCATTATTTTTTGTTTTTCACTTGGTATGTTCTTTTCCTTATGTTGTTTAATCTCTGTTTCGATTGATTTTACTTTTTCGAACGCACTCACTACTTTTGATATATAATTATTTTTAGTGTCAATAAGACCCCTATAAAATAAATATCAAAACCATTAGCAAATCCGATACCGCTGTGGTTATAGCTTAAAAGCTTAAACGATATTCTGGTACACAACATAAAAAACCCAAACTGGGCAAAATATTACCTATTATTTTTGACCACTTCGTTTTTGTCGTGCTCCTTTTCCTTAACCTCTGCCTCAAGTGGTGCAATTGATTCTTTGAATTCGGTTAATTCTAATTCATATTTCTCTTTGTCAGCTTCCAACTGTTTTAATGTTTCTTGGAGGTTGACAATTTCTTGTACCTGGAATGTTTAATTGGGTTTAACTAGAGATAACATAACCCTCCAAATTCTACATAAGTCACAGGATAATTTGGAAAACAAGTACCTTTTTCTGTATATTGAGAAGTTCCTCTTTAATTTTATTTTTCTTTTCTCCCATTGTATGGAGTTTCTTGTTATACGCGTTGAGTTTCTTCTGTGCGGCCTTTATGCGTGCACGTAGAGTGGTGATCTTCTGCCGCAGATCTGTTTGTTTGGCGGTTGCTTCGTCCAAGGTCATGTTTGATTCTAGATCAGTACACTGTGCTTGTATTGTTTCCAACTGTAAAAAGGTTAGGTGTAAGTTTTTTCATGTAATTTTTCAGTTGATTAACAGTTGAACAAAAAAGCTGAACATACTTTTTTAGAGACTGTTTTAATTTCTTGCAAGTACCGATCAAGTAGTGGCATGTCCCCTTGGATTTGTTTGGCGGTTTGCATTTTCTGTTCTGGTTCCATGAGAGACATGGAGAGTTCTTCAGATGTTTGAGTTAGAGTTGCGATTTTCTATAAATTATAAAGACATGTTAGTTACACTATTTATAACAAGAGAACGGCTGAACGAATGAAAAAAAATATGAAGAAAATTACTTTTTTGACAACAATGACATATCTCGAGATCGGATTGACTAATGGTTTGGACCCAGTAGGTGGCGCTGGAATCGGTTTCTATGTTTTGTCTTAATTTCAGGGCAGGAAAACGTCAGCCGGGCCCACTAGTTTAACATAAAACTTATTAAAACACGTTCCTGTAGTTTAAATAAAGAAGTTTCTTACCGTATCCACATCGCTCATACGTGTTTCAAGTTGAGGTATATCTTTTTCTTTCAAAACAGTAATTTTTTCATTTAAGGACTTCATGCTTAGCAGTTCGTCTTTTTTTGCGGATGCTCTTTGCAACTCCTCTGTTACTTTCTCAAGTTTAGAAGGAACATTCATAACTTGTGTTGTTAGTTGAGATATCAAGTCAGTAACCTAAAAATATAGAAAGGAGTAATTGAAAACAAAATGTGATTGTTTAGTCTCAGGAACTTTTTATTTGTTGGTGTATATTCGTTTATACCTCTGTCTCATTTTCAAATCCTCGGTTGCACAGGGGACAGCAGTTATTGTCTTTGAGTTGCCCTTTGTATTTGGCAATAATGAACATAGATGATTGTAGTATATTTTGTTCATCCTGAAATAGATAAGAAACATAGTCATTCATTTACATAGGTATATGTAACGGTAGCAATAAAAAAATTACGGTCAATAAGTGTTCCAAAGTTGAATATAAAATAAAATTGAATTTGAAAATTTTAATTTGGCTAAAGTTAATGTAAAGATTAGCCATAACCTAACCTAAGATAAACCTGAGTTTATAGCCGGTTAAACTTACAAGGCCTTACGCACCATCCATCTTGCTGTACGTCCCGTCAAGGCCGAGCCGCTCAATCCGTTCGATTGCCAGCTCGGCCGCCACCTCTGCCCTTCTTGAGGTTTCCCTCAGGTATCTAATTCACGGTCGTTTTTCATCGTGCAGTGCATGACATTGGGGGGTCAGTATACCTACCACGCCACAGGTCGTGGGTTCTATTCCCATCCAGGGCAGACATTTGTATGTATAAACATGTATGTTTGTCCTGAGTATGGGTGTAATTATCTGGTGTATCTATATAGTATATCAATTATCTGGTGTCCATAGTATAAGCTCTGCTTAGTTTGGGATCAGATGGCTGTGTGAAGAATGTCCCAGGGTATGTATTTACTATCATACTAATATTTGTGTGTGTGTTAGTCTGTTTTAAGTTGAACATGTTAATCTAAACTACAGAACAGATTACAAATTCGATTAAAGGGTTGGTCTTCGCGTTAACATTTCAGTTTTGTTTTTATGTTTTATAATTATTACCTGTAGTTTGTCTACATTCGAGTTGGTTTTAGACAATGTGACGTCATAGGGCTGCGTGCCACAAGCTTTATACATTTTGTCTTCAGCCTTGGTTAGCTCGCTTCTTTTATCGTTCAACATCTCGCGAACATGTTTCCTATCTGCTTCGAGGGTTGTAATCTGGTGAATAATGTGATCATTGAGTTAGCTGGATCTTAATGTACTTATTTAATAAATGTTATCAAATACTCGTCATTTATTATAGTAATGTTAAAACGGTAGATAGATGACAGTTACAGAAGAAGAGGAATATACATCTATAGTATACTAGTGGACCCGGCAGACGTTGTCCTGCCCTGAAATTAAAACAAAACTTAGAACCCGATTCCAGCGCCATCTACCGGGTCCAATTTTGTTTTCAAATCATCGAGGAACCCATTGAAATACACACACAAAATTTCATCCAAATCGGTCCTGTTACCATACTCCTCCGAAACGGCTTGACCGATTACTCAAATTACTAAAATGGCTATTAAAAAATTATTTTTAAAAATAAAAAACAAAAACCGACTTCAAAACTGTAACCTATACCTATGTACAAACATAAACTAAAAAGTAAAGAATAATATTTTAATTTCAAAGCAAGAGCTTTAAAGGACAATCAACAAAATTATTGATATTTATATATCTATTTAATATTTATAAACAGCTATTTTTGGAGTCGGTGCCAGTCAAGAATCCAATTGTATTTTAAAACCATCGAAGAACCCATTGAAGTATACACACGAAATTTCATCCAAATCCAAAAAGTCATGCTCAACGACTCAGTTTGATTCACTAAGGTTTATCAAACGAGATATATTTATTTTCGTTTTTGTTGATTTTCTCAAAAAGTGCTTAATCAATTTCGACAAAATTAAAATGGGACCACCTTTGAAGTATGATCTACCAAACAAAAAAATAATCATCAAAATCTATTCATAATTGGCAGAGAAATCGAGTAACAAACATACAAAAAAAAAAAAAAAAAACATACAGACGAATTGAGAACCTCCTCCTTTTTTTTGAAGTCGGTTAAAAATAAGGGTTGATCGTAGAAGGGTGAAAATTGGGGATTGTATGTATTTTTGTATGTTGTATCATAAAAAAATAGAAATTAGAAATTTTGTCTCAAAAATAAAAAATAAAAATTAGGGGTGGACTACCCCTAACATTTAGGGGGATGAAAAATAGATGTTGGCCGATTCTCATAGATACCGGATAAGCACAAAAAATTTCATCAAAATCGGTTAAGCCGTTTCGGAGGAGTATGGCAACGAAAACTGTGACACGAGAATTTTATATATTAGATATCAAAATGAATCCCTTATTCACGCCATAACTTGAGAACGACTTTACGGATTTCATTCACCTTTTTCTAAGTTTTCTAATAATTTATAGAAAGTTATTACGGAAAAAGAATAAAATTGGAAAATTTCAGGTATTTATGTAAATTCTTCTAACACGATGTTGGTCCGCGATGAACGCCGAAACTACTAAACTGATGAAACTACTACTACTCACTAACTACTACTTCTCTAGATGAAACTTGGCATACGAGTAGATTATATCCTAAAATAAGAGATATGATACTTTTTATCCCGGGAAAATATAAGATCCCATGGGAACGCGGATGAAATCGCGGGGGACAGCTAGTTTACTTATAATTAAAATTAAGTTAACCAGGAGGTTAACGTAAAGCTTACGATACAATAAAAACAAAGATATATTACAAACCTCAATTTGCTTTTCCTTTATTTTCTTCTTGAGTGCGTCAACTTCGCTGCGTATATCACATTCGTACTTGTTCACTGAGATGGCGAAATCCTTTTCGGGCACGTTACCGAGCAGCTCTAACATGGCAGATTTGTGTTTGTTCTTCAGAACTGCGAATTGTTTGTCCTTCTGTTTTAGCGACTCGTCAATCATGTCGCGTTCCTTTATTTTGGCGCTTTGTTTTTGCAATGTTGTTATCTGTGTAAAATTAAACATTTTATTTTTAAAATTCTGAATAAGCTTGTGTTTGACCATAATCTCACCATGGTAAGTGTCGATATGGCCGAATGTGGTAAGCACACAGATGGGAACTGGCTCTCAAGTGAAACTGCCCGAACACACCAACAGGTACTTGGTCACAGATTTTCATCTTGAGAGCCAGACAGACGGGTACTACTAAGTACCCTACCACCGTGCTATGGTTTTCTCACGATGTTTTTCTTCACCGAAAGCTCATGCTCATTTTAGGATTCGAATCCACTACCTTCGCCGCGGTAGCCGACGTCACTACCACTTAACTATCATCGCCTTAAACATTACATAGGAGAGCCTTAAGCGCTACATGATTTTTAGGTTAAAATCATTAATGTTCGTGGACATGAAGTTTACTTTGTAGGCTTTATACAAGTAAATAGTACGACAAACTTAAGGGGGGGATAGGAGGGCGGGTTACCTACCAAATATAAAAAAATGACCTAAGTAAAAGACATATCTCGAAAGTGGTGACCTTTTTATTGAGGTCATTTTTGTATATTTGGTATTTACGAACAGCCTGTATACATAAAAATGAAGATTAATTTATTACATAACTTTGTAGCTCAAAACACAATTGTCATGTGGTGAAAAGATACTGCACATGATAATAAACTCAAGATATACCTTTTCTGAGAGTTCCTCAAGCTCTTGTTCTAATTTCTCCGTTACTTTTTCATCATCATTAATCTCCTGCTGAGATTCATCTGTATTCAGCTCATTTACTGCTTCTTGGTACTCCCTGTTGTAAAGAAGAACTATTAAGAAGCCACGTTTAATTAATGCATGATCGCTAGAACGGCGTAGAGCGCACTACTATGGTCACTATGTGTGTATTATTGTGAGCCCTGGACACAAATTTTGATTACTTTAATCATTTCCTTGAAAGGATCAGTCGCAAACTGATCGGACGACGTCAGCATGACAATGAAATTGTTAAAAAATCATCTAAAAATAACTGAATTGCAACTGTTTAAAAATACAATACATATTTACTAAAACTTGTTTGTTATCTACACTAACATTATAAAGAGGAAAGAATTGTATTTTTGTATGTAACGAATAAACTTAAAAACTGGACCGATTTCAAAAATTCTTTCACCATTAGAATGCTACATTATCCCTGAGTAACATAGGCTATATCCCGGGATAAGATAAGATCCCACGAGAACGCGGGTGAAACCGCGGAGGACAACTAGTTTAATACATAAGTATGTTATGTAAGGATGGATGTCTTCAAATACATGCCTATTTATGTAAAAGGTCACGGAAATATTGAATTAGTCTTAAAAATCTTCCTTTAAATTTCTTGTTCTGTACTGCAATTAATCAAGGCTTTTCTTGCGAAAAACAACCTTTGAAAAATGTCTAAAAACAAATATTTTGGTTGCACACGTGTAATACTATATAGGATTTCAAAATTAGTTATGATTCTATTATGCAGATTTCAGTGTGTAAGTGAACAGAATCTAACAACTTACTCTTCAGCGGCACTTAATTTCTGTTCCAAAACTTCCAATCTAAGCTTAGATTCATTGGCAGAGGATATTTCCCTTTCTAATTTTATAGCTTCTCTTTTGTTTTTTTGTATTTCAGATTCCTTGCCATTTATTTTTTGTTTATGGCGAGACTGTAATTGTAATCACAAGTTTAGTTAATTATTTCTGGACAACATTTTTCATACATTATAAAATGGTTACTTGAAGATTACAAGCAAGTGCAATATATCTTACCAATGCATCCTTACTTTCATAAACTAATAACTGCATTTTTTTCTCCTCAGCATCAGCCAGTGACTTTTGTTCACTGAGATCCTTTTTCAGACTCTTAACTTTCTCGTTGATTGCAATTATTGTTTTCTCCGCATCCTCGTTTGATTCAACATCTGTGATGTTATCCATTTCTAAAATAAATCATATTTACACTGCTCTGTTAGGATAGATAGATAGATGAATAGAAATAATTCATTGATTAATGTAATTATCATAATTCATAGGTTTATTATATTATCTATACTAATATTATAAAGCTGAAGAGTTTGTCTGTTTGTTTGATGGCGCTGATCTCAGGAACTACTGGACCATGAGAGAATATTAAGTCAACAGTCTCCCACCTTATTTACCATCAGTGGGGCTATTACGTAAGCTGTTTAAATCAGTTTCAATATCCCCACAGGTAACTGGCTTGTCTGCTTATCACACTTATGACATAAAAGAAAACATTGTTTTTTTAAACCCTGAAATGGTTAACTTAACAAATTACCTGCAAGTTTAGCAGTTTCAACAATCATTTTGTTCCTCTTATCAATTTTCTCTTGATTCTGACTCTCCAACATTATCAGTTTGTTGTACTTTATTTCATTTGACGTCTTTTCATTTGCAATTTTTTCTTCATCCTTATTGAATGAAAAGTTTTTCTTATAAGACTCTTCAAGCTCTTTTTGCTTAGCTTTTGTAGTTGTTCCATAGTTGGCTAAAATTATTGGATTAAAATGTGAGTGAATGAATGCCTTTGAGGCATTGTAATAAGGTGTACAAGACATTGGCAATCCCTCTGGTATTGCTAATTATACTATGTCTATAGGCAATGGTAGTCACTTACCCTCGGCTTGTCTCGTTGTCACTTGCGGTATAAAAACATCTATACTGTGTGGATTCTTTAGAAAACCATGCTGGGTATTTCGTCTTATTTTATTAACAATTTCAAGACTAGTTTTATTAATTACTTACTTATATTTTCCTGCAACTCGGTGATAGGTCCATCAAATACGGTTTTGATAGCTTTCTTCAATTCTTGTTCTTGAGTGCGACAATGTTCGAGTCTAAAACAATTAAATTCTACACAAACACAAATACTTATTGGAAATAAATATTAATATGATAATATAATTAAATAAATGTAGATACCTGACTTTAATTTTTTCCCTTTTTGACTCATATGTAACAAGATTGTTTTCCAAAGTTTTAATAGCATTTAACTTTTCAGTAACAGGCTTCAGTTCTTGACCCAATTCAGCTACTTTTAATTCAGCTTCTGAGATTCTTGTCTCCGTGTTTACAACATCTAGTTTTTTCTTATCTAGATCTTGTTTCTTCTCTGTTAAGTGAGCTACTTCTTGCTCTACAGATCAAAAACATTTAATGATGAGTTAGTACAGAATTTCCTTATAATAAGCAAATAAAATGTAGTTTGTCTGACAAATGGTGATGTAGAGTCAATCATAAATGTAGTATTTTTTGCGGAGCCTGTTCACATGTATTAATAATATAATTTAATTAGTTTTATTCCAAAATAATAACAGCACTAGGAAAAGAATAAGTTAAGAAAATAATTAATGCATTAGTAATCCTGTCTTACCCATCAGTTTAATACTTTGAGAGTATTCTTTCCTTATTTTTTTAAGGCGGTCAAAACAGTCACTGTATTTGTCTGCATCAAATATTTCATCAAAGCGTTCCTTCACCTTCTTACCCTCATCAAGAGGCCAACTGGAGTCTTCTTGATGACAAAATATTACAGAGTTCAGGATAGCTTTTGAAACACCTAAAATATGGTTCATTAGTAATCAAGTGCTTTTTCATTTCTTTTGGTATGCTTCAATTAAGAAGCCACAAATAACGGTACTTTGGTAATCCTAAAACTTTTTTTACTTCTTTTTTATAATGTCAGAAGTCGGACAAACTGGTAGGCTGGTCAACTGATGATATGTGACTGCCATTGCCTAAGGACATAAGCAGCGGGGATATTGTCAATGCATTCTGGAATACAGGTCTGGACCTGTTTAACTATGTCAAACTAGAATGCATGTGGCTGTAATGTGCATCTACTGGAACTCCTTCTGTTTGGCGTTGGTTTCTTAACTTGAGGGTGTTAGCCAGACATTTGAGCCTATCCATTTTATGGTTTCCTCACAATGATTTTCTTCACCGAAAGCTTAACCTTATTGCAGGATTACACCCACGCCATTCTACATGGCAATTAATGTCACTACCACTGATCTTAAATTGCTATTTACAAAAGCAGTGTAGTAGTAGTTACCAAGTTCCTCATGCATAACAAAATCCAGATCAGCACATCGAGATGAGACATCCTTAGTTTTACCATTTTCATCAATTATAGACAAGAAAGAGTCTAGGGTTTGAAATTTGGTTTTTTTTTTCTGCATTGCAGTAACTCTCATAGACCTTGATACCTCCAGTTGTTTGTCTTTAGCATTGACAATCTGAAATTATGGATATAACACTACATAGTCGTAAGAGCCACTATCTCCCAACCAACCTAACTTAAATTTAAATAATAATAATAAATTTTCTTACTTTTAAATACGTTTAATTTAAATCAACTAGTAAACTACAATATTCCGTGATTGACAGCTGTGTTCCATAAAACAGTATCTCTCTCTTATATACCTATATGAGCTGGGTGTAGCTTCCTCCACTCTGTTCTTTGCCATTTTTGACATAAAGCTTCCACCATATGGAAACCTTAGTATCAGTTCTTCTTGATTGGATTGTGTTTAATTTTTGGCAAGTGCCACTATGTCATCATGTTTTGTTTCATTTACCGGCGTGTTGTCTTATAAAATTTTCCTCGAATTAGAATTCGTTAAAAAAGTGGTGTGTGGGGTGTTGTGAACAATAACTGAAATAAAGTAGAGTAGGCTTACCTTCAGAGTCACTTGAGCTAATACTTCAGTAGATCTATTCACTTTAGCATCATGAACGAAGCACTCATTTCGACTACCCGGCGGCATTTGACCCGTGATGGCATATCGTAAACACTCAATGATAGTGGTCTTGCCACATCCATTTTGACCCAAGATCAGAGTTAACGGTTTATCGAATGCTATGCGTTGTTCATCACTGTCGTCAGGACCGAAACTTCTTATACCCCTAACTACTAAAGATTTAATGCCTGCCATCGTGCGACAGCAGCAGTTAGTACTGTTATCTTTCGAGCTGTTAGCTTGTTTTTGAAAGAGGATATAATCACTGCGACGCTGTTTTATGTGAACAATTTACGGAAAAGAGTAGGCAATATAATTTTAGGTTTCTCCTCTGAGTACTTTTCTTTTACTTAGGTACATAATTTGCTAGTACAAGACACTTCAAGACAGTACAAACAATAGTACTGAATAGTACAGCCAAAGAGTATGTAACCGCTACGCTTAAGAGGCGGGATTCCCATAGAGAAAATTTATATATGAAACGTGAGCTACGCTCGTACTACCAATATAGAAAAAGAAACATCATTCGGTGACATCTACCAGTCCGGACAACATGACAATTCAACAATAGTGTTGTGCGATGATCATAGTGCGACTATATCGATGTTGTCGATATTTTCTATACGTTACCGCCCTACGATGCATTGCGTTTTATACCAAGCAGACTTGTACAAGATTGACTACACATTTTTCTTAGGAATGTATATTTTATATACATGTATAGAATGAAACAAGTAATGCATTTGAATCTGCCCTGCATCGCACGAATGAGTAAACAGGGTACATCCATCAAGTTGGTATGTAACAATGGTTATATATAGGAATAAAAAATAATGGACTTGAATTGTGTGAACTATTTATTTAAACTCATTTCGTATACCTTGTTCAGCCTTTTTTTACGGAATCTGCATTTTTTTCTTCCGACAAAGCATATTTTCTATTCATTGATTTACATCCGTTTTTATTAATAACAAACACAAACGCTGTGTCATGTCATTCATGATTTTGCTTTAATGGGTCTTACTTTGCACCCAGCTAAAATCCATGTTGGACAGCATCGCGCATTTCGTAAAGCAGCTTTTCTATAGGAACGAATGCTAAGTATTTTTTTCCCACTGCTTACAAAGTTTACATCTGCAAAAAAATATTTTATTTTTACAAAATTTTATCGGCCTCATATGGTTATTAATATTATTGATGAAATGAGGACAAGATTGTAACGTCATGTACGTATATAAAATACGAAGAAAAAAAATTGTCGATATCGATATGGATTTGTGTCGGTCGACAGAACAACACTAGTATGCAAATTCTTGAGAAACAAAATCGTTTAGAACTATTTTAAAATAGTATTACGACAACAAAATATAGTAATTTTAGTAGAAATACAATGTACCTTGCCTCGTCCAGTGGAAATTTTGCTATAAATATTCGTTTTCTATGTTCACTTCCTCAGACTTAATCCCACATACTTCACAAATTTTATAATGCATATTGAGGTACTGCCTTTACTGGTACAAAATGTCAAATGGTCCTCTTTGGCCCTCTTATGATGCTAACAAATACAAAAGTTCTATCCAAGACGTCAAAATACTTACGTTGGCTATCAACTTAATTTTGTAGTTTTATATTTTGTTGATACGAGTCGGGAGTTTGACGAATTTACTAAGTGAAAAAAGCGAGTTAATTATTAATTTCTGTCTGAGAACGTGGCCAGAAAGTATATACGAGAGGTGTACAGTGCCCTGGACAAGATGTCTTGTGTTGTTGAAGAGTGTAAAGCCGAGAAAAGTTCGAGAAAAGAAAATGAGAACGAAACGTTAACATTTCATCGGTGAGTTTAGAGATATATTTTTGTGAAGAATATGTAGTGATTTATATAGAACCTCTTCAATATATATCTATGGTTAGATTTGAATTTGGTTCCTTAGTGTATTTGATTGATTTATTATTGTGTGTCACTGTCTGTACGTCTTAACGAAATAAATATGTTTTATCTTCAATTTGCTATTTAAATATCCTCTGATAGGATCCACGCATATTAACATGGTAGCAGAGCGTGGTTGTTAATAAAGTTGGTGAATAATAAATAGATTTCGTAGTTGAAAATTTTCGTGATAATGAAATAAAAAATTACGTGACCACGAAAAACAATTGATGATATATGATGAGCTTTGGAAAAGCCATGGAAGAAAAAGGAGAGATAAGGCTTCAGATTTTTGATGGAACTTCTTATGAAAAATGGAAATTTCGACTTAAATTATTTCTGGAACTGAAAAATTGTATTCAAAGTATAGAAACAAATGAAAAATTGGAAGAACTGTCAGAGAGTGACTGGAGAAAAATGGATCTCAAGGCGAAAAATTATATAGTGAATTCCGTGAGCAATAGCCAATTAGATATAATTATGAATGAGAAAACTGCGTTTAATATGATCAAGAAGTTGGACGAAACATATATCACGAAAGGATGTGCTAACAAATTATTATTGAAGAGGAAAATATTAGAAACAAAATTGAAAGAAGGAGAGAATCCAACAGAATTTCTTCAAATATTTGAAAAACAGATAAATGAGTTAAAGAATGCTGGTGACGTAATTTCAGAAGAATATAGATTGAATTATTTACTTTTAGCGCTACCCGAGAGTTGTTCGCATATTGTTAATGTAATAGATGCAATGCCGAAAGTTGATCAAACAGTGGAGTACGTTAAGTCAAAGTTATTATTGGATCACAAGAAAAAGGAAAGGGAACAACCGCTTTCATTTGCAAGCACAAGCAATCGGTATCAGCAGGGTAATGAAAGTTATAGAACGAAAACTACAACAGACACAGAGAACAATAGATGTTACGAGTGTGGTCACTTAGGACACTATAAAAGAGATTGTCCAAAAGTGACAAACCATCGTCGAGGAGAGTATCATCGAGGCAGAGGACGTGGTTTTCGTGGTAGACGTAGAGGAACGTACAGAAGAGGAGGCAGCAATGGATACAGTAACTCAACATGCGGTTTTAATGTAGAAGTCGAAGCTGCGATGACGGTTGGGGCAGAAAAAGAAACATTTGTCACATGGCTCTTAGATAGCGGATGCAGTGACCATATTATAAATGACGACAAATATTTTAGTGAGTATGAGAAGCTGCATGTTCCTGTAAACATCAAGGTTGGTGACGGTTTTAGTCTAAAATCCGAGGTAAAAGGCAAAATAAAGATGTCATGTAAAGTAGGTGATAAATTAAAGTATATAGATGTTGATAATGTATATTATGTACCAAATATGAAACGAAATTTGTTGAGCGTTTCATCTATTGTAAATAAACATAAAATGATTAAGTTTCATAATGAAGTTGCTGAAATATTTACTGCTCAACACAGGTTAGTAGCAGTAGCTAGGAAAAGAAATAAATTGTACGAATTAGTAGGGAAAATAAAAATATTAGATAATAAAAATGTTAATACATACGCAACTGATAGTTCAATGTCAAATAAAGAGAAGTGGCATAGAATATTTGGCCATGCTAGTTTTTCAAAACTGAAAGAAATGTGTAAATACAAGATATTAGATGGGTTACCTGAAAGTTTAGACGAAAGTTATATTCAGTGTGAAATCTGTCTAATGAATAAGATGACTAACTTACCGTTTGAAAACAATAGACGAAGAGCGACAGAAGTACTAGAAATTGTTCACACCGATGTGAACGGGCCCATAACGCCAGTAGGATATAATGGTCAAAGATACTTCGTATCATTTATTGATGATTATAGTCGACATGCCCAGGTATGTATTATTAAAAATAAGAGCGACGTTTTCGGCTGTTTCAGGTCTTATATTAATATGATGCAAACACAGACAGGCAAAAGGTTGAAAGAAGTAAGGTGTGATAACGGGCGTGAATATTTAAACCGAGATTTTTACGATTTAGCGAAACAAGAAGGTTTTTATCTTAAGCCTGGTCCTGCTTATACGCATCAGTTAAACGGAGTAGCTGAAAGGTTTAACAGAACTGTGATGGATCGAGCAAGATGTTTGATGTCAGAAGCCAAGATAAGTAAATCTTATTGGCCAGAATTTGTCATGACAGCAACTTACTTAGGTAATAGATTACTGACTAACACTTTAGAGAAGAAATCACCGTTCGAAATAATGTTTGGTAGAAGACCTAATATAAGTAATTTGAAAATGTATGGTTGTCCATGTTTTGTTCGAATCCCCGAAGAAACTAGGACAAAGTTAGATCAAAAAGGTGTTAAAGGTATACTTGTAGGATACACAGATACTGG
This sequence comes from Ochropacha duplaris, assembly GCA_951361185.1. Lineage (NCBI taxonomy): Eukaryota > Metazoa > Arthropoda > Insecta > Lepidoptera > Drepanidae > Ochropacha > Ochropacha duplaris. Next base: position 5,161,696 of record OX592703.1, read on the forward strand.
TTATAGAGTCTTAGTTAACGAGAAGATAGTAATATCTCGTCACGTAACATTTATTAATAAAGAAGAAGCTCAAGTTATTAAGTTCAGAGATGAAGATGATAATTCAACAAATAATGAAGCAACAGAAGATGAAGAATTTCATGACAGTATAGAATATGAAGAAAAAAAGGAAGAGCGAAGAAAGATAGCTAAGATTGAGGAGTTGAGTGTACAGAATCGACCTACAAGAGAAAGAAGATTACCTAAAAAGTTTAAGGATCATGTTGTTTATGTAAATATTTGTGATGCCTTAACACCAGATAATTATGAAGAAGCAATTAATTCTCCAGAGGCAAAGAAATGGAAAAAGGCAATGGAAGATGAAATTAACAGCTTAGAGCTAAATAATACGTGGGAACTTGTGGTAGAACCAATGAATAAGAAAATAATAGATGTGAAATGGATTTATACGATTAAATCAAATGGAAAATATAAAGCACGTGTCGTAGCTAGGGGTTTTCAACAGATGTACGAAGAAAATGAAGAAATTTACTCGCCTGTTGCAAGAATGACTACAATGAAGGCTTTATTGTCTACAGCATCTGTTAATGGGTGGAATATAGAACAGATGGACGTTGAAACCGCATTCTTAAATGGTAATATTAAATCGGAAGTTTATATATACCCACCTGATGGTTACGATGTCAAACCTAACACAGTGTGTAAGCTAAAGAAAGCACTTTATGGGTTAAGAGAGAGTCCACGTGATTGGTACGAATGTTTTAATGAATTTATGATAAGTATAAACTTTAAGAGATCAGACTATGATTATTGTCTATATACAGGATGTGTGAAAAACGTTAATATATACTTATGTTTATATGTGGATGATATTTTAATTTGTGGTGAGAGTTATGAATCTATAAAAACAGTCAAAGATTTTTTAAGTAATCGCTTTCGTATGAAAGATTTGGGAAATGTGAAGCAGTACCTAGGAATTGATATAAAATACGAACCTAAAGAAAAGAAAATGACACTAAGTCAAGAAAAATATATTGAAAGTTTGGCAGAGAAGTATAGTGTGAAAGATTCAAAGAAGTTTGAAACACCGATGGAATTAAATTTGTCACTAAATCCTGGCGAATTAAATGGAAACCTGAAATATAGAAATTTAATAGGTGCTCTTTTATATATTGCAAGTGGAACACGACCGGATGTATCATACAGTGTGAATTATTTAAGTCGCTTTCAGAATTGTTACAGCGATATCCACTATAAATATGCGTTACGTATTTTGAAATATTTATATGGGACCAAACATATTAAACTAAATTATAATGAAGTGTTTGATACAAGCTTTGATGCATTTGTGGATGCCGACTGGGCTGCAGATAAAAATGACAGGAAGTCTACAACAGGAATTGTTATAAGATTATTTAATAATCCTATTATGTGGAAGTCGCAGAAGCAAAAAATTGTCTCAAGAGCTTCTACTCATGCAGAATATTATGCATTGGCTAATTGTGTCGAAGAAGTCCTACCGATTTTAGGAGTACTTGGTGATTTAGGTGTAGAGATCAGAAAGCCAATAAACATCTATGAAGATAACAGTGGTGCAATTGGTCTTTCTAAAAATGGAAAATTTTGCAAAAATTCAAAGCACATTGACATCAGCTATCATTTTGTGTATGATTATGAAAGGAAAGGTATTATTAATGTAACAAAGATAGATACTGAAAACCAGGTAGCTGACATTTTAACTAAGTCGTTAGGTAAAACAAAATTTCAAAAATTTAGAACTATGTTAAATGTTGTATAGTTAAGTATGATGGTGTTTTGTTTGTTATGCACGTGGTTTTATTTTGTTTGTTGTTTTTTAATTGAATGTGATTGATATGTTATAATATTAGCAAGCACGATTATGTTCGTTAATATTTTTCTATAAAATCAAGGAGGTGTGTGAAGAATATGTAGTGATTTATATAGAACCTCTTCAATATATATCTATGGTTAGATTTGAATTTGGTTCCTTAGTGTATTTGATTGATTTATTATTGTGTGTCACTGTCTGTACGTCTTAACGAAATAAATATGTTTTATCTTCAATTTGCTATTTAAATATCCTCTGATAGGATCCACGCATATTAACAATTTTTATAATATTGGAAATAAAAAAAGTGATAGACGATAAATAAAAATAGTACTTTATGCCTATCTACTCAAAAGAATTCACGTATTTGCTTTATTTTATGATTTTTCTGAAAAATAAAATTGTCGCAAGTATAGGTTACTAGTGATGTAAAAATGGTTATCGATAATCATTTCAATACTGTTGCAGATTTCCTAATGATGGTGAAATGAAAATGAAATGGAGTCAGTGCATCAATAGGTTTTTCTCATACAAACTTCCACCCCCTTTTCACCCCCTTAAAGGGTGATTTCTAGGATAAAAACTATCCTATGTTTTTTCCCGGGACTCCAACAATCCCTATCCGAATTTCATCTAAATCGGTTCGGCGGTTTAAGCGTGAAGAGGTAACAGACAGACAAACAGACAGACACACTTTCGCATTTATAATATTTTATAATTATAATATTAATTAGTAAATTAGTATTAGTATGGATTTTAATGATTAATAAAGACATTAAATTAATAATTGTAGTTTCATTTATACTTGTGTCAAATTCTTATCGTCTCTTTCCTACCACACATGACTGATATTCCGACGCCGAAGTTCCGTCGTGGTAAATCCGTTAGGCAGATTATCCGTCGACAGCCAGCGCCTATACTCATAATAAATTATAATAACATGGGAATGTTAAGAAAAGGATAAACTATATTAATTAAAAAATATATAATAGAAAACTATTCTATCTATAGGTACACATAATAAAAATGTAACGGATCGCTATCTGTACATGGAAGATATATGAGAAAAATATTATTGGGTCCTTTATCAACGCAATAGCACCCAAAACAATGATTGTTAGAATTTTGTCTGTTTGTGCAAGCTAATCTCAGAAACCGCGTATTCGGGTGTGGTTTTCACTAATATATTGTGGTAAGCTTCACTTAACATTAGTGTTTGTTTCATGTCAATCGGTTCTTAAATAAAAAAGTTATGTCAATTTAAAGAATCACGTCGAACATTTGTTAATCCAAAATAAACCAAAAGATATGCCCAAAGTCACTATTCCACGCGGACGAAGTCGCGGGCACAGCTAGTACTAACTATATTTACTTGTTTGCTTTGATGACTTAAGTATATCGACACGACAATGTCGATGATAAGCCCATCACTAGCCAAAAAATAGCTTGTGACAACCTGCATAATAACGAAACAGAACAGTATTATATGTCTCTTTCCCACGCATTATTAACGTCGAATGTAAAAAAAGGTAAAGTATATGCATTTCATTTCTTATTTTAGCCCGGCTTCCATGTTAGTTATTGTTCCGAGGCTGAAACAAAGTAAAGCCATAGAGTAAAGCCAAGAATTATGTATTCTAAACATAATTCTTGAGTAAAGCAATCAAGAAATATGTATTCTAAATGGATAGGTGACTGTAAATACCTACTTGAAGCAAATACCTATCAATTTAGAATACATAATTCTTGGTTGGGACAATCTCTCTTTCTTTCATTAAGGGTAAGTAGGGTTGGGTTCTAGAGTGGCGACCACGGACCGGAAGACGCAGCGTGGGAAGGCCTCCAACACGGTGGACCGACGATCTTGTGAGAGTCGCAAGAAGCCACTGGATGCGGAGAGCGCAAGACCGGCCATTGTGGAGAACCTTGGGGGAGGCCTTTGTCCTGCAGTGGACGTCTTCCGGGTGATATGATGATGATGATGAGGGTTGGGTCTGGTCTGACTATCTGTCTGTCTATCTGTTTGTAGTCTGTGTCACTGGTCTGGCTGGTCCAAGAATTATATATTTATCATTCTTGGGCTGGTCTGTCTTAAAACATTCTTGGTTAAAAATGTAGTGATTATATTCTCTTTGGGGTGTTCTCTCTCTATACCAGTCTATACCTAGTGGAGTAATCAGTATTTATTGCTAGTTATTGTTCCGAGGTATTTATCTTTGAGTATTAAGCCAGCCTAATAATCAACGGTATTTATATCATAGATAATACACTGTATACTAGATTTATATTCTCTTTGGGAGTAATAGTAAGCTACATATCTATCAGTAATCTGTGAGTAATAGTGTTCCGCAAAGAGTATATAATCACTACGTTTTGTTTTAGTGTTCCGTACTGTATGCAATCTTTTGATAAAGAAAGTGGTTATTGTTTAATTTTCTTATTATGTACGTTTATGTATGTCTTTATTATTCTAAAACACTCGTGAAATAACAAACTGTTGGTTGTTACTTGTTTCAAGCAAAGAGTGGTTTCAAAATAAAGGTAAACAAACACTTTGTGTCCTTAGATTTTTTTTATAGAAACAGCATTTGGTCACAAAATTATTCTGTATTTAGTTATTGTTTATTGTATTTGAATGGAAATGGAAATTATAATACTGATAAATAACATAATAATCAAAATTTATTGCGTTTATTTAGTAAATATCTCGAGTTGTTATTATGTGTCACACACAATCCATCAAAACATTTTTTTGTTTCCATATAGGTAGTTACGTATAAAACTGAAACATCAGATATAATATGTTAGTCATAGAGCAGGCTCGACGTATGGGTCGTAAGTAGAGCACTTGATATTATACTTAGTAAGAAAATAATTGTATTTATTATGTGATTTTTGCATCCACCCTTATGGATATAGGAGAAAGCATTTTGCTATTGTTGTTTTCCAGTATTCACGGCATGAAAAACATTCACATATAACACACACTAACACAATTCCTGAAGGTTAATGCTGCTTTCATGTTTTGTGGGTTTGTCAGAGAGCTCTAATCAGTTATTACCTGTTGGTTCTGAAGTGGTACAATCAATCATCCCACTTAAACAATAAGATAACTCAATCAAAAATTATGCTAGCTAACTAATTGTCTTTGTTGTACTGTCAGTATTCTAAAAATTGGTCAACCTTGTGTCATTTCCATGTCATAGGTTCTGTGACCATGTCACAAGTGTGAATCCACCTTATTCTGATGTCTCTACATACTAGCATTCCCCTGCTATTTCACCCGCGTTGCCCTGGGGTCTTTCTTTTCCCTGAATACTATCTCTTATTCCAGATTATTATCTATTTGTGTGCCAATTTTCATCAAGATTGGTTTATTAGTTACGGAGATCATCGGAGACCAACATCATCACACGGGAATTCGTTAAAAAAAACTCACAAATATTTAATTGACATTCATTGTGGCGGGGAGAATAGAACCGTTTAATAAAGCTTTGTTTATTTATTTATATTTATTACAAAATCCACAGCTCTTAGAAGTATAGCTTAGGTATATACTTATATTAACAAAATTTACAGCCAATAACGGATTTACAATTTTTAAATACTGTTTTATACATATGGGGTTAGTTTAGTGAGGTAGCTGCTCCATTGCAGTACATGCCAATCTATGTTTTAATAAAAATAATGAATTTATGAAGTTATTTAATAAATACCAATATAGTAAAGTAAAGTGTGTATGCATGTGTGTGTTTATGTGCGTGTGTGTGTGTGTGTGTGTGTGTGTGTGTGTGTGTGTGTGTGTGTGTGTGTGTGCGTGTGTGTTTGTGTTGTGTAGGAATAAATATTTATTTATAGAAATTTATAGATAACGTATACTACATTATCAAAATCAAATAATTTCAACCAGAGTTTAAAATTTTGGTTACTTCTTTTTTAAATGTGTAACCGGTAGTGTTAAAAATGTCTATGTTATAAAAATTCTTATTTAAAGTTTTATGAATCCTGTTAGCTAAACAATTACTAGCATAATTCGTTCGGGAAAGTTGAGTCTGGAAGAGGCGAGTGTGTCTAGTTCGTGTTGTAGGTACCTGAAAATGAAGAAATAGTGCACTCAGATCTTTAGTTTAGTTTTCTTTTTACTTATAATTTTTTTTTTCTTTTTCAAATATATATTTATATTATACTTTTGATGCCCCTTAGAACAGAACTCAATGATTGAATGTACAACCCCGTTTATATAATTAATTACTAAGTATTTGAAATGATAATAATTTGAAATTACTTTTCAGGATAATAAAATTTGTCAAAAATGGCATCCACTACCATGATTGAAACCGTCACTATCACAAGACCACTCAAGGTAAGTGTTGTATAATTATAAGTTATTTTTGTAAGTATCACTTTGTTATATAGTGAGCATGTGTACCATTTGCACTGTTATTGTAAATTGTTTGTCACACTATTTTAGATTAAAATTTGTACAATTATGTTGCCTTCGAGATGGTAAACTATAATACATTTGTATGAATAGTCATTAAAATAATTTTGTATATTCACTTTTTTCTCATATTTTTTTTGGAAATACCTTAGCATCTTTCCTATTTCTACAGCAAAGTTCACATTTTGGAGTTGTACTTGACCTAGCCAAGCCAAGCCAAATTGCCTTATTAAATATTTACATTCTTTGATCCAATTTAAAAAGCCATCCACAACATTTGTACATGAACTCTGACAAGTGCGCAAAGCCTAGTATAGGATTAGTGGCGACGTTAGTTCGCGAGCCGTCAGTAAAGATCTATGTGGTGATGCAAACGCACGGGAACTTGACTGCAAGTTACCTGTGGCAGCCCGGGGAGTTCGCCCGCCGCATGCTTGGCGAGCGCCCCTCGCCCGTGCCCCCGACAAGAGAGCTCTGGCCTCTCCCGCAGCAGCCGCTCAGCATCAGTACGCTGCACGTCGCTTACTTGCAAAATGAACCATTACCGAGACGTGCAGCGACGCTACCCCCGCAGGCTTACATCGAACCGGAACCCGAACACGATTATAATAGACCTCGGGTGTGTTCGGTCGGAACAAACACCGAACCTGCCCCGACATTAGTCTCCAGGTTGAGACTACTGGTGAGACGTGATCGAGACGCGTCATCCGGTCTGGCCCCAACTGGCCGTCTTACAGCCGTTCCGAGGGAAACTACTTTCGATACAAAGGAAGGAGAAAACCCAGCAAAGCGAGCTTTCAACGGAATAAAAAAGGCTATATCGGGAGCGAAATATCGTATCGCACCCGGAGGGGAGACAGTGGAAAGTCCGAAAATAGTTTACGATATTCCTAAACCTGGCGATAGAATGACTGCAACATTCGGTGGTCGAGAGCAGCAGAAATGGTTAAAATTACCGTCCCGAGCGGCGTGCTCACGACGATTTCGCATTATAAGTGGGTGGTGCAGGCAGCGGCCGCGTCGCCCTCCAAGACGCCAACCTCACCCGCCTCGTCTACAGATCACTCAGGTGTGAAGTATACGAAGATATATTTGGACCTAAATCGTTACTAATTGCTAAGTTATTTCATGTCAAGTCAAAATTAAAGAGACTATACAATATTGTAAATTAAATATACTTATAAATTGCAGACTTTAGAATGCTAAGCAATGTTCGATGTTTGTGTTGTAGATCGATCGAAGATAAAGTAGTATTTTGGCTAATAAATGTGTCTCCATAATGTGTGTTTTGTTGGCGCACGCCGCACGCCGCACGGAGGGCGGTGAGGTGAAGGCGAGGGGTAGGAGAGTGCCTGCGACAGGGCGTGTGGGCGCTGGGCGGGCGGCGCGGCAGTCCCGCGTCAGGCGTCCTATCGCCCAGTCTATTGCCCAAGTTCCACACCCGCCCTGCGAACATATCCTTACATAGTCGTCAATTTACCAAATATAATCTCATCCTGATCGTGTATTAGTTAATTTCACCAAGTAATCGGTTCATTTACCTTGTGAGAGGCGATTATTTCGTAAAGGTACCTACAGCACCGGCGCGACCCAATGCGCAAATCCCCGAAATGAAACTGAAAAGTAGGACGAAAAAATTATCAGCGTGTTATTTAACTATCAAGAGTCACGTCGTGATTGTATATTTATATTTTTTTACACGTTAATGATCCCATAAATTCTATCATAATGCGTATAATACGGCTGTTTGTTAAGTTCATTTTTTAATTTCAGCAATGTATGTAGTTCATAAATGCTTGTAGTTCTAGTGTCTAGTAGAGAGCTAGGCTACGCCGCCAGTTGAAAAAGCAATGTTTTTATCGATTATGCTGACCAGGCATTTTTATGTGTGTTTCATTTAATTTCATGTTGACAGAGATGGTTTGAAGAAATATTGTGTGTTCGTTCATGTCTATGGAATCCTAAGGGAATAATTTTGAGGCGCTGATAGCTCAGTGGTAGTGACGTTGGATACCGTGGCGTAAGTCGCGGGTTCAAATCCTACAATGTGTTTGATCTTTAGGTGACGAAAAACATCGTGAGTACCCTCAAATTCAAACACCAAGCACCGTTCAGTGTGTTCCGTCAGTAGCACTTGAGAGTTAGTAAGTTAGTTTAGTCTTAAAATCATTGTAAAAGGTCGATAACACATTGATATTCTCCTGGTATTACCTGGTATAGGCGACGTTAGTTACTTACCATCAGGTGACCCGCATGCTTGCTTGTCATATTTCTGACATAAAAAAAGGAAGGCATTTGAAGCGCGGTACGCGAAAAGCTAATGTGCTTTTTGGCATCATTAAGAGACAATGTAATTGGAGTACGAAAAAGCGTATTGTATTTCTTATGCCGATTGATATGAGGCAACGTATAAAACCTAACAGCCCGTTCACTTTCATCAATAACAGTAACAGCCGCTTGTATCCGGTTCTCTCTCTTGATACAGTATTTTTAAGTTCAATGGGGCGTGTGACGCATTATTCTCACTTATAATGATATCCGACTCGTATCGATGTGTGATCATTGTATTGTTTATGTAGCTGCTCCGGATTTATCCACGAAAACAAACATATCTGACAGCTAAATACAAAAAACTTATTTAAACAAAGTGTAATTTGTTCCACGTTTGGAATAGATGACTACAAGTACAATATGTACGTACTTTTAGATTCCCCTTAGTCACGACCGTATACACGCACACTATCACATTACCAGTCTTCTTCTTCTTCTTCCTGTCCTTATCCCACCATAGGTGGGGTCAGCACAACATGTTTTCCACTTCCACTCCGCTCTATCACTAGTCGTCTCAGTACTCACACCTTTCATATGCATATCATTCTTCACACAGTCCATCCATACCTTCTTCGGCCTTCCTCTACCTCTATATCCATCCACACACATGCTCAATACTCTTCTCGTTACATACCTTTCATCCCTCCTCATGAAATGCCCATACCTACCAAATCTGTTCAAAAAAATGTGACAAGTGACAAACCAACCTTCATATTATGATTATCGTAATATTTTTCACTTTGTAACTGATTGCTGTCCCATAATTATAAAATCAGCAGGTGAACTCATTTATAATACGGAGCTCCGCGTCACGGACTTCGCGGCCGATGCCTTTCGATATAATTTCATTGACACAATCAATCACATTTCAATCAGTAGTTTACTTAACCGCGCGCGACATAGACGAGGGCGATTTTTCTGTATTGTGTCTGGGAACTGAATTGACAGTGACAAATTATGTTCTATCATTCACTGGGTTTTGTCGGCTTCCGTATCACATAAACTTAGGGAGGGACCATTTTATTGTTTGACGAGGGCTGTGGTTTTGTGTACCGACCGACCGACTAACGATAGGTAGGTAAAATATTAATAACTACGCGATTCCTGGAGCCATCCGCTAAGAGGGGCTAAATAACGTATATCCATGATTTGACGTCTGTCCCAGTATTATGTGCAATTAGGTATTTTAATTTTGTGAAATTATATGAATAATTAATTTTATACTTATTTTTCTTTTCCGTCGTACCCGCGGCCAACTTACGCAAGGCCCAGTTTAGAAATGATATGATTGCGCTTGAATTAAGGGCTGGGTCAGCTTTCATCTCGGTGCGGAAGTGCTCAGTATAGCCAACCTTTGCTTATCATAAATGTAAATAATTATTTTCAACACACTTGCTCATAAAGTGGCTCTAATTTCACCGCAATTAGGCACGTAATGACACCTATAATCAAACTGTGACTTTTTCATTACTATTATTCATGAAGTGAGTTATAATTGTAGATAGTATCATAAGGGACCAAAATAATATTTTTACGGCGAGGGCGCTTTTTTGAATCCAGAGCGAAGTGAGGGATTCTTTAGTAGAATTTTCCTGAACGTGGGATTCAAAGTACGTCGCCCGCCCGAGCTAAAATTGGTATTATCTACTAAATAAAATTATTTTTTTGTGTTATTTTCTTCACAAGTGTGTTGAAAAACGTCGTATGATACTCGTGTGTATTGATGATTACCGTCCTCGGCTCTCTTATGACTCTCGCCTAGCGGCTCGGGTCTCAATTGCGCCAGCGGTAATGACCAACTTTACACACTAGTACCATAATCTACTATTACACTTGTGGTAATATTATAATTCGAAAAGTTATCGATTTAGCTCAAATTACATAAATAAGTAAGTTGTACGAAAGCATTGAACATAAATAAAGGGAAAATCGCGTGGTGTGTTCACCTAGTGGTTGCAGTGATGTGTTAGACGGTAAAGTAGTGTGTGTGTGTGTGGTGTCGGCGCTGGCGGGCCGGTAGCGAGCGCATGCAGGGGCGCGCGGGCGCAGGCCCGGGCGGGCTCCGCTCTCACCCGCGCGCCCTCCCGCCGCCAGTACTACCACCGCCGCCTCAGTTTGCTACCGAACAAGACGAGATGCCTGCCAATCAGATCGCACAGGTATACATCATTGAACCTACCTATTTGACGATTAGTCTTCAAGCACGGATTTGTTATAGGCGTCAACATTGTGGTAGGGGAGGCGAATAGGGGATTTCGGGATTTACTCGAGCGCGGCAGATTAACATAAGGGGGGCAACCTTGCACCTTGTGAAGTACTCTCACCAAATCTGAGCCCTCTATGTAGTGTCGAACGCCTAGGGTAGCCCGTCAGATTAGTAAAAAAAAATCGATGTATTGAAATACTCGAGCGCGTCAGATTAAGGTAAGGTAAGTTAGTTACATGCAAAATAGTGTACATTTCAATAATCTGACAATTTGGGCGTGACGAAAGAAAATTGGAGACTCGCAAAGTTGCAAAAAAAAAACGTCACCTGGATTTTCTCGAGCGCGATTAGTTTTTTTTTTATTTTGAAGGAAATTAGTCACGAATCACGGAAATATCTTAATCTGCCGATTTGCACAAGCCGAAGTAGCTAAAATCATTATTAAGTGTATAGTCCAGGAATATTGTGAGTTTCACCTCAGAATGAGAGATAGTCAGCTATTAACTTGTATAAACCTTTATTTTGACACCCTAAAACTTGTCTCAAAAGCTACTTATCTTAGGGTGCCCGCGACTACTGATTTTTCAAGGTCAAAGGTCAAAAAATCATTTATTGCAAATATCTCGTTTCTTATGGGTTTTTTGGTATGTGTATTCATAATAAATATTGTAGAAAATTAAATTCTCTACAACTTTTGTAAAAAAATTTTTTCGATATCTTGAACCATTTTCGAGATTTCGATATTTTTTATATATATTTTTTTTCAAACCGTCAGATTAAGGAAATCCCTCAACATAATTGTCAGATTATGGGTCAGTACAACAAGGCCATCAAGAAGAACCGCCTGTATAAAAATCTGACGCGCTCGAGTAAATCAAGGTCACGATTTTTTTTTGCATTTTCAAAAATCGGCCCTGACTGATGGTCGCGTCCAAATCGTCAGTCTTTAAAATAGGAGCTACTGGAGGGTTCACTTAACATCCCTTATCAATGTCTGACGCGCTCGAGTAACTTTTTTTTTTTAAATATTTTCGACCCCTTCGTACGGCCACCCCCACCACGCAAAACGGCTTATTTTGGGATATTTTTGCTGTAAATATTTGCTTAGTTTGGGAACGGATAGCCGTGTGTGAAAATGTCCTGATGATATTTATTTATTTTACATGTTGGTAATCCCCCTTGTATTGCTAATGTGCCGACGCTTACCTGATACTCCTATGCCTTCAGGCTGCCTGTGAGTCTTCTGACAAGATTAAAAAGTACGACTTAAATAAGATTTAAAATGAAATTTAAAAGAGAATCGAGGTTCTTAAGATTTGCTGTTTTAGAAAACCTAACCTGGTCGCCCTCTTTAATTTGTAACCAAATTGCTAAATGCTGATTTTAAAGAATTTATCATCTAATTGACAGATTTTCATAAATTCATCACCTAATTCTGGCGGCTTGTGGTGGTTGATAGATCACAGCCCTTTCTAACATAGTTCTGTTTTTTTTTACACATTTTCATGGATTTCTATCGGAAATTACAGATTTTATCAAAAACACAGTCTTAATACTTGGGCTGTGCGCTGATATTTCAGATATAAAAATATTTCAGATATAAAAATATTTCTACTTATTTAACAACATATTTACACCAATTGGCAATGAATGTTAACTTTTAAGTCTGTTCACCCGTAAATTGAACACAAGCTACAAATTGTAGCATGTCAACTTATTTAGGGCATACTGTAGCATTGTATGAAAGTGGAAATTGGATTCTGGTTATTTTATTTATTATACGACTCATGTTTCTTATTTATTTGTATTATCCACTCACAACACGTCTAGGAATTATCATTCACCAAGCAATTTGAAAAAGTAGTGCGAGCCTGACTCGCAAGACGAGGGTTCTGTACAAACATCAAAACATTTATTTAGATGAATCTTCTATCACGGGATTCGGCTCTCGAATATTGCCCTAAAAACCAGAAAAAATTTACGTGGTATCCAGTTGGTATCATAAATCTTAATACATAATTTAGTGTTGTGAGACATCCATTTCGAGACCGGAAAGCTTGCATGTGCACTCCATTGCTGCTTTATACTTTATTGAATTAATCAAATCTTTGTGATGATAGATGCTTCCGGCTTCCATGAACAATTGAGTGGGTAATACGAGGAGGGGAATGTCAGTCTCTTTTATTCAAATCGTTTTGATTATAGTTATGAACAGTGTTCATTATTCTGAATGAATAGCTTCGAATGGCCGGTACACACGTAAATTATTGTACGATAAAGTTTGTCAGGGTTCCAAACATAATGGTCGAGATGTGAAGGCGCGGTGAGGGATTGTCTTTAAGTAGTATCATGTGAAGAGGGCTCGGTAGTCCGAGAGGCGGATCGACTCCGTCGGTAACAGCTGATGGCGGTCCCCGCGGCCCCGAGCGTGCCCGAGCGTTGCGCCGTCGGGGATTGCGATCGATGACTGCACCCCCCCGCTCTCCCGCGCCGCCTCACCTCTAGACACCCTCCTCTTACTTTCCCGCTTTTCTTTCTCTTGAATAAAAGGTATCTTGACGCGCCTCCGCTCGTGTTTTGTTTTCTAGCTCTCGCTATTGTCGAATATACTCTTGAGTTGTATATACCTAGTTTGAATTGGGTTCTACTATACGATAATCGTACAACAAGAATGTCAATTCATTTAGGGATGTATCCATAGATTAAGAATTGGTCCTCGCTCCGCTCGGCGCGACGATTTATTCATCTATGGATATCATTAACCGAAGTAAAAAATAAATAGGAAGTTCTCAATTCGACTGTCTCCTTGTGCTCTAATTTTATTTTTATTTTGGTAGGATAAAGCGTCGATATCATGATCTAGCCATGGAATTTAAAGAAATGAGTAAATTATCGTTATTAGCTATTAAATTAGTTTAATAGGTATGTAATAAATAATGTAATGTAGGATGATCTGATTGTAATCTTTTTTTTTTAATTAATCACAATGGCAGTATTGTTTAACGTAAAACTCGAGCTTCCTAGCATCGCCATCTCAATAAACACTTTGCCTCAAATGCTGAAATTGCCCTACCTGTTTATGTTATAATTTGAAATATAGTTGTATTACCACTTGATCCTAACTCCTACAACACAAGTTTATTGTTAGCTTAGGTGGTTAGAGATAGTGGTTCATAGACTTTTTAAGTATGATGCACCTAAAATATTTATTCATGAACGACATGAGTAAATAAATATTTGATTAATATTATTTTTGATCCTATTATGTATTAACAATTTTTTTAATTTAGTACTAAAATATAAAAATAAGATTCCCACCGGGTTTTGGAACAGGGTCCTAGTGGTATTGGTATAATGTCTCACATGTCGACAACATCATCCAACTTATCGGTGTACCGGCAGTTGCATTTGAGATCCAGTTGCCTTCAAGGCAGTGTCCTTTACAATGCAAGCAACGCATTGGCAATCCCCCTGGTATTGCTAATGCCTATGTGGCGTTAGTCGCTTACAATCAGTCATGTTACTTCTCATAACATCAGCTACCTGCCAGAGAAAGTCTCGTTAAAATCTGTCCAGCCGTTTCGGAAATTAGCTGGAGCAAACTGACGGACAAAAAATTTTAAAATTGAAATTTGTTATAATTACCGCATATCTATAATATTTTCAAAAAGCCACTTCAATTTGATTTATTTGTATAGATCGGGCCCAATTTCATTTTTGCCACGGGGACTAGCATAGCTACGCCTCTGTATAAGAGGATGAAAAATAATTTCCACATTAATAAAATGCAATGAAGAATGTTAATAGGTGTGCCAAATCGGTTGAAAGTTTGTTACAGTAAAGCTTGTATGTATACAAATACACTAGTTTTTGTTGTAGTCAAAAATACCTATTAGTTTTGATTTTACAGGCATTTAAACTTCCGATAAAATCGAGTCCCGCTAACAGTCACGTGACCGCATGTGACGTCAATTTACAACGCTCCGCTATGAGCGAGTGTTGCAAGATGACGTAACACCGTCACACGTCAACGTCACATCGAGTACGAGTCCGCATCGCACGTTTACTTCTATAAATCGGAACCTAATTGACGTATCGAAGTAATTCTTTCACTTGTATTTTTAATTTTTGACAGAGAATATGGAGAGCTAATATTCAAAATTAGTTAACATTCTTCATTGGGCGAAGGTGGGGCTAGTATATGATAAACTAATAACAAATGTAATTTAATTTAAATTATCTTAACTGTTTTCTTCGTCGTCGTGTTAAGGTTACTATATCAAATTAACCGCCTTGTATCGTATTAACTTACTTATTTTTTTGAATTGCAGGTGATCGCCCTGATCTGTGGCCTGCTGGTAGTGATTCTCATGGTCCTGGGTCTAGCGTCTGCGGACTGGCTAATGGCGGCGGGCTGGCGGCAGGGACTGTTCATGCACTGCATCGACCCTGAAGCGCCGACGCCTCTACCCTTCGACATCACAGCACAGCCCGGCTGTTATGCCGCTAGACCAGCGCCTTATATTAAGTGAGCTATTTTTTTTTGTCTAATGATTAAGGTGGTTATGTTTGAAATGCCTGTACGATATAGCGTTGTCTTGAATTTATATAGTTTTCCGCCCCGCGGTTTCACCCGCGTTCCCGAGGGATCTTATATTTTCCCAGGATAAAAAGTATCCTATATGTTATTCCAGTATATGATCTACCTGTGTGCCAAGTTTCATTAAAATCCATACAGTAGTTTTTGTGTGAAAGAGTAACAAACATCTACACATCTTCACACACATCCAAACATACTTTCGCATTTATAATTTTATTTTTTTTATAATATATTAGTAGGATATTAATTTTGATATTATCGATTTCATACTACATATCAAAAAAAACCGAATAAGTAGAAGAATGTGCGACCAAGTCACCAAGGTGTGTCTGTGACTTGTGTGGTATTGTATTGTGTAGGGCGGCGGCGGGGCTGTGCGTGGCGACGCTGGCGGCGGACGTGTGCGGCGCCCTGTTGACGGGGCTGGGGCTGCGCGCCGCTGACCACCGCACCAAGTTCCGATACTACCGGTTCGCCGTGCTCGCCATGGCACTCGCACGTAAGCATCTGCGCGTTGCCGACTGACACTGTCTACCACTGTGCCAACCGACAACCCTTTTTTTTTACATGTTTCACACACGGCTATCTGATCCCAAACTAAGCAGAGCTTGTAATATGGAAACCAGATGACTAATATACCTACTACACATACTACTTTTTTTTTGTAAATACATACTTAAATAGATAATTACACCCAGACTCAGGACAAACAGACATGTTCATGCACACAAATGTGTGTCCTGGATGGGAATCGAACCCACGACCTGCGGCCTGATAGGTAGTGTGTTAACCAACCACGCCAACCGGCCCGTTTATACACTAACTAGTCGAACTGGGGCATTTATGGGTCGATTCTGGAAATTTGAATTTCAAAGAGATGAAAACCAACTGATTGTTGAATATGGCCCCCTTTACATAATGTCAAATACTTGAATACGTAACTGAGACGGGCCCTATGTTTAAATATAATTTTGGTTTTCTGTTTCAGTCATGTGCATTTTAATAGCGCTAGTGATTTACCCCGTGTGCTTCGCCGCCGAGTTAAATTTAGGTAATTTACTTAATACATTATTATTTATGAAATCAATGGCATAAAACCACTTTTTAAAATGTAACACACTGTATTTTTAGGGTTTCGTAGTCAAACAGAGTATCGTAATGTCCGTCCAACCGTTTGTACGTCACAGATCATTCAATTGAAAACTATAAAGCCGATGTTAACTTAACCACAAAGTACAAATATATGAAAAATAATTTCGTAGTTCCCCTTGAATATGCGACTAATTTTCGTTTTATTTAGCACCTCAAGTGGTATGACGTTGAATAGCTAGAAACATTATTCTTAGGTTCTTTCAACAGTATTTTGATATCATTTACTGCTTTGATAGGTTATGGTGGCCGTTTTTCGTAGTTACGGTCTCCCGCAGTCCCCAACACTTACAGCTAAAAGTACAGTTTTCAGGTTTTCTGAAAAATCTACAGCGCTAGATCCAGGACTGAAGTTACAAGGAAAACTATCACGAAAAATGAGAGTTCCAATTTCACAGACTATATTATTTTTTTATTTATTCTGAATAAGCTTGTGTTTGACTACAATCTCACCATGGTAAGTGATGATGTGGCCGAAGGTGGTAAGCATACAAAGCCTAGATGGGAACTGTCTCTCAAGTGCAGCTGTCGGAACACACCGATAGGTGCTTGGCGACAGATAAAATTCAACTAAAATTCAATCAACTTTGTGATCGTAAACTCATTTTCGAATTTAGTAAGAAACCCTATAGCATGGTCCTACGTGCACTTCGCTGGTTTTAAATTTATTTCATAATCTTGCGCCTTTCAATTTGAAAGTAGGTATTAGGGGAATGCAGGGGAAAGCTATAATACGATATTCGATACGAGCATTATCAGAATAATCGACTGCGTTAGATCTGCCGTCCCCAGTCGTAGCTCGTCTTTATAGGCCCAAACTATGTAGTAGCCAATAATACGTAATTTTTGGTCATGTGTAATGTCAGGCAACAGATCTGTGTGGGAGTTCGGGTGGGCGTACGGCGTGGGTTGGGGCGCGGCCATCTTCCTCTTCGGCGCCGTCGTGTTGCTGCTCTGCGACAAGGAGAGCGAGGAGCTCTACTACAAAGAGCGAAAAGTCAGTTCACCTTCATAATTAATATTATTATTTAGAAACTCTTTCTTGGATGTGCACTGTGCAGTCTCGCACAGTAAGTACCTATATAACGCTGCGCTAGCGTGAGCAATCTGTTAACTTTTATCAACTACGGACTAGTGTTAAGTCGCAGCAGCTGGACTCTGGTAAGGCTGATTATCTGTCGGAGCGCAGCTGGAAAATTTGACCAGTAAAATTGCACAAAAATACGCGCTACTGCGCTAGCTGCGAACTACTAAATATGTCCACTAAGAGTGATGTCAAATGCCATGAAAAAATACTTCTACCGTTTTTTAAATCGTCACGTAAGAAGAAAGCGTTATGCTAGAAGAGAATCTATTTCAATCTGATATCTTTCTTGTAATAAAATATACAAATTAGAGAGAGAGAGAGGGGGATATTTTAATAAAAAAGCTCTGCGCTTTTGCTCGACTAAAATACACTAATATTATCAATAGAAATGTACATACTTTCTATGTAGAAGTGTACCTTCGTTTCCTGCAATTGAAATAGTGATGAATGGTAGGTGGTGAGTGCGGAGAGCGGAGGGCGTCCCTAGGGCCGCGGGCGCCTGCCCGACCTGGTGCCGTGAGCCGCTCGCTAGCCGCCGCGTCACCCCGCCTGCGCCGCCCGACCCCCGCGCCCCCCACGCACCACACACGCCACGCACACCACGCGCGCGCTGGGTGTGATGCATGCACCACCCCGACCTCGCTCCACACGCCACACTCAACTGCATTTGACGAACGGAACGCGCTCTAGCCTCTAGCGCACACTAGATAATCCTCTGCCATTCATACTGGTCTCAATTAAAATGCGGCCATTCAGCAAAACTTTACGGTTCAAATAGAACTCGTTGAACTAGCAACTTTCACAGGGCAGCTGGGGAAAAATAAAAGTACCGCGTTCCGATCGACAAGGCATCAATTTTCAAACTGCAGTGCTAAATTCCAAAACTTTGATAGTCCAAAAAGTTATAAAAAATAAAATAATGGGCTTGAGAAGTCCATCGATGTAATTTTTTTAATATTTTACACGGATAGTGTTAATCGACTAGCGTATCTTTTTGTTAAGAACGTCATGGTACTGGGCTGATCAAAATTATTATATAGAAAAAAGGGAAATTTTCGAAATATCAATTTTATAATATACAGTATTAAACGTGTAGGTTAAAGCTAAATTATTCTCAGTATTAGTGCTATGATTGATTTTGTTCATGTAGAATATGTGTTATTGTTTATTGTTTTTTAAATCGAAGATGCCAATTAGATTTTTTGTAACATATATTTTTCCTCATCCAGGCCATATTATATTATACTTTTAAGTTTATTGTAAGTCATAGTTTATTTGTTCAGTATGTACACACGCTTCGGCATCTGTTTTTTTGGACGCACTGTTCGCATAAGAGATAGGCGGAACTCGTTCATACCCTTATTCGTACTGGCTTACCTCGAATGTAATCTGTTCCAAAGAGCGTTCCTTTTATTTATTCGCTTTAATTTATTCGTTCCTAGTTATATGATTGTAAATATTGTTTAGAATCATTCGCATTATCCGTGGCGTGTGTGTGGTTGCATGCGTGTTGGTGTGTGTGTGTTCGTGTGCATGCGCGGTGGGCGTGTGCGTGCGACCGGGCGGCAGTCGGGAAGTGGCAGGCGACAGTCGGCAGTCAGCAAGCGGCAAACGGTAGACTAGGGCAGGCGCCAGCGCTGCTCGAGCAGGCGACCCACTGGGACTGCTACCGCTCGCTCAAATATATCCTGTATTACTTTACTAACCTGCGTTTTTTCAATACGGACTTACGTATGTTTAGTGTTAGTGCACAATTAGTGTAGAAGTGATAACTTTTAAGTGGACTCGACGTTTTCGCGACTCGTGGACTTGTGGAATGCGATGCGCTCGACTGTGTGATAATATGTAACCGCTCTTTGCGATTGAAACGAGATTAACGGGCTATAAGTAAAAAAATATTTAATGGAATTTAAATTATGTTTTGATTAAAGTTACCCTTTAGACTTGGTATTATGTAAAATATATTTTAATAATGTTTATACTACATTATTGTCTAACGTAACTGTTCGTGTATCTAATGTAACTATGCGATTACCGAATGTTTCGAGTCGACATTATTTTTTGAACTGTTAAAAAGTGATATCTAGAATCTCTTACCACTTTGCTTTTATATCCTCGAATGTAATCAATAATAAATTTTGGAATTGAAAATTATTTTAAAATAAACTTTATATTTTCATAATATTTATCTTTAAGTAATGAAACAATTTTATTAGTATATTTAGTGTTACTACATCAGTAAAATATTATTAATGTCATTAATAAATAAGAAAATGTGAGAACGTCTATGTAAAGATAATTTTAAATGATTTAGCATTATTGATTGAGTTTATTAGATACCTTTCTAGAATATGCAATTCCCATGCATGTATTTGCAATCTCTTGGTTATGGCTTTAATCTCATTTTAGAATTTAAACTTTTTTTATCAGCAAGAAAAAATATATGGGATCTCAATAATCTGGCACCATAAGAAATATTACCATGTCTTTTCCTCTCATAAACCAATATTGGTTGCGCTGAAGTGAAGTGCCGATTAATAATGAGTGACGTTATATATTCTCCACTCTGACTTGGACATTGACTGAGGAATAAATCTGAACCTTCTTGTCAAAAATATTTTTTCTAGATAGCTGTGTACCTTTTTACGTAATTGTTCACTAGCTTTAATTATAATCTTTGTCAACATCTAAACGGCCCATTTTAGATAATAATTATGTTTCTAATTAATGTCATTGCATTTTTTTAATGTGAATCGTTCAAGCCTATTATTGTAAGAATTGAAAAATACTTTCTTATATTATTTATTGTATTTTATACTAAAACAGAACTAATATTTCATTACACTGCCATGTAACATGATCATATTTAATTGACTCGATATAGTAACTTGTAATTTTAAATTATTGTATTTACCTACTGTAAGTATACATTACATAGATATGGTAACCCCTTTAATACTAACAAGTGAAGTTAGCTACATATTTATACGCACCTCAGACTGTACTTGGGCACCGAGAGTGTATGTACTAGTCAATTGGCATTATGGACTTTACTTTTAGCGATTTTCAGTAAATTTTGGGCTCTAAAAGTATTATTTTGTATCAAAATTCACATAATAATTTTGACTTTCCAATGATACTAATTACTATAAAGAGTTGTCCAAGTACATAAATAAATTTCAATTTATTTGCCAAATTATGAGTCATATCAAACAAGATTGAATAAAGTAATTAGCAAAAATTGTTTGTTTTTATTTAACACATTCACGACAAAACGCGAGCACTTTTGTCGGTCTATATAAAAGTAATGCATACACACACAGGATGAATAATAATAGATTATTTTTAAAGATTGTGCGAATATTACTTCACCTGAACAGACCTTCAGTACGCGAGTAATATAATATATCCCTTGACTTAAATCTTAAGTCATCGATGCCTTTGTAGGGACACAATGTTTTATTGTTTATAATATTTTACGCTGTGACAAGTATGTTTGAGCGGCCAGTCAGTCAGTCATTGTTACACTCGGATCGTAGACGCACGGTTTGGTAATAAACACCAGTAGTGCATAATATCCCTTATTATTTGATACCCGAGTTATACCCATACGAAGAACACAATAGATAGACAATACTTATTAGTATTTATTAGTAAGGTATGCAGACTGATACTTCACAGTAAGAATATAAATTACTGTGGTTAGTGAATCTTTATATAGCAATTTACCAATACATTACAACTTCAAGGTGGGTCAAGTTAAAAATAATAATTCAAGTTTCGATACTAATCTTTATTAAAGGTGAAATAAACTTGCATAATTTAATCTTAAGGTAACATAACTGAATTTTTAATACATAATTATCAGAACATTGTAACAGCCCTAAAATGGTCCTGATAACAAAAAAAAAACAACATACATAGAAATAATAATCGCGGAATGAAATCAAACTTCAACGCCAGTTGCAGCTTTTATGCTCTTGATAAGTCTAGAGTTAGCGTCTTTGTAATCAACTGGTTGAGCGTTCATTATTGTAGTCTTTAGGCGAGCCTCATCCTGGAAATAAAAAATATATGTAAATGTATATGATGTAAAGATATATTTTTATACTGAGGATAGTTAATTAACATATTTTACTTAATCCAAATGTCAACCAAATCTGCGCACCTTTTGACAATCTATCCATACGTCAATTTATCCATTAAAAATGACTGAACATCACGATAGTACTCAAATATGTTGTTATATACTCAAACGATTGTCGATTATTGCTGATATAAAGAGGCGGTTCATCATCATCATGTCTAAGGCCTCCCCTAAAGTTAAATAGAACATTATAAGTAACTAGCTGTCCTACTCAGTTTCACCCGCGTACCCTTGGGATCTTATCTTATCCCGGGATAAAAATATAGCCAATATTAATCTGGAATAACTTAGCATTCAAATGGTGAAAGAATTTTTGGAATTGGCCCTGCAGTTTTTGAGTTTATTCGTTACATTACGTACACACAAATCTTTCCTCTTTATAATATTAGACAGAGAGTAATAACGTACTTTATAATTTTCCATTTTGGTGCGGAATTTGAAGACGAACGTGCTAAACTTGAGTTGTTCGAAGGCTTGTGTGTAGGCGTTCTTATCGTAATCAAACATGCGGCCGATATCAGCGGCGTTGTTTCCCAGCATCGCCTCGGCGGCCTCGTTGAACGCCGTGATGCGCTGGTCGCCCGTCGGATCCGATACGGTTGCCTTAAAAATAAGCCTTATTAGATTCATAGCAAGTACCTTTTACCGGGATAAAAAGTTGCCTGTGCGCTATTCCAGACTATCATCTATCTCTGTGCCAAATTTCATCCAGATCCGTTCCGTTTCTGCGTGAAAGAGTAACAAACATCCATCCATCCAAACTTTCACATTTATACTTCGATCAACAATCGAAGCATTTATAATATTAGTGGGATTTGTAAGTATTTATGTCAAAAGATGACTTACCCCCAACAAAATCCTGTATTTAAAATTGGGATATTCTCTGTTACATTTCTCGCATCGGAACAATCCATTTTCTTGATCAACAAGTTTTTTATTGCATTGTTCTTGTGGGCACGCCTTATATACGGCGTTGTCGGCGAAAGTGTACGTGACGACGCCTAGGAGGCTGTAGTAGTCTCCTTTTTCACCCGCACCGAGTTGTCGGCTCTCCGCTTCAGCGAATGTTATCCATTCGTTGCTTCCACCTGCGTAGACGCCCGATCTGCAATATAGATATTTACCTTCAAAAATATGTACACCACTTCAGATATACATCGATATTCCCTTTAGTTTAGGATTTGGCCATCCACGCCCACTTTTGGCGTGGTTGGTTAACACACTACCTATCACGCCGCAGGTGGTGGGTTCGATTCCCATCCAGGACACACATTTGTGTTTTGTCCTGAGTCTGGGTGTAATTATCTATGTATGTATTTACAAAAAAAAGTTGTCTATGTAGTATATCAGTCATCTGGTTTCTATATTATAAGCTATTGGGATCAGAAGCCGTGTGTGAAAAATGTTATTTATTTATTTAGTATAGTTATAATAGTATTAATTAACTTGTTCTTACTTAGCAGAGATGTTGACTATTTCCATGTCAGCTCCACCATTGTCGTACCAGCCTCTCAGTTTATGCGCTTCGGGCAGATCCGGATTCAGTCGCATCATTGTGCTCGCCAAACACGAAAGTGATTTACTGCCATTGAATTCCGTTAGACGTGCCCCCTACACATATTTTGTAAAAAAAGTATTTGGGCAATTATTTTTAAGGCGATGATAGCTCAGTGGTCGTGACACCTACAATGAGCTTGAGCTTTCGGTGAAGGAAAATATCTTGAGGAAACCATAGCACGGTGGTAGGATACTTGGTAGTACCCGACTGGCTGGCTACCACCCTCAAGTTGAAAATCTGTCGCCAAGCACCTATCGGTGTGTTCCGACAGCTGCACTTGAGAGCCAGTTCCCTTATCAATCAAAAAAAAAACGTGAGCATGTTAACTTTTTAAACTAAGTAATACGACAAAATAATTATTTACCTTAGCTGATACAACTGGATTGGTATTTCCATTAAAGTTTTCTGCTTCATTACCCCAAAGAGTTAAAACTACCTGTAGAAGATTTAAAATCAGTTAAACTGCTTTTATGAATAGACAGAAAAATTATAAAATAGTAACTCAAAATACTAACCGCACCACCTGACGAATCAACAAGTGTGATATCTCGTTTTTTGAGCAACCTTCCACTACTTTTGGCAGTTAGTTCTTGAAAATCTGCAGCGGACTTACACACTCCAATCACATCTAGAACAAACATAACAGAATAGTAAGTAAGCAAAAGGTTTATGGCTGACATTGCTATTTAGGTTCTAAGTGTAATAAGATTCTTACCAAGTAATGTATCTGTATTTTTGTCGATGATTTCATTGATAGGTGTAAAATCATATTTGATAGAAGGCACATTAGTTAAATCATCTGTACATTCAGCAATAACAGTATCAGATGTCAATGTCATCTCGTAATCATTCTTCATGCTTGTGTATTGTTTGTTTGCTGTTTTTAATTGACACCGGCTTATGTAGTATACTTTATCCACCTGAAATTAGTCATGTTAAAGAATTGAAACTAAACTGTTCAATCACAGTAAAACCATTATTGCTGTAAAAGCAGTAGAGCATATAAAGTTATCCTTAATTAAAGTTATATTTTATTTTATGTCACAGGTGACAACGAGTCAGGCGGGTCACCCAATGGTAAGTGACTACCGTCGCCAGCAACAATACCAGGGGGCTTGCCAATGTGTTGTACACCTTATAACAATGCTTTAAAGGCTAACTGGTTCTTAAGTGCTATTGCCGGAACACACCAACAGGTGCTTGGTGACAGATTTTCAACTTGAGGGTGGTAGCCAGCCAGTCGAGTAATACAAAGCACCATACCACCGTGCTGTGGTTTCCTCACAATGTTTTTCTTCACCGAAAGCTCAAGCCCATTGTAGGATTCGAACCCACGACCTCCGCCGAGGTATCCGACGTCACTACCACTGAGCTATCATTGCCCTTCTCATGACGTAAGCTTCATCTCTCTCGCACAATCAGAATAATAACACAATGTACAAAATATGATAAATCCTACAGGATAGAGGATATAGGGCAATCCATCTATAATTTTCTAGATAAAATGGGTGGTAATTAATAAATTGAATAGATTCTTACTTGTATCATATCATAGAACCTTTCACACTCGTTCCTGAATGCAGTGGCTCTGATCTCGCCACTTTCATCACACAAATCCATACTGAACAGTTTCCCCTCACCTTTTGCATTACTCCAAGTGCGTATTGGCGATTTTGACATAACACACGCTTTGATTACCCATCTGGAAAGTTTATGTTCGGTTCACAAGTTTAGGCTACGTAAATATTTTATGATGGTCAAAACAAGAGCTATTTTTACTGTAAAATATTTTCATTATGCACAGTTTGCTCCATTTATTTCATGTTTATTAATATGGTGCTGGTTATAGAAGGTATCTCAACATTAGAACACATTCATTGAGAACTTAAACTACAACTGTTTTGGCAGCCTTTCACTGAGTTTCTAATAAAAAGAGTTGCAGGGCAATTTGTTGAAAATTACTTAAAACTAAACTGAAATTAAGTACTTACTTATTCTGATAAGGGCTAAGGTTAGAAATAGGAGTTGTCTTGTTTGATGAGAATGAACTGGAGTTTAGGTCTGGTTGCTTTGATGGTGTAGGTAATTGGGGTAGTGGGGGATTGGGCCTAGACACAGGCTGCATGGTTGGTTGAGGTGCTGGGGCCGTGGACTCCTCTGACCAAGTCTGTGGGTTACCTAACTTCTTGCCAACTTGAGTGCCTGGTGCTATGATAGTCAGATCCAAGATTATCATCACACGTCTGAAACATATCATTTAATTTGTCAGTCACTATCACTACAGTACAGTAACAGTGCACTTTGGTAGAAAAATATTTTATGGTTTAACTTCTAAGATTTTAATACAGTGAAACCTGGATAATTGAGATGCCTATTTTTTTTCTCATATATAGGGTTTTCAATAAGTCAGGATTCACCTACACTTTTCCAGCTAACAATAATAATCTTTATTAACAGAAGTAAAAATTATACAATTAGTTAATTGACGGGCCAGTTGGCGTGGTTGGTTAACACACTGCCTTTCACGTCACACAGGTCGTGGGTTCGATTCCCATCCAGGACACACATTTGTGTGCATGAACATGTCTGTTTGTCCTGAGTCTGGGTGTAATTATCTATTTAAGTATGTATTTACAAAAAAAAGTAGTATATGTAGTATATCAGTCATCTGGTTTCCATATTACAAGCTCTGCTTAGTTTGGGATTAGATAGCCGTGTGTGAACAAATGTCCCAGGATATTTATTAGTTAGTAATTCTTGTATCATGTAATTTTGACACAAAGGCCATACCCCTCATCCTGTCTCTTGCCAGTCTTTGCCAAAGTAGGCCAGTGACTTTTTCAGGTAATTGGACCACCTCTTTTGGTGTTTAATAACTAAAGTTAAACACTTTCCCAGCCATTGAGGTAAAATTTATAAAATAATAATGATAATGAAATCTCAAAATCTCAGATACTGAGGGTTACCAATGATAGAAATATTTTGGGTCAAGTGTCAGGAAAGATTTGTGAGTAAATTACTCAGTAGATGAGATTTCTCACATACCCAAGGTCTAGTTAACCAGGTTACGCTGTACATTTGTGGTAATTTGTAAACAAATGAATAGAATAATGGCAATATAAATAAAGTACTAACTTCTCACTCTTTCCAGGACTCTTCAACAATGATGTAACAAAGCGATCAATCTTGATGACAGAATAGTCAGATAGTTCCCCTGTGATTAGCTTGTCATTAAGTTGTGTTGCAAGCATAGCAAAGCTGTGTGAATGTTTTCCATCAGACACAAGTAGCCTGAACCTTTCATTGGCACCTGTTCCCTGGATTTTCTTGCTGCCCAATACTTGCATGATGGGTATATCATAGTTACCACCATTCATGATGATCTAAACAAATTCAATGACTGGTAATGAGGCTACTTACACAGTATCCAATACAATAAAGCGTGCATAGAAGGCCGCTAGGAACTTGTTGTTTCTCGGCTATCTAATCGTCTAGCTATGCACTTACGGCTAAGCCTATGGACTGTTTGCTTGGACCATGGAGTAAAGAATTATACTTCTTTACTCCATGGCTTGGATCAAATAAGTTATGTATGGTGGAGATGTATTTTAAATTGGAATTCGTAGGGCTTTGATTGATCTGGCTTTTAAAGGTAGTTAGTAGTTTTTAATTATTATTTTTTTTAAGTTTAATAAAAAATAATAAATGTGTCATGTTTGTCATAATGTGCCTAATGTTTGGTCATACTAGTAAATATAAGGAAAACCAGAATACCTCTAAAGATCCTTCTGAAAGATTATACGCCATGTTTGCAATACACTACTCAATTAAATAGAAACCGTTAAATAAATGATGCTTTATATGATACCAAAATTCAACGTATTTTACAATTTTAACACAACTTGTTGTATACCGTCCGGTCGCGCGCGAAATTAATATTTGACGTTTACTCACATTACTGACTGACATTGACATTTGACAGTAGCATTAGCGTTGCCAGTAGCACCAACTTATTTTATCTGAAAATAAGTTGGTGCTACTGAACAGTTATCTGTGAAATTATATAATATCTCCATGAAACTATTGAGAATTTTTAGTCTTAACAATTTGTTTTTGTTTGACGTAGGACTAACCTATCTTGAATAGAAAATAATCTGAGAATTTTATTCTTATCGATAGTTTTTTCTCACAGTTTACTTTTCACTAGAATATTTATTTTAGTGGGAATCCACGACGACCGTAACGACGACCACGACGGGCCAGTCCATTACGAAGGGCCAGTCAGTTGGCGTGTATGCCAGAAAATTTTTTTCTACTATTAATTTAATTTAGAACTTTTTTTAGTTTTCGCTGGACATGTTGTCACTAACTTTATCGTTTTCTACTCTTCAAGCTCTCTCATTTGATACTCATATTATAGAGCGGGTTGAGAAAATGTAATCCGGCATCTTCGAGCGGCAGCTATATTGAATTTAGTGTGATGTTATAAGGATGTTATTAAAACTATATCGTCTTCTACTTTTCACGCCTTTTTATTTTAATGCTAAGGGGGATGATAAAACATATTTGAGTATTAGGCTTAGTAGGTATTCAAATTAAAAAATACATATTCCGCCATCTTGTGCCGACGCGCATTTAAAGAACTGCTACCACAGGCACAGAATAAATAAAAAGGTAGAAGGAGCGTACATAAACAACAGTCTCCAATGAAGTGAAGCAACGTGCACGAAGTTGTGTGCGTGACCTGCACGTACGTTATCCCGCGTGACTCGCGTCACAAAGGAACGCGATCGGCTTTTACTGTGCTTCACTTTACTGCCTTGTTTATTGTCTACCTTTTTTATTTGGTCTGAGCCACAAATTGAGGATACTAACTATCTAAAAATACCTATAATATCTCTTTATACCGTGCTGCTACTGTATTTTCATAAAATGTACATAACTTATAAGAGAAATGGCACGTAATGATGGCCCGTTTGACAACGCTATCCATCTACGGGCCAAAAAGAGACAATCATAGTGAGTGAAGAAGAGGCAACCTCTTGTCAAAACGGTCATCATAACGTGCCGCTAGTAGTAAAGGTGTTATCAAGAATTATATATTCTAAATGGATAGGTAACTCTAAATACCTACTTTAAACCAACTTACCCTTAATGAAAGAAAGAGAGATTGTCCCAGCGTAGTTGTTATCTTTCTCTTTTTCGCAATTGATAGGTATGTGCTTCAAGTAGGTATTTAGAGTTACCTATCCATTTAGAATATACCTATAATTCTTGGGTGTTATGCAAAATCTCAGCTCAATCGAAAATGTCAAGAAGCGTTTCTAATTCAACATGGACGATTCAACTTAAACCTTTGATTATTAAACCAGCCACTTAAACGAACAAACTGACATAGATACATTGAAATTTGAATAAACTTGTGAAAACAAAACTAATAAGAGTTGTATTCTTGAGCGCTGTATTTATTTATTTATTGTTATGGTACACCAACAACATACGTACACAACACATAAAACAAACATTCATAAAGTTACTACATCTAGTACGTACATCAATAACAGGTATACACAGCATTGTTGCTTATAACAATAAATAAGTATTAGGTGAGTAGGTTGAATAAACAAGTAGGTAGGTAAATTAAATAATTAGACTGGTAAATCTGCCGTTCAAACGTTTATTGCAAAATTAACAAGTAGATCAAACATCACAGTAACTTAAATATGTACCTATAATACTTACAACCAGAAGAAATCAATATACCCTAATAAAATAATAAAGAAACAAGTAGATATATTGTACAATCAGTGGCGGACTAAGACCGTCGGGGGTAACAACAAGGCCCCAGGTCTGCTTAGAAATTGAAGTCTTCAGTACTTATACAATAATCAGGAAAGAATAAATTTTATAACGTCTATAAGGGACTCTATCTATAGATACTTGGCCTACGCCGAAATTAAACGCTCTTTGAAATTTCCACAGAATACGCATTGTATGCGATGTCATCCTAGTGCAGATTTGATTGCTCCCAGAATTTATCGCTAATTCATCAAAAATTGTCGCCGAAGAGGGTTAGGTACTCGGAGGCTATTATTCCTAATGCCAAGCCCTAATAATGAGTAGACAGGTGGAGGGATTCATAAGGGATTCCAACTTCAAGCTCTTCATGTTAGTTAGGTGATGTGACTAGGTAGATACTTCTTGAGATTTGGGAATCCCCCACCAATTAGGGGCCCGGGGTGGCCAACCTTAGTCCGCCGCTACAATATAATATCTATCACAATTGATTTGTATAAGTTGTACCTATGTTATTTATATATATCTACCGGTATCTATAATACGTGTAAAAATATTGGTTCTGCAACGTAAGGGTCTCACACGCACACGACGCACGCTGCAGTAGCAGCCACACTGTTGAGTTAAGCCTAGTTATTTACGACCCAGCACTTACCAGTGTTACTTAACTACAATTTAAGGGTTGTAATTCTAAAGGGTCTAAGTGCCAAAAAAAACTATATTATTAGAAAAATAGTGCTAAGCCTAATAATATCCAAATGGAAATCCAAGTGCCTGTGTCTTTGAATTTTTCACTCACACACAGATGAAGTTTCGAATGAGTTTATTTTGTATATTTCACAACTTTTTTTTTGTTATATATGTATCCTTTAGAATTGCGACTCTTCAATTAAACAACTGATTTATCTACTTCTATTACGGAAATGTAAAACTTCTATAACAACTAATCATTTAGTTTAGCACAATAATAACAAATATTTGATTCACTATCTACTTATTACCATTGATTTACTACATTAAGTAGGGGCAAAGTTTGATTTTGTAGTTACGTGTCCTATGTTTTTTATATATATTGCGATATGACTAGAAGCCGTCGATACTGCCAACTCTTCGGCGATCCGTCTGTGGTACAAGGTAGCCATCAGAGTCCCGTGCTGCTACTATTATAGCCGCGAAGCCAGCTGTCGGACCCAGTTCAGTTGTCGCGTGCCCTCTATCACGAAGAGATTTCAAGATGGCCTGCGAAGAGATAACCATTTAAAATTAATACTTTGATTGACAGTCGATGCCACCACGCGGTTTTGTACCCGCGTTCCTGATCATAAAATACTTTTTATCCCGGTTAAATCCCTCAGGAATATAGGTAATCGAACATTAATTTAAACACTAGGTATTAACACAGTATAAAGATATATTATACTGTGGTATTAACGTAGTTTAGTATCAAAGATCAATAAAATGTGTATAAGCGGACAGATGTTATGTAACAAACAATATTCATTATTGCAGCGATATTGAATACATAAAACATGCTTATGGTCGTACATAATACAATAATAAATTAGATTTGTTTATTCTCTAGGTTGCACGTCAACTTAACATTGTCTTTTCAAACAAAAAATCCGTTAAAAACGTCAAAGAAAAACCTAGTGTAAATTTATTCGATATAATTTGGTACTTATTATGACAGTTAAGAGCCATAAAGTTTATGGGTTTAAAATAGATAAACCTACATAAGTTGAACGAGTCAATGTAATGCTCTTGTAGTTTTCTATTCACTGTATAAACAAAACAATGCATTGTTTATTAAGACTGACTCCGTATTTACTGTCTCACGACTATCACGAACAATCGTTAGTGACCGCAGGCGTAAGAAGGTAAATGAGGCGAGTAGCTACCCTACTTAATTACCTACTTACTTACTCACGTCAGCTGTGCAATGAAAATCAGGCAGACGGGTCACCTGATGGTAAGTGACTACCGTCGCCTATAGACATTAGCAATACCAGGGGAATTGCCAATGTTTTGTAAACCTTGTAATAATGCCTTAAAGGCAACTCAGTGTAACTGCCGGAACACACCAATAGGTGCTTGGTGACAGATTTTCAACTTGAGGGTGGTAGCCAGCCAGTCCAGTACTAAAAAAGTATCCTACAACCGTGCTGTGGTTTCCTCACGATCTTTTCCTTCACCGGAAGCTCAAGCTCTTAGTAGGTCGAACCCACGACCTTCGCCGAGGTATGCGACATCACTACCACTGAGCTATCATCGCCACTTCTAAATCAAACAATCAATCAAATCGACATCATCACAAGAAACATAACGGAGAACATGCTTAAATTTAAGACTGTCAAGTTGAAAAGTAGTATACCGGATCGAAATCCTCTTCATGTTGCACCTCCATTGGTATCAGCTGATGATGTAGTCGTGGTTTCTGCACCACATCCGTAATGTGAGAGCCCTCTAACAGCGAATGTCTTGTTATCTGAACAGAAATAGATTTTACTTTGACACAAATTTAGAAGCATACATTATATTAACCAGTTATTTAGTTCACCCATTAGCACAGGTAATAATATAGTACACGTATGTACAAAGCGAGTCGTTCGTTGCGACGCAACGCAATAAAGTGCAATTAAGTTAGTACTCTTACAGTAGCGGATTCAACATTTTGGTTTGGGAGGGCTTTGATACCGCTGAGGTAGTGAGGTAGGTTCAGGGCCGGATTTAGAGGTGTGGGGGCCCTGGGGCAACAAAGGAGTGCCAATAATTATTTTGCAAATAAGACTAATTATATTTTTCTTGCAAGTGTTTTAATCTTTTATTGCAAAGATAAATCTTCTTTTTTATACACTTGTATAATAATATGGTACTTATTTAGTTGTTTAGGATTTTTTATAATTTGGTGTATTTTTTTCATAATAAGTAGGTATAATTTACGTGGAGTATAGCCCTCTCTTGTGGAGGCCCCAGGCAGTTGCCCCGTTTGCCCTCCCTTTAATCCGGCCCTGGGTAGGTTTTATCAAGGTAAACACTAAAAAAGCCCCTTAACCCCTGGATCCTACACTATTGAGGACACCCTACATTATTGAGGATTTTGTGTCTCAGTACCATAAATCTTGTTAAATTCTAATGTAACCGACAGGCGACTCGCCTGCGCTTGGCCATGCTCGGAGTTTGCTTTTTGCTGCTTTTTGCTGCGTTTGCTCGTTTGCGAAACGTAAAAAGCCTAACAAAAGCCGTACAAGTCGGACACCGTTTATTTGGCCGGACACGCAATCAAAAAGCCTATCTATGTTCGGCTTTATCCGGACGCCTGGCAACGCTAGGTGTATCGATATCGGGCGTTAGAAACTATTCAAGCTTACCAATGAAACTTGCGTCGTAATCTTTGTGCCTCCTGCACCACCAAGCACCAAATCAACCCGACCACTCTTCGTTAGCACTATACTAGGCACCATTGAGCTGAGCGGTTGTAGACCAGGAGCTAAGAAGTTAGCCGGTGACGGTGGCAGACCGTATGCAGATTGCAGGTGAGGAATGGAGAAGTCATCCATTTCGTTGTTCAACATGAAGCCAAGACTCATGGAGCGTCTCTGGGAACCCCAGCTATAACATTTTAAGAGGATAATAAAAACTGTTATGGCGTAATATTTTTTGCAACAATTATTACTTATCTTCCTGTAGGTAGGATTTCGTAAAAAGTGACGGAATCAAAAGATACTTAGGTAGCAAAGTCCATTTGTTACATTAATATCGAGGTAGGTAGGGACCTACTTGCTACAATGGCTAGGATAGGCTAGATTTATTTTCATGCCATTTGAGTGAATTAGCAAATGTCCTGCTATATTATTGCTTATTCATAAATTATTATTGAAGGCTGTCTTCCGAAACGGTGGTAACTTCTGTAATTCGACATTCATAAGTGCCCTCCTAGGGCCTAAACTAAATAAATGGTTAGTAATTTTATTGTTAATTGTTCGGTGTGATGCAACCAAACACTTGTCATAGTTAGTGCATTATTAGCCGTCGTACCGACCGGGTGTACTCAAACATTTCCTAACAAACATTTTACATTCTCATTTACATTAAACATTAACATGTATAATTTAGAAACATTTAATAAACTCTTAACTCAAACAACAAACTTTTTTAATACCACCGCAACCTCGCACCCCTAACATATTGGTCCTTCGAGCCGGACAAGTGTTTGGTTGCATCGCACCGAACATTAATAGTTTTTGTTTATTTGTATATCTATATCTTTATTTTCAACACTATCACATTAAGATTAGAACCTGTAATGATTAATTAGCTAATTAATAAATAGGTACAATAAAATAAGCATAAACACCGACGACATAATGACATTAAATTAAAACACGATCACTAGGTACTATTTTAATCAAAATACTTTGTAATAATTGAATCGGGTATTAGGTACATCAACAAACAAAAGGCGAAAATTATCAAAACGAAACCCTTTAATAATATTATCTACTGACCTCAACTGACATGTAGGCACCATGGATAAGACTAATCCATAGGTACTAATATTATAAATGCGAAAGTGTGTCTGTCTGTCTGTTACCTTTCATGCTTAAACCGCGGGTGAAACCGCGGGGAACAGCTAGTAAATAATAATAATACCTAATAAACTAGCCTTGCGAAATCGTAATGTATTCACAGCATGTGTTAAAATTATTAAAGTGAAAATAATTACTGTGGCTAGAGGTACCGTTCAATGTAATTTGATGATAGTTGGTGTACGACCTACTAACGCGATACCCAATATGTGGTTAATTAATGTAATTATGCCGTCACCACATTATTATTTATTCTGTGGTCACCACTCAAATTCAAAATTCAAAAATCTTTTTATTAAACTCATTATATAAGTATTTTTAATCGTCACATGTTTTATATATTACAAAATATTTTTTACTCTAATGCACGGTTCTTTGCTGAGAAGAGCCGGCAATAAACTCAGCAATTATTTACTCTTTTTTTAAAAAGCAACTTAGTCTTATTACATTTAATTCTTAATAACTCTGTATAAGTATGTGTGTAAGTTTCCTACTTGAAAATATGTAGGAGGAGTAAACATAGTTACTTACATGTAATTAATAGTGCTGGTTGCAGATACAGCGCTGCCGTCAGGAGCAATAACCAGCAAGTGAGCAGTGCCGTGATCGTCGGCGCCATCAAACGAAGCTCCGTAGTGTTGCCAGTCCGAGTAAGTATGGGAGTCGTTCACCAACGGACGGAACGTCTTTGCCCATTCCGCATTTGAAAGATTACGCTCCAACTAAAATTTATAATACTTAATACTCGCTAAAATTGAGCATAAACCGCTATGAGGGAAATGGTACGTGTCACTCTCAAACTCATTCCCAAATCCCTAATTCCTACCCTCCACATCGATTATTATCCCAAATATAATAAGAGTATCTAATATCTCTCTTTTCGAGGCGATGATAGCTCAGTGGTAGTGACGTCGGATACCGCGGCGAAGGGGGTTCGAATCCTACAATGAGCTTGAGCTTTCGGTGAAGGAAAAAATCGTGAGGAAATCATAGCACGGTGGTACTTTGTAGTACCCGACTAGCTAGCTACCACCCTCGAGTAAAAATCTGCCAAGCACCTATCGGTGTATTCCGACAGCTGCACATGAGAGCCGTTCCCATCCAGGCTTCGTGGCCATATCATCACTTACCATGGTGAGATTGCGGTCAAAGACAAGCTTATGAAAATAATAATAACGTTATAGTCCGGGCCATATGAATTGGCAATAAATTGACTGTCCTTTACCATCTTCAGTAAACCTGTCGCTCGCCATACAAACTTGTCGCAAAACTGCTATCGCTTGATTATCATGGTACATGTTTCGGTTTAACAATTCATATGGCACGGACTATAGAGGTTGGCCAAAGTTACTTACATCGCGTATATAAGTAGAGTTAGAGCGTGAAGGGTCGCCGAGGCCGGTTCTTTTTGCGTACGCGTACTTGAATGTTTCTACGACGCGGTGCCAGTAGAGGTCGGACCGGGTCGGCGCCTCGGTGCCTTCGCCGACCCAACCCGAGAGCATATTCAGGATGAACGCTAGCACCGAACCGGAGCCGGGCAGCGGCACCGAATATAGCGTGTGCTCTGCCGTTAATGGCACTGCGATGGGTTCTTGCCATTCTACCCTGTAGTAACATTAACAACTACTAATTAATTCACATAGGTTGTTATTTAAGTAGCTACCTACATTAGTTTATGCTTTTGTTGTTACTGAATTATGTGCTGTAAATTCTACATAACTGAAGGGTGGCGATTATAATAAGTTAAATATTTTACTCCTGCCATAAAAAGCACTTATTTGGCCATAAATATTCAGTTCAAGGTTCAGTTATAGGACCGTTGCAAGAGTAAATCTATGCTTACAAGTAAATAAAATTGATGTCTTTTTGCGATTTCGATATAAAGGACTCGTTACTGTGTAGTGTAGTAGGTACCATATTTATATACTATACAATAATAGTAAGTATTTTTTAACCTGTAATTCCTGAGATCGTCTTCTGTTATGATACCACCAAACGCTTGGATGTCGTGTGCGAGCCGCGCCGTCAAGGAGCCGTTGTGAATCGCCTCGGGACCTTCCTCGGCGATAACGTCTAATGTTTGGGCCAAAGTCAGCAAGGGAATCGAATCGCCTTGGTTCCAAACCTCGCCCGTCGCCGCATTCACGTATACCTCCCTGTTTTTGAATTATTTCGTTAATTTATGTTTCATATTATGTTATTCTGGTGGCACTGATATGGAGTGGCAAAAGTCAGTTAGTACTACCTATCTCCTAATTATAGTAAATTTATACTATTTATTTCCCGACTGCGGCGTAGCGAAAAAAGGAGGGTTATGTGTTTGACCAGTATGTATGTATGTCCGTCCGTCATTGTATTCCCTCGTAACTACTAAACGGCTGAACCGATTTTGATGAATGATATGTCATTGAATACGTAATTTTTAAATTTCTCTAATCATTTTTAATTTTGAACGACCATTTAGGATTTATAACTATTTAAAGTTAGCTGCTATTCTTACTGTTTTTAATAATTATAATAAAATAAAGCTGTCATAAAGTTCGTATTACTACCTGACTGCGGCGTTGGTAATCAGTAACACTGCGTAAATTGTTGGAACTAATTATCTTTATTGTCTTATTCCCGAGATTATAATGTAATAGTATTTAATTAGATAGTAGTTAAATAAAGTACCTAAAGATAGATTAATTCTACAAAACCTGAAAATACCAATGTGAAGTTCTAAAAAATACATTCGATATTAAACATACATAGCTTTACGGAATTCTGTTCTGTCATATTCTAGACGGTTCGAGATATATTTCTGATATTCCAATAGTATTACAATATACCTAGGTAGTTACTTATTGAAGGTTCTAGACCATGTTTAGTCCAAAAAGTCCTATCTTGGTAGGATTGTGGTCAATCACAGCTTATTCATAGTTGGTACAAAAACATTTTTAAGAAATAAATCGCTTTTTCACTCCTGTTGCTCAAACCGTCATTGTGGCGTACCAGAGCGAAGAAAAAATAGCAATTCTTCCTCTAAAGGAAAAAGTTTTTTTTTTTTAATTTTTGTGTGTCAAATGACAATGAGCCTACAAAAACGAAAAAGTCTTTAGTCATAAGTAGAATAATCATGAATAAAGACTCGACTTATTACTGTTTCATAAAAAAAGAACTTCATTTTAATTTTGAAAATGGAACTAAAATCGGCGATCTCTGGTAGAATGCATGCAATGTGTTGCGGCTACAGAAGAAACAAAATTAAGACATTATAAACCACATATTTCATATTGTATTGGATTGTTTTATTTTCTCGCAATCGTAGTGAAAAGTATAGTCTAACACACGGCGCTAAAACCCATTAAAACTCGGTTTCTATTTACTCCCTCGCTAAAGCTCGGGAGTAAAACTACCTCGTATATGATGGGTCATTTTAGCTCCTTGTAGAAGCATACTAAGTATAATTACATAGCGCACAGCAGCATATACATCACCTCATTGACGGCTCGGCCTTGATGATATCGCTGTAGGTTCGGAGCACGCGCGCCATATACGGGTTGACGTAGTGGCCACGCCGGCACAGGTCTGCGGTGGGACGCACTAGTTCCTTCCAGGGCAGGCGGCCGTACTCCGCGTAGAGCGCGCCGTACCCTCTCAGCTCCCCTGGCACGGCGATGGCTAGACCTCCGACGGTGGATGACGCGTTGGCGAACATGTCCTCCCGGGTTGCGGCCGGCGCCCTCTCCCGCGCGTTCATTACTCGAATTCGACCCGTGCCCGCGTCGTAAACGGTGGCCAGAAACCCGCCCCCGAGACCCATACATTGCGCACATGACACTCCGTCACAGAATAGCATAGCTATCGCCGCGTCCACTGCTGATCCATTTTTCTGCAGGATCTCACTGAAAGTGTAAATATCTACGTCATACTAGTGCTCGGAATGAACTGCGTAATTGTATTCGCCGTCTAGTTATAAATGCTTACCGCTTACCATTAGGTGGGCCGTAGGCTAACAGATAGGTAAGTTGATGGTTTGTATTTATTTTACGAAACAACGGAGCAACGGACCGACGTGATGTTTTGAATACAGATAGTTTATGATCTGGAGAGTAACATGGCTACATTTCGCCTCGAGAACGCGGGTAAAACCGCGGGGAAAAACCTAGTATAAATAATAATAAACATTGACACCTTTAAATAGGCAATGCGTGTAGTTTCTTTTCGTTCCGTTATGGTGGATATATTAGATTTTTTTTCTGCATTAGGTACCTACTTTTAATTAGTAAGCGCGATTGCAATCTTATATTCCAGTTTTTATAGGTATTTTAGCACTTAAATTTGGTATGGGGTTACTTTGAATCCTGGGAAAGGGTTATATTTTATAAATGTTGATTTACTTAAGTGCATAAAGCGAATGTGAGAAGGGGATGAAAAGGCACGATTCCGCGATAAAGGAATACCATGTTGCGTTATAAGAGCTGTAGTCGCGGGCAAAAGCTAGTACCTAC
This sequence comes from Ochropacha duplaris, assembly GCA_951361185.1. NCBI lineage: Eukaryota > Metazoa > Arthropoda > Insecta > Lepidoptera > Drepanidae > Ochropacha > Ochropacha duplaris. The sequence continues at coordinate 5,199,942 of OX592703.1, forward strand.
ATACCCGCATAATAATAAAAAATAAAAATAGCATTACCGTCCAATAGAAGCACACTCGAAGCCATTGGCGGCGACTGTAGCGCGCTGGAAGCGAGGGTGGTCGGAGCCGGACCACGGCTGCACCACCAGCAAGGCCACAAGCGCGGCTCCGACCACCGCAGCTGTTAACACGCTGATCACCAAGCACCACCGATGCTTGTTCCAAAACCTTTTTAAATATTATGCTGTTTAATTATGTGTACCATTCACTCGGACTATTCCCATAATAAAGACATTTGATTTTTTACAGTAAAAATATCTCATCAAAAACCAATTATGTATAGCTTTAAAATTTTGTTTGTAATTGTAAAATGTCATCCGTGTCATTATATAATCAAAACATGTATTAATGACATTAAAAATAAATTATTTAATGGCTTTTCAGTATGTATTACGTGTAAAATCGGCCAAGTGCGAATCTTTGCAATGCAATAGCTTTGCACAGTAGGTACTTAAATAATAAGATCCGTAGTTATTTTACCTACATAATTTGGAAAAAGAGATGTCGATCACAAAGTCGATTGAATACTTATAGCTTGTGAACCGACTCTCAATCTCATTTTATAGTTTTGCTTGTAACTTCAGTTGCAGTAGTATTTTTCTGAAGTATATGGTAGTAGTATTTTTTTTATGAAGGTACAGTTTTAACTGTTGGTAATGCAAATCAGCCATTATATTTTATTATATATACCCTTATATTTTCGTGGGCAGTACCGCAATGATCACGAAATATTGTTGAAGAAACCTGGCTAGGTAAGGAAAGGGATGTTTACTTTATGTGGATAAAATTTGTTAGCAAACATCCTACAAATATTCTGCTTTCTACATATATGGATGTACCCTACAGGATTCGGATAGTTTCGTCCTTCCACACCTTCTCATGATAATGTCTCCAAGATCTACTCTTATGCACAGGAAGCATAAAGCTAGCTGGGAATATGCTGAGTTTATTGCCGGCTCTTGGCTCTTCTCAGCAAAAGCAACCTTCCGAACCGAGCGTTAGAATTTTAACATTAATCAAATTGACGATTAAAATACTTCTAATGAGTTTATTTAATAAAGATATATTTGAGTTTGATTTTGAGTTTATGCTACCTATGTTGTCATTGCTCTTCTAAATACAGTTTTTCCAAATTATTTTAGGCTTTGTGTATTGGACGATGAAGCAATTAATAGACTTCTTTATGCGCAAGACGTTTACATTCACGATCCATTGACCAAGTCGGAACGTAACCTAATTGGTAGGTAGGGACTTACCTACTTCAAATTATTTGGCACAAGGTCAGTGAATATTTAGTGGATCCATGACGACACGCTTACCTAATTACAATGTGACCCTTGCCTAGGTACTCAGGTAAGTAGCATTATTTAAAACCTAAATTGTATAGTCTTATTATTGTTTTCGCGTAGATGTGAATATTTTCACCCACTTTTCGTTTCGAAACTAGGTAGGTACTTACTTATGTTAGTCGCAGTTTGTGCAACAGATGGATGACCCATTGGTAAGAAGGTACATATTAGCTCAGTGGTAGTGACGTCGGATACCGCGGCGAAGGTCGTTGCTTCGAGTCCTACAATGAGCTTGAGCTTTCGTTGAAGGAAAACATCGTGAGGAAACCAGAGCACGGTGGTAGGGTACTTTGTAGTACTCGACTACCACCCTCAAGTTGAAAATCTGTCACCAAGCACCTGTCGGTGTGATCCGGCAATTGCACTTGAGAGCCTGTTTGCCTTGCCTTTAAGGCATTGTAATAAGGTGTACAACACATTGGCAATCCCCTTGGAATTGCTAATGTCTATTATAGGCGGTAGTTACTTATCATCCAGGTGACCTGCCTGCCTCGTTTTCACTTGTGACATAAAAAAATGTGCTCTGAGATAATAATACCTAGATAATATTATCCTGGGTCAGGTTTGTCCTCGGTAACGTGTCCTACGTAGATAGATTAGATACTAGGGTCGAGTGGTTAACAATGAACCAGCAGTACAGAGTGAACCATGCAAATAATTTTGAAACGCGATGTTGCCGTTTGATGCAAACTGCATTAAGTAAACGTCTTTGAGGGGCCCTCCTCCCTTCCCAGTCGACAGCGAGCTAGCGGCGCAGGCAGCCACGCGCGCCTTTGTTTTGTGTTTTTGTAGCGAAAATTGTGTAAAAACAACGTAAGTAAAATTTCGTCTCATTTCATTTGTGTATGTACCTAGTAGCTGAATATCAATTGGATTAATAAATTAGTTGTTTTTTGGGCTTTTACTTAAGATCGTTTCATTAAGCACCTCGTGTTTGTGCATCTGGCTAATTAGCCTCAATTTTTTTAAGTATTGGGTGGTACAGAATGAACCACTTTAAGAGAGTCAACAATGAACCAGTGATTCATTGAGTACTACCCTTGGTTCATTGCGTACCACCTTTAGTAGATTGCGTATTAACCCAGATAAATTGCTTTTTATACCTATAGTTATTTTAGGAAATAAAAATTCAAAATTTAAGGGTGGGTCGAACAAAATTAGATAGAAAAAAGGATCCCACCTACCTCAAGTAATGAAGGCTGCTGTCAATTTACATCTTAGCGGTATGAGTTTCAGAAAGACTGCAAAAGATAGCAAGATACCATATCCAACATTAATGCAGATTTGTGATAAAATATATGAAAGACCAGTCTGCTTCGATGGAACCAAACTACAGCGTACCTAAATAAAATATTCACGGAGGAGCAAGAAACAAGTAAAGATGTATATTCTTGATTGTGCCAACAAATTTAACGGTTTAAATACAAAATAATGCAGAAATCTCGCCTTTAAGATGTTGATTAGTACCTACGTAAAAACCTAATTGTTGTACTTTTTTTTTAAACCAAAAATGACGCTTTTTGATTATAACTACAAATATATAGGTATGTTAAATAGATTCCTGAGTTTTATATAACAAGATTTATTATAATCCAATAATTTTAATGCTTTGGTTATTGGCATGGTTCATTGTGTGCACACACGGTTCATTGAATACCACTGAGTGTACACAGTGAATCATTTCCCAATAAATAAAAAAATATAAAAATATTAGAAGTTATGGTACTTTAACAAAAATGAAGTACTACATAATGTAGCCAGATATATTATCTACACACAGTTACAGCTCTTGAAAATTTAGGTGGTTCATTGTCGACCATTTTACCCTACCCCAGTCGGTCTCCGGTCCGTATTACGATTTTCGATCCGGGGATCGAAATTCACATTAGGCCGGTAAAAAATCAAGATGAACCAATTAATAGGTAGAAATCTAATTAGTCTTGCAATACTTGTAAATAAAATAAATATAATTAATGTTAATTTATGGGACGACTGTCCCTGATTGTTAAAAATATTAAATATTTTAGAGATAAATAAACGAAAGTAAATTTGAAAGTAGTAACATGCCAATAAGTAAGTATGCAAAACATCACATTCGATAGGATTTGGGATCGCCAACTCGTTTTTGTTGAAAGGATTGACAAAACAAGTTTAGAATATTAAAACGTTTTTTATTACTTATTCTTTCTTTATAAGCTTGGCAGCTTAAGAGTAACTCTTGGAACTAAGTGTGAATGTTTCTGTAAGTATTGTAAGGTTTGTTCATTTGTAGGGGGTAATCTATTGAACTAATTTAAAAAAATATTTCACCAATCGAAAGCTACCTTATCACTGCCTCACACAGGGGACATGACCCCCCCCCCTAAAATCGTACACGTCAAATTGAAACATCTAAAAATTTACTGCCGCTATCTGCGATGTATTTACTCTCGACATATTTTATTTTTAGTGACCCCCTCCAAAATTTCAGGCTGCGACATAGTGCTGCGACCGCGCCTGGTCTCAAATCATATTTTATTTTAAATTCCAGCTCTATACTTAGCTTTTATGTTTATTAAATATATTTGATTACTTTATTCTACATCAAAAACATTCGTGCATGGGCGCACGCGCATCAATTCTCCAAAGTTTCATGGCAATCGGATGAATGGGACGCATACGTTGTTATAAACAAATAAAAGCATTGATTTTTGTTATCTAAACCTTATCTTAACCTTGTTGTTAAAATAGCAAAGTAATTAATTCCGCTAATTTTAATACAATGATATAGACCTGGCATTACCATTTGACAGTAGGTATTACTATTATGTACTAGATATTAAATAGAACTACCTAAGTACCTACTAGCTACTAAATATAGCATTTAATTTAAATTAAATACGCCAAAATTTTGTATTATATTATACAGAGCCACATAGACAATATGTACCTACTTATGCCCCACTATAAAGTTGTTGTAAAACCAGTGTTTAGATCAAACCGGTATTACAATGACTTTATAGTAGAATTAAATTTGTTAAACGTCTGCAATTTTTTGGAACCTAGGTATAACCTAAGCCTAAGATTTAATAATATTGTAAAAACAGTAACAGTATATTTTTTAATCTTATAAACATAGCTTTATGTTACCTATTCGAGTCTTACTATGAGCTTGAGCTTTCGGTGAAGGAAAACATCGTGAGAAAACCACAGCACGGAGGTAGGGCACTTTATAGTAGGTTAGGTACTCGACTGACGGCTACCACAATCAAGTTGAAAATCTGTCGCCAAGCACCTGTTGGTATGTTCCGGCAATCGCACTTGAGAGCCAGTTGCCTTTAAGATATTGTAAATAACTAATAAGGTGTACAACACATCAGTCGGTAGTCACTCACCATCAGGTGACCCGCCAGCGTCGTTGTCACTTATGGTATAAAAAAAACCGGCCAAGTGCGAGTCGGACTCGCGCACGAAGGGTTCCGTAAATACGGCAAAAAAATCACGTTTGTTGTATGGGAGCCCCCCTTAAATATTTATTTTATTTTAATTTTATTATTTATTATTAAAGTAAAAATACAACTGAGTATTTTGTGAATATTTCAAGTGCCTACCTTTTGCCATTATTGATATCAAGCTAAAAAGAGCAACAAAATCACGTTTGTTGTATGGGAGCCCCCCTTAAATATTTATTTTATTTTGTTTTTAGTATTTGTTGTTATAGCGGCAATAGAAATGCATAAGTTGTGAAAATTTCAACTGTCTAGCTATCGCGGTTCTTGAGACAGCCTGGTGATGATATCGAGCAAAATAGGGCAAAAAAATACTAATAGAGAAAATCTTTTTAACCTTGCCGCGATGAGATTATTTCCAATTCTTCTCAGTTGACGACTAATTTCCGAACCGAATGTTCATTAGTGCACTCCCGGACCTAAACCGAATACACAAACAATATTAAATAATAGACTGAAGGTTACTATAAAATATGGAACCATCAGACAAAACTAACAAGAATCAAACGTATGGCCTCCATAGAATGAGGTGTTGAGTAAGTAATCGGGTTCAATCGGGTGCTTACAAAAACGTTCGAACGAATAACATCGGTGTGTTCCGGCAGTGGCACTGCACTTGTGAGCAATTGGCTCTACCTTCCTTCCTTCAAGGCTTTTTAAAAGATTCGCAACTTATTGGCAATCCCCCTGGTATTGCTAATGTTTACTTTCCATCAGGTGAACCGCGTGCCTGCTTGCAGGCTTCTGACAAAAAATCATAATATTATATACAAAATTTAATACATGAATCGTTATTTTAGATCAGAATGTTTATATCCATGTAAGAATTCGCGATTTATCTTAAATATAAGTACCAAATTTGTAAAGATAACAAAGACGAATTGCCTTTGAATTGTACTTACATTACGATTTATCTACAAGAAAAGTTATTGTTTAGTCATGTCCTAATGTATGTCGATGCCGTTTCATTTTGATTGTTTATTTAGATAGGAACCTACTTACAAAATCTGATAATTTTACATATTTCTGTACTAATTAACTCCTGCCTATTCTATACGTTTATTAGATATCTATTAAATATGTTTGTCATTGAATTAAAAAAGCAAATCGGATTATACTTTTTTACCTTTTGATGTTACTCTATAGGTATAGTAATTAAGCATGGATAATGAATACTTAATTAAATTATAGAATCGATATTACTTCTCACCTTTTCTTAGTCCGGCAGAGACCAGACAAAAGTTAAAAATAACCTCAGAAGTATTCCTAATGGTAATAAATAATTAAAGAACTGCGTGAATGGATATCCATAATCAGCCAAGCTATAAAATGTATAACCTAGTGTAAATAAAGTGGATATTTTGAAAACTATGGAAAAAATCTTTTCATACGAAAGATCGACGACCTTTTATTCGTCCAAGTCTCTTTGATTTAAATGCTACGTTAATTATTCTTTTGTAAAAAGAATTCAAAGTAAAAATATATTTAGCCATGGAATTAGTCTATGGCAAGACTAATAGCCCAGGGTAGATAATTTTTTTGACAATAGTAAATTATAGTAGGATGAAACCCATTGTAAAATGAAAAGAATATATCAAAAATTTAAGGATAAATAGAGGGGGGGGGGTTAAGGGTAAAAAACGATTTATCTCAATATCCGGCAAAACTACAAGTCCTATGGAAAAAAGTTAAATGGCAGAGTTGTAGGTAATAGAAAGATCTACATCTTTTGTATTTACACTTTTTCACTTATCCTCAAAATTTATGTGAAAAATTCAAATAACCAAGTTTTTAGTTTTTTATTTCTATCTCGTATTAGTATTTGTTGTTATAGCGGCAACAGAAATACATTATTTGTGAAAATTTCAACTGTCTAGCTATCGCGGTTCTTGAGATACAGCCTGGCAACAGACAGACGGACAGACAGCGAAGTCTTAGTTATAGGGTCCTGTTTTTGAATAGGTGCGTAGGTAGTTTACATAAGTAAAGTTTTTGGTCTATTTAGTTACTTAAATATTTTTTTGTCCATTTTATTTAATGTCTTATTCAGTTTATTTTTCGGTATTTAGTGCAACATTTGTCTTTGAAGTCGTTTTTATTTTTTTATAAAAAGTTTAATTTTTCAATGTTTTCAAGAAATATTTGATTGTTTTCGAGCAAATTAAGCCTATTATTAATTTACATTATCTATGCTAATATTAGAAAGGTGAAGAGTTTGTTTGTTTGTTTGAACGCACTAATCTCAGTAACTTACATAAAATATATTAGTGTTGGATAGCCCATTTATCGAGAAAGCCTATAAGTTAAATAACATCACGCTATTAGATGAGGGAATACATCAATAGATAAACTTTTAAAGAAAATAAAGAATATATATCCTAAATGATTAAAGCTTCTTTCTCAGCAGCTACTTGATATTGCGTTTCACTTACAATAAAGTGACACTGACACTAAAAGTGTCGTACAATTTTTCGTAAGATTTTTTTCTGTCTAGCCCCCTTTCACAACGCGCGATAAGGAACTTCGTTCCAAATATTAGCCCATAAAATTTTTTTTGAAAATCGTTTGATAATTCTTATAAAATTTTAGGGTTGCCCTCGTTTTCCCCCATCAGATCCCATCATCAGATCCTGACTTGGTGATAATGGGACCACCGCCGAAGTATACTCTTTCAAACAAAAAAAAATTTGAAAATCGGTTGACAAATGGCGGGAAAATCGATGAACATACATAAAAAAAAATACATACAGTCGAACATATAATAAATAAAATAAAAATAAATAAATAAAAATGCCTTTTATTTGACCATGCTACATATATCACAACATATAACATATAACGTCCTCCTTTTTTGAAGTCGTTTAAAAATACAATAGAATACTAAATATTTTATCCATTTCAGTGCAATTAGATATGGTAGGTATTAGTTATGGGTGTGTTAGTTACCTAAACACCCGTAACTTTGAACGGTTGTTTTGTGTAATGAAACAATAATGTATCAAATCAAATTTGACGGAAATATTAAAACTCAAACCTCATTTTATTCCGTTTAGGCCCTGATAAGGCACTTGTGAACTTTATAATTGACTCTACCACACCGGTTCGGATTACACTTAAACTGACACCCAAAAACATTCTCATCGAACTGAGAACCTATTCCTTTTTTTTGAAGTCGGTTAAAACTTGAATAACGTCTTCGCAAAATTCGTAATGTCGACAAAAAAACAGGCTTTGTTTCAATTCTACCTCAAAACTTATCTCATTATTTACTGTCAGGAAACAATGAAGATACAATTTTATTTCCAAATGTGTGAATGGTCAATCAACTTTACACATTTGGTTCCACTTCTGTTAATTAATTAGGTAAATGTAGTTACATATATGTATAGGTAGATATTTATTAACCACCTGTGTCTTTTATAGAAGGAATTTCTTAATCAAATGTTCATATTCACTAAGAAAATAGATATTTAAGGTTTGTCAGGTAAGGCCCCATGATAATTTTAAAACTGTTGATTTTAGTTCAACTAAACAAATAAAGACCACAACAAATTCTTGCAAATAAATTAACGATTTGTTAAGGTCACCATCGGCGAAAACGATTGACGTGTTGTCAATCGTTTTCGCTGTACAATGATTTTATATATATAATAGGTAGTAATTTTTTAAACGGATGTAAATTGCTCACCGAACCATTATGTCACTCACAAATCACAATTCACAAGCACAACAGTTCAAGCACGACGCTATTCACCGACTGCACGAGAGCTGAGGCCGCAGAATGTCTAATATAAGGTCGTCAGTTTCTACCGCGTACCTATCATTACACACTAGACTATGAATTACCTGAATATACGACATTTTTATTTATCAAAGCTTAGGACAATAAAATGTACGATTACCATTGATAATACTGATTAAAATTTGCTACGTATGCTGCATAACCATTGTATGTATTTAACAAAATTTAATAATTTGTCGGTATTTACAAACGAACGATGAGATCACGTAAAAGAAAGATAGTTTCCTTGTAACGTATTTTCAGTTGACGTCTACATACGTACGTGAATAAAGTAACCGCAATAGTTCACTGATAAATGAAAATAATGACGCTGTTGCGTGGTCTGACATGATACCCATTGAGCAATAAGGAGAAAGTAGAATGTGATTTGTGCCGCAAAAAAAGCGCCAACTTATTATCAGACGATAGGGAAAGGATTGAATAACTGAGTTAGGTACTGTCTACCAAGTGCCGGTGCTGGAAGTGGTCTGGTGCTGAATGGAAGCGGTGCCTTTGATGATGTCGAGCTAGGTAATTGTTTCGCACTCAAGCCCTCGAGCTACCACCTACAACCGTCACTTTGCTCTTAGATTATCATCGGTACTAAGGAATCCGATATTTTCTTAAGATAAAAAGTAGATACATATCTATAATAAGTATTACACGGTTTATTTATCTATGTGCAAAGTTTCATCGAAAAAAAAATCGCAAAAATTATCATAAATAATGAATAAACTAATTTATTCGTCTTTTCAACGAAGTAACCTGGCCTATGCTACTTTTCCCTACTTTCGGATGAAACTGAAAACCAATGAACTAGAAATTGGGAGGAGGGGAGGATAGACCCCTACCACAGAGTACATTTTATATACCCCTACTATCCTACCTATATACACCCTACATCCGAACATTCGTGTTCAATCAAACCCGATGCCTCTAAATACTTCGTACGTAAACCTCAAAATCTTGGAAACGATCAATCTGACTTTTATGAAATACTTACATATGACTCAAGTTTCAGAAAAGTCAAATTATTTAAGCACATCCGGATTAAAAAACTGCGTAGAAATAGTCCCATTCGTTTGGGAGCTACGATGCCACAGACAGAAGGCCACAAGGTACTGAAACTTTTTATGTGTAGTCATGTTGTGAAAAATAAATACCTATCTATTTAAGACAGTAGGTAGAAGACCGTAGAAGTAAAAAGTGTGTAAGTAGGACGACTACATTCGTACATAATGAATTATTCTAGCAATGAGTGAGGTCTAACCCGTGACTTTCCAGTAATAGATTCAACCTACAATTAGTTAATCTTTTGAGGCTTTAAATTTTTTGATGAATACATACCAACCTAATAATAATACTAATACCTGTTTTTCGGGCCTTCGAACACTTAGTTACCCCTATCATAAACGAAATTTAGGAACAAAATACGCTACCACCGACCGTGTTATGGGTTCCTCACGATGTTTTCTTTCACCGAAAGCTAATGCTCATCGGATTCCAAACCACGACCTTCCAGCGGTATCAGACGTTACTACCACTGAGCTATCATAGACTTACTAGACCCTAAGACGACCGTCTTGACTTTTTCGCTTTAAATCTTTCATTCCTGAATTTAGGAATTGTCTAGATTGTGTAGGTACTTTTAACTTGTAGAGGTTGTCCATGAAGCACGTGATATTTGTAGCAGCTTTTTAATCCTATGTTATATTCCAGTATATTATCTACCTGTGTGCCAAGGTTCATCAAAATACGATTAGATTTTTTTGCGTAACAAACATACAAACTTATAAAATTAGTAGGATAATGTGTACAGAGATAATGTACAGGGCAGTCGTCATCAGGTTAAGATTCATTGTTCAATGCAATAACCATATTCAGCCGAATAATAATGTATGGGGATTTTTTGCTGTTAGTTAGTCATAAGGAGTAACCATAATATTGTATTTGGGTTTAGTCACTCCATTAGTTTACGTGTAGGTACCATGATTGTGATGTAAGTCTGTTTTCTTGACATGAAATTGTGAACTGTAAATAGGTGTGTTTTTAATTATACAAAACAAAAGACGATGTAAGTATAAAAATGTCTTTAATGTAAAGAATATCCTCGATACATTTTGAATTGATACTTATCTACATAACAATATAGTAGGTAACAATGAACATAGTATCTACAACAAGTTGTCGTTTTTAACAAAAGTATATTCGTGGTACGTTCATACAAACGATCAATATCTATCTATAATGTATTCACTTTATAATTATTATGGTATTTTAAGCGCAGCTCGTGACATTTGGTAACAAACTCCAATTTACGTTATCTTATCAATATTTTAATTTAAAAGGAATTAGCTAAACACAGTATTATCATTTTTGGCATCGGAGTCAGTTTCAAATCATTATCACGTTATTTTTTTCAAACCAACTTCATACGCTTTTGCGCATTGGAAGTTAATTATCAGACTCGAGCTTGTTACGCAAAACTTGTCGCTACAATCAGTCTTACACAGATACGACCTTCCACAGGTAATATAACAATCGATAAGTGCCATAAAAAAGCATTTAAATTTTACATTTCCAAATTTCGCGCGTAATTTGACGAAAACGCTGACCCAGCGGATATGACGTCATTTGGTTACACAGCCAAACACAAATCTGGACAAACTGCAGAATTAACTATGCAAACATTACACTTGTGCACTTAGATTGATCTTAATTCGACAAAACACCAGCGAAATTATTCAATAAAACTCAAAATACACGAATTTAATGGAAAATAAAACGAAAACGCAACGTCACTTGCCCAAAAAGTTCGCGGCTACTATTTCATAGTGTTAAAAAACAGGTTAAAAAAAACTGAAAACTTTTTATTGAATTTAAAAAACTATTTTGTAATTTTATGAACTAAAACTAACATTTCCCGACTGTTTTTTGCCTAAGCTATCTCAATATTAGATTTTTTTTCAATACAGTAAAATATGAATAGTTTTATGATCACACATTGCATGAAAAAGATCGGCACGAATACGGCTATCATCCGATCGACAGGATTATGAGCTATCATACAATGTGTATCAGTTGAAAGCAGAAGATACTTGGTTAAGAATCGATAACTGAAATATTTTATATTACCGCGGTTTCACCCGCATTCCCGAAGGATCTTGTGTTTTCCCGGGATAAAATATATTCTGTTTTATTCCGGGTTAGTTTCATCAATATCCGTTCAATAGCTTTTGCGTGAAAGAGTAACAAACATCTTTCACATTTATTATAATAATAGTAAGTAGTTGGATGTTACTATATTTTGGAGCGCTCTATAGCCGTCAAAACATAACAGACAGAGACTGCTTTTACAATATTGTAATAATATTAATACAGAGTGTCCCATAAATAACACGCCAGTGTGACACTGGAGCTGGATTGGCTTCAGGTCAATCAGATAACATCAACATGACCTTAGTAAAAGTTTTTTGGTTTTCGAGATATTGCCACTTTTATGCTTTTAAAAAAATATATGAGTAATTTGGCGACAAAAGATGTTCCATTTATTAAGTATTATTTTTTAATTGTACGACTTAAATGATAAAAATTTGATTTTTTAAACATTTGGCAAAAAAAACTACGAATGTTATACCATTTTCGAAATAACATTAAATAGGCTAGTTATTAAGATCATTTTGCTTATTCAATCCATTACAAGTTTTTTTCACAGTAATTAGTCAAACTTTAGTTAAGGTTTTTGTATTGACTTAAAATGAAACAACTTAGTTATTTTTTGAGCATAGCGTACTGGTTTCAAATGAAATGGTTACTTGATTTTCTCAACCAACTAGGAAAAAAAACTATAAGTTAGAAGTTATTTATAGCCAAAACAAGCGAAAAAAAGATCTTTTTTTTTAAATAGCGATATCTCGAAAACCAGAAAACTTTTACTAAGGTCATGTTGATATTATCTGATAGACCTGAAGCCAATCTAGCTCCAGTGTCACTATGGCGTGTTATTTTTGGGACACCGTGTATATTAGTTAATTAAATATTAATATTAAATGAGACGAGAGAACAGTAGGTACGGGTGGCACGAATGTAAATACAATATCATTGATTAATTTTGTTAAAATAATATTAAATCTAAGGCGATGATAGCTCAGTGGTAAGTGACGTCGGATACCGCGGCGAAGGTCGTGGGTTCGAATCCTTACAATGAGCTTGAGCTTTCGGTGAAGGAAAACATCGTGAGGAAACCACAGCACGGTGGTAGGGTACTTTGTAGTACTCGACTGGCTGGCTACCACCCTCAAGTTGAAAATCTGTCGCCAAGCACCTGTTGGTGTGTTCCGGCAATTGCACTTGAGAGCCAGTTCGCCTTAATAAGGTGTACAACACATTAACAATCCCCTGGTATTGCCAATGTCTATAGGCGACGGTTGTCACTTACCATCAGGTGACCCGCATGCTCGTTGTCACTGGTGACATAAAAAAAAAAAAAAAAAAAAATAGTTATAATGGTAGGGGAGGCATTGATGCTAAATTTGTAGTTACTCGAGCGTCTTTGGGACCTACTGGAATTTGAAGATTAGGTGGAATAAAGAAAAAAAGGTTATGTGATATTTTCCCCTTCAGCGGTGGGGGGAGCGTCTACAGGGTTTCAAAAATGTAAAAAAAAACAGTCACCAAGAAATACTCGAGCGCGTCAGATATTAATAGGGTAGTCGCGCCACGTCTGTCTGATAACGGAAAAATAATAATCTGCCGTTTTGCGTGGTGGGGGTGGCCGTACGAAGGGGTCGAAAATATTTAAAAAAAAAATTTACTCGAGCGCGTCAGACATTGATAAGGGATGTTAAGTGAACCCTCCAGTAGCTCCTATTTTAAAGACTGACGATTTGGACGCGACCATCGGTCAGGGCCGATTTTTGAAAATGCAAAAAAAAATCGTGACCTTGATTTACTCGAGCGCGTCAGATTTTTATACAGGCGGTTCTTCTTGATGGCCTTGTTGTACTGACCCATAATCTGACAATTATGTTGAGGGATTTCCTTAATCTGACGGTTTGAAAAAAAAAATATGTAAAAAATATCGAAATCTCGAAAATGGTTCAAGATATCGAAAAATTTTTTGCACAAAAGTTGTAGAGAATTTTATCTTCTACAATATTTATTATGAATACATATACCAAAAAACCCATAGGAAACGAGATATTTGCAATAAATGATTTTTTGACCTTTGACCTTGAAAAATCAGTAGTCGCGGGCACCCTAAGATAAGTAGCTTTTGAGACAAGTTTTAGGGTGTCAAAATAAAGGTTTATACAAGTTAATAGCTGACTATTTCTCATTCTGAGGTGAAACTCATAATATTCCTGGACTATACACTTAATAATGATTTTAGCCACTTCGGCTTGTGCAAATCGGCAGATTAAGATATTTCCGTGATTCGTGACTAATTTCCTTCAAAATAAAAATAAAACCAATCGCGCTCGAGAAAATCCAGGTGACGTTTTTTTTTTGCAACTTTGCGAGTCTCCAATTTTCTTTCGTCACGCCCAATTTGTCAGATTATTGAAATGTACACTATTTTGCATGTAACTAACTTACCTTACCTTAATCTGACGCGCTCGAGTATTTCAAACCATCGATTTTTTTTTACTAATCTGACGGGCTACCCTAGGCGTTCGACACTACATAGAAGGCTCAGATTTGGTGAGAGTACTTCACAAGGTGCAAGGTTGCCCCCCTTATGTTAATCTGACGCGCTCGAGTAAATCCCGAAATCCCCTATTCGCCTCCCCTACCATAATAATTGGAGGGAATATATGTAAACCAGATTTATTTATCGTATTTCCATTGCTTTGAAATGGTATGAAGTTACGTACTTAGTTATTATTATGATCATCATAAGTCACTGCTGAGAGTTCTAATTGAATAATTAACAATCACTAATGGAATAATAATAGTACATATGTATTTTTTATAGTTGAAGAATATATATGTATGTTCCCTCCGGAGAAATACTACAGTCATAGCGCTTAACTGAGTAGGTTCCTGCGATATGGCAGCGGTACGGGAGTGGTTACAGTGACATAACAGAACTGTCTCACTGTACTGTAATGAAAATATCTCTTACGATTTTTTATTAAACTACGATTAAATCATATTTTAACTCATTTTGTCAGTTTATATTGTTATACGCAATTACACTAATTCAATTTCGGTACAGAATTGTTATTGATATTTTCATTTAACCCTCCCGTACCGCTCCCTTACCGCAGGAACCTACTCAGTTAAGCGCTAGACCTGTAATTAATCCTAGATCATTAACACCTTTTTTAAAATTCTCGAAATAGATTCAATATTGGTATTTGACTATAACATAGGTACCTATCAGTTTTATATAACTAAAAAAATAAACTAAAGATCTAATTACCTTTGATTTGTTCTTAGGTTTATCTAGATATTTGTGATTTATTAATTTTGCTGTCTTATGACTCATTCATGAGAACAATAAAGCTTTCAATATCTTCGGTGCAGAGACAGGAACGCTCAAAACTGGTCAAATATAATTAATAATATTCTTTATACTCATAATGGTTTTTGAGTCATGCACAGAACTAAGCTTAATTTAAACAGAACTAAAAAGTGTTCTCTATCATCCTTCATATCTATAGTGGAAATGAGACAGACATGATTTTAATTCTGTCAAATTAGGTTTAGTTTAGTTCTGAGAACATCCAAATCGACACCAATAACACTAACTACTTAACTAAGAGTTTAGTGTTTATAACATTTTGAACATATTGATTATTATGCCGTCATTCACGTTCAATTTGCAAAAAAATCAAATTAACTATTAATAAATAAATATTACCAACTTATAAGCTTAATGATCATTATTCGCTAGTCAGGTGTCCCAGTCCTGGGTAGGTCATCACCAAAACAATGTTTATGTGCGGGATCCTTATAAGAGTTTTCATGCAGTACACTGTGGGAACTAGTCCGACATTTCGTTAAACACAGTTCGTAGTCGTCACTTAGGGATCGGAATAACACATTTTTCTCAGTTGAAAGCTTCGATAGAACCAACTCGAGCATGTCTCTCTGGAAAACAAATTAAGCACCAAGTTATTTTTTTTTCTTTTATACCACCGGGCAGGTTGCTAGCCGCCCGGATTTGCACGGGTACAGTGTATGCGACTGAGGTCGTATAACAATAGAATTTATTAATACACAATATTTTAGTGCATGCTAGCAGGCACATTTCACCATCGAACTACACGACGCCGGGGCTTCCACCCTTATGTTGTTGACACCCAGTGTGTTCACACGAAACGTTTCGCATCTAGTTTCATTGTGTGAACAGCTGTGTTGTGTATCCTTCCGGCGTCTGTTTTTCCTGGACGCTACAATCTGGGTGCCTTTAAGGCAAAGGTAAATAAGCATTTACTGACTGCGCGTGCTTGATCTTCGTCCTCATTACCGCTTTCGATCAGGCGTAATTGAGGACAAACGCGCATTCAGTGTAATATAAAAAACAATAAAAAAAACATTATTTTAATCTATCATGTGGGGTTTTACTGAACAGTATTCAATAATAGACTTTCCAAATTATGTATATAGTATACCTTGCCAGGATCCAAACAACATGAAACACAATATTCATATATTATACAGCAGTTGTTAACATCACATGTCTCACAGCTGTACCTTTCAGTGAAATCTCTCTCTAGGTCACAGCACCCATTCTTCATGACATCCATTCTTTGACAAACAAAACCTGAAACAAATATGTTTTAAGTTTATTAGCGAATTAAATTTTTTAAGGACCTTTTAGGTATTCACATAGAATTTATTTTATGTCAAAGGCCAGTTAAAAATGCAGATGCAGAAACATTGATCTAATTAACTAGAATTATTGATAAAATTTACTAATACATAAAAAAAAAAAAAAATTGATAACAAAATTTTTTTTTTTTTTTGAAATAATTCATGAAAAGTATCATGCTTTATTTATTTATTTATTTACACAAACATCTTAAAAGCTAACAGAAACATATCCAAAACCTTAAAATATTAAGTCTTTAACCTGTCAGTTCTTTCTTGGGACAATTGGGGTTTCAGAGTCTGCAACACTTGATTCTCAAATGGGACAATCAGGACGATGACATTTACTTGAAAATTGGATGCGAATTTTGAAACTGTGTGCGAGTTGACGAGTTTTTTGACAGGTTAATGTCGCGAGTCAACAGATTAAGTTATAATACTGGAGATAGTATTCACCCCTTCAAATTTTTCATTAAAATAAAGCCTATGTCAATACTTACTAATATACACATCTAGCTTTCCACCCCAGGGTTTCACCCACATACCCCAGCATAAAATAAAGTATTGCCTGTTACTCACTGACAATGTAGCTTTCAATAAGTGAAATATTATTTTAAATCAGTAAAAAAGAATGATTGTAAGTACAAACATTACATATCGATGGCAAAGTGCCAATATCTCCTATCTTTTCATCCATTTTTTTTCATAATTAACTTTTTTATTTCTTTGGCTATTAAGTTGATTTCCGCTTACTTTGGCGTAACCACAAATCAAATTTTTTAACTACACCAAGTAATAAATAACTGTGGAAATACCGATAAACTAAAGCGTAAGTACATATGTGATTCAAAGAGGATAAAAACACTATGTTTTATGTGATTTATGGAAAAAAAAATTAGTTCCTGTAAAGTTGTGTTCTTGTCAGTTAGAAGATAATTAGCTCTTCATTGTTGATATAAAATATTTCCTCTTTATAATATTAGTGGAGATGTTGATAAAATAAACTCACTAAATTTATATAAAAATTGAAAATTACCTCTATCGTCTACTAGCAATATCTTTCCCTGGACAGAGTTTCTACAAGCCATATTATCATTTGTATCATTATGCTCCTGAAGTGTCCGCCACACAAATGGTTTTTGTTCTATTGAAATATCTTGATAAATCAAATTTCTGCTGCTGCCCTTAAAAATGAGACACAAAATACAATACATTTATTATAACTCAACAGGTTAAAATAATATCCTAATTATATCTACTATAAACAAAAAAATAGACTTAGTTTGTTATCCTTTAATCATATTGCGCTCGTAACTGTCAGTTTAGTCCAGCTAATTAAAAATCCGACTATAGGTATTTACATTCAACAGGCTGTGTTCTGTCAATCAACATCGCTACATATTAACTGACCCTCATTACCTCCATCCTTATTGATAGCATGAAGCAATGAAAGCTTATTATAAAGTATGACACAATAAAACACTTACCTCTCTTAAAAAACTGACAATACAATAAGTGAGAGATGAGGCAAAAATAATGCCTAGTACTAATCTCCTGCGTATAAATCTTACCAATGCAGCATACCACATTTTAAATACGAATATATATGATTTATCACAGTTCAAGTTGCAAGTAAGCGGACACGAAGTGATAATTATCATTTTCAGGCGTAGAAAAAATGCAGACTTAAGCAGGACATTTTATATTATTTAGACTCTCGGGTATATAAATAAATCAAAAGCAATTTATGTAGAAATTAAATTATCTAATGCAAAGATCTAATGAAAAATATCGTAAATCGTAACATAACAATCGTAATATAAATATGATAAATATTGGCTATATAAACATTTTTTTAAAAATAATATGACCACAGTTACAAAGTTTTTCAGTCGCATATATTTATTTCAGTTTTAATATTCTTCTTTTATGTTATAGTCACACATTCTCACATTCACAGTAAAATCTAGTCCTCGTCCGTACAAGTTCGGTCAGGAAGGTTTTAGTGAAAGTGGTAGCAGTTCCACTAAAAATGTTCACGGACTTTTTGAAATAACGTGAAAAGTCACGATACACGCTTTCTAAAGGGTACCCTAAACGAAAGAAAGAGAGGTTATCCCCAATGTAGTTGTTATCTTACTATTTTTCGCAATTGATTCGATTAGATACAAGACTCGGAACAATAACTAACAGTTATTGTTCCGAGATACAAGTAGAATGGAGAGCGTCATATCTAGGTAGTATTCTTGGTAAACAATTTTTTATTTTTAGTCATGACCATAGATATAAAGTCTTTCAGTCTCATATATTTTCTTCAGTTTTAATTTCTTCTTTTATGTTATATCGCACATTCACTGTAATGTCTAGTCCTCGTCCGTACATGTCCAGTCAGATTTTAGTGAAATTGGCGGCTGTTCCACAAAAAAATTCACGGACTTTTTAGAACAACCTGAAAAGTCACGATACACGTTTTCATTTCACTTCACTTTACTTGTGCACTTATTTTGATCTTTATTGGACAAAAAAACCACCGATATTGCTCAATAAAACTCAAAATAACGAAAACGCAACGTCACTTCGCAAGTTCCCGTCAAAAAGTCCCAGATAACTATATACTAGTCGGAGACAAAAAGTCCCCTTGGTAAACAACGAGGATCAGTGTTGCCAGCCAGCAGGGCTGCCAGTACATTAATCTCGTTGATACTGTGAAATTCAACTGCATAATCGATTACCCGATTTATTGAATGCCGTTCATTATGATTTTTCTTCATTTTCCGATTCAATCAAATCAACCAGGTACATCCTTTTTAATACTACGTCACACTCAATCAGGGTTGGATTCAGACTATCAAAATAAAAAGCTCATAGCAAATTTCAACCAAACAGTTATTTATTAGACAAACCTACTTTATTTTATAAAAAGCATGCAAAGGTTCGAGTTACTTCTATTGAAACCCGAGCTAGGTTTCTAAGATAGAATCCTGAGCGTAGCGAGGGTTTCAAAGGAACAAGACAAAAAGTAACATTGCTGCGATTCATACACATAAAGCTCAATTTTCAATCAAACAAGTGATGGTAGGGGAGGCGAATAGGGGATTTCGGGATTTACTCGAGCGCGGCAGATTAACATAAGGGGGCAACCTTGCACCTTGTGAAGTACTCTCACCAAATCTGAGCCCTCTATGTAGTGTCGAACGCCTAGGGTAGCCCGTCAGATTAGTAAAAAAAAATCGATGGTTTGAAATACTCGAGCGCGTCAGATTAAGGTAAGGTAAGTTAGTTACATGCAAAATAGTGTACATTTCAATAATCTGACAAATTGGGCGTGACGAAAGAAAATTGGAGACTCGCAAAGTTGCAAAAAAAAAACGTCACCTGGATTTTCTCGAGCGCGATTAGTTTTTTTTTTATTTTGAAGGAAATTGGTCACGAATCACGGAAATATCTTAATCTGCCGATTTGCACAAGCCGAAGTAGCTAAAATCATTATTAAGTGTATAGTCCAGGAATATTATGAGTTTCACCTCAGAATGAGAGATAGTCACCTATTAACTTGTATAGACCTTTATTTTGATACCCTAAAACTTAACTCAAAAGCTACTTATCATAGGGTGCCCGCGACTACTGATTTTTTAAGGTCAAAGGCAAAAAATGATTTATTGCAAATATCTCGTTTCCTATGGGTTTTTTTGGTATGTGTATTCATAATAAATATTGTAGAAAATTAAATTTTCTACAACTTTTGTACAAACATTTTTTCGATATCTTGAACCATTTTCGAGATTTCGATATTTTTTATATTTTTTTTTTCAAACCGTCAGATTAAGGAAATCCCTCAACATAATTGTCAGATTATGGGTCAGTACAACAAGGCCATCAAGAAGAACCGCCTGTATAAAAATCTGACGCGCTCGAGTAAATCTAGGTCACGATTTTTTTTTGCATTTTCAAAAATCGGCCCTGACTGATGGTCGCGTCCAAATCGTCAGTCTTTAAAATAGGAGCTACTGGAGGGTTCACTTAACATCCCTTATCAATGTCTGACGCGCTCGAGTAAATTTTTTTTTTAAATATTTTCGACCCCTTCGTACGGCCACCCCCACCACGCAAAACGGCAGATTATTATATTTCCGTTATCAGACAGACGTGGCGCGACTACCCTATTAATATCTGACGCGCTCGAGTATTTCTTGGTGACTGTTTTTTTTTACATTTTTGAAACCCTGTAGACGCTTCCCCCACCGCTGAAGGGGAAAATATCACATAACCTTTTTTTCTTTATTCCACCTAATCTTCAAATTCCAGTAGGTCCCAAAGACGCTCGAGTAACTACAAATTTAGCATCATTGCCTCCCCTACAATGAGTTAGAACCCGCTATTATTAAGTGGTGGTGGAAACTGTTTAATCAACAAACAATACTTTTCTAATACCGACTATATTTATTGGGATGATGTGAATGAGCTTGTAGATCGTTTACGATTTATCATTGTAAAGTAACAGCTAACAGATATTAATCAAGCAGCTAATAACAGTTTTCCAATTGGATATAATACGTTACTCATCATTCGTTTGTATCACATTCACCATGCCACTCAACAAGTTTGGACATTATCTCTATGATGTATGTGAGGGGGGGGACGTTGTCATCATCGAGAAGCCTCGATAAACATGTTATTGAGTGTGGAAGTAAACGGTTAACAAGTGTTGCCAGAGGAATTTAAAAAAAAGATGTATAGTCGGGGTGGGTCAGGTTCGAGTGAAAGAGCTTTAAGTACACGGTACAAACTTTAAACACAAACTATCAACACAATCTAACTCGCATCGCGGCCATTACTCAAATCTCTCTAAAGTTATTAACTAAATATCAACAGCCAATCACAAATTAAACAATGTACAAACGCGCGGCTGGGTGCGCTGTGATTGGTTGCCCAGCGCGCATGCGCATAGTGGCGTTTGAATACACGCTACGGGTCTAGGACTGCGCCCAGGGAGACGGCGTTCGGATACTTCTGCTATAGATGCTGTAATCAAAGAACAATTGGATGAAGTTCAAAATTTCGTTATAGGTAAAAATAAAAAGGTCTCTCGTGAAATAGCTGTAGAGCGTGTAAGAATCGATCAGTTACTTAAAGATTTCAAGAAAAAAACCTCCCCACCACAAAAAAAACCCTACCTCCACTGTTGTTGAAAAAACCTCTCCTGACCATCACCACCACCAACACCAAGGATGAGTAAAGCTCAGGTGGTGAAAGAGATACATACGTATGCTCGTAAAAATTTCCCACGTAAACGTTTCATACAAAAGGGTCTAGATGATACGTGGCAAATTGATCTTATCGATATGCAAAAATATTCTAAAGATAATGGAGGATTCAAATACATTTTGGTTTGTATTGATACCTTCTCCAAATACACATGGGCTCAACCGATGAAGACTAAAAACGCAACTGATACAACTGGTGCTATGAATAAAATTCTAAACGAAACAGCTAGAAGACCGAAAAACATTCAATCTGACGATGGAACAGAGTTCTACAACAGCAAGTTTCAGTCTCTTTTGAAACAACACAACATAAACCACTATTCCACCTACAGCACTATGGAAGCTTCCATAGCAGAACGATTAATAAGAACTCTAAAACATTGGTTGTGGCAACATTTTAGCTTGAAAGGTTCCTACAATTGGACGCGAGGAGGTTTACGTGATATTATAGAGCGTTACATTACAAATTTACAAAAAATCATTCTACTATAGGTGTCACACCTGCGAGTTTTAATAAAAACAACTCTATCAACATATTGAATAGAGTGTATAATCACATTAAAGTTAGACCGCATGCTAAATACGCCAAAGGCGATTATGTCAGAATTAGCAAGTACAAATCTGTATTCTCTAAAAGCTACACTGCCAACTGGAGTACAGAAATATTTCAAATTGTTAAAGTTCAAAACACAAACCCCATCACATATAAGATGATAGAAATGAACTAATATTAGGTGCTTTCTATGAACAAGAGTTGAAAAAGGTAAAAGATCCTCATGTCTATCTGGTGGAGAAGGTGTTACAACGTAAAAGCAACAAAGTCTATGTAAAGTATGAATGAAAAAAGTTGGATAAATAAAACAGATATTGTCTAATCACACACACATGTTTTTGTGTTCCGATAAAGAGTTATGTGATGTTGGTAGTTGTTATTCTTTAATAAAGGTTACTAATAAGTAGGAATAAAATAAAATATTGATTGCAAGAAAGGTTGATTTTTATTTATATCCACCATGCAAAATTTTTACTACTAACAACTAAAAGAGAGTATACACAGTTTAATAATAATAATAATAAAGCCTTTTTATTTCCAAATGCAAGTACAATAATAACATTTTTACGAATTGTTAGTTTTGTTAGTGTTTCCTTAGTGTTTAGTTATTAGTATTAGTGTTGTTAGTTCCATCGATTTGGACCCCTCTCTGGGTGTAGGCCTCCTCCAGTCTTTGCCATGCCTCTCTGTCTTCCGCCTTCCTCAACCAGTCCTTTCCAGAAGTCTCCACTATGTCGTCTGTCCATCTTTTATAGGGTCTTCCGACTTTCCTTTTTCCAATGGGACCTTTCCATCTTGTTGTGAGTACTGTCCACCTTTGGTCTCTATATCGAGCCAAGTGTCCTGCCCATCGCCATTTTAGTCGGAGAGTTTGGGTGAGTGCGTCTTGTATTTTGGTCTTTTCTCGAATGTCTGTGCTTCTAATTTTTTGTTTCTTTTTTATCTTCAGCATGCTTCTTTCCATGGCCCTTTGTGTAGTTCTTATCTTATGTTTGATTCTGTCGGTGAGGGTCCATGTTTGACATCCGTAGAGAAGACTTGGTAAGACGCACGAATCCATCACAACTTTTTTCAGGTTATTTCTGTAATTTCCTTTTAGTATTTCTTTAAATGCCCAGATTTTTTTCCAAGTTATGTTGATTCGTCTTTCTACTTCTTCCTCGTTGTTAGTGTTTTTGAATGATATTTGTTTGCCCAGGTAGATGTAGTCATCGACATAGTCTATAGTTTTGCCTTTGATGGTAATTGGGACTTGATGGTTGTTTGTCATAACTTTAGTTTTGCTGGCGTTCATGTGCAACCCCACTTCTATGCTGACATCGTCCAGCTGGCTTATCATCTCTTCAAGTGCTATGGCAGATTCTGCGATGACTACTATGTCGTCTGCGAATCTAAGATGATTTAGGTATTTGCCGAATAATTCTTATGCCCCTCTTTTCCCATTGCAGCTTCTGAAATATGCATTCCAGTACAGCAATAAAGACCTACGGCGACAGAGGGTCCCCTTGTCGTACTCCACGTTCTACTCTTATTTGATCCCCTCTCGACTCCAGTTTGACTCTGCTGGTGCTATTTGCGTATATATTTTTTATAATGTTGATATATTTTTGGTCCGCGTTGGTCTTCCTAAGCGCGTCCCAGATTGCACTGTGCCGTAAGCTGTCGAATGCTTTACTGTAGTCTATAAAGCCCACATATATCTTTCTATTGAATTCGTTATATTTTTCTATTACTTGTTCTAGTGTGTGAATGTGATCCGTTGTGCCAATGGGTTCCCTTTTTTATACAGTAGGATAATGTTGGATGTACACCATTGGTTTGGTACTGCCTCTGAATCTAGTATCATATTGAAAAGTTGCGTGAGATGATGAAGTAAAACTGGTGCGCCTAGTTTTAGAGCTTTATTGGTAAGGTTGTCTGGGCCTGGGCTTTTTTCAGCTTTCAGTTTTTTTACATGTTCGTATACTTCTTTCTCTTCTATTGGCTTGTCTCTTTTGTTTGTATTAGCATTAAGTAGCCCGTCTTCATCTATTTCTTCCATTGTGTCGTCGGGATCGTTTCTTCTGTATAGCTCTTTATAGAAATTTGTTGCGTGGTCTATTACTTTTTTTCTTGATTTTGTTTCTTCTTTGTTATTTTCGAGTTTTTGTATCCACTTTTTATTTAGATTTAGTTCCTTTAATCCCCTTTTTGTGCTTCTAAATTTCGTCAAATTTCGTGTTATTACTTCTTGTCTGTGCAAACTATAATCTTTTCTTATTGATTTCTTTGTTTCTTGGAATAGATTACTTAACTTTCTCTTCTGTTCTTTACTTTTATTCTCTGCGAAAATTTGTTCTGTACGTTGCTTGATTAATTGCATTGTATTATCGCTAAAGATTTTGTTCTCACTTTTACGATGGGTCTCATTAGCATTATTAAGACTGTTTATTACGGACTTCTCTAAGTGGTTGTAGTAATCCTGCACACTTGGTTGTGATGTTTTTGTTTCTAGACTGGTTTTCAAGTGTTTAAGATAGTTTTGGACTTCCTCATCTGTTTTAGGTGTTCTAGGTGTTATGTTGAAGATCTTTCTACCTTTGATCATGTGGTATAAGTTAAGAGTTACTCTCAGTGGTCTGTGGTCGGAAGAAAACCTCACATTATTCAGTACTTCATAATTTGCTATCCGTTTCGGGTCATTCGTCAGTATAAAGTCGATTTCATTTTTAGTGTTTTTGTCTGGTGACATCCAAGTCCATTTCTTATTTGCTCTTTTTTTGAAAAACGTGTTCATTATAGAAAGTTTGTATTCTATGGCGTAGTCTACAGTACACAGATAAGGTAGAGTTTAATTCTAAAACAATAAACATTCGCTTTTATAATTTTGTCTACTTACAACTAAAAGAGAGTATACATAGTTTGGGAAGGTGCTTATATTATATAGTTTAATTAACAGATAATGAAACATTTGGTTTTTGCTAACAGCAACAACAACAATAATCAAATAATAGATACATAATTAACAGGTAATGAAACATTTGCTTTTTGCTAGCAATAATAGATACAATATGTAAACATTCGCAAAGACACTTCATCCTAACAAACATACATACATAATATTGATTTCCTCACAATTTTTTTTTTCACCACTCACCCTACATTAAAATGTAACCATTTGTTAAAATATATTAATTCTGATCAAGGACAATGAGGTTCTTTGTAATTTTTTAAAGGTAAATGTTCCCCGCAGGATTGTAGGTTATCTCTGCCATACTCCGATATGGGTTTTTCAAATTTTGGACAACCTATTGTTTCCAAATTTAAACAATTAATATCAAGTTTAAAAAAAAATTAAGTTTGTATATGCCCCCTTTATAAGCGATTAGTTGATTGTTACATCTACTTTTTAACTCTAATAAAATCACCTCAATCTCCATCTGAGGTAGAAGATTGTGTGTATACCTCGTAGTTATATGGGAGTCCGTGTATATATTATCCATGCAATAACGAACTGTACGCCATTCCTCCGGAGTAAGCTCGTTACTACATGGAGTGAGTTTGAAAAAATAACTTTGTACCGCATTTGTATTACATTCAATTACCCCCATTTCTCTGCATACAAATTTTCCATCCATATCTATTATGTATTTTATATTCTGCAACAAAAAAATAATAATTATGATAGTAGACATTCAATAATATATATATATATATATATACAGGTTGTAACAGAAAGGGTATATACAGCGAATGCAGTGAAGAGTATATCAGATATAGAATCTCCACGCAAAGTTTCAGCTCAAACTAAAGTACAAAAAAAAATTCATACCAAATTTCGGGTTTCTATGTTTATTTTATTAAAATCATAACAAAGATGTCACCGCACTATGCTAGCTTTAGGTATTTAGTAAATTAACTTACACTTTTAAAGATGACGAAGATTCGTGGTGTCCTTGGTATTGTATGCACAAAGCCACTCGCTTGTTCATGGACACCTGGACGTTTTTAATGTAACCCCACAAAAAAAATCTAAGGGAATTAGGTCAGCGGATTGCGGCAGGGCAGCCAAGCTATACTCCTGCTACCGCGTCCGATCCACTGAGGACTGAGGGAAGCGCGCGTCCAAATAATTACGCACATCACGCGCAAAGTGTGCCGGTGGACTGTCGTGTTGGAATTTTGGTTACGGAGACTTTTAAATCTATCAAAATAAATATCTTTGTAATAATAACTAATAATATTATGACATCAATGACATGTCTAATATGTCATAACTGATCGAGATCGATGACTGATGTAAAACGTAGTGTTTTTATCCTCTTTGGACTGATGAACGCAACTTCAGTGTTGCCAACAGTTAAGCTAGCCCTCCCCTAGATTCACCTTCTAAAACCCTCGGAACAATAACTAGCATGGAAGCCGGGCTAAAATAAGAAATGAAATGCATATACTTTACCTTTTTTTACATTCGACGTTAATAATACGTGGGAAAGAGACATATAATACCGTTCTGTTTCGTTATTATGCAGGTTGTCACAAGCTATTTTTTGGCTAGTGATGGGCTTATCATCGACATTGTCGTGTCGATATAAGTCATCAAAGCAAACAAGTAAATATAGTTAGTACTAGCTGTGCCCGCGACTTCGTCCGCGTGGAATAGTGACTTTGGGCATATCTTTTGGTTTATTTAGGATTAACAAATGTTCGACGTGATTCTTTAAATTGACATAACTTTTTTATTTAAGAACCGATTGACATGAAACAAACAATAAATGTTAAGTGAAGCTTACCACAATATATTAGTGAAAACCACATCCGAATACGCCGTTTCTAAGATTAGCTTGCACAAACAGACAAAATTCTAACAATCATTGTTTTGGGTGCTATTGCGTTGATAAAGGACCCAATAATATTTTTTCTCATATATCTTCCATGTACAGATAGCGATCCGTAACATTTTTGATAGAATAGTTTTCTATTATATATTTTTTAATTAATATAGTTTATCCTTTTCTTAACATTCCCATGTTATTATAATTTATTATC
Source organism: Ochropacha duplaris (assembly GCA_951361185.1). NCBI lineage: Eukaryota > Metazoa > Arthropoda > Insecta > Lepidoptera > Drepanidae > Ochropacha > Ochropacha duplaris. The sequence goes on from OX592703.1 coordinate 5,227,266, forward strand.
AGTATAGGCGCTGGCTGTCGACGGATAATCTGCCAAGTGTGGCTGTGGTTTACTAACGGATTTACCACGACGGAACTTCGGCGTCGGAATATCAGTCAAGTGAATTTGACACAAGTATAAATGAAACTACAATTATTAATTTAATGTCTTTATTAATCATTAAAATCCATACTAATACTAATTTACTAATTAATATTATAATTATAAAATATTATAAATGCGAAAGTGTGTCTGTCTGTCTGTTACCTCTTCACGCTTAAACCACCGAACTGATTTAGATGAAATTTGGATAGGGATTGTTGGAGTCCCGGGAAAAAACATAGGATAGTTTTTATCCTAGAAATCACCCTTTAAGGGGGTCAAAAGGAGGTGGAAGTTTGTATGAGAAAAACCTATTGATGCACTGACTCTATTTCATTTTCATTTCACCATCATTAGGAAATCTGCAACAGTATTGAAATGATTATCGATAACCATTTTTACATCACTAGTAACCTATACTTGCGACAATTTTATTTTTCAGAAAAATCATAAAATAAAGCAAATACGTGAATTATTTTGAGTAGATAGGCATAAAGAACTATTTTTATTTATCGTCTATCACTTTTTTTATTTCCAATATTGAAAAATATATCTCTAAACTCACCGATGAAATGTTAAAGTTTCGTTCTCATTTTCTTTTCTCGAACTATGGGCTTTACACCCTTCAACAATACAAGACATCTTGTCCAGGGCACTGTACACCTCTCGTATATACTTTCTGGCCACGTTCTCAGACAGAAATTAATAATTAACTCGCTTTTTTCACTTAGTATATTCGTCAAACTCCCGACTCGTATCAACAAAATATAAAACTACAAAATCAAGTTGATAGCCAACGTAAGTATTTTGACGTCTTGGATAGAACTTTTGTATTTGTTAGCATTATAAGAGGGCCAAAGAGGACCATTTGACATTTTGCTTGTGACACGATCAAAAATAATAAAAACAAACAGCCATGTTTTGTTTCATTCCCACATTACGATATGCTAATTGACATAAATGAATAAACTGTATAGAACTCGGTTTTTATTTTAGCCCGGCTTCCATGCTAGTTATTGTTCCGAGCTAAAACCTAACGCTTGCTACATATCAGTAATCTGTGAACCTAACTAACAAATAACGGCCCTACTTCCATGATCGCAAAATTTTCCTCATGTTTTTACGTAAGAACACATTAACTAAATTAATAAATTCGTTTCCTTTTATAATTACGTAAAAAAATATTATCAATCAGTAAATCAACAAGTCAAGATCAGGAACATTAAAATTATTCAATAACAATCAGCAATAACAATTAAATTAATTACCTTTCCTATTATTTTATCTGAATTCTACTAAACCACAAGAAAAATTCAGCAGCTACTAAAATAAATATTTCGCCACTAAAATGGAGGTAGAAACCACCAGTTTTAGTGGAAAATTCACGAAATTGGCATCACTGCGCACGGTGAATGAAAAACTGAATGACTTTGTCGTGACTAAAGATTATTTAAAAAAAATATGAATGAAAGAGTGATCAAAGAGTATGTAATCACTACGTTTTCAGAGACAGGACTCCCATTATAGCCAATAGAATCAATTTACGTGGCATTCCAATACCAACCGATACCACAGAGATGTCAAACAACAGGAGTACCCGAACCAAATAGTGCTTAACAAATAGCTTTTTATCGATATCGATAAAATTATGCAGAGTAGAAACCTAGGTATTTATTAATTTTAGGTAAGTATCGAATTCGTATTTATGAGTCCAATGTTAATGAGTCGATATTTGGTACTAATACAAGATTGGACTTAAATGCGGACCCAAAATAGAATAAAAAGCTGTTTCTGTTAATTTTTGTGGGCTCATCATCGCCACTTTGTTGGAACGCTCCTGGCGTTAGACACAAACACATAATGGCCAGGCTTTGCGTAGAGCTTACGAAGTTTTTCTTGCGTACTCGGCACACGAAATCAATTGTCTGGCATATCAATATTATAAAGATTATGTTTCCGATCCTTGCTCATTTAAATTATGTAAATCAATGTGCCCCTACTCTATCACGCAACATAATAATTCTTTTTATTTTTTAATGATAAACAATAATGTTGTTATCGATATGTGGATATTACAGTTGCAGTATATCACTAGCACACAATTTAAATGAGTCAAATTTGTTTATTTGTTCCTAGCCTGTTCTACTTCCATATGGCTGAAAAGTATCATATTTAAGTGTCTATCGGGCTACATCTAAAGGAAATCTCGCCATAAACATCCCTTTTTCATGATTCAAACGACTTGAGCGATTTCCACAAATTTCACAAGTAATAAACCGTATTTTTGGTGGCATTTTGATTCGAAGTACACCTCTGATTATCCTTCACAAATTTTGATGAGAAAACCGGTCAAGTGCGAGTCGGACTCGCGCACGAAGGGTTCCGTAAAAACGGCAAAAAAATCACGTTTGCTGGATGGGAACCCTTTAATTTTATATTAATATAATAATAGAAATTATAAAATTAAATATTTATTTTAATTTTATAATTTATTATTAAATTAAAAATACAACTGAGTATTTTGTGAATATTTCAAGTGCCTACCTATTGCCATTATTAATATCGAGCAAAAAGGGCGCATTTGTTGTATGGGAGCCCCACTTAAATATTTATGTTTTTAGTATAATTTTGTTATAATTTGTGAAAATTTCAACTGTCTAGCTGTCGCGGTTCTTGAGATACAGCCTGGTGACTGACAGACGGACGGATAGATAGCCTTAGTCTTAGTAATAGGGTCCCGTTTTTACCCTTTGGGTATCTAACCCTAAAAAACACACGACATGAAATGAAGTTTTGACAAACAAAATGGCTGACACTTGACATATTATTGCAGGAAGAGAAACCGCACTGAGGGAGTGTGATAGCAATATCCACCATTATTTGCCACGTAAAGTCCATACATTTTTTTTTGGAACGAAGTTCCTTATCGCGCGTTGTGAAAGGGGGCTAGACGGAAAAAAATCTTACAAAAAGTTGTCACGACACTTTTTGCTATAGTGAGCTATTGTAAGCTGTGCGGCGTGCGCATGTTTCTCTGTCTGTCTCTCTCTCACTCTCTCTCTCTGTTATAGAAAGCAAGCCAGTTTTTTTAAATATATATATACTCTCTCGACTTATATAACTTATATAACTTCGTTCCATCCGGGTGTCCCTTGACACCTCTCAAGTTTTTTTTGTTCCTAGTTTCGAGAGACTGTGAGTGATGTTTAGGGTTCATTTGAACTAAAATTGCATTATAAAAATCCATCTTATTTATTTAGTAGTAAGTAAGTAATAAGTACCTACATAAGCAATTAATTTGTGTTGCATTACGTTAGCAAATCGTCATCGATATAAAAAAAAGGATTATGTGATGGAATTTACAGGAATATTGTTATTAGGTAGATACTACCTATGTTGTACCCAAATTTTGTGGTGGAAGATAATTGTTTGTTTGTACATTTACATAATTATACACTCGGTTACGTTTGTTATTAGATTGTAAAAAAATTATTAAACGTCTTGGCTATTAAATTAGGGTCAGTAATAATCTCATCTCCTAATTTTATCTTTGGTATAGAGTTTTTAGGTTATGTTACATTTCTTATCGTTATTTATTATTTGCCATATTGATTTGGATTTATTTATAGAAGTTTTAATTTTGTAATTATTTTGTGCTTTTTGTGTTAATTTAATAATTAAAAAAAAAAGGAATATTTAATAACTGTTTATTTGAGTTGGTTTGAGTCTAAATGTCCACAACATCTGTCTCTTTTTTTTACTGTAAATTTTAACTCCACGGGAAATCCATTTCGGTTTTCTTTTCACTCTTAAACACAACTGATAAAAGAGATTAAATGTATCTAGAAACGAATTAAACGCTACATTGGGGTCACATGTGTGTGGGGTTAAATGTCTGTAAAAGATAAATTGGTTAGACATGATTTAAATTTTTGAATATTATCTGGACTATAATCTCGTTTTTGTTTCTGCTAATACCTAAGCACACATACATTCCTCACAGGACATCTTAAAATTTGAGCTGTATGGTCGGACAAGGCAAACTCCAACACTTGAGCCTCGCATATTTTTTTAAAGTTATGAGCAAAATTATCTATACAAGTTTGGCTTTTCATTCTAGTTGGACATTTTAATGCTAGTTTAAGATCAAAATTGAGTAATAAGCACTCAAACTCTATTGATACATTATTTGTTTTCATTATGTCCATATTAAAATCACCGGCTAATATAATATTGTTATATCTTTTCTTACTCAGTTCTAACAAAAGTAATTCTAACCTAGAGAAAAATACATTTAAATTTGCTATGTTTGGTATCCTATATATACAAACAATTACGATTTTGTATTCAATCTATTGCGCATGCATCAAATATACCACTCAACGATAACTTTTCAGTTTCAGGAATTGATTTCCACAAATGTCCTTTTTGGACTAGAATACATGATCCCCCTCTTTTGCTATTCGTTCTGCTAAAGTATGCTGCTATGCAGTAGTTAGGCATTGTAAGGTGATTTTCATATCCAGACATCATGAAATGCTCAGTTATATATATACAGTCTAAATATTTTTGTTGATCTAATAACTCATCCACGCAGACTGAGAGTGCGTCAGATTTATTAATTAAGCCTGCAATGTTTTGATGTAGAATATAAAGACTTTTACTCAAGAAAAAGATTTTCACAACTTTTATTTTTATCAAAATTTTGTTCCATATTTTTCGTAATAGGCACATTGGTATCCGTTCCCAATGTAGGGTTTTGACACTCATCACGCTCTTCATCTTCATTGTTTATGCTTAGATCTGTTTTCGTGCTTTTATCGCACGAGTTTATTAGGTTATTTGCCGAACTCTTGCTTTATCATATTAGTAATTTAGTAAAATTTATTAAATAGGTAATATGAAGCAGTTCTTTTAATAGTTCTCTACTTAGATTTACCACAAAAAATCCCTTTGATATATAGATTTACCACAAAAAAAATCCTTTGAAAATGCAATATTCGTCGATATGAAAATTCATATCGACGAATATTGCATTTTTGCAATGATTATTTGTAATGTATCTGAGTTCATAGTTTAATTTAATTTTAATGCGTTAAGGTGTTTATTATAGGGAATCTCGGTTACAATAACATTTGTATGCATATTAGCATTCATCCAGCTGCTTAAATACGATTTAAATTCATAAGGATTATCATCATTTGTCCCTCCAATAAGTATCACGAAATCGTCACTGCCTAGTTCTGAAATGTATTTCCTCTCGGATGGAAGAACCTCATTTATTTTGGCTCCAGGTTTCCACTGTAGTAATATAAAATTTACGTAAACTATTCTAATGTTGGCTTTCAACGTTCTATGCGTGTTTTATTTAAAAGCTAGAATAGCCCTTTATTAATTTACATTTATTGTATATACGAGTAGCCTCCAAACGATATATTCCCGTTGACCACCACCCATTTGACCACCACTGGTGGACATTGCTACAATTTTTTTAAATGCGTTCTCTTGACCACCACTGGGGGACAACGATACAATATTTAATATTTTTCCCATTGGCCGCCACTGGTGGACATTGACGCGACTTTATAAAACAATCCCAATGGCCACCACTGGGGGACAGTGACACAGTTTTTTTAAATATCTTCTCTTTATCCACCAGTGGTAGACAATAGCACGACTTTTAATTTTATGTCTGATAACCACCACTGTTATTATGATATAATCCTAGACCTATAGCAGGTACTGTAGCGGTAAAAGATAGGAAAAGGGGTAAGAAGGAATAAAAAAATTACGAGTTTTTAATCAACGTTTAAGTATAATGCTTCTTAAACTTTAATTTTTTTAAATCAACTAGGACAGTAACAATCACTGATCTCTGTGTAAGTACTTATTAAATAATTGTCTCCATAATTAAAATAAAATATTTAATATAAAATCGAGTAGGTACTATATAACAATTTCAATATCAACTTAAGTACAAGTAACAGTCATAATATAAAATCAGTAATTAACTATTATTAGTAATCGTCACAGACTTAAATAATATAATTATGATATATAGGTACATAAGATTAATATTCATCACAGATGGCATCACGATATTAATATTAATTTCTCATTATTTTTAAAAATTTACCCACTGTCATTAAACCATTTACTAAGTCCATTTGGTTTTCCTATATATATTGATCACTTAATATATATTTTGAAATTTCTTGCGAAATCGGGTTGGCATTGGTGTGGCTGCTCTTCAGTTATATTAAGGTTCCCCTAGTTAACAAATTAAATACAATTAAGAAAAACGGTGACAAAAAACACATCTTCCACCAAATAATATATCATATGTGCACATATCAGGTTTAAACGTGAAAAAAAATAAGTCCAATCTAGTCTGGATAGACATAACCGACCATTTCAGCGTAAGTAAACCAGTTGTTTATCATATTTTTATACAACTCTCGAAGACGATTTTTATCAGAAAGAGCTAGTTATTTATGCATGACCGTTTGCCTCCGGAAAATCATCTCGAAACTGTGATGCATTCAAGTTGGTAATATATATCGCTGTCGATGACTTGAGCAGGCACCGAACATCATAGAAGTCATACGGTATGTATTAACTGGGCCTGCTGGACTGTCACGCCAGAGGTCACGCGTCACGCTCTTGAATTTTGACGCATGCATGAGAAGTGGTTGTCTCTGTAGTACTCCCGACTTGTGGGGCGCCGTGCTGTAACAGCTGTAGCACCGACGGGGGTAACAAGACCTCTGCAAGGTGGGGAGTGCGCTCCTTCCTTTGTGCTGAGGTATGGCCATCAGTCTTGATCCAATTTTCTTCATGCTGCATAGAAGCTCGGCTGGTGGCGTGATTTGCGCGATTGCCGCGACTGGAGCGAGCCTCTAGAGCGGCTACATCTGCCCGTAGACTTGCTTGTGCAGCTGCACGTTCTCCCGCAGCTGCACGCTCGCGTTCCTGACGCTGCTCTTGTATTTCCAATGCGAGACGCTGAGCGACGATCACTGCACTCGCACTACACGGCATATTTTTAGATTGCTTGATTGAATAATAAAATATAAATAAACGGATACGTGAATAACTTATACCAATTACTTCTAACACCAATTTGTTATCAATTAATTAATAAAACTGTAAATCATTTGAAAACCATTTTTTTATCAATAGTAATGACAGTATATTATATTTTTTTATAAAAAGAACATAAAATATAAAGAAGTAAAAAAGACAATATTAATATAAAAGAGGTCGATTTCATAACACGGGAGTGCACTAATGACGTAGTCACTAAGATAAACACGGCGTGCGTATGCGCAGGGTGGGGGTAGGGGTAGGATAGTCATATTTTCTGTCTCTTTCTTTCAACCCTGGTAGATAATTTTAGATAAGAATTGTAATAGTCTAACCCGAAAGTTTAAGAAGCAACTAATTATATTTTATTCCTTCTTACCCCTTTTCCTATCTTTTACCGGTACAGTACCTGCTATAGGTCTTGGATTATATCATAATAACAGTGGTGGTTATTAGACATTTAATTAAAAGTCGTGCTATTGTCCACCACTGATGGACAAAGAGAAGATATTTAAAAAAACTGTGTCACTGTCCCCCAGTGGTGGCCATTGGGATTGTTTTATAAAGTCGCGTCAATGTCCACCAGTGGCGGCCAATGGGAAAAATATTAAATATTGTATCGTTGTCCCCCAGTGGTGGTCAAGAGAACGCATTTAAAAAAGTTGTAGCAATGTCCACCAGTGGTGGTCAAATGGGTGGTGGTCAACGGGAATATACCCTCCAAACGGTTAGTGGTCCGTGGCAAGACATACATTTTTTTCTAATGGTCCCTAATCACTAAAAGGTTAAGAACCACTGTAGTTAATAGTCAAATAAGTACCTAGCTACCCATAGAAAACTTATTTTAAAGCTATGCGCCCAGGCAAACATAAGGTAGGTAAGGTACACAGATGTGTTACTTAGAAAGTTTAAATAATACAATTTGCACGTTTACAGATAACAGACAATAGAATAAAGGCACCGAACATTGCTTTAATGATTTTATTGCTATTAGTTCGGGGAATTCATACAGTTTATTTCACTAATACGAGTATTATTATTATTTATCTATGACACTACAACTCGACAAATATACTTAGAAATTGTGCCTTTTTAAGTCCTTAAATCCTTCGTGTCTCGAAATTCTTGTTAATACGAAAACTCATTAACTCGAGTTATCGAGATTCCACTGTAATTGTAAAATTTCTCAATGAAACACCTCTTTACCTACGTTTTTTATTACTTCAAGGTATTCTGCTTTGTATTAGGTATCTACCTAACAGTAAAAAAATAACTCGATCTCAACATATTTTTATGAAATTGTTAGGTAAAGAAAGACCTAGTGCACGACTGCGCACTATTGTTTAGCAGGTACAGGGATACCTTTTTATTGGGAATATTGTTGTAAATGCGCGCAGGTTGGGTTGCGGAGAGGCAGGATAGGGATGCTTTTATCTTGGCGGCCTTTGGCGGCTCACTTAAATACATATATGTGCACATCATGAAGTCTCATTGTAATAATATAATAATAATAATAATAATAATAAATTCAAATCCGTAAAGAAGCTGAATCGTTAGTACACATTCAAAGCACACAATCATTAGAAAGATTTACACCTATTACGCAACAACCTACACAAAGAATGAGATGGACGAATGACACTAATGAAATAATCATGCGTAACTACTACAGAATAACAAACCTAGAAAGTAACAAATCAGCCTATAGACAACTACTGCATGCCGCTACACTTACACAACTACCCCATTTACCCGAAATCTCCGAACAAAGAATAGCTGACCAGCGCAGAGCAATCATCAAAAATAAGTTTATCACTAGCGAAAGATTACAACAAATTAGAGATGAAGTAGCTATAGAGTTAAGTATCCAAAACGCCCAGAATGAAATAGATACTCATTTCGTACCAAATGATTATTCTCCATCAGACGCAATTTTTCAACAGTTCCAAGCATCTAGTGATACACAGCAGTTGGAACAAATAGAGGAAGAAGTAATGTTAGAATCTCAAGAACAGCAAATATTCACTCTACCACAAGAAATAAGAAACCAAATTGAAGAAACTCTCTTGAAAACTATTGAAAATTATAAAAACATTGAACCTACAAATAGACCCTATATACCTAAACAAAAACAATCAAGAAAATTAGCACGATTAGTTCAATATATCAATACTCTAATACCAATTTTTTTACCACTTGATGCAGATTTTGACACTGTTCAAACAGTTATTTACTGTGCTGCATTTACAGCAGCACATCATAATGGATCCAAAATAAATGATAGTCATTCCTACAATACATGCAAAAAACAAATCCCAACATGGCAAAACCGATTACAGAAAAGAATCGATGATCTTAGAGTAAAAATAGGTAGACTTACAGAATACATTAAAGGAAATAGTAGCTCAAATTTAAAGAAACACGTAGATATCATATTATTAAATCACAAAATTCATTCACAACACGAAAATGAAAATACAGAACTTTCACACTTTTTAGACACGTTAAAACAAAAACTTAATGCCCTAACAAGCCGGCTTCGTAGATATAAACTAACCACAAAGAGAAAAACTCAAAATAAGCAATTTTATTCAAATGAAAAACTTTTTTATAGAACTCTAAATGAAGAACCAACCAATACATATGATAGAACAGCAGAATTACCAGAGACAATTAAAATGCACGAGTTTTGGTCTAATATTTGGTCAAAACCTGTAAATCATAATGATAGTGAATGGATTAAAAAAAACAAAGATACTCTAAATGATCTACCAGATATGGCATATAACGGAATTACACTAGACTTTCTGAAAAGAGTTATAAATAAAACCCACAATTGGAAAGCAACAGGCTCAGATAAAATACACAATTACTGGTACAAAAAATTTTCAAACACACATCCATACTTACTTACACACATTAATACATTCATACAATCACCAGACACAATGCCCATTTATATCACACAAGGAACTACTTATATGATTCCCAAAGATAAATCCGATACTAAAAATCCAGCGAAATACCGCCCTATTACATGTTTACAAAATATCTATAAAATAATAACCTCTTGCATTACTGAACTGATTTATACACACTCAGACAACAACAACATACTGGCAGAACAACAAAAAGGCTGTCGAAGAAAAAGCCAAGGCTGTAAAGAACAACTCATCATTGATTCAGTAGCTTCAAAACAGGCCCTCAATAAGAAAAGAAATATTTTTACAATGTACATAGATTATAAGAAAGCATTCGACTCAGTCCCGCATAGTTGGCTTATTTACATATTGGAGCACTATAAAATACACCCCACGCTAATTAATTTTCTTAGCAAAACCATGCTGAACTGGTTTACCATACTTAAAATTAATAATGGAGAAGAACTTGTAGAGACAGAGGCCATACCAATCCGGAGAGGTATATTTCAAGGGGATTCTCTCAGTCCTCTTTGGTTTTGCCTTGCTCTTAACCCACTATCTGATATCTTAAATAACACCAATTACGGTTTCAAAATTAGATCTGAAAACAATCATCACACTCTATCACACCTTATGTATATGGATGATATTAAACTATATGGAAGCACATTAAACGAAATCAACAGCTTAGCAGACTTAACACAAACTTTCTCTTCAGATATATACATGGAGTTTGGGATAGACAAATGCAAAATTCAATCGGTACGTAAGGGTAAAGTAGAACCAAATACATTCCAACTAAACAATGGGGATATGATAGAAAGTGTAGATAGTGAGGGATATAAATACTTAGGATACCTACAAACACAACAAATACATCAAAAACAAACAAAAGAAGTACTTGAGACAAAATTTAAGTCAAGGTTACACAAAATACTGAATACTCATTTAAACGCTAGAAACACAATTAAAGCAATCAACACATTTGCAATACCTATCTTGACCTACTCGTTTGGAGTAATAAACTGGTCACAAACAAACTTAAACAAACTCCAACGCACAATCAAGACACTTATGACAAAATATAGGAAGCACCACCCTCGATCCAGCACTGAAAGATTTACATTACCTAAGCGCGAGGGAGGAAGAGGGCTCATTGACATACAAAATTTACACAACTCACAGATAACTACACTACGAAATTTCTTTCACAGCCAGACAAACCGATCTACACTTCACACAGCCATAGTAATAGCAGACACAAAACTAACACCTCTAAACCTCAGGGACTGCAATACTCAAAAGAACGAAAAAATCTCTTCAGTACAAGAAAAATTGAATTCCTGGCTACAAAAATCCCTTCATGGAAGACACCGCCGAGATTTATCCGATCCGAACGTCGACAAAAATGCGTCGAACGAATGGCTAAAACGAGGCGAATTATTCCCAGAAACGGAGGGATTTATGCTAGCTATACAAGACCAGATAATAGATACTCGTAATTATAGAAAGCACATAATTAAAGACGGCACACTCCAAACAGATTTATGTAGACATTGCAACAGTAGCTCTGAAACTATTCAACATATAACGAGTGCTTGCAAATCCATTGCCCAAACTGATTACAAGCACAGGCACGATCAAGTAGCAGCTATCATCCACCAATATCTTGCTTTTAAATACTCATTAATAAACCAAAAAACCGCATACTATAAATATACGCCACAAACAGTACTAGACACTCCTGATTATAAACTATACTGGGACCGAACAATCATTACCGATAAAACGGTACACTGCAATAGACCAGATATCACACTCCATGACAAGAAAAACAAAATAGTTTATTTAATAGATATTGCTATACCCAACACGCACAACCTTAGATCAACTCACACTGATAAAATAACAAAATATACAGATCTATCAATTGAGTTGAAGACACAGTGGAAAGTCAAGACAGTCATAACAGTTCCAATAATATTATCGTCCACTGGTATCATACCCCATACACTTCATAGCAGCTTGAACAAACTTGGAATTCATAAACTCACATTCATCCAACTACAAAAGGCCGTAATTTTGAACACATGTAGAATAGTCCGTAAATTCTTAGCAATAGACCAGTAAACTCATCTAATACCTCCCACATTTTCCCTACCCCTATTTTTTCGTTTGGCCAAAAGCCCGCGACAAAATGTAGATACCCTAGAAATAGGAGAACTCTAAAATAATAATAATAATATATTTAATCACCTCATCACAACACAACAGTAGGATTTACAAAAGAGAAAAAGAAAAAACAAGAAAAGAAAAGCAAAAATAAAATATTATCTTATATATATATGTATAAAGGAAAAATTTAATTTAATTAAATAAAATGTGTGTAGTGTACCTACTGTGTGTGTGAGAGTTGTAGATTACACGTATAGGTAATGCTATGGCTCCTACACTAGGCTAAGCCTGTCCTGTAGGTAGCCAATTCTTCGCCAACATTGTCAAAATAAATTGTATAGTATATCAATGATTGGGTTATGGGGTGTGGGTGAGTATGCGAATGTGTTTAGTGCTTGAATGATTATATTTGCTTAAATTTTATGTGATAACTTTTAGAAGAAGTTCGATTTTGTTGTAAGTTTGATTTAATAGCCATTTGAAAAGTATTTTCTTAAGTTCTCTAACCGTACAGTATTTAATGGAGCATTTAGAGACAATTTTGTTGTAAATGTAAGGATGAAGGAAGGTGCCGAATCTACGTGCAAAAGAAGTTTTAATACAAGGTATTGGGAGTCTGAATGTTCTTTGCTGGATCATAAATTCATAGTTTGGTGATTTTAAAACTTTGCGATGTACATTTAACATAATACGAAAAATAAAAATTCCCCGTACTGAAAGTAATTCCGTTTCATTGTAAAGAGCTCTAGTGGGATATTTGATTGGTTTATGCAGAATGACCTTAAGCACAGAACGTTGAGCTCTTTCAAGGGCTATCATATGGGTGGTAGCTGCGCCTCCCCAGACTACTATGCAGTATGATAAAATTGATTGGCAGATAGCAGTGTACACCGTTTTGATTAGCTTCATATTTTCCGTTGCTGTACACAAGTTTTTGAAAATATAAATCAACTTACGGACTCTATTAGCTGTAGCAGTCAGATGTTGCGTGAAGCCTAACTTTTCATCTATTACGACGCCCAGATATTTAATAGTGGATGTACGAGATATAGATTGACATTTACAAGGCGATTTAGCAATTGTAGGGGGTTGAGGGGAGCAAGTATGCACTGTTATATTTGGGAAAAATGGAGCTGAAGCTTTGGTTTTGTGGAAACAAATTAAATTGCTCTTCTGTAGGTTGAGAGTCAGTAAATTATTTTGTAGCCAAAAAGCAACAATCCGCATCCCTTTCTCCGCAGATTCTATAACACTAGACCAGGTGGCACCATGAAAGATTATAGCAGTGTCATCTGCATAGCACACAATATCAGCATTTATAATGTTAGTGGTTATAATATCATTTATATAAATAATAAAAAGGATTGGGCCAAGTATGCTACCCTGCGGAACCCCGAAAACGATGGAATTAGGTTTGCTACAATACTGATCAAGTTTAATACATTGTGTGCGACCTGTTAAGTAACTTCGAAACCATTCTAGAGTAATACCTCTGATCCCGTAAAGTTCAAGCTTTCGAATTAAGATAGGAATAGACACGGTATCAAAGGCCTTTGCCAAATCAATGAAAACACCTGCGCAGGCTTGATTTCTGTCAAGATGGTCCGAAATAAGATCAGTTAAACAGACTACCGCATCCTCTGCCGACCTATTTTGACGAAATCCGAATTGCCTATCTGAAAGCTGATTGTTTTCCTCCAGGAAACTCACGAGACGTTTATGCACTAGCTTCTCTAAGATTTTGGAAAAAGAGCTGAGGAGAGATATTGGTCTAAAGTTACCAGGATCTGACTTATCACCAGTCTTGTGTATAGGGGTAACAGAAGCCACTTTCCATTCTGTTGGAAATATGCCTTCTGACAAACTTAGGTTACATATGAAAGTTAATGGGTCTATTATGTGGTTTTTGATTGCTCTAAGTAACCGATTTGAGAATCCATCAATTCCCGGGGCACAGTCTAGTTTCAAACCCATTAAAATGTTTTCAATTTCTATTTCATCAGTCGGTTGTAAAAATAATGAGTGCGTTGGAGTAACATTAAAGTAGTTTTTTTGTGCTAGGGATTCCTGTGTTTCATTAGATACTGAAAGTATTTTATTCGCTAGGCATTTTCCAACATTGGAGAAGTAATCGTTGCAAAAATCTAAAGACTCGGTAACAGTGTTTCTGATTCGTGTAAGTTCGAGAGGCTTTTGCTTATATTTTTTTGTATAGGTTATAGTTTTTATTGTGTTCCAAAGCTTTTTTGTATTATTCTTATTCTGTTCCAGTTCCATTGAGTTATGTTGAAGTTTTAATTTCCGTAGAAGTTCATTATGAAAGTTCCTATAACGAGTAAACACTAATTTGATGGACTCATCATTCGGATTTTTACGTACTTTAGAATGCAGATGGTCTCTATGCTTTGAGCACCTGATAAGACCAGGTGTCATCCAGGGTTTAATCGTAAATTTAGAACGACTAACTGGGACTTGGGTAGTGTGTTTTTTAATTACAGTTGAAATCAAGTGGTTAAACGCACTTACCGAGTCATCTACAGTATTTTTACTAGTGACTCTGCTCCAGTCTAGTTCGCTCATTTCCTTTTCTATGGAAATGTAATCTGTTTTAGTTGCTAGTCGCTTGATTTGTTTGGACATATTTGATTTCTTTATTACTATTCCAGCAATAACCAAGTCATGATCTGATACGTCAGTTTTACAGATGGCTGAAACAGTTTGGAACTTAGATGTCACATGAATGTGGTCCAAACACGAGTTATCTCTTGTCGGCTTAGTAACAGCAGGCATCAGGTTAAGATCTGCTAAAACACACAGGAATCTAGAGCTTGTATCCGAGTTCACGTCAGCGTCTGAGCAAGTATTAATATTAAAATCACCAGCTATAATGACACATGGAGATTCTTTGGTAGATAGTACTGTAGAAATTAGCGAGTTTATAAAAGGAGACGTATCCATGAAAGAGGGAGAACGATATATGGCTAGAAGACTAAAATTATTTTTGACAGTTATGCACAGGCAGTTAGCTTCATCAAACAGTGGCTCGGTAACAAGAGGTGACCATAAACTATTTACATATACAACAACTCCTCCTGCTCTATTTATATATTTATTTGTTCTATGCGATATGTAGCCATCTATTTGTGGAATAACAGAGGATTCGTGGATCCAGCATTCAGTTAGTACAATGACATCAAAAGACATTTCAAGTCTGGCTAAAGTAATCAAAAATTGGTCAAAATTTTTACATAAACTTCTGATGTTCCAGGTGAGGATTTTAATATTATAAACATTCGTGATTATGGCTTTGCAAGACTCAGGATTTTCAACTATATGGCAAGGTACTTCAAGCGAGTCGAGTTCTAGTATTAAATCTGAATTAGCCACTGTTAAATGGAAAATATCTACAAAATTCTTGAAATTCAATATAAAGTTGTACCTGCCATGAATCTAATAGTGTCACTGAGTCTAATTGAAAATTGTGTGTGTGATGTAGTGATTTACGTGTGATTGGTGTGTTTTTGAAAATTATTGTAAAGTGTAGAGAAACAAGAGAATATAAAATAAAATAATCTGAGAGATAATACATAATTGAATGTAAAGGAGAAATATTAAGTAAAGCGGAGTTTGATATTATCATAAAAATAATAATAAAAAATCTTAAAACTCTAAAATAATTACATGTTTTGCGAGTTACTTTCTTCTCCCAAATATGTTGGTTTCTCTTCTTCGAGTTTAAGAATGCGGCTAATGTCGCTGTGCGATTTAATGTTAATTGGTTCAGTACCAACGTCCTTGCCTTCACGCTTTTTGACATAAATTGAACCACCTTTCGTCCAGCAGAACTTGTATCCGGCATTTTTAAATTGTACTCTGCAGTCACGAAATAAAATTCTATTAGTATGAGTGAGCCGTTCATTAAAATATATATTTTGAGTTGGACCTTCTATATTAATATCCTTGGTGGTAAGGCGTCTAGATTTAGCTGATTTGTAAAGCTGGTCTCTTGTATTTCGCCGGATAAAACGAGCCACCAGTGGACGAGGCAAATTGCTAGTGGAAGGGCTTCTGCGAGGACCCACACGGTTCACATAATCTATATCAAGATCAGTTACATTCAATCCAGCTACTGTTGCCACTGATAATAGTAAATGGTGCGGATTTTCGTTAGGTGTTTCAGTGATACCGGTAATCTCAATTTCATTTCTTAATATTGCTTGTGATTGAGCATTAAGTTGTTCTTGTAGTGTCTCGTTAAGTTTCCCCAGACGGGCTACCTCTAAACCATTGTCCTCCGTTATCTTTAGACGAGTTTCATAAGTTGACATGGTTGAGGCCATCGTAATTAGTTCATTCTCACAGCGCCTAAGAGCAGTAATAGCGGTTTCGAATTCAGACTTTAGTGAGGTTATCAAATTAGAGTTATTCAAACTATGTGATCATAACCCATAGATATCCATAATCGACCCAAATACCCTATACTTATTCATCCAACTACACATATTATAAAGCTTAAGAGTTTGTTTGTTTGAACGTGCTAATCTCAGGAACTACTGGTTCGAATTGAAAAAATATTTTAGTGTTGGATAAATTATTTATCGACAAAGGCGCTATGTTGCGATAATTCCACGCGAACACGCGTGGAATGAACCACGAGAGGCAGCTAGTTTGAAATTAAATAAATTGTAATCATCATTATTTATTTTGATATAAAAAAATATTAAGTACATAATATACAACGTGTTACAAAATACCCCGTAGAAAAGATAATTAATTATCAAAGCCAAAAATTTTGTCAACCCTAGTAAACTGTCATGTCAGTGAACCAGATTATTTAACAGAAAGGCCTACGTGTACCTATTTTACCTAATAATTATCTACTTTAATAGTTTTTCTATTTTTCATTCATAAATGTTTGCGACCTCAATACAAGGATGTTATGATACCTACTCAAGTACTGGCTTCAAAAAATGTCAAGTTGGAAAAAAATATGATTTTATGTCGTTCCGCGAATTAGGAAGAAATTTAGGTAGTAGTTCTGCGTAGTTTACTCTTTCATTTTACTGAAATAGGGTTTGCACATCAGTGAAAATAATAATTTATTTTTTATTTTTTTGGGGTATGTTATACAGCGTTACTACTGTTCTTAAATATTGTGAATGGATTCGTTATAAGGCCCCATTTAACCTCCTTACGGCTTTACGGGTAGTTTTGTAACACCCTGTATAGTTTCATCTAGTGCTTAGATGATACCAATTGGTCTCCAATGATTAGTTACCAACTATGTTTGGGGCGTTAAATACATCAAGCTCTACATGTGTATTTATGAGATTTCCAATCTTTTTTCTGAAATAAAAAAAAATTATAAATAAACTAATATGTAACCTACGCACACATTCAAATCTAGATATCTGTAAACATGACATATGATTCCATTCCATATATTATTTAGGTAGGTAGGGTAATGCCCACAAAGGTCATGGCACAGATACATTTTGAAAAGCTCAGTGGTAGGGAGGTGAAGGAAAACATAATGAGGAAAACATGACACAGTGTACCGTACTTCACAGTACCTACTCGCCTGGCAGGCTATGATCGTCATTTTGTGCCAAGCATCTACTAGAGTGTTTTGGAAGTTGTATTTGAAGACCAATTTTGCCTTCTAGGTATATGTATAAAAGGTCGGTAACACAGCAATCGTCCTGCTATTGATACACAGTAAACGACATAACGCTTTCTTCTTACGTGACGATTTCTGCCCGTTAACTCTAATGCAAGCTGCGTAAAATAACTTCTTTCCAAAAAATATGCGACAGTAGTCACTTACCTTCAGGAGGCGGTTCCTGTTTGCTTGTCAGACTTAAATAAAATTATCAAACTAATAAAGATATCAGTAAAATTAATCATAGCTCTCTATAGTTTAGCTAACGTAATATACCATTTTCAGGCAAAAACATATTCTATTCATATTATTGTAAGTAGTATAAATATTTAGCCCAAAAAGCACAGACGTTATAATTTAAAGCTGATTAAAAGTTACCTGGCATTCATGACTGCAATAGTACAATTTGTAACATCCTAAGCATTTCGAATTAGTCGATTTTTGACACACAACACAGTTTCCCTTGATAATATGACTGGCATTCGGATGTAATGATGTCACATGTGTTATCACAGGAGTTGCGTTTGGACTGGGTAGTAGATCTTCGATCAGCGGTAAACTCTGGAATTAAAACGTACCTTATTTATACAATTTTGTTTGTTTCTAAACATTTTACGATTGTCCAATTACCATTTGTCCATTTACCAATGTCTTTTATATAAAATTCCTGTCTCACAATGTTGGTCCGCGATGAACTCCTAAACTAATGAACCGATTTTAATGAAATTTGCATGCTGTGTGTAGTTTGGTCTAACTTGAGAGATAGGATAATTTTTTATCCTGTTCAGCAATAGTATTCTCCGCTAGAGAGCTGTAGCTGTAGTTCTATAACTACACAGTTACTGGTTTTATTTATCTGCGACATGCACGGGGTGATACTGGTTGGTTATGTTAGGCCGAATACTCCGGATCGTGTATGAATGATGATCCAACAACACATTAGTGGGATTACCACTCTTATTGTGATTTAACTCGGACTAAACCGAATCGTCTTTGTGTCAATAAGATCAGTACAATATCCTTAACATAACACACTACCTATCACGCCACACACAGGTAGTGGGTTCGATTCCCACCCAGGACAGACATTTGTGTGCATGAATATTAGTTATTTGGTTTCCACAGCATAAGTTCTGCTTAGTGGATCAGATAGACGAGCGTGAAAAATATTCGAGGATATTTTTAATATTTATACAGTATGTAATATGTATTTATGCAAATACATAGAAGTTATGTAGCATTTCAAAATTTTCAAAAACTGATATCCACTAATTTTATTCTGGTATATGTACATATAATGTTTGTTACTCCTCAGCTCCGTAACGGCTATACGGATTTGAATGATACTAGGCACATTATTATATATAGATAATATTAGAAAAAGTAACATGCCTCGGCAATGCAGCAACACCACAGGGTGAGAGCTAATATTAAATTAATAAAAAATGGTTCTTCACTTACCAATTGGTCTGTGCTTGTTTCAAAACACAGTGGGCTCATAATACCACTGTCCTTAGATACGGAAGATCTCGTTGTATCTATATTTGGAGGTAGTACATCAGAATTTTCAGTAACTGGTTCTTGATTATAATATTCCTGTGGCAGATGTCGAATTTGGTTTGATGTATCATGATTATGTGGTTGATGATGCCTGTATAGAGGGTCGTAATAATTCGGGGGAAGTGGTCCAGCTCTGGGTGCTGTTCCGTAATTAGGAACCACATTTGGTGGGTATCTACTCGGATCTGCTGCAGGATGCTGCTGTAGAGGTCTTCCATATGTTGGATAATTGGCATATGATAGTGGGGTGTAATGACCAAAGTTACAATTCATATAATTTTGATATTGATTAGGAGGTTGCATGACGTATTTATTGTTATTTTGAAAACCCTGATTCAAAGTACCAGTACTTTGTAGACTGGGATGTGGTTGTCTGTTTTGGTGAATCAATATTTGTTGAACAGCAGTTTGTGGTATAATTTGGTGTATCGGCATCTGTTCAGCAACCACGTGCTGGTTATTTTGCTGAATCGTAGACGCAGATGTTCGTTTACGGTTTCGCTGTTTCTTTTGTTGAAAGAATGAGGGATCAGAACGTATTTTTTCGCGGTGGCTTAACGGTGGTTCAACATTGATTTGTTGCCTATTTTGCTGAAATGACGATGGTTGATTACTAAAATACTGTTTATTGAATTCATTAACCGGCACTTGAAGTGGACTCGGATGTTGGATATTTCGCTGAATTGACGAATCTGTGGGTTTAAAGTAGTTTTGCTGCCTGTTTTGGTAAATAGATGCTGGTTCAGCAAGTGTGTGTAGAGGAGTATTTTGGTGAGGTAACGATGGTTCAACATTGATACAATTACTGTTCTGCTGAAACGACGTAGTATCAGTAATGAATTGCTGAGTCGATGATATTTCACCACTGACATGCTGTCTATTTTGCTGGTCCAGATATGGTGTAAAACTGTTTTGCTGACTATTTTGAATTAATGACTGTTCAGCTAAAGATTTTTCAACCATACTATGTTGATTATTTTCATAAATCGACGGTGGTTCAACTGGTAACGGTTGTCCATTTTTGTGTATCAACGATGATGTGTCACCTATTGGTTGGGTTGTATTGGTATTTTGGTGAATAAGAGACGGTTCAATGCTTATATGTACTTGCCTACCAGGAGGACCTGACGTAAAAATCAAAGTGTTTTCGACCTGTTTACTGATGTTTGAATTAGAAAATGACATTTTTTTTGGAGGATAGAGTAATTGTTGTTTTAACATAATATTCTCATCAAGATTTGAGATATTCGAAGAAAACCTGGACAAGTATTTCTTTTTCATTTTCACCCAAGATATCATTTCAATATAAAATCCGTCTAAAATGTTGTACGTACAAATCATAGCTTTTTCTTTGCTCAGTTTAAGTGTATGATTTAAAAATCTTCCGATGAAACCAGTATTTTTCTCTTGTGGCAATAAAATGGTTGAAACTGTACAATATGAAAGGTTGAAGTAATGGTATTTTAGACGTACGTAACATTGTTTCATACGGTCTAGTGTAGAAAGATTTGTACTTTTGTCATTTTGAAATTGTATCAAAATAGAATGTTCCTTTATAATCAATAATAAATGTTCTGATACTGTTTTTAGTAGCTCTTCGAAGATTTTTGCATTGATTTCCATTAATGTGGCATTGTCTAAATCATTCAAATGTTTATTATTAGTATTTCCGTCTGATATTGATATTTCACCTTCGTTAATGTTTGATAGTTTTTTGGATTTTTTATTCAATTCACATTCGTTGTCTGGTTTTCTTTTCAATGAATAATTTTCAGTCATTCTTTTATCAGCATTAATAGCTCTAATTTCATCTGAATTGTCGTTTACAGACATGTGTTTTGTCTTTTCTAGTATAGTAGGTGTTGATATGTTTGTTAGTTCAATATTTGTTTTATTAACATCAGTTAGATCTGAAATATTCTTATATTCATTTTCTTCATCAAAATTCTTAATATTTCCAAGTTTAGTGGTTGAAAGTTCAGTCAATTCATCTTCTTCGTTTTCTTCAAATATCATAGTAACCTCTATTGGCGCTTTGAAATCATACTGCGCCATTTGGTCATGAATATTGCCTACAACAAAATAAATCTTGCATTATTTTTATTATTCAAAATTGCTTCCAAGAACTTTGATCTAAATAGTACGCTTGCCAAGAAAATACATATTTATAAAAATACATTTAGCTCTTTCAACTCTTTTGAACTACTATGAGGTTTATCGCGAACAATAGCTAATTCGAATTCAGCTGGCGTTAGAATATCGTATCTGCTTCTTGGGGGAAATGTTTCTTTGTATTTCATATACAAATTCAAGACCATTTATTTTAGGGAGCGTTCAAGTATTACGTAACGCAATTTTTGGAGATTTTTGACCCCTCCCTCCCCCCATGTAACGCGCTGTCACGATTTTCTGTACCCCCCCTCCCCCTAGTAAAACGTTACGTAACCATCAAGTGAGCATTTTGACCAAAAAGTCACAATTATGTGGCGTAAAGTACCGAAAATGTTAAAATAAAGTGTTACGTAACACGTAGTTCAAACCCCCCTCCCGCCCCTGTAACGCATCGTAACGTTTTACAAGACCCCCCCCCCCCCAAATTCGTTACGAAATACTTGAACGCTCCCTTACACAAAAAAATCCTCAGATGATGCTGCCAGACACCGGCGGCTCTATAGACAGATTTCAAAGTCTTTGACTCGCAACACGCGCCAATTTGATACAATTACCTATATTAAAGAGGCAATCGAGTGGTACAAAGGCTCTAGTGTTTGCAAGTGATCTGTCTGTTGGGCAGAGCCAACTAACGAAGCTGAGGATGGTACAATCGTCACGTCTATACCTGAGTTGCACAGGAGACCGAGCAGCCATTATGCGTTTGTGGACTATGAGAAAACCTTTGATTCGATCGAAACTTGGGCCGTGCTGAGGTCTCTTCAAAGGTGCCAGATTGACAATCGGTATATCGAAGTGCTGTTGTAGTGTTTGTACGAAAACTTCGACCTTCGCCGCGGTATCAGACGTCACTATCACTGAGCTATTATCACCTCAATAGGTATAGCTTAGCTAGTCAAATTATTCGAAACAATGCTCATAACTTGAAATTAGAACGTGATGTTATGCGAAGGCCGTGGGTTCGAATACCACAATCCAGAATAAAAAAACAAAAAGTAAAGCTATTCTGAGACCTCTAAAAGACCATCTGCTGTGCAGTGTGTGGTCGTGCGTTGTGGTGCAAGAGCAGCGGGCTAGGGTTGGATGAAAGCTCTCCCTCATCCACCGCACTCACCAGACCTTGCGCCCACAGACTTCTACTATTTCCGGGATTTCTTGGCAGGAAAAAAATCTATAGGTACCCGAAAGGTAATACCAAATGACTTTGAAGATTTTGTTGCCTCCCGTTCAGCTGACTTTTTAAGAAGGGCATCGATAAATTGCTACTGCGCTGGTAAAGTTGCATTGGTAGCATGGGTGAATACTTCGATTAATAGAAAAAAAAACAAGTGATGGCCAAATCAGAAACTATACGGGATAGCAAAAAATACTCAAAGCTAGGCTAGGAATATTGAATTAAAAAAAAAAAGTTACAGTCGGATTTCGCCATCCACGCCCTATTGAAAATATAATTACAGTGGACCCCCGGTAATCCGGCCCCTGTCTAATCCGTCACCCCCTGTAATCCGACATAGTCTTTTCATGCTTCTTAAATTGATTGATTCATAATTTTTGATTATTTTAGTATGTATGTACCTTATAGAATCTTATCATTGGATCTGTAGTTTGTCGGATTACAAGGCACAATTTGTAAAAAAATCCGGACTATAGGGGGTCTTAGGCAGTACTCTATAATCCGACAAATTCGATAGTCCGACACTGCCCTGCAAAACATTTGTCGGATTACCGGGGTTCCACTGTAATTAGAATTCTGTATATCACGGCTTTGACAATATACCTGCGACATAATACATATCTGTATACAGACTTACCAGATTCCATGGTTAAATAATCTTGTTTTAATTTCCTAAAAATCTGAAGATCGTATCCTGCAACAATATTTTTAATAATTAATTATGATCAGAAATGAGCAATTAGATATCTTGAATAATGATAATAAATTACAAAAGTAGGTAGGCAAGAGTATGCTATAATTAACATATAATAGCACATATACACTCGTACATCAAATAAATAAATATCCTCGGACATTTTTCACACACGGCTATCTGATCCCAAACTAAGCAGAGCTTGTACTTTGGAAACCAGATGCAAATACCGGTGTATGCAAAATAAAAAGCTTTAAATATGCATGAAATGCTTAAAAGTTGAATGTAAAATTGCCAAAATATGAATGAAAATTTACAAAATATTCAACATTAGATAGATTATAGGGAAAAAAAAAAACCTTTTCGACGATAATAATTATGTATAATAAAATTAACAATAGGGAATATGCACTTTTTTATTGTTTTAATCATTTCTACGGGTAATGTAATAAACATTACCAAAAAAAAATATAACACATCTAAAATCTTAACCTTAATGGCGTATTATATATTTATTTCTTATAAAAGTAATTGAATTGATTTATTAAAACTAAAAACCTAAATAAATTAAAAATAAATAACAACTAAACTACAAATAAAAAACTGAATTTAAATTGCTGCCCGGGGAAATCGTGCCGAGGACGCTAGCGGCGTTACCTCGTTGAATAGCCAGACTGAGGCGTTGGCCGAGGTAACTACCAGCCCTCCGGTCACCAGTGGTGTCCACCAGCCTAGAGGAAAGGTCTTTATAGAATTTTTGGGCACAGGGTCCCCATGAGCCCATGGTCTCTACCCCAAACGGCACAAATATATAATTGTCACCAATAGATGAATATTTGAGCCGCTTGAGGTCCTCCGCGGCGGTGGCTGCTGTGCCCGCCTCACGAGATGAGCCCACCACGTGAGAAGGAGCAATAGTATCCACGCAGGTCGCATCCCAAACCAACGACATGCCTCTCTTCCACGGTATAAGTGTCATACCGTCGGGCCGCTTACCGTCGTCACGCAAGACACCGCTCGGCTCTAAGATGGCCGGTACGTTGACGGAAGCAAGCGCCCGACGGATGATATCGTTTAGGGCAGCGTGGCGGGACAGATGACCTGCACTGCGACGACAAGCGAGACCGTGGTGTCCAAGCTGGTGAACATCACTTCCACACAGGCAGCGATGAGTTGTATTAACTGCACAGCCAATACGTAAATTAATCGCTATGGAAAAAGAAGAATTATCCATTAGGGTGCCCAAATTTGGTGATGGTAGAGCATTCAGCCAATACCCTGACTCCCGTTGAGCAGTAGCAATGAGGCGAGCCCGCTCTGCCAGGTCAGAAATAGTCTCCAGCAAATGCTGTTTAACCTGGTTACAAAGTGGCTCGTCCCATTGCTTCTGCGACAACGGTAAAGTCGGAAGGCTACCACTCGGACAGGCCTCCTCCCATGCAGTTTTGGCCTCATCACGGTATAAAACTGTACAGTCTCCATGGACTCATAATTTAAAAAAAAAAGAATCATTTTTTTTTAAATCACTATCATTGCCGGCTGATTCAAACACGGCCATTATGGCGCGCTTATTTAGTGATGTGAGATTAGACGAGTTCGATGTCAAAAATGAAGTGTTTGGTTCACAAAGTTACTAAAATCGGTATATATTTTTTTTTTTTAAAAGATTTTTGGGCTGGTATCGAGACCTTTAAGCCATTTCTTTATTTTAAATATTCATATTTTATGTTTAGTCACGTTTTATTGTCACTTTCACTGTAAAGTCTAGTCCTCGTCCGTACAAGTCCGGTCTAATTTTAGTGAAATTGGTGGCTATTCCACTAAAACATTTCATGGACTTTTTGGGACAACCTGGAAAGTCACGATACACGCTTTCATTTCATTTCACTTCACTTGTGCACTTAGATTGATCTTTATTGGACAAAACACCACCGAAATTATTCAATAAAACTCAAAATACACGAATTTAATGAAAATAAAACGAAAACAACGTCACTTCGCAAGTTCCCGCCAAAAAGTCAAAAAAATCAGTATATTACCATGGAAAAGCACAGAAAACTTATAAATTATAATAAATTTAAACGTAGCGGTTACAAACTCTGTGGTCTCGTGTAAAAGTGATGTTTATTTTTTTATTTTATTTTATGTCTCTAGTGACAACGAGGCAGGCGGGTCACCTGATGGTCAGTGGCGTGCACAGGGTTTTTAGACTGGGTAGGCAAGACATTATAAAAGCTATTAACTCACCAAAAATCCTGCATGTTGGTTTTGGTATACGATAATTAGTTTTTTTTATCACTGAAACATAGTTTTGAAAACGCATATCTTTTATATTTACTCTATACACACACCACGACAACTTCACAGTGAATATTTTCCATTTTCTACACTATTATCAGCGTTAATTCAAATAGGTACCTAATAAAACACCTCACAACAAAAAAAAACAAACAATAATGGCGATTTGACCTAGAGTACCTACCCAGACACGCACGATTACTAAACTATAAAAAAATAATACGACAAAAAAGTAATGGTGCTTTGCGTAGCGATAATTAAATGAAACTGCAATAATGGAATGTTGTGGCGATGGAGAGAAACACAACGATGATTAGATCACATGTTTATTCACAGTTCACCTCTTATTATTCTCTACCTAATGACAATAATGTTCAGCTTATATACTAAAATATATTAATCTATACGTGCCATTTAGATGGTCTTCCGATCACCTTGTGCTCTAATAAAATAGCAACGTATTGAAACATCACTACGTGACATTTGTTCTATGTCACATTCCATTATTGCATGGCGACCGTGAACAAAAGAACCTGGAGCTGTTGAAAATGGACCGTGAACAAAAGAACCTGGAGCTGTTGAAAATGGACCGTTAACAAAATAACCTGAAGCTGTTGAAAATGGACCCTTACCAAAGAAAATGAAGCTGTTGGAAATTGACCCTGAACAAAGAACCTGAAGCTGTTGAAAATGGACCGTGGCCAAAGGAACATAAAGCTGTGAAAAATTAATTATTCAACATGGGAAGAAAGAAAAAGAAAAGTCCTACATATCCTGCCATAGAAGAGGCATAAAAAAAAAACTCATGTGAGTTCCGTCAATTATTTTGATTTTATTATAAATTATTGTTAAACATGGGAGGACAGCACTCTAAAGATGATATAATTGTGGAGCAAATTCCCACAATAAAGAATAGTGAATCACCTAATTCAAAGTGGACATCCGTCGGAATCGAACTATCGGAAGTTCTACTGATAGCCATATTGGTGATTATGTCAATTGTATTCGCTACAAAATGTTGGAAGAATGCAAGAAGTTTGTGTGAAGTTCTAGTGGATGGCCGCATCAATAATAAAGCTATAAGGAGTCGTGCTGATCTCTCTAACGTGTAATAATTTTTTGTGTGTTTTGTGTATAGTTAGATGAAGATGAGTTTAGTCCAAAACCATCACAGATGTGTTTTAAATTCAATAGTAAGTTATCACGTAGTAATTATCGAAGGCCAAAACAATAAATTATATAATTATGCATTTCATAAATATAGTCGACCAAAATATTCGACTCAGCAAGGTTATAATACGTTTGGTTATCGTAAGCAAAATTTGCTCACAAGTAATAATAACAAGCAGCAATTATAATATAGTAAGCAGTTTTGTCATCGTCAGCCGAAATAAACGTGCTGATGATATGTCTAGCTAGGCCATTGAATCAAGGCAAATAATTTTTTCGTTCGTAAAAGTGAAGTACTCATAGATTTTTTTTCCGTATAATAGTAGAAATGAAATAACGATGTTTTAATAACGATATTTTACTTGGTAGATTCAGGACATCATTTATCAATTTTAAAATATGAGTGAATCAAGTGAGTTATCAAACATTAAGATTTACGATACTTTTCTTTTAATAAAAGGAATTTGTGGTGATTTTGAAGCATAGAAACATATCTCATTGGTATGTTTATTTAGATCTTATTTATAATAATGTTATAATTAGATTTTTTTTTACAATATAAAATTCCATCACTCTTTTAGTTTAGGATTTCTGTATAAAATATAACGTGATGAACGTAGACAAATGAGTTAAAAGCAACTATATAGTAGTAACAGATAAGTTTTTTTTAGACTTAGGTAATGATAATTAAATTTCGCTGCCGGAGCGTTCTGAAATAGTTAAATATATAAATTTTGACATGCAATGTGATTGTATCATATTACCTGAAGAAATATGTCAGGATGTTTTTGTAGCTAGTGCTATCGTGAGATCGGTAGACGGAAGAATTCCGGTTAGATTATTTTCGGTTAGTTAATACTTGTGATACAGAAGTTATTCTGATTATTACGCATGTAATTTTAGTCAAAGTTAGAGATCCGCTGATAGGGTAAAACAATTATTTGAATTACTCACATCAAGAGATTATTTGAACGATGAGGAAAGGCTAGGTATCAATTGAGAAAATATATGCTAAATATGTCTTTTGATATAAAGTAAATAAAGTAAAAGAAATAATAATGAATTCCAAACTAGGTCTGATCAACCTAACGTTGTAGATATCATTAGAAAGCTCAAGGATTGCAATGAAATAATTTTATGTACTACAAGCGAATTTAATAAGACTAAAGAGTCTTTAGGAATGGCCGTTCCCAAAATCGTGGATGATTTTCTCATATTTCATTCCCAAAATGATTTTCTCAAATATTATATTTTCAGACTATACTTATAGTTGAATCAAGAATCTTTATTAACGAAGGCACGCAAAGACGTAGCGTTAAAGGAACTTGAAATAATTTGTAGTCAATTTGAGATATTTGAATCAAGATTCTTTATTAACGAAGGCACGCAAAGACGTAGCGTTAAAAGAACTTGAAAAAGAATTGTAGTCAATTTGAGACAACAGAGCTTGTAATTATTAAAAATGAGAGTAATAAGTATTTTTTTTACAAAAACTCATAAACGAAATATCAGGAAAGGAAAATCTGATACTGATTATGTATCTAAGTGTACAGATTGTCAGAAACAGAATTCATAAATTCAACATTAGAAAATGTATGAACATTGTTAAATATAAGTAAAATTGTAAAATAAAGAGGAAAGAAAAATATGATGTAAATTCTAACAGTGTAAGTTATGAAAAGGTGACTTAGCTTTAGTTAAAAATGAATGTGGTAATAAACATTTTAGAGAAAATGGTCCTAAATATACCATTTAAAGTTGAAGAAGATTTAGGAGTAAATGTTAGAATAATTAGTGATAATAACAAATCAAGAATAATTCATAAAAATAGGACTAAGAAATTTGTTAATTCAAATTGTTTTTTTTTGAAGGGAGGAATGCCTATCATTTCAGGGGAGGTGTGACATAGAACAAATGTCACGTAGTGATGTTTCAATACGTTGCTATTTTATTAGAGCACAAGGTGATCGGAAGACCATCTAAATGGCACGTATAGATTAATATATTTTAGTATATAAGCTGAACATTATTGTGATTAGGTAGAGAATAATAAGAGGTGAACTGTGAATAAACATGTGATCTAATCATCGTTGTGTTTCTCTCCATCGCCACAACATTCCATTATTGCAAAACAATGCTACTTTTTAAAATAATGGCATAACCAACTTCGTCAACTGCGCCTGTGCCTGCGCTCTGAGCGATTTATCTATCAAATTGGTGGTATAAAGGGGGCGCGACGGGGGAACACTCTGCAATATGACTGTGCGCGCCCATTTTTGGTTCATTCAAATCATTCATCAGTTGACCCATGCTTCCCGCGTCGAGATGACGCTTCGTTCGCTCTCAAAATACAGTCGCACACACAACTTTCTTTGCACGACGATGGTGTTACATAGCAAGGAAAGAAAAAATATTTGTATTATTTATTATTTTATGAATAAGTAACACTAACACCGCGACGTCATCTAGCTTAATTTTTCTTTTTACAACCCACTTTTTATTTTAACATCGAAATATGTATGTGTAAAATAATGCTCACTGTAACAAAATATATATTTTTAATTCCAGCCTATTTCAAAGTACTATGTAGCTACTAAAGTACCTATTATGATTCTACAACAAAACAATTACACTTATTTTACAAAACAATAGTCTAATACTTTACGACGCAATAGTACCCGTGCGTAAACACATCCCCTCCATCGACTGTCGCTCAGCGTTCATTTTACGTTAGCGGGCCATAGGCACTGCCTACCTTGTGTGGTTGTGTGCGTTATTTGTGACATTGTGTGCTACGTATTTATAGGAACGCGCACGGCGCACACACCTATTAATCCGCATGATTACGAGAGCACACATATAAACATTTAGACAACAATAGTTTGTGTCTTTTCCGCGGCTAGCTGTGGTGCTAGTTGTTTCAAATTGTACGAACGAGTTTGCATATTATGTATAGTGATACCCGCGACACTCGATAGATGGAGATAAATTGTGATTTAAGTTTTTTTTTGTTGTTAAATTTAATTTATTATGTACTTATTCGTAAATAAAATAATATTAGATATCTGAACTGAACAAGATTTTAATCTGAGTTATTAGGGTAGGCAGTGTCTTTCTGCCCATATGGAGCGCACGCCACTGCTGATGGTAAGTGACTACCGTCGCCTATAGACATTAGCAATACCAGGGGGATTGCCAATGTGTTGTACACCTTATTACAATGCCTTAAGGGCAAGAGCAACTGGCTCTCAAGTGCAACTGCCGGAACACACCAACAGGTGCTTGGCGACAGATTTTCAACTTGAGGGTGGTAGCCAGCTAGTCGAGTACCACATAGTACCCTACCACCGTGCATAATTACTGACGTCACGATTACTCACGATTTGTTCACGGGGCGTTTTGGAAATTAAAATTTGCGAGGGAATTTAAAAACAGACACTTTTTGATGATTAAATTTAGCTATTAAATCATGAAAAATTTTGAAAATAATTATGTAGGTATGTTTTTGTAACAATATGAATTACATAAAAAATAATAGTTTAAAAAAAGTAAAAAACACGCTTTTTTTCCTATAAAATTAAATTTTTTGCTAATCACACGATCCTTAATTTAAAATTGAAAATCATTTTTTACTTTTCAGTTAGATTTTTATAAAAGCGTGTTTTTTACTTTTTTCAAACTATTAATTTTATTTTCTACTTTTTAGTTTGATTATTTTCAAAGCGTGTTTTATGAAAGTAGGTTCAATTTGGCACATTCGCCCCTTGTAATATAACACACAACCTGATCGTCTTCAAAGTCCATTACATGACCTTTCTCACAAGTGCAAACACGACTATGATACGATATTGCATCATGGAATGCCAGTTCCTGTCTTCCGACTTCATCATCAGACCTTGGAAACCAGATCGTGGTCAAAGTTCATTACAAGACCTTTCTAACTAGTCCAAACACGGCTATGATACGATATTCCATCATGGAATGCCAGTGCCTATCTTCCGGCTTCATCATCAGACCTTGAAACCTAATCGTGGTCAAAGTTCATTACAAGAATGTTCCAACAAGTTCAAACACAGCTATGATACGATGTTCCATCATGAAGTTCCAGTTCATATCTTCCGGTTCCATCATCAGATCAGTTTGACAGTACCATATTATTGTATCGTCATCAGAATTACATACAGCTGCCAATTTTCATGACGCTACGATCCTTGGAAGATGGTTAAATTAGTTACCTTAGATTCCATTACATAGTTAGTTACATACAGGTCTACCTAATAAAGGCGTGTTTAAAAAAAAACAGCCATTTGGAAGTCACGTGCATATTCCCTATTATTTAACATTTAATTATTCTTGTAAACGTTAAAAATCTGGTGCTGTTTAAAATTTTCGATGGTGTCTTCGACAACTTAAAATATTTTTATAAGCGGAGTAACCACTTCCACCACAGTAATTAGTGCCACCAGCACCACATTTCAAAGGCTTCGATACGTCATCAATCGGCAGCTCTTACGATCCAGAACTGAGACTGAAAAATGAGAAAGACCAAAATTCTGACGATGTATATTTTAGTTAGTATGTTTCGGTCTTTCCACACTTTATCTTGTTGGGTCAAAATCAGACATCAAATTGGTATGGTGAAACTAGGCCTATTTCCCGACTAACTGAATCCAAGCGGCTCAGCAGCCCTACCATCTCAGATTATGTAGTTGCCAAAAGGGTAGTGTCATCAGCGTAGCGCAGATTTGAGATTTTGACTCCTCCGACTGCGATCTTCGAGGCTCATATGCACGATCTATTCTCCTTATAAAATTGAACTAGACGGGGGAGACGATGAGTCCCTGTTCAACTCCTTACTCGAATCTAAACTCCGAGGACTTAGCATTGCTGACTTTGACCGTACCATGCCCTGTATCATAGAGATTCTTCATAAGCACAATCAGATGTAAAGGAACCCGCATCTCTCCATCGCTATAGATGTTGCTACCACGCAATCGATAGTTTTCTGGTAGTCAACAAAACACATGACTGCTGGAGTGTAAAACTCGTAACATTTCTCTATGATATGCCTGATGTTGAGTATTAGCTCTCGTGTGCCTTTCCCCTTTACTAATCCAGCCTGTACCTGTGGAATAGCAGAGACTGTTGTAGATCATGTGTAGTAAGACTTTGCTCTGTGCGAAAAAGAACGATGTTTCTGTAATTTTCCAAAATCTCAGAAATACGTCACTTTTTATTTCCAATACATTGGCTAGATCAAAATTCTTGGATATATCATAAATAAAACAGACTAACAAAGTCCCTCTCTTTGACCCCTACTGTTGAATTTTCTAAAATACCTTCATAGTGCTTGCCATTATTATAAAAGAAAACCTTGTGCAAATGTTCACGTTCCTCACTCCAGTGGTTTGGCTTTTACGTTAGTTATCAGTTTCTCCATTTATCCTGAATAAACCAAAATATGAAAATGACCATTATTAAAAGTGTGACTATTTTCGAGATATTTAATATCAGAAATTAAAAAATCAATACAAAAAAAATTTGAAATATCGAAATATCTTGAAAACGGTGACACTTTCACTGAGGTAATTTTTGTATATCTGGTAGGTGACCCGCCCACCTATCTCCCTCTTAAGTTTGTCGTACTACTCGCTGGACACCCTGTATATACCTTATACAATAGAAACACTAATAAGTGCATCAAAAGAAAAAATATATAATTTTAAATTTTTGTTTTGTGTCGGGAGCTCGACCACTCGTTTCGTGCTGCGTATGTGTCATTTACCTCTATCCAAAGAAGTTCAATGTCTGACATTGAATCGTTAGACCAATACGTAATTTCTAAAGCTGATCACAGACTGCGCTGTATGCCGGGTGTAACTTCGAGGATAGATACTAGGTATGTAGTCTTCATAATATAAATATTATATGTAGTTTGAGGACGCAATACGTCTCTTCGGCAAGCTAAAAAGGTTGAAATATTAAAATTAATATATATAATATAATAAGGTACTTTTACCATTAGGTACTTTTAATATTATATTAATAGTACCTAATGGTCTTCACGAATCATTAAAGAAACTGCCTCGTCAGTAGCCGTCCTCGAAGCCTTCTGTCTAGGAGTGCTAAAGTCCCCATGGCGAACCGCTCCCTTGGCTATCAAGGGACAAAAGTGCCAGGAAAACAATCTATTTTTAAGCGATTCGAGTTATTTGTGTCGCCATGTTAGATGGGAGATGTTCGTACTTTGCGGTGATATCATGCTTAATTTTATAAACATGTATGTGAAGGATGACTGATATTGCTTCTTTCACCAGTAAGTACCCATATCTTTTCTATGCTAAATATTAACCTTGGTAGGTACCTATTAACATAAATGCGAGTGATCGCCGCGGCGAGCGCCCACACCGTGTACGACGCGTCATTTGTTTTCTACCTAACGTCGTTATAGATGGGTATGTATAACAACGATGGTATGCAAAATGCAAATCGAAAAGCGCAATTTTATATCTACCTACTTCTATTGGTACGTACTTTGTTTACCGAATCTAACTCAGTACAAGGTTTTTTGTAACGTTGCTACTTTATGTAGTAGTAGATGAGTAGCCTAGATATTATATGCTTATCAGAAAAAAATACTGAACCCTACTTCTAATACAAACAGCGTTATTTATAGGAGGATATAATATGTGCCGAGAATCGACTAAACTAAACATAATAATTATAAATGTATATATACACGGTGTGTTCCAAAAATAACACGCCACAGTGACACTGGGAGCTAGATTGGCTTCAGGTCTATCAGATAATATCAACATGACCTTCGTAAAAGTTTTATGGTTTTCGAGATATTGCCACTTTTAGAAAAAATACACTATTTTTTGGTCTTTTTTTCGCCTGTTTTGGCTATAAATAACTTCTAACTTATATTTTTTCCTAGTTGGTTGAGACAATCAAGTAATCATTTCATTTGAAACTAGTACGCTATTCTCAAAAAATAACTAAGTTGTTTCATTTTAAGTCAATGCGAAAATCATAACTAAAGTTTGACTAATTACTGTGAAAAAAAAAATCGTACTGGACTGAATCAGTAAAATTATCTTAAAAACTAGCCTATTTCGAATATGGCAAAATGGGAAAAATTTTTTTTGCCAAAAGTTATAAATTCCAATTTTTGTCATTTAAGTCGTGCGACTTGGGAAACACTACAATAAAAAAATAATACTTAATAAA
The DNA here is from genome assembly GCA_951361185.1 of Ochropacha duplaris. Classification (NCBI taxonomy): domain Eukaryota; kingdom Metazoa; phylum Arthropoda; class Insecta; order Lepidoptera; family Drepanidae; genus Ochropacha; species Ochropacha duplaris. The sequence goes on from OX592703.1 coordinate 5,261,492, forward strand.
TGGTGCAGGCGTCTTTTGTCGACAAATTACTCACAGAGTTTTTTTTAAAAGCCTAAAAGTGGCAATATCTCGAAAACCAGAAAACATTTATTAAGGTCATGTTAATGTTATCTGATTGTCCTGAAGCCAATCTAGCTCCAGTGTCACTCTGGCGTGTTATTTATGGGACACCCTCTATGTGGGGTATTTTTAGATAAAAGCATGTAGGTATTGATTATCTAGAAATCAGTTTTATATACAAAAATATTGTCTTTAAAAAAAGCCAATAACTCAAACTCAAATATATCTTTATTAAGTAAACTTATTACAAGTATTTTTAATCGTCAATTTGATTCATGTTAAATTCTAACGCTCGGTTCGGAAGGTTGCTTTTATAGTCAGATGGTCCAAAAATATTTAAAAATGAAACCTGAGTTTCTTGCCGGTTCTTCTCAGTTGACGGCTGACTTCCGAACCGGTAATTCGACCTTCATAAGTGTCCTTCTAGGGCTGTAGATATATTGTTTTCCTTTTTATAGGTTTTTTGTCGGGGGTTTCATTTTATTACTTAATTTTTATTTTAATTATTAATTTAACACTGAACGGACGAGATGATGGTCCCAAAACTACCTACAAATTCAAATAATTAAGACCATTATCTCAATATATAAGATGTTGGTCCGCGATGAACACCGAAACATCTAAACCGATCTTGATGAAACTTGTCACACACATAGATTATATCCTAGAATCAGATACAGGATACTTTTTATTCCGGGATAGAAAAGTTATATAAGTATACCTAATTACCTTAGTTTTTTAAAATTCCTGTTTCATAAAACTGCAATCCAAATGTAAAGTCATTGCTTGAGGCACTAATGCACGATTTATTTGCATTTATTGGAATGCAGAATAAAACATAAAATAGCTCCTGGCCAGGACTTATTAACGATAAGGGCTAAATGTAATTGACGAATATTGAAAAATTATTTATTTCTGTGTCCCGCACTACTTCACTCAAGCTCCGAATACAGACTGACTACTAAATGCATTCGCTTTCCAGTCATAGAGGAAACTAATAATATAACGGGTACAGTACCACGTACTCTGTCTGTGAGCAGGGTTGGATTCAGACCATAAAAAAATATTGTACATGGAAATGATCTTTCGTTTAAGAGCGAGCTTAAAAAGGTCACTCTTCTTTTGTTAAACTTTAAAGTAGGTATATACGTAAAAAACAAAAAAGTTACTTTCTTGTACCATACGTAGGTAACTACAGGAATTCCTGGTATTGTAGGTCGGTCAACTTAAAGACAACATTATGGAATTTTCGCGTAGTGTAATGGCATTACGATACTACATATTATAAAATTATGGCACAAATACGAAATCCAACCCTGTCTGTATATGAGGTTGACACACCAGACTTTCTTGCGGGAATTCACGAAGTGACGTTGCGTTTTCATTTTATTTTCATTAAATTCGTGTATTTTAAGTTTTATTGAATAATATGTACCGGTGGTGTTTTCTCCAATAAAGATAAATCTAAGTGTACAAGTGGAGTGAAGTGAAATGAAAGCGTGTATCGTAACTTTTCAGGTTGTCCCAAAAAGTCCGTGAAGTTTTGGTGGAACAGCCGCCGATTTCACTAAAGCCTTACTGGTATTGTACGGACGAGGACTACTAGACTTTGTGAATGTGATTTATTTAGCATCACAATTTCATCTGAATTACAACTCTTACAAAAAATAGTACATAGGATACATTTCTTGAATCGAGTCCCTCCATTGTTTTTTTTCCTTGACATATTCCTTGAATATCGTTTTTATTTTAAAAATTCATACAATCATGGAGTTTTAATCCTACAACTCGGCCATCCTGTAGAAGTCTGGCCTCAGACTCTAAAATCTTTAAAACAGAATTACTTTAAACATCAACAATAAACAATGCAAACTTAACTTTAGTTAGACTAATAAACAAACAAAAACTTATAGGACAACACCTAAGACTTAGTCTAGACATGACATCAAATACACAGTTAACAATAAAAAACAATTTCACATCATAAAATAGAGATACAACCCCTTTGCAACACTATTATGGTTCAAAAAGAAAGAAAAACAACCTAATCCTAAAATATATAAGGAAATGAAACAGCTACTAAAAACTTCAAATCAACAAACCCTCTATTCGGGCCAGAGCTTAATGTAATCTGCAGCAGAGAATGTTCTCACTGGTCCCTCCACTATACAGTCTGCCTTCTCCACCTTTCTCTTTCTTTTGTAATTTCTTCTATTTTCTTCACGAGTCTTCAAAATTAGAACTATTGCTTTTTCTCTTAACTCCTCTCTTTCTTGCACAAATAACTCTCTGTTCCTTCAACTACATCTTCCTCAGACCTCATTCTACTTCCTGTAAATAGCTCAAAGGGCATTCCCAACAGATATCTTCTGAATTTCTTTACACCTTCCACCACATGACCAAGATACTCTACTCTTGTTGTAAATAAATCACTTTGTTCCCAATTAATGATCAAGCCATACTCGGATGCTTCTTCTGATACCAACTTTAGTCGTTCTATTGCTTCTTCATAATCTTTAAACAGCCACTCTTTTACCTGCGCATCCACAATTTGCTGTTCATGGATAGACAATCTTCTGGAACACTGTGCAATTGGAATGTCATCCTTTAAAATTATTTTCATCTCAATTGGGACTTCTTTCACCTGATGCGGCTGGTAAGTAGATATTAACTCCTGAACTGCAGAACGCATCTGCTCCTGAGGTACAAAGTTTGTAGGCTCACTATTGATATCTGAAAGCAAGCACCTTAATAAGTTGTGGTCCTGCTGCGGCATGACCTTTACAGCTCTTTTGTCAAATAAAACAGTAGCCACCTTCAAAAACGGACAACCTAAAATAGCTTGGAAATTCATTGCATCTCTTGACACAATAAAAAAGGATATAATAAACTTATTTTCATCAATACTGATGTTACAATTAAACTTTCCTAACGACTTTACTTCGCGGCCGCCTAACCCTGTTAATATTGCAATTTCTTTTACAAAATGAACATCAGGCAAATCAAAAAATAGAGCTTCAGTTACTAAATTTAAATCGCTACCCGAATCTATAAGGCACTCAACTTTTACACCACTGATTTCAATTAATTTTATTGATTTACGATCGAAATTGTTAACATTCAACACGCACGCAAGATCGTTCTTGTCATCGTCACATCTGTCACTGTCACAGGTCACGTCATTGTAGTTGACATTTACGTTGACTTCACCGGTCTTCATGCACGCCATAGATTTTGGTTGTCTATGGCTGCCATTCCCGGTTCGATTTCCTCCATCTGGTATGTTGGTAGCATGAGTGCACTGTGGCGCAACATGGCCGAATGCACCAGACTTAAAACATTTTACACCTTTGGTGACATGATGAGGAAATGTGATCTTTGGCACCACATTTGTAACACCGCCGACCATCTTGATGAGAGCTTGAGCTTGGTTTTTCGCCTGTAGGTTTTTGCTCGGTTTGCCGCTTCGATGCTTTTATTGCGTTTTTCTTCATATTCTCGTAAATCAATAATTTTTTTTAGTGCACCGTATGTTGTAGCGCCATACAATATGGATTTATTGGTTTCGTAGTCCGGTATTCCTTCGATAATATATTGAACCGCTACGTAATCCGTAATCTTGCCTCGTTTTGCCAACTCCTTCACCGACAACATGTACTCGTAATAAGACTCGTCTTTGTGTTTTTTACGAGCTGCTAGGAGCTCGTGAGCCTCCTTAGAGTTGATCGCATCAGGAAACTCCTTCGCCAATGCCACCTTTAGTTCATCAAAAGATTTATGAATTTTCTCTGTCTTCAACCATAATGCTGCTACACCTGACAGCGAACGCCTTGCCACCATAAGAGTTTGCAGCGGTGTCCACTGCAGAACCTCCGAATATTCTTCTACGTCTTGAATCCACTTACTAGATGTATACGCCTTGTCTTCACCATCAAATTTGGGTATAATACCGTCAAATGGAAGTGGACACAGAGACTTTGATCCCACGCATGAAGAGACGGGCGGGAAGGTAGTTGATGTAATGCGTTGTGCACCACGAAGATACCTCCGTCTTCTTCCCTTTATCTTAAATGAACAGAGGGGGTGAGGAGTCCTTATTTTTAGGGGTCGTCTGGGACTAGGTCTGAAGTTGGGAAATGGCTAGGTGCCCGGTTTTCTCATGAGAAGGATTTCCGTCGGGCCGGGCCCCGAGGGAGACCTCATTCACTTGAGGAGGGGGAGACCGAGACCGCTCATGACCGGCTTGGGCGTGATGCAATTTTAGGGTGTAGTCGCTTTTTCCACCTCAGGGGACAGCTTTTTGGCTTGCTTCCGCTTGCCTTTTCCAACGAAGACGAAGTCCTCATCGGATGATGTAGTGGGGGACAGGGGGTCCTCGATGGATGACGGGGCTTGGATAAGGGAGTTTTTTTGTGTCGAGGAACAAAGGTGTCGGTTCCAGGTAAAAGTACCAGTAAACAATGACAATGGTTGAACGACGAAAAAGGCCAGTTAAAATACTGAGCAAAAATTCGTGGAATAAATCAGGGTAGCGCCCAGCGCAAAGGAAGCGACCGCACGATAAATGGTTTTTTTGTTTCTATTGACTCATGGAAGTCTTTGTAGTTTGTGTCTTTATTATGTCTCGATCTTAGATTAATGATAGGTCTAGGTTTTGTTTTAAAAATCATCCTGGTGTAGAAGATAGTAGTATGCTATTGAGGTAAACCGCAGCGATATATTGAATTAATATGTAGCTCCATTGATTGTTTTGCACAGATCGGTCAAATCACTTTTGTCGTTTCTGTACTGAACTAATTTTATAAATAACCTATTATACGCGAGGGAATTTTAGTTATTTCCTTCAAAGAATTAGGTTCGGGTTTGGAATCAGGCAAGAAAATGTGAGGTTATATTATAAGAAAAGAGCGAGACAGAAGAAACAGTCGCCAAACAGTCCGCGTAAGGGTGCAAGGGCCATTAGGCCTTCATAAAAAATTGCAGGTAAGAAGTCTATCCTACTATGGTCCAGCAGCCGCCGTCTGTGTTTTTAGGTGATTAATAACAGGCTGAATCTTCGTGAGTAGGTTCGGTTTGACGAGACGCCCAAGACTCCCTCAGTGAACAATTAGGTAGCTAATGTAGTGCGCAGGTGTTGAACATATCAATTTGGTGGGTATCGAAAAGATAGTTGGATAATAAATTCGGATAAACAATTGTCCTACAAATTGGAATATACTCCTAGCGGTATGAAATATACTTTACAACAACCTATTCTCGGACCTACCGAATATACAGAAAAAAAACATAAAAATCGGTCAAGAGAGAATTTTATATACAGGGTTACTGGTTATTCGATACATTCCTTTAAGGGCGTGATAGTATACACTGTAAGCTACGAAATGAACCCTATATTGCATGATACAAATGTTGACCGTTACTGAGATATTAGAGAATTTAGTATTTCTCGAAAAAATCCCGAATTACAACTTCAAAATCAAATTAAAAAAAAAGTACGTAACATTTTTAACTTTTTTTGTTTCTGGTACTCAGACAACATGTAAATACGTTTTTAAATCAATAAAATGATGAAATTTTGCAATGGCTTCGACACAATATCTTTTAACTCGTGTCACTTTGAATTATTTCTCTGTTTTCTTAAATATTAAAATGCCAATAAAAAAAAGTTATGGAGTTAGAAGTGTACAAAATGTACCAAAACTTCCTCACCTATCTGGCTATCTAATAAAGTGAGAATATTAAAAAAATTCTCTACAAAATATGAAGAATTAGTTCTTAGAAACAGAACAGGTCGCAATTTATTAAAATAACATTTATAATTATTTTTACAGAAAAAGTGTCCATACACCGACAATGTTGTGATAAGAGATCGGCAAATTCCGGTATAGTTCGGAATGGGCATGCCGTCTTCGCTGGTAAGTTTTTGGGTTCGCTAGCTTCAGTTCGTTTACGACCAACTGACTGCGCGTGCGTTTAAGTATTGTTAACCGAGCTACGTGAATTTTCGCGAGTATTCTTTTGTAAAATGGGTCTTCCAAGGCGACAAGGTAGCAGAAATCATTTATAAAAGCTGAGTACGTCGATATCTTGTTTGTGTATGGATTTTGTAATGGAGATGCTGCGGCTGCCCGAGCTGAATACATACATCGACTCCTAAATCGGTGACATCCAAACGTAAGGTGGAGGCTAGGTCGATCAGCGTCATGTTGGCGTCTCTGAAAAGTACACATTCGTATATATTTTTGTTAAATACCCTTACGTTTGGTTGTCTTCGATTCGGAAATCGATATAATCGTATCACATTGGAAGATCCGCCGCCATTTTACAAAAGAAATACTCGCAAGAATTCACGTAGCTCGGTTAACAATACTTAAACGCACGCGCAGTCAGTTGTTCGTAAACGAACTGACGCTAGCGAACCCAAAACTTACCAGCGAAGACGGGCATGACCATTCCGAACTATACCGGAATTTGCCGATCTCTTATCACAACATTGGCGGTGTAGGGACACTTTTTCTGTAAAAATAATTATAAATGTTATTTTAATAAATTGCGACCTGTTCTGTTTCTAAGAACTAATTCTTCATATTTTGTAGATAATGTTTTTAATATTCTTACTTTATTAGATAGCCAGATAGGTGAGGAAGTTTTGGTACATTTTGTACACTTCTAACTCCATTACTTTTTTTTATTGGCATTTTAATCTTTAAGAAAACAGAGAAATAATTCAAAGTGACACGATTTAAAAGATATTGTGTCGAAGCCATTGCAAAATTTCATCATTTTATTGATTTTAAAAATGTATTTACATGTTGTCTGATTACCAGAAACTAAAAAAGTTAAAAATGTTACGTACTTTTTTTTAAATTTGATTTTGAAGTTGTAATTCGGGATGTTTTCGAGAAAATACTAAATTCCCAAATATCTCAGTAACGGTCAACATTTGTACCATGCAATATAGGGTTCATTTTGTAGCTTACAGTGTATACTATCACGCCCTTAAAGGAATGTATCGAATAACCAGTAACCCTGTATACAGGTTAGTGATAGGTACTCTGTGGGTACGACAAAGAAACGTTCAACATTTGTAACTCTTAAAATAAGACTCAATATCGAATTTACGGTTTCACTCAGTTATTATTATTCACTCAAATTTAATAGGTAACTAATTTCGATTTCTGAGATAAACACAGATATCATATAGATTGCATCGCCAAAATATAAGCCTATATTTGGCGCCTATATTTTAAAAAATAACTATGGAAGAGATTAGATACAAAACGAACATCTCAAGATAAAGTAATCATAAAAAATGGGCACTGAACGACTGATGATCTTGTTAACTCGTTTAGCAATGATATGTTAAGTTTTCCATTTTCATTTTCAGGCTTTAGTTAGTCGTGTTCCGGCATTCGGGCGGGCTTCACGCTTTCCAGTACGGGAAAAGCGTCCAAAGTCCCGCAGGACTTCTAACGTTCAAAGTTTTTATGTTAAACATTTAGTTCTTCTTGAATTACCGTGAAAAGTGAATGGGTTATTGAATAATGGACACAATTTCGTGTAAAAAATTATAGAAATCTGAAAAACGAATAGTTTTATACTTTGCTATTTCAATTGAGATAAACTTATGCAAATTCGAAAGTAATACGTAGTCTGATTTAAAAAAAGAAACAGTTACTCATCTTTAAGTGATAAAATAAAAAAAAAATAAGTCAGTTTTATAGTATTTTTTTTTCTGGGTACGTTGCCTACTGACAACGACTTTTTTATTTAGATTTTATATTATTAGATTAATTACCTAGTACGTTAGAATTTGTCTTTTAATAAAGAAATAAATAACCTTATTAATACTAATGTGAAATAATATGAGAATCGTTTTATAGTTAGTTAAACTAAATTAATATTGAATTGAAGTATTTTTACCTGTTTAAATAGTATTCGTACTGATGTACGACATATCACTAAATATACACAATAGCATATTAATAGCATAAATCAAATATGTTTCGGGAAAGGCCTCAATAATTTTAAGGACTACGATAAGAACATCAAAAACATATGTATTTTATGAATCTCTACAATTCACCGTTAAGTACTTCAAAAGAGATGGGAGGTAAGCACGTAACATATTACTTCGGATAAAGAAATAAATAACATATTATAACATCTCGAGCATGTACCTACTATTGTACTTACTTAAAGAAATGGACTGGATACAGTTGGTTATAAAAAAATATCGTACAACGAAACCTAATAAAACACCGCATAATAATTAAACCCAATGAACTCGTGTTTTAATATTATTTTTCTGCAATAATATGTTTTTTGACTATGTAAAGTCAAAGTTTCTTTCTTTCGAAAACATAATGCGATTGCTTGTTATAATATCTTTCAGATTGTTATCAGGGACATAAAATTGGAACCAGTGAAACTTGATTTATGAAATTTTGATTGTTTCTTTATTCTCAAAAACTTTAATTTCATTGATATTATTTGTATCTACTTATACCTACTGACTTATCGAACTCCAAATGTTACTCAGGGTCCATAAAAGTGTAAAGTGGCGTCCAATAAATAGAACTTTGTCTCAAAATTTCCGTAAAAAAAAAATAGAACACCAGGAATCGCATAATTAAACAAAAAAAAATTACTAAAAGGTATTTCCATTTCACAAAAGAAAACCTAAGTAGACTTAGTTATACATATCTATGTATTCCATGTTTGGCAGACTTACCAATTTGATTTGGAGACTGATTTTGGTACTTGCTCTCAATGGGGAATATGCACGTGACTTCAAAATGGACGATGTTTTTTATGAATTCATATTGTTACAAAAAAATATCTACATGATTATTTTCAAAAAAATTCATGATTTAATAGCTAAATTTAATCATCAAAAATTGTGTTTTTAAATTCCCTCGCAAATTTTCAAAACGCCTCATGAGCAAATCGTGAATAATCGTGACGTCACTTTGAAACTTTAACTCAGAGTTTGTAACCGCTACGCTTAAATTTATTATAATTTATAAGTTTTCTGTGCTTTTCCATGGTAATAAAATGATTTTAGTAACTATGTGAACCAAACACTTCATTTTTGACATCGAATTCGTCTAATCTCACATCACAAAATAAGCGCGCCATCATGGCCGCGTTTGGATCACCCGGAAATGATAGTGATTTTAATATATTTTTCTTTTAGTTAAGATTTTGGATGTGTTATATTTTTTAATGTTAAATTAGGTAATGTAATAAACCGTAGAAACGGTTTTTTTTTTTAATTTATTTATCAATATAAAGTAATACATATCAATTTATTTGTTGTTCCCTATAAACCTATGAAGGTTTGTCTGGGTACTCACATTCGTCTTATCATAATTATAATAAATACAATATAAAATTAATATAAAGCAAGCTTGTACCTAAACAGCTTGTTTAAAACAATAAAAAAAAAACGTGCATATTCCCCATTCTACTACGAAATGTAGGTACACAATATGTATTACATAACAATGTGTCGATCATTATTGTTCTTGATGTTTGAATGCTTTGTACATTATGTAATCTTGTGTGAATGCCGAAATAAATATTTTTCTTTTCTTCTTCTACGAGTCCGTGCAAAGTGTTGGCTTCATATCGTCGGACACTTCCGACATAATCAAAGAAAGATCCAATAGCCGATATTTAAACAACGGAAATGTGTAAAATGAGATCTCTTATTTAATGTGAAAGTTTATTCTAAAATATAAAATAAATACTTTAAAAGATGCGGGAACTTCTAAATTTATTTACGCTTTTATTGGTCCAAGTTATCAATTTATGCCTTTTGCGGTCGAGACCATGGGTCCGCGGTCCAAAGGTTATTCAAGTGTTTTATCTTCAAAATTTATCGAGGCTCGCGAAACAAGCGAGCAGGGAGCTTTTTCCGCTATGGTATTAGCTTGGCCATCCAAAGAGGAAACGCTGCCAGCTTGCTGGGAACCTTGCCGATCGGCACCAGTTTATTCCAGTAAGAGGAAAAATAGCTGTATGAATCAGATGCAATACACGCGGAAGCTGAACATTAAACTTCGGTTTAGGTAGGTAGGTACCGATAGATTTTCCAATCAAACTTGTTTATTATTAAATCTTGTTGTAATAGCTTCGAAGGATAATTTTCATTTAAAAACAACTATTTTTTCACCACTTTTTCACCCTCACGGAACATCTTAGCAGCCTATGTTTAAGGTTGCCAATGGTTTCCAAAATCTGCTTAACCGTTTGGAAACCAAACAGACGTATCTACAGTTAAATTTGCATAGATCTATAATATTACTAGCTGTCCTTCGCGGTTTTACCCGCGTTCCCGTGTGATCTTATCTTTTCTCGGGATAAAAAGTATCCTATCTCGTTATCTCAACTTCGTGACACGGGGATTTTATTTATGACTAGCTTTCCCCCGCGGTTTCACCCGCGTACTCGGAGGATCTTTTAATTTTTCGGGTTATATATAGCCTATGACACTCACAAATAACGTAGCTTTCTATTGGTAATAGAATTTTCAAATTCGGTTTAGTAGATCCAGAGATTACCCCCCACAACCCCACAAACTTTACCTCTTTTGTCATTATAGTAATAGCCGTGTGTCTAGATCTAAGTTAGGAAATACATAGGATACCTACTCGTACTCCCAAAATGGAATTGGATCCATATGGAATGTGGTAGCGAAAGCTAAAATGGAAGGAAGCTCCTCTAATGTTAGTACTAAATGAAAACGAATTTATTCCATTTGGAAGTGTAGGCAGACTTGTAAAATTCTTCTTCATTTGTGTTTCCCTAACTTTCCTCACAATGCAACAATGCTCTAACGAGTGACCTAAATGAATATTTTATCTTAGTTTTTTGCTTCGTGTTTTCGCCCGCGCATACTTCCTCGGGGATTCGAACCTACTTTAATTAATTCAAAAATAAGTTTTCGGTCGCAATTTTGATCGAATAATGCTCATGAATTTTAAGGATCTGAATAAACGTAATAATTTTCCTTGTAACTTTAGCCCTAAATGTAGTGCTACAGATTTTCTCAGATTCTTTATAATTACAGGTATAACTTAGCTGTATGGACGGTGATAATGACATACCTAACTATTTCGTTACGTTGCTCACCACTTCTCGAAAGATCTACAATAATAACCAAAACAAGTTGGGCTCGCCCAAAGGTTAGGCTCTCTCTACAAAATATTATGTCTGGTCACATTTCACTCGGGTGTTGAGTTATTTCTGTATATAAAAAGGTAATTCAGAAGAATACTTGGCGAATATAATGTGACAATAGTAACATACTTCTTATGTAGCTTATAATAATGTTCATTGTATACTTTTATGAAAGCAAGTACCTATCTAATGGTCATGGCGTTAAATATAATTGTATGAAGGTCGTCCCATATGATATCTTGTGAATTGGTCTGTCACGAATATAATGTTAGAGATAACATCGATATCTCACTTATGTGCTAACGTACATCCATAAATAGTAGCAAAGGCTATTTTCAGAACTAATTTAACGTGTGAACGTGTCTACAAGTTTCAATAAAGGTAGTAATTTTAATTTAATATATCTATTAATTGGTTCCTATCGGTTTCCATTACAAATCCCTGTGTGGGTACTCGTACTTTCTTGTGATATTGGATAGGTTTGAGTCAACTTCAAAGCTGTATTAATGAGTTAGTTGTACATTGTTAATGGCTTTGTCAGAACCTATACTTGGACATTGTATAGGTATATACGAGGTACTTTGTACAATCCATGCTTCTATACTAATATTATAAATGCGAAATTAACTATCTGTTTGTTTGTTACTTTTTCACGATTAAACAGCTAAACTAATTTTTATGAATTCTGGTATAGATACAGGTGGGTGCCCGGGAGAAGTACATAGGATACTTTTCATACCGAGAAAAGATAAAATTCCTCAGGAATGCGGGTAGAATCTCAGGGGACAGCTAGTATACTGCAGAATTTACTCGAAATGAAACGCTTTTTTAAATATGTTAAGCTACTTTATCATTCAACTGTGTCTTGTTAGTATGCATCCACATTGTAGAGCAAATACTGCAGTTGCTTACTGTAACCACCAAAGTCCGAAGGATTTATCTGTGCATTATAAGGTACACTGTAAATTTTGTGGGAAGCAATTTCACCCTACAGAATAACGTTAACTTAATTTTCAGACGACTGATTGTTTATTCCCTAGGTGAATAAAGTTACTGGTAATAAAGCATTCATCCTATTTCTACACGCTGAAATATTTTTAAATAAAAATATCCTTGGAATAATAATTCGTCCAAGGTGTTAGCATACAACACAGAGGGAGGTAAATTACAGTTAAATAATATATGTTAAAAACAATTGTACAATAAAATTTTAAAATACAATTTCATGAAAACGATAAAGGTTTATTCAAATACTGAAATGTTGAAAAATATCCGTACGTATATATTATGTGAGGAATTCCATAACATAAGAAATATACAAAAAACTGGCCAGTGCGAGTCGGACTCGCGCACGAAGGGTTCCGTAAAAACGGCAAAAAAATCACGTTTGTTGTATGGCAGCCCCCCTTAAATATTAATTTTATTTTATTATTTATTATTAAAGTAAAAATGCAACTGAGTATTTTGTGAATATTTCAAGTGCCTACCTGTTGCCATTATTGATATCGAGCAAAAAAGGGCAAAAAAATTGCGTTTGTTGTATGGGGGCCCCCCTTAAATATTTATTTTATTTAGTTTTTAGTATTTGTTGTTATAGCGGCAACAGAAATACATAATTTGTGAAAATTTCAACTCTCTACCTATCGCGGTTCTTGAGATACAGCCTGGTGATGATATCGAGCAAAAAAGGGCAAAAAAATAGCGTGTTTTGTATGGGAGTCCCCTTAAATATTTATTTTATTTTGTTTTTAGTATTTGCGTTTAAAAATAGCATGATGATAACAAAATGTGATACGTCTATCGAATTATTATTTGTATATATATTAAGTTACTTTTCATTATTTTTAACCGTGTTGAAATTTTCACAAATTATGTATTTCTGTTGAAAGTGATCTCTGGGTCGCTCTCCACCAATCACAAGCTTTAAAACAACTCATTGCAATAATACGACGGGCCGGTTGGCGTGGTTGGTTAACACACTGCCTATCACGCTGCAGGTCGTGGGTTCGATTCCCATCCAGGACAGACATTTGTGTGCATAAACTTAATACCTACCGCGGATCAACTTAATGCCTATCGCGGATTAACTTCGTACCTACCGCGGATTAACTTAATACCTACCGCGAATCAACTTAATGCCTATCGCGGATTAACTTCGTACCTACCGCGGATTAACTTAATACCTACCGCGAATCAACTTAATACCTTACGCGGATTAACTTTATACCTTGACGCCTACCGCAATATCGGAATGTTATTTACTTCATACCTACCGCGGATTATGCTTATACCTATTGTCAGTTATCAATTTTGTTCGCGGTGCAATTTCTTCATTTCTCAGCTCTCGGGTTTACTTTAGTTTTCTCGGTATCTTTTGTGTCCAGGTACTAACCTTCTTTTGTATACATTTGCTATTGTTTATTTTTATCTATTGTCTATTGCGTAGGCGCCTAAACCTTTCCTTTTATTGTTTCTTTGTTGTGTTAGTTTTTGTGCAACTACCTTTATTTAATTTTTTTACTACAGCTTTATTGCACTAGTGTTGTAAAGAACCTTTTTTTTTGTGTCTCGTCTATCCACACCAGTTTTGACTTGTCTGTCCGTTTATGTACCGTGCTATAGGTGTTTATAAGTCGTACTGAAACACATGTATATTTTGATTAATCATCATTTATTTTACTTTGTTACAAAAACCTAACCCAATACTTCTATCTATATATCCAATGTAGTCTGTCTTTTGAAACTTATCCAAACTTAGTCAACATTTATTTCAAATAAAAATAAATATACTAACCTAACCTAACCAAAGCACAATTTGAACATATTACACAACAATACATCATTTAACTCGGTGTTGCGATCGAATATTCTTACAAAATCACACATTGTGTGTCCATTTAATTTGTAGTGCAAATACATCAAGCAGTATTTAGCACATACTGAACTCCAATCATTTTGTATCCTTTTACTATTAAAATCCCATTGTCTCGAGTTCCTCTTCAAAAAGGTTCGATGGTGACCCATTGGTAATCTACCATACGAATCAAAATATTGACCAACACCATTTTCGTTTATATGCATTGCGACCCAATGAGATCCAGGTTTTGTATCAGGATCTAAATTGCTTATTAAATATATTGGAGTTTCGACGTATATAGGCAATCGATTTGCGGCATATACATTATATTGTAGGTTCGGGTGAATTTTACTTAAATATTGCTGAATCTCTATAGTATCCATAATGGAAGCATACTAAATCTACCTACTCAGTTCAATACATAAGATGAAAGTGTAAAATTACATGTAAGTAACCTGATACTTATAGTACCTACTTATGTACAAGGATGGTATAAATAATACAAGAACATGCTTCTTCAAACTTATATTTTATTAACATTATATCTTAAAACTATTACAATTAATCACTAACTACTATAGTCAACACTAAAATTACGGTTTTTATCAATTTCAATAACATTATCGAATTCTGCATACACAATACAATTAACAGTTTGCAAAAGAGTCGTTTCAAATCGAACTTCCAATCTTACGCTACCATGTTTTATAAGATTCCAATGAGTTGTTGAATTAGCTGACAAATCTGGTGGCTAGGTTACATCACGTTACTCAAGGACTATGGATAATTTTTTTTATATCGGTATTCAAGTTAACATACTTTCTATCGAATTCAAGTTCAAACCTGTCTGGAACGTCTATTCGTTGGTTTCTGTATAAAAAGGGTGGTTCAAATCATACAGCATCTCACTGTACTCTCTGATCTACACCATATATGATCTCTAAGTGTCTCTCGTGAACCGTTGAAATTGTTTAACTGCTGAATAATGGATGTAAGTATCTTTATTGTCTATCTTTGTTTATTGTATGTACTGTTGATTATTATAATTTCTTTATTTATGTGTTCATCGTGTATGTTCTTTAACAAATAATTAATATGATGTATTACAATTGTTTCAGTTCTCTGAAAATACCTTCAAAAGTTATTATTATGCCGAGACCCTGGACGACCCCAGTGATGAAGAAGGTACACTTGCCTCGAAAGTTAAACAAGTTATCGCAAAAAGGACAAACAATAACATTTATGATTTTTTTGAGACACCTAAGAAGAAGAAGAAGCTCTCAAAAAAATCATCCACCGTTGGACAAGCTATGAACGGAGGTGTCGCGTACATCAGTTCCAATAAGGACAATAGTGCGTATTCATCACACTTAATCAAGATTGAAATTTACGACACACAAAAAATTAAAAATATCGAGCCGATGGAACAATGAAAGCATGCCGATATTCGTGTGAAATATTATGTGGAAGTGGAAGACAATAAGAACTTACAAAGTGTGAAAGACATTATTTTTAACATCACCAAGGAGTTGGCAACCAAAGACGATTGTGCGAAATATTTTATAAGTACTGATAAATAAGATTGTGTTTAGATTAATTTTTAGTTAAGATGTATTGTGTTTTATCCAACTACGTTTATTTTATGTGTATTGTAAAATTGTTAAACCTTACTGATAATATTTAAGTTCTTTGTAAGTTTTTAAACCTTTTGTTTTTATGATGGTATTCAGACTATTGTAATATATGTATTGTGTTCATGGCCTTTTAAAAATATGTTTATTTTGTATGCCTAAAAATCTCAAATAAATTTTATTGTATATTGTAAAAATGTTAAATCTTATCTTATTAGTCAAGTTCTTTGTTGAACCTACAATTTTGTATAACTTTTTCAACCTATTTATCTTTGTGATGGTATTTAAACTATTGTAGTGTTCTAAGTCTCTATGAAGAATATTTAAATTTTAATATCGTGGTATTTTTGTGAAATGTATTGTGTACGGACTATATAAAGCTCACAAATTTACTTTGCACCAAAACAGTTGTTGTTATTCCTCACCATGGAAAGGTTAAGCTGTGACGTCTACAATACTGAACTGGTCAGACTCGCTGAAGGTGCAGAATCATTGGATTTCATATCTTCAGATTTCGACCAAGAACTCTACGACCTCTGTGAGAAAATAGATCAGGACAAAACGTGAGTACAATTTTGTTGTTATATATGAACTTGTTGTAACATGTCTCGTCTATGTCTATGAAGAGGGGGTAGATTTCTGGGTACTTAAGAGGACAGTGTTGTGTTTCCGAATCATTCGTGTCTTGTAATCGTATTTTATTAGCTACTAAATCAGAAAAATGTATCGTGGTCCTGAAATTTACAGTTTATCTCAAAGTGACATAGCAAGTCTGGGTAAAAACCTAATTTTACAAAAATTTCATAGGATGATTCGATTTTGGTTCATAGAAAATATTTTACCGGGGACAATGATAGGAGATCCGGAAATTACTCCTTATTATACTCCCTGTAACGGGCATAATTTAATGGATCAAGACGTAATTGATGGTGTTTTACCAATGCAGGCTTATTGTTTACTGTGTAAATAATAAACATGTTAGTATTTGAGGTGTTATATGAATACTATGTATGGTGGGTTTGTTGTTAAATTTATGTTAATGTTTTTCTTTTGTTTTTCACACAGATCTATACAAAATGGAGGAGGTTTAAAAAAAAGACCAGCGACGACAACACTGATAGAAGAGGATTCAACATTGAAGAGGATTCGACTTCTTGAAGCCCCATCAACATCAACTTCGTCTGTGTCCCCATTTAATGTAAGTACAGAAAATAGAGATAAAATTGAATGTTCTGTGTGTGGTATATCAGTGTTTAAAAAATACTTTGCAAACCATTTAAAGAGTAATACTCATAAAAATAATGTTTTAAAATCTGACAATGAATTAAAAAACGTTGAAATTATTGAAAGTGCGTTCGGAAAAAGAATTATTACCTATAGAATTAAATGTAAACTAACTTTTGAACAGCCATTAGAAACACCCGAAATCTTTTTGCAAAAGATCAAAGACTTGATATATAAATTATTAGATAGATCAAATAAAGAACACACTGTTGTTAAAGTAAATTTTATTCTTAATGCTGACTTTACACAAGAAACAAAAAACATTTTTAATACGTTTGATTTCCAAATTTCTAATTATGTTATTTGTCTTGGGGATGATAAGGATATAATTTTTTCATTTATTGTTACTGAAATTAAAAATAAAATTTCTAATTTTGAAAGAAAAGATAGCGGATGGAGTTTAGTTAAAATAAAACACTTGGACATGAACGTTAACAAATTTAACCCATTACGTGGATCATCATACATAGACTTACCATTAGATATAAAACACAAAAAAGCCGTAATCAACGTTCAAAACAATGATAATGAATGCTTTCGTTGGGCAGTATTGTCAGGGTTGTTTCCGGTTAAAAATCACTCTAATAGAGTAACATCTTATTTACCTCATAAACATTTCATAAAATTTGATAAGCTTTCTTTTCCATTAAAAATTAACGATATTTATAAATTTGAAAAACTAAATGACATAAGTATTCATGTTTTTGGTTTAGAATATGAATTAATAAGTAAGACAAATAAAGTTGTAGGTCCGTTACACTTAACAAAACATAGGAAAGATAAACATTTAAATTTATTGTACATATCCCAAGGTAGTAACGGACATTATTGTTATATTAAAAATCTTACAAGATTAGTATCTAAACAATTATCATCATCAGAACATGAAATCTTTATTTGTGATGGTTGTTTATTAAATTTCACATCACGTGATAATTTACAACAGCATCAAAAAATGACTGTTTTCATGTATGTACAAATTTACCATCGGAAAGTGATAGGAAAAGAAATTGGTTTAACGAATTAACTCCCTCTAGTCAAATCTCATTTAATAATTATGAACGTAAGTTAAGAATTCCTTTCGTTGTATACGCTGACTTTGAAGCATTTTTAAATCCGATACATGGTTGTTCTTACGACCCTAGTAAGTCATCAACTAATAACATACAAAAGCATGAAATGTATAGTTTTGGATACTATATTAAATGCTCATACAATGATAGTTTTTCAGCTTACAAAACTTATACCGGTAAAGACTGTGCTCAAATATTCATGAAAACTATCAAAAAATACCTAGAAAATATTTGTAAAAAAATATATTTTTATAGGTGTCCATTACCACTAACACCCGAAAATAAAATAAGTATTGCCCAAAGCGAGATTTGTTATATTTGTAATAATGATTTAAATGGTAATTCCTCTATTTCATACAATTGGTATACGGGTGTTTGAAGGAGTTGCTCATCCATTTTGCTCTGAGAAATACCGCTCACCTAATTTTGTTCCAGTATTTTTCCACAATTTAAGTAATTATGACGCTCATTTTATAGTTCATGGACTTAATTTTGAAGAGGGAGATATAGAAATAATACCTGAGAATAAAGAGAAATATATATCTTTTTCCAAGGTTTTAAAAATTAATAATCGAGTTATGAAATTAAGATTTCTCGATTCACTTAAATTTATGTCTAGTAGTCTTAATAACTTAGCTAAAAATTTATTACCTGATCAATTCCGTGAACTCAAGTTGCAGTTTCCATGTGAAGATGATTTTAAACGATTAATACGGAAGGGTGTTTATCCATATGAATACATGACTTCATTTGATTCCTTAAAATTAACTTCTCTTCCTACTCGCGATGAATTTTATAGTTCTTTAAATGATAGTGATATTTCCGAAAATGATTACCGCCATGCTCATGATGTATGGAATCACTTCAAATGTCAAAACATGGGTAACTATTCTGATCTTTGTTTAAAAACAGATGTTTTGTTGTTGGCAGATATATTTGAAAATTTTAGGGATCTTTGTCTTAAAACATACGAATTAGATCCTGCTCATTATTATACAGCACCTGGATTAAGTTGGGACGCTATGTTAATTTCTACTAAAATAAAATTAGAGCTTTTAACAGATATTAATAAAATAGCTTTTATTGCAAACAATGTTAGGGGTGGCATATCTCAATGCAGTAATAGACATGCTAAGGCAAATAATATATTTATGTCTGAATATGATCCAAATTCCCCATCGTCCTTTCTCATGTACCTAGACGCAAATAACCTTTACGGATGGGCTATGTCTCAATGCCTCCCAACAGGTAAATTTGAGTGGGTAGAAGTTGATACAGATTTTAACATCCCCGATGATTCCGAACACGGTTTTATTTTAGAAGTAGATTTAGAGTATCCTACCCACTTACATGATTTTCACTCAGATTTACCCTTTTGTCCTGAGAATCTATGTTTAGGTAGTAAAGATCGAAAACTGATCCCGAATTTAACTGATAAAAAGAAATATGTCCTTCATTACAGAAATCTAAAACAATGTTTAAATAAAGGTTTGCGTTTAACTAAAATTCATAGGATACTAAAATTTGAGCAATCTGCATGGTTAAAAAAATACATAGATTTAAACACTCATATGCGTTCGTTGGCAACCTCAGATTTTGAAAAAGATTTTTTTAAATTAATGAATAATTCCGTTTTCGGTAAAACGATGGAAAATGTAACAAAACGAGTTAACGTTAAGTTAGTAAATCACTGGTTGAATAGAGGGAAAACCCAAGGTGTCCAATCTTTAATAGCAAGACCTGAATTTCATAGTCTTTCAATATTTTCAGTAAGTTTAGTTGCAGTACAATTAAATAAGACTAAAGTTTTGTATAACAAACCAATTTACCTCGGATTTTGCATATTAGATTTATCAAAAACGCTGATGTATCAATTTCATTACGATTTTATGAAATCAAAATATCAAGATAATCTTAAACTACTTTACACAGACACAGACAGTTTAATTTATCAAATATTTACCGAAATTTTTTATGCAGATATTAAATCAAGTTTAGAATATCACTTTGATACATCTGATTATCCACCTAATAATGATTATGGTTTACCATTAATCAATAAAAAGCGTTTAGGGTTTTTTAAAGATGAAAATAATGGTAAAATTTTCAAAGAGTTTGTAGGACTACGTGCAAAAATGTATGCGATGGATGTGCAAAATAATTTTATCGCTAAAGCTAAGGGAATCAATAAATGTATATCAAAAAAATTTAACCTAAATGATTATAAAACATGTTTATTTGAAAAGAAAATTCTTTATAGTAAAATGTTACGATTTAAATCAATTAAACACGCCATTTTTACCCAAAAAATAAACAAAATATCACTATCACACAGTGATACCAAAAGACATTTACTAGAAAATTCTACCGATACGCTTGCTTGGGGTCATTATAGAATAAAGAACATTTAATTTATCAATGTTTTCTGTACTATATAAAATATAAATATTGTTGTTTTATTTTTATATTGTTTTAACCTCTTATTTATAAGTACATGATGTGTTTACCTATTAATAAGTTGTACATAATATGTTAGATTTATTGTTTGATTTGATTTAAGAACTGTACCTTATATAATATAGTATATTGTTTTAACCTCTTATTTATAAGTGCATGATGTGTTTACCTATTAATTAGTTTCATGTTAGATTTGATTTAAGAATAGTTATTGAAAAGAGTAATTGTTGAGTTTCTTGCCGGTTCTTCTCAACAGTAAGCCAACCTTCCGAACCGGTTTAAAAATCTGACTATCAATAAAGTATGGAGAAGACTTGATTGAATAAAAAAAAATAATTAATTTTATTTCTTTCATTTCAATGTGTGTTTAAAAATTGTAAGTCGTGATTTATTATAAACAATATAATACATTTCATTCTAACGATTTGTTTTATTCATTCCAATACCCTTTTAGAGTTTACACGTGTTTTTAAAATGATTCATTTTTTTCATCCTTTTACTGCAATAGTCGCAGGTCCAAGTGGATGCGGAAAGTCTAATTTCGTAACAAATTTTATTAAATACACTAAAGAAATATGTAATAGAAATTTTACCCAAATTACTTGGTGTTTTGATGAAATGCAACCATTGTACAATTTACCAAATGTGAATTATCATCAAGGTATACCAGATTTGAACATGTTTGATGGAAAAGATGCACATCTTATTATTATTGATGATCTTATGAGAGAATCTGATGGACGCATTGTTGACATTTTTACTAAAGGTAGTCATCATAGAAACTTAAGTGTATTTTACATTACTCAAAATTTATTTCATCAGGGTAAAGGTCAAAGAGATATTTCTTTAAATTCAAGCTATATTATTTATTTCAAAAATCCTCGCGACAAGACTCAAATTCGTTATTTAGCACGCCAAGTTTCACCAGAAAATCGTAAATTTATCGAAGACGCCTACAGGGATGCTACTAAAGACGCACATGGATATTTGATGATGGATCTAAAACAAGATACTATTGATATATGTCGAATCAAGTCTAAAATATTACCATCCGATGGGTATTGTACAGTGTATGTCCCCACAAAAGAGTTTAAATATGTCAAGAATCGACAAATACCCATCATTTGCAAATGATGGATCAACGCTTCAAGACGTACAAAAATTTATTAAATGCTTTATGTAAACTAAAACCAAAACATCAACAAGCCCTTCTAAAATCCTGCAGTGAAAAGGAAATTAATTTTATTTGTGAGTGCATTCATAATATATTACAAGGGAACGTAAAACTTGAGGAAAAATCATTGAGTAACGAAGAGAAACAGCAAGATAATTTTAAAGTTGAAATAAATCCTCTCTACACAAAAAGTCAAATTCTAAGTTTGGTACCTAAATCATATATAAAAAAGGTGAGTTGTTATTGGATTCGGTATCATCGAGTAAAAACAAAATCTCTTGGGATGATAACGGTACAGTTATCATAGATAACGAAGTAATTCCTGGAAGTAATATCATAGATTTAGTAAACGACTCACTTCGTCCGTTAAAAAAAAGCGATCCAGTAGGTTGGGAAAAATTTGCTAAAGCATTAAAGGATTTAAAAATACCACTAACTTATGTTGGAAACCCAAAAAGAAGTGATTACATATCTCAAATGATAGAGATCACAGAACCTACCACAAAAGAGAAAGAAGTTAATATTACACCAAAAAGTTCAGATAAGCACATAAATAAAATAAAAAAGAAACTTGATTGGGAAAAATGGACACCTTATTAGAAATAAATGATATTTATTATGATGTTTCGAACCCCGCTGGATATAGCAGTATCGAAAAATTATCAAAGGCTATGAAAGGTAAAATGAATAAAGAAGATGTCAAAAAATGGTTGCAAGCCCAAGAAACGTATACGCTTCACAAACCGGTCCATAGAAAATTTCCACGTAATAAATACGTTTTATCTAATCTTAATGAACTTTGGCAAGCTGATTTAAGTGATATGAGAACTTATTCTAAATATAACGAAAGTTTTAATTATATTCTTTGTGTTATTGATGTGTTTTCTAAATATGCATATGCTAGACCAATGAAAAATAAAAATTCTGAAACTATTAAAAGTTGTTTTGAAAGTATATTTAATGAAGCTAATACTACTCCAACACATCTACAATCTGATAAAGGAACTGAATTTGTTTCTAAAGATGTACGGAAATACTTTAAATCCAAAAATATTAACTATTACACAACGAACAATCCCGATATTAAAGCAAGTATTGTAGAAAGATTTCAAAGGACACTTAAGATGAAAATGTGGCGTTATTTTACACATAAAAATACTTATAGGTATATAAATATATTACAAGACTTGTTATTTGCTTATAATCATAGTTACCATTCCAGCATTAAAATGTGTCCCAATGATGTAAATTCAAATAACATAATGACTGTTTGGAATAATTTATACGATAGAAAATCTATAAAAGAACAATCTACTATATCACATTCAAAATTCCAAGTTGGTGATCATGTTAGAATAACAAAATATAAACACATATTTCAAAAAGGTTACGAATCCAACTGGAGTGATGAAATTTTTACAATATCTTCAATAATAGAAAGATCACCGTGGATTGTGTACACATTGAACGATTTGCAAAATGATCCGATTGTGGGTACATTTTATGAAAAAGAATTGCAAAAAGTAAATTATAATCCTACCTCGAGTTACAAAATAGATAAAATAATTAGCTCTCGTTACTCCGGTGCCAGAAAGCAATTGTTAGTGAAGTGGAAAGGTTATCCTGATAAATTCAACACTTGGATTTTAGCTTCTAGCTTAGAACAACAATGAACAAAGAAAGTTTTTATCTCACATTACTTAGTAATAGTTCTATGGATTACTATCCAGAAAACACGACAACTCGTTTTGCTACTAAATTACCAAAGTCCATTGTAATGGAAGGATCATGGGTAGTTGGTGTCGTTGAATTTCAATATCCATGCACAATATTTACCATTCAAGATCATGAAAATGTTATTTACATATCTAAACAGATGACAATGCCTGGTGAAGTCAAACCTTCCCTTGTGTACTATAAAACATATATACCTTCAACAAATTATGATAATATCAATCATATTTTATCGAAGTTAAACGATATTAAAGAAAATATTACATTTAAATATGATGATAAATCAAAAATAGTCTCCGTTACTGTAATGGATGAAACAATAAAATCATTGACGTTTTCAACAAAATTGTGTCTTCAACTGGGATTTGAACCTAATACAAATTTTGTTCTTCAGGGAAGTCAAGGAAAATTTCCAGCCAATTTGCTTTTAGGGTTACCATCTCAGTTATTTATTTACAGTGATATAATCGACCCACAGATTGTTGGTGATGTAATGGCCCCCCTTCTAAGAATTATACCATTGGATCCTTCAAAATATATTTATGGTTCCAATAATATGCACGTATTCTCACCACCTCACTACTTTCCTCTCATGCGTAGAGAGTTTGATACAATTGAAATAGATATAAGAACAAGTACAGGTCAAAAAATACCATTCCAGTTTGGAACAGTGTGTGTTAAACTACATTTCAAAAAACTATAACGTCTCCTCGATATGATAACTCAACTTGTCCCTATGAACATTATTATTCACATCAAGCTGGATCTGGTATTGGAGTCATATATAGGGGGGTACCATATCAACGCGGCAATGGAATTGGTAGCTTTTTAGGAGGCTTATTTAGATCTGTTATTCCGTTATTCTCTAGTGGAGCTCGAGTTATTGGTAAAGAGGCTTTAAATGCTGGTATGGGACTTGTATCGGATATGTTTCAAGCACGTCCTATGGAAGATGCAATTAAGACTCGGTTGAAAGAAGCAGCTTCTAATTTAAAACTCAAAGCCGATAATAAAATCGATCGATTGAATATGTCGGGATCAGGTTATATAACTAAGAGGAAACGGCTTTCATCATTCATTCCACCACTAACAGCTAAAGTGAAAGCCGCCAACAAAAAACAAAGATTGAAACATAATAAAATTAAAGACATATTTTCATAGAATAAAAAATAATAATGTCATTTTTACATAATCATTCATGTGAGTGCGTTAAATCTGAGTTAGATTTATTTGCTTTACCATCTACGCAGACCAGCATCGAAAATGGAATGTGGATATACTATAAACCTATTTCTTCTCTTGCTGACGATGGACCCATTGAATTTCAAATACCAGGAACTGGTGATGACTACATTGATTTGTCTCATACTTTGATTCATATAAAAGCTAAGATAATGAATCAAGATTCAACCAAATTGCTCACAACATCAAAAGTGGCTCCAGTGAATAATTGGTTGCATTCTCTATTTAGTCAATTAGATGTTTTTTTAAACCAAAAACTGGTGTCACCTCCAAATAATACATATGCATATCGTGCCTACATAGAAACATTGTTAAACTATGCTCCAACTGCTAAAGAATCTCATCTTACTTGTGGTCTTTGGTATGAAGATACGCATGGAAAAATGAATTCAACTGATGAAGAAAATAAAGGATTTACTAAAAGAATAGAATTAGCAAGTGAAAGCAAAGAAATTGAAATGATTGGACATCTACATGGGGATATATTCAACCAAGAAAAGTTTTTGATTAACGCTGTTGAAATGTCTGTAAAACTAGTTCGCTCCAGAGAAGCATTCAACTTAATGTCTTCTACAAATGATTTGAACAATAAGTTCGTAAAGCTCGAATCAATCCATCTATTTTACTGGCTCATCAAAAAGTTTTATCCTCAACTACAGCTAAGTATCCAATCACCCGAGCCGAAGTTAAAGTATTAACAATACCTTCAGGGGTACAGGGGAAAACACTTGACAATATTTTTTTGGGGCAAGTACCGAAAAGATGTATAATTGGATTTGTTAATAACGCAGCATTTAATGGTAATCTCACAAAAAATCCATTTGATTTTCAAAATTATGATATAAATACTTTTTCACTATACATTGATGGTCAACAAATACCATCGAAAGCTATACAACCATCATTTGAAAATAAAGTATTTACTTCTGCTTACCATACCCTATTCTCTGGAACGGGCATTCATTTTCTTAACGAAGGAAATGGAATATCTAGAGAGCAATATGCTAATAATAATAATAAAATTCATTTATTCAGGCAACACAAAAAAAAACCCATTAGTGTTAGTAAAATCTTATACTATGTTAGTTTGACATTATATTTAAATCTTAAAAGTTATGTTTGATTTTGTCCTCTGTATGAGTTTCCACATCTTCCACTAATGGTTAC
Source organism: Ochropacha duplaris (assembly GCA_951361185.1). NCBI lineage: Eukaryota > Metazoa > Arthropoda > Insecta > Lepidoptera > Drepanidae > Ochropacha > Ochropacha duplaris. Next base: position 5,287,358 of record OX592703.1, read on the forward strand.
TGTTTATTAACTTTCGATCTAACACCAGATTTGTCAGCTAATTCAACAACTCATTGGAATCTTATAAAACATGGTAGCGTAAGATTGGAAGTTCGATTTGAAACGACTCTTTTGCAAACTGTTAATTGTATTGTGTATGCAGAATTCGATAATGTTATTGAAATTGATAAAAACCGTAATTTTAGTGTTGACTATAGTAGTTAGTGATTAATTGTAATAGTTTTAAGATATAATGTTAATAAAATATAAGTTTGAAGAAGCATGTTCTTGTATTATTTATACCATCCTTGTACATAAGTAGGTACTATAAGTATCAGGTTACTTACATGTAATTTTACACTTTCATCTTATGTATTGAACTGAGTAGGTAGATTTAGTATGCTTCCATTATGGATACTATAGAGATTCAGCAATATTTAAGTAAAATTCACCCGAACCTACAATATAATGTATATGCCGCAAATCGATTGCCTATATACGTCGAAACTCCAATATATTTAATAAGCAATTTAGATCCTGATACAAAACCTGGATCTCATTGGGTCGCAATGCATATAAACGAAAATGGTGTTGGTCAATATTTTGATTCGTATGGTAGATTACCAATGGGTCACCATCGAACCTTTTTGAAGAGGAACTCGAGACAATGGGATTTTAATAGTAAAAGGATACAAAATGATTGGAGTTCAGTATGTGCTAAATACTGCTTGATGTATTTGCACTACAAATTAAATGGACACACAATGTGTGATTTTGTAAGAATATTCGATCGCAACACCGAGTTAAATGATGTATTGTTGTGTAATATGTTCAAATTGTGCTTTGGTTAGGTTAGGTTAGTATATTTATTTTTATTTGAAATAAATGTTGACTAAGTTTGGATAAGTTTCAAAAGACAGACTACATTGGATATATAGATAGAAGTATTGGGTTAGGTTTTTGTAACAAAGTAAAATAAATGATGATTAATCAAAATATACATGTGTTTCAGTACGACTCATAAACACCTATAGCACGGTACATAAACGGACAGACAAGTCAAAACTGGTGTGGATAGACGAGACACAAAAAAAAAGGTTCTTTACAACACTAGTGCAATAAAGCTGTAGTAAAAAAAATAAATAAAGGTAGTTGCACAAAAACTAACACAACAAAGAAACAATTAAAGAAAAGGTTTAGGCGCCTACGCAATAGACAATAGATAAAAATAAACAATTGCAAATGTATACAAAAGAAGGTTGAGTACCTGGACACAAAAGATACCGACAAAACTAAAGTAAACCCGAGAGCTGAGAAATGTAGAAATTGCACCGCGAACAAAATTGATAATTGACACAAATGTCTGTCCTGGATGGGAATCGAACCCACGACCTGCAGCGTGATAGGCAGTGTGTTAACCAACCACGCCAACCGGCCCGTCGTATTATTGCAATGAGTTGTTTTAAAGCTTGTGATTGGTGGAGAGCGACCAGAGATCACTTTCAACAGAAATACATAATTTGTGAAAATTACAACTGTCTAGCTATCGCGGTTCTTGAGATAAAGCCAGGTAACAGACAAACGGACGGACAAACGGACAGACGGACAGACGGACATACGGACAGACAGCGAAGTCTTAGTAATAGGGTCCCGTTTTACCCTTTGGGTACGGAACCCTAAAAAGAGTAAGACCGAAACAACTGCGTATTAACTAAAGGTACTAATGTTTACGGGATTAGGACGTGGGAATACTACATGACCTACCTATTGAAATCCACAGTTTGCATGGAGCTGTGCCTGTATGCCACGGTTAAAAATAATGAAAAGTAACTTAATATATATACAACTTAACATATTTAAGGGGACTCCCATACAAAAAACGCTATTTTTTTGCCCTTTTTTGCTCGATATCATCACCAGGCTGTATCTCAAGAACCGCGATAGGTAGAGAGTTGAAATTTTCACAAATTATGTATTTCTGTTGCCGCTATAACAACAAATACTAAAAACTTACTAAGCGGCCCGCCTGGGGTGGTCCAGAACCGGCGAATCCCTACTACTAATAAACAACATGGTCTACACCATGTTCTATTTATATTGCAACTTGATTAAAACGCATGCAATTAGTGATAGTAACCTAATTAATATTCTCAAAAGTACCTAAATATCACTGTGGCTCTAAATCACTTCTACAAAAATGCCACACAAAATCAACCTTACTAATCCATACACATTAAACACAATTTCAATTAAATGCATCAGAAACACATCCACAATACTGTAGGTAAATATCTCAACTTTATTCAACCGTTTTTCACAAAATGTCACACTAAAAACAACCTTAACTTCATACGTATAAAGCTCAACACTGGGCGTTGATAGGTCAGTCCTTCTCATTTTTAAACGACTTCAAAAAAGGAGGAGGTTATATGTTCGACTGTATGTATTTTTTTTTTTTTTTTATGTATGTTCATCGATTTTTCCGCCAATTGTCAACCGATTTTCAAAATTTTTTTTTTGTTTGAAAGAGTATACTTCGGCGGTGGTCCCATTATCACCAAGTCAGGATCTGATAATGGGATCCTGGGGGAAAACGAGGGCAACCCTCAAATTTTATAAGAAATGTCAACCGATTTTCAAAATTCTTTTTTCATTTGAAAGAGTATACTTCGGCGGTAGTCCCACTGTCACCAAATCAGGATCTGATGATGGGATCCTGGGGAAAATGAGAGCAACCCTCAAATTTTATAAGAATTTACAGTATTTTTCATTCATATACGTACTTATCAAAGCTATTTCCATCTGGTAGTCATCATCTTATGTTGCAGAGCTGATGATGGAAGGTACAAATCCTTAAAGGTTAGGAGTTAGGGGATATTTCTTTAAATATTATAGTCACGTTTAGACTCGTATCGTCGTCTCTTTGTATATTAAAATGAGCTAATGATAGAAGGTAATATCTTTATCGGTTAGGTGTTAGAATATACGTTGTCCTAGATATGAAATGAAACGCAATATCAAGTAGCTGCTGAGAAAGAAGCCTTAATCATTTAGGATATATATGCTTTATTTTCTTTAAAAGTTTATCTATTTATGTATTCCCTCATCTAATAGCGTGATGTTATTTAACTTATAGGCTTTCTCGATAAATGGGCTATGCAACACTAATATATTTTATGTAGTTCCTGAGATTAGTGCGTTCAAACAGACAAACAAACAAACTCTTCAGCTTTCTAATATTAGTATAGATAATGTAAATTAATAATAGGCTTAATTTGATCGAAAACAATTAAATATTTCTTGAAAACATTGAAATATAAAAAATGGAAAAATAAAACTTTTTATAAAAAAAATAAAAACGCCTTCAAAGGCAAATGTTGCACTAAAAACCGAAAAATAAACTGAATAAGAGATTAAATAAAATGGGAAAAAAATATTTCAATAACTAAATAGACCAAAAACTTTACTTATGTAAACTACCTACGCACCTATTCAAATTATTATTCTATAAATACCTTTTGATCTGTTTGAAGTCGGTGCCAAGCGCAAAAATACAATGAAAGAAATAATAAATGCCTTCACAAGCATCGCCAGATGGCAGTTCAGCCTCCCAGGGTGGAGATTAAGTAATCCCTGGGTTCGGGAACTCACTCTATCTGCGGGCGGCCAGCGGTCAACCGTTTCACCGGATCTCCCTAACCGCACGCCAACATGCTGCGCCTGCACTACTCAATAGCGACTCCATAATTTCGCCGGTCCCTCCGCCGTCAGCACAGTGACTCCTCTAAGGAGCTCTGGCAACCTTACTCACCGCAGGAACACAACACTTGGCAGTGTTATTTGGCTGCGATATTCTGTAAGGTGGAGGTACTTTCCCAATCAGACGGCCCCAATTATGAGCAGATGTTATGCTATGTCCTACCTCCTCAAACCGTACGAAGCCTATTATACCTATTAGGCTTGGCACCGACTTCAAACAGATCAAAAGGTATTTATAGAATAATAATTTGAATAGGTGCGTAGGTAGTTTACATAAGTAAAGTTTTTGGTCTATTTAGTTATTGAAATATTTTTTTCCCATTTTATTTAATCTCTTATTCAGTTTATTTTTCGGTTTTTAGTGCAACATTTGCCTTTGAAGGCGTTTTTATTTTTTTTATAAAAAGTTTTTTCATACCAAGAAACGGAAATAACTCCTAAATTTGAACCCCCGTTTCACCCCTTCAGAGGTAAAATTATAGGAAACGCTAAAACACGTATTTCTTTATTTTTAATTGTAAGCCTAAAAACAAAGTTTCATGGTTCTAGCTTAAAAAAATTGCGGACTTCCAAACAAAATTTCAACCCCCGTTTCACCCCATCAGGGGTATAAATTTAAATAACGCTTATACACGTTTTTCTTTCTTTTTAATTGATAGTCTAAAAACAAAGTTACATGATTCTAGCTTCAAAAATGACCGACTTTCATACAAACTTTCAACCCCTTTTTCACCCCCTTAAAGGTTGAATTTCGGAAAATCCGTTCTTATTCCTCGGTCAAGTTTTAAAAACAACACCTGGGAAAAAAAACAGCTTTCTAGGTCTAAGGGCGTTGATAGATCAGTCAGGACTTTATTGTTATTTTAATTTTGTTTATTATGCAGATTGGAAATGTTTACTGTTGTAGATTTATTTCCTTTTTATTAGCAATTCAGCACTAAAGAACGAGTTTAACAAAAACTATGTTCGTTTATGATCACCAAAATGATGACACCGTCAGAGCGGCGCGATAACCTATCATAAATTTATGGATGACACGATAGAATTTTACCATTGGCTTATCTTGTTGCAGATATATCAAAACTTCTGTTACTTCTAAGTTTAGTGACTGTAGTGACACCGGGATTTCAGTATCGAGGACATAATGTAACTGTATCTCCAGTTAACAAGTCATGCTCGCTGATGGACTACATGTGGAGGGCCCAGTGTGCGCAGACCCACTACAATCTGGTCTGCAGGGGGGGTTTCTTAAGGCAGTGGGTCACTGGGATAAAGTAAGTATTTTTATATGTCTAATCATATATTGCAGCTCTGATTAATATTTAAAACTATAAATACTTAACGAATTTATTATCGTGTAAGTATTGTACAGTTGTACCTACATAACTAATAAACAACTAAAAATAAAAAAATAACGTCTATTGACATGCGGGAAACCGGAATGCGGAATTGTAAACCCTCGAAACAAAAAAGTTAAAGTTGCAATAATGGAATTGATTTGGCGATTTAGAGAAACAACCAACGATGATTAGATCACATGTTTATTCACAGATCACCTCTTATTATTCTCATACTCTCTACTCTCTCTAATTTACTCTACTCTCTCTAAATGACAATAATGTTCAGCTTATATACTAAAATATATTAAACTACACGTGCCATTTAGATGGTCTTCCGATCACGTCAGATAACCAAATAGCAACGTATTGAAACATCAATACGTGACATTTGTTCTATATCACACCTCCCCTGAAATGATAGGCATGTAATGCCTATCATTGCAATGCAATGCAATATAAGCTGAACATTATTGTCATTTAGAGAGAGTAGAGTAGAGTAGAGTAGATTAGAGAGAGTAGAGAGTATGAGAATAATAAGATGTGATCTGTGAATTAACATGTGATCTAATCATCGTTGGTTGTTTCTCTCCATCGCCACATTAATTCCATTATTGCATGGCGACCGTGAACAAAAGAATCTGGAGCTGTTGAAAATGGACCGTTAACAAAAGAACCTGGAGCTGTTGAAAATGGACCGTGAACAAAAGAACCTGGAGCTGTTGAAAATGGACTGTGAACAAAATAACCTGAAGCTATTGAAAATGGACCCTTACCAAAGAAAATGAAGTTGTTGAAAATTGACCCTGAACAAAGAACCTGAAGCTGTTGAAAATGGACCGTGGCCAAAGGAACATAAAGCTGTGAAAAAATAATTATTCAACATGGGAAGAAAGAAAAAAAAAGTCCTACATATCCTGCCATACGAGAGGCATAAAAAAAACTCATGTGAGTTCAGTCAATTATTTTGATTTTATTATAAATTATTATTAAACATGGGAGGACAGCACTCTAAAGATGATATAATTGTGGAGCAAATTCCCACAATAAAGAATAGTGAATCACCTAATTCAAAGTGGACATCCGTCGGAATCGAACTATCGGAAGTTCTACCGATAGCCATATTGGTGACTATGTCGCTACAAAATGTTGGAAGAATGCAAGAAGTTGGTGTGAAGCTCTAGTGGATGGCCGCATCAATAATAGAGCTATAAGGAGTCGTGCTGATCTCTCTAACGTGTAATTTTTTTTTGTGTTTTGTGTATAGTTAGATGAAGATGAGTTTAGTCCAAAACCATCACAGACGTGTTTTAAATAATAATAATAAATAATAATAATAATAAATATCCTCGGACATTTGTTCACACACGGCTATCTGATCCCAAACTAAGCAGAGCTTGTAATATGGAAACCAGATGACTGATATACTACATATACTACTTTTTTTTTTTGTAAATACATACTTAAATAGATAATTACACCCAGACTCAGGACAAACAGACATGTTCATGCACACAAATGTGTGTCCTGGATGGGAATCGTGATAGGCAGTGTGTTAACCAACCACGCCAACCGGCCCGTCGTATTATTAGTAAGTTATCACGTAGTAATTATCGAAGGCCAAAACAATAAATTATATAATTCTGCATTTCACAAAGATAGTCGACCAAAATTCCCAACTCAGCAAGGTTATAATACGTTCGGTTATCGTAAGCAAAATGTGCCCACAAGTCATAACAACAATTATAATACCAAGGAAATTTATAGTAAGCGTCATCAAAACAATCGTGTGCAGTTTTTCTCATCGTCAGCCGAAAATAAACGTGCTGATGATATGACTAGGCCATTGAATGAAGGCAAAGATTTTTTTCGTCCCCAAAATCGTGGATGATTTTCTCATATATCGTTCCCAAAATCGTGAATGATTTTCTCATATATCGTTCCCAAAACCGTGAATGATTTTCTCATATATCATTCCCAAAATGATTTTCTCAAATATTATATTTTCAGACTATACTTATAGTTGAATCAAGAATCTTTATTAACGAAGGCACGCAAAGACGTAGCGTTAAAAGAACTTGAAATAATTTGTAGTCAATTTTGAGATATTTGAATCAAGAATCTTTATTAACGAAGGCACGCAAAGACGTAGCGTTAAAAGAACTTGAAATAATTTGTAGTCAATTTGAGATATTTGAATCAAGAATCTTTATTAACGAAGGCACGCAAAGACGTAGCGTTAAAAGAACTTGAAAAAGAATTGTAGTCAATTTGAGATAACAGAGCTTGTAATTATTAAAAATGAGAGTAATAAGTATTCTTTTACAAACACTTATAAACGAGATATCGGGAAAGGAAAATTTGATACTGATTATGTATCTAAGTGTACAGATTGTCAGAAACAGAATTCATAAATTCAACATTAGAAAATGTATGAAGATTGTTAAATATAAGTAAAATTGTAAAAAAAAGAGGAATGAAAAATATGATGTAAATTCTAACACTGTAAGTTATGAAAAGGTGACTTAGCTTTAGTTAAAAATGAATGTGGTAATAAACATTTTAGAGAAAATGAGAAAATGGTCCTAAATATACTATTTAAAGTTGAAGAAGATTTAGGAGTAAATGTTAGAATAAGAAATATGTTAATTCTAATTGTTTTTTTTTGAAGGGAGGAATGCCTATCATTTCAGGGGAGGTGTGATGTAGAACAAATGTCACGTATTGATGTTTCAATACGTTGCTATTTGGTTATCTGACGTGATCGGAAGACCATCTAAATGGCACGTGTAGTTTAATATATTTTAGTATATAAGCTGAACATTATTGTCATTTAGAGAGAGTAGAGTAGATTAGAGAGAGTAGAGAGTATGAGAATAATAAGAGGTGATCTGTGAATAAACATGTGATCTAATCATCGTTGGTTGTTTCTCTCCATCGCCACATTATTCCATTATTGCAAAGTTTAAAATTGTTTATAGTAATAACAATATTACTATAAACAATTTTAATATAAATTAAGTTTAATAATTTAGTAAAAACAATTATGGCAAGGGGAAATTGGGGGATTTGTGTCCACTAGCAAATTATACAAGGATCAATTTTGTATTAAGGATTTACATTTTATACAATTCGTTTTGATTTGTTATCTTGAATACTAAGCTATATTCTAAAATTAATTATCTATCACATGGATGGATACCTTAAACTAAACTAAACCCTACACTAAAATAATGTTTCGTATATTTATTTTAGTACCTATAGTAACAGAACCGTCATGTCAGCGCATGTCTCGCACTCGGCAGTATTTTTCACACTTGTAGCACAGTGTGGTGCTCGTGGGATCGTTATGTCTGATTCGTTATCTCTGGGTCACAAAACATGTCACGTAGATTTAGGACACCCACAAAAACAGTATTACTTCGGGGGATATTACACTGATGTTACAGAACGTTCGAACTAACTTCATACGTGTGAGAAGGCTCTTTAAAATATCGTTGATTGGATTAAGGGGCCGTTCATGTATTACGTAAGCAAAAAAAGGGGGTTGGGGGATCCTCGCTGTGCTTATTTTGATGACATGGCGGCCCAGGGTTTCTGTATGGTTATTATGTCAGCAATATTATCTTATATATTTTTGCTAAATTTGATGATAGGTAGTTGCTTATAAATAAAAATAATGAAAATATTACAGATTTTATAGAAAATAAAGTAAGCATGAGGAGGATAAGAGCTTTGGGGTCAGAGGGGGATAAAAATTGACTAAAATTCTGTTTACGTAATACTTGAACGATCCCTAACTGAGACGGCTTCTTCAGAGGAATGTAGTTGGTTGAATTTTGTAATAGTATGTGGTTAACAATCAAGCCGAGACGATGTGGTGCCACTATACTAAACCAATGTTAATTGAGTTCTTAGGACAGTGTTTTATAAGGCAATGCTTTTGTTATACTGATCTCTTGATCAGTCCTCAAATGTCGTATTAAGTCTTGAATAATCGTAAACATTTAACTAAATAAAAAAGCTTTCAAAGCCCGTAATGTACCTATGTAATAATAATAAGCTCTTTCTTATTAGGGTCTGGTTCGTTGATTAAATTATAATAAGAATAGAAAAAATATTAAGCCAATAGTAAGTTGTACCCAATAAACCACATGGATAATAAACCAAATTCTCTTTAATATCCACTGCGCTGATCTAACTGTATTTTGTATTATAATTTACCGACCGTCTAAAACAAGCAAGCATTGAGATGTGTCTACCACAAACTTATTTCGCATAATTTATCTCTTTGTACCTACTGTGGTGTAGTGGTTAAGAGTTGATGTATGTAGCATTATTATTGTTCTCAACAGAAAGGAGATAACTCACCTTCGTGTGCTGGAGTGGCCGGGTGAATGTTTCAACGTCGGAAGCTTACAACATCATTTTCCAAACCTCCGTTTCCTGGAATTCATAAATTGCACCTCTTTGAAAGAATTCAAAGGACACTTTGACATTCATAACCAGATCGAGGTAGTCAATTGCGTTTTATAAGATTATTTATTTATTTCTTCGTTTTTAATATATGTGGAATATGAAAAGAATTATGTACCTATAAAATGTAAAAGTAATAAGCAGACTTTATCTTTCTTCTTTCTCTTTATAATATTACTAGCTGTCCTCTGCGGTTTCACCCGCGATCCCGTGGGATCTTATCTTTTCCCGGGATAAAAAGTAGCCTATGTGCTATTCCAGACTATAATCTATCTCTATGCCAAATTTCATCCAGATAAAGAGGAAAGAGTTTGTTTGTTACATACATACGTAATGTAACAAATACACTCTCGTGAAAGAGTATATTCGTTGATTATCATTCTTCGACATCGGCATAGGTAATTATTTACATAGAATTAGTATAAGTGCCGGAGGGAGTAAATCCACAGGGCGGAAGCTATAGTAGTAAGAAACATTATAATATTTTGAATATCTCAAAATTACGAGTTTTAGGGTTCCATACAAGGAACCCTTAAAGAAAGACTTCTTTGTGCGTCTGCCTGTCTACCTGTCAAGACCCTATTTCTCAGGAACGCGTGGTATCAAGTTGGCTTGACCGATTTTGATGAAATTTTATATGGAGGTATATTCGGTAGGTTTGAGAGTAAGTTATCTATTTTTTATACCGCTAGATCCCACGGGATCGTGGGAAATCATCAAAATCGGTCAAGCCGTTTCGGAGGATTATGGTAGGACCGATTTGGATGAAATTTTGTGTGTGTATTTGAATGGGTTCCTCGATGATTTGAAGACAAAATTAGACCCGGAGGGTGGCGCTGGAATCAGGATCTAAGTTTTTTTTAATTTCAGAGCAGGACGTCGTCTGCCGGGTCCGCTATTATAATATAAAGTTTGAAATGTTTACTTGCGCTGCTGGAAACAATTATTTTTTCACTCCTCTTGCTCAAAAATAAAAAAAAATCTTGCTGAATAAAATAAAATAAAAAAAAAAAAAAAAAAGACCGTCATTGTGGCGAAGAAAAAATAGCAATTCTTCCTCTAGGGGAAAAAGTTTTTTTTTTAAATTTTTGTGTGTCAAATGACTATGAGCCTACAAAAACGTCTTTAGTCATAAGTAGAATAATTATGAATAAAGACTCGACTTATTACTGTTTCATAAAAAAAGAACTTCATTTTAATTTTGAAAATGGAACTGAAATCGGCGATCTTTGGTAGAATGCATACAATGTGTTGCGGCTACAGAAGAAACAAAAAAAAACATTATAAACTACATACCTATTTCATATTGCATTGGATTGTTTTATTTTCTCGCAATCGTAGTGAAAAGTCTATTTAGTTACATTCAGTCATTTAAGTTCTATTTAGTCCCTCGCTAAAGCTCGGGAGTAAAACTACCTCGTATATAATGGGTCATTTTAGCTCCTTGTATAAAAATCTACTATATATTGTTACTACCGGACCCGGCAACTTTAGTTACGATTTTCGCGTTGACTTAAAATGAAACAACTTAGCCTAGTGTACTAGTTTCAAATGAAATTATTACTTGATTTATAGCCAAAACAGGCGAAAAAAAGACCTAAAAATGGATTTTTTTTAAAGTGGCAATATCTAGAAAATCATAAAACTTTTACTAAGGTCATGTTGATATTATCTGATAGACCTGAAGCCAATCTAGCTCCAGTGTCACTTTGGCGTGCTATTTTTGGGACACCGTGTATATAAAATTCTCGTGTCACAGTTTTAGTTACCGTACTCCTCCGAAACGGCTTGACCGATTTTGATAAAACTTTACATCTGTATTCAATAGGTCTGAGAATAGGTTGTTATCTATTTTTACTAGCCGTCCCCCGCGGTTTCACTCGCGTTCCCGTAGGATCCGCGTTTCCGTGGGATCTAGCGGTATAAAAAATAGATAACAGCTTACTCTTAGACTTACTGAATATACATATAAAATTTCATCAAAATCGGTCAAGCCGTTTCGGAGGAGTATGGTAACAAAGGACCGATTTGGATGAAATTTTGAGTGTGTATTTCAATGGGTACCTCGATGATTTCGCGCTGGAATCGGGTTATAAGTTTTGTTTTAATTTCAGAGCAGGACGTCGTCTGCCGGGCCCACTAGTATAGTATATACATTAGGTACCTACCGTACTTATCTAATGTTTATCTATCTAGAATTGTATATATTTGGTAATGTGCTACATTTTTACCCCAGAATTTTGGGAAATCCTTTATCTTCTACCCCAAGGGGATCACATTGTTTTTCAGAGGGCAATATTTGCGTGTTGCACGGGTGTTTAGGGCAATAAATGTATATTTCAGTTTTTGATGCGGTATGTACCTACATTACTAATTGCGAGCCTTGTCAAGTAATATCAACTGTTATATTGTATAAATCAACATCTTGAGTCGAGTGTAACAAATTATTTCTTCGAGATACTCACATCTCCTGAGATTACAAAAATCTCGGCGTATTATTAACAGTTTCCGCTCTGTGATTTTACTCTCTTTACCAGTTTTACAACCCAACTTTTTAAGGAACTTTATGTTTTTTGTTATTCAAGAGTCTATTCATCTATGTGCCAAGTTTGTGTCACCACTTTAGAGATATTTAAATCTAAAATTCAAAAATCAATACGTAAAAATCTGCAATATCGAAATATCTCGAAAATGGTGCTCATTTTATTGGGCTACCCGTATATTACATATATTATTCTTACATATTTTTGTGGTTTTTCAACAGAAGCTTTCGATGCACGGATTAATGTCTTTATGGGAGGTGCCGTCAGATGTCGTGATGGAGATGCCGCAGTTACAAGAGCTGGACTTACGCAGAAACATGCTGCGGCATATTAAATATCATATTATAAAAAATCCACCGCGCTTACAACGAATACATTTAGGTGGTGAGTGGATTTCAATTACTAATATTCACTAAGGAGATAAAAGAAAAGTGAAATTATATCAGATATATATATTAATATAACATGCAATTGGGCTGTTTTTTTATACATATTAAAGAAAGAATATCTAATAAGTATACTCCAAAAATCTTAATACTCGAATATCGTTTTTAATAAATAATATCAATTTAACGTCAAAGAGTAGATATTTTGGTGGTGTATATATTTCTGACGTTACACTACACGCCAGTATTGCATACAAAACTCATATAAACTGTCGTTTTCACATTTAATAAAAAAAAAACTGATTTGATATGGTTGAAATATATAGTATCTACTGTTAGCGTGCAGTTTCTTACACCACTTGGTGGAAAACAAGCTCACAGTCCACCTGATGGTAAGCGGTTAGTAGTTAGTACAACACAGGTGCAGTTCAATTGGTGGATAACGATTACATCAAATACATAGTTGGTGACGTCATTACGGTGAAGGTCTTCATGAAACAATATCCTTGCTTATTTTGCTAATGAATTATACATACGGGTGCATGCATAATGGTCTCGCTATCTATCCAAAGACTATGAACTACTACTACGTTTAGAAGCATTTTACTATTTTGGGAAGGACAAAAAGGTTCGGCGAGCGCTTAGGGCTCTCAATGGGTAAACTAAGAAGCAACAGTTCGCATCACTCGGCTTACAATATCATAAGTGAACTTACTTTTACTTTATTCGTCAATATAATATAAACAACCATATTACAAACTAGATTATGATGAAGATATATTGTAAGACAACACTGTAATTGGGAGGGGTTGTATGTTTATTTTTAAATGTATCAGTGACGGGTATCTGTCGGCTGTCATAGATACGTAATCTTTTATTGTTTGCGTCTGGCAGTATTGGATACCCGTCACTAAAATAGTAATCGACTGAGCAATGTTTATTATGTTGGTTGGCTGTATGAGGTGCAACCAACCAACATTCACCATGTTGGTTGGCTGTATGGGATGATAACCTTTACCACTGATATTTTTTAAGAGTTGTAACGGTTGACTATGGCACTTGCATTTATACCGTCGAACGGATTGTTGGTAAAAGATTATATCAAGTAATATCTACTGAATCGTAGTTTGATTTCGGAGTCTGGGCTAAGTTCTCACAACTCAGAAGCGGGATTTACACAGCACACCCACAATTTCTGAAAATTTCAATCAGTATGGACCGTGAAAGAAATAAATCGCATCGGAGTCGGTCCCATTTTACTCCGGACATAGTGAGCATAAAACGCAAGCGTCGCCGTGATAATGAACCTAGTGAGGATCGTGTGAGTAAGAAGAAACATCGCAGGCGGCATAGAAAATCACCCAGCGATTCGAGTGACCAGCACGATAGGAGTAGACCTCGAACACGGACTGAAGGGCGGCGTCGACGAAGTCGGACACGTGCTCGTAGCCGCGGGTATGAGCATCACTCGCGCCGAAGCCTGACTAGAAAGCGGAGTGAGCAGCGACATGCCAGACGCCGTGAGCAGCCGTCTAACCGAAGTAACTCATCAAACACCGCAGTAAGTGATGAATCACGCGGAAATATCCAGGTAAAAAAATCTATGTTTGCTAATAGTGAGACTCAGTTATTTTTGAACGAGTTAATTAAATCTTTGTCGAATGCGAAGCCAGAAGGCAATAAATTTCCGATGTTAGGTAATGTAATTCCTGAATTTGACCCCATGGTCAAGGGCCAGACGGTTCACATGTGGCTTAACAAGGTTGATGAATGTGCGAAGCTGTACCGTTGGGGTGACGATCAGGTTATACATTATGCACTGCCTAGACTTACAGGTGTTGCTCGTACATGGTACCAGGCCTTACCTTCAATGTCATTTTCGTGGCCTGAGTGGAAAATAAAATTAATTGATTCCTTTCCTAGTAGCGACGATTATGCAGAATTACTTACCGAAATGTTAAATAAACGCGTGAAGTACAACGAATCGTTAGAATTATATTATTACGAAAAATTAAATTTGTTAAATCGTTGCGAGATTTTTGGGAAGCGTGCCGTTGATTGCTTGCTCTACGGCATTGAGGATCGTTCTTTGAGACTCGGTGCTAAGGCAGCCAAGTGTCAAGAGCCTGAAGAGGTACTAAATTATTTTCAGTCTATCAAACAAAGTCGCGATTTTGATAAATCTAAGATTAGCCAAGATAAAAAGATTTTACCATCAAGTAATATAAATTCGAGTACTAAGCAGTTCGGTGGGAATGATCCAAAGTTTTCTAGGCCACAACCTAGTACATCTGTAACTTGTTTTAACTGTAATGAAGTGGGTCATTTTAGTAGTAAGTGTACAAAAAAGCTGCTGAAATGTAACATCTGTAAAAAGCTTGGGCATGTATCGATCGATTGCCCGCGGTTGTCCCACGAAGTGAGTAAAGATACCACTATGACAGAAAAGAAAGTTATGCAAGTTGATATTGATGATACTAGTAATGAGAAATATATGATCTCGCTGAAAGTTAACGGTATTCTGGTTAAGGGATATGTAGATTTGGGTAGTCAGTGCACATTGATACAATGTAGCGTAGCAAAATCATTAGGAGTTAGTTGGTCAGTAGGTAAGTTACCCATTATGAGAGGATTGGGTAATAATATTGTCGTGCCAATAGGAATGGCGTGTGTTAAAATTGATATTAATAATATCGTAGAGACGGTTGACGTTTATATAGTTGAAGATGGCGTAATTAAATATCCCGTACTAGTTGGTCACAGTTTTACCGAAAAACCCGGAATTATTATAACAAAAACCACAAATTCCTTAATCTTTAGCAAGGAAGATATTAAATTGCGATTGTTTCTTAAGGCAGATGTTGAAATTCAACCAAAACAAATGACAATGATTCCTGTTTTTTCCGATGGAAACTGCTCTGGGTCTGTATATGTCAGGGGTTCATTAAGAGGTCCGCCTGGTAAAGAATTTTACTTATTGCCAGGCGAATATTACCTTGAAAATAGTCTTGGGGCACTTCTTATCCAAAATTTTAGCGATCATTTACTTTTTCTAAATAAACATACATTAGTTAGTCGAGTTTACAGATCCGAAAAAGGTTTTGAAATTAACATGCTAGATTTTAGTAACCACGATACGAGTTCTGATCTGAATTATGGCAGTCACTTATCTGATGATGAGATATGTAGATTGAAGTCTTTACTGAAGAGGTACGAAGGTTGCTTTTCCTCTTGTTTAGCTGATTTAGGGTATACTAATATAGTAAAGATGGAGATAGAATTAAATGACGCGAAGCCGGTGGTTTACCGTCCTTATAGACTCTCATATCCGGAACGTGAATTGGTTCGAACAATGGTCCAGGAAATGATCGACGCCGATATCGTTTGCGAGTCTAACTCACCCTATGCGAGTCCTATCCTTCTTGTGAAGAAGAAAACGGGTGAGAAGAGGCTCTGCGTCGATTATAGAGCCTTAAATAACAAGACTCGTAAAGAGCACTATCCTTTACCATTGATCGACGACCAATTGGATAGGTTGTCTGGTAACTCTCTTTTCATTAGTCTTGACCTTGCATCTGGGTATTACCAGATTCCGATATCAGAGAGTTCACAAGAGTTCACAGCTTTTGTAACACCCGATGGTCAGTACCAGTATAAAAGAATGCCTTTTGGGTTGGCGAATGCCCCTTCAATTTTCCAAAGGGTAATGAATAAAGTCCTTCGTGACTTGAAATATGTTGTTATTTACATGGATGATGTCCTGATTCCCGCTAGTACATTTAACGATGGTTTATCACGTTTAGAGGAAGTTCTCCAGCATTTTGCCAGTGCAGGGCTGACTCTCAAATTAAAGAAATGCCATTTCTTCCAAAAAGAAATAGATTTTCTAGGGTTTTGTGTATCTGGAGATGGCATACGTCCCGGGTCGCGTAAAACAATTGCAATTTCCAATTTCCCTGTACCCAAAAATGTACATGATGTACGACGCTTTATAGGACTTGCAAGTTTTTTTCGTCGATTCGTCAAAAACTTTGCAATTATAGCATGTCCATTGACGAATCTTCTAAAATCCAAGTTTGAGTGGAAATGGACGTCAGAATGTACAGCTGTTTTTGACACGCTTAAAGAGAAACTCATAGAAAGACCTATAATAGCTTTGTTTGATGCGCAATTAGACACTGAATTACATACCGATGCATCAAAGATAGGCATCGCAGGCATTCTTATGCAGCGAGGTAGTGACAGCCAGTTAAGGCCCGTAGCCTACTACAGTCGAAAAAATTCTGAAGATGAGCAGAAACTCCATTCTTTTGATCTCGAGACGTTAGCCGTCGTTGCTTCCTTAAGTCGATTTCGTGTTTATTTGTTGGGATTACAGTTTAAAATAGTAACGGACTGTAACGCCTTAAGAACGACTTTGACGAAGCGTGACCTCATACCCAGGATCGCACGATGGTGGGTTCAGCTACAGGAGTACGACTGTACCATCGAATATAGATCAGGATCACGCATGGCTCATGTAGATGCCCTGAGTCGTGCTCCGGTGACTGAACACACTGATGACACTAATACACATGTAGTTGACGTATTGCAAGTAGAAACAACCGATTGGATTGCGACCGTACAGAGTAACGACGAAGAGATAAAGAGAATTCGAGAAATTCTTCTCGACGACGAAACGAAATTCGTTGCCGATGTACGAAAGAATTATCAGCTGAAGGGTGACTACGTATACCGTATCTTAGATGATGGAATTCGTTGGGTGGTACCAAGGGGTGTTAGGTGGCAAGTTCTGCGCATGAACCATGATGACGTAGGGCATTTTGGCTTTGATAAAACGTTGAGTAGGTTAAAAGCAACATTTTGGTTCCCAAAGATGCGTCGATTTACAAAGAAATATGTCTCATCATGCTTACAATGTGCACACCATAAAGCACCATCAGGCCAAAAGGAAGGATTATTACACCCCATTCCAAAAATAGAATTCCCATTCCATACATTACATGCGGATCATCTTGGCCCGTTTGTTCGTTCTAGGAAGGGCAATGTGTATATTTTGGTTGTAGTTGATGCATTCACGAAGTTTGTTAATATACGAGCTGTGAGGGATACGAAAACGTCGACTGCAATTAAAATATTTCACGAATACTTTAGTTATTTTGGTGCTCCGTCCAGACTAATAACAGACCGAGGTACATGTTTTACTAGTGGGAAGTTCAAGGAATTTACAGAAAAATTGAACATAAAGCATATATTAAACGCGGTAGCTACTCCTAGAGCGAATGGGCAGGTCGAGAGGTTCAATCGAACTATATCTGATGCATTAAGCACTAAATGTCATGGCAAAAATGAAAATACATGGGACGATTATGTAGGAGATATCCAGCTAGGTATGAATACGACTGTGAGTAAAGCGACAGGCAAGAGTCCCTCAGAATTATTATTCGGCTTTAAATTAGTTACGACATCGGAAAATATGTTAGGAGATGCAATTTCTGAAACAACTCAATTAGTGAGTGGCGATGACCTTATGCAAATGAGGTCCGATGCTAAAAAGAAAATTGATAGGGATCAGGAAAAGGCAAAGGCTAGGTTTGACAAGAACAGAAAGAAACCGAAGTCGTACAATGTAGGAGATCTTGTTAGAATCGAAAGGACAGTCATTGACAAAGAGCATATAGGTAAATCTAAAAAGCTTATACCAAAACTTCAGGGCCCATACCGAATCGTTAAAGCTTTACCCAATGACAGATTCTTAGTGGAGGATACCCCACTAACTAAGAAAGGAAACAAACGATACGAAAACATAGTGGCAATTGATAAAATTCATCCTTGGCTTAATTTTAATGATTATTCCAGTGATGACTGTAACGAAAATCATAATAATGACAGTGAAACCGATAATGAATAATGAGATTGTTTAATTAAGTATGAATGTTAAAATTAATGAATTTTGAAGAATTGTTTATTTACCTGTTACGTTGTATTGTTATAGCAATTTAAGGATATTAAATAGTGTATGAATTAAAAATAAATTAAAAAAAAGATGATTGACCGTATTTTGTTTGATTGTACATTGTAATAACTTTGAGATTGTCTATATTATTATGAAGTTAATTGAGATTAAGACTTAGGACTGATTCATCCAGATAATGAATGGAAATGTGACATAGTTCCGCACTGATTATGATTATATAGGTTAAAATAGCAAAATGAGCACAGGCTATGTAAAATCAGTACAGAAACGAATGGTATCAAGAAATTGGTATCGTACAGACGATCGTAGACCGTGCAAGAGTTAATTTAAGATAGATTTATTACGAGCATAGACTATGAGCAATCAGTGCAGAAACGAATGATATCGAGTACAGATATCGCACAGATGATTGTAAATCATAGTGGATCATGCAAGACGCGAGTTTTAGATAAAACTTTATTGATAACTTGGCATAGATGATTGTAATAGGAAGCATTATTGGATTTAAAATAGATTATTATGAGCATAGACTATGAACAATCAGTGCAGAAACGAATGATATCAAGCACAGGTATCGCACAGATGATTGTATATCATAGTGGATCATGCAAGATGCAACTTTTAGGTTTTAAAAAAAAATAGATGTATTAGGAATTATGGAATAATAATTATTTATTTTTAAATTATGTATAATATAAGTATTTGTTATTGTATGTACGCACTAAAGTTTGTATTGAATTTTCATTTTCTGGAAGTGAGGGGACTCACTTATTAAAGGATGGCCGAGCTGTAAGACAACACTGTAATTGGGAGGGGTTGTATGTTTATTTTTAAATGTATCAGTGACGGGTATCTGTCGGCTGTCATAGATACGTAATCTTTTATTGTTTGCGTCTGGCAGTATTGGATACCCGTCACTAAAATAGTAATCGACTGAGCAATGTTTATTATGTTGGTTGGCTGTATGAGGTGCAACCAACCAACATTCACCATGTTGGTTGGCTGTATGGGATGATAACCTTTACCACTGATATTTTTTAAGAGTTGTAACGGTTGACTATGGCACTTGCATTTATACCGTCGAACGGATTGTTGGTAAAAGATTATATCAAGTAATATCTACTGAATCGTAGTTTGATTTCGGAGTCTGGGCTAAGTTCTCACAATATTAAATAATGTTATGATAATACTTAGTACCTAATCACTTGTGCTGCAATAATGAATGAAGATGTGGCGATGGAGAGAAACAACCGACGATGATTTATATCACATGTTTATTGATTATTAACCTCTTATTTTCCCTTTCTAAATGACAATAATGTTCAGCTTATATATTAAACTACACGTGCCATTTAGAAGGTCTTTCGATCACTTCAGATAACAATAACTTTTTATAAAAAAATAAAAACGACTTAAAAAATCGAAAAATAAATTGAATAAGACATTAAATAAAATGGAAAATTTTTTTTTATGTCACTAGTGACAACGAGACAGGCGAGGCATAGCTAAATAAACCAAAAACTTTACCTGTGTAAACTAACCTAACTATTCAAATTATTATCCTATAAATACCTACTCATCTGCTTAAAGTCTGTATGCTCATATCAGTGCACGCGTTTCGAAGCATAACACTTACCAAAATAATGCGTATTTTGGAAAAAACGTGTTTATTATGTGAAACGAGGAATAGCTTGCAAACTCATCGCACTTCACGTAGTAACAGTTTATTGGCAACGGTATGCGCTTATGTGACGTGTCCCTCTTTTAGCAAGTCTTAGTTTTTTTAATAGTACCGGTTCGGTTAGGTTCGGAGTTATCACGCTTCCTCCGGGATGGGCTACCTCAGCGCCGCGCGTGGTGGGGGCTCGAGTATGAGTTCTGACAGCCCAGATGGTGACCACCGTGGGGTTTTTGTCAGTAAGAGTCTGACATAACCCGACCGCTGCCCCCCCTGAGCGGCCGGGTATCCTATGAGAATTTCCTTAAAAAAAGGCTTCCTCAATAATACAATTTTACAAACAAATTTTACCGTGTGCGTTTGGCCTGTCCGGAAAACACAGTTTTGTCTGTGGCAGGCTGAAATAAGCCAAACATGGCACAGCAATACTGCTTCGAGTACCTACGTCGATAGGTACAAGTGATTAGGTACTATTATCATAAAAGTATATAATTATCTTCATCATAATCTAGTTTGTAATATGATTGTTTATATTATATTGATACGAATTAAGTAAAAGTTAGTTCACTTATGATATTGCTCGTCCACGTGTTAAATACAAGTACAATAGTACAATAGTAAAATAAATAAAACGAGCAGTGTTGCGAGCGAGCCGATCGTTTCCCATGCCGTTTATTATAACAGGAATGTTTTAATGGTGTGGGTAGGCTGGCACTAATCTCTTTAACGACCAGGCAGGCACCTACTCTTGATTGCAAGTAATTATTTGTTTTATACATACTGTTAAATCGCTCCTCTCTACGCTATCTTAAGGAACATTTTGATTTCCGTCAGTTACTCAGGTCATCAGAGAAAGTGTTGTAAATTCAAATTCAATCAATTCTCGTCCAAACAGTTTGTCTCTGGAATACGTTGCCAGTCTTTATAAAGAGGGCACCGTCACTCCAAGTTCATAAAGACAAAGTTAAATCAATTCAAATCTTCCTCAAAGCAATTCTTTCTCTTTGACATCTCACTACTAAATTATATTTTAACTCAGCAAGGATTGATTTGGATAAATTAATTATATGAAGAGTATAATGTTTTACACAATGATATGGCCAAAGAAATTTAAATATTTAAAGTCTTTGGATATGGCACTTTTACAAACTTGGATGCGTATTATAAAATCTACCAAAGTAAAGAAAAAAAGCATTTACTTTGTTCTATCCCACGATCTATGTAGAAAGAATATTTTCATTATGCAGCAACACGGACAAAGAACAGAAATCGCCTTTGTAAGCTGAATTACAAATTAAAGCGAACCCAGATTTTTATGAGTTCGTTGTACAATAAAGTTATGTTTCGAAGGCCGCCAAGTCTAATGAAAACTTTAATTGAGGTATCAATTAAGAATGTTAAAAAGAAAAGTTGGTTTATAAGTGTTTATATTTCACATTTTGATACAAAAAGTAATATAATGATGATTTTAAAGTAATAAAAATAAATTCCTGTCCCCTTATTTTAACGTGGTATCCACACACCTATTTAGATTATAGGTATAATATATTTTTAATGCTTTTGCCCTTTAAAATATACTTGCAATTTAAGTTTCTGTAATATTTATTTATAAACCACTAACTAACCTAATATAAAAATAGAAAAGGAAACAAAATCACAAACTAAAATTGCAAAATAAAAACTCAACTGTATTAGGCAAATAAAATATAAGTTTTATTGACTTTTTAATGTAGGATATTTTGGACAGGATAACGACTGTCCGGTTATAGTACCTATAATATAATTATTATTTAGCTACTCCGTTAGTATTAATTATAAACAAAAACCGGTCAAGTGTGTGTCGGACTTCGCACATTTAGGGTTCTGTATACCAAATGTAGAATATAAGGGAATTAAAAAAAAAACTGATTTATCAATATATTTGTATTTCTAAGTAAAAAAAATATACCAACGTAATTAAAAACATTATCACCAAATTTCAAGTTCGTAGGTCAATGGAAAGGTAAAATTAATTGGAACAAAAATATGTAAAAAAGGTGACTTTGGGGTGGCTTCTCATTCCTTTATTATTTAAAACAAAACATACAGTATTAATCTAATCAATAAGCTCTTAATAATGATGGGGTAGGTCAAATTTTTTATTTCACGCCCCCTTTCGCTGTATTGAAGTCCCACTTAGAATATTTTTTGAAAAGTTGTATGGCTTTAGGTCAGCAAGATGCTTATACCGTGAAAATTAGAAGACTGTACAGTAGCTCTAACCATTTGGCTGTAAAACCTGTGTGATAGACGACGGACAGACGGACACGTGAGTGACAGCAATACGGCTCCGTTTGGACCCTTCAGGTACGGAACCCTAAAAAAACACAAATTGCGGCTGTGACCTCTTGTAGTCATAAAAATGATGAGATGATATCCACTTTAAAGTAATTAGCTTTCTGTTCTGCGCTTGCACCCACGACTTTTAGTTTAGAAAATCCTCTTATTCATAGTACACACCTACTAGCTAGGCTGTAAGAACCAGCCTCGTTCGTTCCGATTCCTTATTTTCTCCAAGAAAAAGCCCGTTTTTTTAGCGCCAAAGTCCAAAGACGTTACTCTCCTCACCTTTTTAAAAAGTATCGGGATTCTGGTATGTTGTAGGTAAATGCTTGGGTAAATGATGTTCAATACTAAGGTAATCTGGAGAAAAACTAATGAAATCTTAGGTTAGTAGCTCAAAAGTTAGTGGTTGTTGTTGTAAAATAAATTACCTACATCAAATATATTTTGTTAGTCTGTTGTTTTTTATTTAAAAACCAAGGTTATTTTTAATATTTTTTATTAATGTAGTTATTATACTTCGGGCTTCGTCCTCAAGATTAGCAGGATAATAGACACTTGTAGTTACGCACAGAACTACCAATCTCACACTTTAGTTAAAATACCCTCGTTATTTTTATACACAATAAAAATATAAAAAAAGAGAGGGTACTTGTATTTTACTTGTCCGATACTTCGACTCTGTTAGTCATTCGCGTTTCAGTGCCTGGCCAGTCCACACGTTCTACTTAATAACATCTTATATATTGTAAAAGTATTTATAAAACTAATTAAATTATGTCTAAAAGACAGTGTTCTATAAAAAATACTAAGGAAAAAAGACGCCGACGCTCCGTGGTTCCAGATTCTTCAAGTTATTTAGACAATACTTTAGAAGGTATGTTAAGTTATTTATTGGTGTGCTCATGCTATTATTAGCAAAAAATATCACCTTACTTACTCAGGTGGTACCCAATATTTTTAGATAATTGCCATAAAAATTAAATCCGATTTATCTGGCTTACGTCATAACGACATCTGAGGTATGACATGCCTATATTAAGATAAATTATTATGCACACTAAACAGTGTTTGATGGTAATTCGCATCTCTCTCTATGGGGCTCATTGGTTCAATTTCTTGGAGGTAACGGGATTAGACAACTTACATAACAATAGGGCTCACGTCACAAAGGTTTTTGAGGTGTGACTTACATTGCTTATCAATATCGATTGAAAGAGTTCACGTTACACCGATTGGAGGGTAACTTACTCTTATGATGCTGGGTTAACAGTGCTACCCTATTGAGTTTTACTTTACCCCTTGCTAAATCTTATGTCATTTTCAATATCGATTGAAAGAGTTCACGTTACACCGATTTGAGGGTAACTTACTCATGTAAATTTCAATATCGATTGGAAAGAGTTCACGTTACACCGATTTGAGGGTAACTTACTCTTATGATGCTGGGGTTAACAGTACTACGCTATTGAGTTTTACTTTACCCTTTACTGAATCATAATGTCATTTCGGATGACAAATCTTCAGAACCAAAACGGATACGCAGAATCAAGATACATTGGGATCTTATAATTCACCAACACCTGGGTGACCCACTCCACCGATTCGAACTGAAGGGGTGTTATCACCGCCAATTTCAGCCAATCAGGTACAGTCTCATCCGACTCCAGCCGCTATTCGCCTTCATCTTTAGCTTTGGCTGAAAGGGAGCTATCACCTTAGCCTGGAGCATCGGAGATCACCTGTTACGTTCCGTACCAGAAGGTATGGAAGTTATTGTAACAACAGAAGTTCAGCCGGCAAGTGTTGTTGAATTGGATAATTTTACACTAGCTATGAATAACATT
Organism: Ochropacha duplaris; assembly: GCA_951361185.1. Taxonomy (NCBI): domain Eukaryota; kingdom Metazoa; phylum Arthropoda; class Insecta; order Lepidoptera; family Drepanidae; genus Ochropacha; species Ochropacha duplaris. The sequence goes on from OX592703.1 coordinate 5,311,662, forward strand.
ATCCATCAGCTATTAAATCTGTTCAAAAGAACATTCAAAAAGACCTTGCCGTGCAATTTGAATCTATTCAATACGGTGAAAAAAAAAAAAAAAACTTCGTAAAGAAATTATAAGCAAATACCTTCCTCCTGAGAATTGTATACCTACATTTATTGATGCACCTACCCTCAATACAGAGGTACAAGCTGCAGTCTCAGAAATTGTAATCAAGAAGGTTAAAGGTTTATTTTATAAACAGAAACAGATCGCCCAAACATGATATAACACTATATCATAAATGGGCAAAATTATGACATCACTTTTATCCACAGAAGAAAAGGATATCGCCCTGTTTAAGCTACTTATGGATATAGGACGCATTTTATGCGATTCCCAACATGATGGTTCCACTACAAAGCGTTCATTAATCCTGACGCTCATAAATAAGAAGATGAAGCCACCTCCACCCCGGAGTTTTAACTGAAGGGCGCCTCCTCCGATTCGCAGAACTATGACATCAGACGGATCGCGGTCGAAGATAGACGAGGTAATCTATGCTGATAGATTAGCTTACCTAGTTTTATGATCAGTGGATACAAATTACGTCTGATCAGAAAGTACTTTCTTGGGTTTGAGGCTATGAAACCCCATTCTCACGTCCTGTGGTACAAAATAGTATTCCACAACCTAAACATTATTCTAATCTCGAAGGTATGCAGTTCAATCAAGCTATCAATAACCTTACATCAATCGGTGCGATTACTAAATGTGAACCCCGTCAGGGCCAATATAAGCCAATGGCAAAAACCAAATGGCGAATCTAGATTAATATTAAATCTGAAAGTCTTAATAAATTTGTAATTACTAATCAATTCAAATTAAAAGACCTACGTACGTACTGCTATTAAAGTTACATGTGTAATTTAGAGCTAAAAGACGGGTATTTTTTTTGTTGTAAAAATAGGTGAAAATTCAAAAAGATTTTTACGTTTCACTTGGAAAGATGAAATGAACTATTGCCATTCCTTTGGTTTCTAGTACTTAAAGAAGTTGCCAAGAAAATGCTTCTATGGCAAGAGAGCTGCTGCTTTCTTCAGTTTTCATAATCAAAAATCAGAGAAGTGATATGATCCCAAACACATGCTGCAAGTTTTTAGGTAATTTTATGGATTAAAAAAAAAAAAAAAAAAAACATCGATTAGCTTCCTAATAAGAGAACTAAAATAAAATCGGAGCTAATTAAGTTTAGTAGGAAAACTAATTGTAAAATTTGATCATTTCCTTGACTGACTGAGATTATAACATCTACATGCACAACAATAATATGCTTGGTTGTACCTACACCAAATAATTCGAAAGAGATAAACATTTGAATAACTTGAATCGCTTATATACTAGATTCTATTGTTATCTTATTGGTTTTCCTGGGACATCTGTCCCTATTAAGATTATGACCTTACCCTCATCTCTATCATCTGACTTTAAATGATGGATTCGATAGGCGATTGATAAGTCAGTTAGTACAATCAAACTTGATAAATATTCAATTGAATAATTTTTTTTCTAACGCCTCAACTGGGGGTAAGACTGCTAGTGGTGTCTGGAGTGAGCAGGGGAAATCTCAACATATAAATTTATTAGAGATTATGGCAGCTTTCATCGGTATAAAAATGTTCACTCATGATTTATATCAGACTCAAATTCTTTTAAGGATAGATAACACCACGGCTATCTCATATGTTAATTGTATGGGTGGGCTGAAGTGTCCCCCCCCCCCCCCATCTCAATAAAGTAACCAAAGACCTTTGGCAATGGTGTAAAAATAAAAACAATTATGAGATTGCATTATACATTAGATCATCCGATAATACCTACAATTTCGGTCCGACAATACCTACATCCCGATATTGAGTGAAAATTATCAGATCATGCATATCAGGAAATTATTCATGAGTTATTACTATGATTGAATTATTCACAAGCCGGATTAATAAAAAATGTTTCATGTTTATCTCATGGTAAAGAGACCCAGACGCATATGCTATCAATGCATTCTTCGTTTCTTGGTCAACATATTTTTTTTGTTTGTTTTTTCTCTATGTTTTCCACCTTTCACAGTTATACTTGAAACTTTAAGAAAGGTTATTTCAGTCAAGGGTAGAGAAATTATTGGTGTTCCATTTTGGCCAACTCAACCTTGGTACCCCTTATTTTTGAAGACATCTAGAATATTGATTCTAAATAGGTATTGACCTATTTTTTGCAACCTAATGCAAATTTAATTACAATTATCTCATTCTAGCAACCAAAACATGCACTTTGCAGATTTCCCTGGCTGCAGATATAGTATCCAGACAGATTTACTGAGGAGAGGTGTACCACCATCTCCACCATTCCGATCATGGTGGCGTCGCTCTCTGCGAATTCTCTAAAGCACTCAGTATGAGTGCTGTCAGAGATAATGGTATATTTTCTGTTTTCATAATAATATTGATGTGTTTGAGGCATCGATACGTAATATATATACATACATTATATTTATATTTACCAGTTAAGAAGGTGCCCAGTATGGTACCCTTAATAGTTGTAGGTCAGCAGAGCTCTCTATTTAATAATATGACATAGAATTGGTACGGATGACAGAGTTATGCGTCTCTTTGTTTGCGGCCGCCGTTACCACGATACGATTCTACATGGGACATTTCTGTAGTTTCAGATAGATTATCACTTTGGTTTCCCAATGAAGATCTATCGAACGATAGATTAACCAAGAAGTTAATCACCTTGTTGGCTATAGCTACAGCCCATAGAGTGGGTACAGACATTTTCAAAAATAAGAGTACAAAATATAGTTTTCTTTTTTCTCGTACTGAGATTTCTACTAAATCCCAGACCTCATTAAAACGTAAAAAATTGGAAACAAGCGATTCTTAGTTTACCCTTTTATGAAGGTTGCAAGAGCGTTAAATATTTAAAAAAAAAAAAAAAAAAACTGTTCATAACTTTAAAGAAACCATATAAAAACGTGACATGTCAAACTCTGAGTAGTTAGATCAAATCCACTTTAAACATATGCGGTATTGACGTCTCTAAATTATCTGCACATAGCACAAGACATGCTAGTACCTACTAAACATTAGGAGGACTACATTAGGAGTCAGCTCGGATTTAATTAGAAAAACTGCAGGTTGGAGCGGTTCTTCACTGACATTCGGAAGATTTTATAATAGAGTTGTTGCAGTTAATTCAAATCGACACTCTTTTGTTAGCAATAATTTTTTGAAAATCAATAAGGCTATTTATATCTCAATTGAGATTCACAAATTTTATAATTGCAAGGTATTGCATATTATGTTATTTCAGGGTATTGTTAAAGTACCTAAAGTAAATAAGTGATTAAAACTAAATACTATTTTTAATGATACCTACTTCTTTCAACGCTAATTATTTCACGATGTCTCTCAATATCTACAAGTGTCTATTATCCTGCTAATCTTGAGGACGAAGCCCGAAGTATAATTAGTGATTAAACGAACTTACCTGTAAGTGAAGTTCTATCATAATTATACGAAGGGCTTCGTCCGAAAAGATTAGCAACCCTCCCTACCCAGCTTTAATTGCTACCCTATCTAATCGTGAAATACTATAAGCGTTTGTTTCAGCTCTGAACTAAATGACTAACAGAGTCGAAGTATCGGACAAGTAAAATACAAGTACCCTCTCTTTTTTTATATTTTTATTGTGTATAAAAATAACGAGGGTATTTTAACTAAAGTGTGAGATTGGTAGTTCTGTGCGTAACTACAAGTGTCTATTATCCTGCTAATCTTTTCGGACGAAGCCCTTCGTATAATTATGATAGAACTTCACTTACAGGTAAGTTCGTTTAATCACTAATTATTGCGGGAACGCCATATAGTGTTTTATCTATGCTTAGGTATATCTAAACATATCAAAATCCGTCAAACCATACATAATACACTATACTATATACTAGAGACGTCAAACTGTAACGGAGCGTGCCAAAGAAATAGACATTGTACCTACCTGTTTTTTTATATTTTGGATAAACTTGTGTTTGACCACAATCTCACCATGGTGATGATGTGGCCAAAGGTGGTAAGCACACAAAGCCTACATAGTGGTAGGGGAGGCGAATAGGGGATTTCGGGATTTACTCGAGCGCGTCAGATTAACATAAGGGGGGCAACCTTGCACCTTGTGAAGTACTCTCACCAAATCTGAGCCTTCTATGTAGTGTCGAACGCCTAGGGTAGCCCGTCAGATTAGTAAAAAAAAATCGATGGTTTGAAATACTCGAGCGCGTCAGATTAAGGTAAGGTAAGTTAGTTACATGCAAAATAGTGTACATTTCAATAATCTGACAAATTGGGCGTGACGAAAGAAAATTGGAGACTCGCAAAGTTGCAAAAAAAAAACGTCACCTGGATTTTCTCGAGCGCGATTGGTTTTTATTTTTATTTTGAAGGAAATTAGTCACGAATCACGGAAATATCTTAATCTGCGGATTAGCACAAGCCGAAGTGGCTAAAATCATTATTAAGTGTATAGTCCAGGAATATTATGAGTTTCACCTCAGAATGAGAAATAGTCAGCTATTAACTTGTATAAACCTTTATATTGACACCCTAAAACTTGTCTCAAAAGCTACTTATCTTAGGGTGCCCGCGACTACTGATTTTTCAAGGTCAAAGGTCAAAAAATCATTTATTGCAAATATCTCGTTTCCTATGGGTTTTTTGGTATATGTATTCATAATAAATATTGTAGAAGGTTAAATTCTCTACAACTTTTGTACAAACATTTTTTCGATATCTTGAACCATTTTCTAGATTTCGATATTTTTTACATATTTTTTTTTTCAAACCGTCAGATTAAGGAAATCCCTCAACATAATTGTCAGATTATGGGTCAGTACAACAAGGCCATCAAGAAGAACCGCCTGTATAAAAATCTGACGCGCTCGAGTAAATCAAGGTCACGATTTTTTTTTGCATTTTCAAAAATCGGCCCTGACTGATGGTCGCGTCCAAATCGTCAGTCTTTAAAATAGGAGCTACTGGAGGGTTCACTTAACATCCCTTATCAATGTCTGACGCGCTCGAGTAATTTTTTTTTTTAAATATTTTCGACCCCTTCGTACTGCCACCCCCACCACGCAAAACGGCAGATTATTATTTTTCCGTTATCAGACAGACGTGGCGCGACTACCCTATTAATATCTGACGCGCTCGAGTATTTCTTGGTGACTGTTTTTTTTTACATTTTTGAAACCCTGTAGACGCTCCCCCCACCGCTGAAGGGGAAAATATCACATAACCTTTTTTTCTCTATTCCACTTAATCTTCAAATTCCAGTAGGTCCCAAAGACGCTCGAGTAACTACAAATTTAGCATCAATGCCTCCCCTACCATAGGAACTGGCTCTCAAGTGTAGCTGTCGAAACACACCGATTGGTGTTTGGCGACAGATTTTCAACTTGAGGGTGGTAGCTAGCCAGTCGGGTACTACAAAGTACCCTACCGCCGTGCTGTGGTTTCCTCGCGATGTTTTCGTTCACCGAAAGCTCAAGCTCATTGTAGGATTCGAACCCACGACCTTCACCGCGGTATCCGACGTCACTACCACTGAACTATCATCGTCTTATAGATACGTACTAACTTCTGTCTGCAGTCAGGTAAAAAATAAATCTTCACCCGTAAAAAACTTTTGCACACCTTCACTCCGAAACACTTCAAAATATTATACAAAGTTTCAAATAAATCTGTCGAGGAAAATGTGACTGCCCATACAAACTTTGCCAGCCCTTTCACCCCTTAAAGCTTGTACTATAGTAGGTACATTTTTTTATGCTTGCTATAGTAAAAGTGACCTTCTTGAATATACGGGCTACCATAAATTTTGGTTGAACTCGGTAACATCAGACAAGTATCAACACAAGTTCGGACTCTGTCCAGACTTTATGTGTTGATATGTAGATAATTCTACGAAATTATCTAATTTAATGCTAACATTCCGTGTTAATGAGCAAATATATAATTCCCGTGGGAATGTATTTCTTGTACCGTGTTGACCCATCATAAATAAACACTGATAGCATATTATTGATCAGTTGGAATATAGGTTGTTTATCTGCGTCTATAACCTTTCATAGAAATAGGTTATTGACAGTCAAGTTGTAGTATTCCAATCTTAGGAACTATAAACCCTACAAACTAGAAATTTGGCAGTAGATTACTTATAGTTTGGTAGGCCTAAGTGGATCTTATGTCATGGAATCGTGGAATCTTTTCCCGGGATAAAAATATAGCCTATGTCACACAGGGATAATGTAGCATTCTAATGATAAAAGAATTTTTGAAATCGGTCCAGTCGTTTTTGAGTTTATTCGTTACAAACCATAGATAAATTTACAAACATACAAAAATACAAATTTTTCTTCTTTATAATATTAGTATACATAGATATAGATGAACTTGTTAATCGTTTCTTATTAAAAAACTTGAGAGGTGTCAAGGGACACCCGGATGGAACGAAGTTATATAAGTCGAGAGAGTATATATATATATATATATAAAAAAAACATTTCTATTTATATATTGTATATATAAATATAAATGAAAATATCTGGCTTGCTTTCTATAAGAGAGTGAGAGAGAGAGAGAGAGAGAGAGAAACATGCGCACGCCGCACAGCGGTCGGTGACTATTGTCACCGACACAAAAAATCACCGACATTAAAGTGTCGGTCATTTTCGTGAGAATTTTTTCCGTCTAGCCCCCTTCCACAACGCGCGATAAGGAACTTCGTTCCAAAAAATGTTTACACATGTCAACATTGTCTGCAGTAGGTAATTAGGTAGTTTTAGGAATACAATCTTCCCTTTACAACTTCCTACCCCCCAATATCCCTCGTCCAACTAATATAAAATGTTTGTTATCTCTTGTTGATTCTCCCTTTGTGTATGTTCTGTCACAATTTATTAATGTTAACAAAATTAAACTTTGATATTTACTATGTATTATAACCTCACAATATTTATTACCTCTAGGTAAATTCATCACCGGTCAACATCTTCAGATTTGACCATTTTTTTTTACATTTATTTGACCTACCGATCAATCTCCATCGTTTATCTTCAAACACCCTGACACTGGCGGAATTGTGTAAAAAACGCATCTCTGATGCCAATCAAACTAGAAGTGAAGTGAAGTAGCTTTAGGAAGCTAGCTAAATCAAACTGACAAAAATAATAATATACAATTGCATGATTAAATAAATAAATAATCTTCATCTAAGAAACTGCTCTGCGTATTTGATAACGTTTTTGCTAATAAATATTGCTCACGAGGCAGATTTGTGTAGGTATATTATAGTGTATGAATATATTTTTCTAGTAGATCTGTGGATATTTTAAGTTACATGAAGATTTTCACTTGGTATGCATAATTTTTGCGATAAGGGAAAATAATGAGTGACAATGTTAATGAACTTGTATACTGTGAATCCTTGCAAGAAATAATAATATCCTCCAAGGATGACCCCTAGCAGCCATTTTTTCATACAAATCAACATGTTTCTAATTTCAATCACATACCTAGGTATCACAAATTGAAAAGTAATCCAATGGACCACCCTACAGCAACTTAAACAATGTGTAATTTTGAGATTCCAATGAATTATGACACCTTGGTCGAGCGACATAGAGAAATTACGAATGAAGACAATGTAATAATTTACTTAAAAAACAGTACGAAAAGGATCAATTACTAATGACTAGAAATAACTCAAAGAAACTTTGGACTACCATCAAGAAAATAACTAATATAAACACTTCAAAACAATTGTCTTCGGAATTGCTCATGACTGATAAAGATTCTGGAGTTGCAATCAATAAAGTTAAAGAATATTTTTCGAGTATAGGTAAAGAACTTTCGAAAAAATTTACATCACATATTTCCCACATTAAAGACTTCGCTGATCCACCCCTAAACTCATTTGCACTTTTACGTACTGATAACGAGGAAGTAGAAACAACAATCAAATACCTCAAAAGTGACTGCTCTCCTGGCTGGGACATGATCAATGCTAACGTTTTAAAGACCATCTCCGAGTCAGTAACACCTGTACTAACGGACTTAATTAATCGTTGTTTTGATGCTGGAATCTTTCCCAACGCACTTAAAAAGGCGATGGTCCATCCGATATTTAAAGCGGGGGATAGAGGCAATGTCAGCAATTATAGACCGATTGCAATTTTAACAACATTGTCAAAAATATTTGAACGCATCATTAACACGAGACTAATCAAATACTTAGAAGACTGCAAATTACTATCAAACTCACAATACGGCTTTCGATCTGGTCGCTCTACAGATGATGCAGTTCACGATTTTGTAAATTTTTTGGTTGATAAAATTGATAATAAAAATAAATGCTTAACAATATTCCTTGACCTTGCAAAGGCTTTTGACACGGTCTCTGTCCCCCACCTCGTACAAAAGCTACATGACCTTGGCATTAGAGGCACTCCACTATCCTTGATATCAGACTACCTAAAAAATAGAACACAGCGTATAAAAATTGGTGAATATATTAGTGACGAATTACCTGTTGAATTTGGTGTTCCTCAAGGCAGTATTATGGGGCCAACACTGTTCTTGTGTTACATTAATGAATTATGTGCACTTAAAATTGATAACTGTCGGATTTCATCATATGCAGATGACACCACTCTCACTCTCTTTGCAGACTCAAGGAAAGAACTTTTTGATTTTGTTCAGACTGGATTCAATATAATATGTCATTGGCTCTCATGTAATTCCCTCACACTCAATGAAGAAAAAACGAAATATATTTACTTCACAATCCAAAACCGAGTGGAAAAAATTATACTGCCACACATATCCATGCGCATAAATGTAATTTTCCTCCAAACCAAAACTGCGACTGTCCTAATATTAGAAGTACCCAGAGTATCAAAAATCTCGGAATTGTAATTGATGCAAATCTAACATTTGAAAAACAAATTCATTCAGTATCACAAAGAGTACGCAAACTCAGTTATATTTTTAAGCAACATCGCGATGTAGCCGATGGTAGGACTTTGAGGCTAGTGTACGATGCTTTAGTGCAATCCATCATAAGTTACTGTATCACTACATGGGGAGGTGCTGGCAAATCTAAACTGATAGAACTAGAAAGAGCCCAGAGGACGATATTAAAAGTAGGCTTATCTAAACCTCGTTTGTTCCCTACAATTAAGCTATACGAAGAAGCTGAGACGCTTACTGTGCGTCAGACTTATATATTGTTAACAGTATTGCGTAAAAACTCAACCCTGTCTGTGGAAAAGATAAATTCTGCAGCACAAACTAGAAGACACTATGCGGTATGTGAACCGATTGCAGTTAAAACATCATTTGCGCAAAGATTTTATCTGTTCCGTGGTGGGATATTATATAACAGAATCAATAAAATACTTAATTTACAAAACTGTTATAAACGAGATGTCAAATCAATATTAAGTAAATGGCTGATAAGTTTAGATTATGAGGAAACAGAGGAAATTATGGAAATTAAAACTTAAATAATGGGTGTGAAATTATAATTCTTTATTTTTATCTTTTTTTTTGTTTGAACATTTTTCTTTTCTCCACACTTTGTTCTTTACAGAACCCTGCACCCACCATAAACACAGTACCTACACTGTGTATATGATGGGTGCAGAGTAGAATAAATTGAAACTGTTTATGTCATGTGAATAATTTATTATAGGGGGGACCTGGTGTTCTGAAATACAGGCTGCGGCTTAGTTCAGGCTCCAGATCTCCCACAAATTGCATTTTTTTTAAATATTGTAACTATTGTAATTTGTTTCAAAATTGTATTTCGTGTATGTGTAATTTGTGGAGATCAATAAATTTTTATTATTATTATTATATTAATGAAGTAGGCGTGGCTTAGCCTGGTATTAATAAAGTTTACATGTTAGATGCAACTCAGTTTACGTTCGATTTTAGTAGGTACTAACAAGAAGTGTAATATATATTTTTTTATTTTAAGATAAGCTTGTGTTTGACCGCAATCTCACCATGGTCAATGATGATGTGGCCAAAGGTGGTAAGCACACAAAGCCTAGATGGTAACTTCTGTAATACAAATAGTGTCAATAAATTGATTTGACAAGTTATTTTATTTAGTAGGTACCTAACCAGCAAAGCAATCGAAGAATGTAATCTTGATTTATGGTACTTATATAACTTCGCACACATTTAGTTCTCAATTCATTCCATCGACGAAGCCCAGAAACGTGCACAACTTTTGTACCGAACTTGTCAACGTTTTCACATACCTACCTAACGCTATATTATAATGTTTGGTATAAGTGGCACTTGACATTTACTCTGAAAAGTAATTTTAAAATATTTATCACAATTAAGTATTATCAAGAAATACTTAAAAGACAGAAATTGACAATATTTCATTTTTTATAAGACCCTAAAAGAAAAATATAGTTTCTTTCTTTTTCTGTCATGAATCAGATAAATATTTTTTCTTTTTAAATGCCTAATTTAAGAGAAAAAAAAATCCAAAATAATAAAAATTCTTCGATGAGGTGGTTGTAAGAAATTGGGACCTTCGGCTAACTAAGCTTATAGTTTTAATTTTAGTCTGTGGTTGTAATCAATGGCATTAATTACGTCAAAGTTTTCAAAGTGTCATATTCCTATTTCATATTTTAAAGAAGGCTGATTGATTGATAGTATCACAAATTAAGTAGAGATGATAATATGATAATCATAGATTATAATGATAAAATATAGTGATGATTTCCATAGTAATTTACAATCATTCCTGTAGTAATTTTACGTCTTTTGCACAAATTTTAGTGTCCGCTTTCTTTGGAAATATCTTTTGTCATCAGGTACCTATAATTTTTTTATCAGTCATAGCTCCAGTTCATCTGATTTTTTTCTAAATTCCGTTAAATTCTAAAGTAATAAGGATAATAAGCCAAAAAGCAAAGCAGATCGCATGTTTTCAACCTCCTGCAGCCGCTGCATAATCATAACACTCAACTTCCTCAGTCTTTCTTCTTCTTCATCTTCTTCTCTTCGTACGGTAATTAGGCATCCAAGTGCGCTCTCAATCTTTAATTTATTTATTAAACTACTTAACATCTATCATTAAGTACAGGTTTTAATCCTAATGCGCTATCGCAGTTGAAAATTAACATAAGAAACGAAATACAACACAAATATATTTTATTGTTCACAATACAAGTAACACAAATAAAAATTAATTAAAAAATATTAAACAATAAAACAATTAAAATAAGAATTGACATTTTGTTTGGATTCGTCGATTATTGCACTATGTACATACAACTTCGCTTTAACTTTGCTCAGGTGTTACTCTACATTTAACTGAGCAAAAATTTCCGTCTCGCTTGACTTCCACATATCCAACAACAGCAGCACAGAACACTTACTCCTCTACATAACCATCCCGCGATGCCAGTAATATCTTAGCACTGCGTGTTTCCGTACCATTATGGCAATAATTTTCAATTATATGGGCCACTTTTGGCAGGTTCCTGCTATCGCCAACTTGAAATCCTTCGGGGACTCTCATGAAAAATATTTAAAATTTTCAAAAAAATACCGCGAATTATTTAACCTGTCAGTTCTTTCTTGGGACAATCGGGGTTTCAGAGTCCGCACCACTTGGTTCTCAAATGGGACAATCGGGACGATGACATTTACATTGGGCGCGAATTTTGAACTGTGCGCGTTGACGAGTTGTTTGACAGGTTTTTTTTTTTTTAAAGAGATTTTTGGCTTGGTATCGAGACCTTTAAGCCATTTCTTTATTTTAAATATTCATCTTTTATGTTTAGTCACGTTTTATTGTCACTTTCACTGTAAAGTCTAGTCCTCGTCCGTACAAGTCGGGTCTAATTTTAGTGAAATTGGCGGCTATTCCACTAAAACATTTCATGAACTTTTTGGGACAACCTGGAAAGTCACGATACACGCTTTCATTTCATTTCACTTCACTTGTGCACTTAGATTGATCTTTATTGGACAAAACACCACCGAAATTATTCAATAAAACTCAAAATACACGAATTTAATGAAAATAAAACGAAAACACAACGTCACTTCGCAAGTTCCCGCCAAAAAGTCTCGTTTGACAGGTTAATGTCGCGAGTCAACAGATTAAACAAGCAAGCTCAAAAAGCTTTACTTAGTTTTTTTTTATAATGGTTCTATGAAACAGAGCAAAGGTTACCTCATATTCTGCTGTAAATTGGCGCTTACGTCTATTTAGAATGAATTGAAATAAAAAGTAAATTTTTTATATGAAAACAAGCTTAATCAAAGAAAAGCAAAAATATGGGTATCATATTTTTTACAATTTCATATAAAAAGATAAAATAAGCATGTTAAAAAAATGACATGTTGTCAATTCATAGTTACAAGTGTCAGCCACTTGAGAGAGCCCACTTTAAATTGATCCTTCTTATCTAAAATACCAAACGCGACAGGTGGTGATTAGAAGAGCCCAAAGGGGCTGCTTGAAATTGTCAAGCAGACACAGCCTAAGAAGGGCGATGAGTTAGGACCTTATAGAGCCTAGTTAAACAAATATGAAGATAGAAACGCTAAAACTTCGCCGACTCAATGTCCTATATTTGTAAATGATTGGTGTTTGGCTGACAACAGTCTTGTAATCCCTTAAACGTATTCCGACATCTGTAAACGATGCTAGTTAGTTTGTTGGATCGCGCTAACCTTAGTAACTACTGGTTCGAATTGAAAAATTGATTTTGTTGTTGTTTGTGTTCGGTAGCCAATTTATCGAGGAAGTCACTACAAGTCAAACATCATCGTGAAACCGCGGGGGACAGCTAGTTTAATAATAGGTTCATATTTTATAACTTTACTTAATGTAATTCTATGAAAATATTGCATAGCCGCGAGTCAAAGCCTAGCTATTTTACTCAGTTAAGGCCTTCAGAATACGTCTTTTTTATTCTAGATATGCTTGAGTTTGACCACAACCTCACCATGGTATGTGATGATGTGGCCGAAGGTGATAAGCACACAAAGCCTAGATTTGAAAACTGAGAAGAACCATATCAGTAATATCATATAGGTACCTTTCCTCAACATTCTTGAGCATGTTTTGAAGACCGTGTTGTTTATCTGTAGATAATCATTGGGACTGCAGTGACAGTGGTCTGGATTGGTTGGCAATGGAATCTGACGACGGGCCAATCAAGAGACGAATAGTGGATTACTATGAATTAATTTGCAACCAGCAACTATACAGAGGGAAACCCCTATACAAAGTTATGGACATTATTCGGGTTAGTAACTACTTACGTAAAAAAATGTTTTTGATTTTTTTTTGGATAAGCTCGTGTTTGACCACAATCTCACCATGGTAAGTGGTGATATGGCCTAAGGAGGTAAGCACACAAAGCCTAGAATGAAACTATCTCTCAAGTGCAGCTGTTGGAACACACCGATAGGAGCTTGGCAACAGACTTTCAACTTGTGGGTGGCAATCGATTACTACAAAGTACCCTACCACCGCGCTATGGTTTCCTCGCCATGTTTTCCTTCACCGAAAGCTCATTTTAGGATTCAAACCCACGACCTTTGCCGGGGTATCCAACGTCATTACCGTTGAGCTATCGTCACCTTTCTTAAACAATGTGTGAAAAGGGAATAACCCTTATTCAAATGTAGGTACCTACCTGTTCAAACATATTCTTTTTGTATAGGTTTATAGGTACATAGTTTCATATTATTGACTTGAGTAAATACTCAAATCTAATCACCTATTTTAATAACTTATGTCAACACCATTCTGCTCCCAAGTACCTACATATACGTACATGTATATTTATTAGTCCTTTGATAAATTACATTTCGGTGGTTTCCAATACCTTTAAATTGTGTTCTATAGTTATCAAAGGTTCTATACCGTATAAAAAGTTATGATGGAAAAGCCTCTTTATTTTATATGTCATTCGTTGTATATCATTGCTTATTTGAATGGGTGATAAGAGGATTAAGAGTTTTTTTTATTTGGCGGCACGTCTTCACCACATAATCCTTTTATCTCCTTATCTGTAGATAGAGTTATGGTCACTTGTCCGATTATTAAGCAAATCGCTTATATTCTTGTAATCGTAATCATATTACCACACGAAAATGTATTTATGTTGACTGTCATTAAATATATGGAACCATGTATTCTTTCTTTAGTTGTGAACAAATTGTTTTGAAATACAGGTAAAATACTTCACCAACATTCAGGATTAAAGTCTATTTATATCTGTTTGTGATACTCGAGTTAATTGAAAAATATTTCATAAACAAGCTTAGCTGAAGTTAGCTGCCTTCATGTGCAGAGACAAGTTGGTTACAAATGTAGGCATTACTAACTGTTTGAAGGAACTTTATTGTTTTCTATCTTATTTATATAAGCTGCAAGGTTATTATGCCATCTCGGTAATATTTCTGCGGTTATGAGCGCAGGATTTTTATGTTGGAACTAGTTTTCCACCCTGCGGTTTCACTCGCGTTCCCAAGGGATCATATGTTTTCCCGGGATAAAAAATATCTTTTGTTTTATTCCAGGATATGAACTACCTGTGTGCCAAGTTTCATCAAAATCCGTTCAGCCGTTTTTGCGTGAAAGAGTAACATCATCCATCCATCCAAACTTTCACTTTTATAATATTAGTGCGATTACCTATAAAAATAGCAATAATATTACGAGTTTTCATTATTTATCTACTATTTTGCGTTCAGCTATTTTCGTGAAAAACTTTTTGCTTTGTATAATTTATGACCCATTTGATTCGTGTATTTGTGTAGGCTGAAAGCTTTTAGTCCGTGAACTATTTCATAACCACTTACATATTATGTTAAACCCATAGAAAGGCTATATTGTAGGGTCTCTTTTCAATTCACTGTACAGGGTGGCCGGAACATTGACGTCCAAAAATAAAATTTCGGTCCCTCGTATTGTGGGGTATTCGAATCACCCCCATGTATGTACCGCGACTTTTCATAGTTTTCGAGTTATGAATTTTTTTCTGAATGTTTGAAAATTTTCGACCTGACCAACCTAAAAAAATTCAAAAAAAAAAAGTAGAGGGTTTTATCGAGTTTCTTTTTTTGCAACTGAATTTTCATAAGTAGTACTTTTATGCATAAAATAATCAGCTTCGTAACTGTGATGAAAGTTATGAAAATGTTGATCTAAAGTGAAAAATTTACGTTCGGTAAATCAAACTCAAATTTTCAACTTTAAATTAAAAATCTTAACAGGTGACTTCATAATTCCTACGTAGGCTTCAAGAATGCGCCAGACTCTCAGCTTTCATAATCATAAAAAAAATGAAGTACTTAATAGGGCTACTTTGTTTAAAATCGGCCTTCAAAGACAGCGAGGTGGAAAAATTCTTAAAATTACCCATCTGAGTAATTATTTTTTTTTGGCTATTTTTTCGTTCCTAAGGTTAATTAATGATAAGAATACTGAAAACTAACCAACAAATAGTTTCAGAGTTGGGTAAGAAAAGTTTTACGTAAAAAGTGGTTTTGAATAAAACACAGATGATAATGTGAAAAAAGTACTTAATTTATTTTTAACATTTACAAAAGGTTTTCAAAGTGGCCACCACCAGCAGCAATACACATTCTACACCTACGTAAGAAATTGTCTGGCAATCGTCTAAAAGCGTCTCTGTTCTCTCTCACAACACGTTCAGCTTCTGCAATCAACTGCCTCAGCTCTTGTTCACTTGAACAGTCTCGGGTGTATGCTATTTCCTTGTAATAGCCCCAAATAAAGAAATCGATAGGGTTGAGATCAGGTGAGCGTGGAGGCCACCTAATTGGTCCGCTGCGTCCGATCCATCTGTTGGGGTATGTTTCATCTAAGTAATTTCGGACCTGGGTTGCATAGTGACACGGGGCGCCGTCATTTTGCAACACCATGGTTTGTCTGAGTTCGAGATTCACATCTGCCAGCAACAATGGAAGTTCATTTTCCAAAAAGTTTTTGTATGTTTCTCCATCAAGTCTGGACGGCAGTTCAAACGGACCAATTAGTTCGCCATTGAGGATACCAGACCACAAGTTAACGCTGAAGCGATGTTGAAATGTCGAAGCTCTCACTTCGAGTGGATTTTCATTCGCCCACTTGTGGTAATTATGAATATTGAATATTCCGGATCGCTCAAATCGTGACTCATCTGACCATAAAACTTTATTGAAAAATCCAGGATCCTCTTGCTCTTTTCGTAACATGGTTTGGCAAAAATCAACGCCCAATTGGTGATCTGTAGGCAGTAAAGCTTGGACTCGTCGGATGTGGAACGCGTGGTATTCTTCATCGTGAAGAATGTCTTGGATAGAAGTCCTTGGGATGTTCAGAGCACGAGCCATACTTCTCGTACTCGTAGACGGATTTCGCTGAACTTCTTCCAGCACCATTTCTCTGCGATCCGGGTTAGCTCTAGGGATTCCTTCATGACTGCCGCGTCGACCAGGAATGCGGCCTGCCATCAAAGTGTTGTGCGTGTTAATAAAAACACGATGGTCGGGATATCGCTCAGGTTGCGGCCCACCACGACGTTGAAGTTGTTCGCGATACAGTCGCGCTGCTTCATGGCCGTTTCCTTGTGCAACTCCATAAAAATAATGCATTTCTGCATATTCACTTAACGTGTAACTCATTTTTTACACTTCCACGTAAAAAAAGTCCAAATCAGAATGCAAAACACAGTCCAATAAACGAGCAAAGTAGTCAAACAAGTAGGCAGCGGAGTCCGTAGGCAAAGCGAGTGTGGTAAAGACAAAATGGCGACACGCGTATAGCAGTAAACACAATGTGAGTACGACTGAGGTACTTGTTTTGCGTTGGCTTCGGTTGCGCGCCTTGCGTGAGAGAGATAGCAATAATTCGGTCTCTTTTCCTCTCGGTCCATTGTTATTGCAGGTAAAAGAGTTGCACCCTCGTTTACAAGCCATAGTCCACGAGAACGGATCGCGCAAAATTCATTAAACTAACATTTAAAAAAATCTCCGTGTTTAAATCTTAGCTTTCCTGCAGTCATTTTTGGTTAGCAAACTAAATAACCTTAGGAGCGAGAAAATGGAAAAAAAAAATTATTAATCAGATAGCTAATTTTAAGAATTTTCCACCTCGCAGTCTTTGAAGGCCGATTAAGGCCAAAGTTAGCCCCATTAAGTCCTACGTTTTTTAATGATTATAAAAGCTGAGAGTCTGGCGCATTCTTAAAGCCTACTTGAGAACCATGAAGTCACCTGTTTAGATTTTTAATTTGAAGTTGAAAATTTAAGTCATAATTTACCGAACGTAAATTTTTCACTTTAGATCAACATTTTCATAACTTTCATCACAGTTACGAAGCTGATTATTTTATGCATAAAAGTACTACTTATGAAAATTCAGTTGCAAAAAAAGAAACTCGATAAAACCCTCTACTTTTTTTTTAGAATTTTTTTAGGTTGGTCAGGTCGAAAATTTTCAAACATTCAGAAAAAAATTCATAACTCGAAAACTATGAAAAGTCGCGGAACATACATGGGGGTGATTCGAATACCTCACGATACGAGGGACCGAAATTTTATTTTTGGACGTCAATGTTCCGGCCACCCTGTATATTACTATTAGGTAAGTAATTATACAGTAGGGGTGATAGATGGGCGAAAATGGTGACACTTGTACTGATGTCATAATATTTTGTACATTTGGTAAGTGACCCCATCCGGTAAGTAAGTAGTACGACCACAGAGTACGACAAACTAAACTAAAGGGAGAGTAGTTTGTCGTACTACTTATTTACTGGACAACCTGTAATACTTACTTTTTATATTTACAACATAATATTGTATTTTTACCAGACGATGCGAGAAACATGCCCCAATCCGTGTACATGTGTAATGACTCATGTGGTGTCAGATACTGCTGGTGCCGTCATTCCACTCATCACGGTGGACTGCTCGAAGAGACAGCTCGATGGTCCCCCATCTTCTCTGCCGCCCAGTACTACGACCCTTCGCCTTGAGGGCAACAAGGTAACACGGTACGACGGCTTTCTTTAGGTCGACGTATTTGTTTTCAGAACGATGCGTTGTCTTCCGAGAAATTCTATTAAATATGATTGCTGTGCTTTCAAGGCAATAAGGTTTCATATTACTATCTCAGATCAATATCGTACGTACCTATATCTAACAAGGTATCCTTTGACTTTAGCAATAACATGCATTTTATGAGAAATATTTATTTAACACTAGTTATCCGCCCCACGGGCTGACCCGTGTCGCAGAGGGAATTCAAATTAAATAAAGCCCACTAGTTTTCCACCCCGCGGTTTAACGCACGTTCCTGAGGGATCTTATCCTTTCCTGGGATAAAAAAGTATCCTCTGTTTTATACCAGTATACTACTTGTGTGCCAAGTTTAATCAAACTCAATTCAGCTGTTGTTCCGTGATTGAGTAACAAACATCCAAACATACAAACTTTCACAATTACAATATTATGTGTTTTCTAAAAACACACAGCGTCGCTTTGAAGAATGTTTTGTGAACGTACCTGTTAATCCCGTCTTATTAGTATCATTGATTTAATACCTGTCTTGTCACCATAGAGGGCGCCACCTTCTTCGCCATATTATTTCTTGAGAAGGTTGGCTCTAATGCCTATCTGTCAATTTTGTCATAGCGTTTTGTGATTTTTCCCGCTTAACGTGAAAATTTTTATGTTCCTCCGTAAAAGTGAAGTTAATTGTTATTTACGTGTGGAAAGTGCAATAAAGTGCAACCTTTTTCGTTACAAAGTCAAGTGCTTGCTTAGTGAAGCAAAAAATATGTCAAATACTGACAATTCGCTCAATATGAGTGCTAAGGGTGAGGCGTCACCCCAACAAAGTTTATGTTCTCGCGGAGAGAAGCGTAACATGTCGTCTGACAATGGCAGCGGAGAATCAGACTCGGAGTCTGAATGTGAACCCGCTCGCCCCCCAAACAAGAGGTCAAAACCTAATTCCGGGGAGAACTTGGACTCACGGTTCGATGAACTTTATAACCAAGTAAGTTATCTTACGAGCTATATCCAATATTGTTTGCCATCAAATAGTTCAGTACCTACTATGAATACACTTCCAAGTACTTCAGATCAGGAATTTTTAGTTAAACCAGATTCTCGTCAACTTAACCTTGGCGATATTTCAACTCTCACTGATAGTAGTAAAATTATTAAAAGTGCACCTCAATCTCGAATAGAATCTATTATTAAACTTCAACATTTTAATTCTGATGGATGGAAAGAGGTTAAATATTCAAAAGCACTGCAAACATTCCTAGCTAAACCTGGTTTTCTAGAATTAAAAATCAATGATGAACTCTGTCATCTTAATAAGGGGAAGGACTATTTAGCTAATACAGAAAGGGCTATGGCTGGATTGACAAATGGTTTGCTGGAACATAAAGAGATTATTCGCAACAACCTCCAAGATATTATAAATTGGGCAAATAGTTCACCAAATGATTTGAATCCATCCAATTTATTTGAGAAAATAATGACATTGTTTGGACCAAATTCACAACATTATAAGAATATGGAACAAATTATTCAAGTTGTATGTGGTAAAAGAGCCGAGTGTATAGAAGTAAGACGGGAACGTATATTATCAGAAATATCAAATAAAAACTTGCAAATTACTCTTAGAAGACTGCCTCCAAGTGCAGAACATCTGTTTGAACAGAATAGTTTAATGCCAGTTATACAATCTCTCGGAGGAACAAGTACATGGCTTAATACACCCAATTATTTAAAAGAACAAAAGATTATCAAGAAAAGGAGTTCATATGAACCAATTCCATCAACATCTACATCAAGCCAAAATAATAAAACAACAACTTTTCGTCCCAATAAAAATAATTATAACATCAAGAAATCCAAGAAAGACCAGAAAAATAACAATGGTTTTTTTCGACCAAAAGATAAGAAATGACAATCAACAAAAAGTATTCAGGGGAGGTTGTCTACAAAATTTTATACCAACATGGGTAGCACTGGGTGCAAACCAGTTCATAAAGAAAATTATTTCATGAACTCGCATTCCTTTTTTAAACAAGCCTCCCCTAAATTATCCTTCCAAGACTATTGCAAAACTTTACAGTACCAAAGTCACTCCGGACATGACAAAAATGATCAACAGTTTGAAGGAACAACATGTGTTGGAAAGTTCAATATTGAAAAGCCCAAGCTTCCTATCAAAGATGTTTCTCATTCCAAAGAGCAGTGGAGGACTGCGCCCGATATTCGATCTGCGGGGACTGAACAGGTATGTCCATACCAAACATTTTCAACTAATATCCCATTCCTCAGTACCAGAGTTCCTTCAAAAACAAGATTGGATGATCAAAATCGATATTTCCAATGCGTACTTCCACATACCGATTTCAGAGTCCCACCGTTGCTATCTCAGGATGATATACAACGGCGAACTGCTGCAAATGACATCCCTGCCATTTGGCCTAGCATCTGCTCCTTGCACATTTGCAGCGCTAACGAATTGGATCGCGGAGATCCTTCGGGCCAGAGAAATTCGAGTTCTAGTCTACCTAGACGACTTTCTCATAGTCCATCAGGACCGCTCCAAGTTGATTTCTCAGACTGCGGAAGTCGTGAGTCTCTTGGAAGCTTTAGGATGGCAGATAAACTACCCAAAATCAGTGTTGAATCCGACACAACAGCTAGAATATCTGGGAATTACTTGGGATACCCAGTCAAATTCAATGTTTCTTTCAAAAGAAAAGGCAATAAAAATAAAAACAGCCCTATTAAAACTAATTCAAAGGCGGTCATGCAAATTAAGGGAAGTACAAAAAATTCTGGGGCAGCAAAATTTTGCCAATTTCGTCATACAGAGGGGTCGTCTACATTGTCGTTACATGCAAATATTGTTGAAGCGATTCAAAAGAAACCAGAACATCAGACGGTGTATTGCACCGCAAGTTTTAAACGACCTCAGATGGTGGAGCAATGCCTTGAAAAACAAGGCAATACTACATCAACGACCTTACACTCACTTCCTAACCACCGACGCAGCGGATGCGGGATGGGGAGCCCAGTTAAACGAGATTTTGATGTCGGGAAACTGGACGAGAAAACAGATGACATGGCACTCGAATTGGAAAGAGCTGTACGCAGTATATGTGTCGATTCGGAATCAAATACAACACCTGCAGAATGCTCACATTTTGGTCCAGTCAGACAATCAGACCCTAGTCTCATATATTCGGAAAGACGGGGGGACTCACTCTTTGAATCTACTCCATCTGACACGCAAGTTGTTGAGGCTGACAGACAAGAGAAATATTCTCCTATCAGCACATTACCTCCCGAGGAGGTACAACTGCACAGCCGATCACCTCTCACGAGGACGGAGATTGTCAGAATGGCACCTGTTTCCCACTGCAACAAACCGATTATTCCATCGTTGGGGCACTCCAGACGTCGATCTTTTCGCGTCTGCAGAAACAGCCGTGGTCAACAATTACGTCTCATTAGATTGCAAAGATCAATCAGCACTCTACTCAAACGCCTTCAGCCGAGATTGGAACTTTCGACTAGGCTGGATATTCCCACCAACCAATTTGATACCGCGAGTGCTAGCTCAGTTAAATCAGGCCCAGGGCCAATATATAATAATAGCTCCACTATGGGAAAAGATATTTTGGCTAGCAGATCTCAAATCGAGAGCACTAGAGCCACCCCTAATAATAGAGAGACTTGCAGAGAGTTTAATAGATACAGCTACAGGCCTACCCCCAGCTCAAGTAGACCAACTGAACCTTCAAGCTTGGTTAGTTGGAGGTGGCCAGAACTTTCTAAGAGGTGGTCTGAAACAGAAAAACAATTGTTGAACAATAGTTGGAGGCAATCAACTTTAGGTACTTATTTCCCTGCTATCAAAAGATGGTTGGATTGGTGTGATGCAAACGAAATTAATGGTAGTAATCCTCAGTTAAATCATATAGCAAGATTCCTTGCTTGCTTGCATTTAGAACAGAAGCTGGCCTATAGTACTATCCTAGTATACAAATCAGCCATCTTCACATTTTGTAAAGTCAGGCAAGGAGAAGGGGAAGATAATATACTAGTGCGTCAAATACTTAAAGCTATTGCTACAGCTCAGCCAGTTAAACCTAAACCACCTGTATGGGATGCTCAGATTTTATTTGATTGGTTATCCAAAGCCAACAACAGAAACACCTTATTTGAAGTGTCTAGAAGAACAGCAGCAATTCTCCTTTTAGCATCTGGAAGAAGGGTCCATGACCTCACTTTGCTTACAATATCAGAAACAACATTATGCCTCTCTGAGGACAACGTTATCCTATGGCCGATGTTTGGATCAAAAACTGACTCAGCAGATCATAGACAATCAGGCTGGATATTATTAAGACATCCTAATGAACAAGTTTGTCCAGTATCATGGATTAGGCGGTTAATAGAGATTTCTCAGAAAAGAAGAAGTGAAAGTAAAGGAATAAATCAGTTATTCATAACTATAACAGGCGAACCACGCCCAGCGTCCAGAACCATCATTGGGGGATGGATACGTTCAATACTAAAGGATGCAGGTATCACAGCCTCCCCTGGCTCTCTTAGGTCTGCGGTGGCCTCAGCAAGCTGGCTGGAAAACCATCCAATAGATGAAATATTGTCAAGAGGAAACTGGAAAAATGAAAATACATTTAAAAAATTCTATTGCAAAGAGATAGAGAAGAAACCTAGAGGATCACAGTTATTATTCAAGAATTTTCAACCAGAATAATGTTAGTATTGATTTAACTGTTCCTTTTACTTTGTGTTGAGTTTTGAGAATAATATTATACTTACTTAATTTTGATAAATTAATAATGTTTATTGATCAATTATTCTCTTATTCTATGTCACATAGCGTTTTGTGTTTGTCACCAGAAGATATCAAACAGGTCTTCAAAGCGACGCTGTGTGTTTTTAGAAAACACATAATATAATATTTTGAATTACAACAAAATAGTTATTATGTGTTGAAAGAAAAACACACAGCGTCGCAGGAATATCTTCCTGTTGAAGAAACTATGTCAAAATTGACAGATAGGCATTAGAGCCAACCTTCTCAAGAAATAATATGGCAAAGAAGGTGGCGCCCTCTATGGTGACAAGACAGGTATTAAATCAATGATACCAATAAGACGGTATTAACAGGTACGTTCACAAAACATTCTTCAAAGCGACGCTGTGTGTTTTTCTTTCAACACATAATAACTATTTTGTTGTAATTCAAAATATTATATTATTAGGATAGGATGCTACTCACTGATAAATGTAGCATTTTATAGTTGTAAGAATTTTTAAAATTGAATAAGTATTTTTTTAATATATAAACATACAAAAAAATCTAGTCTTTTCTCTTTTTAAAATAAGTGTAGATTTATAATATGTATACATCACCCTTATTTTAGTATCTACTAAAATAAGGGTGATGTATGTACATAATTTCAATAATTATCGAGAAAAAAAGCTCATTTCAAATAGCATGAAAGTGAGGAAGCGATAGAAATACGATCGGCGGAGGGGATCACTCTAAACTAATTCAGGTTTATGTCTCTTCGAGGAACAACGAACGTTATATTTTCACTCCGCCCTGCGTGTGAAAAATACAAACGAGCTCATAAAAAACCGGTCAAGTACGATACGGACTCGCGCACCGAGGGTTCCGTAAACATTTTGTAGTTTTTTTTTAATTATTTTATTCTGTTTTTAGTATTTTTTTGTTATAGCGGAAAAAGAAACTCATTATCTGTGAAAATTTCAACTGTCTAGCTATCACGGTTCATGAGATACAGCCTGGTGACAGACAGACAGACGGCCAGTAGAGTCTTAGTAATAGGGTTTCCGTTTTTACACTTTGGGTACGGTAACCTAAAAACAGTTAGATGAAATGGCGTCAGGTCACATGAATGACGTTTGACCCACGGAACTCAAGGCTCAAGATAAAGCTCAAGGAGAAGAGTTATTATAAGTCGAAAGACGATGCATGCATCTGCAATTTAAATCTGCATCTGTTGAGGTGGATTTGTGGAGTAACTAGGATGGATAAGATTGAGAATGAGTACATAAGATACACTTTGAAAGTGGGAAGTTGAAATGTAATCGTTTTTCGCGATATGGATTTGTTATTAAGGGGGATGGAAGGCTATATTTCATACTTAAGGTGATGATTGCTTAGTGGTAATGACCATGGCGATGGTAGTCCCTTACCTTACCATCAGGTGACCGGCCTGGTTCCTTGTCACTAATGTTATAATAAAAATATATAATAGAAAATTCTACGCACGTTGCTATAAGTAAGCTTATGAACCTAAATATAATTTGGGAATGTTCTTTTTATATGTATAAAACCTTATTTGTTTGTTTGTATAGCTTTAGCCGTAGCCCTTAATTTTTCATCTTCTTGTAAGAGTATTTCGAGGAATTTATCTTTGAACTTTTTTGCATGTTTCAGAATAAAAAAATAAATTATCATGTAGGTAATAGGTTTTTACGTAATTTCAACATACGGCATCATACCTGTAAGCGTTTTAAAATGATTAATCTAATATTCAACAAAGTAACATGACCATGTTTGCTTTGCTAAAGAAATAATTTGCTTCGTAATTAGCTTCATATATCATGCTGAGTTTATATAAGAGTGTAATATGAAACTGAATATACATATACAGGGGCGTAATTAATAATATTATTTTATAACTTACATCGAGTGGATTGACTACATTTCCAGTTTTTTTTTTCCAAAGACATCCTTAGTTTTAGTTTTAATGTCCTATATCTGAAAAGCAGGAAGAGGGTGATATGATGGTAACTTACTACCGTCGTACCTTTAGACGATGTCAATACAAGGATTCATAAAGTGCCGAGCTTTTGCGTCAACTAGATGGCAATTGTTGTTTTATTTTTATTAATACGTATACGTAAACATACCAATGACATTTAAATTTCCATTTTACATTTGGGAATTGAAAGGTTCTCCCATGTACGATAATTGTATCTCTTGATTCGCGATTCCTAGAATGTTACATTTTTAATATGAAGTTTTAGTACAACGATTAATGAGGGATTAATAAAACAATATTTTGAAAATGCTATCGTACTAATCCTACTAATATTAATGTGAAAGTTTGTATGTTTGTTATTCGACTGAACGGATTTTGATAAAACTTGGCACACAGGTAGATGATATACTGGAATAAAACATAGGATGATTTTTATCCGTGTATTTAAAAAAAATCTATCCTTTGGAAACGCGGGTGAAACCGTGGAGCAGAAAACTAGTTTACCTATAATTAAAAAAACATGTGTTCACAGCCAATTCTACAAAATGTTTTTCGCATATAAAAGGTCGTCCTTTTTATATGCGGAATCTTAATAAGTAGATACCTATTTATATTAGGTTAGGTATTATTCTGTAGTAGGTATTGATGTCATCAGTATTCGAGTCCTTTTTTATTTAGGTTATCTGAAAATACGTAGTGGTAAGTTGTAATATTCTTCTATCAGGTATCACGCCAATTATGAACGAACACTGGTCGTCATATTTTATGTCAAATGGCCGTATCCAATTTAACAAACACGATAGAAAATCTTTATATTTTCCATTTCTTTTTCTTTATTTCAGAAGGCTGATAAATAGTCACGCGGTTCACTTACGTAGCCTATAGAAAATAGAATTACCAGAGGAATTGTCCCCCAGATTTCCATGTGTCCACTTAAAGTCTAAATGACAAAATTGGTTAGCCATTTTCAACTTGAGGGTGGTATTTCGTTAGGTATATAAAATTTCTCAACATCCTGTACTGTAAAGGTCAATACTTACACAATAAATAATAGCGAATTTGTTTATATTATTCATCATAAGTAATATGGGTTCTAGGTAACACAAGTAAGCAAAACAGACGCTTCCCTCGGTTGATATTTGAGAACTCTGTCAGCATTTTTGTGTTTATAATATGATTGCAGATTTATTTATGAGGGCTACCACTTGAAGCTAAATAAAAACATTTCTAAGTGTTTAATTTTAACCAGTGCCATTTTATAAAATAATAAGCTGCCCCCGTGGTTTTACCCGCGATCCCGTGGGATTTATCTTTTCCCGGGATAAAACGTTTCCTTATTCCAGGATATAATAATAATAATGGAACCTTTTATTTATTTATTTAATTGCAAAAACATAAACAATATTATGATGGTTCTTGGCTCCCGTAAACCAATATGTTGGTTATAAACTATTTGTGTGTCAAGTTTCATCACGATCGGCTTAGTAGTTTCGGAGTTCATCGCGTCCAAATAAATCACTACCGCGACCTCCATGACAAGACCGCTCGCCACACACACTCTATAGGTACCTACTTGATCATTGTATTGCTGCAGAGATATTTTAAAACTGTTATATCTCCTAAGATATTCATTGAAATCAAATTATGTAAATAACGTATTTTGCATGTATTTTTCATAAAATTGTTATTTTATTTTATAATGTCATAGTGAACACGGTACGTTTATACGAATGGCAAATATGAAAGTTATAGCTTTGTTTTTGGTTGAAGCACAGATTTTTACTGTCAATAGTAATCTTCATTGTTAATTAAATTTTGCTACACATTTTGTGTGCCTTATTGACTTGTAAAGGAGGTATGTGACCGTAGGAGGATCTTTCTTATACCACTAGGTGGCAAACATGCTTACGCTCCCCTGATGGTAAGCGGTTACCCTAGCCTATGGTCGCTTGCAACACCAGAGGCGTTACAAGCGCATTGCCGACTTTGCATTACCTTGGTCCTTCCTTGCATGTTCCATGTTTGCATTCAATATAGGTATGTGATTTCCTCGCGATGTTTTCATCCACCAAATGCTCCAGCAACCTTCAAGTTGAAAACAGCATTAATATAATCTAAATTAAATGCCTCCGGAAGCCAAACTTATCTGAAATAGACATAATAAATAAGCCCGGTTATTTACAGAAATCCCTTTTTTACAGATTAATTCTATAAGAACCTTAGTTCACAATCCTCAGTATAAAAAGATAGCTGACTTTTATCTCGACAACAACAGCATATCGGCAGTCAAAGAACTGGAGGGATCAGAATGGTTTAATACTTTTCGCGTGCTGAGTCTACGTGGAAATATGCTGAAACAGGTTTATCACTATTTCTAAGACTTATATATCATCTTAATGCTTGTCTACAGACTGCTGAGGGTCTATCTAATTTATCTTGCTTGTTCAAAATTACCTCGAAGGTTTGGTTTATGTTTTCGTTAAAAATATATAAACATGATACAATAATTTTTAACTGACTTCATCTCCAGATTCCTGTATACGCTTTTGATAAGGCGTTTCAAGCAAACAACAATATAATGCACGTGTTTTTGGGTCAAAATCCGTGGCGATGTGACTGCCACTATGTACCACGGTTTCAAACATTACTCCTGAAATATAAGAGAGTTATACGAGATCTGCCCGACATAAGATGTTCCAAGTCTGATGATAAGAAAACTTCTCTAGTACAGGTAAGAATTATTTTGCATAGCCACAGGGCGTTACTTCCTTTGTTTTATAATTGTGTTTATTATTCAAATATTCCAGTTATTTACATGGCATTGCTAATCAGCATAGAGTAGTAGTAGGTACTTACTTACATATTTTTTTTATCAGATCTTGGGAACAACCACATTTTTCTGTAAGAGATTAGATCTGTTGAGTGTATTACGGATGAAAAAATAAACAACAATTATGATTGTAATTGTGAGAAACAACAATTATCATCATTGATTTTCACCTTTATATCTATTACAAGTCGTACAGTTACAGTCTGCTTACAGTTTCTAGTACATTGTTAAACTAATTGGAGGACGTGCTTTCGTGAAAATATTCTTCAAATACTCTATAACCACAATAAACTGGCGTATCTTCCACAAGGCTTAAATTTGTTTTCTAGCATATGTTTCTTTCCTTCGTTGTTATTATTGTTTTGGGAGATGGGAGTCGTTTTGGATCTATGTACTATAGTATAGTGGACTAATGATAATCATTATAAAGTAAAAAGGTGTAGATAAGTTAGCGCTCCGCGAGCGATAGGTTAAAAACTCGCTAATTAGACATCTTTGAGTTGCGTCTCCGGTATCACGTACCGAGTGCAATTGAATGTGAAAATGACGCAAAATAACCAAAAATGTCGTTGTGTTTTATGAGATATCGTAATATAGTGTGATATTGCAATATTATATGTGCGTTAAGTGTGCAATTTCTGGGCCATTTTTTAAGAGCGAATACTGTGTAGGTTAACCTATCTTCACCTTATTACTTATTATATAATTGTAGTAGGACGACTCTATCTATGTTTCAGAGGCGTCCAATTTATGTGTTGGGTGGAATATTTACATAACGGGTAGGTACTATATCGAACGTACCGTATCGTACTGCCCTAGCGAAGTAAATAAATACTTTTGAATGTTAATGTTACTATCCAGCCCTCTCTGAAGGTTCATAATTGCGCAACGAAGCTAACAATATCAATACCTAAACAGATAGAGCTGAGTCGTTTGTAATTTTCAAAGGTGACACGATAAGTTGTATATAAATAAGTAAGAATTCTTTTGAAGTCCGTCAATCTATCATATTTGGCGACACAATTATTCTTAGGAGGCGGATAAAGCATTGCCGACCAATATTTTTCGATATAATAATTTACTGTAAATACCTGTAAAGCTAGTTGTAGCATATATACCTACATACATTATTATACGTATAGTAAACTATTACTGTCCCCTGAGTATATAAAATAGCTTCATTAGTTGGGTCCTACTAAATAGAGCTGATTTACTGGATTTTATAATAACAACTGTGTATTGCCAACGACTCTGTCCGCGAATTAGTTGATCGCGTAAGTGTGCTTGTTTATTTTTTGATTAAGTAGCCTATCTATGTCCTTCTCCAAGTATCAGGCTACCTCTCTGCCAAATTAATTGCCTCTTTTTTCAGAGGCAACAATCATACAGAGACTTTCGTACGTTTAATATAATGTACCTAAAGATTTTACAGGAATATCTGACTAAACGTTAATCAAATCTCCGAACCCCCAAAGTAAGGCTCTACAGAAATATAAATGATTAATTATTATTTTCGTCGGAAATAATAATTTAAGGCGATGATAGCTCAGTGGTAAGTGACGTCGAATACCGCGGCGAAGGTCGTGGGTTCGAATCCTACAATGAGCTTGAGCTTTCGGTGAAGGAAAACATCGTGAGGAAACCATAGCACGGTGGTAGGGTACTTTGCAGTACCCGACTGGCTGGCTACCACCCTCAAGTTGAAAATCTGTCGCCAAATACCTATCGGTGTGTTCCGACAGCTGCACTTGAGATCCAGTTCCCATCTAGGCTTTGTGTGCTTACCATCTTCGGCCACATCATCACTTACCATGGTGAGATTGTGGTCAAACACAAGCCTATCGAGAATAAAAAAAAAAAGTTAATTTTATTGTTAAAGTTAGTAGTTAGGTAGTTAATTAATAAGTAAATTTTATGGATTTCGTTTTTCTCATCTATCTTCTACATTGTTCTGTGTATGCCGGTAAAGGTACCTACTTGGTTACAAAAAGCAATAAAAAAATCTTTGATTGGCATTGCAACGCATGCCGGGAACAGTTGGTAGGTAATAAAATTTTGGTAGTAACATCTGTACGGACATGATTCCTGTTAGCTTTTTAAACATTATCTTTATAAAACATGTATAGTTGACACCCATTCAAAGAGCACGTTCATATTAGCACAAGTTGAATGCACAATCGCTAGAATGCTTGGACGAACAAGCTAGAATGCCGTAGGGGCACTACGATTGTGTGTGACACTGTGTGGATGTAATCGTGAGCTATGGACTACGAGTAATTTTGATTATTTGGATCATTTCCTTGACAAGACCAAACACATAAGAATATTTTTGCACTGCACTTTATCAAGTCTTTCAATTGATCGTTACATGAAGCTAAAATTGACCTGCCTAAGTATGAAAAATGTCCAAACACGAACATTTTGTTATAACTTGGAAAGGAGAAATGAGGAAAATGTTAATAGTTACGAGCCAATTTATAAAATGAAATGTGAAACATTCAATGAATACCTTTAATTAAGTCCTTTTTCAATTAGCTTTGATCTTGTACTCTAAATTCATTTCTCTAATGGCGGTGAAAATGAAACATTAGAAACATTAATTACCAACAATCTACTGATTTATTTAAAGGTTTTTATTGACTCGAAATCGATCTCAATTACAAGTTTCATTGTTTCTGTTTGTATCACTTTAATTTGTTTTAAATATTAAAGTACCAGTAGGTAGTCGGTAGTGTGTCAGAAACAGCGACAGTCATGTCTATAACAGATCTATTTGTGATTATATTAATTCATAACGCCTCCTTGGTTCTCTCCCCTTCTTGCCAATACAGTTTGTGTTTTCCGTTTGCAGTTGACGTCAATGCAGTGTTTTAATAATAACCTTAGAAAGGTATGTTACCTTTCTAAGGTGGCCATTAAAATAGTGATGCTCCAAATAAATTTATTATACCAACAAATTACGAGGTTTCTCTTACTCAGTGAATACCTCGTTATCACTATGTGATCATAACGTGGGTCCCATTTCAATCAATATTCTGAATTTGTTATTCTAATACAATGTAATTTTACAACAAAAAATATCTTTGAGAGACCGGTTCGCGTGGTTGGTAACACTACCTGGCATACTGTGGGATCGATTCCCAGGTACGACAGGCATTTATGTGCATGAACATGTCTGTTTGTCCTAAGTCTGGGTGTAAATCTATTTAAGTACTAGCTGTCCCCCGCGGTTTCATCCGCGATCCTGAGGAATCTATCTCTCATCCATATCTATACCAAATTTCACCTAAATCGGTTCAGCCGTTTAAGCGTGAACAGGTAACAGACAGACAGACACACTTTAGAATTTATATTATTAGTATGGATATATTTAAATAGTAGTACATCCATTAAAGGCAATAAATTACATTTTTATTTTTTATTAGTAGTCTGGTTTATAGCGAAAGCTCTGTTTAGTTCAGGATCACAAGGCCGTGTGTGAATTATGTCTCAGGATATTTAATAATTCATTTTAAAAGTAAAAACTATTGTAATCTGGTTTCTATAGGACAAACTCAGCTTAGTTTGAGAAATAATTGTGCTTCGTTTAGGTACCTACTTACTGTCATGTTAATTTAAATATTAGATAGATTAATATTTAGCTCAACTTGTTACAGATCAGTACAATTCCCTTGGGGCACGTTTGTGGCAGCAGCGAAGTGGAAATGCCAATAAGTCCAATTAATATTGTTAATTTGGTACTTCTAGCGCTGATATTGTTGATTATTGGCAGGTTTCTTTACGACTGGCATAATTTTAAATCAACTGGAAAATTACCTTGGCTATCCTCTATACTACCTTGAGAAAGTAATTTATAATAAAGGAATTAAATTATTCATTTATAACAGGGCTATTTTTGTAACCAACTCTGAAATTTACAAGATTAATGTAGGTTGATCCATATATTATGTATGAAAATGTTAGGGTTATGTAGGAAAAGTGCCCCCTGAAAGTTTGGCTGGCAATTAAAAAATAGTACAGTATGTTAAAATTATGTACATCACGAACAAAATATAACAATTTGTCTTAAATCAAACTTTCGCATCTTAATAGGTATACTATCTTGTATAACTTATACGTATACTTGTATACTTATGTTCTACGCGCGTTCCTCTTGAATTTTATGTTTTAGAGATAAATCGTATTCTGTTTTATTTTTGTGTACTTACGATCTATCTTTGTGTCAAAATTCATCACAATTCCTGTGACCTAGAAAGTTCAAATTTGGCATCCAGATAGTTAGTTTTTCAGATTTATTCCTTCAACACAAAGGAATAAATCTGAAAATAGTAATTTTTTTAAATTTTATTATGATTTTTCAATTAATTAATTCTCTATTGTAAAATAAGATGGCGTTACTAGTCGTTTAAATCGCGATCTGGTTTTGTTCTCACGCAAACGGTATTTAGGCTTGACCATTTAATTCCCATTTTCTGCAATATTTCTCTTCATTTATTTATACCGTTCCGATATACATACATCGTGAATATAATATAACGAGAGGAATAACCACGGAATACCACCGTATATAAAATAGTATTCCCAATAATTAGTACATTTTTTTTTTAAATCCAACCAAACATATCAGTTTTAGTACTTGTATTTAGCTTATTACGTTAATATTATTAACATCAATAGTGTAAAGTGTAGTATCCTAGTACCTAAGGTAAAATTATTACTTATTATAAACTAGCTGTTCCGCGCGGTTTCACCCGCGTTCCCGAGGGATCTTATCTTTTCCCGCAATAAAAAGTAGCCTATGTGCTATTCCAGACTATAATCTATCTCCATGCCAAATTTCATCCAGAACCATTCACCGTTCTGGCGTAAATTAGTAACAAATATACATCCATCCAAACTTTCACATTTATAATATTAGTAAGATGTAAGATAATAGGTATTACGGACCACGGCGCACGGTACGGGGCGGTCGTGGAGCAGCGCACGTTTTACCGCCCCGACTTGGCAAAATTAAGTATAAACAGAAAACGCGTAAAAAATATCCGGATACTGAATGGGCATTTCACTCGAATATTTCAAAGGTGTACAAGAAAATATAGAAGATAACACAAAAAAGATAATTATACACCGTAAACGTAGGAAAATACCTACAGTAGATTAATAAAAAACATTTGGTATTAATTTTATTATGAATAAGTACCTACTAATAATTTCTGTACAAAAAGTAATGATATCCCATCAAAAACATAAATGTAAAATGACAGTCAATTTCAATATTATGATATATGGTTGTTGACTCCAACGACAAAAGAAGTGAGATCTAGATGGGTGCCAAGTTCAATGGTCAGTCCTGAGATTTATTTATTAATAATAAATAAAATACGTTTATGTCAACAACTTATCACATGTACACATCTGGTTTAGGAATCCCCCTTTAAGCAAGAGTGTGCTTGTGATAGGAGATGCCGATCTTCCATAGCCATTGATTTTAGTTAGTAATAAGTAAATATCCATGTGACGTAAAATTAATAAAAATAAAATATAAAAGGTACAAAATATAGTAAGTAAGTTCAACAAAGCAAAAAACCAAATACCAAGCGCGCAGTATGGTATTTGGCTTATTTATCACAGATACATGTGGGTATAATAATAATTATTATATTATTAATTAATAGTTTTGTCCGCGTATTTTGTGTTTTTATCTACGTAGTAACGTAGCCATAGATACAGCCATAGTTAGTGTTAGGTATAGTTAGGGTTTTATTTGCAGTTTTAGTTGTTATTATTTTTGTTGTTGTTGTTGTTAGCCCTACGACATTTGTCTTGGGATCAGAGGCCGGTGTGACGTATTTATAACAACAAAAAGGATAATATATTAACATATACGAATTATTATTAATTAATTACCTACTAAAACAATCATGGAAGAGCCCTATTTTCGATAGCTAAGAACTTACAGATTTAGATCTTGCGAAGGCTATAATATAATTCGTATATGAACAGTAATCTTATTTTTTTTTCTTTATTCTGGATAGGCTTGTGTTTGACTACAATCTCACTATGGTAAGTGATGATGTGGCCGAAGGTGGTAAGCACACAAAGCCTAGATGGGAACTGGCTCTCAAGTGCAGCTGTCGGAACACACCGATAGGTGCATGGCGACAGATTTTCAACTTGAGGGTGTTAGCCAGCCAGTCGGGTAGTTCAAAGTACCCTACCACCGTGCTATGGTTTCCTCACGATGTTTTCCTTCACCGAAATAATATTATAAATGTGAAAGTTTGGATGGATGGATGTATGTTTGTTACTCATTTACGCCGGAACGGCTGAATGGATCTGGATGAAATTTGGCATGGAGATATTTTATAGTCTGGAATAGCAGATAGGCTAAGATAAGATCCCTCGGGAACGCGGGTGAAACCGCGCGGAACAGCTAGTATATCATAATATTGAAATTGGCTGTAATTTTACATTTATGTTTTTGATGGGATATTAATTACACATATTATTAGATTAGCAGATTGATTGAGTTTTTATGGTATGAATGTCATGGTGCATGGATGTCATTAAGTAAAAGATAAGTGTTGTTGATATTAAAATTATGATTTTTCTGTACGAAACGAATGTATTTATATTTATTTATATATTGCAAAAATAGTAAAAAAATGTACATAAATTATCTGAATATAACATAAGTAATATAATTTTTTTGTCTATTTCTTTTTCAATACCTACTTATAACGTTTTCCCTGTTTATGTTGAACATCTATAATATTTGTCCTGATTGATTTATTCAGGGGCTACAAACTTGAAATTATGGCCGTGGATGGCTTTTGTGATGGCACTACAGAAAAAATCACCCCTAAGGGGAGTATAATTAAGGGATGAACAGTTGTATTATATTGTCCGTAATTTTTTAAGTAAAAAGCACGAAATTTCATATACCTATTTCCATATACCATATCTGGTTAGAAATGAATGTACCGACATGTAGATCGGCGTTTTTAAAATTTTGCTCGACGAGAATGATTTAGGGGTTAAATGTATATAAAAGTAAAAATACAAATCCCGAAATCTCAGAAAGTATACCTGCTAAAACCTTGAACTTTGCCTTGGCAGGTAGATTCCTCATAGGGAAATAGGTAACCGCTAAGAGAAGATTTTTGAAAATTCAACCCCAAAAGGTTTCCTTCGAGAACGTGGGTGAAACCGGGCAGAAAACTAGTATCGAATAAAATATCAAATCCAAACTCAGTAATTACTCTTATAATTAAATGTGAATACATATAATATACCGAATAATTAATTTTGTAATTGCGATGAATAATTTTTATATTTATTATAAAATCCTTGGGTTGATAGGATTTCCTAAATGTGTGTAATGTTACAAGTACCTACATACACTAGCCCTATAATAATTACAGTCTGTGGAATTATTCATTATCTATGTACGTAGATACAAACACCACATGTATTGTATCTGAAATATTTAGATCAAACCAAATGAATAAAAAGATAATCCTCAGTGGGAGTTGTTTGTAACATTTCATTATTTTTGTAGGCGTAGCAAAATAGATGGTACTGGTTCTGATATCTGTGGATGGTACATTCTTCTTCTAACCTAAATACATAAATATAACAAACAAAAAATAATTTTGTATATATGTCAATATACAGGTTGTTCGGTAAGTAGTACGACAAACTCAAGGCGGAGATAGATGGGCGGATCACCTACCAAATATACAAAATTGAGCTTACTAAAAGTGTCACCATTTTCGAGATATTTAATATCAATACATAAAAATCTGAAATATCGTAATATATTTTTATTGAGCTCATTTTTACCTGACTGCGCCAGAAGGAGGGTTATGTATTTCGAGAGTATGTATGTTTTTGATGGCATATAA
Source organism: Ochropacha duplaris (assembly GCA_951361185.1). Classification (NCBI taxonomy): domain Eukaryota; kingdom Metazoa; phylum Arthropoda; class Insecta; order Lepidoptera; family Drepanidae; genus Ochropacha; species Ochropacha duplaris. Next base: position 5,347,348 of record OX592703.1, read on the forward strand.
CTTTTAACGTAGGTATACGTGTATATTTGTTCGTCCTCGAATAACACATTCAACTTATGAGTTCATTCTGATTACCCAAATCCATCGAGATGATTTTCGTTAAACATTTTGCGAACCTTTGTTAGTCCTTTACCAAATATATGGCCTTGAGACATCGGTAGGGTTTCGCTTTATTTACATACTGTTTGAAATCGTGCCAAATACCTACATGTCTACGATACCTTATCAAATTAGAAACATTGATGCAAAAATTATCATGAGTTATCATACTAGTTTTCCGCCCTGCGGTTTCACCCACGTTACAGACGGGTCTTATCTTTTCGCGGGATAAAAAGTATCCTTTGTCCTTCTCCAAAGTTCCATTTATCGCTATACCAAATATCATCTAAATCGGTTGAGCAGTTTAAGCGTGAAGATGTAACAGATAGACAGACACACTTTCGCATTTATAATATGTATTAAGCACCACATAGACCAGATAGTGATAGTATGGATTACAAAGCAGGCTTTAGTTCATAGTATAAATACGAATTACATTTTATAGAATGTGAGGTAATTTTTTTGTTGGTGAATTTTATTTTTTAGGTAGGTACTATTGGGATGCTGATGATGATGATGATGTCCCATCTGCAATACTGCCAAAAGGTTTATTAGCCTGGTTTTATCCCGATTAAAGAACGTATTTATAAATTAATTCCTTAATCATATCATAAATAGCCAATTAATAAAGCTACGGTCTACCTAATTGTTATGATTGGTCCGAAAGGTGGAAAGCAATCAACTATTGCATGATTGTTGAGACAGTGCAACTCTTCAGTTATAAAAGGTATTGTGTGGGCAACTACCTCAACTGTTATAGCAAATGTGAGAAATGATTACGAAAATTTTATATTTTCAATTTTCAATATTTTATCAGCGCCATCTAACTTCAATATTCGATCAGCGCCATCTGACGAAGTTTGTTAAAGCTTCATAACCAGCTTCACATATAACTAAAATATTCTCTAATAGAATACAGACTGTTAAAACTTGTATATAAAGCACATATAATAGTTTGCTTTATTCCTCAAAGATGGCGTTTGAAATGCAACTTTTATTTTTTTAGATTCAGAATCTACTTGTCAGTGCTCGTATTCAGATCAGAACCCTGGGATATGCATGACTAACGGTCTTCTTATCTCAATGTATTGGTACTAATACCTTCAATGTATAGTTTAATAATTAATAGAGAGTACCTAATTAGCATTTTCACAAGCCTAATGCCACCGGAATCTCTGAGCCATTTTACTTGGAGACTATTAGCACTACATAGATGAAATTTAGAAGGTAGGTATGGTGAAATATATATTTAAAAAAACGACGAAGCGCTTCGAGAAAAGGTAGGTTGAGCTTCGCATGGTTCGTCTTGGCGATATTTAAACGGTGTTGAAAAATTGCGGATTAATATTTGTTGCCACACACTCAGGTACACATCACATGAAAAATGACAGTATGGTAGGTACCTACCTGCTAACATAAAATAGCCAGCAAATAATTAAAACACTAAGTTCATATCAAATTTTACTCAGTTTCGAATCCTCGGAAACTAGGAAAGTAGGAAATCAACGACCCAAATGACGGAAGCAAGTTCAGCTTATTGTACCCCGGAACGGATGCGTAAGCTTTAGATATTTCCACCGAAGACTACATATAACACAAACACAGAATACATACAAGTGATACATAATTTACTCTAATTTCTAGGTACATGTACATATTTTTTCAGACTAGGAATCGATTTTTGATAATTTTTTCATAACATTTTCATAGGTTTTCTGGAGTTTCCCCATATTGTTATCGATATGAGACATCATTAATTCTATGTTATCCAAGAATTTATCAGTTACTTTGCTTTCTCTTTGGTTTGATTTTTCTAGAGCTTTTTGTAGAAAGGCCAATTTAAAATTTTTATTATCATCGACAGTTTTGAATTCAGACCGTATAGCATCAATTTTATGTCTTATTGTTTGTTTATTTAAATTCCTTACAAAATCTCTGGATTTTGGATCCAGTTTAGTTTCACTTTTATGTATTGTTTCAACTTTTTTCATAAGATGTCTTCTTTCAAACAAGACATCGACGGTTTTTTCATCAGATGTTCTGGTGCTACACATTTTTACTTGAATAATATGAACTCTCTATTAGTAAAAACGTACAAATAATTTAGAACCTCGTAATATGTATTGAATAAATATTACATCAATAAATGTAATAAAACTACAGTGGCCTAGCAACTAGAAATAACCATATTTGACCATAGCAGCGACCAAAAAAAACCAAAGAAAGCACAAGAAAATGTTAAAAAAACTTATAACAATATAGTACTAAAATAATCTATGAAATGTACATGGATTGAGAATGCGTGTCAATGATGACATTGATTAGTAAATAACATTTTCATGGATAACTACTGGCCATGCATTGGGAATATATATATTAGTACATAACTCTTTTCATGATTTAAACCGATATTAGATAGTTACCATTGAAAAAAATGTATGGCCACCAAATTATACACTAAACAAATAAAGACGATCATTCTGTTACTGTTCAAAATATGTTTTATTAAGCTACAGAACATGGTTTTATACTCGTAGGAATAATATACAAATTGCGGAGGATGTGCTGAAGCGTTGGGAAGGACACTTTAAAAGATTGCTTAATGTTGATCGATCAGCCTACCTCAAATCAGTTTGATGACTCAACTTCCTCTTACTACCGAGCTAGACGAACCTTTTGTAGAGTTTTATATAGGTATCTATCTAGATGTTATTTCCATAATTTTTATTGAGATCAAAAATGAAACCACACAAGCTTTTTTTTATAGTAACCTCTCCTAAGGTGCCTGCCAAATATCTGAAAATTCTTTTAATGGCAATTATGTCTTCGTTTTTGGGATCTTCCATGTTTCTGCTTGCCATACTTACTGCGTAAGCTAAATCTGGTCGAGTCTTAGTGGATAAATATAGTAAGCTGCCAACTGCTTCTCTGTAAGGCTATTTAATCTTTTCATTCTCTTTTGTTTTGTCATCTTCTTGTTTGCTCTGACATGGTGTCTGCACAGGCTTTAAATTTTCCATATTATACTTTTTTAGAATTGATTTAGCGTATGCCACTTGCGTCAGATGCAGGCCCTTACTATCTTCTTTTAAGGATTTAAGTTCTTCTTCTACTGTTTTTTCCCAATCATCCTTTTCTGGCGTCTTCATAACTTCATTGAAAGACATTAAAACATAATTGTCATATTTTTTGGTACTTTTATTGTCCTTCTACTTCTTCTGATTGTTTCTTCTTGATCATTATGTGAATCTAAAATTTGACTTTCATAACTACTTTCTTGTTTAGATAATTCTTCTTCGTTACAATTTGGTTCTATAATCCTTTAAACCATTTCACGACTTTCTGGATCTTCGTCTACTGACTCATCTGTTTTTCTTGACCACCAGAAATGTTATCTTTTAAATGACCATTATTAGGAAAGTCATCCGGTTTTTCTTCGTTAAATTTTGTGTCAGTATAACTATTTTTTTCTTGTTGTTTTTCCGTTTTTCCACTGAATGTGCCCGAGCCACAATCACTCTTCGTTTAATTTTATCCCAAAGCCGATATCCGTTTGATTATGATTTTTCTATTAATTAATTCTCTACTGAAACATGCCTGTAATGTAAAATTTAGATAAGAGGTGGCGTTACTAGTCGTTTAAATCGCGATATGGTTTAAATTTTGATTGTAGGCCCTTTTTTGTATATTGTAAAAATCTTAAACTCATATTATTTAAGTTTTTTGTTTTACAATTTTGTATAACTTTTTCGACTTTATTGCCTTCATGATGGTATTTAGACTATTGTAGTGTTATTTGTCTCTTTTAATTTCTATGAAGAATCTTCAAATATCATTGTATTTTTTATATGGAACTTATGAAATGTAATGTGTACGGACTTTATAAAGCTCACAAATTTACTTTGCATCCAAACAGTTGTTGTTATTCCTCGCCATGGACAGGTTAAGCTGTGATTTCTTAAATACTGAACTCATCACGCTCGCTAAAGGCATAGAATCATTGATCATCATCACTTGAATCATCACTTGAATGATATCAAATCATCAGATTTCGATCAAGGACTCTACGAGCTCTGTGAGAAAAAATAGAACAGGACAAATTACATAAGTGTATAATTTTTGTTTTACGTACGGACGTACGGACAGAATATCACGATGAAAATATGAAGGCGTTTAAATTCTAAAACAATGTGGTTGATGGTTTCATAATGTTGCTACGTATTAAATTCTATGTAGTAATTGAGTACGCCCGTCCATGTGCCAATAAATTGTTCTATAGAAGTGATTTATCTCCTCAGCCTGACAACCACTTTGCTACGTATTCCAGCCGCTGCGCGCGGAGATACAACGTGGTAAAACTTAAGAAATATTATTAACTAGCTTCAACCCCGCGGTTTTATCCATGTCTCTATGGTAAAAAGTAGTCTGTATCTCTCTCCTCCGGTCCATGAAGTTAAAAAAAACTGTTGGTGAACCAACAGTTTTTTCTTAGACTGCCGTCAGCGGCTGCTGCTCGTGTGTATGAGCTCTCAGCGACCGATACGCCGCGCCGCAGCGGATAGTCTGCCGCTAACTGTGCGCCTATAAGTTCAATTCTTTAGGTTGTCAAAATAGCTTACACAGTCTTTTCTCATCGGTTCATTTTATCTTTTTAATCAAATGTCTTTGATTGATTTAATATCCTGTTTGTGGTCCAGGATATGTCTATTCATTCTGTTATTCAAGAATTTCTTTCGCATTTCTATCAATACATCCTATTTCCATCTGACTATTCGAATTATAAGATGATGCGTACAGTCGACCACAAAACACTAATAAATTGGGTTTGGCAACGATATATCACATTGGTGTGGCAGCTGAGCTGAGTCGGCGGGAGGTTGCAGATAATGACGTCATCCGTTCGCGGCGACGGGCGTACGTACAATGCCTTCATTATGCCCTAACAGCTTGCTTACCATTGTGCCGACTGTCTGCCGGCTAATGGAAATAGACCGTTCGTAGTCGGTACTGACACCGGAGTGGACTATTTTTGCACTTCAATTACAAGTTTTGTCACCAATTGTACAAATGAGGGTAAGAATGCAGGAACCGAGTTTAGGTAGGAACGTTGGATATATTCTTATGTTTTTATTTACGCTTTTAACATCTATTAATTAGAGAATGTGGTTATGACTTAGAGTAGTAGACATTAAGGTAATGAGAATCATTTGCTAGAATTGGTAGTCTTAAAAAAAGTACGTCACCGTAGTACCTACACTGAAAAAAAAAATTGATGAATGGAATCAAAATTTTGTTTAATTTAATCAATCAACTTATTTATATAGGAACGCATAAAGCAACTTGATGCCTGCTATCAAGCCAATTTGATAGAAAAATAATCAAGAAATATTGCTTATTCAATCAATCACTTAGTTGAAATGGCATGGAATGAAAAGTATTTGATTAAATCAACCATATCCCACTTGTTAGCATCGACACTGTTTAAAGAAATCATAATTTTTATTAACTTGGCTAACGTGAATTATTAGTTTAACTGTGAAACTTGATTGATCTCACAAACAACATTGTCAACGCAATAAATATAATTTATTAATTTACTCAAGTTCTTGTATAAATCAAGATTGTTACATGTTTAAATGAAATATGATCTTTATGAGATCTATCGCATAACTTATTTATTTCAAATAATGTTCTTTACATCTTGTATGGTTTAATGAAACCCTTTAATTGCATTTATCAAGTGTATATGTTGGGATTCACTAGGTGTTATGTTTAGTCCAAATAAATAACTTGTTTGAAATCTAAAGCTAGGTAGGCATACGCACAATGCGTCTGCAGACCAGCTGCATAGCTGACAGTGGATGACGTATGAAACTGTATGTGAGGTGCCCCACTGCGACACACGTACGTACGCAGCCGGTCCGTTGCTGCAATGCTATTCTGTAAGAACGTTTGATTATCTTGAAAGTTGAATCTCAGGTGAGATATTAATTTGGCATTCTGTTAAGTTCGAATGACACTTCATTTCGCAAATGTTTGTAGGATGCCAAATCAAGATCGCGTGAGTTTGCTTTCGATGTGAGTCGAGCTCACACGCCCGTGGGATCTTACCTTTTACCGGGGATAAAAAGTAGCCTATGTGTTATTCCAGGATATGAACTACCTGGGTACCAAGTTTTATCAAAATCCGTTCAGCCCTTTTTGCGTGAAAGAGTAACAAACATCTTCACATACATCTTCACTCACACCCAAACATTTATAAGTAGGATTTTTTTACTACGTTATTAAATTATTCCAGTAACGTATTAAAAAAAAACATGTACTTCTTCTCAATAATTCAATTAAATTGTTTACCCAGAATATAAAGCACAATTTTGTAGAGCATATTTTTCCACAGTTTATAGTTTTAATTGCTCACAAATGGTAACACTACACAAAAGAAAACAAAAACGGAATTTAATCAAACATCTTAGTGAAATCAATCAATCTAAATGTGTGTTTTATACATTGAAATTATCTTCTATATCTATATATATATAAAAGGATAAGTCCTGACTGATCTATCAACGCCCACCCTAAACCCTTAGACCTAGAAAGCTGATTTTTTTCCCAGGTGTTGTTTTTAAAACTTGACCGAGGAATAAGAGCGGATTTTTCGAAATTCAACCTTTAAGGGGGTGAAAATGGTGTTGAAAGTTTGTATGAAAGTCGGTCATTTTTGAAGCTAGAATCATGAAACTTTGTTTTTATACTATCAAAGAAACACGTGTATCAGCGTTATTTAAATGTACCCCTGAGGGGGTGAGTTGAGCTGATAAAAACCTTGATTGTATTTATTAAGTACTAATATAGAACAGTTAGCAATTGATTAGGTTAATCATGTCACATAATTACTTGAATTCGTTACTTGTTAGCTATAAACACGATTTTGTTTCTGCAAATCTTTTGTTAAATTAATTCATATCTTTTGTTAATTTGTACTAAGTTACGAGTATTCTCCATCAGCTTATTAGATGGAAGCATTTGTACACTGTTAGTTTTACAATATATTTTATTAATTTCAACACATTTTTTTAAACAAGCTAAAATTGCAGTTGATTAGATTCGATTTTTTTCAGTGTATCTTAATAAATCACATAGGTATATAATATTTACGTTTCTTCTTAGGACACAAGTAGTTAAAGGTATATTTTTTGTGACTTGATATAATAATTGACCGATTCATGTTTGTTGTAGGTATTAACAAAAAAAAAACATATAGACATTATAATGTTATTTGTCATGGGGTGTTAAAAAAAAAGAAAATATATATGTTATATTACTTAGTGTACACTTAAGAAAGTAATTAATATTTTAAGTATTCAAAATACCTGTACACATTTACGTATTCGTGCGTGTGTTACATAGACAATATTAATTTGATAATGAGAGCTATTGTGTTTCGGTACCTATTTGTATCAACATATATGTATTTACATACATGTAACGTATTATATTAGGATGCCTACGGTTGCTGAGTTTCACGACCATTAGATATTAGTCTATTCTCATGTTAACTCATCCACAATTAATTATGTCGTGTAAGTACGAAGTAAGTATTATTGTTGATTATTATTACATGCTATTAACATGATTTTAGTTACATATTTGTCATGATATTTCAAACAATTTGTACTTAAACATGGTAATAATTGCTTTTCATTAATTGAATCGAGCTTCATGGAATTATGTATTTTTGTCACAAGCGAGCTAGCCAATGGACCTATTACAGGTTGGTGGAATCCAAAGAGGTACCTACTTTGTAATGGTACGAACTGATATGATTATTTTGGATATATGTATTATGTATGTACCTACATTAGTAAAAAAGTCATTAGCTAACGCTTGAGCGCGCTAAGCGCAGCTCTACCTATTATCTGATTACCGAAACGGATTGATATTATTAATTGTCTTACGTTTTTAATACACGCCTTCTAATTACATAACTTTATCGCAATTAAAACGACTCCAATCGTTATTTAATAAAGAAATGTGTGTGTAATGAGTCTTTATGCTACGAATCCATAAATAAGGACATAATTGGTATAACAATAATAGGTTTATGGTAGGTTTATAAAACAGGTATTTAAATTCAGGCTATATTATATACTTCTTAAAATATAATTTTCTACTATTACTCAGTGGTATTTTAGAGATGTTAGCTGGTTTTTTTTCTTAGAGTTTACGACATCAAAAAGGTTTAATATTCAACCATTGTTCCGTACAATGTTCATGAACAATGAGAAGCCGCAGAGACAAGATTATTGGGCCCTCTCAAGCAAAAGTAAATTACGCAGCTATGGACCTCGCTGTGTAATGAAATTTCTTGTATGTACAAATAAATTAGTGATCTTTTAAAAACTGTACCTACATTGGAAAAATAGCTTCATTATAAAAATAGCATCATAATATGTAGTTTGAAAATGGAACTTCATTAATCCCACTCATCCTACTTAATTATATCCTATTAATCTTACTAATAATAAATCTAATATCACGCGCACGCCGATTTATGCAAACACTCACACAGCTGCCTTAGGTGTAGTGGCACGCCCTAAGAATACTGACACAAGGAACCAAAACGATTTACTATTTTTACGGGCTTAAATTTACGCGAACTTGTAATGACGTAAGGGCTTAAAATAAATGTGAAAGTTTGGATGGATGGATGGATGGATGTATGTTTGTTACTCATTTACGCCAGAATGACTGACTGGATCTGGATGAAGTTTGGCACAGAGATAGATGATAGTCTGGAATAGCACATAGGCTACTTTTTATCCCGGGAAAAGATAAGATCCCTCGGGAACGCGGGTGAAACCGCGTGGCCGAAGGCTAGTAATATTATAAATGTGAAAGTTTGGTTGGATGTATGTTTGTTACTCGATTACGCCAGAACGGCTGAATGGACCTGGATAAAATTTGGCATAGAGATAGATTATAGTCTGGAATAGCACATAGGCTACTTTTTTATCCCGGAAAAAGATAAGATCCCTCGGGAATGCGGGTGAAACCGCGGGGGAGAATACTCAAAGCTTTTCAGTAAATGGTGAATGTATCGCTCATAAAGATATTTACTCTTTAGGCTTTTGTTACATAGGTATTCATCAATACTATAATTTTGGAAAAATCTGGAGTTATTGAAATGGACGATCAATGATCTCTTTGTTAAATGTTAACTAGTAAGCTAGAAATAAAACCAAAATCGATGATGTATTAAGGACAATATCAATAAGGATATAGAGTAACTTTTTGTAGTTTGGGCAACTATTAAAATGTCGTTTACATGCTTTCTTAAAATAAAAAGGAATTAAATATTCCGACAGTTATTGTTGAATTAATTAAATTATACCTGACAATGTTTATAAAGTTTGAAAAGATTCAAAAGCTCTCAGACATGTCCGTATTTAAGCCCTCACTCAGGCGAGCCCAGGTGGAAGTTATAATGCACTTTCAGGTAACTTCGGTTATGAAGAAGTTTTCGCAGGCGTGCGTTCCTTCTGACTTGTTTTATTACCCATCTCCATAATGTAACGTCGTAAAGATCACATCGAATAACTAGAATAACTTTCTGTAACATGTGCTTGCAGAGATTTCAAATTTGATCCTAAGTATTATTATACTTACGACAAAATATTGTCGTAAGTATATGAATAACTTGCTGTCCCCCGCGGTTTCACCCGCGTTGCCGAAGGATTTTATCCTTTCCCGGGATAAAAAGTATCCGATGTTTTATTCCTGGATATGATCTACTTGTGTGCGAAGTTTTATCAAAATCCGTTCAGCCGTTTTTGCGTGAAAGAGTAACAAGTATCCATCCATCCAAACTTTCACATTTATAATATTAGTGGGTTAAGTATGGTTTGGCGTAAGTACTTTTTGAAATCTCGCCTGCTGAATTAATATTTAATAAATTTCATATTACGTATTTTTATTTTCAGTCAACGGAGCATTATATCGACGTGAATTTTTGCATAGATAGGTAAAGGTGTGTAGATTGTGGAGCGAAGAGTGACAAAGCTTTTTTTTAGGGGGCGCGTAAAACGGCGAGGTCGAACCAAGCAGATATGTTATAAGATCAGTGTAGGATGCTTAATCATTTTTGCCCTCGATAAGAAAAAAATATAGTATTTCCTCGTAGCTGTTGTATTGCATAAATATTATTGTCACTTTTAAAAATTCTTCTCCAACACAATAGATATAATAATCTACGGTCAATATTATTTCTTAACGCAATCAATTTGGCGAATTTGATTGATTCGCTAGCAGGACATAGGTAATGTCGGATCACTCATCAATCAGGGTTGTCCTTGGCAATGGCAGATTAATGTAGCGTGCTCGATCAATGGACATTTTAGTGTGTGAATGGAATAGGGAGAGGAAATTATGGCGGCGATGTTGTGGATAATAAAATAATATAATAAATCAGGAATGATCATTTCTTAGAAGTTAGCCAAGGTCAAAATAATTTGGACTGGCACTTCTTATTTTATTGATTTGTGGTCGACTGGGACTTTCGTATAAAATAATAAGTAACAGGTAATACAATTTTGTGAATATCTGTGTTGATATCCACGCTGTGGGCTAGATTTTTATTCATTGTGCATAGGCCTGGATGTAGAAATCCATTAATTAATTAAAAAAAAAAAACATTGTACAAACAATTTTTACAAATTCTGACAAACTGACCAGGGCGACAACGGCACCTAAATTTTACATACAATGTCTTATAGGTAGTTTTAACAAAAGCATTTTTATTGTGCACTTGTACGCTCGACTGGGCTGTATCGCCTGTAGCAGACAAGTCACGTGGCAATTTGTTAAACTATGTTGAAGTTACCCAACGTCGCGTTCGTTCACCGTACTAGTTGTATTATAGGTATACCCTGGGATTTACATACTTTGGTTTATTTGACCCACAAGCTAGAAAACTATATTCTTTCCTTGTAATCTTCTGGGTTATAATAAGGTTAAGTACTCTTAGTGAACACAGGTTTGAACATTATCAAAACAATTTATTATAGGTTTTATTTCATGAAATTTTAGATATCTACATCTACACTAATATTATAAAGAGGAAAGATTTGTATTTTTGTATGTAACGAATAAATTTATAAACTACTGGACCGATTAAAAAAATATATTTATGCTATATTTTTATCCCGGGAAAAGATAAGATACACGAGAACGCGAGTGAAACCGCGGAGGACAGCTAGTTTTAGATAAAGAGGAAAAAATTGTCTTTTTGTTTGTTTGTTACGATTTAACTCAAAAACTACTCGACCGATTTTAAAAAGTCTTTTACCATTGGAAAGCTACATCATCCATCAGCAACATAGCCTATATTTTTATCCCCGGCTACCTCCCTCAACTTGAAAATCTGTCGCAAAGCACCTATGGGTGTGTTCCGACAGTTACACCTTCGGCCACATCATCACTTGCCATGGTGAGATTGCGGTCAAACACAAGCTTATCATGAAGTAAAAAAAAAGTGTCAGTGACATTTAATGCCGTAGCTAAGGTTGAGCGCTCAAATCTTACTATAGGCTCATGCCTATAGTAAGATTTAAGCTCATGCTTTCGGTAAAGGAATACATCCTGAGTAAACTGTGGCACAGTGGTAGAGGAAACTGTATTGTGTAGTAGGTACCACTGCCCTGAAAAAAATATATCTACGTTTTTATATCGATACAAAAGACAACAATTTATTATTTATGTAAAAAAATAATCGAGGCTTCGGGTGACCGGGAGGCGGGGAGCTTTTTCCGCCAACGCATCAGCTTGGCCATTAAAAGAGGAAACGCTGCCAGCCTTCTGGGAACCTTCTCGGCAGCAGCGGCAGCCTCGAAGAAGTTTATTATATATCAAAGTTGTACATTTGTTTGTATATTTTGTACATTTGTTGTAAATAAAGAATTATTGCTTTATATAATTAAATAAAATTCTTATTCTGAAAAGACAACAATATTTTAGATAAGTAATAATCAAACTATCTAACTTAGAATTTCCGTCATGCTTATACTGTGTATTGGATACGTGTGGCTCATGTAGTTTCAGAGACATTAATTAAAGGAGCCTGCCAACACAAGAAGGCGCCTCTACGAGATCAGACAAGCGACTACCTACGTATAGGTATCCAAAGTACTGTGACCCTATTCATCTTACGAAATTCTCACAAAGAACCGGTTTACGCAAGGAAATAGTGGGTAATCGGAGATCATTATACAGTGGAACATGCTGATACATACGCTTCCGATAGATTAGTTTAATTATAACACGCTCCTAATAAATGATACGATCTTCGCTGAGGTAAGTAAGGAAATTCTCTACTCGGCTTTAACGGACAATTTAGTTTCAGTTTTCATACTACTTACTCGGTGAAATGATATCATTACTAATTTGATTTACGCATCAATAACACTAAGCAACAATATGGTAACCATGTCCGGAAACGTATCAACTGAAAAACGTAGTACCTATATATATTAATTACTAAGATACCTTCCCATGGCCTGGCCAACCTTGCGGTCACACAAGCCGAATCGCGGGGATCGCAATGCACAAGAAGGTACCGAGCTTTACCCTTCACAAACACAAAGTGGAATCCTCTGCAAACCACGCCTGAATTACTGAGAACATTATAGAGAAAAGTACAACAAGGTAACTAACAGAAAATCAGTAAGGAAATAACGTAATAGCAGTAATAAAATGAGATCTTTTATACGCATGCCGACACTGAAAAGTTTTTAGCGTATTTTATATGTCGTGCCGTTGACAAATATCAGAGCGTTGTCATCGATCACAGCCATTGAGCGGGAACAGATAAATTGATGAAGCATTTTTCGGAATCGACCCTGGCGAACGTTGAACGTGTAACGTCGATATCGTATCGACATGTCGTAATAGGTGCCCATATATAACGCAACGTCATGTTTATCTTAGTTCTTAAATCTTTGATAAACGTCGAGCATATTTTACCTTCCTTTTTTATCCTTTTTCTGGTCATATTCGAAACTCAACAGGTAATATTCGAAAATGACTATTCGATAATATACTTATTCAGAATTTCCCGTTCTTTTTATTTTATGTAAGTATGTTTGTTTATATTCAGATTTTTATAATAGCTCGAAGGTTAATACTCAAGGATGCTATTTGACCTTCATAAGCACCATAAAATTAAAAGGAAATTAATCATAATAATATATTTAATATCTAACGTGAAGCAAAAACTTTGTGCCAATGTGGGTACAAAGATTTTTCTTCATGTATTAATATATTGATATACAGGTTGTCCGGTAAGTAATACGTCAAACTGAAAGGGCCTTACTTACGTATGGGTGGGCGCACCATCTAGCAAATTTACAAAAATGACCTCAAAAAGTGTCACCATTTTCGAATGTTTTAGATATTTCTTATATTTGTATATTGATTTTTGAATTTCTGATTACAAATATCTTGAAAATGGTGACACTTTTACCAAGGTATTTTTAATATTTGGTAGGTGACCCGCCCACCTATCTCCCACTTAAGTTTGTCGTACTACTTACCGGACATCTGTATAAAAAAATAATGTCTATGATGTTCGTGTTTATTTTTTAAATTTAGAATGTCTGTATACAAATAGGATATTCATTTTAAGGATCTAGATTTTAAGAACCTTTATGAAAGGGAAATAAATGTTTATTATTTATTTAATGTAAAGGCAGAAAATCGTAGTGGTCAGTTTTCCTAACATAACATAACGGCTATGTATTTGTTTGTATATAGAGTGCATTACAACCAGTCTACCTTACAATGCATTTAGCGTTGAGTGGCTACTTGTGTTTTACACACACTTGGATAGGTGACATTATGAAACTAGACCATGTTTCTCTTTATATACGTATATTCGTGATAGTAAACGAGGCATTAGAAGCATGAGATCTAAAAATAAAAGTTTTAACATGACCTATTTGATTGAAAATGGTTGTAGATACTAACACTTCTCTGTCTACAATACTAAGAAAATGTTCTGTGTACCCTGAAATGAGATTTTTTTTCAATGTCTAAAAACATGCAAGAAAGAACCTTTAAAAATATTTTTAAAGGTACTAATTACAACAGTTTTCGGTCCTATAAAATAAAATATTCTTTTAGTAGCACATACTTGCCAAATAAGTCTAAAATAGTTAGTTCAACTTAATAGTATGTAGAAATGATTACAAACAATACGATTTGCATAAAGATGCCAAAAGCGTAATGGAATCGTAATGGGATTGCATGAAACGTAGGCACTTACTCGGATTTTTTTCCTTATTATGCAATACGCAGATGAGTGAATACCATGTGTTTTCCCAAATTTTCACGCATAAAATTTCTATTACAAATAAAATAAAGATCGTTTCGAATGGAATTGGTTTCAGAGTATTTAAATGTAAAGTTAATCAGTGTTAAAAATAGCTTTTGTTGTACAGTTTAAATTCTGTCACAATTTTGGATGTATTTAACAATTAAGATTACAAACGAGGCTCGGATGACCAATTAGTTGTAGCACAAAGGGATGATCACAATATATTAGGTTTATGGGAAAGTGAGGAAGTAGCGTTTCTGACAAAGCTACGTATACCTACAGTACAATATTCATCCCAATATTCATGCGATGTAATAAATATTCTTCTATATACAGGATGTGCGGTAAGTAGTACGACAAACTCAAGGGATAGATAGGTGGGCGAGTCACCTACCAACATATACAAAAATGAACTCAGTAAAAGTGTCAACATTTTCGAGGTATTTAATATCTAAATAAAAATATCGAAATATCTCGAAAATGGTGATCTTTTTACTGAGCTCATTTTTGTATATGTTGGTAGGTGACCCGCCCACCTATTTTCTCCTTAAGTTTGTCGTACTACTTACCGGACATCCTGTATATAGAATAATATTTATTACATCGCATGAATATCGGGAGACAAGCAGGGCAAAAAATAACTTTGGAGATTAATTTTTAAATAGTAATGAAATTAAAAAAAAACATAAATCTTTTAAATTCGCCGGTATTTAACTCATGGAAGACGTGGCGTGGGTTTCTACTTACGATAAGTTTAAACGGCTCAAAAGATTGCACTACGAGTGAATTTTCTAGCTCACATTACACTGGACCCGTTATCTCGACGGCCGACTAAAAGCGTCAGTAAGACGTACTTAAGCGCTAAACCACTACCGACAGCCAGCCCCTATCAGTGGGCCCACGGGCCCAGCGGCTTACGTGCTCCGTAATAGATATTCTGTGTACCCTGGAATAATACCCGAGCCTGTATGTCACATGACGATAACTCTTAAGTGTGATGGTGAAATGGGTTGTGTTTAGTAAAAGTATTACAACGATAAGTGCTTGTCCCACTTGGACAACATTTCTCGTATTATTTTTTCTTTTCAATTGAATGGGTAAGTGTTCTTTTTTATTTATGTTTTTACGTAAGATCTTCTTTAAATTTTTTCTTACCATAATCTTACTATGGTAAGTGGATGATGTGGTGACAAAAGAGGTAAGCACACACAGCCTAGAAGAGATATAGACTCAAAAATAATTCTCAAAGGGTTTCTATTGCTTATTTTTAATGAAAATTTTGATATTGACATTGTAAGCAACAAGCAACTACAAAGAAAAATAATGTAATAATATGTAAATTATTTCTACTCAGTCGAATTCAGGTAATGTTAAAAACGTTTTAATACGTCTACCGCAATAGAGGTGAATTTATTCAATCTGAAAATAAGAAGGCAGTTGCTATTAGCCGTAGCAATGACTACGGGTTTTCTACATGTGGAACAAACCCGTATAGGCATGCCGAGCCAGCACTTGATCCAATACAGCATTATTTATTATTCATATGTTAACGCATTTTTCAAAGTATTACACAAGCTTTGAATCAAACATTTTCTTGTAGTTACCTGCGTATATTTTAAAATATTGTTTTTTTCAAGTTAAACAAAGTCCTTTTGAAAATAAATACGGAGATGAAAATGAAGTCACTGGAGTATAAAACTTAAGTATCAATTATTCATAGTGTTCTGTATATCATTCGAGAACTTTAAACATTAGAAACAAATATTCAGACATTTTATATACAACTCTACTTATGAATATACATGTATACATATGTTAACGATACGTCATGTACTCAAATAAACCTTTCTCTATTTTGTTTGATACCCCCGATCTCTAGGGATAAAAATGTTATCAAAGCTTTTATTTTATTCCAGAGTAGGTAAAACAACATACATATATACTAAGATAGGTATGTTATAGTAAATACATGTCTGTAGATAAAAACATTCACAAGACTGCTGCTGTTGAAAATCATGTATCTGCTTTCTATCTTTATAAATATAACAGTTTAATTAAATCGACAAACAATAAAAGCTACGTTCGCAGCATTTTCTCGAGGATCACTAAAAGCAAAGGTTCATCCGGCACAGTGGACAAAACAATAGCAGTTTATTTATATTTGCACGGCTAAGTCTTTCCGTAAAAGCTCGTTAAGAGGACAAAGCCATTCTGTTTATTAGCTCGCACCTGGCTATTTATTATTATAAAACCAGACAAAGATTTCCAAAGGACGTTTTGACGTCGTTACAAATGATTCCTTTTCACATATACAATATAATATATTTTACATCGAATTAGTATAATTAGGTAGAGCAATAGATACATTGTGAATGTAACCATTATTACTACAAAGATGTGGACGGACTTGACCCACTGGCCAGACTTGAAAATTATATCAGTGAAGTGAAGTCGTTAAAATTTTTGTGAAGAACATAAAAACAATTAGACCTAAAAAGATCTGATAGCCAAGGGGTGCCAATGTAAGAAGTTTTATTAAGAAATATCATGCAAATTAAGATTTTCAAGAAGACCCAAGTTCACAGTGATTTACATTTGATAAAATCAATTAAATTAATTATTATTGCCGGTGGTGCAGCCATGTCAGCAGAGAGCCTCAAGCGGCGAAAATACAGTAACTTAGATACAAGTTACATGTTTGAGCCGTTTGGGGTTGAAACTCTGGGTCCGTGGGGGCCGAGTGCACACCACCTTTTCCGAGAAATGTCAAAACGACTGGTCGACGCATCTCGTGACCAGAATGCTGGCATATACCTCGCTCAACGAATCAGCATTGCCATCCAACGTGGCAATGCTGCCAGCATTCTGGGTACGTTGCCTACTGACAACGACTTTTTTATTTAGATTTATTTAAATTAAACTAATAAAACATAATGCTTTTTGTGACATATGGGAATAAAAAAAACCGGCAAAAAAAACATGTTTGTTGTTTGGGAGCCCCCCTTAAATATTTAAATCAATTATAATTTTACATCAAAGAGATCCATCTTTCATTTGACTTGTAAAGCAATAAAGCTAAGAAATTACCGTTTTAACTTTATCAGTTTACAACATAGTACAATTTATTGCTAATTAATTTGAGGCTCTACTTCCACTGCAAATACTATGCTACAATAAAAAAATATTATGAATGTTATGGCTGCGAAAAGCCTGTGAGTAAACGTTTTATATCCGTTTCTTCGTGCTCAAAACTTAATGTATCAGAAAAAACATAAAAAAATCTTTAATATTAAAATCGAGAAATAATTAATCAATTCATTAATAAAACCCAGTTCATATTCTGGGAAAATTATTCCATAGTTAATGCACTCAATGCATGAAGACATTTGAGATTTCATAAAAGGTTATTTTAATTTTTATTTCTTTAAGATATCACTGTATCAAAATATTGTAATAATAAGTAAAACAATTTTGTTTTGTGTCAGACATAGAATATGTGACAAAATAATTCTAGTCTTCTAGTTTTAAAAAAAAAAAGCTTAGAGGTAGTTTATGGACCGGAGAGTGAATTTTTTTACCCTGTACGCGAGTAAAACCGTGTGGCGGGTCCTAGGGTCTCATAGGTGATAGTGCATAAATATTAATAGCTCTTCCGAAAGTAAATTGTTATTGTTTATTTGCTATTTAATCTGAGTTATTGATATTCTTGCAATAACTTCTTATAACGTAGCAAATCTTTGTAAGTGTGGGAGGGCTTTAGCGACGCTTATTAATTTTCTTCACGAACTTTTATATAGGGATTTGGATATCAAAGGCGATTGTTGTCTTTGATCCGTGGCATTTGATGTCGTTGCTTTATGATTTGTCGTCGTTGATTACGCTGGTATACTCACCAGATTAAAATCTACGGAAATCCAGTTCTGTAAGAAATAATGTCACTTTAATTTTATTTGTAGCGTGATAATAAAGGTGATTTAGGTAAAACGCTTTTCGTAAGGGGCTGTGTAAGTAAGAGCGAAGGCGAATTCTGTTGAAAATAAGATTGTAAAATATAAGCAGATAAAGATTTTTAAGGGATGTTATATCACAATATTAGGTACTATTACACCAGTCACACAAAATAATAAAATATGATGCATAATGATACGTTTTAATATTCTAATTCAATCACATTTTTTTATGTTTAGGTTGTGTAAAAGTAAGATGACACGTCATTATAGTTAAGATGAATTGAATTGATAAATGATATCGTATTATATTGAATATTGGATGTCAAAACTTTTTCGTAGCGTTACGTTTGACTACGTCGTAGCGCTACGAGACGCCTACGAGACTAAAGTGTTCCGACAATATGCAGAATGCGATAGAAAAGTTAATAAATGTCTTACAAAAATGCCTTATAATAAGTACAAAAGTGGAAATTATTGGCAGTTAAGCAGGCAAAATAATATAATGATGCACACAAGAATCCTACTAATCCTACGAATATTATAAATGTGAAAGTTTGGTTGGATGGATGTTTGTTACTCATTTACGCCAGAACGGCTGAATGGATCTGGATGAAATTTGGCATGGAGAAAAATAATTATAGTCTGGAATAGCAGATAGGCTACTTTTTATCCCGGGAAATGATAAGATCCCACGGGTACGCGGGTGAAACCGCGGAGGACAGCTAGTATAACAATACGATAGAACTGTTTTCAAAAACGCATTACTAAGAATCCTAAGTTATTTCCATTATAATGATATGTATAACGTTCAACTATATTTTCAATGTTTAATTTAGTAAGTAATGTGACTAGTTGTTTATTTTTGATCATGAAGTTGGATTTATGTTTGCAACACAGTTAACTAATATGGCAGCAAACTTTTGGTTTTGGGTTTAAGAAATATTTAAATGTTTTATTTAATTTCGTAAGTAGGTACACTAAACCGCTAACGCTGGCAATATGCTCACTGTTTTAGTTTAGAGGATAGTGTAAGCTATAAATTGAGGGAATATGACCTTCTTTGTTGTCAGAATTATGAGAACATTTGTGATCTTTATGGATTCATACATAGCGTTCTGTCTCATGTGACATTGGTCATTAGTGTCATACATGCTGATATACATAACACTATCATGCACATTAATATATAACCAATCGTATAGTATGTAACCAAAGTATTCATTAATTAAAATGGATAATATACCACGTATATTTAGTAACGTTGATACGCAGGACGATGACGATATTTTAAGGATTATCAATCTCATTTCATTCATGAATGGTGAATACTCTCAATATTTTAAGCATGCCAAAAACACTTATCCAAAAATGATATAAAGGTCGTTATAACTTTATGAATGGAACTCTTCTGTGTTATCTATATATTTGTAAGGAGTCCTAAGTTACTATTTTGGTATATAATACTAGCTGTCTCCCGCGGTTTCACCCGAGCTTCCGTGGGATTTTCGCAACAATGCTTTCCTCGATAAATGGGCTATCCAACACTAAAATATTTTTTCAATTCGAACCAGTAGTTCGAAAACAAACAACTCTTCAGCTTTATAATATTAAGAGTAGATTATTTGTGAATTTTTAACGTTCCAAAGTCAAACAAGGATCCCTTTTAGTTTCGTTATGTCTGTCCATCTGTCTGTACGTCACTGCTAATTTACTTGTAAACTATAAGGCCGATGTCGCTCTTTGACACATTAGGTACCTAGGTTTTAATCACTAAAAAGATATGAACAGCAATCTTATTTTGTAACTGAAACTTTTTCTTTTTCATTACTTACCCCGTGGACGTTGAATAATAATAATAATAATTTGTTGTGCTGGAAAAAGGTATTTACATGGTTTATACACATTGTTTCCTAAACTGAGTCGTATTTTAGGATACAGTGGTCCTTAAGAATAGGTGACTGTTTACTTCATCAATACTAATTTGATATTGCATGAGTTATATGTTCCCACCTCCTACAGCTAGAACTGTAGTTCTGAAAATACTGTAAATACCTACGGCGTTAAAAACTGAAGCTACAAGAAAAATTTACTCGTTCAATGAGAGACTTATAATTCACGAACTGTATTCCAATAAAGCAAAAATACCACCAGTTTTATACTATTACTGTACTACTATGTTTCTGTTATGTACGTGAGGCCTACGTGAGGCCTGTTTCCAGCGTTGTTGCTTACATAAATATTTTACTTTCAACTACATCACAGCTTTAAGCAACTTTGGCCATACTCCTGCAAACTAGTATAACTTTGTTTTGAAACAATTTAACTATTTGTACCCAGGGATAAAAGTATAAATCATTGTAGCCAAGTTTTTAGGTATCAGTATTTTTGTTAACTTTTTTATACCACAAGTGACAACCAGGCAGGCCGGCCACCTGATGGTAAGTGACTTCCGTTGTCTATTAGATATTAGCAATAGCAACCTAGGGGTTTTGCCAATGTGTTGTCGACCTTTTTTTACAATGAAAAATTATTAAATATTAAAGAAAACTGACTCGCAATCGCCGGAACATTTCAACAGGTACTTGGCGACAGATTTTCATGTTGATTTCGAGTACAACTACCACTGAGGTATCATCGAAAAATTAGATATGATGATAAAAATAAAGATTTATTTCATGTAAGTGCATAATATTGTAATTAATAAACAATGATGTGGCCAGTAGCTGGTGGGTGTCTACACGAAGACGCGTCACATCCGGCCGGGGTGAGCGCCGAGCCGCCGGACACGAGCCCGCCCTTGCATTGCAATGATGGCGGTAAGTACAGATGTCACATTCACTTTATACCTACCACTACGGCTGTTGACGCCGGGTGTCACTAAAATAAGTTACGTTAGGAAAAAATCTACTTGCCATATTAATAGAATAGAATATACTTTTATTCAAAAATTGCATCTTAATGCCAGTTTTGATAGGTTATACAATATTATAGAAAAATAAATGGTTATCGGCGAAAAATAATTGACTATAAAAACAATAAGTAAGCGTAAGTGAATCCGTAAGTGTATCTGTGTTAAAAAAAACTGTCTGTTACCTGTGATATGCCGTGCTTTTTAATAATTCATAATTAAATACCAATATCAAATATCATATAAAAGCAGTATTTGACTCTATTATTAAATTTGGTCCATTTCAACTATCTATATTCTTTTTTTTCATTTGAAGCGTATATAAATAAGCTTATGCTTTGAATCTCTATTTGACACTCCCTAAAATATGGGGATATAAGTGTGATTTCTAAAGCTCGCTGAAATTCGATCAAACTATGAATGAAATGTCCGATCTACATTTAGGTACTCATTGATTGATGTTAGTCCAGCTAATTCCAGGGCAAGTTGGCGATTTATTATCGACTTACTTCAACGTTGATATGGCGCCGGATGCGATAGTTTATAGTTTTCGCAACACTGTTAGTTAGTGTTGACCACCGCTATTTGTTACGTTTACAATACGGCGTTTATAAGACGTACGTTTTTACGTTTACCTCAATTTATAATACGTACGTTTTTAAGGCGATGATAGCTCAGTGGTAGTGACGTCGGATACCGCGACGAAGGTCTTGGGTTCGAATCCTACAATGGGCTTGAGCTTTTGGTGAAGGAAAACATCGTGAGGAAACCATAGCACGGTGGTAGGGTACTTCGTAGTACCCGACTGGCTGGCTACCACCCTCAAGTTGAAAATCTATCGCCAAGCACCTATCGGTGTGTTCCGACAGCTGCACTTGAGAGCCAATTCCCATATAAGCTTTGTGTGCTTACCACCTTCGGCCACATCATCACTTACCGAAGTGAGATTGTGGTCAAACACAAGCTTATCCAAAATTAAAAAAAAACGGTATGAAAGTAGACTTTTTGATATCGAAAATTTACCGAATTTATCAAGTGTTTGTGATTGTAGCATAGATTTGTGAATATTTTATCTTAGTTGATTGTTAGCTACCTTCCTCAAGAAACTCGCTAATTTAGAAAAGCTAAAAAGAAAAAAATTTGTAGTGCTTGGATTATAAATCTAATAACGGATAAACAGTGATATGTTGTATCTTATACCTAATAATAATAATAATGTAGGGGTCTCTATTACATTTTAATTTTTTTTTTGTTTATACTAGGTATCGCAATAAGAATAATCCCGATTTGAAATAAAACCAATTTCCATATTGCTTCATCTTAGCGTCGAGTTTTCTTTGAGATTTACGGGATATGGTTTAAACAAAATGATTTTTTATTCGAACGTTCTCACAAGATTGAAAATATGAGTTTCCTGTCATTACTCACGGAAAAAATATCACTAGTTCAAATATTGCGTCTGTAAAATGAATTGTATAAAGTAATAAATAAGCATAAGGTTTCTTACAAAATAAACAATAAATTGGATGGAAGTGGTCAATAAGGCTTTTTCAATAATATCCCTCGCAAATAGAATAAACGAACCGTTTGTGTGTTTAGTACATGAAAACTGCCGGTTCACGTTCCATTATGGAAAATAAATAAAGCGTAAAGCTCAAATTATTTCAACTCTTAAACGTAACGGAGGTAGCCGCCCATGATTCGGCAACTTTGGTGGATTGTGTTTGAACAATAGTTTCAGGCAAATTGTTTTTTTTTCTATCGATAACAAATTAATATGTCGATGGAGACCTCATTTGGACGACAAATATATACAGCTGATATTTTTTCTCTAAGTTAACGTTTTGTAAATTCGTTCAAATGCATTGTGGTAGGTACTCTTAAAATAATAGATAAACTGGACAAACTTATTTCTGTAATTCTCAATCAGTTATTCCCTTCCGTAACCTTAGGTATATTAATAATATATTTAAATATTAATTAGGAGCGTTATTTTATATATATAAGCGTTCAGAAATGATTTTTCGTTCGTTGTATTTCTATTGTTCACTTTTTAATATTATTGGAGATTTGTTATCGCTTTGATTAAGGCTTCGTCACTAGAAAAGTCAATTTTTTTTTGTATACTATAGCAAAAAACGAGGGCTTCTTTTGGGATTAGCATAGGTCATAGTCGCCAGCTTGCGAGATATATAAGTATTTTATATTTTTTTTAAAACAAAATATTCTGCTCACAAAAAATCGGGTTGACCGTCCAGTTTACAAAGCAAAAAACGCTCGACAATTTATTCTAGGGCGGGTTGGCCATCACTAATCGGCGTCATCAATCAGCTCGTCCCGGCGCGATCGGATCAACTGACGGACATGCTCCCCCCACAGCCTGCCCTGCCCCTTTACCCCTCGCACACCTTGTACGCTTTAACTTTAACCCCTGTAATGCCACCCTGGCAATTAGTGCTTTAATATCCGCGTGACTTTTCCATGGTGAAAAACATCAATATTTTGGTTTACCTACTTTTTTTAAATGTTTATTGGGTATTTGTAGACACAATATTAAAACAAAACTGAATTTCAAGTTCATACAAAGAAAATAACATTATTATAGACTAAAACGATCAAAAATAATAACAGATAGCCGAGCGAGGTCCCTGTTACGTGGGATGAAACAAAGAACACTTGAAATTTTATCCGCATAATATTTGACATCGCCAATGTTTACCTGAGTCGGTCTGGCTGGCCGAAGTGTTATCAGTGACAACAGTTTACTCCCATATGGGTTGAGTCGCGTTCCAAATTTATGCCTTTGGTGTTTATGTCGTTTTCATAGAGTTCAAAATTCACAATTCAATTTTGTTAGGAACAATCGTATGTTGGACGGGCGACCTTTGTGCGTTGACGTGGGTTATGTTTGCACCCGCTCCGAATTGATTTACCCACATTCGTGAATGTCACGGGTTTTTGCTTCAAGACTAGTTATTGATGTTAGTGTAAACACACGTACATTCATTCATTAGATGTAGAATAAATTTATAAATTGAAAAATTTGCGCCTGAATATTTTTTTGATGCTTCCATTTTCCAATGATTACACAGTAGGTACTACACAAGATATTGATTGCAGACGTAGTCAGTTAACCTTGTATGATGATCTCAATCCTAAACGCTGGGAACACAAAATATTACCTTCAGATCTCTGAATGATATCTTCTTTTGATATGTGGGACTTGTTATAGAAAAATATTTAAGGAATACATTAATAGTTAGATCTTACATATATTGATAGGTATTTATTTCTTTTCAGAGCGAGCCATATTGAAGAGTTATGTTTCACTTATGCGACAATGCCTCGAGTTAGTGGAGAAGGGTGGCGAGTTGCCTTAAACTAGCTAGGGCTTATCTAAAATAAATTAATTGATAAAGTTTTATAAATAAATGTGTAGCAGGCTACATTCGAATACTTATTTCATTCTACTAACTTGCTCGAAATAGGAACTTTTCAATTACTTATAGAAAATTGTTAGGTTAGTCACATTTAAAATAAAAGCATGGATCAATTGCTTATTGCTATTTGTTAGATATTTGTGTAAGGAGTATGGGGCTATTAAAAAAATCTGGCATACGCAACATTGTCCAATATTGACTGAGACTCGCCTACGCTGGACTAAGCAATAAAAATTCCATTCAATTAATTTATGTTTTACGTCATCTAAGAAGGAATGTGGTATATACTCGTACAAGCGTTCTGTATTTGTATATGGTTTCTCTTTATAATTATCAGCTGGCCCAACTACTGATTGATTGAAAATTACTTTCCTGTAATATTAGATTTTAAAAAGTTAGTCCAATTTAGGTATATTATTTAATTATAAGTTAATATTATATTCAAATCAATTAACTTTAAAAGAAATAAAACTAATCTGATGCTGGAACTCAAATCTGACTGAAGTAAGTAATTAGTTAATTTGGTGAGAAACAATACTGGTGATCCATCAACATATTTTTATGTAATCAAGATGAACTTAGTCAGATTAGAGTTTTATATTTATTATCGTATGACTATTGTATTATAAAAGATTTTGGATCATATTTGCTAGAACTATCTCCAAATATACCGGCGAATTTAGAACCTCCACCTTTTATGACCTCAATTAGAATTAGATTATTATCTATACTTAAATAGTAATATCTGTCTCATTGGCTATAAAATTTTGAGGAAAGGTATGGAGATACTTTGAGTTGGGAACAAATAGGCTACGTTTGTTAGAGGACAACCAGAGTAGGTGAAAATACGGTGAAATGGTACGATTCTACAATAAATGAATGTACGCGAACGAAGTCGGGAGCAAAAGCGAGTTTTTATAACTTTTTCTTTTTATGTCACTAGAGACAACGAGGCAGGCGGGTTACCTGATGGTAAGTGACAACCGTCGCCTATGGACATTATCAATACCAGGGGGACTGCCAACGTGTTGTACACTTTATTACAATGCCTTAAGGGCAAGGGCAACTGGCTCTCAAGTGCAACTGCCGGAACACACCAACAGGTGTTTGGTGACAGATTTTCAACTTGAGGGTGGTAGCCAGCCAGTCGGGTACTAACCTTCCTAACCTAACCGGTAACCTTCCACCGTGCTGTGGTTTCCTCACGATGTTTTCCTTCACCGGAAGCTCAAGCTCATTGTAGGATTCGAACCCACGACCTTCGCCGCGGTATTCGACGTCACTTACCACTGAGCTATCATCGCCTAAAACTTAACTGTTACTTACTGTGGTAATTCACGATTTTCCATAATACGAACAGAGTAGAAATAAATTTTAATATTCCAACTAATCGGGGCATTAATTTTCACTGAACAAACAGATTTATCTGCTTTCCTCAATATTTGGGATTAAGGACTAGAGTTTGGATTTTATTATATACCAAATCGTGAGTTATCCTGCAATATTGATGTTTGTCAGAGATTTTTATGACTGTGCGAACATAAAACGATTATTGTCTATTTTTATTAAATCTGCCCAGAAATCAATGAATCTTAATTGCAGGGTTTTTCATTTCCATCTCTTAAAACAATGTGAAACCGAGTGTAAAAATCACATTCCATGCATGTACGAAAGATGTACGAGTATCTATATTGCTCATTTCAGTAGTAAGTCAGCAAAATGCTGAGAATGCTCGCCGAGGGAAATGACATGACCCAAATGACGGAAGCATCTTCTCGCCATTCGACAGTCGTTTCGGATATTTCCTTTAAAATAGATGCTGTTACTTACACGCGTTTGAAATATACTCGTAGTACCTAAGTATTGTAAAAAATTAGAAAGTCGTATCTAAAATAAATAATTATCTTTTATTTACTTTAATTTGTCATTGTTTTTATGTAAGTACCTGTCCAATTTGTTTTCTTTTCACGGGAAAACTGTACAACTAGGTTTGAACTTTATTTAGTACTTGATTAGTGATAAGCTTATTTTTTCGTTCTCTGTTTGAACATACTAATCTATAAAATTATGGTATGGATTGGAATAAAGTTTTATATATTAATTGTACGTAGCCTGGCACTTCGAGTTTGTTTCATCGCAATCGGGCGAAGATGAAACAATACCTAATATAGACATTTAATTAAGTCTATTACCTAAATAATATTAACGCACTAAAATTTGATAAAAAAACCTTGTATTTTAAAAGGTAAAATGATACGTTGATTTTAACGCCTTGATTTAAGATTGCCACGATTAACAATTCCAAAATAAAAGCAAGCGTAATTTAACTTTGGGGGAGGCCTATGTCAAGCAGTGGATGTCTTTCTGCTGGAATGATGATGAATCAGAAATGTCGTTTTTATTTTTATAATAATGTATATTCATGCATAATCATTGCTCCTACACGTAGAAACATACCATCCTTTCGATCTCATACTTTTTCAATTCGTGAGTACTTCTTAGAGCTAGGCACTCTATGAAGATCATAGCAGTTTTTAGGAGTTCTAAAAAATATTTCTCAATGCATATGCTTAAAATAAGGCTTAAATATATACACACATACCGGTCAAAAACACAACCCTCCCTTTTGCTTCGCCGTAGTCGAGTAAAAAATCTAAAAAGATTAGACAAGGGCATAATTGAGCATTTATTAAAAAGTAAGTTTTGTCAGTGACCAGTAGCTGCAATGAATATTATGAATTCATTTCAACCACCCGTGTTATACCTATAATACAGATTACTAAGAAGGAATCTGGAAGGAATGCCTTGACAGAAATACCTAACAATATTATCTTCAATCAACGTTTAGGAAAATGATATTTTTGGCCTCATTTGTACAGGAGGTAGCAACTAGGTAAAATTATACACCATTTTCATTTAACTTATATTCACAGTTCTAGTAGCTTATTCCAAAATACTAGGCTGTTATTTTTTGCAGCATTATATACCTAGGAACTGTGTCCGTCTTTTGTTACTGTTTATTGCGGAACGCTTATACTAGATTTATAATACTCCAAGCAACTTGGAAACCAACAATATCATGGAAACAAACTTTTTATGAACAGAACTATAGGTAACTCCTATTTATTTACTTTTATAATTATATTTTACAACTATTTCTATTTTTTTAGTCTTTATTTACCTACCTTTTTACTATAATTTGTCATCAAACAGTTATTTAAATATAACTAAAAGACATTAGATAAAGATAAGATAAAGATAAAAAATCATTTATTAGACACACAATAACAAAAAAAAACGGTCAAGTGCGAGTCGGGCTCGCGCACCGAGGGTTCCGTAAGCCTCAAGGATTATTTTCATTTTTTTTCGATTACCTTATTTGAGGTTGCTGCCAATGAAGCTAGACATACAAATTGTATAAGCACCGATACAACTCAGAGATCTATCTTAATTGGTAGTAACTATGTATGTATAACTTACCTTTATTTTTAACTTTTTTTATTTTTTTGATTTGAATTGAATTGATTATCTCAGGAACGGGTGGACCTAGCAAGTTGAAATTTATACCAGATACTGAGGTCCCTATTGGGCGTATAAAAACACCATAAAAAGCAATTTCGCGAAAACTTGTAAGTACCAAAATTTACCATAATTTTCAACTTTTTTTGTTTTTTGGAATTTTTCCTTTATTTTTGCTGTAAGAACCTTGCTTTTTACCAAATTTTGTGATTCTAGGTCAACGGGAACTACCATATAGGTTTTCGACCCAAAACGGTTTCGGTTGACCTAGAATTGTCAATTTTGGTTAAAAGCAAGGTCTTACAGCACAAGTAAAGAGAAAATTCCAAAAAACAAAAAAAGTTGAAAATTATGGTAAATTTTGGTACTTACAAGTTTTCGCGAAATTGCTTTTTATGGTGTTTTTATACGCTCAATAGGGACCTCAGTATCTGGTATAAATTTCAACTTGCTAGGTCCACCCGTTCCTGAGATAATCGGTGGTGACGGACAGACGGACAGACGGACAAGAAAGTGATCTTATAAAGGTTCCTTATTTTTACCTTTACCTTACCGGAACCCTAAAAACAATAGAAAAGTAAGTAGGACATTATGTGGGTCCAAATGGCCCCAGCTCAGCCTATGCTGTAGATAACTACAGCGCTGATTTTCGGCTGAAGCCACGGGTGATTCATTAGAAATTATTCTTCTGCATGAACTATTACATTATTCTTTGTTTTTCATTGAGAATATTTTAAAATACCTAATTGTAATTTCCAATGATACAAATAAACGCCTTTGATATATGACAAACAATAAACCGTTGCGAATGACAATCTATTTCAAAGAAAGTATCCGTAATTGCCTCCGCCGAGGTCAGGTGGGTATTTGTTGGATTTGAAAAGGGCTCGTCCTTTATACGTTGCTCGTTGATTTTCCGCCACAGAACAAAGGGCATGGGCTTCAAATGAGACCTCCAGATTCCACTCTGTTGTCCCAGAAACGGATTAGTTATATGCTAAGTAGAATGGAAGTACCTATAGTGTACTTGAGACGTGTAATTTTACCTTTAGGTACACTATTATTTAAATACTGTTAGTCTTTTTTAATATACAATGAAGTCTGTTGCGTTTATTAAAACTTCATTATTTTCTCTAACCACATTCATCACTTACCAAGATAAGATTATGGTCAAAAGCTAGAAGCTTAAGGAAGGATATACCTAGGTTACTTTATTTTTAATCAACACCTAATTGTGTGAAAACGATATACGAATAACTTAATCTATTTTGTTATGCTGTTGATATTTATTGTTAAGTTTTGTATAATTTTTGTCATTATTATATCGAGTAGGATAATATAGCATCAGGTGATAAGTCTAACGGCATGTCTCAGACTACAGATTTACAAAGAGTTTCTGTTAATTTGAAATTATACTTTTAATCAAATTTAATTCTAGTTCCAAAAAGTGGTATCTACCTTGTAATCAAAATTGGTAATTGTAATCATGCAGCATACTGATTCATGTACATAGATAGTTTTGAATTATGTTAAATAATATACGTGTATGAATATTTCCTAAGCAGAGACTGCACAAGTCCAATTTTGTTACGAGTATCGTTGTACTTCCCTACGTGATACTTCTGAACAAGAGGGAATAATTCAGATTTAATGGCGTAGAAGATATAATAAGCCACCTATATATAAGGAATGATGAATCGGGTTGAAGTTATGAATTCTCCAAAGTTTGAAGAATCCCATCGGCCGCTGAGTGCGGAAAAGCGCACTGAAGTGTTTCTTTACGATGGAACTTGAAGGAATTTTTGAAATATCGATCCAAGTTTTGCGTAATTTGTAGGAAGTTTCAAGTTACAAGGCTTAGAATTTATTATAAGTATAATAATTTATGTATCAAACAAACAAAGTGGATTATAATAAAAAAGAATGTTGTAATTAATTATTTCACTTTTGAAAGGTATTTAGTTACTTTAAGTAGTGAATAAAGTTAAACAAACATGTCCTGAATTTGAATCCTAAATTATTAGCGGTTATAGCAATTCTAGGATGTAGACGTGACTATCACGTAAATACTTACTTAAACTAGTACGGGCTAATGCAGATAATATATGATATGAGTTTTATTTATAACTTTTAACGGAACTCGGTAGTAGACATATACAATAGTAGTTAACATACATAGTACCTTTTATTATGTATGTTATTATACAGGATGTCCGGTAAGTAGTACGACAAACTTAAGCGACAAAATCACCTCCGTAAAAAGTTCACCATTTACGAGATATTTCAGATTTTTATGTAATGATTTTTGAATTTTAGCCCTTAAATATCTCGAAAATGGTGACACTTTTACTAAGGTCATTGATTGTATATTTAGTAGGTGATCCGCCCACCTCCCTCCCCCTTAAGTTTGTCATACTACTTATCGGACATCCTGTATATATCATACGTTTTTATTTAATTAATGAAATATAACCATAGCGTAAATGCTATAAGTAGTAAACTCTTTGAGGGCAGACTTATAGGAGTAAATCTGTAACCGAACGAGATGGACGGGCTCTCAAAGGATTTGCCACAGACAAGCGTGGACAAATATTTGTCACTCTCTTTGTTTCCTTTCAACGGACATTCTTGCTCCATACTAGTTTCATTGTACCATTGTCCGAGAGAAAATATTGTATGAAAACATGGTGTGTATTATATCTACATTGTTTATATAGTAATACCGAAGTTCGGAATTTCGTAGTCTTTTTAATAGTTCAAATTATTAACTCAATAAAAACAATCGAATAATTTATTTATGGATGCTTCCAATAGGTTTAAATAAAATGTATTGACAGTGATGGCATGATAAAAAACTGGCCAAGTGCGAGTCGGACTCGCGCACGAAGGGTTCCGTCAAAAAGGCAAAATAATCACTTTTGTTGTATGTTTTATGTATGTATACTTAAATATTAATTTTATTTTAATTTTATTATTTATTATTAAAGTAAAAATACAACTCAATATTTTGTGAATATTTCATGAGCCTAACTGTAGCCATTATTGATATCGAGCAAAAAAGGGCAAAAAAATCAATCGCGTTTGTTGTATGGGAGCCCCCCTTAAATATTTATTTTATTTTGTTTTTAGTATTTGTTGTTATAGCGGCAACAGAAATACATAATTTGTGAAAATTTCAACTGTCTAGCTATCGCGGTTCTTGAGATACAGCCTGGTAACAGACAGACGGACGGACAGAGCGAAGTCTTAGTAATAGGGTCCCGTTTTTACCCTTTGGGTACAGAACCCTAAAAATGCAATTCAGCATGTAACAATATTCACAGATGAGTAATAAATGATTCTTTTTACTTGCCGTTACGTTCAAAACATGTCGAAAGTATGAAAATGTTGAATTTGTAAAACCTTTTAACAGAAAAACCTTTTGTAAAACCTTTCGTGACGTAATAATAATTGTTTAAAATAACCAGTTCTATCAAATTATAACATTACCGACACTTTCAAAAAAGGCTCAATTTGAATGATGACCTTTGTAGCATTCATACTTTCTGGGATTAGTGATTTAAGTGGATTAAGTACTAGTAAGATCAGGGAGTGGTCTTTCGCTTTTATTATATACATTCAGATTAATCATAGAAAAAAATAAAGAAGTACATTACATTAACAGTAAATGGCTCCGTCTCTTATCATATGACGGTAGAAAGTACCAGTTATTTAAAAACCTCTGTTTTACTAGACTTGTTTAAAACCATGCCACGTAGATGCCGTATATGTTTTCCTGTTTTTCGTGTTATCGGCAGGCGGCGCTGCTGCCGCGACTAACGACCGATGTCGACGTCTCACTGGAATGTCACAATGATTTATCGACTATACCTAATAGTCGACCGAGATATTTAGATAGATTTTCGGCACAGAGCATATAAAATACGTTGGATAGGCCACATGGGTTTTAGTTAGAGCATGCGCCGGAAAACTGTGAGCAAAAAGCTCATACAAGTTTAATAATGGCAATCGGGAACAAGACGGGTTTAAAATTGAGATCAGATTCTTGCAAGAATATACACTATTCTTGCAAAAATCTGATTTCATATGATATTCAAAGAATACAAAACAAATATTTTTACAAAATAAATGTATAAATAAGTCATCAATATTATAAAATATATTATAAAAATCTGTTGCGTAATGTTTGTTACACGTGTGTTGTTGTTGATAATTTCTAAGTTTCATCATTCAGTATTGAATGAATTAAAAAACTATAATAATAATAATATAAAGAGAAGACATAGATTTTTTGTATGTCGTTTGTAATTAATAAACTCAAAAATACTAAGTGATTTAACTGTATGATATCAAGAACATGATAGGTATGATTCATCGGTTTCGGCGGTCGAGTAACGAAATAATAAATTATAAACAAACCAATAACTTATATAATGTTCTGTGGGTACATAAGGAATATAAGTACATTCATTTTGTAGTAATAAAGAAAATTTATGTAGTCACTTCAAAGAAAAAGAAATAGTTTTAATCTTAAAATGTAATTTCAGAAGATTTGTGAGTGTAAAAAGTTGTAAGTAGGCTTAGCGTTACAAAATCATAAGTAATAGAAAACAGGAGCTACATTAACAAACGTGTAGGTAACAGCTGATTAAAGGCATATTTGCTGCATTAGCCCAGATTAAAATTTCGGACCGCATTCTGAAACGATGTGTTCACATTTCTGTCTAACGCTGAATTTTCGATAACCGCGCAGGCCACTTATTTGAGGCAAATTTGTGTACCGACGTGTTCAAAATTGGCACACGGAAATTCCCGGTTTATTCTCGTACCCGTCGTCGATGAGGTCGGTCCGCTGAATTTTTTGGTATCTATAAATAGAGGTGGGGCAGAATATATCGGTGGTTATCTGATTTATCAAACTGTTTGTATTTAAGACAAAATTTAACGAAAAAATACTTAGTTGTTTGTTTTTAATTTTGTAAAATTAAATGTTAAACAGATATAGAGGTTTAGAAATAAAGTTCGTAAATATATCTATTAATTTCAACTTATTTTAATATCTTCTAATAAAAAAAACAAATAAATAAGTTTTTGTTTTAATTAAATATCCTGTGAGCGTGTGTTAACATTTTCCACAGTATAACGTGATACAGTACTATGAAGTACTGAATAAAAGGTAATTTATTTGACATAATTATCAATAGTACGTTGGATTGTAAGTATAATGCTAAACTAATAGGTAGTTACTTTAGTAGTTTAATTCAATCTATGCTAATATTGTGGAGTGTGTGTAGCTTTAAATCCTCCGCTCAGACATGTTAATGTGCTTTACGGGAGAATCATTTGTGCCACACTCTTTTTTGTTTATGTTTATTGGATATTTTTGACGAAATACAATAATTATACAGCTTTCTGCTACACAGTTTAGCCACGATCGACTTTATAGGGTTCCGTACCAAAAAAAACGGAACCCTTATAGGATCACTCGTGCGTCTGTCTGTCCGGTCATGCCACAGACATTTGCTCAGAATCTACTGGACCAAATCAGATGAAATTTTGCCAGTTGCCTGTAAGCCTTTAATGCATTGCAATAATATAAATCCCCCTGGTATTGCTAATGTCTACAGGTACCTGCCTCGTTGCACACTCATTATATAAATGTATTTAGAAATAAGCTTTTAGTTAGTAACCTACTTTTTGTGAAGAGAAATAAATATATTTTATTATTATTATACGCTAAGCTAAAGCTCGCTGTCACTTGTGGTATAAAAAACATCATTCCTTAGTGGTTTAAGAAGTTGTTGTTATTGAAATTAGCCTTTTATGATTTTCTTTTCGAATGTCACTTTTTAATTAAACACTGTTGTCACAAAACGCATGGCTCTATTCCACTCAGTAGAGATCTGCGCAAAGTGCGTTTGTTCATCGCGTGCAGCAATTACTCGTACGATACTCACATGCATCGATGTGGCAACATCACTAAACGTATATATAGGTACATCTACCACTAATGGTCCTGATTAATGAGATACGCGTTTTAATTATTTACTAGGATGTACTAATACTTTATTGATTGTAGTACGACAAATTTAAGGGGGATAGGTTTGTATGTATATGTTGGTAGGTGACCCGCCCACCTATCTCCCACTTCAGTTTGTCGTACTACTTACCGGACATCCTGTATACATATAACGTAATTTGTGTCTCCTTCTCCTCACAGGGAGATCTTATACTTACCCAATCTAATCTAAAAAAAAAAAAACATTTCAAAAAATGAAAATACCTGGCATGCTTTCTATAAGAGAGAGAGAGAGAGAGAGAGACAGACAGACAAAGAAACATGCGCACGCCGCACAGCGGTCGGTGACTTTTGTCACCGACACAAAAAATCACCGACATTAAAGTGTCGGTGATTTTCGTGAGATTTTTTCCGTCTTTCACAACGCGCGATAAGGAACTTCGTTCCAATAAAAAAAGAAAATTAGGAGATTTTAACCAACACAAATATTCCATCTATTATCTTTTTGTTTTAGACGCTACCGGCAATGTGTATAATTCAGGTATTTTATACAACACCAAGGCAATGTATGAGCTATTATGATTTTCTTTATCTATTACGTACTTTACCTAGGTATTGTGTATAATGCCCAGGGATTATATAGAATAGGTACCTATTGACCCACTGGCAATGTATGCAATAGGGTGATACGCCTAGGATATCTGGTACTCTTTTAGATACTAACCCTATTTACTTAACAAAAGTGCTAGCTACTTATTCAACTGTAATGTAGGTAGATACATAGGTAGCTACAGTACCTAAGCGAGTACAAATCAAACACCTTTAGTTTACTGAAAAGTTTCCGAATAGAAAAGATTAGTATACTCGTACCTGACGTGCATTCGCTATTGTAGGTATACTCGTACAATGCCTTATTTCATACATTACCTGAACGTTTTAGGCATACTATACAATACTTAGTTATTTTGTACAATACCTGATTATACAGATTGCCGGTAACATACAGTAATCAAGTGTCAACATAACATATTGTAACGTTATCAAGTACTGATCACATACTCATATTTCACTGTAGAACAACTTAATACTGGTATAGTTTTTAAGACTTTAGGAATGAAGTAGTACTCGTAATACCATCGAAACTATGATTAAAAGCATGAAATGGTATCTACTAAAAATGGTTCAGTTAGTGCTAAGTTGACCGCAGTTTGCTAGCGAATTACAAGAACAAGAGAACGAGATTTCCCAGATGAGACCTACGAGAGCTGGATCGATTTCACGCCCCAATCCTAACTCTGCAAATATTAAATTGTTTCAGAGCGGTTTTCGAACACGAACATTAAGATTATCAAACGTAGATGTCATACAAAATATGTATAGTGATTGTGAGTAATCCAAAGATATAGGCTTGTCGAATCAGTATTTAAATAACATTTAAAAATTTATGAGAAATAACACAAATCTAATTCATAATACTGCGTAGGTACCTATGCTGTTTCGGTATAATCGCTTAGGCTTATCCGGGATCCACTGTAATTCTATTAAAATGTAGGTAGCAGAAGCTACAATCAGGGAAATTGAAATTTTAATAAACAGTTTAATTTTGGTACGCGCGGCGCGCGGGGTCGTCGCAGATTCAATACCTACACTTGAGACCCGGGTGTATTATGAAGTCGGGGCCAGAGCTATTTCTTTCCAGAGTTTCATATCGTAAACCTGTCGGAGGCAGCTTATGGCAGTAAAATCATGAACTATGTAATAAGACGTTAAATAAAATTTATTTTATGTTTTAATCGTTGCTCTTTGGAATAAATAATGTGCAATAACTGAAAACCTACTGTAAGGCGAGGTTTTGTTCTGGACTTGTAAATAATAAAATAGGTGCAATTTTAGCTGCTTTTCAAATAGAAGTAATGTTTTCTTCGAGGTAAAAAAATCTTAAGGTTTGTTATCTATACATTTTTGGTTAATTGGTAGGTAGTTTAAATATTTTTGTATTGAAAAATCGTCATTAAAGGTATTTTCGAGCACCACAAAGATACTATCTCTGAAGTAAATAGCTGGGTTTTTTTTTTTTTTTTTTTTTTATTTATTCTCAAAATACAACTTCTATTATTAAAACCATATTCAAGTTGCCGACCTGGTAATGGGCAGGTTGACTTCGGAACAAGTTTATTTATAACTAGTTGTACCCCGTGGTTATACTCGCATTCCAGAGGGATTTTATATTTTTCCGGTATTAATATTCTACTTCCCTATTTGAATCGGATTTTGTTCACAATTTCATGTTTTTTTTAGTGCAGAACCCTAATTCTTTTTCTAAAATAACAGTAACCTAACTCCTTACCCCTAAGCTATAACATCAGCTTATCTATCTGCCAGTGAAAGTCCCGTCAAAACGGTTTAGCTGTTTCGAAAATTATTCGGGACAAACAGACAGCCAGACGGACCCGACAAAAATTGTATTTTTGTTTTGTACCTATATACCTATCAAGTAATGGGGTCTTATTGGCATCGGAATGTCACGGGGGTTGACACTGAAAATCAGTGTTGTGACAGAAAAAAAATCTGGCGCAGCAAAATGCTGAGCTGAGAGCTTTGTCGAAAATGCGTTATCTTACTAATATTATAAATGTGAATGTTTGGATGGATGGATGTATGTATGTTTGTTACTCATTTACGCCAGAACGGCTGAATGGATCTGGATGAAATGGCATAGAGATAGATTATAGTTTGGAATAGCACATAGGCTACTTTTTGTCCCGGGAAAGATAAGATCCCTCGGGAACGCGGGTGAATCCGCGGGGAAACAGCTAGTATTTTCATACACATTTAGTAAAAAACTGTTATTTTAGATTACAATCAGACAATTCAATTTTATTGATTTGTATAATGTAGATAACTATATTAAAACTTTGGTCTCCAAAAAATTTTCGGTTTCATCTTTCAGTTTGAACACGGTAGCTCGAAGTAAAATCTAAGTACAATTTAGATTTTATCAGTATTTTAAAGAGAAAATCTTAATTATAGTTAGATGCTGTAGGAGATAGCATTATGTACATTGCAAAGTGTATTAGACAAAGTTTGGTTGCGGTGGTACGAGCAGGTCGATAGGTGTGATATATAAGCGACTGGAATAAACTTATTTTTTAAAAGTTTGGATGAACTTTTGTTAACCCGCAATCTCACAGTAAGTGGTGATGTGGCTGTAAGTGGTAAGCACACAACGCCTAGAAGGAAACTGGCTCTCAAGTGCAACTGTCGGAACACACCGATAGTGCCAGATCGTACGAAGTACGGAAAGTACCTTACCACCGTGCTATAGTTCCTACACGATATATTCATCAAATGCTCAAGCTCATTGTAGGATTCAAACCACCACCTTGTATTGCATTAAATGCAAATATTTGTTGTTGCAAAATAATATAATAATTTGTCGGATAGGCGGATGCTAAAGACGTGTTCTAGCAGTAGCACTTGAGAGTCGAATTCTTTTAGGAAGCAAGCGAATATACGCTTACGCTTACTGTACATCGAAAAATATGAATGGATTCGTGTTTGATTAATTTAGCATTATGGGAACACCCAAATTCTAGACCAAATCTAGCTTTCTAGTGCATTTGGAATAGGTACTTTTTCAACATGCAGCACATTTTCCCAATGAAAGCTTGCTACCAGCTTCGTGGGTACTGCAATTTACCTTATGTTATGGTATTCTTATCATAAACTCAGATTTATTTTAGAATTCAAACCCATGGGGAAGGTCCCCATGGCCTTTAATACCAACTGCTATCATCGCCTAAGATTGCTTAAATATTTCTACACTTTCATAAGATTTTAGTACATACTAAAGAAACACGTGTTTTAGCGTTTTTTGAAAACCACCCCTGAAGGGATGAAACGGGGTTTCAAAGTTGGTATGAAAAATGAGAAGGCCTGATTCACGGAATCATCAACAGCCAGTCTACAGTGTACAACTTTGGACCTAGAAAACTGTTTTTTTTTTTCAAAATTATTGTTTTTAAGATGTAGATGAGGAATAAGAAAGCAGTTTTTGAAATTCAATCTCTAAATAGGTAAAAAAGGGAAACGCGGGAGAAACCGCGGGCTGAAAGCTAGTAAAATAATATAATTATAGTACATCCAGTGAAGTTGAGTCCGTGTTAGATAGGTGCACGGTGGTGGTGTACGGCGATCTAAGGAAGGTTCTCTAGTCACGTTCGCTACGTTTATCGCGGCCACGTTCGGCGACTGTAATAAAAACTTCTCTAAAATGAAATATTTAATGCCACCCCGCTTGAGTGCTACCCTCATGTTAGATACGCTACGCTTCAATGAACAGCTATGTTTACGTTTTATTTTTAAAATAAACTAACATACTTGAGTGGTAGCAGGTGCTGCTACAGTTTTAAGCCATATAACGATATAGCGAACATCCAACCTTGTATACAATATAAGTACCTACTCGTATAATGCTGAAACTGATAGTTAACACCTACGTAAATACATTTTTAATACACCCATTCAATTTACAATATTTAACTTAGCTAAATCAGCTATTTATATTTTAATTTTTTAAATGTTTAAAGTTTTATCTATTATCGGATTATTGCAAAATGTTAAAGCCATTCAAAAATTCGGTTTTGGTATTATTGACAAGGCATCTCCATTTATCTTTGTGTTCGGTTTAGAGCAGCGGCTAGCAGGAGTTATAAGTTGCTCTAACTTAGTCAAACTCGAATGTAGGTGCACAGCTTTATCTAACCACTCGTACCTACTGTTTCAGAAATTGAATATGAAATTGCCGTATCCCACGTGGTGTAAATTAAATATGCTAAAGGCGGGTCAGACTACTAATTCATAAAATTAGAGTTCATAGAAAATTACCGTATGTAAAGTCCCCGCAGAAGCTAAATGAAGGCACAACTTGTACAGCACAAACACACTGGTCAAATATTAATTCAGGTCACATTTGCCGCTCCGAATGTCCGTGTTTGCTGAGATACAACTTTCGGGCCATCGAATTTAGAATGGTTTACTTTGGGCCTTGTGTATTTGACTATTTATGTAAATTTAATCTGACTTTGTAACGCGGTCCGAGCGGGGTGCAGTGCACTAGACACGACGCGCCTAACAACCACGCAGGCGGTTGCCTAATCCGATGTTTTAAGCACGAGTACAAATTAATTTTAAGATGGACCTATTACACATCGCCGATTTTCAGCAGCACATTTTATATAATGTGTAACATTCTGAAAAAGGTTGGGTATTTGAGGTTCAATCAAAATGGGCATACTTTTAAAAGTTTTATTTAGGAATGACTGAGATAAAAAGTTTAATTCTCCATTCGACAAAATGCGAATGTGGATGAAGCAAAACCAAGGAATTTATATGCTTACGTAGTACTTATTAATCCCATGAGCATTATCAAACGACAGCAACGATCGTCAATTTGATTGCTGTCTGTAGAAAACTTGACAGATGCAGTGGCTTGTCGAAGCCACGCTTTCTGAAAGTACGCAGAAAGATACGCATTCAAAATGATCAATTGGGTTCTAATAATGTTATAATACATACAATATAGACATTTTGATGATAGGTTACCGTCCCTATCTTTTTTATGTTGCCAATTTTAGTTATTTCTTCCATTTAATGAAAACCGAAGACGATACATTCACATATTTACTAATTTTATAAAGAATAATATTTTATAAAAAAAATCATAAACTATACCAATATTATAAAGAAGAGGTAACGTTTGGATGTAATCTCCGAAATTCATGCTCCGATTTTGGAAATTCTTTCAATTATAGTTAGTTACAATCATTATCCTTGAGTGTTTTAGACTAAAAACTCGAGGCAAAAGCTAGTAAGAAATAAAAATTAGATGAAAAATATCGTTGATGCATAATCAACACATTATTAATCGTTTATTATTGTTTACACTCAAAATACAAAATCTATTTATGTTCAATTATTGCACAGTTCATATTTTGACCATCAATATTTTTGTCTGTGTTCTCATATTCTATTATAATGCACATTTGGTAAATTTAAATAAAATTTGCATGAATATTTCAGCATGCAAAATGGCTATATCTATAAAACATTGATCATAACATGCATCTGAGGTCTGTTTTGAGTGATCGTGTTATTATGATACTATAAACATGTCGTGTCTAGCAACCAGGTAAGATACATCGATACCATGATCACATTTGACGGCTAGTGAACCTACTTGTTTTACTATGATATATGGGCGATGCTGAAATATTAGACTATTATAATTTAGATCGGCAACGAAATAGATGGATGATAGAAGAGTGCATGTGGCAGAGATGCGAGTGCTGAGGTGGATGTGTGGTATTACGAGAATGGATAAGATAATAATAATAATAATAATTTATTTTTGCACAACTATGGCTACTGTAATACATTTTAAATAAAGTGGTAGGTACATTTTTTTGTTATGGTATACAATAAAAACAAAGATGTCAATGATGTCTAAACTAGGTTATAACCTGTATTTTAGGCATCATAACTCCTCCATCGAAATTTTTGGTACAAAATATAAATGTTAGAAACTGGGTTTGGTATAATGTATAACTTTCTTAGTTTATTATTATCTATATATTATCCATAAGAGTGTGTGTGTGTGTGTGTGTGTGTGTGTGTGTGTGTGTGTGTGTGTGTGTGTGTGTGTATGTTTGTCATAATGTTGTAATTATTATTATTCTCTAAAAGGTGACTTCAATAGATCTTCTGTCTTTTCATAATTAAGAGACTGTAACCACTTATAGACTAACTTCTTACAACGGTATCTATTTAGGTTTTTAATTTTCAACAGGTTATTTGCTTTATTATACAATAAACTTCCAAGGTAGCATTCAAATCTATGGGCAAAAAATGTTCTGTACTGTTGTGTTTGGAAAATTTTTGTAGCTCGTCGAGAACATTGTTTTTGAGAGTTATCACTTAGTGGGAGCTTGGAGTGACGCCTAAGGATAATATGAGATATATATAGCTGTCTGATTGTCAAGACCTGACAATCCCTATATAGTTCTTCAGTAGGGTATCTATATGGAAGAAAATTACACACTTTTAATAGGGCTCTTTGTGCTCTCTCGAGAGGCAGAAGACAACTTTTGTTAGTGCCACCCCATACTGCTATGCAATAAGACAACACAGACTGCCCCAGAGTCAGATATATCATTTTCATGACTTTGCCGTTTGCTGCCTCTCGAATATTT
Source organism: Ochropacha duplaris (assembly GCA_951361185.1). Lineage (NCBI taxonomy): Eukaryota > Metazoa > Arthropoda > Insecta > Lepidoptera > Drepanidae > Ochropacha > Ochropacha duplaris. Next base: position 5,388,901 of record OX592703.1, read on the forward strand.
TTGAAAACTGTCATAAGCCTTCTGGCACGTTGCGTAAGCATATTGACATGAGACTCGAAGGTAAGATGATCGTCGAGTATTACCCCCAAGTATTTAATTGATTGGACTTGCTCAAGCTTATGACAATTACATTGAGTGGTGCATTGTAAGTGACAATGTGCAATAATATTATATTTTTCTCTTAAAGCAGTAACCCGTTTTCTAATTGTAAATGGTATATATTTTGTTTTGGCAGCATTAAGCGTTAAGAGATTAATAAGGAATTAGTATATCAGCGGAAGTTTGAAAGTAGCACCAGGTGACTGAAAAGTTGGAAGGAAATAGAGGCTTGGTATGGGCATGTCATGAGGCGGGATGAAAAACATGTAACGAAAAGAGTATCGAGCATAAGTGTGGATGAATATAGAATTAGGTATGGACTAGTGATAGAGCAGAGTGGAAGAGGAAAAAATGTGGTGCCGACCCCAACTAGCGAGGGATAAGGACAAGAAAAAGAAGAAGTTTGAGTTTATTCGAGATTTCGAATAAAATTTCGAAAGTAGCACCAGGTGACTGAAAAGTTGGAAGGAAATAGATTGGCTTGGTATGGGCATGTCATGAGGCGGGATGAAAAACATGTAATGAAAAGAGTATCGAGCATAAGTGTGGATGAATATAGAATTAGGTATGGACTAGTGATAGAGCGGAGTGGAAGAGGAAAAAATGTGGTGCCGACCCCAACTAGCGTGGGATAAGAAGAAGTATGAGTTTATTCGAGATTTCGAATAAAATTTCGAAAGTCTTACAAGGAAATACCTTTGTTTGGAAATCATCAAAATCGACATTATATTCTGCCTAGAATGTTTAGCATATTATTATGTCTCTTTCACATATTTTCATACAATGATCTTGGACCGCTTTCTTTCAGAGGCTCTAAGTGACTGATCGGGTCGTCGATCCACGAAGGGAGGTCGTTCCGCTCGGCGTCAGTTTCTGGTTACCTACTTGAGAGCCTTTTTTCCCCATCGGTTATCGGCTCTTCAAGCGACGTTGTCTGCTCGTTTCGTCTTCAGTTTACTAGTTCTGCGAGCTGTGTCCATATATTTTGTCATTCTGCATAGCTCTGAAAATGGATAATATATGCGGTTACAGCCTCTTGCAAATGTTATATCATAGATGAATTTTGATGCGTTTTAAACGATTTTTTAATTTACACTCCAAAAATATTTTACAAATTTATTTCCAATAATTTTGGGCTTATATGCATTAGGGTTCTTGACTTATTCAAACATTTCTTAAAAAAATAAATTAGTTTCATATTATTTATACCAATTTAGTTTAAATAATCTAGTAGGTACCTACCTATTTTTTTATCCTATATTTTAACTCTACTTTGTTGTTTAACCGTACATTTAGGTACCTACTAGGAAGAATAATGATTATGATTAATGTTCTCTTAAAACATCTGCTATTTTAGGGTAGGTATTTACTTTTTGCCAAACTTAAGATGGTGGTAAGGTATATTTTTATGCCACTACGGATGTAGATAAAGTGCAGTTAGAGAAAACGTTCGACATGTCTCAATTTGAGTACGAGAGTTTACGTACATAGATAGCGCTATGGTTATACTACCTCCATTTTTTATGTGTGAAAATTTAATTTATATTTTGTTTTGGGAATAAAGATATTATTATTATTATTTGGTTTATTACTCAGTTTATGCGTTGAAGTAGATATGAAAATAAATAATTACATTTATTTTCTGCTGTTACTTTTTATTATTATTTTGTACATATAGAAATAGTAGATTATTTCAAAAACCAATTAACGCTGCGATCCAAAATGTTACAAAAGTCTTTCACTCAATATGCCAAATCGGTTAAGTTGGTTTTTGAAATAAATCGGCAATATTATGTCAAAATTCATGACAAAATTACAACTACTCATTAATAATGCGTAAAATAAAAGTTTACACGCATTCGTTGACAAATTACAGCCACAGCTGAGGTGGCGTGCATGCCTTTAACATATAGCGGGGATGATTTTTCAATCCGCACCCATTATCTAGCGATTACAAGGGTGGGTCCAGACAGATTTGGGATGTTTTTGCGCGTTTTCGCGGCGCGCTGACAGGGGGCGCCTGTGGGAGGGGGGGGGGGGGGGCGGCGGCGTAACTACCCCCGCCATGATTTATTGACGTAACTGACGCCGTCGGTGGCGATGGCGAGCTGTTATTTTTTAAACCCTGTTTTATCTAAGGATGGAGCACACTAAAAATGATATGCCCGAATGATAAAGCGTAATTTACTGATATAAAATGTATCTCTTTCTTCGTTGAAGTTGATCTTAAATTATATTTCAATATTAATATATCGTTAAGCTTTTAGGATTACATAGCTTCGTAGCGTAAGTAGGTTAGGTACCTATACTATGAACCAACCTTTACCCAATTTTTAATCGACGTACTTGGAGATTAACGTTGCCGAACCGTCATTCCATGAAACCTCTGATAAATCGCTGTCTAGATTTTTCCAATATAAATTATAATGGATTAAAAAGATTAAGAATATAACGAGGTCCCAATTATTCGAAGAATAATATCTATTTACCAAAGGCAACGTTATTTTGGTCAAAGTAATAAATAAAACATAACTGGTAGATATTATTCTTTCATTACTCGAGGACGATGAATCTTGATTCAAGTGTACTCGTCTCAACTTAATTTACATTCGGAAGGTACAAAATGCGGCGGCTTATTCAAGTTATATTTTTATTCAATTAATTAATAATAAAAATACTATATTTTTATTACAATAATATTAAAAGAAATTATGTTATTACTGCCTATTTTTTCCTGACTTCAGTTACTAGTTATAAATGTAGCTATTATTGGCGAATGGCGACCATTACTCAGTCTGCGGATAAGTTTTACGTAAGTACTCGAATTCCCTATCAAAATAGTATCGAGTTTCAAAAGTCAGAAACTACTGGTTATACACTGGTATGGTATATATTTCTTTATCCAAATGGGTAGTATAGTTTCAGTGCTACTTTGATTCCAATTAGGCTCAAAGCAGTATCTAAATATAAAAGCAGCGCGCACAATCACGGAAAAACTCGTTTCCTCCTTCATTAGAGCTGCATCAAAAAGCTTATTCCGCTTAAATTAAATTGGCTCAATAATACGAGCTCAGCGATAGTTGCTTTGTTCAATGAAGCCAGTTTTCCGACGCGTCTCTCAAAAAAGAAAACACTAGTGCATGCAATCAACCGTCCCCACTCCGATTAGCTCGCAAAAGCCGATGACACGTACCGCTGGCTTTATTATGCCTAAATGCACATTCTCTGTGCACCTTGTTATTTTAAATTGGACGTTGTGATATTATGAAAATAATCAATAATTTGAGGCGATGATAGATATTAGGGGTAGTGACGTCGGATAGCATGGCGAAGTTCGCGGGTTTGAATTCTATAACTTGAGCTTTCGGTGAAGGAAAACTCAGTTAGGAAAACACAGCACGGTGCTAGGGTACTTTGTAGTACTCGACTGGCTGGCTAACTACCATCCTCATGTTGAATATCTGTCGCCAAGTTGACCAACTGTTTCGGCAGTTGGACTTGAGAGCCAGTTACCTAAAAAAGGTCGGCAACTAATTGGCAATCACCTGGTATTGCTAAAGTCTATAGGCGACGACGGTAGTCAATTACCATCAGGTGACCTGCCCGCCTACTTGTATAAAATATAAAATCATGTATATCGTATACCGTATCACTCCAAGTACCTATGTTCCGCGATTTTTCGTAGTTTACGAGTTATAACTTCTTCAATTTTTTTTACCCAATTCCGATTTTCAATACATTTTTAGTCGCAGTCACGCGAGTAGTTGAGATACAGGTCTGAGTTTTTTTTCTTAATTACCTGAATAATAGACCTAGTAGATGCATAAACATTTGTTACTTAAATTGTGACCATTAAGCTTTAAAAAAAATCAATTTGCAAGATAGTGGAAATTCAGATTTTATCTAAAATTATTGAGGACATTTTAATAATAAAAGTTACACAACTTTTTTCTTTCAAACCAATTTTAAAAACTTGTCCATTTTATCAGCTATGTATCCTGTAAATTTCATTGAGCTATATTTACAGCTTCCGACTCAAAATTTGATCTAAATAACACAAAGTCGAAATTTAAAATTTGAATGGGTGAATGGAAAAGATATTAAAACTTAATAATTGTTGTTTAATGTGTCTTGATGTCACATTTGTTTAAAATTTCGTTCTTCCTGCTCTATTCAAACTCTACATCTTCTAAAGAAGTTCTCTTTTGGTCTTATGAACGCCATTAAATTGTTTTTCACTGTTTCCTCTGCGTCTCTCAATGTCGATCTTAATTCTGTTAAATTTCTTATTTCTTTGGCGTACACTCATTCTTTATAGTAACCCCAAACAAAAAGTCAGTGGGGTTCAGGTCTGGGGACCCTGCTGGCCACGCAATAGACACACCGTGACCAATCCACATTTCAACCAATCTTTAATTTAAATATTGCCTGACAATCGACAAGTGGCAAGGTGCACAGTCTTTTTTAAATGTCATGTTTCTGAATTATGTAAAATATTTGAAAATGTAAATAAAAAGAAAGATCCACTGCTGAAAAAAAAATGCTTTGCTGAGTTTCTTGCTGGAGTCTTCTCAGTTTAAGTGTATTTCGAACCGGTGGTAGAGTCAATTGTTCATAAGTGCTTTACCAGGGCTTAAACTGAATAAATGAGTTTTTGAATTGATTTGATTTGACATCCTCTAATAATCCATTTTGGTATTGTTCTAAAAAAGATTAATTGAAATTTGGATTGATCACGGTTTTCACGTGGCAAGTACGGTCCACAGATCTTAACCCCATTGACGATTTCATTTGGGGTTACGATAAAGAATGAGTGTATGCCAAAGAAATAAGAAAAAAATATGAATTTCCACTATCATTATTCTCACTAAAATTCTCACTAAAATTGTGACCATTAAGCTTTTTTAAAGCTTAATGGTCACAATTTTAGTAACAAACGTTTATGCATCTACTAGGTCTATTATTCAGGTAATTAAAAAAAAAAACTCAGACCTGTATCTCAACTACTCGCGTGACTGCGACTAAAAATGTATTGAAAATCGGAATTGGGTAAAAAAAATTAAAGAAGTTATAACTCGTAAACTACGAAAAATCGCGGAACATACATTGAGTGATACGGGTACCTCTAAAGGTGCTCTACCTCTGGGCTTCCGCTTGAGACTACTTTCTGGGACATCCTGTATATATTTTATTCGGTATTATTCATCTACATAAACGTGTAGATGAATAATACCGAATAATATAAAATTATGAATACATTTTAGATTATTTTTGTGGGTGTACTTCTTTCATATAGGTACTATTTGTACAATAAATCTGTTTTGGGATTACATGAAAAATGCATACTAAGGCTGCTTATGTAAAACTACATACCAAGAGTCATGTTTAAAAGTGAAATTAGATTAATGATCATCATCCGGTAGCCCATTCGTTGGAAGAAGAACTGCTAGAATAAGTTCTGAGCTTTGGCAAGTTATCGGGAGCCTCTTTGTGAAATACTATCCGATATTTTTCGAAGTTACTGCAAGGCACAACTTTTCGGTGCGCAAGAATTCGAACAAGTTAACTCTAACTTTGAGTGTCACTTCCAATTTCTTTTGTATGCTCAAAATACGGAAAATAATTTTTTGGGGGTGAGAATAACGAGGTGAAAAGTTTGCTAGGACGCCGATTTCATCAGGCTTACAAACATAATGTGGGACAAGTTGGCGACGCTCAGGCGTCCGCTTCAAATTTCGTAATACTTTAAGCAAACTTGTGAAGCAAAGTTAGCGAGTTGTCGGCGAACAGGTGCTGCATCGAATACGTCCTGATATTCACGAACGGCTCATGCACATAGAAATGTGTAGACGGGTCTTTGAAACATTTTCGATTAGTTTTATACCCAATATAATGCTGAATATATGTAGGTATGTTTACCGAATACCCTGTATTTATAGATATATCATGAACGAAATAAGTCTTTATCTACTGTGCAGTAGTTAAAAAAACATAAAAAATGGTAACCTATCAAGATATATCTGACGCAAATTTTCAATTTTCTGACGCACGCTTCCAGGTAGAAACATAAAATTCAGAGCTTGTTCATCTTTTATTCTAGATTCATAATAAGTTTTAATTTCAAATTCAAATAACAAGGTTGTGTGTTAGTGCAACGAAATAAAAAAAAAGCTTTAATCAAAACATACAATGGAACGGGCTTTAACGTAGTATGCAGGGTGGCAGTGTATCCCGTCCGGGCAAGATAACGAATCCGTTCAAGAGCTACGTGCATTTCCTGATGTTGACTGTCATACTTCGGATTGATTATTACTTATCTTGTTTTCCTTGACATCGCATTTGTTCATTTGTTGTGTAAGTTTATGTATTTATATTGCTTAGAACTTATACAAAGTTATATCCTAGTTGAGGTAATAAATCATTGTTTAGTTCACAGACGTTACACCTGTCAAATTGAAAACATGTATTTCTAATAGTATACATGTAAAAGGCTGTGAAGACGGACGTGGAAGATTTATAAAGTTTCGTTATTGAAACCTACAGAGAAAATGTGGGGTGCAATAAACCTAATAACAATTTGAAAGAAACAACGCTGGTATGAATGAAAAGAAATCGATCACATAATGTAATCTTACTGCGATGAAGGATAGAGAATAATAAGGCCAAGTTTATACATTTGAACTGACGCAAAAAAATGAAAGGCAAAGCTTAATAGCGTGGCTGAGTCTGGCGAACACCGTAGCTTATTTATAAAGAACAAAGCTGATTAAATTGCTGTTGAGACCGACGAGATGCTCTTATTGGAGCTGCGGTCGGCGACGAGTTCTCTATACATCGTGAATTTTGTGCCACGAGGTATACGGGCGAACAAATACGCCAAGTTGGGTGTTACACTGGAAATATACTACTTTAAAAACACAAAAAATATTTAAAAAAAGAACGGCTTTAAGGATTTCTTGAGTAAAGTGAAAAATGCTACATCCCTTATTTTCTCTTGCCACGGTTTTTTTGTTTCGTTAAATTTCTTTCGTGCAATAAGTAATTGCATGTCAGACAATGGAAGTTGTATTGCAATGGAATAAAGAAGAACTTTTTTTTGTAAGTGCTCTATTTTTATTTACTTCGTTCACATAATTTTATTTGTTAACTTTTCCTATACCTAAGTATAGTTACTGAACCTTCATTGTGCCTCTGGGTAAGTACTAACTAATCTTATTTATCTATTTCATAACGCATGATGAAAGAGATTTTTGAATACATGTATAAACTAAAGTTATATTTAATCTCTAGAGTTTAAATTCGTTTACCTTTATTGGTCATGATTGATTTTTACACTTTAAAGTCGGAACACATCCATACAGTCTCAAACGGTCGTTGATAGGAGATTTATTCAATTAAATCTTCGTACATACCTGTTTAAGGCTGTTCTAAATAAAGTTCTAAATAGTACGAATAGGTCATATCTACTATTAATTCCAGAATTTACCGGTTTGTATTCGATGCTATAGAACGTTAAAGTTGTGACTAAACTCGTGAGGGATATTAATTAATTTATTCAATTTTTTTTTTGCAAATCCACACATGATAAATTTTCATAAAATGTCATATGTCACGGTACTCACGGTCCTGCTGGACGGCTCAAACAATAATTAATCATTTTCATTGTCGTATGTTTCTCGTTACAAATTGTTATGCTGTGGAACCATTAGTATACGTAGATATTGTATGCAACGATCATAATTATTATTAAAACCTATTTCAGTGTTTCAATCATATTATTTATTCCGACGAAACCTGGAATGGGATTAAACAGTTTATAAAAAATGTTTGCAAACAAATAAATTTGTATCCTTTACGCTTATAAAAGCATTTAATAGATTTGATCTATTTTATTGCAGCATATATAACAAAATTAATTTAGAAATCTACGAAAAATGCTTTAACCATATAAATGACCGTTATCTAAACAGAATGAAGAATCTGTTTAAATATACCAGGATTATCTCGATTGTCTAGACTCGGCAAGGGTTGATGAATGACTATGAATCTCGTATGTATAAAGCCAGGCGGCGTGGAGGCAAAATTTATCCAAGCCCCGAGCAACAATGGGTCATCACATAAAACCAACGCTGAATTGAGCGCCAAAGTGCGATATTATTTTTAATTACTGGATGCTGTAATTAAAGTTTGTCATAAAAGTAAAGTTATATGCTGTTACTGAATAATCCGATTGAGTGCGTTAAGTCTGCGGGTTCATCAAACATACCGGACCAAAACTAAATATCAAGAATGGACACAATACAGATTCACTTTAGTCGTTTTCCTATGATAGGACTTGCTTATTCCATACATTATTTGTTACTTTTACCTCAATTACCTACATAATTTACGTTATTATATAGGTAAACTAATACATGTTAAGCAGGCTTATATGGAGGGCTGGCTATAGATCATAGGATTAATGTCTGCACATCTCTAACTAACGTCATCTCTTGCCACAACGGCAAATATTATACGTCACAAAGCTTCAGATCGGAATATTTCGAGCTAACCTTTTGCCTCTATCTTATCATACAGATGTTTTGAAATATATCATAGGCGCCATTAATTTATTACATAAGATGATTTTTGTCAGTTTTTGATCCCCTCCGATGTAGGAAAAATATTTATTACGTAAGACTTGTTTTAATTTAAATTTTTCAATGAAACAATTTTTAGGAACTTTTGTTTTGTAATAATAATGTAGTATAATTATATACACAGCCGCACAATAGAATACACTTTCTACCTACCTTTTTATTCAGTGTCCGAACACCTGATAGCATCAGCATGTTCCAATAAAAAAGCTAGAATCGTTTATTTCGTATTTACGATCTCACATTACAAGATCAATAATTAAACTTGAGATTGCAAAAAGACCTGCAATAACCATTTATTTACGTATCTAGGTTACGATTGTGTTTATTGAAATAAAGTCTAGTCTAGGCTTTAATTGCAGAGAAGTGGTAGTTAAAAAATCGATAGTGATTATTTGCATATTAGAACAACGTCCCCTTTCGTTCGGTAGGATATAATAATATTTTTAATATTTAATCTAATTAAGGTTAAAATGGAAAAATTATCATGTGACATAATTATCTGACAATTGCTGTGTCTGCAAAGTATTTTTTGAATTACTGTACATTTCAATATGGTTGGAGCTTTTTAAGTGAACATAAGAACTTTTGTTAAAAACTAGAATTTGGAGATTTCAGCAAAAATACATACTAGAGAGTCCCCTAGAGTTTAGTACCTCAATTTAAATTTATCATTTAATAGTAGGTACTTATAGGAAGAAAACTATTATTAATAATATTAAAGCGATATGTAATAAAGCTACGTTTCATTAAATATAACAGATTTGTCTGATAGTCTGCGGCCAGCCCAACGACATGAGTCATTTTATTAGTATCATCAATTATTAGCACAGGTCGGAGGTCGGAGGTTGGTGTGACTGGCCACTTTCATAATTGCCTGAGATGTAACGATGCGACGACTTCGGTAAATGACGCGTTTCTTCGATGGGGGCTAAAGTAGGGGAAAATTGCTACAAGTTATGCAATTTCCCTACGCACCATTAGCTTCAGGCCTCGAGACAGGGAATTTAGTACTCGGCGCTTATTGCACTGTCTGCATCGGAATTACCCTGAAAACTGTAAGTCTGCTTTGTGATTTTGATCTATAGAGATTACATTTAGTGGATGTTATGTAGGTAACTATTATTGATGGTAGCCTTGCGTTACAATTTAAGAGGACATTACCGCTAGCCATAACCATACAAAATGAAGTTACTAAATTTAGACATCTTAGAATAAAATTAGACAAAATTTCAGTTTTTTTTAAATCTAGTAACTATCTATCGAATCATCTATCATATCAAGTCAGATTTCCGCTTAATTATAATTATAGCTTAAAGTTTCAAAATTATAAGTGCTTAAAAAATCGCATTTTTCGATCTACACGGACCCATGTTGATGTTGTTTTTCAAGTCAAAATATGACAATTCTATATGTATTTTAATTCGCCTCGTGTCTCGAAAATAATATTAATTTTGATATATTTATTTAGTTTAGTTTCATCTACGTTATTTGTCAAACAAAGACTACAAAATATGAAAATAACGCGCTAAACTATTGCCGTCTCTCGTAGTACCGGCGGGTATGACAAGCGCGAGAGAGATAGCGGCGATTCTAACTCATAAACTATTTGTATGGAAAAATATGACGTTGCTCCGTTACTCCCGTTCCTGCACAGAGTAGGTCTGAGGTTACTGCACGGTGGTAGGGTACTTTGTAGTTCCTACTCGACTGGTTGACTACCACCCTTAAGTAGAAAATCTGTCGCGAAGCTCCAGTTGGTGTGTTTAGCAGAGCCAGCTGCCTTCAAGATGTTTTAAAAAGGTCGACAACAAATTGGAAATCCCTCTTGCTAATATCTATAGGTGAGGGTAGGCACATACCATTAGGTGACACACCTGCATGCCGTCAGGTCTCAAAAAATAAATAAAACAATGATAATTCATTTATAATCAACAAAGGACTGAAATATAATGTGCTTGTGAAAATACATAGAGATTACAGACCCCTAAAAAAAATATTACGATGTACTTTTATTGGTCATTGGGTTAAGCGCGTAATCATTTATTAAAGCACTCAACTCCATCATGTTATTACAGTTATAAAAACATTTTTTATACGTAAATGCATTCAATGTAATATTCATAAATCATCAGGTGTCCCAGTTTGGAAGTTATTTATTATTTATTAAATAACAAAAGGGTAGTAGTCCTTTAATGAGTGGCGAGCAGTAAAATAAAGCTAGCTTCTGTGTGCCCACATTACGGCGTCGTAAAATAATGTAAGTGACAGATAAGTACCTTAACAGTGACTTTTACTTGTAGTTGTAGTGCCCTTGTCAACTGTACTTGAGTACTTACCGTTTCTAGTTTTTGGCGACGACATTAGAACTTGAAAAAGGTTAATTTCATGTTGGGAGTTCAACGACTGAATTGCATTTTAGTACTTGAATGTGTATCATTTAGTTATCCCCCTAATAATAGGTCATTACCTATTAAATTGCCGTTCTGCAGTACTGGCCATTTCAAATCAAAAAAAATTTTGTTTGGCTAAGAATTCTAATTTCAAATTAATTTTATTTTAAAAACATGGTTGTTTTTTTCCAAAAGTAGTCATTTGTTTATTGATTAGTGTTACATTTTCATCGCATTTCGATCTTTTTCGTCATCATGGATACGTTAAAAATTCGAGTAATTATGGAATATGAGTACCGTCGTGGCAGCAACGCAGCACAAGCGGCACGCAACATCAACGACGTTTATGGAGCTAACACTACAAACCAACGCACCACCTGTTATTGGTTTGCTCGCTTCCGGAAATTTCTACCTGAAAAATGAACCTCGCGGTCGTCCGAAGACTTTGGTCGACAATGACGAATTAAAGGCGATTTTGGAAGCTGATGATACACAATCTACGGCTGAATTAGCATCAGCTTTCGACGTTAGCGTCAAAACAATATTGGTCCATTTGCGTCAAATTGGCAAGGTAAAAAAGCTTGACAAATGGGTACCCCACGAACTCAATGATCGCCAGCGCGAAGTACGCATCGAGACGTGCCTTGCACTGCTCAACAGACACAAATGAAGGAATTTTGAACCGCATTGTTACCTGCGATGAAAAATGGATTCTGTTTGATAACCGCAAGCGCTCAGCAAGTTGGTTGGATCCTGGTTCAGCACCTAAACAATGCCCTAAACGAAAACTTACCCCTAGAAAAGTGATGGTCACTGTTTGGTGGTCTAGCGCCGGTGTGATTCATCACAGCTTCTTACCAAACGGGGTGAGCATTACTGCAGATGTGTACTGTGAAGAACTGAACACAATGATGGAGAAGCTGGCACATCTCCAACCAGCATTGGTCAATCGCTCGTCTCCGCTGCTTCTGCACGACAACGCGCGACCTCATACTGCACAGCAGACGGTCTCCAAGTTGCAAGAACTGGGGTTGGAAGCTCTCCGTCATCCGCCCTACTCACCAGACCTTGCGCCTACAGATTACTACTTTTTCCAGAATTTGGATAACTTTTTGACGGGAAAAAAATTCAATACCCGAGAGGCAGTACAAAATGCCTTTGAAGAATTTGTTGCCTCCCGTCCAGCTGATTTCTTTAAGAAGGGAATCAATAAACTGCCACTGCGTTGGCAAAGATGCATTGATTGCATGGGTGATTACTTCGATTAATACAAATAAAAAATACATGAAAAAAAATCGTTTAAATTTTTTTATACAAAACGGTTTTTATACAAAATTTCATAGGTAAAGACGGATGTGGAAGAGTGGATGTTTGGATGTTTGTTGCTCAATCGCGCAAAAACGGCTGAACGGATTTTGATGCAACTTGGCACACAGGTAGATCATATCTTGGAATACAACATAAGATACTTTGTATCCCGGGAATAGATAAGACATCTCGGTAATAAGTAATTGGATTACAGATGCATCAAAATATAGAATTGCTATATTTGTATGTAAATATCCTCGAATATAGCTTATAAAATCAATTTATTTCATAATATTATGCATTCAAGTTTCCACTTTATACGTAGCTCGTAGGACTCTACTGAATTCCAACTGCATAGCGGGTAAAAAGCTAGTTATTAATAAATTTCAAAGTATGACATTTCTATTATTCCAATACTGTAGATACTCGTACCTTTTATTAACCTCCTTTTAATATAAAGAGCTCACTTTTTAATCTTTTCTCCATTCTTCCACGTCTGATATTTCAGGCACTAAGCGTTCCGTGCCGTTAAATTAATAGTCACATCGGTGGAGGGGCGTTTATACAAAATCTTTTTAAAAAAACAAAAATAAAGTTAGTACGTGATCCCCTCGGCACGGCGGGGGCTGCCAAATGGTGTTACAACAGATTTTTGTAATGTTCTGTATTGGTAAGCGAGGTCTGGACCTCCGCCAATTCGGCCATCGATTTACAAGTTCACTTTATGTTTTCCTGATACTTTCAGCTGTAGACAAAATACTGGAACATATTCGTTTGTTTCCTACATAACAACTTGATAAGTAACTTTAAATAAACACACATAGTCACTATAGTATAGTAACTTTTATATAGTAACATTGTTGGTTTTATTACCTCGCTCTTTATTTCATTTAACGTTTCTCATAGATAAGTAATTTATTGTAAGTGGTTTTGCGTGTATCCTGTTTTTTGCGAAACAAACGGTAATTACCTGTATAGGGTAAAATAAAAACACCGGTACCAACTTAAGTCGAGTAGGCACTGAACTTTCTAACAAGAAACGTTAAATATAAAAATATGAAGGTTGGCTCTCAGTTTATTGTGTAAGTTAAGAAAAAGTAAAATTAGGTAGGCGTGTTTATGTCAAGACTTATGAAACAATTTTAGAAGTTTGAAAAATGACTTTAAAGAAGTTTTAGCTATGACTCGCTATTTAAAATAAAAATATTATTTTTATGTATTCAGTTTTGTCGTCATCGATGCAACGAAGCCTATTCATAGTGTGTGTGTTATATTTGATGATTTCCATAACATGATAATACTTAGATGATACAAAATTCATATGCTTTTCCGTTGATTAAAAACACGTGAATATGTCATAAAGTCGTTGCTACTAAAAACGGAAGCTTACGACACGAGTTTCTCTACAACATATTTCCTTAATGAATTAGAGCTGACATTTAAGTGTTTTCTACTAAGTAGCACTTTGTAATAAATCATTTGATGAGCCTTGAAATTCAATTATTTTTCACCAAGCCAACATTGTTTGAAATTATTTAATGAGAATTCAATACCAATCATTTGTATGATTGGTTTTACTGCGCGAGTATAACTTAATTTCATGCATTTTGTCATTAGAAAGACGATTTGTCATTAATTATGTTGTACCAGCTACCCCTGCGGTTTCATCCTAGTTCTCGAGGGATTTTATCTCATCCCGGGATGAAAAGTATCTTATGTTTTGTTCTAGAATATGTTCTCCTCACCTGATGTTAAGCGGTTACCGTAGCCTATGGACGCTTGCAACACCAGAGGCGTCACGAGCGCATTGCCGACCATGCATAAACTTCTTACTCCTCTTTTGAAGAACCTCATGCTTTATTCTCGGGAAAACCTCTACAGGGAGCTCATTCCACAACCTGATCGCGCGCGGGAGAACATGTATCTCAACCCGCACTGTACTGATCGTGAGGATAAACTGATGTGATCTGCCTGTGTGCCAAATTTAGAAAAAGTAACAAATATGTATTTCCACATCCTAACAAACTTTCATATTTAGGTAGTAAGAAGTAAATATTTTTATTTAATTTGGCCTTATTTTCAGGATCCCTTTGAAAACCAGTAACTTGCATTGGGATGCAGAAGTAATTTTTTAACTACTTACACAACCTTAAATCACTTTAGGACGCTTTTCGTAACACCTTTATGTTTACAATTTACTTAAAATAAAGCGCAGAAACAAAGACAACATGAATGAGTGTAGTTAATTTGTTTTTTATTTAGGTTTTTTAGTTTTAATAATTAAGTCTTCTTTTTGTATTTATTTATTTCGTTTGGCTCCAAATTATTTATCTAGGATATTCATTTCAGAAAATAGGGTAATAATTAAAGTCAGATGTTAAACGTGATCTATCGGGCCGTCTACTGGCAGCTAAAATATCGAAGTCATTAATCGAATCACAATATTGCTTTAAGAAAACAAAAGCCGGTGCGAATGACAAATTTGTACCGTCGGCGTCGCTCGCGGAGCATCAGTTGCCTGGGAAATTTGATGAGTATCCTCCGCCCTCGATCCCTCCGCCTGCCTGAGATACCAAAATAATAAATTGAATCCAGGAAGGCCGACTATAATACAATTTTACTTTTTTCTTGATTTGTTTCAGCTGTCAAAATTTTACTCTACTCAGAATAAAAATAACGTGTTTCTCTACTTCAACAAATATCGAATTTAATATGACAGGTACTCATCTGTTCTATAGGTTTTAGCTTTTGTGATTTTGATAATTTTATCTATGACTTTTAGTCCAATAGTTTTTAAATTTTCCACCAAATGCCTAATTTTTTAGGGTTCCGTACCTCAAAGGTAAAAAAAAGAACCCTTATAAGATCACTCTCTTGTCCGTCTGTACGTGTGTCACCACCGATTTGCTCATTAACGGGCAAACCTAGCAAGTTGAAATTTATACCAGATACTGAGGCCCCTATCAGGTTTATAAAAATCAAGGTCCTGATTCAACACGATAAAAAGATATGGGCAAATTTAGATTTTCGCGAAAACTTGTAAGTATCAAAATTTACCTTAATTTTCAATCATTTTTTATTTTACGGTTTTTTTTGTTAAAATACTAAAGGAAATTCTGAACTACTAAAACGTGGATGCGATGTCGGAACGTAATACAGCCGGAAACTAAGATGTTACCGGAGAGAGCTGGAGAGGAATTTATGCAAATGAAACCCGTCTTAGTTGATGGGAAGCATTGTTCTGTTGCCACCACAGCGAGGCCCTACACATGGTAAATAAATTATCTTTGATAATATGAACGTAATATGTACATTGTAACTTATGAAAGCTACCATTTCGCTGTGGAAAATATACTTCTGGAAAGTCGGAGTTGTTTTCTCGAGCGGCAAATTTGAGTGTTTTACATAAAGTTGTGGTTTCAGATGAATAAATTATATATAACACATTAGTACCTGCCAAAAATGTTTTTTCCTCTTCTACTGATACAAAAAGAATTGTCCTAATTTACTGACTGGCCTATTACACACAGGTTCCTTTTATTACATAGGCATCCATTAAGAAAGGGTTTTGAAAATAGAGAATCTCGGGTGAAACCGCAGATCAGAAACCTAAACTTCTATAAGAAACAGGATCAAATATCACCAAATATTGACCAAAATAATTGACATATTTCGGTGGTTTATTATAACTTAGCACGTAATAATTAGCAATATCTAAAAAGCGGTTATGAATTACACACGCATATAAGTTATGAGCTCATTTAGTTTTATGGCAGAAAGTGCAGGTGGCATTTGCATACACGCACTTAATAGCATGCACCTGTCACATACGTGGGCTATTTATGAAGATAATTATTTCCTCTATCAAAACTTTTGATGGGTCCGAGGTGCCTGCGTCTGCACCTACGGTAGCGCTATATTGTATGTATATTGTAAAATTAAATATTGTTAGTAAAACAAACTCTTATCCTTGATGACCGCTCATGATGCGATGGCAGTGTAACAATAAACATTAAACAGCTTTCAAGACTGTTGACTGTCATTAAAACCATTGTGAATTGAATGTATACAAATAAATATACAAACAAATGGTTATATGTATACGCCACTGAACGCCGAACGTTATTACGACAGTTCTCTATATGGTAACACATGTACGAGGCATAAATTCGGTCCTGCACGTTAAAATTAGAAATGTAAGCCCCGCACCGTGAAATATGTGCCTTTAAAATTTATACCGTATTATATTTGTTCACACCCATACGGCAACAATTGTTTTATCCGTAGGTAAACAAATGATCTACACTCACTTTTTTAGGAAATAAACCCAGCAGTTCTTTGTTACACCTGCCCGTGTATTTCGTGTGAAACGGGATTTTGTGGGTTATGTTCCCACAAATCCCTCGTTGATTGTCTTTCAGGCTATCTTTCGGCGTAAATATTTTATTAATTTTGAGGTCGAATTTTACTGTGGTCATACTCTTTTAAAGGGGTGAAATTTTTTGTTAAGGGAATGGTATTTTGTAAGCGTAATGTGCTTTAAAGTAGCAACTTTAATGCATATTATGGTTACAAATCCCTATCACACAGTGCACTGTGTAGCCTGTAGCTATAGCAGCATTACATGTTGTCTACATTCACAAAGTACGAAATCACAGATGTAAAACATCTAGATTTTTTAAATACATTAATTAATTATTTGATTAATAAATTATTCTTATCGCTGTATTAATTGCATAGGTACCTCTGGCGTAGGCAGGTTCCTTACCAAATGAAATGAGTGTTTATATCATATATATTACAGGTTGAGTTGAGCATCGCCGAACAAAGAACAGCGGTCGAATGTTCGTTTCTGTGTTATGTGTTCTTGTATTTATTTGTGTATAGAATGGATTAATAAGCCTACACGTCGTAAAATTAAGAGAAGTTGGCAACCTTAGAGGGGTTGCCATACGTTGCCGTACGCCAGCCGTTGATAGGTAGGTACGTATTGCGACCACTTTCCACTATTATGTTTATCATCTCTGCGCAGCCGAAAGCAGTGTTGTCTATCCTGGGGTTTTCACGGCGCGCAATTTCACGAAACATTTAGCTTAATGCTAAGAAGAAATAGGGTTCGTGTGCGTCTATGAAATCATAATCATAGGAATGCACCTGCAGAGAACTAAATCATGTTGATGTATCAGAATACAGCGATAGAGCGTTGGCATTTATCGAAACGTGACATATTAAACAAATCTATATCCATGTTAGTGCCCAGAAATCTCACTCTGTCCAGAAGCGCTGCAGTTTAATCAGCTTCATTCTTTGCAAGTTATCTACGTCCTGTGTTGTCTGAAGTAAAGCACTAACTGGCGGGCAAGAACTTTTCAATCAAGATAATGTAGGTAAGAACATTTCTTGTGAATTAAATTTTAATCATAAGTTGACTAAAGTAAACATTTATGTTTTCTCTCAGAAAACTTGTAGAGATTTATATTAGTTTTTTTTAAATTCTTGGATAAGTTTGTGTTTGACCACAATGCTAAGTGATAATGTGGCCGAAGATGGTAAGTACACAAAGATTAGAAGGAAACTGCCGGAACACACCTATTGGTGCTTGGCGAGAGTGGAGAAGAGCAATGTAAAAATCAGGCAAATGAACTTCGTATTCAAGATAGATCCTTAAATTCTCATAAGAAATTATTTAAATATATTAATGGAATTTTATATCTATAAAACAGTACGTATCTGCTTCAGAATTGAGCAAACTCTATTTGTATTAAAATCAACTACCATTTGAACACACCAAACGGCACCTAAGGAGATTTAACTAGAAAACAATGTAAAAACGCGAACGTTGCACAGACACGAGTGAGAGGAATTTTTGTTGAACGCCAGGCGTTACGACAGCCAGCTTAGTGATTTCCTACGTTGAAATGATTTACTAACTCTCGGAACCGCTGGAGCCGCTCCGACGAGCACCATTGTTCCACCTCATCACTATTCACCACTTGTTCCATGTAGGTATGCTCCGTTAACTTCGCCTTTAATTACATCTGTTTGTTTTCACGTCTTGATAGATTCTTTTTTTTTATTATTAAATGTTGCCTTTTTTAAAGTCTACATTTCCGTTTCTTTTTTGCAGTAAGTCAATTCAATATTACCTCTTGTTACAAAACCCCAATTAAACAATCCACTTTCTATTATCCGGTATCATCACAAAAGCAGTCTTTTCAGCGTAGAAAGTCTTTAAAGAGTCAAAGAAAATCGTTGTATTGTTTAATATGCCTATAGAGTGCTTACATGTGTGCGGTTTGTTAAAGAACCTTATTTCGTCATACAAAGGGCTCGTGCTTTGGAATAATGAGGATCTCACGAGAGTATACACTTGAGTGTCGTTCCTCCTATTTCAAACTTGACGTTAGAGCTTCACAATATGCTGAGATGCGGTGGAAAGAATGCTACTAGACAATGTTATACCCTACAATTATGTAAGCCAACAATAGCGTTTAGTTCACAATAAATCCTACTTAATATTATAAATGTGAAAATATGTTTGAATGTGTGTGAAGATGTATGTGAAGATGTATGTGAAGATGTGTGTGAAGATGTATGTGAAGATGTGTGTGAAGATGTATGTGAAGATGTATGTGAAGATGTGTGTGAAGATGTATGTGAAGATGTATGTGAATATGTTTGTTACTAATTTACGCAAAAATGATTGAACGGATTTTGATGAAACTTGACACACCGTTTGTTCATATCCTAGAATAACACATAGGATACTTTTTATCCCAAGAAAAGGTGAGATCCCTTGGAAATGCGCGTGAAACCGCGGGGGACAGCTAGTTCATTATAAAGCAATTTCTTTCTCCATGTTACATGAAAAGCAGGCTGGCGGCATTGATTCTAGATAATCGATTGTCAGAAATAATTACGGTGTGTATATGTTAAAAGAAAAGATATATCCACACACAAAGCGTTACTTTGAAAGCCCAAAGATACAAAGTAATCAAAATAGATAGATCGCATCGTACAAATATTTATTTCGATACAAAAGGCCGCCATCTCCTTTTAGCATCCCGCACGGGATTACCTTCGAACAATGTATCAAGAACATTTACCTCAATCGAAATATTTCTTTTATTATCCGTATAGGTTTGGGAATTCAATATGGTCCGATAGAAACGCGGCATCATTGTTTATAGAAAGTCATTCAATCAGTTTGTACAAAAGAGAAACATATCGTCCTCGTCTCGTGTACAAGTCGTTAATCTTAATCATCCTATTGTGCTGGTCACGGCCTGTAGTCCCGGCATCTCTGAAGGTTCTATCGTCACAAATAATAACCATCCAACGATTGTTATGACGTTGAACGATATTGACAGTTCAATTTTGCTTGCAGTGCAAATTAATATACCGATTACTATTTTTATAATTAACTTTTATCTTGATCATCACACATCTATATATTTCAAAGCCTTGTTCTAACCGACACTGACTCATCTATCAACGCACAGCGTAATACGCTGGGGTTATTAACATGAAATATTATTGCACATAGGTTTTTTTGAAATTCGCCCCCTGAGGGGGTAAAATAATGGTCGCGGGTGAAACCGTAAAGTAGAAAGCTAGTTTGGTTATGAAGTTATAATTGAATATATATACAAACTAATTTTTTGGTTGTAGTTAATATTTATTGTTTGTGTATCTTTCAGAAACCATTTCGTATAATTTATCTAACATCTCTGATTCATTATTAGGATGAAAATAACGGTAAAGGAAAACATTTAAAGGAATAGCACAAACATACCAAACCAAAGGTTCGGTATCTTTGGAACGTAGAAGTCCGTCTGGAACCGTGAAAGCCAAAGCTTGAATACCTACCTTCAATTTTGAAGATAGATAGAATATTTCAAAGCTTAAATACAATGTAACAATCTGAGGGACGAGGTGGTTTGCCAACTTAGTCAGTTCGTTTGGCTCTCGCACGATCTGGAAAGTTATCTTAGAGTGCATCGGAATTACAACGTGCTTCCAACTTCGCGATTCGAATCGGGATACGAGGTGAGAACGAAGTATTTACTGGAAAAGACAAATTAGGTAACATAATCAATATTTTAAATTAATTATTTAATAACTACCAATAATTTAGGCATCCATTGTCGTGGAAAGTCGGTATTTTTGCTAATCCCAAAGTTGGAATCAATTAAAAATTCCAACTTAATTGTAGCAGAATCCATCTCATTCATCCGTAAAAATAATAAAATGTGGCAGATGTTTTTAACATAGAAATAGGCGATAGAAATATTATATTACTGGATGCATACGTTATAAAAAAATCCACTTGTCGGTGTGATCTATATTATGGATAGCCGCACTTGAGATCCAGTTCCCTCCTAGGCTCTATGTGCAATACCTATGTGTTGCGAAATTGTGGTCAAACATAATCCTATACCTATGTATCAAAAAGATGCCTTCTTACATTATTCGGGCCAATTAACGGTTTATATAGTGTTTTGCTGCACAGTCTAGCTGTCACAAAAAATGTAAATAAAGAAGCTTCTGAACAGAATAAGTGCACAAACAAGTCCGTAGTGATCTATTGATCCTTCCAGTTGTATCATACGTCCATAATATTAAGGTACACATTTGTGTAAAACGCTACGTGCTAACTTTGAAGAGATACCTACGAGAATAAGCGAAGTTTGAGTGCGCTTGAATGATAAGTTTCCAAAGTGGAATAGGGAATTCTCTACTTTAAAAGTTGATGAAATGACTGTTGAAAATAACTTAGACAGGTTGCATCGAATTTAAGAATGATAAAGGTGATTTAAAAAGTTATCTGATATACATATAATTTTCATTGACGGTAGACAGTATCATAATCTTAGGGGCCCAGACTCCTAGTAGTTTCTGGTGCATTACTCGTAAATTACAAGTTTCATCGCCTCAGTAGGAATTCGTCTACGGTACAGTCGTATCGAAATATATTTTGTATAAATTTGATTTTGGATTTTGGAAAATCTTCAATCGGAATTTACATTGTAACCAAAATAGTATGCACGTCGCTTACAACAGGAGTGGAATATTACATTACAGTCATAATTCCACTATCTATCCATATATCTAACAAAGCATAATATCTGTATTATTTCCAATATGATATATTTTTTATCATCGGCAAAGTAGCGTTGATGTAGCGAATAAAAAACGTTCCACTAAATTTTGGAGTGGATAGATATCTTATTTTTACCCACAACAATATATTGTGGACTATTAAAAATGACTGTGACTGTACTTCATTTTTCCACTGCATAGCTGAGGTCGTAATAAGTGATGAGTTACCCTCAAGTATGCCAGACTCCCAGGCAATGGATACAGCTTGATGTAAACCCCTCGCCAGATGGAATGGAAATTACCAAGAAGCTGATTTAATAAAATAATATTGCAGACAAATGCTGGCAATGCTAGAATAAATAGATCTGTTGAAAATAAATTACGTGGAATATAATTTTTCTCTACTTATTAATACTTAAACTACTTTTTTATGAACTCGGGTTTTAACTATATACCTAAGTAATTTTATAAGACATAACTGCGGTTTAATATAATTGTATACCTACCTATGTACGATGAATAATCACCTACAAATAATATCGGCAAAATTAATTCTGTATATAGGTAATTGTTTCATAAGCGTAAACATTCCAGTCATCAAGTGACGTTATCAGTTGACAAAATGAAAGGCGTTGATGCAAGTGAACGGAATAATCTGTGCGAACATTTTGGTGCCAGTTGAAAGTTGACGTCAATATTTTCATCGTAGATAGGTCTTTTATAGCGAGTACACGGATAGGGAAAATGAAAAAGTTGCCGGAGGAAATGTTGCCGATACAGGAATTGAAGCAAATGGAAAAACTTTGTTGAATCCGATAAAAAAAGAAAATTAAAAGGCCTTTCATTTGTGATGACATTCGTACTCTAATGCGTGTTTTTATTGGAGTTAGACTTTTGATATTGTTAGATTTGGTTTACGATTTATTACGGTTTAAATATGAATTATGTATCCCTATTCAATATAACGTATTTCATTGATTTTGCATAGACTTCAATGCATATACTTCGAAGTATTTTGATATAATCATCAGTTGGTTGTACCGTAGATACCTAGAGGTACACGTTTTGTTTTTCTTAAGACTCATGAAATGAATTACATTTTAATACAGGATTTTGTACGCAAATTTGTAACAAAAACAAACATATTTTTATAAAAATTTTATTTAAAATTGCATCTAGCCACTTTCCACTTTTAATCCGTATGGGACAAACTCAAAGCTGCTTTCGGTGGGCTTTGCTCTGTCGGGACCCGCATACGGATTTTGTTGGACAGTTGCAAGTTGCGCATTCTGTACGTAGATTAATGTGTGACGCATACCGCATGACGCCTGACGCACACACACTTTATAGTTTTGATTTTATGATTTTCATGGCTCAGGTGGCGTGAACTCGGTTAACCCCACAATTCATATTGTGACTTCCCTCGCGAAATAAATTGATATTTTAATGTATGCTGAATATTGCGAGTTGGTCATAATTCAGTTTTAATTAAATTATTTATTATATTGTTTTTAAATTTTGTTTTATGGAGTGAAACTTCAAAGTTTTTATAATAGATTATTTATTTTTGCGGTAGGTATTTAGTTTATGGGGAATGTAGCACTAGGTACTACAATGACTTAGGGCGAAAGTGCATTACAATTTTCACACTGAAATACGAATGGAATACATGAACATATGACATTGATTAGAGAACATAATTACTAGGAGTGTTTATAATCATGCTAACGAACTGCCCCAGCTTCGCGCGCGTGAATTTTATATCACTTGGGCGTCATCCACTTGGTTTCGCTACGAGTGATTTTTTTATTTGCGCGTAGTGTGTGTGTAGTAGTTTTTTTTATACCACTAGATGGCAAACAAGCTTACGGCCCACCTGATGGTAAGTAGTACCTGTGTTATCTTCGCAAAAGTATTAATTTAAATGATATAATGTAGGTACATTAAATGACCAAGATAATTAACATAAAAAAAACTCTACTTTTGTTTTTATTCCGTGGCACGAACCGAATCACTTAAAATTTTATTATATTAGTAAAGAAGATTAAATATTTACAAAAAATCTCGCTACAAATGTATAAGAAAGACATTCTCTTTTGAAATATTTTTTGGGCACTGGGTCTTAAAAACTTTTGAGACACATTGAAGCTTAAATTAAATTATATTTTTTGTGAGATATCACTGAAAACATGAGAAGGCTTCTCTAATCATTTAAATTTTCGTCTAAGCTGATTTAAGTGTAATATTCGGCTCCTCATTAATTCTTCTATATTACTTCTATACTACTATTCTATCTCATTAAGGCTTCTATATTAATTCAGTATTTAGGTCTATCACGATAATTTTTAGGTCTCTGTAACTTTTTATAAAAATGTTGGTTTGCGAACTGAGATTGTCTGAAGATACGTTCGCATATAAGGGTTATTTAGGATCGTTGTAGTAAACAATCATAGGTATATCCATCTGAAACCTATCTGATAAAGCAGTATTGTGCCGTTACAATAAATGATTCAATTTCCTTTACGCAAGTATCGGATCCACTTAAGTATTATGAAAGTAATAGAGGAGAGGGAATAGTTTTCTTGCTGACGCTCCTTTTACGATAATGACAGAAAACGCGGTCCAATATCTATAAAATATTACAACTTACTCGTCCAAATACCGGACGGGAGTAAACCGGACCGCACCGGAATAAGGCGGTTGCTCATAGATTTGATTGTCAGAATTAACTTTAACCGGATGATTGTACGGGCCCTGTAATAGATGGATTATTGATGACGGAAACAATAGATAATGGAACAATTGGGATAGAAAATTACATTAAGTAATCTATTTGCGTAGATTTATCAGAGCGTGTGAGAGGGTTTAGATTTGCAATCTCTATTTATCTACCTGATCAGGTGTTTGTAGATTGCAGGTAAATTTTCGATATATTTGCTAAGGGCAGTATTCAGCAACGAGCGATTGTAAATAAATAATTACTGGAGACTAGATCACAGATCGAAACTCATGGACTCATGCGTTTTCGGTATAAAAATTTACAATATGTCCTTTCCAGTTCATCGTTCATTACGTTTCATTTGATATGTAATGTAATGTAATGTATTTTATTAACTTAAATTGAGTGTAGTATCGTCTTGGTTTTTACTGTTAAGGTGCTACAACTATTGTTAAAATAAATAATAAATAAATATTGTAATTTTAAGTGACCACAGCAGCCTATGGAAAATACCGGAGAGTTACTAAAATATAGCCGAGTGGGATCGTGACAAGGAGCTCATTCTACATCTTAATTATCTACAACATAAATGTACATCTTGAATTAATAATACTTTGTATCGAGATTCTAGGAATTAAATTTTTTGTAGGTAGTTTCGGGACAACCGTCCCATACATGACCCAAGGGGTAAAACATACAAATAGGATTTTGAAGCATTTTTTTAAGCCAAAGTTTAATTTTGTTTTCCTCAAAAAGCAAATCCGTTGGTTATTGCTTGTTTATAGTAAACTTTGCTAAGCTCTAAGCAGACATGCGCTAATGAAGGGATTACGGAGAAAAAGTGGCTGTACCCTCGAACTGGCTGAAACAGGATTAGCGTTGAGATCCGATCATTAGTGAGCGATACACCTGATTAGGGGGCCCGGAGACGGTTTTATACCGGTTGATGTATGCTTTAATGTTACGTGAATAAGTAATCGGATTTTTCCTGACCCTACCTGGTCTACCCTATCCTATAGGTACTAATTAATTATTTTTGACCAAGTAGGTAAATAGTTATTCACACTCATGACTCAACACGTAATTACATAATAATATGCTTATTAGTTCCTACTTATTCCTTCCTACTTATTCCTTATTGAATGCTTATATCAGAGCAAAGGCCTTTTGTACCTAACTAAAGATTTACAAATTGTACAGAGGATATCAGTTCTAACGTATCCTAGGTTGTACCTACTGTTTCAAAGGCACTGTTGCATATAATACGGGCAGTTCCGATCTGCCTTGCTCCGGAACTATAAAACTCGGATGTTGTTTTGCATATTTTCCACGCTGCTCAGTAGCTACTTGACCGGACCTGAATAATTTATTACCTTCATCAACCTGCTTCATGGTTGTATTAAAATATGGATTTTATACCCTAGTTCGATGAATTTCATCTGAACACCTGTGACTGTTAGGTGTTATAAGAGTAGTATTATTTTAATTACAACCTTATATCGAATTTGATATGATGAAAAGATAAGTATATTTTTATTACAAACACAAAAACGAAAAATGTTTTAAAATAATTCTGTAATATAATTCTGTGTATGAATATTATATTCATTTGTCGTTAAATGTTGCGGGTAGTACGTATATTGTTTTTGTGTTTTATTGTAGATATAGACTATTTGTATACTATATCTCTACAATGTTGACTATGACTTGGGATTAATGTGTTATAACATTAATTCATATAATTAAACATAATGCCTCGATCGTCCACACAGCGATTCGGTCGGACGTTAGAATATAGAATTAGCTTCCAACTCCGTTTCCTACAAAGCTGCAACGTGGGGTTGTTTATTAACTTGAATCGTGATTCCGGGAAGAAAATTTTTGGTAGTTTTGGGACGAACGTTCCATCCAAGGGGCGTAAAAAGAACTTTCAAAGTCAACCACACACTGCAAACCCCCTGGTATCGCGAATATCTATGGGTGGCGGTCATCACTTACCATCAGGCGGACCATCGTTTATCAACCTGTTGACATAAAATTATATAAAAAAGCTTTTTGTTCCTCATTGTAACACCAGCGATCTAATAAGTGCCCTATGACTTTCAAATTGTATATATTTCTTCTAATCCAACCATTTCTATTCAAACACATTTTAAAGTTACATGTAATCTCGCTGAATGGCTAGGACGGTGCTGGGACTCGATGCCGGCGTAAGTTTTAATGGAGCCAGTCTCTCTGTTCACTATGTTTTACAAAGCGAACCGTTTGCTACTTTTAATGATTTGCTTGTCTTTAATCGCGTATGCTGGGCTATGATGAAAAATAAGCTTGTGGAAAGTATTAAAAAACATATCGGGATATTACAAAATATATTACTTTTGATTATGCGTTGGAGGACTGCAACGGACAAAAAACCCTAAAGAAATTATAATTATTTTCATAATACATTGAATGTAAGTTATAAAATAAGTTTAGTATTTTATGTATACTGACACTTCAGATGGTGTGAACGTCAGGCCCGTCTT
Organism: Ochropacha duplaris; assembly: GCA_951361185.1. NCBI lineage: Eukaryota > Metazoa > Arthropoda > Insecta > Lepidoptera > Drepanidae > Ochropacha > Ochropacha duplaris. The sequence goes on from OX592703.1 coordinate 5,415,683, forward strand.
AAATCAGTGAAGTCGTTACTGGTAGGAAATTGGAATGTCTCCATGAAACGTGCCACTTTATAGAATTCAATAGACCCCTGTTCAATTTAGTTTAATATTATTTTATACATGATTGATAAAACTTGATGTACCTACCATAGTTATTGCTTGTTACAGTGTTATACGGTTAGGTTATAAAGATAAAAAGAGATTAATTGGTAGGGGTACCCTATAATTTCTAGAAATGTGACATCGAATTAATTTTTGATACAAGTTATTTGACCGATATTCAACCTAAATCACGACAAATAAAGATATTTCATTTCAATTTAAATATTGTAGTCAACTACCCCAGTTCACAGGTATTTCCTGGAGCAATGACAATATCATGTTACCATAAAACCCTTTGAAATGCTTGAGGAGGTTTAGAAAGTACTAGGAAACTGACTGAGAACTGAATAGATATTTTTGTCCGCTTTAATCCTCTTGCACACTTCAAAACCTAGAGTAGAGTAACGTTCCGAAGCAAATCAAATAGAGAGCTCGCAATAAATAGCGATTTCGTGTTACCTTTCAAAATAAAATCTTGTTAGACATTTCAAGTTTTCATTGAATTTCAGCTTTCGCGACATAAAGGTATTAAAATAGTTCTGTTTTTTTATTTTCGACTACAGGAAGTATAATTTTAGTACATAGGTATATTTAATTTAAATTTTTTAATTAATTTTTTGATACAATATAGAATAATGTGAGCCTTCATTTTAATGGCAAAAAAATCGGTCTCTTTGTGTAACGATTTTATGCGTCAGTTTAAAGAAGACTTGAGATGTTTGTCAAAAACTTTTTTATTTTTCAAAAGTATTTTCTACGATCTTTTAAACATGTGTAATATACAACGGAATGATACTTTGAGGTGGCATTACTAAAACCTATGTTGGAGTTTTTGTTAGTTACCTACTTGTTCTAAGTTTTTTCTTTTGATCTGCTTAATGCCTTGAAAGGACTTCAGAATATTAGACCATTTAACCCTTGGGGTGCCTGGTGGGTCTGACAGACCCGTTACTTCAAAAAAATTACAATATTTCTTCGAATTCGCAACCAAGCCGGCTGTTCTTCTGAGTAGCTTCACGGTATAGACTAACGGTCATTTTGCCACCACCCCTGCAGTTTTTAACGCTCATCCGTTGAAGTAAAACGCGTTTTCAGTGCGCTCGGGTCCGTGGGACCCGACCAGGCACGCGGCGTAACTTTTAATCGGTTAGTAATTATTTTTGTGTTTTAATGTGTTTTAATCGTAAATTATTTGTATAAATAATATTGTTGCAGTCAAAAATGGCCAGACAATCAACTGATAACGATTTAAGACAACTTTTAGAGATAGATTTGGATGAAATCGTCATTTTCATGACGATGTAGTTGACGATGAAAGTGGAGCCGAATCGGACCATCTGAGTGTCCATGATTCAGATGGCACGGAGGAAGAAGAGGAAGTCTCTAATGGCGTAGATAACGTGGACAAACTGATACGTACATACGATGTATCTCAAAACTAAAAGATGGCCACTGACAGTTTTTTTTTTTTGGATTCTAAACATCGCTGGCATAAACGAAAAAATTATTCAGATGTTGAATAATCCTGGTGCATGTGCAAGTAGAAGATAATTTATAAAAACAATTGGCATGGCATTGACGGTTCCACATCAGCTGAACGACATAAAAATATGCATCTGTCAACTATCCTTCGCAAAAGAATTGGCACTCATATAGGTGAACCCTCAGTGCCAGCACCTAAAAGACTTGATGCTGCTACAAAAAGGCGTTGTTATTTATGTCCTAGTAAAAAAGATCGCAAGTCTAAGTACACTTGTGCATCTCGCACGAGTCACATTTGTCTGGAACACGCGAATTTTATATGCGAAAATTGTCGCACAAATACTAAGTAGTTATAAGCAATATTTTTTATTTTTATCTAAAGATAATTATTCTGTAAGATGATTCAACTGTGCTTTAAATTATTGTAAACACTGATTCTTGATAGTCATGAAAAAAAGTGTAGTATTGTTGATTTAAATATAAAGAGTTGATTTTTGTTACCTAAAATTAGAGGTTTTTTCATTTAGTTAATAAAACTTTGTAAAACAACTTATGTTTAAGTTTTTGAATTTTATCATTTAAACAATATTCAAAATGAACAAATACTTGTTATTTGGCATTTTAACACATTGAATAACATAAAAAAACTAAGATTTTGTTTACGGGTCTGACAGACCCACCAGGCACGCCGTGTGATTTTTCCCCACCAGGCACCCCAAGGGTTAATAATGTTAGACCGTTTAAATTTGGTAGGTAGGTATTAAGTATAACTTAGTATCTAAAACAAGGCGATGAGTGGTAGTGACGTTGGATACAAAATCGAATCAAACAAATCCTACGGCGTGATGCTAGCAACCATGAGCTTGAGCTTTAAAACATAGCTAGCTGCATTTGAAAGCCAAAGATCCCATCTAGGCTTTTTGTGCTTACCACCTCCGGCCACATCATCACTCCGTTTTGAGATTGTTAGTGCAATATGAGTGCTGTCTGCACTTTTAGTATGGAACTTACTTACAGTACATGGTAGTAACGTACCTAACGTTACTACCATGTACTGTAAGTAAGTTGTAGATATAAAAAAAAAGAGCTCCAGTTTTTGTTGAACTTTAAGTTGAAAATAAATGTCAAGGACTGTAACTATAATGGGTTATAAAGAACAGCTATAAATTTAAGTACCTATCTAATTTTGTAGGCATCTCTTTTATCAATTTGAGAATGTGAGCGAAGCACTCTTAATTCAAGTAAACATTTTTGACAATACTCGACTCACAAAGGCGTTCTATTTTTGACCTTTACGTCAAATAATTAAATTGTAAGTTACGTACTTATGTACCAAGTCACTTTAAATAAATATACTGGCACTCTAAGAAGTTGCACGCATCAACGTGTATACAAAGCCATTAATTTTAGCCGGCCTAAAAAATTAGAAAGTTCTCAATTCAACTCTATTTTTGGTTTAATAAATCTACCTAACTACCTTACTATTAATAAATCTGGCTACATTTTTATGTTAAGACTGACAAGCTGGTTGGTGGTTTACCTGATGATAGAAACCAAGGGGATTGCCAGTGTGTTGTCAAAAGTTACTATAACCATTTAAAGGTAGGTAAATAGTATTTTTATATTTTTGTCACTTGGTGGTAAGTGTATGAACACCGACATTACAAAACGTCACATGAAACATCCTAGAAGAATTGCCAATGTGTTAACGACCGACATGTGCTTGGTGACAAACTTTCAACTTAAAGCCCTAAAGGTCTATTTGAACCTATTTGCACTCTTTCTCGTACCACAAGCTTATCAAATGCCACATGACGGCTTTAGAAACTTTTGATAAAATTAAATAGAGGTCTTCCAATGTACAAGTAAAGAATACAAAATCTTTGTGTATAAAATAGGTAAATAAAATAGCACGTAACCAAATTGAGAAGAGCATAGCATGCAAATAAATGGTACCGCATATAGAGTTGCGTTATTTTGGACTCATTAAACTGCAGCTGATTTTACACACATATTCGTCGGGAGATAACTTTGCGAGCGTTATGCAGTTAAACGGATTAAATTCAGCCGCAGCCGGATTGTTCACGTAATGGACACCCTGTACATGAAAACGTTGTACAAACTTGTTATTGTTGCGATGCTCAGGTTTTTAGTTATATTTTTAAAATGTATATTGAGGAACATTGCAAAATAATTGAATGGAAATGTATTTCTTTTGGGTAAACATTTACCATGTGCTGGACGATGAATACCGTCGCCTATCGTCATTAACAATCCTAGGGGAATGGCCAATGTGTTGCCGATTGTAACTAGTTCAAACATCCCCGATAGTGATAGTAGGTATTAGTAGATCCTACTAATATTATGAAGGTTTGTATGTTTGTTACTCAACCATGCAAAAACTACCGAACGGATTTTATTAACTTCATTTTATATAAATCATTAGCGTCTATTGCTCGACTTTTTAATATAGCAGGTGCATAGTTAGAATATTGTCGAAAAATTTGAACAAAAAAATAATTTATTAATTTTACGAGTAATAAAGAATGTTGCCCACAAAAACGTAAAAATAAAATAACTTAATACTCGGTTCAGAAACAATAAACTTATATCCAAAATTACAAGATAAGAAAATAAATGTCAAACAAAGAACGAGCTAATAAAAACAATGCCAGATAAGTCTGAAGGTTTAATGCTCGTAAAGAAATTAATGTAATATTAATGTGAACTCAGCTAAAAAAGGTTTATTAAACGAGAGTAATAAAAGTTAAAGAAATAATTTCCACCTATACATTTGAAGAGGTTTTACCGAAAATTTTAGTCATAAAACTCCGACGGAACAGGCAGCAACATTAACCAAATTGTACAAAACAAACATATCTAATAATTACGCCACGGGAGCGGAGTCCCGTTTTGTGGAATTATGCCAGCGCCGTAACTTTTTCAATCTGAACTTCGACAATTAAATTTACTCCCAAGTCTCAACATAACATTTCAATAAGGGACGCGGATCGGTTAAAGCCGCTGTGTTTGTCTTTCAATGAAATGCCTCCCTCTATACAGTATGAGAGCGGAAGGCTTATGTTGAGAGTTTACAATGTGAATGAAACTATTACTCTACTAACACAATTTATATAAATTCAAAATTCTAAATACAACTCATTTTGTCTTTCATTGTTCTTATTTTGTCATTAGAATATAGAAATAGCCAGAAGTGGAAAGCCACAAATATGTAAAATCCCGAAAAGTTCGCTGGGTTTTGTCACAATAAGGTTTAAGATTTATTTTAGCTTATACCTATATATGTAATGTCTAAGTAGACATCGGTATCATGCTCATCTTTGAAGATAATATGCATGTACTCGTAGATACGAGTTTAATGTGTTTAAAATCAATGTTGTCCTTTGTAACGCATTATTTTGATGATATCTAAGGTACAAGAAAATAGTTTCCCGATAACTCTGTTAAAGTTAATATTTCAAAACATCAAAATAACAAATGAAAAATGTTCAAAGAATCGGTTGTAGAAAAAGTCGTAAGGGTTGATAAATACGATAAGGAACAGTCGGAAAACGCTTTGAAAGAGCTCGTAGCATATATCATTAATCTTTACATTACAAATTCATTCGGTAAGAACTCACTCACTCGGATTAAGCAGAATTATAAATGAAGTGTCACGTAAACTCTCACAAAAAGTGTGAAAGGAGGAAAACCTCCGAATAACGCGTCGGGTGCGTCAGTTTTTAACTTGAAGAAAATAGGTCGCGATAGGGATTAATCGGCAATTCACAACTTTAATGTAGAAAACGGAAATTCAAGGAAAATATTGCGTGAGTGCGCATTAAGTAAAAAATAAAGTCGTGATGCTTTTTTTTAATTCATTACGAGTGTATGATGTATCTACATTTTTTTATATTTGTGAAACAAGGATTTAAAGACCTCTAATATATTATATGGTATACTAGCTCTTCCCCTAGATTTCCTCCGCGTTTCCGAGGGATCTTATCTTTTCTCGTGATAAAATTCTTATCTATGTTCTCTATCCAATCCCAGGTTTTATTCCAGGTACTTGGCAATATAAACCTTGGCACCTGTGTTCCAAGATTCATCAAAATCCATTTTTCGTGAAAGAGTAATAAACATCTTCACATCCATAAACATACTTTCACAATTATAGTAGTAGATACTTATAGGCCATGATATTTTTGTGTCCTAGATTATTGATCTAGGATACTTACAAAAATATAAAGCCTAATATAGATAAATAATGCAATTTAAATTGTATTTTTTTAAATTCTGGATAAGCTTATGTTTGATTACAATCTCACCATGGTAAGTGATGATGTGGCCGAAGGTGGTAAGCACACAAAGCCTAGATGGGAGCTTATACTGATTAATTAATTGTAATAGCTCCTTTGGAAAAAAAATACTACAAAGAACTAATAACTAAATATAAAGCAATAAATTAGAAGTCCTCGACTAAAGAAGGGGTTAAAAAGTTCTCAATTCACTAAGATGCTAATTTAGCATCCACCATCTGTATTCAGAAGAGGTTGGACGCAAAAAGAGCGGCCTTTTGTCGTCCGAGACACCCGCACAACCGCAACTGACAGCCCCTCGGCTCCATCCTGATTTGTATGTAGATAAATGGTAAGGCGGTTTTAAATCTACTCCTTGAATCAGACTCTGGGTATTTGTGGCACCGAATTATTAGGAAAGGCTGTTTATCGAATGATTTTCATGTTTTGAGCATGCATAAGCGTACTAAATGAAGATGATAAAGATCGTATGAATCCTTTAAACATCTTGGCGGTAAGAATGACCTCATGTAAGAATGTTCTCCTAGCTAGACTATACGTATTCCAGGGACAAGTATCCTATGTACGTAGGTCTCTACTACGCTTCTGTCAATTGGTTTTACCTTCCAAATATAAATAGTATGTATGAAAACACACTATCGATTATCATAAAAATAGAATGTATTTAATACGTAATGTGGTAAAATGTTTTAGATTATAGTATTCTGAACCTGGTTGGAAAGCCACAGCACGGTCTCAAGCCTCCTTCGCTGGCTACCACACTCCAATAGATGTAGTGTAAAGTTGTTTATTAACCGCGTGCTCAATTTTGATGACCGAGCAAGCGAAGGATTCTAAAATTGAATCACGAGCGCAGCGAAGGATTCAAAAATTAGAATTCTGAGCGTAAGCGAGGGAATCAAAAGAGCACGAGGTGAAAAATCTTTGCACTCGAGTGCAACACGTAATTTTTCATCCGACCTCAGCAAGGAAATGATTAAATGCAAAAAAAAAGAAAATGGCGCACGCAAAGCAAATTTAAAGAAGTGCACCAAGAAGGTTCCGAGTCTGAGTTTTTGACAAATTAAAATATGATTCTTTAATTTCATTTTTTAATTTGTCAAAATTATAATGTTTCATGTATTTTTGTAATATTTTAAGAATAAAATTGTTAAACATTTGAAAAAAAGCCAATATAGTCAAATGGTCCAAAAATATTTAAAAAATGTAACCTTGCTGAGTTTCTTGCCGGTTCTTCTCAGTTGAAGGCTGACTTCCGAAACGGTAGTAACTTCTGAATTCGACCTTCATAAGTGTCCTTCTAGGGCCTAAACTGACTAAATAAATGGTTTTGACTTTGGCTTTGACATTGATGTATGATAAATTCGGCACCATTGAAATTGCATGTGAAAATTATAAAAGTAGGTAGTTTTATAAGAGTTGCACGGTTTGCAGGCAGGCAACATTGAAATAACAAGATAATTTCAATTCAGACATAGCTAACGAGACTGGGACGAATAAAAATGAAAGAGTTGAAACTGGAAAAAGCTATCTGAACTACGCAACCGTCCTTTGATTCATTACAGTTTTCGATTAGCCGCCGCCAGTTCACTTTTGAAAATGTATCTACGTGCTAAGCATGCCGATGCATATCAAGTTTCATGAACTACATTATTGAGATATTAAAAATTACCTATGATTATATCAACCATGATGATGTGACTATTTTTATTTTTTAATATAAAAGAAAACTATAAATAAAACAATTTGAACTTCAGTATTGCAGGGTAAACTGAAATAACACTGTATACTTTCAAAATAGTTGGATTGAATGTGACTAAGCCTTTTCAATTTGCTGCTAATATGGTTATGATTAGAAACCATGATAAGTGACTACACGACCACAGAAAACAGACAAAGCTCAGAAGGAAACTTGTCCTTAAGTGGAGCTGAATAGATACTTGGCGACTTGATGATAGATAGAGTCCAGCCCAAGTTCCCGTTACGGCATGCGGTGTCATTACCACTTACCTATGACAGCCTCAGGAGATGATTATATCATCATTCATTATCAACTTCTATTCAGTCGGTATTCTTTACATATCGATGCAAGAAAACGTATTTGCTGTAAGTATTCAAAACCCAACTTTTCACCAGAGCCAAAAAACTTTAAAAAGTTAGAAAAAAACTCGTATCTTTTTAATTATCACTAACAGAAAGATGATTTTTGGAACACAGTTTTGTTAAAATAATACTCATGAACAACAATGAAAATATTTTTGTTAAAGTAGGCTTTTTACTAGTTACAGCAATTGACTTTTCATTTTAAAGACCTGAAGAACGACGTAAGTAGTTTATAACTTCTATGGAGATCGCTAAGTTCCGTATATTTCCGTAGTACATATAAATCGATGATTTCCAGACATTTTAAATGCTGACTTGAAATATTTAATAAATTACGTACTATTAAAGAGATTTAAGACTAACTTAAAACATTACTGATACCATTTAATTGCTATAAATCTATATGAATGATGTAAGTTATACTGATATATCTGAATGATTAATAATAAACCGCACTTTTGATGTAAGTATAAGAGTGTTAAAACACCGTTTTTTTAGTGAATTGAACAAGTAAACTTTTCAAAATTATACCCTATTTTCAATTTTTTTGTCATCGTAGCGATATGAGACCCAGACCATTCGACGCAGATTTTTTTTCTGAATCTCACTGTGTGTTCAATCTACTTACGCCATTCTTGCTACTTACAGCAAATACATTTTCTTACGTCAATATGTGTATGTATGTATACTATTGTTAAGTTGAGACGACTGCATAAGCCGCAGCTGACAACTCAGTCAGTCCCTTTCCAATTTGCGTTCGAATAAATGGAAACGCTCGAATCGCATAAATGAAAACGGTGGAACAAATTGATTTCTCACTCAAACAGAACCGCTCGCAGTACAATCTATTAAATTTCTACTATTCTGTTGTAGTCGAAAAAATATACACGGTATTTTCTTATGAAATATTGGTAAAAAAAATGTAAAATACTTCGACGTACTTTTCAAGAAAATGTTTAATTACCGATACAGATTCATCGCTAGAGTTGAATGTGTTCAAACGGAATCTTATGATTTACTTACAGTAGGTAAGTCTTTGACATTTATGAGAGTTGCGGTACAAATCATTAGGTATTCATTATTTGCGATGAAATTATTTTTAATGGTATTTTTTTTTATTTAAAGTTATACTGGCTGAAATTCTCAAAATAAAATAAGACGGTGCTCAATTATAACTGGAACTGTAAAGGGAATGCTCAAGAAAACATAAGAGCACTCACGTGTTAATCACAAGATCCTTCTTTTGCAAAGTTTTTTCGTTTTTAATCTCAGAGGCAATGGGACAAGTTGTTGAGGTTTGTTTGTGAAAATATATGAAATAAGAAGTCAACAAAAAAGGACTAGTTTTTCTTTGTCTTCAAAGAAATTCTTAACATTTTAGTGGTACCAAAAAAAATATCGACTATTTAGTTTGACAAATGATCAGAATTTTACCTATTTTTACGTACGTTACGTTTACGTTAGGTACGGTTCGTTCATTTAATTATGGTTATATATAAAATTTCTGAATATTAACAAATTCTATTTCGAGGATAAGTATTGAAATATCGTTCCAGTTTTTTACCTAAATAACAAGAAACATTGTGAAATAGCGACAATCCCGTTCTGTTGTAGGAATCCACAAAAGTGAGTTGAAAAATTTCGTTTGTAAGGATTTCCTCTCATCGTTATCCAAGTTGGAATAAAACATAGGTTGTACAATATTGTAAGCATCTTTATTCACATTCTCATTTCCTTAAGAAATCACAAAACTCTTGTAATGCGGCTACAAGCGACTACCCTCAAAGATCCCCCTATAGGTAGGTACATAATGTAAAAATAAGGGGTCCCTTTGTTATGTAACCTACGTGATCGTCAGGCTGGCATCACGCACGAGTCGACTGCGTCCAACGAAGCGATGACAAATGCTTAATTGAATTTTCAGCCACAATATTGTGTCGCTGTCAAAAAGATTTATACTGGTAATCGTCCGTGACTTCACTTGGGTATAAGATGATACAAGATACCTTCTCACAAATTCTAATTAAAGATGGCCGCAGCGGAAAACCAGCGCTATGACCTTGATGGACATAGCATCATGCTGAGTTGACCGGCAATCTATTGACCGACACATTGCGCAATTTCAACTAAATATATTTTAAGGCGATGATAGCTCAGTGGTAAGTGACGTCGAATACCGCGGCGAAGGTCGTGGGTTCGAATCCTACAATGAGCTTGAGCTTTCGGTGAAGGAAAACAGCGTGAGGAAATAGCAACGCACGGTGGTAGGGTACTTTGTAGTACCCGACTGGCTGGCTACCACCCTCAAGTTGAAAATCTGTCGCCAAACACCTATCGGTGTGTTCCGACAGCTGCACTTGAGAGCCAGTTCCCATCTAGGCTTTGTGTGGTTACCATCTTCGGCCACATCATCACTTACCATGGTGAGATTGTGGTCAAACACAAGCCTATCGAGAATAAAAAAAAAAATCATAATATTGTGTTCATTATGTGTTTTGGTAAATAAATTTATTTCTTTCTTTTTTCTTCTTTCTTTCTTAAGTATGTAAAGAAAATGATTGTAATTACAATTAGTAATCTCATATCCAATTATTGCTAACATTACCTACTACAAAACGACGACTTTTCTCATTTATAACAAACGAGCTTCTGCACAGTGATTTCATTCGCATTCTCAAGGTACCCCAATCTTATATTTAATTACATGATGTGATTTATCGTTATGTCAAGTTTCATTCAAAGCCATTCATTCGACTGCTGAAAAAAAATTGCCTTGCTGATTTTCTTGCCGGAGTCTTCACAGTTTAAGTGTATTCCGAACCGGTGGTAGAGTCAATTGTAAGTACCTTACCAGGGCCTAAACTGAATAAATGAGTTTTGAGTTTGAGCCATTTTGAAAATGAGTAACAAACATATTACACATATAAACAAACCTTCACATTTATAATGTGAGTAAGAAGTAGGATATTATCTCATTCGTGTTATTAACAAGTTTTTTTTTAATTCAGGAAAATAGACATGCCGGTCGACTAATGATAAATTTTGTCATAAAATGTTGACATTGGCATTGAAGAGCCTTGAAGGGAACTCGCTCTCAAGTGCAACTGCCGATTGATGCTTGGTGAAATTTTAAACTTGAGCCTTGAGCCAGTCAAAGGGGTACTTCAAACTACCTCACCCTACTACCGTGTGACCATACACCGAAAAATTAAGCTTATTGTAGTACCTATTAAATTAAGTATATTAGTAGGTTTAGTAAGAAGAAGGTTTTTTTATAATTTTGCTAACTCAATTTGAAAGCTGACCCAAATTTGTAAGTAAGTAGGAAAGCCTAGGCTCTCGAAGTCAGTCTTAAGGGCGCTTCATATAATTGAAAGAGATCGACCGTGGAGTGCTTCCTGAGGGGAAGAAACCGTGATGCCACTTAGTTTAGTAGCCGTCCGTAGCAGTGTGTGGCCAACTGTATTTTTAAGCAACAAACGATCCGGGCTTTAGTAGATTAGCCGCCTCTGTTTCTGCATTCAGTTTTATGGAAGGTTGTTAAACTATTTTTGGATTATAAATGTGTCTATTTGAATGTTCTTTAGATAGTTTTTTAAAAAGGGGATCGTTTAATGGACTGCTATTTAAAAGGTAGATATTTTCTTTGCGTCTTTATATTCCTACGGAATTATGGATTTACCTTAAATTATGTTATAGGTTTTTTTTTTAAATAAACCTTAAATTATCTTTTGATTTTACTCTTTATATGTAGGACATCTATAATAATCAAAAAAGTGCAAAACTAACATATATTCAATAGATTGAACTACTTACCTATAAGGAAGAGTAACGTTATATTTCTGAAATATTCGAACCCTGAACTCATCGTGTGTAGTAGCCGTATTTGTCTAATTTTTGGCCTTTTGCCAACACCTCCGTTTTATATATTTTTCAGATAGTCTAACACTCTATTTTACTAAGAACTTCCATTGAAAAAGATTTCTTTACGTTACAATGAAATCACTCGAAAAAAAATGACCCGAATTCAAGACTTACTCGTACATTGAATAAAGAGTGCCACAAAAACAAAAGAAGGAATTCCAATTCATATTTACGATTACATAGATTCACGTTACACATAGCAGTATTTTCTTGTTCCAATTTCGAAGAAATTCGCTTCCGGTGTGCGCTTATTCTTGAAAGCCTGTTTCGAGGGTATCGTAAAGTTTACGAGCGTCAATGACGTAGTCCGGGTCAAACGGTCCCGGCTCCTGTAGCAAACGAGAATGCCGTTTATAACACTATTCTCCGGCTAGATAAGCTGACTCACATAAGCCTCAGGATAGCTTGGTCTCTGAGGTGCACTACGTTTCGTACACGCGGAAACGCATAAATCTTCAGCTTTGAAACATTTGTTGTTCGGTATGACTGTTGAACATAATTATTGTATCCATAATATATGTAATTAGTAGATACTATCTTCAAACGCATATCCCAAACTTATTATTCAGTTTAGGACCTAATTAGGTACTTATGAACGTTACAATTGACCCTGTCACCAGTTCGGGATAAAGGTACTTAAACTGAAAAAAAAACTCCGGATTTATTTTTCAGTCGATCGTTTAAAAAGAGGAATATAAACTAAATATGTATGTAGCTTCTAACTAGAAACAAAATGGAATAGACAATCGAAAGGAAAGTAGTGCCTGACCTCGTTGGCTTTTCAAACTTTAATACACGTGCCATATTGAAGGATAAATGTTGTTTTCTTTCATAATTGTTTTTGATCATGTTTGTCTCATTAGTACATTTTTTAAACGAGTATGTAATACCACCACCAAAAGTTATCAGATCTCAGGAAAAGCCAAGCCTGTAAGCTCTAACTTTACTAACTCTACACCTTGGTTTAAAAAGTACCTATGGCTTGGTGTTTTCTGTTTTGTTCGTCTTGTCGGTGGAACCACCGTGCCTCCAGAAATAAAGAGGTTTTTTTTTGTTTGGATGTAACATTTTAAAACCCGCTTTCACTACATTATCCCTGAGCGTTAAATGATTACATTTACATATTTTATCAAAAAACGTGAGTGTAACTGCGGGATGGAAGCTAGACCTTAATATCGAAAAAAAAAACATTTAATTACAATTTTGATTGATTTTTTTATTAAAAACCCTTGAATAAATCCATTAACGTATCGTCAATAGAACGCTGTAAAAGTCAAGGTCTTTGATCCCATTAGCTGCTTTATTTGTGGGTAAATTATAATCTACGCTTATGTAGGCACGGATCAATTTAAAACTATTTGGAACCGGCCGGAACGCAACTGGCATTGTAAACGCTAGGGTTACAAATTGGTTTTTCTCAGGAACATTAAGCAAATAACCAGTATTCCGCTCACGCAATCCGCCCCTAATGGCCCGTTAAGATGTGACTTAAACAACTCGATGACTTGATACAATTTTCTCCAACACTGCGTTGATTTACAAACCAAGTGACAAGTCTTGATGCTACGATGGTATTTTTTTTCTGCCGAATGTCAAAACATCAAAACTCACTTATTCATTTTAAGCCCTGGTAACACACTTATAAAACTTTACAATGGACTCTACCGGTTGGTCTTTTTAGCATGCCTTGTAGGCAATAATTTCGTGCAAATGCCGGATAACACCGTAGGTGCTTGCGGACAAATTTTCAACTTGATGGTGGTGGTAGGTGGTAGCCAGTCGAGTACTATAAGGTACCCTACCACCGTGCATAGCTCAGTGGTAGTGACATCGGATACCGTGGCGAAGGTCGTGGGTTCGAATCCTACAATGGTACTTTGAAGTTCCCGACTGAGTTTGTAGCACCTAACTGATGCATGTGAGAGCCAGTTCCCATCTAGACTTTGTGTACTTACCACCTTCGGCCAAATCATCACTCACCATGGTGAGATTGCAGTCAAACACGAGCATATCAGGAAGTAAAAAGAAATGTATTTGTGCATATGGTTTGTGATAATGATTGTAGGTACCTATAACATATATGGTATAAATCGTGTGTGTCTTAAAAGCAGTTCTGATTTTCTTTGCTGTCGCTTTTCACTTTCAACATCACTTTAATTTTAAAAGGTTTCTATCTATCCATTCAATTATCCTCGGACATTTATCACACATGGCTATCTGATCCCAAACTAAGCAAAGCTTGTAATATGGAAACCAGATGACTGATATACTACATATACTATTTTTTTTGTAAATACATACTTAAATAGATAATTACACCCAGACTCAGGACAAACAGACATGTTCATGCACACAAATGTGTGTCCTGGATGGGAATCGAACCCACGACCTGCGACGTGATAGTGTATTACTTAAAACAGTTAATTACACGCGCACACAAATTGGATAACATTACATTACATAGTGGAATGAGTTAGTAGGATAAAGTTAAATCTAAAACCGTCACCAAAGTTGACAAAACTCTGTATCACAGTTAATGTTTCAAGGCGATGATAGTGGTATGACGTCGGATACCGCGTCGAGGTTGTGGGTTCGAATCCTACAATGAGCTTGAGCTTTCGGTGAAGGAAAACATCGTGAGGAAACCACATCACGGTGGTAGGGAACTTTGTAGTACCCGACTGGCTGGCTACCACCCTCAAGTTGAAAATCTGTCGCCAAGCACCTGTTGGTGTGTTCCGGCGATTGCACTTGAGAGCCAGTTTGCCTTTAAAGCATTGTAATAAGGTGTACAACACAAAAAAAATGTATGAAAATGTTTTTGATTGAAATAGGCCATTACAAGCACTTTTAAATAGTGTGTATGTATCGGTAATACCTAAATGATCAGACGTATAAGTTTATCATTGTTCAGATCAAACCATACTCTGTGCGAAAGTTTCCTAAAACAGTATTGATGAGAAAAGTTTACGTAGACTGGTTGGAACATACATAAAGCGCTTTAAAATTTACGTGGTTTGCTTTTCTGTAGAGTGTGTTAGTTGTAATTGAAAAATAGACAAAAAGGAGATACCTACTGAAAATATTGGTTTTTAAATGTTAATCAATCAAGTGTTATATTATGCCAAATTATTTATGTTAATTTAACCAATGCTCCATATTCCTGTGACTGAGTCACAGTAAAATAATGTCGAGAATTTCATTATTTTCATGATTGAAACATAAAAAGCCTCGAATTCGTTCAAAAAACCCTCTCAAATATAGCCAAGGGCAAACTAACAAGCTCAAAAGTAGATAAGACCGTAGATAAATAGAGGTTGACGTAACGTTTTTCTAAGAATACCAAATAGCCATGAATGACTTACATTACTTGAAGCTCTAATAAAATTGTACCTTAGGCAGGGAACTTTATTTCTGACATGTAAGTAACAAATCGATAGGAACATGACCCTCCGGTGCGGTTGGTTGGTATTAATTGTGAAAGTTACTTGCTTGTTAGCTACACGAACTAATCTGAGCCGCGAACGTGTTTCTGGGTACGTGTGCCTGAGTCCGCGTATAGGATAGGCTGTCTTATAATGCTACCTATTTTAAGAGGTCATTATTTGTGATGCATTTCGCACTAAATAAACTGTCATTATCAGGTTTCTCGTTTGATTTTGTTATTCGTGCTAATATTTACACGCGATAGTAAATCTGTTTACTACTTGTTACTCAGGCTACTTGTTTGTCGCGACAGTATGTCTGATTAAACAGATTTTGTTAAAATTTTCTGTAGGGATATTTTGAAATCTGGGGAAGGATTTGCTTTTTTTTTAATCATCATCTAAGTTGCTGGAACAAAAGATTTAAATTGAAAACATTGAAACAGAGTTAAATTGAAATCCAGTTAGTATTATATGAACTTTTAGTGATTTACTATAAATAAAAATCGATCGAAATTTTATAATCGATCTTAGTCTATCAAAATTTTCATTCTTGAAATGAGTGATGCACTGGCCAACGAACATAATCTAAAATTGATTTATATACATAAAACCCTCCTTATAATCTTAACACAGATTTATGAAAATAATTAGGTATAGGGATTAGAGGTCTGAGAAATAAATTATTATTATTATAAACTATAATCGTCCCAAATAATTGTAGCCATCTTTAATATACCCCTTGGTTAGTGGAATCTTTGTAAGATCACGTCAAATACCTACTCAGCCCTTACGATCGTTACTTAGGTATTTTGTTATATTAGTTTGGCCATGTTAGGTTTAGACATCCGACATGATCTAACGACCTCATCTATATTCTGTTATACTCGTACCTACTAAACTGGTGTTATAAATCTGTAAGGAGCTCGTTTGTGTGTTGAGATATTTAGCCTTAACAATGTGGGGTTGAGAGCTAAAACATCAAAGGATACGCTTAGATAATGATGTATGTAATTATTTTAGTTACATAATAGTAGAACTCATGTACAATGGAGTTAAAATAAAGCTGCTTCAAATTCATAATTAGTCTTTACATGTCGATGGTATTTGCAATGCAATCGAACTTGTTAATAGGAGTAGGTATATCACAATTAAACAGACGAGACAGAACTGGGCCCTCTTTAGCTAACCCGAAGGTAATTGTGCGGGCGTGAGATCCCACGGGAGTTTTTAATCCAGCCCCGAACTTCCAGAGTCACATTAATGAGGAAATAATACCAAATTACCCGTCCCTATTTCGTTCACAAAGTTAGATTGAATAAAAGGTTGTATACCAATATTAGTGTCAGAAGTTTATGATTTAATTTTACTGTGTTTACCTGGTTTTAATTATAATGTTGGGCAACGTTCCTTCAGGGCTGCCGGTGAAAGATTTAAGTTGAAACTTTGATGTTGTTAAATTTTGATAATGTTTTCACTAGTTTTGACGTAATATCAGCATTTGTTTTTAGATACAAAGGTAACATTTATTTACTGTAGAAATATTAATGTAGATATTAACTTACCTTTCGTAGTGTTAACTCATGCTGTAGCGAAATCTTTGCTTTCTTTGCGGTTCCAAGGATTTAAAAACTTTTCCATGACCTACTTACATAACTTATACATAATAAAGTGTCGTTAAGGATTCATAAAACTGGCTATAAAATTAGCCAATCGTTAATACAAGATTTGAGTATTGAATCAGTCTTTACGATTATGCTGTTCTCTCGCTTTCTTGAATTCAGAAGTTTTAACGATACGATTTCTCAAGTACTTAAATTTAAAAAATATGAACGTTCAATTTGATATAAAGTACTAATCCTCGCTCGTGACTTTGTCCGCTTGCAATTAGTTTAACGTGGAATTGTTCTTTTTCAACCAATTCAGAATTGTTTTTACATTAGTTTTATTTTTTATTATTTCTAACTTTGTTCGTTTTCATTCGTTTTATTTTCTTTAGTTGATTCATATTGCTGTGTAAGCCAATTAGGCATACATACAGATAATTTTGTATTTATTATACATATTGAAAAATTCAGTACTAGTTTAAACTTTTTTACAATAAGAGTCAATAAAAAATACAGGTAAATAACGAAGAATGAGATCAAAATACTATTCAAAACAATAAACGTGGAATAAGAGCATCGAGCAAAGCCAATTTGTGCAGTATCCGCTCGCTCGCTCTAATTTACAGCTGATATTAAAACCACGAAGCGCTTCACACGTGTCCTATCATAAATTGTTCGTACACGGTGTATGTTTCGCAGTAAAATTGGGGCGCGGCACATTGTTAAATCTGCTTCAGTTCTGTACTGCAATTTTCTCATTATTTATAAAAAGCGAAGAATTGCCACCAATATGATTCGTAAATTGTACCTATATTACTGTCCTGAGTGGTGTTATAGGTACTGTATGGGTGAAAAACTATTTAGTTTCAAGTGACAGGCAGTCTTTTAAAAATTATGACATTATTGGAGTGAGCTCTATTATACCTACATCATGAATATTTTATCGATAAAAATTGGTACTCATTAAAAAAAACGGACTTGTTGGCGGGAACTTGCGAAGTGACGTTGTGTTTTCGTTTTATTTTCATTAAACTCGTGTATTTTGAGTTTTATTGAATAATTTCGGTGGTGTTTTGTCAAATAAAGATCAATCTAAGTGCACAAGTAAAGTGAAATCAAATGAAAGCGTGTATCGTGACTTTCCAGGTTGTCCCAAAAAGTCCATGAAATGTTTTAGTGGAATAGCCGCCAATTTTATTAAAATTAGACCGGACTTGTACGGACGAGGACTAGACATTACAGTGAAAGTGACAATAAAACGTGACTAAACATAAAATATGAATATTTAAAATGAAAAGAAATGGCTTAAAGGTCTCGATACTAGGCCAAAAATCTTCTTAAAAATTAAAAACAATTAAAAAACGCTTTTCCAGTTTTCACATATGAAAATAAGTAGGCTACGTTTTCAGGTTCTCCTTCATTAATTATAACAAAATTTGAGCTAGTTACTATACTACCTTCTAAATTATTGTACAGATTAGGTCTTGATTACACCAGCATACACAGTTTCATATTACAGCGACTGTAATTCGACTCTAATCTATGTTGTTATCTAACAATGTGATCGTAGTAGGTAACTGTACTGCAACTTCATACTAGTAATTTTTAAACATATCTAGAATTATATTTTGTAAAGACATCGACTATAAATAATAATTTATTTATAATTTTCTCATAGTTTTTCTTTTATTCTTCTCAGAATTCTGAAAGATGCTTGCCTTGCAGGTCATCAATAGTGATACCAGGAAAGTTGCCAATATGTTACCGACCTTATACAATATGACCTTATGCAACTGTCAACACTTTGTGTCTGTCCTTAAAGAGCATGTAACCAAATATCATGTAAAAAGGTACCTACTTAGTATTATTACAGCCGTATTGTGCACTTTACACCCAAAAGCTGAATGTTATGCATAAACTGCTCCGGAAGCCGTTACCCAGTGACCCGTCCACTGGCTCCGCCGATAATCTAAATTAAGCCATGTTTTGAAGAACAAAAGGTTTATTCTCATTTGGTTGGGGAGGTTCACGTCAACTCTTATTAAGTTCGCCTGCTAAGCTTCTTATCATGCAGTGTATGGGTAAAGATAAAGCGAGCTACCGATGGCCGCTGTCTGGTGGCATGCATTTGGTACAGTCGTACGAGCTCAGGTTTTGTAGTCTATTAAATTAATGTTATTTATATTTTATTGTTATAAGTATATGTTATACAATATAAAGAAGATTAGGTAGTACAAATATCAAGTAATATATTTTCATTAAAACAAAAAAAAAAATTTTAATGATTGTATGCTATGGCGTGTTGTATTCCATATAATTGTATTAAACGAGTAGTTTTCTTTATCCATTCTTATTTTGCATTGGCTTGCGAGCGCCGTCCGTACCGTCACACCGCGCGAGCAGCTCAGACTGAGGCACTTTTGAGCATCGCCAAAAACCATCGATATATCTAAACCTATATCGATGCCAAAAACCGACAACTTATGGCTCGCGATCGAGCGGCGCTTGGCCAAGGCAAGGTGCGGCCGAGGCAGCCCGAGTGTCGTCCACACCGGCCGAGTCATTGGCTCGCGAGCGGCGCTCGCAAGCCGTGCTCGGTTAGTGTGGACGCGCCTTTGTTGATTCGTTTATACTGAGAGATTTGTTTATACTGTACGACTAATTTATTTATTTCATAAAAAAAAACAAACAATTATCAAACCATGTATGAAAGTTTCAGTTCACTTACTTTGTTATAGATTTTATTTATAATTTTGAAATTTAACAACGTTTATGAGACTGACTATACCTGTCCAGCTACCAGGGTAGAAGACCATTGCTGGAGCTTTAGTGCATGAAATTTGACAAACCCTCCCTCCTTGCCGACCGGCCTCTCCCACCCTCACCGCAATATTATTAAGCTGGCTTTTATCGGACTCACCTCACCACGCAAATTAATAGAGGTAATTGTGGCGTTCATTTTAAACGAGTAAAAACTGCTGCTAATTCTCAATTATACTACTCCGCTATTTAGCTCGTCATGACAGTGAAAGTGAGGATAATTTTATTTTGTTATGAACTATTTCGTTGTACAAGTGTGTTTTTTATAATTACTAGTTAAGAAATAACATGGTAACTATTAAATGTAGCGTAATATTATTTCAACAATTTTGATTATGTGATATTGATACTTGAGGTACGCTCGATGCTATACAGTGAAAAGAAAAGGTATTTATTTAAAAATTATTTAGATAATTTGTATTATTACTGTAAATATTCATGTACAATGTAATCAATTACAATATTAACTATTTATGACACTGATAAACCTTTATTATTATTACTCCCTATACGTACGACGTTAGGCAGAAGTTTTTACTGCAAATAAAATTCTACGTACGGGCTCCAGTAGACTATATTTTCTCACCTTAATGTATTTGTGGAGATAAAATAAAAATTACTTTTAATTAATACTGATATGGGGTTCAAGTGGTGGCAACTTCATCAAAGTTTCATAGGAAATTTATATAAATATGGTTATGCTACCGAACGATAGAATTCAATTCTGACTTTGACGGGTCGTTTGGCGTAGTTGATTTAACACACTACCTATCAGTGGGTTCGCTTCCCATTCAGGACAGACAATTGTATGCAGTCAGTCACATGCTTGTTTATTCTCGGTCTAGGTTTGATTGCCTGTTTGTATTTAATCTAAACTAATATTATAAACTTTGATTTAACTCAAAAACTACTCATTCGATTTTAAAAATCCTTTCACCATTAGAAAGCTACATTATCCCTGAGTAACATAGGCAAAAAAAATATCCCGGGAAAAGATAAGATCCCACGGAATCGCGGGCGAAACCGCGGAGGACAGCTTGTATACTATATAGCTGGCGTGCGTTGTAATGCCACGTAAAGAAGAAAGTGCTTAGTATTTTTTTGGGAACCTTCTCTGGTGTATGCAGAACAACTGACCAAAGTTTCATCATAATCGGATGAATGATATAAACGCATAGAGGACAAACGTACAACGAAACATTATTTTTTATTTATATAGGTATGTAGATATAAATACTCGTATACTGATGTGTATTAAGGCAATTCCTGGAACTATAAGTAAAATAATTGGTTTGGTTATGTTGAAAAGAATTGTTGGCATTTAAATTACCTTAGCGTTTTACAACATAATTACTAAGCATTTTATATTATTTACAACTGTTACGCTTCAGCTTGCAGGTTTTCTGAAGTGTTATCGAAGCTGGCGTAAATACGATTAATTTGTGTCAGTTTTCCGGTGTAGCTGCAGCCACATGATAAAAAGTGGGTAATTAGTGCTCAAGCTGTAATATTGATGTCTACATAAAGATTATAACTGTAAAATTACAGGTATCTGTAATGTATATAATATGGTCTACCTGTGTGACAAGTTTAATCAAAATCTGTTCAGCCGTTCTTGAGTTGTTAATGGTATAACTAACCCAACCTTTTTTGTTAATAAATATAATATTATAGATATTATACTTATAGGTATAACTAAAATCTAATTATTGCATAATCCTTAGTGGTATAGATACATGTATATCTTAAGCTATCTCAAATATTATACTACAATATTATATTGTTTACGTAAACAATAGTCTCCAATGAATTGAAGCAACGTACACGAAGTTGTGTGCGTGACCTGCACGTACGTTATCCCGCGTGACGCGCGTCGCACAGGAACACGATCGGCTACCATTTCCAAAATTAGCTTCCATTATTACTATGCTTGACTTTATATGTCTATCTTTTTTATTTGGTCTGAGTTTCCAATACAGATTTTCTAAATAAATTATGTACTTAGAGATGTACGTGCATAATATGAATGTTTTAGTATCCTATTTGGATTATTTTCTAAATTTAACGACTGTTATCGTGATAGGTGCCTATAAATATGTCTAATAAACATTGACATGAGAATTGAATAGGTTACTGATGGTTCTAAAAATCTTGCTTGAATGTTTGTTATCAAGAAATTGTACCTATATCTCAATAAAATACTGGTCGTTAAACTAAAATGCTTACCCAAAGTCTTTATATTAACAAAACATTCCAGCAATGAAAATAAACTCCAACAAAATAAAATACCTATAAGAAAAAAGAACAATAAAAAATTACAAGATACGATGTAAATTAAACTTTTATATATATATAGGTACAATACAATTCCAGGCTAAGCCATAAACTTTGTGGAAGTTCTAAAGGGAAACATTTGGAATCAGTACAAAGGCGACTTCATAATAACGCCGCAACTCCATTCTCTGTACTGTAATCATCTCCCATTCCCGATTTTCTGAAACTTTTTTCATCTTTGTTCACATCTGTTTGGGCGCTTTGCTTGACGTCTTTCGATTTTCGTTGCTCTTAAAACGTACAAATTATAGACAAGCATCAAGACACTTATTATTGTTTCATCATCACCATAATTTCGGCTGAAAGAAGTCCACTGCCGGACTGGCATCCGCCAAAATTTTCCACTACGATCAGAAAAAAATATTCATTAAAACTCAAAATACACGATTTCAATGAAAATAAAACGAAAACGTTTTTTTTATTTTTATTTTGATAGGCTTGTGTTTGACCACATAAAATGCGAGCAAGTTCCCGCCAAAAAGCTATTTATTATTCCCGGTCTACGCACTATTAGTTAAATATTAGGTCTTTACCTATGAAATTGCCGTTTTGTATCAAAACATTTTTTTTTAATGTATTTTTTATTTGTATTAATCGAAGTAATCACCCATGCAATCAATGCATCTTTGCCAACGCAGTGGCAGATTATTGATGCCCTTTTTAAAGAATACAGCTGGACGGGAGGCAACAAATTCTTCAAAGGCATTTTGTACTGCCTCTCGGGTATTGAATTTTTTTCCCGCCAAGAAGTTATCCAAATTCTGGAAAAAGTTGTAGTTTGTAGGCGCAAGGTCTGGTGAGTAGGGCGGATGACGGAGAGCTTCCAACCCCAGTTCTTGCAACTTGGAGACCGTCTGCTGTGCAGTATGAGGTCGCGCGTTGTCGTGCAGGAGCAGCGGAGACGAGCGATTGACCAATTCTGGTTGGAGATGTGCCAGCTTCTCCATCATTGTGTTCAGTTCTTCACAGTACACATCTGCAGTAATGCTCACCCCGTTTGGTAAGAAGCTGTGATGAATCACACCGGCGCTAGACCACCAAACAGTGACCATCACTTGTCTAGGCGTAAGTTTTCGTTTAGGGCATTATTTAGGTGCTGAACCAGGATCCAACCAACTTGCGGAGCGCTTGCGGATAACCCCAGAAAGAATCCATTTTTCATCGCAGGTAACAATGCGGTTCAAAATTCCTTCATTTGTGTGTCTGTTCTACTACTACTACTTCGCGCTGGCGATCATTGAGTACGTGGGGTACCCATTTGTCAAGCTTTTTTACCTTGCCAATTTGACGCAAATGGACCAATATTGTTTTGACGCTAACGTCGAAAGCTGATGCTAATTCAGCCGTAGATTGTGTATCATCAGCTTCCAAAATCGCCTTTAATTCGTCATTGTCGACCAAAGTCTTCGGACGACCGCGAGGTTCATTTTTCAGGTAGAAATTTCCAGAACGGAAGCGAGCAAACCAATAACAGGTGGTGCGTTGGTTTGTAGTGTTAGCTCCGTAAACGTCGTTGATGTTGCGTGCCGCTTGTGCCGCGTTGCTGCCACGACGGTACTCATATTCCATAATTACTCGAATTTTTAACGTATCCATGATGACGAAAAATATTTAAATGCGATGAAAATGTAACACTAATCAATAAACAAATGACTACTTTTGGAAAAAAAACATGTTTTTAAAATAAAATTAATTTGAATTCTTAGCCAAACAAAAATTCTTTTGATTTGAAATGGCCAGTACTGCAGAACGGCAATTTCATAGGTAAAGACATATAAATGTTTGCAATAATTGACTGCTTGGATTTTTTACCGTAACAAAAGCGCATCAACTTTATTTAACTTTAGAAAGCTTAATATTTATTATATTAGGATAACACGATTCCTTGTTATATTTTAAGTATATAATAAAATTTAATCTATACTATGCTATTTATACAAAATAAAACCAAAGAAAAATACAATCAAATTAAATACCTAAATAAAACACATATTCACAATAAAAGATTTTCCAAATGGTCCATGGTACTCATATTGCTAGCAGCGTTGCCCAAAATTGATAATATAACATATATGAAAATGATACTACCTATTATTCAATATCAAAAAAATATTTCTTTACAAACATACATACATTTTACTTCTATTATTACGTCTTACTACTTATTGATGGTTTCCAACGTAAATAAAAACTTGAGAGGTGTCAAGGGACACCCGGATGGAACAAAGTTATATAAGTCGAGAGAGTATATATATATAAAAAAAAAACATTTCTATTTATATATATATATATATATATATATATATAAATAGAAATGAAAAAATATCTGGCCTGCTTTCTATAAGAGAGAGAGACAGAGATAGACAGAGATACATGCGCACGCCGCATAGCTTACAATAAAGTGACACTGACACTAAAAGTGTCGTGACAATTTTTCGTAAGATTTTTTTCCGTCTAGCCCCCTTTCACAACGCGCGATAAGGAACTTCGTTCCAAAACTTCGTTCCAATATATGGTCGCCATGAAATAATAAGAACGACTATTTTCCGTGTTAGCCATAGATTAATTTGTTAGGACCACAATATTTGATACGCAAAACAAATTTGGATTTATTTTTGTAAGAATTGAGTGTATAAATTAGTTACTGGACCTGATAGAAACGTATAACTCATTAGAGAATTACTACTGTCTCAAGGTTTTTCCAGTAAATTTTTGTAGTCTTTTTAAAGAGGTTTGATGTCATATAATCAGTATGAGCCGGTCCAAAAGTTTTATTACTTCTACGCAAACAAAATTTAACAATATCGCTTCAAACACAAGTTTCGTTCTCGAATGCTTTAACGATCGTGAATATTATGTTTGCACGGAACGCGTATAGCTAGCTACACAGTAAGTACAATTATGTAGAAACAATAACTATTGCTTTGTTATTTAGGTCGTTTGGAATAATGTTGGAACTTCTATATTTAAAAAAATGCTTGTAATTTTGTAAATCAATCAAAAACTACAACAACAAAAATCTCTATCTCTCTTTTACAGTAATGATGCTGATATGAGTTTCCTATAATCAGAAACTTATTTTTACTGAAATAATAATTCACATCGGATTCACAATTGACAAAATAGTCAAAACGTTACTTAATCAATTGCATTTGATTAATTATTTATTATTACAGTGATAAACTGTTTTTTGAGATTTTTTTCAACTAATAGGGTTCCCAAACTAAGCAGAAGTTTTACTATGGAAACCAGATATATAACTACATTTACATATACATTTTTTTACGTACTTAAATAGATCAAAACACCCAGATTCAAACAAACAAACATGTTCATGCGTACAAATATCTGTTCGGGATGGGAATCGAACTCACAACCTATGGCTTGATAGGTAGTGTTTAACCACGCCAACCGGCCCGTCTGACCCTCAAATCATTTAGACTCAATATTTCCAAACAAATCGCATTCGAATATCGAACTCTTTGGAATCTTTAAAGTATTCTCGTCTCAAACACCGTCGGTGATTGGTTGGACAGCGTTGCAAGTGTCTCCCTACGTGAGCGGGAAGCAAATTCAGCCAGAAACGAGTGTACAGGTACTCTCAAGCCATAGTAAGTTTTACTCTAGGTTTTACTGCTCCAACGTGATTGATACAGTGTAGAAATTACTCTAGGTGTTTTTATTGCTCGCCTCTTCTTGAATAAGAATTAGATGTATTTAAAGTTTTATTGTGTAGACATCCGTTTAAAAGAAAGATACTTATAAAGATAACTTTAGTAATGTAAATATACAAAAACATAAAAGTTCTCTTATTAAAACTGCAGATTTTTAGTACTGGCTGGTATGACAATCAATATCTTTAATTTCAGTTGGAATTCCAAATTCAAATTTCTTTTACAACATTGCTCGCGTCTGGTTATCGCCATATTATATTTTAATTACTGTTATATTTTTAGTGACACTCGTGCAATAAACAAAAATCTAACGACATATCATTCATCAAAATCAGTGGATCCGTTTAGTAGTTACGAGGGAACATAGGGACGGGCATACACACATACAGGTCAAACAAATAACCCTCTCTTTTTGGCTCCGCCGGCAGTCGGTTTTAAATCATTGTTCATTTGTTTTCCCGTCGTTC
This sequence comes from Ochropacha duplaris, assembly GCA_951361185.1. Lineage (NCBI taxonomy): Eukaryota > Metazoa > Arthropoda > Insecta > Lepidoptera > Drepanidae > Ochropacha > Ochropacha duplaris. Next base: position 5,441,928 of record OX592703.1, read on the forward strand.
GATTTTTCTTTGATATCGCTGTTTCTGTGCCAGTTACGTTGCTGTCATACAAGTTAGTTACATACATGTTCTAGTTCACTTTTTCTTCCATATACCGCACAAAGTACCGTTTCATTACTGGAGCTAGACTTTGTTCCAACAATGATTCATTTTCAGAGTTCTTCGATTCCCGTCTAGCATTTCAAAGCAGAGTCATCAATGAACTTCCATTAATATGGATGCGGGTAGCGTAAGACCAACCATCGTGGAGATCTTTGTCGGAGGCCTTTGTCCAGCAGTGGACGTCTTCCGGCTGACATGAATAGAATCGGTTGTTATAGTCTTTAAACTATATTAGGTATGTTTGCACCAAAATGAAGTAAAAATGTATTGGATTAACGTAGTAAAACTACCTATAACGTAGTAATGTTGTTTTTACTTTTCACAATTTTATTGAAAACCTGGTTGGGGCTTCTATTTAAAGTATAAAACTAGGCTTGTAACCCCCAAAGATATGCCACTATGCTCTTCTATCAATTATTTTCGTGCGAGTTGACTGTTGGATCGTTTCCGCGTAGGCTAGAGTAGATTATATCCGTAAGTGGAATTTATTTTTGTTGTTATATTTTTTTTAAGAAATTGCTGTAACGAACTTGTGTGGATGATGTTCTACAACTTTTACAAAACGAGACGGTAAAGTGACTGATGGCACAAAGCCTTAGGTGTTGAAAACATGAATTCGTAGTAATATCGTAGCACTTACGTAGCCATATCGTAGCAGTATTGTAAGTACTAAGAAGAAAAATTGGATTTTTATGTTTAACTTCTTATCGTGTTGGCCTATAAGTAAGTACGGCCGTCCCACTTAAACAATCATAAAACAATTGAATCAAAATGTAACCGAGCCAACTAAAGAAATACTATAATTATCATGTCACAGTACCAGCCATGTTGCCTACAAAATTTAATACGGTTATTCTGAGTGCGATTTGGGACCGGTCTGTCTCCCTACAGATTGATTTATTGGAGCCTGGGGCCTTCGACGCATTCCTATTCCCCGTTAATGGAAATCGTAACTGGGTGTCTTTTTCATTTTCTATCGATGATTCCGCTTGACGTTATAAAATACTTCTTATTTTATACTTTCGCAGATTTCGTTTTCTTTTCGGTGTTAATTTTCATCGAAGAAATTGTTTTTATTCTGTTGTCTATATAGGCTGTAGGTATAATGATGTGTAGTTTGTGATATGTAAAACATAATTTATTAGATCAGAGCCTTTAAATAGACCTTTAATACCATACATGAATCCCTGAAGGACCTTGAGCTATCAGTGAAAGAAACATTATGAGCTGGTAGCGTACTTTATATTAATAAACAGTCATGTTTGCGTACACGCAAGTTTTTTTGGGTTTTACACTAACCGTCTATCATCGTTGTCATCAATTTCAACTCCTAATGCAATATAAGATAAGAAATGTGTCAAATATTTTGAAATTTTTCATAGCTCTGAGAGTAATTGTGTACATAAATTTTCTGTTCCTTTATCTAGTAGGTATTATAAATGTTAAAGTGTACATGGCTTTATGTCACTTATTAATCCCGTAATTATGAATGGATTGACAAAACATCATCTCATAATAGTCTAATTAACTCTACGAAAGCAATCATGAAGTTTTTAAATTTTGGAACGAAGTTCCTTATCGCGCGTTGTGAAAGGGGGCTAGACGGAAAAAAATCTTACGACACTTTTAGTGTCACTGTCACTGTCGGTGACAGTTGTGTGTAGTAAGCTATTGTAAGCTGTGCGGCGTGCACATGTTTCTCTGTCTGTCTCTCTCTCTCGCGTTCCATCCGGGTGTCCCTTGACACCTCTCAAGTTTTTTTTTATTACATTATTATATTATCCAATACATTTTAAATGATTATAATTTCAATGGTTCAAAGACAGTTATTTGGCAATTCTCTTAAAAGATTGCAATAAAACTGCATGGCTTTTCCGACCATTCACCATTTTGGACCGGGCATTAGCGGACGATCATTCTTTCTGAGTCGCACTTACCGACCGATTCGAAGGCATAAGTAAAAACAGAATGGACTACTTTAATTCTTTCGCTATGTATTATAATATCTTGTTGTGTTCATAAAGAACGAAACAGCTGTTGTAAGATAAAAGAAGTTAAGCTTGTAGTGATTGTTTATTTGTCTTATTTAAAGATAAATATAGTGCGTATGAAAACTGAAAATACTTATAATATATTCGTAGTTTCTGTGTGTGACATACAAATCTTACTGTCTATTTGTAAAGATCTGTAATATATCTTTAACTTAAATGTTATTTTAATTGATCTACAATCTTTGATGGTCCAAAAATATTTAAAAAATGTAACCTTGCTGAGTTTCTTGCCGGTTCTTCTCAGTTGAAGGCTGACTTCCGAACCGGTGGTAACTTCTGTAATTCGACCTTCATAAGTGCCCTTCTAGGGCCTAAACTGAATAAATGGTTTTGACTTTGACTTTGACTTTACTTTGAAATAAAAAATTGGAAAATAGCAAAATTATGAATGCGAATATAGTAACAATTATGTATTTATAAGTTTTTAAATAAATTGTGGTTCTTAAGTCTATAGTAACTACCTAAAGGAAACGACCCGAGAGGGAATGTAGAAAACTGTTAAGACAGGAAGCGTGGAGAGTAACAGGCATGTGACTGCTTCAATGGCAGGGGAATAAGTACCTACCCTCTTTCATCCATATAATAAGACCAGATGAAATTGGTACCTACTACCAAAAGGAATCGGACGTTATCGTTTTCTAATATTTCAATTAAAGCTAGAATGAAAAGTAATCAGCTTGTTTATATTCTTTGACAGTAATCTAGCTTCGATAGAAATGTCTAACGAAATATTAATTAGTTGCTTTAGCAAGATACGTAAAGAGGATTATTCAAGTAAACTAAGATACTTTTCATTATTTTTATTTTTACTCTAGTCTAGTCTACTCCCTTTGTTTTTGTTTGTTGAACAATCGGCTACTGGACATATGTATGTACTTGACACTGGATTGTAGTTTGAAATTCAAAATATCCGCCAGTGTCACGATCCTTTTTAACGAAGTTATTTTACGAAATATAGCGTTGAGTAGGTATAAATAATGTGCCATCTACTGTACCGTACTGAAATAATAAAACCAGCTAACCGCGTCTGTTCATTTTTGAACGAGAATCCAACTATATCCAACACCATGGGATTGATGAAAAAATCATACCACTTTACGTGCAGGATAGGTAGGTTACTTACCTACCTAACTTTTTTTTTCAAGATTTTAATTAACCACTTTGGCGTGATTAATATTTTATAAGGTGCCCGTGCTGATTACAGCGTTCCTTGTTGATTACGAAAGCATAAAAATATTTTCGGTCTCCGTGCCTAATTGTGGCAATAAAAAACTGTCTAAAAGTGTCGCAAGCAAAGTCTACAGTAACGCAAACAGCTGTTTTAGCTTTATAAGTATATTAGCAAGTAATTTTAAAGCTTGTCAAAATTCACGTTTATATATTCAAAATAATATAATATATATTAGTGGATTTATAATATTTGTGTGGATATACAATAGGTAATATTTTCTTGCCATATATAAACATAGTAATCTGTAATCGTGCCACTAATATGTAATATTCCCACTAACAGTAACGTAATACACCATTAACTACAGAACTCACATGTAGGAGATAAACACTACAACAAAGAGGATTAGGTAACTAATGAACTGTATATATTCGAACTGTACCTACACGTGAGTAGTTATAGATAATCTTTTATCGGATTTTGGCACAGTGACTTAACTTATCCGTGTGTTGGAAATAATGTGTTTCTATTATATAAATATACACAAAATACACAAACTCAAATATATCTTAATTAAGTAAACTCATTCAACTCAAGTATTTTTAATCGTCAATTTGATTCATGTTAAATTCTAACGCTTGGTTCGGAAGGTTGCTTTTGCTGAGAAGAGCCGGCAATAAATTCAGCAATTACTCTTATAAAAAAAGCAACTTAGACCTATTACATTTTATAATTATTTATATAGTCTTGCTGATAATATTGTGTGTTATGGCGGCAAAAAAGGAATCCCACCAAAATCATTATCATGTAAAGAGTCCTGCCAAGACACCACGTGGCTCGCACTGTCAAAAAGTAATCAGATCTCATGTTGATCCAAGCTTTTAACTCTACACGCCCTAACTCTACAAGCTCTAACTTCACAAACTCTTATTTGTGAAAATATATAACTTGGCCATTTCGACCCAAAACCTATAAGGTACTTCCGGTTGACCTAGATTTATCAATTTTGGTTTAAAGCAAGATCTTACAGCACAAGTAGAGGGAAAATTCCGAAAAATAAAAAATGTTGAATATTTAGTTAAATTTTGGTACTTACAAATTTTCGCGAAAATCAAAATTTGCCCATATCTTTTTCTCGTGTTGACTCAAGACCTTGATTTTTATACACCTAATAGGGACTATTAGACTTCAGTATCTGGTATAAATTTCAACTTGCTAGGTCCACCCGTTCCTGGGGTAAAACCGTCGAAAACCTATAGGGTAGTTCCCGTCGACCTAGAATCACAAAATTTAGCAAAAGGCAAGGTCTTACAGCACAAACTAAGGAAAAAATAAAAAAAGTTGAAAATTAAAGGGTGTCTCCCCATACATACATAGTTGACGCATTCCCTATTTAAGGGGTTCGGGGATAAAAGATTCAAGTTAGAATTTTTTTTTGTTGTTTGTGTACTAATATTAGCCTAAATACCAAATTTCAGCTTTCTAGAACTTCAGGAAGTACCATTTATGAATTTTGATGATCATCAGTCAGTGACGAAATCGGGGGTTTTAAGATATCAATAAAATCTAAAGTATAACAGCTACGCAAATGAAACTTTATATGTTTAATAAGTTTGCTATAGGCATCATATCCTGAGAATTTTGTTTATCTGGTATAATCCAAAGCGAAGTTATGAGGGTTCAAAAATACGACTAAGCGCTTCGAGAAAAGGTAGGTAGTGCCCCTGCGTTTTCGCTTCGCTGGCTTGTCTTGGCGGGGCACTGCCGTGCCCCCAGATAAAGAAATTGAGTTTAGTTACGAGATTTAGTAAACAACAAACTCAAGCAGACCAGCCCCCACAAGCAGCACCTGTTCTAATACAATAGTATTAGTGATTTGGCCGTAGGATGGTCTAGAAGTGAACTTGGCTCTTGAGTTAACCAGTAATAGATTACAATTTTAAAAGCCAGTATTTATGGGTTAGAAATCCTACTTATATTGTAAATGTGACAGTTTATGTAACATTTACAAGTTACATTTACCTTACGAGTTAATCCACTCACACTTAACATTATCATGTAATCTAACCGTGAGGATCTGTTAATGGCTTTCTGTTTTTTATTTTAAATTCTAGATTATTAAATTAGCTGTAGATCTACCTTTCATAAATAAATATAAAATATGCTTTAACAATTGGCGGTGTTTAGATGAAATTTGGCACATTGATAGATGGATTAAAACATAGGTTTACTTTTATATCGGGAAAGCAATGATGATTTGGGAATGTGCGTGAAACTAGTAAGCTAGTACCACATGAAAATTACATTTCGTGAGTAATCCGGGGGTCCAAACTACATTTGCCGACCCTGCAAAAAAAAACTCACACTCTTCTTGCCGAACGCTATGCTGTACTCCCTTAGAGAAGACCACGGCAAGGAGTTCATTCCACATTTTCAGCATAAGAAGCGCTTTTGAAATTGCACAGTGCGAGACCAATTTATTATTGTGAGGATAAGCTCCCCGTCGATTAAAAAAAATTGGCGTTGGCATGAAATCAAACAATTCTTTAGAACACTGTTTAGTGTGCAAGCGATAGAACACACACAAGGGGCTTAAGTCTATCTTTAAGCTAATGGGTTGGGGATCGTTGATAATACTAATAGAATGCTGCTGAACCATGTCAACTCGTAGAATACCATACTCCACATAGAGCCGGACTTGCGACTTATAAAGCTGAAGTTGTAGCTGTGATGTAAAGTACCGCTTTTCTCTATGAAGCACTCTGAGCTTTTTGGATGCCAGCTTACCTCGTCTTCCATGTGACTACGGAACTGAAAGTCGCTAAAAATTTCAATGCTAGGGTCCCTTTGCTTTTCGAGACGTCGAGGAACGTGTTGTATAATTGTAGAGCCGTAGAAAATTCTTAGCAGTGAATACAAGCGTGTCTTAGCGAGGTTGAAACGATTTCAGATACAAGCAGTTTACAGTGTTTTTGCTCGACGAAACGACGGGTGCACGTAGGGGAATTTGCACGGCCCGTGTAGAGAGCATCTCCAGCCCTTCGCTTATGATGCCATCAATAGATAGCAATAATTTATATTCAGTAGGTTCTACTTTTAACATTTTCTATTTTAACTAATAAATAAAAAAACCGGTCAACTGCGAGTCGGACTCGCGCACCGAAGGTTCCGTATAAACTTGTAAATAGTTCGTTCATCATATTTTTTATCGATTACCTTATTTGAGGTTGGTGCCAATTAAGCTAGACCTCTAAATTGTATGAGCGCCGATACAACTCAGAGGCCTATCTTAATTGGTGGTACTATGTATGTATGGGGAAAATTAAAGGGTTTTAATTTTCATCTTTTTTATTTTTTGGAATTTTTCCTTTATCTGTGCTATACGACGTTGCTTCGTACCAAGATTCTGAGTTCACGGGAAGTACCCTGTAGGTTTTGATTCCCTTGCGAGTTTCGAAAATTTGCGGCATAAACGGCTGTATCTTTTGATTACGTTGGCATAGAAGTTTGATTTTTTCACAGCACCAAGGAACAGTAGATTTGAGTATTTGATATAAATTTCAGCTTGATACCTCCTCGCATTCCTGAGAAAAAGGATCTGACACACGGACGGACGGATGGACGGATGGACAACAAACTGATCCTATAAGGATTCCTTTTTACCTTTTGAGGTACGGAACCCTAAAAACGACCGCGGTATCTTAGTGGTGGAATCTTAGTAGTAATTAGGTAAAATTTGTACGTCATATACGAGTATTCAGGTTTGGATAATGATATTTAACTATACTTACAATATAGGTACTTACAGTATTTCTAACTATCTTGTCAGTTTCTATATTATTTTTCTATAAAAATACAAACTATATAACTAAAACTACGCTAGAACATGAAAAGGCTCCATAGGAAAGACCGCGATCGAACCTTTACGAAGCCAGCTTAAGATATTGCGGCTATCGGCAGGCCCTTTGAGACTTCCTACTGCCGGAAATTTAATTTAATTCGCATTTTCTTCTTTGGTAAACGACGTCTTTATACCATGCCATCGCATACTAGTATTCCAGTGGATTTTATTTTAAGGTTACTAGAGGATAAATTACAAAATGTAACACAGCGTTTGTTTTTATTAAAATATTTTGAGCTATATTTTTATTGGGTTAAGATTTTTCAAATGTCTTTGTTTTAACAAAGACAACAATATTTAAGTCCCTATTTTAATAGGGACTAAAATATTGTTAAGGTATTGATAGTCTCTTTGATAACCGCGCGCTATCAGTTAGGTTAAAATATGAAACTTTTCTGTTTGTAAAAAATATACCACCAAATAATTTCTCGCAATATTGTTGAGTAAATGAAGATCTTACAAACTAATGTGAAGAATGTAGTTTGGGCAGAGGTTTCACCCTACTATTGTTAACTTCAGCTGCCGGAGTTAGAATGCCGAGCTACCGCTCTGCTATCCATTCGCTAAAACGCTCCCCCTTCCATCGCCATCTTTCCTTCTTTTTTCATCACTACTTTATGGAATACTTTTAATGACGGTGTTGCCATTTTTGAAATTGATACTTTTATTTAATTTAATCAATAAATTATTATTTTAAGATAAAGTAGCTCTAAAATCATACGATAAACATAAAAATCATGACAATATGTTGTGCCACGCGCCTCGTGTGTTATTATAATTATTAGTGAGATACTACAATTTGATGACTATAAATAACACATGGATGTGGAAATTTTAGAATTATTACAGAAGCTTAAAAGCCAAAACCCCCACCCTTTTGTAATTATGAAAGGATTCCAATTATCTGGCAAAATCCAATTACAACAGTATCTTTCATGAGCTTTGTTTAATTAGGTACAAAGTAGTTAATACTATTATTTAAAAAGAAAATAAATAACCAATACAAATGTTAGATAATCTTTATTACCCGTTTTAAATAAGGGAATAGTCTAGAGAAGGAAAATCGCTGCCTTCCTCGGCGAGTCGGTAGATACTGAACAAAGCTACGAAAAGGCTCTAAGCAATTATCGTAAAAGGGAACTCGTTGGAAAATACTCACTCCATTATTGTACCTATTGTATCCTTTCATAGGTCAACTGCTTCGACGGAGTGGATTAAGATAAAATTGAATTTATTTAAACTTATTTATTAGCGTTAAAGTATTTACGGGTACCTCAATAACCAACTATAGACATTCACCTTCTTTGGAAGTCCAATCAATGTTATTCTCTTAAATCTCTAATTGAAAGCATAATTTTCATTGTCATTGACGTATTAAAAAAAAAATGTTGTGAATTATCTTCTACCGATCCTTCAGAAACTGGCTAGGTATATAAAACAACTACAATTTTCAGATACACGACGATTTGACAGCATGGCAAAGCTGAAAGCGCATCATTGTGTAACTGCATAGTATAGTGAAAAATTAAAAACTTTGTACTGTTTAGTGATAGCTGTCGAATGGTAATGTAGCAAAACGAAAAACTTTTACTGACCTTTCACATTCATTATAGATCAGTATAAAATAAGAAATAAACAATGAAACTTATACATAATATGGATATTTTTATTTAAAAAAAATGTTGTTCTTTCAGTAACTACAGTTTTGAGAACTGAAATATAATTTACTTTTAAGTCAAAAGCGCTTTCAGAGAAGACAAGATTAAAGGCTCACTTAAGTAGTGACTTCCCGCGCCCAGTCTGAAGTTATCGGTTAGCCAACTGCAGGCAAACTTACTCCTCACTGTTTCTTACGAAGCATAATAAATCTTTCTTACTGTCATTGATATTTAGCTCGTGCGAGGGATGGTAGCTCGCCACAATGGAGGAGACTTCAATAAATCATTTACAAGTATTTTGTTTGCCAGTGCGAGTATGCTATATCACGCTCCATATTGTTGAACATCGATTTATTCACTGTATAATTTTGTGAAGTGCTGCGTTTGTACCAATTGATCTTCATGAAATGTGACATGCACTCAATCAATACTAGAAATAAGCACAAACTTGTGACCTCAGCTTATAGACTCCATAAAGTGCAGGACAAATTTTTAGGACTGGGTGCACGCTTCTATAATAACATACCACCTACACTGTAAAATTTGCCTATACATAAATTTAAGGAACGTGTTAAGAATGTTTTAATACAGAAGGCGTACTACCATATTAACGAATATTTAAATGACGACAATGCTTGGGTGTAGCGCTCGCTCTTGCAGGACATACATTTATGTAATAATTCTAAGATTGTTTTGAAAAGAGTAATTGCTGAGTTTATTGCCGGCTCTTCTCAGCAAAAGCAACCTTCCGAACCGTGCACTAGAGTCATTAGAATCTGACAATTCATAAGCGCCCGTGAAGGCCTATTTGGATGAATAAACATTTCATTTCATTTCATGTCAAAACATAAAATTACCTAGAATTCTTTTTTTTATATCTGGTCCCAAACTAAGCAAAAAGCAGATAAATTACATTTACTATTTTTTTAATACAAAATCATACCCTGACTCAGGACAAACAGACGTATTTATGCACACAAATGTCCTGGATGGGAATCGAATCCACGACCTGTGGCATGATAGGTAGTGTGCTTACCAGCCACGCTAACCAGCCACCATAATACTTATTATTAAAATATACTACTTTGCGTTGATTAGCAGGTATGTCGCTCGATATGTTTTAGAGTTATGTACGTACACTCATGCACTATCTGCATCTATCAATCACAATAAATCTTCACAATTTTTAAAATATTATGTAATTATCTGCTGCTTCATTTCTTTCAATCAGTGACTCAATAATTTATTTGTTTCACCAAGTGTATGTCATGAATTGTACAAAGAAAAAAAGCGAGAGTTGTTCATTCTACTGGAACCGTTGCATGAACCATATGTTGTTTTGCGAATGTAGTCTGAGATATTTCGACATTTGGTCGTAGCCTTGACATTTACGGGATTTCCCGCTGTTATGTTATATATTATACACGACTCGATTCTAAGGAAAGGTTCCTAGCAACCGTGTGACTTGAAATAAATTCAGGTAGTACATATTTTATTATGTCAGTAAATCTTTAGTTTATATTTCGTTGGAACTGGTTTGAAGTACAATTCTGTAACCGGCTATCATAATACTATATTTTATTTATTTTACACAAAGCCATTTCAAAATATCGCTACCTAGCTCAATCTCCATTGAAGATGGTATCCATTTAGTACCAGGTGGACAGTCAGCCAGCTTGCCAACCTTTTGAGATAAAAAAATACTTGCTTATATTTATTTTTACCTTAATTACAGTTTGAGATACATAATATTTGGCTAGAAGCAGTAAATAACGAGATTACTAATTAATTTCGTAACGGTTATGTACCTTCTTTATCAGATATCGTGCGTCACAGAGGCTCGGTAAAATCTTAATGAAAAAACTTTTGTACATTTCAATTAGGATCCTTTCAAAGACTGTAATTTTCCGACGTTAACGAGCTAAATTTTATCGAAAATTAATTGCGACATCTTCATTGAAAACTTTTCACTCAAGTTTGATACCTAAATTTTCAACGGGAAAACTTCCACAATACACTGTATCTACCGTAAAACTCGGAGAGGGGTGACTTAGTAGCTATTACATAGAAGTAAATCTTAAACAAATTTTCTCTTCAATCACCCGTTGAAACCTTCTAGTGGATTCCCTAAACATTATTAAGAAAGTTGGCAGTCTCGTTCTGTGTTCAGTTTAATTATACCAAATCAATAAAGTTGGAAAAGACTTTTAATGTTATTTGCTCATGTCACGACTTAAGGACAGTGTAATTATGTTTCAGCGTACATTGAGAATAGAATATGTGGAAATGTTCTAAAGTATTTCAACGTAATATTTTGTAAGGATACAAACTTTTCCGACGCATGTATTTTATGTACAATAAAATTTGTTACAAACAGGTAAAATTTCCTCACATGTAACGTAGTTTACTTTTGTGACTTCAAAACTAAATTTTAAAATATTTATTATGAGGAATAATTTCCATGAAAAATTAAAGAAGAACTATTATGCCGGTTTTTTTACCTTTGGCCTTAGCCTATAAAGGAATAATACTGAGGAATGAATATACAATACCGTGTGTGAGAAATGTCCGAGGATATTTATTTATTTAATACACATGCACAGAAAAGAACCCATTTACAGGTTGTAGGAGTGAAAATACATTGTCACCAGATAGTATGAATGATCCCTCTTTTGCTGACTGCATTATAAATATTATGCAAAATATACATATTCGTGTGAATTTTTGTCAATGAAGTACAATAACTTCGGATGGTGGAAGCAAGCTAAAATTTTTTACTTTTTTAAAATATTTCTTCTTATATCAAATAACTGTAAAATTATGTGATTGAGACGTTTAATATCAAGGTACTGTTACTATACGTATCAAGCACATAGACTTTGAAACATCTAATTGATTATTTGAATGATTATTTAATATACATATCATGGACGGTACATAAACGGTACTAGCTCATTGCAATGGATGTATTTGCGATATGATATCCTTTCCATCCTATTGCTGTATAAAATAAACCAAATCCCTAGAATTCAAATCATCGTTAGGGATTACAAGTTTAAATCGCTTCTATATGTATGGGCATGAGAGAACTTGTGAGTCGGAGTACGTACATGTGTGTGAGTAAATCACCATTAGTCTGTACATCATTTACAAGCCCAAAAATGTTACTTTCCCGCTTCCTCTCGCAGGCCTCTTGTAAATGTTGCGTCAGTGTGCGTCGGCTGGCGTGTGGCGATAGGTTCGTGAGCTCGGTGTGTATGTGTAGGTGAACGGTCCGGGACCGCGTAGCCCCCGCCAGTGGCGAGCCGGCCGTAGCGGCACTACGACGCGCCTACGCCGTAGCATTCAGGGTGCACTGCTCCCTATCCACATCATCGGACAATAGGACCGGCGACGAATCGTGCCGTTTTTGTTATTTTTTGTTAGATGTGAATAAAAGCGGGCTCTTTGTGACAACCACTCGTAAAAACTGAGACAGAATGCTGGAGATATATCCTTTGTTATTAAAAGAGATGGTTATTAAAATGATACTATGTAATTATTGAACATTAATTTGTCAAAATGATTTGCCTGCAAATTGGGACAGTTTATTAATGTTGCGGTGAATTATATGGCATGTAAACGATCCGCAACTATCGTTATGTTGTGCATGAATAAAAAAAGTGCCGAATTTGGCGTATTAAAATAATCCATGTGACGCTATTGTGTTGGTGTAAAGCAATGAATAAAAGACAATTTAGTTGCGAGTGCTATCATGGAGTTACAGTTTACATCTACTGAAATAATTACATTGAGGTAAATTATTTTAAACTACTAAATGGTTTTATTTTTTAATTTTACTTCACTTTTTTAAGTAAATCTTCTTTATTTCGCTTTTGATATCATATAACATTAAAAACAGTCTTACTCGTACACGCCTACATTTCATTATACTGTTTATTAAATTCTTTTGTTTCGTATATAATATATAATATCTGAAGCATTGCACCAATCTCAAAAGATTGGGAACAAGAGAGGCAGATGATTATGTGTATTGACTTGAATTATTTTTTCAAATCTTCTAAATGAAGTTGCATGACAAAAAAAAACAGTTATTGGTTTTAATCATAGGTAAGAATATTTGAATACCATGAAGGCGATTGTTTACGCTAGGAATGGAAATATTATGTATTTTACAGGTTCATAATACAGGCTGGTTCCTAAATTACAATATATATATCTATATATTTATATCGTCAACTGCTGTTCATTGTTAGCTGCTGCAGGGTAAGATTTCCATTTAAATATTATATTCAATATCATCTGAGTTTATGATTGATTGACTATTATTAATTTTTTATTCAAGGTTTTTTTGGAAATGGATATAATATTTGATACTGTCAAATCAGGTCAAGAAAAAATATTTGACCGACATCTATACATAGTTATGTTGTATAGAAGCTATCGTTTCTAGATGCAGTACTTTGGAAGCCAGTTTTCTTTTACGCTATACTACTAGTTTCCACTATGCGGTTTTACTCACGAAAAACTACTCACTTTGAAATCTGATCTTATGTTTTTCGGGAAGATTTGATTGCACATTTAAAAAGTTAGAGGCAGAAGACATTAGAGTATTATAATACTTTGATGAGCAACAAATATACAAACAGACTAACATAAATAGTAAAGGCATGTATAGTAAGAAGTACGATTGTTCAATCAATCAATTACATTATAATTATATTATACTAGTTTTCCGCCCCGCAGTTTCACCCGCGTTCCCGAGGGATCTTATATTTTTCCGGGATAAAAATCAATCTTGTTTTATTCTAGGATGTGAACTACATGTGTGCTACGTTTCACCGAAATCCGTTTTATCGTTTTTGCATAAAAGAATAACTAACATCTTCACACACATCCATCCAAACATACTTTCACATTTATAATATTAGTAGGATAGGATTAGTCTAACTATGATGTTTCCAGATGTAACTTCGCGAGATTGAAAATGTATATATACGTGTAGGTATATGTAAATATATAGGTCTTCAAAGTTGGAAAGCCATCGGCAATCCCCCTGTATTATAAATGTCCATATGCAGTGTGACCGTAAACCATAATTGAAAATCATTGAGAGAAACAGAGTAATTTAATGTGGAGATAATTAATAATATTCCATATCATGAAATTCTCTTTTGTCTATTGGTATCCGTGCACATGCAAATTATGTTAGTGTGTGTAAGTTTGGGAACTCTTGAACTGAACACTTCTCAGGTATTTTAAACGCTCCCTAGGTAACGTTTCAGTGTTCGGCTGATACACGCTTATGTAAGTAAATCATGAATAGAGCTGATCGGACTTCGTAAAAAGAACAAATGTAAGGACAATTTTGTACGAAAACCAACCCTGAAAGCTTGTACACTTGCAACAATTCGCTGTTGTTACGGTAGCGATGTTTGCAGAGCCAGCGATACTGCGATTGACTGGCTTCATTGTTTGACGCGGCGAGCGTAACTCCATTGTGGAGCGAAAATGTCATAGCGCCCGGTACCGGTGCCGATCGTGTATAGGTAGCTACCCATCCTGTGTTCGCTCACCTTTTGTATTTGCAAAGTTTTGTAGTCATGTTGTGTACCCTGTCAAAACTGTGTTCAATAATGATCATGTTGTGGTAAGGGAAAGATATTGATGCCTCTTGGTTTTTTTCAAAGGACTAGAAGCCTGAGGGGCCACAACGCCCTTACGCGGACGCGTTTAATTGAGTTCTTAGGGCACTCCCACTCGGATAAAGTTCTTAATGCATATGATAATTACTAAATTACATTTTTTTGTATATTTTCTTGTTATAAAAAGAAGAAAGAAGCCAGGTTTCTAGTTGGATAGTTTAGAGTATGGAGTGAGGTAGCTGAGGATACTCCTCCAGCATTATAAATATATGTATATCCCCTGTAGTTACTATTAGCTATGGGGCTATGGGTTTTGGGCTGTGTGCTGATATGTCAGTCAGTCAATCAGTGCTTTCTTTTATATATAATATACGTGTACATGTAGATACCAATTTTTGGATTTCAATGTAAAATCACACATTTGAATCTGTGGGTACAAACTTACTGTGCAACATTAAACTGTGCACTGTAATGAGATATTCAAATCGCCATAATAAACATCTATTTCGATAATGCATTTACATGTAAATAGCTAGGTATTGTAAAGTATTATTTTTCTATAAATTTACTGAAAATGAAGCGGATTGTTAGGAAAGTGTTATATGCTGAGTAAAAACATGAATCGTGCTAGCAAGTGCCGTGAATGAATCAGTGCAGATATTTTATTCCTTTAGTTCTAAAATGTATTTGACATCGTTATTAGGTATATCCATTTTTGGAATAAAATGGTATAAACAGTTTTCCAAAATCTTTCAAACTGGGCCTGTTTGATGTGTATTATCTAAAAACGAACAGTAAATATGATTATAAATGTGCCAGCAAAAATGGAATATACGTGCATTTCATAGAAGGCAATGTCATGGTCAGGTAAGGCACCTTTTACGTGTTACGCCTCAGAGAATGCGATCATTGTAGACGGAAAATGTCACCCAGCACTGGTTCCAACGGGCGCTACCATGGCGGGTTGCACGACTGCGAAATTGAATTGAGTCTGGAGCATTCTACTTTTGAAAATATATTTTATAAGATACACGAAATTCTCACCTGTTACAGAGATTCAATAAATTGAAACGTCAAAGAGTTCATTTGTAGGGTTCCTAAGGAGTACGAGGTAGTCTAGGAATTTGCAATTTAAGAGATTGAGAAATATCTTAATTTGTAATCTAGTTTTGTACAGAAATAGTAGGTATAGACGATCGCGTCAACTAGACTGACGATTGTAATAGATAAATCAGAGCTATACGCAACATGGTCGGTAGTTATTATTTTTCACCGAAGCCTTCTAAAAATGGATTGGACATCACATCTAATAAATTACAAACAAACGAGGTCCGCTAATAAAATTACCGGTGTAGGAAAACGAGGGCAGTTATTAATAAAGATATAATTTCCCCTCTGTTATGAGTGCGAATATCCATCCGTTACGCAATTAAACCACACGAAATGGTCTCTTGTCCATTGAGATTTGCATACAGATATGTGATTATGGCCAAAATGGCTTCATGTTATGGATATGACATGTGCGAAAAAAGATACATAATATTATCATAGAAGTGGATATTCAAATTATATTTGCTTTTTTATTGAGGTTGTTCTAATTTTATTATAAACTCTAATAATAATAGTTAAACTACTCGAATATTAAGAATATATAATATATAATTTAGGTTTTATAATCTCTATATAATTTTTAACTATGATGATAGTAAAGTCAATTATAAAACGTAACTAATATTGAAAAATGATTGCGAAATGTAACTATAAGAAAATTAATACAAATAAGGAAGATCGGGTTATTTGTTGTCGAATTAGATAGACATAGAGACACATTTATCAAATTCAATTCGAATGGGTAGGAACTAAATGACGTCCAAAAATAATAAGCTAACGTTTAGAATTACCAAAATATAATATGGCATAAGAATTGCTGATTACTTATTATCCAAACTTTTATTCATTGGTTCGTTTGGTTGTTTTTGCACAGAAGAGCTGGCAAGAGACTCAGCAATTACTCTTTTCAAAAATAACTTATACCTATAATATTTGTCTGTTATGGCGGCAAAATCAATAGAATTAAATTATGACTGACTGTATGTATTAGTAATTGAACATAATTTTACCTATTTAATGTATGAAATATACAAACTTACATATACATATAATTTTAAACACTAACTAAGCTATAAAAAAATATTTATACAAAAAAACTGACTTAGTAAACAACAAACTCAAGCAGACCAGCCCCCACAAGCAGTACCTGTTCACAAGTATGACGCGTATGGCAGCCACCAGTATTATTGTGAAGTGTAAACTAAAGCAATATAATTCCCGAAATTTTACGCACAAAATGATATCGCATTATTAAAAAAACAGAAATAAAAAAATAAAACAAATTACTACAAGATAAACCATTTTAATTACAAATAGATCACATAGGCAATCATGATCAGGTTTCAATTTATGTTATAGCGTAATTAAGCATATCAATGTTTATGTATCAATAGATATTATGTTTTATTTCCAATTTGTAAACCTCGAACACAAACCTCTATTGCCTTTTTAAATTTTATTTAGTTTATTCAATACCCATTTGGAAGCTAGTTTGATGCTGAAATTGTCTCTGAATACCAGATCAGATTTTGAAATGTGATGCGACCGTTTCTTCAACTTAGGTATGACTATCTTCGTCATGTCGACCTACTAACTGACTTCTGACCCCAAAGATCGATGTCACTTAGCTCGTTATACTGAGAGGAAATCTATAACTACTCTCAGATCTATCCTTATATTTTCAATATAAGAATCTCGATATTATTATTATCGACTTATTGTCTTAGTGCTAGGTGAATGCCTTCTATACTTTGTTCGAATCCTTCCAGTTTTGCACCAGTATGTATACAACAGGGAAAATATATTAGATTTTTATTATTTGCAATTTGCAGATTAACGTATGGAATAATGATAACTTTTTTGTGTATAAATTGACTTGCTATTTAAAGTTTTCTACCTTTTTGTAATTTTTTTTTTAATATATTTCAGTAGGTACCGGTAGCATGCTGGTCTCAGATTCTCAATTAACTCAGTAATTAAAATGTTGGGTGTTCTTTACCACCGCTCCAACCAGAATGCTCTATTATACACAAACGTGGCACTCAGCTCAGAAAGGAAAATATTTATCTGAGCTTCCATTTTATTTACGCAAATGTCGCTCTTAATGAATAATGCATGCCTTGTAGGTATTTAATAAAGATAATGAAATTGTGCACATAAAACATTTCATTAAACAGTTTTAATAGCGAATTAAATGTTGAATGTTAAATACCAAACAAATTTCCAATTTACAATTGTGGTCGGAAAATTTATTTCATAAAGTGAATTAACGGAATGAAATTATTTTTGTTAGTGACAAGCGTATAAACGAAGCAGGCACCGTATTTTTATAATATCTCTGTTGCATGTTCATTGATAGATAATATTGTCGAGAATTTGTCCAAATTCGTAATTATACAATTTGCAAAATGATATTTTAAAAGGAGAATCTACTACGCATGACATTTTTTTTAAATTAGGGCAACCAAATATAATAACATTAGCTTTTGATTTTCCAAAAAGAACTTTGATCATAAATACACAAAAACTGTTGAAAGATAGGTGCTGGAGGGCGCTCGTTATCGATCAACTGACCAAGCGGCCCCTCCGAGGCATGAATAGAACGGACCCTTTGTAATCAAAACAGTAATCAAACGCTATGAATCGGGGAGGATACGAGTTAAAACTTTATTTGAATTTTAAATACGCCCACTAGCGATGAATGGGGATGCCCCAAGAGAATGCCCATTGATTTTTTATTATAACACGAGATTAATGTATTGGGCTCACGTCATGAGTGTCGAATATTTTACTATTCATATCAGCCCTCAATTTTATTGAAATTATAACCATCTTTTGTTAGGCCATCTGGACAAGCGCGCATTTTTACAAATTCAAGGGTTTTATAGAAAATTATGAGTACCAAATCAAAAGTTTGTTAGAAAACGATTATTTAGTTCGTTATTGTCCGTGTAAGTGAATTAAGATAAATTTAAACTGAAGAAGAAGTCAACCATACTGCTGATGCTACTAAAATTATTTTTAACTCATTTCAAAAAAGGAGGACGTTCTCAATTCGTCGCATTTTTTAATTTATGATTTTATGAAAAAAAAAACTATAGATATCATAAACAGTTTTTAAAACGCATGGTTGATTGAAATGATTCTATTTGTATATGCTATTGTACTTTTAATTTGTCTCATTTGGAATCTGGAATAGAAAAAGATTTAGTATAGCCGTAAATATTTTAGATTGACGAGGCAGGATTTTATGGTTAGGTTTTCTTTGCACTTGTAAATCACATGAAGAAAAATGTTCGTCCATATAACATATAAATGTCGTCCATTTAGTTTCAGTGGTTGTATCTGAAGATTATTTTTATTATTGTATCGCGTGATACTTAATGTACATCTTTTGTATGACGAAATAAAATTTATACTTTTTATTTTGGTAAGTGTACATTTATGTTTTATTTATTATTTTTTATTAAGTTTATGAAATAGGTATCTAATTTATTTATTAAGCTTGCTTAGATTTATATAAGCACTATTATTTTTTCTGTGCTATGAACCACAATACAATTAATTTATTTGTGCGTAGACGGAACATGGTTAGTTCTCTAATTTTTACCCGACTGCGTGACGCAAAGAATGGTAATGTGTTTATCAGCCTAAATACGTATTTATGGATCTCTATTCGTTTGTGGCATTCTAGAAACTAAATGCGTGGGCCGATTTGATGTTAATCGATTCGATCAATATACTGTAATCAATAAACCAAAATCAATAAACCCTGCCTACCGTAGACAGGTCTTTAAAGATTTTAAGAAGATGCCTCCGACTGCATGAGATGATTTACAGTATTCAGTTTTATGATCAACATCTTAAAATAAAAATGGTAATCTTGTTACCATCTTCTATTTAGTTTAAAGAATAAAAATTAAGCTATCGGGTTTCTTGGTTTTTATTTTTTTCGTGCAAGTACATACTATGATATTATACCTCATAATTCAGTAATGTAATACCGAAATCATTGCGTATGTACAAAAATAAAATGCATGTAAATAATAATAATTATAATTTATTTATTCACATGAATGTAGGTACACAGATTATATGAAGTCCCTGACTTCTGAGCTAGGTATATACCTGTGTTACAGAAGTCAGTACCCTCTCTTATGCAATAGAATCAAAATTTATATAAATAATAATAATAGCCTTATATTTAAATATAAGTACGTCTAAGATTATTGGAATATAATTGAAATAATAACATTTACAAAGCAAGCCAAAGTATTAAAACGAGTGTTCGCGCTACGTCGTCGCGGGCCTTAATCTGGGTTCCGCCGCTCGCCAAGCAATTATCTACGTGAAATAGTGTCCGTATTAGGGGCACTTACTTTGTACCGGATTAAACCGGATTACTTTAACTGTAAATAGCAGTATATACCTACTTTTATTCACTAGAAAATAACAGTATTTGATAGAATACAATCATTTGAAGCGGTCACGAAACAGTAGATTGAGATAGCTTAAATTGCTGTTTCTCAAACAGTCTTAACGGACCATTTCAAACTTTGAAGTTGTATTGTTTTAGGCTCAATGTAATGACAAGGAAGATGAAGCGTTCGTTTTGATTAAAATAAAACCAACTTTACATTAAATTACTAGAAACAGGGTTGGCACTCAATTTATAATAAAGAACCAAGGTTTGATGTTGTATGTTATACTTATTAGGTGTGTACCTATGTACAAAAAGTTATGGTTTGTACTCTTTACTCTATTCTTGTCATCTTTACTTCCTTGTTCCTTTATAAAGCTGTTCGGTTCTATTATATTAAATTCATTTCTTCTAACATTATTCTTTTAATAAGTTTATTCCTCCAACACGTTATCAGCACGAAGAAGCTCTTATTTTAAAAGAAGATAATGTCAGGGAATATTATGAATTTTCAAGGTATTCAGATGTTAAAAAACCGAGACGGATACCCAACCTGGAAGTTCAAAATGAGGATGCTCCTTATTCATGAGGAGTTGTGGACGTCTATCACTGGGTATGATGATTCTGATAAAACGGCGGAGGATGTGCGCTCTCGTAGTGACCAGAAGGCATTGTCAAAAATATGCCTTACGGTAGATGGAGGTGCAATTTCGCACGTGAGAAATGCGAAAAACGCTAAGGAGGCTTGGAGTGCTTTACAAAAAGCATACGAGGATAAAGGTATGGGTCGAAGGCTCTCTTTGGAGCGTAGATTATATAAATATACCTTGACCGATTTCCAAGACATAGAATCTTATATCAACGCCGTTATGAGTACTGCTCAAGATCTTGAAGATATTGGTAAGAAGATCGACGATGGATCTCTGGCTGCGATTATTCTCGGAGGATTGACATCTCGGTACGAACCGCTGATAATGGCTTTAGAGAATTCGAATGTTGATGTAACCAGTGAGTTGGTTAAGGCAAAACTATTAAACGAGTTTTCGAA
This sequence comes from Ochropacha duplaris, assembly GCA_951361185.1. Classification (NCBI taxonomy): domain Eukaryota; kingdom Metazoa; phylum Arthropoda; class Insecta; order Lepidoptera; family Drepanidae; genus Ochropacha; species Ochropacha duplaris. The sequence goes on from OX592703.1 coordinate 5,463,034, forward strand.
GGACCCTCACCAGAACGAGGTGGCTGCGCTACATTCAACAGGTTCTACGAGCAAAAAGAAGAAGTCTATAATCTGCTTTAAGTGTAGACAACCAGGACACAAAAGTCCCGAATGTCCCAATAAGAAGGACAGGAAGGCTATGAGTGTGTCAGGAAACGTTTTTAAAGGTACAGATTGCCATCATAGTGAAAAGGTGGAACAGGCTGTTGTGAAGGAAATGGCTCTCTCTGCGCCGGCTGCAAGTTACGGGAAATGGATTATTGATTCCGGTGCAACCATTCACATGACTCCGCACCGCGAGTGGTTCAGCAGTTATCGGCCAGTACAAAGTGGAACGATTACTGTGGCTAATGGACAAAAACTGGCGGCTGTAGGTATTGGTGATGTATCCATTGATACGGATACTTTGGCGAACAGAATAGAGAATGTAGTTCATGTTCCTGATTTGAACTGTAATTTACTTTCAGTGAATAAAGTAGTAGAGAAGGGTTACTCTGTAGTTTTCAATAAAGAAGGCTGCACTATTTATGACTCTAAGTGTGATGTAGTAAACAATAAAAATGTTTTAGCGTATGGTTCTGTAAGTGATGGGCTGTATACTGTCGATTGTTCAATTAAAATGTTCAATAATGTTTCAGCTTATGTGCACTCTGATTGTTCCAATTTTCAGCTCTGGCATAAGAGGTTGGGACATCTCTGTCGAATTGGCATGGATCTACTTAGAAAAGGTCAGGCTATCGGCGTGGAGTACACGGAGGTCGACAAGGAACCATGCATACCCTGCATAGAGGGTAAGCAGTCTAGAAAGCCTTTCAAGAGCTTAAAATACAGGAAGGCTACATCGCCACTTCAATTGGTTCATACCGATGTTTGTGGACCTTTTTCTACAAATTCTTTTACAGGTAATAAATATTTTATTATTTTTATAGATGATTATACACGTTTTACTTTTGTGTATTTTATATCTTCTAAAACTGAAGTCAAAAGTAAGTTTTGTTCTTTTCATTCTTATGTCGAGAGACAGTTTGGTGGAAAAATAAAGACTTTGCGGTCAGATAATGGAACTGAGTTCATCAATAAGGAATTGATGGATTATGTTCAGTCACTGGGTATCGATTGGCAAACGACAGCACCTTACAGCCCTCAGCAAAATGGGGTAAGTGAACGGTGTAATCGTAGCATAGTAGAGAAGGCTCGGTCACTATTGTCACATGGTTTCCTCTCAAAAGCTTTCTGGCAGGACGCAGTGGAGACGAGCGTCTACTTGAAAAATCGATCACCACACCGCGCGCTTAGTGGTAAAACACCATTTGAAATGTGGTTTAATAGAAAACCCGATCTGTCTCATCTTAAGGTTTTTGGATGCAGAGCACTTGTTCATGTTCCATCAAGTCAGAGATGTAAATTGGACATGAAAGCTGAGGAACAGATTTTTGTAGGATATTCAGATGATCCTCATACTTATTATTTCCGGAATGCGGCAACTCCTAGACGGTCACTAAAGTCAAGAGATGTTACATTTTTTGAAAATAACTTTACTGGACTGAAGGAAAATATTGAGCCTATAGGTACTGTGAACTCTGATATTGTCAATTTGCTTTCCCAGTCACCATCGCCAGCAGTTTTAAGACAAGAAATATTGCCCTCCACTTCATCTGGGAGATGTGAGGTAGATGCTCCTAGCATAGATACTTCTTTCATGGATGCTGAGGATGCTGATGTTGAAATCAATGAAGCAGTCAATGTAGAGGTCAACAATGTTGATGATCAGCAGTCAAGTGAGGCTACAGATTCCTCAAATGAATCTAGTCGATATCCTTCAAGAGTTCGCAAACCACCGGATTACTTCTCATATAATACTCTGCTTGACGATGAGTGCGATGATCCAAATAATTATCTAGCTGCGATTAACAGCAATGAGAAAGATAACTGGATTTTAGCAATGAAAGATGAGTACAATGCCTTAGTCAGAAAGGGCACATGGGTTTTGGTAGACAAGCCAAATCATAGAAAGTGTATTCCTTGCAAGTGGGTTTTCAAATTGAAACGTGATGCGAAAGGTGGCGTTGTTAGGTATAAAGCGCGCCTAGTAGCAAAAGGTTTTCGACAAAGAGAAGGTGTCGATTATCACGAAACCTTTTCTCCGGTTGTACGTAACTCATCGTTGCGAACCCTGTTAGCGCTTGCAGTGCAGGAAGATTATAAGGTCCGCCATATGGATGTGGATACAGCTTTTCTGAATGGCGATTTAGAGGAAGAAATCTTCATGACACAGCCAGAAGGTTTTGTAAGGGAAGGGGAAGAGTCGAAAGTGTGTTTTTTGAAACGGTCCCTTTATGGATTGAAGCAGGCACCAAGAGCCTGGAATACAAAGTTAAAACAGACTTTGTCAGTTCTTGGTTTTATGCAAACATCTGAGCCGTGTATTTTTAAAAACAATGCGAACTTAGACTCCTTGGTTCTGGCTGTATATGTCGACGATTTAGTAATCTTGTATAAAAATGAAACTACGTTTGACAATTTCAAATGTCAATTTGAGAAATATTTTTCATCAAAAGATCTTGGACAAATTAATTTCTTTACGGGAATTAATATTCACCATGATAATTATGGAATTAAGCTATCTCAGAATACGTATATTGAAAAGTTGCTAAAGAAATTCAACATGCAAGATTGTAAGGGTGTTTCTACCCCAATGGTCAAGAAAAACCTTGAGCCTGGTATTGGTGAGTGTGAGTACCCTTACAGAGAGTTAGTTGGCTGTCTAATGTTTTTGTCTGTAAATACCAGACCAGATATAGCCTACACTGTGAGCTACTTGAGTCAATTTAACTCTAAATTTGATCAGTCACATTGGAATATTGCTAAAAGATGTCTACGTTATCTGAAAGCAACAAAAAATAGTGGTATTACATACAGGAAAGAAAAAGGTAATACTACAACTTTGACGGGTTTTTCAGACGCAGACTGGGCAAATTGTCCAACTGATAGACGATCCTACACTGGGTTCTATTATGAACTTGCAGGCGGCCCTATTTCGTGGGAAGCTAAAAAACAGCCCACAGTGGCTTTGTCATCCGCTGAAGCTGAATATATGGCATTGGCTACGGCAGTAAAGGATGCGTGCTTTTTAAAACGACTAATATCCGATTTAACAGGTAAGTCCCTTAACATAGTTTTGTATACGGATAGTCAGAGTGCACAAAAATTGGCCATGAATCCGGTTCACCACAATAGGACAAAACATATAGATGTTAAGTTCCATTTTGTCCGAGAAAAAGTGAACGATAAAACCGTTGAACTTAGGTATATGCCCACCGACAGGTTACCTGCAGATGTTTTGACGAAACCTTTGGGTCCAACAAAGCATCGCAGTTGTTTGCAAATGATTGGTATATCCTAGTTTTTGTAATGGTTTTCTTTACTAGTTTTATATGCTTTTTGTGTTATGAGTGCAATGCAATTAACTTTTTGAGGGAGCATGTTGTATGTTATACTTATTAGGTGTGTACCTATGTACAAAAAGTTATGGTTTGTACTCTTTACTCTATTCTTGTCATCTTTACTTCCTTGTTCCTTTATAAAGCTGTTCGGTTCTATTATATTAAATTCATTTCTTCTAACATTATTCTTTTAATAAGTTTATTCCTCCAACATTTGAAAATAAAGATTATTAAACCAGTTTAAAATACTTTTATATTAAAATGTTACTCACTAATCGGTTTTTTGAATACTTTGTTCGGAGAGCAAACACGCGACTTGTGATACGTGTTATCAGCAAAGTAGAGTAAGGGGTGGCCAAGCGGCCTTGCTGTGCCACACACCGCATAACTGCGCATTGAAGATAGGAAAATAACCGGTTTAAAACATTTTTTTTTCAACGCAACTTATTTTGCAAACTTTTCTTGCCTAAAACCATATTTATGGTAAAATGAAAAAAATAGACCAAATACCAAAATTCCATCGCCATTAACCGCGTTGGCATTGATTGGTATGATTTTGTTTCAGCCTAGACAAGTAACCGGTTTTGACATAAGACGTATTAAAAATACGAAGTAACGTAGTTAATTCAATATTTACGTTAGGTATAAACACGACCAAAGTGTTACTTCAGTAAGACATTAAATAGGTTTTCGAGGTTATAGTCATCTAATGCTGGCGATGAAAAGAACTGAAAAATTTTAGGGCAACATCAAAGTTTTCTAATATCTGTTCATTCGACACGCAATATTGCGTTCCAGATAGTTTATATTGAAACTATATACATTACTAAAGGTATGTTATAACCGAGCCCCAAGTAAAAATATATTCTTAGATACTCATACCGATAGAGCCACTACCCGAAAAAAAATAGCTTAAGTATGTTAGGTTACGGTATACCCACATTATGGGCTGTTCGTGGGGACAGAAATCTCTACGTAATGGTTCCCACATGGGCCTCAATTTTAAAGATACACGCGATATACCAAAATGTTTTCGCAAAATGGCTCTCCCATTTCACAGTATTGACACAGATAATGTTTGTAGTCTCGGGCCGCGAAACGCCCGGAAAGGACTGGAACCCAAGGGAGGTTTTATAAAACAAAGACGTAAAAGCAAGGGTAGATTAGAAACGATATACACTTATCAAAGGCGTGGCGTTAGCTAGAAACATCTAAGCTGAGCGTCGCCGCCGAGAAAACTAAAGAGATAACTATCTCGGTCAGATAGGAGGGACCACGGCAAATATATTGCTAGTTTAATAAAAATATTTTCTCGTTTATTATCAAAACATTGTGAGATCGAAGTTATTTACCTTAACATTATCCTTGTAAATATGTGAACGTTTATTGGAATCATGTTACATGGTTTGTTGTCTTTTATATGCGGTTCTATTATTATGAAAACCAGATATAATACATTTAACTATATATTTTTGAAAAGTAGACATTTAAACCTCGAATTATGACAAACAAACAGGAGTCATCCTGCGGGGGACTCATCAATATCAACAACTTTCAAATTGGTAACAACTGAGAATTCACGAAAAAGTCAAGTGAATACATTTAGGTAGAGTTTATAGACACACGCAAACAAACAGGAAACATATTTCTTTACCGATCTCTTAGTTTTGTTCCGATATACATTTTTGATTTCTGCTTCCAAACCTAGAAGTAATACCAACTATTTAAAAATCAGCCCGTAACTGTTTCGATTATAGAACCTATCAATTGTAGTATGCTACGCCCGTAGCACACTCGTGTATTAACCGTGGTCATAGGAAATAAACTCGTAGACGTACTACACCGTAGTATACACGTCAATCGCTACGACTCGGCAAATAAGTACAAATTCGTCAAAATAGACAAACCACTAACAAAGCACCACAGATGTGGTCGTTTGGCTGCTTATCCATCATCCCCCTCAAATGGTTGTTTTGTATAAAAGCCCTCGGCACCATGTGGCGCTGTAAAAACAGACCGAGACGGGTCCCTTTAATCCAGGACACACATTTTCGAATACCCTTCACTCATTTGCATAAGTCCTGTCCTTCATAAGATGGGTTGTAAAACCTAATAAGACTTTTTGATGGCGGGCGGCCAGATTTAATGGGTTATGCATAGGATTATGATGATTGAAAAGGTTTTTGAAAATAATCTTCGGGAATAATAAACGATTTGTAATAATCCAATTATTATTCTGTTAGGGTATGTATTCATATGTAAGCTACAAATGAATATATTACGTATTTTTGGTGTTGTTTCATAGTATCGGGTTATTTCTGTGTGAGTCTATGCTATTTTTCCAGTATTATGGACATACCTTATTATAAATAAAATGCATTACATCCCCTCAAAACAGTATCATATCATGTTATCAAAGCGTATTTCTTGATGCTTCTTAGAAAAGTATATCCAAACATGTTTGGCAGTAAACTTCTTTTATATTTCTGATGTTGGAGTGCCTTTTATGGCACATTTTGGTAAAGTGATTGTATGTAAGCTATTCCAATTTAATATTTATGTATTCCTAATATTTGATCGCTGCTTTAGTGTTTATAGTTTGCAAACTAATAAAGTAAACATTAAATATTATTGATGTTGTTTGTTTTGAAATTTAAACAACACATACCTACTCTACTCTACATAATAATAATACTTGCACATTTAGATCAATATTCAAAAACTAAACTTCCTCCCTATAATTCTTTTTCCTTCAAATCCATTAAATCTATTTTGAATAATAAAACAAACATGTAACAGAAAATTGTAAAGTACTAGAAACTAGACCGAAATTGCCATCGAAACATTTATTGCCATATAGATCAGATAGAAGCTTTGGATGGCGATACAAAAATGGCTACAATTGACTAAAAAGCGTCGTCACGCCACAAGTTCATCCAATAAATATTCCTAACTGCCGTTTCGTAAGGAAACAAATGCTCGAAAACACAATGATATCCTCCGACAAAATACAATACTGCTCTGAACAAGTGATGCGTGTCCAACATATTCTGTTTGTTGCGATATTGTGGCTTCTATAGATGTTTTTCTTCTTTTTAATGTAGTTTGTATGTATAACGATCGATTGAATTGTACTCATGGTTTTTTTAAAGATATTGTTGAAATGTAGATATTGTTTATATTTTATAATTACTAGAGACTTAAAGTCTTAGACATTTTCATTAATTGGATGAAGATTATACAGAAAAAAGTGTTCAGTTAAATAATTAACATGCATATTCAATGGAGAATATGCACGTGACTTCAAAATGGACGATTTTTTTTATGTAATTCATATTGTTACAAAAACATAACTACATTATTATTTTCAAAATTTTTCATGATTTAAGAGCTAAATTTAATCATCAAAACGTGTTAGTTTTTAAATTCCTTCGCAAATTTCCAAAACGCCCCATGAGCAAATCGTGAGTAATCGTGACGTCACTTTGACACTTGACCACAGAGTTTGTAACCGCTACGCTTAAATTTATTGTAATTTATAAGTTTTCTGTGCTTTTCCATGGTAATAAACTGATTTTAGTAACTTTGTGAACCAAACACTTCATTTTTGACATCGGATTCGTCTAATCTCATCTCACAAAATAAGCGCGCTATAATGGCCGCGTTTGAATCACCCGGAAATTATAGTGATTTTTGTATATTTTTTTAGCTTAATGGTTAAAATTTTGGATGTGTTATATTTTTTTTTTGTTATGTAATAACCCGTAGAAACGTAAAACAATAAAAAAAATACGTGCATATTCCCCATTATGATGTAGGTAAATATTAACTCATCATATCATATTATCATTTAAGTATAAGACCCAAAACCCATAGATATCTTTTGCCGTCAAATATAAGGTGAAAAACGATATATTACCCGGGCATTGATAAAGTACTCTTCGGCAATTCATAATTTCGAGGAAAATGATTCCTGGGTAACTTATTCCCACAACATTAATTTGTATTAAGTTTGACGGTACTTGTTTTATTTTCATTTTTCTTTTGCAATCTTATCGTACCTACACAAAGTATATTTTGAAATAAAGAAAACAAACTCCCATGGGATGGAAACATATTTTCTTTGTACGAAGTTTTATCTCGGTTCACAAGTAAGGAATAATGTCATCGGTGCCGGTCAGCGAACGTAACGGTCCGACATTATCTTTATAGGCGGGGTATCTACGCCTATTATTTTGCTATCTCACTTCCTTAGGGCTCAAGGTACAAGACGTGGCTAATATAAAGTGTGCAATATGTCTTCTATTGGGGCTGATATTATTTTTACCCCGACAAGATTTCAAGATGATATAGTTTATGATCAGTTTTACCTCAAAATAGATCAGATTATGTTAGGAATATTATAATCGGTGAATAACCCTGTAAAGGACATAATAAAGTGACTATGTAAAGTTTGCTTACGCGAAATGTCGATCTATTTTTCACCGTCGTCCGTATAATTTGGATCATGTGGCTGGTTGCGCGGTTGCATACTGAAAAGATTGTTATAAAGTTAGAACAGTCTGAAGGATCATTAATTTTATAAAATCTTATTGAGTTTGATGGGAATAAATACTTTGGTAATTTGTATCACGACTATCTTTTTAATGGTTGGCGAATTAAATGAGGTGTATTTTGATTAATTACTTTTGGAACCGTTTTTTATCTCTTGGTAAAATATTTTTTATTCTTTTTTGGATGTTAATAAACTTTTTTTGTGTGTTTGATGTCAAAGTAATTAAAATTCACAAAATAGACTTTGACATAATACCTTATTACAATTTTGTAGCCTCAAATAATGAAAGGTACCTATCTACTATCAAGCTACTATCAAGGATCATTGCTTTACATTACAATCTTGCAGTGCCAGATATTCGATTATAATAGTCAAATTGACCTATCACGTATGCAAGTGGTATCATGAAATAAGCTCTATCTTGCCGTTCTAGTTATTCAGTAAAGTAAGAGTCTCTTTCAGGGGGCAATTGTGGGTTCATTTCTATACAAAGTATCCATGAAAATTCAAATAAAGGAAAACAGAAGTTATGTATACAACAAGTTTGTGGGTAGGTACTAGAAGTTTCTGGTTTAATAGATGACGAGAACGGCTTTAAATAAACTGTTCGCTCCACAAGCTATTGTATTATATATATACTTTTGTATGTAAAATTATATATCTAGGTATAGGAAAACTGTTCGAGAGTATGTGCGCCGTGAAGGAGGAGCTAATGGAATGGAGCTGCGCGGGCGCGCGGGCCGGGGGCTGTGCCCCGTCCGAATGCCGCCACCGAACCAGCGCACGTATTTAGTGTCTCCACTGATTTACCAGAATTATTCTTTAATATTAGATATTTACCAGTTTTTACAGTCCACTGCTTTTGATTTATAAAGTCCCAGGATAGGACCCTAACAAAACTTCTTATGAGTTCATTTATAAAGAAACTTCTGGTGTTACTACGATACCATGGACAGGTTGTAAGGCTTTATTGTCCACCACAGTTTAGATCTTATTCACTCAATGAAAATTTTGTTCATCGGTCCGAATATAAGTCATATGCAGTCACTATTTTATTCATCTATATCTATACTTAATAATAATAATATTATAAAGAGGAAAGATCTCTGAAACTACTGGACCGATTTGAAAAAATCTTTCACCATTAGAAAGCTACAATATCTTTGATGTACATAGGCTATATTTTGTCTCGGGAAAGATAAGATCCCACGGAAACGCGGGTGAAACCGTGGGGGACAGCTAGCATAAAGTAATTTGGATCTAAAATTATTTCCGATTTATTTCGTTAGAATTCCGAAGTTAGCAAAAGAAAACTGAAAATGACAATGAACCAAATACCAAGGCAACTTCCTACTTTATCAACATAGCACGTTAGCAATAACAGTTTACAGAAACTCATTACGAGTAAAATGGCGGGCGAACGACTCGAGCGATACGACCTTCAGAATTAAATTCGATTACAAAGAATCATGACTACTCACTGTTTTATCTCTCGCTTAATACGATATATTTCACTACACACATTAACATAATCTGTTATTGAAATAGTCATATTGTATCAATGAAAATATTTGCAAATGGTACTATATTTTTCTGAAATTAGCGTCATATTGTTACTGAAATGTTCATATTCAATACATTGCGACAGTTTTCAGTCGAAAAACTTATTTGTGCTCAGATTGGCCTACATCAGGGATTTAACTTAAGATGCAGATGGTAGTTTACTCTCAGCGGAGGGACCGAACGTAGAGGCATTTAGGAAATTTGCATGCCAATACTATCGGAAGCGAATCTAACGAAGAAACTTTTGGGACCTACTATAAAGTGTTATTGTGACCTAAATAATTATGTAAGGAGGTTCATTGGCTTTTAAATGGCATTATACCACGTTACTGTTTATGAAGTTCGCTTTAGTATTGTGTTATCTGGTATCATTAAAGGTGATAAGATTTGGAACGGTTCATACTATTATTATTATGTTTCGGTAGGTTTAAAGTTTCTTACGATTGAATCTATTACTACTTAGAAAATGAGAACATTTAATTTTATCACAGATTTTTAGCTTATTCTTTTTAATAAAACCAGAAATAACAACAACTACAAAATATAGATGATACTCTTTTGTCTCGCGAATTTTAGACTTTGTGTGATTTTGTATTTTTGAAAAAATATTGAAATCGGTAGACTGCAAGATGAGAACTTACCATACTTTTAGACTTCATTAATCTTTTTCTTATTTATTAATTACGGGCTTTATCGCTTTTGCAATAATGCTAGTAGCACCCTATTAGAATAAGAAACATCAAAAAGCAAATTTATCTTTAATTGATTTTACATTTTCGGTATGATACAAGAACATTACATCTAGCTAATTATTATAACTTCTGAAAACACATACTATGTAGGTAGTTTGTTGGACTGAAATAGAAGTCAAATTATACACATGTCTGCAGTGACATTAAAATAAGTACCGTTCGACTAATTATGTGTTCACAACCCAGTAATTATGGCATCGATCTATTGTGGCTTTATTTGAGAGACAATGGCTAGGGTTGATAAATTCATAATATATGTTTAAGAATTATTGTAAATAATATTAATTCGTAGAATCTCCATGAAGGCGACTAACTACTTACACAATGGTACTCGCGAATAAATGTATTATAATAATATATTATAGCGAAACTAGGTGTTATAAGTATCTAGTGTTCGCCTATTAATCGAAATTTGAGCATATTTTTTAGACCCCTCTGGAAAGCGAGTAATACCGCGAGGGATAGCTAGTATTATATATATTGTTTTTATCTTTCCGCAAGAGCTAACAAAAATTATACAAAATTTCAACTTAATTTAGCAAACAAAATAAACCACAAAAGCATCTTTGTAATTTTTGAATACCTGCGTACAAAGAATATGTTAAATATAATTTCGGCATTCAAATAAAACATGAATTCGGCGAATTTCTTAAGGGATTTTAGTTGATTAAAGCTCTACTAATGGCGATATTGTATCATAAAATAAATTGTAGGTATATCGAAGGTATTTAATGCTAAATCAATAAGGTCATTAGATCAACATGCATAGAGCTCACTATAACAATACTTTAACAGAGTTTATTTTCAAACACGATAGACAGTTAACACCAAGTATCATGAACGTCAAGTTCCCTCAAACTTTCTTTTAACGAGGCAAGATGAATACATTTCAAGAATGTTTTACGTCTGGGTACCAAGACTCATCTGCGGTCGCTGCGGTTGGCTCTGAATAATGGACCGCATTAATAAACAGGAATTGTTTGCTCCACTACCAAGTTGAAGTAAGACCGTATAAGAGAATATAATTAATTATAGCGTCTCTTAATAGGTAGGTTTGTTTGCGTAGTGCGACAGAAACTATCACTCAGCTTTGAGTGGGATTGTGACAGGGACCCGACTCAACTCGTCTGTCTAAGTTATGTTACATTACCTATTTATGTAAATTTAGGTTACAAACAGGTGTGATTCAGGTACGTTATTGTTTTCAGATATATCAGTATCTTTACAATTTTCATGTAGCCTCATTTTTAATGGCGATGATAGCTCAGTGGTAGTGACCTTGAGCTTTCGGTGAAGAAAAACCTTGTGAGGAAAACATAGCACGGTGGTAGAGTTCTGACAGCTGCACCTATCCGTGTACACATATCAAAAAAGTTTATGATCGCTAGCATAAGCTGATATAATTTCTTAGATTGAACTTAATCAAGAAAAAAATCATTGTTATGTGTTTTCTTTAAATAGAAATAGGTACCTTGTTTGAAATTAAAAAATAAAACTTTTTTTATTGTTTATTAAAAAAAATGAGTAGGTAATTAATCATAATGATGATTTCGATTTTTCAAAGTGATCGCAAACTTTTTTTGATGTGTGTACACAGTGTTTACTATCGGAACACAGCTTCACTTGAAAGCCAGTTTCTCTCTTTCTATCTAGGCTTTATGTGCTTACCACCTTCGGCCACATCATCACTTACTACTACTACTACTTGTACTATGTGGTACTGATACTGGCACTATGGTGAGATTACGGTCAAACAAAAGCTTATCAAATGCTACAGGAAAAAAAAAACAATAAGCAATTTAAATGCTTTCATGTCTTAATACCTGACCATATTATCCCATTAATCAACTTATTAACTGTGTTACGTAATTTAATTTACGTAGTAAATTCATTCTAAAATATTTATTCAAACGTGAAAAAAATAAATGAGACAAATAGTTACATAACTTTTGTTAAACTCCAACAATTTTTGAGCGAATGCCAAAAATAATTTCGTTTGTCAGCCGCAATCGTTTCTACCACTAAGCGATTAATTTTTCAGCACTATCAACCACTACGAAAAAGTTGGCTTATTAGCCCTAAGTTACCGCTGCCTAGAGCGTTATTCATTGTTCTTAAGAATTTATGATATATATGAAATGTATATAGTTAGTTAGTTATACTCATAACTTAAAACAGCGAAGTCATTAGGAATAAGGTCAGCGTAATAACACGTGCATGTTTAGTACTAATCTCATATAAACTAAATATGTAGAAACGTTTTCAAAGGTAGCTTAGTGGAAACTTCATGTTAACACGTACACAAATGTTAATTATGAATGGTTTGACTTAGTTCGTTAAATATTTTCCGTAATTATCGTGCAACATTATGGGAAACCACGCTTTTGCAGTTTTTTGAGTGCTATTTATTGAGTCGTGATTTGTTTTTTATTTGTCAAGTTATTTAAACTGAAAATCACTTTCTCACCCACTCATCATAAAATCTTCAAAACAACAAATTATTTACTGGTTGGTAAACCTTTATTTGACGTAGGCGGGTAATAAGGAAAGCTTTTACGTTTCAAATCCTACGCTGAAGAAAAAGCCGGTTGAAATCCAAGTAGGTACTTTAATTGAAGCTTTCAAGATATTGCTATTGTGTCTAAATACCTAATAGAAAAAGTCAATTTGTTTAGCTTTAAAAGAAGGAGGCATATAAATGGCCCAATTATTTTTTTCACAGTCGCATTCATTTGTCACCGCGCGACGTCGCCGCGTCGGCTGAGGTCTACCACGCCGCAGTTTTTTGCTTTCGATCATTATCAACGGTTATTTACTCATTAATTTATCACTGTCCCCCAAATTATCTTGTCTCCTTAAGGCGGATCAATGACCGAATTTGTGCTTTTTACAACACAGCATTTTTCACGGATTGTTTACATTAATTTTCTTCGTAAGGAACAAGTTTTGTGTAATTCCATTTTATCTTTTCCTTATTTAGGGGACTTTTCTAAAGCCGACAAAGGAAACCCATGAAAATTTATAATTTTATTATTATCCACATATTTTTCACTAAATCTTCCCCAAACTTATTATCCAATAATAGATTATAACTAAGGCATATTGTAACAGACAAAGTATAGGTGCAAATGACCAACCTCGTCAACTGAGTACCTGTCTACCTACAAAGGTATCACAAGGTTTTACAAGTCACTAAATATAATATAACAAACTTATTATTACATTTACCGAAGTAACATATATTTGTATACAATGATTTGTTACTGCATAGGTTATTTGATCGGTATTGATAAATAATATATTCTCCGCGCATCATAAAGTCCACGCCTGTGCAATTTGTTTTCACACACAGAAACAATGGAATTGTTGAATAGGTTACCACACATTGGAACGTATTCGTGTTGCTAACCATCAAACTATTCCATCGGTTTTACATTTCAACGTATTATCTGCATCGCTTTTATAATAGAATTGCAAATTTGAACCCTTTGTAAGCGCTTTGCATTTGGAAACACAAATTCGCTTTTACGTTCATTTGCATGTTGCTGTGTCACAGTTGCGGTGACTTCCGTAACGCTGCAGACGAAATTGCGCTCATTGCACTCTCATTATTAATAATACACTAACATAGTGTATGTATATTAAACATTATATCGTCTATTATACACTCCATTCCGTATCCCTGTTTTATTAAGAACAAAAAAGTACAAAGTGTCATTTGATTTGTTTTATGTAATTAGTACAAACTTTATTATAATTTACTCTGCGAATTAATGAAACGGCTGACTTATGCACTTTGTTATATCCTGGATAAGTTTGGTATTACATTGAGCACTAATTCAAATTAAAATGGTGTATCTAAAAATAATGAGTATGGCTATAACTTTTGTGACTAGCAGTTTCGCTATAGGTGCTCCTATAGTACACCAGTTATACGACGTAATATAACACGAACACATTCTTGCAACATGGTAACAATTTTGACTTACCAACTGATAACGATTTGTTTGATACAAATTTATGTTTTCGAATTACGAAACCAAATAAAAATACAATAAATTGTATTTGATTCAGCAGTGTTCTATTTTTATTACCGAAAACCAGTTCAAATATTTTATCTACAGTTTTAACTCTTTTATGAGACCAGCTTCCACCCTGCAGTTTTCCCTATGTCAGCTATGTCACTCCCAGGTTCATAAATTGTTTCTAAGTACAAAATTTTGTCGATCCGTTGTTTTGTGAAAGACGAAGGAAAGAAAAAGTTCTGTTACATAGCTTAAATAAACTATAAGCACTAATATTTACTTAATCAATCTAGCATATCGAGATTGGCAAAGCAACGTAAACTTGCGTAGCAAAGGCGATAGGTTGATTAGGGTTATTAAAAATCTATGCGCCAGATAGGTTACTAAGATGTAGCAGGTAAGCATCCGTTAAGACAAGATTTTTTTTTTTTTTTTTATGTCACAAGTGACAACGAGGCAGGCGGGTCACCTGATGGTAAGTGACTACCGTCGCCTATAGACATTGGCAATACCAGGGGATTGCTAATGTGTTGTACACCTTATTAAGGCGAACTGGCTCTCAAGTGCAATTGCCGGAACACACCAACAGGTGCTTGGCGACAGATTTTCAACTTGAGGGTGGTAGCCAGCCAGTCGAGTACTACAAAGTACCCTACCACCGTGCTGTGGTTTCCTCACGATGTTTTCCTTCACCGAAAGCTCAAGCTCATTGTAAGGATTCGAACCCACGACCTTCGCCGCGGTATCCGACGTCACTTACCACTGAGATTTTTTTTAAATACCAACCCCTAGGGATTGATAAGGGGATAAGTTTCTTAGTAAAGTTAAGTAAAGTAATAGTATTACTAATCCCTAAAAACTATTATTACCTACAAAAATATTAACTACGAATCGCCGCATCATCCATACTCGATAATTTTGTGCCATAACTCATACACTAAAGATTTTAATTACGAGACTGGTAAATATAGTTTGAATCAGATTATGAGAGTTCTATTCTAAGGTTTTCAATACCCTTATTTGTGAGGAAAAAAAAACATTGGCCTTTTGTCTCGTTTTCTATGAAATACATACGTTACGAGTGTAGGAGTTTACCTTCTAAGAAAGGATTTTCATAAATCGAATGCCTAAAGGGGTGAGGAGGGGGATTTATTTGGATGTAATTCGAAGCAGTTTATGAATTTAGCAGAAACACTGAAAATAAAAGATACTATAAAGTGCTAGCATTAACCGTGAGTATTCATGAGTACCTACTGGCCCGGACTAGATTTTTTACATATTTCTGCAGAGTTTTGAAAATTGTCACAGGACATTTCTTTCCCAGAAATGTAGACTATACCATAGGAACAGCTAGTTATTTGTCTTTTTGATAGTCACATATATTTTATTTTATTACAGAAGATATATTTGTGGATTCAAACCTCGTCTAGTGAGAACCTCAATAAAGGAGTTTATCTGGGAAGTAGGGCAGCCCGAGAAATTTTATACTCGTAACAGTCATAAAACGAATACAAATTTTCATAAGCGCTTGTAATCCGTCGCTCCCTACGCCATTCAAATGTAAATTTCCTAAATTCCTTCATTTCAATCCTTTAACAAAATCAGGAATTCAAGTCGAGGGTCTAATCTAGAAGTCTTCTTTGTATGAAACTCATTCTGATTTTTTGTTATTAATAAGGAAAAAGGAAAACGCGCAATATTATTCAGAATCTACGGGTACTTTACTAATATAGGAGCTAAACATGCCATGACAGGAATTCAACAATGATTTTTTTTTAGGTACCTAATGCGAGTTTTAGATTGTATGTCTGAAATATTTTAAATTTTCGTTTTTACATCCAACTGCTTTTATTAATTTAGAGGTATTTTGAAACTTGCAATGTATAATTTGTAATAAGAGCTATAATCATACACATTTTGTATTCCTAACAGGAATATATTCCTAGATTTCTAATAGAAAGTAAGTATCCGCCAAGAAAGGATTTTAAACTCATTCATTGGCTTTTCATTCTACATAGCTTGATTTTCATCTATCACTTTGTGCGGTGAAAATAAAACAATATAAATTCCTAAATAAATTAAATGTTTCGGAAATCAGAATCCAACATGCTTACCTGTACTTTGTATGCTTACCATCTTCGGCCACATCATCACTTACCATGGTGAGATTGTGGTCAAACACAAGCCTATCGAATATAAACAAAAAAAAAAAAAACGTCAAGGTTTTTTTGTTTAACTAGGCAATGTATGAGTTGTTTATTCAAAAGATTTGATTTTATAAATACACAAAAAAAAATCCAATCCACAAATCATATAAGCAACACAAATGCCATGAAGCATATGGCAAGTGTGAAAGCACGATCGACCCTCGGTAAGTAGGGCAATACATTCAGCCACCCTTACCGACATGTGTGGAGACCATAAATTATACAGCGCACCTGTAAGTAGCTAGATTGCGCCTAGATAAAGAAATTTAATATACGTATCGCCTGCATAAGGCTGATTTATGCTTTTCTGGGAGAGTATGCACTCAGTATGATTTAGGGGTAGATAGGAGTGAGTTTCGGAACGTTTTCTTTTACTGAGATTTGCTTTGAATTTTAATAAAATTTTAATGTTTTCTGTAGTTTTGAGTGACTTAGAATATTTTAAGACTAATCCCACAAATTGTACCCGTCGAATATATACAAAACCGTATTGTTTTATCTATTAAGTACTCTCTCAAGTTACAGTTTATTGACATCAAGGGCCATTGTAGGTAGGTACCGAAGCTTCTCAAATTTTATTCAATCCACTGAACTGTGAACTTCCATATAATGTAATAAAAGTTAACTGTAGTACCTACACAATATTATATTTTATGACACAGTTTAAGGCGAGCTTTTATGAAATGTATAAAGCGACCGTTACGTACCGTTATAAAAAATGAGAAAAATTTTATACGGCGCATTCTTTCTGCCTTAAATTTTGAAACGAACTTAATTGTGCGAAATAAAATTGCAAAGTTAATTACATGTAATTAACGTTCAAAATCCATTATCAAATAACTTTGCCTCGTAAATTACGCGGATTAAGTTATTAATTAATACTGGGTTCCATCAATATTTTAATGGCTCTCAATTAGTTTTAAATAACAGTATTACCGCTTCATAATAACGATGCAAAAAATAACCAGCCGATGGAAAATTTTGAAAATATGATTGAAAAATCGACGTGAAAAATGTTTAGTTATGTTGGAAGATGGCAAAGCGTTTTTCACACAAGGGTGCAATGTAAAGATGTCGAACGTGAAGTGAAATCACTTTGATGTAGAATGTAGATTCATAAAATTCTGTGAATATTTTGTACGAAATAAACTCTCTTATATTTGGATAAACATCTTAAATTACCAGCATTATTATTATCATATATTCAGGTATTTAAAGCTTTAAAAAATATTTGCCGGATATAAAACACTCATTAGTTCTCTATAAAAAGACTTAAATCACAGTAGATAGGTATATCAATAAACATAACATACCTATCCAATCCACGGTAACTGATGTAATGCTACCACATTATTATTTATTATAGTTATAATTCAACGGGCCAGTTGGCATGTTTTTTTGTTCTGAATCTGGATTTAATAATCTATTTAAGTATGTATTTACAAAAAATATAGTATATGTAGTATACTTATATAGTTTCGATAATACAAGCTCTGCTTAGTTTAGGATCAGATAGCCGTGTGTGGAGAATGTCCCCGGATATTTATTATTAATTTTAAGGGAAGAGAGTCTCTCATAATAAAATAGTATCTGGATACCTTTGCGAAAGACACAAATTAACGACATTAAACGTGCTGATATAAATAAAATGTCGTCAAAATAATCCTTGTATTTTTTGATAATGTCATCAAAAAACCCTAATTAATCTCTTTAATGTTGTTACAGGTACATATTAAAAATGAAGAACCAAATTTGAAACAAGATGTTGTGACGAGAATTGTGCCCTACATGTTAAACGGGACATACAAAGATGTGTCTCCCAAAGATTTTCCAAGATGTCTCGAATAATAGGACATTTCTTTTCATAATAGTGTTGTTATCGTTAAAACTGTGCACTCCTCAGGACTTGAACGAGGAGTTTGTGAATGAGGATAGTATAGACAATATATCGGACTTAAGTATGGTTGTGCCAGTGACAAAGGTGAAGTTTCCGAGGAACGTTGGTGTGTCCGGACCGTGTAGAATGAGCGAGCTGCTATGCGATACCGGCCAGTGTATATCACTGGATAAGTACTGTAACGGGGAGGATGATTGCGGGGATAAAAGCGATGAGCCCAAATCGTGTACACGTAAGTATTTTGCTGAGTTGTTATTTCAATTATGTTATTTCGGCTTTACAAGAGCCTGCTATTTTTATTGCTCCCTACTTAAATTTAATTAGGAACCATTTCCTAGTACTGAACAGCAATTTTATCTTATCTCCTAGAAATATTCATTTAGGTACTTACTAAGAAATGCTTAACGATCTAACTTCTTTTTTACTTAGTTAACAATGTTACTCTCTATAATTAAATAAACTTTATGTAATCCCGAAGGAGTTTTAATCGTTAAATTAAGTTTTACTAATTATTTTCTTACACTAAAGATTCTTAAAACTCAAAAGACCATGTTTAATTAAATTTTAAATGGTCACTGTGTTTATTACAAACGCACATCTTGAATAATGTTAATATGAATATTAAAAAGAAAGTAAACACTATGATTAGTTTTTTTGCTGGTTATTCAAACGAATTTTTAATATGTCACCCCTTCTCGGTTTGCTGACATCTGTCACAAAAGAAAGGTACTCAGGGAGGCTAAAGATTTTGGGCTACCAAGTAAGCGATTTAATCGATGTTTTCTTGGATTATTTATGTTACCTACATTGCATTTGTCTCAATTATATAATATTTATGATTGAATCCAGTGTTATAATTGTTTAAATGGTCCAAGAGGTCTGTAATTATCAAGTCCATCGCATATCGCATCGTCACCTATCATCAAGTGAGATAGTGAATAAACGCAAACCAAATATACTAATAATAAAAAAAAAACTTTATTTTTTGTCTCCCTTCTGGGAAGCCATAACTTAGTTCTTAACATTATATTATTATTACGTTATTTTTACTTTAATATGGTCATATAACTGTTGCTTCATATCTACAAGTTTTTGGTATTTAGCATAAACAAACAATATAAATTCATACAAATATATCACCATATATAGTATGGAATATAATGTGCTTTAATTTGCGAGACCCTTTTATAATCTAATATGAACGCAGTTGGATTACCAAAGAAATATAATATTCCTGTAGAAGCAAATGTCATGCTCTGCTCCAGTTATGTATGACAATTCGCTAGTTTGTTGGCCACAGATGTCTGTGGCGTCGTTGTAGAGTGGCTGTGTCAGCAATGGACAGACTTGGCTTCCTTTGCCTTTTATGTAATATTCATCCCCCGGAGTTATGCGAAGAGTCCGCCAAAACGTATTTACTTGATGTTCATGGATTTATGTAATCGCCAAATTTGTGAGGGCAATTTTATCGCTTCTTTGATCGATTTTTGAAGTAATATACAAGGTATGAAGGCTTATACGACGTTATTATGTAAAAATACCAAGAACTAAGAATAAACATTTATTTTTTAATCAAAATAATGTTGACATAGATTTAGTAATATGGTGTAAGTGATTTCTGGAATATGGTACAAGTACCACTGTATTGTAATGTCCACTGCAGGCTTCGTGTAGATACAATAATAGTCTAGGGCTGTTTAGTTTACCTCCTGCGGCTCCCAGCGACTATGACTAGTCCTAGTTGGTACACTTGTGAGGGGTCGTCCTACTTGACGCTTTTCTGTAGGTACATGGTGCAGTTAAAATCAAAGTTGATGATCACTTTAGTACTAAGTTTTCATTCAAACTGTCAATAGATTATTATGAAACGGCACTAAAGTGATAATCACTATCGAAAACCATGTGGCCTATCCATTACCATATCAGAAAATTGACAGTTTTTTTACGAATTGATTCAAAATACATTAAAATTATCCGTAGATTCATAATCCGTTATTTGGAAATAACGAAAAGCCTCAACGGCACATTTAACTTACCATTCTTATTTTTCAAAATCTGGAATAAGACCATTTTGTTTCGGTTTTGATATTTTATGCGTATGTTATTTAAAAAGATAGGTAATTAACTAAAGTGAAATAGTGTTTACATTTCTCATACAGTTATACTGCGGACGAAGCGATTTGCTTCCTCATTAATTATGCGTACTGCTAAGGAGTGGAACTCCTTACCTGAGTCTGTGTTTCCCGATAGTTACAACCTGGGAGTCTTCAAGTCTCGGATGAATAGGTTACTTCTAGGTAAGCGTGAACCATCGTATACCGCACTGTCACCTATCATCAAGTGAGATAGTGGTCAAACGCGATAACGATATACAATAAAAAATAATTAAATAAAACTAGTACCTTCAATAACTTCATTTTTTTTCAGTTCCTAAAACGCTTTTTCATTCCAAGCTCCAAAACATCTTATAATTTTGCTCTTAAAACGTCCGGAGCGATAATTGTCTTACACAAAAGACCTCCAGAGTGTACTCTCAAAGGGAATTGAAAAGAACTAGATTACGCTTGGTTTCTACAGCTCCTAGTCTCTGGGGGTCCCTACTACGACGACGGTCTGCCTGTATTAAATTTTATGTATAAATTTTACCCTAGAAACCGTATCTTGATTTAGATTTAATTTATTTATGAATTATTGTTATCATATAAGAATTATAATAACAAGAGAAGTCCCTTAAAAATTAGTATAAGATAAATTGTTATTAATGTGTTTCCAGATGAACCTAAGTAATCAATCAAAATGATTCAGCAGTAATTATATATAATGATTCAGTTTACATTCTTTTAATAAATAAATAAAATCAGCAGATAAATTTAAATCTTTTGTGATAAAAGTCACTTCACATTCAAATAGGAAAATTCTAAATAGCAACCACTCAAAGACTCGGGCAAACAATAAACCTTCTTTAATTATAGCGGCGGCTGAAAACGAGCTTTCACTTTTATCGCTCCCACGTAGGTGGTCATTAAACCGAAATATAGCAACAATTAACAAAAAAACCCACGTTCCATTTAATAAGGTGTTAAGTTTACCGTGGCGGTGTTTACAAAATGGACTGTCATTAGTCACGAAACCTTTACGTACGGATGCTCGTATACTCTACACTACTATACCTTTTCATTTTCAAACATGTAGCCATTTTGTTAAACATGAAAAATGGGCTTTTCAATAGCATAAATGAGTATTATTTCACTGCCACCAAAACAAAACAGCAGTGAATGGAAATTTGAAGAGTAATTTGAATGTGATGGTCTGAAGGTGATCAGGTTATTGGAAATACAATAGCTAGACGAAGTTTTGCAAATTCTTAATAGGTATAGGTACTTACGCAGGTTTTTATGTAATAACTAGACTATATTACGACCGGCTACATCAAATAATATTATTTTATGTGTCTATTTATTCGTAGCGTGTACTACTATAGTGATAAGTTTACACTTACTAATAGATTTAATGCAGACCTACATACATTCGAGAAAATGATTTATTGTTTTGTTTTGAAGGTCTATAATTCAAAATTAATAAAACTATATCTGTCATCATCTCTTTTTAAATTAGTAAAAACAAGGAATATCATTAGAAGCCTGAAATGTATGTAGCTGAAAACTGGTTTAGTGAGACAAAATTAGCGTATTTCAACAACTACCGTGTAAAACTTTGTCCCTAAATGAAAGAATAATTCCCATTTTACTAATGTGTCTGGCGCGTCACGTCCCCTCGAGTTTGCACATAATTAGTGCAACACACATGCGCTACTGTTTGCTGACTTTGCGAAGTGTTACTAGCGGTTTATGAAGGTTCTTATGAGAATTTTCAGCAGTGATTTTTACATCGTGCAGCTGTCGGAGTTTTTCCGCAGCAATTGTCTTCTAAATTATTATTCTGCTTCCGCATTCCGTTATTTTCACTATTCATTTGTAGTGTGTAGTTTGTGGTTATTTGTTGTATTTTATAAGTTTTTTTTTCATATTCGTAAATCATATTAATAAAATTATGCAATCTTGTAGGTATAAGACATTATTTGAATTCTGAATAGGAGGATAATCATTTAGCGGCACTCATCGTATACCGTTAGTAGGGTCTCCCATTTACAAGCCTCGACACCAAGCAAGTTTCGGAAGAACAATTTCGTTCACATTCAGAGAAAACTTCACAGAGTCCTAATAGCGTCCTCACTAAGATGCCTCAATTATGTTCGCTAAGCAAACACTTTTGTTAGCGCCGTTTGTGCAACTTGGTCTAGTATTCAGTTCATTTTATTTCGGTATAATGGAGTTCTAACGATCATTATTTTAGAATAGGATTATTCCTCGTCTTATAGTACTATGATAATCTGCTTAAAATCTGCTTTGTCTGTGTATAACTATCGTCACTATCCTAAGAGACTAGCTATCCCCCGCGGTTTTACCCACGTTTTCGTAGAATTTTCGCCATATAACGTGATGTTATATAAGCCTATTAGCCTTCCTCGATAAATGGGCTATCCAACACTAAACAAAAATCAATTCGAACCAGTAGTTCCTGAGATTAACGCGTTCAAATAAACAATTTTTTTTTATAATATACCTATAGTTATTTTTATTTCTCTTTGATGTAAATAAACAATAAAAGCATACATATGACAATGTTTTTGGACTTTATGGTCATAGAATAGGTATAGGTAACGCTTAGATATTTTTTATCAATATCATTTACTAGTTGTCTCCCGCGGTTTCACCCGCGTTACAGAAGGATCTTATCCTTTCCTGGGATAAAAAGTATCTTATGTGTTATTCTAGGATATTATCTACCTGTGTGCCAAGTTTCATCAAAATCCGTTAAGCCGTTTTTGCCTGAAAGAGTAACAAACATCCATCCATCCATCAAAACTTTCACATTTATAATATTAGTGGGATTTATATCAAAATAAAATTATAAGTATAGCTCACTTCGATTTATCACTGTAGCTGTTGAATACATACAATTATATTGTTCTGTGTTTTGAAATGATCGAGGGTGCTATTTATGGGGCGATTCTTTCATTAAATTATTCAGCGCAGTGTTTACCTCAACAAAAACAAAAGACAAACATTAAACGCAAACAGCGATGTTCGCCGGTGAAGTGAACACTTGTCTTATGCTATGTAATGCGCTGTCAGGACAGACAAAAGGCATTTTTTCAAAAAGATCGTAAAAATATGGCCGCTCCCTATTGTGAGCGGCGCTTTATTCAGATCTTTTTCCTTCTCATTTCCCTATTTTTGTGTTGAAAGGATTAACAATAGTACAGGTACCGGGCCCGGTATTTTATTATGACTTGCATAATTTGGGTATGCTTCAGTTTTACGGCCATGAGGATGTATTTTTCATTTTAATTAAACGTGGATACATATTATCCATGATGTCAACGAACACAGGTTATTTTTGTTGAATATTATTATTATTAAATTTACATAGAAACTAGCTGGCAATAATAATAAAAGTTTAAAATCTAGTACATTTCATCTTTTTTACACTGAATTTGTATAAGAATTTTGAGTTAGCAAGGATTTGTTATATCCGTGGGATCTTATCTTATCCCGGGATAAAATATAGCCTATGTTCACCAGGGATAGTGTAGCTTTCCAACGGTGAAAGAATTTTTGAAATCGATCCAGTAGTTTCGGAGCCTATTCAATGCAAACAAACAAACAAATCTTTCCTCTTTATAATATTAGTATAGAAGCATAGATAAAATACAAGTTATTTTTATGTATTATTTAGTCTTATTTATAAAAATTTGAAAGAACGTATTAAAAAAAACTACTTACTAGATCTCGTTCAAGCCAATTTTGGGTGGAAGTTTGCATGGTAATTTACATCATATATTTTTTTTAGTTTTATCATTCTCTTATTTTAGAAGTTACAGGGGTGTCCCCACACGTTTTACCTCTTTGGAAGTGTCTCTCGCGCAAACTATTCAGTTTAGAAAACAAAAATATTAGAAACCTCAATATCATTTTTGAAGACATATTGTAAGACCCCACAAAAAAAATTGAATTTCAGTTCTAAGTATGTTTTTTCTATTTTTGTGTGAAAATCTTAATGCAGTTCACAGAATACCTTACCAAATTTCAACAGTATAGTTCTTGTAGTTTCGGAAAAAAGTGGCTGTGACATACGGACGGACAGACAGACAGACAGACATGACGAATCCATAAGGGTTCCGTTTTTTGCCATTTGGCTACGGAACCCCTTAAAATCAACACGATAAAAAAAATGTTACAATATTATTTAATTTGCAGCTTGCAACAGAACATACATGGGTGACGTCGGTCGGACTTACGAGTTGGAGGTGAGACGACCTCGGGAAGATCACCTGCCTTTTGTTTGTCACCTTAACTTTACTGCTACGGGGGGCAACTATGGAGATATTATACAGGTATTTTATAAAATTTATATTAGAATCAGAATCAGAAATAATTTAAGCATTAAATAATCTAAAATTTTTGATTAACAAATTATTCAAGGAAAACTAAATAAATCTAAATAAAAAGTCGTTGTCAGTAGGCAAAGTGTCTAGAATGGCGCCATTGCCACGTTGGATGGCAATGCTGATTCTTTAGGCGAGATATATGCAATTCTAGTCACGAGATGCGTCGACCAGGTGTTTTGATATATCACGGAAAAGGTGGTGAGAACTCGGCCCCAAAGGACCCAGAGTTTCAAACCCAAACAGCTCAAATATGTACCATGTATCTATTTTACTAGCATTCAAATTAAATATTACCTTTAGCTTTAAATTTTAATATTAATATGAAAACTGTGAATTGTCATTGTGATACGGTTTAGACGCTCACTTGACTGTACGCAGGTAGATTATGATTGAAGAAACCATTGTTAGGTACTATGTATTTAAGTATTTGAGGTTACAGTACAGTTCAGGTCATTAATTTTCCTGCTACATTAGACATTTTAAATAACAAATATATTATCAAACTGTGCTTTAAGGAAGCTTCCTTTCCTTAGAAGTTATACTCGTATTTAGATGTCTCTGCTGTCAAAAGAAAATATCGATATTCGAGCTCATTAAAAACGTACGCTTCGTCGATTATACCATCTTCTATGAAGCTGCTTTTGTTGACCATAGAGTATTTGTTTCAGTTAACATTCGACACATTTACAGTGGGAAAGTTTGTGTCGTTCACATCAGATGGTTGTCCTGATGGTCACATGACTATTGTAGAGCGCAGTCCTTCACCACCCACAGGACAATGGTGTGGTTCTGCGTGGGGCTACACAGTTTATTTCAGCGAGTCTGATTCTATTAACATGACACTCAGATTAGATAGACTGAGTCAACAAGTGAGTCAAGTTATACGTTTATTCTAAAGTTCTATAATAAAAAATACATGCTAATATTTCACACATCATAATTTGCTTCATTCAACAATTATGGGTTCTTAATCCATCGAACAATATTGACTGCCTTTAATTTAGTAAAAATATCTGTCATTTTATTATGTATCTTGTGTTGTAAACATGAATTGAATTATCTTAGACTTGTTCTTTAACATTGAATATAATATTCTGATTTTTCAAAAATATTTTGGTGAAAATGTATCCCTTATTGTACAGGATACAAATATCCTGTACAAACAAATGGAAGCAAATTAACCTTTTATTTATTACAGCAGAAACCAAAAACTAAGCTAATGAAATATCCGTAGTTCGTGACTTGGTTACATTGCCGTCTGACATGTTTAATTAGAGTTTTTGCACACAACAAAGTTAATCTGTATAAATGAACAACAGTATTTATCTTCATTAAGAGTCACTTACTAAGCATCCCTTTGTGTTTTACTGACGTGACGTAACTAACTACATGTTTTCGCCTGTGACTTGACTAATATTTCACATCACCCCGCTTTTAACGGTTCGCTGCCTTTCCTTTATCTTCTGTTAGCAGCCGTATTATGTGCACCAGGGGTTGAACTTTCGATCAATTAATTAAGCGACTATTACGGACACCCTCTCGGGACCGCGCTGGATAAGGTTGTACCTCGCAATTACAATAATGAATGTTATTACCGCCTAATACCATAATTTAATAATGGAATTTTCGTTCGCTTCGTTCGATCCATTTAAAATCCGACGGAGATATTTGAGGCTGTTACAATTGGAATACTTTCGCTTTGTGTTTGACTGACAGCTCTTATTTGTAGGGTGTGGGATACAATTTCGACTTCAAGTTGGCTTACAAGTTTCTAAGACGAAGTGAAGCGAGGTTGCGTTATGGGAACGCGACTGTGGGGGCGTGGCGGGGTGAAAGGGTACCGGGGACGTACTGTGACCGCATACTGAGTGATTGCGACCTAAGAGCGTGCCGCATCCAGTCGCCTAACTTTCCAGGAGTATATCCTCGGAATGCTACTTGTACATACCGTATAGAACATTCTAAAGTAAGTGTCATATGTAGGTACAAAATGTAAGATAAAGAAGTTACCATTAAATCTATTTATTATTTAAACCTTTGCCTGTAATAGAATTACGTAGGTACTTACTTATGTTCACGAGGATCAAATGTTTTATAATTCCTAGTTTTATCCACTATTTATTAAATGGAACATTATGTACTCTAGGGTTTATATGTGGTTGATGTTCATGCACAGGTTTATGTGTCAAATTCGCACTAGGCTGCGTAATATTTACACCCAAAATGTACATTTGAAATGTGTATGCGAAGGTTAATGGTGATTAAAAATGTACTTTAAGGTGACCTCTACTACTATTTTAATTGAGTTATTTCATTCCAGATACCAGCTGATAAACATGTTTTACTAGCCGTAAGACAAACAAACAGTCATAAAATACATATCAAAGACCAAATAGTAAAATATGATAGAAGTCAACGAGTCTTAAAGTAAGTGAATGTAATAAGGACTGGAGAGGTTTTACTGATATTTTATGTTTTTCTATTCAGCTATTTCTATGTACATACCTACCTATATTTCTATTTCAAAAACATATAATCGAACGTAACTGGTACAGTTACTAGCCCGATTTATGCCCGAATGATCACAAAAAACATAGATTCGTTTTGATAATATAGGTAGAGCAAAAATAAGTGAACATCGTACGAAATTGAGATGTTTTAATTGTTCTTTCTTGTTTAAAAATTATATTATAAATATATGAAAACACCGACATATATTGTGCATATATGTAGGTATATCGGTAACGCTAAAGTAGGCTACAATATCCCAGAGCCTGCTCCAAGGCTTGCTACGAGATTATATCGCCAAAGTAATGGTTGTTAGAGCCTCACTATTTGTTGAGTGCACCGCATGCAAGTGAGCTTATTAGATAAAAGATAATGAAACTCCTATATTAAGGTTCAGATTTATGCTTTGCGAGAGTCTCTACATAATATATTTTGACTTTATATAAAACGAAGTTTTGTGTGCTTACCCACATCATCACTTAGTATGGTGAGATTGCGGTCAAACACAAGCTTATCCAAGAGTTAAAAGGTTTCTCTTTTTTTACTCCTTGGGAGTGAATTTTGATAAGAAAAAAATAAAACATTGTAATCCAATAAATGATTTATCTATTTTTACTATAATGTTTTATTAATACTAATGAAGATACACTAAATTGAATGTAAATAAATATGATCAGAAAACTCTAAAATTCGATGCTCAAAATTGTAACCCGAATGGTAATTCAAAAGTTCATGGATTTATCATCAAAAGTGATAGATTAAATACAAACAAATGCCCCATTTTAGCCCCTGTATAGTTTGTATCTCCAAAAACTCCTTCTTAGTACTCGCCCATATAATAAAAGGAAGCCTTACGCAAAATATCAATTCTCGGTAGTTTCTTTTTAAAAATAGATGCTATCATAAGTTTATAAAAAGTAATTACGTAAAAAACTTGTATGAGATACTTATATACAAGTACTACAATGTTATTTGTAGTATATAATGATTTGCCACCAGATCAATAAGACTTCTCTTATATGTATAGATGCTTGGTATTGATGTTAACAGTAGTTACTATAAATGGATGCAACGTACCTATCCGAAATGGGTGTATTTCTGTTCGAAACTAGTGAACAGATGCTACGTTGTACTTGCTCGCAATCACGCATATAAAGGAGGCCTTTGGGCAAATGTTTCTCATGGAAAATAGATATTGTTAGTGAAGCTAGTACAATGTACCAATTGTTTGAACTATTTAGAGGTATGGCAAACATTTTACCAATGTTGCCACTATAGTTTGGGCCAATATTAACAGTTTTAGAATTACATGTAGTTGGCCAAGTACGATCGATATGACGTCACACTTTATAGCAATTTTTTGTGTAGGTATACTGACGAAGTTAGAATAATTACCATTAAAATAATAACCTCACATTTGGTTTTATTGTAGAATATGGGACCAATGTAACGTGGTACAAGACTATCTGACTGTATGGGACGGTGCTACACGTGACTCTCCGATATTAGTCCGCCTTTGTGGCGGTGATGCAGTCCCAGACATTATCAGTAGAGGCCCTAATATGCTTTTGGAGTTCCACACATCGCCGTATGATAATCCATTTCATCCGGTTCCATTGAGTTATTTACCTGGATTTGAGCTTGAAGTTCAGGTGAGTTTTATTTGGTACATTTGATATGTTACAACTATTATTGAGTAAAGAGGGTGCAATCAAAATGTTCGTGTTTTAGACATTTTTTTTAACAGAATGTAGGAATTTGATTTCTTGGAATTAGAAAGACTTAATTAAGTGTAATCTAGGGTACATATTTATTTTTAAGGACGGTTTGACGAATTCAACCGCAGGTATTTCATTTTATTATTTTATAAAAAAAATATCGTTACAAAGTGCTCTACTACAGAGGTCAGATTTCGTAAATGTATACACCGATTAGTCAAGTGAAAACTGTCCTATAAAATTGCAGTAAAAAATATTTTTATAATTACATATCAAGTGTTGATAAATAATATACGTTATTCTTGAGTCTGATTCAATAAGTCATATTGGACGACTTTTTATTTAAAAACATCTTGTAACCACGCGCGCAAACATTGCCGATCAATAAACGCCGAGTCTTTCCAAGGAATTCAAACAATAAAATTATTCGTGATTATAGGCTCACATGCACACAAAGTGATCATTGAAGTGTACTACGATATTCTAGCAATCGTTCATTACGACTCACGCTAAATGGATTCGCCCTCTTAAATCAGAAATAGTGCAGTAACGCTAAGAACTAAATTACTATAGCATCATCTTGCACCGTATGTTGCTGATTGTATTACTGTTTGTACCGACAGCAGGTAGTTATTAGAAGTAAATATATTTTTCTGTGGCAGGTGCTATACGTGGACAAAGATTCTCATTCGTACGTGCGCACGGACGGTAGATGTCGTTTTGTGTTGCGCTCTTCGGACAAAACGAGCGGGGTACTGAGAAATCCTAGACACTCGTTGCCTCCAAATACTTCGTGCGTCTATTACTTCCAGGTATACTTTAATACAGATCATATAATATTTAAAATTGCTAACATAGAGACAATCTTGTTTATGTTAAATAGCAATGTTTTCTTATGATGAGTTATTTTATGTCCTCGAATTGCATTTATATGGATTAGTTAACCCTAACCGTGCTCACCCTTTCTTTAAGTTTACAATGGTCGCAGTTTTTGTATTCAAATACATTTTGAATAAACAACCAATATAAGAAATGACTTCCCCAAAACAATCCACTATATTTTGGATATTAATATTTTGGTATCTGCTTCATCCTTAAATTTATTGCATATACGTTCGACTTAAAATGATTTACGTTTGTAGGGGCGTGCCAATGAAATAGTGTGGGTGTCATTTGTGAAGTATCATTCGGCGGGAACAGAACCAGCTGGATTTGATCAGCAGAAGGATTGTTCATCGCAACTCACTATATGGGATGGAGCGGCACCTGATGCAGATCTCGATAGAAAGGTAGAGCTTGTTTATTGTAATACTATGTTTATTATAATGGTTTTGGGGCCTATGTATAAAACATGTTATATTTGTGCCATATGCTATGTTATTCCTTATTATGTTATAATAACAGCGCGTTAATAGCAAATAGTATCGCTGAAAACACAATTAAGGACGTATCTGTAAGCAAACATTTGTTTACTCGTGGTGTTGCTAATGGTATGGTAAATCTTCGTTTATGGAACTGTTACTGCCTAACTTTCTCACTTATCGGAAACAATTGCGAGCGTTTGGTTCATAAAAATAAAATATTTAAATTGTTATATCGCGTACCGGTTTACAATATCAGATTGTTCGCATAAAATTTTACAGTACATGAATTTAAATGGCAAAAAGTCCGGAGCCAACGTGCTTGGTAATGAAATGTGGATTAACTTAAGCGTGTAGGAAGTAAAACTTTCGCACTGCGCAAGACTAATGTGATGATACAAGTACGAAGCGATATAGGATTGGGCGGCGTTCTTACCGCCTTTATTCGTGCCATTTCACTTTGCCAACTACCTCAACCTCCCCACTTGACGTCGGCAGCCAAACATTAATTTTCTTTAATGTGTCTGAGCACTTTTACCGAGTTCTCAACCGACTGCAGTGCGGTGTTTCGTTTCATTCATCCAGGATTCCTCAGTTTGCATTAAGAATGGATAAGCTGTTCGAGTTCAACTTATTTTTTGTTGGCACTTTAATCAGTAAAGTTTTCCTGTTCGCTTGCGGATACTCTTTCTGGATACTATCTTGTATCTGTTTGAATTGAATTAATGATTACCAATACAATTACTTATTATTATTATTTTGTATTATAGAAGACGTTATTTTTCTACATATCTTAACCTAATAGAAAAGGTTTTTAAGTAGCTATCATAGGTATGTTGTAAAATCTAACTAAGTAGTCCATGATAGTTCAGTGGTAGTGACGTCGGATACTGCGACGACGGTCATGGGTTCGCACAACGGTATTCACTTTTTTTTTATCTTGGATAGGCTTGTGTTTGACCACAATCTCACCATGCTAAGTGATGATGTGGCCGAAGATGGTAAGCACACAAAGCTTAGATGAGAACTGGCTCTCAAGTGCAGCTGTCGGAACACACCGATAGGTGTTTGGCGACAGATTTTCAGCTTGAGGGTGGTAGCCAGCCAGTCGGGTACTACAAAGTATCCTACCACCGTGCTGTGGTTTCCTCACGATGTTTTCCTTCACCGAAAGCTCAAGCTCATTGTAGGATTCGAACCCACGACCTTCGCCGCGGTATTCGATATCACTTACCACTGAGCTATCATCGCCTTACCATCAGGTGACCCCCCACCAGCCTGGTTATCACTTGTGGTATAAAAAAGGTAGTTCCAATGACATATAAAAGTATTATCATTGAAATACTTATTATTAAAAAAACACATGTTAAAAGAAAGAAGAAAGTAAAGCACCAAGTTCATCGACTTAAAAAAAAACTTGAATTGAAACAATCAAATCGGATAGCCTTATGGATCGCTGCCAACTTTTCATTCTTACCCATAACTACTATGTTTTCTTATTTTGTTAATAGTTGGAAATGAGTGACAAGAAATTGCTGCTTGGTTCATTCTGCCGGGAAGAGTCTCCGAGATTATGTGATCACGCTCTCCTGTCTAATGCTACTCGAGCGACAAGGCCCTGTGCCCCTTCTGAAAGCTACATTACAACTGGATCAGCGCTTACTATACTACAGGTAAGAAATTCTGTGGTGTTGGACTGTGGTGCAGTCTCACCATGGTAAGTGACACGTACATATGACGTAGAATTATAGGGCTTGAAGCTTTACAAACATGCTAGGAGGACAACAAAGGAGCGGTTATTTGGAATAGAAGAAATATTTCAAAAATCCATCCGATTTCTTGTAACATACATAAACATACTCAGTTGACTATATTCAGTGTATAAAACTAGAACTAAATCTAGTTCCACTTAATAAAGTAATACATAAAAGGATAAATAAAACAGTTTGTACAGTTATTAAATAAAATATGCATGATCTGCAACCTATTATATTCTTATTTAGAATTGCGTCCATAGTTTATTAAAAACATTCGTTGAATATAAAATTTATTTTTGATTTCATAATGTACAATATTTATAGGTGTAGCTTCTGGCAATAAGGTTTCTTTCCAACTGTTCCCGTTGTTGAAGAAACTGCATCAAAAACAACTTACCTGGACTTGTAACTTTCCCGTGTTTAATATTGTTCATGTTTGTGAGTTATGAACGCTCTATTCCCGTGACAAGTTTCATAGCGTCGACCAACCGTGTGGAAGCTATGCATTAGTCAAAATGTCCAGCTAACAAATATAAATTATTCATTTGACTTCTCATACTGCTACTTAACTTAGTTTCTCTAAAGAGATTTTCATTGAGGATATCTTATGAGTTGATTTATTTGAAATATTGACTAGGAATCTCGTCAAAAGGGATCATGATATGAAAAATCGTAAAACAACTTGAATTCAAGAAACAATATTCAACAAATAGTAAATCACAGGTTCATCCTTCTATGCTACTAATATTATAAGTAAATGTGAATGTTTGTATGTTTATGAGTTTTGGATATTTGTTCCTCAATCACGTAAAAAAAAAACTTGGCACACTGGTTAGACCACATGCTGGAATAACACCTAGGTTACTTTTTATTCTAGAAAAAGATAAAATCTCTCGGGAACGCACGCGGGTGAAACCGCGGGGCGAAAAACTAGTAATACAAAAGTTTGCACATCGATTTAGTTTTAAAAGATCAACAGCCATCTAAACTTTTGTATCTAAACTAGACTTATTAAACATGTACGTGACACGTAAAGTGCTTTACAAACAATCCTGATCTCATAGTGAAATAGTCTCAGCGTCAAAGCTCAACTAATTACCGCAGCAAATATTTAACTTCAATTTTGGCCGTGCTCTCACGTATGCAAAGAGCAATGTCACAGCATGGAATTTTTCCACTGAATAACGTGGATAAATTGCAACTGAAAGTAACAACGGAATATCCATGAATTTCATAACAACTGTAGTTTTATCACGTACAATAATCCCTGATTTTACTGAGCATTTTATGATGAATTCAAGGATTTTGTGTCGTATTTCAATCGTTTAACTAGATACCTATTTATTGTACATAAAGTTGTATTTACGTATGTGGATTTATTTATACTTTTACTAGCTGTCCCCTGCCGTTTCACCCGGGTTTCTACGGGAACGTATCATTTCCTGGTAAAAAGTATCCTATCTAGGATATAATCTGTTTGTGTGCCAAGTTTCATCATGATGGTTTAGTAGTTTCGGAATTAATCGCGGACCAACATCGTGACACGAAATTTTTATATTAAAGATTTAGTGTAAACGTAATAGCAATTGTAGGATAAATTCCAAACCGATCGTACCTAATTTAGTAACTTTGATCTTAAAAGAGCACTTCTAAGCCTTTAGTTTATAGCCTTTAATCTCTGTACCTACAACTACTTCAAAAACAAACTTCTATTAATCCAATTTAAAGTTTTGCAGAACTAATCGTTAAAACACACTTCAGAAAAATATAACAATTTAAAACTTGTTAATTATCCTATTATTTGAACTCAGTGGCTCTTTTAGCATGTCCTTGTTTCATTGTAGTGTAGTTGGAAGTGTTCTGCCCAGTGAAACATTCATCGCGAGCGGGATAGATAAGTCACGCGCGCAGCGTTGCGCTTGCATTTGCCATAGTGAATAATGCAAGGGGCACGTGCTAGTCCCTCTCCTCTCGCCGTGATGGAATGCTTTAGTATTGTTGCGTTATTACCAAGTGTTAGTCAAGTACTCCTTTTGACGCGCATATTTACCTATTAAATAGTCGCAATATAGCTAGTCGCCCATTATTTATTAAAGGTACCATAGAGAAATTGCTACTATTTATTTGGCCTATATTGCGACTATTTAATAGGTAAATATGCGCGTCAAAAGGAGTTGCCAATAATTTTAAATCGTTATATTTTGACGTTGGATTACTAATATTTTCGTCTATGCGGTTGCTTTGTTACATTCTAGAATCTGGTCTTAAGCAAGTTGTTAAAGTCACTAGTTGCGAACTGCTTTATTATTCAATATTAAATTCAACAGAGGAAGGACTGAAGCAAGTTTCTAACTAAATATTTGAAGTTTTACTACACCACGCAGTCTTGCTTCATATTAAAGCCGACCTTAAAGTTATACAAGCTTAGGTGCCTTATGGATTGGAAATAAGGCTTTATATTAGCTGCAAATTATGAATTCTCTGAATGTAAGGTGCATTCAGATAAGTTATGTAAATTGGTATCTCGTATCTGGGGGCACGGCAGTGCCCCGCCAAGACAAGCCAGCGAAGCGAAAACGCAGGGGCACTACCTACCTTTTCTCGAAGCGCTTCGTCGTATTTTTGAACCCTCATAACTTCGCTTTGGATTATACCAGATAAACAAAATTCTCAGGATATGATGCCTATAGCAAACTTATTAAACATATAAAGTTTCATTTGCGTAGCTGTTATACTTTAGATTTTATTGATATCTAAAAACCCCCGATTTCGTCACTGACTGATGATCATCATAATTCATAAATGGTACTTCCTGAAGTTCTAGAAAGCTGAAATTTGGTATTTAGGCTAATATTAGTACACAAACAACAAAAAAATTTTAAAACTTGAAACTTTTATCCCCGAACCCCTTAAATAGGGAATGCGTCAACTATGTATGTATGGGGACACCCTTTAATTTTCAACTTTTTTTATTTTTTAAATTTTTTCCTTAGTTTGTGCTGTAAGACCTTGCCTTTTGCTAAATTTTGTGATTCTAGGTCGACGGGAACTACCCTATAGGTTTTCGACGGTTTTATCCCAGGAACGGGTGGACCTAGCAAGTTGAAATTCATACCAGATACTGAAATCTAATAGTCCCTATTAGGTGTATAAAAATCAAGGTCTTGAGTCAACACGAGAAAAAGATATGGGCAAATTTTGATTTTCGCGAAAATTTGTAAGTACCAAAATTTAACCTAATATTCAACATTTTTTATTTTTCGGAATTTTCCCTTTATTTGTGCTGTAAGACCTTGCTTTTTGCCAAATTTCGTGATTCTAGGACAACGGGAACTACCATATAGGTTTTCGACCCAAAACCTATAGGGTACTTCCGGTTGACCTAGATTTATCAATTTTGGTTTAAAGCAAGGTCTTACAGCACAAATAAAGGGAAAATTCCAAAAAGTAAAAAAAGTTTAAAATTAAAGGGGGTCCCCATACATACATAGTACCACCAATTAAGATAGACCTCTGAGTTGTATCGGAGCTCATACAATTTTGAGGTCTAGCTTAATTGGCACCTATCTCCAATAAGGTAATTGAAAACTTAATCGAAAAAAAAATTGAAATAAATCCTCAAGACTCCATTACCGTGATGAACGAACTATTTACAAGTTTGTTCGGAACACTCGGTGCGCGAGTCCGACTCGCATTTGACCGGATTTTTATACACCGAATAGGGACTATAGACCTCAGTATTTGGTATAAATTTCAACTTGCCAGGTCCACCCTTTCGTCCGTTCCTGAGAAAATCGGTGGTGACGCACTGACAGACGGACAAGAGAGTGATCTTAGTGTTTCTTTTTTTACCTTTTGAGGTACGGAATCCAAAAAATTATGTAATAAAATAATAATACAACCCTTTCTAATACTAATAAACAACAAAAATACAGAGGCAGTCCAAATAAGTTTTCACTTCAAAAACTAGATGGCGTTGTCTCTAATTGAAACGAGCTATGGTTTCATTCTTAGAGATTTATATAGGCAAAAAGTTTCATTTTATTTAGTTTCGTTAGTTTGTTTGAACATAGTCGATTTTCCAACTGATTTAAAAGTTAGCATGGATTGTGAAATAGTTTCACTTGAAGTAGAGCTGGGACCTCGCCGTCATCGTATGTTTCATATGCAGGGAGATAGTTCCTGCCTCTTCTATTCCTTGACATACTTAATGTATGAAGAAATAGACGTTGAGGTCACGTCGCAAGTCAGGACTGCTATCGTGCGATATGTTGTAGACCACTGTGATGAACTACAAGCCAAAGGAAGCGAAGCGCAAGGGCACTACCTACTAGGGGATGGCAGTTTGTATGAGACTTCAGTTTTCACTTCAAAAACTAGGTATATGGCGTTGTTTCGAATTGAAACGAAAATATTGTCACAAGCAATGTACAAAAAGAAGTGAAATCCCACCAAAAACATTATCATGTAAAGAGTGCTGCCAAGACACCACATGGCTCGCACTGTCAAAAAGTAGTCAGATCTCATGTTGATCCAAGCTTCTAACTCTACACGCCCTAACTCTACAAGCTCTAACTTCACAAACTCTTATTAGTGAAAATATGTAACTTGGCCATTTCGTTACTACAAAATCAGAAACGTAATGAACAGTGAATAAATTTTTCACCTTAAGCCCATGTGAATGTAGCGAAATGGCCAAGTTATATATTTTCACAAATAAGAGTTTGTGAAGTTAGAGCTTGTAGAGTTAGGGCGTGTAGAGTTAGAAGCTTGGCTCAACATGAGATCTGACTACTTTTTGACAGTGCGAGCCATGTGGTGTCTTGGCAGCACTCTTTACATGATAATGTTTTTGGTGGGTTTTAAATTACTTTAGGTACTTAAATGAATTGTAATAATAGGAATATGTTTAAAATAACTATTTATCATGTTTTTATAAATAATACTTTTACTACAACAGGAACTTCGTCAAGGTTCAGCATTATACCCAGTTTCGTTTCTCTTACGATACGAATTCGTGGATGTAAGCGAACAAGGTCAGCCCTTGGTTGACTCTCAATCAGCCTGCGATAGAGTTTTCAAGTCTGCTCAGACGTACTCTGGAAGATTTCAAGCCCCTAGAGCTATCTTCTATTACGGAAGAGGCGGAGCACAAAATCTTACCTGCATTTTAAGGTAAATAAAGTAATTTTCTTAAAATTTAATATACTGTACCTACTGTAATAAAAAAACGTAACCGTAGATAACACAAGTAACATTTCAAAAATTGCAGATTTGAAGCAAAACAAGGAGAGAGAATACAATTAACATTAACTAATACATACTTTGGAAATAAACATTGTGGCACCTATAAAGATACAAGAACAAGTCGTTGGAAATGCGATAGACCGGGAAAACGAATAATTGGAGGAGAAGGGCTAGCTCAAATTATTATAACGGAATATCCGTGGGAAGGAGTTCCTATACAGCGAGATTGTATTTGTTCAAATCGATCAGAGCCATTGAATATTCATACGCTGACAGCTCCCGTTGTAGAAATTAACTTTACTGTTACTATGATGAATATAACTGAAGATTACGATGACTTTGCATTTGAAGGAGAATATAAATTCGTTCCTACCGGACCTGGTGATGAGACTGTATGCTCTTCTGGCTGGGGTGAAAGACGATTGAGAGGTAGCTCAGGAGAGATCAGGTTATTTGATAAAAGACAAATATCTGTAGCTCCAGAGATAGTAGGCGATCGGAATGTTATATCTGAGAGCGTAAGAGCAGAAGTTGCTTGTGTTCATAGACCTTGGCTTATTGAACCTGGAGGTGATGACGTAAATCCGGTTCAAGGTAGATATTTATATGTAAAAATACCAGGTTTTGAAGTGACAAATTCGTCACCATTTTGCCCTACTCCAAATCGTCTAAATTTATATGAAGCCCGTGACACTTCACGACATCGAGAGATATGTCCAGATGGTACAAGCATAATAGACTTATTTTCACCTGGTTGGAAATCTGCTCAAACATCATTAGAAACGACTCTCAAACCGCATGCTAGAAGCTATGTAATAGACTTTTTGCAGCACGAACAAGCTGACTATTCAATTAAATGGATAGAACTTATGAAAAAGCCCTCTTTTGAACATGACCCAGAATCTAATGTGTTACCTACAGCTGTTTCACTGGAATGCCGATACGGGTAAGCTACGTTCTATTATGCTTAAAGAAATAAATCTTTGTAATCTTGTTTCTGAGAACTATCCAGTACGTACGATCTTTGGTTGTAGTAAACCTAACCTCAATTTTATCACTCTCCTTGACCTCCCGTTTCTAAAACAATAGAACAATTTTCCTATAACTGATTTCCTTTTTTGTAGCTGTCCGGAGTTAAATGCCTGTATTCCAATCGCTTTATGGTGCGATGGAAGTGCTCACTGCCCATCGGGCTACGATGAAGATGATTCAAATTGTTCATTTAGGATATCTCTACCACCTCCATACGTAGCAGCAGCCGCTGGAGTCGGCCTTCTTATTTGTGCTATTGCAGTTGCACTTTGCGCATGTAAAAAACGGCGAAGAAAAGACAAAGAGTTTAAAGCTCGATTGGATGGTGCGTTACCTCCTGAAGAGAGACCGTTCGATCGCGCTAAAACAAATGGTGTACCGGAAGCTGCTCGTCAGTATGCTACTGTGCAAAAGTATGCCACCATAGATAAGTACAGCTTAAGTCAGAAGTATAGCGCAGGATTGAACGATGCGAGATATTACGACGAGGTGGCACAAAGGGATAAGCTCGCGGATACGAGGTACGCTAGTTTAGGTCGAGCCGGTCGAGGCATGCGCGTTGAGAACTCCAGAGGCAACGGTTCAAGGCGAGCGATGCCTGATTTAGGGTACCCTGACCTTAAAGACGGTTTTTGTTGACCCTCTCCGGATCTGTTAGAAACTACCGTCTAGCATATTGGACTTTCGGAAAATTTCTGTAATTAATCGACTGCATTATTTGTGTTTTCGTGTAACCTTAGAATGAAGACTGAATTTGGCGAAAGTGCCTCCAAATATTTGGTCAAACTCATATGAAAATCTAATAATTTCGAAATTAGCTGTTAAGTACTAGTAACCAAAATCATTGTGATTATTGTTTAATTTTATATCATCAACCAGATCGTACCTAATGTAGATTACTTTGTATATAATATTCCTAAATTAGTCAGTAAGTTCATATAGCAGGAAATAATACGAAAAAGTATTGTTTATTACTCACAGTACACCCTTTGTCTCATCAAATAACATATCTAAATGTACATAAAACGCTTGACAATACGATTTTAAGATACAAAATAAAAACCATTTTTTAAAGTAGTAATGTTAGAGAATGTGTGGTTATTTTATTATGAATCAGACTTCCAAAAACAGTGTAAATAATAAAAATATGCATGAAAATGGAATTATTTTATAAACTTACTAATTTCAAAAAAATCATTTATCTATTTATGAGGGTAATCGTATGTCATAATAAAATTAGATATAAAATGAAAATGTGATATAGGTTGTAAAAATTGTAGGTAAGAGTTCACGGAATGTATGACTTAAAATAGATAATGAGAATTCTCTTCGTGTATAAAACTTAAAAAAGTTGTAACTAATATTAGCAATTGATTGTAAATAAATTATAGTATAAGGTTTTTAAAGTCTGTAATTATTTCCAAGGTAAAAGGAGAATTAAATAATTTCTAAAAATAATAGTCGTCTATTCTTACTTACACCGACGAAATACCTAAATGTTAATATACTTACAAAATGATCACAGAACAAAATATTTTCAGTACCTACTAAATAAATTGATACAATCCATACTTCCATACTAATATTATACTTAAATGCGAAAGTGTTTCTGTCTGTTACCCCGTCACGCTAAAACCGCTCAACCGATTTAGATGAAATTTGGTATAGAGATAGGATGGACCCTTGGAGAAGGACATAGGATACTTTATATCCCGGGAAAAGATAAGATACCTCGGGAACGCGGGCGAAACCGTGGGGCGGAAAACTAGTGTATATAATTAACAAGTTAATAAAATAATAATTCATTTATATAACATTTTCACAATGTATCCCGTAATTTAAACATTGATTTGACAAAATAAAATACCTACAATTTATATTTATATGTACTTTAATTTGAACCTTACGGTCTTTATGTACTTAGAGAAGGTACCTAACACAAATTCAAAGCACCACAGCCGACGTAATAACTCAACCTTAACTCTCATTACAACAAAATATCATAAAAAGTAATAAATGAGAAAGGAGAGTATGCTCACAACAATGATATATTTTTATTTAGTATACAAAAAATGGGTTCCGTTTCGTTTCATTAGTAGCAAGATGCCATTCTTACACTTATTTCTTTGGTTGCTTCAGTGATAAAACTTATATACTCACTAAGTAACGCTCAAGTTTTATCTTGAGTTTTTGTTATTTTGATCATCGCATAAATAACTGAATGATGAACAAGATAATGATTTTGTGTTTTACTATTGAAATAACCGTGAATAAAATAGCTTTGTATCCAATATTACATATTACAGAGACAAAAATATCATTTGAAGCTATTTACCGTGTTTTTTTTTTAATTCATTTATTATGGTGAAATCCTCATCGCAAGCAGGTACGCAACGTCAGTAATTTGTATTTGTCTCGTCGGATAATTAGATGATAGGCTCAGGCTGCATTAGCCTTTCCACTTCGTTGGCGTAACGAGCGCTGCGCAAACTAAATTATCTGATGAACTAATTAAAGCTCGGATGGAAACAGGACTTGCGAAACAACAAGTGAAATCCCTGGAAACATTTCCAGCGATGCCGTGTTTCAGCCTGGATTTCCTTTAAATTTTGTTTCGAACACTGCTCGTCAATAATACTCAAAGTTTAAAGTTTTGACAGTGATTGACAAATAACTCTATGAAAATTATTCAATTGGGTGTAGCTCGATATTTATTTATCAACATAAATTTATCAAAAGCATTTGTTTAGGATGTTTACTACTAAATTCGATATTTTTAGTTAATAAAAACTAGAAATTTATAGACAAAAAATATACAACGTCAACAACAAAGTCATATTAACATATTAAAGCAACGAATGTCAAGTATATATATAATTTATCTTATTTATTAAGTATCTAATGTAGTAGAATGACATAATTGTATTCCATCTTGAGTGAAATGGATGGCGGCAAAGACACCGCTACAAAGGCAAAGAAGATGTAATGGAACCACTTTTGTAAGGCTATGTATTTTTCATCCCTGATTACCTTATACAAGATTGTTTATAAATTGACGAAGCGTGAGCTAATTTTTCATAAAGCGTATTATACTGATACTAAAATATAACAATGAGTGGAACAAGATCTTATTGACACTATTGTTTGGCATTGATACAATTTCCTGGAAAAACAAGATTTTCTTTTAGCAGAATTCTGATTATTACAACTATGTAATATGTATAATAAAGGTGCGATCATTGTAAGCACGGGATTTAAAGCTAATAAAACAGTAAGTTAATATATACTTATATATGTGTATACATGTATGTATTATGTTGACTAAGTTTCCCGGTACAGTTTACACAGTAAACATAAATGAAAATACTTCAACAAGTTTCACGATGTAGGACGGTTCAGTACTCCATCCGGTTATCCACGGTCCAAACCGCTTTATCCTAGGAATTCGAAATTTTAGGAATGTTTAGTCCTTCGTGGATGCTTAGACGGGTTTTTGGAAATTCAGTTCCAAGGGGATAAACCACAGGCAGGGATAAGAGATCTCCTTAATTATTTTAATTTCAGTACAGATACAATACATATTTATTTAGATTATACAATTATTTATGATACTCAAAGGAAATCTGAAATTGGTTCCGGAGAATATTGTTACTAAATATGCTATTATGCAGATCTTTTTTACCTCATATAATGTTTCGTAACCATATCCCTGCTTAGATTTAATTAATTTTAGTATCTTCTATCTGATCATTCATATTGTTTCGCGCCATTACTTTGGTGTTGCATCAATAACGCACTTACGTCTTGAGACACTTCCATTTAATTGACCAATCGCTGAGCGTCAATTTTGGTGCTCACACGCACGGGCCAATGGGGAGCCTGAACACGGTGGAGGTATTTTTTACTACTTCTACTTCGCATTGTCACGACTAACAGTCAAAAACCGAAGAACGTTTTTTCCTCCGTGCACGGAACACT
Source organism: Ochropacha duplaris (assembly GCA_951361185.1). Classification (NCBI taxonomy): domain Eukaryota; kingdom Metazoa; phylum Arthropoda; class Insecta; order Lepidoptera; family Drepanidae; genus Ochropacha; species Ochropacha duplaris. The sequence goes on from OX592703.1 coordinate 5,505,588, forward strand.
GGACCCATTGCCAGGATTAGAAGATATTAAGGTGAACCTTGGTCTTTAACGTGAGTCGCTTTTCGTTTGTTTTATGGTGGTGGATCAGGACAAGGTGCAGATGCAATAATCACTTCATCAATACCTATTCGAATCGATCCCAGTGTGCTATCGTTGCACATTTTTTGGTGCCGAAACCCGGGAATTTAGTGATAAAAACTCACTTATTCTGGGACGGACCACTTCCTTTTTGTTTATTCAGTCTAATAAATCTCCTCTGGTGCCGAAAGTAATCAAATTGCAAGAATTTAGCATAAAATTCCATTCAAGTTGCTTGAATTATTTCTACCCACCTCCATATAAAAAAAAAAAAAAGAGGAATAATAATTTTCCATTCCAAGTATTTCCAAGGCATACGAACTTAACTTTTAATCTATGTGTAGTGATTACCACCAAACAAACTAAAATAAACATACCTACTTATTCGTTATAAACGTGGTACGCGCGTCCCACTTAAGAACCAACAGGTCAACCTGTCCAAACAAATTCAAAGACATTGCCAACTTAGATCATACGGATAATTCGGCCGTGTTTACTTGTGAAACATACTGCCGCAATTTAGTCGTATACCTAATAGTAATAGTTGCGGTCCGAACGTTCCGTGTCCATTACCGAATTAGAAATCGTATGCAGTCTATTATATTATCACTTTCATACTTTAACGTACTATACATAACGTTTATAATCGCAACTCTTTATTCTGTCAATGCATTAAACAAAACTTATTACATTCTGAAGAACCCTATATTAATTTGCAAAGATTATTTATTCCGTCTGTACCTACCTACATTATTTTCTGTATTACTGACTGAGGTGTGATTTGTTGTGACTTTCGTGCGTTTAATGTTTGTTATAAATCTTTCAATACGTTGTTATTATAACATCCATACTATGCTCAATTCTCTCACTCGAAATTGCTCTTGTTATTAATATAGATAGTACGATCGTTAACCTAGGACGCCTAGCGTTGTTATTCGCACGTTCTAAAATAATAGTTACCTAGGTATTTGGGTATATTATTCACTCGTAAAATAGATATTCGTATACCTACCTAAGTTCGTATTTATTCTCGCACTATACCTTTTCTCCGCGTGTACATTCACATTTTATTCGTGTGTATGGGTGCTATTCGTAAACGTAAACATTAAGGTACATTTTCCTCACATAATTATTTATAGGTCTTGTTATTTCATATTATCATGTCTTATCCTTTGCGAAAACGTTCTAAGGCAGAAATACTGTCAAAAAAGCGGTTATCATCATCAAAAGCGTGTAATGATGGACCTTCAGTTCTGGATTTACCTGCGCTGCGTCGTAAGCGTACTCTAGCCTTAAACCGTATGAAGAAGGTTTTAGAAGTCGCCGAGTTGGCAAAGTGTGATGCATCTCAGCTAGACGCATTTATCGCACACTATTCTACGGTACAAAAATTAAGGGACAGCTTTGAGTATTCTCATGAGGATATTCTTTGCGTTCTTGATGATGTCGTCTCGGAGGAGCAGGAGGATCTCATTCGCCGCGAATTTGATGACATTTATTTTAAGGTCATTACGTTACATAAGGGATTGGTTTCGTCCAATGATAATCAATTGAATTCATCATTAGAGTCAGTCGTGGGTCGCTCTTCCGCTCCCAACATAAAATTACCTAAAATTGAGTTGCCAAAATTTTCAGGTAACATTAAATCATGGCCAGAATTTTATGACATTTTTAACTCATTGATTCATAATAATGATTCATTATCAGATACTGAGCGGATGCATTATCTCGTGTCAGTGTTAAGCGGAGATGCTTTAGGTCTTATTCGGTCGTATCCTGTACAAGGTACATTCTACCGTGAAGCATACGAAACATTGACAACGCGATATCGTGATAAGCGGGAGTTAGCATTCATGTGCTGGAAAGAGATATTAGATATTCAATTCAAAACTAATTCGCCTCTCGAATTTCGCCGCACTTTGGATCTTTTGAGTGAAAACTTAAATATTTTAAAAGGTCTAACTTTGCCTATCGACCAGTGGGATTTTGTACTATGTTATCTGATTTTATCAAAAATCGATTCGAAAACTCGTACTGCCTTTGAGCAAGACCACACATCCACAGAGTTACCTAGTTATAGCGCGTTGATATCATTTCTATCTTCAAGGTGTGAAGCGTTAGTTCGAGATACACATTTTTCTACAACTAATCATTCGGTACAGGGACGTATTCAGGAGAAAGGTCAGTCGTCAAATTATTCAAACAAAAAGACTACAGTGTTTCTTTCCGACACTAATTTGAAGCAAACTCAACTCAATAAAAATGAACCATCCTCATCTTCGAAGTCAGAAACGCTTCAACCATTTATTGTTAAATGTTCATTTTGTTCAGAAAATCACTCAATTAATCTATGTAAAAAGTTTGCACAAACTTCTGTTGCTGAACGAATTGAATTTGTTCAGTCTAATCGCTGGTGTTTCAACTGTTTGCGGCCAAATCATAGCGTTAAAGAATGTAAGTCCATTTTCAGGTGTCAAAGATGCCGTCAGCGACACCACACTCTTCTACATGACGAATCTTCAATTACTTCTGAACAAGCCGTTTCAAGCAACCCGGTCCAATCGCTAGCTAGTGTTGGTGATTGTTCCATAGTATTGTTATCCACTGCTAATGTACAAGTTCGTGATTCTTCCGGTACTTTTCAAACTTTACGCGCCGTTATTGATTCAGGCAGCCAAGGAAATTTTATCACTGATCATGCTGTTCGACGTCTTGGCATTGATCCTATGTTATCATCACGTCGTATCTGCGGCCTAGGTCAATCAACCACGTCAGTATCTGGCAAGGTTAAGTTAGAGATTGGTGCAAATCAACAGGCCCTATTTAATATCGATGCGTTCACGTTACAAAGCATTTGTGGAAAGATGCCATCCACTCGTTTTGATAAATCTTCATGGCACCACTTGCGTAATTTGCAACTAGCTGATCCCGACTGTAACAAACCTGGTCCCATTGATCTCTTGCTAGGAGCTGAAGTTTTCGCCTCACTCCTTCTTCCAGGCAGTGTAGGTGGAGGGCTGAAGCAACCTTCAGCACTCAACTCCGTTTTTGGTTGGCTATTAATAGGAAGTGTAGGCTCTAATAAGGATGAGATTCAATCGTTACTCGTAAATCAGAATGATTCTTTTCATGAAGAACATGAAGAAATAAAGAAGTTATGGGAACTAGACTCGTTTGAGTCTTCTCAACCTAAACGTTTCAATACTGAAGAACAAAGGTGCGAGGACATTTTTGTTAATACTCACTCGAGGGATTCCACTGGTCGGTATGTTGTTTGTTTGCCCTTCAAAGATGAGAAGAAGAATCTTTCATTTCTCGGATCTCGTGATATCGCCTTACGTTGTTTCCACTCAATCGAACGCAAACTTATAAAAAATCCAGAACTTTATAAACAGTATTGTGACTTTATGAAGGATTACATGGATAACGGTCATATGAGCCCCGTTCCAGTTGAGGAGCTCGGATCGGGAAAGAATTATATACCTCATCATTGTGTCCTACGTCCTGAGAGCACTACTACAAAATTACGCGTGGTCTTCAACGCCTCTGCCAAAGATGCAAAGGGAATTTCCCTAAATGAAAATCTTCTAATCGGTCCCAAGTTACAAACAAACATTGTCGAAATCTTACTAAATTTTCGAATTCATCCCGTTGTGTTCACAGCCGACATGCGACAAATGTATCGACAAATCTTGGTAGAGGACTCAGATCGCGAATTTCAACGTATATTTTGGCGATTTGATCCTCGTCACGAAATTCGAGAATATCGGCTGAATACCGTTACGTACGGCATGTCTTCTGCTCCCTTTCTCGCGTGCCGTACTATTCAGCAGTTAATCTCCGACGAAGGTAGTAGTTGCCAGCTTGGCAATAAGGTTTTAACATCAGATATATATATCGACGATATAGCAACTGGGTTTCAAAGCGTTAGTGAAGCTAAGCAGGCAAAGTCAGAGGTGATCGACTTACTAAAAAGGGGTCACTTTGAACTAAGAAAGTGGACTAGTAATGTTCCCGAACTGTTAGCTGACTTACCCCAGGAGCATTGTCTCACTGCTCCCGTCTCACTTGATGTTGAGGAAAACCATTTTCTCAAAGTATTAGGGCTAAAATGGGATCCTTACTCTGATTCCTTCTGTTTTACAGTGACTCCCCAGCAAAAAAAATGCTCTAAACGAAATATTCTCAGTGAATTAGCCCGTATTTTTGATCCGCTTGGCTTTCTATCACCTTTGACTTTGGTCGCTAAAGTTTTGATACAAAAGTTATGGATTCTCGAAATTGACTGGGATGAGGATCCTCCCATTGACGTGATTAGCTTCTGGAATCGTTATCTCGAACAGTTACCTCTTCTTGAATCGCTGAAGCTTCCCCGTTGTGTAACTATAAATAACATGGAAACTTGTGAATTACACGGCTTTTCGGATAGTTCGGAAACCGGATATGGTGCCGTCATATATTTACGTATTGTCGATGCGGATGGAAAGATCCAAGTATTTTTTGTCTGCTCTAAGGCTCGTGTCGCTCCGACAAAATCTGTCTCTCTTCCTCGTCTTGAGCTCTGCGCGGCAGTTCTTGTTTCTGATCTACTGAAATTTGTAAGTGACATATACTTACCTAATATGACGATTAACAAAGTCTTTGCTTGGTCTGATTCAACCGTTGTGCTCGCCTGGCTTCGATCTCATCCTTCTCAATGGAAGGCTTTTGTTGCGAACCGCGTAGGTCATATTCTTGATACTACACCCAATGCTAGCTGGGGTCATGTGACCTCCGAACATAATCCAGCTGATATCGCTTCCCGAGGTCAGCTTCCATCCGATCTTATCAACAACAGCCTATGGTGGGCGGGGCCCACATGGCTAGCTAATCCGCCTGATCAATGGCCTTGTCATTACGATGTACCTAATCAGGATATATTACATGCTGAAGAGAAACGTCCACATATTTTATTTACTCACGATAACTTCTCTCTGTTGTTCATTGATATACTTCTTGAACGGTACTCATCAATACGTAAAATTCAACGTATAATTTGTTGTTGGTTGAAATTTATTGCCTTTCTTCGTTCGAATCGTACTCTTAGTACTGATTCGTTTTTTACTCGCGCTGAATTACATTATTCGTTAATGATAGTCGTAAAACATATTCAATCGCGCTATTTCGCCAACGAAATTCGACAGCTGAAGGAAGGCACTTTACTTTCTAAGCAGATGCGCAAGCTGAACCCTTTCATTGACACTCAGGAAGTGCTCAGAGTGGGCGGTCGTTTGACCAGGTCCGGACTTGAGTTCGAGCATAAGCACCCCGCCTTACTTCCTCGTGAATCTCGGTTAACTGACCTTCTTATCACCGCCATTCACCGAGAACATTGTCATCCAGGTGTCAATACGATGCAGTATCTTTTGTCACAGCAGTTTTGGATTCTTTCTCCTAAGCGCGCTATACGCCATTGTTTGTCAAAATGTTTACCGTGTTACAAAACGAACCCCACTCCTTTAGAACCATACATGAGCGATTTACCCGCAGTTCGTGTGAATCAGGTAAAACCATTCTCTGTTGTCGGCACAGATTATGGCGGCCCCTTCAAACTTAAATTAGGCCAACACAGAGGTGCAAAAATAGGCAAAGCTTATCTTTGCCTTTTTGTATGTCTGACTACTAAGGCGTTACATCTTGAAGCCGTAACTGATCTTTCCTCTGACGCTTTTATCGCTGCTCTACGCCGATTTGTTGGTAGGCGCGGTCGAGTTAGTATCATTCACTCGGATTGCGGGACGAATTACATTGGTGCCCATAACACCCTTAATCAGTTCATGCGCGTCGCTGCTCGCGGGGAACAAATAGAGTTTAAGTTTAACCCCCCGTCTAGTCCGCACTTCGGTGGAGTATGGGAAATCCAAATCAAGGCCGTAAAATCGCACCTCTATCGCATTGTCGGATGTCAAGCTCTTACTTTTGAAGAACTTACTACCTTATTCGTTCAAATAGAATCGATGTTAAATTCACGGCCCCTTTGTCCTTTGAGTTCAGACCCTAACGACTTCAGTGTTCTCACCCCGGGTCACTTTCTAACCCTTGAGCCCCTTACATCCGTGCCAGATGAAGACCTCACGGCTTTAAAATTAAATCGTATGGGTCGATGGCAACTTATTCAACGTTTCCAGCAGGATTTTTGGAACCGATGGAAGCATGAATATTTACACTCGCTAACTCAACGGGCAAAGTGGACCAAGCATTCGAAACCATTAAGCGTGGGAACAATCGTTATTTTGAAAACTGAAAACAATCTCCCTTTATATTGGCCCTTAGCAAGAGTTGAAGAATTGCATACAAGTCCCGACGGAATCGTGCGTATCGCAACTATTCGTACTGTTGAGGGTTCTCGTCTAACGAGACCCCTAGCCAAACTTTGCCCTCTACCTACCCCATCCGATTAGTACGTTCTACTTAGATTTGATTCGTTAGTATTTAATTATATTTAGCTTCATGTTATTTCTATTTTATTAGTTCGTATGCCTTCTCATAGGTTAGGGGTATAAGTTTTTTTAAAATACCTTACTTGTATTTTGGTGGGCGGGATGTTTCGTAACCATATCCCTGCTTAGATTTAATTAATTTTAGTATCTTCTATCTGATCATTCATATTGTTTCGCGCCATTACTTTGGTGTTGCATCAATAACGCACTTACGTCTTGAGACACTTCCATTTAATTGACCAATCGCTGAGCGTCAATTTTGGTGCTCACACGCACGGGCCAATGGGGAGCCTGAACACGGTGGAGGTATTTTTTACTACTTCTACTTCGCATTGTCACGACTAACAGTCAAAAACCGAAGAACGTTTTTTCCTCCGTGCACGGAACACTGGACCCATTGCCAGGATTAGAAGATATTAAGGTGAACCTTGGTCTTTAACGTGAGTCGCTTTTCGTTTGTTTTATGGTGGTGGATCAGGACAAGGTGCAGATGCAATAATCACTTCATCAATACCTATTCGAATCGATCCCAGTGTGCTATCGTTGCACATATAACATTAATAAAATCCCTTAAAGGGCTGGCTCTCAAGTGCAACTGCCAGAACACCAACAGGTACTTGGCGACAGATTTCCAGTATTTACAACTTTTGTCTGGCTGACACGATTTGCTTTGTTATAGCAAGAAACAATATGTAGGTATTTGTTCTAATGCCATTACCCAGCATGTATCCTATATACCTACTGTATTAATGCACTTAATTGCTTATTATGCTTGCCAATATTAGCATATTAACTTGATTGCTTCACCTTGTTCTAGATGTTGGATCTATAGATGTATGTATTGTATATTTAAACATTTAGTAACAACAGCATACCTAGATCATTAAGTTGAAATTAAACTCAATTTAAATAAATACTCAATTTAAATAAATTTGAACAACAACAGGTAAGAAGATATTAATTATAAAATAACTTATTTCCTAGTGATTGGCGTAAAACAACACAAAAAAAATATTTAAGTCGTTTCCATGACTTTTCTGTTTGTTCTGCATATTAATTACCTATTTTTAACCGACTTCAAAAAAGGAGGAGGATCTCAATTCGACTGTATGTTTTTTTTTGTATGTTTGTTACGCGATTACTCTGCCAATTATGAATAGATTTTGATGATTATTTTTTTGTTTGGTAGATCATACTTCAGAGGTGGTCCCATTTAAATTTTATCGAAATTTATTCAGCACTTTTTGAGAAAATCACCAAAAACAATTTTTTTTATATCTCGTTTGATAAACCTTAGTGAATCAAACTGAGTCGTTGAGCATGACTTTTTGGATTTGGATGAAATTTTGTGTGTATACTTCAATGGGTTCTTCGATGGTTTTAAAATACAATTGGACCCGGTAGGTGGCGCTGGAATCGAGTTCCAAGATTTGTTTTAATTTCAGGGCAGGACGACGCCGGGCCCGCTAGTTATATATTATATTTTACCGGCCAGACCCGATTTCAAGACAAACTAGTTTTGCCTAGGATGACATATTTAAGGAATAAACTTTAAAAATTGAAAATTAAAATTATTTTTAAAAATAAAAAACAAAAACCGACTTCAAAACTGTAACTTATACCTATGTACAAACATAAACTAAAAAGTAAAGAATAATATTTTAATTTCAGAGCCTTAAAGGACAATCAACAAAATTATTGATATTTATATATCTATTTAATATTTATAAACAGTTCTTTTTGGAGTCGGTGCCAGCTAAGAAGGACAGTTTAATTCTGCCTTTGTAACAAACTTTCGAAAGATAGGGGAGCGATGGCGCAGACCGAAGGAACATTAGGAGAGGTGTCGTAAGACGTTTTCTCGTATGAACACTTCGTGTCCAGTTCAAAACTGTCCTTCTTCTTGGCTGGCACCGACTCCAAAAATAACTGTTAATAAATATTAAATAGATATATAAATATCAATAATTTTGTTGATTGTCTTTTAAGGCTCTTGCTCTGAATTTAAAATATTATTCTTTACTTTTAAGTTTATGTTTGTACATAGGTATAGGTTACAGTTTTGAAGTCGGTTTTTGTTTTTTATTTTTAAAAATAATTTTATGTCTTACGAGTTATATGTATATACATTATGAAATCGCAAATTGCTCTATACAGGCTGAATTTTTCAAGTGGGCGTGGATGGCCAAATTCTAAACTAAAGGGAATATCGAAAAATGCTGAAAGGAGTCTCGAGGCCGATTTTGATTAAAACTAAAACTGCATCATTCGATTTTCGAAAAAATATTTCCCCAAGCCAGGAATCGAACCCGATGAATTTGAAAAAAAAAATACACAGCCTGTATTATTACAACATTTAGTTCCATTCCCTTTAGTTTAGGATGTGGCCATCCACGCCCACTTGAAAAATTCACCCTGTATATTCACGTTAAAAGAAAAAATCTCATAGGTACGCCTCTCTTATAGACGGTGGAATATTTTGTAATAGGTAACAAGGACAGCCGCTATGTCATACACACTGTCGGAATTTCCATATCTAAATGGAAAACGGCCCCATACAATCAATTTTGTTCCCACATTCCATTTGAAAAGTGCACCTGTGCTGAGAACATGGATTGTTTATTTTTGTTTGAATTGGAATTGAGAATTGAAATGTGTGGCCAGTAAAAACGATCTTCACTTATATCGGAGTGTTTGTAGTCGTTTTTTTTATGTCACTAGTGACAACGACGCAGGCGGGTCACCTGATGGTAAGTGACTACCGTCGCCTATAGACATTAGCAATACCAGGTGGACTGCCAACGTGTTGTACACTATATTACAATGCCTTAAGGGCAAGGGCAACTGGCTCTCAAGTGCAACTGCCGGAACACACCAACAGGTGCTTGGTGACAGATTTTCAACTTGAGGGTGGTAGCCAGCCAGTTGAGTACCACATAGTACCCTACCACCGTGCAAAGAAGGTATTCGCCTAGTAAGTGTCTTAGCATGATAGTTGAATGCAAATCGATTAGGAATAGGGTTACTTTATTTTAGTGAAATTTAGGACCGAGTCATCTTCATCGATATGAAATGAAATCATCTAGAATATTGACTCGGCGACAACGTCAGCGTGGCAGTTGGAAACAAATATCACCGTATACTAGTAAAGCAGTGTCTGTGACAGCGTTCGTTCGCGAGGACCTGGAGGATAACAAAGTTATACACCAAAATAATTAGTAAGTACACTTAACGTGAAACGAAAAAATAATAAGCAATATACCGTACTACGCTGTTTGTCTGTCAGATGGTAGTATCTTTTTAACAGCAATAGCATAGATTAAGAATTGGTCCTCGCTCCGGCGGGGCGCGACAATTTATTCATCTATGAGTAATAGGTTGAAATTTCCTTATAATAAATGTTACTATGACGTGTGGCATGGCATGACAAATAAGACATATTAAGATAATCCATACTATCCATACTAATAATTATTATAAATGCGAAAGTATGTCTGTCTGTCTGTTACTTCTTCACGCTTAAACTGCTGAACCGATTTAGATGACATTTGGTACAAAGATGGATGGAGCCTTGGGGGACAGCTAGTATAACATGAATTGACAATGTAAGTCTTTAATTGCTGTAATTTAACCGTATGCAACAGGTAAGAAACTTGCATCTTGCAAATTAGCCTAACATAATAAATCCCTACCACCTGTAAAGCTATTTAGTACAAACTGAATATACTCACAGAATTTTTATCGCTTTCTGAATCGATACAGTTTTATAATTTTTCTTGCAGTTTCTTTATTTTTACACGGGGCTTCATCGAAAAAAAATCTTAGTCCGTCACATAGTGACTTTGAGGTCTCGTGGCTGCTAGAACCGCTTGGTTCATAGCCTGTCCGAATACAGACGCACCTACAATTCCGGATTTACAGAAGTTATAGGACGAGCCGCTCTGCAGCCTTACACAAAATTCTCTTCTTATTTCTTCTACAGATGCTGCTGAGTAAGCCCGTCTTCTGGCTTCAACAAAATGGTAGTTAGAACTTTGTCTTCAGTAGCTACCATTCCTTAATATTGGCATGTTACTAGAGAATACTAGTTTTAATATTGGGTGTTGATTCCGTTTGGGGGCAATGTGTATCGTCCCGCATCGCTGCTTTTGTGGTGACGGTGTTGAGCGTCTTGGCCATCATCGTTGTTCCAGTAGCGCTGGACGATTGTCTCGGCACGCGGCTATTGACGATCTCATCCTTCGGCTTTTGTCACTACCCGTGTACCAGCGTTTTAGAACCAAACGGTTTGGTGCGAGAACACTGCAACAGACTGGACAGAATGACTTTAATTCCCTGGAGGGTGGGACGGCCTTTGGTGTGGGATGCTTAATACCACCTGCCGCCCAGCAAGAATGACTGAAGCGCCGCAAACGGTGACGGGTACATTATTGCGGCGTTTGACGTTGATACTCTGGTGCTGTGGGGCCGGCTATTCACCATTTGTTTAAACAGATCTCAGACCGGCTCGTTGAGATCTGACGTCACAAGAAGGCTAGTTTCTATCTACTAAAACAACGGATCAGGCAGCCAGCCTTCTTAGCACAGGGCAGCAATCTGGGTAAAAATTTTTATTTCATAAATAGTTAATATTATATACTTATATTACGATCAATTTTAATTGAATTAGGTTAAAATACACAGTCTTACCGGCGGTGCCGCTGCATCTGCTGAGAACCTCAAGCGGCGAAAATATAATAGCCTTATAGGTAATTATATTTTCGAGCCGTTTGGGGTTGAAACTCTCGGGTCGTGGGGCCCGAGTGCTCATTTCCTATTTAAGGATATTTCCAAAAGATTGGTTGACGCTTCCCGTGACCAAAAGGCTGGCTTTTACTTTGGCCAAAGATTAAGCATTGCCATTACACGTGGCAATGCTGCCAGTCTTTTGGGAACGTTACCAGTCGACGGCGATGCGGAGGAATTCTTCGACGCACTTTTATAGTTTATTTTAGGTAGTTTTTAGATTAGATTAGTTTTAATATAGTTATAATAATGTAAATATTTTATTGATTTTATATAGTGTTCTTATTATGATAAATTAAATTATAAAAAAAGAAATAATTAAGCATATGGAACCCTTCCTATTCAGAAAAGGAACGGGTTTCTTAGGTAAAAATTGTATGCGGCGGTTGCAAAGCGCAGAAAATGATTACCATACCCTTCTTACCTAATCAAGCTATTTCATTTCTGAATAGAATATATTATAATAATTTCTTTTATTGTGGTGTAGAATGTAAATCTAACAGGTGCATGTGCGTGTCATATTTTTTCGGCATAAAAAATAAAGTAATAGACGGTGATAATCGCGTGACAAGATATTATTTATCAGTTTAAATTACAGTTTTATTATAACGTTGAATGTCTTTTTATTGATAATAAATTTATGTGGGAATCTGAAATACTAAGAACTAGTAATAATAAACAAGTTTTTTTTTTTCGTTTTTGGTCTAGATATTAGCAAAACCAGGCGCAGACTTTTATCAATGTCTAGATGGCAACTGGCTCTCACGTACAACTGCCGGAACACATCGATAGTTGCTTGGCGACAGATTTTGAACTTGAGGGTGGCAGTCAGCCAGGCGGATACAACAAAGGATGCTTTCCATCAACGAAAGCTAGCTTATTGTTGGATTCAAACCCATGACCTTTATCACAGGTAGATTTACTTCACTTGCTAGTGAATTAAGCGGTCCAAACTATCATCAAGTTGACAAATGAAGTAGGTGATGCGACATACGACTGCAGTACTGCAGTAGAATTTCATGGAAACGTGTAAAGTTTTATTAGTTGATGGGTGCCCTAGAAAAAAACGGATCGAGAAATAATCAACTAAGTGCTTTTTGTCATTTGCTTACGTATTGATCGGTAAAGCTTATTTCCAGAAAATGAAAGCTCTATTTGATCGGAAAATATGGTGAATGAAACTCTACTGGGTAAAGATTCTTAACTGACACCTTAATATGAATAAATCGTATTTGAAATTGAAGGTTTTTTTATTCAATCAACTCAAGCTACGATATTTTTTTTGTTTTGTTGAGGTTTATGACAGAACTAGTTTTCCGAGGGAACCCTTTAGGTGATAAATTTTCAAAAATACTTCTTCTTCTTCTTTCTCGGATATCGGACTCTCCATGTGGAATCGACCTACCTTTCAAGTTGGTTGCATTTATACGATACAATAAAGGCTTGAATTGGAAATTTAAATTACACCAGATACATTTTTTTACTGTCACACTAAACAGTTTTGAATAATTATAAAATTACGCACACAAATAATTTCAATAGAGTATTCCTTACTTACGGAAGCGAGCAAAAACATATTCAAAATTGCAATTGATACATCTTGTACCACGTTTAGTACATAACAAAAAGGTAAATGAATAAAATTGCAGGATATCACTTTTGGGTGACGTAACTTCACTGAATCAACGTTGTACCTACTGTTGGCAGACTTAGATAATTAAAAACCAAACTCAAGTTATTAAGCAATGTTAAACTTACAACGTGCACAATTTTATGTTGTAAAAGCAGAAAAAATAATATGGTGGCACAATTTGATTATACATACAGTTAAAGAGCATAATTAAACGTATCATTCGATCGAATGAACAATATTTCTCTTTGATGTCGCTGTTAAATGAATATTCCGACGTGCCTCGTATTATTTCGTTAATTACAAGCATTATGGAATGCAATGCGGTCTGTTAATTTCCGTTCAACCTATATTATATTATATTACTCTAATTTATTACCATTTATGTGTATTAATTTCACGATTTTAATTACTTTTTTCATACACACAGATCACACTGTGTTACTATTGGCAGAGTGCAAAGCGGGTGGAGGGGGTAGCCTAAACGATCACAGCGCTCGCTACGGCTAAAATTGTCATTTTTGTCGCTGACTTGAGCTGTCAAATCCATATTGCAGTAAACATTTTCTAATCGTTTTTGAGATAAAAATATGGTCCTGGTAAGATGTGTTGTTGTGAATTGTAATAACACCAAGAAGAATAGCGACTGTAAATTTTACCAATTTCCAAGACCATTGTGGAAACGAGACCAAAGAAATAAGTGGATATTTGCCGTAAGAAAAAAAAAGTAAGTTACTTAACCTCTAATTTCTCACTGAAAACAACAATTTTAATATTATTGGCAATATGTTACTGACTACCAATGTCCAAAATTGTGTAATATAGTAAAATAACACAAGATTTCATTAATATTTTTCACAATATTTACTTAATTCTTGTTTGACAGCGGTGATATTATATTGTCCATAATGGCCGCATGTCACGTGGCGCTGTCGTCGCGCTCGGTCCCACAAAAATTAAGAAACTCACAAATTTTCATTTCATTTTGATAGTGATGTTGATTCTGTTGGGCACAGAAATAAACTAAACTTTATAAGACGGGACTAAAAGTGATGTCTGTTCTTTTCATTATAATTTATACCAAACTGCGCAACTGCAAATTCAGGGTTATGTTATCAGGCGTATTTATGTACCTATGTAGGTATGTAGGATTATTTATAGGTACCCCTCAAAGCATCCCAACGGCTGGATATATTTTAATGTACGACTGTACGAGATGTCTGTGTCCATGCATATGGTTATAGATTATATAAAGTCCTGTAAAAATGGAGAGGGTGAAATACAAAATGGCTAGGCAGAAAGTTTTAAGGCGATGATAGCTCAGTGGTAAGTGACGTCAAATACCGCGGCGAAGGTCGTGGGTTCGAATCCTACAATAAGCTTGAGCTTACAAGGAAAACATCGTGAGGAAACCACAGCACGGTCTACCACGGTACTATGTGGTACTCGACTGGCTGGCTACCACCCTCAAGTTGAAAATCTGTCGCCAAGCACCTGTTGGTGTGTTCCGGCAGTTGCACTTGAGAGCCAGTTGCCCTTGCCCTTAAGGCATTGTAATAAGGTGTACAACACGTTGGCAGTCCCCCTGGTATTGCTAATGTCTATAGGCGACGGTAGTCACTTACCATCAGGTGACCCGCCTGCCTCGTTGTCACTAGTGAGATAAAAAAAAACAATATCAACATGATTTTTCCCCATTTTATAGTCATAAGCTCCGTTTTAGAATTAAAGGACCTGAAAGTTGTGCAGGTATATTTTATTCACTATGTGTTCTTATGTGTTTATGGTGCTCCACTGATATAAAAAAAAAGTATTTTGATTGGATAAAAACGTTTGAAAACGAACTATACCGTGATAACTGTAACTCCACGTGGAAGTTGCGAGAAAACACCAATTTGATAAAATAATACTAAAGTTAACAAATGAGAAAGATACCTAAGTCCACCACACTGGCTTATTGCTGGTTGGCGGACTATACATACACGCTATCAAGAACTTTATGGACAACTCTGAGGTTTATAGGTTTTCTATGCAATGTTTTCCTTCACTTTTATAATCAAAACTTTTAAATTGTATCCATCAGATATAAAAATACTTATATTTTTGGTTTGCTATTTACATTGATCTATCTATTACTAATAATATTATAAAGAGGTAAAGTTTGTGAGGTTGCAGGTGGTAATCTCTGGATCTACTGAACTGATTTTAAAAATTCTTTTACCAAAAGAAAGCCACGTTATTTGTGAGTATCATAGGCTATATTTTTATCCCCGGAAAAGATAAGATCCCACGGGAACGCGAGTAAAACCACGGGGGACAGCTAGTAATTTATAAGGTAACAGATTGAAATTGACTTACGTCCTGCTTAAGTATATTATAAAGTATATGATAAGAAAAACGGGTGACTGGATTGGCCGCAATAAGATTCTATTCCGATTCTCTGGGTACAAAACAAAGCATACAAAATCATTGCGACATGTGTGACTTAAATATAGAAGGAAAGAAAGAAAGAAAGAAAATTGTTTTTTATTTCATTAACACACACAACATCACAGATAAAGAAAAAAATAATACATGAAGGAATTTATAAACATTATATACTTACAAACATTTAGAAAAATTAAAAAAAAAAACAAAATAACCGTGAGATGTTGCGTGATGTCACGAATAAAGGTTCTGACTCAGCATACAACTGAGGACAGTGTAGACTTCAGTTACTGATTTTCAGTCAGAACCCAAAAACACGACATCACGAACGATCAGCAACAGACATATACAATATTAATACATAAAACAAATACTAAAATGTTCATTCATCTCAACTCAAAAAGCACTCCTAAAATTTTATGTCTTTTAAAATAAAATACTGACATATTCTATTATTAGTAACCATACAAAAACACTTCGAGAAGCTACTTCAAATTATCTCAAAAACTTTGGATTTGTACTAGTAATTTCTTCAAATAAATTAGATTCCGCTTCTAAACACCATGGCTTTGCTGAAACTTATTAGTTCCCAAGGGGTTAGAGTAATTCATCAATCATTTAATTTACCCGCACACGTGAGCACGGTTCATCCTCCCTATGTAAGTAATTTCCAATTCTACGGGAGTTGTAGCACTATTCACCCATTAAATAGTTTCGACTTCAAACTACTCAGCTACATACTCGTAGATAGAATATCCCGAGGCTCAAGAACTATCTTTTGTCAGTCCTAAGTATTCATTTAGATATAAAAATATTGATCGGCTGCTTATGCAGTTACAATTTTTTTACAGTTTACTAGTTTATAACTGCATTGTAGCAATTATCACAAAGTTTTAAAATATTTTAATTAAACTTTTTTTTTATGTTTTGATTTGAAAAGATATTTATTTATTTACAACGAATTTACAAAATATACAAACAAATGTACAACTATATAATTCCTATATAAAAAACTTTTTCAAGGCTGCCGCTGCTGCCGATCGAATAAATAAATCGAATAAACTAATTTATAAAAATTACGTATTTAATTTATGGCACAACAAATGTACAAAATATACAATTTTAAGTTTTTTATTTTTATTTGTGTAATTAGATTATCTGTAATATATTAGTTAGTCTTAGTTTATAATTTAATTGTATATTCCATATTAGTTTCTAAAGAATTTTTGAATTGTCTCTTAATAAAGTAATTATTTTAGTAGTAATAATAATAAAAAATTGGACAATGGCAGTAAAAAATCAACATTACCAAAAAAAATATATACAATCTATATATGATAAACATCGTCGAGGATGCCGCTGCTGCTGATCGGCAAGGTTTCTAGCAAGAAAAACGAATTTAATTAACGATCATATAATACTACGCATAATTCGATACGTACGCCCAGAAACCGTGTTTTTATTACTAAATTATAATTTAGATAGAACATTTCCGAGAAGATCTAATAGCCTCGCTGAGTTGCCCATCTGGGCTTGACGCTGTTCCCGAAGTGTTTTTGCGTCCTCTAAATGGAACCCTTCCGTAAACGAGAAGTTATTCGGGCGTAACATGAACTTTCGAGTAAATGTAGCATGTGTTTAACCACGACCATAATTTCAACGTAACGACCTTCTACGTGAGAGAGATAAGTCGAAGTTTTCGGCGGGGAAGGTATTCCTACTGGTTTATCGCACGCACGTTGGAAGAAATTTTAATGAATGTTGTATAGTTAGTGAAAGATTTAGGGGCCTAGTCGCGCATCGCGTGCGCCGCGGGATTAGTTCCAATGATTTATAAATGGGAGTTAGTCGTATCGTATCGTGATGTCTACTTAACCATTAGATTAGTAGGTATGATTTATATTTTCAAGCCTGGCAAGTTGTTAGGCAGATCACCTGGTTCTCAAATGCAACTGCTTGGTGACAGACCAAACAAGAACAAAGTACTGAGCTATGGTTTCTTCATTATGTTTTTCTTCACCGAAAGAAACCACGAGATTCGTTACGGCATAAAGACATCACTACTGATAATAACAAAATTGTTATGAATAATATAAATACCTTATCGTGGACAGATATTAATCCATACTAATATTATAAATGCGAAAGTGTGTCTGTCTGACTGTCTGTTACCTTTTCACGCTTAAACTTTAAAAGATAAGATTCTTTGGGAACGCAGATGAACCCTGGGGCGGAAAACTGGAACTCAAAATGTAACTTCCTCGTAAACTATACATCCCAATTAACTCTTGATTGGAAAAGCGTAAGGTAATTGTTTCAGTATTTTCCATTGTAAATGCGTGCATGCCAAGACGGAAAATACTCGTCTAAAAAAAAGACTCGTTTAAAAAAAAACTATGAATTTTTATTTATAATTGATAAGCATTACGGCCTAAAATTCTGCAAATAAGTCATCAAAATCAAGTACACAGTCAATTCTATTGAATATTAATACCTCAACGTGGTATTTAATTTGATAAATAAAAAAAAAATATATGTTTTAGAAATTTATAGGTATCTACCTAAAATATTTCTGATCAGTCGAACCACTTAAGAAGATCCGTCCATTTCAATATAAAGTTGCAGAAAAAGACACGATTTTACACTTAAACTCACTCTGAACCCCAATAGGGTGATTATTGTACAAATCCTCTCGGTATCACAATTTCAATTACGTATTAACATTAGCCCCTCAGAATGGATAGGGGACTAGCCCCCAGATGGGAATAATAATTATGTATTCTAATCTAACCCCAATTACTTCTTACCGATCCTTTTCACGTCCGTCTTTGTCATCTTGACTCGTACATAACATCGTTATAGGTACGTTTGCATATAATATTCAAAGGTTAATTAACATGGTTTCCCTTTAACTGTAGACACATGCAGAAATATCAACTTTGTATACCTTTTTTTAATGACTACTTTGAAACTATATACAGTATGTAGATAAATTAATCGATCTTGAGTAAATATATTTGAAAACATTTTAATTATAATTATTTTAAAATGCCCCGATTCTCTGACCAATAGTGTGCTAATATTATCTAAAGAACCACGAGATTTTGATAAATACATAAAATTCATCTTATAAATTAAATTCATAAAAAAGCTTATTCGTAAGTTAGGTATTACATGAATTTGGACCTTAATTAATAAATTTAGTTAGTTTTCTCAATTTTTTAATACTTTTGTGTATTCAAGTATTTGTCAAAATATCATTCACCGTATTGGAATTATTATTTAAATAAAATAAATAACCGTCAGGTCTGCAGATCCAACTAACTCCTATGAAAAAAAATTGAATGAAAACTTCCTTGTCAGATGTCAACATACCCAGAATGCTGTGGGCCTTGCCACGATGGATTGTAATGCTGATCTATTTCAGGATAAAGGTGGTGAGCACTTGGCCCCAAAGAATTCAGAGTTTCAACCCCAAACGGCTCAAGATATTCTCCGAGGAATTTTCTGAACTTTCTTGCCACCGTGCCTTTTCAACTACATACTATTGAAATGCTTGTGTTTTATATTGACTCTGGACGACGACACGGTGCGGTACTGTAGTATCAATACAAACAAAATTTTGAATCCCAAGAACCTATTCTACAATCATAATACAAATGGCATGGTACTTGTAACTTTTCGAAGACGTCGTCAGTTCATTACATCCACTAAATTGAGCCCCCGCCCCAACATTATCACTTAAAATACTTAATGCGTCCACACAAACGTTCTCGAAACCATGAAATTCGTTTCACGTCCCCCTATGAAATGTCAAACGGGGCGATGCCCGGAGTCCTCAAATTGTACCTAAGAGAGAACCTCCGGACCCCTCGACAGTTTTCACCAGTAATCCGTTCAATACGAAGGGTCACTTTCCAATTATATAATTGTCTACTCGAACGCATTGCTCAGCACTTCAAATGTCACAAAAACATACCCTACTAATTATGTATCAGCTATGGTGTATAATATATCTATATTAAATATTATAAATGCAAAAGTGTCTGTCTGTCTGTCTGTTACCTCCTCACGCTTAAATCACCGATTTCGATGAAATTTTGTACAAAAATAGATGGAACCTTGGAAAAGGACATAGGATACTTTTTATCCCGAGAAAAGGTACGATCCCTCGGGAAAGCGAGTGAAACCGCGGCCCGGAAAACTAGTAGTGTTATAAATTTGTCTAACATATATTTTTACAATATTAAATACAATATATTATGTAAATATAGGCCATATATCTAAAAATGTTGTACTTCGAATAATATATGGTTTTTCCCAGCAAACGTTTACCTTTTCAAATTTCTCCCTTCACGCCCTTTGCGTCAGACAGCTGAAATATCGATGAGGGCGCTATAAAATATTGAAGTCTTAAAAGCAAAGAAAGCTTTTCTAGACTTGTTTGAAACCGGAGAAACACCTTGATTTATTGGCCTTGAATTCCTCGTCCGCGGACTCCGACCAACTTTACTAATTAAGAGAAAGATTAATTTCCCTTTTCCTTTAAACAATTTCCCCCTAAAAGTTACAGTAGGTATTCTGAAAGTTTTGTGTAATTATAAAAAAATTATAAAATAAAAAGTACCTACTCAAATAGAGAGTTTGTTTAATATAACGTATAAGTTTTAACTACATATGTGTTTTACATAGGTATCTCCATACACATGTACAAAATATCAAGAGGCGTTAACAAATGGTACCTACATAATCACATTTACATCGTAATTTTCAATATTTTGCGTGCAACAAGCTACGGGACCCGGTCACAAGCTCACGTTATAATAACGTTTACCTACTTTTAACGTTACTTATACAAACGGTTTAACGCTAAAACCCACGTCTTTGATCCCTAATGATACAATGAAGGTACACTAACACGCCATAAACTCATTTACTACTGAGTCCCTAATCTGGCTTCCACTGTATTTAGTTTCTCATTTATGAACCAATGCTAGCGTGTAACTTGCTAGGTACATAATTATTAATATAGGCTTAGAGCAGTAATGAACCACATGGTTTACGCTTTGGAGGTATCATATTTGATTTTGATTGCCTGTGCACCATAATTCATATCACCTGACGTGTGGGTGTAATTTTGGAAGCACGATAATGCTCGAGTCAACATTAGTATAGTACCGAATGCTCCACATCAGTATTCAAGCTACCTGCTACACTAGTAGTGCTAGTTTAAAAATAATTAATTAATTTAACATCCCTTTTTTTCATCTGACACATTCATTTTTGCTTTACTGATTTACAGGTATATCGAAAAAGTAAATAGTTTAAATATAAATGGTACTTAGTTGAGAGAAGGATGGACGTAGGTACCATGCTACAGTTTCTGGTGAGATGTTGATGAAAGGCCAAGCTTTGTTCTAAGGCCCTGAGCCAACGCAGTAAACAAACAGCTATAATATTTTAAAAGAAGATCATTAAAGGTTTCTAAAATAGGCTAATCAAAAGGCGGTGAACTAAATATAAAAAATAAACATCCTAAAATAAATCTTAAACTTATAAGCAATTATAAGGCTATCAGCAATGAGTAAAACAATTCATAAATAACAATAAACAACTAGTCTTACAAAAATAGAACAATATTAACATCGTTGTTGTTCGACTTTGTTTCGTAACAGTTAAAAAGAGATGAAACTACAATTCGTCCAAAATTCATTCATCTAGCACTGGCAATGTGGCAACGACTGTATCTAGCAAAAGTTTGCCGCTTGTGGTCCGGCGATGCGTTCAACTTTGTAGGGACTTCATTTCTGTGCCACTGAGTGCCATATTCCTGGCAACTAGGTGTAATAAATTGTCCCATTTTTCTGGCGGGAGGGTTTTTATGGGTATTGTTTTAGTAATCTCATAATGATTGCGTATGGCAATGATCGTGCAATGTATGTTAATATCAACCCTGAGTAAACTATAGGTAAATATTAAATTCCACCCTAGAATCTCCTTCAAGTCTTAATGTTTAGAAACTTCTAACTTGTAAAGCACGATTGTGGTATTTCTTCCATGTTACTTAAAAAAATCCTTTCGAACTTCGGCTCAGTACAACTTTAGTTCTGTATTATTATTTTCTTATAAGAATCTCGTGATATTCTCCGAGGAATTTTCTGAACTTTCTTGCCACCGTGCCTTTTCAACTACATACTATTGAAATGCTTGTGTTTTATTTACTACTAGTGGACCCGGCAGACGTTGTCCTGCCCTGAAATTAAAACAAAACTTAGAACCCGATTCCAGCGCCATCTACCGGGTCCAATTTTGTTTTCAAATCATCGAGGAACCCATTGAAATACACACACAAAATTTCATCCAAATCGGTCCTGTTACCATACTCCTCCGAAACGGCTTGACCGATTACTCAAATTACTAAAATGGCTATTGAAAAATAAGGGTTGATCGTAGAAGGGTGAAAATTGGGGATTGTATGTATTTTTGTATGTTGTATCATAAAAAAATTGAAATTAGAAATTTTGTCTCAAAAATAAAAAATAAAATTTAGGGGTGGACTACCCCTAACATTTAGGGGGATGAAAAATAGATGTTGGCCGATTCTCAGACCTACTGAATGTAAATATAATGTTTCATCAAAATCGGTTAAGCCGTTTCGGAGGAGTATGGCAACTAAAACTGTGACACGAGAATTTTATATATTAGATGGTGCTCTTTGTTATTTTGCGTGAATGTATTTGCTAGAATAAAGGTGATGATTTCAAAAGTGGTATGCCCTAGGTCTTGATAGAACTGGCTCAATAGCAACTTCAGTTTTAGCATGAAGCTACCAACAACAAGGCGAAATACTACAAAGTACTCTATCGCCCAGCTATGGTTTTCCTACCTCGAATACACCTCTTGTGGATATCCACAATTTAATATTAAACTTGTACGATTTGAACCCACTGTCAACATCTGTTTAATTCACATTAACACCAAACTCTCTCATATTCTTATTCATATAGTCATACTTAGTATAGGTCATACGAAAGTTTATTTGTAGGTTCCCTTTTACATATGTTTTAAAAAATTTAATGCAGCGTCTTTTTAGGAAAGTAATTTTATCTTCTTTATTACGCTTATAGACTTCATGAAAGATTGTTTATGGATAGGACTTTATATCAACTACAATGGTTGATTATTTTAAATTTTGTACAAAACCTTTATAGTAAAACTCAATAGCTAAATATAGTTGATTCAGTTTTATTCTTATTAGGAACTAGCTTCCGCTCCATATCTATAGCCTATGTTAGAATATGGTACGAGTATAATGTAGCTTTCTGATGGTGAAGAATTTTTTCACTCCTCTTGCTCAAAAATACCGTCATTGTGGCGTACCAGGGCGTACCAGAGCGAAGAAAAAATAGCAATTCTTCCTCTAGGGGAAAAAGTTTTTTTTTTAAATTTTTGTGTGTCAAATGACAATGAGCCTACAAAAACGAAAAAGACTTGACTTATTACTGTTTCATAAAAAAAGCAATTCATTTTAATTTTGAAAATGGAACTAAAATCGGCGATCTCTGGTAGAATGCATGCAATGTATTGTGGCTACAGAAGAAACAAAAAAAAGACATTATAAACTACATATTTCATATTGTATTGGATTGTTTTATTTTCTCGCAATCGTAGTGAAAAGTATAGTATACACACACGGCGCTAAAACCCATTAAAACTCGGTTTCTATTTACTCCCTCGCTAAAGCTCCGGAGTAAAACTACCTCGTCATTTTAGCTCCTTGTATAACAATCTACTATTGAATCGCTTAAGTAGTTCCAAAGATTACCTCTTACAAAAAAACGAAAAAAACAAACCTTCCCTCATTATAATATTAGTGTAGACGAAACTACTATAACAAGATAATAAAGTCCGTGAATGCTTTTAAAATTGTTATCACTAGATCATTTAAATTATATCTTAAAAAGAAATACAACATTAATCTCACACACATATTACCTGTAATAATCTCTCACATGTACCTATTTGCAGACTATTATCTACCAAAACAGCCTACCAACAATTGTTGATACTAACAGTAGGCATATTAAAATTTTAACACTGTACATAATAATGTATCATGATACTTATATCTGCCAAAAAGTTAAGTCAGTACATAAAATACCAAGAAAGCGCCAATGTTAGAACTTCGGTAAAAGATAATGAATGAAGAGTTCTTGGAAAGCAATAATGTACGTAGACTTGTTGGGATTCTATCGTGCTCACGAGCTCTCGACGTATTTACACAACAATTCACTAAGACTTAGAGGGGGTACTAACTAAGCAACATTCAAACGAAACAAAAGCTATTGTGTTCTACAAGACTTATCAATCTCTGAGTTTCTATTGATCAGGCTATTGACATGTCTCTAAAGGATTTGTCTTTGAATTGATAAAGCAACTGACTGGTACATATATAATGTAGGTACATATATATATTATACATTTAGGCGATGATAGCTCAGTGGTAGTGACGTCGGATACCGCGGCGAAGGTCGTGAGTTCGAATCCTACAGTGGGCTTTCGGTGAAGGAAAACATCGTGAGGAAACCATAGCACGGTGATAGGGTACTTTGTAGTACTCGACTGGCTGGCTACCACCCTCAAGTTGAAAATCTGTCGCTAAGCACCTGTTGGTGTGTTCCAGCAGTTGCACTTGAGAGCCAGCCTTTAAAGCATTGTAAAAAGGCGTACAACACATTGGCAATCCCCTTGGTATTGCTAATTTCTATAGGCGACGGTAGTCACTTACCACCAGGTGACCCGTCGGCTTCGTTGTCACTTGTGGTATAAAAAAAAACACATAATAATAAATCTACCATGGATTTATATTTTGGTAACTAAATTGGTCTGTCTTGTGAATACTTTCTGATTCAATTTCAGGCCGGTAGTCAGTCAGACTGGTCTTACAAAGAATCATACAAAAGAGTTATGGTTTCCTCACAACGATTTCTACCAAAGTAAGCTTTAGAATTCGAATCCACGGCCTTCATTTCAGCATCTGTCACTATCATTGAGATATTATAGCTGTAAGAGTTTTTTTTTCTGATTGAATTAGCATGGGATGGATTGCAATAACATAGTGAGTGATAATGTGATAAGTGATATTTATTAAACTCACGATATTAATTGTGTAATTCAGTTAGAATTTAACGGTTCATTAAACCTTATATGTATATGGCCTTACTATTTAATAACTAAAATATGTACCTATGTTTAAATGGTCACGTAAATAACGTCAAACTGTCTGTCTGATAAATAATGGAAGATGATTGATAAATATTGTTGTTTTTTGTTAAGGGTGATAGGTTTTAAATAGTATTTAGCTATTTAGTATCTATTTGATCGTTATTTATAAATAAGACTGTAATTGAATTTGCAGTAATATCTAGAAGATACCTTGCACTCAATTGGGGTCAGCGTACTCTCCAGTGCCATCTTCTTGTTAAGCTTGTTGAAAGGCATTGGACTAGTGACATAAACTGAGTTTTTTTTTAAACACTAAGAACATTATTTGTGTATAATCTACCCGTTTATACTCGTTGCAGGGAGTAAGTTCATTTGGTCTCTTTTATAGCCCTAATCTCAGTTCTACGCTGCATCTTCATTTTCCGTAAGTGCTTCGTTAAGTTCTGTCGCTTAGTGACTATTACAGGAACGTAAAAAAGGCTCTTTTGTTGAAACGGTTTTCGTGCGTATTCGCTGAAATGAGTTCGTGATCTTGAATTAAATATACATACGAAATATAGGTTCACGTTAAGAAGGTAAGATTAACTCAAAAGCTTTTTTTTTTGGGTAATTTTCATCACGTGTTGCTTAGTTTAGTATTATTTTTTATTGACATTATGCAAATAAAAAATATCTTAATATACAAAATTCACGATGTTGGTCCGCGATGAACTCTGAAACTAATAAACCGATAATTATGAAATTTGGCCCACAATTAGATTATATATAAGAGATAAAATATTTCTTATCCCGGGAAAAGATAAGATCCCACGGGAACGCGGGTGAAACCGTGGGGGACAGCTTTTCATATTAAATCACGAAACATTGGTTCTTGCTATAAAACATCTGAAATTCAGTCAATAAAACCAATACAATCTTCATATTGTGTACGCATAGAAACGTACTCACATCTGCTGGTAACAGCCGTTCAACCATCGCACGCACATCGAATTCAAATCAACCGCACTTACACCCTTGATCGAGTTTTGATGCAATCTGCAGCGGACAGTAGATACCGTTTTGTTGGTGAAATACTTTTTTTATAGGATTCTCCGTGGCCCGGTGATAAAAAAGGCTGAGATGACATCGATATTGTGTTCAAATACCTAGCTTAGAAATGTTATATTTTCCTATCTGCCTCTTCATTGAACGTTTATTTTTGATGTGTAACATTTTCCCTCTCAGTTTCATGAATTGACCAATGAGCGCCGTAGTAGAGTTGGCTGTAAGATGGCACCAATCCATTTTCTGAGAGGATGGTACACACCAAGATGAGATGTCAGATGTTACACATCATATGCGAATACTGTAAGGCTTGCTCGTTTTTAGGGTTCCGTACCCAAAGGGTAAAAACGGGACCCTATTATGTACTAAGACTTCGCTGTCTGTCCGTCTGTCTGTCTGTCACCAGGCTGTATCTCAAGAACCGCGATAGCTAGACAGTTGAAATTTTCACAAATTATGTATTTCTGTTGCCGCTATAACAACAAATACTAAAAACAAAATAAAATAAATATTTAAGGGGGGCTCACATACAACAAACGCAATTTTTTTGCCCTTTTTTGCTCGATATCAATAACAGGCAACAGGTAGGCACTTGAAATATTCACAAAATACTCAGTTGTATTTTTACTTTAATAATCTTACTAATATTATAAATGTGAAAGTTTGGATGGATGTAGGTATGTTTGTTACTCATTTACGCCAGAACGGTTGAATGGATCTGGATGAAATTTGGCATGGATATAGATTATAGTTTATTTAGATATATACTTTTAATCCCGGGAAAACATAATATCCCTTGGGAACGTGGGTGAAACCGCGCGGAACAGCTAGTTTGTTACTCTTTTTTTTTTTTTTTTTTTTTTTTTATGTCACAAGTGGCAACGAGGCAGGCGGGTCACCTGATGGTAAGTGACAACCGTCGCCTATAGACATTGGCAATACCAGGGGATTGCTAATGTGTTGTACACCTTATTAAGGCGAACTGGCTCTCAAGTGCAATTGCCGGAACACACCAACAGGTGCTTGGCGACAAATTTTCAACTTGAGGGTGGTAGCCAGCCAGTCGAGTACTACAAAGTACCCTACCACCGTGCTGTGGTTTCCTCACGATGTTTTCCTTCACCGAAAGCTCAAGCTCATTGTAAGGATTCGAACCCACGACCTTCGCCGCGGTATCCGACGTCACTTACCACTGAGCTATCATCGCCTTTAACCACCAGAACGGCTGAATGGATCTGGATGAAATTTGGCATGGAGATAGATTATAGTTTAGAATAGCACATAGGTTACTTTTTATCCCGGGAAAAGATAAAATCCCTCGGGAACGCGGGTGAAACCGCGCGGAACATACAACAAACGTGATTTTTTTGCCTCTTTTACGGAACCCTTTGTGAGCGAGTTCGACTCGCACTTGGCCGGTTTTTTTTAATATAACCTTTAATCCTACAGACCAATGGAAAATTAAAACGCAATACTCATAAAATTGAGTTAACCTTGAATTTTAATTCAGAGGCTATTCGGTCGATCGCTTCTTTACTTTGTGTACTAAAATTACTCGCGTAATTGGTTTTAGAACTTGTGCTTGAGTATTGAGTATTCTTTGCCTGAGTAAAGCCGATTTGCTTGGGGCTGTTTTTTAATGGCATCAATAGAATATTGATTCTTAATTTGCTTCTAATTTATTCGATCTTTTTTTTATCAAGAATTCTATCTTGACTAGATCTGAAGCCAATCTATTGCTGAAGTAGTAGATAGCAAGTATCTCATATATTTTTTCAAGGAATTATTATTTATCAGTGGGATGGCCCTCTACTCAATAAGTGAATTTGAGGTCAAACAAAGATTTTTATGAGTCAAAAAATATTCATTCACATATTATTATGATCAATTTATAATATGATCCTAACGAAATCTATGTTTATGTATACAAGTAAACTACCACCCACTTAATTAATCACGAAATAATATTAATATCAGAAAGTATAAATGCAACAAACTTGTTCGGCAGGTAGATTCTTCATAGGGAGGTATCCGCTAAGAAAGGATTATTGAAAATTCAATCCTTAAAGGGTTTCCTCGGGAACGCGAGTGAAACCGCGGGGGACAACTAGTTATCTATGAATCTGAAAGTGAGTTTGTTTGTTCTTTATTAATGACTCAACGGTATGTAGATAGTGCAGCAGGAAACGTGAGAGATACCGCGGGGATTAACTAGTTTTATATATATTTAGGTCTTTCCTTATGAAGTTGCCGTATAGTACGTAAAAAGTCAGTTTTATATATATTTTTTTTTATTTGAAAATATAATTTAATATTATTAAGAGGAAACGCTGCCAGCCTTCTGGGAACCTTGCCGATCGGCGGCAGCGGCAGCCTCGAAGAAGTTTTTTATATATTATAATTGTACATTTGCTTGTATATTTTGTACATTTGTTGTAAATAAAATAATTATATATTTACATTTAATATTATTAAAACAAAGTTCGTTTGAATTTCTAATTTATTGCCAGCCATACATAAATTACATTTCAAATGGCCAGTATTATAGAATGGCAACTTCATAGGTTTCATTTGTTTAACGTTAAATTGTTTTATTAACGGAATGTATAATGCCTAACATATTTGGTGAAAAAATGAACGAATGTTTCCTCATTGAGGTTAATTCACAACGGTGCCGGTGGTAGCGCGTTCGCTCTCCTACTAATTACTAAATGGCTTAATGGATGGAGCACCTCATTAGAATGAGTGGAAAGGGGTGAGAATGACATTGGTGGTAGTTAAAAGCAATCATATTATTTACATGTTTTAGAGTCATTTAACTTTTGGAAAGAAGCGATAAGAAGGTTTTTTTATTTTCAAATTAAACTTGTTTTTCTCTTCATTAAACTTTTTGTTACCTTCTATAATAAATATTTACCTTATTCTCGGTCAAACCTGAAACAGCATAGTTTATAACTAAAACCTATATCAAACAATTCAAAGAAGTTAAAATACAATTTATAACTAAGCACATAAACATATTTTAGTTGTTATGAAAAGCAATTGAACATCGTGCTGCAAAGTAATAAAACGAAAAGCTGACTGAAGTTAGCAGACAACAGTTAAAATAAGCAACAAATCCTCCTGTTTTTATTTTTGTTTCATGTTCATTTCTAGTTTTACTATGTATGCAAGATTTGTGTCCTCCGCATACGAAAACTTTGGTGTACCCGTTTTGTGTAACAGTTTGTAAATTTATGAGGCCGAAATTCCAGTTACGGTGCGGTTGCTTATTCACACTTTTCTCTCGACACTGCTCGTGTTAATAGACGAACTCTGTTTATGAAATTGTATTTTGATTAAATAAATTTCCATTATCATCACTAGGTACTCATCATCATTTAACCGCAGTACTGTTCAAATTCGACAAACATTTTCAGTAGACTGTTGCCTACTATGATTAATTTAAAGCGAAACTTTTTACATAAATATAACGAGCCAGTTGCCGTGGTAGGTAAGAACACTGCCTATAACGTGACAAGTCCTGGGTTCGAATCCCGTCCTGGGTTCGAATCCCGCCCAGGATAGGTATTTGTGTACATGAACATGTAGAAGTATGTATTTAAAAAAAAGTTGTATGTATATCAGCTGTCTGGTTTCCATAGCATATTGCCGTAGCATTCTTGGTTTGGAATGAGATGGCCGAGTGTGAAGAATGTCCCAGGATATTTATTTATTATTCACCGTTTTTTACCCACTCGCCCCTCCCACTTCCCGATCAAATCGCCTGTTTTGTTATATTTTCTTCCTTTTCCAATGGGTTTCATCCTACTATTGTTTTTTTTTGTTTCAAAAATTATCAGCCCTGGTCTATTAACTATTTGAATTAAAATATTTCGTTTCATTTCATTTCAATAATATTCCATAAATTTAAAAATTATATGAACACTACACACGATTCTTTGAGTTTAGCTCAAAAATGTTTTGTTTTTTTTTTTTTTTATATATTTGATAGGCTTGTGTTTGACCACAATCTCACCATGGTAAGTGATGATGTGGCAGATGGTAGGCACACAAAGCCTAGATGGGAACTGGCTCTCAAGTGCAGCTGTCGGAACACACCGATAGGTGTTTGGCAACAGATTTTCAACTTGAGGGTGGTAGCCAGCCAGACGGGTACTACAAAGTACCCTACCACCGTGCTATGGTTTCCTCACGATGTTTTCCTTCACCGAAAGCTCAAGCTCATTGTAGGATTCGAACCCACGACCTTCGCCGCGGTATTCGACGTCACTTACCACTGAGCTATCATCGCCTTAATTCCGTTCCTTTTGCTCTGCTACGCTCACCTTCTCTCAAACATAAAACTATTCCAACTGGGAAAATAATGAGCGTTAATTGTTGAATTAGTTAACTTCTGCTCATTCCGCTTGATGGAGAATATTTAAACTTACTGCATCATTCATTGATAAATACTTACATATACATTGACTTGTTGTATTGGAAATGAAATTGTAGTATTTTTTCATAGTAAAAAATATGCGCCAGGTTTAGAACCTCTACTTTTATTTCAAGTAGTATCAACTATGCCTAAGTTGAATAAATATAATAACAGAATGATAAATTGACATATGTTGAGGTTTGCAGAAGCGTTTCGTCGTATTTTCGAACCTTTATAGATTTGGTCCGGATAATACTAGAGAGCTTTATTTTAGGATAAGCACACTAAGTATAACATTTGTCTAGTAACATTGAGTAGTAAAGAACATAACAATTTTTCATTTAAAGCGATCAAATAACGTTATGAATGTCAAGAACTATGATTTAGAGATCACTTGGTATCCAGTTAGATTTCATTTGTCTCTCGGTATTAACAAAACCGTCATCCAATTAATTATCTTGCAATTATTTTTGTTACGAACTTGGCCTCTTTTCATATTGATGTTTTTCGTAGGATTAAATCTTAGTATATAAATTTTGATGATGAGATGAATCTTGGCACACAAATAGATTATATCTTGGAATAAGAGATAGGATACTTTAAATCCTGGTTAAAGAAAAGATCAGGGACTCGCATGAAACCGCGGGGGTCAGCTAGTATACTATAAAATAAACAAAGCTATTTACAAACCTGTAAACACTCCAACTGTTTCAAAAATCAACTCAATGGCTAGGAAGAGCCAACAAATTATACTAGAAGGAAAAATTGTCATCCAAACAGTTTTATGGATTAAAATGTGGTGAATGTTGGGTTTTTAGGAATAAGAAGTATCTATCATTTAAATTCAAATTGACTATGTAATATATCATGGAAATAACGCGTTTTAATGCCACTTTACTGTGAATCGCGCCAGGACCTTCGTTTATTGGATTTATTCAAATCTGTATGTAAAAATGTTTGTATTGCGACTTGCCTAACGAGTAATTTATAAATAAATCATTATCTAGATTCAAATAAAATGATTTCCATTTTAATGTAAATTGCACTAAGCTAGGTTCTCATCTCTGTTTAATAAACTATTAAAAGGAAAAAAAAATCAAGATCGGATTTTTGTTTTTAATGTGCTTTCAAATTAAATTTAGTTTAATCTGTCATCATCGGAATCATTAAAATTATTGATATGATTGAACGGTAATATTTTTTTGCAAGGCCTAAAAGGCAACCTGCTGTTAGCTGCACCTACAGTTGTCATCTTACACACGCCACTGAGCTATCCTCACCTTTAAGGTGATCGCACACATATCCGCTTTATACAAGATTCGTCCGCTTTAGCTTCATACAAGTGATCCTAAATTTCAATTCTTTCAGCTCCTTCATTTGCTTGTGCTCTGGTAAGTGTGCGTTCTTCTTAAAAGTACATTGAATTTTATTGGTTATTCGTTAATTTTGGACTACAAAATAATAGCATCAAGCAAAATTTCATTCATTTAACAAGCCAGTTGGCTTTCCAAAAAGGCATACCTAGTTGAAGACTTCCTCATGGCACGAGTGTTTGTTAGTTTCAATTTAGAAAACAAAACTTTCCTTTGTAGGAAAGTTGTTATCACGAATTTCATTACGCTACACAGTTGCATACTTACCTTTTGGAAAGCAAATAATTGTAGTATTCTACCCGGGATCATAAAAGTTGAGATAATTACTGAGTACCCTTTATGACATTAAGTAGAGATCTCCATGGTTCTCTAAGTAGAGATAAGCGTGGTATCTCATCAATTAGGACTTTTACAATTTTATTATATTATTAATATTTTTAACAAATTTTATCGTTAGGTACTATTTCTGTGAAGGAGATACCAAAAACTATTTTAATTAAAACAAATGAAAGCGTGGATAGTGACAAAAAGTGGGCCACATATTTTGTCCCTCAGCCCAGTGATAGTAACATCTACAACAAAAATTATTTTATAATCTTCGTCTGAATTCAACTCACAAAGCCGAAATTTTATGAATTGATGGCCGTTCAGGTAATAAGGATATAATAGTCCGCTTCACAAACACAAACCTCACTCTGGATCACGTAACCTTTTCATAGCGCTGCACGCTGGAAAATTCCAAATAAATTACATGCGACCGACCGTTGCATTGTTGAGAACCGAAATAGAGAAGAGACTTCTTGAAATGTTATTGTATTTTATAGTACCTACTGTAAAATTATTAGAAATAATTTTATGGTCAATCTCTATAGATGTAAAAACATATAAATAAATTTTCATAAAATATACACAGTCTAATAATTTGATTCCCATAACATCAATTTGTTAGAAACATATTGAAATTCAGAATGTTAACATTTATAACGTTTTTCCATATGTAAGAAAAAAATAGGGCAACAAAACTCATAAATAACAGCCATGATGCAGATCAACACTGAAATAAAAACAACAGCCAACTTCCACGCCAAAAAGACAGTTTGTATCCACACCATTTATAAGGCCGTTTCAAGACGGGCGCACGTGGCCGTCGCGGAATTTCTACGTTGCATTTACCACTGATGACGTGCCCCGCTATTACCCACCTTATACCCTACCTTATTCCACGCCGTACGCTGTATTGCCACCATCCCCCGCAATTTTCTATTTCATTGCAATATTTTGTTGCTTATGTCATGCTGTGTGATAGATTATCTCGCAGACTAGGTATTATGGGGGATATTTTCTTGGGGTGCAATTGTTGTTGTAATAAAAAAGTTTAAAAATATTTTGTGACATTTTGATAAATTATCATTTCTCAAGGTTTTGAATGATAATGAATATTATATGACAAACCGATATTGAATTTATTAATTTAACATCGAGATAGTGAAAAGCATGATTACATTATTCTTTTTGTGAAATACTTACGAAGAAAAAAAATAGATTCTAGTATATTCCAAAACTCTAAGACTATTCCTAGATGCTTTAAAAATACTGCGCGTGGTTATCAATTTGCATCATTTTTGTTATTTTTATTCGAATCGCGTAAATTGTCTGAAACGGCCGAATGTGACTCGGTGCTATATCGAATTTACACGTTTCAAAAATCCAATCGGTACACTGAACGAAAAATGTCACTGCAAAATAGGACTTCATAATACAAGTAGAACGTGGCCCGGGCACGTAGAGCAGCTACGTCAGCATATTGCTGACGTAGCTGCTCTACGGAACACTTGAAATTCGATTTTCACCGTTCCAATAAAACAGTGAAATAAGTAGTCTCGTTTCAATTGAGTATTTAGGATCATTTTATGTCTAAAGATCTTTATCTGGTAAGAAAGATAGATATTTCAGTATCTATACTTGTCGTACAAGTGTTTATGGGGATATTTACTAAAGCGTGATATAATTACATGGTTAATTAAATATTTAAAAAAACATTCTACCATCGCATGAAATCATATTGTTTTAAACCTGATAGATGACATGACACCTCAGAACATTTAACAAAATTGTTTTTTTTTTTCTTAAATTGTATATAAGTTTTACCTAAACCCGTATATGTATAATATATATCAAAAGAGTCACTCTAATTGATCTGTATCCCAAAATTTTAATCCAATAGACCTAAAGGTCAATTTAAATAAAAATGACTCGTTATTTCACCCCTGAATTGGTTAAGTTATTTAATAACAATTAGTTTGCTTGTCTAAAAAGTCTGAGGGATTATATAAAATACATCTTTCTTTGATCCAATTTACGTGAATTAAGTAAAATGAATAAATTTTATGCCCAATAATTTCACATTATGTTGCGAGTAAACTATTTGAATATTTTAAACCGCCTCCAAACAAGTTTTAGAGGCAATTATTTGGAGAGCATTTTTCTTGAAAGGAAACCAATTATAACTTGAAGATAGCTGAAATATTTTAGACGCAACTATGTTCTTAGGAATGCGTAATCTTGAGGGCTATTCATCAAAATTGGCTGAATCGCATTTTTTTTCAATATTCTAGCAGATATTTTATACAAAAATCGGCTGGGTATCGTTTTTTTCTCTTATTTACGTAGAAATCGTTTCCGACTATATTTCGACGGTCATGGCTGTGCAGCACCATAAATATCCCCTCCGGAAACATGACAAACAATACTACAGTCGGATAAAAAACAGAAATTCAGCACAATGTTTCATGCAGCCAAGTTAAAATACGTATTTAATATGACATTTATTTACAAGAATTGATAAATATTATACTTACTAATGAAACTGACACTGCCGGCAAGTTTAATAGTTGAAAAAAAAATCCCATTACTAGTCTAGTCCTACCGTATGTTTCTTTCTTTTTAAACGGAGAAACCTAAGATTAACATTAGATATTTAAGAATAACATAACAATATTTTAGTGTGTCATTCAAGCCAGAGGACATATATTATAATATTAAAGTTAAAACTGTATCTCATTGTAAGTGAACTAATATAAGTTCTTATGAGAATAAAGTTATTTAAACCTAAAGCTAACATTGAACCCGTTGTCAACAATGTAATTAAAATTCATAACCTTCCTAATATATGTAATAGGTATCACTTTAAAGCTTATTTCACTAAATTTTGTGATCAAATATTCCTACCCACTCTCGTCATAGAATAAATGCAATCATCAGACATAGATTGTACGCTAGGCACGTCCGGACACGTCGTGTCACGGCCCAGCTCAGCAGCGGTGTCCGATGTCCGGTGCCCCCGGCCGCCCAGGGGCTCCCCGGACGCACGACGCCCATTACCAGTCATCTCGCTGAGTACTATCTAGAAACGTGAATTGATTGTTCGAAGGTTGTATATATCTCAACATCTTTGGTATTTATTTACAACAAATGTACAAAATATACAAACAAATGTACAACTATAATATATAAAAAACATCTTCGAGGCTGCCGCTGCTGCCGATCGGCAAGGTTCCCTGAAGGCTGGCAGCGTTTCCTCTTTGGATGGCCAAGCTGATGCGTTGGCGGAAAAAGCTCCTCGCCCGCCGTTCAACCGAGGCCTCGATAAATTTTTTACATAAAATATTTGCGAAACGACGAGCTTCAGACCCCCACCGACCCATGGTCTCAACCGTAAAAAGCATAAATTGATAATTTGGACCAATACGTCGTACAAGTATACTATATTTATGTAACCATAGATAAACCGTAATAATAATAATAATTAAGCCCCTTATAGTCATTATAAACAGACAATCAAAGGATAAATAAATCTAAATAAAAAAGTCGTTGTCAGTAGGCAACGTACCCAGAATGCTGGCAGTATTGCCACGTTGGATGGCAATGCTGATTCGTTGAGCGAGGTATATGCCAGCATTCTGGTCACGAGATGCGTCGACCAGTCGTTTATATTAATAAACTGGTCCTTTATTCAGACATACAAACTAAAATATTAATAATAATAATACATGGTGTCGAAACATAAATACGATACAAAATACATTAATGCTATTTGTATTTTAGACACTGGCAATCTTGTTTGTGTGCCCTTTGGCATAGGCCTCCTCCAACTCTTTTTATTTCGTCATATCCTTTGCAATCCTTGTCCATAGCTTTCCCCCCGTATTTTCTATCTCATCTTTCCATTTCTTGTTCTGCCGTCCTCTCTTCCTTTTCGACGAAATAAACCGTAAGTAACATTAAATATAAATAATAATAATCATTTATTTGAGATATACATCCATATTTTATTAGTAGACAATTACTTATAACCTATGTTAGTAGATGATGAAATAAATAAATGACAAAACTTATTATTACTTATGTTAATTAGTGTGACCCTGGACTCTACATGCATGGTATTCCAGTGTCGCACAACCGGACAGTCGCATCTCGTCAACACGGTGTTTAGGCTAGT
Source organism: Ochropacha duplaris (assembly GCA_951361185.1). Lineage (NCBI taxonomy): Eukaryota > Metazoa > Arthropoda > Insecta > Lepidoptera > Drepanidae > Ochropacha > Ochropacha duplaris. Next base: position 5,541,547 of record OX592703.1, read on the forward strand.
GCTGTGACTTATATGACGCATCCGGGAAGCCACTCTGTTTCTTAATAAAATATTCCGAAAACAATCGGTGATGAATCAATTAATAACATGATTAATCTATAATTATTATGAAAAAATGATTTTGAAGTCTTCCAATATAAAAAAAAAGCATAGCAATCTTATATTTTATTTTATTACTTATTTATTTATTTATGAAAGGAAGATCTACAGCTAATTTAATAATCTAGTATTTTACATAAAAAACAGAAAGCCATTAACAGATCCTCATGGTTAGATATTAAACATGAATCAATTTTGAGTGATTATTTGAAAAAATGTTTGAATACATCTCACCTCACAGTTTTCTTGCTCTTCTATCAAATCGCAATAGAGTATTATTTTATTTGTTAGTTAACCATCGATTTAATCATTTTAATTTGGGAACGTTAATCGATATGGACGATAGGTAGCATTCGTAGCGCTTCTTCGTAGCATAAATTAATGAAAATTAATTACCTACCAAGCCTACTTTAAACTCATCGCATGTATCATGTTCTCATATTTTTAATTTATTCGATATATCTGTGCCTCGCACGTACGGCTTGTAGGAATTGGCTGCTTCAAATATACAGTATACATGTTAGCTAAAAGAGTACCTCATCTTCTTACGAACAATTTGATTCAAGTCACGAACGCAAAAGCTTATACTCATGTGAAATATGCAGGATATTCATGAAACAGTTGCGGGTTGCGGGTATGATGCCGACAAAAACTCTTAGCCATCAAAGTACGAAAATGTATAGTTAAAAACTAGAATAAGGTCAACTAATTCCTTTTTATTTTTTAATAAACTAATATTTTAGAATGTTTTCTTATAAGATGGTTTGGGGTTTGGCGTTATATACAAAATGCATGACGAAAAGTGTTTCAACACATTTTTTATTTTTATGTTTTTTTCCTTTTTTAATGGTTATTCTGCTCTTCGAGGCGAATAGCAGTAATAATCCAATAAATTAAAGATCATAAAAATCGGTCCAGTCGTTCTCGAGTTATAAATGTTGTAAATAACCTGACTTTGCTTTATATAGGTACAATAGATGATTATTAAGTAGGATATTATTATTAAGTGTTGCATAACTTAATTCGATATTACAAAATTTATAATATCGAAGTTAATAGAACATTTGTGTAAGTAGGTATGAGACATGGTACAGAGATGGATACAACATATTTTTAAAATTCACGAAAACGGAGCTTATGAAACCGCGAGGTGGAAGCTAGTAAAAGCTGAAAATACTTAGATCAGAATTACTTGTCTTAATAATTGAATGTAATAAACTAAAATCAAGTTTATATTGGGTTCAAAATCGCTGTTTTTTGTCTTAATATTCACTTTACTATTTAAATAAACATTTAATATTTACAACAAATGTACAAAATATACATGCAAATGTACAATTACAATACATAAAAAACATCTTCGAGGCTGCCGCTGCTGCCGATCGGCAAGGTTCCCAGAAGGCTGGCAGCGTTTCCTCTTTGGATGGCCAAGCTGATGCGTTGGCGGAAAAAGCTCCCCGCCCGCCGGCCACCCGAGGCCTCGATTAATTTTTTACATAAAATATTTGCGAAACGACGAGCTTCAGACCCCCACTACTATTTTATTTAAAATCCTTGATATTTTAAAGTAATGTATAGCCACATTATTGTAGTCACTCACTTTTTCAGAGACGCTGGATTTTGAACAGAGTGAGTAAGGTATAATCACAAAAAAATGCAATGCGCAAACACTCCAAGTTTTTTTACAAGTCTCAAATACAGATATTTCCGGGATTACTGCTTTTGTTCGTCTTTACTGTGTTGATGTTCTCTCTTATTTATTGCTGTACTTCACGACATAGCTACCGACTGGTAATTCCCACACTTTATACGCCTACTTGAGAATACTGAGGTGTGTAAATAAAATAAAACCCCGTAATGGCGCCGTTACACTTACTTATTTATTGGGGTATTCTAAATACGCGGAAATTGGTATTGTGCCCGCGACGAGCAGTGTGTGGTTTCAGTGTTTTTGTGATAATAGGTAGATTTGGGTTTATAAAAGGTGATAGGTTAGAATAGATTTAGATTTAGTTGATTTTATTTGAAAATTTAAACACTTATTAACTATTCACTAAAAAAGATTGGCGATGATAGCTAAATAGTAGATAGTGACGATGGATGCTGTTTAAATGTCAAACTCAGATAAATAAAAGAAAGTGCTTATTATATAAAAGATAGAGACAGAGTTATCTGCACCTTGTTCACCCTTTAGAGTAAAATTATATCTATTAAAAAAAGAAATAAAAATTTGACATATAAAACCCTCCGGAGTTGGAGTACTCTCCAATCTCAAGGATTTTAAAAATGATGAATTTCAAGGAATAATTGTTTTAAAACTGCAGTAGGTATTTATTTTGGCTTCTTTATCCATAACTCCATAACTTAATAATATTGTGAATTCGAAAGTGGCTCTGTTCATCGGTATGCTTAATTTTCTCGGTTAAACGGCTGAACAGAACTGAATGAAAATTTAATACCTTGAAGCCTGAATAAGTAGATAACCTTTTGGAACGAAGTTCCTTATCGCGCGTTGTGAAAGGGGGCTAGACGGAAAAAAATCTTACGACACATTTAGTGTCACTGTCACTGTCGGTGACATTTGTGTGTAGTAAGCTATTGTAAGCGGCGTGCGCATGTTTCTCTGTCTGTCTCTCTCTCTCTCTTATAGAAAGCAAGCCAGATATTTTCATTTCTATTTATATATATATATAGTTTTTTTTTTACTCGACTTATATAACTTCGTTCCATCCGGGTGTCCCTTGACACCTCTCAAGTTTTTTTTTTATAAATCAATGGAATGTGGACGTAGTCACGTTAATATTATAAATGCAAATAAAATTTGGTGTTGGGCAACATTACACCCTGGGGACGGCATTTTTTTTAAATCGGAGCGGATTCCTTTTCACTCAATATGAATGAAAAGGATTACGCGAACAACGTCGCAGGCATAAGCTAGTATGCATATAAAAATGATGACCTAACCAAAAGCAGGCTATTGACCTAGTGACCAGTGATATTCCATACGAACGGCTGAGTACACGAATTGTGAGTGACATAATGCGCCGTGTCCAACCATTTGGAGGATTCGAATCCATTTACTCAATTCAATATTATCTAGATAGGGAAATAACAATTACTTATATTTGATATATTGAGCTTTGGGAATTGCAGTATAATAGGGACAGATGTCCCAGGAAAACAATAAGATAACAATAGAATCTAATCTAGTATACTATAAGCGTTTCAAGTTATTAATTTAAACTTATATTTTAAATTTACATACCTACAACATATAATTGAAGAAGTTATCATAATATATATATACAAATTTATGAAATCAAAATTTAATTTGACTACCTTCAAAAAGCTTCATAAAATCTTTCGTTTTCATTTAAAACATTTTGATTCGTTTAAAGCTTTAACATTTCCCTACTTTATTAAGAAAAATAAATTCTCACAAAAATAAACAGTTAATGTTTAGAGGTACATAAAAAATCCATTCCACTTTTCCAAGTTCAGAAAAGTTAAATTTAAAATCAACTGCCGACATCCCTCCACTGAAATCAAATTATATTCGCCACCGTGAAAAATGTGAAAACATTTTTTCTCCTTTTGATCTTAGAAAGCAAGTTGCCTCCAATATTTTGTGTAAACATCAATTTTGCGTAATGACCTGTTTCGAATATAACAATTTTGCTTAATGATTAAAGTGCTACTAAGAAATTTGAATAAGTATTTCGTGTAATCGTGCTTCGAACTCATTACATTAGTCACAGCTTAGAGTATAAAGCTTTTCTAGTAATGGAGCCCGCACGCCATAGAGCATGACGAAAGATCATATTACAGGAAGGGTAATTGCTGGTCGAACAATACAATCTCTAGTAGGTAACTACAGCCTAACTCACGAAAACCTCCAATCGGTTACCAATGCTTTGGTAACATTCTTGCGCTACTCGTCTGAGTTACGTAAATGAAACAGAGTAGATATTCCTTCATCTGAAACAAGCACCTGCTGTCAATCACCTTTATATATTCAATACAAGTTCTCGTATATTTATAAATACAGGCAAAATAATAATAAATTACAGAATTATATTTTATTTATTTTAAGAATTGAAATTTGGATCGTTCTAGGTTTTGTGAGCATACCATAATATCACACTAGCAATCAACCGCATTCCCGTGAGACTTAATCTTTTCCCAGGATATAAAGTACCCTTATTCCATGATATCGCTGAGCTACAGGCCGACTTCACTACCGCGCACTTCCCCCGCCCATGACATGACCGCCCGCCATGCGCGTGCGATACTTGATCGCACGCGCATGGCATGATTATTTTGCTGCGGAGATATTTTAAAACTGTTACATCTCCTAAGATAATCAAATGGTGTAAAGGCAACTTTGTTCAAAATTGATGGAAAACAAATTTGAACATAGTTCACTTTATTATATATTTCACATTTCTTTAAATGGAATAAGAAATAAGTTTTAGTTGTAGTTGGGTATTTTTACATTTGTACCTAAATTATATAACTTATGTTAAAGAAATGTGAAATATATAATAAAGTGAACTATGTTCAAAATTAAATACCTGTGATGAATAACATATTTCTCGTATATACCTACAGCATAGATGCCATGGTGAGATAGTACAATTGTATAGCTATTATTTTTCTAAGAAAAAAACCACAAGCTATCCAGACCAAAAAAATAAATTATTTCCTTTGTTTCTGTGTCGTCTGTGTAACTAGACAGTAAAATCATTAATTAACCTATATAACATTACACTTAATACACGCATATTTATATTACCTTACGCTCGAAATAATTTTACGTAATCAAGTCAAATACACGCAGGTTCTGCTAATCTGACGATAACACATTAAGAAAACCTTATCGTATTATAATTTAGATTGCGGCCCAGTTTTTTATTTTTCAGAACGCTGGGCAGCCATTATTCCAGGTCAACGCAGCCACGCAAGGTTGCTGGTTATATTTGCATGCGCGCAATAAAGCATTTTTTCGCCCGGCTGAGAGCAAAGACTTTAGAAGCTGAGAGCTAATTTCATACTAGACTGACGTAGGAGTAACAGACATTTTTTATGTAGATAGGTATTTCATTAGTAGGTACTAACCTACTACATCTTGTCTAGGGTGCTGAATATTTTGGTAAAAGAAACGCGGAATGCAGTGGCTCCATAATAGTAGGTACCTAATGTTTGTTTTTGTTCGGAAATATATTATGACTCGATGACATAAATCATCGGGCGAATCATAACGTATCAATAAAAACAAATCGGTATCACTTACGAGTTAAATTATTGTTAAATTATTTTGGTATATTTGCATCCGGTTTTATAAAACTAGAATAGTAAAAATCATTATAAATTTTATGAGAAGCTATTATAGTTACATAAAATTTAATATAGACAATCAAATGATAAATAAATCTAAATAAAAAAGTCGTTGTCAGTAGGCAACGTACCCAGAATGCTGGCAGCATTGCCACGTTGTAGTTACAGTAGTAGCAACATCAGTGTAAAAACTATGCTAAACGATCATCAACAACAACATGAAATAATTTCTAAAGAGAAGTGGTAAACAAAAAATTACTTTAAACTCGATGCACTCAGCCGTTACAATTTAAAAACAAAGCCGCGAGAACGTGACAAAATCACTTATCCCGTAGACGCCCCGTCCCACATTCCCCGATTCCATACAAAAGAGTAAAACCACAGACTTCCACGGATATTCATTATTCACTCGTGCTCGCCACATATTTACTGTTTCTTTGTCTCAACTTCCAACCGCTTGTCTCCTGCATAACTTTGAGACTCTTCCGTAGGCGCATTTGAAATACCTACTTTTGTATACCGGCTGTGAACGTTCATCATATTTAGAATCTTCACACGCGAAGTTACTTTTCTCGGTAGAAACTTTATCTAGATTGCTTTCCGCAATTATTCAAAATTGTTATAGTGTTTGTCGGGAAACACTCGGGACTCAGGCAAAGAGTTCCACTCCTTAGCAGATAGAATCATATCTAGCAAAATCACTGATTATTTGATGGATTAAAAGTGGAATAATGATTAAAGCGTCTATATTAACTGAAGTGATCACGATTTTTGATCCATGAGTAAATGACAGATGTGGGCATGCACATTGCATATCCGAGACACCTGTATTACTCGTGTTAGTGTGGTGTTAGTCAATTCTATAGAATAGACTCAAAAAGGTTTTAAAAGATTTTTAGTCTATTCAAAAAAACATATAGGAATAGAAATATCATCCAATCTAAAATTTATCAGGCATAATCTTGAGACATCTTTGATGATATAACCTACGTTTCTTGAATTTTCAACCTACTTTGATATTTCGGTACATTAACATTAACCAATACTTCAATACCAAATATTATAAATGTCAAAGTGTTCAAGAGTTCACAGCAACAGCAACAACATGATGACATAGGTAGTTACTTTTTTATCCCAGAATCCCGGTCAAAACCCAGAGGTAGAACCAAGTAAAATAGAAATAAAACATACAATTATTCAATTTATACCAAGCTGGTAAGTTGGCTTATTAATCAATAATCACATTAATCAAAATAAATAACACAGAAGCTTTTTTAATTCGCTTCTTAACAATTCTGTAACTAAATCTTATAATAATTAAATTGAATGGTTGTCGTCGACAGGGTTGACGAGGAACTCATTTGTATGCCTGCCTCGTGCCGATTCCAACACGAGGGTTTGTCCTGAACGACAATTGGTCGCCTCGGGGCATTTCTACTTCTTTTGTGCAGCTGTATAATTTCTGTGTAAATTAAATCAATATTGAAATATGGATGGGGATATTATGTTTTTTTTTGGTTGTTGAACTTTTTTTGTTGGCAAAATAAATATGTTATTTGTTTTCCCAATCACATGTTTTTATATTGTCTAATGAATATCTACTTTGTACTTGTAGAATATGGGGAATAAAATAATGCTAATAAAATTTTGTTTTTAAATTACACATAATTATATGGCGACACTTAAGTATGAATGAGAAGCACCTACACCAAATAATTTGAAATAGATTGTATTATTCATAGATTTTTTATTTCTTAAAGTTACTTTCTATTTTAATAGAAGTTTCGCATTTATGTAACGCGTGAAATGCTAAGTGTACTGGTTTAGATTACAGAAAGCAACATATTAGATATGATTGCGTCAAGCCAGCAAGTTGTGACATCATGACAGCATGACAAATTATATTGCTGCATCCGACAAACTCTTGGCAACAAGCTATGGACGAGAACAGCTACGCCCTACGTACTTGTTGTTGACTTTGTTTCTGTTTGTCTTTTATCTCAATTTTTTTGAGATATTGTTATTTTTTTATATATTATAGGTTTTCAAAAAGCAGATAGTTTTGTTAAAGATTAAACACGACATTTACAACGTATTGAATCTCTTATGAAGCAGTATTTGGGTTGATAAACTTGTCAAAATAGCCACGGGTTTTGTGTTTAACTCATATCGATCACAGACTGGAATAGGTTAGTATTTTTCGATATACTATTAATACAGAACAACATTAGACCTTAAAGATTTCCTAAAACTGAAATTAGAAGATTTTTTTTAATAAAGACCTAAAACATCAGCTTTATAAGCCGCGATTCACAAAAAAGACGTGTGTGTGACGTCGTAGACGAAATGGAGCTGGGATACAGATGCGTCGTGTTTTCAAAATACATCGTGATGATGAGATGGGTCTTGTGTCATACACGAATAAATAATGTTTACTTGTATTTAAATATTCAGAGGTCAATGCAATTGAATCCACTGAATTAATACTTTGTAATGTAACTACGGACAAACACCAATTAAAATAATGTAAATCATTATTCGGAGGGAATGTACGTGATCGGTGTCTGTTCATTTGATTTTCAATTCAGCAAATTAATAATTTTACATTCGTGCTCGATGCTACGAAATTGATGCTGAGCTACGAAGCACATTTTAGTTGGTTAAAATATTTATACCAACCGCGATTGTCAAAAATATTTTTGACTTATCTGGACGAAAACTGCTCTCACGTTATTGCCTTGTGTAACGCAGGCCACATACCTACATATATACATCAGTTAAAATTAGGCCAAAAAGAAGACTTGCTAAACTAAACTAAACTAAGAGTCACAAGCACACAGCAACTAATAAATTATATTTTAAAGAACAGACTATTTTAATAATGAAATGGATACCTAACATTTTTATTTTCGGGGATAACAATGTATTTAAACATTTACTATTTAATCTATTAAGATTGTTGTTTTATTTTCTACGTTTCCTACAGCCTTAAACATTTATCTTGAAATGAATTCATGAAAATAAAATTGTCTTAAAATACACACAACGGCACAACAAATGCAAATTGGGAGTCCGCGAGCCCGCTATATGATCTACTTAGAAATTAATGCGGCATGAAATTACGTATTTACCTACTTACCTAGTCAGTAGGAAAATTGGTTTCTAGATCCTCTCGCTTGTCCATTCGTTGCAGGAGCGATTGGCGTTTGACAGCCACGTATTTCCAGAATAGGGACGTAGAGAGGCTCTCGACGTCCTTATATTATACTAATAGATCTGTTATATTAATGGGGTTAGGATGAAATATGTTGTTTTCCTATTGTGATTTATTTGTTATCACAAATGTGAGTATCATCATGTTTATTCTTCTAAGTCTATAAATAACTAGCTTGTTAGTAAATTGACCTGCATATGAGTCTCGTCGTGACTGTAGACAAACATATAAAATAATCAATATAAATACACAGCAAAATACGTCCCACAATAACTTCCCATCATATTATTTAATTTATCAAACTCATAAATCACATTTCCCTATAAAATCAGCCACAATTAATATTTATTCCTCGTAGACGAAGTAAGTAAAGAAAGTTCTCGGCCGTCAATTTCTTTGCTGAAAAATTAGCAGTCATCAAAGGTTCCGAACGGGGGATCATAAATTTTGGGGTGGTACTTTCGTGATTTCATTCGCATTCCCCTTAGAACACGGGGCCAATGCGATAAATTATGCCCATCAATAATACCCGCCAGCGCTGTGTCAACAACATTCTATACTGATATTTGTAGGTATTTATTTAGGTACCGCCCTCTATTCTATCACAGTTCATTTATGAAATTGTAACTTTCTACATTAGATGCATAATATTACACAATTATATATTAGATGCATAATATTATTGGCAAAGAAAATAAATGAATGTGACTGTCTAAAAATTAATATACAATTAGTTAATATGACTGCTGATTTTTAATATTACTGCAATAGGTTTGATAAAATAACTATGTTTAATGCAATTTCAATTTAAAATATTTAGCAATATAATAAATACTTACCATATTTAAAAAGGCTATTTTTGCAAAGCCATGTTTAAAATGATAATAATTTATGGACAGAATAACTTGTTTAAATCACTTAAAATTCAGCCCGTTGGTTTACTGGATGATAAAACTACTCAAATATTTTTTCACTTCTTCTTATTCTTGAAGTGCCTCTCCAACTAGTGAAGGTTGGCCGTTAGTTCGGAAAACTTATGTTTGTCCTTTGCGAGGTGGGAAAGTTCAGCGGCGCTGTTGATGCCGGTCCACTCACGAATATTGCGCAGCCACGACTATTTTCTCCGGCCTACTGGTCTTCTACCATCCACTTTGCCCATCATTATAAGTTGCAGCAGTTTATATCTGTCATGTCGCATGATATGGCCCAGATAACGAACTTTTCACTGTTTAACGGTTTGCATGATTTGGCGTTTCTGACCAGCGTTTATTTTTTCACAAAAAACTCTTATTACAAAGTTCGAACTCAGTTGAGATACTATTTCTTCTATGAACAGTGGCAATGATGTATAATCATCAAAGCTTTCTAACCGTCTTAGCGATGAATTGGTCGATGCATAAATGATTAGTTGATGGTTTAGATTAATATGCGTGGGTTAAGATGATTAAATATTTGAAGACTTGAATAGGAATTGATTCCATACTTGCGGTTCCCTAAGTTTGGGATTATATTGCAATTCTGTGTAACAAATTTCTATATTTATTTTATTAAAAAATAAAAAATCATGATATTTTAATTGATATTTGCTCTTCACTACTCTTATTTACACTCAAAAGGTAAAATAGACGTTAAAAATACCTACGTGCAATTTAAATGACTTTAAAATTATAATTTGAACCAAGTGTAGACCCATTTAAATATAATAAGATAGTTATCTACACTAGATACTACACATAAATTTGCCAAAGTTAACTAAATCCTATTCGTATTTTTATTTATTTCAAGCAGAAAGAAACCTTTTCCCCTCGAGAATACCTCCATGTTTAACGAGAAAACTGGTCGCGGATCGGTTTGAAATTTCAAGAGTAGGTACCCCTTTTAGGGTTCAATCGAAATAACCACAAAACATTCCGATCCAATTTTAGATTCTCGTCACACCGCCTCCATCACGTAGCGAGGTTTGGGTTGTAGGAGGAGGTAACACTGGTGCTTATTATCGAATCTAGATGGAAATGTACTGATTTGTGTGCTGAATGCATGTATGATGTCTAATCACTCAAATAAAACTGATTTTTTTATAATGGTAGACCCTATACAGCGTGTCCGGTAAGTAGTACGACAAACTTAAGGGGGAGATAGGTGGGCGGTTACCTATCAAATATACAAAAATTACCTTAATAAACGTGTCACCATTTTCGAGATATTTAATATCTAAAATCAATACATAAAAATCAAAACAATCGAAATATCTTGAAAATGATCATTTTATTGAGTTTATTTTTGTATATAAATGTTTGTCGTACTACTTACCTTACGAAGTACGTATTTTCATATAATGTACCTATGCATGTTTATCTCTCATTTGTAAAATTGTTTCACTGTAGTATATAACACCACTTAATATTCTACTGAAAGACTGAGGAGTTTTGGGATATAATATATTATAATTGTTTTTTTAATGACCTACCTCAACTTTTTGGGGTTGAAAGCACAACTTTTATTTAATTCCTGGGACATTATTTTAATACAAACTAAACTCAGCTTGTACTATGGAAACCAGATAGGTAACTGATGTAATACATAAAAGTATTTTTTAATACATACCTAAAGAGATAATCATACCCAGACTCAGGAAAAATAAACACACAAATGCCTGTCCTGGATGAGAACCATACCCACGACCTTTAGCGTAGGTAGTGTGTTTAACCAACCATGCCATTGGTCCAAACCGCTAAAAATCCATTTGTGAAATCAATGAATGAATTTCTTAAATAAATAAATTAATTATATTAGATATTTTAAATGATGATTATTTTACACAATGGTACTTTAATAATTCGCTACACCAACATAATATTATGGTAGGTATTTGTAGTTCTAGAGTTCTGTGCTAGAGTTCAGAAATATTTAATGCAATAGAAAACAATATACAAGAGAATCCCGTATAGGAGCTATACTGCGATTGAAGGTAATAGGATTGCTTCTTTTATCATCCAGCATCCTACCTATGTTATGAAAGTTTAAGCTTTTATTGTAATCTGAAACAATTCGGGTTTTAAATAGTATACCGACGTATAGATACTCAATATAAAGACTTACAAAATCGTTTTTTTTTTGTTTTGTAAAAGTTTTTTATGGACAGTAATATTTACGAATCCATTTTCAGTTATCCAGCTGTTTTAACTCTATTTTTTTGCTTCGGAAACAAAATATTTACATTGATGTACGAGTATCTTGTAACATATTCAGTATAGAATAATATTTTCATCGTGCATAATTTTTCATAAATTAAGGTATTGACCGATTACAGTCACAATTAAAATAAATAATTATTATTATGTGGTAGTACATCCTATTAGTCTAAGGAATATACACATTTGCTATTGATTAATAGCTTATCCTAAGTTTCGAGTAGGTTCGTAACCTTAGTTTCATAATATCATAACACACTAAATTAAATTAAATTGATAGCATAACAAACTAAATTACAAAATATCAAATATTAATGTTTACTTAGAAAACAAATATGATATCCGTATTGGAACGAAGTAATATTGGTAAATGACAGTTGTTTTTAATTATCCCTGTTACAGGCAACAGAAGCTAGAAATATAAATTAAAAACTAACTGTGGCACTCGAGGACTGCCGCAGTAAAGCTATTGCATAGCATTATACTTTTCATCCCATCTATTCGCAAAGGACAACTTGTGTGACACCTTTAAGTGCACCCAAAGGTGTTTTTTTTTGCAACTGCAGTCGGTTGTCGCTGTGATATTTGAAAACAAAATACATGGTAGGGGGGTGTTATGTTTTTTTCGTTACGGAATTTCTTGATTCGGTCGCCGAGCTCAAAGCCCGCGATAAAAGCTATACAATAGCTTTAAAATACAAAATATATTTTATTCATTAAACTACTTCAATTGACTATACAATATTATATTACCAATTAATCTTACTTATCATCTATTTTAAATCACTAAGCGTAAGTGATATATTTTCACTTGAATTTTCACCTATCTTTACGTGTTCTCTCAAGTTGATTTAGTAGCACCTTTACTAAACGGTACATAGACGATACACTGGTTCGTACACCCACGATTTGGAGTGGAATCAATATACTGGTTTTCGTATTCCGTATCACGTAGAATCAATTTAAGAGCTCTTGCTGTGGGTCAACGGATATTTATGAAGATAACTTCGATTTATTGAGATTGCTCCACGTTTATGGGTCGTGGGTGTAAACATTATAATGCTTATATACTTTTTTTAAACATGTACTGTCTTATAAGTTTATCAACGGTAGACCAAACGTTTATATCTGCTCTAGAGACCTATCTTATTTTATAGCATTTGCCGCAGAGACGTTTCTAGATGGGGCAAGAAAGTACTCGGAGACCTAGAACGGGACGACATGTTGGCAGACAACCAGCAAGATGGACCGACGATCTTTCCAGGGTGGTGGGAAGGGACTGGATGAGGAAGGCCCAAGACCGCGAGAAGTGGAGTGCATTAGAGGAGACCTACACTCATCATTGGGTGGAAGTGGGTTGAAGAAGAAGATATCAATAAAAGCTGGGAAATTGAATACATTTGTTCATAAACTACTTATAAACATTATAAAATAGGGCTGATTTTAAAGCAGCTATTATTTCTACATACAATTAAATTCTACTCCAATCAACATATGGGAATAAAACCCACGTACGCAATTAATAATGCATCGAGATAACGTAGCACTATTAGATATTGTACTTTATTGTAATGACACTTTCCGATGTTTGGTCCCCTTCCTTATTTCAACAAGTGCTATAAATGTATTAGTTCTGCATCGGGACACCAGTGTGATTTATCTCATAAATAACACTTCATTTGTAGGGGAGATCGTTCTATGTAAGAAGATTCAGAGATGTTTTAGTTTAATGAGAAAAATCACTTGAATTATACTTAGACAATTACCTATTTGGTTTAGATGCAGTGTTCTGATGATAATAACTATATAGTATGAATATCGTTAAAATCGCACGTTACGAAGAATGTGAACTTTGCAACTAAGTATACAGGATGAAAATGATGATAAATGGGTGTGGAGGGCCAAATCTGAATCTATAGGGAATAGCGAAAAATGCTCAATTTTTATGAAAACTAAATCTTCATCGTTACATTTTTGGAAAAATAAGTTCCTATGCCAGGAATCGAACCCATTGATATAAAATCGATTATGAAACAAGGTATAAAAATTACTCTACATAGTAGTGTAAATAATAGTATCAAACACGTGACGTATTTTATTTATTGAATTATCAACTCTAGGCAAGTTTTATTATGAATTTTAAAAACTATTTTTATAACAAACCTTTTAACGTCATGTAGGTATTATATTTATATAAAGAATCAAAAATACGATGAAATCTTCTCACACTAAATCTAGACACCTGTTTCCCTCGTCACTACAAAAATGCGTAGCGGATCAGACAAGTGTATGTCATTACTTTCTTTCCAAAAATATTCCTCGCTTCAAATTTGGGAAAGGAACAAATGCTCTTAGCAATGTGGTGCGGTAATGTACGCCGGCCCCTTGAATTTTTCATTCCCTTGTGGCTCGACAACTAAGCATTACCAAAATTGCGTCATATTTCTTCTGCCACGTATACCAAGGGCGGGAAATAGTTAGTTGGGAATTGCTACTTTACCGACAGTTCGTGGACTACAGGATGGTAATGATAATTATTTTTACAAATATTGAATTTGTTGGCTTGGGGTGGCGAGTACAGTAAGATGAGTACCTAAGAAGTATAAAATTAATTAAGAAGCTTTATTGCGAGACATTTTGATTAGATTTTAATCGTGCTACCAAGATAACTATGATTCTTACGACTGAAATACCTTTTGCTAATAATATCATTTAATTCAAAACCATTTGTCTGAAAACTTTATGCTCTCTATAAATATGCTCAGCAACCCGAGACATATTTACGCGTGATTTAAAGTGCGGTACCAAGATAATTTGTTCCCTATATGGTTAATGGTTATGAATATTCCAAACAAAATTGATGTTCTTTTTAAATTAGGAATACTATACATATGTCAGTCTAAAGTCTGATTAGTGTGATTATAAAACAAGAAGCAGCTATTTCTTAGATGATGAATAATAATAAAAATTGCGAGTGGTAATAAATAATACTTGTGGGATGGCAATGGTTGGTTGGTGCATTTAATAAAACTGTCTAAGCAGCTGATCTAGTCCATAGAGAGCTTGCAACTACCCCATAATACCTACATCATACTACAAAAAGCAACAATTTTAAAAACCAAAGGTACGGAAGTTATTTGAAAAACATACACAGATTAGTAACACAAAAGATCTACCAACTATACATGATAACCACTTCGCTTAGGCTCGTGATTATCATTATTCCAGTTTATGTTAAAACCGACATGAAGTCATCATCAAACAAACAATAATAGTAAGTTTCCTGAGACATTCCTCACACACGGCAATCTGATCCCCAACTAAACAGAGCTCGTACAAAGGAAAACAGACAACTAATTACCTACTACATAACATACCTACATTTTTTTTAAACACTCGCAAAAATAATAATCTATTTTAAAAAGACCTTATTATTTGTGTTACCTACGCAATTTTGGTAACCAAGATGTCTTTCGACTTGTTTCAGTGCTATGCTAGCATAACTATGTTTTTTTTGCTTTATAGCGCCTGTTCAAAATGTACCATGGTTATACTCACACACGGCTTATTCGCATTCCCCTTTCGAGTGAGTGCGCCCTACCTAATAAATAACGGGTCATCAATAAGTGAGAAGCTCTTGGTTGCGTCGAAAACAGCCTTCATTCATCAATATACATGTAAGAGTGGGTTTTCTTTAACAAAGGTATATTTCTTTATTCAACATTCAGAACAGACGTTTGCCTAGACTGAGTGAAGGAAAAGTCAGATAAATTCAACGCAAACCAAATTAGTTCGTCCGGAATTCCTTTGAGAATCTGTTATATTTATTTGTTTGTATTTTTAAGGAGCTTATGGTCAAACTGAGAAAGCAAAATTAAATGTGATTTTCTTTGTTTTAAGTAAGTATACAATAATAAAATATTTTTTTAAGTTTTAAGGTCGTAGTTACTAAGACGAGAAAGAACTAAAATCGATTCGAATTTTTTCACACAAAACTCTCACCCACCGCTACTAGGCGCGCCACGCGGTTTGGTGCTAGATTTCATCCGTCACACATAGCAGCTCGTTTTGAGTGGCACAAGGACTGATATGTGTGATATAATCACTAAATTGATACTATAACTATATGTTATGATATGTGTGATATAATCACTAAATGAATACTATAACTATATGTTATGATATGTGTGATATAATCACTAAATTGATACTATAACTATATCACACCGGT
Organism: Ochropacha duplaris; assembly: GCA_951361185.1. NCBI lineage: Eukaryota > Metazoa > Arthropoda > Insecta > Lepidoptera > Drepanidae > Ochropacha > Ochropacha duplaris. Next base: position 5,557,619 of record OX592703.1, read on the forward strand.
ATAGATAGTGCTATCCACGAAGACGCGCCCCACTATTTTTCCTAATCCCTTACAGTGCTAGTGTGTATGATTTCGCTAGTGTTCTAGTGTGTTTGTGTGTTGTGAGCTTGAGCTTTCGGTGAAGGAAAACATCGTGAGGAAACCATAGCACGGTGGTAGGGTACTTTGTAGTACCCGACTGGCTGGATACCACCCTCAAGTTGAAAATCTGTCGCCAAGCACCTATCGGTGTGTTCCGACAGCTGCACTTGCCAGTTCACATCTAAGCTTTCCACCTTCGACCACATCATCACTTACCATAGTGAGATTGCGGTCAAACACAAGCTTATCCAGAAGTAAAAACAAAGTGTAGGTAAATATCGATATGTATATCCCACCAAAAACATTTTTCAAGTCTACATTTAATCATTATTGTTCACTAAGTAACTTTCAACTTAAACAGAAAATTGAAAATTGGTTAAGTAAATATAGTTATGAGGATACAGAACAAATCTTATATAGTATTCCATAAATATTAAACAGGCTAAATACACACAGACGCACACAAACACAAACACACACACACACACAACACAACACACATACACACACTTCTTATATCACGATTAATTTATATTGTTAATTGCATGACACCTAATTTAATTTGATTTCTAGCTTTTATTTTTAGGTTTAACTTTATATTGATCACTTTTAAATGTTGTCAACTATAAGTAGGGAAGGAGCTGACCATTAGTATACAGGCTTTGCCTACCATAAAGGTCAGAGACTTCAGCCTAATTGTGTTTTTTATGTGGTCAAATAAAGATTTTTATTTATTTATTTTATTTTACATTATTTTTAGCATTCCGTACCTCAAAAGGTAAAAAAAGAAACACTTATAAGATCACTCTCTTGTCCGTCTGTAAGTGTGTCATCACCGATTTTCTCAGGAACGCGCGAACGGGTAGACCTAGCGAATTGAAATTTAGACCAGATACTGAGGTCTATAGTCCCTATTAGGTGTATAAAAATCCGGTCAAATGCGAGTCGGACTCGCGCACCGAGGGTTCCGAACAAACTTGTAAATAGTTCGTTCATCACGGTAATGGAGTCTTGAGGATTTATTTCAATTTTTTTTCGATTACCTTATTGGAGATAAGTGCCAATTAAGCTAGACCTCAAAATTGTATGAGCTCCGATACAACTCCGAGGTCTATCTTAATTGGTGATACTATGTATGTATGGGGACCCCTTTTAATTTTAAACTTTTTTTACTTTTTTTACCGAAAAATAAAAAATGTTGAAAACTAAGTTAAATTTTGGTACTTACAAATTTTCGCGAAAATCACAATTTGCCCATATCTTTTTCTCGTGTTGACTCAGGACCCTGATATTTATACACCTAATAGGGACTATTAGACTTCAGTATTTGGTATAAATTTCAACTTGCTAGGTCCACCCGTTTCTGAGATAAAACCGTCGAAAATCTATGGGGTAGTTCCCGTCGACCTAGAATCACAAAATTTGGCGAAAGGCAAGGTTTTACAGCACAAATTAAGGGAAAAATTTAAAAAATAAATAAAAATGAAAATTAAAGGGTGTCCCCATACATACATAGTTGACGCATTCCCTATTTAAGGGGTTGGGGGATAAAAGTTTCAAGTTTTAAATTTTTTTTGTTGCATATGTACTAATATTAGCCTAAATACCAAATTTCAGCTTTCTAAGACTTCAGGAAGTACCATTTATGAGTTTTGATGATCACCAGCCAGTGACGAAATCGGGGGTTTTTAGATATCAATAAAATCTAAAGTATAACAACTATGCAATTGAAACTTTATATGTTTAATAAGTCTGCTATAGGCATCATATCCTGAGAATTTTGTTTATCTGGTATAATCCAAAGCGAAGTTATGTGGGTTCAAAAATACGACGAAGCGCTTCGAGAAAAGGTAGGTAGTGCCCCTACGTTTTCGCTTCGCCGGCTTTTCTTGGCGGGGGGCACTCCCGTGCCCCCAGATGTCGATTTACAGCACTACAACACTAGTGAAAGGATGCACACTTGCACAGTAAGGGATTAGGAAAAAGCGTGGGGTGCGTCTTCGCGGAATGCATATTTGTATATATTGTAAAACTGAATGAATAAACTTCGTGGGTACGTTTATTATTTTACTATGTACTAAGGCATTTGTATAGAAAATTCGCTTTAGCGGGTAACACAGAAATTGGCCAGTGCAAAACGAATTTCATTGCTGGCAAAATGCTGAGGTAATTTCATGGAACATTTACCTCCGTCCAAGGGTAGTGTTTACAGAGGCGACCTCTTTGCTGAAATACGCTTTAAAGTCAGCAACTTCCAGTTTTTGAAGTAGATCTTTATATTTTGGATTATTTATTATGGTTTACGAATATCTGTTGTAAACACAAGACTTTATTACCATTTTAGAGTAATATTTGTGTTAAGTTGTTGTATAGGTATAAATTATATTTGAGACAAATTCTAACTTCGGTTACTTATAAAGTTATAGTGCATTGTTTTTTTCCTCATAGAAATAATTGTACCTAATTTGTACAGTCTTGAAATATCAAAATCTAGACTCTAACGTATGGTTTGCAAATTTGCGTGTTAAGAATCTTAGGTCAATTTTATTTTACCTTCACATGAAAGAACGGGCCAAAAATTGCTAATCATCCAATATCTTGTCATTACTGTGATATGATTAAAGGCTGATTAATAGATATGGTATAATAATAAAGTCTTGTAAATAAAGCTATTGGTAATTTTTATGTTTTTTTCCTTCAGTGTGCCGTGTTTTCCTCCTTTCCATTGATAACATAATACTGAATAGGTACTATTATAAAGTAAAATCTAAATAATATTGAAATTTTTCGTTCATTGGCAAGGTCCTCTAACAGTGTTTCTTCTTTAGAATTACAATACAATACAATACTATACTATACTTTATTGTTTAAACAGAAAAAGGACACAAGTTACATTCACAAAAGACAAATTAATATAAGTGAAAAACAATGTGTTGAGCTTGTCTAATGGTAAGAGGGAGAGAGTTCCATAGAAGGACAGCTTCCACAGTGAAGGACATAGAGAAGAATTGTGAAGTATGAGAGGGAGTTTTAAGATGGAGAGCATGAGAATGACGAAGAAGGTGTAGATGGGAGCTATAAAAATCGAAACGTTCCTTAATATATGTTGGGGCACCTGGATTAAACAATATAGTATAAAGAAGACATAGAATATGTGTATTCCGGCAAAGGCGGATGGGAAGCCACTTGAGTTGATGACGAATTATTATTTATTTAAGTCGCTCAATTTATTTTCTTGCTCTTCAGTGAGGTCAAGATAGCTGACATCAGCATAGTCAAGAATTGGTAGAAGCAAGGAATTAGCAAGCGCAAATTTTGGTGTGAATGGGAAGTAAAGGACATCGTTCAAAATGGCCCCAGAACCAACAAGCATTAGACTTGCATCATAATTGTTTATATATTTCATTATATTAGTTGCAAATATCTATATCCAACGGACAAGCTGCTTTCCAAAATGATTTTTTAAAAGTATTGTGACTATTTGTGACGACTTCGCCATCATCTTTATCATAAATCAAGATATTTCTTTTCTTTTTTAAAGGTTTTTGGCTTGGTATCTAGACCTTTAAGCCAATTCTTTATTTTAAATATTCTTCTGTTATGTTATAGTCACGTTATATTTTCAAAGTACATTGCAACATTTGCAACTAATATAATAAAATATATAAACAATTATGGTGTATGTCTCATGCTTGTTGGTTCTGGGGCGAATCAAGTATAGACGCTGAATAATGTCCTTTCACAGCCGTCTAATTGATCCGGCAGCAGCGAACAACCTCCTACTGACCTCCGTAACTTGCGGAACCCAAGATAAGGTGCGATCAAAGATAATACCTAGATTCTTAACGGTAGTACTGTAAGGGATAATAACTCTGTTAAAAATAATAGGATGAAGCTGGTCCCAAACCAAACGATTAATGAAAAAGTTACTGCCAATAATAATTACGTAGGTATAATCATGAATACTTTTTTAAGATTTATTTTCGAGCTTATAAATACCACAATGTAATATTGGATAATTCGCGGTAGAAGAAAACGCTTATTAAATTCTACTTAATTTATTCTTGTTATAAGAAGCTACAACGATAATAAGTGGGATCCTAGACAAGGGCTCAACTAAAATAAATAATGATTTCATTATTATTCCCTCCGCAAAAGGTATTTATCTGAATACAAAACAACTAAGAAATATCTCGGAAGACAGACGTTTCTATTGGCCTCGGAATAAATTACAAACTCACTTAATTTTGTGTTGTTTGTAATCCCTACAATAATTTCTTTCAAGGCTCTTTATTTCAATCTTGGGAAGCTCAGAAACATTGAGGATCAGAGATGATTTACGAGACTAGCTGAATTATTCAAAAATAATAAGCATCATGAGGCAAGGGATCTTATTCTGACAGGATTATCCATTTTCGAATTCTTCGTATAATCATGAAAACAAAATATATCTGAAACGTCTCATACAATTTTAGTTCTATAATTTTAATCACAGTCTATAAATGTGGTAGGCCACATATAAAGTGCAAATCTACGTAGCTGCAAAGTTTCTAATGTCAGTCTTAGCGTGCACCGCAAATCAACTTGACTAGTGTAAAGTGCTTAAAACTAACATACGTAAGTACCAGTGTGTGAGTTGCAATCGATTCGAAATTTGTAACTTACCCGTTTCAGAGCGGAGTTATGTGGCGTGACTATAATACTAGTTTCGCTTGATTTAGCTAAATAGTAAAATAGCTCTACGAGGTTGGTATTACGGTTTATTCGAATAAGAGTTATTTAGTTAAAACAAAAATGAGAGAGGGCGTTATATTAGAAGATACTCCAAGTTATTGAGAAGTAAGTCTTCATAATAATAAGTAGAAACAAGAAATAACAACATACCTATATAATTCAGCTGTGAAAAACAAAAAAATCCTTCAGCAACTTTTGTAACATAACGATAACATCTGTCCAAGTTTAAGAACAATACGAAACCTCTATAGAATTTACAATACAAAATAAATAATACACCAAGTTTGGGCAACAAAACATGCTCGTTATGATGTAACAGGCAAAGCGTACAGACAAAGTGCGCGCTTGCTAATTGAGTAATTCCTTTAAGACATTCGTTATGATTATCAACTAGGACAGACTCCCTGGGGTGAAACTTCGCGAAGTACTTAGCACTTCTCCTCTGAATACGTGTGATATGTACGTATTGTACGTATGGTGGTGCGTATGAGGTAAACGTTGAGACAGGAAAGTTTGATATCGCGATTTTTATAAGTCTAAGAAACGCTATGAAAATAAGTTAGATCACGTTAGGTCGCTTACCCATTCTTACAACGTTCTTGTTATTGTATTTAAATTGCATACACACACGTGCACGCATTCGACCAAAAAAAACTTGCATTTAAGGAGGTACCTAAGCTTGTATCGTAAAATTAGGAATCTCTTTTGAAGCATTTTTTTGAAAATTAGATGAAATAATTCTATGGACTAAACTAACATAAAAAACCGCTTTAAATATAACTGGTTACATAAAAATTACTAATGTAGGAAATGTGATATCTTACCAGAATCTCAAAGGAGGTAATATTTTAACTAGATAGAAATGTTTACTCTTGAAAATGTTGCAGATAAAACTATCAACATTAGGTGTTATATTACACTCATTTTACCTCAATTTTGCGCAGTTCGTCGCTAGTTACGAAGTTATTTCGTAACTTCTAGTTGGTAACTCAGTGACATAAGGGGAGGCGCGTTGTAACCACTTCTGTTTTCTGCGTAGGTAACTGTTATTAGACAGACAACAGCTCAATTTCTATAGGTAACCGTTTTATAGGAAGGTGCGAAGTTTTGTCATTTGAGAAATTAATACCCACTCATATTACAAAATTCAAGGATTATTTGGGTCTGAAATTGTTTTATTAATGTCAATGTTAATCTGAAACGTGATTCCTGGAATTATACTTGTTTTTTAAAAATCAACCTCAAAAGGTTTCACTCAGGAACTCGGCTGTAACCGCGGGGGTCAACACTAGTATCCATACTTAATATTATAAATGTCTGTCTGTCTTTCTGTTACCTCTTCACGCTTAAACCGCTGAACTGATTTAGATGAAATTTGGTATAGAGATAGATGGGACCTTGGAAAAGGACATAGGATACTTTTTATCCCGGGAAAAGATAACATCCCTCGGGAACCTGGGTGAAACTAGTAATATAGTAAATAACACGCACACACAACGTAAAAAACATACATAAGCACATGAGTATCACTGTAACGGCTGCTTTAATTCAGACTACAGTGCCACCCCATTTTCCAACAGGAGTGCCATGTGATAAATCTCCAGAAGCAATACTGATACATCGGAAATCTCTTGTGATAGCAATACTAGTGGTGTTGTTGCAACAAGCACTTTAAGGATAAGGTAAAAGTCTCACTATCGACGAAGGAACTATACCTACGAGCTACCACTAGAAGCAACCAAGTGATCTTTTACTAATACTAGGCATGATATCGATAATAATATCCTACGTGCACCAAGTACCCGAGACAGAAAAAGAAGTTTTTTCGACAACTCACTTTGGAATATTAGCAGATATTGTGGAACTATGGAAAGCGTATTCAATGTTAGGTTTTGTAGAGATATAGAAATGTATTTGAGGCTGTCTATAGAGAAAATTAACTCTTTCTTGCTCCTTGCTTCTTTTTGAATGTTAGACAGTATCTTTAAGTTGGCAAACGTCCGAAACGACAGTGTCGTCGCGCGGCGCCACTTGTCGCGGCACGGCACACATGCCGAAAGGAGGTTGCATCGTCACTCTTTGAATGATTAGAGGTGGGACTTGTTTATTTTTTAATTTTATCGAAATCAAACCCTTAGATTTTGATCTTATGAAAATAATGACTTGAAAATTTATAAGAAATTAGTGTTTTTTTTATCCTTTAGTGTATCCCACTTTCATTTATATAATATGAATTATTGATTGTAGATAAAATATGTTCTAAAGGACCGCACTATTTTGAAATCATCTCAAATACCTTTATACTCAACTTTGAAATCATCTCAAATACCGTTATAAAATTGCAAGGCTTGTATTTGCGGTAAGCTTTTCAATTTCAAAACTACTCTTAGGATAAACCGCGCTATAAAATTGGATTACCTACCGCTAACTGGGGAACTAAATATCGATAAAACTTAAATCTTTGATAGGGAACACTAGTGCAGTCCCAGAACGGTAATGCAACTGTATCCAATTCGTTATCGGATCCGACATGGATTTGTCGACGTCTCCCGAGCACACAACAGTAAATTTTCAATGCTGGCCACAGGATAGGAATTGGATTCGGTTTTTGTACAGTTACAACATTTGTTTAGGGACATTATAGGTTTTCCTTGACACGATCAAGGCTAGGGAGTATTTCAGTCGGGGCCAAACTCTGGAACCGTCTTGAATGGCGCATATTTGAATTTTAACAACAACCAATATTAATCAAATATGGGAGTTATTTTGTTACCCATAGTGGGCACTAGGGCAATTTGGCCCCGATTAATGTATGCCCACTGTCGCGTCTCGGGCATGTCAAAGGTTAAGTTTTAGTTTTGAAATGAGCCATATTTTGTTGATCTGAATAAATAACAAATCTAAAATCAGATCAAGTTTGATGATTGTATATATTATTATGCTTATTTTCTTTTAAACTCTTGTGTTCCCTTACTTTGGACTTGTTGAGATGTATACAAGACTACCATTACATAGTTTATGGCTATTAGAAGTTGAGCGAACAACTTCTGGTAAATACACAAAGTCACACTCAGAAACGTTGTGATGGGGTAACAGTGATTTTAGTACTCAAGCAATCCGCCAACGTCGCCACGTAAATTATTGTTCGAATTAACAAAATGTATCCGTTGATATTGTATTGTAATATTTTTGTATTGTTTTTCCGTTTTAAATATTTTATATGACCATTATGAGTTATAGTTTGATGCATTTTTATCGCTTTCAATTTGTCTTGACAGATATTGTAGTAACGCGAATGTTTCATTGACAAAAAAATTACGATTAAGTAACGGCTAGTAATTTTTTTATCAAGATACCGTGGTCCTGTCAGTGAGATCCTATTTAAAAGACACAAGGTATCTACTATTAATTATATTCTCCATTGGTTTATTATTTGCTCTGCAGATTTGAATTTTATTTTAATTTTAGACGGATCCCTGAAAATTTGAGAATGTAAATACTGATCATTAATTTCAGTGACAAACAAAGTGGAGCATTAATCTCAGCAACGATATGTAATAACAACGGAATATTTACTCAGTAATTGCCTTCGGATATGCGTTTAATTAAACAGATAGTTGTTTGTACAAAATAATCAATACATTTATCGCACGTTTAATGATGAATGGTAAAAGACAACACGCGAAGGACTTTGGAGCGTTTGAAGCATTTCAATCGATGAATTAAAAATAAGATTATTAATTAGATATGGAGTATTTGATTGTTTTTTGTGGTATTTTAACAATTATTTCCAGTAAAATGTTTTACCGTATTTTTCAAATAGTACATGCAACATAAAAAAACGAGATTATCTTTCATTTACAAATAACTAACAAATATAAACTGATAAATTATACAGTTTACGGTTGTACATTGTAATGAATAGAGTAGTAAAATATTTTCTACTGACGAATTGTGTAATTTCTGTAAAACAATGCTTTCTTATCACACAATGCCTAACAAAAGGCTGTGAAAGGAGAGCTTTTCTAATGGTCCAGATTTCGAGGTTTTTGTGTGACTGTGTAGGTAAAAAGTATTGTTTTAGGACAATGACCGTGGTGACTGGAAAAAGTATTTTTAATGTAAAACACGATCAAAATATAGTGGTTCTAGTTATAATGTATAAAATCGTTTCGGGAAATAAAGGTAAGGAAAGTTCATAAAAATAAACTGAAGTCAGTAAATTTTTGATATAGGGAGGTTCGCCTGAGGATTTTGCAGAAAGTTTTGGTCAAGGACGACTTTATAGGTTTATGACTTAGCTACTGAAGTTACGCCCTGTGTCGCTAGGCCGGAATCATGTCTAATATTATAAATTCGAAAGTGTTTCATGGTTTGTCCTACTTTTACGCAGTAACAAGAACAGAATCGACGATGATATGATGATAATGGAGATTGCCATAAATAGATTTTAATCCAGGAACAAGGATAAATCCTCGGAGTGGATAAAAAATAATAATATAATATACTAGCTTCCCATCCCATGGTTACACCCGCGTTCTCGAGAGGATTAAAATAAAATATAGCCTATATTATTCGCTGATAATGTAGCTTTCTATAAGTTTATTTATTCCAAGCAAACATAATGAAATTAATATCATTTTCAATAATCAAGGTGTATTTTATATTTGTTAGCCCAATATATAGGAAACATATTTGTTCTCGTCCATAAACTATCATTATGCAAAAAACACGTCATACCGTTTCTCTGTTGCTGTGAGAATGAAAGACAAACCAACAGACTCATTTTTTCATTGTAGTATGATGCTTCATACTATTGTATTCAGCTTTAGAACAAGATATGCCTAATTTTGTATTATGATTATAGATAATAACGTGAATCGTAATCATAATGCTTTGTCGTGCCAATTTGACAAAGCACTTGCCTCGTTGTGGTACCCTCAAAACACTGCTGGTGCAAGAAACATTGAGGCTTTGAAGAGCCTACTTATAGTTTTTTATACTTTTGAAGAGCCTACTTATAGTGATAACCAGGCAGCCGGCGGTACGTCACTTTTGTAGCGCTAAGCTAATACAAAAGTGACGTTTGACAGCAGCGATTGCTAAATTTACGTCCGTTGCCAACCTGTCGCGAGATACGTAATCGTACCGCGGGTCACCAGATTGTAAGTACACCTGATCACACCAACAGGTGCATGGCGACAGATTTACAACTTTACCAGACAGTCGAGTACCTACTACAAAGTACCCTACCACCGTGCTAAAGTACCTCACCACCGTGCACCTGTTAATAGGTTCATTCACACAAAAATGTATCATGATTGTATTTATATAGCGAAAGAATAAGACGTAGAGTGTGTCACACTAATAAAAAACATAAATAAAACACTTTTCATGTTTCTATACCAGTAATCAATCTACTGATAAAGGGAACGAAATTATTGTAAGTAAGCGCGGCAAAAATCATAAAATTAGTTTTATGGCATCATATCGAACGCCGGAAAGTTTCTCAATCATTTTATGGAATCAGGATGCGTGAGTTGGGGAAACATTTTATGTGACTGATGTATGTTAGCAGCTTTTGCACGCGAGGACTTGAGTATTGTGAACCGAATTTTATAAATGTGCAACCAATTAAATGTTGTCAAGATATTTATTCGATACTCTTGATATTTTTCAATACTCATAATATGAATATCGAAATAGATCTGACTTCAAATGTCACCTTGGAAACGTATTTTTTAGTCCTAAAGTTACTTTCATAGAAATACAAAATAAGTAGGTAATAAACCGGCCATCGTGGATATCCTTGGGGAAGGCCTTTGTCCAGCTGTGGACGTCTTCTGGTTGACATGATGATATAGTTAATAATTATCCTAGAACATTTTTCACACCCATCTGATCCCAAACTCAGCAGATTTAACTGATATAGGTAGGTACAACTTCTTTTTAAATACTACTTTTTAAATGCTGAAATACGATAATTATACCCAGATTTAGGACAAACATATATTCATGCCTTGGATTCATGCACACAAATGTAGGTAGTACCAATAGGTTAACCATGCCTTAAATAAATATTTTACTCCGTTCAGGTTTCTTTGTGCATATAATATGATAAAACTACTGAGTACTATATAATTAGGTACTTATATTTCAAATACTCTCAACAACAATAAATCCGAAATCTCATGCCCTCTTCTATATCAGTTCAACCTTAATCGATCTGGGAATAAATGGCCCCAAGAAATATAGATAAAGTGGGTCATCGTTAACTACATTGTCCCTTGGGATTAAAAGCATTATAGTGGCTCTATATTTCACCTGATACTTGTGGTGCTCCGTGCCTGTATCGAAGTAAACAGGCCAAGGTATGGATGGTATCGCAAACAAAGTTTTCAGGTTCACCGTTTGACATTTGCATTGATGGATCGATCGAATTATATCGTTCTATAGTTGATATTTTGATAGATTGAAACCTATAAAATATACATCTACTTAAAGAAGTTAATTGATAATAAATATCCACTATGCTAATAGCTTGACGTTCTTGACTCTGTTACTGTCGTGACAGATCATCAAATCTGAGTAATACACTACGACATTAAGTCTGGAGTGTAGAAGAAAGGTCTTCTTGCCCTTTGGTCTTCTGCCAAATATAATTTGCACAGTGTGTGCATCATCCCATAAACTTCTTTAACAGTCACAAATAGCCAGGAAAATTTCCACCCATAGGAACGCCATAGACATGACACATAGAAGCACTATACATATCCTTATCTTAGAGTATCTGTATACCCTAAGATGACGATGCATATTGCCTCTGTAGGCAGCTTGATATAGCTAATCATCATCCAGACATCCAAAACAATTCATTCAACTATTGACAGCGATAAAGACGAACAAAATTGTAATGAAACAAAACAACAATTACAACGAAGTCAAGAGTTGATTTAGTTATTGAAATATCTCGTCTCTGTATTGGAAATTTCAAATTACGTGGCCTTCGGAAGTTGTTTGGGTGCTACGATGAATAATAATGGCCTTACCTCCAGAGTTTACATTGTAAATCTACCGTTTTATGTAAACGCATCGGCTTGTAATTAACATTTTAACAAGTGTATTATTAACGTATTTTCATGTTTAATTAGGATGTCTACGATTAATTTTGGTAAAATTTTCGAGATTATTATTACAAATCTCTATCTGATAATCTCTATATAAAATATTTTGTAGTAATGTGTATTTTTTTCATTAAGTGAGTAGTAGATATAATTATATTTTAAAAGTATAATATATATGTCACAGGGAAATTAGAATATCAGGGATTTCACAAAATCCCTAGGGATATCACCAAATCCCGGTAGATGTCTATTACGTCTTCTTACTAAGTTCGTACCTTATTCCTAACTTACCTCACTTTTGAAAGATTAAAAAGCGACAACATCTTTACTGTTGTTTTTTTTTATGACAAAACCAATAATCTGTAAAACACAAACTAAAAATAAAATGTATATCAAAAAGCCAGTAACAATGTTATGTTTTTTTATTTTAAATAAATGTATTGCGGGAGTTTCACACTTAAAGCAAGATTCATTATAGCGAGCTACAGGTATACTTTCTTAACTAATAAAATAAAATACAGTTTAAGTGCACGGCAAAGAGGTAATAAATAACTGATGTTAAATTGACTGCGAAGAATTTACGGCCCTGAAACTCCAACGAAAAGGGAAATTGCTGTATGTGTTGATATTTCCTTCCTAAACAAAGAGTTAGTATACCTAGGTCAATGTTCAGTTTTTTTTTCAATAACCTTGTGTTTGACCGCAATCTTAGTATAGTAAGTGATGATGTGGATGAAGGCGGTAATAAGCACACAAACCCTAAACGGAAACTGGTTCTCAAGTGCAGCTGTTGGAACCCACCAACTGGCGCTTGGCAACAGACTTTTAACTTGACGGTGGTAGCAAGTCCCCTAACACCGTGCTATGATTTCCCCACGATGTTTTCCGAAAGCTCAAGCTCACTGTAGGATTCGAACCCACGACCTTCGCTGCGGTATCTGATTTCACTACCACTGAGATATCATTGCCTTGAAATTAATTGAATGATAATAAGGCGATGATTTGTAAAAAAAATATTTCGGAAATCATTGTATTTCTATCACGAGAAGTACTTACCTTTTAGACGGTAAAAGAAAAGAAGGAGATATAATTCAGTTATTCTGACTTCGTATTTATTGCTGAAAACAAACCTACTATCGAAGAGTGATCACAGAGCATTTTTCTTGACATTTCAACACTTGACATTTCGAAGTTCAACATGTTTAAAAGTTTTTAAATTAAAATGTGTTCTTTCTATTTCTATATCTGTAATGCAGCTGGGACTAAAAATATAATTATGATTGGGAAAAAGTTTTCGGCGCTAGCAAGAATAAGCGGAACGATACAAAGCGAGGGGCGAAGTATAAATATTTATTGTACAGGTGGTATAAACCGCTGGAGGATATTGGAGGATAAATTGATTGTTCGGGGTCGGTTTTCCATTTAGATATGGAAATTTCTGGGATTGTGTACGAAAATCTTCGATTTTACCTTTTTTTCCAACAAATCACGCTAAAAGCTAAGCTTTTGCTTAGACGCTTACCTATTTTCAAACGTATACTGTTTATTTTGATCAATTTAAAGATAACAAATAAATATAGGTACTAATTAGTTTCCACGACCGGTACATTTTTATCGTCTACGTTATTTTTGAAAAACAATAAAACATAGCTTTTGCCCTCTAGAGAGTCCATTCCGAGAAACAAAAGTGACCCTTTCATCTATTGTATTATTAGATTGGGAATGAATGTTACGGATAAACTTCGACAAACGATTGACTCCTATGACAAAGGAGTCGCCCATGCGAAATTAATTCAATAAGAAAGGTCAGAATGTTGTCTTTTTATTTTTGTTCCCTAGATTTAAGTCTTGATATTTCAACGACAAAAAACTGTCGTACGCGGTTATCTTTTGTTATTTTCTTGTAAATAAAATAGGAGATTGAAATAGAAGCCAACTTAAGCGTAGCGTGTCTTTTGTGTAACTTGTAACTTGTCATGTGGTGTCGACAATAAAGCATATTTGTATTGTATTGTATTAAACCTCTTTACACTAGATTCAAAGTTTTGTTGCCTAAGCTATTAATGTTATTTTCACTCCTCTTGCTCAAAAAGACCGTCATTGTGGCGGATCAGAACGAGGAAAAAATAGCAATTCTTCCTCTAGGGGAAAAAGTTTTTTTTTTTTAAATTTTTGTGTGTCAAATGACAATGAGCCTACAAAAACGAAAAAGTCTTTAGTCATAAGTAGAATAATCATGAATAAAGACTAGACTTATTACTGTGTCATAAAAAAAGAACTTCATTTTATTTTTGAAAATGGAACTAAAATCGTCGATCTCTGGTAGAATGCATGCAATGTGTTGCGGCTACAGAAGAAACAAAAAAAAGACATTATAAACTACATATTTCATATTGTATTGGATTGTTTTATTTTCTCGCAATCGTAGTGAAAAGTTAAAACTCGGTTTCTATTTACTACCTTTACTACCTCGTGTATAATGGGTCATTTTAGCTCCTTGTATAACAATCTACTATTAATAAGATTAAAAAATATTGAAAAAGGTGGAAAATATTGAAAGCATATACCAATTTGACAATAGTGTATATCCCGTATACAAGTCACAAGGAAAATATTACTTACAAAATTCTGCTGAGCTACAAGTAAGTAGGTAAAATTTATGCCTATTTTACCTTTTAAATAATAGAATACCAAAGCACTCACCACGTGATCTATGCTGAGTGCTTTTGTATATTTTTTTGTAGTTTTTTTGCATTATGCTATCTGATTGCCTATGATGGTAATGATTATTCGCCAAACATTATAAACTTTAAACTCCCCAAACTAAATTGAAACGAATGTCTACAATTTATATTCTAATTAGAGTTTGCAAGATCTTTATTTGCACGTCTCCTTAGAGTGTCGAAATTACAGCTAAACTAAACTTGTTTGTACCTTTCCTACATAGCTGTTTATATGAAACTTTGCAAATACGCTACCTCGGGGAAGCAGAGAGATTTTGTTGAGTGCCGCACTAAATGTTCTCAGTTTGTTCCCATGTCGAAAACTAGTAGGTAGGTTTTTCAGGGATAATACCTAATATATTAAAATAAAATTAATAAAAAAAACTATTATGACATACTTTCAAAGTTGGGCTATTGTTTTTATAAATTCAAAGTAAACAATACAAACGCTTCAATACAAAGTGTTATTTTATTAAAACAAATAAAGAATTCAGTTTTTATTCAATATTTCTTTATTATTTTCCTTTTGCCATAATACTTCAAAACACTCGCTGGTACCTTATATTTCATGCAATTTTATTGCCCACAAATTTGATGTGAGGTGATGAATTGGAAGAGAAACTTCCCCTTGTATTTTCTCTTTTTTCAATCAATTTCGTGAGCATGACGCAAACTTGTTGTTTATTGCGATTCTATTTTAATAGAAATAGACTTGTTTAGAAAGGTTCATATACAATTATAAGTTATAAATATTGGTAAATATAAAGAAATTATGATAAATGATCTGTACCTTTAATTAATGATTGATTAAAAAAAATCGCGAGGACGAAATGATTAGCAATGATTGATAGGACTTTTGTTCACTGAGCAGTCTTAAAATTAGTCACTGACAGCCAATAACGTTTGTAAAACCGAAAGAAAACACCTTATAATTGTACACTATTTGCTTTATTATAATCGACACTTCGATTAACAAACACTTCAGAATATGTTCCACCTTTAATATCTTAACCAGTCCATCGACACTGCCTTACAAGCTGAATAAGGAACGTACTTTGTACCAACATTGTAATATAAAAATAGTCCTACTAAATTAAAACGAGTACTGATTCCTTTGGGTAGCAGGTGTCTTAACGTCTATTTGATTTAGACGCATTATACCTTTTTTTACTGTTGGTAGAATTGTAGAGGTATTATAATCTATGTTTGGATAAACAGTTTGGGTTTTTTTCTTGGTGAAATTATTGTGTTATACAGTGTTTTACAGTGTTTTATCTCCGATTTCGAGTGTTTTATGCAATATGGGAGGGAAATCTCTTAGAAAATGTGAAGTTTGTGGCGTTAGGCGTGTCAGAAGAAGATATACTGGGACATTTTAGCCCGATTTCCAAATGACACGGCCAGGTAAAACTTGGTGTATTTCAATATCAATTTATTGATTGTATTTATTAGTTGTTTTTACTCATATTTGTAGCAGTTTCATAAAAATCATACTTACGCGAATAGGTACAAAAAGTGATGGAACAATTTATCGATAAACTTTTTTATTTTATTTAAGGTGCTGTTTATGGGTGAAGTTGACAGAAAATGAGAACTTGGCTTACTTACCTATTCAACTATTAAACGAAAATAAATTCTTATGTGGGAATCATAAAACTTTGTATAGTTGATCATCCTAGCCGCATAAATACTTTGATACTGACTGTAGCTACAGGTTATATTATACAATAAATAAACTATTTTTATGGCGTATATGTATTTATTTTCGTACGACCAGCGACCTATGCAACTATGAAAATCGAATATTTATCGATATCGATAGAAAAGCATGATTCGTATTTGTCAAGCCCTAATAACGAATTGGATTTTACAATGTTGGTATTACTTTTATGTTACCAGGTTGGTACAAAGTACGTTCCTAATTCAGTTCAATGGCTTGTAAGGAAGTGCCGACTCTTAAAACGTAGTGTTTTTATCCTCTTTGATCTTAACAAGACTGACTCAATGAATAATTGTAGTTAAAAATGAGAACTCAATATGGCGCTAAAAAGAAAGTTATAGTTACAGTATGGTGCCTCGTTTAGGAGCACCAGCTTACCAACATAATAATACTAATATTTCCGGTATTGTTTTAAATGTTCAATTTAGATTGTTTCTGAATGACAAATAGTATCATAATTAGTAACAATTAAATAATATAATACAATAATTATGCACATTTAAATCAGCAATATTATTATTATAACATAGATTATAAAGAAAGCTAACACGTTTTATATTACACGATTACATTTTGTACACCCCGGATGCATCCGAAAAATTGTGCATGGTTTGGGGTACATAATAAATCAGCAAATGGCAAATTAGTAAAGAAAAATGTTTGATTGTTCAAAACTGAAATCACTAAACTGTACAACTACCTACTAGATTAACCGTTACGTTCGAAAACTGCACTGCTTGAGCTGCTTTGAATTTGATTTCGTGCTGGAGAGGTGAAAAAGTATTTGCGTGCTTAGTTTCAAGTTTATTAAACAAACTAAGGAATAAGATGTATCGTGCATACAAACAGTAGTTTGGGCTGTAACAAAGAAACAGGTTTCCAGTGCAGGCGAGTCTGTGCGGGTCAGTAGGTACCTACCGTTTGGTGTAGATATAATATTCCCACATTATCTTATTATTATAATATTGTCACATATCAATAAGGATAGATTTACCTATTTCTTTATGGTGGCTGATCCTGCACTGATCGTTACCGACCCGCGCGTGTTTATCTGTGCCTGAAACCTGTTTCTAAGAGAAAATTTGTAATATATAATTCTTGAACAATTTCATGAGAAGTTTTTCAATATTTTCTCACTGATTGTTATTCTAACAGATCATACGAAATTCGAAAAATGTTTGTATCTTTTTTTCAAAAACAAAAACATGTAAGCCATGTTTATCGGCAAAAGGAATTCTGCGATCAAAAGAATTACCGTAACCTCTTCAACTCGAGCGTGACTTGTAGAAAAAATAAATAGTGATACTCCGTTCATATAATATCAATTCATCAATTCAAGACATGACACTGTACGCAATATTTTACTGTAGAAATTTCCGTTGCCTTGAGGCGAACTGAATGAATAGGGTGTGAAACTTTTTGATTAATATGTAGATGAATTACTATGACACTTTACGAGTACCTATATGTATAAAACAAAAGGCTGTAATATAAACATATCCACACTGGACTACACTTGAGAAAACGTTGGTACGCAATTTGATTTAACATAGGTACAAAAACATTATATGCAACATTTTTGTTTGCAGAATTTTTAATTTTTTTGATGTGTAACATCTTTCCTCTCGCTTTCCTGCATCTGTGGGAGTAATTTCGTGAAATGGGATGGAAGTGTGTAGCATATAATGAATATCATTAATTCTTACTTCATTTCTGGAAAACCTCCACCATTCTTAATAATATTCCCTATTTCACCTTCCAAAAAAAAATTCCCATAAAATAACTTATACATTAATGAAATTTCTTCTATTAATGCACTTACTCAAAGGTGGCGTGTTTTAAACCAAACATCGAAGGCCGTTGAAGTATTGAATTATAGATGAGTTCCAAAGAAAAATAATTACTTACCAGGGAGTTCTTACGTTTAATTATTTCCGAACAATTCAGACGGCTGCCTCGAAATGCCGCTTTAGCTAAAAGAACCTTTCAGTGGGAACCAATTAGTAAAAGTAGGTGCCTACAATACGTTTGAGTGGATCAATAAATTATTAACACAACTCACTACAAAGAAGGCGTTCAATTGTTATAAATGAAGATGGAAATGTTAATATTAAATTTGTTTTATGCTTGTTCATGTGGAATATATTAAATGATTTCTTTTCATTTCAATAACTTAGATTCTTCAATTTTTTTAATAATAATTTTAGTCACATTATTACACTACCACATAAATGATGGTAATAGAGTTTTGTAGAATCTTTTACGGTAAGATACTAACTTTTATCTTCATAGTTTAAACCGAGATCCCCTATTTTACCCCCTTAGGGGTTGAATGTTCAAAACCGATTTTTAAACTCTTGTTCTAGGATATATTCTATTTGTGTGCTAAGTTTCATCAAGATCGGTTAAGTAGTTTCGGAGTTCACCGCAGACTAACATCGTGACACGGGAATTTTATATATTAAGTTTAGGATAATATAACAATATATATTGTATCTCTAAAAGCTGCGAAAGAGAAATATTTATAAATCTTTATTTATTCAAAAATAAATCCTTAGTTCACGACCTTTTTAAACTTAATAATAATCAGACCTGCTAACAAGGCTTCGTTTCTGCATCGCGCCTTAAGAAATTCTCGTTAGCGCTAGCGACCGGACAATGCTAAAAATGACAGCCATTCACGGCGCTTCACAAAGTACACAAACACAACTGAAATAACTTTGTTAGTGTCATTGTCGAAATGAATATTGCAAGAAATACTCGCAACGTAATATTATTATACAATTTAAGGAAGGTTTTGCTTTAACTAGCTTATAGACAAATCTATAAATATTTCATCAAAAGTACACATTTCATTACTATACCTAGATACTATCTATTCTTCCCAAATAGTTATATTTTTTATTTTATTAGGTTTTGTCTTTACTATTGTTGTCGTTGAGATCAGCTTTAATGTACTATAGAACACTGTCTCAATATTGTTATAATATAAATTACAAACAGGATGAAAATGATGTGGGCAACTTTTATTGTCTTATTACGTGAGATAGATAACTTTTAAAGAACCCAGTTTTAAGATTGCTATCTTATTTTGTGGTTGTTATAATATGACGTTACAAAGTGATGTACATATATTTTATTTAAATCCTGAGTTTTACTAGTTTTTTTAAATAAGTATCAGACCAGAAAAGTCTGAACTATGTGTGGTAGACAAAAGTAGCATAACTGAATGACATGAACATTTTATTCAGCTAACGGTTAGCTTTGGTTAGGTGCTGACCAAAGAATTCAATCTTTGAAAAATCATTGTAATTAATGATAAATGTATTAATAATAGCAACCTTAGGCTTCTAATTTGTTTTTCAACCATACGCAGTGGGTAACTCCTACGGTGTGCAGAGAAATTAATTTTACGTCGGGTCGGAACAGCCTTGGGCATGGCGGGCGTCCTGCTGTAATTATAAGACTCATCGGCTCACCTTATTTTGTATTGCTTTGAGAACTTCGATTGAATCTACTAAGTCGCCCCTTTTAAAAAATATTATCGAGTTATTTTAAGTGTTGATTTTGTGAAAAAGTGGAGAAGTTTAATCTAGGACTTTATTAACTTGGTGGTATGCTTGTAATATGAATTAATGTATAATAAAATTATGATGTAAATAGTTTATGTACTTATACACTAGTGATGTTAAATGCATCCTATTACCCTAGGTTACCTGCAAGAAATCAATTTAGCAAAAAGGCCACCTAACTTATTTTCACTATAATTTGTTTTTAGTGTGTTTTTATTTAACTGTAACTTTTGTCATGTGATGTGATCCTTAAAGAAAATTTGTATTGTATTTTTAATCTTAAAGTTAGGTATGTGTACATTTTTTTTTAAATTACATTGATTGCATTCGGGCTGATACTCATGCATGACTCCTAGTGTAGATCAAAATTTGTCACCTCCAAACTGCAATGTGATGTGGCAAGAGTCGCCTTGAGACATACAAAAACGACACGCGCGTGCAGTCTCACGGGCGCAGCGCTTGCCCCTCCATCATAATCCGCTTAATTTTTAGTCATCCGTACCCAAAGGGTAAAAACGGATTCCTATTACTAAGACTTCGCTGTCTGTCCGTCGTCTGTCACCAGGCTGTATCTCAAGAACTGCGATAGCTAGACATTTGAAATTTTCACAAATTATGTATTTCTGTTGCCGCTATAACAAAAAATACTAAAAACTAAATAAAATAAATATTTAAGGGGGGCTCCCATACAACAAACGTGATTTTTTTGCCTTTTTTACGGAACCCTTCGTGCGCGAGTCCGACTTGCACTTGGCCGGTTTTTTATTACAAGCGTGCTTATGGAATCTATATAGATTTTAAGCCTGAATAATCAACCAGTTCGACCTTTGGTAATCTAGGTATATACGTTGCAATTGCAATGACGGCTGGCTGACGGCGAGGCAATTATATGAAGCGTACAGGCATTACTAATAATAAAGTCGAGCTGATATTATGTGTGTACTAAATAAATTTAAAACTTATTATAAATTATTCCTATAGACTTATTATTTATCGTAGGTTGTAAAAATTATAGGTAAGGTACATTATTGAATAGTAGAGTTAAATATTGTTACAGAAGTAAATAATTTTCAATGTGAATTTTTAAATCAAGGAACATCTTGAGTGTTACTTTTCCCCTTCAGTAAAAATAAATCAATGTAATACCACATTGAGGGAGCTGGCTTGACGCCTGTCTTCAATAATCCGAGCCCCTTATGTACCACATCTCGGGATAGGATTTCATTACCCGACCGATGTTATACATAAAACCTATCTACATAAATACTTACTGCATTCTCTTTAATAATCGTACAATATTTTTTGATAAATAAATGTATTACATCGAAAAATAATTTTGTAATTTAATTATATCTGACGAGAACAAAATACCTACTTACCAAACTCAAACTCAAAACTCATTTATTCAGTTTAGGCCCTGGTAAGGCACTTATGAACGTTACAATTGATTCTACCACCGGTTCGGAATACACTTAAACTGAGAAGACTCCGGGAAGAAACACAGCAAGGTAATTTTTTTTAGCACAAAGGTACCAACAAACTTTAGCAAAACTTAAAAAAGTGTAAGTATTTCTCAAGAAATAAAAAAAGGCACTAAGAATTGTAGTTTCTTTGAAGGCAACACTAGATGGATATGACCACTTTAAAATACGTAAACATGCATTTCACTTACCTTGAGTAACTCAAATGAAACCGCTTCACTTCTCAGATGCTTTGAAGCTGCAGATTAAAGTAATAACGCAGTAATAAAACGCTAAAAGGTTTACTGAGAGAATTTAAGGATCAAGCAACAATAAACGAGTTGGGAATATTCGCCCCGCATACTGCAGTCTGTGGAATGCGCGCACAACGGCGAACGATTTGAAATTATACTTTGTTGTAAAATTTGTGTAACAAGCTACACTTAAGCGTGTGTAGAAACCGTGAGATTTTTGTATTCAAATTAGCTTCCGTGCAGAATGCAAATTGTATAAGTGGAGGCACGCGATAAAATTCTCATTTTAACAATTAAGATGATCGTTATTTTTGGTAAGTAGTTGCATTAATAAAAACGTGACTGTGTCGGTAAAGTATATATTTTTATTTATTTTTACTTGAGTATCGTTTTCTATGAAAATTTATAAAATTGGAATATTATAAATCATTAATAGATCAAGCATACGTACGCATGTTAATGTAGTTAAAAAACACTGTGGAAAGTACGGGTATATCTATATGTTTGATCAATGAGTTTCGTCAGCTGTGTTTTTCATTCTTGGCTGTATGTGCTTACATTAGGTGTTATTTTGTCGATCATCAGATAAACAATATTAATAAAACATCCTCGTAATCATAGTATTTGTATTCAGGTGACGGTGAGGGAGGACAGAGCCATTAACCTTTAAAAGGGGTCAATGCGTGAAGTTCTCCCTCTAATATCTTATTCTGGACGTCGATTTGTCAGGGGCTGTTTTCAGACAAAATACTTACTATGAATATTGATGACTTTATCTCATTATGGGCATTGAATTAAACTTTGTAGATGACTTTTAAAACATGAAAGTAGTCTGTATATTTATGACAACAGTATAAAAAAATTGTACTAAGTTTTACTAACATCTTAAAAGTACTGAACTACTAATGTAATTACTGGCTGAAAAATAAAAAGAAATGCAATTTTGAAAAATAAAAATTGTTGGAATATTTTCGAAATAAAATTTATTATTTGACTGCTTTCTTATACTAACAATACTTAAAAACTTCGTATAGCAAGTGACTTTGTCTGGTGAATAATAAATGTGCACCGTGTGCTTTTATTCCTAGCTTTGGTAGTCGGGTGCTAAACATACCTCACAATTACTGGTAGCAATATTCGTTTAAAATCTATAGCAGGTAGAATTACCTTATAGAAATATTCGTTTAAAATCTATGGCAGGTAGGTACCACATTTTATATCATTCTTAAAATTTTTCCTCGTTAAAACAATGTGGCGAAAATAGACTAGACGTTAACTGAACACTCTCGTCTGATGTCGCGCGATTAAAAGGGAAATTTACTTTCAGATCAAAGCCTTTATTCTTGAAGGGTGTGAAATGATATAAAAGATAGCAGACTCAGGAAATTAAATAAGTACTCAGACGTTCTCTGTATAAAAATAAATTCCTAGTAAAAAATTATGGAATTCACGCAGCTTAAATCAGAGAGAAAAATATATAACTTTATGTGATATTTATATCAAATTTTACAGCGATCAATAATGTTTCACTTTACAAAATCATGTTATGCCAATGGGCAGTAAATCGAGTTGTGACCAACAATAAAACGCCCCTCATTTGGTGACGATATCCCCACGTAACAATGTTACACACACGAGTCGGAACACAAAAGCCAGAGCTTGCTTTACGAGTATATTCTGACAATACCAATTTTAGAGCCTTGTCGAGTTGCAGTAGTTACCGGCATTGTTCACATTTTATGATGCTGCCGCTAGAAACGTGAGAACGACATGATATTGATCGGAAATTCTGTTGGTGTAACCATGAAAATTGGTGTATGTAGTTTTTTTGTTACATAAAAATATATCGGAAGTGATCAGGACTTGAATAAAACAATATGTACTTAATGTAGGAAATAATTCAAAAAACATTTTATATTTGTTAGAAAGATAACATTAGTTCTCAATTTTTGACATTGTTTCATAACAATGCCTACTTTTACTATTACGTGTTAAAAGTAGGTATCTCTCCCTAATATTTTTTTTCTCAATTTATAAAAATCATCCTAATAATAGTAGTAGTTATTAGGCAGAAAGCCGGGCACTTTAATTAAATTGTTATTCAAGAAACCATCGTAATACAACCCAGACAAAGGTCTGAAGCCACTAGGTGTCGATATTGATATCTTACTTAATGAAGAAAAGCGCCGCCATCTATCATCTTGAGGTGGCGGTAGAGGTGATTCTTCATTTGTATAAGAATTTGTCGTGATTGATAACTGATCAATCATCGAATTACTATACAATGGAGCTGGGTAAGGCCTTACATTTATATTTGAGGCTATACCTGTTACATTTGGTATTAATGAAGACGAATTACTTACTGTAATACTAAAGTTTGTTGTTGTTGTGAAATTTTCCCATTTATTTTCCATACTAGGTAGCTGTAAATTTTCTTTAATAGTATCACTTGTTAACACTAAACCGTTAATAACATGATTATTATTAATTGGTGACGGATACGGTCCATTAGATTCAGTTGTTGGTGTTGTTTGTAACTCTATTGTGGTTGGTTTCTCCATTTCAGTAATATCTGTGGTAGTTTCTGCAGTTAGCGTATATTTTTCTCTTTCAATATTTGCCATATTATTTTCAATATTATTTTTATTGAGAGTTTCATTAATTTTGCTAATTTCTTCAATATCTTTGTTGTCTCCTCCAGATCCTCTATTTAAAGCTTGTCTAAAAGTATCATCAATGTCTGAAACTTCTTTCAAATTCGTAAAATTTGACTGTACTGGTGTACTTATTTGTGGAGTATTATTATAACTCTCATTTTGTTGATTTATAGATGGCACAACTATTATTGGTAACAGGAAAGCATAATTTTCTCCCAGTTTATAACCATTAATGTATCCGAGTAAAGACAAAATGTTCCGTGTTTTTCTTTCCTTCAGTTTTTTGGTTTTACCTTTAACATACACATTATATTAAGATTAGTGAAGTGATATATGAATATGATAATTTAAGTTTACACGTAATAATATTATAAACTTACAAGGAATTATACAATAATAAATTAACGTTAGCAAAAACAAACGACTACTAAGCTGCATTTTGAGCGAATATATGAATTATGCACCTACCAGAAAGAGACCCGCCATATCCGTACTGCCATTGCCCTTATCGTTGATACACAGTATATGTAAAATGTTAACATTAAGCTACCAAATGGTAGCTACCTAGGTATATAGTTTCGGTTGAAAAAACCGACTTACTAACATACCAGAGCACAGGACTCTACAGGGAGCTCATTCCACAGCCTAATCGTACTTCGGAGAAAATGTCAAAATGTTGAGTCCTGGAATTAATAATTTTTGTTCAACATTATTAACAAAACAAGCATTTAAGCGTTTTTCAAAATTCTAATCCTTTCCAGAGAAAGAAGTTAATATGTTTTTATGGGCAATATTATTTTTCTGGTCAGATACATTTTAAAAATGATTGTAATTACTCAATCAAACAATGAATATAATTATTTTTAAAATCAAATTTATCCTCTAATAAGGTAAAAAGAACTTCAAAGATTTTTATTTTACTTTTTATGTCGAGTAAAAAGGTAGATTATTTCAAAAGATTGAGGCTTCTTCTTATTACGTAAGGGTGAGCTATGATATGATAGAATATAGTAACGCGGTTGAAACCGCTGAATGGCTAGTTACGTAATAAACGTATTAACTTTTATAAATAATTTCACTAGGTGACACATATCATACAAGTGCGGAACTTTTATTTGAATCAAATATTTCTATTCAATTTTCATTCCCAACACACCATTAATCAATTTGTGAAATATTTTTCAAACAAATAACTTTCATTCGTTTTATCTGTTTTCATTCAATTTAATCGTATTACCGGCCCCCTTCGTATACTAAGTGAAGCGAAATCGAAAACAAACACAAACCATATCAAAATGCGGGCTTGTCATACAAATGCGTAAAAAGTACATCGATCTTTCACAACTTATCTCTGATGCAATAACATTTGCTGTTCTCATCATACTTTTATATTTTAGAATGTGACCGTTTTTCTCTATCTATGGTTGAGTGGATTTTAAATTTTAATTTAATAAGCCATACTCATCTATAATATATATAAAAGAAAGTCGTGCTAGTTACACTATTTATAACTCAAGAACGGCTGAACCGATTTGGCAGAAAATTGATGGGGGGATAGCTTTTGTTTTTTAATTCTGGATAGGCTTGTGTTTGACCACAATCTCACCATGGTAAGTGATGATGTGGCCGAAGATGGTAAGCACATATAGCCAAGATGGGAACTGGCTCTCAAGTGCAGCTGTCGGAACACACCGATAGGTGTTTTGGCGACAGATTTTCAACTTGAGGGTGGTAGCCAGCCAGTCGGGTACTACAAAGTACCCTACCACCGTGCTATGGTTTCTTCACGATGTTTTCCTTCACCGAAAGCTCAAGCTCATTGTGGGATTCGAACCCACGACCTTCGCCGCGGTATTCGACGTCGCTTACCACTGAGCTATCATCGCCTTAGCTTAGAACCAGGAATAACACATAGGATACTTTTTATCCTATTTTCGTGAAATAAAAATTAAATAAATAAAACGTGCAAAATGCAACTGACATGGAATAAAAAAACGCTACTGACAGTTAAACGTAGTGTTGTCTACGGTTAAACCCCTCGTTTCTTAAGTGGGACGCGCGTCCCACTCGAGAACCAACGTCGTTTCCACTTATTCACGATCGTGTTGCTCTTCGTAGACACGGCCGTCTATGGATCTATTGGTATGTGTGGAAAGGTCTTTCAATTCTCCATCCAATGGTATATAAAACATCTGGCAACACAGGCAATTTTTTTTTATATATTTTTTTAAATTGCATCAGGTTTCAAATTTTTTTGTATAGATAGATAATTGTGCCTACATTTCGCAATGCCTACGTATAAGTCAGTCTTCGTTGTTTTTAAAGTTATTTAACTTCCTTCGGAAACCAAAATGTTTTTTGATTACTTGCATGAATACTATACTATTACATCTACTATACTACCACCTGTTTCATAGAACTATAAGAGTTCGATCTCCTTTGTTAAATTGTATAGGTACTTATAAGTTATAATAAACTAGCGGACCCAGCAGACGTTGTCCTGCTCTGAAATTAAAACAAAACTTAGAACCCGATTCCAGCTACCGGGTCCAATTCTGTTTTCAAATCATCGAGGAAGCCATTGAAATAAACACACAAAATTTCATCCAAATCGGTCCTTTGTTACCATACTCCTCCGGAACGGCTTGACCGATTTTGATGAAATTTTATATGTATATTCAATAGGTCTGGGAGTAAGTTGTTATCTATTTTTTATACCGCTTAATCCCACGGGAACGCGGATCCAACGGGAATGCGGGTGAAGAAGCGGGGGACAGCTAGTTTAATATAAGGAAAAGTTCTATTGTCTGTCAAATGTCAGAAGAACCACCATTATGAAGAACAAATAAAAGGAAAAGAAAAACAGAGCTTGATATTAATAACAAATACAGAGACAGGCACCGATGACAGGTGAAAAGCATCCATTATTACGATTTTCTACAAATGAAAGCGGCTCCCTTTATTTTGATGCCAATCCTGAAAGTAAAATATCCTTTGAAAAAGTAATATCGTGTCCCAACGCGAGTGAAAATATGAATGACAAGAAAAACGTTATATGTTTTCTATCTGAGAAATACGTTATAATTATGTTTTTGTTGCTCTACAATTCTGATTCCCGATGTTCCCGAATTCTCGATGTTCATCTGATAATTCTCACTAACTGTTATTATTTCAAATTAACAGAAAATACTGTTAAATACTGGGCTAGTCGGGTATAGTTACATTTTTCACGATGTTGATATAAGAGTACCATGAAGTGTGATAAAATGTAGTTACAAGAAATTTTATAAGGGAATCGTCTGAATGACAGCTACTGTTATTCTTTTCATACGGTTGCAGTTTCGGCCCAAGTTTCACCCCGAATAGCAGCATATTTATTAAAAAATAGGAAAAATTCACGAAAAAAATAAAAACTTATTAAGTAAGTTATTTCTGTCATACATTTTATAAATAAATCGACGTTTTTATAATACTATCTCGAAATCAAATTGACTGATGGTTGAGATTCACAAATTGGATCCGGTAGGTGGTACAGGAATAGGGCTCTAAGTTTTGTTTTAATTTCAGGGCAGGTTTTGATTTTGATTTTGAATACAAATGTCTGACCTTGTTGAAAATCGAACCCTCAAGCTGTGGCATAACATAATGATCTTACCTACCACGCCAACGAGCCCATCATTTTATATATGCTCAAATTATAGAGTACATAATATAAACATAACTTATCCTCATAAAATTGAACATTATTCCTTAAAAATAATCATAAAATTATTAGTTCGATACAGTGAAGGGTATTGCAATATATTATGCGTTGACAGAATACCGCTTGAAGCGTGCAACATTTGAGAAATTTTATTATTTAGATGGGTAACAAAATGTTTCCTTGTCATTATTAGGTAATATTACTTATTATTAACATCTGAGTTAATATAATCTACATCTTGTATCGTGTGTGAAGGACATCTCAAGATATTAATAGATATTAAGTATACTATTATTATCTCTATAATAGTTTCTTAAATTACATGAAACCCAAAAGTTTAAAGTATTTCAGTAGAAATTTAAACATACTGGCTGAATTTTAATTAGACATTGAACGTAACACCTATAAACTACACTTGTTACTGCTCTTCTTTGTTCATGTATAAGATTATTCGCTGAGTTAATACGTACAATAAACCATTTTAGCTGCAGCCGTCCAATTTGAGCCAAATGCTCTAGTTTGATATGTCGCTTCAACAACCAGCAAGATGGAAGTCATAGTTCTGTCTTCGAGACAGGGAACAAATCTTGTACCGCTACTAACAATACTCGAACACATTGGTCGAAATGGATTGACATTGACAACGAGATACGTACACAGATATAACAAAAATGTGTAGTAGGTATATATATCTACTACGGAAAAAAGAACATACTGAATATGAAAATCATTTACTTTTTTTATCCAGAGGTCTAACAAAGAACTGGCTCTTAAGCGCTTGGTGACGGATTTTCCACTTGATGATGGAAGCCAGCCAGGCCAGAACAAAGTACAAATGGGCAACGGTTTCCATACAATGGAATTTCCATATTATAGGGCTAACTCTCAGTCTTTACACTATACTATTGTTCACGCTTGCTTCGGACTTCTCTCTCGGATATCATGTCTCTCGCAGTAGGGTGTCAGTCAACGTTTCCAAGACCATACGAAATTGCAAGTTACACAGTTAGTTCCAGTTGTGTCTGCAGTTTAGTTTCCTATGTCTGTCTGTACAGTTACTATTGGTACGTTGAATTACTTTAGGCTTCCAGGGACTTCTACTCTATGAATTAATTGAGGTAATAAAAAGTGCAGGCCGCATATACCGCCATGCCGCTCTTAATGATTCTATCTCCCGGGCACATGCCGCCGCCGCTGTTCCAGCAAGACTGGAGCCCAGTGGCCTCTCTAGGGATGATGGCAAGAGACCGGATGGATTTACTTTGGTGCCGTGGAGATTAGATCGCTCTCTAGTATGGGACATCACTTGTGACAAAAATTGAGATATGTGAGGGTGCTAATGTTAGATAAATTAGCACATATCTAAATTTTTTACCTAAATTATACCAAAATTGTAGTCGAAGACATTGGCAAACGCTTATCCCTGACCTCTGGGGACTTGAAAGCTAGAGACTTTTTCGCCCAAAGGCTAAGCTTAACCGTTCAGGGGTTTAACGCTATCGCATCATGGGTACCATGGAACCATGTTATTGTAAATATATATTTCTTAAGGTTTCATCAAGAAATAAATGTTTCATTTAGGAATAACATTAAAAATAATATTAATTTTATTGTTCCATAAAAAACACTTGGCGTCGTAAGTGAAAACTAATGGCTCATAAAAACATTCAAATTGACATAAAATAAACAAATTAGTCTATTCTACATTCAGTAAATATTCTGTAACAGATTTTTATGTAAGCATAGAGATATCATTTGTGTTGCGATTTCTCCTATCAACAACGGAATATCAATGTAGACATAAGCATATTCGATTCACACACCACACTCGGCACTCCACTTACCACTCCCAGCCACTTCTCGCCTCCTTATTGGGGTAATCTGATCTTATGACTATGTAGAGTGGGTACTACTATGGTACACCAATATGATGAGATATTTTTTCTTATTTATTTTTCGTAATATCTCAGCGGATAGTCTGATGATTACATATCATAGCTGCATCTTTATCCTAATAATAACAAACGACGTCTAGAAATTGATAATATAATTAAATTTGTGGCGGCTCATATCAGCAGTGATTTTTTTTTATACTACAAGTGACAAACAACGGTTGTCACTTACCATCAGGTGACCCGCCTGCCTCGTTGTCTGGTGCATAAAAAAAAAACCAGGCAGGCGGGTCAACTGACGGTAAGTGACTCCCGTCGCCTATAGACATTAGCAATATCAAGTGGATTGTCCATGTGTTATACGCCTTATTACAGTGCCTTAAATGCACCTGGCTCTCAAGTGCAACTGCCGGAACACACCAACAGGTGCTTGGCGATAGATTTTCTACTTGAGGGTGCTAGCTAGCCAGTCGAGTACTACAAAGTACCCGACCATCGTGCTATGGTTTTCTCACGATGTTTTCCTTCACCGAAAGCTCAAGCCCACTGTAGGATTCGAACCCACGACCTTCGCCGCGGTATCTGCCTTCACTACCACTGAGCTATCATCGAATGTACCGGGAAGATGATGTTTCAACTGCCAGATCTAGACACACGGTAGAATGTCAGCCAAGTTCGCAAAGCAAAACGGTGACGCATCGACCGTGGGATATATTACATACAATTTAATTATATATGAGGTGGAAGGATACGAGTCACTAAATTGTATAGGTATATAGGTAAGTACGCCAATGGCTTAGCAGGTAAATCAATATTTTGTTGAACTCGATAATTTTATTATGTCAGTCAAAGTCAAGTTTAGGCTCAAGGGCCCTCCTTTGTGATGGTCGAGCTACATGTATTTTGCCTTCAAATGTTTAACAATTTATGTACCGACCTGTCACCTACTAATTACTGTCTAATATAAGAGAAAATATTGCGAGAAAACCAGGCTGCCCTTGTAATATTGCGTAACAGTAAAGTCTATAGTTTATCTATATTTTCCTCCATTGTTGAAGTCTCCCCAGATTCAATACTGTACAAAGATTTATTAAAGTACTGTCTCTTGCGATTTTAACCGCGTTTCCTGTTTGAATCGGTTTTTTTGAGAAAATGTTTTTTTTTGTATTTTTTTTAATTTATCGGATGTCAAATTCCATAAATCAAAGATCATCAAAATTCGTTCAGACGTTCTTGTGCTATAAATGGCGTAACTAACCCGACTATGTTCTAAAGATTTATGTTTTAATTATAACAATTCCGCAACATCTTGCCTCCTAGATACTGCATTAATCGTTTTTTTTTGTTTTTTATTAATTTCCTGTGACCTAAAGGTTAGGTTACCTGGAACAGATCGTTTAAGCGATAAGGCCACCTAGATTGTATTCACTTTTTTATTATATTTTATTGTTGTGTCATGTATTTTTTTTTGTTTTACGGTGTATACAATAAAGAGTATATACATTCATTCATTCATACATGTTATAATAATTGTATAATGGCATTACAGATGAAGGGTCTATTGGCGTACCGAAGGTTGCTCTCAAGGGAGGTTTTGGATATCGATATACGCTGTTACCGGATACGTTCCATAACTTGCGGTCCCTCGTCGACATTTCATTCGCCAGTCTATTATAATTATTTGTATAGAAATATGTAAATACTTCCCTTTAATCTTAGATGCAGTTCTTTTTTAATATCATCCAAAATATAAATTTAAAAAGCAGTAAGACCAACGGGCGGGGACCTTTTTCTGCCAACGCATCAGCCTGGCCATCCAAAGAGGAAACGCTGCCAGCCTGCAGGGAGCCTTGCCGATCGGCAGCAGCGGCAGTCTCGAAGTTTTTTTTTATATAATAATATAGTTTGTATATTATATTTTGTACATAGGTAGGTACATCTACTGTTGTAAATATAAAAATCATTTAATTAAAAGAAACAGTAATTATAAGTACCTATTTCATCATGATTGATTCTCAGAGAGGCTATTTAAAGAATAGGGTAAGGCAGACTTTCAGTATAAAAATAAACAATTTAACGTTGCTGGAGTTGAGTGGTACTTATTTGAAGTTACTAAGTACAGATATTATTTTTACTATTGTTCGTTCATGCTAAAAATAATCTTAGTAAACCTTCATATGTTGAGACACGTTCCTTTATTTGAGTTTCAGTGATTGTCTAAAATTTTTATGTTTTAAACTCCGATCGGTCTTACGGCAAAACGTGAAAATGCCGGAGTATCCCAATCTCTCTTTCACATTACTTCACCTTTTGTACAGTACGAATTTACATAAAGACCCTCTCTGGGTCCTTGGGGTCCCTTTCCGGGTTTTCCATTTTGTGCTTGAATGCGACATGGCGGTCGGGGCCCTAACTATAGCCTGAATCTGGCGGCAAAGCGGCGCGTCGTTTTATTTCGATTGAACCACAAAAAGGGTTAGGTTTTCCAGCTACTGACTACACGTTTCTAAGATAATTGGAAGGTAACCTTATGAGTGAGACAATTTGGCGTTATTATGATAGTTTACAAAGTGCAGGAAATGTTTGCACTTATTAGTCGTCTCTTAGTGATGTCACAATAAATGTACGAAAACAATTTCTTTATTGGTTGATAAATATAGCGATGACGACTAAAATATGTAACTCCAAGTAGGTATTTAATGATAAAAGTGGTACTATTTATAATGATCAAAAATATCAAATATATGTTTTAGAAATCATTGTTCGGGGTTGCATCCAGACATTGATCTAGACACACGGTAGTGTTTTAGCCAAGTTTGCAAAGCAAAAGTGGGTTATATTACATGAACCATTTGACCGCTATTTGATATACGTGCTTGCAATTTTGTATACAACAATAATAATGTGTAAAATTTTCCCATTGTATTTGAACTTTTTAATTAGGAGTTAAGCTCAAGTTCATTTAGAAAAATGTGACAGTAAACTTGCCAAGTAGCGAGAAAAATAACAAATATTATTTCAAAGCAATCAAAGAAGTTTTAGGGAGAAGATTTAGAGAATATCGAAATAACCTGGTATCCAGTTAGATCTCACTTCTTATATTAATGAATCTAAGTTCATACCTTGCAATTTTTTTTGTTACGAACATGGCCTTCTTTCACATCTGTTTTTGTTGATAATGTGTTATCTTACTTACAGTTACTGTCATTGTCAATCAAAAAATGTAGAAGGTGCCTTATTTTTTAATCCATATATATAAAAGTCAAAGCTGACTGGCTGGCTTTTTTTTTTTTTTTTTTTTATGTCACAAGTGACAACGAGGCAGGCGGGTCACCTGATGGTAAGTGACAACCGTCGCCTATAGACATTGGCAACACCAGGGGATTGCTGACGTGTTGTACACCTTATTACAATGCCTTAAAGGCGAACTGGCTCTCAAGTGCGATTGCCGGAACACACCAACAGGTGCTTGGCGACAGATTTTCAACTTGAGGGTGGTAGCCAGCCAGTCAAGTACTACAAAGTACCCTACCACCGTGCTGTGGTTTCCTCACGATGTTTTCCTTCGCCGAAAGCTCAAGCTCATTGTAAGGATTCGAACCCACGACCTTCACCGCGGTATCCGACGTCACTTACCACTGAGCTATCATCGCCTGACTGACTGACTGACTGATCTATCAACGCACAGCTGAAACCACTGAACGGATTGCGTTGAAATTTGGCACACAGATAGTTATTATGACGTGGGTTTCCGCTAAGAAAGGATTTTCCAAAATTCATTCCCCAAGGGGATGAAACGGGGCGAGGGTCCAAATTTAGTATGAAACTCTGTCATTTTTAATTTTAAATGAATGAAATTTGTTATTTAGCCTCTAAATGTAAAATAGTAATACACGTATTTAAGGATTTTTTAAATTTCAACCCTTAAGGGGGTAAAAACGGAGGATAAAGTTCATATTAAAAAAATGATTATTATCAGAATTACTCAAAATTTAGTATTTATACTCTTTAATCAAATTAAAGATACAAATGTACGGATTTTTTGAATTTTAACCCTTAAAGGGGTAAAAAGGGGTGTAAAAGTTTGTATGAAAAATAAATTGTTTATTATCAGAATTACTCAAAAAAATGTATTTATGCTCTTCAATAAAATCAAAGAAACACATATTTAAGGTTTTTTTCCATTTCACCCCTGAAATGGAAAAAAATAAATTGTTTTAAATCAAAATTACTTGAAGTTTAGTGTTTATGCTTTTCATATTTCAATTTAAGGATTATTTGAATTTCACCCCTTAAAGGGGTAAAAAGGAATGTTAACGTTTGTATGAAAAATAGAAAGGCTATTTTAGGATAATTTGAAATATCCCTCCAGCCAGAACTGGAAAAATGAATCAGCCAAAATCGTGTAGTCCACGTAAGTGACGCTGCGAGCGGAAAGCTAGTTATATTATAAAAATTATATGATAAAAAAAATAATCTTATTTTTGGAAGAATAACTAACTAAATACGTTTTTTTAACAAGGACATAAAATAAGAATATTTTAATTTATGTTATAGTTTGTCTTTTCTAATTTAAACATTTATATAATGCCAACAGTAAAATATAGATTTTCAACTCAATATCTGGACCACTATCATAAATCCCACTAATATTATAAATGTGAAAGTTTTGATGGATGGATGTTTGTAACTCAATCACGCCAGAACGGCTAAACGGCTCTGGATGAAATTTGGCACAGAGATAGATTAGGTATAGCCTGGAATAGCACATAGGCTTTTTAACCCGGTAAAATGTATGGTTCCCGTGGGATAGATTTGTTTTAATTTTTCATAGAGCAAAGGATTGACATGATTTTTTGCATAGGTTAGTTTAGTTATTAGTTTATTAACCCGAATAATGAAAAGATCCCACAGGAACGCGGGTGAAACCGCGGGGGACAGCTAGTTAATAATAAAAATAAAATAAAATATTGCCTTTGCATTTACAAACAACACAAGATCACTCAAAGAAAAAAATGTTAAAAGATAGACTTACCAATATACAAAGAAGATAGATATGAAAGACAGTGTAAATTGAATAATAAAATAAAGTGTTTTTCACTTTTCCACGATCACGGCGCATATCAAAGACGGCTGGTTACTGCAAGAAGACGTTCTATTGCCACACTAAACTATTCGCACCTCCTCGTTCCAACCGTTCGTCTCATAAAGTAAGAAAATCGGCCGCCGCGGACGATCAGCAAAAGTAATCTTCGCAAATATTCTACCTTCGGGCGGAAAACAATTTTCACTGATGTATTTTTTTGAGAGGCTCGTGTGCTCCAGCTTTATTTTCAACTTCGTAATATAGGATTCGAGGTTTTTGCAGCGTTTGTAATTCAACGAGGGTTATTACTTTGCTTGGGACTTTTCATTCCTTGAGCTATGCCATTTTTCGTTTAAACACAACGCGTAGTTTCCGCAATCGTGCGGTCGGATTCTGTGCCACGATTCTTCATGAGATAAGCTTATGTTAGTACACATTTTTCCCTGGATTAGTGAAGATTTTTGTTATTTTGCTTATGTTACTAGAAATTTTCAGAGCAGCATTCTGTCCAGTGATTATTCTGAAGATAAGCGAGTGACAGTATTATATTTGTTTTATAATTGTAGCATATTTTACCGAGTTAGTTTAAACTTGTACTTAGCTCTGATTCTACAGCTGTAGGTATGTTATGATCGTTGGCTTGGAGCTACTGTCTCTTCCAGAGAGATAGGGCTGGTGGTGCTGCCATGTCAGCAGAGAGCCTCAAGCGGCGCAAATACAGTAACTTAGATACAAGCTACATATTTGAGCCGTTTGGGGTTGAAACTCTGGGTCCGTGGGGGCCGAGTGCTCACCACCTTTTCCGTGATATGTCAAAATGCCTGATCGACGCATTTCGTGACCAGAATGCTGGCATATACCTCGCCCAAAGAATCAGCATTGCCATCCGATGTGGCAATGACGCCAGCCTTGTGGGCGCATTGCCTACTGACAACAACTTTTTTTAAATTTATCCGATAATAAAATGTGAATTAATATTGTATGTTACTATTCTATATTTGAATCTTTGAAGAAATATTGTTGAGTCTTATTTTAAAATATTTCCCGTACAGTATTCATCATAAATAAATAGAATAAATTGTCCCAACGGGAGGCTGGGGTGAA
Source organism: Ochropacha duplaris (assembly GCA_951361185.1). Lineage (NCBI taxonomy): Eukaryota > Metazoa > Arthropoda > Insecta > Lepidoptera > Drepanidae > Ochropacha > Ochropacha duplaris. The sequence continues at coordinate 5,593,729 of OX592703.1, forward strand.
CGTAGGTACTTATTTATAGGATCTGCACACAGGTGGGTATGGGTCTTAGCAAGCGTGTTTTACGCTGCCCCTGGGCGCCCGGCGTGACGCATTGGCGGCATGAGACCATTAGGCAGCTCCAGGTAGATAGCGGCACATTTCACTCTTGTAACATAATCAAAAGAACCCTTGCGCAACGATATAGGTACGCATCAAATTGACACAGTGGGTCAAATGGGAAAGGATTATGAATGTCAAAGGACATATCTACTTATAATACGTACGTGTATTTTTTATTCAAATACGTAGGTATACGCTGACAAAAACCGTTTTAGTTAGAAACTAGTGGTCACCCACTGTTTGAAATTAAATTTGGAGGGAAAAAAAATAAAATAAAAATAACTCGTCAATAGCGACATGGCAAAAAAAAGGAAATCGGTTTACAAATAGAAGAGAAAAGAGGGTAGAGAGGTTTTTCTTCACGTATTTTATAATGATTACTATGTTAGGCTAGCCTCTGCCTCCTGTGTTTAATTGCGTTCCTGATGTCAATCGTCACACTAGGTAAACAAATGCGATAGTTAGTGATATGATATGTATGATAAGTAACTATAGTACCTACTTTTACAAATTTATGATAAAATGGTTGTTTCAGTAATATTCCAAGCCCATGTTGTGTTTTTTTCATATTTTTTAAAGTACCTACTTCACCGGACTGTTCCTCTTCGCTAAGCTCGTCATTGATTTTCTTTCTTTTGTAAAAATTATAAAGTCAACGTCGCGTCGGGTGCTATTGTTATGTTTTATTTTACTTTGTTTGTGTTCGGGTTTGAACTCAAAGATATTATAACAGATTTTAGTGAATGGACAATGGAAATTTAAAATGTTTAAAGTTTTCCAACAGTTTTTATGTAATTGTTACGTATGTATATAAATATTTAAATAAAATAATCTTATCTCAGATAACAATGCAAAGCTTAAAAATCTGGTGATAGAACCATGTTTTTTAGGGTTCCGTACCCAAAGGGTAAAAACGGGTCCCTATTACTAAGACTTCGCTGTCTGTACGTCTGTCCGTCCGTCTGTCTGTCACCAGGCTGTATCTCAAGAGCCGCAATAGCTAGACAGTTGAAATTTTCACAAATTACGTATTTCTGTTGCCGCTATAACAACAAATACTAAAAATAAAATAAATATTTAAGGGGGGCTCCCATACAAAAAACGCTATTTTTTGCCCTTTTTTGCTCGATATCAATAAAGGCAACAGGTAGGCACTTGAAATATTCACAAAATACTCAGTTGTATTTTTACTTTAATAATAAATAATAAAATTAAAATAAAATAAATATTTAAGGGAGGCTCCCATACAACAAACGTGATTTTTTTGCCTTTTTAGGGTTTCGTAGCCAAATGGCAAAAAACGGGACCCTTATAGATTCGTCATGTCTGTCTGTATGTCTGTCCGTCCGTATGTCACAGCAACTTATTTCCGAAGCTATAATAAGTATACTATTGAAACATGGTAAGTAGATGTATTCTGTAAACCGCATTAAGATTTTCACACAAAAATATAAAAAAAAACAATAAATTTTGGGAGTTCCCCATACATAGAACTGTAACTCAAAAATTTTTTTTTCAACTATCCCATACGTGTGGGGTATCTATGGATAGGTATTTAAAAATGATATCGAGGTTTCTAATATATTTTTTTTCTAAACTGAATAGTTTGCGCTTGAGACACTTCCAAAGTGGTAAAATGTGTGCACACATTTTACCCCTGTAACTTCTAAAATAAGAGAAAGATAAATCTCACAAAAAAATATGATGTACATTACCATGCAAACTTCCAACGAAAATTGGTTTGAACGAGATCTAGTAAGTAGTTTTTTAATACGTCATATTTTTTAATCGTAAACCGCAATTTACATAGTTATCACCAATTAAGATAGACCTCTGAGTTGTATTGGCGCTCATACAATTTAGAGGTCTTGCTTAATTGGCACCACCTCAAATATGGAAATCGAAAACGTTATTGAAAAAAAAATGAAAAAAATCCTTGAGACTCCATCAAACGAGTCGGACTCGCACTTGACCGATTTTTTTTTATATCAGAAGTTTGACAAGCAGTCCAGCAATAATTATTTCTAAAAAGAAGAAAAAAATATATTTATAATAAGAAAGAAATAAAGCTGAAGAAATAAAATGTTTTTATAGGAAACATCCAAATATTACTTTTACAAAAGTTTACATTGTTCTCAGTTAAAATAATTTACACATTCAATTAAAATTTTGATTCAGCCCACTTATTAATTTCTGTCGGGCAACAGAATTATTTTTATAGGTCAACGGCTCCGGTCTGGCACCGAATGAATGCGGATCATTGATTTCCCAAGCGCATGGTAAAACCAAACGTGCCTTATTTAAATACTGAACTCCGCCTTTGTGGCAGTACAACTGTACCATTTGTAGATAAATAAGTCTAACGAAAAGGGACATTTTATAGTTTTCTTTTATGTACGATAAGTAGAGCATTTGAAAAATTAAAAAAATTATTAATCGAGGCCTCGGGAGTCCAGTGGGTGGGGAGTTTTTTCCGCCAACGCATCAGCCTGGCCATCCAAAGAGGAAATGCTGCCAGCCTACTAGGAACCTTGCCGATCGGCAGCAGCGGCAGGCTCGAGGAAGTTCTTTTATATATAGACTAGTGGGCCCAGCAGACGTTGTCCTGCCCGAAATTAAAACAAAACATAGAACCCGATTCCAGCGACACCTACCGTGTCCAATTTGTGAATCTAAACCATCTGTCAGCCCGATCTCGAGACATGTCAAAAAGTCGTTCTATACAAAATGTATGACAAAAATAATAGTCTTCATTATACTTTTTTTGTGCATTTTTCTTATTTTTTAATAGTTATTCTGCTATTCCGGGCGGAGACGAATCTAACAAATCAAAAACCATGAAAATCGGTCCAGCCGTTCTCGAGTTATAAATAGTGTAACTAACACGACTTTCTTTTATATATATAGATTGTATGTATGTTTGTACATTTGTTGTAAAATATGCTGTTTTTTTCTTTTTAAATACCAATTTGTAAATACCGTCCACGTGAAATTCGTTTATCGTGGAAATTTTACACCCACTTAGATGTTGATTTGAACGGATTTCAACTATACCAAATGCCATCAAAATATGTTCAGTCTTAAAAACCTAGCAGACTGACAGACTTTGATTCGCATTTAATTAGAGATAGGTACCTTTTTATAGCCAGAACCGAAAAAGAGTGACTATAATTTTAGATCACCATCAGCTTTTTTATTTTTGTTGTACCAGAACAGTAGGTACTTGGTGACTTTGACTTACATTATGGTTAACCTATATTCTAATTTACGCATTAACTTATTTATTTATGCGTGATATCATAGTTATAACGGATACATAATTTATTAGGCAGGCACCGTATTAAGGTATACACCTTCATTAATCAAGTCAGCAAAGATTGTGCGGTGTTCCAGCGTGTTGCGGTGTTTCATCAAAATATCATCCTAAACAAACATATGACCCCAAACAATATAAATTATTCAACAACTAAAGATGATGAAATCAAACATTAAGACGGTTGACTTCGTTGAAATTCAAATTGTAAGCAACTGAACAAGAACGTCCGAGTCTCTGGTTTCGACCTTTTATTAAATTATTAATTTGTAGTTGTTACTGGAGAAATGTATTGCAGAAATAATATGAACTGTACCTAAATATTAAACATAATATACAAAATGAATCTTCTTATTCTTTACCCAATTATCTATGTTAACAATAACTCATTTCTACAAATAAAATACCTACATAATAAAAACAAAACTCCAAAATAAATAAGTCACTGTGATAAATATGTTATTTTGTACTTCAATCCATTTAAATGTATTGAGCTGTAAATTAAAATTCTAAAAGTTTCATCAAAATATATTACTACGAATAGCATAGGCAAAATAAACAATTATTTTTGTCAAATAAAATTAATAAAATAAATATAAATAAATTAATGAAAACAATGCAAAAAGTCTAAAAGTCAAAGCAATTTATGAACCCCATTAAAACGCAGGCCTAATTACGAAAACGTTTTTATGAATCGAGATTACCAGACTGCGCAAAAGTATGTACCTATCCTATACCTATCGTTCAGTAGGTACCTACCTACGGACTAGTTTATCAAACTCTTTTGAATTCTACTTGAATACATCTTATTGTCTGGGTAAACAATAACTTCAATTCAAACAAGAATAATGCGTAAGAAGTTTATGTATTTCACATATTTATTTACTTGAAAAATCCTATTACCTGGAAGAAATCGGTTCAGTGATAAGGACGCCAAAATTGTTTTCACAAGAATTTTTCTTTTATGTTTATTTTCTTGTAACCTGTAGGTGACTTTTGTCATGTGAAATCTACAATAAATACCTAATTTCACCTGATTTGATCCAGTAGATTCGGAGCAAATTGGCTGTGACAGACGGACGGACAGACAGACGCACGAGTGATCCTATAAGGGTTCCGTTTTTTTGTACGGAACCCTAAAAATGTACTTATTGTACATATTATAATTACAGTAATTCAGTACACTGAAATAATGTTTATTTTTAAACGACTTCATTAATAAAAATGTATGTCACAAATTCACATAAAATACTTATTATAAGTTTTTTTTATTTATTTGAGAGCATTTTAAATATTTTGCTTTTTATATTTTGCTCTATGGTTGTATTAATGATTAAATCGCAAAACTAGCTAAGCTTTCGAATAACAAAAGAAGAAATATTTATTAATGTTTACTCTCGATAAGAAGTTTTCTATCCATCTGAGTCGGGTACTTACTGATATTTATGTTACTTGCCTAACTCTAATCCTTTTTTCTTTTTCAATGTTAAGAACGACAGAATGAAGGCTTTAGCAACTTTTAAAGTTCTTAGATACTCTTCTGAGAAGCATAGGACATTGAGATAAGAAAATGTTCAATTTTTAATAGCGGCGTTGCTTAAAAATTTGTGTTTTTGTGTCAGAACTTTGACAAGCACGCAGATAGGTTATCTGTTTATTAGTATATGACAATCAATGCTTTTCTATATTTATAAGCATTGGTAGTATTTTATTATTATATAAGATAATTCAGTAATACGGAACGATTGCTAATGTATTGCCGACCATTACCTTGTGTGTAGTTGGCTTGTACAGATACAGATACAAGCGATGCGACTCAGTAATCCCGAGCATATGCATACAAAAATATACATACCATAGTATAGTAAGTAAACTAAAAAAAAATGAGCACTTGCACATTCATAGAATATTTATAGCTACCATTATTTAGTCTACCTATCTACGAGTATATAAGTAGTCTAAGAGTACATAAACGCGAAATACCACTTATTGATTAATCACGAAATCTCAGGAAGTATAAATGCTAGAAATTTTAAATTTGGCAGGTAGATTCCTCATACATAGAGAGTATTATTAGTATCTATATTTGCTAAGAAAAAATATTTGAAAATTTTACCCTAAAAGGTTTCCTCAAGAACGCGAGTGAAACCACGGGAGACGACCAGTAAATAAATAAAGACACGATACAAATATCTCTCTTTTATGTAAAATATTCTCCGTATAAAAATATCATGCCTCTGGCATGTTTCACCATGTTTTGATACTCTTCTTTTATCCATATGCCAACAATCTTGGTCAAATGTTTTCTTTTTTTTCTTTGATCCAACGTCTACAATTTTTAGGTTTACGATCTCCAGGCTCAAGTTGCTCAACAAAACGATAATTAAAGTGGTTTAAAAATAAATGAAGGAAGTATGGGAGGGAATCCTACTAATATTATTAATGTGAATGTTTGTTGCTCAATCACGCAATAACGGCTGAATGGATTTTGATTAAACTTGGCATAAAGGTAGATCATACCTATCTTTATACTTTTAAATACCGTTTAAAAAATAAATAAGCAGCTCCGTAGAAAAAAAAACTTGTATCGTACATACTCTAAAGTTAAGAGCAACTGCAACTTAGCTAAGAAGTTGGAAGTGCTTCTAAAGTATTTGAAATAAAGCCGAAGAAATACGGATATTATGATTATAGCTTTATTCATTTTCTACAAATACGTCAACTGAGTATTAAAATGTAGTAAAATAAAAAAAAAAACAACTCGCTATATGCAAGCGCTTGTTTTAAAAAAAAGGTACATAAGTAAGTAAATAGACGCCTATTGTTATGGTTTTGACTACCTCCAGATGAATGAAACCTCCATACCTACCTATATCGATCATATAGCTTTTTAATGATACAATTTAACCTACTGAATATTATAAATTTGAAACATTGTGTTTTTCATAATGTATATGGGGCGGGGTATATGTATGTGGGGTGTCAGCTATTGCAATTAATGTTAATTAGTTAACGTCCTTATACGTTTATTTTGAGGCAAAGCAGACCTTAGAGTTTGGGTCTCCTTAATTAAAAATTTTTTTAATGTACTAGAAGTTGTTAGCCTGAGGTGCCATAACACCTTACGCGGACTGTCCGGCGAGCCCTGAGAACGCTCCAGGTGGGGCACGAACCTCGGCCCAGGGCGTCGCCGGGGGGGGACAAAAAGTGGGATTGGACTTCTAAAAAGGTCATCACTTAGAAGGCAGGTGAAACCACTAGGCAATAGATGTCAGTTATCAAAACAACACAATAGGAGTAGTTACGTCATATTCACAAATTAACAAAAAAATTATTACTTTCGGATCAATCCAAAAATTAATTTAGTCATATTCTGAAATATACACATTCAGTGACCAATTTCGATGCACGTGACATAATATTGCCCCAATTTGTCTCTTTTCATCAATATGGCAAAAATCAAAACATGTTAATAGTTTGACCAGTGAATTAATAATTTTCACCATATTAGCGTATCGAAAGCATCTGCCAATAGCAGTATTAACATTGGAATTGTAACATTTAATTATTTTCAACACTATGCGTAAATAGCCTTGTTTGCCACTGTCATGTGCTTATATTTTAAATCAAGACAGTATTTATATACAGCTTATTTTTAGAACCTAATGGCTTGTTTCGTGACGATGGTAAGAGACCCGATGGAATGACACTTATACCCTGGAAGATGGGTCGGCCTTTGGTATGGGATGCCACGTGTGTTGATACCTTAGCACCGTCTCATCTTCCAGAGACAGTGGATAGGACCGGTGGTGCAGCCATGTCAGCAGAGAGCCTCAAGCGGCGAAAATACAGTAACTTAGATACAAGTTACATATTTGAGCCGTTTGGGGTTGAAACTCTGGGTCCGTGGGGGCCGAGTGCACACCACCTTTTCCGAGAAATGTCAAAACGACTGGTCGACGCATCTCGTGACCAGAATGCTGGCATATGCCTCGCTCAACGAATCAGCATTGCCATCCGACGGGGCAAAGCTGCCAGCATTCTGGGTACGTTGCCTACTGACAACGACTTTTTTATTTAAATTTATTTATCCTTTGATTGTCTGTTTATAATGACTAGTTAATTTAACACAGTATTTCAGCTTGTTAAAATTTTGTTAATTATAATGTTAATGGGAGCATGCAAAAACATAATAATATTTTCTAATCTTATGCGAAACAGATGAAGTATCTAACATTAAAATTTTAAGCCATAAACATTCAATACACCCATAAAGCGCCAAGCACCTATCCAACATCTAGGCTTTGTGTGCTTACCACCTTCAGCCACATTATCACTTACCATGGTGAGATTGCGGACAAACACAAGCTTATCCAGAAGTAAAAAAATGATTCGGCGGAACTTGAATTTAACTTAATTACACCTGTCTGTTACGCTTCAAGAAACTCTTTAAATCTTAATTTATAACAGTCACTGTAACGCATCAACAAACAGCGGAATCCACTCAATATTCAATTTTGTATATTTGTGTGTTATTGCGTTCTCCGCCAGTCGTCTCCCTCGAGGGTCGAGACTGACAGCCTCAACCAGTAGATAATTCATAAAAATCGCAGTGTAAGTCACCTTACAAAATATTTACAATGATATAATGCGATATAAACATGTATGTCGATTCCCTGCTATCGTAGTACCTTCCGTTATACTGTCTCCTTCTGTTCAGTAGAATGTAGGTATACTGTCTATACTGTCTCCCTCTGGGCTGGATAATAATATTCTGTATGTTCATATAATTTAAAGATTGTGCCAGATAATGATTATTATGTTTTTTTATTAATTCTGGATAAACTTGTGTTTGACCACAATCTCACCATGGTAAGTGATGATGTGGCTGAAGGTGGTAAGCACACAAAGCCTAGATGGGAGCTGGCTCTCAAGTGTAGCTGCCGGAACACACCGATAGGTGCTTGGCGACAGATTTTCAACTTGAGGGTAGTAGCCAGCCAGTCGGGTACCACAAAGTACCCTACGACCGTGCTATGGTTTGCGTGCACGAAGTTTTCCTTCACTGAAAGCTCAAGCCCATTGTAGGATTCGAACCCACGACCTTCGCCGCGGTATCCGACGTCACTACCACTGAGCTATCATCGCCTTGTTATGTATATTTCCTTATATCGTATCAAGGAATTTAAAAAAGGTATTGTATACTAACAATATATAGGTATTTGACGGCTTTATTTAAGGACAACCTATATAATTTTTCCGTAATCCAACGTATTCCATTGAATCAATTTAAAATGGTCGGAAATGAAACCTTTGGGTTTCTTTGGAAATCGAGTCGCCGCTCATAAATCTTTTATTGTAATCGATTTCTTTGTCAAAAAGTGGAGAGACCATTAAATGAGAAAGCATACGATTTACAATTTTATAAACGAAGATTTACGTATTTCCTTGTATTTGAGTTCAAACACGAAAAGGGAATTTAATAATATTGCATTTTTTATACGTTTCTATCATTTGACGAATTTAAATGGCCTTATTTTTTAAATATTCAGTATTTATGTTTAACGTAATCAACAACAGTAACAGTCAAATTGCAAATTTATTCCGGTATCTTATATTTGTGTTCATAATAAATAAGAAGTGCAAGAGTAAAAGAGTGGTTGTGTGACAAGATAGCGGGACATCCTCTCTGATGCTTCCGCCACCAGCCCCGTGGCGCGGGCGTGCATTACTGAAATTCTTTATTTTTCACATTCCCGGGCGTACAGACGAGCGAATGGGACGCTGCGGTTTTCTAAACAACAAAATAGCAGGCTATTTTTATTTCTTTCTTAAAGACCCATTGAGTTTACCAAATAGTCATTCTTCGGAAAAAAAAATCATTAAGAAAACACTTTTACATAAATTTAAATCCCCCATTTTTTTTTATATTCGATAGGCTTGTGTTTGACCACAATCTCACCATGGTAAGTGAATTTGTGGCCGAAGATGGTAAGCACACAAAGCCTAGATGGGATATCCATGGGATACCCATGAACTGCTTCTGCTGCCAAAATTATCTCGATAATTATTATAGTATAGTTATTTTAATGTTGTAATTTTATGAGCCTTACTTTGCTTGCTTTAATAGAAAATAATATACAGACTCGCTAAAATAAAAATTGTGGACTTGCAGGTCCCGCGACAGATCCGGCGCTCCATGTTGACACCGGAGACTAATGCCCATTTTTACTAATGGACTGTCCAAAGATTCATGCTTGTAGTTTATTAGGCATTTTCTACAGAACAGCAGTTGATTACTTTTATAATTAGGGTTTAGAAATAATCGAGATGATGAAAATATGTTTATTTTTGGGTGTACAGAAAGGTGGAGGCCTGAGGGGCCATAGACACATTAACGCGGACTGTTCGGCGAGCGCTTAGGGCTCTCAGCCGAAAAATAAGTTGAAAATATTATTCTTATAAAATTATCACATTTAAGAGATTTCTTATATTTAAATAATCGGTCAGATTAGAAAAAAATACTCTTTGTATATTGTAGTGACGTCTGAAACGCTTGTTTGCGTTTATTTTGTGTATAAATCATTGCCTTCAGGACAAGAAGATAGTGCGTGTTGCTTTGGCAAATTTATTTTTACGTTATTTATTACTTAAAAACAGGAATGTTTAACTTATTCATTACTTTTGAATTCATTTTATAATAATAAGTAAAAGTTGTTCATGTAGTTAAAAAGGATATGTCTCATTTTAATAAATTAAGAAATAAAATTATTGTCATCAAACCTAAACTAAATATATTTAAATAAATATATTTTTATGAATTGTAATTTGCCCAATAAAAAAAAACTGTCCAAAGAACTACATGAAATAATGCATAGTTTTAGCTACATTCTGTTTTTATATCTCGTACATTTGATTTGCACCCTTTAGTTAGATACAAAGTGCAGAAGATGCAATGTAAACTTAATCAGCATTAAAAGTAGAAAATCGAGCACTTGTTTATTTTATGGATTTTTACAACGATTTCTTCATAGCACGGCATTTAGATATTGATTTTTCCAATAAGATAAACATAGATTAATAGGTAAAAGGTCCTCGCGCGCCGCTCAGACTAGCCGCCGTCAAAGTTTAAAAAATGCGGCAACAAATACTATGCCTAAATCGAACCCGAAGCATACCCGAGCCAAACCGAGCCCAGTCTCGTTGCAAGAAATTACACCATTAAACACCATATCAAATACACACTAAAATATTGAGTTGCCGCATTTTTGGTGCTGTCACGGAAAGGAAGCGCGGCATCTACGTCAGAGCGGCGCGACGACCTATTATTAAACGATTATTAACGACATATTAATCCATGGGAATACATATTACCATCAATGTTACGTTGTAGAAACATCGAAGAAAAAGATGACAACTTTACTGATAAGTTAGTTAACTTTGTATATATAGTTGTGCTTGGCATACGCCTGACTGACGACCTAATCCGCTCAATGTCATACTGCGACTAAATATGGACTAAATCAATACTTACCAATACCTAGATACGAATTTTAAAACCTCGCTAGATTAATAGGATTCATATTAAAGTATTGCTTCTTGTAAATTGTACAATAATATGTGTGCTTTAGGATCTGCGGCTCAATTACGTAACTTGCAGCAATCAGTTCCAATCTTGAAAACAGTTTATTAAAATAGTTTTCTGACTGCTTTTTTTACGTTCGCTCTAGTAACTGCATATGCAATAAGAGTTTGTTTTAATTGAAACTGACTGCAAAGTTACGTAATCTGAAAGTTGATTACGTGTTATATTTCCACTAGTCAAATGACGGAATTTAAATTTATCTCACAAAGCATTTGAGACAGGGTAATGTGGAATGAGCTATACACTTAAGACTTAATTTTAAGTTTTCAACAATTTTTATAAAAAAATAGTTGTTTTGTTTAGGTTTTGATGTTTCAAAAATAAAGTTAAGATTGAAATTTTCTCTGAGTTTTTCCTCTTCTTCTATGTTTTTATTTGTTTTCATTTTATTTGTTGTTGAGCAGTGCAAGGCACGTCTCGACGCGTACTTCGCGCTGGCGATCATAGATTTCGTGGGGCACCATAGGTCAAGCTTTTTTACCTTTCCAATTTGACGCAAATGGACCAATATTGTTTTGACGCTAACTTCGAAAGCTGCTGCTAATTCAGCCGTAGATTGTGTATCATCAGCTTCCACGTCTTCGGACTACCGCGAGGTTCATTTTTCAGGTCGAAATTTCCAGAACGGAAGCGAGCAAACCAAAAACAGGTGGTTCGTTTGTTTGTAGTGTTAGCTCCGTAAACGTCGTTGATTTTGCGTGCCGCTTGTGCCGCTTTGCTGCCACGACGGTACTCATGTCATTACTCGAATTTTTAACCTATCCATGAAGACGAAAAAGATTGAAATGCGATGAAAATGTAACACTAATCAATAAACAAATGACTACTTTTGGAAAAAAACAACCATGTTTTTTAAATAAAATTAATTGGAAATTAGAATTCTTAGCCAAACAAAAATCATTTTGATTTAAAATGGCCAGTACTGCAGAACGGCAATTTCATAGGTTAAGACCTATTATATTTATTATGTATAGGAATGTATTGCCAATTAAAATTATCAAGTATTTTTACGTGTTTTACATATTGTATTTATTTGTTTACTGTATTAAATATATCAAATTACATAAGGCCGCCTAAATTGTTTTCACTGTTACCTATTTGTGTAACTATATTGCAACAATAAAAATTAATAGTATATTATTGTACTGCATATAAGTATCATATACCTATCATAAAACTATTAGTTCATATATTACGAGTGAAAATTCGTAATGAATTATGATTCCTGAAATCGTGTGCAGGCACCCGATCGGGTGCTCATCGAGCTGTACTAATTAAAACCACGCTTTGATTTGTTGCTCATGCGGAAATAAACATACGTAGCTATTTGTACGCTTAAATAAACAGTTGGTTATTGTTCTGTTCTACGAACGCTAATTTATTGTTAAATTAATTACATTTAAAAAGCCCGTTGGATGTTTATATAAACTGGCTTCCATGGGCCTATTAGCTGATGGACAGTTACTGTCCGACAACCATTTCCAAATAAAGAACTGTCCGGAAAAGAAACGTCGAAACAAACTCCCATATATTAGTATGGATTTTACATATTCACAAATTCACAATGACCCCAAGATAAGCTAACTCTATGAAAAATATGTACTGAAAGCGCAACATTTTCTGTGATGACTGTTCTTGGCCTGATAATCCTGATATCTAGTAATAAATATGATTTTCTATATAAAATACCTAAGTAATAATAACCTATGAAATATATCTAATTCAAACATATATTTTGTCCTTAAAAATGTACATATTTTGATAATAAGGCTGTTCAACTATCATCATATCTCAGCTATGTTTGCTCTTAATTAGGTACAATCGCTCGAAGCGCTTCACGGGGCGCTTGTTTCATCACCCTGCCACGCTGACAAAACGAGCTGATATAAGGTATTCGCGTTGCTGCCGGGTACATTGAAGTAATATGTAACAAGCAAATTAAATGAGATGCAAATATTTGTATATCATCTACTAGCTATCCCCAGATTGTTGCCAAATTAAAAAGTAGGTATCTTATGTTATAATCTACCTAAGTACATCATAATAAATACGTTACGGAGCAAAAGAATTATAGGCAAAAATACAGCCATATAGACAACAAGTCTAGTTGTCCCTCCCCTTATTTTGTTTCCATAAATTTTGCTATCAATGACACGGTTATTTAAAACATGTTTTTTTATAGAAAATAATTTAATCATCCAGATCACATTTGACTTTTTAATTTTAATATGTATCTATAACCGCTGCATTAACTTTTTCTCTGTGTGAATAAATTGATCAAAATTGATGGGAAATGTTATGGAGTTCAACTTCCTTGGCATTACTAAGAGTGCATCATTCTAAAGCTCACAAAATGCAGATACTGCCTTCCATAGTCTGTAGCGATATTATTATCCCGTCGTAAGCGATACGTCACGAATTTCCCGTACGTCAGAGGTTCCAATTAATAAAATTATTCAACCGGTTTCAGCACTTGTGACCAAAACTCAAGTAAAATGGTAAAACTCAGGGTTTTCAGTCTCTTTTATCTTTACCTTTTGTTAATTTCTTGTTATATGAACCTTTCTTTAAATAATCCTTTGTTTCGCAACAATCTCACAGTGAAAAATTACGATGGAATGAAAAATTACAATGGTGGTAGACATACAAAACTGAAAAAGAACACATTCAAAATAGGATCTTCATGTTTTATAAGTTTGTAATTTTTTGAGTTTAATCCGATTTAACTAAAGCCCCCGGTATGATTTAATGAGTAGTAAAATCGATTTTATTTTATAGTACCTGATGGCAGAACATCGCATTTTTTTTGTTCATAGTAGTATAATACTATATTTCTTATCAATGAGAAACACCAAATAATTTCTGCAAGCAACATTTAGTTTTTTCAGAGCATTAACCTTTAATGATGTCCATCACATACATAATAAATGGCATTCACAATAGGCTGCCCTTACAATAGTACCTACTTACATCTTGTTTTTCATAATATTTTCTCATGGAATGGGCCATTATATCTTATTTATCGCCCAAACTCTCGATTTCTATATTCTCAACTATTCTGCACCTTCCAGTAAAACTCATGTGGTTTTAATAAAAATGTCAACTCGGAGTAAAAATAATCCCGATAATAGAAAAAGTACGGAAAGAATCTAACAATATTTACTACCTTTATATTAATGCTAGATTACTTTGAGTATCAAACTTTAATACTCAAAGTTAGATTGGGAACACTTATTTACGGGATAAAGAAACCAAAGAGTATTTTATGTAAATTGCATGCTTTTATTTAGTTTGTTTCTATCAAATCTTCTTTGTGTTAGTTAAATCTTTTTAAGATAGGAAATAATGTAGATTGAAGAAACATATAGTTAGTACTCATACATTATACAGAAAATGTATTCTTAAATCATCACACTTTATAGTACTTTTGCAACAGACGTAAATAAAAAAGATGAAAGAAACAAAATTGTCTGAACTTATTGTTAGAGAATAATTCTCATCCAAATATAAAAATGCTGCAAGAAACTCCGAAAGCATTCTCAGCGCAAAAACTTTGAGGTTTTAAGCTTACTCAAACTGTAAAGTTAGGCAAATGACACCGCGGGGACAGAAATATTTTGCAATCTCCTCACAGACCGAGATGGGATGCTTTTCTCAAGTTTTTCCAAATGGAAGTTGGCCTGAAACGAAGGCCGTCACTTCGTACTCGTAGCTCAGACGAGACAATGGACACTGCGAAAATAGTTGAAATGTTGACTTTTATTTGAGCTCTGACTTGATACGTTGCCTCCATTTCATGTTTATATCAATATCTTTATTCAAAACGAAGGAAAGCAAACATGGAGTAAGGATCTATAATAGAGCTATATGTAACAGAAATTAATAAAGGTGGCCATTAACATAGTACAGGCAAATAGCGGAAGCGATTTTTTTAGAATTTCCTGGTAAGTAAGGAGATTTTCATTTTAAAATAATTATCTTGTTGATAAGATATGGTACAAGTTAAGTTTAACTTGCAACTAATATATCATATCCCAGACTCAATAAACAACATAGATTACTGGCCTAAGTAGAAAACTTAGCTTGTCATACATGGCTTGTTCGTAATCGGATAAAAATTTAATATATTATACCAGCATCAGAAAAAGACTTAGATTTTTCGTCCAATATGACTCTATATACCTTGATAAATTTAACACAAAGATATAACACCAGTTTTTTCATCGAGTAAATTTTAATCAAAATTTGAAAAGTCCGGTCGCGCAATACGGTCGCAGTGTAATCGCCGCGTGTCGCATGTGGCTTGTTCGGGAAATGAAAATCGGCGGCGCACATCCTTTTACCGAGCGATGCTAAATTGGAAAACCAACACCTGTGCTCGGCGTGTTTTTGATACAACACTTCCCCTAGATCTAGCGAACTTGTTTTATTGACATATCCATCCATATGTTTTAGAATTTAAATTATATAACGCTTTTAAATATTTTCGATGCCTTTTCTTCTGTCTTAGATTAGTTCGTTTCATTGTGAACCTTAAATTGCAATACATTTGAACAGTCATTATTAGAATTTTACCCAATTCATTATCATTACTAAAATAACTACCTACTAGGTACTATGTAAAATTTATATAATTAATTTTAATTTTGAATTAAAAAAAAAACACAGTCGAATTGTAAACTTCCTCCTTTTTTGAAGTCGGTTAAAAACAGAATCGAAACAGAAATCTGATTTCCTCTGTCGTATTTATTTAACTCCGTACTCCGCGTATTATTACTAAAACATAATTTATCGAGGACATAAACCGCATGGATTTATCGAACGGGTTGGAGTCTCAGCACACTTTCCGAGTTGGGAATTAATTAATCCGGATTCGAAGGCTCCAGCCTTCCCTTACGGTAACACGAGATAAAATGAAGTAAGCGTACTCCAATATGTGAAATGACGTAACTACTGGCTATATTTATTTCGACGCTACTATATTTCTAATGAATGCGCTTGGCTGCTCTTAGTCTCTGCTCGGAGTATTCTCTCGAAATTATATAAGTACCTACGAGTTAACTGAAATAATTGATAAATAATTTATAATACTGGAAGCTGGTTGACCTTTAGTATAAAATGTTGGAATTTTGTTTCAAGAGTTTAAAAGATTTTTCCCATAATAAAAGTAGTTCACCTTGAAAACTTAATTTAAATAGATGCCATATGTACCTACCTATCAAAATTTCCACTCGTTACGTACCTAATCATCTTCGGTAGGTCTTAGATATGTATCTTAACTGTGAAATAATGCATTACAATGTTAGTAATCAATTTGAAATCGGTCATTCCGCTTCGTTTCTCATATTGAAACTCGCCCACCATTTCACATGTCAATAGGGCTTTTGTATGGATACCGCACAGTGGTCTAGCTAGGCTAAGGTGGTCCGAGCAATTAGCAGATAGCATTGCCTCTATCTCTATCATTTGTACTGGTCACTCATATGTAACTTGTATGTCCAACATGCTGGCGATCTAAATCCCACTAATATCATAAATGTGAAAGTGTGGATGTTTGTTACTCTTTCATGCAAAAACTACTGAATGGATTTTGATAAAACTTGGCACACAGGTAGATCATATCCTGGAATAATACATAAAATACTTTTTATCCCAGGAAAAGATAAGATCCCTCGGGAACGCGGGTGAAACCGCGGGGTGGAAAGCTAGTGTTTCAATATGTAAGGTTTGATACTTGGTAATTAGTTGTTGTCGTAAAGAGCGACATGTTTTAATATGTAACGTGTATATAGGTAGATAATATTATGATGTGCTTTAAATATTTAATTAACGTAATAAAACATTAAGAGGAAAGTATTCAGCCGTCATAAAGATAGTCGAGCGAAATATGAATGATGTGTTTAATTCATCATTATTAATTTTTTTATTTTTTTATTCTAGATAAGCTTGTGTTTGACCACAATCTCACCATGGTAAGTGATGATGTGGCCGAAGGTGGTAAGCACACAAAGCCTAGATTTTACTTTCTATGTCCAATAAAAATATTTTTTCTGTTTTATTAGTTCAATGAACATGAAGGTAATTTACATTTCATCAAATATTTAGTAATTTTGATTGGTTTTACATTTTGCATCATGAACGAGACGATTGTATGTAAAGAAACGTAGCGCTGGAGCCTTTGTTAATAGCTAGCAAAGCTGCTTTTAGCAATATCATACAAAATTGAATGGGATGCAGTCGTTTACTAGCTAAGCTACGCTAAGATTAGAAACTGACCATCTTCAGGTACAAACCAAATAAGGTAATTAAAGCACGATATTTATTATGTGAATTGGGTATCACTCTCAGAATAACGTTTTGATGAATAACATAAAGTACAGATTTTAATAGAAAACGAATAGAGATTTCGTATACTTTCAATGACTGAATAACATTTATTAATATTTTATTTTTATTGTAACAATGAGTGCACGCGAATTACTGTGTTTTATGTGTGACAAAATCTTATAACCTGTAAGATATTACATTCATGACACAGGTTCATTCCTACCATAGATGTAAGAAACACTGAGTACTAAATGTGACAATGTAAAGATGGATACTTTTACCAATTATTGAATTAAAGTCGTTGTTACGAACATCTTAAAGGCAATAAATATATCTTATTTTGAAATTATACTCATACAAATGTTAGGTTTATGTGCTATAAGTACTTGGACATATTGGACTTGGATAAATATTGGACCCATGGAATTATGTAGCTTTTTTTTTTATTCTGGATAAGTTTTTGTTTGACCACACTCTTACCATGATAAGTGATGCTGTGGCCGAAGGTGGTAAGCACACAAAGCTGAGATGGGAACAGGCTCTCAAGTGCAGCTGTCGGAACACATTGATAGGTGCCAGTCGAGTACTACCTACCTAAAATAGGACTGTAACGATTATAATTATCATCATAGTCGGTCGTCGGAGCCCCCGGTTGGTAATTAGTAGGAAGTAACTCGGATGGCAATAATTTGGACAATATATACGCTGGTACCTAATTGTCTCTTATCTAACACATAATTATGCATCTACATATTTGTATTATATTAATTTAATCTATAGGTACTTTATCTACAACACTTTTTTATCTGCTCATACAAATTTTAATGTATCATTTTATATGTACCTTAAAAAAAAAAAAACTGATACTTAAAAAAAATATCTGAAAATGGTTTCAATAAACCGTTTTTATGATTGTAATTGATTGCAATAACTTAATAGACTCGCAGATTTAGAAACATTATGTATTATCTTCACATCATTTCCACCGGGAATAGAGCTTAGCTTCGGAGTCCAGAAGTATTACTACCGTGCGGTTACCCAAACCCGGCTGTGCATTCATGCTATTCAGAACCTTCGACAATATCTTCTCTTATTATATTGATAATTTTGACAATGAATTAGGTACACAAGAATCTATCAAATAGAGCAAAATTACTCGTACATGTTGGATAGCGATAACGCTAAAAAACATTCCCTACATAAACATGCCCAAAGATATAAAACCTCACTTTTATTTGTTTCATAATTGCCTATCTTTTTGCTGGAAAATGCGAATTTGTTTTCCGAATTTAATTTCCGTGCTGTCGAGTTTCACTCAATGGTCCAAACAAAAGGTTTTCGATCAAAGAGATCCCTTTCTATCTCACGCCTCTGATCTCAGTTGGGGGTTATTACGCTATATGGCTATACGCAACATCTTAACCCCTCGTTGTATAGGTTCTTAGTGACCTTCACACCATGTTAACATTTAAGTGAAGCTGTTACTTAGAACTCGTATTCATCCTGTATAGGGTTCTCTACTTAGTAGGGTTTTAGCTTGTAAGTCGATCGATAGCAGTCACATATTATATTATGGGACAGTTTCATCAGTTGTTATCCTGATTGTTTTTTTTTGTCAGAAGACCGATAAGCTTGCTGGCGCATCACCTGATGGTAAGTGAGTAGTCGTTTATAGATATATGTTGCCCGATCATTAACAATGCCATGCAGCGAACTGGCTCGCAAAGGCAACTGCCGAATCCCTAACACTGATAAGTGATTGGCTACAATTGTTCAACATGAGGTAGGTTCCCTACCTCCGTGCACATCTGGTATAGTAAATCTCTTTCTGTTCGTCTTGAGTAAAGAGACTGCACGATCAGGAATATACCGTCATCTGGTGAAACTGGCTCTAAACATTAATTAAACAAATAAAATTACTACAACTACTATCTAAATCAAGCTATAAATCAAAGCGGTCAAACAAACTATTTACCAGCGAACTCTCTAGCAACTAAAACAAACAAACTAACTTATAATATTATTGCTAAATTCATTTCATTATCAGTGCATAAACATTCCACCACTGAACATAAACTTTACCGAAGGGATCATTTTGCAGTAGATACAACATACCTACATAACGATTGTTAATACAGAATTATAGCTAACAAATGGTAAAAGGTATCCAGCTCGAAAGAGATAAAACGATATCCATAGAAAATCGGTAGTCTCAAAAGCGTCGATGTTTGATAAATACGGCCGTGATGGAATATAAATTAAATAAGTCGTAGGATCTCTACGCCGAGATTTTTATTGATGGCCGTAATTTATTTGAACGGCACCCGCAGTGTGCTTCGGGAGAAATATGAAAGGCATTACAGCAAAAAGGCCTCTCCGAATTTATGAGCATCTCTTTTGCTGTTTGATAACGTTCGAGTTTTCATTGCGAGACGGCGCGCGGCAGGTTTGAAAATGTTCTCAATTGGCTTAAAAGCTCGGAAATCAGTTCAAACATAGACGCGTTCCTGGTATTTCTTTATTGCAAATTTATGCTGAAGGAGTGTTATTTAATATCAACAAGTTATTCACTCTTTTTATTTCATACAGTCGGTACTGTGCAGTATAAGAAATGTTTGTTATATTTGTCGTGTCTTCTTTGCGTTCACTTTATAAAATACTCTGCGATGGCTGAATTTATATAAATCTCTAAAAAGATTTTTAAATTACGCTCTCATTTCATACATGATGTAGTAGATTATTTGAATATTTATGCATTTGAAAGCATTTTAGTTAAAAAAAAAACCACTGCAATTAGAATTATTTATGAATAATAATAAAAATATTTTAAGTTTAAGTCGCTGGCCAGCGATCTAAACTATTAAATCTAACCTAAGCTATTATCTAAACTAAGCTTTTTAAAATACTCTTATAAGAATTTTTCCGGGATCACCAAAAAATGGATCAGTTAGGTCTTTCAGATGCTGCGGAGTGATTCCATCTAGTCCACCTGCGGAGCCATTGGGAAATGACCGAATGGCATTAAAAACAGTAACCGGATCAACTGTTAAAAACTGGTTTATAGTGTGTGAAGGGATAATAGGGATGTGGGCAGTGGCAGAAGAGGGGTGTTTATTACGGAGAGTTGATATGGTGTCCGAAGAATTTGGCGCAATCGTGTCTGAAGAAAAAAGGAGCTTAGCGGCTCCATTGATATTACCATCTGAAATTTTATTCTCGATGAGCTTTATTTTACTAACATTGTTACTGCCCTTTGAATAAACAATGGGCAATACGGAAATAAAATAAATAAATAAACAAAACAGTTTTTTAAATAGTTTATTAGTGTACAAAATATCTTTTCGAGAAGTATCATATTAATTTAATTTCAATTTATTTCGTTAGTGTAAAAATAGATAATACTTTTTATTTTGTAAAGCACATTGTGAAAAGAGGTATTATTAAAATGTAATATTTCAAATGTTTTCAATAACAATGCAATTAGTTTATGTTTGTCTTTGTAAGAACCTAACTAAAGCATTTCCGCACGAGACCCCGTCGCTTCCCACGCCGGAATGCTACATATTTTTGTAATTAATTTCCCAGGTGTGTTGTAAACAACTGCACAGAAACTCATTTTATGTTTGTGTTTCTTCTCGCACCACTTTTAGTACAATTAAACTGTCAAACATTTTATTTGATTCGCCAAAGGTGTTTTATTTCCTTCACGTAACGTTTATACCTACCTACTTATTAATAAAGGTTCATATATACTCGTAGGTCAATTAAGTGAGTATAAAATATATAAAAGCTGTAAAGGTGACTGTTGTAAGAAATGTTCCCCTTATTTTTTTATTAATCTCACCCTCCCTTCCCTCTCTTCATCATGCTTAGCATATATAGCAATAGCGAACAGATTTTATGGCCCTTTTCTGGGTGTAAAATTAGACACTTCTGTTAAAAATATTTTGTTTAATTATTATCAACAATGTTTTTGATTTTTTCAATAAACAATTTAAAAGTTTGGGCGAAGAAATCTTTCTTAAAATATAAAATATACCGATAAAAAAAGAGTTCGTCTGGTACATCTGGCTCATACATTTGTTTTTTTAAGTGAACTCATTAGAAGTATTTTTAATCGTCATGTTTGATATATTACGATTTTTAAGCTATTGTATAGCTTTTATCGCGGGCTTAGATGGCGACCGAATCAAAAAAAAATCGTAACGAAATAACTTGACACCGTAACCATGACCACAGTCATGTCCTAACTAACTAAGGTACGGTAAGGTAAGGTAGGTAAGGTGCACCTAACTGCCGCCCACAGCCGACGGCGGCAGCCGTCGACGCGCCGATGGCAGCCGTCGACAACGCGGTTGCAAAAAAAAAACTAAAGACAACACACTTTTTTAATATTATTATTCAGCTATTATTCGGCGGCGACTTTTCGAATATGAACTTTACCGTGGCAGTCCCCGAGTGCCACAGTAAATTTTTTTTTAACTCTAATTCACGGTTCGAAAGGTTGCTTTTGCTGAGAAGAGCCAGCAATAAACTCAACAATTACTCTTGAATCAATTTAACAATAGAGTATTTAAAAGAATAAGCCGAACGTTAACACCATTACCTGCCTTGTGCAAAGCGTGAGCACTTGCATGTCAATGATATAGACTATAGTATCATAATGCATGTATGTATTTATAAACAAGGCGTCAGGGAGTTGTTAGACATTATTTCTCAGTAAAAAAAGGAAAATAATGCTCAAAAATATAGCTATGCAATAAATAAAAATAATGAATTATGAACAAGAATTTTATCACTAGAAATAGGCTGCAATAAAAATTCAAAGCTAGACCCGAGAACTGGAGTAAACTTACTCAACATCAAGAACAAGGGTCTACGATTATTTACTTTTATTACATTAGAAACTTCACAAGTTTCCAACAACTTATGCTGCAAAATCATTAGTGAGCTAACTTCAAGTCTGTAGGTATACAATACCTACCTATACCTACCTACAGACTTGGTAATAGACAGTGTAGGTATGTAAATTATTAATTGGATTTAAATGAATGACAAAATTTTTATTCCTAAAAAACTTGGAATACTTTTAGAGTAGAAAGTTTTTTTTTACAAATACGTCTTCAAGTAGGTACAGATACATAAAATTAAGTTTCTATTTTCGATACTTTCATTTATTGAGAAAAATATTAAAAAATTCATCAAATCGAATCCAAATTGACGGACCAGTTGGCGTGGTTGGGATACACACCACCTATCACGACGCAGGTCGAGGGTTCGATTCCCATCCAGGACAGACATTTGTGTGCATGAACATGTCTGTTTGTCCTGAGTCTGGGTGTAATTATCTATTTAAATACCTATGTATTTACAAAAAAGAGTAGTAGGTAGGTATATGTAGCAACCAGATGACTGATATAGTCACCTGGTTTCCAATATTATACAAACTCTGCTAAGTTTGGGATCACATAGCCGCGTGTGAAAAATGTACGAGGATTTTGTTATCTAAATGTTTTTTTTTCTGTTCAGTAGGTATGTTAGCAAAAGTCAATTTGAAAGCTAGAATTTAATCTTTTCCACAAACTAAATTCACATAATATTTTGTGTATTTAGATTTTTTATTATTAAAACAACTACGCATAGGTTGATCATGCTGTACCCTATGATATCGAATAATACATACCTGTACTCTTTTCGTTCAACTATTTAAACATCAGATTATGTTTGAATAAACGTGCTCTAATAAAAAAATAAGCTTATATTTCCACTTGTGAGCCTGCAAGCAATTTTATGTTATAGGTATATTATAATTTTGTTTAATATAAATTCCAATCGCTGACTACCAAGTACCCTCGCCAGACTGGTTAGTTAGCGATCCACGGCAATATATAGCGTATACTTGAATACTATTGAGCCTTAACGAGCGCCAATGAATATCGAACGAATCGATTGATTGGGCTGTGTAGTGGCTCCTAGAACATAATATTACCGCATAATATGAGTGATTTTTTATAGCATTTTTTTCTTTACCAAATCAATGTGTTCCACTTTTTACCTACCTACCATTTCCCTATATGGATTGTTAATGGTAATAATGCAACCAAACTCTGTGTTTTTACAAATTACAAAATCAACGAATTCAATTCTGCCAAGTTTCTTCAAAATCCGTTCAGGCATTTTTACGTGATTGAAGAACAAACTTTCACATTTATAATATTAGTAGGATAGTAAGATTATAAAATTTCGTGTCAATTTGTTTGTCCGCGATGAACTCCTTACCTTATGAACCGCACATGAAAATTGCAACTTTAGAGATAGCATCCTACATTGTATCCCGGTAAAAGAAAAGATCTCTCGGGGACTCAGTTGAAACCGTAGGGGACAGCTAGTATTTCCAAATTTTTATAACAAACACAAAATTTAAGCGAAACGCAACCCAACATAACGAACATAATTTTATCTCGAATATGCTACAAAATTTTTGTATTTATCACTTTCATTCGGCACCTTTTCATTGTCAGATTACGTTTCGATATCATTTACTATTGGCTAAAGTGGCCATTTAGCATGAGTTACACGTTAACTCATGCTAAATGGCCACTTTAACCCTACAACTAAAACTAACTTAGAAAAAGTTGAAAAAAACTTACAATTCTAGATCAAAGACTGAAGTTCGTAAGAAAACTAAACTCGTCTAATGACAGAACAGTCATCGGATATGAGCATATTTGAATAAGTTTTCGATCGCAAAGTCGATCATTTTCAAATTACGTAAGAGCACTATTATTGAATCCTGCATGCATGGTGAAAATCGCACTTGGCCGGTTTTTAGGGTTCCGTACCCAAAGGGTAAAAACGGTACCCTATAACTAAGACTTCGCTGTCTGTCCGTCTGTCCGTCCGTCTGTCTGTTACCAGGCTGTATCTCAAAAACCGCGATAGCTAGACAGTTGAAACTTTCACAAATTATGTATTTCTGTTGCCGCTATACCAACATATACTAAAAACAAAATAAAATAAATATTTAAGGGGGGCTCTCATACAAAAAAACGCTATTTTTTTGCCCTTTTTGCTCGATATCAATAATGGCAACAGTTAGGCTAGTGAAATATTCACAAAATATTGAGTTGTAATTTGACTTTAATAATAACAATAAAATTAAAATAAAATAAACATTTAAGGCTCCCATACAACAAACGTGATTATTTTGCCTTTTTTACGGAACCCTTCGTGCGCGAGTCCGACTCGCACTTGGCCAGTTTTTTTATAACACAATATTATTTTTACCCATTGAACTAAAGTATCAATAACTCAATCGTTATCGGATGTAGAATTTTAGGTAAAATAGTTTTTAACTGAAATTAGCTTTCTGAAAAGTTTTCTTACAATATTATTAACAGTCCAACAAAAAGTACAAGCGTGGAAAAATATATAGGTATTTAAATGTAAATTTTGGGAAGCAATAGACATTGTGATGCAACTAATCTTGTGGAAAATATTCAAATAACGTTCCGAACTAAAACAAAACTAGATTAAATAATAATTAATTAGCTACGGTTACTTGAAATTACCTAAATATCTAATTAGGAACTTACCTAAATAGGAAGTAGGTACTTGAAAACAAAAGATGGAAATCTTTGTCATCAATTTAGCATTTGCCCTCTCCTAAAAAGGTAAGTAGCCACCATAAATTCTATTTTCATCTAGATTTATAAGAAATAAAAGGAATTCACGAAAAGTTGAAGAGTTTTCAACTTTAGCATTAGAAAGGAAATTATCGTTGCCCAAAGGTATAATTTGAGAAGTTTTGTGTTGAACAGGCTGAGGGCCCGTCAGCGACAAGTTTTTAATGCGGACCGACTTGAAGAGCCCAAGTAAACTATGAAGTATGTTTTAAGTTTCACTGAAATAAATAAAGCTAACTTAGGACATGTTCTAAGTTATGTTAGGCTATAAACAAACCAGAAAAGATAAAATAAAGAACAACATAGGTCTGGTTTAAGCGTCTACTCATTTTTTGGTAGACCATTTGTTGACGCACACAATAAAAAAAAATTACACGTGAAAATGTAGCTAGCTCATTTAAGTTGGTGACTATGTTGGTAATAATAAATGTCATAGTTAATAATTCGTAAGATTATATAAAATATCTGTCAAATATGTGACTCACGGTACCGATATTCTAAAAGCAATGGATAGTAAACGTTAGTCACAGTTTTCGATAGCAAATCATGGTAGACGTACTTAGCTTTAGCATGAGTTTTGGAAGTTCCTAATATAGTCTATCAGTTCTGGTTTTGATATTATAAGCCTGCTTAATTTGGGATCCAATGGCCGAAAGAGGAGAAATCAGGAACTATATGTAGATACGCGGATACTACCAACTAAAATAGTTAATTAGAAAGGCAATACAATAACCACTAAAACAGTAACAAAAGTGCGCATTGCAGACTATCGTAAAGTTTGCACAACATTGGGTCGAAACTACTTAGTTCTTCACCACTGCTCCGCAGTTGACTACGAGTATACCACAGACTACCCTAATTATCAACATAGTACACATGACTCCTTACAAGCCAGGGTAAGGAAGACCTAATTGACATCTCGACGGATGTCACTTAGGGCAGACGTTTCAGTTGTGTCGCCGTTGAAATTAGATGAAGACTTTATTAGATTTATATGTGAATCAGGATTTTGCTTTTAGCTCGTAATTTCTGTTTATATAATTCGCAAAATATCATTATAGTATAGTAGAATTGTAGATAAGGGAGCTGTCTACGTGTATTTACCAAACATGTACATTGAGATGCAAATAATTCATTATGACCTCATATAACTTGTCCATGCCTTCATGATTCCAAATACCCGAGACGATAATAATAAAGTGAAACTGAACATTTTGTAAAAAAAAAGGTTTTTATTAAAGCTCAAATGACAGACAAAGCGAGTCAGCGCTTTATTAATTTGAGAATATTTACAAGGGAAGTGAAATGTTTCATATATTACAATACGAGTATACCATGGTTCGTTAAGTTGTCATCGTTTGATCATAATATCGTTCAAATTATTTATCTCTATACATTTTGAACAATTATTTTATTGGATGACAGAACAAGTAAGTACTTATTCAGAAACAGAGCTACCCCAATGACTATCTATCCATAGCAATCGATTCTAATATACGTTAAGAAGTATGTACGAGTATATAGTATTCTATAATATACCCAAGCTGTTTGTTCCTTAGCAATATAAAAGTAATAACTATAAAATTTATTATTTCCACTCGTTGATAAGCTTGCAGAGGCGAGAAAATAGATATCTTTTCTGTTAACAGCCAAGTAGAACGGAAGCGGCGGAACGTCGGAAATCGAGTGCTGTACACGTTGCTTTTATTTATTTTAACATCATGTCCATAACATCCGGGAAACAATCGCCCGTTGCGATTCCTTGATAGTGTTCTAATATATAGCCTCTTTATACTGCAGATTATTAAGATAAACATCTTGCTTTCATTGCGGAACTACATTTGAGCGCGCACAAAACAGATCATGTTTTCCCTTAAGTGTTTTCCTTTATTATTTTCTATCAATATAAATCTTTATGGGTGTTTGGTTCAAGGGAATACTTTATCTATTCTTTGGTAAAATATTAGAATTGTATTAGTAAATATTACTGTATTACAATAACATAAAGACTAGTCGAG
Source organism: Ochropacha duplaris (assembly GCA_951361185.1). Lineage (NCBI taxonomy): Eukaryota > Metazoa > Arthropoda > Insecta > Lepidoptera > Drepanidae > Ochropacha > Ochropacha duplaris. Next base: position 5,620,816 of record OX592703.1, read on the forward strand.
ACCTCAAGTAAAAGATGTCGTAACGTTCAATGAAGACGACAAGTTTTTTCTTCAAAATAATATACTTGCCGAAAGTTGCACTTGAGATACGGTTGACTTCCAGGCTTTGCAGTTTTAAAAATATTGAGTATCATATACATAATACTGCATATCAGGAATCGGATATAATTGTTGCGTCTTGTTGATGTAGCTTGCATGTGCCAGTGCTGCTCAAAGTTTACGGTGAGTCGAAACTGAGCAGGGTTGCTGTGATCAGTAGAGCCGGTAGTCCATATCATGCAGAGACTGCCACGCTGGAGAGTGAAGAGCCGGGTGCTGAAGATCCGGACATGTGCTGCTGTGAACTGTGCGGCGATGTCGCTACATGTTCAATAATACAATACTACGAACAGATAAATTAAAAATCTTTTCCTTTGTTTGAAGTGAATACTAAGTATAGACACAGAGCAGAAAAAAGTTCTTTGTCACATTCATTGTGGTGGTTTCAGTTTAATATTTGAAGTCTTACCTCCTGCCACCTCATGGTAAGTTACTATCGACCTTTTAGTATACCTTGATGGTATTTTATTAGGAAAACTGGACAAGAAGTGCCTCACATTACAGGAGTAATTCCTATACGCTCAAAATTAATTTGTGCTGCAGTTATTTGGTTGGTCACATATTGACATCCTATAGTTTCTGTCTATTTGTTCAAACTTTGTGACATTAAAGTTGGTGCAAACAAGAAATGGGTCGACTTGAACCCGCATCTAAACCGGGTCAAATTATAACTGGCTAAGAACTAACACACGCGCAAAGTTTCAGAATAGATAAAATACTGTTACTATTGTTATCATTAGATATTATAATAAGTATTATTTTATGCTGAAATTAATCGCCCCTTTTTAACTAATCTTCTATACTAATATTATAAAGAGGAAATCTTTGTATTTTTGCATTTTTGTTACGAATAAACTCAAAAACTACTCCACCGATTTAAAAAAATATTTCATCATTAGAAAGCTACATTATCCTTGAGTAACAGGCAATATTTTTTTATACCGCGAAAAGATAAGGTCCCACAGGAACGCGGGTGAATCCGCGGGAGACAGCTAGTAGGTAATAAAAGTTGAGAAAATTTACAATGTATTTTTGTTTATATTTATTATTTTTGTAATTGAGAAAATATTTTGTTTAAATAGATGCTGAAAGTATGAGGCAAACCACGCAAACTAAAAGTAAGTAGTATGACCAATAACCTTGCACTTTCATTGCGAATCTACGTATTTAATACCAATATTACATAGTAGAAAATATTGTAATTTTTATTTTTTATTCATTATTGTATAATATTTAATAAAAGTTTAATGTTACTTTATAAAGCGAAATAATAAAATTTTGTAATTATTTGCCGCAGTCCAACTACGTTAAGTATTCCAATACTCATAGCTAATCCGAATACCGGCACGAACAGTGGCACTGCAGTGTGCATCAAGTTTCAGTTTTCGTATACTAACAGCAACTATTTACACCAAATATTTTCTTTATTTTAATTATTATAAGAATTAATGAAAAGTAACTTTAATGACTAACTGCGTTGTATAGTTGTAGCGCAGGCTTATCGTAGCACAGCTACAACGTAGCATGGCTAAACCGTAGCATGGCTACGCCGTAGCTGCTAAGGCGTCTAGAATGTTTTTTACACACACAATCAAACAACAATGAATGATTTACGTAAAATCAACAACAAAAAGTTCCAATAAATACATAATATTAGTATATTTTCGATTTTATTAGCAGTGTTCTGGTAAAGTCATCGGGGGATTTATTCTTTTGATTAAAGCCGTTGCGGTTTCCCGAACAACATAACTTTTGTGGCTTATAGGGTTATAGTGGCGGGAGTAGGCACCTAAGTGTTGGGCCAAGGTTCTATAGATGCAATAAACATTTTACTACTTTTAGGGTTGCGTACCTCGCGAGGGGAAACCACAAGAAATGCGATATTTTTAATATTATAGGTACCTATTTGGTATGCACGCACGCATTTTACCGTGCATTTTGGGGTCGCCAGAAGCATCTAAGAAAAGGCATTAAGGAAGGAGTTTAACTACTTTATGACCTTCACACCCCTAGAAGCTACGAAAGCACCATCACCTATTTAATTTTAGGGGAGAGGACTTGGATTATTTAAAGTGTCAGATTGATCTTTATAAATATTCACTCATCATCCAGACCAAAAATAATGTAACCTGCATCATTATCTGTATTTTAGAAATCTGATAAGAAATTGTTGGTGATATTCACCTTCATGCTGATACTACTGGCACTGGCCTTTTACTTGTTTATGTTTAGTTCTTTTGATAGCTGTCTGTATTTATTTGAATCTTACTTGGTGTGTGTTCTTTTCTATCCACTGCAACCCAACAGAAATGATTATAAATTTATTTATTATAAAACACAAATTATTGGTAAGTTATATTTCATTTTAACTTGAATCGCAAAGAATTTCTAATCAATTGTTATGCTATTTTGACTGCTATTGTATCAATTGTTTGATTAGTACGCGCGTCCGACTTAAGAACCAATCAAATTCCATTAGTGTACTTTGTCAACTACACTTACTTATAAACGTACAACGTTTGTTTGTATGTAAATGTGTAGAACCAGAGGGTGCGAATAAAGCTGTTTTGTTTATTTTGTGGCTTCGATTCGATCTTCTGACTCGGCCAATAACGAACTCTAGTGGTGTTTGTATAATGCACTTGAAGTCTCAGTTCGTTATTTGTTGGGGTATCTTTAACATTGGAACTTGTTACCTACATTGTAAACACAATTCATTTGTTTTTATAGTCGTCCTTTTGTTTTCATGCAAAGTTTGATTTGAGTTACAAAATATATATTTTTTAAATAAATTTATTAATTTCCTAGGGCATTTTTCACAAATCTATCTGATTCCAAACTAAACAGAGCTTGTGTTATAGACACCAGATATCTGGTAAACTATATATACCAATTACTTTTACATACTCAGATAGATAATTACACCCAAACTTGGGACAAACAGACATGTTCATGTACACAAATGTCTGTCCTGAATGGGAACCGAACCCACGAGCTGTGGCGTGATAGGTAATGTGTTAAACAAACACGCCAACCGGTCCGCTAATAGATATAGAAATATATATGATTTTCTTCCGGAGCCCAATCTGTTGGACTCAACTTGTTATTTTGATTCTTTAACAAACTTGCATAGGTAAAAAAGATTTTCTATGAGTCCAACTCTGAATTCGATTATTACGAATCTGATTTGAATGGGTGTTTTACTACTCTACCTAAACGTATGCAGTAATTCTATTTTCTATCCCAATTTTACTGTTGGTTTTAAAGCAAAGGAAGATCATTATAATTCAGAAGATTCACCCAAACAAATAAACGGCTTCAAAATAAAACAATGTTTGTATATGCCATAAGCTTTGAAGGTAAGCATGCTGCAGTAGCAGTAGGTAAGACTCGTCTATTGCAGAACCTGTTATTAGTGTTAGCGTAAATGAGTTCTTGAATAAAACCACGCACCAAGCTACATGTAAGAAGCTCTCTGATTGATGGCCCGGTGACTCGCAAAATTGTAGTTGGTATGTTTCAAAATCAACGTTAATTATTTACGATTCAAAAAAATTTGATCTAAATCGTCACTAGACCTTTTTGCATAATCCATAAACAAAACGTCTAACTTTTTATTACTCCTATGTACAAAGTAGAAGTTTAGTTAACAAGGGCACTGTGACCGCTACAGCATACGCCCACATTTGCGGTGTACCGAAGTGACGGGTAGGGAGCACCACAGACTGTTGCTAAGCTGACTATTACTCACAGGAAATGTACGACAATGTTTACGCAGTAATCCTAACGCATGCCTGTGATTCTAATGATTTCCATACTGTAACTAACCACCGTGTCATGTGTGTTAATAAACACTGTTGTAGAGCAGGAGATAAATGCGTTACTGGGCATATAAATTGACTTTAATTAGACAAATTAAACAATGTTGTCAGTATCATAAAACAAAAACAGACATCATGTTTTATTTAGAAAACTATTCTGAATTAAGTGTAATAAATTTAGTATAAATGTAGAGTAAAATAAATATATGTAGACATTGAATATAAATTATCTTGATTGATTTTAGTATGTGCATAATCTAAAAACGCTGATTATTGAATTATTATATTTATGAAAACTGAAATATTATACAGTAGAACGCCATGGAGGATAATATAAGAGTATCAAAATTCTCGACCAGACGTCTCTCTGGTTCAGCAAAAATAAAACGACAAGTCATTTAATACAGGATCAGTCTAACGGCTTATGCATTTGTCGCAAGAGAACCGTATTCATTCTATTGTATAATGAAAATCCTGGCACTCTTTAACAACGCACTCAGAAATGGCGCCTTACATAATTAGAAAATTATTTATAAAACACTTTTAGACTAGCTTAGGTCAAATTTCCAAAAACAGACCCAAATCTTTTAAGTAGAATAGTGTCCGAGATCTATTATTATACACGGACTATACATGAGTAAACCAGAATTACTTGGAAATGAACTGATTTTCATTAAAAAATGCGAATTCAGTAAGTAGTTAAATTAAATTCAAAGCAAGTTTTTACAGTATTATTGATTTTTCAATTCCCTGCAACATGCCCAGACTTTTGAACATATACGATTAATTGAATGAAGCAGAAATCTTCAAATAAATTCAATGGCTGTAACACTTCAATAAAATGGAAACCAAATATTTTCACTACGAAAGCAAATTGAAGTTACTTTCAACAATTTCAATGAGATTGCAGTATCAACTTTATTTACGATCATCGTTTTAGTGGAGAGAGAAAAAGGGATTCATAAAAATATTTGAGATCAACAAAGTTAGATTAGAAGACGTATTTACCGATATTTGTACTTGTCTAAATAGATTGGGATGGGCGACAGAGAGATATTATCCTTTCTTGTTAAATTATTTTATCAATTACTTTCGGTTCAGCGATCCGCACCCGTTATCTTTTGTATCGCCGTCTCGCTTATCGAAATTACCTTCGATACAAGTCATGTAAATATTTCATCCCTTTATTGATACTCGTATCACTGCTTTTTGTATATAATTACAACTACTTGACTCAGCAAATTGGGGACTCTTTCATAGGGCAATGGTTTTTATAACAAAATAACTATGAACATTCGAAAACTATCTGTACATAAATTCTAAAATACCAATATAAAAACAGAGATCACGTACACTTTAGTATTTGATTAAATAGTTGAAAAAATATTTATAAATTAAGTTTAGTATCTACTTTATAAAAAAAAGCTTGATGCTACAGCTACAAAAGAAGAAACGAAAAAAAGGAAGCTACAAATGATGTATAAACTATGCACTTGTAATTAGTTCATTTAATAAAAAAACTCTTGAATTGTAACTCTGTCAGAAAGGACCTACCGTGTTTTCTTGCAGTAACACTTGAGAGCAAGTTACAGAGGAGAAACATTCCCCTGGGAGTGTCCATAAGTAACGGTAGTCACTTTTTATCAGATTCTGCTTAATTCATGAATGGAGCATGAATTACAGTTAGCTCACATCGATATGTATCAAAATGATTATGACATCACAAATATCAAAGTTTAAGCAAACAAACACCGAATGATTGGTGCATTGTGATTATAGATACATTCAATGTGAGCAATCAGCCACGCAAGTGATTATCATCCATCGAACACATAATTTTGCGGTTGATATCGGAGCGAGGTTCAATGCAGGCATCACATTAATCGCCAGATTGCTATTTCAAATGATATTTGATTAGCAATCACAGAGGATTACAACGTGTATTCCAAATGTAAGTGAAATATTAACAATAGCATGTTAGTGATGTTCTAATCAATCAAAGGGTTGAATTATTACTGTGATATCGACATTTCAGTTCGATTGTAATATTTTCGTGAAGCATTTGAATTTAATTAATTGGTAGGAGTAATTCATATGCAAACATATTATATACAGTTGAAATGTATTGGTTTGATCTCAATTTCGATGTGGTGTATCTGCTATCTGCTTTAATGTACCTTTATTAGCAAACGTAACTTGAACTACATCTACGAATTTGATTATAGTCTAGATAATAGAGAGGCAATCAAGAGTCTCAACAAACACCGTAAGAAGTGTTAGGCGGGTGGATCTACGGTCGGATTTGGAAAACAGTTCTCCTGAAGATAGCACCCATAGTGAGGAAGGTCTACGTCCTGAAGCCTTAGCTCCCAATAACTAAACTATTGCACCCTGTTATGTACGCGTGAAGAATTGTTTTGATTACTTAAATGAAATTAATGATAATAATAAGACCGCAGGGATATCAGTACTGAGGCCCATATTGATTTCACCGAAAGTATTTAAGTGTTTTTATATTAAGTGGAAAGCATCATATCGCTGTCTCTCGAGTACATCACAGGTGATTATTTACCAACTTAGGAATCGAATAAAGGAATTCCGGTCTCTAGCCAAGCCCTGACAAGCTCTGACTGAGACGACAATTTTATGGATCAACTGGCATAATTTACTGCGTTTATTTTTTTTTGAATTGACGATGATATAGACACCACTGATTAACAAGATGGTCATCTGCTACTTTATATTTAATTAATTTCATACGATATACACCCTTGAAAATATACTGAGCAGTAACGTCGGAGTCCCAAACCACTCAAATGTTAGCAACGAACATAACGTTGACATTGTCCGGGCTCTAAAACACGCCAAACTCTCGAGCTATATTATATGCAATGTAAAGTATCTTTACTGTGTATAAAGGTGGCACCGTGTCAGAATTCTATTAAGAGGGGCTCAAGTTGTTTGCCTCTTGGGCTTTGTTTATGTTACGTTCTTCCTTATTGTATGAACCTTCTTCTAGCGGGACCAACCTGCGATACGACGTATCTTCGCAATTTTCTATCTAACCACTTTGAAAAGTTATGGTCACCATTTGTTAGTACAATGTGTTTAGAAGATGATTTACAAATAAACTTAAAGTATTTGTCGCGTCTTTCACGCTTCTATGAAAAACTAATATAAGTACTGGAAGAAACCAACATTTTGGAAACCGGACAATTTAACTGTCGTACTATTGTGTCATTCATTACTTACCTTCAGAACTGTAATTATTGTATTGGCAATCTATCAGGTCACTTGTGATACAGAATTATCCTATTGTTAATAAATAAATGAATAATACCTTTCGAAAGACTTTTGTATTTTTATTATGACTGCAGGCTTAAACAGAAAAAATGGCTCTCAATTTCAGCCAACCAATCTAAATGTAAGCCTAAAGTAGGCTTATAATATGTTATATGAGATACATTATTTTCTTATATACGCAACCCACGCAATAGACCACTACTTTTTGTCGATTTACTTGAAAAAAAAATTCAAAGAAAAAGGTTTGAGTCGGATAAAACACTCAACAATGATTGAGATGTTCGTGACAGATAAACGGACAGACAACTAGAAAACTTATTTCTATATATTGCTTTAGTTTAAATAATTAAGAAAATTTTGGATATGAAATGAAATATTTTGTATTCTAACAGGCCTTTACAGGTTCTTATGAATTGTCAGATCAAACGCACGGTTTGGAAGATTGTTGTGGTAATGCAGATGAACCTGAAGAGTAGCTAAATAAAATAATGCATGAAAAACACGTATATAAAAACTAGACTAAAATAAAGTAGTGCAAAGTTATTCTGTTGTAACGAAATCGTTTTTAAGTCTGTAAACAGGTACAAGTTGGCAAGAAGTCGAGTAGAGTTTGCCAGCCAGTGGCCTGGACGGAAACTTGCTACAAAGTTGATTGCTTTGCTACCGCACTCCACACAACTTTTGCTCTGATTTCTGTGCACCCTATACTAACGCCATTCATTGAAATTCTATGCAGCTAAGTGACTGTGGAACTTAATTGCAGGAGCATAAGAATTAATATAACTCATTATACACAGTGTATAGAAGAATGAACATTGAAAATCCTGATGGAAGTCGTGTGTTTGAACCTTATAATAAGCTTGACCTTTCGGAATAACCTCATGAAGATACCTGGCACAGTAGTATGTACCCAGTTCCACACTGAAGTTTAAAATCTGTCGCCAATCACCTGTCAGTGTGATCCGCTAGATGCACTTGAAAACCAGGTCCCATCTAGGCTTTGTGTGCATACCTCTTTGGCCTTATCATCGCGTACCATGGTTATATTATGGTCAAAGACAAACCTATTCATAATAATAAAAATAATATATTTTACCAATTGTGTCGTAAAAGTTGACTAACTTTTGTAGAAATAATATCTAAAGCAACTTGCAATAATTATTATTCTATTGAAAAGTCTTGTCATCACTAATTTATCAATGCGTAGCCTGAACCTTGAAATTTTGCACACAGGTTCCATTTATTCACCGACTAAGTTTTTTTTTTATGTATGGAATCTCGTGTAAAATCGCGGTGCTAAAAGCTAGCTACAAACATAAATGGATTACGAACTTTTGACTTTATTTGATATGGGAGAGCAAAACGTAAATCAAAATAAGAGTATCATGTTTCATTTCAGTTATTGTTTAAAACGTGTCATAATACAAACAAATGAGCTAATTACTATGTTAGTCTGGAAAATGTTTGAGGTTCCAACCAAAATGGCTTATATAGGAATTAAAAACTCGTAACAATTAGTAACCGACTGCCAAGACTAACTCATGCGAGGCGACCGTAGCTCAAATTTTTTTATCCATATTCTCGACTAACTTTGTAATTAAATGGAGCACTGCGATATTGGCTCTGTCAGGAATATTTTGCTGAGCGTTTTTCAACGTGTTTTTATATTAATTAATTGATTTATATTTTTGAGCTTTACTTTTTTCATTCCAGAAAATGTTGTAATAGAAGAGCTGATGGTGATAAACAAACAAAGCACTCAAATTTGGATGAATCAAATTGTGTCTACTGTTATCTATCTTAAACGCAAAAACCTTATTATGTATGATTGTACATATTTACTATAATGTTAAGCAATCATGTGTTATGGTGGTAAGCACACTAAGTCTCTAAAAGAGCTGGTTATCTAGTGAAGCTGATAGACTTTCAACTTGAGCTACAACAACAACAACTTTACATCCATTAATTGATCTTGATTCTTTGAACAGGAACGTATTTAATTTTCAATACAAAACTGCGCTTAATTAAGCAATTTCATAGCAATCGTAATGTGCCAGGTTTTATTTGCCTGAACTTGGTCCTCAGCTCGGAATACTTGGCAGCCGTCAGCCCTTGCTTATGAACTCTCATTTCGCTGTCGGCATTTCCGTCGTGAGTAGGTACTTACCAAATTTTATTGAACGAAATCTACGGCTTTGCAAAAACCTTTCTTTTATTACTCATCGTTATAGTTACTTATAAATCCACAAAAAAAAACTTTGAGTAGGTAACTGTGTTGAGTAGATATAACTAAATAAAACTATTCTGTGTATTTTAGCAATTATATTTAAGGACTCTCGTGTGATTAATAAAAAAAATTAAGCCTGAAACAATGTTAAATTTTGCTTTTTAATTCAGTTAACAGTTTTATGATATTAAAAAGATAATTAAGGTTGTTTTAGGCCTTCTAATATTTTAAGCACAAAATATTTTAAGGCATTACAAGCCACAAGTCCCTCGCGGCCTTCTCGAGAATTCCCTAATGCCGCTAATCTTGTTTTAATTTATATGTAAATCCATTCGCAGCATATTATCTCTAATATTCCTCGCCAAATGTTCAGAGTTCCAAACTTTTTTCATAGATATTTCAATATAATAGCAATCTCTCGCTTATTTCCCCTTTTATTACCTCCACTTTTATCTTTAATTCTTCAGACTTGCCATAGGAACGCAATGATTACGCGGAGAATGGGGAGGAAACAGAAAGAAAAAAATATAATGAAGTCCTACGGAACCCTCTTGCTTGCTTTGTTGCCATTCTTTAAATGTAATCAAGGGTTACCCTGTGTAGCGAAGCGATAGATAAATGAGAAAAGTAAATTTAGCTCCACAGGTAAACCCGAATGACTTTTTCATTATAGATTATTTTTTGGGGTTGATGTGTATGTATTGTGTCAATTTGTTATTTTTTTGATATTTTTTCAACATAAAAATGTTTCCGAAAATGTTCTTAATAATTGAAATCTGCTAAGAAATGTGCCTTTCTATTGACAATATTTATTGAAGATTATATAAATATCAATATAAACGACTATCGCGGACGTTGTACCTATAAAAATGATAATCGCACACATTCTAAGAATTTCACCTCACAAAGATACCCTTCGCAAAAAGCGAGATCCTAATAAATTTTTGTATACAACTTCCGAAAAACATTCAAACGAAGTTGGATCGAACCGACCGTACTCGCTAAAATTTTAATGTAGAAAGGTGTAGCGTAGAGTTGGTTTACTTACTCGTTTTAGTGGTGTTTACACGTCCAGTTTGAGGCAATGCGATTTTTTTATCAACATCTAATTGATGTGTAATTAAATAAAGTAGGTTTTGGTCGAACTAAGTTATACAGATGAAAGAGGGAGTAACATTTTCTTTCATTCTTGCCACATCAGAAAACAAATTCAGTTTGCCAAGTTTCCAAAAGTTTAAAATTCCCTCTTTGGGGCAGCTGCTACATTAAACTATATAAAGTTACATATATTATCTAAATCTTGATACGTGCTGCTAATGGAACCTGAGTGAAACGTTGAGCATAAAAGCAAGTGAAACAGACGTAACATCACGTTAAGACCTAAATGTCGCTTAGGTAATTGAAAATCGTAGTACACTCTAACAAAATTGAGGTCGTGTATAACCTTGTCACCTTAAATTACACAAAGCTCTTATAGTTTATTTCTAGTTAGCGTTAAATTTTACATTACGGACCTAATATATTTTGATTTTACTCGATTTAAAATATTTTCATTGAATTTAAAATGACTTTACATTGTTCTTTATTATTAAAACAGGTTTTGAATGAAATAGAGATGTTGTTAGGAGTATATTTACGAATAATTTATTCCTGATAACTTAATATTAATATTATAAATGCGAAAGTGTGTTCTTTGGTTTCTTTTTTCACAAAACAACGGATAGTTGCGATTTTTGCGTAGAGATCCATAGGCTACCTCTTATACAGGTTGGAATTTTGTAATGCCACCTGGAGGGAAAGTACTCTTAATACTGTAGATAGAAAATTTTACTCAAAGAAAACATTCCTTTATTTTTGAAAAGAAACAAAATGGCATTCAAAGAATTTTGGAATATTTGCTTGCCACACCCGGGAATCGAACCGACTAAAATCTGTAAAAATTACACCCTGTACTTTTATTGCATCGATCGTTAAGGTCAATTATAAGGATGAAATCTCTCTGGTGGGGTCTCTCTCTCTGGGAAATCTCACTCGGGTCGGGTGTGGCAAGTGAATTTTCAAAAATCTTTGAATGCAGTTTTGTTTCTTTTCAAAAATAAAGGAATGTTTTCTTTGAGTAAAATTTTCTATCAACAGTATTAAGAGTATTTTCCCTTCAGGTGGCATTACAAAATTCCACCCTGTATACCCAAGATCGCTGGTTAAACCACGAAGCGGCACCTGGTTGCAGTATGCAACCAGCTTGACTCCCAAGCACTCCACAACAGGTTTCAACAGCGATGATAACAATACTATGTAATCTACGTAATACTAATATTAGTAACGTAAATTTTTAACAAGTTTTAGTGATTATAAAGGGTTTTTTCATAATTCAAATTCTTCAATATTTCGTTTGATTTTAGAGTATGAATATTGGACGTAAGAATAGTTATGTCAAATTAAGTATATTTGAGAACACTGCTCTTGCTATGTAGACTAAAATACTGCGAAATTCTTGTCTTCGCCACTATGACTGTTAAAGCACCTTTCTAATGAAATCTTCATTAAGGTTTCCTTTGAATTACCTTACGTAGTCATAAGTGAGTGAAGTAACGAGAAAATGAACTCGTGTGTGTAACTGAATAACATCTCGCATGTCTTTACCTTCTTGTAGCAAGTGCAGATTCTTGAAAGAGCTTTATTATAAAGTAAAGTAGCGTCTCTATAAGCATGTTTATGGTATGTAGGTATGTATAGGTAAAATAATATTAGTGTTTTGATATCTCGCGTGTCTCTCCAGCAATTAATTTATAATGATGCCTGCGAAATGTTTGTGTTAACTTCAAAGTAATAAAGATATTTCAGTGTGTCAGATAAATACTTTGTCAAAAATACACTCAACTTGATAAAACATCTGATTAACATCGAAGAATATGTGCATACATTTTTAGGTGATTATCCACAGCTTTTATAATATAGGTAAAAATTGTAGAGAAAATGTTGATAAGATGATAAGAAATGGTGAATCAAACCTCGATTATTTTTGAATAAAGTGAAATTATTAATCACGAAATCTCAGCAAGTATAAATGCTACAATCTTAAAAGAAGGGTAGATTCTTACTAGGGAGTAGGTATCTGCTAAGGAAGAATTCAACCCCTAAAGGGTTCCCTCGAGAACGCAGTTGAAACCGAGGGTGACAGCTATTTTATAAGCCGTATGTTATTAGAAAAAAAAAACGTTGACAAAAACTCACACCTAACTAAAGGTGTGTAAACGTATGACAAAGGTCGCAATATGCGTATACAACACATATAGAGGTAACACAGTCGGACGTGGGAGTATCTCGTTGTTAATTACCATCACTTGACACCTGCCGTCGTACCACTACCTGTTAGCTAATTGACACTTGGACGGGCCGACGACCAAAGCCGAGAACCGGATTTACCGCTGTATTTTCCTCTTGGAATAGAACCTCATACCCGATGCGCTATTTGTAGGTTTTGTTGTAAATCGGGACACAGGCAGTTTTGGACACTTTTGTAGTGGATTTTGTGAAGGGTATGATAGGCTGCGGTTTTTATAATGAAAAAACCTCTATGGGTAAAGTTAAGTTTGTTTTTGTTTTTCGTTGAATCAATTATGAATGTCAGTTTCCATACAAATCCGACCTTTACGTAGGTTTATTTGCTACATAGTAACTCGGCAATGCAACGTTACGACGATTTTTTTCACCGGTACCTGTGAATAATTCGCGCGAACGCCGTAATAGATTTCGAAAAAGCGGAAGAGAAGTCAGCAATAAATTCACCTACGAATGAACAGCCATTTAAAAATATCAGTATATGCGACAGTGAGAGCTTCGTATAAAAACTAACCATTGGAACATAGTGATGAGAGAGCCCACCATTTTCTTGTTTCCATTTAATTAAACTAGAAATTCAGGATTCGCGGTTGAAAGACTCAAGTGCTATGGCCAAACTCACTTAAAAAAAGTAAGTTAAGCTTTTCAAATGAGATTGAGTCTTATTGCAGTGTTGTTCTCTATAACTTTATAATTTGTGAGCTGTAGTTTTGTTGAATAATCTTGTTCATGTTTTGGATGTTTGTTTTTCTACCACGCTTTTGTGACGGAAATATCATAAACTAGAAATTACTGAATACTTTTGATCCCAATACACTCGGGAACGTGGAAAATATATTACAAAAATCACGGTGTGGGAGCTAGTGAAAAATATATTACAAAAAGCTCAGGATAAAAGTTGTTACAGCATTATTTAAACGACATGGTATATAAGCTATGATTATAATAGAAAAACTTCCCAAATTAATAAAATAAATCCTCCTTTCTATAAATATGTATGATGTACGTACAAGTATTGAAAAAGATACGATAAAGCCACAGGTATGGTCTGCGTTAATTAAATTCGGCCGTAGTTCATATCCCCTCACCTCTTAGGAAATATTAATTTCCATGTTACCTAGGTATCTAAAATCTGGACAAAACTGCCTTTGTCGAGGGCGAGGGTTAAGATTAACGGGCAAGGTACAATTTTATTAGCATTTTTTCCTCTTTCCGGCGTGCCAAGCTCATTTCCTCTCGTGTAATTTATTGCGGTAGCTCTGCGAAGCCGTGAAATTAGTGATATCAAATAGCAGTCATAACCCTCTCCCGTATTTGGTTAGAGGAAATTTAATTTCAGTATTCGATTATAAATGAGGTTTTTAATGCGAAACGTACGACAGTAAATATTCAGCGGGAATATTTGCAGTCATTTTTAATTTGGTTTAGGATCTATTGTGAGTAGCTTTTAGGGTAGATTTTCTTTAGATTATTTTTCCAACAGTTTTGGTAGTTTTAATGGCCAATAAAATTTTGCATTGTAGGTATATAAAATGTACCTTATCGTTTTGAAATATAGAAAGATAATAGTAAACAAATATGCGTGACAACAAAGATTGGGGCATTAGAAATAGCGTGAGTTTATGTTATTATTACCGATGGGCCCACGTCTCCTCGTCCTAAAGCTTACCGTATTTTTTTCTAATTAGGATAAAACTACCCCCATTGATGGGTTTGTATTATTTAATATCATGGTACTATTACACTATATTACAATAAAAAAAACGTTTACCTAATAAAGGCTTATTAGGCATTCCAAATATATGATGATATAGGTACTTCTAAGCTAAACAAACGCATTTTGCGAGTTTACTACCTTCAATCAAAATGCCCGCTATACCCAGTATCCTTATTTGGCCAGCCAACTCGTGCATTACTGAAATTGCGTGGAAGCAATTTTCTTTATGTGATACATTCGGACCGAAAGATTTATTTTGTTGGAACGTTGCATCGTGCTCATATTTATTGCATTGATTGATAGCACGTAAGTAATATAAATAATAAAATGTATTATACCATAGACTACAAATACTGTTTGTACAAAATATTTGATCTAAATCTAAAACGTACATTGAATTTAATTTGTGAATAATTTTGTTTGTGAGTAAATTTGTTTGTTTATAAAGCAACAGATTTTGAGGGTAGTATACAATAATTCCATTTGTTAATTTAATTAGTTTCACCGCAATGATAAATGCAGGGAGCATTCGTTAATTTTACATGTCTGTAATAAATTCCAACTAAGTAATTAACTGAATTAAGTTATATAACAAAGTATAGTGCAACGAACTCCGCTCAAGTCCTTATTCGTGGGCAAAGTTGCGTGATCGGTGTCGTGGCGTGGCGTGTCGTTATATTAACAGTCATTACAAAATTTCCCAATAATAAGCCCGCTGAAACATTAGCCGCCGTCGGCTACACGAAAACAGAATTAATAATGGCCCAACTTTGTGGTTAATTCGGTTCACCATCTGCAGAAAATGTAGGAAAAATTTAACATTTTATCCCACCCCCCGTGTAATCCGTAAATATGCCGTCATTAAGCCGGCTACGCCGATGCAAACTGGCTTTATTAAACCAAAAGTATTTCTTTACATTTCCACTGCATGGGGCCCGACTGATTCATCAATATGTCTATTAATGTGGACGGGTCACGGTGACTGGGGAGCCATCCTTTCATTTATAGAAATAACTAAAAGTTACGAGTATTGAAAAAGGATTAAAGATAAAGATAAAGATTTTTATTTGCGAGAATATGGTAACATTAGATGGACATATTCTGCCAGTGTTGGCATGCAAAAGTTAAATGTCGCAGCTCGCAGGCATGCTCATGAGTAGTCTGTACTTGTAACATCAAATTAATAATTTATTTAATTATATTTATTTATTTGATTAGGTATTATTCAATTGATATCAACCGGTGCGTATTGTTTTGCATTACAGCACGAACGCTTAACCAGTTTGCCTTCAATGTAATTTATTTAGCAACATTAACCACCAAATAAATATTTTTTGTAGTTACGTTATCCTCCAACGCACCTTTCTCCACAATTTCACAAACAAATACATATAATACCTACTAAACCTCTTTGCATGCAACACTATACATAAAAAAAAAACACTTTAAATGTGAATGCTCTGACACACGGTGTTGAATCTACCAACAGATAAGAGGTACCAACCCCTATTCATGTCTTCTCACTTACGACCATTTTTCATGTCTTTGTTGGACTAGCAATAGGCATTAGGGTAGCGGTGACGCTCACTATCCCCTTATAGAGCGATTTAATATTTTTTTATAAAACTTTGTATTCAGCGACGTGTTTCACTGAATGGAAACGTTGTTGGTACATCTCTCGACTGACGCAGTGATGGATGCTTGTTAAAGGGGATTTTATTTTATTTAAAATTTTCGTCGAATATCAAAAGCGTCACAGAGAGATGACAAATTAAACCTACTATTGTTACTGAAGGTATGTGTACGCTACTCATCATTATTTATCAGATGAAACCTTGTATGTTTACAATATTTGTTATAAAAAACCATTAAAAAAACTGGCCAAGTGCGAGTCGGACTCACGCACGAAGGGTTCCGTAAAAAAGGGGAAAATAATCAATCGCGTTTGTTGTATGGGAGCCCCCCTTAAATATTTATTTTATTTTGTTTTTAGTATTTGTTGTTATACCGGCAATAGAAACAAATAATTTGTGAAAATTCCAACTGTCTAGCTATCGCGGTTCTTGAGATACAGCCTTGTAACAGACAGACGGACGGACAGACGGACGGACGAAGTCTTAGTAATAGGGTCCCGTTTTTACCCTTTGGGTACGGAACCCTAAAAAAAGTATAAGGCCTACATTTCATTGCTGCATAGGTATCCGATGATAATTTATGGTCAAACAGAAGCATGTCTGAAGAAAAAAAGAGCTTTTTATTTATTAGTTATGATATAATTTTACAATATTCTCCAAGCAGGACGTCAATGCAAGCTTTGTTGCACCCACCCAGATAAAAATAGGTTATGATATTGCTTTATTTTTCACCTTTACATCAATACTAGTACATAGTAAGCCCCTATGTAACATAGCTTAATCCTTACTTATAAAAATGCACTCTGCATTTATGGGACACAAGTCCGTCCTATACAAATATTATTTTAGGCCAGCTCTCTCTTATTGAATATTTAGCTACCTACTTACCAACTTACTCGCATCATAATTCCAAAGCCAGAATAAACTCGAGGAGAAAACATACTAACATTTTTATTCTGTATCTGTCAAACCAAGAAAGTAATTGTTTAAATTAATTATATCAGCCAAAATGTGATTTTACAAGCCAAGAATTCTGAGTACCTAAGTATAATTTTCGAATGTATGAATTTCACATAGTATACCTATATGGGAATAAGCAACGATTTGTTAACTACCCCGAACTCAGTTAAGCGGGCTTGGGCTCTTAAATCAAACATAAAGTACGTAAACTTTGTTGTGAACAATATAACCGCGCGAGTTAGACCCGATACACCCTTCAAACTTTATTGACAAACGTGCGGCAACTGTTGCTAGATTGTCTTCAGGTATAAAAGCGAAATAGTCAAAATTGTATTACATTTATTTTAACAGTAGGTTAACTTATGGATAACTAGCTGTTATCCATTGTTTCATTCCAGGATATCATCTATCTGTATGCTAAGTTTCATGAAAATCCGTTTAGCCGTTCTTGAGTTCTAAATGGTATAACTAACCTGCCTCTGTTTTATTATATAGATTTACTAATAGTTGTTATGAATTTGGAAATGTTTTGTCACTTTGTTCATGAAGTTTAAATGAATCAGTATAGTTAAAGTACATCAATGTGTCACTGGTATCAGAAATAGTCAGAATGCACATAATTTTGGCAACTTTTTAGTTGCTCACAAAGTCGTGTCATGCACGGAAGTTTTATGAAGGACGGTAAGCCGAGATCACGCTCGTTTTATATTACGCCAGTACAATTATTTTGCAGTCAACTAGAGCTTAGTTTCATTTGGGACAATTGGCTAATTGTGGATACAGTTTATTGAAGGGTTAGGGTTATGCAGGTAGATGACAACTGCATGTTATTATCTGAAATCCTGCATACATTTTCTCTATCAAAAAGGAAAATCGTACTATACGAAATACTTAGGTACTAATATTATTCTCGTAAATGTTAATGTTTAGTTGTTTGTTGATCAATCCCGCAATAACGACTGAACGTACTTTGATGAAAATTGGCACACAGGTAGATCATATCCTAGAATGAAACATTGAAAAATTTTTATTCCAGGAAAAGATAAAATCCCTCGGGAACGCGGGGACTACTACTTAGTAGTAATAAAAAGTTTATTAATTTGTAATAGAAATTCAAGCCTTGACAACCAATTATTTACTTAGCTATTAGAACAAAAATAGGATAATATTCATAAGACTATCTACGTGGTTTATGCCCAAGAAAACTTTAATTCGATGCACTAGTTTTAATTTAATAGTTTTAATGCTCGGTGAGCTATCTATTCGTAGTGATAGGAGTAAGGACGAGGCATGTAAATGGAATATAATTATGACCATATGTTACTTTTAGTCATAAAGGTAACCTAACTAGTGCCTAGCATGACTACACCAGCAGTTACACCTAACTACACAACACTAATCACACCACCTCAGAGTTATTTATCGCAGAAGCAGATCTTTTTAAAGTTTTTTCAAACACGCCAAGGTAACATTAAAGTACTCCAGTGCATTTATGAGTTGTGGCGTGAGTCGCGTGCTGAAGAAATAAAGTTTTCTATAATGCGAACGTCTCATTTCAAAAATAGTTTAAGATTTTACAAGCCAAGTACCTAAGTCATAGGTAAACGTATTAATGGTTATGAAAATTTTGTTATAAATAATATAAAAGCACTTCTTTCATACTCATTATGGCCTCGCTGCCAAAGTGTTCCATGTATCTACGCGTAAAAAATCGTTTTTAACTCTTTGACTGTCAGTTAGGTACTTCAGTATAAACAACGTAAATTTGACTTTATTATTAAATACATCATTTTATTAATTCATGTACGTACATATTTCTCCAAAAAAGATTTAGCCAGAGTTTGTAGAGTCCCATCAGCTCCATTATAGGTCCAATAATTGAATTATTCGAGGTTGATTATAATAAATGATCTAATATATTTCAACACCAATTATTTGAATACAAAATTGAATGATCTCTGGCATGCCGATCAGATGTAAAATATGTGCATAGTTATTAATAGAATGAAATTTTACTGTAATAGTTAACTCATTTAAATGGTATTGTAACATATAACGTATATATGGAGGTACTAAATATCTCTAAATGTTTTTAATACAATTACAATACCGAAGATAAAACTTAAATTTAAACGTAAATTTAAATATAGTTGCAGATTATTGTTGCACTAAATCTTAAATCTTAACGAAAGAATTTATAGAGTCCGAATGAAAAACCACAGTTTTATTATTATGTATTTTAGAAACGTTTATTTTTTATCAACTATTCTCACGTAAAATTGAGAGTGAAACCATTTGCAAATTATAATATTATGGCTAACTAAAAGAGAAGGCTCACCAAAATAAAAGGTTTAAAGCTAATTTCACAAAAGTAAATCAAAGTCTAGAATTTAATGAATCTGTCTGGGGTCGCAGTCGAAATGAAATTTATCAAGTATCCCAGCATCATGTTACATCTACCTATAGCTATTTAAGGAGACAGTGACTGTTTGTAGCCCTATTTTAGGTTTAAACTCAAACTCAAAATGTTTTATTCAATTTTGGGACACTTATGGAACACTTATTGAACGTCTTATTGCTATTTTTAATGCTATTGTTACTGTTACCACCATTTCCAAACAAAGACCTTTATTCGCAACAGTAATATATACCTACAATAAGAACATATTAATTCTTAGACTGTTTAACTTTCGCACAGGGAGCAAAACGAAAATATATTAAAGAAAATTAATATAAACTTTTATTTAAAAAAAAACTGAAAATGGAAATGCTTTGCATTTTTTATTGAATGTTATTGAGTATATAATGGCTGAAAATTGCTTGATGTTACGTATTAAAATTTTGACTTAACAATTTTTGAGTTACTTTTTACTTTAGAATGATAGAATAAATAACGTACAGCTACGTAGTTGGCCTCTTAGTGAAAACTTTTTCAGGTAAAGCAGACAAAGGTTATGAAAGGGGAGCTTGTACTATCTGCCATCGCTAGTCCTGGGCGAGTACTCATAAAAAAGTGGGCAGAACCACCGACGTGACTGCGATATGACCGTGTTTAATTTTGCAACGGACGGAGGCGAGAGATTTTAATGAGAGATCAGGTTTTTCAATTATCCCTACTTCTTTCACAAAGTTTTACGTCAGATTTTTATCGGCAAAGTACTTTTTACGAGTACTACAACATGGATCGGCGGTTTAATAATGGATAAGTCACGTCTTATTATAATTTTGTTGCTGTTATAAAATATTTTCTGATGAGATTACATTTTTATGATAACAAAGTATCTAAAGTAAACAGTAACTGATTTTTTATGCAGCTATATATAATGCTTACTCATTGATGATTGATTATTCATGATCAATTAAATTATGTTTTACGTGATTTAAATATATTATAAACTATGATAGATAGTAACAATTTACCGTTGGTGAGGATTTAATTTGATTATATATCTTAGATATATTTTTGAGATATGCTTGTCTTATAAATATTTTATTATTTATTGTCACAATAAAGTCTAAGCAATGCTCTAAGGTAAATAATCAAAAATTCTTCAGAATCATTAGATTTTATTTATATTTGTCATTTTGCCTTGGATCATATAAAAGCTTATAAAAAATACATTTATTTTACATCTAAAATGCCATTAGGTACTTATTCTAAGTGTTTACAATAAATATATATATTTGATATCAAACTATATTCATCATCATCAGCCCGTATCAGTCCACTGCTGGACATAGGCCTCTCCTAAGGCGCGCCACTGAACCCAGTCTTCGGCTAATCTTTTCCATCCGCCACCAGCGACTTTGCGAATGTCGTCACTCCATCTAGCTGGAGGGCGTCCTACACTACGTTTACCGAGTCGCGGTCTCCACTCAAGAACACGTCAACCCCAACGGTTATCGGTTCTACGGCAGATATGACCAGCCCACTGCCACTTCAGCTTACTAATCCTTTGGGCTTTGTCTATAACTTTAGTTCTGTCGGATCACATCATTTCGGATGCGATCCTTAAGAGAAACTACAAGCATAGCCCTCTCCATAGTTCGCTGAGCGACCTTAAACTGGTGGACTAGTCGAACTGTGAGTGTCCACGTCTCGGCTCCGTATGTCATGACAGGTAGGACGAACTCATTAAAGACTTTTGTCTTTAGGCTTTGCGGTATTGGCGACGAAAAGACTCGACGAAGTTTCCGAAATGCTGCCCAGCCCAGCTGTATTCTTCTGCGAGCCTCTCTCTCGAAGTTGTTTTTACCAAATTTTAGCGTTTGCCCGAGGTAAATATACTCTTGAACAACTTCAACAGGGACTCCATTAAGAGCAATCGGTTCCGGAACAACATGTTCATTGAACATGACCTTGGTTTTGTCCAGATACATCAGGAGACCGATGCGTTGGTAAGTAAAAAAAACTGCTAGACTGTCCAACATTTGTTGTCCTGCAACGTTTCGGCCACGATGACGATGTCGTCTGCAAATCGCAAGTGTGAGATGTATTCGCCGTTTATATTGATGCCGTGTCCTGTCCAGTCTAGAGTCTTAAACATATCTTCCAAAGCATTAGTAAAAAATTTCGGGGAAATAACATCCCCTTGTCTTACTCCTCGATGCAGGGAGATATGTTTAGACTGCTGATTCTGAACTTGCACGGTCATGGTTGCGGCTTCATACAGACTTCTCAGCACATGGATATATCGCCAATCGACTTAGCAACGCTGTAAGGACTCCAAAACAGACCAAGTTTCAATAGAGTCAAAGGCCTTCTCATAGTTCACAAACGCCATGCACAGGGGCCGATTATACTCTTCGGTCTTCTGTATAATCTGCCGCACTGTGTGTATGTGGTCTATGGTGCCATATCCTCTTCGAAACCCGGCCTGTTCCGGGGGTTGAAATTCGTCGAGTCTTCGCGCGAGACGATACGTGATAACTCTTGAAAACAGCTTATAGATATGGCTCAGGAAGAAAATGGGTCGATAGTTCTCCAAGAGAGTTTTATCTCCCTTCATGAAGAACAAAACGACCAAACTCCTGCTCCATTTCTCTGGAGTTCTCCCTAAGAAGAGAACGGAATTAAATATGCACTGAAGTTGTATAAGCTTAGGAGTGCCTCCTGCTTTCAGCAGTTCCGTGGTGATTCCGTCCTCACCAGGGGCTTTTCCATTCTTAAGCTGTGTAAGAGCTACCACGATTTCGTCTACGCTGACTTCCGGCATTTCCTCGGTATAGTGGCGCGTAAGGGTGGCTCTGCAATCCTCCGTGTCGGGCACGGGATGAGATGTGCGCGATGTATATAGGCGACCATAGAAATCTTCAACTTCCGCAAGAATCTCATGCTTATGTGGTCAACTTCGTCAGATGGCTTCGACCAAGTGTCTGTACGAAGACTTTGGACCCTCGGTTTTGCTCTATCGCTTGCTGTATGCAGCGTGTGTTAGAGCTTCGGAGGTCCCGTCTTAAAAGCTTCGCAATCCTCTTGTTCAAAGCCCGCTGTTCTGACGAAGTGACTGCAGGGTGTTCGCGTCGTTTCTGTATAAGCTGTAGAGATTTTTCCGATAGCTTAGATCTCTTTCCGGTGCGCCGCATCTCGCAGAATCTCGCAAAAACTATATTAATAACAATTTATTATTTTCAATCATAACAAGAGATATTTTTATTATTTAGTCACAAAATAATATTGTTCACAATTTATTTTGTATTAAATATTATTAGAAATAACAAAAGCTTTTTTGAAGAAGATAAGATAGATAAACCACAGAATTCTGACTATGTATAACATGATAATTAGAGGTTCTAGTCAAAGTACCTACGTATTCCTTTTATATAATGTTTATTCTCTCGCAAATTCAACCCCTAAAGCCTCGACGGACTTAGAAACAGAAACTTAATTCGCAAAGTCCTAAGCCAAAGTCCAGACTCCGGTGCACTGACTCGCACCCGCACTTAATACTGTACCTAACTTAACAAGTAAATACCATTCCATCGAAACAACGGACTTGTTATTTTAGCTTTTATTTGCTTCTTTAATAAAATCATTTTTTACACCTTTTATTTGGTTCGGGTTTAAAAAGGTGCATGAAAAGTATTGATGTTAGTTACTTTTAGGGGCGTTAGGCGTGAGTACACTTGCACTGAATCGAATGTATTTATTTGGTGCGTCTCTAGCGTAGTCTGCACTATCTGTGAACACGTTTTTGCTCACTAACTAAATAGCACAATGTACAGTGGGCGGCGTTACTTTTTGCCACAACGATAAATGACATTTCTTGAACACGGAGCACATTGTTTGTTGACCGCTGCCGTGTTTATGGCCTAGAAACACCGACACCACGCCACTAAAAGATATTTATTTACACTTTATTTCAGCCTTGTATATGTTTGAGTCAAGTCAAGTGCAAAAAACAAGTTAGATATATACGAGTTATATTTGGATTTGCAAAATGTTATTTGTTATCTCAGACCAAATAAAAAATGTAGACAGAGCCCCGCGCACTTAAAGGGAATCACAGTAAAGGAAGTGAATTTGAAAAAGGAAGCCGATCGCGTTCCTGTGTGACGCGACTCACGTGGGATAACGTACCTGCAGATTACACACACACCTTCGTGGACGATACTTCACTTCTATTTACGTACGATTCTTCTACCGTTTTTATTTGTTCTGTGGTTATTATACACTTATACCTACAGTCGACGGTACCACAATTTGTACTGATATACCTACAAACAACACATCTACTATTTGTAAGAGTATATTTTGTTTGCTATGATGTAATTTTGTTTATTAGTCGATTTTGATTGTAACGTCTCTCGATCAAAAATAAATTCGTTGAGTTTAATATCACAAAAAGCTCCAACATGGGATGTAATTGAATTGCTCGTCTTTTGTTGAAGGTGACTGAAAAGCGTACAAGGTTGAAATAGATTTAATTCCAAAAATAGCTAACTCTCGTTCTCTGAGATTAAAAGTAAATTTGTAAATGATTTTGGTGAAAGGAAGAGGTTTTCATTTTATTAAAGTACCTGTATTTTTTTTTAGAAAATAACCTCTAAAGCAATATTTAAAAATTCTTTGAAATCTTAATTTAAACGGCCTTAAAGTGCTTTTCAGTGCTTCCCTGTCTATCCACTTTACCTCTTACCAGTTTCTCAACGAAGACATAGTTTTAATTGGACTCCTTCCGCTTTGCTTAAGGTCTCTTAATTGAATTTTTTGCATTTTAAATTTGTAAGGACTTAATTTGGGAGTTAAAAAATTCACCTCATTATAAAATAAAAGGTCTTTTGTAAAACTCTATACTTGCTTTTATTCTATTTTATTTTAATTTCATGGACGATTTTAATATAGTTTTTTCAACATTAGTATTATTATAAAAACAAAAGTTTGTGTGTGTGTTTTTAGTACTCAACTCCGTAACAGATAAAAGTACGGAAGGTAATAATTTGGTTAGATCACAAAATTAGATAATATCCTAGAATAAAACATAGGAAACTTTTTACCCCGGAAAAAGATAATATCTCTCGGGAACGCGGGTGTAACTAGTAATGTCATAATATGTTTTAGTGTAACTTATGTGGTATACGAATCAAAGATGTGGCCACGTTCAATGGTCACGGAAGGGTATTCCAAAAACTCAATTAAAACTTATTTCATGTGTCTGTGGAAAGTAGCTCTACCGCGGTGGGTTAGCTTTGTCTTGTCTCCTCTTGTTTCCCTGATTGAGCTCCGCCAATTTATTGTCTGGATGTAGGTCGTGTGCGATTGACCTTTTCTAGTCCTTCATGTTCTCACCACGCGTTTTGGGAACTTCGAAAGCTAAATAAACCGCTAGCAGTCAGTTGTGGTGTGATAGCATTTTGTTTTTTTTTTCTAACGTAGGCAATCGTCATTGGACGATCTGTCGTTCGCTCCATTTTCCGCTTTGATTCAAGCATTCGAGAGTGGCCAACAGAAAACTATTGCAGAATGATCTTGGATTATTTTTAATATTTTGATGGCTAGGCGTACTTTTTATCTTTTACTAGGTCGAATTGGGAAAAATTTATTCACAAATACCCAAATAGTCTATTTCAGATAAGTATTTTTATCATTATAGCTACATTATGTTGATTTGGATTAAAATAATCACTTCACATCTTTTTCATAAATAATAAATTTTATTTTCCGATCAACATTCTAAAATTTGACTATAGCATACCTTGTTTATCCTGTAAAAACATTTTGAACAAATTGAGTAGTATACGGGTGAGTGGTCTCTTGGCCACCGCCCAGGGCTAACTTGCTACGAAAAGAATTCACTCCCCAAGCTCCAAGTTCAGGCTCAAACTTCACAAATGACGCCGAAGAGACCGCGATAATTCACAGGCTAATGTCAAAGTTGGAACTTGTTTGAAAATTTTTACCAACATAAAGAAGTGCCATTATTCCTCTTACCGTTTCAATGTTCGGTTTTTGAAACTGTTTTATGGTAATTTATTGAACATGTGTCATTTAGATTTGAATGGAAGTTTGCGTTATCTCCCGATAGATCTTTTTTATTGCCATTTGCTTTTGTAACTCTTTTACTCATACATTAAAATTCAACTTATTAACCAACTTAAAATAGCTTCTGTATTCGACACCTATGTTTTAATAAGAATAAATAAATGAATACCTTTGTCTTTCATAATGTATAAAATGTTTGTTTAACTACGTGAACATGACATCTTATGAATAAATGATTGGCACTAAAACTATTAAAAAGGGACCCATGTATAGAAAAAATAAGTCAAAACGAATCCTATGTAGTAAAACATTAGATTCATAATCAATCAACGGTAGAAACACTGCTCTACATCCCTTGTGACATGTTGGCACGGTGACAGAGAATCATTTATTTTTTCCGTGCTTAACCTTTAATATTATTTTCTATTTTCATGCCAATTTTGTATGTTCTATATAAGTTACTTCCTTTGTTTACGGAACAGGTACAAAATGAATTTATCAGGTAAATAAATTTATTTATATACATTTTTTTGTTTTTATTTTAATGCAAATAAATAAGAACACATTTTTAATAGGTACTTAGGCTAAATTTGTTCGCCGATATTATAGTAAAATATATTATTAATATTATTCTTAAACTCTACCTAACAGTTATCATTATAAAACATGTCCTTTAAGTTTGGTTGACTCACTACAACATCGTAGGTACTAGAATCTCACCTAGAACGTTTTACATTAAGCTATCCATATAAGGTACTTGCATGTAAGCGAATAACACTCATATCCTTGTATGATCTCAGTTTCGTTCCAGTCGCCAACAAAAGCCGAATTGTCTTTGTGAAGCAAGAACTGAATAATACATTTCACTTGAGTTTTAACATGACACCTCTTCTTTGTTTTCTCCTACATACTCGTCACGAGACTCTCTTAAAATACATCAGGGATGATACTTCATATAACGCTGCCATGTAAATGGAAATATTTATCTAAATATGGAATGACAGCAACATGAAACTCCTCCATGTTATATTACCGAGAGAACTTTACATTCGAAATTACATTTCATGCTATCATTATTATTACCACAGCAGCCCAACTTTATTTATCTCATTTTGACGTTTTCTTTTTCATAATAATACACAAGTAAACAATGTACCTACCTACAACATATCAAAATACTCTCAAGATTTTCACAAGTCTGGATGGCACAGCAAGGTATATATCAAATAGTCTCCACACGTCCTTATGTCAAGTGACGTCGGCAAACACCTAGCGTGCCTCGGGCATTTGTCAACTTCACGGACAAGGCACTTCTGTTCCGAGCTTGCTATACAGGGTACTTCGGACCCGACACGACGCTGCAACAATCTCCATTACAATAGCCAAGCCTCCTGTATAAGGTGACACTCCACAAGCGAATCAATCTATTTACACACACAAAAAAACCACAAACACATTTTTCTTCTCGTTCGAAATATAATAATCCGCACAAATCTCCCAAACGGAACGCCTGATTTGTCAAAGGATTTACTAGCAATATTTTTTCAACGGACCTTTATAAATTTGTTATGCAAATGGGAAAGCCTTATTACACTTCCTTAATTATTTCACAGGCTTTCTAAAGCACAAAGTCCCTGTAATATTTTATGACGTAATTTAAAAGACTGTCTTTGAAGATGAGCTCAATTCTAAGATGTCTTACCCACAAAACATAATTTCTGCTTATTGTTTTATATTTTGATAAAATGTTAAATGAGGAAGGAGAATTTCTTCATAACTATATTTAAGTAGGTTCTTATTTAGGAGTATCATATATTTTCTCCTGAAAAATTGTACTACTCGCCTTTAGTGCAACCGAATACCTCGAACACGTTCTTTATCGTGGCAAAGACAAATCACACAGAATTTGAGGATTACACGCGTACGAAACATTTTATCGGACGAAGCCTGAAACTTTTTTCGGAGATATCTAAAGCCTCCAATCTTCCTATAAAAGAACTTTACTTAAACTTTTGTTTCCTGCAGCTTTAATAATAGCCCTCTTTTTTCTTTTTACGTATCGTATTAAAGAATCTACTGGGGTACAAATAGTCGATACCGTTTTTGCAAGCTTTTTTATAAGTAATAATGCACAATGCGTAAAGACGGTCGAATGTTGTTTGAATATGCTGCTTGTAGCCTTATAAAAGTCTTTGAATAGGTAAGTGACGATAGTTCGTCCATACATAGATTGGTGGGGTTTGGATATTTTTTGCTGTAACTTTGTGCAAACATCAATCCTTTACGCATTGGTATGCAGGCTGCGTGGGTCGAAATGCAAAACACTTACCCTCGCTAGGGTTCAAAGCGTAAACTTTTTCTGTCCCAGACATTATTCCAGTCTCGTAGTTCTGCAGCTTTGCGTGTTTGAGGTTTGGAGTATTTTTCGGTTGAGCCCGGTTTCATTAAAAAGTTTCTCCAACTAATATTCAAAGTGATTGAGTAACTTTCAATTACGACGACAGAATTGCAAAGGCGGCCTTTGTTACACAATCGATATTTCGAATGAGTATTTAAATGAAGCTATTTTAAGTTTGTTTAATGTTGAAATATTTATTTAGAGTTTATAATATGTACTTTATTTACACTCTTAAATTTGTAAACAATCTAATTACAAAGTAAAATTTATGAATTAAATGAGACCATAAAATAAATTACAAACACGCTAAACATAAATAAATAGATTCAAATTTATATCAATTAAAGTAACTCTGTATACATACTCAGTCAGTTACAAGTTAAGCTAGTTTAGAGTTGGCTAAGTAGTAAGTAGATAAGTCAGTGAGCTTGTCAGCAAATAGTAACTGTGGACAAAGCATACCACACAATGCAAGTAGTTGGCGTACAGTAAAGTTGTGGTCGCCTACTTTATAACTGAATGTAGGCACGAGTTTCTACTTATCACATGATTTAAACGAAATAGGACAATATATTTGATATTGAGTTTAAAAGTATTCAGCCAAAATAAAAATACTTACTACTAAAGATTAGAATCGTCAAGCTATTTATAGAACTAAATTGACAAAGTTTAAAATATTGATTAAATTTGTGAAGAAAATCTAAAAATGGTTCATTACACGTTTCGAATGAATAAAATGGTCGACAAGATTTCCCATTTCAGTTTTATTTCTTTACAAACAAAATAGCATAAAATTAAAAAGAAACGAACATAAACAAGAAACAAAATGTATTAAATTAGTTGTTAACGACGCTTAAGAAACGCAATTAAAGAATTGGCGCAACTTATAAAAGTTAAAGCGTCAAAAAGAGTAATTAAGTTAGTTGGAGGCGGCAAACATAGCTAATTTCCCGACGCCAGGTAATGCCAGGGGCTGACTGGCAAAAGCAATATTGAGTTCGAAGCCTTGGACTTTTTGTGCATCCTTCCTTATATATAGCTTTGTTCATAATTGCTCGACACGTTCTGGGTATTTTATTTATTGTTGAATCTTTTTCATTAAATCTGGCCGGCTAATTTCGCCACAATTTCAGCTTCAGCTATGCTTAGTTAATTTATCTTAATTAATTGTTCTATGTGTGTGATTTCTCGCAATCGTCAACAGTTTATTTTGCATGCTATTAAAAACTTTATAAGAATATTTAATAAATTATGCGTTCGAACCAGCTATTAAAGATTTTATACAAATACTAGCTTTCCGCCCCGCGGTTTCACCCACGTATCCCTTTTTTATCAATTTAGAGATTGAATTTCGAAAAAAACATCTTATTCTTCGTCTACATCTTAAAAACAATACCTGTGAAAAAAATCAGCTTTCTAGGTCCAAGGGTATAGACTGGGCGTTGATGAGTCAGCGAGTCAGGCCTTCTCATTTTTCATACCAACTTTGAACACCCGTTTTACCCCTTCAGGGATGGAGTTTTAGAAAACGTTAAAAAAATTGTTACTTTATTTCTAATTGTTAGCTTAAAAACACAGTTTCATGCCGAGCTTCAAAAATGGCGGACTTCCATACAAACTTTCAACCCCCGTTTCACCCCCTCAGGGGGATAAATTTAAATAACGCTGATACACATGTTTCTTTATTTTTAATTGATAGTCTAAAAACAAAGTTTCATGATTCTAGCTTTAAAAATGACTGACTTTCATACAAACTTTCAACCCCTTTTTCACCCCCTTAAAGGTTGAATTTCGAAAAATCCGTTCTTATTCCTCGGTCAAGTTTTAAAAACAACACCTGGGAAAAAAATCAGCTTTCTAGGTCTAAGGGTTTAGGCTGGGCGTTGATAGATCAGTCACGACTTATCCTTTTATATATATAGATAGAAGATTGATGACAAAATCATTAAGATTTATTGAATAAAATACCTAAATGGGGAAACATACAAAACTCACTACTATTGTAATTCGTTTACTTTATTGTAATACTAGCTTTCCGCCACGCGGTTTCACCCGTGTTTCCGAGGGATCTTATCTTTTCCCGGGATAAAAAGCCTATGTGCTATTCCAGACTATAATCTATCTCTGTGCCAAATTTCATCTAGATCCGTTCAGCCGTTCTGGCGTAAATGAGTAACAAACATACATCCATCCATCCAAACGTTCACGTTTATAAAATTAGTAGGATCCCCTTTATCAACCATACTTCAATAAAATCAATACTGTTGCTACCACAAGAGCGTTGCTTGGCTTTTTAGCCTTAAAAACGAAGAAAAGGCAAAGATTTATGGTAGTTTTTACAATTTTACGGTCAGCGAGTTCGGTGGGAACGCCAGGGGACACATTACAGAGGATATCGCAGATTTACTTCAAACTTGATGCCTTCTCTAGAGGGAAATCACAAAATGGACCATCATTGTACCATGATTCATTCGACACGCTTCAAATAATCTGCCTTCTAAGGGGAAAATATAGCGTTAAGAATATTCTCTATGGATTGGATATTGATTGTTAAGCAAAAAAAAAATATATTTCATAGCTTCGTATAATATTTAATTAATAGATTAACACATAAATATGATATGATGTTAATACTTGTAGGGTATATAGTCCTAAAACGTTCGTATTGAGAAAAATCTTTACTAGTGACAGAATTTCAGTTTACAAAAATATTATATAAACATTAATTTTAAAGTATTTTACAACAGAAGTAAATACAAGCCACAAACTAAATAACGACATAGTAGGTAGATAGCGCCATAACATACCTTAACGATCCCCTTGGTCACACACAAACTGATATAGATTATCAACCCTTGGCCTCTACTCCGGCAAAGCCTTTACCGAACCCCTGAAATACATCAAAACAAAGAAAGGACGGATAAGAAGATTATAGAACCGTCAGTTAACTGAAAAATGAAATAGAATATATTATAGTTTACTTTTTGTTTCTGTTTGTTTGTTGTCATGAGGAAAACCTTGAGTTACTGCAAGCTCTTACGGCAATGTTATATACTAGTGTTATGTAATAAATAAACTTTAAAAATAACTTGCTTTTTACGTGCGTTCTCGATGGATCTTATGGTTTCCCGTTATAAAAAGCTATAGGTATCCTATATTTATTCCTGTATTTGATCTGTCTGTGTGTCAATTTTCATTCCAATTTGTCCCGTTTAGGCGTAACGCAGGTGAGTGGTAATAAACAAACACATAGGTACATAAACATTCGCTTTTATAATATAACAATGTATCCCCCGCGGTTTCACCTTTAGGGGTTGAATCTTTTCGTAGCGGATACAGAGCAGATTGCAAGGGTCCGATTCCCACTCAGCGCAAACATTCTGTGTTGAACATCTGTATGATAAGTGTAGGCAATGTATGTTTAAGTATATTATTCACTAATTGTATAGGTATGTCTCTGTGCTTAATTTGGTATCAGATAGCCTTGTTTGGATAATATCTTAGAATATTATTTAATATAAGTTGACAAATTAACGTTTGTATAATTCAGCACGTTTTTGATCTAACTAATGAGCAATAAAAATGATGATGTGAAAGTTTGTTTGATTGTTACCTCTTGATGCCGCAACGTTTCAATTAGTCGTGATTTTAAGCTCAGCCATGGAGGCTACTTTTTGACCCAGGTTCGCGGGTGAAATTGTGTGTAAAGCTAGTATGTACGTACAAATATTAAATATGTATAATTAAGTCATTTCAATTAATTTGTATTCTTGCAATATACCTACTGCGGGCGGGTCTGTATATAAAAATCAGAAATATAGAAATATCTCGAAAATGGTGACACTTTTACTACGGTAATTTTTGTAAAATTTTGTAGGTGACCCGCCAACCTATCTCCCCCTTAAGTTTGTCATACTACTTACTGGATACTCTGTATAACAACATACCTAATGGAAAATTAACGTGAACTATTTCTAGACCACCTAGTAACGGCAGATTACGTTGGTCACTTTATTCAAATTTTTTATTGAGCACTATTCTTATTTCAACACACAAATGCATGACTATGTGTTTATCTGTTTTTATTTTCAGCGGAATAAATCAGTAAATAAGGCTAATAATATAACATATCCTCCATGAGATACAAAGGAGCAAATTCTCTAGGATTGATTGATTAGTGTGATGGCTAATTAATCGTTCCAGCTAAAAGAGATTGGTGACTTTAGATCCACCACTTGCCTTGAAAGTTCAAAGCAAATCACTATCTGTGATTATAGCAGCATGTAACATAGTCGGTCGGTAATTATCTGTATATTTTTTAGCCAGAATATAATTCTTTGTTACTTTTTAGGGTTCCGTACCCAAAGCGTAAAAACGGGACCCTATTACTAAGACTTCGCTGTCTGTCCGTCTGTCCGTCACCAGGCTGTATCTCAAGAACCGCGATAGCTGGACAGTTGAAATTTTCACAAATTATTTATTTATGTTGCCGCTATAACAACAAATACTAAAAACAAAATAAAACAAATATTTAAGGGGGGCTCCCATACAACAAACGCGATTTTTTGCCCTTTTTTGCTCGATATCAATAATGGCAACAGGTAGGCACTGGAAATTTTCACAAATTATGTATTTCTATTGCCGCTATAACAACAAATACTAAAAACAATACAAATAAAATAAAATAAATATTTAAGGGGGGACATATTTATTTAATGGTATCAGATAGACGTTTGTTTCCATACAACAAACGTGATTTTTTTGCCGTTTTTACAGAACCCTTCGTGCGCGAGTCCGACTCGCACTTGGTCGGTTTTTAAGTATAATCCAACATAGTATGCGATAAATAACTTCATAGAAAAATGTAAATTGGAATACCTTTCAAACAAAGTAACGTTGTCATCAATTTTCAAAATAAGGTTCGAGCTTGTCAAAAATAATTCCATTTTTTTACATAAGGGGCGTTTGAGTAAGGGGAGGTCCCCTGCTCGTTATTCTGGCTACGTGCGTTCTGTGACGTCTATTTTCGAGCTAAATATGTTTTAAATTGCCATTCGCCTTCGATGATTGCGACAATAACATATTCTTGCTTGAACAAAATACGAAAATGAACAAAGAAAATATCGAGAGGACTGTGCTGCGAAATAATGTTGTACGTAAATTTAATTCTATTCGCGTTTTAATAACGTAATGCATTTAGGGTTGTTGATCTCTTAGATGTTTTTACAAATCTCAAATTGTATTTAGTATGATTTGACTACCTACCTTATAATATATTTAAGTGAAATAACACCGAAGTAAGAAATTATTTTTGTGTATATGTGATTTTTCATCTTTCATAGAAGCTTAAATCTGCTTCAAAGGCAATAATCACAGGGTTGCATGAGGATTAGATGAATAATATTTTAATAAAATTTTATTAAGCATATTTTATAAGAATTATTGCAAACATTAAGTTCAATAGAACGATGATCGATCTTTTGGGATTGCTTTAGTTTACACCGACCCTTAGATTAGTGATCGCTTGAGTAATTGAAACTTTGCTAGACTTGCGGTTGTGGAAACTCAAACTGCAATCACAAAGTCACTTAATGCCATACCATACTGAATGCTAGGATTCTCGTGACAACTGTATCCATCCACCCTGTCATATACTGTGTTTAGATCACAAGATCTTCCAGATCCTTGTTTGCCTTAATTTTTATTAGAATGTGTATGATGACAAAATTAAAAATCACAATCAAAATATAGGTATGTAAGTTGTTATAAACAACAGAAATACATAATTTGTGAAAATTTCAACTGTCTAGCTATCGCGGTTCTTGAGATAGGTACAGCCTGGTGATAGACAGACGGACAGACAGCGAAGTCTTAGTAATAGGGTCCCGTTTTTACCCTTTGGGTACGGAACCCTAAAAATACCACTATTATTGTGGCATTATTGCTATCTAAGCTTCTGTAAGGTTGTATTTAGAAAGTATTGCCATGAAAATGTTCTTTATGTTTATAAATAAATATAGGTTTGATGAGTGAGATGTTTTAAATTTATCCATTTCATTGACCTAGTGAGAAAAGGACATTAGAACGTAGCGTCTGAAGGTCACGCTCATCGCTACATTTTCGGTATCTCCCTACGAGATTAATGTTTGATATTACTCCAATTACTATGATTATTTATCTTATTTTACACTATGTATATGACATCCACAGATTCACCAAAGAATAGGTAAATAGATAACATATGATTTTCTTTAGATGTCTATGCTAAAATTTTTGTAATGTATTTAATAGCATAATCCTTCTAGTTTATATTGTTAGTTACTAAAGTAACGATACATGAGTTCTAATTAACAAAAAATGATACAATATGGCAATAAAGAATGACAATAGATAAATCACATACATCCTACTTAATGAATAAAGACTACATCAAATACCACAAAACGAAAATAGTATAGTCTCTACTTTGAAAATTCTGAGAAAACGAATGATAATGATCAACACAGAAACAGACCGTCCTTTATAGAGCTAATTTCACCAACCATGTAAGGAAAAAAGGAAGGTTTCCCCAGGAAACATAATAAATCTCCGTGCTCACATAACTGGGCTAATAAACGAGGCAGCCTACAGCGACCTAGCCCTTTCATCTGGCGTTGGCAGTAAATCTAGGAGAGACGCGAGCTGCACCTACCGTGATGTATCCCCGACGTTAATGGAATTACGCGGCCGGGCGATATGTAGCACTTGCTCTAGCCTTTAAGGATAACCATTTGTATCGGGTCCTTGGGTTGCATATGTGTACACATAATCTATACGGAAATTAAATTAAATTTTGCACGGTGGTAGGGTACTATGTGGTACTCGACTGGCTGGCTACCACCCTCAAGTTGAAAATCTGTCACCAAGCACCTGTTGGTGTGTTCCGGCAGTTGCACTTGAGAGCCAGTTGCCCTTGCCCTTAAGGCATTGTAATATGGTGTACAACACGTTGGCAGTCCACCTGGTCTTGCTAATGTCTATAGGCGACGGTAGTCACTTACCAGCAGGAGACCCGCCTGCCCCGTTGTCACTAGTGACATAAAAAAAAATATATATGTGATCATACTCAGAATTTGGTTTTTGGTACTATAATAACGAAGTATCGTATTAAAAAATCGCGTACTTTACACATTATACTCGTAAGTTCGGTGTACAGTGATCACATTATGTGCATGAAGCACGGTAAAATTATTTTCTCTTTTTTGTCAACATTCAGGTGCGGAGCGGATGTTCGTAATACCGCTACAATTTTTGTAAATCCCTAAAGTACGAGCGGATTCAATCTCGCGATACAACGATGCCCCTTTGAGCGCTGCAACCGTGTATGAAAAACACTGAATCTTTTGCACCGACAAATAAAACATGCAGAAAAACTTTAATGAACCACGTATGGAACTATACATATAGCTACATGTCATATTCCTGTGTCCCTTAATTAAAATTTTCAAGTGACAAAAACACAGGCTAGTATATTGTTGAATTTGCATTATTTCCGTGTCACATAAATTTTATTCAGCACTTGCACTAAGTAAATGGACGCGAATATGAAATTTTTAATATCCTCAAGACAGGCGAAACTCGTGCTCCGAAAAGGTTGGGCCTTCAATATTTTATGAACACTTAAAACTAAATTAGATTTTTTTAAAGTTTGAAAAATATTGTGTTCTTCGAGCGCATCGTTCAAGTTTTAACATAAAGCTTTCGTCTCGGTGAGAATTTTTAATTTATGTAGCTTTACTACTGTAATAAGATAAAGGCATTCAATATTTTAAAATTGGTTTTAGATACTTTTCACGTTTTTATAATATCCATAGAAAAATAGTACTAAAAACTATTATTATACAATTATACAACGTTCTGACTTTGTCCCAATTTATTTTTTGCATATTGAAATTAAGAGTTATAAATAGGTAGATAAGTATCTAGTTATCTAATTGACAACTTGTTTATTTTGAAAATACTCGTAAATCAAGGGAGTGATGACCGCGCAGACCACAACTCAGCTTATCCGGATTACAAGATCCGGCTAGATGTGGGCCACACTTAATCGCCAAATACACGGATATTCCATTTGCATTGCAACATAACATCATTCGTAATTCAATGAAACGCAAACTATTACGTTTGGAGGCTTTGCGTTACTGTCATTTATAATTATGTAGGGACTTTACTATATATTTATATAGCAAACCCTATTCGGTGCTGGTATCTTATCGCCATTTTATTAATTTAAAAGTCTATCAGCTACATTATGCAACCGTAAAAACTTTCGGTTGGTCATTTCTTCTTCAAAATGTGCGTGTGGCCACGACAGCAAAGTGGTAGTGACGTCAGATACGCCGCGAAGGACGTGGGCTCGAATCCTACAATGACCTCGAGCTTTCGGTGAAGGAAAACATCGTGAGAAAACCGAAGCACAGTGGTATGGTACTTTGTAGTACTTGACTCTCTGGCTACCACCCTCAAGTCGGTGTAATCCGGTAAGTTGCACTTGAGAGCCAGTTGCACTTGGGTCATTGTAATAAGGTTTACAACACATTGGCAATCTCGCTGGTATTAATAATGACTATAGGCGACGGTAGTCACTTATCATCAGGTGACCTGCCTGTCTAATTGTTGTAATAAATAGTCAAAAGTCTGACTGATAACTTAGATAACTGTTCTAATATTTATTGTATACCTATAATATTATTTTATCACTTTTATTAAATAAAATTGAGCATATAAAAAACTACTACGAGTAGTATGAAAAAAGGGCAATTTTATTATTAGTCATTAAACAAAATTTATGATAATATGAATTCGGCTTCATGTAAATATAAATTAAATTTCGAATCTTGGAAACCAATTCCGATAAAAAAGATTAATGTAGCAATTTGAAACACAATAGTCATATAAAAAATGGTAAAACACAACCATAAAAAGGTGGTTAAGAAATTGTACCTAATTTATTTATGGATTCTAATAAATAATTATTTAAAAAAGTATATTTTACTTATTGAAATTATTAAATTAATTTCAAAGTTTAATTAAACATAAACAAAAAGCATATATCAATCGAAATACTAATATCTTATATCAAGATACTATTATACCTACATAACTTATTTTCTTTTTATTCCTTTGTATCTATCTACTGATTAATCATACTCAATTCTAGTGAGTTTACAAAATTATGATCAATTATTCATACATTCATCCATAGGAAAACATCTGTATAAAAATACTAATCCATTAAGTAGAGTGTAGGGTCACCTTCATAGTAAAACAAATATTAACGTTTTTCATTAGACGCAGCTAGCTTTTGATACATGGTAATTTTAAATGCTTTTTCCTGACTTATGTTCCTACGAAATTAAGTTTGCACAAATGGAAATTGCTTTATTATTATAGATATAAGCTCATATGAATATGTATTTTAGTTTATGAAAACGCTGGTTATTTTGCTGAAAATATCCGGTAATACACTTTGGAAGACAAACTTCGATTTATTAAGTCCCTACACTAGCTGTCCCCAGCGTTTTCAGCCGCGTTCCCATGGGATCTTTTCATTTTGCGGATGAATATATAGCCTGTGACACTCACAAATAACGTGGCTTTCTATTGGTAAAAGAATTTTTAAAATCGGTTCAGTAGATCCAGAGATTACCACCTGCAACCTCACAAACTTTACCTCTTTATAATTAGTATAGATGAGGTGCATTGTCTTCAATCATATACTTATTATACCTTCTGTTCTAAAATGGTCTTGATTCTTCAACTTTAGTGAAGGCAAATTAAACAGAAGGAAAGCTCCCTTCTGTTTTAAAGGAGTGTCAAAAGTCACACTTATTTCTAGTATCAATAGAGAGCATATCACAATTTTTTTATTAAAAAATATATATATAAAAAATAACTATTTCACACTATGAAAATATCTGAAATTAACTATTGAAGCTGTCCACATCTGTTACCTATAACTGGGCTTCCCGCTAGAGTTGATCATTTGGGTGCTTCGTTGAGGTTTTTGAATATCATGCGTTCGTGTTGCTGGGCGCTCACTTCCCTAGAATGTGGCGAGGGCGAAAACTGTCAAAAGTCAAAACCATTTATTCAGTTTAGGCCCTAGAAGGGCACTTATGAAGGTCGAATTACAGAAGTTACCACCGGTTTGGAAGTCAGCCATCAACTGAGAAGAACCGGCAAGAAACTCAGCAAGGTTACATTTTTAAATATTTTTGGACCATCTGACTATATTGGCTTTTTTTTCAAATGTTTAACAATTTCTATGCATCATACTATGAGTAAATTTATATATAGTCATACTTATCTACATTAATATTATGCAGAGAGAAAAGATTTGAGTGTTTCATTTGTTTGTAATGGATAAATTCAAAAATACTTAGACGATTAAAAAATACACCTGTAAAACGCTACATTATCAGCGCGTAACATTGTAGCCCTGTAAATTACCTATTTTATTTTATCTCGGGAATGCGGGTGAAACCGCAGGGCGTAATGCTAGTTCTAGATAAATAATGATATGTCAATAAATCCAAGTTGGTTTAAGAAAATAGTAGTTTCTGAGTTGAATGCCAGCTCCTCTCAGCTAAAGTGACTTTCCGAACCAATGAGTCTGACTATTCATAATTGCTTGTGAAGGCCTATTCGAATAAAAAATATTTTAATTTCATAGAAGTAGGTAATCCCTAAGATAATCCTACGTAAGAAGACTCAAGACTAATAAGGCGATGATAGCTCAGTGGTAAGTGTCGTCGAATACCGCGACGAAGGTCGTGGGTTCGAATCCTACAATGAGCTTGAGCTTTCGGTGAAGGAAAACATCGTGAGGAAACCATAGCACGGTGGTAGGGTACTTTGTAGTACCCGACTGGCTGGCTACCACCCTCAAGTTGAAAATCTGTCGCCAAACACCTATCGGTGTGTTCCGACAGCTGCACTTGAGAGCCAGTTCCCATCTAGGCTTTGTGTGCTTACCACCTTCGGCCACATCATCACTTACCATGGTGAGATTTTGGTCAAACACAAGCTTATCCAGAATAAAAAAAAAAAAGAATTATTAATACTCTAGAAGCATTATTTGATTTCAGCCTAGTAAAAAGGTTATTTCGGTAAATACCTTTTATATTTAGAAAATCAAAGTTTATGAATAAATAACGAAATACAATCTATTGGAAACTAAAACCGTGGTTTTTGGAATTTTGTTTTATTATGTGAAGTTTTGGGTGACTGTCCCATATGCGAGCCAAGGGGTTAAGGATATGTAACGCTACCTCACCTACCTTGAATTAATATTCGATCAAAAAGTTTGTCGACAAGAATGCTTAGAGATATTTTCCTACTTAGTCTTAACCACCATGTCAAGAATACCGAATAAAATACATTAAAATATAAATAGAATACTAATATCAAAATCATGTTTGTATGCATGACCGATACCGAACCAAAAGGCCGGATGTATTTCAAAGATACAAACCACTACGTTTCTAGAATGTAAAAGTATGTCTGTAATACGGATAAACAACAGCTAATATTTAGATAAGGGACCCCATTCGCAAACCCCGTATGACCAACAAAGTTAAGGCCGAATAGATAAGCGCCGTAAAACATACGTGAGCTTTCTTTGTACTTCAACATCAAAACGATTGTAATACTTTTTTAGGGATGTTTTTGTAACATGCCTATGTTTACAACTGTAATGATCACAAAGAGGGTCGTATCGAACGCATAGACAACTTATGTACCCCATTTAACCACTCAATCTATATACATATGTAGGTAGGTATTAAAAGCGAAGTACCAGTTTTAGGTAAATGCTACAAACTTGAAAGGCAGGTGTACCTATTTCTAATAAGGAGCTAATCCGTTGATTATTCCATTACTCAACTTCAAATTTATTTTGATTCTATATACCTCGCGTTCAAATATATAAAATATTAAGATATAGCATGAGATAAGTGCTCTTTACATTTTTCATAAATTATTCTCAATCCTATATCTCTTTACCAATGTTATCGTGCATGGACAACAATAGTAATATAAGCAGTACATTGAGATAAAAGCATTCATATTTACATATAAATACATTACACAGGCGTTCTCTTGCACACAAGAATATCTATAGAAGAATAATGACATGTATTTTCAATAGAACCTCCTTCATTTTATTATACTAATTTTGAATAAATAATATGATACTTATATATCCAGACCATCCAATAATATGTACAACATTTTTATCTAGTTATTACTCCACGTTTCTGGGTGGATTAGTAATTTTTCAGAGCAATTTAACCCTCCATTACTGATAAAGTCGAAACGTAATGAGAGAAAAAGTCTTTGAATTCAGCTTTTCAACTCCAAACCACAGTTGTCAACACTAATCATCTTCGTTCCGAGACTCAATTTGTTCGAATTTTTCACAAAACATGGACTTGACAATTTTCACTAAACAAAAGGGTCTGTCGTCTGTTTTCGAACTGGCTTTTCATTAAGCGTCGAGCCAGGGCGGGGCGCGGGGCGCGTAGTTCAAAGCCACTGTGTCTGGCAACTATTACAGCGCTCTATGAGCTTCATCCTATCGTTGTGGCATTGGCACCTTTGTTTTTGTGGTGAGTTCAGTTAGTTAGTTCAGTTCAGTGGGGTACATCCATCATTATTATGAATCTCTGAAATAATTTTCAATAATATGGTTTTTTTTTACGAATAAACTTTATCAAGTTATTTTGCATTGTTGTGATTTGTAATATACAGGGTGGAAACTTTCAGCGGGGCAGTAAGGGGAAGTACCTTATCCGTTGCAGCTACACGAAAATCTAAAGTTTTTTGCAATTTGTGACTTTTTGAGTACCTACTCCGACGATGTTAGGTTCCATATAAGTTTTTGAACAGTGTTAGAAACAGAATCGATTGGCATCAAACTTTTTTTTGTGTAAAATGGCTATTTTCTTTCTAACTGTACATTTTTTTTAAATCTGTGAATGGGGACCAAAATTCTATAAAAAAATATGGATAGTCTTATAAGACCATTTTCGTGTAGCTGCAACAGATAAGGTACTTCCCCTTACTGCCCCGCTGAAAGTTTCCATCCTGTATATAGCCAGGCGCCACTTTTCCTTTGGTTCCTGGGCAAGTGCTTAGGGCTTCGCGGTCCATAGGGCTCCCTAGTTCTTGTCAGGTCACTAACCGATATTACCGATAAATATATTTATTTTTCATGACTCCAATCTATAAATATGCAAGTCTTACATATTTGCTTTTTTCGTATTCTAATGAACATGAGGTCTCACAAAAACTAGCAACTTATAGTCATAGGGGCCCCATTATTGTAGTACCCAGGTCCTCCAATAGGTTAAAGACAACCCTGGCTATAGAATGGTAAATATAATGATACTTACTTATAAGTTTGCTGTGAGACTATAATTTGTAGCGTAATAAAAAAAAAACAAAAAAAAAATTAAATAAAAAAAAAACATAATTTTATTGATGAAGTGTAACTGGTACGAACAGGAGAGACGAATAATATTTTGTAAGATTTTTCATGTAGGTTTATGTATAGCATATTGGCATATTATATCCCATCAGAAAAGGCTTTGATTATTTGTGATTTGCTGTATGTTTTTTGTTAATGGGCGTGGTAAATAAAAACAAATATTTAAAATAATTTAAAAAACGTAGGTATGTCATTTTCATTTCAAAATACAGTCAGAAAATTGTATATCTACCTCCAATCTCAAGTTATTTAATTTACATACACATTTTTTTAAATTTTTCATGAAATTTGTTGGTAAGATAACCATTGTAATACAGAAACTTTAAAACTTGGCAGTGCGGGTGACGTTATCTCTAGCGAAAATTTTGAACCAAGTGCCTGCCATGAAAATGTTACGTGCTTCCTACCAAGACTTCAATTTTGCAACATGCTTTGCCTTTCCTTTACCGAAACCTGCGAGATCCAACATTAGTCGGCGACATTATTCGAGGACAAAAATAAAAATTTGATTATTTCGCAATTAAATATTCCGTAATTATAACTAAGGAAACTGCCATTTAATAGATACACTAATAAATTAAATTGAATATATTTTCAAATTATAATAACTGTACATATTCAAATGTGCCACAATAATTAAACTGTAGTGAGGGTGCAATTATCCAGTGACTTTTTGCCCAACCTCTCGCCTCTTTTATATTCTCCTCGACAGGCAAAGACATAGTTTTAATTGGAGTCTTTTCGAAGCACGCAAAGACTCTTTTAATTAAAATTGTAACTCTTGATATTTAAAAAGTACTATGGTCTGGGACTCTCAGATATTACTTTTACTTCCACTTAGCATGTTTCTCTTTATAAGTTACACCAAAACAAGGTTTACAATTCCAACACCGGCAATCCAGTTTTAAAATTTACAGTTGAAATTAAGTACTGGTTTAAATTGAACATTTTCATAATTATATTTATTTCTTCTCGAAAATTCTTAAATTCAAAACTATCATTGATTTTAAAATATGAAATTTTTAATCGATTATGATGTCAACTAAGTATCACAGTTGTCCTTAAGATCTGGTTTT
Organism: Ochropacha duplaris; assembly: GCA_951361185.1. Lineage (NCBI taxonomy): Eukaryota > Metazoa > Arthropoda > Insecta > Lepidoptera > Drepanidae > Ochropacha > Ochropacha duplaris. Next base: position 5,663,406 of record OX592703.1, read on the forward strand.
CATTCCAATTTCGAAAAGTTATGTTGGGCCACTGTAACGTTATTTTTTGACATATTTTTTATAATTTTAAGACATAAACTATTAATAAGAATATTAATACATTTTATTAAATATATAATTGAAAAAAAAAATTGGATCTTTTTCTAAAAGTAATATAATTGTTATGTATAATACTAAACTTATACTATAAATATTCTAAAATAAATATTCAATCCACTTATTAACGAACGATATACGCGATATTAACATTTATCATTATGCAAAATTTCAAGTTTCTACGTTACTTAGTTTTCGTCTCTGTGATTTTCGGGACGGACTGAACGAAACGGTTTTCCTACGGAAACCTAAATACTAAATAATAAACGAAAAGTTAAAACCTTCAAAAACTTATAAATTTTGAAGTTCAAGAAAACGAATGCTGTTAATGATAATTAGGTACCTACAAATATTATGACCAAGCAAAATACAAAAGATATTTTTATGTAGCAAAATCCAAGCAACTCACAAACTTGGTGATTTATTATTGTAGTAAAACTATCCTAGTATTTAGTCTTGCGGTTTCAACGTCACGCTTATCAGTATTAAACTTTGTTGCTTCACCAACTTTCGTCTATTACTTGGTAAGCAATTACTAGCTCTGTTAAAACGAATAGGTACACAACTATTACGGAGCGCAATTATCATAAAACTAGAGTTGCATGAATCCGTAGAATTCTATCCTATATTTTCTCGACATTTAATTAACGCAATAATGCTTTGAAAAATACACTTTTATAAGTCAATTAATTATCATCATATTTGTTTTATTAGATAAATTATCGTCAAAGTAAAAAAGTGAAGTAAATCAGTGACAAAATGTCATCCCATTTTGAAGCCGTGAAATGGAGCTCATGAATTACGACGTTTTTCAAGAAGCAAAATGTAAATGTTTTGCCGAAGTTACCACTGGCAGGTATAATTTAATTTCATTTGGGAGGTGGGTTGATTATAAATTTAATTTATGTAGGGGCTGACGTCAGGGCGAGCCCTGCTTGTTATTCGCAGATCGTGCAATTTATCGACTGTACTGTGATGAGCCAGGACATGGTATGATTACAGCCCTCCGACGTATTCATACAACCCAACATATTTAAATAGTAGGTATATATTTTATTTTAATAAAGGTTTAAAACAAGTTGAGTTGCAAATTGCATTGGGCTATATTTTATAGCTTTTTATGTCTAGACTGACTGATTGACTGGCTGACTGACTGGTTGACTGACCTATCAACGCATAACCTACACCGCTGGGTTTAGAAACGGGTTTCCTTGCGGGTGTCCTTTTATATCGTAGGAATCGACAAGAGCTTTATAAAATTCTACCTTGAGTATTTTTATATGTTATATTTATGTACTAGAAATAAAATTACAAGGTTATACGGTTTAAAAAAAATGAACAACAAACTGCTCCAGGCTATCTTAAAGCAATACATGTTTTTATATTCAAAGCAATTTATGATCCTCGAGCTCCCTCGAGATCCATATGAATAGGGAACAATCAATCATATAAAAATTGCGTATTCTCATTTTTAAATATAGGATTACCTACCTATTAGATAAAACCCAATCCAAATGCATGTAGGATCAGACATCATAACATACTTAGGAGGGTTTATATTATAGTACCTAATTTGAAAATTATTTTTCGGTCGTAGAATTGTTCGAATAGCCTTCTGCGTATATCTGACTGACTTGAGTCAGTCTTCAATCTGGGGATGAACTTTTAAACTTTTTCAGAACTACAGTTTCTAAACGATTTATAATTACATCTATTGTTACCTTTATTACCTTTACCTACTCACTTTAAACTAATAAAATACATTGATAATGTAAATGAATATGCCAATAAGTTAAGCCTACTAAGTATATTATGTTATAAAACCACTTATTTAAACTAAACGTAACGTTAATTTACAAACATCAAAACAACTTAAATAAGGAAAATTAATATTAAATACCCAGTAGTTTCTCAGGGTCTAATGTCACATTACTCAGTTTATTTCCATTTCATAATAATATCTACAAAGTACGCCCTAGAGATATTAACTTAATTATATTCTAATATCACCCTCGTGACATAACTTGTCTGGGCCTTTCCAATGATAGTTTTGATTTAAATAAGGTTCTAAAATTATTTTGGTTTTAATTACCATCGTGAATATGTACAGGCTAGAATACCAATTTATTTATGTGTGTAAATAAAAGTTTTCTTTAATTGTACCATAATGACTGAAAAATATTCAAAACATTTACAAAGAAGTCGAATTCAAACCAGTACTTCAAGTATTAAGCCGTTTTTCCTGCTAAGTATACGTACAAGTAAATGTGGATAATGTAAATCATTGAAATGCTTGGCGCAAATACAGGCGACCTCCATTACGAGCGATTTTAATCACGATATTGCTAGCACGTCGGTGCATTAGAAAAATTGCTTGTATCAATAGCACTTAAACAGAATTGCGGGTTTAGCTTATTCTGAATTTTGATGAGTTGGGAACACTTTTTTTAGAACTTAATCGTAGTCGTAGTAAGTACAAGAGCTCTTGACGCCTCAACTCCAGTACCTACTACCTTTTGGTATGAAGAGGCATAAACATTTTTTTATCGCGCGAACGAAATCACAGGCCAGCTAATTCACTCTTTGCACAAAAGGAATAAAACTAAATTCACGAAATGAAATAGTCAAAAATACGCTAAAAGAAAAGAATTTTGCATGGATTTATTATTCTAACTTTAAATATTTGTCCTCCAAATTAAAATCAACAATCAAGTAGATATTGTTATAATAACTGGTATAATCATAAATTGGACTATAATCTGAGGAACTGTCTCGAGAGTATTAATTTTAAAAGCTAGAATTATATTAAGCACCACGGCTCAACTTTTCAAACTATTAACCCTTATAAAGTTTTAAAAATGATTATGTGAAACAATTCCGAGGGAGCCGTGCCATTATCCGCGGCCGTAAGATAGTCATCTACAAATGACGTTTCATTTACAAGAACAAAATAACAAATCAAAATAAAGAGCCGCTTTTGATTTCTTTTAACATTAAATTCTCTTTTATGTTTGTCGAAATTTAATTCACAATTACCTACAATGTCGGGCGCAAATCAAAAATTTAATAGTTTTAAAATTTATTTCAAAGGAACTGTAATTGACTTAATATCAATTAATTTATTAATTGGAGAGGGAGCTTCCCAACAAGTTCATTTTGTTATTCACACTTTAACGAATTGAAATTTTATTTATGCAACACTAACCTTCTTAAATAAAAGATTTTGTCATATTGGCCTGGTAATAACTAAGATTAGTGTATTTTAACATACTCTTCAGCTGTATATAAGTATCGGTTACAGATAAATATAGCTCCAGGCCTAATGTCTTAGCCTAACATTATATCCAAAATTTAGAAGTGGGCCAACAAAGCGTATATAATACCTATACTTAATGTGACAATAGTTATAACCCGTTATCACCGAAAATCCTTTGAAACTCAATGTGGACGATCTAGTGAGTACCGGTGGCTTACCATAAATAACGTTTAGTGCTCGGCAGAGAGGTGTTCAAATTGCTTCCACGTGATATATCCCACAGTCCAAGTACGTTTAGCCATATTGAATTTTTAAGCAAAGATGCCCCGGTTTCACACGACCTGAGCGGATGGCGTCGCCCGACCCGTTTTTACCAGGGTCATAAAGCAAAATGCTTTCTAAATTTGAGATAGCCTGGGACTACAAAGGTTTTTTATGATTTCAAGTCCATAACTTTATTGATGCACGGATATGTCGCGTATTTCAAAATTCGAAGCCGACTTTGAAGTTTGTTTGTGAAAAAGCACCGGCCTGTATAAATCAGTATCTACATGTGTCAGGGCTATTGTTACGGTTCAAATATTGTTTTTATAGATTTTGTGCTCATATTGAATTGAGGTTTAGTCATTTTATTATTCATAAAAGTTATGTACATACCTATATTTAATGTCATACGGAATATAATTGAAGAAAATAAATAACCATTTCACTGATTTTACATTAAACTAAGATAGGTACAAATAACATTTTTTATGGTTTTATTAATTGTAGCATCTAACTCTAACTCAACAAAGTAATGGATACCCTTTTATATCTGCTTACCTTCTCGGCTTTTGTTAGAAAATCTATTTCTAGATATACACATAAAATATTATTTATCCCTCAGTAACATAGGTTTTATTTTTATCCCGGGAAAAGATAAGATCCCACGGGTACGCGGGTGAAACCGCGGCGGACAGCTAGTCTATGATAAAAACATACATCTAAATTTATAGCAGTGTACCATCGTCATCCACAATACATATAGATGAGTGCGGGAGAGGACAATTGATAAAAAGAGGTGTCAGTAGAGATGCTCTGGTGCATGTTTTATTTAGGTCAAAATTTTATTATAAACGAAACAAATCTTGAAGTGGAAAATTGTGACCTTAATATTTCACAGTCGCTTTACCTGAAAAAAGCACGCAATGAATAAGTTAAAAGAAGGCCACGGGCGGGGTCACAAACAAAAGCGGGCGTAACAAGCGAGGTTCCCAACCAACCCTTGAGACAAAAGAAAACTCTCCGACTAACGATGTGCCCGCTCGCACTTGACACGGGACGAATGACAGTAGGTACCTACCGTCATTTTGGAGACTAAATTTATATACAAACTAACTTTCACTTGTAGGTTAGGTAAGCCTATTTCTATTAGGAACTAAATAACAAATAAATCATGAAAACGTCGATGACTCACGTCCAAAAAATACCATACAAGTAATCTGAAATGAATTTCTTTTAGGAAATAGAGTTGAATAGTAGTTTGGAAAAATATCATACGAAATAAAGTGAAGAATGCTGAGTATCTTACCGGAGTCTTCTCAAGTTTAAGTGTATTCCGAACCGGTGGTAGAGTCAATTCTAATGTTCATGAGTGCCTTACCAGGTGTTTGCTTCGATAGCTCAAATTTTCTAAAGTTTTGAAAGAAACTGTATGGCTAGATATGAAGAACAACTCACCACTTTTGTCTAGAAAACCCAGCCAGCGTGTCCCGGGATCACAACTCTCACAACGTGTCACAGCACAGTTTTTGGATTTATTTTAATTATAATTAATATTTTTTAATTGAGACGCGTACGCGTGGTATCTCAATCATAGGCGACAGTGGCGACAGCCGGCAGATGCGTCGGCGCGCGTAATCTTCCTTGGCGGGCTCCGGATGACGAGGCGGGAGTTTTTAAATCTAGCCATAGATCAACAAGAACCCAACATTTCCCCCCACCGAAATCCACCAGGATTTCCCAGTTACGATACCATGACATAGTTGAATTAGTTTAAAACTTGAGGTATGTATGTATGTAGGCAATTTGTGTACTTGAATATAAGTAAATAAGTGGACTGTAAATTATAAACATATATTATACTAAATTGAATTAAAACATATAAATTGATACAGATTGACATATAATTATTGATATGGAAAGTTTAAGTTATTCCGAGTCCTTATCCAACGGCAAAGGACTAACTTTTGAAACGGGACGAGTAAATTCATTTCCATTTGAGTTTTTTATGCCAATAACACGGACCACGCCGTCCGGACCACTATGTAGTTTAGTGATTCTCGCTAGGCCCCACTTGAGTGGTGGAGCATCAGTATTGATTAATACAAGATCACCGATATTGAGACTACGGTAGTTGGTAAACCATTTTTGACGTTGCTGTAAAGTATGCAAGTAATCCTGCTTCCAAAGTTTCCAAAATTGTTGCGAAATTTGTTGGACGCACTGCCACCGGTTCAATCTAGAACTGGGCAAATCAGTTAAATTGTAATCCGGTACCGATAAGAGTTCCCTACCAATGAGGAAATGAGAGGGAGTTAGAACCTCGAACTCGTTTGGATCACTAGATAAAGTACATAGCGGCCTAGAATTGAGTACAGCTTCGACACGAGCAAAAAGTGTCCCGAGTTCCTCAAACGATAAAGTTCGCGTACCAATTGTGCGTTTTAAATGCAGTTTTGCAGACTTGACCACAGCCTCGTAAAGCCCACCGAAGTTACTGCCGGTTGGTGGATTATATCTCCATATGACACCACGGGAGATAAAGCCATTCGATATGTTTTCTGAATCAGAATTTAAGAATTTAGTCACCTCATTCAACTGTTTACCGGCTGAGACAAAATTGGTGCCATTATCGGACACGATAGAATGACACAGACCCCTTCTCGCAGGGAAACGGTCGAAACATGCGAGAAAGCACTCAGTACTCAGAGAGGACAAGACTTCTAAGTGTACCGCGCGTGTGGCACAACACACGAACACGCACAGATACGATTTGGATACGTAAGCGTTTCTACGATTTGACTCTTTGGTAGGAAAAGGTCCGCCTATGTCAATACCTACAGTATGAAAGACATGAATATCTTGAGCGCGATATTTAGGAAGTTCACCCATTATGGGTTGTCGATTAGTAGGAGATACCCTAAAGCAAGCGATGCATTTCATAGTGCGTGATCGAATGGCACTGCGTGCTGAAATGATCCAATATTTTTGGGTTATCAAACTTTGAAGAGTTCGTGGACCTACGTGCAAATGAATTTTATGAAAATGATCAATAAGTATACTAGTGAAATTACACTTTTTAGGAAGAAGCAATGGGTGCTTCTTATCATATGTTAATTTCGACTGTGAAAGGCGACCCCCCACCCTGAGGAAACAATTGGAATCTATAAAGGGGTTGAGCTTTCGCAAGGAGTGACTGCAGCTACCGTCCTTAGATAACGATACTATGTCACTATCAAAATGATGTTTCTGAACTGATTTGACTAAAATATTATGCGCCTTTCTAAGGTCAGAAACCGTGAGAGACCTTCGTTCATTAGAAGCTAATTTGCATTGACGTATAAAATGATAGCATCGAGCTACAACTTTGATCAATTTATTGTAGCTAGAATATTTCTCTGACAGTGTATAAAGTAGATCAGACGTGTCGGGTGTTACCTCGGAAGATACAAGGACTGTCTTAGGACACTTGAGTTCAGGAGGATTGCAGTCGCGGAACTCATCCATGGTCTTAATAGGCCAATGGGACTGTTCATGGCTGAGCCAATCTGGACCGCAGAACCAACCTGAAGTCGCTAGTAACACAGATGGTAAAGCGCCACGAGAGCAAATATCGGCTGGATTAGACACTCCGCTAACATGATACCAGCATTCACTGGGCACGCTGTCATGAATTTTGGATACCCTAGTGGACACAAATGTTTTGAGTGTGTAGCTGGGAGTGTTGAGCCAAGCTAGAACGACCGAAGAATCCGTGAACAATAATGTATCATTGATTTCGATACGATTACGTAAAATGGAATGGACATATTTGATAAGTTTTGCCAGTAAATGTGCTGCCATGAGTTCGAGACGTGGTATGGTGATAGTCTTTAAGGGCGCTACCTTAGATTTTGCAATGAGTAGACTAACTTTGGACTTACCATCTGCGTTTTTAGTTCGGAGATACACAACTGCAGCATATCCAAGAATTGAGGCGTCACAAAAACCTAGAACCTGACAGTAGGTATGGCGCTCTACTTTGACATGGCGATCATGTTTTATTTGTGACAGTAATGGAAGTTCATTGACGTACGCCTGCCATTTTGACTTAAGTGCTGATGGCAGATCTTGGTCCCAGTCAAGCTGACGAGCCCAAAGTTCCTGCATGCAACATTTTGCATAGAATATGCACGGAGCCACAAAACCTAATGGATCGAATTGTCGGCCAATTTGAGATAAGACAGTTCTCTTGGAAACGACAGGGTTAGGTGGAATGGTTGCAAAGGAAAATGCATCAGAAGCTGGGGACCACTGAAGGCCCAGCACTTTGATGGACAAATTCTTTTCATCGTCGAACGCAACAGGGGTTTCGCGATGAGCCTCGTCTAGATGTTCCAGCACCTGCGGACAGTTGCTCGACCACTTGCGAAGTACAAAGCCCCCAGACTCTAACAAATTTAAAAGCTCTTTCTGAATTTCTATGGCATCCTCGACAGTCGCCACAGACCATATCAAATCGTCCATGAAGAAAGCAGTTTTCAGAATTTGAGCGGCTTTTGGAAATTTGTCCGCTTCGTCATCCGCTAAGGTGTGCAGAACTTTTATAGCCAAGTACGGGCAACTAGCTACGCCGTACGTTAGCGTATTTAGTGAGAACACCTGAATCGGTTGATCGATTGAGTAACGCCACAGAATATGTTGATATGGTCGTTGACACTGATCCACAAGTATCTGCCGGTACATTTTGCAAATGTCTGCAGATAGACAAATTTCGTGAAGACGGAAATTTATCAAAAGTTCATTGATATCAGCTTGAAGCTTAGGCCCCGGTAACACTATTGAATTGAGTGACATATTATTTGATGTCTTGCCAGAAGCATCAAATACCACACGGTGAGACGTCGTGGTACTTGTCGGTTTGATGATGCAGAAATGCGGGATGATATACTTCGAATCCACGTTCTGGACATCACCAAGACAAGTCATATGCCCAAGTTCCTCATATTCGCGCATAAACTTATGATATTGATTTTTGAGTTCAGGTTCTCTTTCTAATTTCGTCTCTAAGTTGAGCAGTCGGCGGGTTGCCATTTGACTCGAGTCGCCTAGCTCAATAGATGGTCTGAATGGATATTTGACTACATATCTACCAGTTGAGTCGCGTCTATGCTCTTTTAAAAATAGGTACTCCGCGAGTTCATCGTCCGGACTGCGCGATTTTTCAGACGGCATATTCTCAATTTCCCAGAAAGAGCGCATCACCTGGTCTATGTTCATGACACATCCACAGAAGGCACCGTCTTTAATAGTACCAGTAGCAGTTGGGACAGCACCGTCGCGAGTGGAACGAGAGAGTTCAGTCTGACCGAGTATAACGTACCCAAATACTGAGCTCATAGCAACAGGTAATCCATGTTCGCGCGGAAGTATCTTTTCACCGTCATAAATGTACGGAAACAGATCACCGGCTAACAATATGTCAATAGGCGCAGGTTTATAGTAGGTTGGGTCAGCTAACATCAAATGTTGAAACTCAACAATCACCTTATCCGAAAGATGCATTGTAGGTAGATTTCCCGCTATATTGGATACTATGACCGCATCGGTAGATAGGATGGGTCCGGCTGAGTGTCGCGGCTTAACACTACAGGTGGTGAGCCCAAACTCCTTGACCGGGATACCCCCTAAACCAATTGGTTCAAAATTACATTTACGTCGCGACAAGCCTAATAGTTTTGCACAGTCTTGAGTCATGTAGCTCGTCATAGCCCCGCTATCAATTAAAGCACGTACGGTGTGGTACTTGCCCCAACAATCTGCGACGTGTATAACCGCGGTACCGAGCAAGACTGTCAAACTGACTGAGCACGTCAATCCGACTACACTAGAGCTCGAGTTAGGAGTAACAGAATCTATGTGTAGTGTGTGGTGATGCTTATTTTTGCAGACCGTACAACGTACCTTTGATGGACAGTCGTCAACAGAATGTTCGCGTAAACAATTTTCACACAATTTCAATTGTTTAATCCTATCGAGACGCTGCGTCGGAGTCAGGTCGGTGTAGTCGGTGCATCGATAAATAGAATGCATCTTTTTGCAATACAAACACTCCCTGGACTTGAATGATTTTACAGGTAGGTTTGTACTGCCAACAGCTGACGAAAATGTGGGTCGCTGCAATTTATTTGATTTTAATGTGTATGGTTGACTGGCCTTAGTTTGTCCCCGAGTGGACGATACAGTTTTTGCACTAGTGGAATTTGTAGTACACTCGGACATCTCGAGAACGCGTACGTGTTTTTCAATAAAAGTCATCAAGTCGTCATAGGTAGGAAACTCATTTTGTCCTAACTCCTTTTCTAATTCACGCCTAGTCACGGGGTCAAGGTTACGCAAAGCAACATAAAACAATAAAAATCCCGATAAATCCTTGATGTTCAACATCTGCAAAGCTTTAATGTTTTCTTGATATGTCTGTAAGAAAACATTAAGTCCCGAGACTGACTCATTTAACAATGGTTTGAAGTTAAATATTTTATCGAGATAAGTAGTCGCTAATGCGCGTTTATTGTCATACCGTTTTATCAACGCATTCCAAACGATTGGATAGTTATCAGAAGTAACAGGCATGGACTTAACAATAGTTAACGCGGACCCGCTTACCGCCGAGAGTAAATAATAAAACTTCTCAATGTTCGCCATTTGATTACTGTTGTGGATTAAACTAGAAAATGTATCACGGAATGTGGGCCAGTTTTCGATATTACTGTCAAAAGGAAAAAGTTCCAATTTAGGTAACCTAGGCTTTGCACAACTGCCCTCCCCTTTCATGGCTGCATTAGTTCGATCTAAGTTCAAATTACTCGAAACACCGCGAACGTAGTAGTACAAAGAATCGAAACTTTCGAGTTCCTTATACGACGGCACATATTCGGAATTTAATTTCTTTTTCAAGAGAGTGATAGCACTAATACTTTTTTCGAACTTTTCTCGCCATTCGGGCAAGTCATGAACACGGGCATTAAATTCACTAATTAATTCGGGTTTATCACCTAATCTTTTTGAAACATCGTATAAAGTTTGTAATCTAAAAAAACACATTTCTTTTGTGGTAATATGTGGTTGTACCAACTTCTCGTATTCCTCATCGGATTTAGTATCATGCTTTGGTGGCATTTTGCAACAAACAGATGATCACACAGCGCAAATTAATAATGGCGGAAGGACGGCGCCGGTCAAATCTACGTAATATAATTTCGAAAATGGATACTCGAAATATTGTTTGTAGAAATGAAATATACGTTGGATTAGGAGTCTGGACACAAAATAATAAGATCTGAATGAGTTTCAGAGTTCTAACTTATGTAGTTTTCTAGATATAAGCAAATTTAGTGCATGAATATTCTAATTACCTACTTGCCAACAATGAATAGCACTTTAGTGGAAAATGGAATTAATATACCAATAAATACGTAAATAAATGGATATTTAGTTGTATTGATTTCGTAACTGGATAATCCCGGTTCGATTGACCAAAATGTTTGCTTCGATAGCTCAAATTTTCTAAAGTTTTGAAAGAAACTGTATGGCTAGATATGAAGAACAACTCACCACTTTTGTCTAGAAAACCCAGCCAGCGTGTCCCGGGATCACAACTCTCACAACGTGTCACAGCACAGTTTTTGGATTTATTTTAATTATAATTAATATTTTTTAATTGAGACGCGTACGCGTGGTATCTCAATCATAGGCGACAGTGGCGACAGCCGGCAGATGCGTCGGCGCGCGTAATCTTCCTTGGCGGGCTCCGGATGACGAGGCGGGAGTTTTTAAATCTAGCCATAGATCAACAAGAACCCAACACCAGGGCTTAAACTAAATAAATGAGTTTTCACTCCACTTGCTCAAAAAGACCGTCATTGTGGCGTACCAGCTCGAAGAAAAAATAGAAATTCTTCCTCTAGGGGAAAAAGTTTTATTTTTTTAATTTTTGTGTGTCAAATGACGAAAACGAAAAAGTCTTTAGTCATAAGTAGAATAATCATGAATAAAGACTCGACTATTTCATAAAAAAAGAACTTCATTTTAATTTCGAAAATGGATCTAAAATCGGCGATCTCTGGTAGAATGCATGCAATGTGTTGCAGCTACAGAAGAAACAAAAAAAAGACATTATAACTACATATTTCATATTGTATTGGATTGTTTTATTTTCTCGCAATCGCAGTAAAAGTATAGTGTAACACACGGCGCTAAAACCCATTAAAACTCGGTTTCTATTTACTCCCTCGCTAAAGCTCGGGAGTAAAACTACCTCGTATATAATGGGTCATTTTAGCTCCTTGTGTAACAAACTACTATTTGATTTGATTGAATGCTTCACTCACGAACCGACGATCCCAAACTAGAGCTTGTGCTATGGAAACCAGATAACTGATATACATACCACATATACATCTTTTTGTAAATACATGCTATAATAGATAACACCCCAAACAACAACACTCAAGACAGACAGTCATGTTCATGCACACTAATATCTGTCTTGGATAGGAATCGAACCCACGTGATTCAGTTTTAATAATCTAGTTGTAACAAGTAAAATAACTTCAAAATTAAAGTACCTTATTTCCTCTCTGGTCCCACTCGTAGTTTGTCTCACGCTGTTTACTCGCATAGAAGGCATTGACATCATCTTGACAGTAACTCCGCCGGACGCTAGTTTCGTGGTGGCGCGGCGTACTCCTGGCGAGCATCCAAACGTAATGTTTTTACACGAACCAACTTTTTCAACTACCCTCGTTTTGCTATTACTTACTCGCAAAAAGCTTAAACTAATTCTATCCCCTAAGGCTAGGTTGTTTTTTTTTAGTCAGTTGAACAACATTTATAGAAGTGTGAGTTTTATGATGTAATAAATTACGATTTTGACATAGTAACTGTGTCAAAATCGTAATAAAAATATTGCTAGGACTATTTTTTTAACATTATATAAAATGAAAACATATGAATCTGAAATAGAAAATTTGTAATGCAATGAAACCAAGTTACTAGTTCTTATCTATACTTTGCCAATAGAGGATGCAATATAAACTCTATAAAACCTACAACATTAACAACTCGTCTAAACTAGAACTAAGACAGTGCAACATACACATCCGCAAACAAGGAAAATACGCACACCTACATCTTCTGTGGTGTTAGAACATCTTCTCACTAACTCGCTGGATCACAATTTAATACAAAATAAGTATTGAAACTTTTCATTTATTACAATTGTTGAACAAAAGTAACTACAGAAGAACACTAACGTAAATAGAACTGCGAATTTTCTCGTCAATATTATTAATGTTAATATTATTCCAACAATGACATCCAAATCCAAAGGAATAGTTCATTATTAAAATAATCATAAAATGAGTGAGCTTCAATTACGCCACTGCATTGTCTTAATTTATGTAAATACTTATTTTTATGACTGCATTGCCTCTTTTCGCCCATGAAACTTGGCACAATTTCAAAAATTCCAATTCTGCGGAACTATTACTTTGAAATGCGTGCAAAATCCAAAGTATATTTTATTGAATAACCTTATTTACGGTGACGTGGTAGAAATATCAATCAGTATAAACAATATGGGATGTGCAGAAACGAGACATGTTATTTGCCGGTTCCAAATGAGAAATCGTTTCCGTGTAAGATCACAATCTTGATCGTGTTCGTCTCGTGTGTTGTGGGCATTAGGCAGACAGAGAAGCAAGGCTCTCATTACTGCAACAATTTGTCACGGGCGCGCGAGCGTTTCCAACAGAACTTTACACTAGTGTGATGTCGGCTGGTTCTTATACCGACTTACTATTTGATGTGTTCTCGCCCACTAAGTCCCTACTCGCCGTTTCAAAATAGAACTATTTTGATACAAACAAAACAAGCGCATTACAAGTTTTTAATTAAACTATCTGTCCCCCGCAGTTGCACCCGCGTTCGCTATTTGAATCGGAGTTTATTCACAATTTCATGGGTTTTAATTTTTTAGCGTGGAACCTTATAATTTTTTTAAATAAATGTAGCCTAAGCCATACTCCTTATAACATCAGCTATCTCCCAGTGAAATTCCTATCAAAATCAGTCTATCCGTTTCGGTTATAAAAATATTTTTTGCCACTCGCAGTACTAATATTAGTGTAAGGTCCGATAATAGGCAGAGTAATTGATTGATTTTGTGTTTAGTAATTTTAACGTAAATACAGGCCTTTATCTTCATTAACCTTTACATAATATGCAAAAGTTATTCGGTATTGAAGCGACTTTATAAGCACATTATTCATTTTATTTCTTTTTTAGTTTGAGAACTCTTGCAATGTTTCCTTGAGGTCGCTTGACAAAATAACTTTCATGCTGAAAAAACCCGCCCCCAAAAAATCATAATTAAAATCTTTAAAGGGGTTAACCAACAGATGTTAACTTGGAAAAATATGGTAATTGTTAAAATTAAACAAGCAATCTCATTGTGTACTGAACATAGCTCGGATGGCGTTCCGTGGAAATGGGCAATTGCCTCTAAATGTACCAAGCTTAACAATGATTACAATCTGGATTTATAGTAATTTGCATTGTAAATGTTAATGGAATCGGTTTATGTTCACCGTCAAAAATATTTCCAATAATCTACAATAATTGATTTTTGTTATGGATTTCACTGATCACCAAAAGTTCAACGTTTTTAATGCAACTGTTTGATTCCCTTCAATATTTCAAACATTAATTACTAGTAGAATAATAAATTCATGGATGAAGTAGTCAAAGTCACGCAATGTTATGTATTAGAACGTAATAAGGTACTGCGCTAACCTTACCGTTCGAAAATTATGTTACTCTTTATCTTCTATGTTCGATCATTTAGTTAAATGTCTAAGGAATAATTAAATCATCTAAAATAGTTCAGGGCAACTAAAATTTTTCTTATCATCTAATCATTGAAAGGAAATCGAGCATGCTAAGTGGTCTCAAAAAATACACATTTATCGACTCTTCCTATAAATGTAAATTAGAATGAAAATTCAAAAGAGCACTTAGTTTTAAACCGGAATCGGGCTACTTCAAGTATTAATTGCTTTTCGTGGCTCATTGTGATTCAGATCTGGTGAAGTGAGATGCAAATTACGCTAAACTTTCCAACTGCTCCACTTTTCTAACGGAAATGTGAAAACTTTCGTGAAAAACAACGCGTTGCGGAGTAGAGCATGAGTACTTGCACTAACTACACAATAACTCATATTGTTTTTATGCTTGTAGGTATAATGGCATATTATTCACAAGCAATTGAAGATCCTTGGGGGAGGCCTTCGTCCAGCAGTGGACGTCTTCCGGCTGACATGATGATACTGATGATTTACATTTTTTTTTTAATTTTATCATAAATTATTTATCAAAATAGTACTGGAAAGACAACAAGTTATTCTTATATATCAAAATTAGCTTTCCGTCTCGCGTTTTCACCCGCGTACCCCTTCATCATCATATCATATCAGCCGGTAGACATCCATTGCTGGAATAACTATTTTACCCCTTTAGGGGCTGCATTTAGAAAAACTTTGCTTATTCCTCATCTACGTCTGTGCAAAAAACCGCATTCTAGGTCCAAGGGTTTAGGCTGGGCGTTGATGGGTCAGTGAGTCAGGCCTTCTCTTTTTATTATGTAACAAGTTTTTCAATAAATTATTAGTAGGTATCTTCATAAAGCGATGAGTATATAGATACTATTTATTTATTTAGGGACAAAAAACTGTTACAACATAGATAACTATTACAATATAAATTGTATAAAAATTTAACATTATTGCAACCTACGACATCATCATCACGACTATGTGGTACATAACAACATTGGCATCTTTCTTTTGTGTCCATTGGAAAACAATCTCCAAGCATCTGCTAGGCGTTCGACGCAGTCGTTAAAACGATATGGCCTGCAGTTTCAACCACTTTTTTAAAATTTCGGTCTCGAGGATTCCAGAGATTTCTTCAAGTGTTGCAATAGTGCCAAATGGATAATAATCTTCACCGAATGAACCACTATGCCTAAAGCGGTTTCGATAAAACGTCTCAATGTCATCTTGGATTCGCATTTTCTTTAATTCTGTGAATTGAGATCACAACTGTATAATTCTTTGTGTAATGCCTATTTAATCTGCTGAATATAAAATGTAGGTAACAAATTCGTACCTACATAGGCAAATGAGTTAGGGGTTTCAACGTTTTATTATTATGATAGTTAGATGTATGTTTAATTATTTTAATAGCTTCCAGTTCGATTAGTAGTTCAGTAATTACTTATTTAACAAATTATTAACAAAATTTCCATATGTTAGGGAATGTTAATAAACTAATAGAAATAAAACACACATTAATTAGCTGACTCATTATTTTAATATTGACTTGTAACTGCACTGCAGTTGAACACTGGATCATGTTGAAAATCTGTTTGCTATTGAGAGCCAGTTGCCTTAAAGGCATTGTAAAAAAGTTCAATAAAAATGGTAGGTACGGTGTGTATGTGCGACTTTATTTACTTACCATCAGGTGACCCAGGTTGTATCTTGAGGTATAAAATAGCTTATATCACTATGACCTGCAAACTATTTCAACTCAAGAAATATCGTAGATTTGTTTCTCCGTTTCTGCGCGAGAGAATGAAAAACAACAAGTAAACATACTTTTGAGAACGCTCTTCGAGAATAAACAAATGAACCATAGTTAAAGTAATAAAAACGTCCAATTAATATGAGTGTCACAGTAATACAGCCTAGGTACAACGCACACATTGAACAAGAAGTTAATTAGTAAAATGGATCGTGTCGCGTACAGAATTGGTTTTGCGTTATGCCAGCCGTTTTTAATGCAACGACTAATGAGAACGTAAATATTTTACTGTAACCCGCCGCCATATTTTATTGATAACAGCGCCTGTTTCATCCTGTTAGCTATTACACACGAATTGTAGTTTGCAATGAATTGTGCGTTCACTGAACGACGAAGTTCAGTTGTTGCGTATTTTGTAATAAAAAATGTTTGAAAGGCTAGAAAATATTGCACCATTTCAACGGCTTTCAATGTAACTGCAACTTTTGTTTATTAAAAAAAAGATTCATTTCAGAAATGAATATTTTGAGTAATTTATGTAACTACATGTATGTATTATCATAGGTAGGTATAATAAGTAGGTACGGTCGGCCAAGAAAGTGGTGTGCCAGTATTGATTTAGTTTCCTAGTCATCGAAAATTATAACAAGGTTCAAACTAAAAAGATATCACTGAAAGAGATGCATAATAATGACATAAGTTGTCATAAGTTGTCAGATTGATCAGCAAGCGAAACTAATCTTTATCACCTATGAATCTGCAAGCGGCATTCAACCTTAGGGTGGTACACCACTTTCTTGGCCGACCGTACCTACTCGTATTAAGCCATTTAATTCGTTGCCATATCACCACAATTCGGTTCGCAGTAATTTATTTAAAACAAGCAACTTACTAGGTACCTACTTATTATTTATGATCTCATCACACAGCCAAACGCCCAAAAGCAAAAGTTGATGCCGTTTTCTTTTTCTACACAATCGTATTTAAATAACCTGTGAGACCACAAAGCCTCCCCTAGGAAACCACTCTCACCCCTCCCTCCTGTCATTTTATCGCATTATTAAAATAAATATTTTAAATAACGAGCGGTGAGATTGAGGTTTGTCACGCGGACGGTTTGCGGCCATGATCCGCACAAAACAAAATTGTTTTTGTTACGGGTACCTACGGGGGAGATTAAATACGTTACCGATCCGTGTTATCATATTTCACGTAATAACTCATGTCTGCAGTTTGTTATTATAGTACCTATCTTGGATCCTTAACAAAATAGAGTTTGTTTTATCTAATAAATCCAAGGCGTATATTTAATTTAGTTAAATTAAATTTCATAATAGTAACAGAAATATATTATTATAAATAAATAGAACTTATTGAGGTAACATTATGATTTTGCATAAAATAAGTAGGTAGCTACTATTCTGCCATGGCGATAAATAGAATAAATAGTTCTTATCAAAATTCACTATTCGTCACAGTCTTATCAAACAAACAATTGACATGACAAGCAAAACATGTTTAATTGCCTAAATAGATAAAACACATTAGAAATTGTTTGCCTATGAACTATACATTTATAAGACTTGTAAAACTATGTAGTCAAATATTATTATAATAGTTACTTTAAAAAAACAGGATAAAATTGGAAAGTAAATGTGCTATTAGACAAGCTTCATTATAGCATAATATAGATTAAAATGGCAAAGTTACAGAGTCTAGTCCACAGCTAGAGTGAGAGAGTGACATAACTACATCATGAATCTTCCCTTTTTAGGGTTCCGTGTCGTCAAATAACGCTTATAATATGTAGTTTTGTCATGTTAATTCGTCCGTCTGGATGTTGCAGCTAATTTACTATTTACCGATGTTGGTCAGCTTGGGTTCATATTTAAATTATTATTACTATTACAGGGCTATGGATAAATAGTAAATTCGATCGATCAAAATAGCGGTTGAAAAATACTTCGGTACCCTGTGGTATCATGGCTCTACATGCACTTGCCTGTTTGTAGTCATACTAGTGTTCAAAATCGCTCTAATGTGTTCGATGAGATATGTTATATATATTATAATAATAATAATATAATATAATCATATAAAAATGGATCCCAATTTCCCTTGGTCACGGCATCACGCTTGAATGACTGGACCAATTTCGCTAATTCTTTTTTTGTGGTGTTTGTTACCACTGTAAATGAATAAATGTTAACTTCCAAGAAATGGTTCAACCTTGTACCTACCTAAATGTTTAAAAATGTGCTTTGTAATAATTTTATCACCACACGTTTGCTACAGAAGAGGTTATTTTGAGATATAATGCTGGTTTTCAATAGTGTAGAATTACATCTTGCAGTAGGTACCTACCTAAAGATTATTTTCAAAGTATGTAATTGTAGATTATTACAGATTTTTTGTTTCCCAATAACTAAATAACCTATTTTGGGTTTGTAATGCTGAAAAATTGTATGATTAATTTTTACGTGTAATAAATAATTACCTCAATAGCGTTGTTCTTCAATACTTCTGGTATAACAAACAATATTAGAGTAGAGAAACTAATTATAATACTTACTTACGTGAAAATCTTTCATCAAACCGAAACCCTTATCAGGAAACGTACGAAAATCCGTTTTCGTTGTAAGAAAATCAACTTCCTATCATACCTAACAGTCCAGCAGCGGAATTGCATTCGTATTCCCCTATTTTCCGTAATAACATTAGGGATAATTCCCATGCAGCAACTCAGCGCTTATTATATGCGTTATAAACAATAACAGTGATCGTCACGCACATAAAGTGATATTTTAGTAGGTGTACTGTGACAAAACTGCTCGTTTTCACGCTGCTATGCTTATGTCTTTTGTTAGGCAAACTTCTCTATTCATTTATACGTAAGGTTTATAAGGATATGCCTTCTGTAACAAAGTCAAAGTCAAAACCATTTATTCAGTTTAGGCCCTAGAAGGGCACTTATGAAGGTCGAATTACAGAAGTTACCACCGCTTCGGAAGTCAGCCTTCAACTGAGAAGAACCGGCAAGAAACTCAGCAAGGTTACATTTTTAAATATTTTTGGACTAACTGACTATATTGGCATTTTTTTCAAATGTTTGTCAATTTTATATCAAAAGGTATGTTTTTATACTATTATGCTGGCAACAAGTATACGGTATGTTCGATGAAGCGTTTGTTATTGTCTTAAACGTTTACCATACCAGTCTGACCACAATCTTACTGTAGTAAGTGATGATGTCCGAAGATAGTATGTTTAGAGGGATATAGCTCTCAAGTGCAGCTCCTAGAATACACCGATAAGAACTTAAAAAACAATCATTTAACCCGCTAAGCGGTACACTTAGATAGAAACTTATGATATGATTTTTGAAACGAATTAAAGTAACTATTACTCACTAAATGTTCATAATAAAGAGTAGGTAAGTATATTGAATGTATAAAATAATTCGTATCATACTAATCTAACGTTCAATCGCAAACCCTCCGCGTTACTCCCCCTTCTTTCTCTTATCGTCTTATTAAAATAAATATTCTCAGAAACAGTGATACTGTGGCTCATCGCTAAATCCTTGCTTGGAAAACTCGAGTACTAAATTTTCTTTGAAAAAGAAAAACGAGCCTCCTTTAAATATCTCCAAAATAATCATTGTTGTTTCCTCTGAATAGTACTTTTACGTTATTGCATAAGTATTTTATGTTATCGTTTAACGTAAGACGCATTTTGTATTCAAAGAGTTTTCCCTTTTGCGCTTGTTTAAGACTATCGCAAATAACAAAAGGTTTCATACTATTACTCCGCCCGCCTGTTCTCAGGCACGGTATGGTACGGTACTTCTTGTAATCGGATTTTAATAGCCGCTATTGTTTTGTTTAATTTTATTCATTAGTGATATGGCCAAATAGAGATTATTATATTAGTTTTAAGTAGGGCTGTGAACGCCTATACCACAGTATAAGTTGTACAGCATGACAATAGGTTTTGAAAATATGCAAAGTCAAAAATATTTACGCATTATAGAATTTGGTATAAATAAATAAGCACCTAATTGTAATTTGATTACTCCATTTGTATTGTTGCCTTTTTTTATACACGATAAGCTTGTGTTTGACCACAATCTCACCATGGTAAGTGATGAAGGTGGTAAGCACACAAAGCCTAGATGGGAACTGGCTCTCAAGTGCAGCTGTCGGAACACACCGATACGTGCTTGGCGACAGATTTTCAACTTGAAGGAGCCAGTCGGGTACTACAAAGTACCCTACCACCGTGCTATGGTTTCCTCACGATGTTTTCCTTCACCGAAAGCTCAAGCTCATTGTAGGATTCAAACCCACAAACTTCGTCGCGGTATCCGACGTCACTACCACTGAGCTATCATCGCCTTAAACAAACTTATGTAGGTACCTATAAACGGACAACAGTGTATTGAGCTGCTCCTTTGTGCGTGACACACTTTTATTGAAAACAATTAGGATCACTTTTTTGTCAAATAAATAACGCATAAGCAAGAATAATATCGTTTTTAATTAACAAATAAAAAATAAAAATTAGAGATTCATTTCTATTTATATATATATATAAATAGAAATGAAAATATCTGGCTTGCTTTCTATAAGAGAGAGAGAGAGAGAGAGAGACAGAGAAACATGCCACGCCGCACAGCTTAATAAACATACATAGTGACATAAAAAGTGTCGGGACAATTTTTCGTAAGCATTTTTTCCATCTAGGCCCCTTTCACAACGCGCGATAACGAACTTCGTTCCAAAAATATCCATCGATATTATTCTCCTTACAGTTTATTTATTTTGCGAATTACTTATGTGACTAAAATGATCACCTACTTTTGGGGCTGACTGTAGTAGGGGCTACTTGATATTTAAGCTATTTAGCCCAATTTTCAAATATTGTTATTCTTCTTAAAAGCTTGAAACGTATTCCCATTTAAAAGGCCGGCAACGTACCTGTGACCCCTTGGGTGTTGCGGGTATGCATGGGCGGTGGGGATCACTTAACATCAGGTGACCCGCATGCTCTCTTGCCCCCTATTACATAAAAAACAAACTTATATATTCAAAGTACATAGCCTATATGACTTAATTGTGTACATGAGTATGTTCATATTCGTTTCGTTTTGTAATATAAACTAATATTTTTTGTTTGTTTGTTACGATTTAACGCAAAAAATACTCGACCGAATTTAAAAATTCTTTTACCATAAAGAAAGCACATTATCCCTGAGTAACATAGTCTATATTTTTATCCCGAAAAAAGACATGATCCCACGGAAACGCGGGCGAAACAGCGGAGGACAACAAGTATTATATATTTTTTACGTGAAATCCAAAACGTACAGATCGTTAATTTCGTCATTGCTTGTAACAGGGGGCGTAGCTCAGATGGTAGAGCGCTCGCTTAGCATGCGAGAGGTACCGGGATCGATACCCGGCGCCTCCAACTTAGTCTTTTGTACTATACTGACAAGAATATTTTCAATAATACAGGTATTAGTAGTATTGCAAATTTTAATATTTTAATTTCAATTCTTTACAACTGTTCTTTACAATATTTAGTAAGTACACTCAATTTGACTCAAAATCTACATGGTATAAAGTTTAATTATTACCTATAGCGTACATATAATGATTGCCTTATAAAATTGTTAAATTAATAATAATTGGCGGAATGATAGCGTAACAAACATACAAAAAAAGTATAAATAAAACATACAGTCGAATAAAACCTCCTCCTTTTTTGAAATCGGTTAAAAAGGGATATCTTTCTCGCTAGTAAGAATGTTTGAATGTTTGAATGCTCGAAAATCCTGGATTATATAATTATGAAGATGAGATAATTTACATTCAATGGGAAAACAATGTGAAAATATTTTTGATATAAGTTACATCAAATGGATCTATATTTCATAAAATCATCCAATTTACTATGCATTATCGCCATATTATTATATTATTATTTGAAATATCTATATACAGTTAATTCGCTATTTGATTTTTTTCTGAATCATATTTCCTGGTATCACTTTTTTTTTCACTTTTCACAAAGTCTTTCTATAATTCATATAATAATTTAAAACATCAAAATGATTTGTATGTATGAAATTATACAATCCCTTTTTAATTAAGACAGTTTGACATTATTATGTACCTGAAAAGATCTGTTACAATTTATTCTCTCCGAATTACTTATCGAAATAAAGGAGCTTGTATGTAAGTAATCTATTTTTATCCCACTTTGCGCGATTTCCGCTCCGGATCCTACTTCACCACCTACTTGGTTTATTATTATTCCGATGTTAGACTGAAGTATACTTACAAAAAATGATCAGCTTATTAATTAAGGTCTAATGTAATAATTTAATGTATGTTTATTAAAAAAAACAACTGGAAAAAAATAATAATCAATAATTCTTGAATTAGGACGATTTAAAAAAAGATATTAATTTCATCATGGGTACTTCATTTATGATAGCTATGGAAAAACAAAATTATTGAAATGTTATATTTATTCCATTTTATAAACCTCATTTCTATTCTAATTTAACAACAACTGTATGGGTAGGTACTTGCGTAAACTTTGCAAAATTAAATACCTGCCTTTGTGTATATCTGTGCTTAAATACATTTGTAAATGAGGAGTTAAAATGCTGGTATGCCTGTAATACTTCTGCCTAATATCAGGCCATGAATGTCGTGAGTCCCTTCATAAGTGTTAACTGCCTCTAAATTCATTACGTGCCTGATCACATGGTATTCATCTGAGATGCCATTGCCACCGAGCATGTCTCTAGCCACCCTCGCTATGTCCAAAGCCTTGCCACAACTATTCCTCTTGATTAACGATATCATATCAGGAGCTGCCTGATCTTGATCCTTAAGACGACCAACTCTCAGGCACGCTTGGTACCCGATATTTATCTCTGTCAACATGTCTGCCAATTTCTTTTGTATGAGCTGGTTCGAGGCAAGCGGCCGCCCAAATTGTTTCCTATCTAATGTGTACTGTCGGGCGATCCGCAAACATGTTTCAGCGGAACCGAGAGCGCCCCAAGCGATCCCATATCGCGCGTTATTGAGACATCCGAACGGCCCCTTCAGACCCACTACGTTGGGCAATAAATTCTCCTCCGGTATAGCTACTTCGTCGAGCAATATCATGCCGGTTGTCGACGCTCGCAAAGAAAATTTTCCATTGATTCTTGGTGTGTCCAAACCTTTCTTTACTTGTGATCTCTCTACTATAAAACCCTTTACTTTATCTTCTTCGTTTTTAGCCCATATGATAAGAACATCAGCTATAGGAGCATTGGTTATCCATGTTTTAGAGCCTGATAGTATGTATGACTTACTTTTTGCATCGTACTTTGCTTTTGTGACTAGTCCACCAGCATCACTACCGAAATCAGGTTCTGTAAGACCAAAGCAGCCTACGAGTTCTCCTTTGGCCATTTTGGGCAAGAACTTTTGTTTTTGTTCCTCTGTTCCATACATGTATATTGCTCCCATTGCTAAACTGCTTTGCACACTCATTGCAGATCTATATGATGAGTCCACTCCATCCAATTCTCTTGTGATTAATCCATATGTAACGTAAGAAACGCCTGCACATCCATATCCCTTAATAGTGCATCCGAGAGCACCCAATTCACCCAATTCGTTGTAAATTTCTCGATGAAAGACTTCATTTCTGTTCGCTTCGATTACTCTCGGCAATAGTTTCTCGTTACAATAAGCTCTAAACGAGTCCCGAATCGCCTTTTCGTCGTCGTGTAACTGTCCATCTAAATTCAGAGGATCCTCCCAATTGAATGTTACTTTAGCATTCTTCGTACATGAGGTTGATAATGCCCTAATACTTATATTGTTTTTGCACACAATTGACAATAGGAATTTTGTTGTTTTTGACACTGCCATTATAAACTATTCCACAATACCTACTGCTCTAATAAACAACTATCAAGTGGCTGTCTGTTGTTTACACTTTTAGTATCTTTTTCACTTTTTACTTATTTGCGTTATATCCTATATAATCACAAACCATGTAATTTATAAAAACTATAAACTTTTGTCACATAAAAAACGCTAAATCTAATATTTTTCCTAGTTAAAACTGGAATCGTAACCTCGTCAGTGACCTAGTGACAGTCAACTGTTAATAATAGCGATCTGTTGCTACATTCACATCGGTTCGAAATACGTAATATTAACGTAGCAGCTTGTATGTGTGAGTGGAGTTGGTTATCTATTTGTTTGTACGTTCTTGCGATAAGGTGGTCTTATGTTTTAAAACAAGTGTCATAGCATTTAAATTTATTTATGTGAGGGCCAGATTTTAATCGTATTATGTAGGTATATTTGATTTTCTTATTTGCTTTGGCAAAGAATTATTTTAAAATTAATAACAGTTTTATCGCGCGTATGTATAACACAAGCAAATTGATAACTGTTGTTAAGTGATTTAAAATGATAGCACTATAGGTGTTTTTGCAAATATATAAAGTACCTACATACATTTTACATATTTGTATTATTTAAGTAGGTAGGTACCTAACTATTAACAAGCCAATCACTCTGATGGCATCAAATTAGGTAGGTACTTATAATTCGTTTAAATTTAATAACAAAATCAAACAAAACAAAAATAATAACGTAATTGAATTTCTTTTTTTAAAAAAGGGAACCGCCTTCAAAAACCCAACCCACGGAAAAGCATAAAATATTTTTATATACCCCACCCCTATCCTTATCCCGTCTCTATCTTAAATATAAAAAATATCTCAAAATTAATAATGATCTGGGTATTTACATAGTTTTTGAAGTCGGTGCCAAACCAAAATTTTAGGACAATGATAAACGCTCTACTTTGGAGCGGGACAGTAGTGCAAAAACTAAATTAATGAGTAAACTATGTCTTTTCTATACAAGTAACTGCAGCGTAACTGTAAGTGCGGACAAACATACCTATACATACGGGTCAAACTGAGAACCTCCTTTTTTTGAAGTCGGTAAAAAATTCAAGGGCAATTAAGAACACATTCTATGCACATAGTTTAGAAAATGTCTTTCACTTGCTAAATCCGAAAAACCTCGACTGAGCTCGTACAATAATTCCAAATTATCCGCGACAAAAATGTGTAGTAAAAGTTTAATTCGCAGCAAAAATTCAGCAGAACTTTTTCTAGGCCAGTACATAGTTTAAACAGCTTACGTTCCAGAGTCAAGTGCAGTTATTACATACTTAGGTACGCTCTCAAAGAGCTAAACGCAGGGAAACTTAGTGTGAGTTTAATACTGTTAAGTGTATTACACAACTTGGTGAATACTTATTTGAAATTAGAAGCTTACGTTATTCAAAAATTAATTGGCAAAGACTTTCTCGAAGAGCGCGCTCTGAGAGACGTCAGTATAATTGTTTTTTTAACATTTTTTTTTTAATTTACAGCTAGTTGGGGACAGCTAGTTTCTGTACACATATATAAAAAGTCTATCAAGACTGATCTATCAATCATCACACAGCTCAAACCACTAAACGGTTTGCGCTTAAATTCGGCACGCAGATAGGATATTATGACGAAGATTATTGTGACGTAGGTATCTGCTATGACAGGATTTTTGAAAATTCACCCCTAAAGTGACGTAAATCAGGAACCCGCGAGGGATAGCTAGTAGGTATATATTTACCAAATCATCACTTTTAAGCCAATATAAAATTAATAGCTCAGAAATGTGAGTCCGTAGTTCAAAAAAAATAAGGGTGGTTAGAGATATTAGGTTCAAAGTAGTTATATTTAGTCTGATTGGTGCATATGATATTTACCTATTACGTACTTAACTTAATATTGGGAACCTTGCCGATCGGCGGCAGCGGCAGCCTCGAAGAAGTTTTTTATATATTATAATTGTACATTTGCTTGTATATTTTGTACATTTGTTGTAAATAAAATGTTTTTGGTATATTATACTTAATATTTAATTTAAATTAAAATCTGCGTAAAGCCTGAACAACGACAAATAACAACGCCATGTAAAATATTACGAACGCCCACCAAGCAATCTAATACTCCTCGTTATATAAAGTGTGGTTATATACTTACATAACCCTTCCGTAGAATAAAACACGAGCTAAAAAATTGTAAAGCAACGGACGATGAGACCGTATGCGGACAGTGTGTCCATTTATTTATGTCCTAAGGCAAAAACCCCAGCGTTATGAATGCGAACAACATTGCAACTCACAAACTACAATGTTTTTAAGTTTTCTTTGTTAAGGCGAGCTAAATATTTAATTTAAGCCAGCGGATAGTAACATGTTGCAAACTTTTATAATATGATTTATGTCCGAGAATGCTTCAGTATTAATTTATAGGACAATGACCAGACATACATCCAAAAAAATATAACGTATAATAAATTATAACATGTATGTGAAATGATAGCATTTATTCAGAAACGCGTGTATGCCGGTTGACTGTTATCATCGGATTTCCTTGACAATGTAAGTTCCTCGTAACGTTGGGGTGGATGGATCTCCTATAAATAATTCACTCTATATTTGCATGACAAACGATGGAAAGCAAGGAAGGCCTAAGACCTCTAATGGCACCTCTTCGGCCCCTGCTAACTGTATTTTACCCACTCCATCCCTTTTACACTTCTAGGGTACGACACTCTTTAATGGCCCAGTGATTTTTCCCAGTCATATGCAAATTGTAGATTAGCATACATTTTATACTGAGCTTCCACTTTAACCGACAAAAACGTTAACGGTATTAACAAGGCAAATTTTCTTCCTGATGAACCTTCGTACACCCTTTGTGTCTCGTTTTTTTATGTAGTGAGAAGTTATTATGAGTATTTATGTAAAAGAAATGCACACCGAAAATTTAATCTAACAAAGATACGTACATAGTCACAAGAATAAGCTTCCTTTGTCCACATTTTTTGATAAGAGATGTTCTGATTCGAAGCTACTGGAAAACATTTGTATTTTATTATTTACTAGTAGTTCCCCGCGGTTACTCCCGCTTTCTCGAGATGAAAACAGTAGTCCACAACAGAGATATTCCTCATTATTACGTAGCTATATAATACTTATATACATAGGTTCCTATTAGTGGATGATTTTCAGAATTGGATCTGTAGTTTCGGATATTAGCTCCGGTACATACAAATTTATAAGTACCTAAATCTTACCTTCATATAATAGTAGATTTCTAGAAAATCTCTTTCTAGTTTAGATTGTACTAGCTGTTTACCCGCGTTCCCGTGGGATCTTATCTTTTCCCGGGATAAAGTAGCCTATGTGCTATTCCAGACTATAATCTATCTCTATGCCAAATTTCATCCAGATCCGTTCAGCCGTTCTGGCGTAAATTGAGTAACAAACATACATCCATCCATCCATCCAAACTTTCACATTTATAATATTAGTAGGATTATGTCTAATATAAGTTACACTATGCAACTCCATTCTTAACTCAAAATGCCATCCAACCAATCAGTTTAATAATAATAATAAAAGAGCAATTTAAAAGTTATTGCAACAAAAAAAAGGAAATAATTTATTGTTTTCCAATACGTCAGTTAGCCGGAACCCATTTAAACATTCACGCCAATAAAACTTTTCGACAATTTCGCCAACTGCATAAATACGAAATAGCATACGAAATAAGTGACGTTTCCAAATTAGAACATTGAGAATATCTCCGCAAACATAAATGGAATAGTCGTGTAGTGAGAGAGAGGAGAGCCCAGAAATACGGGATAATATTATTAGGTAGTCTATGTCTTCGCTAAGTATGAAATCGGGCTCACTGCTAGCGAAGAGCGATTTAAAAATAGAAATACCTGCGATGTTAACGTCTTCGAGTGGAGGGAAAATGTTTTCAGTGTCATCCAAAGTTGATAGTTTCTGATATTCATTACAAAATTGTACACGTACCAAACATTTATTTTACAATTAGCAGTCATATCAGTTTTTTACTATAGCAAATAAATAAATAACAAAAAAGTCTATCTGATTCCAAACTGTGTAGATGATTGTACTATGGAAACTGCATAATAATAAACTCCTTGTTTTTCCTTGGGTTCCGTACCTCAAAAGGTAAATAAAAGGAACCCTTATAAGATCACTTTCTTGTCCGTCTGTCTGTCCGTCTGTCTGTCCGTGTGTCACTACCGATTATCTCAGGAACGGGTGGACCTAGCAAGTTGAAATTTATACCAGATACTGTAGTCTATAGTCCCTATTAGGTGTATAAAAATCAAGGTCCTGAGTCAACACCATAACAGGTCAACCGGAAGTACCCTATAGGTTTTGGGTCGAACCTATATGGTAGTTCCCGTTGACCTAGCATCACGAAATTTGGCAAAAAGCAACAGTCTTCCAGCACAAAAAAGGGAAAATTCCAAAAAATAAAAAAAGTTGAAAATTAAAGGTGTCCCCATACATACATAGACACCACCAATTAAGATAGACCTCTGAGTTGTATCGGCGCTCATACAATTTAGAGGTCTAGCTTTATTGGCTCTAACCTCAAATAAGGCAATCGAAAACGTAATAAAAAAAAATGAAAAAATATCTTGAGACTCTATTACGGAACCCTCGGTGCGCGAGTCCGACTCGCACTTGACCGGTTTTTTTATTTTCAAATACCTAACGACAGAACTATCGTTGAACATTTGTCGTTATATGAACATAATTTATGAATATCTTCATATGTGAAATTCATGAGACCAAAAGAGTCGCGAATTCAAAAGTGGATACACAGGAAGAGGAATACCTACTGAAAATAATATGCATGAACTGCGTGAGAAATCAAACAGGCTTCTGCATTCAATTGTTTGAATTGTTTGATAAAAGGCCTCGGGTGACCGGCGGGTGGGGAGCTTTTTCCGCCAACACATTAGCTTGGCCATCCAAAGAGGAAACGCTACCAGCCTGCTAGGAACCTTGCCGATCGGCATCAGCTGCAACTTCGAAGAAGTTTTTTTAAATATTATAGTTGTATACTTGTTTGTATATTTTGTACGTTTACATTATGTACCTAAATACTATTAATATCAAAATTTAAAAATTAGATGCTTAGTAAAAATACGTACTGTCAAATATTATGTGCCTACAACAAAAAAACCATGATGTAAGATGACGTAGGTCAATATGACTACACACATTCGTATGTGTGACATTTAGGTACACTTAACTTTTAACTACATAAGTATACTACTAGCTTTCCGCCCCGCGGTTTCACCCGCGTATCCTTTGAGATTGAATTTCAAAAAATCAGCTTTCTAGGTCTAACACTGGGCGTTAATGAGTCAGTTCTTCTCATTTTTCATACCAAGAAACGGAAATAACTCCTAACTTTCAACCCCCGTTTCACCCCTTCAGAGGTGGAATTATAGGAAACGCTAAAACACGTGTTTCTTTATTTTTAATTGTTAGCCTAATAACAAAGTTTCATTGTTCTAGCTAAAAAAAATCGCGGACTTCCATACAAAGTTTCAACCCTTGTTTCACCCCCTCAGGGGTATAAATTTAAATAACGCTGATACACGTGTTTCTTTATTTTTAATTGATAGTCTAAAAACAAAGTTTCATGATTCTAGCTTCAAAAATGACCGACTTTCACACAAACTTTCAACCCCTTTTTCACCCCCTTAAAGGTTGAATTTCGAAAAATCAGTTCTTATTCCTCGGTCAAGTTTTAAAAACAACACCTGGGAAAAAGAACAGCTTTCTAGGTCTAAGGGTTTAGGCTGGGCGTTGATAGATCAGTCAGGACTTCTCCTTTTATATACAAGACTTTTATATAAATATAGATTATGTACCAATACATCTTAAACATTAATAAATCTAACAAAAATATTGATATTGTAGATTAATATCGCTTCCACACCAACCACATCTCACGCCAATTTCATCAGAGAGATTAATGTAATCTGTTATAATTAGGCTATAGCCCGAAATTGGCTCTGCTCAGAACCTCTGAAACCGCTTAATTGATTAATTCAATATGAAAAGAGCCAACGCTGGTACAAATGTATTGACAGGGGCTTCATGCATTTAAAATTTAGAAACCGATATAAAGTTCTTAGAGGCTTTCTATTCTCCGTCGAGTTCGTGTGTACTTAGGATGCTATATATTTTTTCCTGATTCTGTCTAATCTTCACCGGCCAACCAACCATTGAAGATTGTGAATCAACTCTAAATAATGTTACTTGTGCTAGTAGTATATAGACTTCTTAGATGTTTTGAATTTTACTTATCGGGTAAATACATATTTTCTTAGCAATGTTTCCCTATACCAAAATTCCCACTCTCTACTAAGAAAAAGTTAGTATCTTTAGGGTTCCGTAGCCAAATGGCAAAAAACGGAACCCTTATTATGGATTCGTCATGTCTGTCTATCTGTCCGATCCTGTCACAGCCACTTTTTTCCGAAACTATAAGAACTATGCTGTTGAAACTTGGTAAGTAGATGTATTCTGTGAAACGCATTAAGATTTTCACACAAAAATAGAAAAAAAAAACAATAAATTTTGGGGGTCCCTATATACATAGAATTGAAACGCAAATTTTATTTTTTCATCAACACCATTGTGGAGTATCTATGGATAGGTCTTCAAAAATGATATTGAGGTTTCTACAATCATTTTTTTCTAAACTGAATAGTTTGCGCGAGAGACACTTCCAAAGTGCTAAAATGTGTGTCCCCCCTGTAACTTCTAAAATAACAGAATGATAAAACTAAAAACAATATACGATGTACATTACCATGCAAACTTCCACCGAAAATTGGTTTGAACGAGATCTAGTAAGAAGTTTTTTTTTTAATACGTCATAAATCGTAAACCGCAATTTACCTTTCATTAAATCAATTCAAATATAAAAATACATAGTCGACACCAATTAAGATAGTCCTCTGAGTTGTATGGGCGCTCATACAATTTAGAGGAAAAGGAAATCGAAAACGTTTTCGAAAAAAATATTGAAAAATATCCTTGAGACTACCCTCGGTGCGCGAGTCCGACACGCACTTGACCGGTTCTTTAATTTATTTACATCAATAACTTTCTTTATTGTAGTTAGTTAATAAAAGATCTTGTGACAATACGTCTTGCTTTATGTTATAATAATTATAAATACAAAAACGATTCGGTAGTAACACTTACAGTAAAAGTTTATGCATTAATTAAATTACCTACTCCTTCGAAAGTGTTCAAATTTGATACAAACTTGTGTTATTTACAAAATTGACAAGAACTTCTTGGCTCCTTTTAAAAGCCCTTTATTTCGTACTCATTGTTACACCGTAATTTTCCGCCCTCCAGAAAGTTTAAACTCTAAACAAAATTAATGTTTAAACAAATTTCAATTGATCCCATAACTGTAACTTCTCATAAACTTTGTTATTTAATGTCAGTATTTGCTTAGTTAGGTACTTTGAACAATTCGATGCGAGTTTTAAACAATATTAATGCATTTTGTTCGATACGAAAAGGAATAGGGTATTTTACTCTTTATGAAAAAACAAACTAAAAATATATTATTGAGATAGCTTAGGCAAAAAGCAATCGGGAAATGTTACTTTTAGTTCATAAAATTACAAAATGGATTTTTAAATTCAATCCAATGTTTTCAGTATTTTTAATCTGTTTATATTAACACAGTGAAATAGTAGCCGCCATGTTACATAGCGAGATGACGTACATCCGGCTATGTAAGCAAACTTGAAGCAAGCAAACTATAACGTGTCAACATTTGTTTACCAAGCACTCTGACATGACAGCTGATTTCATAGATAACACTATATACTGCTGAGATCAGCGTTTTCGTCAAATTACGCGCGAAATTTGAAAATGTAAAATTTTAATGCATTTTTATGGCACATATTGACTGAATAAAATTTTTGTGTTTTTTTTAGTGCCTTATTAGGACTATAGAATTTAATTGAGACACTTTTCAAAAATGGGTGTAATACCCTATTGACCACAATAGTTATTTGTTTACATTTTTTTGACTGCCAGATTTTTTTTTTCACATACGCCTATCTGATCCCTAACTAAGCAGAGCTTGTAATATAGAAACCAAATAACTGATATACTACATATACTACGTTTTTTTTGTAAATACATACTTAAATAGATAATTACACCCAGACTCAGGACAAACAGACATGTTTATGCACACAAATGTCTGTCCTGGATGGGAATCGAACCCACGACCTGCGGCGTGTGTTAACCAACCACGCCATCCGGCCCAACACAAAACTTAAGTAGGTACTCTGAAAAAAAAAACCATAATCAAACAATTATTTAATAGTGGCCAACTATGCAATGAGGTGAAAATAATTAAACGTGTACCTGGTAAGAGGATTTTGTACTTTGTTCGATGTTCATTCAAAATAATTATTCCGAAATTGGTTTTACACATCATTAAACTGGAAAAGCCGTAGGTATAAATTGTAATGAACCGATGTGAAACATTCGTCTAGCTAGCATAAAATAAATACTAGGTAAAATTAACTTACATGCATAAAAGCGCTCAAAGCCAGCGCCATATCACGCGGCTGCATGACAAAGGTTTTTACGCAAAACATTTTCCATTGAATACCAGACTATACAATGTAGTGGTATAATATCATGGATCTAGTCAACGTTTTTGCCCACACACGCGTCGCATACGTTGGTTGAGCAAAAAGCTTGCATTACGGACAACAGTCGACAGACAGGCTATTTTTTGCTGAATAAGCGTTTTTAATGGTGTTCAAGGACATGTTTTAAGCTGTTTGTTTAAGCAGATACCACAAGCTAGGTATAACCTGATAAGTAACAGAAGCTTTTTTACATTGGTGTACATATCAGCAAGCTAATCCGACTAATATTATAAATGTGAAAGTTTGGAGGGATGGATGGATATTTGTTACTCTTTCACGCAAAAACGGCTGAACGGATTTTGATGAAACTTGGCACACAGATAGATCATATCCTGGAATAACACATTGGATATTTTTTTCCCGGGAAAGGATAAGATCCCTCGGAAACGCGGGTGAAACCACGGATGTCCTCCGGGACAGCTAGTGTAACAGTTAGTTTTGCTTTAATATTATTAAAAAAAAATTGCTTTGTTATTTAGTAGGTAGGTAGTTGCTATGTTATTTAGTAGGTAGGTAGATAGGTAGATAGTCGTAGTCGTAAAACAAAACATAGAACCAGGTCTCGAGGTCCGATCTCGAGATAGTATTATCAAAAAAGCCGTTTTATACAAGATTATGACAACATGATAGTTATTCTGCTATTCGGGGCGGAGACAAATCAAAAAATCAAAGATTATAAAAATAGATGCAGCCGTTTTCGAGTTATAAATTAACTAACCGAACTTTATTTATGGTGTCTTGATTTTGGTGACTATTATAAATTTTGATTGTTTTTCATGTCGTGTGGTTTGATTCTCACTTATATAGGACAACTAGCTGTCCTCCGCGGTTTCACCCGCATTCCCGAGGGATCTTATTTTTTCCCGGGATAAAAATGTTAGTCAGGAATAATGTAGCTTTCTAATGGTGAAAGAATTTTTAAAATATATATAATATGTTTATATGATATTTAATTATGACATGCCTTTTCTGTGTCTGGTACACCCAGCCAAAAAAAAACGTTGCATATTGGTTTCCAAAGCAAGTCAGAAGCGTAGTTTGGGATCAAAGTCCCGGGATTTTTGAAATGTAAAGGCAGCTGCTCCAATAATCATGTACCTAATTCACACTGTATCTACTTATTAATATAAATATAAAACCCTAACAAAAATAGAAAACAAGGCACATATTTAACAAAAACGGAAATTATCATGACATCGTTTCGAGACAGATTTTCATTTGCCGAATGTTTCACATCAAGTTTAATACCTCTCTGAACACCCGCCAGATTCCCAAGTTTTAATTGCAAACTCTTAATGAGATAGGCTCAGCCCAACCTCGATCCACAGCCGCTTATAAATATGCGAAAATTGCATCACAGCGTTCATACTCGTAAGAAAACGTTATTTGATGTAAGTGTACATCTACAAATGTACTAATGTACTATTACATCGGTGTCCGGAATTAGATATTATTATCAGAATCTTACGTTAATCACCGAACAAATTAATTGTCCATTTATTGCCATTACAAAATAAACAAATGACATCGAACAATATTCTAACCACGTATAATGATCGACACGTGGCAGTGATCATACAATATTCAATGACAACGTGACACCTTTGAATAATATAAGCAGCTTTGATGTCTGACATCGATATATTGTGAGACTTTCTAAATGTATTCCTAAGAATAAAATAAATTGGCACCAATTTACAAATATTTTGCCGTGGTGCGTTTAATATTATTTTACCTACTTACCACTAGCTCACTTTGCCTTGTCAAATATTATTATTCATAATATTTGTATCAACATAAGGCTGTAGAGCCACTGATTTTCGGTAATGCTTTTCATATCAGCCATGCTACATTAATCCGATGATGCGTGGCACGATGACGGACTGCTGATCATCAGTTCGACGCAATCGAGTGGAAGATCAGCAGCTATGCGCCTCGTGTATTTTATGGTTGTGGATTGACGAATTGAATGTTTTATCAGACTGTATTTATGTATGTCTGTCTATTTCCTTGACATGCGCTTTGGTCTAGAAACTATTTGACGGATTTATTAATGAGGTGAACATAGTACCCACTGCAATTTCCGTTAACCATGTCTATACAAGATGAAGTGTTCTTCTATTTTAAACTTTGATGAAATTTTGGTAACACAATCTAGTATCGTATAAATAGATATTCGACCTGTGGGAATATGAAAATTACAAGGGTTTTAAATCTCGCGATTTTTGATCAAAAAGAACTAATGTTGATGCTGCTGGTTTAGGAAAACTACGAAACATGAAAATAACGCTCGGAAATTATTTTAAACTATTTCTTTCACTCCTGGGTTGCTTGCTATGCACGATAGATAGCAGCCTGGCGAAAAATCTTCTTGCAGAACGACAAACAAAGAATTACAAAACATATTTATAGTAAAAAATATTTAAAACTAATTTTAATTAATTAATACATGTATTTTATGGTAGCAAAAACATTAATTTTAAAAGGAGGCCAAAGTTCAGTACAGAGGATACGAGTACCTATTTGGGCTTATTAGTGTTGCCGATAAAAGAGTTGAGATCTATAAGGTTGCCAAGTTCCATAGTCGTTTCTTAATTCATAGGAATTTACAATGTTATTCTGTCAATTTAAACAAAAAAATATGATCTTTCCTTTGATATCTACCTAAACCGTACTCTAACTAACTACAGGTAGTCACATCAGCTAGCGCATAATATTATTTTTCTACTGACTATAAACGGGTTTTTAATGACTTAACCATATATTTATTTATTTGCATATTTCGTGTACCTAAATGAAGGTACCTCTATCTATAATGAACCATATACAATACTTACTAACTATGCGAAACTAAAGTATATTTCGCAACTCTTGTACTCTTGTCACACATGCAACCCAAGCATTGCAGCCGGCATCGCAAATACGCGTAGGCAAACGGATGATGAATTACACTGCATCTGGAAAAAGGGTTGCCCGACGAACGCAATGGCAAAGTAAAGGTTTGCACATTCCAAATTCATAAGCCAGGTATAGGCAGCTTGCAGAAGCACTTGGTTCCATGGCTTGGACAAAAGCGACGCGCCCGCCCAGTCGCCTTGTTCAAACACCAATGTTTCGTTCAAATATTTGTCTAATTATACGGTGCGGACGTTGGTTTCACCTGGGCGACATTTTAGCACCCACATTATTTATAAATATGATACTTGGATAGTGCACGTACGTTTTTTATTGTTCAATAATCATTATTGATCAATAATTGATGCTGAACATTTATTTTTATGATGGTAAGAGATCATTAACTATTTAGTTTTCATTATATAAGTCTCTTATATATCTTATAAATGTCTTAGTTTGCTTAAATTATTTTATGATTAAATCTTTGCTATTAGCCCCCTATCTGTTCAGATTCGCTTCAAATATACTTCACAAAGTATCGGAATAAAAATGAACACATAAAACAGATTTTTGGGAAGACCATACAATAGTAATAAACAATACTACGTCACCTGCTAATGTTAACCTATACTTATGTGTTTGCATGAATTTTAATTTATTTAAGCACTAGTTGTCATCTTATCTTTTCCTTGTTTTCTTTCATGTCTTTTTATTCCGGTATATGATCTACCTGTGTGTCAAGTTTAATAAAAATCCGTTCAGCCGTGTTTGCGTGATTGAGCAACAAACGTACAAACTTTCACATTTATAATATTAGTAGGACAACATTACATTTAACATTATGCTATGTTTGAAGAACACAGCTGCATTACGATTAGCTAAATCAAACTAACCAAAAATTACTGACGCTTTTTATTCTTTGATTTTTCTTTAGATATAAATAAACCTCTGATAAATACCAGGCTATAAATAAATAAACAACTAATGATTAATACCATTCCAAAAACAAATGCATATACATCAACCATACTGTAAGCTATCCAGCTGAGTTCCATGGCAGGGTTTTTCATATAACTAGCTCCCTTATACCTAACAACGTACTCAATCCAATACATAGCTGAATCAAGAGCACTCATTGGCCTATCTTTAAATATAACAGACCTTGCTTTAGCATTGATCCTGTACGATTCATTTCGTAGCACTACGTTAATAATATTTCCTAAAACTTCTTTATTTATATCGCGGTAGTCTAAGATCTCCCCAAAGCCAAGTTGTTGAGCTTGTAGCAGATTGTTGTATTGATCTGCGTAGATTGGTATGCCGATGATTGGAACTCCATGGAATATTGCTTCTTGTGTGCCAATCAAACCTCCGTGAGATATGAACACTTTGACATTGGGATGTGCTGAAAGAGTAATAAATATTGCATTTGAAAATTCACGTACGAACGTTTTTGTATTCTCTTTGGAATTACTCTATTAATGTTAATTCTACTCGAGTTATTTCTAATTAGATATCAAAGATATTGTAACAAGTTGCTGGGGTGTTTTATTCGTCCAAGCAAGGTAGTTATTATTCATCGATTTATTATTTTATTTAAATATAAAAAAATACTTACATAGGTATTATAAAAATATTACTCTATTATTTTTAACTAGTTTCACCCGCATTCTCAAGGGACCTTATCTTTTTCCGGGATAAAAAGTATCCTATGTTTTATTCCAGGATATGAACTACCTGGGTTCCAAGTTTCATCAAAATCGGTTCAGCCGTTTTTGCGTGAAAGAGTAACAATCATCTTCACACACATCCAAACATACTTTCACATATATAATATTAGTAGGATTAGATAATACAATTAACGTTACAATGTAAACGTTATTTATATAATGTAATATTGAAATTGATTAATAAAAACGCGTTGGCTGGATTATTCAAGATCATACGTACACAGAATTTCCTTTTGCGGCAACCATTTCCTTATAATTAAGTTATCTGGCCTGTTACCAAAATTGTCGTCCTCCCATTTCCAAAGAACAATTTGTTTCAGCTCTCTAAATACATTGAGGAATGCATTCTTCTTTTCATTAGGCAATTCTGAACTACGAACGTTGGATCCAAAGTTAACGTACACTACACCATGTTGTGCTTTATCCAAAATCTTTTGAAGATCCTGTAAATAAGATAGCATTAAAAAACAAATAACTTTATAGATCTTGCAGACAGTAAGGGACTTTTGTTGTGGCCTATTTATTCTAAACCTCACAATACTAGTGGAACTTGTGCTCAAGCTTATGATTTTTTGAATATTAATCATGCATTCACTTTTAAAGAACATTAATGAATTACTTTTACCTTACTTTTAAAATGCGACCTTGCTAGTTATATTGTAATTTTTATTACTATTATTATTATTACTATTTGGAGTATTGGGCGCTAATACAGATTCATTATATAAATATGAGTACGTAAACTATAAGATATAGACTAACCATATTAAACTAGTCAAACAGAAGAACTAAAAAAACTTGCTGGTTTGCTAGCATAGTTTCTAATTTTTAAACTTATGTGCCACTTGAAGGCCAAATACGTACATAAAAACAAAACACGTGTACAAAACCCTACCTACATCATTAAGAAGATACATAAACCACTACGATCTAGGTATGAAAGTATTCATTTTTCGAAAAAATATTTAAATAGTAATTTCTTTCGTAGATCTTTTTATTAAATAGAGAAATGTTGGGACACACATATGTACCTACGCGTGTCACATTGCTTAGCAAGCATTTTTATTGTTTAAACTCACATCGGACGTAGCACACTGCGAACAGTTACCGTTTGGCAGTCTCGTTGAAAAGACAATTACAAGAGTTAGATTATATTCAAGTGTTTTATTTAAAAATGATAACCTTCTGATTGGGGATAGTGGATAGACTATAATATAAACCCCACATTGGTGACCCCGGCGTGATTTGAACACGCAACCTTCTCTATAATATAAACCCCACAGTAAAATATTTCAAATACATTTAGACATACAAGGAAAAATACTTACTCAAATTGGGGGCTGAGTCACCCACGTCCGCAGGTGTATACCCTTCCCTGAATCCCTGCACGTGGTCCCCGGGTGGTGCTAATCAGGTGACACTACTGGTGGTAGGCCTCGGCTGACGGTTTGAACCACCCACCGAGCAAAGACGTGCCGCCAAACGATTCTGTCGTGTTCCGGTGCGATGCTTGGTGCAACCACTAGGGTAGATGGGTCCGAACAGTAGTTTCACCTCAGGCGGACTAATCTGACGCAGGCTGTTAATTTCGCATCGGGCGACTAGTTGCGGAGGGTAGCGGGATCCGAGGCACGGTGCACCGCTGGCCG
The DNA here is from genome assembly GCA_951361185.1 of Ochropacha duplaris. Lineage (NCBI taxonomy): Eukaryota > Metazoa > Arthropoda > Insecta > Lepidoptera > Drepanidae > Ochropacha > Ochropacha duplaris. Next base: position 5,702,608 of record OX592703.1, read on the forward strand.
ACCGCAGGTAGTTGGGGGCCCAAATAGTGTGCTAGCCACACACGAAAGGCTGCCCCGCCAACTGTCGAAAAATCCCGGGTTGCGCCATCGTGCCGGTCGGCGACCGGTTGAGAGGGCCCGATGGACAACCCCGGGGGGGCTCGGGCGTCCCCGCAGTCTCCGGACTAGTCCTCCAGTGGTGTGGCATTTTAGGGTGCGTCTGGATGTTAGCCGGGTGTAACCTCGTTCCACTGCCATCTTCCCACCTTCCTTCACTCGAAATTATGAAAAAGAGAAAAAAGCGAATCGTCTCACAGCGGCTGCACTCCCTCTCACTAAAAGTGCACCTCACCAATGTCCGAGGTCTGCACTCAAATCTCGTCGCAGTCCACCATCACCTCGAGACTGAAAAACCAGCACTCTTTTTTCTCTCGGAGACGCAGATCGGATGTCCATCGGACGTGTCGTACCTTTCCTACCCAGGTTTTACCCTGGAGCACAGTTTTAAACCACGTGCGGGTGTATGTCTGTACGCCCGGGATGACATTTGCTATCGGCGTCTCCGAAACCTTGAAGATCCCAGCTTCTCAACACTTTGGGTACTGGTCGACACTGGTATTGAGAAAATTATTTATGCCTGTGTCTACCGTTCGCACAGTGGAGATCAGGAGACGACCAGGTTAGCACAGTACCTTAGTGAGGCGGCTGATGCGGCTCAACAGCGGTACCCTTCTGCCCAATTTGTGTTACTGGGGGATTTGAATGCCCACCACAAGGAGTGGCTTTTCCCATACCAGAACACTGACCATGCTGGGAGAGAGACGCGGAAGCTAGCTTTAGCGTTAAATCTCACTCAGCTGGTCCAAGAGGCAACTAGGGTACCTGATGTTGAGACGCATACAGCCTATTGCTTAGACCTTCTGTTGACAACTGATCCAGACCGCTATTCGGTGTCGGTGTCTTCACCTTTAGGTACTTCCGACCACTGTCTGGTGAAATCTGTATCCGTCTACTCCCCGCCCGATCCGAGCCCTAGAGGTACTCGGCGGATGTGGCGGTACAAGTCAGCAGATTGGGATGAGATGCGATCATTTTTTGCGTCTTATCCTTGGCAGTCTGTTTGCTTCTCTTCGGATGATCCTTCTGCTTGCGCGGATGCCGTGACGGATGTGTTGCGCCAGGGGATGGAATATTATATTCCGTTCTCTGACGTAGCAATGTCACACAAAGCTCGTCCATGGTTTGGGGCCGAGTGCGGACGCGCTGAAGTGCAGAAACACTCGGCTTACCTAGCATGGGTCAATGCCCGAAACCGCAAAGCAAAGGACTTAAGTCAAAAGAAGAGAGCCTTTAACAGGGCTGCCAAGTCTTGCAAGAGGATTATGCGGAAGGCTCGATTTGACCACATTAGCCGGATTGGGAACAAACTTGCTTCGTACCCAGCGGGTAGTAAAGCATTTTGGTCCCTGGCTAAGTCGGTTGAATCGAACTTTTGTCGCCCCTCACTACCCCCACTGCTGAGGTCCGACGGGTCGCTGGCCCACACCGCTGAAGAGAAAGCAAACCTGTTTGCTTCTCTTTTTGCGGAGTCTTCGCGTCTGGATGCCGGTAGCGCCTCACCTCCTCCTCCTCCGACCATTGGTTGCGAGACAAATATGTCGGACATACGCATCCGCCAGAAGGAGGTTCGATCAACGCTGCGCAATCTTGACGTGAACAAAGCCAGTGGTCCCGACGGAATTCCAGCCATAGTACTGAAGATTTGTGCGCCTGAGTTATCTCCTGTCCTGACACGCCTATTTCGCCTTTCCTTAGAGACTGGACAAGTGCCGAGAGCCTGGAAGCAAGCTAACGTCCAGCCTGTGCCCAAAAAGGGCAGTCGAGCTGACCCTGTCAATTATAGGCCAATTTCAGTAACGTCTATACTCTGTAAGAGTATGGAACGTGTACTGAATGGCAGACTCATGGCATACCTAGAAGCGAATGACCTCCTCAGTGACCGGCAATACGGGTTCCGCCGAAACCGGTCTACTGGGGATCTTCTTGCGTATGCCACTCACATTTGGAGCGAGGCCATCGAGAAATACGGGGAAGCACTTGCGGTTTCCCTAGACATCTCGAAGGCCTTTGACAGGGTTTGGCATGACAGCCTGATTGGCAAGCTTCATTCCTACGGCCTACCGTCTGGATTGTGTTCTTGGATATCTGACTTTCTGAGGGATCGATCGATTCGAGTTGTCATTGATGGCTGCTCGTCCGATCAATTGGCTATTAATGCCGGGGTCCCTCAGGGGTCGGTTCTCTCTGCGACGTTATTTCTGCTCCACATCAATGACCTGCTAAAACCCGGTACCTTTGGGTACGCAGATGATAGCACAGTTGTAGTGAGTTACATATCTAGTGCACGGTCCAGCGTGTCACAGGTCCAGTCTCTCAGAGAGGCCATGGTTGAGCGCTTGAACTTGTCCTTGAAAGCTGTCTCCGACTGGGGTGACGCTAATTTGGTCAAGTTCAACGCCACCAAAACCCAAGCGTGTCTCTTCTCTGCTAAACGGAGTCAATTCCAGCTGACTCCTACTTTCCGTGGTGTATCCGTGCCGATAAACGACAACCTTGAGCTTCTCGGTGTCAAATTAACGGCTAGTCTCAATTTTGGCTCCTACATTGAGTCGAAGGCTCAACTTGCTGCCAAAAAGCTGGGCGTCCTCTCGAAGGTCAGACGGTACTTCACACCGGAACAGCTGCTCAATTTGTATCAAGCGCAAGTTCGGTCGTGTGTGGAGTACTGCTCTCATCTTTGGGACGGTTCGGCCAAATATCAGCTAGAGGCACTGGAGTCAATTGAGAGACGAGCCAAAAGGCTTATTGACAACGAGGCGCTGGTCGAGGCAAGGCTTCAGAGCCTTGAGCATCGACGCAGAGTTGCTAGCTTATCGGTATTTTATCGGATACATTTTGGCGAGTGTGCGACGGAATTGCATAACTTGATTCCACCAAGCCCGTTCCACCATCGGACAACCAGACGTACGGCGATGCGCCACCGTTACATGGTGGACATTCCATCTCTGCGCACGAAGCGATTTGCTTCATCTTTCATCATGCGTACTGCAAAGGAGTGGAACTCCTTGCCTGAGTCTGTGTTTCCCGATAATTACAACCTGGTAGTCTTCAAGGCTCGAGTGAACAGGTTACTTCTGGGTAAGCGTGCACCATCGTAGACCACATCATCACCTTAGATCAAGTGAGATGTGGTCAAACGCAAACCTATTGAACAATAAAAAAATAAAAAATAAAAAAAAAAAAATGGAAAAATTTGAAATCAAAGGTTATTCCTTCTAAAACTACTGAAATCCCTCTGCATCTTAATGACCCTAATTTTATTAGTCAACACGTTTTTAAACGTACCTGGCAACACAGATGTTATTATAAATGATTTAACTTACTTTGAATTTCATAGATTTGGCAGTAATATATTTTCTCTAAAAGTAGTAGAATCAACGACAATTTTACGAGTTTTTAGAGACTTAAAATCAAATTCTATTAGTGTTGATGGTATATCATTGGATATGATTACAATGATTATTCCTTACGCATTAGAGGTGGTTACGGCAATAGTCAATAAGTCTATCTCAACCTCTAAGTTCCCATGGTTGTGGAAAACGGCCTATGAAAAATTTGACATGCCTATCAAAAATTTTGGAGAAGGTTGTTAGCCTACAATTAGTGCAATTTTTGGAGATTAATAACATTTTGCCAGAACTACAATCAGGCTTTAGAAGGAATAGGGGCACAACAACTGCACTTCTGGATGTTACAGACAATGTTTTATCAGCTCTGGATAAGGGCATGGGCACGATATTGGTTTTGCTGGATTTTTCAAGGGCTTTTGACTCATTGAATATTTCTTTGTTATTGTCCAAGTTATCTTACTATGGGTTCGATAGTGACGCAGTAGGATGGTTTCACTCTTATTTAAGCAACCGGTCACATATTGTACAAACCTGCAATGTTGCTGGATCAGCATCTCGGTCTGATATAGCATCTCTATGTAGAGGGGTTCCTCAAGGATCTATATTGGGTCCATTATTATTTATATTGTTTAGCGCGGACTTAATCAACGACATCAAGTTCAGGATTATTTTTCGTTTAAGCCTAGTGATGTTAATGAAGCTGTACATAAAATTAATGAGGATTTAAGCCGTATTTCAGACTGGGCTCAGCGAAATTCTTTAGTACTCAATGCGGGGAAAACTAAATACATGATTCTGGGGACAAAACATCAGATCTGTCAAATAAATCTATCGAATCCACAGATTATTATAGGGAATGCCCCCATTGAAGGTGTGCAGGAGGCTCGTAATCTTGGTCTGGTCATGGACGAAGAGTTACGATTCGAGCGTCATATCACGGATATAGTTAGGAACTGCTTCTACCGTCTAAAGGTGCTATATCAGATACGAAGCCATCTTAGTGTCGATCTGCGTATACAGTTGGTGGACTCATTAGTGTTGTCAAAATTTAATTACCTTGATTCGGTCTATGGCCCGAGACTATTAGCCAGAACAGCAGGCCTTATACAAAGGGTGCAAAACGCATGTGCACGTTTCTGTTTTGATGTCCCACTTTCTTAATAATGCTGATATACTTAAAATGAAGTATTGGAGGGACTTACATCTGGCCACTCTTCTATTTGGGGTAGTTTGCACGGAAAAGCCAGAGTATCTCTCTCTAAACTTGTTTGGCTGAGTGAGAACACTAAATGTGCCTCTCGTGCACCAGCTAGTGTGCTCAGTATTCCTCGCCATAAGTCAGCAGCTTTTAGAGGTAGTTTTACGTATAGCGCCACTAAGTGTTGGAATAATATACCCCCTCCTCTACGTAGGCCAACAAGTATCACTACATTTAGGTCTAAGTTTAAAAATATACTCATAAACGTTCAGAAATCCAACACTTAGAGGTTTACGTTTATATCAACACTTATATGTTTACTTTATATTATTTCCTATTTTATTTTAATATATTATAAAATATATGTACCATGAGTGATACTGTCTTGGGTTTATAAATTATTATTATTTGTAGATATATATATATGTATATGTATGGATAGGTATAGTATATGATAATATGATTACGATTATACGTACGTAAGCGCTGTCCGTCCGCACGTCCGTGAATCACCCGTGGCTTCAGCCGAAAATCAGCGCTGTAGTTATCTGCAGCATAGGCTGAGCTGGGGCCATTTGGACCCACATAATGTGTTACTTACTTTTAATATCTATTGTTTTTTTTTTGTTTTTATTTGTGTGTCCAATAAATGCTTTTTTATCTTATCTTTATCTTATCTTAATTAATTATTATGAGTCCCACCCATCATAAACATGTAGGTACTAGGTATTAGAATAGGAATTAGAATAGAACAACATTATAGGTACATAATATTTGCATGACAGTCTACTTATATTCTAACCGCTAATCCGATCTGAAAATGCATTTTATTTTGGTAACATTGAGATGGATCCTGGTCTAACGGTAAGATGATAAAATGGTATGGATTTGATACTAAACCAAAAATATAAATTCTTACCTCTGGAAGTTTGGAATCGCTTTTACTGAGATGAACTCCACCGATCTCTACAATGTTGGGTAAATAAGCAGCAGAAGTATCGAAACTGAAGTGGCTATTGATCAAAATCAAAGATGCATTCCTTTGCATGTCATACAAACTAGGAACAGGCGCTGGTAAATTCTTCACATACTTTTTAACTAACTTCTCCTGTTCTTCCAAATACCAATATTTCCACCAAACATATTCATATATTGTGAAGTAGAAATTTCTCAATCTTGCCCAGAAACTGGTTGGTTCTCTCAAGTCTAGAAACTCAGAGACTACTGTAGCTAATTGCAAGGGATTTCTGGTCACAATGTTGTGTCGCATGCAGTTTCCGAACGTCGTAACTAGTATCAGAGGAGTGCTATATTTGTATGCGAGAATGTTGGTTGCTTCTTGGAAAAATTGCTCGGTTATCACCAGGTCAAACTTTTGACCACTGGATAGTAGCCGTTGGACCTCACTAGAACTCAGGGTTACCTCTGTGAAAGCCAGTCCGCCTCTCCACAGTATGTTATTGTGAAACATTTCCGCTGATATTTCCACCATGTTGAATACATTTGGTCTTCCGCCCCCTGTAATTTAATATTAGTAAGCCATCGTGTCGTTAAAAAGCTAAATATATATTTAAAAATAAATATACATATAATTAATTTATTATGTTTTATTTACTCGTGAAAATTAATTTAAATTAATTTAATACAGATACTTTGAATTTAAATGTAGACGAAGATACAAATAATATACATATAACTACATAAAATGAAAATTGAAAAACTTTTAATAACAGAACCTATTACTTTATTATATTTTGTACCTATCTTACTTTATCGAGCTATCATGCAGATAATCACAGAGTACAATAGGATATACACCTTAAATAGCTTTTATAATATGAAATAGAACTCACCTATAACATCCCAAATCTCCTTATCTTCGACCATTACCTGGTGATAGTTTGGTGGATGTTTATGCTCCCTGTGCGCTGTGATCACGGTCACGTTGTGCCCTCTCCGAGCTAACTCCAGTCCGATAGGACTTAGGATTATATAATGGGATTTAGACGTAAATGGTATCACGTATAGAATATTTGCAGATTTACAATAACCCATGCACATAAATAAAAATAATAACTTTATGAACACCTGCAAAATAAAAATAAAACCTAATTAAATTCGCAGTCACCAATCTTTTAAATTAAAACTACAAAATCTATTTTTTTTTTTGTAAAGAAGTGTGTTCTAACCATTGTATCTAACAACTATTTATCAATTACAACTTCCATGTACTAATGTAAGATCACACAGCCGATGCGTGCTACTACTCACAACAGTATACCTACATTTAAACTGATCGATCACTTACGACGTTTGCGAAACTAAGGTCTTTTCCTGACGTGTCGGTAACAGAGGTGCGGGTATGTTTTGCTCAATAAAAACCCCAAAAAAAGTTATTATTATTACATCCCTACTTAAGTAAATAAATACACCCAGACCTCATTTGTCCTGAGTAGTAATAAGTTCATGCACAAAAATGTCTGTCCTGTACCCGGGCCCTGTGGCGTGATAGATAATGTGTTTAACCAACTACTGCATTTTTTACGCGGCAATGTTTTAGAATTAGCCTTCTTTGTCGGGTATTTCATCCATTATACCGATAAACTCGTACTGTCCGTCAAGTCAAGAAACGGCCTAAATGTGAATAACAAGTAATAAGCTACTACTTACTTATTAAAGTAATTATAGTCGGGTAATATTATGTTTACCTACTGTAAGTCATTTGATAATATCCGGGAGTATACATAAGCGTGTGAATATACTATAATAATGTGATGATACGTTTGTGCTTGTAATAAGGTTTGTAAAACATACACAATCATTATATTAAAATACTTGAAAATACAGGCTGAATTTTTCAAGTGGGCGTGGAGGGCGAAATCTGAAACTATTGGGAAAAGCAAAAAAAGCTGAAAGGAGTCTTGAGAATTTTAATAAAAACTAAAACTTCATCATTAGATATTTTATATAATAATTTCCCAACCCATTGATTTTGAGAAAAAATTATATCTACCTACTTCTTGTATTATTCCTGTATACGAAAACTCTTGCGCGTGACATTTTTCGCATGGCCAAGTAAATAATAAGAAAAAAATATTAAAGAGAAGAAACAGAGCCTTGAAGGGACTTTTCTCCTCTATCTGAGCAACTTACTAACGTCAACAACTGCTCATCTGCTGGTCAAAAATCAATCTATCCCTATCATCCTGTATTGTATCTGAATTTCTTTCCATCCTAAGGTTGTCTGAAAGAAATCGCCTATTGTACAACTCATAATAATGTGTATGTTTTGTTCACTGTTTTTGGTGTAGGTACAAAAATTATTATCTATCTATCTTATATTTGTCTAATCAATTTATATTCATTATTGTATGCACAAGCTACTATTTTTATATCGTAAGGTCAACTCTTCAAAAAATTTGGTTTGCTGGTAAAAACTAGCCAAATCAAATCATGAGTTTTAATTAAGTTTTTTGCTTTTAACTTTCAGGATTATCTACAGAACATGGAACCCATTTAGATCTATTCTTTTGTCCCACGCTACGCCTATTCTTAATATTAAACTTGGATCCCATTTTCACATTTATGTTATTGAGGGGATTTTATTGCACTAGCTTTCTCCCCGCGGTTTCACACGCTTTTGCAATTGTGGTCCAATTTTTATCCAAGTCGGTAAGTAAGAGAAAGTAGAAGTAGATATTATGTATTATAGATAGATAACTTTTTAATACTCCCAACGGAAAATAAAAATAACTGAGTAAAAAAGAATAACCCAGTTTATATAATAGTAATTAGGTATGTAAGTTACGTCTATAAGGTTATCCATTTTTAATATTACAAGTCATTAAGGTTATCTTTAATGTCCATTCCTTCCTACCCTTTGTATTGTTTGTCAAAATAAACCCTCATAACAATAATAGTTCAAATAGTACCATTTGTCGAAACAATTAGTTCTTAGGACGGGTAATATTACTTAACTGGAGTTAGCACAAAGGGTAAGGTACAACATTCCTCATATGTAAATTAAATTAGTAGGTATGTTATTGAAGGCTTGGGTACAGTAGTAGCCTGAATTGGTATATTATGTGATTACATTTGAATAAGAAACATTGGTTGAGTTTACATTTTGTTGAAGGGATTTTCATTTGGGGTCTAACAAAAAACATACTTGAAAGTAATAACTTGAATTTATCGAGGAAAATACATAAAAAATATATAAAAGAAAGTCGGGTTTGTTCAAACACTTAGTTATAACTCGAGAACGGCTTGACCGCCGTTTCATGGTTTTGCACTAGTATCTAGGATATAAAAAAATCGGGTTAGTTACACAATCTATGTCAAGAACGGCTGAACGGATTTTGAAGAAACTTGTCACACAGGTAGGTCATATCCTGGAAGAAAACATAGGATAGGTACTTTATTTTTTGATCCCTTAGGAACGCGGCTGAAACCGCGGGGGACAGCTAGTATAAGCAGTAGTATTTATCAGTTTAAAGCGACATCTTAGCATTTTTATACAGAACTGATGTTGTAGACATAAGAAAAAAGTTAAGAGAACCTCCGCAGAATGTTTCATGGTACATTAGTGTACCATATCTACGCTAGGTGGAGTTATATACATTTTTCAGTGACCATGTTTTAGATTTTGTTCCATGTAATTTAATGGTATCAGAATTTACAGCCATTTTTAAACGACTTCAAAAAAGGAGGAGTTTCTACAATTCGACCGGTAGGTATTGAATTCACTGCATAAATTGCATTCCATTAGCAGCGAAGTAAATGTGTACTTAATACTATTTTTTCACGTAGCATAGTCGCATTTATGGAAGAGTATTTTATTGAGAGCGGTATCCTCAGGTAAACATTTAGGTTCACATGTGACATTAAACATTGACGTGACTCTAGCTGACTTACAACGGTACTGTTTACCAATTGTTGCTACACTTGAGTAAATAGTTCATTATGTTCTGTAGAAAATTGTGTGTAACCTGAATGTGTCATCTGCAAATTGTAATTTTGTGTCTGCTGATATTTCTTAAATCAATGTCAATAAGTATTTTTATTTATTCCTGTATTGTTTTACAGATATTGCTCGAAGTCGTTCAGTGAACTGTACAGCAGCTGTCGGCGTCCGATCCACCTTCTAAATATGATAAACATTGTAACTAACGTATGTAGAAGTTAATCTCAGAATACACAATGTAAAAATTAAATGGAATTCCAGGAATTGCGATACAACTTGTTAATGTGTTTTAACAGCAACTCATCTGCAGGATTTTTGGAATTTGTCAAAAATATCGATTGCAATGATCGATTCGAATAATTTCTCTGCAGTTCAATAAAAAAAATCGGATAGCAAAAGCGCGATATGACATCGATAATATCATCGATATTTGTAAGGTTTTTTTGAACCTCATAGAGCTTTTTAATTATAAATGAAATATTGTATTATAAATAGTTTAGAACAAAAAAGGCAAAGAATTTTGACCTTCAGCGGTTACAGCTAACAAAGATAACTTTATAAAAAAATCGTTATTCGATAAATTTAATCGTAAACTCACTTGTTTAAATAATAAAACAAAACATCTTAGTGCGTATTAACACATTATAATTTTTATTGATACATTTTATTACAAAAACTTATCTACTGTTATTATTCCTTAACGTAGTAAGTATTGAATATTATGATTAAAATAACTCTATTCACAAATTAATAATGTCAATCGTAAATTATTTACGTACCCGATTTATATTTTTTTATTCATTACACTGGACGGAATTAGATCAATATTATTATAAAATTAGTAAAGCTCTATGACTTTTTACAAAATAACACAAAGCAACTTACAAAATAAATGAACAGTTATTACTTTAAGCAGTAAGTATAAAAGTTAGATAATTTACTACTAAAGTGTTTCAATTATTCAGTCTGCATTTGACTCTGATTCATTTAATACGTTCAAAAATATGGCATTATAATCGTTTATATGTAACTCGTTTTACAATAGCAAACTTACTAATAATCTCTTAATTTCTCCATCACTTTAAAATTACTACTTCTTCTTTCTGTATACAATGGTCCATTTTTAGATTCATATGCGAGTGGCGAAGAACGCACACCATTTTCTATATACTTAATGGGCTCTCCTTTATAGCCCCGACTCTTCGTCACTGAATTTACTTCCCTTGATTCTATTATCTCTTTCGATCTACCATCTCTTGAAGGTACAACTTTCTTGCTTACTGTTTCCACCGTGTCTGTAACGCTTGGACGTTCCGGATCACCCGAACGGGTTGTGTACCTGTACGTCTCTGAATAATTGTCGCTGCTGTTACTTCCCCTTCTCAAAGCCGGTGACTTTATTCTTGTCTCCAAGCGGGACACAAATGGACTCGTCTCTCTGTTCAGAGAATCTGTTTTATACAATGGTATTTTCCTTTCTTCTGATATACGGTCTTTGTACGGAGAAGGTGTGTATCTAGGCGATATTCGACTCCCATCAGATTCGTCGTCAGCATGCAAAGTTTGATATAATTCTGGTGCACGTTCTCGAAGGCCTTTAAGGAATATTTTCTTTTTATCGGTCTCATCATGTTTGCTATATCCGTTCGTATGTCCATTGCTAATAGGTGTAGTTTTTCCATAACGCGCTCCGAATAGCCCATCTCGTCTTCGTTCAGTTTCACGAGACACGGCATCAGCGAGATCACGTTGACTGCGATTGATTATTGACACGATTCCTGGACTTTTTAACTGTTCAGGATTCTCGTCAAGTCTGCTCAAATGCGGGTTGGATTTATACATCGTGGAGTAGTTGCGGCTCATACTCGATACGTAACGTGGGTGAGTTTCTTGTTCAGGTGCGCCCATAGCAAAACTCTTGCTTCTGTTTAGAGCCTTGTACGTCCGTGCAGGCTTCGCCGGCCCGGGTGGGTATCCGTTGATCTTGCCTTCAATTGGTGGTTTCACAGTATTATTGGATATGTTAACGGCACTACTAGCACGCTTGCTAGGTGTCAGCTTATGCCAGTACTTGTTAGAACTAGGTTTTTCGGTGGTTTTATCTTTACGATCGTGCAGTTTCCTTGGCAGCGTCTGTGCGCTGCGCATGTAGTCCTCTTCAGACTCGGTGTTCGGATTCAGTCGACTTGTTGAGTGACTGAATCGACCCAGCGTACCCGAAAATTGACCCCTGAAACGTATAAAAAGTATAATTGATTACAGTTGCATTAATCTTTTTTTGGACTTTATTAGTGTTTCGTGGCGGTTGAATAGGTCGGGCCCACGTATGTTTATTGTTATCTCGTGTGACACAAAAACTCGTAATCTTGCCGGTATTCTAGTAATTGGATTCAATGGGGATCTCCTCCCACGTGCCAAACGATTGTGCTTTGTTTACACGTGTTAGAACAACTACGTCTTTGTTAAATGTACAATTTATTTATATATACTATAACGGAACATTAAGTGTTCAAATATACGCTTCAGCGACTTATTAAAAAACATGCCATTCTTTAGAGTTGCAAACATGGAGGAAGAAGTACATCTGTGATTTGCAAAGATAATTGTATCGAGCTCATTTGCATCAACTTCTTACCACACGTTTGTACACCTGTTATTTATTGAGAACATTTCCTAGTAATGAGTCATATTGTCAGTCATTGTGAACCAATACATAGTTCGTCTGTTTCATTCGGTAAACTCAGGTGAGTCAGAGTCACGACACTAAATAAGGGCTTCTTTGCAAATTAAATATACTTATTTTCCCTTAATTGGAAAAGCCCATGGACGACGACGGATAAAAAAGGTAAGATATGCCGGAACGCAGTGGCTTGATTGAAGTGGTTTTGATTGATGAAAAAAAAAGGTTATTGTGCTTTTATTAATATTACATACCTAATGCATATTGGAATTTTGTTCAGACCAATATCATTATTGTAGGTATGAATGATATTGGTATAATTTTGGAGGTTCAATAAAAATACTTCCGCCTTTGTCAAAAGACATGCAAACGTAATCTACGTTTGTATTGCATAATACAATTTTAAAAACTAGTATTTTTTTCTTTTTATTACAGTCTATATTTCGACGGGCTGGCGTGGTTGATAAGAAGACTACCTGTGACCTGTATATACTGTACCTAATGGTCGTGGGATCGATGATTCCCATCCAGGAGAGACATTTATGTACATTACATTGTCATACATTGTCTGTTTGTCCTGTCTCTTGGTTTAATTATCTATTTTTTAAGAAGTTAGTATACCAGTTACCCGGTTTCTATATTAGGTACAGGCCCTCCTTAGTTTTGGATTCGATAGCTTTGTGTGAAGAAGGCCCTATGATATCATATTATTATTACTTCAAGAAGTTGTATCAAAGTTTTCACTTTCCTATTTTATTATTGCTGAGCTTATGTAATAAAATGTCACGTATCCAAAAAAAAGTTATAGAAGGAATATATCCTAATAAGCTTGCAAGTTAAAGAGGAACGTGCGGAACAAAAAACACTTTATTGAAAGTTTAAGAAAATCCTATTTTGGAAAATTGCTACGCCCATATTCGCACTGTTTTACGTAATAAGAACGGTTTCCTCAATTTCTGCACTGGACGTAGCATTTGAATGAGTAATTTTAGTTTCACATGAAGTGGAGGTACTGAGATTACTATCGCTCGTACATTTCGGTCACGTACTTTGAAATCATTATACATTAAATGAACTACTGAGAATCATGAATGGTTTTTATTTAATTTTGATTCATGGTAAGGATAATATTAATAAGTTTAGTCTAGAATCTTGCATCATATTTAAATATTAATACGGGACCATTGAAAATTTTCAAACTTTTATTTAGTATTTATTTGAATTTATATCATTCGAAAGGTACTTGTAACTGTACGATAATCGTGCATAAAGTAAATTATGTCGATCTCAGACGATTCTATATAGTTTTAGTTATTGTCTCCTCATCTATACCTATCCTATTAAATCGCATTCCAGTGTTCGAAATCCTTTGTTTTTTGGTATCTGGCCTACATTCGTAATATTTCATTCATAGTCTAGTATATTTATTGTTAGTCCTTATTTCATTGCCTATGTTGGAATCAATGTTGGAACGTAGCACTAATTAAATATTACGCTGCTACCTTCAATATATTGCAAGAATAAGATGTTTATCTCTTTATGTCGTAGGCGGAGGCAAATAATCAGTCGTAGGACAAGCTTCTATTTAAGGTTCATTATATTTTTGTCTGAATATTGATCAATATTTATCATAACTATGCCTCGCGGGTGTATAAAGTGGTTAATATTATACCTACTTCACCAAATAAGCAAACACATAAATAACACCTGTAACGATAGTTATTATTCACGTTAATCATATAATAATGAAGCGGGGGTGTTACTTACCGTTCACGTTGTTCGCGGTGGTCACGGTGGTCGCGGGCGTCAGGTGCGGCGGCGCGTCTCGAACTGCCCTCGTATTTGTGCTCGCGACCGTAGATGCTGGGCGCGAAGGGGTCCTCGCCGAGGTAGTACCGGTGCGGCGGCGCCGGCGTCGCGACGGAGCCGGGGGGCGCTAGCTCACCGCCGTACTGCTTGTACGTGCGTGATGAGTGCTCCGGAGACGGTGAGCGTGAGGTGCGCCACCGCGCCCTTCGCTCCGCCGATGCCGACCGGATCTTTCCCACAAGCTTCCGAATAGAATTTCCGATCGCTGACCCAACTGACTTGCGCGCCGGTGACGGACGCCGGCCGGTATCCGCAAAACGCGTCTTCTGATTTTGCTTGCGCTCGTCCCGCTCCCGCCGCCGCGGAGGAGTGCGGTCCCTGTCCGAACTCTCGCGCCTTTCTCTGGGTGGAGAGTAATCTGGCGGAGGTTCGGCCGCTCCGTCCTCCCGGCTATCGCGTGATCTTCCCGAATTTTCGTTTCTGGATGAGCTTCTGTAGCCACTATCGTAGCGGATGTCCTCTGACAAGCGCTGTTTTACTTGCCGCTTTCGTTCGGGAGCAATAGGCCTATAGTCTTCCTCGACCGAGGGCTCGCGGAAGGAACGGTCGGCCTCCAACGGTCGAAACGGCGATCCCCGCGGAGGACTGTGCATCGTCGATGAAGAGACGTAGGCGGAGTCGTCGCGCGAAGGCGGATGTCGACGTCCGATGGGTGATGACCTTCCCTGAGGCGAGTCACGCTTGCCGTATACGTGTCTGGGAGAAGAACCATTTAACCGATCATCGCTGGCGTACGGCGACCGCACCGTCGGTGGTGACGGTGACGAGCTCCGCGGCTCCGGCATCCTCGGCTTGCTCGGTCGACGTTGAGACCAATCGGCTACACCTTTGAAGTAACCCCCCGTTCTATTTACAGGCACGGCCGGTCGTTCGTCGGAAGGCGTGGAGGATTTAGTTTTACGGAGAACTCGATCTCCGTACACCGGCGGCGGAACAGATGAAGTCTTGCCGTAGTAGCCTTCGTCGTCGTTCGTTTTATTCTTGGCGTAGAAGCCGGGCTCGGGCCGTCGTCCTATTTCCTCCGCAATGGAATCGTGCGATGAGCGGGAGTCACTACCGAAATGACTCTCCAGCCACTTGGAAGTTTCCTTCTTGCGAGTTTCTTCTTCGACGTCAAAATCAACAGGGCGCTTCGTGTAATCCTTTTCTTGTTCTGGAAGCAGAAAACGCGATTAGTAGGTAGCAGCGCGGCACGAGCGCGCGCGCAGCGTCTCACGGCGGAGTGGCCGCCTCGACGGTTTGAATCCTCTCGCACACATGCTATATGGCGTAATCATTCAGTCAATAAGTTTGCCAAACCACTGAAGGTCAATGCGATGCAAACTCAAGCCATCTTTACTTAACCCGCTCAGACATGGGTGTAGTAAACTATTAACTGAATTATAATTTGTGTGTCACTATTGCTCTCTTTTTTTTATTATCTTAGTAATTATTGAGACCTGCGAATTCGTTTACTAATAAAGGAGTAGGTACCTACTTGAAATGAAAAAATACACTAACATTCTGTTTTAAGGACCATGAGCTTTACATAATTACGAAAGCCCTGATCAAAACAAGTTAGATCCTGAGCATTTATTTTAAAATGACTTAGGTATGTGCACAGAGTAAAGAAGTACTTTACTCCGTGGGTATGTGTATCTAATGTTGGTACCTAATGTTCAACAAGTATAATAAAACAGACGCGAAGTGTTAATATAATTTAGTGTAGATTTTTGCACAAAATATTTTAGGAGACATTGTCAAGTCATACTTATTATGGTGTGCATTTAAAAATAGGTAAATAGGTAATGAACGTTACAATTGACTCTACCACCGGAATAAACGGAATAAACTTAAACTGAGAAGACTCCGGCAAGAAACTCGTTATTAAATATCAATTATTTATAACAAATTTCTCTAATTATCTTTTTTCCATAAAAAAATCATAAGAAAAAACACCCTATCGCAGTATTTATTTTGAATTAAATACGTAATTGGATCTTTCGGATTTTGGAGCTGTCAGTATGTATTCAAAATGTTTGTGTAATGAAGCCAAATTATAATAGCAATATAAAAAAATATCAGTTACGCTGCTTCTTTTCATCCAATCAAGATGCAAAGCTTAAATTCAATATGATTTTTTACCACGTGCCAAATTAAAATAACTTGCATAATCAATAGACATTACGTGATATCAACCCACACTACTAATAATAATTATGGAAAATGTTGACCAAATGAACGACGGTGGGTTATTGTAAAAATAGTGACATCGTGGCACAGCACAACTCACAACCAGCCTCCATACCAGCGTAGGCTCAATGATTCGCCTTAAACAGCTATTTGATGGACATGCTACTACTTTAATTCTCCTTAAAGCGTACAATGCCTGTTTACAATCTCTTAAATTGTTGGCAAAACAATTTGACTACCACATTTGTTGGGGAAAGTGTAATTATGAAAATGTGACGCATTGAATGACGTAATTTTTGAAAAGCATGGATTTATTTAAATTTTACTGCATTTTTTAATAAAATTACCAGTTGTACATGCTTGTTGGGACCGGGTAACAAACAATTGTAATAACAATTTAAATTTTTATTTCGAATTTTAGATTAATAATAACTTAGCTTTCCGCCCCGCGGTTTCACCCACGTCTCTGAGGAAATTAATATAAGATGTTACTCCTTACTAATGTAGTTTTCTAGAGGTAAAGAAATTTTTTATCGGTTAAGTATTTTTTTAATTTATCTAATAAAAATATTCAAGTATATAATCTTTTCTCTTTATTATATTATATTAATAAATGTATTCAAATTAAGGATTTTAAAAGAAATTCGACGTATATTCCGTATTTTGGCGAATATAAAGCATTTAAGAAGAGGCTACTTTCCTTACTTGGATAGTTAAGCAATTTATAGCTCCATAACTTTAATGATACATCATAAAGTATTGAATTTCATGCTGGTATTAACGAGGTTGTAAACTGGGTACTTTAAGTTGCATTCATCAATTTACTATGTTATTAATAATAATATAATATGTTCCATAGAGCCAAATATCTACATATTTATAAATATGTACCGAAGTAATATAGGTAGGTACGTATGGGTGCTGGTTATCAAATTGCATTTTTTTTTTCATATTTTGTCTCTCTAGGCTAGCACGTAAAGTTAGTACCTAACCTTTTTTATGTTATCAGGCTGACTTAATGGGTCGACAAAAATTTATGAAATCCGAAAAATTCATAGATTTGAATATCAATTCATAAATCTCTCTTTTATAATGATTACAAATGTATGTCTTACTGAAAACACGCTGATATCCGTCGTTCTACCACCATTCCAATAAATGCAACTGCATTTATTTATTGCCTTTATTCTCTTTAAATTCCAAGATACAAGACGTAACAATCCATACCTCTTTGTTCGCTCTATTACGCTATATAAGGAAAGACGTTGTAAACAATACATCACAGTCAAATAGCAAGCTGACATAATGTAACTCCATAGTAAATGGACAGCTGCTAGCAAGGTCGAAATCTGTAACACTGCATAATTAACTTGATGACTATATTTCACGAAAGATGTAGAGTTAATTTGTATTTTTTGACGTATTCTCCAGCTACTCTAGACGAAGACTTGCCGAACAACTTTTGCTAGTTAAGTAAACATGTGGACCAATGTTGGCCTCAAAAAGGTGAAATGGAAACCATTTTTATTATTAAATTACAGTAGGTATTCATTCAAATTTATTATCTTGATCGCCAACAGTTCTACACTTAGGTACCCTAATTTATAGTAAGCGAAGCCATTTTGTAAATATTTGTATTATGATGGCACATCAACCAAACTTGTACACAAAAACTCAAGATGGCAATAACTATAAAACGTAGTGTACCCTAATTAATAGACCGATGGAATAGTAAATACTCTGTACAAAAACAAAGCCTTTGTCTTTGTCATTCAACTAAGATAAAATATTCATGGTTTATCAATTACTTATGTAAATGGAAACATTGGCATCGATACAAAGCTAATATAGCATTTATGGAGGACTGCACGCTCGCTAATCACTGCATCTGTATAATTATCTCAATTTAAACCTCCGATCATAAAATCAAAGAATCAGTATAAGATAGGTTATTTACTTTTAAAATGGTGTGTGTAATCTACAACTACAGTAGCTAGGTGTTTATTCATAATTATGTATCTGATATTTTTTGAAAAAAACAAATTTAGTTTTTTTTTATCAAAAATTAAAATTTCCGGAACAGTATTTTTGTTGTAGTGCTCCACTCGTCTTCACTAATTGCCAATTGCCACTCATACCAGCAGAGTAATGTACATACATGTATAAGTACTCCACATTTTTTTTTAATTAGATGTGGCATGGTTCCTTAGCATCTCCTTATTTTTATGATTCGTGTTACTAATGTAGATATACTAATGATATCTGCCCACGGCGCTTACAATAATAAATTCTAAGAGGACATTTAAGGTAAGTAGCTAAGAATAAAGCTCGTTTTAAAATATCACGACGTACGTTTGATACACGTAAGTAATGTAGGTACCTATACATGTGGATTCACTATACGATATTATCCGGGATTTTAATGCTTTCCGTAAAATTCAGAATGTTCTGGTGGTAAAACATTAACTGTATTTTAATGTATTTTATAAATCATATTGATGAAAGCCCATACTCGAGGTAATTTACTGAAGTTTATAATAACCTTAATATAATAACCTAGGTACCTATATTATGATTATAAGTAACTTTACGATGTGAGCTAAGTGCCATAAACAGTAAATTGCGAATTTATCTAGACGACATAATATTATGTAGTAGGTACCTCCTTTTAGACTATAAAACGCTGTTATTTAGGCACTTTGATTTAACTTGAATGAGTCGAGTCGGGAGTTGGAAACGGTTTCATTAATCTTGTAAAGAGGTAAATATTACTATGTATTATACCTACGCCTACGTACAAAGATACTTTAGTATTGAGACCGCTATACCATTAGATAAATCAGGGTCAGGTATACTTCTAAGTCGATAATAAGTTATCTATCTGTTCAGACAGAAACCAAAATTGGACTTCTTTTTTTTATTCTGAATAAGCACACAAAGCCTAGATGGGAACTGCCTCTCAAGCGCAGCTGTCGGAACACACCGGTAGCTACTTGACGACAGATTTTCAAATTGAGGGTGGTAGCCAGCCAGTCGAGTACTACAAAAGTAGGTACCCTACCACCGTGCTGTGGTTTCCTCACGGTGTTTTCTTTCACCGAAAGCTCAAGCTCATTGTAGGTTTCGACGACCTTCGCCGCGGTAACCGCTTATTTTTTTAACAGACTGTGTCATCGCCAATATTGGCTAGGTTTTCCCTTTATTAGGTTTAATAAATAATAGTAAGTAATAGCTAGGCCTAAAAACAATATTGACTGGATAGTACTACCTATTTTATTAGATAGATGTCGACTCAGAATGCTGCGGTGACCAAGGCCAACAACTTGACACTAAAACGGCCTCAATGAGTGCCCATTAACATAATGATTATAAAGATCGAGGATACAGGTATCTACAATAGTTTTTGGTCGATAGATACGCTGTATGAACTAATTTGGTCAAGATGCGGCACAGCTTGAATAATTTAGCATTACGGCATGTTTAAATTTAATATTTCTAGGTATTTAAAAAAATAATTATTTCACCTAAAAAGCTACATTATCACTGTCTAACATTAATTCTTTCGGGAACACAGGTGAACCCGCGGGGCGGAAGCTAATTTATAATACAGACAGTGGGACGAGCCACTCTACAAACGGTTTAGTCGAGCCTACTTCTTACTAAGAAGTAGTAATCATGATTACTTGCAATCAGATTAGTAATCTGATTACAAAAGTAATCGATTACGCCCATCTCTGCTTCTTAGTAACTCTAAAATTCTTGCAGTAATCTCGTCTTTCGTCTTTTGGGAATAGAATAAGAAATGTATGAGTTTTTCTAGTGTTTTAGTATATAATGTTTTATTTTAATAATATATCTGGATAACATAAAAAGTGTGTTGTATATATTTTCCATCTGAAACTACCTACCTACCTAATTTATGAACACACGAACTGGTGAATTCGCTATGCAAAAAAGCTGGTAAGTAACTTGATACAATTGTTGCTTTAAAAAGGGTAAGAAGGATAAGATTAATTCGCCCACTGTTCGAACTAACTTTTGGCAATTTTTTTGCCAGCACTTATGTTCGGTTCAGTTTTTTTAATTAAATTATACAACAACGCCACCTGTGCGCAATACTTTGAACGACTAGATACAATAGTGTATAGCGCCATCTAGTGATGAAAAGAATTACCAGAACCAGCTGCCACCTATTGTTGAAAAGTTGTACTAATATAGTTCTGTATCTTACCGTTGAGACGAATACGGCGTTGCCGTCGCATTCTGACTGATAAACTGTCCCAATCGTCATCCATATTTGGCTGCCCTTCTCTTTCAACTGCGAACAATATTTTAAAATTTAATAATCTACCAAAATTATTATAATAATTAATGAGTGAGCAGATTCAACCACACTGTTCCCGTCCGATCTTCTGCAAGTTTTTACACTAACATTCGATTTCACCCAAGAATGATAATTATATTCTAAATGGATAGGTAACTCTAAATACCTATTTGAAGCAAATACCTATCCCTACTTACCCTTAATGAAAGAAAGAGAGATTGTCCCAACGTAGTTGTTAACTTTCTCTTTTTCGCAATTGATAGGTATTTGCTTCAAATAGGTATTTAGAGTTACCTATCCATTTAGAATATATCATTCTTGATTTCACCTATGGCTTTCATTCAAAGACAAGCTATAGTGTATTATGTATGGCCAAGCTGATGCTCGTTTGTTTCCACTCTATATATCAATCAATTCGTCGACAATATTGTATTAAATTACTTCAATCAAGATGTTCGTGCTGTATAAAACTGGGTTGCAGATGGCTTACAACCTGCCTGCTGATGGTGAGCGGTTAACGTACACTACCTATGGATGTCCGAAACACCTCCCCGACCATACACAAACCTACTCATCTTCCTCTACCTGTGTATCGATCCCCTTTCATATTGACATCATGTATGTATTAATATGATAATAAATAGAAGGTACCTTCTTCAGTGCGCGTCCGCGAGTGTAGTTTGGAAGCGACTCGCACCCCTCCCGCCATGAGGTCGGTGGAGTGCTCGAGGTCGACGCGCGTGCGCCGCTCCGTGCCGCCGCGCTCCTCCGACAAGCTCTCGCCACTTGCTAATGACTTTGCCTGGATACAAACATATTTATTTCGAAGATCCCTAGATATGCAACACAATCATTTTGAAACGAGCAACCCCTGAGTTTTTAGCTCGTTCTTGTGAGACTACGAGGCAGGCGGGTCAACTGATTGTAAATGATTTCCGACGCCTTACCATAGACATTTGCAATACCAAAGGGATTGAACTGGCTCTCGAATGTAATTGTCGAAACACACCAACAGGTGCTTGTCGGGCTTTGGTTTACTCATGATATTTTCCTTCACCGAAAGCTCAATCTCAACGTAGGATACGAACCCACGACCTTCACCACAGTATACTACGCCACTACCACTGAGCTATAATTGCCTTGATGCCTTCCGAAATTTAAAAAAACTGACATACCTATTTCATGTGTAATCTTATTTACCTACCTACGAAATAAAATATCTTTGATTGAATTTGAAAGCGTGTTGAATTTAATATTAAATTTTTGAGCTGCTTTTATTTGAGGCAATAATAGTGGCGTACTGAAGTACAATATCGTGAGGAAACTAGAGCACGGTGGTGGTAGGGTACTTTGTAGTACTTGACCCTCAAATTGAAAATCTCTCGCCAAGCAATCTGTAATTGCACTTGAGAATCAGTTGCCTTCAAGGCATAGTAAAAGGTCGACAAAACATTGGCAATCCCACTGGTATTTTTGAGATGAAAAAAATATATACGCTGATCTTGTATATACGAGAGAAAGAGCTAAATCCTCAATTAATAGATACTCATATAATGAAGATTTCATTAGGTGCGTTTTGATGAAGTTACCTCTTCCTTTGATAGTTCTTCGTCGCCAATACGTTCTTGTTCCTTCGTATGTCGCGTCTCTGTTACGATCGTCCCATCAGGGCGCAGAGCTCGCAGCTCCTCCTGAAAAGGTAAATTTAATATTATATTCAAATATTCATATTATATTCATCATTACTATTGTTTACTGTAATTCATCTGCCTACATGTTCATCATATTATTTCCTTAATCACCTTTTCATATTCGCAGTTGCAGCATAATCTTGGAACGTATACCTCGTGAATTTACTTTACAAACCCCGCGCTTGATAACCCATTATCAAATCCCACTTGTAAAATATGTATATTTTTTTATATCGAACTGTTTAATTCTCTATCTTATTCCGACTGTACTACAAAGAAAAACGTATCAATAACTTATAATTCTTACTGTGTCATCAGTGTTGATTGTAGTGTTGAAAGCGATGGTATCTTTGACGACCTTTGGACCTCGCGGCACCAGAGCTAACTGCTGCTCCGTTTGTACTTTCAAAGCATCTCTAATATCTTCTTCAGGTGTCTCGTTCACTGCTGCTATGAGAGCCTGTAACAATTAGAAAATTTTCTTTATTTAATTACGTTAATAAGTAAACGTGAATCTGAAAAATATACATATTATCTTTTATTGTAAGTTTACAACATTATTAATTCCTAAATGCGAAAAAGACATTAGAAAGTTTTCATTCAAAATATGAGGACCATAGATAAATCTAAGAGAAAGAACTCTTTACCGTCTCGAAATAAAAACAAAATAGCTCATTACATTTTAAGGATGTCATAAATGTCAGTATCCAAAATGGTTAATGTTGAAGAACAAAATGACGGAATATAAATGGTACAAAAAAGCCGCAAGATACTGGGCTAATGTACCGGCGACAATAGACGGTGTTCTTGGTGGTTTTGGCTACATTTCGGACAATGACATCGAGGGATCTACAGCATTCTTAAGCCAACTGCTAGCACAAAAAAGTCCACCAGGAACTAAATTAGCTCTCGATTGTGGAGCAGGCATCGGTAGAGTTAGTAACCACTTGTTAATACCCAAATTTGAAAAGGTTGATTTAGTTGAACAGGATGAGAAGTTCATTAACACTGCCAAACAATCAATTGGCGAAGACAATGCCAAACTTGGGACACTGTACAAAATTGGTCTCCAACATTTCAAGCCGCAAAAAAAATACGACGTAATTTGGTGCCAATGGGTACTCGGAAATCTCAACGATTACGATTTGATAAACTTTTTGGAGAGATGCAGTGAAGCTTTAGCAGAGAATGGCGTTATTGTGATCAAAGAAAATATAGCTTCGTCTGATGAAATTGAATATGATGAAGACGATTCTTCGGTAACTCGCCCTCTTGAGCTGATGAGTAAAATATTTGACGCAGCAAAGTTGCAAACTATAAGCACTGATATTCAGTCAAATTTTCCAGATGATATTTATCCTGTACATTCATTTGCCCTTAAACCATTAAAAATGTGAAATAATATAAAATAATTAAATTATTTTCCTATAGAACTTAGTCTTTTCATTTTAGTATCCTAACCAAGAGACGTTTGCAGGCGTCATGTTTCTATTACATTAGTTCATTTCAGAACTCTATTCCAGGTATGTAAGCGAGATAAAATAATTTACTGTCGACGACTACCTACAGGGCACATGCTCGTAAGTACATCATTTTCATACGAAATTAAATGTTTATCATTGATGAAGTGGCGAATCGTGGGCGGAATTCGTGATTATGTCGTTTAATAAAGAAGGATCTCGGGCGTGCAGCGGCGACGCGGGCGCAACGATATTCGCGAGTACCTTTACCATTTTAGTGTTAGATTACGAAATTCTTGCTACAGAAGTAACAAGGATTGTGGAATTTAATCTGTATTCAACCTATAATTTATTATTGGCTGTAAGAAATATTGCCTTGAATGTGAATTAAACTGTATGGTCTCCATAGCACATATGTAAGTAAATAGGATTAATTATTATTAAGCATTTGGCTGCACATTTTGAACCTAATAGACTATCTGTTGCGGTCTCCGAAGTTGGAATTTCAATGGAATCAAAGAACCGGCATATAATAGCATATCTCTGATAATTAACCGTCGAACCATCGGTGATGTTCAATCAAAGAACAGTTAGCGATGAATATCGCACTGAGCTCTATTATTAGGGCAGCGTCAATATCCACGTTGTGGCCTACAGTCTCGCCCAGCAATTTCAAGTTACAGTTACATTCTCAAATTGTGTTTCAGTGCCTTATTTGAGCTATACACACGCACATATCTAATCATTATCGCACTGCATCTGCTATCTCGAGACTTACCTAATCTATTTGTTGTCCACCAAACTATTCAATTTCAACCTTTACTTCAATGAAAATTAAAATGCATGAACAGCATGATATTCCTGTCGATAACCAAATACGAATAGTGAATATGTATTTTGTCAATGTACAGTAATATGAAAAGTAAGAAATTTGTACCACGAATGTTTACAATTTCATTTCACGTATAATAGTTAAAATGTAACGTTACTTTGTAATGCGTATTCCCAATGAAAGTAGCAATTCACCAGTCATGACTAGCAGTAAAAGTTTTAACTATTTTACGACAAAAAAAAATTGATTCGCGTACTAATTTAATTGGACAAAAGCCGACTTCGTTCAACTTAAGAAACACGTAGGTACGAGACCTATTTAAATCTAAACCTGTATTAAAATGATAAAATTTCTCATAGTGCGGTCGTTACCCTCTCAAATCTCAGAGTAGACGTCGATTCTAGCCAAGATTTAGTCTTCGAGGCCACATGAAGTTATTAAATATGCAATTTATTATTCACTGGTTAGTCTTTTGTAACATAAGATGAATTCGAATTCAGTTTTAAAATGAATAATATCATTTTATTATACACTCGAAAGATGCAGATCCATCTAAGATAGTTATAAAATTTAAATGGCATGCATCAACACTTCTGCTATATACCTATTTGTCTGAATTGACGGGCCGGTTGGCGTGGTTAGTAAGAAACACTACCTCTCACACCAGGTCATGGGTTTGATTCCCTCCTAGGACATACAATTGTGTGCTTGGACATGATACACATGTCTATCTGTCCTGGCTATATCTATACCTAGTACAAGCTTTGTATAGTTTACGATAACATAGCCGTATTTGAACAATGTCCTAAAATATAGAAAAAAATAAATGGTCATAAATTCCTTCATTATATTATTCCCAATTCTTATTTTAAAATAATAATACAATATTATTATCATTAGTCAGTTAAAAAACAGATATAAAACGAAATAATTTATGATAAAGGGGTCACTAGTCCATCGCTGAGACCAAAACTATATATTCTATCTTAGAATCGTGACTTGGTATATTTTCCTTACGTGTTTAGCAAGCCTTCTGTTTGACAAGATCACGCATAAATCCATCTCTTAATGCTTGCTACTGCTGTAAGTAAAAGCACGGTGAGCTATTTGTTGAGAGGTCACGAGATATTTATATGATTTACCATGCAATGGAAACTGCATGAAACTTTCTTCCACGTTCAAGAATAATGCATTTAGATGAAAAGTTAGATACTTTTGAGTTTTGTGCCTAGATAGTAGGTACCTAGACGACGAGCTTTGCTCAAAACAGTAATAGGCAAGTCGTATATGTTAGTTTGTCCGGAAAAATACGGAATGAAATAAATTTGCCACAAATTAATCCTAGCTAGATCAATTTTTGCTTAAGTAAAACCCACTTTGTAAAATTCATCGAAATCGTTAGAGCTGTTATGGAGAACGGGATTACAAATATAGAATATGATATAACTAAATATTGATCGTACAATAATACAATGACGCAACGCAATATGAAATTAAAACAATTCGCTGCGAATAGCTTCAATATCTTCCCATAGTGAGAACTGTGAGAACCCTTATCGAGTCTGAAGCGATTTACGATTGATGCATTTAGTGATGAAAGATCATTTTTACAATAAAAAGATTTTATGAGAGAATGGAAAACTAACTAAGTAGTAAAACCTACCCCATGTATAGTCATCAATAATGCAAATGAAGTAAAAGTAACAGGAAGTAAAGTGTGCCGGAGTTATGAACCGGTCAGGCCTCAGGCGTCGAGTCGGGTGATATTGTCCAATGTCCATATATTCACTCGCTGCGTATACCTACGCATACATTTTGACAAATTCCGAGGTGCCGAACGTTAAACGCACTGATGGATATCTTAATAACTTCGCCGACATTTCGCTACACTTTTTCATTTTATGTATGACCGTGTGAGGATATTCTGTGAAAGGTAAAACGTGTAACTACGCATTGAATCGTGTGAATTTCGAATTATTAAAGTTTACACACTTGTCTTTTATATAAAATTACTAGCTGTCCCCCACGGTTTCACCCGCGTTCCCGTAGGATCTTATTTTTTCTGGGATAAAAATTATACTATCTCTTATTTCAGGATATAGGCTATTTGTGTGTCAAGTTTCACCAAGATCGATTTCGTAGTTACGAAGTTCATCGCGGACCAAATTCTTATGATACGAAATCGAACCCACGACATGTGGATAGTTATTGTGTTATCCAACCACGCCAACCGGTCCGTCAAACAAAATTATGAACTAGAAGGTGTTAGCCAAAGTGGCTCTTCCGCGAACTGTGATCCAAAATAATAAATCCTACCTTTGGTGTAGGTTTTCGAATCGACTACTGAGGTAAACATTTGACACATGCAGCTATAAATATTCCACTTTAACGATTTAAATTGGTAACGATGACATGCAAAATACATGTACCGTACGAACTACAAGTTGACTACGAGGTAGGTTTATAGGTACCACGTGGTATGCGTAAAAGCTTGTCCCTACCGTCACGTTTAAGGTCATGTGTACTGAAGAATGTTCAGTGAGTAAACAAAAGTGCACTCATAATCACGAAAACGTTTTAAAATTAATAGGAACGTTGTCTTAGCAGGTATCATTAATTCAGCCACCTTAATTACAGTGTTTAAAAAAACTAACATAAAATCCATATATATAAAATTCTCGTGTCACAGTGTTAGTAACCGAACTCCTCCGAAACGGCTCGACCGATTTTTATCATTTTTTTGTGTATATTTGGGAGGTCTAAGGATAGAACGTAAAGTATATTTCATACCGCTAGATCCCACGGGAACGCGGGTGAAACCGCGGGGGACAGCTAGTAAATTTATATTATCAGGTACACGTATCAACATTCATAGATAAACAGACTTCATGAGTTAGAACATTAGTTTAGTACATTTATGCTACTGTCACTTCGATAATATTGAATGTTCGTAAACGGCAATATGCAAAATGACAGGACAAGCTCTCTCTTACCTATCAAAGGCGATAGCTCGTTACGTATTATGATTTATTCGCAGTTCAATACCAAACATTTATCTAACGTATAACCGTGCCGTGACTTTGAATTAAATATTGTGCCGCGTCTTATTACAAACAAAATAAGAACAAAATTAAATTATAGTTGATGTAATAAACATCCCAGTGGGTGAGGACACGACAATCCACTTAGTTGCCTGCCGCCTGTGACAACTCAGCCTAAATTAAGACTCTACCTTGTGATTAACTGTATCTTCTATACAATCAACTCAACTTTGTTGCTCTACGTGAAATGAAACCAATGTTTAATTAAGTGTGAATTATCTGGGTAAGAAAAAAAGCAATTTATTCTGTTTTATGTACACCACTTGTTGGGCATTGAGACACCTTTACTAATCAGACAGCTCAATATTAGGTAGAGTTTACATTATGTGCTTCTCTGAACGCACATTCACTTTGATACTAATACAATAATTTAATTGGCCAATCATAAATCATTAATAAAAAAACCATTCATGTGATTGATATTACATTTACAATGATATTTATTTATTATTTTCATTTGATTGCTACTTTCAAAAATAATGTTGGTTGAAAGTTGAAATAACATTACGATTTATTGGTAACAAAATATTGCAAGTATGATGCATGAAAGGGTGAAAGGCTTTTTTTAGTTTGTTTTTGACGACAATCTCACTATTTTAGGTGCCGATGCAGCCAATAGTGGTAAATGCATACAGTAATTAATCAATCGTTATATTCATATCTCTATTATAATATGCAGTAACTACTTTTTAATCACAAGTGCCTACTTACCTTCAGTTATGTCACATTTTATGATAATGTACGGACCGATATGTTCAGGTCAGGTAACTAATATAACGTAATATGTGAATGTTGCTTGTATAAATCTAGTCCACTAATCCAGTTTTGAAATAAGCACTAATTATCACAATGTAGAAATTACGATTATATACCGGTCAATAGCATTCAGTATAAAATCACGCGTTAGCGAAAAGTTATTGTTACTACCGTTACTACACATTAAATACTCTGTGTGGCTGTGACTAGCTTTCCTAATCAGTAATATGTACCTTTAATGAAAAATTAAATGTAGATTAATAGAAATAGCGACATGGATAACCATTTATAGATAGTGCCGTCCACAAAGACGCGCCCCACTCTTTTTCCTAATCCCTTAGGATACAGTGTGCATCGTTTCACTAGTGTTGTAGTGCCGTCTATATGTATATATCGATATGTATATGTCGATATGCATCACTACAACACTAACAAAAGGATGTACACTTGCACAGTAAGTGATTAGGAAAAAGAGTGCGGCGTGTCTTCGTGGAAAGCACTATCTACAACTTGTTATTAAAAAGATTATACAATTGAGACGTGATTGGTAAAAACATCTGTCACGCCACTGATTGTGGGGTCGATTCCCACCTAGAATAGACATATGTGTACATTAACTGTTTATCCTGAGTCTGACTGTTATTATCTCTTTAAGTATATTATGTTGAATGTCAGTTATTTGGTTTCCATCGTAAAATCTCGGCTTAATTTGAAATCAAATGGCCGTTTAGCACCTATCTAAGTCCAAAGATATTATTATTAATTTGATCAACATCTTAGACGAAAAATAATAAAGCTTTAATATTGAGGTCACTTACGTCAACTACAAGACCACATCCGAACTGCTATTTTGCAGCTGGCTTGTAGTTCAAAAAACATCATAAAACATGGAATATTGACAAATAAATTAGCGAGTATATTTTAAAACACTGTACTTTAATATGAAAAAAGAAAGAGTACTATTTCCTTTGGCCGTCAAACATAGGTGTAGAATGTAATATATCAAATGGCAAGAATCGCAAGACTCGCGGACGGAGGTGATGTGTCACGCAATATATGCACCACACATTAGTTGATAGGTGGCAATTAAATGATATAGCTATCGCAATAAATATCTCGATATATATACATGCTGTATAGCTTTATGCCTAATGACCCACCTTAATATAGATGGAATTGAATTTATAACATAAAAAACTAAATCTTTACTTCTATCATAAAGAGGTAACGTTTATAAGTTTGGATGTAGGAAGTACCTAATCTCTGAAGCTGCTTATCTGATTAGTTAGTAATAGAAACCGATGAACAACGAACCTGACTGCGTTAAAAAATATCACTTCGAAGGCTCAAAGAAGCTCTATAACTTATTTTTTGTCCATCATAGTCAATGAGTTTGATAATATGATAGGTTTTGTAGATATATTAAAACTCTGAAACACATAAATTCAGTTCACAATTCGCAAAAATACTGCGTAACATACACACATAACAAAAAGAAGGTACAGTTGACTCGATGAAATTAAAGTGCATAAAATGGGACTCGAAAATAAAGGAAATAAAAATAAATCAAGTTGTTGCTTTACCAAAAAATAACATTAACACTAATCACAATAAAAGGCTCTCATGTTTCAGAGAAGCCAATAAGAAAATGTGAGGAGTCCGGTATCGACTCGTTTATCTAACGACGTATCCCACGCACCCAATACAGATAGTAAATAGAATTTCATTCATATCCTCTAGAGAGTTGAACAATCCCCATTAGTATCCGGTAAATTGAAGTTGCTACAGGCTATAGACTTGGTACACATTAGCAATTTATAGACTTGAAGATGAATGAAATTGTACAGTTACTTTAAACTATTAATAATTTTATCGTATTATACTTTAAACCTTTTGGCATTTATGCCTTCACCAAGACTATCAATTGCATATCTGAAGATTTTCTTGGGATGAATTAGGCACATATCGTCTACCCAAATTTTGTTGAAGAAATCTAAAACAATTTTAATCACTTACATTTGTAAATGGAAGCTAGATTGAATTCCTTATTTTTATTTCATATCGCCTGTTCATGGGTTAAAACTACTCAAAACAAATACGCAATTAATGGGAGTCGATAGTCTTATCTCATGGATCGCAGTGTCACAGACTTTCCAGCAACATCTGCCATGCTTGCCGATCGAACACGCGATAGTCAGGCGCAAAGTGCTTGGAAATAATTTCACAATCATTCAGACGGTGGTCTTTTTTGTCCTCTATGAACATCCGTGGATCGATAAGGATCTTATTGATTGTACTTAGAATGTCTGTCAACTTTGATTTCGATAATGGTGTGGTGGATCTATCTTATGAGAAGATCTAGAATATTAGAAAACAAAGTTATTTCAGGTCTTTTAAAACTAAAACCACTGATTTGATCTTTATAGATAACACTACAAATAAAAAAACGTTTTTCTTTTATTGTTTCAATTTCCAATTTTATACGTAAACTTAATTTAAACAACTTAGATACGTATAAAACTCTTATAATATTTTACACATAAAAAACAACTTGTATATATTATGTAGATTATAGACTTACCAAACAAACTAAGATATAGCTATCGTAATAGTGGTTGTGCTTCCAGATAACTTTTGGGTAATAGGAAAGATTTGTGTAGTATTATATACATATATTAGGTACTTTTCAATAAACAATAATTTATATAGATAATTGCGCAGATTATAATAATATGGAAAGCCTAGCTCGTTTCACAGAAAGGTATAAAAAAATATTATGACAGGGTTATATGATAAAATAAATCGGTTAATGGATGATTCAATGCAGGTTTACATGCGTATATTATTTTGCGGTGCAAAAAGTTCCGAGTCACATGCAGTACAACGGTCTCTATCAGTTACAATGACCGGCCTTCGCGCATTCTCTGCAAGGCAATGACAAGTTTCAGTTCTTTATTTTCATTTAAAAGTAAAATACATTATTATTCATACGTGCAATATATTATTGCAACGAAAATTTAAAAAAGAAACTACACAAATGTAACTGGTGTCTGAAAACCAGTTACATTTGTGTAGTTGAAGAATTAAGGTAAAATTTTTAACTTGTCTCGTTCTTGTCTACATTAATTTCACCCAAGGTTGCACAAGTGTAAGTTCAAGGTGAAATAAGGATCAAAACTATTTTTCAACAGGTTTTTTGACAATACCCCATGTAGGTAGATACACCCGTTACTTACAAACATAGATTCATTTTAATAAAAAATTACAAGTCTAATTTGTCCAGACAAAAGATTCCAATATTTCACGACTAATACGAATTATTTGTAATGCTTTTAATTCTTCATAACTTGAACCGCGATTTCTGGAGTTCTAAAACGCTTGAAACAATATTTCATCAAATCCAAAAGTAAAACCTAGCACCACATTTTCTATGTTATCGACAGGTTTACAGGTGGGGTCGAACACGCCACGATCTCGATCTATCTAACTTGTGGATCGGCCTTGAGAAAGCCGCGGTTGCGCCCGCGCAGCCGCCGCCGCTCGCTCCGCGCGCTGACCTTTCCGCTCCTCCTTGCAGCCAGCAAAGCGTTGTAATTTATTGCCATCGACCGCGGGATAAATCTTCAGCATCTAGCCGTGCACATCCGTGTTGTTTGAACTCACGCGAAACGGGTAACGAATTGTTCTGCGGTGCTGCTTTAGTAGCGTTTGTATCATGACAACTGTCAATATTATGTTTGTAAAGAAAGCCTTTCTTACTTAGTTATGTTTTCCATACTTTATAGAGTAGGGAGAATTATTCTCAAACGATAATCGCGTTCGGTATGATATCGGCGGTAATAAACTTAACCGGCATTACGGTTTTAATTTACAGCATATTGGTTTTACATTATTAGCAGCCATAGAAGGTGAACTGCACTGTAACATGATCGTAAACAGCATTGTCTGTTCTCGCTGGGCCTGGTCTTGTCCAAGCTTCTCAAGATCCCCTATCAACTTTCAACTTTGTACGACTTGTGGCAACAGGGTCGTTGTTTTCGGTGTCGGTGTTTATCAATAACAAAACGTTATTGATTACCAGTATTGGCAAACACATGATTTATAAAAGGAAATAACTAATATTTTAATTATACTCCACCAATAGAGTGGAACTGTACCTATTTGCGGTAAGCAACTTGCCTTATGAAACTTGAAACTAACTGGCTTAGTCACAACTCACAAATCGGTCTCTAGACAGGCTATAAGTCAACTGCTCTCTTTCGAAGCGAGCAATTTTATTAAAGTTGAATAGGGAGAAACTGCTCATTACTGTTAGCCTACATAAGTTGCGAGGAAAAGAAAATAAAATACATTGGACCTTGTCTTGAGGAGAAATTACCCGTTCGGGGAGTCAGTCGGCAAGGTGAGCCAGTGTTTAATATGGTCTGTGAAAGTTATAACTTAGGTACACGATGGGCAAACGGTTGTTGTTGGCTAAGTCGCTAATACAAGCACAACACTGAATAGATCTTTAAGTAATATTTACAAAAAACATGTCCATTGTTCATGATGAAATACAAATTGATATGAGTATGATAATTGAAATCATTTAGCACTTGTTGATCAATATACTCTAGCAATACCTACACATTTTCATAATACGAGTACCTACCTACATAGGTGTACGACATAAGAATTGAAAGTATAATAATTCATATTTTATGACTATCCTGAAAATTATTTTAGAAATGAAAAATGTCGTTGATCGACGCAACTGTAAGTCACCATTGTGTACCTATTCAGTAAACCTTCCCACGAACGACATACCGACGACCATACAACAAAAACAATACGAAGCGTATAGTTATTATACAATAGTCCTTGACAATCACATTGACGTTCTAGATGTTGACGAACTTGATTGTATTTCTTATATTATACCTTGAATGGAATCCATTTTCCACTTAGATAAATACGAGTATTAGGCTTACATATTATTTAAAACCGTTGTTAGATATTTAGCGTGTGGCTAAAGACATTTTAAGATAACTTGTTGCAACAAAAATCGTATCAAGAATCACGGAATATAATAATCTAATTTTTTCGTTTACAGTAACACGTTGACCCTGCCAATCATTAACCTACAAACTGTTTCACATTCTAAATGGTCGTCGTTAAAGAACAGTAGGAATAAACAGTCATTTGTGAACAAAAGTAGTTTCTAGACCAAGATCGTTCATTTCTTAAAATTGAATATGTATTTGTATTCGTAAACCGTAGCGTTAGTGTTGAATGTACATAAATTCTGTTCCAAGAACACTTGCTGAACGCAAGTTACTTATTCTTCATACATAGCACTCTCTACCTATAAAATTTGTATTGTTATTCAATACTTGTTGTTGTGTACCAATGCATGGTCGCAGCAGTATTTTACGATTATATACGTGAGCAATAAATTTTTCGGTACAGACTTCGATATTCTTGACACCAATTTTCAGCCCTCATGCTTTCGTGCCAAAATAGGTCAAAAACAAACAAAAGTCACTGTATCGAGTCATTGAATGCAATAAACATATGCGGGTTGAAATAGATAATGCAAAATCAATTAAAGTCAAACAAATAGCAAGAACACGTAAAATTTTAGCAATACTGCTAATTAGTATTGCAAAAAATTTACACCAGAAAAAATAAAGTGCCTTGTAATAGCAAATTACAACCACTTGTGCAAATTATTAAACAGGTACATTGTTTTGTGTCCGCTCTACATCCAGTGTTTGCAGTATAAGTAGACATTTTTGCATTGTATTGTAGACAAATAGCTGCACGTTAATTGAGACTACTTAGCCAGGCGCCACGGTAATTAGATTAAACGTTTCACATTAAATTCGTTCGTACGTACCTAGCTACCTTACATACCCAGACGTTCTGGAAGTTCGATCGAATCAGACAGGATGCTATTTGAACTTTTACCACCGACAGATCATACGCACTTCAGATGTCTATCTTCCAGTTCTGAAGTTAATTGGAAGTCTTCAGATGTCGATTTAATTTGCAGTTTATTGATTTAACGCTTCTTGTGAAAGTTGCACAAACCTACTCACTTGTATGTCTCTAAAATATGATATGACGAGACAAATAAACGTGTCTTTGATAGTGGTTTTGATAAACACAATTTTGGCCTGAAGTCCGTTAAACTTGTTATTTTTATTTTATGCTTCTAAGGTAGGTACATACAAGCATACGGGCCGCGTGATGGTAAGCTGTTATATGCCAACAGCTCTTTAGATAACGTATCTAAATTGAACAGCGCTATAGAATTTGGCCAGGTCTGAACAGATCCTCAATGATCGGTTCTCTACTTTTACTCATAATGGGTACAAGGGAATAATTCCGAGATAAAAAAATTCATGGGGTTGAAGTCGCGGGCGAAAACAAGTATAATATTATCACCCTTGTATATTAAAGTTATAAATTTTAAAGGTTGTTGGTTCACAGGTGTATGACAAATATCAATAAACAATGAACAAGTGGGAATTTCTCTTTGTGTTCAAGCCAAGCAGCTATCATAACTGTCCTAAAGGAAGTACAATTACGTTAGCGGTCCCGTTAAACATTTGCTGCATTTACAAGTTATATTTTATAACAATGAAGAGCTTTCTCATGAAATAATACACGCATTAATATGCATTACACACCTCGTGTTCAAATATTACCGATAAAATTTACAAAAACAATGTCAATATTTCGACTCATCATTTAACAGAGCGATTTTGATTGGGTAGAGACTAAATTGTATTCAAGCATACCTTATATAACATGGAAATATTGTAAATCGCATGATAGCACTAAAAAAACATACAAGTAAAAAAAGTTCAAAGAGTGGCAGGTTACTCGAGTACTAAAATCGAAATCTTGCCCCATCATGTGTCTAATGGTTATTTAACAAAGATTTTAAATTGAAAATAGATGTAAACTATCCGTAGTATTTGACCTAACATGGTTATGATTGTATTGTAATAATCTAAGAATTGCGAATCGTAAAATAAATAATGTAATAGACATTACATTGTTCTATATCCGCTGCATTTGGCATATTTGCATGTCCCTGAAACATTTATATTCAACGTGTAAAGCTTACGACGCATGTGGCGTATATTAGTTATTTCAGTCGTGTACAAGCAACCGGGCCTCGGACATAATATGTGATAACTTTTGCCAACAGTTCAATACAATGGAGATATTGTCATATAAATGACTCCCGGAGTACGTGTGTTCTGAAAATAATAGTTTTATGTTGTCATTCATACATTCACATTGTACTTACATGTAAATATTTTCACTCGACACAATGAACTACTGATATTTACAATATGCAAAAGAATATGTGGAAGCCGTAGGTACTTCTGAATAGCGACCGCACAGATCGTTCGATTAGCAAAGGACGAAGGCACATTTGCCGTGGCTGATGTAATGATTCTAAGATTTCTTCGGTTACTGAATACGTAATAAATTAAGCTCTTATGATTACATCCTTCAAGATATGTAATAAAGCTACCACCATTTATCTAAATGTCCAAAAAGATTTTATTGTGATAATTTGGGTATATTCCGTACTATCAAGACGTAAATTAAAGAGCAATTTTCTGCTAAAATGATTGTCTATTGTTTCAAACAGTGTTAAATCACGTAATGAAAGTCACATATGTCGGTATGTAAATCAATTTGTCTTGAATAGAATATTCACACGGAAGTTCTCTGATAAAAACATTTCCGATTTAGGTTTAGATCAATGTTGACTTTTCAGTTTCTCTTGATAAAAACCCTATAAAAAATCCATCATTTTTAACCGACTTCAAAAAAAAGGAGGAGGTTCTCAATTCGTCTGTATGTTTTTTTTTTTTTTTTTTTGTATGTTTGTTACTCGATTTCTCTGCCAATTATGAATAGATTTTGATGATTCTTTTTTTGTTTGGTAGATCATACTTCAGAGGTGGTCCCATTTAAATTTTGTCGAAATTGATTAAGCACTTTTTGAGAAAATCAACAAAATCGAAAAAAAAATATCTCGTTTGATAAACCTTAGTGAATCAAACTGAGTAGTTGAGCATGACTTTTTGGATTTGGATGAAATTTCGTGTGTATACTTCAATGGGTTCTTCGATGGTTTTAAAATACAATTGGACCCGGTAGGTGGCGCTGGAATCGAGTTCCAAGATTTGTTTTAATTTCTGGGCAGGACGACGTCTGCCGGGCCCGCTAGTTATATATTATATATATTTTACCGGCCAGACCCGATTTCAGGACAAACTAGTTTTGCCTAGGATAACATATAATAAGGAATAAACTTTAAAAATTAAAAAATAAAATTATTTTTAAAAATAAAAAACAAAAACCGACTTCAAAACTGTAACCTATACCTATGTACAAACATAAACTAAAAAGTAAAGAATAATATTATAATTTCAAAGCAAGAGCCTTAAAGGACAATCAACAAAATTATTGATATTTATATATCTATTT
This sequence comes from Ochropacha duplaris, assembly GCA_951361185.1. Taxonomy (NCBI): domain Eukaryota; kingdom Metazoa; phylum Arthropoda; class Insecta; order Lepidoptera; family Drepanidae; genus Ochropacha; species Ochropacha duplaris. The sequence goes on from OX592703.1 coordinate 5,739,602, forward strand.
AATATTTATAAACAGTTATTTTTGGAGTCGGTGCCAGCCAAGAAGGACAGTTTAATTCTGCCTTTGTAACAAACTTTCGAAAAGTAGGGGAGCGACGGCGCAGACCTAAGGAACATTACCGTAAGGAGAGGTGTCGTAATAAGACGTTTTCTCGTATGAACACTTCGTGTCCTTTCAAAACTGTCCTTTTCTTGGCTGGCACCGACTCCAAAAAGAACTGTTTATAAATATTAAATAGATATATAAATATCAATAATTTTGTTGATTGTCCTTTAAGGCTCTTGCTTTGAAATTATAATATTATTCTTTACTTTTTAGTTTATGTTTGTACATAGGTATAGGTTACAGTTTTGAAGTCGGTTTTTGTTTTTTATTTTTAAAAATAATTTTATATATAGAAGTCTAGTTCTAAACTGAATTTATATTTGAACAACTAAATAGTGGTTTGACGCAAAAATTATGTCTTCTGTATCAGACAGACATTATAGCCCAGCACTATAATAATGTATTAAATTGTATCTATATTTTTACAATTAAATATGAAGGAGATGTTTAATTTTTCAAATTCATGCTACAGTTCTACGTAACCATCGTTGTACACTACAATGTCTATTGACAACATAACTCGAGTATCAATTACGTATTGAATGGCCCTTCGCGATTACTATCTCAGCTATTGAACCGTGTTCTAACGCTGAGGTTGCGCTTGCGGTAAATATTAATATTGTTTATTTTGCAGTCTCAGAACATTAGATAGATTATAAAGCATAAGACTATTTAGTGATGTATTATTTCTTATATTAATTTAGTCTAGCTAGCTAGGATGTATGCCAACACAGCTGCATGCATGCCAGCATGCATGCACAGCTACACTGCTGGGGTTAAAAAATTTGCACCTTTTAAGCAACCTTCCGAACCGTGCGTTAGAGTCTGACAATTAATAAGTTCCTGTCAATGCCTATTTAGATGAATACATTTAATTAAATTACAACGTAGTTTTCCATTAAGACAAGGTTTCCTGAAGAGTAAAATAGGGGATCGCGGGTGAAATCTCCGAGCTCAAAGCCTCTCCCCAATTTTGGTTATAACTAATCTTACTCTAAATAATGCAAAATCGGAACCGCGGTCGTTAGTTTCTTTTTTATATTAGCATGCCGGTTTACTAACTAATTACCTTTCTACCATAAAATTAAGTTTAACCACTTTAAGAGATGCGTAACTCTGACTAGTGTTCGCTTCACTTTACATTCCCACATGTCAGCGCGTGACAATGGGAGGTTGCTCACCCCGATTGTGTGCTTGCGCAGACCACTATCTATTACTGTGACGTCGCATAATTAGACGAGAACCGATTGTGCTTGTCGATATAGCATGTCATCTCATTGTATTGATGTTCAATTTGAGCTTGGGTGGGATTCTTTATTGTTATTGACAGCAGGGCAATAATTAAATTGTTCATTTCTTCGAATGGAACGCGATGAAATATGTCTTAATAGTTTACGTTTAAGCAATAATAACTTAATAGTATAACTTAATAATAAAAACACATCTGTTAATTAATGATACGAGTAACTTATCTAATCTTACGATTATATCAAAAGATTTATGAAAGCTGACATAAATTTAAATACATTTCATAATTATAGGATAATTCTTTCATAGTTTTTTAAAAAGTTATTTGATGTCAATATCGAATACGTACATAGAATAAAAAAAAGTTTAATGTCACTAATTACGAAATCAAATGAACCGAACTACAAAATACCGAAATCAAATCTAATCAAATAATAACCATACAAACAATTAGTATACAAATAGGTGTTAGTTTTTCGTATGTGTAAATAGCGTTACTAATGTGTGTAAATAATACCATAATCTGTTCATCAAGTCGAACCAAACGATGTGTACAATTTTCCAGAGAGTGACCGCGTGTGGCGCTCCCTCATGGCACCGCCATGCGTGACATTCCTTTACATTTTACACTTAATAATTAAGTAACCAAAAATAAATTGTTATGTAAAATTTACTGAAAAAAAATGCAAATTAAATTTATGTTATTTTTAAATTGTTCTATGTTTGGTGGTATGATTAAATATATTACTAGTATATAGCTAATATTTTAAAGAAGATGTACGTAGACGTAGTGTAAGTATGTCAATAGCCCGAATCTGAAAGCATAACACGGTGGTAAGTACTATTTACTTCCCTGGTTGTAGTCAACCACCCTCATATTGAAAATCTATCGCCAAGCATCTCCCCTGTGTATCTATCTACCGTTCCATATGATAATACTTCAGGGACAGCTCTATTTAAGGCATTGAGATAAAATTTAAGCAATAAGAGCACCCAAGGATTACAAATATTACATCCACGTAGAAAAGTAAATATTTACTATGATAATGTAAAGAGTAAAAAATGTAATTGAAAACAATCTATGGAACGAATATTGGATTATAAATATATTACAGAGATGTTGTAACCGCAAAGTATCATCATTTGTGGTCAATTTAGCAAAAAAAAAGATAAAATTACGTGACAGGTTGATGACCTGAATCACCACAGGAAATGCAATATAAGGAAATTAAATAAATAAAAGCAATATTCATAGGTAACAGAAATAATCCATTAACAATAAATATATATTTTTCCATAACAAACCGTGTGCTTCAGCTACGAATATGTTTGGGCAAAAATTATGAGAGAGAAAGAGAATTTAAACAAAAAAGTAAAAGATTAGAAAGTAAAACAAAGAAGTTAGAATGTGAGAGATGGCGCTTTATGATACGATACGATAAATTATCCAATCCTGTAAAATTTAATGCATTCCGATAACGATAACGTATTTCACAATCAATGAAAACAATACAGGTTTGTCATTTTAGATCGGGAGCTATCTTAATACGATCTGCAGATTGTGTAACATGTTCAAAGATTTAAAGCAATAGAGTATTATGTAAATAGGCCCATTCACAATGCATAATGGTACAAAAAACACAAGGCGAACCGATACTCATGTTTGCGCAAATATCACCTTGAAGGGTATTGGAACCATTTGAAAGTATTAAAATAAGTCACTTAAAATAAAAGGAAAGCATTTAATTCATTCATTTGACAAAATTATGCTTACAAAATATAATAAACAGGTGTCAAAAACTACAATATTTCTGAATGCGATACAGTAAATATAAAATACACATAGAAATACGCTGAAGTTTTACCATACAGGTGGTAGGGTACTTTGTAGTCCCCGACTGGTTGGCCTCACCCTCAAGTTGAAAATCTGTCGCCAAGCACCTATCAGTGTGTTCCGACAGCTGCACTTGAGAGCCAATTCCCATCGAGGCTTTGTGTGCTTACCACCTTCGGCCATATCATCACTTACCATGGTGAGATTGTGGTCAAACACAAGCTTATCCAAAATAAAAAAAAATAAAAAATACAGGAACAGAAACAAATCTCATCACTACATTTTATAGAAGTATTATGCAGAAGTACAAAGCAAAGAAAAATATATGAAAAGATTTGTAGCAACAGGAGTGAAAAGTCAAAGGCGATAGTTTTTGATGTTATTTTATGATAACTATTCTGACTTGCCCTATGACCCGATTCCAGCTTGACGTTGCCTTCTGCGACACCTGTATACATACACATCCTACCCACTACACTTCAAACTTACTCATATTATAAATGCGAAAGTAGCTATGTCTGTCTGTCAACTTTTCACGCCTAAATCGCAGCACTATTTTTTAAAAATTTTGGTAAAGACATAGGTGGGTCCTTAGAGTAGGACAAAGGCTACTTTTTATCCCGGGAAAAAAAAGATTTCTTGGGAACGCGGGAAACCACGGGGCGAAAGCTAATCGTTAATATTTTAAAATAAAAAATATGACTCGGTACATAATAAATTTGATAATAAATCTAAGGGTACCTTAGATTCTCAAATCAAATTACGATGTACATACATATTTACGAAATAGAAATAAATGAAAACAAAGGAAACATTTTCACTGACTCCAGGGAAAGCATCAAAACATCAGTTTCTTAATGGCTATTGCTAAACAAAGTACAACCGCAACGACCTTTTGTGTAAATACTTGAAATGCAATGGAAAATGAAGTTTCTCACACATACCAGTTTTCTAGCCACGCAGGTTTCTCTAAATCAAGTTTAACAGTAAGTTTTGGTAAAAAGTCCTGCTTTTATTTGGAAAGTATACTATGTATAGGCATAAACCTATCATACGAAAAGATATTAGATATATACAAGCAAATAAAAATAATAAATTTTAATGATAAACAAAACTTACGACTAAGCCATTATTTTCGGTATTTTCTCTTGCAGCTAAAGCTTTATTGTAGTGGACTTAATTTTCACAATAACACTCCATTGTTTAACAAAATTTAAGTACTATATCTTAAATCGTACAGATAATATCCGCTTCGTTACAAATGAATCTCGGCAGGCAACATTTGAACCCTACCGCTTGCTCGACTTAACCGCATTTTGTTGAGGTTTCTCATTTAGAGCCTGAGCTTTTGTGAATGATGTTCCCAACCTAATAAGGTATATAAATAATAAAACCAAGGGGAATAGTGATAACTACTTTTTTGCCACCAAACATAGTCTAATATTAGTGCGGTCCCGTTGGAATATTTTTTTAAACTTAGATACTTTAACAATAGTATGTACAAAACTATTAGTTCAGGTGGAGGCGCTAACAGAATAGGGAAATATTTATTCGTCAGAGCAATTAAACCGGATCAAAACGACTTTTAGTAAAAGCAAGGTCTTCCCTACTGGCAATCTTTATCAATTTGTTTCAAAATAACTATGACGCACAGACTTCCATGAACTTTACACTACCTACCTACCTACATTTAAAGTAGATACATGTAACTTTTAGCTATGCTATCAATTTAACTGTAATTTAGGTGTGTAATAATGTTTCAACAATGCCTATAATAGTTCATTTGTTGAATGGTAATCGAGTTTAAATCGAGAACTATTATTAAGCAAAAGCGATTAAAGAGAATCTACGTGGGATTGTGATTAACTGAGGAGTGAGAGCAAGGGCTGTTGGTTCGCGAGGCTGCGGGCGCGACAACTCGCCGCTTCCTCATTGCTACGCTCTGCCGGCGGTTATTGCGCCCGCGACCGCCTGCGCCCGCGCAGCCGACCTGTCAAGTTCATTTCTCAGAGTTGCTGGCAAGTGGAGTAGAGTGTAGAGTTGAATAACTGTTGTTTGCATTTGAATAGTAACAAGGAAATAAACAAAATCTTTGTCTGCAAATAAGATAGTTTATTTCTAGGGCGCGATAGTAATTTGAGTATAAAGGTTATATATTATAGTGATCAGGTACGTTCCTTCAGGAGTGTAAAATAATATTTTTAGTTATAATCGCGCACGTATTTAAATTTAAAGATGTTTTCAGTTCAAACTCAAACTCATTTATTCAGTTTAGGCCCTGGTAAAGCACTTATCAATGTTACAATTGACTTTATCACCGGTTCGGAATTAACTTAAACTGAGAAAAGTCCGGACTTAAACTGGCAAGAAACTCAGGCCTCTGGTAGGTACATTGCAAGCCAAAGATCATTTTCAAACGTGTTAAATGAACTCTTAGATTGTACAAATTAAATATCTGATTACAGTTAAGTTTACAGTTTATTGAAGGTCAATAGCTTTCCGTAACGGTGTTGTATAAAAAAGAACATTACATGTAAGTAACAAAGTATATTTTACCTAACACGGTATGAGGGAAAACGTGGCTGTATATATCATCTCAATCTTTTTGAAAGGTAGAATTTAATGCAACTACCAATTATACGAATCAAATTCTTGTTATTGTATTAACTGTTCTATATGTTTTTATTTTGTCACAATAACTTTTATGCCAATTTGAATACTACATTTCAACAAATTAATGCTAATAAGCACATCAAGCGTAATGAAATGAAATATTTAATGAAAAGAAATGATGGTAAAATTTTGATGGGATGGTAAAATTATTTATAGTTACTGTTTAATTTTTACACGTGTAAAATTGTGGTAGGGTTATATTTACTTTTATTTTTAATAGATCCGATATCTAAAACATATACTTACTTAGTACGAAAAACATAATAAAGGAAGTAAATTGTCATCATAATAATAATATCATAGAATAAAAAACCAAAAATAATTATATAATTGTAATATTTATCGATAATTTTATTAACCTTCTTTAACCATTCAACGAGTATAGTAGACAATCTTATATTAAACCAACACAAACTCTTTCTCAATATTTATAAAACTTTACTTACATCTGATATTAAACATGCTATTACGTAAACAATAAGTAACTAAATACGTAACGTCGTTCATAAAAATTACAATAACATTACACGGGAAATATTTTAAAAATACCGGTAAAAGATTAAAAGTAATATATTTAATGGGGATTTAATTATTATATGGTAATACAATCTTTTCGTATGATTAGTCCGAGACTTGTGCCTAAATTAACGTTATGTAATTCACTTTCACTGCAGCTTGCGCCTGCGCCGGCATTCGGCACCATTCTTCTGTTTGCTCAAATTTCAATTAGCATCCGAAAAGTATTGCAGTAACTAACATATTAACAAGTATTTATGTCTACATATTTTCAGAACTCGCCTGTAGATATTATAAATAATGCATGTTGACTATTAATTCATAGATATGTAATTTTCAATTGCCCTCTAAGAAAATATATCTATAATTTAAATCTATAGCTACATTTTAAGAAGTCTACGAAACTTTGTTATTTGTTTAGTTTTTTATAATATAAAAAAATTATAGGCATTTGAGCTTGAGAAAACTGTTGCCAACGAATATTGCCAAAAATGTGTATTTGCTTACACGTTCTAAACACATACCTATCTAGACTTAGTTAAAAGTAATCTCAAAGACGGCTAATTGCTATTAGAAATAAGTAATAATAAAAATATTTATAGCTAAGTCATTCGCCGGTTCAAAGCTTCTGCTCCTAATGACCACAAATCCGATCGTTCGTTCCGTGCTATGATCGGTGATTTTCTGCAAATGACTTTTTTTAATATTTTTTGTTGACTGGTTCTCTCTGATTGTGTCTGCAGTTGCCACCCGCGTGGAAGATATCATTTGAAGCGTAATTCAGCTCAGAATTGCGTTTAGTTAACAATAACACGGTGATTTTGCCACAATATACTTAATCATCAATTTGATTTTATTCTAAAACAAATTAACGAAATAAAAACTCAGAATGACACAATATGAAGTAAATAAATCAAACTAAACGCAAAAGATTATATTTTGACCAGATCGTTGCTTTCTTTCTTATTGAGAACCTATTATGTTGATAATAATTTTGATATTTCAATATATACTTCTCAAAAAATAAACCTCAGTAGATTGTCTAATATTTAAGATTTAATTAAAATATGATAAGTTAGCTGTTAGATTAGCTATTACATACTGTTTTGAATACAATAAACCGATTTCATTTCGTCTGAAATGAGGGTAGGAGAAAATATAAATGGTGCAATACAACAAAGGCATTCTAATACATCATAGACTGCTCCCAGTTGTGGAACCGTCTCGCTGGTGCCTCTGAGACTCGGAGCTAATCAACCGTGAACGTTCCACGGTATTGGTGCCTTTTGTTTTTGAAACGGCCAACTATGATGTCATCGTTATTTTATACGTAGAAATAACATGAGAAAGAATTAAAAACTCCATCTAATATTGTCAACATAGGTAGTTTTGTTTAAAGCTGCTTAAATAATCAAATAATTGCAATTTTAGAGACAATAATAGATATTTTTTTAGATTAATGAAATTGATCAAATAGCATCATAAGAGCCCTCCGAGGGCCTAAATTGAATAAATAAGTTTGATTTTCCAAAAAGTTTCAGCGGAGATCAAATATTCGTTAACAGGCATATACGACAAATAAAGGATGCTGTTACAGATTTTACTTAAAGTTAAAAACCTATTAAGTGTAATCAGACAAAACGTAACCCACACATATTTGAATTGTGTTGTTAAATGTACCACTACTTACAGATATTCTATAAAAATGACCAACAAAAAGCATCTTCAGTTACAAGGATGAAGAATCCATCAAACCATAACTAATATTACCAAACAATATTTGGTAGATACACATGTTACATAAGCCACTAATACAATTAGTATTATCTAGATCTGATATTATGTAAAGCGGCTTTTAGTAACTGAATAAATAATAGACACGTTAAAAGAATATTTATCACTGCTTTGTAACGTTGCGTATTGCCTAACATGATCGATGATGACCGCTACGCAACGCTCAATTGAACAATGATTATAATCTCATTCTTATACCACTTACCTATGACACCCACTGTGATAGAGATCTACAAGAGTTACTTTCACACACGCCTTCTTTTGTAGTTTTACGTTTATAAACACAAAATTTTATTTTAAATGCAAAATTGCGTTCGTTTTCCGTAAAATATACTGAAGTGGCTTGAGAAGGAAGGAAGCTTTGAGACTTACTCTATAATTACAAATAGAAACGTCGTTGTCCCATCAGGAAAAGATTTTAAAGTATTTTTAATTTTTACTTTCGTATTGTTTAAAATATAGATTAGTCAAACGATAACGAGATTCTTGTCTACTATTTCTCAATGGAAACTATCATTTTATGGTAAAGAGCAAAATGTTAAAATATTATCAAACATAAGATAGCAATCGCAGGTGCGTTTATCTACTGGTGTATAATAAATACGCATAGTGGCCGTGTAACGAGCGACAGCATTATGAATATCGATAATGCGTTATATTCATACGTTGTGAAGGTAATCGCAGCCAAGTCAGAGGCAGGGCCATCAATAAGCGTCGGCTTCAGGGCACTATCGGACGATATATCATCGCAGATACAATCTAACCCGGTGTCGCCCGCAACTAAACTGAGCAATTACGTGATAATATACGCGCTTAGAGCGATCACGGTCAAAATAATAACATTTCACGCGTTATATTCAATGCTGACGCAAGGTTATAGCAACTGATAAAACTTAAGACAACTTTCTAGCCATAAAATATTCTTAGTTCTTATATAACAAATCATAGTTTTAATCGAGCTTTAATTACTACTACTAACTTTCATTATTTCAATAAACAAAGTTTAAAATAGATGAATATTAAACAACGTGATCTCTTTTATTATTTAATGAGGTATACTCTCAGTGGAAATACTTCACTATATAGAGATACAAGAATATAAATAAAGTGTTATAGTTTCATTTAATTAAATTGAGTATTGAAAATAAAGTGGTTTTGTTATATTTTATGGGATCAAAGTCAGCAAATAGGCTTTAATTAAAGTAGAAGCAAAAAGTTTCAACTGCTGTTATATGCTGAATCATATTGACATTCCATCTGTAAGTACATTATTTATTTATTTATTTATTTATACATTGCACAATGTACACAAAAATAACAATAGTACAGGTAAACTTATAACTATCATTAAAATTACGTACATGGACCCTGTTAGGGTGTAGCAAAAAAAATAGGGAAATAAAATTAAAATCGAAATAAAATTGAACCTTATTTCTATGCATCATAATATTGGTAATTTAATGACTATATAATTATTATGTATGTATATCATGTTGGCTACCATTTATCTTCCATAAAATCTTTTATGTTGTAATAGCTTTTTTGTAATAAAATTTGTTTAAATTTAATTTTGAAGTGACTATCCTTTATTATTATTGTGTTTCTTTATTAGACATGTACGAACGAAATGATCACTATAATAGACCGTCTTGATCGAACAATTTTTTATTGACATGCCTACTTAGTTTAATGTATAGAAATTGCGCGGTTGTTCGTGAAGCGAACGATCTAAACGTAATGCTATAAAATAAGGGCCTGCATTCAAGTGTTAATGTCCGCACAAAGAAAACTACACCGCCCTTAATACGATAATAATGGTAATGAAATGATTTTCTAACTTGTTTATGTTTACATAATCTCATCAGAATAGCCGGTTACCTTTCTTCGTTCGTTGACCGCGGTCCATTCAAGGCCAAGTGACGGCCAATTAGGCATTTACTTAAAAAGAAAATCTAAACCAACAAGACTTGTTATGATAAATCTTACGCACATTGCTTTTCATAATTATTTCAGCTCATTTTACGTTCTGAGCACGTATTCAATTTGGTATTCATCAAAAGCTGATGTTTGTTATTACACTCTCGTTTACTTAACCATAATACTTTAATAATACTTTGGTTATTTTATTATGATTGTTTGATAAGTCTGTGCTTCATAACCACGTCTTAAAATTATTATAAAATTATGTTTTATTCATTTAATATGACGATCATAACGTGTAAAGTTATGCATATTTTCGTTAGTACATGCAAGTATAAGCATCAAGATTATTGTGATATTTCACATTATGTAGCCGTTTTAAATAAAATTTACAAAAAAAATACTATTTCATCTACCAAACGTTACAAATTATCTACATCGTGAAGATTTGTGGACACTTCAAATAGTTCGATCCTTTAATGTTCATTCATTATTTTTTTATATTTTTCATTCTGATATAAAGTTGTATTGGTATAAGTATAGACGTGCATAAATCTGACTCGATAATGTTCAATCACAATCAATGAATCTTCTGTATCATCTACGATTTCTCAACTTCGGCTCCGCGGTTTCATACGCAATCCCCATTCCTATCTGAAAGAAGGCCTTCTGGGGAGAAATTAAAAAAAAAAACTATTCTTAGTGGATACGTTACAAACGAAACCTATGTATTGATATGCATTGATAGAACAGTCACATCAAATCCTTTATACATTGGAGAATAATAAAATTTATATTATAATAGTTATTTTATTTTCCAGCTAACTCTTCTACATTATGGCGCCCAGCATGTAGTCTAAGGACTGCTTATTTTCATCTCCAAAAAACTCTTAAAAAGCGCGTACATTGACTTTCTATCAACATTATAACAACGGGCAGTTATAGACAGTCACCGCACCGGGCAATGTCCAGTCCGCAGCAGACGTTTATTTACGCTCACGGCGTTTTTGCTCATAGTTCTTACGTAACCACCACCATGCAGCTCAACGGTCATTATCACATCTCAACCTAACTCAAAGAATTGTACCAAGCTACTTTCCATCCTGTGTAAAATGAGTGTTTCTATAATGGCTTTGTCAATGGACGTTTCGGGCTATAAAAAAATTGTTATTTCTTAGGAATGACAATGCTTATAAATACGTGACATTATTTATTATATATATAGTTATCTAAAAATCTTGCCTTGATTACAACAAGAGCTTTTACATGACGAAAACTTACCAAAAAAAATTACAAAATGGATTATATAACATTAAAAAACACCTAAAACTCAACTAATTTGTTTATTTCCATAGATTTAAGAATTATGAAAGATATTACTTATAACAAACAAGCTTGCAAAGTAAAAGTTTAAATTACGTGGACTATACTTGAAATATAGTATAATCAAATAACATTTCGAAAGCGGTGAAATTACTAACTACAAACTGACAGTCGCATCACCATTGCTTGCAGTTTCCAATGCACACAGTTTTATTATATACCCATGAGTTATTGCATAATCAAGGAACGAGGAACAAAGCTGACATTTTAACAGGCCGTATTTGAACTCTACTCTCGTTTTTTTCTATCATCATTTGTTTCATCAATTATATTTTGCCAGTTACTCTGTTGTAATAAAAACTGGTTTAATAATCAAAGTAAAAACTTAAATTTGGTTTTCATATTATTGGAACAGATTATTATTTATTATTTTTAGCAACTGAGATCATTGAAACATGTTACGAAATTCAATCGACTATTAATTAATTGAAATCATATTTTTTTAATACAACAGAAACGGAATTAATATTCAGCTTTCATTATTGCATCTTAACGTAGATATAATTTATTTATTAAATTATAAAATTTTATAAATACATTTCAGAATGCCAATATTAATTGAAAGATTAAGCAAAATGTTAGAATCTGAATCTTTTAAAAAATAAAAGCTTTAATAAAGTAGATAATTTGTAAATATTATGCAAAAGCATAAATAAATCCCGCGTCATCTCGATTTTAAACCTGTTGCAAGAGCGGTTACGTGATACCAACGGTTTTCAATAATAATTAATGTAACCTAATCATAGCATACGTTCCACTTTTGTGATAAATAACAGTTATTATTAGTACTACCATTAACATGTAAGTAGGTATGTACTTTTTCACAATAAAAAAAACCCTAAAACACTCCTTATTTTTATCATCTTTATTAGAATCTCATTTATAACTATAAAGTTTATTTGTAGTTTGGTTCAAAAATCTGCAGATAAGTGATGCGCCTTAAAGGATGTAGGTAGACCTCCCGCGACCCGTGGGGCTCCCGGAGCGCTCGCGCCTGCGCCGCGCCGGTCAGACAAGCTGCTCAAGAATGCAGCCCTGCTCGAGTTTGCTTTCGAAATGCTCTTACAACACATCATGTTATACTTCCAAATAAATTCATAATTAGATAGTGATTTCACATGTGCATTTGATTATTTGATTTTAAGTATAAGGTATTCATGTATGAAAATAAACCATCAGTAGGTACACAACATTGATTTAAAAATCAAACCATTAAACATAATGAACATATTATATACAACAAGTTGAACATCAAAATTACCAACTACTTTTATAATAACAGACAGACTTGCCGCACTGAAATTAACCGTAATGATACGCATCCCTTACTATAACTTCCTAGAAATGAGATATAATTTAGCAAACAGGATAACTATTCGCCCGCCATCCGGCCCTTTACCTGACGCGCTCTCATCTTAGCTCAATTACACATTTAGAAAATTGACTCGTGTCATGCAAATCCTAATGTAAATATAATTTAATATTATATGTAAAAAGCTATCTGTAACTTAACAAAATACATTTAAAGCTTACCCATTCACAAATTCTTAGAAGACACCGAAAATTGTATGCAAAATGTCACTGTAATAAAAACAAGTAAACACTAAAACAAGCACTGTTCACATTACAGATCTATTATCCTTTATGAATTTTCACTATTTATAAATAAGTTTTAACTAGAAATGAGTATTTAGTTATAAGACAGTATAGTGTGCAAGCGCACACTTGGGTTGGGATAGAGTTCAACGGGCGACGAGCGCGCTCTCAGACCGCTCGCTCGGCGAATACTAAACCGAATGGAACCTGAGGACCGCGAGGCCGGGTACTATCTCTTCACTTCATATAACTTAAGGTACCTGATAACGCATACCGGAGGAACATCTTGATACTTTTCCGCTTTTTTTCAATCTAAAAATAGTAGTTTACAATTTTGTATTGAATATTTGAACATTGAATTTTATTTTTTAACATGAGCGATGGTCAATATTTATTTTTATTGTAAAGCCGTGTGGTCGGTGAGCATGCGGTCGATTGATACAATCATGGGCGAAAAGTAAATGGTTCTTAATAAACGCCGCACCGCAAGTGCACTAAGTTAACCTTTTTATCGGGAGCTTTAAGCACGGCCGCGGCGGTGAGTTAAATAAAGTGGTTTCTAAATATAAACGGCGTATCTCGACACACCATTGGCAGGTGCGACCGTACGCGTCTCGTTTTTGCCAGCATCTTTATTTTTTGATCTATTTTATTTTATTTTTTTAAAGAGACAATTTTATAATTAAAGCTAGTGCGTTTATCGCGACCGAGAGTTTTTACGGAGAACCGGTGCTTGATAATATCTTATCTCGACGACTTAGTACTACAAAACAGTAATTAATTTTGTCTATTAACGTTCTTAACATTTAGTTTCAGTTTACTTTTAACCTTAATGTGGCGTAGTGAATGTGTATTTATTTCAGTATTATCGCATAACGATAATTGCATACAAATATGTTACATTAGTATCAACTTTAATTACAATTTCCATTGAGATAAAATAAAACTTAAATAATTATAAATTACTTACCTACTTAGTTTTGCATTCTAACCATATTTAAAGATCTTAATATATGTATAACTAACTGAATTGAAAATAAATTAATGAATTTAAAATAATATCGTAACATATGATGTTTTTTTATTGATTTGTTTTTGTATCATTTATATATTAACTTCCACACAATTAACACTGTATCTCAAAAAATATATAAATCTTTCCCCCATGTGCATTATAAAGAGGAAAGATTTGATTGTTTGTTTGCATTGAATAGGCTCTGAAACTACTAGACTGATTTGAAAAAATCTTTCACCATTAAAAATTTACATTAATCTTGATGAACATAGGCTATATTTTGTCCCGGGAAAAGATAAGATCCCACGGTAACGCGGGTGAAACCGTGGAGGACAGCTAGTGCTTTTAAGTGTGTTTGTGACTTTTGACAAAGGAGCTTATCTCTTAAAGAATATTTGTGATACTTATAATTCTCCTATAAATTCGTGTTCAGATTATGCAATATTACAATATATTTTTTTACAAACGTTAGTTACTATTATAATGCAATTTAATAAAAAGAAGCAAATTTTGTATAGTCTCACGGCTTGTACCGTTATCAAGAGTAAGGTTTAACAAAAAAATGTTAGCGGATATGTGAAGAATGTTTCAATGTGATGGTAGATTCGAACATGTATTTAACTAGCTTTTCAACGTAGTTTTATCTGTGTTCTTAGAAGAAAAAAAAAACATATTTTTACTTACGAGGAACTAACTAGCAATCCACTAGGAGATATAAGTAAATTCACTTCATTAATTTAAAATGCAGTTAGAAAATATGATGACGTCAGCAGAATTATAAAACGGTGTCGTAGATGTTATTGCACTTCTCCGAAATGTTGTTAGTCATAAAATTCGTAGTTAATATTAAAAGTGAAGTGATAAGTATCGCCGGTGAAAGTTTTGATGAAATGAAACAAACACAGCTACATAGATATATCAGGACTTCGATACAAATCTTTTATGTAACATTAGCGATATAAATATTTTAAGGAAGATTAGCATCTTTCAAATGATAGACAGTAATCATCGCTCGAAGCGGTTTAATTTTCTTGGACCAGACTATATAACTTTTACTTAAAGTTTACTGTAGCGTTATCTGTGATTATGAAGTGAAGTGAAGACAGCTTTGTGTCGTCACACTTTTTGGAATGTTATATTATTATCTAAACAGACGTTGAGAAATTTAGTCTCACCTATCTAAGCATAATTAACATTACCTATGAAAAAAATCATAAAGTAGTAAAGTGTATATAATAATATACATGATATCATACAATAAAATTAATCTTTACGATATACAAAAATACATAGTATTGGTGTCTCGATTGCATATTATTATAATCTAGTGGACCCGGCAGACGTTTTTCTGCTCAGAAAATAAAAATAAATTCAAGCTAACAAAACAAAGATCATTAAAATCCGTTCAGCCGTTCTTGAGTTATATATTGTGTAACTAAAACTATATATCTCATACGGCTTCAAATAGATATTGTTTAAAATCAATAGACAACAACCACGAATCACATCTAATTAAATCAAAGGTAATTCCTCAACCATACCATTTGAAACGTCTAACATACTTCCACACATCCATCAAAAAAACAGCTGCAATTGCTATAATTTCGACAATTCATAGTTTACAATGAGTGCTCACATACTGTTTACCTCAAAAGAATGGAATAAGTGGCATTAACGTAAAACGATATCAATGGAAAGCAGTGTCGTGACGGTTTCCACGACACATCGGGGTCGGCTATTGTAGAGTAAGCTCATTCTCTACTTTTCTGTTTAATTGCTTTAAATGGGCCAAATTGACGATGAATGATCAAGCACACGATAATAACATAGCGGTACCCCGCGGTTTCACCTGCGTTCCTGTGGGATTCTCTTTTCCCGGGACAAAATATAGCTTATGTTCATAGGGATAATGTAGCTTTCTAATGGTGAAATTTTTCAAATTGGTCCAATAGCTTCAGAGTCTATTCAATGCAAAGAAACAATTAAATCTTTCCTCTTTATAATATTAGTGCCTATAGATTAACTATAGCACATTTTTAATTTGCCGAGTTGTAAGATTTTGCGTAGGTATATAACTTTTTAATGTACTAATAAATCTATATACATATATACTACGTACTATCTTATGTAATTATCAATGTTAACATGTTTTTTAAAGGACTAGAAGCGGCCTCTGAAGACGACTGGCCGCTGAAGGCTTCCCAGGCAGGGCACGAACCTCGGCTCCTGGCGTCACCGAGGGGACATTAAAAGTGGGATTAGTCTGATTACTGAGTTCAGCTCGGGCCGCTAATTACGGGGGGTGAGACTGAATCTTAGTGGATTTAAATGCAGCTCTACTTATATTGCTTAACATACAAGTTCATAAATATCAAGTTGCAAATCATCTATTTTATTTCTATTTCAAGAGCGCTACAAACTTTGAGTCTTGTTATGATTTAGGTATTACTCAGCGCTTATAATACTGATAATGATCGTATTCCTCAGTCAGCAAACAGCTGAAATAATTAATCGGTAGGTATATAAGTATCGATCGCCGGAAGATGAATCCCCGGCTTTGATTGTAAATTATATTGCCACCAAACCATCTGCAGGTATCTGCATTATATCAATTGGAGATCATATAACCGGAATACGGCTTAAAAAATGCCAGGATAGTTTATCGATAAGTGTAAAACGCATCTTGAATGTCGTTATGTCAGATATTTCGTAAAATATCGATAACTTTATTTAGTGCCTCATGCTCACGGTGAGCACCACAATAATTATTTAGACTTTACAGTGGTAGAAAGGTAGTAAGAGACAGAAGTAAGGATTTACGGTAAGTAGTTTGTTAACTATCGAAAAATAATATTTAAATTTGTTTGTTTTGTGCAAATCTAGTAATCGTTGACTGCATGAAATAAATATCTATGCAAACTTTCAACCCATATCAACTTTATTATTATAATTACCATATTAACTTAATATGAAAATTACATATGCTCGCATAGCATAACACTTTATTAGAAGCTTTGAATTAACTTTTGACATTGCATGATATAACTAAATGTCAATTGTGTATGTAATTTCAGACACTTTTGAAATCGCAAAATGTATCTAACAATTTATACGTAATGGGCTCACCCAACCAATCGTCATCGAATTTTTGCAACCGATCTGCAAAAGAACAATAAACAGAAATGTAAGTATTTTCCTATTACAGATCAATTGGTTCTGCAGGTTTGCTGAATTGAGAACTGGGAGCCTATAATATGAGAAAACACGCAATCATAAAACAAGTACAAAACAGAAGGGAGGTAACTCTATATTGTTACTTAGAAACTGTTTGTAACACGTTGCAATCCTTCATTCTTGGTCAAATTGCGCCGTTGTACGTACTTTAGAAATGGCCGGCGGTGCGCGCACTCAGACAACCGACCGCATCACAAAGGAGCGGGTACGCACTAAGTATTGTACATCCTCACGGAATATATTGCTGGAGCACGCTTACGTGCGAAGGCGTGGTAGCTAAGTTTTGCTAGTACAGGTAAGTACTCTTATCTGATTTGATTGAAACTATATTATAATATTACTATTATTATCGCAACTAAAGAGATTTTAAATAGTTCAAGTCTCTTGTTTGATGATAAATTGATGAGATGGTTAGAGTAATATTGCCGATATGATCTCATTTTTATAAAGTACACTCCACCAACAGAAGCGTTCCGAATGGTAATAATATTTTCATGACATTAATGGTATTTTAGTATGTTTTATTCCAGGGTATCATTTCCTATTTGTAATTTAAGTAGGGCAAATATCCTTTACAGCTGGCTCAATTTTTTTGAAAAATGGGCATGTTACGCAATTTGCGAAAGGTAATTTGTGCAAATTATCCTAACATCAACAATAAAAAAATGCACCACATAAAACTAATAATATTTGTCAAGTCTTTACGGTCGCATTTAACTTCAGAACTTGAAACAACAATATTACCTAAATGTAAATAGCTGAAATAATCGTAGAAATACATGAATTCTATTACACTGGCATAAACATTCTGAATCGTTTGACATACTACATACCCTACAATCTTGATACCCAACACTAAAACTAATGCCCAATCTAAATGTTAAACGTATCGGTGCTTCAGTACGGTACGCGTTACTACGTCGGTACCTATGTTATTAAATAGACCATATCTTGCAATCTGTCAGTTGTGAATGGATAATAACGTGGGGTCTAGCCGGCTCTTCTATTACGAATAGGAACCTCACTACCGCCCCCTGTTCGGCCAACAAGGAATTGAACCCAGTGCTTAACTCTAATTACTTACATGTTTTTACAATTCTCCTGAATTCACCCATTAAGTGGCCCGTTAAAACTACATCCAAAGGTTATATTAGCGAGCTTCAATTTGCGTTCGTTTGCGGTCTTTGAATAAAATCTGTTTATTATATATAGCCCTTTCAACTTTTTAGTTTTATGGAAAAAGCCTTTAATACTTACATAATTTAACAATTATGATACGGGTTTCATTTCATTTGAATCTCAGCTATAGATTTTCATACCTACAGACCTTTCAACAGATTTCATTTAAGTAGGATACTGAATAAAGATCCACTTTATTTGAGTACGTTTTCGTGAAATAAAATATACTCAATAGTTAGCTATTGTGCGAATTTTCTTGTCCGTTTAAAAATAACATTATCTAATAGCACTGTATTAAATACATAACGACCAGAATTAAGAAACTCGAGGTGAGGTGGAACTACATATACCTAATAACACATCCATCTACATTCTTAAACATATATAAATCATGTCTTATCAAATATCATTATATCTAAGTCGTACAAAAGTGATCACACATCTCATGCAGTTTTTTATAACAAATTATACTTAATACTATTATCAGCTTCATTATGAAAGCTATAAGGTACAACCTCGGAGGCCGATACATCCATCACAATACCATTTGAATAGCCAACTAAATTGCTTTACTCACGCGAAACAACGATTTATATTATTTTTTTTACTTTGTTTTCAATTTAACGCACCCGATGAGAATAAATCAGACAATGTATAACAAAGATACACAGTATTTGTTGGATAATACTTACAAAAACAAACACAACAACTCGGAACAGAGTACTGAATACGGTTTATAAGAATCTGCAGTAAAGAGGAATCAGATAAAAACTACATAAATAAGATAGTAAATTGAAATGACTTAGTTACATAGTTGAAATCAATTCCAAATTGACACTATGATAGTCATTCAAATCACGACAAAAAATCAAACTCGAAAAAACATATTTACCTACATATACATTTAAACACTGACGAGATAATATTTTTCTAAAAAACCAAATACTGTTAGATAATTCTTCATTAAGCATGACTGAACATACAGTCACTTTCATTAAGATAGAGTGTAATAGAATTCACAAAATTCAATAGAAACATTCTAATAATAACACTGTAAAGAAAAGAAAACAGTGTTGTTAATATAAAAAAAGTTATAAATATTCACGATTTTGAATGTAGCTATTATAAAAAAACGGTTACCAAAGACATGACAATCTTTAAAACAGAAAAGGTCAAGAGCAAAATATTAGTCATACATACGAGATAATGCTTATAAAATATAACACACACGGCCATCTGATTCCAAACAAAGCAGAATATGTAGCACGGAAACCATTTATCTGATATACTTTTAAATATTACAAAAAACCCAGACTCAGGATAAACAGATATGTTCATGCACACAAATGTAATCGTAATCGAACCCACGACCTGTAGCGCGCATGACAGATTATCGCAACATCACCAACCGACCCGTCACTGTAATATTTTAATGGAAACAGTATCATCCCTTTCACACGGACATAATGTTCTTGGTTCATTGAATGGTCGATTTGTTAGAAGTTGCTGGCACGGATTTGATTAAACTTAATTATAACAATGCGTGAGCTTCATAAAGTACGGCAATAAAATATAGGGACCTCAACGGCGAGACCTGCGATGTAATTAATTTTAACGATTCATTGTTAAGGATTGGCATATTTTTGATTTATCTATAAAAAAGCATTCCCTTTTGTTCGAAAAGTTCAAGGCCGATGATAATGTGGATTCGAAATTGTTTATTGACTATCGAAAACAAAATAGTGTTGCTTATAAGGTCGATTTCAATAGTATCATATTATATCCGTAAATCATTCTCATGTTTCGAAATATTCACATACCATTAACATATTTTAATATTGTAAACTATCCAATATATTTAACATCATACCATTGCAACCATACGAGATTGATTACAAGCAATAAATGTAGTTCCATCTAATTGTAACTTCTGATTTGTAATATGACCAGTTATTCCATTTGAAACTAGAGAGAAACTATTACCTGCCGATTTCCCATGCCATAATAATATTCTATTTGCACATACTTGTACCTAGAAGTAGCACATTCAATAACAATTTGTTGCATATAATTTCCTAGTATGCAGAATGCGCCTAATCGTATTCGGAATGAAAATGTACTACAAAATGATATCTTTCATAGCGGTTCCCTATAACGCAGTGCTCTTATAAATATTAATGTACAAATAGGACGGGGCTACACGCACACCGTCCTGTAGGGATTCATAATCTTTGACATTGAACAGGTCTTGTAGTAGGAGATAATTTTTCGTAACATCACCTCGTAGAGGCTATATCTAAGATTGGATCTAAGAGGTGATCACATGAATTCTTGGGCACACCGCACGGGGCTTGTACCTAGATGTTATCTAAACATCTTAAATTATTGTCTCGAGAGCGGCTACCTCCGCTCTCAACTAGCGCTATCGTGGAGCTTACTAGAAACCACCTGTCTGATCTTCTAGATGAGGCACTTGATTCACATCTAGATACCACAAAAATATCAATCACATTTGATTATGTAAAACAGTGACTAAAACATAAAGGAGTTCAAATTTTTAAAAGTATGTTATGTATTTAAATAAAATTAATGAAATATGTTATTCATTCAAAAAGGCTTCCACATGCACTAATGAATTTTCAAACACTAACGCACAGTTCGGAAGGTTGCTCTTACATGAAAGACACTAGTTTTGTTTACAATTAATATGTTATATTGACGCAAGTTACTCAAATAAATATGAATAATAGTAGTGTCATCAGTATTGTGTTGACATTATAATTTTGCAACGGTAGACCCGTGTAGATGACCAAAAAAGGCCATATCCATATTTCGCATTATATTGTAAATGTGAAGCACATATTTTGTGGTTTTATTGGTATCTGCGTTGAAAGCACGCCGGGCACTCCTACTAATGCTCGGCGTAAGGTCAAATTACTAGCCAACGTTGCCAGGCGAGTGCTTAGATAGGCACTGCTCAAATTGCGCTGAATAAAAAATAAGTTTAGTGAGAATACAAGTGTTTCCAATTGACGTTAACACAGGGTAGAAATGTACTAAGCCACTCTTCCATTGTCCGTATAATATTACCAATTTTTTTTTTATACAGATGGAAAATTTATATTAGTACAAAGAGAATCTGCAATGAAGTACTCTTAATGTACCTACAAGGTACGTTTTTAATATTAATAAGAATCCAGGCTATTAAACAGCATAATATTTAAATTAAAGACAACTAACCAGTGAAGTAACATGCTCATCAGCTCAGAGATCGGGTCCCAGATCATAAAATCTACAAATTTACTGTATCGTGCGCCAAAAGCGACAGTAAACGAGCCGGGCAACACAAATGGGCAATCACTTTCGTTGGAACATCACTTCACTGTCGCAACTGCGCCCGCGCCGCCTCCGGTGTATGGACCTGGCTCATCTGGGTCGAATAATCCCAATGACAATTGTAATGCGGACAATGTATCCTTATTACGTATACGATTACACGGTTATATTTGTTCATTTATCTTGGTATTACTGGTGTGACGCCGTTACCACTCCTTTTCTCTTGGGTAACTAAATGAGATGAAATGGCCGTCTTCATTTCGTAACTAGTATGTTTGTTTATGTAATTAGGTACAATTAAAATCCTAAATAGTTTAGCGGATTTTTAAATAGTAGCATTGATTAATTTAAAACATTTATTTAGATACATCTCTATTAGTATTATTATATCTCGATATTTTAACTCTCTTTCGTACTAGGTACCTACTGATAATTTTTACATTTGCCTATTTAATTACTTACTCACTTACATACAACACACTTCAGTAAATTATAAATATTATGAAAATACATAATATCATGAATATTGAAACATTTATTACCCTTGGTTGCTGTATCTTTAATAATAATTGCTCAACAATAATATCATAATATCTAAGCAAATAACTTGACCATAGCTGGTAGTGAGCACAAGTGCAGCGTTTACTCAAGCTATTGCAACATGCGCGGGGGTCATGGAGCAACACCTAACAAATAAACTATTTGCCGAACGATTGAGCTTACAGCGCTTGAGCTGCTGAAAGCTATGTAACAAGTAAGATTTAGACAGTCGACTTGAAAATGTACTTTGAAAAAACAATTTTGAAATACACTAAAGACTTCTCAGTGTAGGCACTTAAAATCTTTTCTTGAACAAAAATTAAGATTCACGTATTTCCGATAGATAAATATCATTAAAGACATATTTTGTAAGCTTGTATTTTCTGTAATAAAAATAAATACTCAGGTAACGTTTATTGTAATATTTTTTCAAACGTAAGGTTTATTAACGGTGAATGTAGATAGGTAGGTACATATATTTAGTAACATTATATTAAAGTTTCTTAAAAAAATCAATAACTTATTTATATTTATAAAACGAATGTTGAAACCTACATGACACTTAAAATACGATAAGAATAAATAAAAAGACCAAGATCGCAAACTACAAAGCGCTTTAAAATGCAAGTGCATTTCGCAAAAAGGAGCGTAGGCGCGGCGCCCGCGGCGACCTATCTCCGTGAACAAATTATAATTTCAAAATCCCCATCGATTTATGTGGACGCTCATCTGAATAAAGCGCTGCTCCATTTTACACTTACACAGCTACTATTGTTTCTCGACTTAATCACATGTAAATTATTTAATATTCATAAAATAGACAAAATATTTTTTTCTGATTTACCCGTACTTCATACTCATTACTACTATGAAGGACGTGGCAGTACTAAAAGCTGTTTTCATCCCACCATCTCGGAAAGAGTATTTTTGCTCTTCGATATCTGAGTGTAAAAGCCGTTATTATCCTCTAGAGGATAAAGTAAATAGAACATCGAGTGCACTAAGTTTGTGAATTCAAATCATCATTAAACATATTTACTTCTCCCTCCATGGTTCCGAATTTATCATACATCAAAGTTAAAGCCAAAGTCAAAGCCAAAGTTAAAGCCAAAGTCAAAGCCAAAGTCAAAACCATTTATTCAGTTTAGGCCCTAAAAGGGCGCTTATGAAGGTCGAATTACAGAAGTTACCACCGGTTCGGAAGTCAGCCTTCAACTGAGAAGAACTGTCAAGAAACTCAGCAAGGTTACATTTTTTTAATATTTTTGGACCATCTGACTATATTGGCTTTTTTTCCAAATGTTTAACAATTTTTTTCTTAAACTAATACAAAAATACATAAAAAATTATAATTTTGACTAATTAAAAAATGAAATTAAAGAATCATTTTTTAATTGTCAAAAACTCAGACTCGGAACCTTCTTGGTGTACTTTGTTTTAAATTTTCTTTGCGCGCGCCATTTTCTTTTTTTTTGCATTTAGTCATTTCCTCGCTGAGGTGGGATGAAAAATTACGTGTTGCACTCGAGTGTAAAGATTTTTCACCTCGTGCTCTTTTGATTACCTCGCTTACGCTCAGGATTCTAATTTTTGAATCCCTCGCTGCGCTCGTGATTCAATTTTAGATCCCCTCCGCTTGCTCGTTCATCAAAATTGAGCACGCGGTTAATAAACAACTTTCCACTCTTGTATAACAAATAACTATTAAATTCTAGACATTAGGCCCAATTTGTAACGTTACCTTATTTAAGTATCTTATGTAGCAATTACTAAATATCTATAGGTATAATTCTAGCTCCTGCCTCCCAACTTTGTCCGCGTTTCCAAAAGACCTTATGAATTTTCCGAGACCATAAAGTACCTTGTATTTTATTCCAGTATATCCTCTATTTTATCGGCAAGTTTCTTTCAAACGCAAAGAAATATGCACACAAAAGATGAACATGGAATATTTACTGCTTATTGGATAAATAAAATCATAAACGAATAACATATACAATATTCGGTAAAAGATATTTTAGAACAGAGGTCTTGGCTCTCCATACTTTATGGATGTTGTTATTAAAGTACGTCGTACAAATCACGACATTTCATATTAATTTGACCAAAAACTCTCTAGAGTAGAAGTAACTCTTTCGTAAATCTTTGGTATGGATTTAAAACATGCGTTATTGGAAAAAGTCAGACAAACGGCGCCGGATAATTTTAAAACATTTACGAAAGATTTAAAAGCCACGCTTTTAACCATTCATCATAGTAGTATACTGTTTTTGGGGAGGACTAAAACGTGATTGTCTGAAAGACCATAGACTATTACGCTTAGGGCTCTCAACCGGTATGACACACTGCTGAGCGCGCCCCAGTTGGGGCACGAACCTCGGCTCAGATCAGGGCGTCGTCGGCGGGCGCCCTGAGCCGAGGTTCGTGCCCCAACTTTCGGTAACAGTTAATTTATAAAGCCGATTAACGCTTTTATTGGTACGCGGGGGTAACTTCTGTAATTCAACCTTCATAAGTGCCCTTCTAGGGCCTAAACTGAATAAATGGTTTTGACTTTGACTTATTGAGTAAGAATAATGAGTAAAAATCTTCCTAAAAACGTGCTGTTTTTCAACACTATCAATGGCCACGTTCTTCGAAAATAATAAAGGGAGAATATTTATATGGTATTTACTATACATTTCATAAAGTATTGTTTAAAGTATCCAGATAAAATGCCAACATGTTTGCCTTCATAGTATCTAGTAATGCTCACGATGACCTCCGGTGTGCAAGCACGGAACTCGCATATTCACTCACACACTTTAACACACAATCACCCATTGATTGACCCACATTAATTGCACTTTAAAGCTGATTACACATTATGATATAACCTATAATTTACAAAAACACCTTCATATCGGGAAAGTTGATACAAATAAAAAATCAAATGGTAAGAACACTTATAAAAATATTACGCTTAATCTTGTGTTCAAAAACGATCTCAAAGTGGTAAGTAATAATGTGAGCGAAGATAATAATACATCCAAAAAAATTCCATGACTTTGATAATACAGAAGTACCTAACTAGTAAGTATGTTAAACATTTGTAACGAGCACACGTTTGCTAGTGTTCACATAATAAGTATGGCCCCAGCTTAATAATAATAATTTATCAGATGAACCTTAATTGGAACCGACAGTAATATCTGCTCATTTATTTTTTGTCGGTTATAATCTTACAAAATTCGTGTATCTCAATAATAATGATTTAATGAGTTGTTAAACATACGGAACTCAATAACTAATGATTGATTTATGTGTGGCAATAAATAGTTACATGGACGTTCATCATAGCGTTGTAATTTGAAATAGAGTTAACCATTACCACTCATGAAAATAAATAATCATTTTATAATAAGTATGCAATGAACGTAATTGTGACAGCATTTAGATTAATTTCGGCATTTAATAAGATGTTGTAACAAGACTTATTAGGACTTATATTAAATTACCTGAGCGATCGCTTTATGTCGAGTTGCTCAGGACAGATACCTATAAGCTAAGGGAAGTATTTGTTGCTACTTGCTAGATGCCTAAAAAATATAGAAAAAATATTTTCCCGGAAATTAAACCTTCCTAGATCGATTTTAGCCCCCGTAAACCTCATGATTATTTAATTTTTACAACCCAATTGAGATGTCTACCATTACATTTCAAGCATTACTCTATCGTAAACTCTGAATAATAGTAAATACTAAGCATATTTACTGCATTTATAATAGGATGATAGACCTAGACGTTCGGTCTGTGTCTCTGTGGTGTCGGTATCTGACTGATTCTCATTGAGACATCCCACAACTCATCGGCTGTCATCGCCCACCGGAAATATCTCACAGTAATTTTTGTTCCGCTGATTTGTAGAACACCTTAAAAAATGGAAGTAACACGTGGTAACACCTCACAATGGATGTTGTTAACAAAAACTAAACAATTTAAAGCTAAAGTTTTCTGTCTTGTTACTTCTTCCACATAATTTATCAACGGCATAACAACAGAAGAGCACAACTTTTTTACGTAACACAAACTTTACTAAATGTCGACCATTTATGCCATGGAATATCGTGTGAAAAGTGTAGGTAGTATAAAATATAGGAAGTAATTTTATTATGTAGAACATTGAGATACCTATATACCTACATATTGATGTCATAATTTGGAATACCTTCTATGTTAGGTTCGTCATGCTGAACAACTTTAACTATAGGGTCGATTCTAAAATCTCAGTTACTTTGCAGTTTATTCTATAATACTATCACAGATACGTATCATTGACTTCCTATTTAATGTTGTATTATATGTATATTGGCCCGTCTCTCGGATAACTAAATAACAAATTCATATAACACCGTTCAGTAATAAATTACATGGATGAAAAGAAATAACTTAACATAGGACAGGTTACGTAGCGCTGTTCCCAGGGTTCCATTAGCGTCTATCACGTGATATCTATGGACTGGACTGAACGGAATCGAATCCTGACACTCTATCAACATGTCCCTTCCCCACATCTTATGGTGCGAGATAAGTTCCATCATAGTTTTATACCAATGGGTTTAAAAGCATTCGTAAATTGCAGCAATCAACTTGTAGTTTGATGTAGCTTATTGAATCTGCGGGCTGTTATTTATTACTTAGCATTTCATATAGGACAATTTCATAATTATATCAACAGAGGTGGAATACTGCGTGTTTCTTTGCAATTGCGAATAAACACTCCATTTCTTTTGAAGTAATGATTCCTGTTTGATCTTTACTAATTTATCATTGGAGAAATAAATGTTCATAAATTTGTTAAAAACTTTATCCCTAGCTTTATTTCTATAAAGCAGTTTGCCTACTTACAGCATAATAATTTTGACTCGTGCAAGTAACGTAAGAATATGTGAGAGAGAGGGTTACTAGGGCATACATGTCGAATAATTTTATAAATAAATCTATTCCCGACGATACATCCGTCCATATCTGATTGTCCTTGCAAAGCTACAACAACGGATATCAAAAGTACGTGACGGAAACATATCAATCAGGTGCGTACTTATTGTTTGTACCTATTAGTACTAAATTGGTTGGACAATTAGTTCAATCTTGGTTCAAACACATTGCTTAACCACCTTAACATTGTAATTATTTTAAAATTTGCGATGAAAACAATACAACCGACCGCATCGTAATTATCATATTATAATTTTTAACGACATCGGCCTCAGCTAAACGGTATCAAATAAGTAAGCTTAAATTCTTGTATTAACTATAACCTTACCTCATGAGTAGTATCCCCATTATGAATCCGTTCCTCAGTCTCTTGCACTCTATCGGTGATGTTCCGGGTAAGGACTCGTCGGTCGTGACTCTCTCGTACTTTTCCGTCAGGGTTCGCGACCACAGACGAAGACACAAGTACTTTCGTACCAGCTGGGGTGACTTGATTGTCTTGAGGTGTATCCAGTTCTGATAGAAAATGAGTTGAGTTAAGGCGATGATAGCTCAGTGATAGGTTCGTCGAATGTCGTTGCAAATGTTATGGATGGAATTATAGTAATATCATAAATGCTAATGAGTCTTTTCTTCCACGCAGTAACGGTGTAAAGGGTCAACGCTATATTTGACATTAAGGTCAAAGAGCGAAAGGATACTTTTAAGTCCTGAAAGCGAGTGTAACCGCGCGGCAAAACCTACACCAACAATAAGCTTTCGATTAAGGAAACAATAGTCCTGTGGTAATTGATACTTTGCCTACCTGCCTGGTTGGCATGGTTACGACATTGAATTTTGTTGCCAAGTAGCAGGTGCAATTGAGAAACAGTTCCATTCAGGGCAGGGCACCTTCAAATTGTAGTCAAAAATTGTTACAAAAATTACGAAAGTAATTAAAAAAAAATTAAAGACAACATTTACCAATAGCTCCGTCGACTTGATCTGTGAGAGCAGCATCTTCTTGACCAACCTTCTCTTCTGGTACACGGTGCTAAAAAATAAAACAATAATAATTAACCTTTTGTCAATAAAAATAAAGACATCACCTCCTTATCTTAAATTGAAAGTGAAGTACATTAATCATTCAACCCGTACCGTTTTATTGCTTAAATAGCTATCAATATTTTACGGTACTACATCTATTTTAAAACCATTTAATAGACATTGTGCAGCATTCACCTCAGTTTGCTGAAAATTTGTGGTGTGTGTGTCTTCGTTGACGGAAGTAGATATCTTAGGGCCCGAGTCGCTTAGTATCCGACCGTCTTCCAAAACGAGCTCGCGTTTGACCCGCGTGGCTATTTGACGAGTGGTCGTCACCTCGCTTTTCTTCCGAGTCACCCATTCTTCTGTAAATTGTTTATAAAGTAATAATTGACGTTTAGGTAATTAAATTACTGATTTTACAATTAATTCAAGTATCAACTTGATCAAAACGTTACAAAAAAAATCTGATGGTAATTGAATAACTTGAGCTTTTTTACCTAAGAAAATGTTAATGAAACATTTATTTATTTTTCAATTTGTAGCTCAGATCTATATAGGTATCTTAAACCTACTATTAAACTTTATACCTAACCTACACATAAAACAAGCCTAAGCTTTTGGCATTTTCAAAATATATGCATACCTTCTTTGGTTGTTGCTATGGTATCTCCCGGCTCGGCCTGCGAAAAAGCAAAGAGAATCGTTGAAAACAAAAAAAAATTATGTAAGTAAACCGAATATTGAACTATAACAAATAGTTTTGCAATGTGAAATAATCTGTCAAAAATGGCGCCATTAAAATGTAAAATAACAACGCCATCTCTTACCGAGTAGTGAAGACTACATATTTCATAATCAACACGTTCAGGAGACCTTGACATAAAGCGCAATAGTACTCGTGGCCGCCGCTTGATGGCGCCATGATCACTTAATGTAAAAACAGTCACCATGAAATCTCATACAATATTTCACTATTTATGTATGAAACACTTAACAGTATCACGTTGTATCATCATCTCTGCAATCTATTTTTAATGCACTCACGCGATACATTAACAATTTTACTTAGAAGTTCTAACATAGGCTTTGGTCGTCTTTCAAAATTTACTAACACACACCTAATATTATAGAATAATTCACACAAAGTAAATTAAAGAATACTTATGGAAGTACCTTTAAAAAATATTGAAAATTTGTAAATCGTGTGTACGAACTAGTTGCCGATAATTGACTGATGGAAAATCAAGGCTTATAGTTGTTAGATTAATTAATGATGCGTGGATTAACATTTTCTTTTGGCACACAATACTGTAGTAACGCGATGAGTATTCAGTTTGTATGCCAGTGTTTCCGTTGGGAGCGCACGATTCTATTGAACTCATACAAAAATGAGCAGAAGAAACCTGAAGAAAATAAAGCAATCTGTTTTGTAACGTGTCGCTACTTAGGTACAGTTACGAAGGTTTTTTTTATAAATATGACGGACTAGTTGTCTGTGATGAAGAAAAATAAAAAATAAAATATTTTAGTAAGTAAGTAAATAAAAATTCAGCAAAGCATAAATTAAGCCAACAAAAATTTTATATACCTAGATCAAGTATCCATAACAAGAATGTACCTACTTAGGTAATAATAATTATCACTTATTGTGTGATCGATTCCCTTTTATAGGTACCCACAATTATTATTTCCTGACGTTCGTAACACAAACAATAACTTCAATAGATGCATAACAGAGTGCAACACGTCCATATAAAGTGTCGATTATGAATCACATTGGTTACAAATGGGGCGGAAAGTTTTTCCATTTTACCTCGACTCCTCGGGGAAAAGTAAACGTGAGGAAACGTGATTGCGAAAGTTATCAGCCTTATATAGTCCGTGCTGAGGATGTTGTCACTAGTGATTTGTTACTTTGGGGTAGCCTGCTTTCCATATTGATGATCCATGATTACGTAATTTTGTAATTGCACTCGGTGAGATGTATCCGCATACAAAACATTGGTTACAGATTAGGTACACATTCGCTTATACGTATTACTCCCAGGGCAAAAATACGTTAGAAGTACAAAAAAGATGATTTCGATAGATAAATTTATTAACTGCCCAGTTACGCTACAGCTAATATCCTACTCGTACAAAAAAAAACAATAGCAATAATAAAGTCATCGAACCTAGATTACAAAACTGCGATGTTGGGTATCGCAAAGTAACAAGTTTGACAAATTGTTACAATGATATATTGCGACGAAACTATGTGTGGACGTTATCGGGTCATCTCATCTTTATTTATAATGAAAGGAAGAAGACGCTCATATGAAAAACCAAGTTCATGATTGATCGCGATGCTAAATTGAGATTTACCATAATTTTATTCAGAAAACCAGTTTAATTACTATGGATAAAAAAAATGTGGTCCAGGTTTTGTCGTAACTGGTTTATTTTATCATATTTATCCGCGATTCTTAAATTATTCTCCATTGATCTACCGAGGTACTTTATTTTATTGTACCTACCTATTATGCTAATATGTGTATATCTAAACCTATTTCTTTAATGGGGACATAATATCGACAATATTGCCAATTTGTAAAATCACGCAACTATAGGATTATTATTACCCCTATTTTTTAAGTGGTAATTTGTAGATTGAAAACAAATGAATGTTTATAAATTAGCCATCATCTGTTACAGGTGTCAGTGACGGAGGCCGTGCCCTTGCGCAGGCAGTGGTCAACGCAGCGCGACGCATCGCAACGCACGCGGCGAGGTCAGTGCATTGTGCACCCGTTTTACTGAATACTGTAAACTGCAGTGTGCAATACCCATTGTGAGCGTAATTGGGTCATGGGTTTGCACCCGTTTTAGTTTGGTAATATGGTATAGATGCTTTATTTGTGGATAGTTGATAGGGGAAGCCACTTCATGCGGATAGCGCTAGACCGGCCATTGTGGACATCCTTAGGGGAGGCATTTGTCTGGATGGATTGGTGGACGCCTTCCGGCTGATGATGATAATAGGTTTATAGTAGGTATATGAGCATTGATTTTTTACAGCAGTATTTTTACTAGTCATATGGAAACCATGGTAGTGCTTATGGTTTACTAGAGTTAAATCTCTATTGATACAGCAGAAATTGAGTCACGGTGATTTTTAACCGACTTCAAAAAAGGAGGAGGTTCTCAATTCGACTGTATGTTTTTTTTTTTTGTTTTTTTGTATGTTTGTTACGCGATTTCTCTGCCAATTATGAATAGATTTTGATGATTCTTTTTTTGTTTGGTAGATCATGCTTCAGAGGTGGTCCCATTTAAATTTTATCGAAATTGATTCACCACTTTTTGAGAAAATCAACAAAAACAAAAAAAAAAATATCGCGTTTGATAAACCTTAGTGAATCAAACAGTCGTTGAGCATGACTTTTTGGATTTGTATGAAATTGTGTGTGTATACTTCAATGGGTTCTTCAATGGTTTTAAAATACAATTGGACCCGGTAGGTGGCGCTGGAATCGAGTTCCAAGATTTGTTTCAATTTCAGGGCAGGACGACGATGTCTGCCGGGCCCGCTAGTTATACATATATTATATTTTACCGGCCCGACTAGTTCGAGTTAGACGATTTCAGGACAAACTAGTTTTGCCTAGGACAACATATAATAAGATATAAACTTTAAAAATTGAAAAATAAAATTATTTTTAAAATAAAAAAAAAACCGACTTCAAAACTGTAACCTATACCTATGCACAAACATAAACTAAAAAGTAAAGAATAATATTTTAATTTCAAAGTAAGAGCCTTAAAGGACAATCAACAAAATTATTGATATTTATAAACAGTTCTTTTTGGAGTCGGTGCCAGCCAAGAAGGACAGTTTAATTCTGCCTTTGTAACAAACTTCGAAAAGTAGGGGAGCGACGGCGCAGACCTAAGGAACATTACCGTAAGGAGAGGTGTCGTAAGACGTTTTCTCGTATAAACACTTCCAGTTCAAAACTTTCCTTCTTCTTGGCTGGCACCGACTCCAAAAAGAACTGTTTATAAATATCAATAATTTTGTTGATTGTCCTTTAAGGCTCTTACTTTGAAATTAAAATATTATTATTTACTTTTTAGTTTATGTTTGTGCATAGGTATAGGTTACAGTTTTGAAGTCGGTTTTTGTTTTTTATTTTTAAAAATAATTTTTTAAGGTTTAAAAAGTGCTAAAAATATTTAAACTTAGTATTTAATAAAATGTAGATATCCTTATTTGAAACAGGTGCCCTACATACAGCTACCTATGCCATTTTGGTAATGACAAGTCTCGTAATTTTAAAATATCAATTTAATATTAAACCTTTGAACGCTTGTATTCATGCATAAACGGCCAGTGCTAGAGGCTATATCGCGCAGGAACTATCTTCATTGGCCATCAATTTCGGACACACGCCTGAGTTTGAAACAATGAAGTGTTTAGGACGGAGTTCATGTAGGTACAATACAATATTTAGACGGCCGCTAATGGAGAGTATCGCCTTGTATATAGGGCTGTCAACTAATTTTATGTTCTGAAGCGGAGAGTGCTACGGTGATGGAAGATAAATGTTTTCGAGCCATTGATATAAATCCTAACATTCGATTGATAGTTATAATCTAAATTATTAAATTTGATGGCATAAGCATATCAAACTTTGATGAAAAGTGAAAAAATCTTATCTATTATATTATAAATGCGGCTCAACGGATTTGGATAGATCATACGTATGGTAGACGTGCCATCTGCGTAGATCATATCCTGGATAACACATGGGTGCAATAAGTACATTTTATTCGAGAAAATGTTAAATCTCTCGGGAACGCGGGATGCACTTTGTATAATACGCAAGGTAATGCTCTGCGACAAACATGAATAAAAAAGATATAAAAATAAATAAAAAATCCAAATGTTATAGTTAATGAAAATCACCGGTATTCAGGTAAAACTATTTTTTTTAGTGAAAGAAGAAGAAGTCAAAAGAATTTGACGTAAAATTTTACAGCTATTAGATGTTTCTTTTTGGCGTTCACATTCCATTCAGACGTAAACATGCCGCCGGCCAGGGACTATCTAGTCCTTTCATTTAGTGAACAGAATATTTGTGCATTACATGATTTAAAAAAATAATTTATATTAAAAAATAATTTAAATCCAACGTTTTATGGATTCAGAATGCATTGTCATCGAGTTGTTTGGGAGCTATCCAGAAAGGTTCATCCGGATAGCTAATCGGGAAATGCTCGAAATTTGAATTGCAAAATTCCATGCAGATAAGTTATAAATATTTTTTAAGACCAAAATATTTTCTTTATCGTAATATGCTCTAAATGTAATAAACCATAAACGTTATTAAAAATTATCTTATATAAGTACACTATAATATTTAAAACAAAACAAAAGCTACAACATCCAATAGCTAAGTACCAAACATCTCATAAGAGAGAATTCAACTGTGACAACCCTACGCGTATGTAGATCTGTACACTACACAATGGGCTCTATCAGAGTTCAATCTCGACTGCACCGATGTAATGAAACGGGGGCGGTGTAACAGATCATAAAATTGACAGGAGACGTGAACGACAAGGCCTTTTGTGCCTGAAAGTAATCAATCAATGCATTATTCGAGATTTAGACAATAACTTGTATATAGGTACCTATTGTTATTATGTATCTTTTTAATGTTGAGCTACCTATAAAATGTTCTATCGAGACAATACACACATAAACCTGTAAAAAGCCCTAAAAAACCGAAACGATTTATTTACGGTAGTTATCTATAGGTATTGGTAAATGTAAAAATACCTAATAATTAAACAAATACAAAATAATTTTCGTGAGAAACTTAATAACAGACAGGAAGTTATGCAAAATGGTGATTATTTTTTCTCCACAGAACAAAAGTCGAATGGCCAATGTCAATTTACGAAACACGCCCCAAAGGTCACTCCAAATAAAGTCAGACGGATTGCCAAAATGATACAAGACAAGGAACAAGTTGAAATTACTCCCTTGACTCGCCCATAAAGGCCATTGGCTCTGATCCATGCAATATGTAAACCACCAAAACATTACGAGTACATAATTATCATTATTTACCGTAACATATAAGTGAACGCTTTATGGTGAAGTTGTAGTACATAATGCGTAATAGTATTTGCTACAAATTTTTGATATTTTTCGCGGCTTCACACGCGTGACTTGAGTTTTATGGTACCTACGTACGACCCTACATCACTATGTTTCTGTCTGTCTGTCTACAAAAGACTACAATACGTTTTCATACCGCATCGTATACTGATGTTTGAAACTGAGAGTGGCGCGGAGAAGTATTGTAGCTCGTAAACTGGCCCATTGACCGACCACCTGACCCTAAAGCCGCGCAAGGCCGTTCACTTGTTCTATTCTGACTTGGATTGAATATGACTCAATTTCTATACTAGAACACTATTGGAAATACTTCTAGCGATAAGTTGCAACTGTTTTTTTAATTTCTACTGTATCGTATTTTAGCACATCGTGAATATTTTTTGTCATCCAAAAAGTTTGCAATAGAGCGACATTGACTTATTTTATAAGTAAAAAACCTCTGGTTATTGTATGAGGAGGAAGATCCAAATTTTGTACTTAGAGCAGCAAGCCTGTAAAACCTGTCAATGAACTTTAGTCAAAATTTTAA
Source organism: Ochropacha duplaris (assembly GCA_951361185.1). Taxonomy (NCBI): domain Eukaryota; kingdom Metazoa; phylum Arthropoda; class Insecta; order Lepidoptera; family Drepanidae; genus Ochropacha; species Ochropacha duplaris. Next base: position 5,774,679 of record OX592703.1, read on the forward strand.
CAGAAATACCGACCACACTTTGCCAACACAATGCATCGTGCATCGCATAACTATATTGTATTGTATTGTATGGTACCCAAGTACCAACATTATTATATTAATAGATATAGGACGTGACCATTACTCATGCAGGCTTTGTTTGTTCTACGTAACTGAAGGATCTGCATCATGTTGTTTTAACCGGTGCGTGCATTACCATTATGATTTTTTTGTTCGTTTATTAGTCTTCCTCGTCGTATTTGGGTTATAATTGTTTATTGTTATTAAAATTACATATGTACCATATTGCATTACCTGCAACTAATTACCTAGTAATTTCTATATTTTACCGCCTTTGTTAACTACAACAAGATTTGTTACGTTAGTTAGAGGCTCTGGACTGATATACTTTTCTGAACATTTCTATTGCTTTTTTGATTTAATTTTGAAATAATTATAATTTATTGTCTAGCTATGAGTAAGTATATTGTTATGTATTGCATGTATTCACTGACGAATTTTCGTTTCTGATACATTGCTACCAAAGCGATATCAACATGTATGTATTGTGATTATATTTAAGCCTTGTCATGATACCAAGTTATAAGTGAAGATATTTATGAAAGTTGAATCCGCGTTTCATGAATGAACATGAAATATATAATTGCTAAACTTGTAAATATATATATATATATCGAAGAAAGTAGTTCCTTTCAAACATTTATCGTACTGATTTGGAAGATAGAAGAATGCGCTAAGCATTGTATAATTAATTTTGAAAAAGTCTATTGACTTACTTGACTAGACTCTTATCGAAAGACTAACAAAGTTTCTTTATTGTGAAATAGCTTCGTGAAATTAAACATACTTTTCAGAATATTTCGAATAACATATGTACCTAGGTTGTATTCTAAAATTATTAAGATAACATTATCAAGGTTGAGTTTAGAAAAATAAGTCTATGTTAATCTATGTAACAAATTAATATTTTCTTTGTTTCTCTTGTTGTACAAACGGAAGAATACGCAAATATTTGCCGGTTTATTGAAAAAATTGAATACATAATAATAGCGCGATAATTTGTATTATCCTTGGTGTAGCTACTTATTTTGTTGTTGAGTTTGTTATGAGTTTATTTTGAATTGGTACTTTTATGATATTTTCATATTTTCAACTTATTTAGATTGCATAGATTAAAATTTAATAAAGAAAAATCTAAGTGTAGACTACATGGATGCATTTCCAAAACCTCTACCAATCTTGCGAGATTGGTGCTCAGGCGAGATCTCACGAGTTTATGAATAACAATACCGGGAGGTCTCGCCAATTTCAAAATCTCGCGAGATTGGCAGTTTGCTCGTTTTTATTCTTGCAAATAATCACAATATTTAAATACATTAGGAAAAAATAATAAGAATTATAGGTATTAATTATGACATAAACATTTATTTTTACGATTTTTTTGTTTGACGTAACTATTACCTCGCGAAAACGAGATCTTGCGAGAACGAGATTGCATTCCCTACTCTACATTGTACAAATAAGTCCTCTAGTTCTAAATGAGTACCTCCTTACTCCTTTGCATATTATAAATGTTTTGCACATATAGACTTTTGCACACCCTTTCACCTTAGGGGTTGAATTTCAAGAAATACCTTTTTATTTTTTCGACCACTTTTCTGAGCAATGTCAGCTTTGCCTAACACATCAATGACCTTAAACGTGAGCTTAAAGAACTTGTTAAAATGAAGTAGTGAACTTATTAATAACCCGTTCTATCACTGTCGGGTACTGTAACAGATCCACTTGCGGCTCCAGTGACCGTATATCATATAACATTCTGAGTCACCGCACCGACAGGCGATCCTGCCTGCAAGGTAACCGCCTAATACGGACGGCTATAGGTATTACAAACGCTCAGCTTTTTGACAACGTTACAATATTTTGACATGTGGTTCTGATTGCGCTTTATAATGTTATTGTGAAATGAATATCGATACCGATCAGAGGTATGTACGACTATATGTTAAAGTAATCAGAGATCTAATGGTTACAAAATACCTTTCCTTTTTTGGTGTTCGGTATTTATAATAAGTTTGAACTTACTACAATATTGTTCTAGTTGATATTTATGAAACGCACACAAATAAGGCGTCATGCACAGTGTATAGTGTCATTATAAATATTTATTTGTATGCTTGGGTCATAGTGTAAGGAATATGTACTTTGTTTTGTCAACACAACTGACTCTTACAAATACCGTTGGACGCATCCTTGTCGAAGACTGACGCGAAAGGGAAATAAACAAACACCTTACTACCGTATTGGTGTTTGTATATTCATAAAAATATATATTGATTTTGGGTTCAATATATTTATTTATACAAATACAACCAAATATTTATACAAATAAATATAATGATGTTCTTTCTTCAAAAGAAAGTACCGTACGGTACAATTTGCAACCCCTGATTTTAGAACCATTTACACCACATTCGCTCTTGAACTCCGTTATTTTTATCTTTATTGCTCGAGCCAGATTTTATCTGTAGCTCGTAACCCTCTAAAAGTCATGAAAATTTTACTACGTAATACATTTTCTTATGTTTATTGTCGCTCCTAGAACGTGATAATACGGCTATCATAAACGTATCCACTTAATCCGTAGCAAATTGACGCAATATAGAAATGCGGTAGTTAACTTATGGAATTTACATAAAATGGCGCTCCCACGAAGCGACGCAAGGTGAACCGGCTATTCTTAAATTGTCGCTTTTGTATGTACATAGTCCATGTCATGAATGGTGTTGCGTAATGTACTATAACATCACCAACCACAATAAAAAAGGTGTATAGTGATAAGTATGCTATAACAGGGTCATTATGTGATTACTTTAATCATATTATTACACTAATAACGTATCGAAGTTTAAAGAGTTAACTATAACGGCATACCTAGTTGAATTGAATTATACGGTTGGTTTTATTTTCAATTCGTTGAAAATTTACATGACAATTTTAGTTTCTTCGTTACTTCATGTTTAAACTTTGGGAATAGGCCTACTTATTTGGAACATTTTTATTTTACACATTAATAACTGGGTCAACTATGCTATTTTTAATTATATAATATGTATCATTTATTGTATTTCCTTTTCTATTTAAATAGTTATTTTTATTTAGTTTGATTAAGTTATTTTAATTGTAATTATTAAACTTTTTTTTTTAATTGTGATTGACTTCATAAATGTTTACAAGTGAAAACTAGTTCTGGCATTAAAATCTATATAAAATAAAAAAGTATTTATGATGGTAGCATAGACATGTAAAAACCAATTTTGGTTTTATAGCCCTAATAGTAATCACTAACACCTTCCTTTTTCAACTAACGCCTACGATTCTCATTCCTAATAAGTTTAGGTAGTAGGTATTATGAATAATACGTGATTTTAAGCTCATATTTATGCAGTTACAATATCAATATACTAAGGCTATATATTATAATTTATGTAGCCTTTACAAATTATGCAGAAACAATAGCTAGTTACCTAATCTTTGCACAGAAAATAAAAGGTTTTCTCGAGGTCTCATTTTACATTGTAAAGAAATAGAAGCGCACACCAATGAATGACATTTATGAAACTATTTATTGAATTCAAAAAGAAATTCGTGAGCCAACAAAATTATATCGTGACTGATCATCATTTGTGAATTCAGCACCGTTCGTGTGAAAAACGCATCAAATGGTCGAATACGTTGTTAACTATTTAATTAGGTCGTTCTATATAAAATATCAAGGTCCCAATTTACGGTTAACTGTACGCGAATGATTCACACTTAATATTTCAATCAAACATCATAAATAGGAATATACCTAATTAAACCGAATATTACGAAGAAACCAGTAAAACAATTACGCATCGAGTGAGGCCACAACAATAACCGTTTTATAACTAAAAAACAATCATTACTTCACTACAGTCACGAATCACGATCACAAATTCACACTTATATCATAAAAACGATATGTTCCGTAACTGATCCGTATGTATTTTTAAATATAATGATAACTCGCGTAAAACGATTCGCGAGAGAAGGCCGCGCGTCGGAAGCTGGGAACAGCACTAAACCACTAGCTATTCTGTACAGGTGGATTGTACTACGTCCGTTTGACTTATTATGTCCATTTTCCATTCACACAGTGGGGCGATGCGTTCGCTAAGGCGATCCGATACGTGATGTCTTAGTTAATCCACCCGCCCCGGTAGTCGGTAGCGTTTTGGCAATGCCTGTGCAAATCATGTGTCAAGGTGATAAGAAATTAGCATACCAAATCGGTGTTTACTCCGTGCATGATGTGAAGATGAATACTAAACGGTGTGAATTTGTATGCTATTACTTCATTTTGGTATAAAAACTAGCAATCACCCGCGGCCTTGTCTAATATCGCACAAATATTCTGCATATATGGTCGATTTCATTGAAAAGTTCATGATTTCAGCAGGTTAATCAAAGGCATTGCTATTAGCTAACGGCAAGTAACTATAGATTTTTTTAAGAATCTTTGATCTTGATTAAAAGATGCACGAACAACCATTTCGTTGACTTTATATTGGTATTAATGACGTGATCATTTGTATTGTATGATAGAAACGACGGGTCGAAGTAAATATTCATTACTTACAGACATTATCAGCAAAAACAATAGAATGTTGTAGGATTTATTACATATTTTTTGTTATTTTTTTATGTTATAAGTTTGACAAGCAGGCAGGCGGGCTATCCGATGGTTAAGACTCTCAAATACAACCGCCAGCGCGCTCGGCGATTTTTTTTTGCTTGAGAGTGGTAGACCCTGGCGCGTAGGTACTACAAAGTACCCAACCACCGTGCTATGGTTTCCTCACGATGTTTTCCTTCACCAAAAGCCAAGCTCAATGTAGGATTAGAACCCACGATCTTCATCACGGTATCCGACGTCACTAATAGCTATCATCGCCTCAAAATGTAAAGCTTTTCACTCATTATTGAAAAACTTACAGTTACTTAAAATAATTGAATTGAAAATCTTTTTAAATGATCGCTGGAAAGGTTTCTCAGGCTTGTTTTATTTCACAACAAACCGAGAATATAGGCTACTGTTTGCAATAGCCGTCTATCTCACATCTATGACCATAAAACCTAAGTAATCTTACTCACCTACGTTAAACGTGAATTTAGAAAAACAAAATTAATTGGCTAGTTACAACAGTAGTTGTTTTTAATTGAGTTAAAAGGAAACAAAATACGTTCTCGTTTTTACTTACATCAATAAAATGACTTCATATACGCTGGAGAAGAATGAAAGAAATTAATAAAAATTATCCGGTAATTTTAAAGAAATACTCTAATCATAAGTCACTGGACTGAAATCTTAAGTGCTGGACCAATTAACACTAAAATCATAAAAAGTACATATTGATGCCCGTACATTCACCTCTTAAGGCTTTCTGGTGAATAACAAATAACCCTGATTTATTTGACCATAATCTCAGTGAGTAATAATGCGACCAAAAGTGGTAAACACACAAGCTTAAAACGAAATTGGATCTCAAGCGTACGAACACACCAGTATAACTCAGTGACAAATTTACAATTTGAGAATCCATCAAGGTTACAAACGTTTTAAGGTTTTATCCGTTACCGATATCGTAAGGGTTCAAATCCACGACTTTTGCCACGGTCTGTGATGTCACTGCCACTGAGCTATCACCGACTGTGGTAGGTAGATGATATTCAATATTATGTATTCAAGCTTGGCAGTTGATTTCCAAAGAAAAATGATGATGACAACCGTAGACTGAGAAATAATTACAATAAAAACTAAACAACGTATCAAGTGTAGACGGGTAAAAAATAAAAGAGACAAAAAGCCGGATGGGTCTCAACTCAAATTAGTTATAAGTCTTCAGTGTACCTACACTATTTCTATGTTATAAAGATTTCTAATGAATTCACCATAGAGCTATATGAACCGATGAAGCGTAGTAGCTCTTTGTTTATAATTAAAGCTGATCAGAATCTTTAAATAAATAAAAAACTAAATAAAATATTTCTTGAAAATTCGCTGATTTTGACATCGGTAGTATTATAAATCAGGCGATGCGACGTAATTAATATAATAATGTGACGGACTCACGGTTGCTAAAACCTCCTCGTACGTTGTGGCTTGAAGTTCTGGTGACGCCGGTGGCGTCTCACGGGAGATTGCTGCTATAGGCATATCAGCACATTACTGAGTACCTGTAGAAAAACAAATAAGGCTTTTAGTCATAATTTATAACTATCACAATGACTCAAAAGCAAGTATGAGTAAAATCGATCAAATGAAAGTAGAAAATATATGGGTGATGAAGGTAACGTTATTGAGATAATCAGGTTTTGAAGCAGTTGTTAATAGCGGCTGAAACATTAAATATAACTTATTTGGATCGATTCTGATCTTATCTTCTGCATTCCTATAACCAGGAACAATAAATGCGGAATTCACGATATCTCTATAAATGACAACACCATTTCAATTCGATGAAGTGAGATAGAGATTACATAACATTAGTAAAGAAACAGGTGTTACATTAAAATGAAAACCTTCACACATACGACTTCATCGAAGTATTACACATACATTGCTACTCCAAAATATAAATCTACGTACGACTAAGAAGAATGGATAACAATGAATCATGTTGCAAATTTGGATATCATGTTATTGATCAAATGTTGGTGTGTTGGTATACAATGGCTCTTGACCTTGGGGATGTGGCGTCGAAGTGACGACTGTATAAACATTCATTACCATAGTCGAAGACACCGTGACTAAGTGAGCGAACAACAGGGGTGTATTCTTGTCTCTACACAAATATATTAACGGCAATTTGTTGTGCACCGTTTTTAGTATTCCATTATTATGTAAGACACTTGTTTTTGAATTCAGAACCAAAACAATAGTCAGTTAGGTACATTGCCTTGAAAATTGGTCGTAAGGTGTTATTTTGGAAATAATCATATAGGTACTAGCTATAATTAAATCAAGTCAACGACCTATGACATAGGAAAAGTTCAATAACATTTGCAGACTCGGAAATATTATGTAATTATTACTAACATGAAATGGAATAAATTACTAATTAATTAACCTACATAAAAACAACATCTGAAAACTGAAAACATTCATACTGAATATATTTATTGCAACATTTTCATACATGGAATATTATAAAACAACTTAAATGATACTAACAGGGTATAAGTTTAAGTTATTACCAAACGTATAAATAATTAATATTGAGCCAAGAATTCAAAAAAGTGATAATTTCACGTTTTTTACTAAGTATCTCAACTCTTTTTTTTTTTCAAGTTGATTTTGTCAAAAATCATTTCTGCCCTCAGTGACTTCGAGGTCAGTTTCATTTTAACTCTTAAATTAGTTAAATATCAACTCGACAATCATATTATGTAGGTTAGACATAAGTATCCAACCGCACTAGAAATGTTCAGAGCATAAATCGAAGACCAAACGGTACATAGTGACTTAACACATGGAAATTCTGACCCCCAAAATTTAAAAGGTACTAAATTAAACTAAGTTATTGCCATGTTTTTTTTATTTCGTATCACTTTCTAGGCTAGTTTATAGATAGTGAATCGGAATGGAATCAAGAAAACTGTTTAGTTTATTCTAATAAATACGACAAGCTATGCGACCTAGGCGGGAAACCGCTGGATGCGAGCAGCTCAGGATCGGTCGATATGGAAAACTGGGGGAGGCCTATGTCTACACGCCTATGTCTAGACGGACGTTTATCGGCTGTAATGATGATGATAATTGAATCTACCCAAAAAGTAATTTTGTATAGGCTACTTAAAATTATTACTAACCTTTGGCACCAAACCTAAGATTCAGACATCACTATTCCGTGATGTATCATTTCCACATTTATACAAAACTCACGCACTGACAACATGATAATGACTTAGAATAGCATATACGTGTAAATATTATCAACTCATGTTTCAAGACCAATTTGATGGATTTATTTTGCTCAGGATCTTAAATATTTGAGGTGATGAACAAAACAACATAGAAAGATCGTTTATATTTTATTTATGAAATATCCAAATTAGTGATTTTACACTCCAAACTAGGTAATACCTAACGTTTTTTAAATTAAACCGTGTCTTCAGCATACAAACTTTTTTTTATAAAACTGTTAAAGACCCGATAAGTCTGTTTCATTACAACAACAGAAGAAGACGATTATGATATCGGCAATCAATCGCTTATCGCGAAATCAATCTGTAACCTTCTATACCTTTTAAGAAGTCGGAACCTGTGACTCAGAACTCACTCGGCCTCACGTTATAGTAAATGAGTGGTCACAAAAGGAAACTTGTCACTCACATTACTTTCTTCTGGGCGACTACAATCTTAAATAGTTCTTCAAAAGAATATAATGATTGTGCCATGTGATGTAAGGTTGGAATTCTAATGGTTTTTATTTTAAAATCTGATACTTCAACAAATGCTATACAGATGAGTAGAAAAAATATAAACTATTCAATAATAAACCGAAAAACAACGTTTTAATAAAAAAAATGTAACGAAAAAGAAAACCAATACGTGAAGGTGGAATGTTATCGAAACATAGATCTCGTTGGAAAATCTAAACTATATTAGCTACTACAGTTTATCCACAAATACATATAAGTTATCATACAGTTTTGTCTATATTCCAAATCAAAGTTTATATCACATCTTGCAGCAAACATCCAATATTGAAAAATAAATGAAGGTTTAAATAATACACTCTCCTTTCTGATAAGGATCAAAAACGTGAATAGATGCCAACACTATGACGTTTTTGATATTAAGGACTGCCCTATCATAATCATTATCTATGTATGACCTCAATGTAGTACACTGACTAATGATACTCATGTACCTACACGCATACCTACCGTCAAAATTGCACTGAGAACTCAACATTCTTATTCGAGTATATCGTAGCATTAATAAACACATCAACGTGTACCTACTCAATACCAATCCTTTACTTACCATGTTTAAACAAGCAGGTATGTTGAACACCGATGAAGCGCAGGTCACAAAAAACATATTGAAACAAGCTATTACATGTGGTTATTACATCGGCTGTTTCGCAACAAGAATATTCAGGTGTTGCATCTATTATACCAAATCGTCGGTCCAGGCCTGTCCCTATTACGACTGGTTCTCAGTACCTAATACGCGTGGGTGTACCGAAACTTACGCAACCATACTCCTATAATGAATTTATCGAACTGAATCCCTCCGTGAAAGACGCAATGTTAATTGTTCAATTCAACAGACTAATTAAGCATGAAGGCTAACCTGTGTTTGATGTAGTAGCGATTGCATCCTACACAAATTAAGTACTTACGTATTTTCCTAAATTCTATTATTAGATGATTGAGTTATCAGGTTAATTACCAATAACATCGAAAAGTATAAAGTAAGTTTAAAGATGCCGATATTTAGGTACTCGATTGGATAGAGTCACTACATTCTTAATTATTTCATACTGATTCTATAAAAATTTCGAGTATACTTAACAGCCAATAATAGCAATTTAACATGTTTTAAAAACAACACTCATACAGTTACCCCAAATGACTGTCCTCTTTTCATATGTGAACTCAAACTAGACTATCACTCAATGTCGCATTCAAAGTGTTATCACCGAAACTTTTTACATGCCTCCGATATGCATGCTTGCCGAACATTTGTAAGAGCTCAATCGGTTTTCGAAATCTCGCCAAACTCGTCGATATCAGATTCGGATTCAATAAATAATTCATGAGCTCTCAATCGCACAATAGGGTTTGCGGAATCAATATTTATGGACCCAAGTATGAGAAAAAAATATGAATAAATATTCAGTATCGGTCGTTCCATCCAAATTAAATTAGCGTCTGGGATCATCTTAATGGACCTCAAAACCTGTAGCAGACAGTCGTTAAGAAGCTATATACTCCGATTGTTTAAAGCATTATTTTTACGTTTAATATTTTGTTACAGTCAAGTAATATTTTCGTTTCTTTATTTGATTAAGTAAAAAATTTGAAAAACTAACAATTGATTAATCTATTGACTACCAAAACAACACAATGTCTCAAATCAAAACTAACTGCAAAAATAGAATAAAGGCAATTAATGAATTATAATATGTAGTCTTTAATATTCTTCTCATTTCATTTGGCTAAGTTTTAGATACGGTAGTATGAATAACATTTAAGCTGCTGTCAGTTTCGTTCAATCACATTGTTATGGTAACATGTTCACGATCCCCATTGTGTTCCCACCTGTTCTTGAGTTAGGTTCTGCGTGTGGTCTGTACAAGCAAATAGGTCTTTAATACAATACAATATCTCCGATAAACTTTTTAATAACACACCTGCGTCGTGTACATACATTTGTTGTGATTGAATGTGACACGAACCTATTATTACGTTAACGACTGATTGTGAGTATATTTTGGAAAAAATAATCCCTCGAAGCCCTTTGCAGATAAATATCTCGTTTCAATGGGTGGTATACTTGAATTTGATTGCTTTGATTCACGATCGCATGTTTGGAGAATATTATTCTCCGGTTTTCTTTGTACGAACCAAACCTCGTGCCCATCACGTGCCCATATTTATTTACTTAAACATTTTATGTTACATGCATTAAATTTATTTGAATCTTGAATTTAAACCAACCTTAAAAATATTGCTGTAACATTTATCGATACTAATATTTATTGCTCCATGATTACTCTACACTTAATCCTAAAGTAAATATTATAGAAAAAAAAGCTCTTAAATATATTGAACTGTTGTTGGCCAGTTTCTTTGTGAAACATCTATAGTTACTTATATGCTTTAGTGAAGGGTCTTCGCATGACATTTGCACCCTTTGTGTGAGTAGGTAGGCGCGGCTCGTGACTAGCTCATCCGGCTGTCATTATCTTGTCATCGTGCTTTACACGCCGCGGAGATGAATAATTCTTAGTACATATTAACGAAAAATATATTATCTATATTCAGCAATATAAACATTGATACCGAAGTCCGAAATAGTCCTATTGTCACTGACGCCATATTCACGGGGGGGCTAGTTCAACATTCTAAGGTTTATACCGTTCAGTTATTTCTCACGTTCTAAATCCATATCTTAACATCAACTTCACAAATTCCTTCTAGTATTAATATTAATCCTATATTGTAATTTTAGCATTAATTGTCAATTACAAAGTTATTACGAAGTACAGATAAATACATGGACGAATATGCGAAAATATTTTACGTAGAAAGAATTCGCTGATCATGTTATAAATATATCTCAGACTAAATAAAAAAGGTAGACAGAGCCCCGCGCACTTAAAGTGAAGCACAGTAAAGGTAGCCGAATTTGATAAAGGAATCCGATCGCGTACCTGTGCGACGCGAGTCACGCGGGATAACATACGTGCAGGTCACGCTACTATCGTTTACGTACGCTCCTTCTACCTTTTTTACATATTCTGTAAAATAAAAATGAAAGTTATTCAATCTTTGTACTAACAATATTTAGTTCTAACTAAATACCTAGTTACAAAACTTTACTTTTAAATAGGTAACCCACCCAAATGTCAAACTACGCAAACAATTAACATATTATGTACTTAGATACGTGACTGAATCGTTTGAGTTTAACACATACGTTACCTCACAACTTGTAAACATTTGAATACTACAAAAGCACATTAAGCATACCTACCTCTACTTTCTTGCCGCTTCTTTAGCACTACAAACGATTGGCGACGGGCCTTGTCCTGCAATACGCAAAATGCAAATACCTGTAGGTATGTGCGTCTGCGTATCTCATACGCTACCTTTGCAGAAGTCATCTTTACAACGTAGGTAAGTTGCCTCATAGTATTATGTAAACATTTACAAGCCGTCGTGTCGACTCTATTTAAACATTATAAATAGCCTTAACTGCCAGTTTAATAAGACCCCTACCATTCCAGATGAAGGAGTGAATGACAGATCATCGAAATATAGTTATTGTACACCCTCCGTGGGAAATATGACGATTGGCGTAACATTAGAGCAAAACTAGTTCGACACATTGTTTTATTCTGATTTATAACAGGTTAGTTGACTGAACACGTTTTTCTAATTAGATTTCATAATTATTTAAAGTTTGTTCTACATAAGTTTCAAGGTAGGCTATTGCTAATTGTAGTTCGCTGACATCTCTATTAGACAGATGATTACGCATTTGGTTTAAATTGATTGATCGTTCATAGGTTTTTATTTTAGATGTCTGTTATATGTAATTTTACTTCGGTGCAGGAAACCATCGTGAGGAAAACGTGGCGCAGTAGCATGGTATTTTAGCTCTCGCCTGACTGACTGGCTTTCAAGGATCTTTTGATTTTATTTGATTTTAGTAACTTTAAAAATAATCGAATAAATTAATCTTAGCTTCGATAGCAAACCGAAACAATAAGACAGTATTTTGTTATTCTAAACTCACATTCACACGTCCTTTACGTCGCATAGCTAAATTACCCACAAATCTATTAACGCTCGTTTCAAACAAATTAATGGAATTCGATTTGTTTATTTACAAGCAAAGTCTTGCTTAAAGGGGGATTCTTAAACTAGATGTGTACAAGTGACAAGTTGTTGAAATAAACGTTTTTTTAATTATTATTTAGACATATATTCTGTTTTACATTCCTAATTAATAGTGTTATCCTTGGCTTTATTCTATTTAATTATGGAGTTTTCAGATTTCGTATTTAAAAGTAACCTTTCTTTACATGTAGTTACAAGAAATAAATACTTATTCAGCTAAAATACGAAATATAAAAAGACCAAATATGTAGTCCTACCTAATAACATAAGAAAGTAGGTAAACCACTCAAATGTACAGTTTGCAAGTGATGTCACACAATCAACACTTGATTGGCTTCGTAATACATACTTTGTGATTTTAGTGCTTATCCGAATAAGTAAATTTTTCCTGTCTTTCTTTACTATACCTTCCCATAAAAAAAAATTTTTTCTTCATCTTTTATCTTTATCTTTTCTACATTTACTTAACTATTCTAGTATTAAAACTTTATGAGAAAATACATAAATTAATGGCATTAACTTATAGATATTCCATTTTTCGCACTAGAACCACAAAATACTGTCTAGTTTTATAAATGATAGAGGACTAATGATTCATACAATTGTTGATTCAACACGTGATCGACCCTGGGAAACCATAGGCCTTCGCACAATTCGCGATTTACGTGGGTATTCCATGTCTTGTAGGGTCACAGTCACATGTCAACCTCGACACTGAGTCTCTGTCGAGTGCGTGCATGGAAACGTTAAGGAGTAAGCGTCGAAGTAGCATTAGCTATGTCGTAATTGGCACCATTTTAACAAAATACTGTCATTGAGTTTTAATTACTAACAATTCATTTATTATTTATAAATACATGGTTTCTGGAATATTGTTACTGGAACGGGAAATAATATAATTATGACATATTACATGAATTTTAAAAGAGACAGCATCGTAAATAGCTGTTAAATACATGGTGATAATGTTCTTGTTTAATATTTTGTCAAAGTCAAAACATTAAGATTTCTATGGTGTCTCGACGTTCAAAAATGCGTGATAGGAATATCAAAATGATGCGAATAAACGATACGCACGATCCAATGCCGCCGCGTGGGTTAATGGCTTAACCTAAAGTTTCATTCATACATTTAAAGAACTATTCTTTATAACTGCGATAGTTTCTATTTTATTCTTGGAATTTGGTCAATAGAATATTGAATAGTAAGTTCTACAAGTAGTAAAATCTAGGAAATGTATTCTGCGACATTCAACCTTAAATTGTCAACATATTTGTCACTGACCGGTGTCAGTATAAAGTTAAGTGTCGGAAAGTGTAAAATTAAATGTAATTTATCTCAGCGACTAAGACCTTGGCTAGTAGCAGAGATTTTTTTGAGAATATTGTCTTTATATAGAAATAAATCAATTTGATCAGAACGATCTGTAACATTTTCGGTAGCGACAATTAAAAATGTTTACCTAAGATTACATGTCAGTTTGATCAGTTACGCTTGAGTAGCAGAGTAGCAAAAACAAAGCACAAGGCTGTCTTGCGGTATCTCGTCGCGACCATCCTATGAAGGTCCTATTCCTAGGTCTCAACGAGTTACGAGGAAAAGTGAGTTATTTATATCCTTTTTTTATAGATTCATAAAACGCTGATACTCAACGTATTTAATTAAACTAATATTATAAAGAGAAAAAAATGTATAATCTTATAGTACTATTATTTCTGATCTCTGATTTTATTTCGCTGCTCATCTCACCTCACATACAAATCGCCGTAAAATAAGGCAGTGAACTTAGACGAAAGTATCGAGATAAGCCACACCATCTCGTAGAGTCTTCGAGGAGGATTGAAGAACTAGAGAATGCCTTTGCACAATGCTAGGAACAATGGGCTGAATAATAAAAAATATAAAAATATACTTTATTAAAATAGAATAAAGCGTAAAATATCGGAGGTGTATTCCGAACCGGTGGTAGAGTCAATTTTAACGTTTATAAGTGCCTTACCAGGGCCTAAACTGATTAAATGAGTTTATAATTTTGATGAATTTTGATTACCATTTAGCACACCAATTATTATGTAAATAATACAAATATTCAGTTAAAAAATAAGTAATTTTTCTCGTTAAATTTTTTTGACTTTAATCAGCTAAGTTACCTACAGTCAAAATGGTTTTTTCTATATTTATCAATGCTGTCATCAACTGCTGGACATAAAACCACCTCCATAGCGCCAATATATGAACAGGTCATCAATATATGAACAGGTAATGAGTTGTACATATATGTTTTATAATTAAACAAAACGATGACATTACTTCCTAGGTAAGAAAATGTAGGTGTTGTTGTATCGACAAGCCTTGGTTGCAAAGATGAGGCCGTTTAAGGCTGAGTTAGTCATACGCACTGAGTCCACATAAGGGACTATAAACTTCTCGTCGTAATGGGAAACTTGTCGAACGAGGACACCACGTCACGTCATTGGGGTTGTGAGCTTTATGAATAAAATTCATGTTTTCTCAAAAATAAATAAAAAATTTATGGTTGAACTAAATCCTTTAATTTTTTTTCTTATTTATACCACAAATGACAAGGAAGTAGACGGGTCATCTGGTCATCTGGTCGACTACCGTCGCCTATAGACATTCGCAATACCAGGGGGATTGCCAACTTATTTATTACAATGCCTTAAAGGCAACTGACTCTCAAGTACAATTGATGGAACACACCAACAGGTGCTTGGCGACAGATTTTCAACTTGAAGGTGGTAGCCAGCCAGTCGAGTACTACAAAGTACCCTACCGTGCAAATCCCATAAATATATTTAAAAAGTGTAAAAATTCACAATGTAAACACTCTCAGTAATATCAAAAAAATATAGCGGTAATAATAAACCATGTAATTTCTAAAGAACCCAGTTCAAACAATCTAATAGATAACACACACAACTTTGAACTCAATGCAAACAATCCGAAATCCATGTAAACTTATACAAACAGTCACAAACAAACATCACTAAATCCTGTTTCTATAACGAAATGTTACCTATAATAATAGTTTCTACAAGATGAAAGCTCCTAATTAGACCCTTGAAATTATTACACATATATTAGCCAGTCTTCAAGTAACCATGTAATGCAGGTAGCAAATAATCACCTTGCTTCGACCGACTGAGGAATGTGCTCGTATCCCTGCCCCAAGCATCCAACTAACTGGCTCCATTAGAAACCAATCACTAAACTTTAACAGTAGGTGTCCACGATAAAGTGACAAATAAAAGATGTTACTTGTTGAATTTTCCAAATTTTAATTTTAACTTGATTACATCGTGATGCATTGCGTGAAGGAAGAAAAAAGAATGGGCGGAAGTCGGCCATAGATCGAGAGGGCGGGGAGGAAAAGTGTTGCCCGCTGGGCTGCCCGAACGATTGGTGTTGCCGGCTGATTCGCCGTCAGAAACCTGGCCTGAACATCCTCCGGGGCGCTGAAAGGCTGTATGCCTTTCAGGAGTGTTCGCCATCCGGCAGTCGGCAGAGGCGATTGATCGCCCTACGTATGGAGCCTTGGGCAGTGGAGATGTCTGCGACGCGAGGTAGCCCGTCAGGGCCAGGATAGAGTCTCGACACTCTTCCTAGGCGCCAGCACAGAGGTGGCGTCGCATCTTCCTTGACGAGTACTAAGTCCTCTAGCTTTAGCGAGGCACATTGGGTGCGCCATTTGGTGCGTTGCTGCAGTTCGGCGACGTACTCCTTGGTCCAACGCCTCCAGAAGTGCTGCCTGGTTTGCTCTAGACGCTGGTAGCGGTCGAGACGATTGCTGCTGGCTGCTTCGAGACTTGAACATGGTAACGAGGTTAGTGGCCTGCCGATTAGGAAGTGTCCCGGGGTAAGAGGAGCAAAGTCATTGGGTGAAGGGCTGAGAGGACATAGGGGGCGACTATTAAGGATTGCTTCTATTTGGGCAAACAAAGAAGATAGTTCCTCAAAAGTAAGATGACTGCCCTTTAGTACTCTATTGAGGTGAAACTTGGCTGACTTGACGCCGGCTTCCCAGAGGCCGCCAAAGTGAGGAGCGTATGCTGGCGAGAAGCGAAATTCGATCTGTTGTGCAGATGCAAAATCAATGATAGAATCCTTATAAGTTTTAAAAAATGATTTTATGTCCTTTGCTGCAGCGACAAAATTTCTACCATTGTCACAGTATATAATATTAGGAATGCCCCGGCGCGCAATAAATCTTTTCAAGGTAAGCAAGAAAGCTTCCTTTGTGAGGTCGCTTACTGCTTCTAAGTGTATGCATTTGTACCGGAAGCATATAAATATACATAAGTAGCACTTACTTAATTTGCATCCGCGTCCCTTGCGATCGGTTATCAAAAATGGGCCAGCAAAGTCTGTACCCACGGTACGAAAGGGGAAGTCTGGCTCTACACGCTCAGGGGGTAGGTTGCCCATAATCTGGGTCATAGTCTTTCCTCTAAAGCGTCGGCATGTGACGCATTCACGACATACACGCCTAGCTAGGTTGCGGCCGCCTATAGGCCAGTAGCGTTCCCTCACTGAGGCGAGAACGTGCTGAGGACCGGCATGAAAGAGACGTCTATGTTCGAGTTCAAAGATTAACTTGGCAAGATGGTTACTATTTGCTTTCAAAATGATAGGGTGTTTCTTATCATATGGATAGGTAGAGGTGTCTATGCGACCACCAACTCTGATAATACCTTCTGAGTCTACGAAGGGGTTGAGAGAAGCGAAAGCGACATGAGGTTTTAAAGGCTTGTTGTTACGTAATAGGGCTAACTCTTTAGGAAATGACTCATTCTGAGAAATTTTAATAAGGTGAGTCATAGCTTTACTCTTTTCGTCAATATTTAAATTGCCTGATATTTTGTTAGTGGGATTTTTAGCATTGTGAATGAATCGTAGAACTCTTGCTAGTACATTTTGTAAAAATAATAGATTAGAATAATTGTCAATATTAATGACTTTATAATCGCACACTGGTGCAGCCTCCCCGACGAAAACGGGAACCGTTTTCATCTCCGGTAGTTCTGCTGTGAAAGAAGACCCTTTAGGCCAGTGAGACTCAAACTGTGTAAGGAAACTGGGTCCCTGCCACCATAAAGGAGAGTGAACTTGCTCTGGATCTACGCCTCGGGAGACAAGATCAGCTGGGTTGTCGCCAGTAGGTACATGACGCCAGCATGAAGGATCGGTAAGGTCAAGGATAGCCGCTACTCTATTAGCAACAAATGTTTTGGTTTTATTGGGCGCTCTGAGCCACCCGAGTACGACACTAGAGTCAGTCCAATATACTTGTCGAGAGATTGGACACCGGAGAGCTTGCGAGACAGTGTTGGTTAGTTGAGCCCCTAATAGAGCGGCGCATAGTTCTAAGCGCGGTATCGTGGTAGCTTTAATAGGCGCTACGCGAGACTTGGCGCATAACAAGGATATTTTGACGTTACCGTCAGCGTCAAGAGACCGAATGTATACACAGCTACCATAAGCGCGTTGCGATGCATCGCAGAAGCAGTGAATTTCAATAGTAGATGCATTATTTATCAACGCAAATCTAGGTATCTTTACGGAAGAGAGCTCGGATATACGGCCTATAAATTTAAGCCAAACCTTTCTTATATTTGGAGGAACTGGCTCGTCCCAATCTAGATTAAGGCTCCATAGCTCTTGAAGTAGAATTTTAGGTTTGATAGTGCATAAACACAGAAGACCTAGGGGATCAAATATCTTGAATGTCGATGAAAGTATCGATCGTTTGGTTAACTTATCTGTAGGAGAATGTTGAATATTAAAGTGAAAATCATCAGTTGAGGGGGTCCAGCCCACACCTAGAGTGCTAGTGGCATTGCTGATCAAGAGGTTGCTTCCTTCGAGATCAATGAGGTCAGCGAATAGTGGACTAGGTAGATTGGAGCGGTACTTACGAAGATGAAAACCATATTTAGCCAGCTCTCTCGAGACAGCCTGCTGTATGTCACGAAGGTCTTTTTCAGAGCCTGCTCCTGTCAGAAAATCGTCACAGTAAAAATCATTCTGGATAGTTGTTTTAATAGTAGGATCGGCACATTCTTCACCTACTTGCCATATACAGCGAGTGGTAAGGAAGCTTGCGCTAGAGAACCCGTAGGTAACAGTGTTTAACTGTAGGGTTTGTATAGGGTCGGTGTCATTGTCTCGCCATAGAATTTGTTGCAAGTGACGATCCGACTTCTGTAGGTATACGGCTCTAAACATCTTTTCTATATCTCCCGTTAGTACGAATCTATGTTGACGGAAACGCAAGAGGATATTGAAAAGTGGTTCTTGGATAGTAGGTCCTATCATTTGTAGGTCGTTTACCGACACACCGGAAGTAGTTTTTGCCGATGCGTCGAAAACTACACGAAGCTTAGTTGACTCACTAGTGTCTTTTAACACCGGGTGATGGGGAAGGTAGTAAGCATTTTTAGACTTACATGATGAAATATTGGTTAAGTGACCGAGAGCTTTATACTCATGTATAAACTCAGTATATAGTTTTTTAGTCTTAGGTTGTTTATGGAATCTAGCTTCTAAGCTTAGGAGACGTTTTTTTGCTAAGCCGTAGGAGTCTCCTAACAAACTTGGATCTTCGCGGAGGGGTAGTGCCACACAGAAGTGACCCTCAGAAGTGCGAGTAGTGTTGGTTAAGAAGTGTTGTTCACATTGCCTTTCTTCCTTAGTAAGGGTTTGTGCTTGAGGGAAACTTTCTAGTTCCCAGAATTTAGATAATTCGTTATGTAGGCTAGATTGAGAATCTTGATTCAGTAGGAAATTACAAACAACTTGCTTGGACCTATTTACGGGCTTAGGATAGGACATAGGACCAGCGATAAGCCAGCCAAGTTTAGAGCTTCGTAAAATAGGATTTCTTGGTCCTAGTGCATGATGTTCTGAACCTATTAGGTCCCAGAAGAGATCAGCTCCGATGAGCATATCTATGTGGGAAGGCTCATTAAAGTTGGGATCGGCCAATTCAAATTTGGATAAGTCTAAGTGCCTTATGTCGAATGTGACCTTAGGTATTCTCCCTGAAATAGTGGGTAGGATTAGGCATGACATTATAACATTGAAAGAGCTGTCCTTGGAAAGAAGTTGTATAGTACAACGTTGAGTATTTACTTTCAGTGGGGTATTACCAATACCTACAACTTCTGTATTAGTTGACTGAGGAGAAAGCTTTAACTTCTCCTTAAGGGCATCAGTTATAAAGGAAGACTGACTCCCACTGTCTAAAAGTGCACGCACAATAGCAGTGTCTTTAGTGATAGGATTTATAATTTGAACCTTGGCAGTGCACAGTAGAATCTCTGGGGAAGAGGTGATAGACATTGATAACGACTCCTTATTATTATTAGTTTCAGGTTCGTGAGGGGTATGCAGTAGTGTGTTGTGTCGTTTTTTACAAACGCGACAAGAACCTGGCAGCTTACATTGGTTAGAGTTGTGACCTTTTCTCAAACAGTTTTGACATAGGTTTTGAGAGTTGACTAAGACATACCTATCTTCCACAGATTTGTCCTTAAACATTGGGCAATTGTGAGTATAATGGGAGGATTCATCGCATGCTGCGCAATGAGAGCTCCTTGAAGGCGGAGAGCTCACCTTAGATGTGGTTGCTAAAGCCTTAGTAGTAGTGGTACCTTTATGAAATGGAGTATGCGTATGCTTAGGTTTTTCAGACTGCCTATGACTAGACCGCTGCTGTGAAGTCTCTAGTACATCTGCACGACTCTTAAGGAAGGAGAGAAACTGCTCTAAGGTAGGTATCTCAGATAAATTATTTCTATGTTCTTCCCATTTAAAGTAAGTAGTATTATCTAACTTATTTGCTATTATATATATTATGAGGACATCCCATTGATCTGTAGGCAATCCTAGACTATTGAGAGCACGTAAGTTCTTTGTAATATGATCTATAATAAACCTAAGTGACTTATCCGTCTCGCGT
Organism: Ochropacha duplaris; assembly: GCA_951361185.1. Classification (NCBI taxonomy): domain Eukaryota; kingdom Metazoa; phylum Arthropoda; class Insecta; order Lepidoptera; family Drepanidae; genus Ochropacha; species Ochropacha duplaris. Next base: position 5,795,326 of record OX592703.1, read on the forward strand.
ACAGACTCAATGTTGAATAACGACTTTAAATGGTTGTTTATTAACTGACGTTTATTGTCATATCGTTCACAAAGAATTTTCCAAGCCTCAGAATAGTTACGGTCAGAAATCTCAAGATTAGAAATAACTCGAGCAGCCTCACCCTGTAGATAAGAACTTAAGTAGTGAAACTTATGTATATTTTGGATTTTCTTACTATCATGAACCAAGGAAGTAAAAATTTCCTTAAATTCTAGCCATCGGTAGTAAGTTCCATCAAAATTTGGTATTTTAATTTCAGGTAATCTAAAACCCATAGGATTATTATCATAATTACAACTTTGATTAAGAACTTGGTTGTGACAACAAGAATGTGAGGAAGTATCTTGTTGGTTTGGTGTTGACGTGGATCCTTTCTCCAAAAGGTTCTTAGTAAATGCTATGCAATGGTAGAAATCTTGTTCAATCAATTCCCTAATAGCTAATTCTGAATCTAACCTTTCTGTATTAAGAATCTCTATTTGATTCTGCACCTCATCAAAATCAGTAAATAGTGCCTCTAGTTTTGATAGTTTCAATGCAAGTTTGCTGAGTTCAATTTGAGAAATATCTTCAAGTGTATCTAGAATATCTAAATTATTTTTGAATTTTGTTAAGCGTCCTTTGATGGAACTGCGTTTAGAACTTAAGTCTTTAATGTTTTCGTCAGACATTTCTTAAACTTACAATGAAATATCAATAAAGGAATAAGGTTAAGTAAATAAAGTTCAGCATACAGTACGCTCCTCACTCTGTAGTCCCAGCTGGTCAGCCTGAAGTATATTCCGTTGAACTGGTTGGCTATTCATGCAACAGCAGTCCACAATGCAAGCGAGATGCACAGGCAGTAAGATGTAGTTGGGGTGAGTGCAAGCGCAGTAACACTGGAATGGATAGTTTGAACAAGCTAAATAATTTGTATAAGCATGTGCCGAAGGGATATATGTAGTGTAAGCACACACAAATGTTTGAAGAATAATCAAGAGAGTGATTGAATAGAATAATTATATAGGAATAGTTTGACTGTATGTGATTAGACTGAATCTTATTTCAGAATCACCCTTGTTAAGGTTTTAGGATAAAATTGGGAAATGAAGTTACAAACTTAAGATTTAAATGCTATTGGGTTGTATAAAAGTATATCAATACTTAGTAGTGCCTTGGCTAGTAGTTTAGTAGTAGGCTAGTAGTTTTTGATTAGGTTAAGTTAGCCTTTGGTGCCTGGCTTAGAATATGGCTGATGGCTGTTAGTTAGTTAGGCAACTAGGTAGGCAACAAGCTCATCAACTTAGGAGGAACCAAAATCCCTAATCGTGCAAATAGAAGGGGGACTTAGAAGGAAAGCAGTAAGGAACGGGCTCACAGTATATATCGGCAGACACCAGGAAACCGAAGCGTTTTGAGTTTTGATGTTCGTATGTAGCTCGATGGCAGCGATGCTCGAGGATTGTTCTTCACAAAGGGCAAATCGGAGCTTCCTTGCTTCAAAACGTGATGTGAGCACATGCACGCCACGCCACGAGGTGTTCGGTCCCAGCTTGACTCGGCGATATTAGTTACAGTGAGTCCTGTCACGGTCGCCAGTTTTTGTCCACGATAAAGTGACAAATAAAAGATGTTACTTGTTGAATTTTCCAAATTTTAATTTTAACTTGATTACATCGTGATGCATTGCGTGAAGGAAGAAAAAAGAATGGGCGGAAGTCGGCCATAGATCGAGAGGGCGGGGAGGAAAAGTGTTGCCCGCTGGGCTGCCCGAACGATTGGTGTTGCCGGCTGATTCGCCGTCAGAAACCTGGCCTGAACAGTAGGTATCTATAGATACGCGTTGAACGGTAAACACAACAGGTTCAGAAATTGGAATGTTTGCTGTGGTTATTATGAAAATACGGGGTAAATGTAAAATATGTGTAAACATGATTGCGGTAAAAGAGCTGGTGCTGAGCACAACATTTTTCCTTCGATTTATAGGTCAGACTATCAAATTATTTTAACATTAAATTGGCTTACGTTTGGTCTCTTGCCCACCTTTACTCTAACTAGAATAAGCCTATCACCTATGATATTCCTATCTAGAAAGTTAAATATTGAAGAGTACCATTAAACTAATAATCACAGATAGACAAATTTGAGCTAAAAACAAAAAGCCACGTCGTCCGTTATCAATTTCAAACAGCGCGACATCGTATCTCATCGAGTAAATAATAAGGACATAAGAAACTATTGCCATCACAAACAGCTAAGCAAATAGACAACTAAGTCATGTCAGTGTTTCTTAGAACGATCGCTTATCATGCACGGATGTGACTAACACTCATAAATTCTGTCCAAGTTTTTACGATGTTAAATTAGCAATGATTCTAGCTTCGTTGAACTGTGTTATGTATGCCATCGATTACTGGAATGAGATTTTATCAAACAAAGGAAACTCAGATTAATTCAATATACGAGTAGGTATAGAAACAGTATATTAGTAAGTTCAAACACAGTCATACAGTATTTCCATATTTGCGTTTCTTTTTAGAATTAGTCGGAGTGCGGTGAATATATTGAGAAGTCTGTAATTACGCTACTAAATTCAATCAATATTTAAGGTAACATAAGTGGGTTTAATTTATTTGGTCAATAAACTCATTGTTTTTCAGATAATTAAAAAGCTATGTAAATTTTCTAATGAATAGATTCCCGCTACGCGTTTTCACTCACTGATACTGTATCTTTCTATAGGTGAGAGAATTTTCAAAATCAGTCAGGCATTTTTTTGAGTTTATTCATTACAAACAAACATACAATAAATCTAATCTTTTCTCTTTATAATATAAGTATAAATATAGTTCTGGCTCACAAATAATTTAAGGCCACAAATGTTTAATTAATTATTAAAATTTAAACTTATTGCTTTACTTCTTCTCGGCACAAAAATGTTTAATTAAAATGGTGAACAATAATAATAATTGAATTCCTTCTAACAGGTTTAGACTCTACAATGATCTTGAATTCACACATAATGTCAAAGATCATTGATCTTAAGATAGCTGGTTTACACCCGACACTTAATATTTTAGAAGTGATCCACAAAGTGCGTAGGCGCAACACTGGTAAACAAATGCTGTCATTATACTTCAATCTAATATAATAACGCCCCTACCCAAGTTTTTCATACACTTTTTGCCTACAAAAGTATGACTAATAATTATAGCGTCGAAACGTAAAGACTTCAATAATAGTATACATGTAAATAATGTAATCGTATGTGTATAACAATTTATGATTAGACTTAGATACTAATGATAGATCAAACTTTAGGTAGTGGTTTGGTAAGTTTACATACGTTTTTAATTTTACATACCTACATGTATTTTAAGTTATCGTAGATATCTTTCCACTGATACCTACCCAAAATACCTGTTCATATATCGAAACACATAAATAATATTTTAAGCATGCGAACACGTTTAATATTTGATAGGTACGTAATGTAGAAACAATATTTTTCGGCATAATTTCGTAATAAAATTTCTGCGCGAATTCGCAAGTGGATGATGTCAGTGGTCATCTTAACCTACTCCACAGCCTTTAAAACATAATTTGCAAATTATTAACGATAAACATAAGGTAGGTATTTGGAAACGCTGCCAGCCTGCTGGGAACCTTGCCGATCGGCAGCAGCGGCAGCCCCGAAGAAGTTTTTTTATATATTACCTATAGTTGTACATTTGTTGTAAATAAATAGGTAGGTATTACAATGTTACCTATAAAATTAAAATATAGTAGCTGCATAAAAGTTTATTCGGTAAATCCTTGGGCGTACAATATGTTTCCGTCCTACAGGTACAAAAGATTTCAACGGGATTTATGTTCTACGAAATCAGCCCATTTGGTAGGTAATTAGTGATCATGAATGATTGTAAAGGTAAACATCAATACGAATACAGTTGACGGAAACAATTGTCGACAGCAAATAACGCAATGTTTTCCAGCTGATCGATCAGTTTGGTGCGCTTCCTGCGTACGCGCATCTGGGCCACGACATCTGTTGACTTACGCGTTACATACTTATTGAATGTACACCCAAATGGAAATGATGAATTGCTAATCAAATAGAGCTTTAAACGTAGTAGATACTATGATTACTGAATAGTTAATAAACATATCAAAATCTACAATATTTTCTTTTCAAAAAAGAAAGTTGCACCTAAAAAAAATATTAAATGAAAATATCTCTTACTACCATACCTCCTATGCCTATATTACCTTCTGATGTATAGCACTTACGTTAATTAGTTTTAAGCGCCTTTATAGATGGGGCGTTGAAAAAAATCTACGTACACTTATAATTGATTCGATTATCACTGAAAATAAAGTTGTTATTTTATAAATAAAATATAATTAATCCTTATCCAATCAAATATACCTACTCGGTAGTAAAGGTAAAAGACCGTGCTCATATTGAATAAAATATAATGATAACGTGCAATAAAGTTTATGAATACTTCAGGAACATCATTACCATAACCACTTCGACAACGTGAAGGCATTATGGTAATCCATGGGCACCTACATGCGTCAATAAATTATTTGCATACACCATTGGCAACATTACGTTATATTATATCACTAGCTGTTCCGCGCGGTTTCACCCGCGTTCCCGAGGGATCTTATATTTTCCCGGGATAAAAAGTAGCCTATGTGCTATTCCAGACTATAATCTATCTCCATGCCAAATTTCATCCATATCCATTCAGACTTTCTGGCGTAAATGAGTAACAAACATACATCCATCCATCCAAACTTTCACATTCATAATATTCAAACTCAAACTCAAAAATGTTTTATTCAATTTTGGGACACTTAAAAAACACCTATTGAACTTATTAGTAGGATTACCCACGTATATAATTATGTATGTGTGTATATATACATTGTGTATATTACAACAATTTGTTCCATTTATTTTATACCAATCTAAGGTAAACATTACTCACTACCTATGCATTTATTATTATTTTTTGCGAGCAAATTTAAAGTGTAATAAATAATATTTATGTTGTATTTAAATTGATTTAACTCATGTCACATAGCTACGAGTAAAATATAAATAAACATGTGAAAATTATATAAGTTAGAACTAAAAAGGTTTAAACCTTATTTATTGTATACAAACCTTGATTTGAAGAAAAAAAAAATGGGTTTAGCCAAACAAAACGATCACTACTTCACACTTCTTTCCTGAAAATTTCAGTCACTTGTATGTACACAGAATTTTCCTACACATGATTTAGTAAATAACAACACTGACTATGGTAGTTAAGACACAAACACTTTTTTTGTTTCTTACTTGTTTGCTAATACATTTTGCAATAACTTTTCATTCAGAAAAACGATTAAAAATGTATCGATGGAAATCGATGGTGTCGTGATCGATCGCACACGCGGTCGCGAGAGGGACAGAGAGACTACGACTATGCTATGACACAGGCGCGGAAACCTTGCCTCGTGTTATGCGCAAGAGTGGGGGCCGCGAGGATCAACATGGAAAACTGCTTGGACACAAACTCATACGTTTATGTTAACTACGGTTGACTGTAGCTTTTCTGGTTTAGATTGATTATTTTTAGGGTTCCGTACCTCAAAAGGGGCCTTATAAGATCACTCTCTTGTCCGTCTGTCTGTCTGCCCGTGTGACACCACCGATTTTCGCAAGAAATTTATACCAGATACTGAGGTCTATAGTCTTTTAGGTGTATAAAAATCAAAATCCTGCGTCAACACGATAAAAAAATATGATTTTCGCGAAAACTTGTAAATACCAATTTTTTTCGGAATCTTCCCTTTGTTTTCACATAAAAAGAACTGAAGAGTTTAATTTTCTTAGAATTATATGTTTTGTTAACTTGAGTCACGGTTTTGTAGGTAGTTTAGCTACGATCATCCGTTCTGCTAGCCAAAGGGCTAAATAGCCAAAGTCAAAATAACAAAAGCTTAACATTTCACACACACACATCAAATCTCTACTATCCTTACTAACAATCAATATATTAAAGACAGACGGTCAAACGAATAAACTTTACTTTTGTACAAATATAAGGATGTCGAATAATAATAATATAGATAACAATCTTATTTATTTAAGAAACTTGTGTAGCTGGAAATACCAACCGACTTTACTAGAGTTGTTCCAAACGGGTTTTAATATTTAAAAATAAATTTAACGTTTTTCGTAACATTCCGGCCGCTCTGTTGTACAAACATTATTTACACCTAGTACATACATCAGATTGAATCATCAATAATAATATACATACCTAAGTTTTTCTACAGTTTTAGTGACAACCTATAAAGGTCAATTTATTTGAAAAAAACACATCAGCGTCATATAACTTTATAGTGCTAATATATTACCTGCTAGGTAGGCTTTTAAATGTGAAAATATATTAATTCCTTCATTATAGTTATGTATTATGGTAGATAAATTAAAGTAGAGTTTTTCGGCAACGCGGTCAAGATAGCTGAAGGAGAGTCAGTTCCGCTAGGTAAGTACTTATTAATTAATAAAATGTATCTTACTATAAAAATTAAAATCACAGAGTATAAAATTTTGATAAATGCTGCTCCTTGGGATATTTAGCAGCAGCAGCCGTTGCTCCTTTGTAAAATAAGTATTTTATTAGTTGTATTTGATCTGAACTATGCTGATTCTTGAGTTACTTGCCCGCTTTTCTTAGTACCTTTGGTCTTCCATCTGAACCGGTAGTAGATTCAAAACTAAAGGTACAAAAAACATGTTATTGCTCTAAACTATTATTTCATTGCACTGATCTAAACCCACCCTTAGTAAAAAAATAAAATGAAAATAATTTAATACTTATAAAAATAATTGTACCTACCTACATATTGTTATAGCTTTTATTTCAATATCTGTATTTAGATATAGAGATTTAAAAAAGATCTTTGTCTTAATTAATTTGCCACAAAATAGTATTTTACCAAATTATCTTACATCTAATTATAAAATAGGTGTCAGAAATTAAATTGTAACTCTAATGAAACATTTATTTCCTACCATTATTATAAGTTAAATTCTAAATCTTAAACCCTACATAACTTTCGATTACCTATAGTCATTGATATCTAATAACTAAAGATAAACAATCCCGCAAAAGTTTTCTCAAAACTGTCTCAAATTGTGTTGGGTAATACTAGTTATTTTTTTTTAGTTTTATTCACAAAGCTATGTAATAAAACTTTACGACTCACACCTGCTAGCCGAAATATATCTTAAACGAGCACTGAGGCATGTTTACCGTCGGATCGTTTGAATGCCACTAGATTAAAAGACCACCCAAATGTTCGAGTGGGTAGACATTCGGTAAGGCCGTTTTTTGTCGCTGATTGTGTATCTTTAGTTATTAGATATCAAAGCCTATAGTCTAATCTCTTAATTATAAACTTTGTAGCACTGTTTGGCAGTATTAGTGTAAAGTGCGAAACTAAAGGCAAACAGAGCATTGCTGCAGTGGGAGGACCAGCTGCCCACCGATCTTATTTATCACGCCGGCCCCAGTTGCATGCCAATGAAGTGTGGGCGTCATTTTGCATAAACATTGCCAACGATGTCATAATCCTAGTGTAACCAACATTCTTATAGATTTCAAAGCATAAACAATCTTAAAATCTTTATCGCTTCATCGTTGTGCATCTCTCCGAGTATTTTTATAGGTAGGTTTTATCTTGTTTTCCAGTTTTTATAACATAAGTAAATGATAATATGAGCAGTTTATGAAAACGATTAAATCTACACGGTAAAGCTATAATTTTAATAACTAATACTTCGATTATGGTGGTTATTCTCAATGTAAATACGTTTTTTGTTTGTTTGTTTTTTTATGTACGAGGTACATCGATTACTCCAAGAAAGGCTCCAAGTGATGATGTGCTCGTTTGATGGCCAGTAGTGCGAGTATAGATTGGTATAGATTAGAACTTAAGCATAAGAGTAAATAAATAAATCGTAAAACTTAAGTATGTCGCCAAGAATCGCTGAGTCAGTAAGATTATTTAATTTGCCATGGTCCTTTTATGAACACAGCAAATGGATATGGGACCTATCTTGATGGTCTGTAGCTAAGCGATAAGCATGAGAAAACATTTCATTTGCAATTTAAAGATGCTCAACACACGTGTAAGTACATATACCTACATATTTCCATACATTCCATAGGTACAGATTATGAGTGCCGTCTGCTATCGACGTGAAGTGTTCCCGGTGCTGACAACATTTATACACACACAGAGATCATCGGAAACAAGTGTTCAATCTGCAATGTAAATGATTATTTCATTCAAAATTATATATACAAGATACGAATCCTTATCGTTCTTATGATCCTTAATCCATACTCATATGCTAAGATTGTTTTGATTGGTTTTCACGGCTGAACTAGTAAACAGATTTTGAGGTTGATCTTTCGGTAAGAATAAACAACTTTATTAAATCAACGCATAAGTGGATGAAATATGAATGAAAAGAAATGAATCTAGGATAAAGGAACCACAAGTGGACGTAGTCGCAGTCGAAAGCTAGTAATATTCTAAAAGCGAAATAATTAATAATATAATTTCTAATTACTAAAATAAATTAACATTAAAATCTAAAGATTTCTTCTCAATCGCAAAAAAACAAGTAGGTTTTAAGACCAAGATTTGAACCTATGTTCTAGAATCATTAATGATAGCAATAACTACTCCATAGTCAATGTGGGCGACAGTTTTTATTTACAGCCTACGTCTACATCGAAAATAAAAGCTGAATAAACCTATTGATAATCATGAATAATGATTATCTGCCTACATAAGTATATCTATAGAAACTTATTGTCCTTTGAAGTGTTTGTCAGAACCAATCTGTCTTTTCCAATGATAATTGTAACGGATTGTGTATCTTGACAGGTTCTACTAATATATTTTAAGCTAGAATTGGTGCTATTTTTGAAAGTGTTAATAGTTGAAAGAGCTTTTTAGCTTATTTTAATTAAATTGAGTTAATATTTCACTTAACATAAATTATAATATAGTATATTAAATTTAGTATACCTAGAATAAGAATACTTATTGCCCGAATGCTTATAATATATAAGCATTCGGGGCAAGCTGCCTACTGACAACGACTTTTTTATTTAGATTTATTTAACCTTTGTTTGTACTTAATTTTTTGAAGGTAGATATTATTAATCATAGGTAGAGTGAAAATTGAAAATTGAATTTCAGACGTTTCCATAAAATAAACTTTGTGTGGTTGTCCCAGAAATAACATTATAAATAACTTCATATTTGTACATGTCGATTAAGCAAATACGTTTTATTATTTGATATCACTATTTGTGAATCGGCGAATGTCACATAATCACCAGAAATATAGAGCGATCCTTATATTATATAAATGTGTTTGGGTATTTATCATTTACTATGTATCAAATTGCTGTACCTATTTGTGACGGACATTAAAAAGTAAAGGTTTTTGAGGGCTATTGACTTGGCATAAATATTTTATCTGGCCATTTTTACACAATATGACTCCAAAAACGAACAATGAAACTGCATTACGGTACTTGAAAAACTAAAATATTTAGGGGACTAAACACTAAATAACTATACTATACCAGTAAACAGATTTTAAATTAAAACTGCTCCAACTTTTTCGAATCTTAGAGGTATCCTACCAATCGCTAATCGTTATGTAAAACCTTTTTTTTTTCAGTCAATTAAGTATAGAGTTGTGTGTCATGTCTTGTTAGGTATAACGAACAGGAAACCTGTGATTACGGTCATTGAGCACACAACTCATTGCGAGTGGATTTAACAACAATTACATCTATCATTAGAACATATTACAACATAATCGACGGATTATCATCATTATGATATAAAAGTTGCGTGAAAATTACAAAGAAACAAATGGATCTCATTGTGGTTTCATTTTACATTATAGGTATTGATTTCATCAACTACATGTTCACCTTTCAATAGGTATTAACCTGTCGAAGGGCCTCCAGGTCTGCCTGAAAATTAGAATATCTACTATGTGTGGTGTATATACAAAATATACATATATTTGTACCTAATTATCTATTTAGTATATCTCTGTTTATAATAATATTATTATTATGTAGGTTTAGAGTAGACCAGGGTAATAGGTCTACTCTTGTGCTGCGGCATGATGATGAATGGGAGGTCTTTTCAACTCCTTAGATTTAACATAGATTGTTGGACATTTTATTTTATTTTTAATGTATGTTTTGAGCGGAATAAATACCTTCTTTCTATTCTATTTAAAAGGTATCACTATCATTCATGACTTGACAGACTCACATTACGCTTATATACGCTTACCTATTTAGTTTGTTATATAGCGAAATGATCCAGAAGAAATAATTCAGATCATTAATATTACCTAAATAAATGTGACTAGCATTGTCGGTCACATAAAGATCATATTAATGAGAAACTAAAAAATAATCGACACCATATAAAACTGGCATAAAAGCTATATTTGTCCAAGCAAGTAGCATCGCATTGGCCAAAAGTGGAGCCGTCAAAAATACCAAACGGCCTACTTTGGCCAGACCTTGTGAGCCGCCCACCATGTGCATTAGGGTTGCCATTTGCCAGGTTTGCAACATGAAGCAAATTTATGTCTACCAAATTTGACAACAAGATCGCAAAAAAAACTTTCACATGCTCTGTCTTTTCTTTTTTTAAACATTAGCTTTCCGCCCCGCGATTCTAATCCCCCGCGGTTACAACCAAATCCTTAAGGAGCTGAATTGTAACAAACACACACACAATTTGTTCACGTGAAAGTTTGTTTGAAACTTTAACTTTCGCGTTTATAGTTATTAGTAGGATAAGCTTTGATGTAGAATTATTAATAACTATAACCTGTGTCAAACCACCCCATTAGAGTAAAATCCAGTCAGGTGCCATTTTAAATGTTATCGTTTACATAAGCGTTATTTATTATACATACCTACGATATTGCGTATTTATGTGATCCAATTAACGCCACCTGTTAAGGTATGCTAACAATAACCGTTCAAAACTAACCATTTGGTCAAATAGCTCATAAAACCATAAAACTGTGAGGAACTTATAATAAAAATCAATCGATTTTTTCGATACTGTCATCGATTATTTAGTGTTGTGAGATATGTGTGAGTACTTTGTATTTTTTTATTTACATTTTTTGTAGGGATTTGGGGCTGTTGTGGAATAGAATAGGTATCCATACTAATATTATAAATGCAAAAGTGTGTCTGTCTGTCTTTCTGTCTTTCTGTTACCTCTTCACGCTAAAACCGCTGAACCGATTTAGATGAGATTTGGAATAGAGATGGATGGAACCTTGGAGAAGGACAGGATGAAACCGCGAGGCGGAAATCTAGTATTGGATAAATACGTGTTCACACGAGATTTAGCCACCATGTACCCATCGTTATGTTCCGACAGTAGCAATTGAGAGCCAGTTGCAATCTAGATTTTGTAAAAAGTTCGGCAACACATTGATAATTCCCCTGCTGATATCTACTGCTTATAAGGTGAGATTCTGGTGAAACACAAGGCTATCCATTGTAGAATGAAATAATTACTGTCAGTTAGGTATATCAGAATTACAGGTAATTTACTCTTGGTAAAATTTCAATGAATAGAATGAAATATACGAGAGTTTGAGAAACATTATACCGCACCTAAACAAGTTTGGGAGCGCGTGGGTAGTTTATGTTTATAATATAACTTTATGTGCATGCAAAATTCAGGGCGCTAAAGCGAATTCCTTGAAAAACGCTTACGACTTTTTACATTTATTTACGTTCGGTGTGATTACTGTTTAGAGTTTTAATTATAATAATCACAAGTAATTTATTTAAAAAATTAAGTAGGTACAAATCTCGGGAGACCGGTGGGCGGGGAGCTTTTTCCGCCAACGCATCAGCCTGGCCATCCAAAGAGGAAACGCTGCTAGCCTGCTAGGAACCTTGCCGATTGGCAGTAGCGGCAGCCTCGAAGAAGTTTTTTTATATATTATAGTTGTATATTTTGTACATTTGTTGTAAATAAAGTAACGTAGATATTATGTATAATTAAAGTTAACCATTTGGTTAAATAGAAAATATACCTATATGACTGATTTAGACACTGAATTATTAATAAAACATGAGTTTACGGAACTGATTAAAACAAATGCCAAAGCATTTATATCATTCATCTACGAGATCAAACAATGATCTCATTAGCCACGACCCACACGTACCTAACTATGACAATGTTTTTACAGATGGCCAAGTCGTCCTTTGCTATTGAGCGTGATGAAGCCATTCCAAAAACACGGTACTCAACTACCCTTACATGGTCCAATTCGCTCACTAGGCCGACAGTCACTGGTATAAGGTCAATGGCGTATGCCCAAAATGGTACAAACGTAGGCTAAACACGTCGTAAGATAAAACGTATTTGAGGCTGTTCGAGACACAGCGTGGGCAGGCTTTGTGTGCAAATTCGGGAAAACAAGAAGTGTTCTAGACAAAATGTACAAGGTATAAGTACTTAACATTAGTCATATAAACTGGCTACGAAATAAAAATAATCTGTGACATAAAGTAAGCGTATAGCTTATATTTTTTCTATCGAGGTAATCAAGATATACAGTTGGGTACCTACTTATGTATGTATATTTATATCCTTCGACGACGATTGACGACTCAGAGTTGCTATATACTAACCATAGGATGTACGCGTATTAATGTCTCGGATTTCTATTACTTTAGAATTAAATTTATATAAAGATAAAAAATAATATCCGTCGATAATATGTGCAATAAACATAGGCGAAAAATTTATGGAAATATTACATACCTACCACATTGTCATTGTCGATTTTCATTTCCGCGGTATTAAGACAACGTTGTCTTCTTTAACTGTAAACTAAATCGGTTAATTAAAAACATTATAAAGCTCAGAACTACTCGCTGTAGTCGGTCGTGGACGTGAGATTTGCTTGGTAGGTACCTATCATTATAATTAAGTAGGAACCAACGTATTTTATTGTTCTCGTCTCCCACACTGTCAAGTTTACGGCCGAAAGTGTAACTGTACGTTTAATGTACTTTAAAGTCATTGAAAATAATTTTGCTAGGTACTCATCTACCTACCATAATGAGTAGCCGGTTTGCGTGGTGGTAAGATCACAACCTCTCCGCCATAGGTACACCAGGCCACAGGAACACCCAGGAAAAATATATATGAGCATGAGCATGTCGGTTTGTCGTGATTGTGTATGTAAGTAATTATATTTTATAGTCCTACTTAAAGAGATTTTTTAAACAAAAAAAATATTTATCTATCTCAACTATTCTCAACTCAAGAGTACGCTCAATAGTGTAGACTTGTATGTCGTACGCTCAATAGTGTAGACTTGTATGTTATATGTATATCGAAAATATCGATATTCCTTCATAACGACTACGACCCTACTATAACTCATCTAGGAATAATCATCAGCTTTAAATCGCAATCAGTTTGTCGCATCATTTAGATATACGACAGTTGTATGAGATTGTTCGCAAACTAAACAAACAACTGCCTCTGAACGTGAGGTCGTTACCACGAACCAGCAATATGTCTAGTGCGGCTATCAAGATATTCTGCCAAAAACAATTTTTAAAAACTAAATTATTTATTACATGGCGCTGACTTGTTATTACGGCCTCGTTTTTAATAAATCTTTATAAATGTTTTCAAGTAGTTGTGTCATGAGCATGATTTTAAGCGCATTTCATTTCTTATTTATTTTAATGCTTTATTTAACATATATTTACTAATATGAAAAAGCTTTGAACAAATATTTCTTCCTTAATCAACAGTTAAATAAATGAGGTTGTATGTAGGTACCTACCTGAGTCGCACGCGTCAATCGCGACACTGATCAAAGAAGGATCGACAGGACGTCAACGGACGATTATTATGGCTATAGGTCGACACCTATACAATAAAGCTTAACAAAGATACAAGATGTTATTTGCTTCAATTTGTCAAATTGTAAAATAACCTTTAATTAATTTAGGAAACTTTAAATTAGCTTATATATTGTCCTCATATTTTATCTCAGTCGCTCAATTCTGGCAATAAAATACATTCCATTTTTATAATTAGGAATAGAAAGCAATTTCAATGAAATTATGAGTATAAAAAAACAGACCGGTTGGCGTGGTTGGTATAATACACTTTCGGTCGTCACGGCATCACTAAACTAAAAAATAATGTAGGTAATTTTTTTTTTGTTTTGAAAAGACCTAAAAAACTGTTTACCCCGGGAACTCGGGTTCAAGCTAGACGGAAACTATTTCAAAAAGTAAAAGGTATATTTAATTTTGTTACCTGTTGGTCTCTAGTTAGTTGGTTTATAAATAAATTTTCAAGGATATTTGTTTATAAATGTATCTTTACTCGACAACAGATGGCAGAAAAAAAATCGGAAGTTTAACTACTCTATAACAGATGACACTAACAGATCTCACGGACACAGCGCCATCTGTTGTGTATTTATAAAAAAGGCAGAATGTAGCTTCGTGCTGTTTTCTAATGCATCTACTGCACGGCAGATGGCTATCGATGGCCCTGTTATATCATTTCGGATGTTATGAAAATTCTTCTGCTCAATAATAACACACATTCGGTACCAAGTAATGGGGAACACTATCTATACGTACTCCTTCTAGGAGTGCCAACAACGAACGTGTTTACTTTTTACAGTCAACAATTACGATGTAAGTTATTATTATAACTAAACATATTCGCAGAATAAAATGCTAAATGAGCTCCTGATTAACATAAATCCTATAGTTAATATTCAGTATATTCAAAGAAATTTAAATATAGATACAAAGTTTAAAGTCTTTGAGTATTATATAGTATATTACTTTATTGTATTATTTTAAGTCTACCTATTACTGCGATAAGCCAAGTTATACCCTCTAGCTTAGTGAATATTATGTATAGATATGTACCTAGCATAGAGAATTAAACCACTGAAAGGTACCTAGCTGCTAGTTGGTACCGACGACTACCTAGAAAATTCATCTATATAAGAATTATGAGAAAAAATCCTAAAATAATTTGTTCATATTCGTGTCTAGGATCAACAATTCTGTTATACAAAATCAAACAATTCATAACAGTGCAGTTAAAGGTACGGTAACTTTAATGTAAACTTTGGTAATAACATAAAATTACAGAATAAATCTCAGAATATGTAATGTAGGAATGGTTCGTTAACAGGTACATATAAGCACTAACATAGTGAGTTCACTTATTCTTTCGACTTAGAGTATTCAATTTCTTGCAAGCTAGCGTTAAGAGGAGGGCGTTGACAATGTAGGTGGTTACACAAACTATACAAAGGTCGTGGAGTACGAAGGCAAGAAGGTACGCTAAGTAGAAGCTAGTTGCCACCGAAGCTATTGCTGAATAGACTTGCAGACGCACTACCAATACTTGATCAAAAGTCGCTGAAACAAGATAATTTAGGTTTTTTACCTAAGTAATACAAACTACATACCTAAGTAATACAAACTACATACTAATAAACTAGAATTCAGTAACAATAGATAGGTAATGGTCCATTGATAATTATGTATTGCATGCATTGTTTCATTTATACATTAAAATGTTGACGGATTATTGTGAACACTCGAATAACAACAGAGATCAAATCAAACAAAGCGGCCGCGGCTTATTTCAATATCAGACTGAAATAACACAATGGCCACTACAAATCCAACCATTTACGAGCGTGTTTCACGGAATTAACATTTTAGCGAAGCAATAAAAGCTCACGCAAACCCTCTAAATATTCAAATAGCGAAACATTTTATTGGTATTAAATAGACTATTGGGAAAATTAATAATTTTAATGAAACAGGTACAGTTCCAGCTCGCTAATTAAAATAAAGTTATTAATTTAAACTCGGCCAGTACACTATCTCTCGGTCGGTGGTATATAAATAGGCAAATAGCAAAACCTTATATAAATACAAATTTAATACAAATCGTTAGAGCCCTTTCTAAAATACAGGAAATAATTAACTCCTTTTATTTTGAAGCCGATGCAACTCTATAATTTGATTTCAAACAGAGATAAGTGCATAAATAATAACATATTGGCAAACAGTTCGCACTTCCCAAGAAAAGGAATGAATATATGTTAGACTATTACGATAACAGTTATATACAGCTCGTGAGCTACCAAATAAGCGTAGTGTAAGCAGCTTGTCGGGCTTTCGCAATATTTTTCTCGACGTAAAGTCACGACGCCATCTCGCCAGTAACCACGATCGTGTGATGATGTGCGAAATGCACGCCGGTCGCCGATACCTTCGCCACGTCTCATCGTTTACGTCAATGCAATGACGATATTGGCTTTGCAGTGTAATAACCAGCTACAAATTATAAATTACGACTTCAAACAGAATTTTAATTATTGGAATCTGTTACCATGATGACTGATTCTAGATTCAAATCGTACATAAAGAAAGTTTTGAAAGAAAAAGCTTATTACAAGGTAGCCCATTATATTGAGTATAAAGATGTCTGGAGGTAGCTGCACTCTGTACAAGTACCTACACATTGATTTTTGCTGATAAATTATTTTTTTTTTGTTTTAGTTTACAATGTATATTTGTATTAGTTTATGTATTAAATTGTGAAACATTAGAAAAAAAAGCCAATATATTAGTCAGATAGTCCAAAAGCAGGTAAGTATTTAAAAAATGTAACCTTGCCGAGTTTCTTGCCGGTTCTTCTCAGTTGAAGGCTGACTTCCGAACCGGTGGTAACTTCTGTAATTCGACCTCTTAAGTGCCCTTCTAGGGCCTAAACTGAATAAATGGTTTTGACTTTGACTTTGGAATTGAGACAAGGCGATGACACCTCGTAACCTTTACCAGCCAATCTATATGTAATGCAATAAATTTTCTGTTCATACGTAACAATAATAATTGAAATAATAATCCCGTTTTTGTTTTATGATTGGTGTATTTATTTTTAACACAGATCCCCCCCGGCTGACATACCTACCTAACTGTGTCCATGTCGTAAGTAATTAGGTACGTAATATTTATTTAAACGAATCAAAGAAAATTGTATTCTACCGCAAATGTAAATTTTATCAAATACTAAAAAGGTATATTTGTGTATTATTTTTTAAACAACCCCACCGTTAATTAGTTTACACACAATAATTAGTTTAGTAATTACACAATATTATTTCTTTAACAAACTGATCGTTATTACTCGCAACTCCCAACATTATAAATAAATACAATTAAATGAGATTACTTTAATGAAAATACCTTTAAACCGGCCAAATGCATGTATATTACATACCTACCATGCATATTATGGAGTTCCAAAGTAGGTACTTTTACCTAGATCGAATTTTTGTTTTCGATTGCAAAGTAGATAGAGAATATAAGTAGGTAACTTCTAAACTATACCTAAGACTCTCATTGAACGTGATATCTTTCCTTGAAACTTCAGTATTTGATCTAGCGCTGTACGGCATGAATTTGAGTGTGGGACAACCTCTGTAACTTGCTAATGTTTTTAAGACCTTTACGATACCCCACTTGGGGACCTAAATGAAAAACGAAAGTAAAAAGATATGTTCTGGGGTTATTTCAGGTAGATTATTTTATTTCTTGTTCATTACTTTATGGTATACCGAATTACTTATTAACAAAAGTGTCAAAATATTGCGATTTTAGAGTACAAGATACTTACTTCTTAGGTATGACATACAGACGGAACGACGGACATGACAAAACTATATAATATCCTTGTTCCTACGGCTACCCTAAAAACCAGAAAAATCTAAATACCACATGTTTAGATACCTAAGTACTCTTTTTCTGTTGAGTTAAAAAAAACTGCAAATAATCCGGTTTAAAAACGCACATGTAAAAAGTGGCTTACACCATTAACATACAAACTACCTTTTTATTTATGAAGTTCCACGAAGTAAAGATAAACGATTCGAATAGGTTAATAAACGAACAGATAATAATGTTCAATACGTACATAAAAAAATCATGATGCAGTAGAAAGCGGTTCCGTAAATGCAATTCGGTATCTTTAGTGGCGATTCATCGGGTAACATGCCAAATCCTTTGGAATACCTGCAATACAACAAAAAAACAACATTATTGAATGGACAGAAGCTATTTGGCCGCAGACTAAACAATTATGTTTCATACGAACGGTATGTCTTGGTGTACCTATGTATTTGGAATTTACAGTATTTTGGATTGGTGCTTAAATGTTAGTAAACGAATATTACAACAATTATTTTTATTTTTTATACCACAGTGACAACTAGGCCGGCGCGCGGCGGGTCACCTGATGGTAAGTAACAACCGTCGCCTGTTTTACACCATATTACTGTAGATACCTTAAAGGCAACTGGCTCTCAAGTGTAATTGCCAGAGCCCAGAACACACCACTGAGCTATCATCGCCTTAAGGATAGTCTTCTAAGATTTATATTCTGTACCTACAACGATTAAGGTAACTTAGGTAGGTTACCGAAGGTTCATAAATCCATCCTGTAACTACATTATTCCATAAAACTTTGACGAGAATAGTTCATCACACACATCTAACTGAACCTAATTGGCCAATTAGTACGAATGAATGCGGCCTGATTTGCTTTCCCTGACCTCAATAATAAAGGTATGGAGGTATGCTATTTATTTAGGTAAGTGTATTTATATTTTTTTTCCAAATTTTAATATTCATCGGGTACATAATTCAGCATTCTTGGCTCACGCACCATATAGGTACATATTAATATAAATATTTTATGTAAAAAATTAATCGAGGCCTCGGGTGACCGGCGGGCGGGGAGCTTTTTCTGCCAACGCATCAGCTTGGCCATCCAAAGAGGAAACGCTGCCAGCCTTCTGGGAACCTTGCCGATCGGCAGCAGCGGCAGCCTCGAAGATGTTTTTTATGTATTGTAATTGTACATTTGCATGTATATTTTGTACATTTGTTGTAAATATTAAATGTTTATGTACCTGGTACATATTTAAAAGGTAAGAATAAAATAGTTCATTGGTAAATTCATTGATGTAAGTTGTATAACTGTATACATATGTATATAACTCGAGAAAGTGACAAGACTATATATGAGTAAATGTCTGCGATAAGAAGAAAAAAAATTGTTGGAATATCTCCACGGGTTATCATATAAAAATTAATAGATTGATATTTTTTTATTTTACATTTTGTGTCAATAAAAGGGCTTTTTGAACTCTTTTACTTTTATCGAACTTAATTAGTTAGTACCTGATCAAAAATAGTTAAAGCCGTTTCAGAGATACTCAAAATATATTTATATACCATGAGTACATAAATACAAAAATTGCTCGCTTAAAGTTATAGGACTTCTAAAGTTTTAAGAAATGCAGCAACATAAGTGACGCGCATGCTTATATTCCATTATTTAGTTGAAAATTATGTGCTCAGGTCAAGTCAGTCGATATTCAGGCTTTCTGTAAGATGGACTTAGAAGTTTTACCTCTCTTTGTTTTAATCTCCACGACTATTCGCTGGCAAGTGCATCAAGTCTACAACGCAAATAAAAACGGTAATTACCCCTTATTATTACACAATTAATATTGGCAGTATTTTGTAACGAAGCCGGTACCATCGATCGCTGGGCCTATTTATAAACTTTTGACTGACCTCAACATCTAACTGAATAAATGTGGGCTTTCAATTAGGAACTACGAGTATACGCACTTGGCTTCTAGTTATTAATATTGAATCTCGATTTCATGAATCTTTTGTATATTATGTAGTTTTGAGACAACCAATTAAATAAACCTAATTGTTTTAGGATCAAAGTAACTGGAGCACAAATAATGTATGGATCAAAAGGTAAGTGAGTTATGAAACTAATAACTTACTTTGAGGAAAGCACTCTAGAACAACTGGCGTAACCTGAAATGTCGCAAAGAGCTTTGTATCCAGGATGCGCTTCTACAGCCATTTCTACGTATAATGCATATGTGGAGACCAGTACTCCGACTATGCCGGTTGCAATAAGTGCACGATCATATCTTTTCAGCTTCATTGTGTAGGTATCTGCAAAGGAAAAATGTTATAGAATTACTGAATACTTCTGCAGTAGGTTAGGTACCTAATATGGATAATCGAGCGTACCTACTTGTTGGTTACTGATGTAAGTAGGTACAATTAGTATTCTTTAGTGATGATCAGGCTCAGCAAAGGGTTGAAAGGCAGCAGATAGCAACAGCTGCCTAGCCCACAATTACTTAAACTCAATTCTTTTCAATGTTTCCGTCGCTTCGCAACCACAAATCGCCAGCTGTATGTTACGTTAGTTGCATATAAGGTGGGTTATAAAGAAGTAAATAAAGCACTCTACAAGTTCCAAAACAATAAGGCATAAATGTGCAAAGATCAACAGAAACAAAGATAACAAAAAATTGATGTAGGTACTTATATTTACTGTAACGTTGAGTTCCAAAGCTAAATTACATAATAATAATATACCTAATATTATTACAATAACGTTAATAAATAACGCAAATGTTTCAGGGAAACCCGTAACTTTTAGTAACCGCGTAACGTTAGTGCTAGATAATTGTGGAGAGATTGAGTAAAGCTTTCTCTCGAACATTTATTTATAGCTTTAATTGTTAAATTGGTAATTATATGATAGCTTTTACAGTTTTTAACATCGATATCAGTGATTTGCTATTTACGAAAAGATAAAGTATCTCCTTGTAGTCACTTGATTTATAAATAATACTAATTTTATAAAGCATTTTTAAATCATGCCTAGACAAGACTTTCGTAGAATACAATCGACTGGGCTGCAAACATAGTAGAGTCACAGTCTATGTAGAGTCTTATTGCTGTAGGATTCGAACCCACGAACCACTGTATTTGACGTCACTATCCCTGAGCTATTATCCTGGATAAAATATATTTTGTCATGCTTAATAATTATATAGCTAAAAGATAAAAATAAATAATACTCGAATAAAAAATATGCAAATAAGATCTACCTATTAACTCTGCTACGTAGCTAATTGTTTAAAAAAAACTTTGTTTTGTGACCTTGGTTTTTTGTATAGTTAGGTAGGTGTTGAAATAACTTTACAATGATATCCGTATGTTCTGCAATCATATACCTACCTAACAAAATGTGGCTCTCAGTGATTTAGAAACGGAACTATGAAATTAAAAATCAATTTTAATAAAAAAACATTTTATGTAATACTCGTAGTATGATTGCCGCAAGAAAAAAAATGTTGTTTTTTGTCATTTAACAGTGGGTACTTCGTTTCACCACACCCCTTTGTGAAGGTAAACGCTGCATTATTGGCGTACGGTATAAAAATTACTAAAAAGAAAACGAACAATGCGGCTGAGCTGAACCCGTCGGTCGTCGTCGGAGGTCCGACGTTTTATTACGATAAACAACTATAACCAGTAATCGTACTCCTTGGCTGGCGGAGGGGACGGTTGTCCTAAAACTTAATAAAAAAATATAGAATTCCAAGAATTGCGATTACTTACCAACTCAAGCTTAAAAATAAATAAATTAAGAATATACAGTTTAGAAACTTTACACAAGTTATTTCCTACTTTTTAATACAGGGTCATCAATCAATATTTGTATTTAAATATAAAATTAATATTAATTAGTTATTATAATAAAATTATAATACCTACTTAATATTTAAAGTACCTATATTGTAGTTGTTAAAATAACATACCTTTAATTTGATAATGATGATAAGCAATATCAAACAAAACTGTTACGTTGCTGATAACAGATTTTATCGCCTTCGTGTTTTAATTAGCGTAAATTATGATAAAATACTCAATAGGTGTGTATTTTTTTAAATATTACCTAACACAAGTTAACAAGACGATATCGCGCGCACGACTGAATCGCTCAGAGGCCTGACTTGATTTACATAATGATAGAGGTAGATTAAGGGTTCAATACAGAGATGAGATTAGGTATTGAAACGAGTAAACATAAACAAACATGATATATTTACACTAGCTTTTGTCCGCTACTACGTCCGCGTGGGATTCGTTCTTTTCATTAATAAAAATAAATGTCCCCATTGTTCAAGGTATCCCATACCGAATTTTGTCAAAAGCTGCTTAGCCGTTTAGCTGTGATAGAAAACCAACCAGACAGATGGACAGCTATACAGAGAGACTGACAGTCAGAGTTTCTTTCACAAAGACCATCTCAAATCTTCAACTTTTATCAATACTTATATGTTTTTTGTACAGATGAACCATTAGAAGAACAATCCTCAATTGCGTGTTGTGCAAATGTTTTTAATAAGTAGGTATTGATTGAGATCTTCTTAGTGACGTGATATTTGAAAGCATTAATCTTAACATGGCGGGAATATTCAAAACGTCAAGCCCATAACCATATGCGCCGTCTAAATTACTCGGTCCAGTGAACAGTATAGAATAGATAAACAGAAGCATAATTTTACCTAATATTTGGAACAAAATATTTAGGTACCTACCTATACATACGACCTCACTCGCCACTTTGCAAGTATTCTGAATAGATAATAAAAGAAACTAGTAACGATAATTAGTATTAATTCATTACTTTTTGTCCTAGCATTCGCGCTCGTTACCTTAAAGGTTCAATAT
The DNA here is from genome assembly GCA_951361185.1 of Ochropacha duplaris. Taxonomy (NCBI): domain Eukaryota; kingdom Metazoa; phylum Arthropoda; class Insecta; order Lepidoptera; family Drepanidae; genus Ochropacha; species Ochropacha duplaris. The sequence goes on from OX592703.1 coordinate 5,818,122, forward strand.
TCAATTAAATACCTAATGATATTCTACTGACTACTACACTTCGTAGCAAAAATTATAATTTGACTAGTATTTATATTTCATATTAGTATTTCTAATTGGTGATTGTTTGATTATTACAGTTTAACTAGAGTTGTTAATATTACATAGTCCCACTAATATTAGATATACATGTGATAGTTTGTATGCAGTTATATGAGTTTGGATGTTTGAATGTTTGTTGCTCAATCACACAAATACGGCTGAACGGATTCTGATCAAACTTACACACAGCTAGATCATATTCTGGAATATAACACAGGATCCTTTTATCCCGGAAAAAGATAAGATCCCTCGGGAACGCAAGTGAAACCGCGGGGCGGAAAACTAGTAGCTTTATGAAGCTCATAAACATACAAACTTTCACATTTATTATCTTAGATTAGAATAAACCGTCGCGTCTCCCCGCTCCAGCGAGGAACAATTTATAATATTAGTAGGATTGCTTAACAGGCATTATTAAATGCAATTTCATGTATGTACCTACCTACATTGTCTTAACTCAGTAGCGGATTCAAGATTTAGGTTTAGGGGGGATATGGTCTTAGGATATAAGAGGTATATTTTTTTAATTTTACGGCCAAATGTCATTGATAATATTCACATTCAAAATTTTGTCCAATAACATTTAAAAATCTCCACATGCGCCCAACCTTAAAACAGGACTTCTTCATTCACAGCCCAAATCTGTCCATCTGTCAGTCTAGGGCGCATGCGCGCTAGACTGACAGATGGAACCCTTATCTATCATATATATATATATATATATATATATATATATATATATATATTATATATATAAGTCAAAGCTGACTGACTGACTCGTGTTTGCGACTCAACGCTAAGCTGAAACCGCTGAACGGATTGCGCTGAAATTTGGCACGCAGATAGTTATTATGACGTAGGATTCCGCTAAGAAAGGATTTTCCAAAATTCACCCCCAAAGGGGATGAAATGGGCGTCCAAAGTTTGTATGAAACTCTGTCATATTTAATTTAAAATGAATGAAATTTGGTATTTAGCCTCTAAATGTAAAATAATAAAACACGTATTTAAGGATTTTGTCAATTTCACCCCTTAAAGGGGTAAAAAGGGGGGTTAAATTCTGTATGGAAAAAAAAATATTATCAGAATTACTCAAAATTTTGTTTTTATCCTCTTCAGTAAAATCAAAGAAACACGTATTTAAGGATTATTTGAATTTCACCCTTTAAAGGGGTAAAAGGGGTGTTAAAATTTGTATGAAAAATAAAAAAGCAAATTTCGGATAATTTGAAATATCCCGCCAGAACTGGAAAAACGAATCAGCCAAAATCGTGTAGTCCACGTAAGCGAAGCTGCGGGCGGAAAGCTAGTAGACAAGATTGTGCTGTCACTAGGGAAAGCAATCTCGATCTCGCGAGATCTCGCCTCATTTTTCGAGATCAATCTCGAAGCATAAAATTACGAGATCTCGGCCGAGATTGACGTGATCGAGAGAAGACACTTTGAAAGCATGTAAAAGTCCATTCACGTGGGTTACTACGACTACAGACAGGCTAGAGTCGGTATATCTATGAGTGTGGAGGATCGAGGGGTTTTCTTTTGCAATTTGCTTACAACAGCTTGCTCACGCTGATAACAACAAGTGTTGAATCTGAGAGGGCGTCTTCAGCCGTTGGCTACATAGCGACTGACATAAGATGCCGTTCATCCGACAGCACTTTAAGGAGCACTTTGTTTTTTAAGGAGCTATTTCCAAAATCACTCCTAAAACCGTTTGTTTCTTGCTTGTCTCACTTTCATTATTTTTACGGGTCTGAATTGTGATTTGTGTTTTTATAATTCTATTTATATATATATAAATAGAAATGAAAAAAATATCTGGCTTGCTTTCTATAAGAGAGAGAGAGACAGACAGAGAAACACAGCCGCACAGCTTAAAGTGACCTGACACTAAAAGTGTCGTGTCAATTTTTCGTATGATTTTTTTCCGTCTAGCCCACTTTCACAACGCGCGATAAGGAACTTCGTTCCAATAAACTATTGTTTCACTTATCTAAGTAAAACAATACTTTTTGAAAACCATTCGAGATCTCGAAAATGCCGAGATCTCGCCGAGATCGAATTTCTAATCCCTCGAGATCTCGACTTGGCGATCTCGTCTCGAGATTGCATTCCCTAGCTGTCACACTGTCACGAAATTGTATTGAAAATATTTTGAACTTGTTGGTGTCCTACTATTACTTATACCTAGTAGAAGAAGTAATTTTAAGGCATTATTTTTATATAAGAAGCCGTAGGTAGGTACTATAATAAAAAATAATTTTAAATTAAATAAAAATTCAGCCCTTGTAAGGGGATGTCAAAGTTACTATGGAGAAAAAAAAACTTTACGTCGGTTTGGAACTTGGAAAAATAAATTTAAACTTTACAAGTGTTTCAACCTCGGAACAATAACTACTAACATGGAAGCCGGGCTAAAATAAGAAATGAAATGCATATACTTTACCTTTTTTTACTTTCGACGTTAATAATGCGTGGGAAAGAGACATATAATACCGTTCTGTTTCGTTATTATGCAGGTTGTCACAAGCTATTTTTTGGCTAGTGATGGGCTTATCATCGACATTGTCGTGTCGATATAAGTCATCAAAGCAAACGAGTAAATATAGTTAGTACTAGCCGTGCCCGCGACTTCGTCCGCGTGGAATAGTGACTTTGGGCATATCTTTTGGTTTATTTTGGATTAACAAATGTTCGACGTGATTCTTTAAATTGACATAACTTTTTTATTTAAGAACCGATTGACATGAAATAAACACAAAATGTTAAGTGAAGCTTACCACAATATATTAGTGAAAACCACATCCGAATACGCCGTTTCTGAGATTAGCTTGCACAAACAGACAAAATTCTAACAATCATTGTTTTGGGTGCTATTACGTTGATAAAGGACCCAATAATATTTTTTCTCATATATCCTCCATGTACAGATAGCGATCCGTTACATTTTTATTATGTGTACCTATAGATAGAATAGTTTTCTATTATATATTTTTTAATTAATATAGTTTATCCTTTTCTTAACATTCCCATGTTATTATAATTTATTATCAGTATAGGCGCTGGCTGTCGACGGATAATCTGCCAAGTGTGGCTGTGGTTTACTAACGGATTTACCACGACGGAACTTCGGCGTCGGAATATCCGTCAAGCGTGGTAGGAAAGAGACGAAAAGAATTTGACACAAGTATAAATGAAACTACAATTATTAATTAAATGTCTTTATTAATCATTAAAATCCATACTAATACTAATTTACTAATTAATTTTATAATATTATAATTATAAAATATTATAAATGCGAAAGTGTGTCTGTCTGTCTGTCTGTTACCTCTTCACGCTTAAACCGCCGAACCGATTTAGTTGAAATTCGGATAGGGATTGTTGGAGTCCCGGGAAAAAACATAGGATAGTTTTTGTCCTAGAAATCACCCTTTAAGGGGGTGAAAAGGGGGTGGAAGTTTGTATGAGAAAAACCTATTGATGCACTGACTCCATTTCATTTTCATTTCACCATCATTAGGAAATCTGCAACAGTATTGAAATGATTATCGATAACCATTTTTACATCACTAGTAACCTATACTTGCGACAATTTTATTTTTCAGAAAAATCATAAAATAAAGCAAATACGTGAATTCTTTTGAGTAGATAGGCATAAAGTACTATTTTTATGTATCGTCTATCACTTTTTTTTTCCAATATTGAAAAATATATCTCTAAACTCACCGATGAAATGTTAACGTTTCGTTCTCATTTTCTTTTCTCGAACTATGGGCTTTACACCCTTCAACAACACAAGACATCTTGTCCAGGGCACTGTACACCTCTCGTATATACTTTCTGGCCACGTTCTCAGACAGAAATTAATAATTAACTCGCTTTTTTCACTTAGTAAATTCGTCAAACTCCCGACTCGTATCAACAAAATATAAAACTACAAAATTAAGTTGATAGCCAACGTAAGTATTTTGACGTCTTGGATAGAACTTTTGTATTTGTTAGCATTATAAGAGGGCCAAAGAGGACCATTTGACATTTTGCTTGTGACACGTTCAAAAATAATAAAAACAAACAGCCATGTTTTGTTTCATTCCCACATTACGATATGCTAATTAACATAAATGAATAAACTGTATAGTACTCGGTTTTTATTTTAGCCCGGCTTCCATGCTAGTTATTGTTCCGAGGTTTCAACATTGTTTTTTAAGTCACCCTCCAAGTGTCAAATGGATTATAAAAAGCTAATTTTCTTTATGGCACGTTGTAAATGAAAACACATTTTTTACCACTAGGTTTTTCTAAAATTCTGGATAAGCTTGTGTTTGCAGCTGTCGGAACACACCGATAGGTGCTTGGCGACAGATTTTCAACTAGCGAGAAAAATTATGACAAAATATGTATGGACAAAATAGCGCAATTTTAAAATCAGCTAAATAGTACCTTGGTATGCATGTAAATACCACAGAGCAAATGAATACTGTAAATACGGTAGGCACCTACCTGATATTAAAAATTTATTATATACTAGCTTTTGCCCGCGACTCCGTCCGCGTGGAATTAGTAATTTGCGTAGCTTATTTTTTATCCAATCTGCCTTATAGGGTTCCGTACAAAAAACGGACCTTTATAGGACCACTCGTGCGTCTGTTTATCCGGTCATGTCACAGAAATTTGCTCCGAATCTACAGGACCAAATCAGGTGAAATATGATAAGATGGTGTAGTTCTATGACCCAAACACAGATGTGCAAAGTATTTTTTTTTTTAAATAAGGTTAATTTTCGGGGGACAAATTAGGAAATTAAAAAAAAATGTTTTGCAAACCTTATTGTGTCATATATCAAATGAAAAGGCTCGTTTTCTTAACCTTAACCTTAAATGTATTTTTGTTATTATTGTAAAAAAAAAAGTTTTGATTTTATTCATGAAATTCCCTCCCTGATCTCCGAAACTACCAAGCCTAAAATTTTGAAAAAAATACAAAATATAGTTCATTGCTTGTAGATCACAGGAAAACCTATGAGAATTCTATCAATCAATTGAAAATAAAGTGGTAAACTCAATATAATACGATACAATATAGTAAGGAATCCTGTCCACGTGAGTTCAACTCGCACTTTTTTCATAAATCTCCAGGCAGACAGTCATAAATCAGTTCAGCGGTTATTGATTCCCCATACAAACTTTTACCCCCCTTTTCACTCCCTTAAGGGGTGATTTCTGGGATAAAATCTATCCTACGTTCATTCCCGGAATCCAAACTATCCTTATACCAAATTTCATCTAAATCGGTTCGGCGGTTTAAGCGTGAAGAAGTAACAGACAGACAAAATGAAATTAGTTCAGCGGTAATTGATTTCCCATACAAACTTCCACCCCCCTTTTCACCCCCTTAAAGGGTGATTTCTAGGATAAAAACTATCCTATGTTTTTTCCCGGGACTCAAACTATACCTATACCAAATTTCATCTAAATCGGTTCGGCGGTTTATGCGTGAAGAGGTAACAGACAGACAGACAGACAGACTGACACACTTTCGCATGTATAATATTAAAGTAAGTATAGTAAGTATAGTAAGTACAGTAAGTATAGTAAGTACAGCAAGTACAGTAAGTACAGTAAGTACAGTAAGTATAGTAAGTATAGTAAGTATAGTAAGTATAGTAAGTACAGTAAGTACAGTAAGTACAGTAAGTACAGTAAGTATAGTATGTATAGTAAGTATAGTAAGTACAGTAAGTACAGTAAGTACAGTAAGTACAGTAAGTACAGTAAGTACAGTAAGTATAGTAAGTATAGTAAGTATAGTAAGTATAGTAAGTACAGTAAGTACAGTAAGTACAGTAAGTACAGTAAGTACAGTAAGTACAGTAAGTATAGTAAGTATAGTAAGTATAGTAAGTATAGTAAGTATAGTAAGTATAGTAAGTATAGTAAGTATAGTAAGTATAGTAAGTATAGTAAGTATAGTAAGTATAGTAAGTATAGTAAGTATAGTAAGTATAGTAAGTATAGTAAGTATAGTAAGTATAGTAAGTATAGTAAGTATAGTAAGTATAGTAAGTATAGTAAGTATAGTAAGTATAGTAAGTATAGTAAGTATAGTAAGTATAGTAAGTATAGTAAGTATAGTAAGTATAGTAAGTATAGTAAGTATAGTAAGTATAGTAAGTATAGTAAGTATAGTAAGTATAGTAAGTATAGTAAGTATAGTAAGTATAGTAAGTATAGTAAGTATAGTAAGTATAGTAAGTATAGTAAGTATAGTAAGTATAGTAAGTATAGTAAGTATAGTAAGTATAGTAAGTATAGTAAGTATAGTAAGTATAGTAAGTATAGTAAGTATAGTAAGTATAGTAAGTATAGTAAGTATAGTAAGTATAGTAAGTATAGTAAGTATAGTAAGTATAGTAAGTATAGTAAGTATAGTAAGTATAGTAAGTATAGTAAGTATAGTAAGTATAGTAAGTATAGTAAGTATAGTAAGTATAGTAAGTATAGTAAGTATAGTAATTTATAGTAAGTAATAGTAAATATAGTAAGTGTAGTAAGTATAGTAAGTATGGTAAGTATAGTAAGTACAGTAAGTATGGTAAGTATAGTAAGTATAGTAAGTATAGTAAGTACAGTAAGTACAGTAAGTACAGTAAGTACAGTAAGTACAGTAAGTACAGTAAGTACAGTAAGTACAGTAAGTACAGTAAGTACAGTAAGTACAGTAAGTACAGTAAGTACAGTAAGTACAGTAAGTACAGTAAGTACAGTAAGTACAGTAAGTACAGTAAGTACAGTAAGTATAGTAAGTATAGTAAGTATAGTAAGTATAGTAAGTATAGTAAGTATAGTAAGTATAGTAAGTATAGTAAGTATAGTAAGTATAGTAAGTATAGTAAGTATAGTAAGTATAGTAAGTATAGTAAGTATAGTAAGTATAGTAAGTATAGTAAGTATAGTAAGTATAGTAAGTATAGTAAGTATAGTAAGTATAGTAAGTATAGTAAGTATAGTAAGTATAGTAAGTATAGTAAGTATAGTAAGTATAGTAAGTATAGTAAGTATAGTAAGTATAGTAAGTATAGTAAGTATAGTAAGTATAGTAAGTATAGTAAGTATAGTAAGTATAGTAAGTATAGTAAGTATAGTAAGTATAGTAAGTATAGTAAGTATAGTAAGTATAGTAAGTATAGTAAGTATAGTAAGTATAGTAAGTATAGTAAGTACAGTAAGTACAGTAAGTACAGTAAGTACAGTAAGTACAGTAAGTACAGTAAGTATAGTAAGTACAGTAAGTATAGTAAGTATAGTAAGTACAGTAAGTACAGTAAGTACAGTAAGTACAGTAAGTATAGTAAGTACAGTAAGTACAGTAAGTACAGTAAGTACAGTAAGTATAGTAAGTACAATATACAATTACACAAAGTAGTACACAAAGTAGTAGTTTGTTGTATACAAAGTATACAACAAACGTGATTTTTTTGCCATTTTTCCGGAACCTTTCGTGCGCGAGTCCGATTCGCACTTGGCCGGTTTTTACCCCTTTTGAGGGTTGAAATTTAAAAAGTCCGTTGTGTCTTTCATTTGTTTTTTTTTTTAATTCTTGATAAGCTTGTGTTTGACCACAATCTCACCATGGTAAGTGATGATGTGGACGGTGGCCGAAGGTGGTAAGCACACAAAGAGAAGAGCATAAATACAAAATTTAATAAATAAATAATACTGATAATATACAATTTAATTTTCATACAAACTTTAACACCCCTTTTTACCCCTTTAAGGGGTGAAATTCAAATAATCCTTAAATGCGTGTTTCTTTAATTTTATTGAAGAGCATAAATAGTAAGTATCAAGTAATTTTAATAATAAACAATTTATTTTTCATACAGACTTTAACATCCCCTTTTTACCCCTTTTAGAGGTGAAATTCAAATAATCTTTAAGTACATGTTTCTTTAATTTTATTGAAGATCATAAATACTACATTTTGAGTAGTTCTGATAAGGAACAATTTATTTTTCGTACAAACTTTAACAACCATTTTTACCCCTTTGAGGGTTGAAATTAAAAAAATCCGTACATTTGTGTCTTTAATTTGATTAGCGCATAAATACTACATTTTGAGTAATTCTGATAATAAAAATTTTTTTTCGTACCAACTTTAACCCCCTTTTTACCCCTTTAAGGGTTGAAATTTAAAAAATCCTTATATACGTGTTTTATTATTTTACATTCAGGGGCTAAATACATCCCCTAAGTTAGGGGGTGAATTTTGAAAAATCCTTTCTTAGCGGAAATCTAACTCATAATAACTATCTGCGTGCCAAATTTCAGCACAATCCGTTCAGCGGTTTCAGCTGTGCGTTGTTCGATCAGTCAGCCAGTCAGTCAGTCAGTAAGTCAGCCAGTCAGCCAGTCAGCTTTGACTTTTATATATATATATATATAGATTGTCATTGATGACAAATAATGTTCATAGTCCTGCGGCAACTCGTTCGCATTCGCACGCGTGTTTGCGTGCGTGCCACGCACTAAGTAAGCCTTCTCTTTCACACTTGGTTTTTTTAGAATTATACTTAAATAAAAAAATAATTAATATGCCATGTGATATTTTTTGTAACTTTAGGTATAATTTTGTACATAACTACTGTGTCTGTGACTAACTGTCTGTACCCCTTCGACATATTATTATTCGGATGCAGTACTAGAATGAAAAAAAAGCGTGTTAATTATAAATAAATAACAGACGTTATTGAATAATATTATTTATATATTACACAATAATAAATAAATAAATATCCTCGGACATTTTTCACACACAGTTATCTGATCCCAAACTAAGCAAAGCTTGTAATATGGAAACCAGATGACTGATATACTACATAGACTACTTTTTTTTTTGTAAATACATACTTAAATAGATAATTACACCCAGACTCAGGACAAACAGACATGTTCATGCACACAAATGTGTGTCCTGGATGGGAATCGAACCCACGACCTCCGACGTGATAGGCAATGTATTAACCAACCACGCCAACCGGCCCGTCTAGTATTATTAATAGTATTTATGTGTTTATATTATAATAATATTTATAATTTAACGATATTTTTTTGAATGAAACATATTTTTATTTAAAATATTTTCGATTGAGCATGAGAGTAGGTACCTAATTAATCCTAGCTATCCTATAAGGTAAATGCTAAATGGGTAAATTATTTTCTTTGTAGCGTTTGAGAATTAATGTATGGTATTCATTCTTATATTTTTAGAACAAAACAATAGGCAAATTATAGATTTAATGAATTAGATAGATCATAAATTAAATTATTATGAACGCAGCTAAATGTAAATGTCAAAATCTACACATGCACTAACTTCATTACCATAGTAGCATTCCAACTCTCGAAATCGGTAAACTTTAATACTCTGTGTCGATTAATTCACAAATAACCGTATCGTGTACGCAACACTGTGTAAACAGATGGAAAACAATCTCCGCAAACAAACATCTCCGATTTGGTCAAACAGTACCAACATACTAAATTAAATAATCATATCCCTAATAAAAATAATAGCTAACTGCTATTTGATGAATGTTTCATATTTTATATCCAAACATAATGTCGACACAAGATGAATTTAAAGTATTTTAATACTTACAGGTATTAAATATCAGCAATTCAAGTATTATTCTGTGTCATAGATAAAGATGGATACATTTGTTAGAAGAGTACAACGGAGCGCCACATTGCCAATGACGCCCAATATCGCGGAATGTCCTTTCGTTACGTTGGTAGCCCTGCTTTAGTTCACCATCGCGACCGCGACGTAGCGTTGGCGTCGTGCAACACCTTTCATTGTATTGACTATTGACTGATTCTGAATACAGAGAATAATGTATAAAGTTAATTTATCATATTATTGTCTTAGTTCTTGTTGAAACTTATTGAAGTAAGTCTTAGTTTTAGTGTAATTATGCCTCCGTTTACGTAAATGTGAAAGAAGACAGCCCGTGGAGTGCTACGCGGCCATTTTACTTGCAATGCGGCAACGGTGTACGATCCGCCATTGGAAACGACCTGTGTCTTTTACTGAGTGCAAGATTTGTATTTTGTCGAATAACGTGGCATAGAAACGACGGATAACCATGTGTGATGAAAGTGTTGTGCGGACTTTAGTGTAGTGAAGCACGGTGGTCGGGTGATTCGAATAATGTGCGAACGATGGAAAACGAAGTGAAGCAGCGCAATCAGAGAAATAGGCGAAGGGAGCGGGCACAGCGCATGCAAGCACAGCGAGAGAGCAAAGTTAAGGATGGGGACAGCGGCGAGGACGAGTCTCCGGCGAGAGAGAAGCCGCCTCGTCCTCCTGCTAGGAGGAAGAAGTCGCGGGAGCCGCTCGGGGAGGAAGACATCATCGACGGATTTGCCATAATGGCATTTCGCACCTATGAGGATCTCGAGGTGAGCACGTAACGCCTGAACTAGCTACATTTTAACGTACAGTATCAGAATATAATAACCTACCAATTTTATTATGTTACATCAACAAAAGCGGAATCCCTACGATTTCATTTAGGTACTTACCCACTCAAAACATTAATCTGGTGTTCGATGGCAGGTATATATAAGTAGGCAGGTTGTTTACATTTACATAATGAATGACCTACAAACCGTGCAATTATTGTTTTTATGTTTGTATGGGAATTCATTCGAACTCGTAACGATCGATCTGAATATCCTTTCTTAGATAGGTAAATGTGGCAAATATTTTTTTAAATCATGTTGTTCAATATCATCTTTATTTGTTTCCCCTGCGCTCCGTAATCGCTTTGGACGTCGTCTCGGAAGTGCATTGACCTAAACGAATGAACCCTACCTACGTGTAAAAAGATCAGTAGTATACATACTAAGTGAAATGTCAATTATTTTAAGGTTGGTGTGTATCAAGAAACAACATATTCACTCATTAAATTATGTAAGAAGCAGTCTATTTGTCTGTTAAGTTGTTATCTATACGCAATGTGTAGTGTGGCTATGCTATATAATATTATGTAGTAAGCAGCTGACTGGAGGGAGTGCGGCGGCCGGCGCGCCTGCCTGCTGCCTGCCGCACGGAGCACGGAGCACCGCTTGCTCTCGCTCGGCGCGTGTGTTGCAGCCGCGGTCTCCCACAAAGTGTAAATTTGGTCTAAGTGGCTTTCGCTCGTTTGTGCTCATTTATTGCGCCGTCCTCGAATGGCAATATGTTGGGTACGTGTAAGTCTCGTATATGTGCACAATAAAACTACATTCCCTGCTATCGTTTTAAATTATGGCGTCGGGCTTGCCGTTTGTGGCTTGCTCGGCGCGCGCGTAAATTATAGTCCCAAACAGGTTCCTTTACTCCTATTTAATTCAACACATGCAGTTCACAATGCTTAAGCAATTTTTGCTGACAAACTTCAGCCCTCTGATGCATTAGTGATCTTCATTATGAGCTATCAACAGAGTTACGCAAGAGGCCAAATGGTGCTCACAAACTTACTTTTTGGATTTGTTGCTCCCAAAATTGACAACACAAATTAATCATCCCATATATTATTTAAGTATAAGTATAAAGCCATTGCTTAATGTTTGATGATTATTTAGGTAGTGTTGAATCTACTGAAACATTTTATTTCTCTACATAACTTTAGTTTTATAATCATATACATATACCTAATATAATTTACACAATTTCTGATAGACTAAAACAATTAATCTGATATATAAATTTTACCTATTTATTTATACATACTTCATATCTATATATTACTTAATACTATTCCGTTAAGGCTAAACAGATTTGGATGAAACATGGCATATAAGTAGATCATATTGGGAATAACATATAAGTAGCATCTACAAGACGGATGCTTATAGGTCATAATCAAATTGGCTGAATAATCCTTGATATGGGTTGGTAGATTAATCATAAGGTACATACATAGAGTGGGTATTTTTCTACAACTTCATAACATTAATAAGATACAATCAAAATACCCTACCTCCCTAATTTTGATTTTAATCTGTAAATAATATGTTAATTATTTTTTATAGTCCTTAGGTGGGAAACAAGTATTGGGCCTTATAACTGGTTATAGGTTATAGATAAGCATTCTTGATATGGATGCTTGCAGCACCAGCGGCTATATCTCTCGCATTGCCCACCTCGCTAGAATCTCTTCACATCCATTCCAAAATTTATGAAAACCTGTGTAGTAAATTTTTGTCAAGTCCCGGGGTGATTTAATATACATATACACAATATGTATATGTTGCATATTTATTTTCATAGCTTACAAAACTATTGTATGTATGTATATGGCATTCACATTCATAGTTACTCATGTACTTAGTGCTACAGAGCTGCCTTTACCCCAGAACATTTTCTGAAATAAGCCATACTGCCAGCAGAACCTCGGTAGCCAGCCATTAAAGGGACATCTCTACAATGCTCTATATTTGTATGAAAAATAGTATTCAAGTTCTCGTTGAACATTCTTTACACATATAATGTCCAGCCTTTCCTTTATCATCTACAATAATCTAAATTGTATTATAAATGTACATTATTTTTTTTTTATGTCACAACGAGGCAGGCGGATCACCTGATGGTAAGTGACAACCGTCGCCTATAGACATTGGCAATACCAGGGGATTGCTAATGTGTTGTACACCTTATTACAATGCCTTAAAGGCGAACTGGCTCTCAAGTGCAATTGCCGGAACCCACCAACAGGTGCTTGGCGACAGATTTTCAACTTGAGGGTGGTAGCCACTAGTAGCCAGCCAGTCGAGTACTACAAAGTACCCTACCACCGTGCTGTGGTTTCCTCACGATGTTTTCCGTCACCGAAAGCTCAAGCTCATTGTAAGGATTCGAACCCACGACCTTCGCCGCGGTATCCGACGTCACTTACCACTGAGCTATCATCGCCTTTTTACTAGTAGGCAAAATAATTTTAAAATTATATTATAATTTAACTACCTAGCTTTCCGCCCTGCGGTTTCACCTGTGTTCCCGAGGGATCTTATATTTTTCCTGGATTAAAATTTAAAAGTATCCTATGTCTTATTCCAAGATATGATCTACCTGTGTGCTAAGTTTTATCAAAATCTGTTTAGCCGATTTTGCTTGATTGAGCAACAAACATACAAACTTTCACATTTATAATATTAGTAGGATACATAACATGACTGAATAGGTATTTTTCCAACAAGTTTGTTTGTTCTTTGACAGGAATAATAATAACAATAGTTTCTAGTTGTACCTAGTAGTGTAGTTGAATAAGTAGGTACCTACCTACCTATAGCTAGTCAACCATGACCATGTCATCCAAGCAGTGGAGCGGCGAAAGCTTACTTATAATTATATACAAAATTATTGTACCGCGGTTTGACTTCGAAGGATTTACTGATTTATTTTCAGTTTTGCTTGAAGTATTCAAAAAACGTTTACATAACATCCTATCATACGTACTTTTCGGATGACAGGCCAATTTTTTTAAACACGGTGTTGCTAAAGGATTAGGGGAACACTGTCGATATCGTGCGCCTTCTTACCTATCTTTTCGTTTTTTTTACTCAACGTTCGCAACGGGATGGTTTTCACGATATTTGCAATTCGAACTTCGCACCCCCAGATTCCGCAATGCTAATTATAAATGTTTGATATTTAATCTGTTGACTCGCGACATTAACCTGTCAAACAACTCGTCAACTCGCGCACAGTTTTCAAAATTTCAAAATTCGCCCCCAATTTTCAAGTAAATGTCATCGTACCGATTGTCCCATTTGAGAACCAAGTGGTGCGAACTCTGCAACCCCGATTGTCCCAAGAAAGAACTAACAGGTTAATATTCCTCTTATGACGAGATCCACGTGTTGTCATGAAATCCTAGGAATTTATTATCCTAGGACTGAAACTAAAGTAATTTGTCAAAATTAATTCGCAGAACACGTGTCGAATTCAGAAAGATCGGCTCTCGTGTCCTTAAAAATCAATATTAGCCGTTTTAGATAGACAAGCCGCGACGACCGAGAGCACCGACCGAGTGTCTCGAGACACCCCTATGACCCTTGTATACTACATCCCCAGAGCTCAATGTTAACACGTTGTGACGTAAATACTTACCTGGGTAAAATTTAAACCCATTGCTTTCCCTTTTGCTAACTCTCACGTAGGTCGCTTCTGGAATTTTTGATACGCCGCTTAGATTTTCATCACCTATTTATTCCACGCAAGTCAATTTTTCATTATTTTTTTTCAGCTCCTTGGTATCGTTTCTGACAGAGTTGAAATGAAATGTTTATTCATCCAAGTAGTCCTGAAAGTTGGTAATTTTTATATCCACGCAAATACGTTTTGTACATATTTCTTTATATTACAAGTTGGCAATCGGGTCACCTGATGGTAAGTGACTACCGCCGCCTATAGACATTACCAATTTCAGGGGGAACTTAATGGTAGGGGAGGCGAATAGGGGATTTCGGGATTTACTCGAGCGCGGCAGATTAACATAAAGGGGGCAACCTTGCACCTTGTGAAGTACTCTCACCAAATCTGAGCCCTCTATGTAGTGTCGAACGCCTAGGGTAGCCCATCAGATTAGTAAAAAAAAAATCGATGGTTTGAAATACTCGAGCGCGTCAGATTAAGGTAAGGTAAGTTAGTTACATGCAAAATAGTGTACATTTCAATAATCTGACAATTTGGGCGTGACGAAAGAAAATTGGAGACTCGCAAAGTTGCAAAAAAAAAACGTCAAAAACTGGATTTTCTCGAGCGCGATTAGTATTTTTTTTATTTTGAAGGAAATTAGTCACGAATCACGGAAATATCTTAATCTGCCGATTTGCACAAGCCGAAGTAGCTAAAATCATTATTAAGTGTATAGTCCAGGAATATTATGAGTTTCACCTCAGAATGAGAGATAGTCAGCTATTAACTTGTATAAACCTTTATTTTGACACCCTAAAACTTGTCTCAAAAGCTACTTATCTTAGGGTGCCCGCGACTACTGATTTTTCAAGGTCAAAGGTCAAAAAAACATTTATTGCAAATATCTTGTTTCCTATGGGTTTTTTGGTATATGTATTCATAATAAATATTGTAGAAGATTAAATTTTCTACAACTTTTGCACAAACATTTTTTCGATATCTTGAACCATTTTCGAGATTTCGATATTTTTTATATATATTTTTTTTCAAACCGTCAGATTAATGAAATCCCTCAACATAATTGTCAGATTATGGGTCAGTACAAAAAGGCTATCAAGAAGAACCGCCTGTATAAAAATCTGATGCGCTCGAGTTAATCAAGGTCACGATTTTTTTTTTGCATTTTCAAAAATCGGCCCTGACTGATGGTCGCGTCCAAATCGTCAGTCTTTAAAATAGGAGCTACTGGAGGGTTCACTTAACAACCCTTATCAATGTCTGACGCGCTCGAGTCAATTTTTTTTTAAAATATTTTTGACCCCTTCGTACGGCCACCCCCACCACGCAAAACGGCAGATTATTATTTTTCCGTTATCAGACAGACGTGACGCGACTACCCTATTAATATCTGACGCGCTCGAGTATTTCTTGGTGACTGTTTTTTTTTACATTTTTGAAACCCTGTAGACGCTCCCCCCACCGCAATTCCAGTAGGTCCCGAAGACGCTCGAGTAACTACAAATTTAGCATCATTGCCTCCCCTACCATAAGGGTGGTAGCCAGCCAGTTGAATACTACAATGTACCCTACCACCGTGCTGTGCTTTCCTGACGATGTTTTCCTACACCGAAAGCTCAAGCACATTGTAGGATTCGAATTATTTTATAGTTAGTTGAAATTTTAATTACAGTTGTTGTACATATGTATGCACAAATATTGTGTGTGCAAATATTTAGATATATACAGTACATAATATATATTCATTTCCTACATATTTTAATAGTATATTATTAACTATCTGTCTCTCACATATCCCGAAGGATATTATATTTTACCGGGATAAAAGTAAATTACTCCTTATAACATAAGCTATCGTCCAGTGAAAGTCCCGTCAAAATCGGTTCAGCCAGTTTGGAGATAAGCTGGAATAAACAGACAAACGTTTTAAAATGGATTGTTGTCAATAAGTATTTTTAATTATTACTTTCATATAAAAAAATGCATGCATTTAGTAAATAAAAAGATGTTATTTTGAAATGACAAACAGACACTTTAATTTTGTTCATTTGTAATAGATTAATATGCGCGCCATAGATCACCTCTTACAAAAGCATAATCGAAAGCGTCATCATACTATCCAGATTTAAATGGTGAATGTATTGGCTACTCGAGAGACTCGTTTATAAGATGTGCCAAGTGCCCCAAGTGGCAAGAATCGCGATACGGTGGAGCGTGGCGCCGACGTCAGGGGAATTCTCATTCAGGAATATTCGGCGTCTAAGGCGGTTGTGATGCGGTCGCGTCGTATCTCGACGATCGGCCCATGATCGAACGTGCAGACTCTCTGTCATCGTGATCTAATAGTCTGAAGAGATCTCGTAAGAGTCGATGTGAATATGTTGCAACAGCCGCCGCGCGCCGCTCGCCGCTCGCTCCTTTCCTTACTACTCGACGCTATCGACGCGGACGTTGTCGAGTACGCTCTCATAATATCTTCTTATCGGATTTAGCGTTCTTATACGTTACTAAATTGTATGGTTTTACAGCTCTTATCAACGTGTGATTTGCTAAACATTGAGTGAGAAGTTTTATTAGTCATTAATTAATACTACTTTTATCCAAGAGATTTCCGTTTGAAGAACTGTTTTCATTTTTTTATTGATAACACTAAAGCTCCTCAACAGCTACCAAACAAACAAAAAAATTTTATCGGTTGACAAACCGTGCAGAATGCCATTTCATTTTCTTTCTTTGGATAGCTGGATGCCTTTATAAACGCTAGGCTTTTTTGCCCTTGACTTGGAAAGCAATAAAGTAGGTACACATACCTACTCGTGTTATTTAGTTGACTTGAAAACATCTGCATTTTCCTTTCTTTTGTTGTTTTTGTCTACATATTATTTGATTAGACGGTTGCCGTTGGTAAAATACACTACTTGTCACGCCATAGGTGGTTTCAATTACCATCCAGACAAACATCTGGACATGTATGTTTGTCCTGAATCTTGATATGATTATTGACTCAAACAATCCCACTTACATGCCCCTAAATAATTAAAGAAAATTATTAAATAAAACAAAAAAAAACCCGACTGCATTTTAAAATACTAACTAAAAAGCGAAAAACAAGCTCCATAATAATCGAAATATAACTTAATGTTAGTAAAGTAATTGCAGGCGGGGACAAGCAATGAAACATTTGTGTGGAATCCTTATTAATTGCGCCAACTTTTAAACTTACCTACTTGCTAAATTTACGTAGTAGGTAGGTACAGGCAGTTAAAACAGGGCGAAGTACTCATTTTGAATATTTAGATAGGCAGAAAGTGTCAATTTCTTACAAACAGGAGCTGCAGCTTGGGCTTTAAATTTTAGACAATATTTTATAGAAACATTATTCAGGATTACATACATAGAAAAAAAATATAAGAAAGGTAACGATTTGTAGCAACGGGAGTGAAAAGACCGTCTTAGGGTGTACATTATCTCGGATCTTTTAAAATGCCTATAACTTTTAAAATAATATAACTTCGATTTTGTTTTATTTTTCTAATAACTAATATGACTTGGCGTACTTATGTATTTAAAATTTATATTCTAAACACTCCTAAGAATATTGAATGAGGTTATGTATTCAAATAAATCAGAGATCGTACCTACCTGCTTGGAAAATTATTATTGTAGCACAAAATTTTTTTTTTTTTTTTTTTTTATTCTGGATAAGCTTGTGTTTGACCACAATCTCACCATGGTAAGTGATGATGTGGTTGAAGGTGGTAAGCACACAAAGCCTAGATGGGAACTGGCTCTCAAGTGCAGCTGTCGGAACACACCGATAGGTGCTTGGCGACAGGTTTTCAACTTGAGGGTGGTAGCCAGCCAGTCGGGTTCTAACGAACCCACCATTATTATTATTATCCACCGTGAACTAAGTACAAGCGATGATTGTGAACTTAATATAAACATTTGTATTATAATATCGCTAAACACACGTTCGGGCAAATGTTTACGTAGAAGTTATGATTTGGCCAAGAGTCGAACGCCGGCCGTAAGCCCGCGCACTCCATGCCGTCCGCGTGACCCCTCCCTCAGGCAGAGCTCAGTCAGATCGTCACTCCGTAACGTGTTTGTATAGTAGGTAGTAAATGTATTCGCAAGATAAAGTGTAGTCTATACGAGAATGGTGGAATATTAGCTATTTACAGAATACGGGAAGAAAATACCGCTTGCCATCAGGTGTACGTACGGTACACTTGCGTGCTTGTGTGGTATAAAATAATATGACCTGGATGGATTTTTTTAATTATTATCAGCTTTTAGTGTTTAAAAAATGTATCTATATATTATACATCCACCCGTTTGGTAGGTTTATCATAATCAATTTTGAATAGTAAAGCAAGTTAATTTAATCGAATTCCTGTCGCGACTTTTGCCTCGCGGGAATAAACTACAGTTCTATGAATGTTAAATAACGACCCCATTTTACGAATTCTGCAAACAAATTAGAAATTATTCCGACTGCGAGTTTATTAGTCACGATTTATTCATTATTACATAGTGTATAATCTCAGCTCGTGTTGGTTTTATAAATATATATATAAGTTGGTAAATATTTAATTTAATGGTTTATTTACATTCCACTAGTTTAAGTAATTTAAAAACTTAAAATACAAACAATGGGGCAATTACATCTACTATACGTGACAACATTTGTAACTTTATTACGAACGAGCATTTTACTTACTATCTAGTTAGCAAATGACAGGTTGTAATAGTGTCAATGAATTAATGTAGCTAATTAGCAGACTACGTACCTACTACTGGACTCAATCATCGTATCGCTAGCCATTTATTACAGGTGAAAAGACAGTTTATCGTAGCGAGTTAATTATCTCTACGTTGTCACATTGCGTAGATAGCAAGGCTGTAACGAGCGCCGTATTTTGTTTGTAGATAAGTATCTGATTTCAAGACCTCTACTTCTAAAATAAAGTTACCTTTATGAACACCACTGCCGTTAAAAGCTTATCGGTTTTACCCAAAGTATACAAGAAATTGAATAAATTAAACGGATTCTTCTTATCTATAGCTCTCAGTTTCACCTGTGAGTGATCCCATATTTATCCCATACGAATTTAGTTTAGACTGCGGACAATAAATTAAACAGGACTTGAAATATGGATATTTTGTAATAGTTTGACGCAACGCAAAACCGATTTACTGAATTAAAAGTAATGTTATGACCGACGGGGGTGAGTACCCAAAATGTAAAAGATCTGGCTATCATGTGCAGCTGATGAACACAAAGTAGGTGCTTAGCGTTAGTTTGTCAACTTGATATGGCGGCAGCCAGCCAGGTGACTATCATAAAGTACCACTACTACCATCGTGCTATGGTCTCCTCAAGATGTATTTTTTCATCGAAAGCTCAAGGTCATCGTAAGATTCAAATTTACGATCTTTGCCACGTCATTTGTTGTCACTACCACTGAGCTATCTTTTTATCATAAACATGTACCTACTGTATTTCATTCAACAATAAATACTGAAAACGACAACTTGCTACCAAAACGATCATTTATTTTATCCCAATTGTTTTACGTGAGACTAACATACAACGCTTAGGTAGAGTAACATAATCGTATCAAGCAGTTTCAGTCTCTAATCCTGGTGCGCTAACCCACACCGGCTTGTCTGATGACTTAATTAATGACCCGCCGTGTCGCTGTTAATTAAACGGCTCGAGCAAATTGAAGTTCACGCGAGAGCCCGCGGCAGCCGTCAGATTAAAAACAAAATGCAATTTGGTGCGCACCGACCGGCACCATCCAACCCAGATTCAAAGTGATTTAGGGACAAGGTTATGCCATACCTTATTTATACACACTATGTACTCTATACATGTTATACGAGTATATACAATAATATCAATAATTTTGTTTTTTCTTAGACGTTTTTACTTAAATGAACCCAATATTAATTACATTGTCACAACACCTTGTGCTTCTTTCACGCAGCTACGGATTGACCTGGTTTTTAGCATTGCGATAGTCTATAGACCTGAGAGTGACATGGGCTACTTTTTGTCCCGGGAAAGTGGTATTACGTGGAGCGGAACCTAGGTATTTATACATGTACAAAACTTAAGCTAAAACTGCTTTATAGTTTACTATGTACATAAAATCAATAAACGAATCGTTTATCAAACTAACCGACTCAACTATGTAAATATGACGCTTAGATATTATGACGTTTACGTAATGTCATCTGTTTACATAATTTTGACTAAAGTTAAAAGTACATAATATATAGGCATAGTCAAAGATCCAAATCATATTCAGCCGTGGTAATGAGGTAATTTTTACATTTTGCGTTTTTTTTTTGTTAAATAAACTATGCATGTTTAATAATGTGAATGGAACTCAGAACGGAAACGAAAGACACGGTTATTTATCATAATTATTTTAAGGTCTTTAAAATATTAAATTTTGACCATTTTGTAGGCTCGTGAGTAATGTACAAAATAATGTATGTATTGTTATAATTTCTTAGCTATAATGGTATCGATGCTGTTAGGTGATTAGTGATTAATTTGTTGTTAGTCAAGCAATTTACATCAAATTAGTGTTGTCAGCGAGTCGGTGTGTGCCGAAGCGGGCTAGCGGTGGGTGTGGTGACTGCTTAGCGGCGTAGGCGATTACCTTGCGATGCGGCACACTGAGTTATTGACCGATGATAATTATTTGATAGTGTCGTGTTGTCGTTATGTGACATTAATAGAGTGTTAACTTTTATTAATGAATCAACAATTTCAATGACGGACTTGACTTGATCATGTTCAACCGGTACTCTAAAAAATTTTCTTGTCTGTTTACATTATGTTTCACATGTTGTCTAAAGAGATGATTAGGTACTTCTACATTTTAAATCCAAATAATGTTTAGATTGGGGGCATCTGGAATTAAGCTGACTTTCCCTCGGAAAGTTACGAGTTATTAGGTCTAAAAGTTATGAAATTTAAAACAATGTTATTATAAGTGGTTAATATTTACAAATAGTAGTGATTGAGGTGGAGATTTTTGATGGCATTGAACAAAATTTTACATGTCTACATATAAGTATCAATTATTTGGCTGTAAATCTTCCTATTTAAAAGAAAATAAATAAAATAAATCACAGCAGCTTGTGAGAAACTGCTTTGACTAAAATAAATATACCTATCTCAATCCTGTTTTTTCTGTTCATAATCGTACTAATATTATAAAATGTGAAGAAACTTGGCACACATGTAGATCATATCCTGTAATAAAATATAGGATACTTTTTATCCTGGGAAAAGATAATAACACCCGGGAATGCGGGTGAAACCGAGGGGGCAGCTAGTGACATAAAACATAATGAGGACTACATCGGACTACATCTACATGAGGACAATGCCATCAAGTTTGACTTGATTTTCTGTCTTAACATCGTTTAATTAGATTGAATTTTTAAATAAAAATTACTTAAACGTGAATATAAATCATTGTAGTCAAATTATATGAAATAAGCGAAGCTTAATAAATCCTTTGAAAGTTATCTCTAACATAACTTATGTGAATGATGATAAATAATATTAATTTCACTTTCAATCGTTGTTAGAAACTCTAAGAACGAGAAACCCATCAAACAATAGTAGCTTTTTAAGACACATTCTTGCATCTAGCTGCGTTCGTGCAGTCACAGTCGCCCAAACAGAGCTTGAGGGAACGGGAGTAAGTGTGATTAAGTGGTACTTTATCACTAACTTACGACACCAAAATTCGTACGTTACTTACTAGTACCACAGTATAAAGATCTAGTACGGTCGTCGTCGCGGTCGTTGGAATGTCATGCAAAATAAGGATTGGACATAAACGGAGCGAGGAGCTGCTCTTGCAGTTCATTTGCTTAAATTGTGATGTTGCCGTACCACAATGGAGAACTGAGATTGTGCCAACTTTTACGGCCAGCTGGGGTGTAGAAAATATTTACTAAGGCACTTCTTAGTTTATTTTTGACCATCAACCAAAACCAAATCTTTGATTATATCAGATAGTTCAGATATAATTGATATGTTTTCAAGAAATTACTTATTACAACTAACTATAAAGATATTATGATACATTATGTAATTTGTTTTGTCAGCAGGCAACTGTAAAATGCGTTTCATCACCTCGCACGAACGCCCTGTCGACAAAGCCGCGGCTGCCACTGGCGGCCATTGCGGCAGACGCAGCTCGAAATCACCCGCCCAACAATGTCAACTCTCATGTAAGTACGCTATTTCAATTTACTTATTATGGTGGAAAATATAAAATGTAAGAGTAACTTAAAATATAATCCCAAACCTAAAACTAAAGGGAGATAGTTGTACCAAAGCTACTTAATTATTACTCGGTCGAAAAAAAAACGACAAAATATGTAGCTTGAAAATATCTATCCCCATACATTGCAACATATTTACTAAATAATCCTATATTTGTACTTCTAAATGAAATAGTAATGAAAAAGTAGTTATAAAAGAAGCATTTTAGTAAGTAATAATAAGAAAAATATATAATGCAAGCAATTGTTTAAAATCTATTAACGTAAATAAGTAGGTACCTGTACGAAAGACATGTTTCACGTGAAATACACCCTAAATATAAGAATGAGTATGAGTGGAAACGTCTACAAACAACGTCAGTAGTTTGGTGATAATATGTATGCCATACAAAACATGTAAAGGTATGTTGCTGAAAATAAAAATTCAATTAAAAAACAATGTTTCACGAATTCATAATTTTCATACAGTAAGTCACTCGTTCGTAGTTTTAAAACTAGAGTTTTCAAGGCGATGATAGCTTAGTAGTAGTGAAGTCGGATACCGCGGCGAAAGGCGTGAGTTTGAATCGTCCTTCAACTTTCTGTGAAGGAAAACATCGCGAGGAAATCATAACACGGTCGTTTGTAGTACTATACTGGCTGGCTACCACCCTCTATGACCCAAGCACCTATCGGTGTGTTCCAACAGTTGCACTTGGTAGCCAGTTTCCTTTTAGGCTTTGTGTGCTCACCACCTACGGTCACATCATCACTTACCATGATGAGATTGCGGTCAGACATAAGCTTAACCCTTCGATCAACAATGCTTAACCAAAGTAAAAAAATAATAATGCGACGCGTGTTAGCCTGCATAACTATTATAATTTTAGCATTCCATTGCAATAAACAACGTTTTAAATATACTAAACATGCATACTAAGTGCCTACTTATGTTTGTCTGTTTGCTTGATTTTCACGGTTAAACAGCTGATCAGAATTTGATGAAGTTTGGTTTGGAAGAACATAATAGGTTTGTTTTTTAACTGACCGTACGTGATTTTTAAAAAAGGGTGAAAAGGCATGATACATTAAGTTCACGCAACGAAATCTATATATATAAAAGAAAGTCGTGTTAGTTACACTATTTATAACTCGAGAACTGCTGGACCGATTTTCATGGTTTTTGATTTGTTAGATTCGTCTCCGCCCGGAATAGCAGAATAACTATTAAAAAATAAGAAAAATGCACAAAAAAAAAAAAAGAATAATGAAGACAATTATTTTTGTCGTACATTTTGTATAGAACGACTTTTTGACATGTCTCGAGATCGGGCTGACAGATGACAGATGGTTTAGATTCACAAATTGGACACGGTAGGTGTCGCTAGAATCGGGTTCTATGTTTTGTTTTAATTTCAGGGCAGGACAACGTCTGCTGGGCCCACTAGTATGGTATAAATACAAAGTTTATTCTATAGATATTGCTATAGATGCTGCTTGGGTCCATGTTCGGTACAAACTATGTTTTGGGTTGTTGGCGTTGCCGATAAAAGATTTGAGATAGATATTGCTATAGATGCTGCTTGGGTCCATGTTCGGTACAAACTATGTTTTGGGTGGTTGGCGTTGCCGATAAAAGATTTGAGATAGATATTGCTATAGATGCTGCTTGGGTCCATGTTCGGTACAAACTATGTTTTGGGTTGTTGGCGTTGCCGATAAAAGATTTGAGATAGATATTGCTATAGATGCTGCTTGGGTCCATGTTCGGTACAAACTATGTTTTGGGTTGTTGGCGTTGCCGATAAAAGATTTGAGATAGATATTGCTATAGATGCTGCTTGGGTCCATGTTCGGTACAAACTATGTTTTGGGTGGTTGGCGTTGCCGATAAAAGATTTGAGATAGATATTGCTATAGATGCTGCTTGGGTCCATGTTCGGTACAAACTATGTTTTGGGTTGTTGGCGTTGCCGATAAAAGATTTGAGATAGATATTGCTATAGATGCTGCTTGGGTCCATGTTCGGTACAAACTATGTTTTGGGTTGTTGGCGTTGCCGATAAAAGATTTGAGATAGATATTGCTATAGATGCTGCTTGGGTCCATGTTCGGTACAAACTATGTTTTGGGTTGTTGGCGTTGCCGATAAAAGATTTGAGATAGATATTGCTATAGATGCTGCTTGGGTCCATGTTCGGTACAAACTATGTTTTGGGTTGTTGGCGATGCCGATAAAAGATTTGAGATAGATATTGCTATAGATGCTGCTTGGGTCCATGTTCGGTACAAACTATGTTTTGGGTTGTTGGCGTTGCCGATAAAAGATTTGAGATAGATATTGCTATAGATGCTGCTTGGGTCCATGTTCGGTACAAACTATGTTTTGGGTTGTTGGCGATGCCGATAAAAGATTTGAGATAGATATTGCTATAGATGCTGCTTGGGTCAATCAATGGGATAATCACTATCATATGTGTCTAGAAAATATCTGTTTGTTTTAATTAACTTCTGGCTACTAACAAACATACTAACAAAATATTATCATTCACAAAACAAATATAATCCTCACACCAATCGATAAAACATTAGAAATTATTAATATCTATATAAAAAGCCTTTCATAGTGAGACAAAAAATTTATGCATTCGGTGATCTCACATGTCTAAATGAGTCTAAATCTGTAATACATCGGCCATGTTTCTTCCGGGATCCGCTTTCTCGCCAAAAGCATAAAATGTACGCAAACTGCCACTCGGCATGTCATCACTCCGCCTCATCTCCGAGCTGGCTGCTAAATCAACACGTGTGTAATGTGCACTTTGTTTACTTATCTATCTTAAACGCTTTACCATTAAGTACTGAATGCTTAAGCACAAAGGCGCCCCGATTCTATTGCAACTGTTTTTGAGTTTATTCGTTAGAAAAATACAAATCTTTCCTCTTTATAATATTAGTATTAATGTAGATTAAATAAACTACCAACTCGTAGGCACTAATTTATTACTACAATAGTAATTAAGGCCTACTCTATAGTCAGTGAGAGAAATATTATTCCAAAACTTTAATGGCGACCGAATAAGTGCATGGAGTACCGCAGGTTTTTTCGCCGTTGGTTCGATAGAAGATGGAGGTATTAGTAATAATTATTGCTTACAGCGAGATAACTATAGCAAAGCCAAATTACTTATTCAACGTGGCGGCAGCCCAGCCCTTTGGTACAACTTAGACTATATGTATAATTGGTCATCATAAATGCTTTATCAGTAGTACACCATCGACTTCTGCCAGTGATTACATTACGACTTATACTCAACAATAACTACGACATAAATAGTTTGATTTACTATCCGATGAAATACAATAATATGCTTAACCTTTTCTTTGCTTTAGTTACTAGGTATAATGTGAATTTTGAACATAAAGTACGCAGAGTTAACACCTGATATTAAAAGCTGTTTCGCGAGTCGCACGCTACTTTTCCTTCACCGAAAGCTCAAGCTCATTGTAGGATACGAACCCACGACCATCGCCGCGGTATCCGACGTCACTACCACTGAGCTTTCATCGCCTTAGATTATATTTTCGGTTTGCTAATAATTATAAAATAATCAAACCTTAAACCTAAAACGAATGAATATCTTAAACGTTTCTCCTTCCACAAGTAGTACACGCTTGAGCTCTAAACAGGTTCACATTTCCAATTCGAAAGGAGCACTCTACTCGCAATGCCAGCAGTTTAGCTTGTGTGCTCCCCCGTGCATTTCGACAGTTCGCCGCCAGCCAAGATATGTCGCAATCCTATCCAATTTGCCTTCCGCCGCTCATGCTGTTGCTCGAATAAAGCGGAAAATCTTGTGCGCACCGGCAAGAGAATAAATTAAGTCAACTTCAATATGAAACACTTGAAAGGCGCGTCTGTTCGACGTTTACTTGCATCTGCATTTCCTATTTTTAACCTTGTTATTTTTATCAAATGTCGAGAAATTAAATCACAATAAAATACATTGTACACAGAAAAAATCGAAAGCATATTTTTAGAGCAAAAAATTTAACTCGCTACTACCCCGCACAACGGTGTAAAGCATTGTCGTTTAGTTTTATTTGCAGTCCGCTTGCTTGTAGTTTACTGACTATATCGCGCTTTAAACAATATAAAGCGAGTTGAGCGGCGAATGAGCACGATCGTTTGGCTCGAGTTGGGAGTGCGCCACCACCGCTGCGGTGTCGGCTAATAGCTCTTCGCAGATTCAATTTGCCGTCGAATAGAATATAGCCTCCCTGTGCGCCGTACGCGATACGCCATCATTGAGTTGCACTCTCATCTCTGATGAAGAGCTTCTAGAATTCGCAAACAACTCCTACCACGACAATGGCATATGTAACCTAAAATTACAATTTAACTAGGTAACCAAAAATTACAATTTAAAGAATTAAATTGTAATTTTAAGTTACCTAGGTTGCCATCAGTGAAAAAAAACTTATTGTGTGTCAACATCCAGGTCTGAATTTTATTCATTCTTTGCATTCCATTTAAAACAAAATTTTAGATATTAATTGTAGGTATATATAACGAAATTCACTATCAGTAGGACAAGTCTAGAAAAAAATGAAAAACTCGTATAATTCTATAGATTTTTTGTCCATTTGCTTCGGTTGCAAATGTTTCGGTTAGTTAAGAAACTAAAATAGTAACCAATTCGGTAAAATTTTCGTCTGAAAACCTAGTTAAATGCTACAGCTCAAACATTGATTGATAACTTCACAGTCGTAATCTAAGGAGTATCAAAACAAAATCTCATTTTCTGTATTAAACATGAAATTGGTTGCGGTGAACATGGATTGCTTTCGACAGAAGAGCGTCCTTATTGTGTTGTATCTCGAGAAATGCTGGCGTATCGCCACGGAGTCGAGTCGACACGCCGCCCGCAGCACCGCCACTGCCAAATGTTTTTTATTTCCCTCTGGCCCGACCAATATTGCCAGTCGCATACGTCCCTCTCGGTTTGTCTTATTTCGGAAACAACACCAAATTCGTATCGTCCGTTGTCCATAATCTTTATCCATATTTTTTTTTGTAACTAGCTTTTGTCCGACTTCGTCGGCGTTCGGTCATCCCGAAAGACGCATCCAAACGGAGCAGAAGATGACTTTGTTTTTGCACAGTGAATAAGCCCTAGTTTATTTATAATCACTGCAAAGCTAAGAACAAAAACTAATCTGAAAATTCCTCCCGGACATGTAACCGAATTCTTCTTTTTGGAACAAAGTTCCTTATGGAGCGTTGCGGTGTAGGTGTAGGTGTAGGTCATTATCTATTTACAAAAAAAAAATGTATACCCGAATAATTATTTTCATTATACCTCGAAAATAATTTGAAATTTGTATTTTTATAATAAGGTACTTCGTTCCTATTTGGTGTCCCACGACACCACACGGTTTTTCATTTAGTAACCCAACGACACCATAAGTGGTGAGTCTCAAATAATTACCTATCAATAATAATAATCAAAGATTAAAACATTAAATTAAAAACTCTGTTCATCGCATTTAATACTCTTTTAATTAATACGGTGTTTGTTAAAGATTATTCCGAGTAATTATTCAGTCATTAGAACATGGCTCGGGTTACGCCGACATCTTTCAAGGAGAGGAGTAACGTGCTACAACATAAATTATGCAACGCGTCACTTAACTTACCGCACCCTGCTACCATCATACCATGCGCTCCTGAAGACAGTTTACTACTCACGCTCGCCAGTAAATTTTATTTTACTTTGCTATTTGTTTTATTTTATATAAACAGATTAGTTTTATATAAAACTTACCAAGTTATAAATTCAATATCAAAGAACATGAAAAACTTTTTTCATGTTCGCGCGTTGTGAAAGGGGGCTAGACGGAAAAAATTCTTACGAAAAGTTGTCCCGACACTTTTTTATGTCACTATGTATGTTTATTAAGCTGTGCGGCGTGCGCATGTTTCTCTGTCTGTCTCTCTCTCTCTTATAGAAAGCAAGCCAGATATTTTCATTTCTATTTATATATATATATACTCTCTCGACTTATATAACTTATATAACTTCGTTCCATCCGGGTGTCCCTTGACACCTCTCAAGTTTTTTTATTAGTCAGTATGTGATAAAAATTGCATTTTTCGGAGGGAAATTTATGAATCTAGATATTCTAGATTATCTCTGGCATTCGCCATCTGATACTAAACTGATACCTATGTCTCTAAGAGAGTGGACAGCAAGCAGTATATTCATGAAAAATGAAATTGAATGATTTATCTCGTCGGTCACGTTTCACCACCATGTGGACTTCACATGAATAAGTAATGTTGGGCCGCGGTCGTTGTTTCAATTAGCGGTTGTGTCGTCGGTCGGGCACCACTGGCTGACACCCGCCCGCCCGCTGCTCGCCACGACTTTCGATATCATACCGAACCGAACCAACTAATGCGGTTGCTATACTTTAAATTCTGTGATTTGTATTAAGTTCTTTATGAAATTGCCGTTTTATATAGAAATTAACTTTTTATTAAGAAATGAGAAGTATTGACCATTATTGTCTGTTGGAGTAAGGTCTGGTGGGCACTGAGGCTGACGGAATGATTCCAGTCGAGAAACCCCTGTAATTTTCAGACAATACGTTATGCTTTGTGTAGGCGTTATCGTGAAGGGAGTGGACTAGAAAAATTAACAAGTATCGGTTGTTTGACAGCTTGTCCATCATCATTTGAACACAATTCTTCACAGTAGACATCTACACAAATTATTGTGCCAGGTCTCAAGAAGCTGTAATCAATATGCTACACAATAAGGTCCACCATATTATACTCACAAGAAGCTTCTTCTCTGTCCAACCAATGTGACAATATTTTCGATTGTTATACATGTTCAACTTTTCATCACAATACTCGTAACAAAAGCAATTAACGTAAGCAACATTCTGTGTTACATTTCGACAAGACATGACTCATCCGCGGATTAGAGGAATCTCGTTCGCTTTCACACCACAGATTAAATTGATATGTACGACTTCGCTCGACTCGTTTATCTATGTAAAGGGTCGGAAAGCAATCCCCTTTATTAGAATTGGGGACATAATCGTGCGAGTATGTCTTATTGTTATTATGTTAT
Organism: Ochropacha duplaris; assembly: GCA_951361185.1. NCBI lineage: Eukaryota > Metazoa > Arthropoda > Insecta > Lepidoptera > Drepanidae > Ochropacha > Ochropacha duplaris. The sequence goes on from OX592703.1 coordinate 5,847,857, forward strand.
GGGAATGTGAACGTATTCAACTTTTATTGTTTTTCTCCACTTGACGACTTTTGATTGACGATTACTAGAGCTATAGATATAGTGGGATAATAATTATATCTTTATGTAAATAAATGAGTTTGTGTTTCCAGCGCGTAGATAGTTTTCAGAATAGGCATCATTTAAATGATCACAAATCATCTACTATTGGAAAAATAATAATCACGGATAATACAAATTACTACTATGAAAAGTACTTGCTTAAAGCGTTATTAATGTTACTTTTAAATCAGGTTCCATGCGAAGTTTTCAACGTAAAGTTATAATAACATGGAAGTTCATTGAGCAGGGGCGAGCGGTGGGAGAGTTATCCATTTATAAGAAAGTTATCTTCGTTTTATTTTCTTTTAGTTGTCCCGGAGAACCTTCGTCGCTGAGCATCTCAGTCACTACCCCCGCTCGAGTGCCGTCTTTCATACCCTACCGTAAAATAGACGCGAAATGTGATAAATGGAAAACTCTTTTTATTGTCGGGCCCCGGGCACGTTACGCTATGGGGTCGGCTCTTCTCATCCCGCCCGCACCCTCACTTTCTCAGCCCGTCTTATCAAGTTTTCTTATATCCTAGTTACCGCTCAATTTTGCGAGTCTTATATAAAAAGCTTACCCTCTGCTTCCCCTTTTCACAATATAATAGCTCTTTAAGTATCACTACAAAAGTTGCCAGTCCATTTTCCATTCTCATACTAATTTTTTACGTACCTTTTTATGAAGGTTAAATTATAATTTATTTTAGTAAGTTTTTTTTTGTTGTTTAGGGTATTACGCTGCTTCAAGACGCTGGCACGTCGGATGACAGTGGAAGGGCTTCAGAAAGGCTTACTGGTAGTTCGGTGGCTCCTCGCGATCCCGATTCTTCCCGTGATCGCCTGAGTGACGTAAGTACAACATTCTTACATCCCTCTAGTCTCAGCTCTTCGAACGTGTTAGATCTATTTATGAAGCCTCTTGCCACACCTGCTAATATTATAAATTCTTAGCGGATATTGTTCGGCAACAAATCCTTCTTGAGCCTTTACATGTTACACTTTATCCTAGACTAGAATAAACACTTAATACTTCTCAGTGTGAAAGTGCTTATGGCGCATTCATTCCGTTAACTCTTCTTTGCAAGTAGCGTCTTCGCTCAAGTTTCATGCAGTTATTTCCTTGTAACAAAAATTCTAATCCTACGCTCAGGTGCATGACTATAATTATTTCACTTATTGTTGTGTTCGTAATGATTGTTAGTTTGTAAAATAAAATATATTTGTGTTGCGAATCCCGTCTCTCCTTGCGTATAGCTGTTTCGTTAAATTAATATTTACACAAGTGGTCAGTAACTGCATACTTATACGATTTAAAGAATATAAAGAGGGAGGTCGATTCCATCTGTGCACGCTTTGTGTGCAACAACAAATTTCGCTGCGGCGAGGCGTCTAGTCTAGGGAGAGATGGGACAAAGATCACCTCCCCAAGTCACTCCAGTCCACTCATATGTTCGCTTTCTCTCTCCTGCCTACAGGCCAGTAGCCGCTGTAGTTCCGGAAAAGGCTATATCGTGAGTATACTCATTGTTGTCCTTGTTTATTGTACGGAGTTCCCTTCAGTTTGAGGCCTGGGTCGCGCGACCACTTGACTATTGCTTGCTCTTTGCTCGTTTGCTTCCTTTTTTAAATAAGATATTCTGCATGGCTGGGTTGATTTTATTATTGTTCTTCATACAGAATCGCTTTTACTTATATTTAAGGTATTCATTAGTAATTTCATAGAAATTTGGAGTAAAATTCTCCATTCTCAGAAAAGTTATGTAACATGTAATAGCTATACTTCTCTATTTGTGCAAATTTACCCAGATCACGCAACACACATAGACCCTGTTCGATATTCGTCGCGTATCGCAGCTAAATCACAAGATTTGTCGAGGCGGTGCCGCTCCGTACTACATAACATTACCTGGGCCCGCCTTGAATACTTCATGTTCTGTATATTTATTTGAAATTGTAATATCTTAGCCTGATCCCTTGTTGTGTCTCCGGGGTAGGCGCGGGCGCGGGCGACGCCAACCAACTTACCTCGTAAATATCGCGTAACGTATTCCTCGATTTATGTTAGGTGATCTTCGTCTCCCATATCAATTGGTTTTTCCGGATATTGTTTTGTGTGCGAAAGAGCCTGAATCATTTTTGGAACATTTGTAATTTAAAGTTATTGATATTAAGGATTTGTAATTTATTTTGTAAGTTGAAGTAAAATTCTTCGTTCATTCAAATAAATAGAAACGTTTGATGGAACTTTTTCAATAGTTATCTTGTATGTATTATTGGTATTTGGTACAACATGTTCTTTTAGTAATTAGGTACAAAATTTAATTCATAAAGTTGCACGGGTGTGGATTTTTCTTTTGAATAGGTGCCATAAAGTAAACTTTTGGTAGTTAAGCTAGCAGCACCAAACTGACGCTTGCCTATCGTCTGTACACATTTTGATAAGCTTTCTAAACTAATTACAATAAATCGAGCGATTAAAAGAAACATAAAATTAACGTGCATGTGTGTAGAAACTTATTGCAGTATTTTACTTACATAAGTCTTTTCTCTTTTTGCAGTGTGATAGTGAAGGCGACGATGACAAGGCAAGTAATTTTATAACTTTATTTCAAACTCCACAACTGATGTTGCCATGTGATATTTACAAAATGGTTGAATTAATTAAACTAAGCTCATAACTCCACAGCTCTTTGAGAGTTTGAAAAGTTGAAACAGAGCGTTGGAAATAAATGTCCGTGTAATGTAAGTGGCGAAGTTGTTCGTTTCCAGTTTATTACCCGGCAGACTCGCTTGCACGGAGTGATTAATCTCGCGGGGCCGAGATACGATGTCGCTCGCACCTGTTAACAAATTGTTTAGTTAGGATAGTCTACTTAATTATATTGATTCATGTATAACATTACATAATTGGATATGAAATTGATTTATAAATCGCCTCAAATAGCAGTACATTGCCGTAAGTACACAAAGTAAATTTTAACAAGTCGTCAACTGTTAAAATCATTCTATATTTGCACGCGGATACTAGTTTAGGAGCTTATCTAACTTGTCAACAGGTTGTGAAATGCTAGTCAAAAGCGCACAGTTTGAGCGTAGAGAGCGCGCTCTGACGCGTGTCGATGCGGCAAAGCAAAGGGCTCTGATTACGCGACGTAGTTCTGTACGTAATTACTAGATTGGCGCAGTCTGAAAGTGCCCGTAATTAAATACATAGCCTTCAGCGTTAATAACTGCTGTCGATGTCGTTGCACTAACTTATTTTCAGATTATCACTGTTGTTCCCCTCGTAACTAAATGATTGTAAATAGGTCCAATACATGCAACTTCTAATAGTATAGTCATTATTGTACATTTATGCTACTAGTAAATATTATTATTAGATTTAAAAAAATATGTAGATTGAACTATTTAACACTGCATTATTATATTTGGTGGACTATTTAACTAGCTTTTAAGATTGACACCATTGTTCGAAAGATCCCGCAACCCGTGCATCTAGTCCGTTCCACGTTCCCCTTAATCTAATTATCTGGCCGTTTCGCTGCCGGCTCTGTCCGTAACTCCCCACCCTCTATCTCTCTCAATTTTCTCCACCAAGAGGACTAAGTGCAAAAGTATTTTATTAATTCATTCCGTTATATCTAATGGAATCATGGATTTCTCAATCGTATACAATATAATTTCAATAAGTTAATCCAATATCTTAGTTATACTTGATTTTACCGACCCCGGCAATAGGCAACAGATAACATAATACGTTTATATTCCTCTTCTTGAATTTCGATGTTTTTAAATGTTATAACAAAAAATCTTGGCACACCGAGTTATAGTTGCATCTTGCGATTCAAATGCGGGTGATGCATGTAAATATGACTTATGTGCAGGTTGTGCATGTTAATCCCACTTCCCACTAATATTAGAAATGTGAAAGTTTGGATGGATGGATGTTTGTTACTCTTTCACACCAAAACAGCTGAACGGATTTTGATGAAACTTGGTACACAGATAGATAATATCCTGGAATAACACCTAGGATTTTTATCCCGGGAAAGAATAAGATCCCTCGGGAACGCGGGTGAAATCGCGGAAGACAGCTAGTCATTGATATATCTATGAAACATCAACCTGCCATCAAACATAAACTACTGCTTGATATAGCTTCAGGTATCAAATGATTGAATGTATATTCGTAATGTTAAACGTAATCAAATAGGAAGTTGAGTGGCACAATAATGCCGGTTAATGGATATCTGAAGAGGAAATCAGTCTCAGCTCCGCTGTTGTGCCGTATTCGATTAATTAAATTATCCTTGGTGAAGTTGACGGTAGTGCGGAACATTTCGCTCGGAGCGACAAGCAGACGAAAGCGAATAACCATGGTAGCGGTGAGGCTTACGAAGTCAGAGCTATGGCTGGGCTGCTAGTGCTCGCTACACTTGCCTAGAGAGCGCCACTAACTCGATCCGATTCCACTTGGGCTATTTGCACTCCGAGTTCAATTATGCCTCCACTTTGATATGCAAATCCGGTCGCTTTTGGCTAATTACGTAGACGCTTCCGTAGCATCGTTTCAAACATCAACATGCAACGCCACTCGTTTATTATAAATTGCTACAAACAAATCTGCCGTTATTTGTTCCCTAAACTGTTTTGTTATTTATTGAATGATAGCAGAATATATTTTCCCAGCTCATTTAATTGTTCCTTTTTTATGAAAGACTTATAACCTGATGGCAACTCTACTTTGTTGTTATGGTTGCAAAATTAATGTTAAGTTTATATTTTATTTCTTCGTTTAATGTTTACACAATAACAAAACGTTAGAAATATTTTTAGTAAAATTATCGGTTACGTATTGTGTATTGTTGACTGCAATTAGTTTAAAAAATTACATTACTTACTTATCACTATGAATTATTGAATTGAATTGAACTTAGTAATATAAATCAATTACATATGACTAACTCGAGCATGAATCTCCTCAAACTCTCCAGGCATAGTAAACTCTGTTATTAGCTTAGCAATAACAGGAGTCAGCAACTGGCAATGCAGCCAGTGGACTGGAACGCTCCTGCATAACCACAGTCCCTCATAACTTATCTTCGACAAAACTTCTTATTTCTTTTCCTTTTTATTAATATTTTTGCTTTTCTTATTATATTCTCATATTTTTTATCCATCATTGTAGTAGGTAGATATTATTATGTTAAATTCATATCCCCAAATCTATATTTTATTTTATCAAACTAAAATAAATTCCATAGATCTCTACTTATCTTTCAAAACAGTTATAATAATAAAGAGAATGAAAAGAGCAGTTGTATTTCTTGGTCACCCATAATTAAATTATAATCCATCGATCTATAGTTAACTGTGTGAAATAACTCATCATCATTCATCAGATGGGCATATCACTTCTGGTCGATTTGAGCGGGCAGCCTCGGCGGCGAAGGCTTGGTAGGCGTACAATCTGTGCGAGGGGAGGCTTCGTGGCACATTATAATAAGCTCATGAATACTGATCGGATGCCAGGTTGCCACCGAGCTCCCATCAACAGCTAAATCTATTGAAAATAATATCTATAAATATCCAGCTAAATCCATTGTATACATTTTTGTAGTGTTCATCTATTTCGGTGGTTTGTTTCATAAGCTAAGTTTATAAATTAATAGTCTACTTCATAATTATTATCATGAGCTCATATTATAACACACTACCCCCTGTATGAGTTAAATTAATCATTACTCTGTCGTATCTTTTTTTCTTTAAATAGAGTTTATGATTAAGGCCAATTATAAAGTATTTATTTTAACTATTTTATTGATAACTTGGTTATTGCGACTCTTCCGTAGACGTAAAATTACACCATTTTTCGAGATTGCTTAGGCGGGCGCCACTTGGTAAAATTTACTTTACGCAAACCTGCCCCGGTTAATTGAAAGAGCTTCTTTCGCCTTGGTGTAATATTTTATGGAGCGAAGTCAGCGGTGGCGGCGCGGGACGCGGCGCGGCATCGTATCAAATCGCGCCGGAGCAGTCTCTCTTCAATGCATACAAGTTTTCCTTTCCGCTGTTTAACATTACTGGCGGTTACGACTCTTTTCACAGTTCGCTTCAGAAGCAACAAGAAAATAATTTAATCTTCTCCACGGAATCTGAATATAAATTTGTTTTCAACATTATCTTAATCGCTATTTCTATTTTATCATCTTAGAGCATTGTCTTGAACCATTTCGCAAAATTATTTTCCTTTCATTTCCGTGATAACCTATTTCTGAAACCCACGATGTCTGCCTCTTCTATGGAAATTATTTTATAATCTTGTTGAGGCTCTTTTGATACAAAAAGAGTAAAATATCACATATATACAGATAATTATTATTATTAGGACATAAGGCAGTGAGAGCGTATAATTGGCATTATAAAGGCACGTCGATCGACTATGCGGCGTACCTACATGTATTATACCGCAACAAATTGCTGGCACCCACAACGACGGTGCTGTGGCACGCGAGATAAGGGTCGCCGCAACACCATTAAGTACTACAATGTCACAGTCCCGCCGCCACTGATCAAATACATAAACCCCTCACCGCCCACGAGCCTAAGACATACTTTATGACTTCTCGCACCTACTTGCTAAAGTTGATTCCATCACCGCCTTACTACGCTACAAACCTACAAATTATAGTTTACCATTCAAACGGATCATTTATTTTTATTTATTTATTTATTTATATAGGCATATACAACGGGTAACAATCATTATATAAAACAAGTATTAAAAAAATATAAAAATGTTCTAGATCGAAACCCTAGGGCGTATACGCACAGCATGACAATCTTAACGTACTTACATACACATTATAACACATTAAACATCTATTCTGTATGAATGCAGTATTCTTAACAGTAACTTACACAAAATAAAAATACATATTTTATAAAAGGCAAAATACAAATGAAAAAATTAAATAGAATCAAAACAAGTGATATCAAGCGAGGATAGTTAGGACCGATTTTTTAAATTTAAGATGACGACAATCATTAAATGCTACTGTAATTATTACGACATAACTATGTACATGATTAACATAATGTTCCTAGAATGTTCTACTTTTGTCTTGTAAACGAGCATAAAGTGAAAGAACAAATTGCGAGTTTCCCCAGTATTTTCCTCGCTCGGAAAAATATATGTTTTATTAAAGCTCGGCATTTCCGAGAGCGAGGCAACCCTCGGGGCGGGGGTGGCAGTCGGCGGCGTGGGGTGAGTTCAGCGGCGCGCCAGTGTATAACAGACAGTAGAGGGATATAAAACATATTTACGCGCCTATAAAGTACTCTCGTACGCTCGCTCTCCACCATTTTCTTTTGTTCCTCGCTCGAAGCCAATGATAATGCTTTCTCCCGTTCGGTTAAACTTATTTCTCTTCCGTCTTATCTGGCTTTTCTTCGGCACTTTTATTTATAACCGATGTGGTGAAACGTGATACCGTAAACAACTTGGGTGTCTATTTGCCTTTTGACATCTCGTATTTTTTATTCTAGTGTAGTCTATCGCGATTGTAAGGACATGTCTGAACACTTAGGCTCCCTGTGAACTTCTATAAAAATATAAAAACTAGAGACAAAACTTCTAATCTTGTTATGTTATAAATAGATATATTGTAATGACTGTTACCTTCAGACAGACCTGTTAAACCACTTCCTTTATTTATTGACATTTTCCTTTTCAACTACTTTCAGTATACTTACTGTATTGATGTTATATTTAATATCGTGAGTCACGTAATCATTACGTTTTAAAAACCCATTTAAAATAATGAATGTACCTACATAATAATATGAAACTACTTTTTTTTGTATATTCTTGAATCTTGTATCGAATCCCTGTATTTATTATTTAATGTAATATCAGTTATTTAAACTCCTTATAGGTAAAATGGGACATCATAGCAGTCGGTGCATAAGATCGTATTCTATTAAAGTCAGCCAACAGAAAGTGTAGGGTGTACTTGACGCTATTCAGAACTAGTAGAGAACGGAAGCCAGAGCGTTAACAGCAAAGCGAGAAGCGTCTTAATCTTGCGCGACAGTACGGCTCAGAGCAGAAACCCCTTGCGTAGGTGAGAGAGGGTGTAATAACAAGAGTCGCCGCTTCCCCCGCTTCGCCACCCTTTCTTCGTCCGCCTGCAGGCTTACTCGCTCACAAACTTCAACGGAGATTCGTATTACTCTGTCGTCCTTCAGTATAACCGGCTTGACTTGGATAAGACCTAACTTGGGCGATGTAAACTGAACCTTAAACACGATCGCTTAGAATTTGCAAGACTTAGTTGGCTTCCAGACAGCTATTTTCCCCGTTTGGTAACAGTTTTATTACTCGGAAGCTTTTGAAGTTATTGTTATGTGCATTCAAGCCAAAATTGATTGTTTATTTGTTGCAGTTTCAAATGATTTCTGATTATGGTAGAAATACATATTTTGTGACATTATTGCCACTTTTGGAGCGTGTAGGATTGTGTAGGACCAAGAGAAGTCGTCAAAGGACCGTAATTATCCTTAGGCGGGCTAGTGTTAACACTCGACACAGGGGACGTGATATCTCTCGACAGATCAGCAGCTCACTCGGGATGCACTCTGCGATTCCGTTTGTCACTGCACTCGACTGCGGCCTGAACTCTCGCTCTGATAAACGCATGTCAACGTGCTTTGAATACTTTAACTATAGGTACTGCAGCCAACATTCGTACTTACTCGCATCGCTGTAGCTGAGTAGCACAATGTCGCCTTTAGTAAGCAAGTCCTACAAAACATTAATATAAAAATACTATAACATTTGTTGCGTCTGAAATTAATTTAGGTTTCTATTTTATTCTATAGATAATTCATCAATATTCGAGAAATAATTAAAGTGTTAGTCAGAGTAAAAATAGCATACCTACAATAAAATGATATTGATTAGATCTCCCTTCGCATAAGCGACATGTTCACTGTGCCCTAATCTGATGTTTGAAAAATAATTATATGAGCCGCGGTTTTACCTGGCGATAGCTGGCGATCACTTAAGTTACCCCCTAAACTTAAGTTACCCCCTAATTTTAGAAAACCTTACTTAATCCTTTTCGTTTTAAAAGAACCGTGTAAATTTTCAGGATTTTAAGTTTATTCTGTGCGTCGTCGTGTGTGCTACCCGGGACCGGGACCGGCCGTAATTAGCCGACCACAAAGTTCACCGGAATGCTACACGAACTCCCTACCATCCCTATACACATAACCATACCTAGGTACTTAATATACACAAGTGTTTAGATTAGCGGAACCGCTGATTTGTTAAATTCATTTAATTCCATTTACTTACAGCACATCTTATTGGGAAAACTGACTGAACTAATTATGATATTAATATTTTAATTACACGACAATATGATAAAGCTAACGAAACCACCACTGTGCCTTGACTCCAACAGTTCTTAAAACCATTAATAATTCACTGACTTTGCGACAACAGCAAATTTATATTATGTTTCGTCTGGAGTGAAATTTCAGGGAATTATTATAAAGTAATCTAAGTTAGGCGGCCCGTAGAGGGATGTGGAGGTTGACAGGTGTTTAAATATACGGCAGTGCTTCCCCTAAACTCGCTGTACAGATTCACTGTATTATACCAAGAGGGACTCTTTGAGCGTGTGTTGCTTTCTGAACTTGCCGTTAATTGCCTGTTACGAAGAGACGTGACTTGTTGGGAACGCTGCTAGCTGAATGAATGCGCCTACATAAATGCATTATCTACTTAGATCTGGGTTTTAATTCGTAATTTGTGCCGTCTTGTTCAAAAGTGCACACAATTTTACTCCCTATAAATACTAAGATCAAGGTTATAACAAAAAGAACCATCTAAAATTTTATATTTAATGCTGCAACTTTATAGTAGTTGTTTAACTTTATAATTTTTGTTCGCGATAAAATCGTTCTTCGATGTCGAAATACAGAATTATAATCTGTGACAGTAAGTTCATCAGAGTTAGTTACTAATATTTAATTATTACATTTGATACATATTAATTGAATGAGAGATTGAAATGAGCTTTTAATGGATATCGAAGCAAGCGAAACCGGTCCGAGCGGCGGCGGAGGCTCTCACTTGTAATATTGTCATTCTCGCAAGCGAATTTATGTTTTTTTTATCCTTGTTATGTGTTTGTATATTTGTTTTCCAAATACTATCGCTTACACCAGCGCGCGCGCGACCAACTGTGTCGAATCATTAGGGCATGTAATGTTACATATCGATTTCTATATTAATCTGTTAGTAGAATAAATTGATTTTAAATGCAGATTTAAGTATAAGAAATATCCGATATACGTATTACAGTTTGAAGAGAAAAATTCAACAATCTAGTAATATCTTTATTTGTTACTGCATTTTATATTGATATTTCGTGACATTATTTAAGTGATGTCTCACGGAACATGTTTCAGTAACTTATGAAGACAGATAAGAGATATTGGTGCTGACTATAAGTATTAATTATTTACGTAAAATTCAAGCAATTTGACGGTCTTTTTTATATCCCTTTCTTATGTTTTTTTTTTTATAGAAAAATATAAGTGTGAGACTGAATTGGTTGAGTTAGTAAACAACAGACTGAACACCATTCGTTGAGATTAAATACAATTACATAATATTATTGTCACATGAATTTAGTTACAGACCTATTGATTTTACGAGTACTTGAATAGTGTTGTTGAATTTCTCGCTCAATTGGGCAAATACATTTCATCGTATCCGACACCGCGCCACTATCGTTTCAATCTTAGCTAACGCCCACTTCACTGCTTAGGATACAATTTGTTACATAAAATGACCTGTATTAATTTGTAAATTATAATTTACTAGCTGTCTACCCACGAATAAAATATTTTTAGTACATCCCTCCGTTAAAAATATAGTGTACCTACCTACCTCTAAATTTCATGGATAACCATTAGTTTAACCTCTGCTAAACACTGTCAATCAGGTAGTGTTTTTTTTTAGTGAACACCTACCTGTCACGCCACATGTCGTGGGTTAAATTCCCACTCAGGGCAGACATCAGACCGGGCATCGGTGAAGGAAAACATCGTGAGGAAACCAAAGCACGGTGGTAGGGTACTTTGTAGTACCCGACTGGCTAGCTACCACCCTCAAATGGAAAATCTGTCGCCAAGCACCTATCGGTGTGTTCCGTCAGTTGCACTTGAGAGCCAGTTCCCATCTAGGCTTTGTGTGCTTACCACCTTCGGCCACATCATCACTTACCATAGTGAGATTGTAGTCAAATACAAACCTATCCAGAATAAAAAAAAAACATTTTGCATGAATATATCGTGTTTGTCCTGTTTCTGAGTGTAATTCTCTATTCAAGTAGATATGTAATTAATATCTCTAGTAAAACGGTTATTACCTAGTTTCCATAATACACGCTCTGTTTAAATTAAGATCATATTTTATTGGCTAAAAATAAGCATACAAAATTTAGGACTTATGAATATAAAAAAAATAAATGCTATGTTAATCGTGCTGATATAATAACACCCCTATTTCTACGGCTTTTGAACGTCGTCGGATATTTCCCTCTTGGGCTGGCGACTGGCGAGCGAGATGCGTCAACCACTTTGTTGTTTTATGCTTTGCCTCGAAGCGACTTTATGCGTCGCCTCATTGCTCTTCGCCGTTTCGCTTAGTTTCCCCTCGCTATTTTCAACTCACGTTACTATGTAAATTTATTTTTAAACTAGCTATCCGCCAGCGGTTTTAGGTATGTCCTATATGCTACCACTTTGCTAGTTTTACTCGGCACCCGGATGTTTTATCATAACTTATAATAATTTGTTTGTGGACATACTTAAGATTATGGACAATGGGTATCAACAGTGCAATTATTTTATAATTTAATGTTTTATGCTATATTTGGGCAACTAATTGACGTATTATGACAAGTAGCCATCGGAACAGCTGAATGGTAGCATATCTATAATATGGATGTTCCCACGTACATTATTTTTCATAGATAAATGTAAGTACTTGACATGAACTAATCATAAGCCAGCCAAAACTTGATCAAATATGTCATTAATGCAATAAACAGTAGAATAATAAATTCCACATTGTGCCCATAATTTGATTATTGCGATTTTAAACAAGCGGCTATTGCGAAAAACGTAATAACACGAGCCACCCACAGTTTGTCGGCGCGCCCCCGCTGTCGACAAACGCTCAGAAACAAACTACGTTTTTACACGGAGAGCAAACAAAATGAGTTAGTGGTGCCGTTACGGCACTTCTCCCCGTATTCCTTGCTTGAAAATTCGCTTTAATACCATTGTTCTACAGCGCTTTACAGCTCTCATGTGGCACTGATTTTTTTAAGCCATGTATGTGTATTTAGTTTGACCCATTAGCAGTCAAAGAAGGCGCTTTCTACTTCTTTTTTAAGAATAGCATAAACTAATTTGCATTAAGGTTAATAATAATTCACCATTAAAATCACCATTCGGAATGTGTTAAAGGGTGTTATGAACGGTGTCATTGTCAAATTAAATAAATTGATAGAACCAACTGGTTGAGTTTATTCATTACAGCCCGCCCGCGCCACCGCGTGCACCGCGTCGAGAGCGAGGGGTGAGGGCATCCACCCTCACTCCACTCGTTTTATGGACATAACCTCGACAAAATACTCCTCAAATTGCACTGTTTTTATTACAATCCCCTTTATCTCTTTTGGTTTGGTGCTCTTTTTTACGATATTATTATTTTATTTACGAATAGTCTATAATCGACAAAAAAAACCCTTAATCTTATTGTGGCAGGAATATTTACGACTAACAGTAAATTTACTAAAAGACAACAAATGATATCGTCGGTTAAACTGGCATACTCTACGTGAATCTATCATTGGAGTGGATATATTCTAATAAATAATAGCCTAACAACATTTAACATAGTATTACAAGCGGCTGAAACGAATCCAAATAAATTAATATAAATAAATTGGACTAAGATACTCAGATAAATATTCAACGTTAATATCTTCGGTGATGTGATGCTGATGACAGATTGAAATATCTGGTATGATTTTTCTGTATAGTTAAATGAAAACATTGTTTAGATGCCAAATAGTTTGCGAGAGCGATAAAACAAACCGGCTGGCAAACGACCAAGTCGCGCAACGATTGTATGGGCGAGCGATTTGCAACGCGAACACTAGCTACAAGCGCGCGTCCGTCTCGCTATCGTGATACCATGTCGCCCGCCTCTTACCTCGTCGTTCGCATTGCTGTGCCTAGTACAGATTTGCACGGATACATTTTAAATGGAGCCGCCAGATCGCAATTACACTCCCTTTGAGCTTGCGGAATGCGTTATGTATGACATTCAATTCAATTTGGCGCACAAAGCCCGCGTCGCAATTCTCTTTCTCTTTGACATATGCAACAACGCTTTGTTGGCGAAATAGCTTCACGTTGACAACAACCTACGTTTAGGTGCACCTTACGATACAAATCATTATGGATAATATGATATAACAAAACTTTGTTTTATAAGTACAACAAAGTTGACCAACATACAAACGCCTCATGGTAAGCGGTTATAGTATCCTGTATTAAATTATTGTTACTTATCATTATCATCCTATCAAGTATATTTTATGTTAACATTTGGTATGTAATAATATGTTTCTCAACCAAGCACTTAACATATTTTGCATTGTAATTATACATTAGTTTGTGTAATGCAACCGTTGAAACATCTCTGACAAATTGAAGTAAATAAAAACTATGCTCAGTACCAGTTGTGGTCGGGACGTCAAAAGCACACATGCATAAAAAACTGGCTTGAGTTTGATCATGACAGCAGTGTTAAGCCTTAACTTGTTTATTTGTTAGTGGAACATGTGACCTTATTCGCATGTCAGTAGATGATTTTGACCGGGTGCGGCGCACATTGTTGCTAGAGTCTACGGAGAGTTCCATACTGTATTGGCAAGCTGATAGCTTTGGTATGCCGAACCTGTCCACCTGGCTCGTAGGCGTACACATATCACCGCCTCCCGTTTGAAGTCGTAAGAACTCACAAATGCTGCCTATAGAGCTCCTAATAAATAAACAATGCAGACACGTCGGAATGCAATTAACCTACATAATTAAGCGGTCCCGATAATTGTTTTGTCTCTGCTATTTATTTACTAATTGAATAACGATGTAATAAGTTTCCCGTAGATCATGTTGCTATTTATTAACAAGTATATATTTTTATTTTGTTATCTAATATAATATGACGCAATAAACATGTACCTACTTAGTATTTTATTTCAATAATCATGAAATTATAAAATCCCATATTTAGCTTTTGAATAATTAGTAAATTTTATATGGTAGGGTTAAGTCGTTGTTAATTAATTTAAGCCGAGCGAGGTGAAGCTCGATTAGCGAAATAAATTGGGCTTGCGGCGGGCGCAATCCCCGGCGCAGTAAACAGCGCCGACAACAAAGGCAAACTCGGCATTTGCCCCCTGCGCGGGAAAGGCGAGCTTAATGCTTACTCATTATTTATTCACATCTATAACGAGATTGTCAGTGCTCCCTGTCCCCGCCTGCTCCTCCACAACCAGTCGCTTTATTTGTCTCTACTTATACCGTCTCGTAGACGCCATATTATTTACTCTCACTCGCTCTTTTTGCTCGTATAATTTTTCTTTTCCTCCGAGTTATAAAGCTATTACAGTTCCATTTTAAGTTCATCCTGTAAAATTATCGTCGAGTTCTGTGCGTTCGAGTCTCTGGCGTATGTCTCGTGAGCACTCGGTTTGGTTTTATTGAAATATATTTTCTCTTTAGATGTCTGTTTTATTTACATACCTTGATATCTTTTGAACATTCGACATGGGACCGCGCTCAAACAATATTCAGATAATATAACAGTTCAATATTTGTGAATTATATTATATTTTGTATGTACCTACCTCAGTACCCCTACTGTGAACACTTCTGATATGTCCGTCTTATTGAAATATATGCTAGGTTACTCCAATAGATTACTAGAATAATTCATTAATGTGTAACAAATCCATTTTAGGAAATTGCTATAGATTTACTATTACAAACAAAAGTCTCTCATAATTATGTCTATGGATCCATGTAAAAGTAGGTATATATTCTTTTCCTAAAATTATAATTTAATCGAGCCTCTGCGTTCAAAATTAACAAACACGAAACTAACTGCAATAAAGGTAGAGTAGCAGTAGAATAGTATCTATCAAACAGTTTTATTGTAGACTGCACCACACGTTGAGCGAGATTACTCCAGCTTTAGAAAAATCCAGAGCGAGCATCCCTTTGTGTTGTTGACGCTCCTCCGTTTTTCCGCCTTCCCTCTTTTCTTTACCGCAAATTCTGATTGCGACTCCTACATTGCGAAAACGACTCTACATTTTAACGTACTTATTTTCGAGTATTTAACTCAGGTTTTATGTGAACAGTCCCCGTTTCATTATTTATGTATTCCAAAAGTTCCAAAAGTTCCAACATCACAACTCGCTTGACTTCATTATTATTCCAGCTATGCACATGCTAGTTATATATATACACATTTGTATGTATTGAATGTTGATGTCGCTTTGTTATGTATGTCCTCGCCCGTTCACAAGTAACACTTTCAAATTTTTTGCGGCGCTTTCTCTTAAGACATGTAACATTCTCACTTGCAACTTTGAAAAAGTTATGTTATTTTAAAAATCAATCTTTAATGAATATTGCAGTATATTCATATAATATTTGTTTTCGCACAAAAATAACGTTTATATAAAATGCGAACGATACAAAAACGCAATCCAACAATACGTTTACCACAAATTGAATGAGGCTCGAAATAAATCCTGCGGTCGTTGTCTGACTCCCAATACCTTCCATTCGTATTTCTCACCCCTGTTTGTCATCGCTCGCGTTTCAACCAACAAAAAATACCGTCGTATTCGTCATATTATGTATAACATTTTACTACCCTAAAATCAAAAAGACAGCGCAGAGCTTTATAAGTATACTAAGTCGAAATTATCCTTATACATTTCCTCATATATATTTCTTAACAAAATAAGCAAAACCAAATCAAAAGACAATAAAATTTAAACGTCAAAGTTATCGAGGCCCGTTTACTCCCTTATTAGTCCGGGAGCTTATCGGGGACCCTAGGGTCGAGTGTCGTAAACCAAACACTCTAGTGTATCGTAAGTGTTAATTACTTTTGTCACTCCACAAGCGGGTGGTTAACAAATCTCATCGTTACATAATTCCGCCGCTGAATACTGTAATTTACATCTACTGACGCAACATTGTTTGGATAATAAATTATTATGCCTTGGAGCGTTCTTAACGGTCGGCTAAATCGATAAGCGTCGTTTTTATTGCACCATTAACAAGCTACGCGAGGGGTGAAGTGATTTCAATGTGCGTAATCAACACCGTATCGCGCTAAACGTAATCTAATTGGTGCTAGAATTATTAAAAGTCCTTACTCAGGTTCTAACGACATGGTTGCAAAAGCTAGCTTACCATGTTTGCTTTAAACCATCTCTCGTAATATGACAGTACTTATGCTAATTCTAATTTCTAAGCAATGATATATTTTTCATTTTCAGCTTATTAACATTACAATATTAAAGCTGCACATAAAAAAAATATACCTGAGCTAGTATATATTCTAGATGAATAAATACTAGCCCAGGTAGGTATATATATATATATATATATTTCAAATAAAAAAGTAAAAAAGTCAGTTTGTAGTGGACGTATTGTTTTAACCAAAAATAATAAAGTTACAGAGGCGCACTCAAAATAAATATTTTATTCGTTTAAAAATGTTTATTCATTTTTATTGCTACCAAAAGTGGGGAAACGAGAGGAAAAAATAAACACCACGCTGTCGTTCACGAGCGAATTTCCGGCTCACTGCCGTTTGGAACGTTTCAATTTTACAAAATATAAACATTTGCGCTCTAGCTCGTAAATAATTTATCATGTTTTTAACATATTTTTGAACATAAATGTCTAGGTAGTCTACTTAACACGCTAGCGTTTAAATTTAATTCCTGATAAAAATAATAACAAATTAGTAAATTTTTTTTGCTGGCCTTACTTTAAATTATTTTATTGTACTTCTAAATTATAGGACCGTTTTCTAAAAACTTAATATAAATATTTTCCATAAAATGAAACGCCTGCGACAGTTTTTTTGGACATTGTAAAATGTGACTTAACTATAAAGTATTTTATTGGGTTTCTTCGCCATCAGAAAAGAATAGATCTATTTTAATAATTTTCGTCAAGTTGGATTTGGATTGACCCCATACTATATTTGAATGTAGTATGGGGTCAATACAAAACAATATCACCAACTCACCAAGTCTGATTGAACTTAAAATTTCAAATGATAAAAAAATACAATAATAATAACGATGCGGTTCGATTTTTTTAATAAATTGATATTCATATTCGACGCAGATGTCAATTTATTTTTGAATGTTATCATCTACTTAGTTACACCAGGTTTAATTCAACAAGGTGATATAACCAAAACGTGGAACAGGAATGTAACATATTATTGACATATAGTAGACTTTGTATGGATTGCAGTAAACTGGGAGTCAGATTAATGGATCGCATAAAGAATTCAATGCGCTCCAAAACTCTTAACAAACCGCCGTAGTTAGATTAGATTCATATCGAAATGGGGATTGGGCAGGTAATACGTCTTACGCATGTCGGGCGAATTTTGGGGCCAACAAAACGAAAGACGACATCGTGGTAGATTCAGACCAAGGTGGGACAAGATGTAATGTCATTCAGAGGGCTGGTGCCCAAAAAAGTATTTTTAAACTGTTGCCTGTAGCTATTTGAACTCTTAGTCCGATTTAATGTACATAGAAAAGCATATAGTTTTTAATTTCCCCTTGGCATTAAACGTCAATTCAATATGTTACGTGAGATCAGAATTCAAAGAAAAATATTTATGCTCCGCTGTTGAAAGGATTGAGATTTGTGGCTTTTTGGCCTCACATCTCAATTTGCGATTTTTTATGTTGCTTTTTTCCAAGTTCGAAACAAATGTATTTCTTCTGCAAGATTCTTTCTTTCTGGATTTATGATAATACTAGATTTTGCCGGCGACTATCTGCGTGGATTCCGAATATCTTATTTATAAAAAGTAGAAACGAAATTTCAGCTAAACCCGTTAGGCTGGAAGCTATGAAAATAAAGCAAACAAACATACATGTTATACGGTTTTATTTGCATTTAATTTTATAGTATGAGTTGGATTGTTAGTATATCATATGTCTAGATTTATAATGAGATCCGGCAGAGCGATTGTGAAATCTAATCTATATCGTAATTATTTAAATTAGTTTTTTGAAATTGCATACTTTCAATAGTAAATTTTGAGAAGTATTCATATACTTTTCGTATTGTGTTCATCATCAGCCTGTATAGGTCCGGGCTGGACATAATACTCTCCCAAAGCTCGCCACCGAACGCAGCCCTCTTGGCTCTGTTTTTCCAACTCTTGACAACCATTTTGCGTATATCGTCACTACGCTTGCAGAGCAGTGGTCTCCCCCTAAGAACACGTACCATCGGTTGTCAGTTCTACGGCAGATATGACCAGACCACTGCCACTTCAACTTGCAAATCCGCGGGCTATGTCGATTACTTTGGTTCTGTGTTGGATTACCTCATTCCTATTATCACTCTACCGGTCTTCAAAAATATAACAGTTATTTGTATATTATCATACCGGATGGGACAGAAGGACCGATATTCTCAAAAATTACAAATCGTTTCGCCTCTGTACTGCAAATTGTCCCAAGAAATTTTTGCTTTTTTTGTTTACCATTTTGTAGTTACAGGTTAAAGTTAACAAAGTAAAGCAATTAACTACAAAGCTCAACCACCCTGCTGCGATGTCATACCAATACACTTATTTTGAAATCAACCACAATATTTGTGTTAAAAAAAGCTACTTAGTCTACCTATTCCACATTTTAATTTCAAAATGCCAATATATTTGTTATATGAACTTTAACAGTTTTTTGACTATTTTGTTATAACTAAACTTGGCCCTCATGTGTCATTTGAAGATTAATGTGTCAATTAATAATTATATCATTTTATTAAGTGAATTCGGTTATGGTTACCCTACAACTGGTTGCATTTATCGCAGTCGTAAAACAATAAGTTGTAAAACTAATATAAACAAATCGGTTTATGCGATTTTTACTGCCTTTCGCGTATGTGTTATTGCTACAAACGGATGCTATGCGCTATATATTTCACCAATGATACACCCACCTAACTATTTAATAAATAATACTAGCCATGTGAATTCCCATAAATTGCTTTCATTTAGATCCGTCCTAATAATAAAAAATTGCGAAAGTAACTCTCTGTCTGGTTGTTATTGAATTTTGTATTGAGATACCAAGGGGAATACGTTTAACCAGAGGAAAGACATATTTTTTAAATGAAGTCCTATGCGTGGAAAAGAGATGAAAAGCACGATTCTGTGATAAAAGAAACTCTACGCGGCAAAAGTTAATGGAACAGCGAGAGGGTGAAAGCTAGTTTAACATAAATCTTTCAAGCACCTTCTTCTATTTGGAAAACGCAAAGTAAACTTATTAAAACTTAAGTTAATAAAAAAAAATACGGTGAAGTAAAATTGAAACATGAATTGTCTTTTATGAGTATTTTTTTTGCCTAAACGTATTAGCTTCCGACGACAGCTTACATGTGTAGCAAGAAAAACTCAACAGGGCGGAATGTTGGGCGGGCGGGCATCATCGCTTGGCAGGCGACAGGCGCTGCGCTTGTGGTAGCGCGTGCGCGAGGTGCGAGGTGCGGGACGCGGATCCGGGCGGGCGACGACCGACCGCGTGCCGCGCGCCCGCACCGCACTCTCGCCCCAACTGCTGGGCGGGTTATACTACATTTGTTAACGTTCCACTTCTTTGTCTCGTGTTCGCTCGGCGGTCCCCCGTTATTTTTATTCACTGACTAGCCGATTCAGATGTCATACTTTGGATTACAGTGACTTCGGATTGCAGTGAACTTAATATTGGATTTTTTACTTTTTACAGTGCGTCATAAAGTGTGGTGAATCTGGAAATATAAACCAAGGTGTTCAAGTGTTTTTTGCATTACATGCAAGTGTGGATGAGCTTATGTTAAAAAAAAACATTTAACAATTTTAGGAAGAAATATTTTTCATGAGGTGTAAATAGAAATCTATTGAAGTTTTACTTTTAAACAAGCTACGCCAAAAAGTTTAAAACAGTTACCATAGTGAGGATCAAAGATTCGCCTAAAAGTAATGTTGAAGGTGGCAAGAAAGAGAGCAAAAAAAAAACTAGTAAACAAAAGACGGCGGCCAACGTGACGGTGGTGACAAGAAATAAGAACGAGAAGACCGTCACTGTTCACAAAAAAGTTGAGAAAGAATTGCAGAAACATTTGCATTCAAAGGATAAATCTGAACAACAGGTAAAATCTGAAGGAAAAAACGGCGGCAATTTTTAAATAAAATAAATTTTAGTAAGAACTAAATGGGACGACTTCTCTGCTCTGAAATGAGGTCATAGATGTGGATGAAGAATGAATCCAAATCGTCTTTAACTAGTACCATTTTCATACATAAACATTATTATAATATCTTAATTTTCTCCTTTTTTTTTAGGGTATTTACATTTTATCGCGGGCTTTTCGCCAAACGAATAATAGTGTTATGGTATTCTTAGTAATGTAGAGTGTACCTATATAGTAAGTGAAGAAGTAGGAAGGTACGTGGATGTGTACGCATGTGAGGTAAATTTTGTGAATCTACTGTTCTTTTGCTAAGAATTCAAGGACTATTCTGCATGTGTTGAAAATTACGGCTTTTTGTATTTAGGTGTACTATATAAATTTATGGATTCCAAGTTTTTTCAGGCTGGTATGAAGTGTATGAGGTATGATACCAGTAGACGATACTATTATTGGGACTGTTGTAACTGTGTTCACTTTCTATTGTGTCTTGAAGTCAATTATTACTGACACAAATCTGACTGATATACATAGGTGTAATAAGTTATTTTTATGCCTCAGGTGGCGTGATCACAATCGTTAACGTTTTCTCTATGTTCTGACTAGTGCACAGTTACTTGCACAATGGAAACGGAAGAAAAAAAGAATTCCTATTTAATTTACAAATACTCACATTGAAAAACTAATAGAATCGTTATTGCTCTCGGTCACGAAACAACCGAAACACAAACATACGCTGGTTTACTGCTAGTACGCTGCTCATACAATTCCGGTCGACAGTTTATTGCGGCACTACGAACGACGCGCGACCTACTAATTATAGTTTGCCTTTGCTAGGGGTACCTATGAGTGGTAACTCATCTGTTGGATTATTTATTTTATTGACGCATTATTGTGGTCATTCAGATTAATAAGCGCTTTTGCTCATGAATCAGAAATCGGAACATGTACGTCCAAAGCACTATACCATATTAAAATATATACGGTTAATTGATTTGGGTACCGGTTGGTTCTTAAGTGGGACGGCCGTACCAATCAAACAATAGCATAACAATTGATTAGAAATTCCTCGCGAGTTAAGTATTAAAGTAAAAAAAATACCTAGGTACCTACTGCAAATATACTATATTTGAAATATTGATAGCCTCTATACAGGCTATACCTAGTGATGTTATCATTGTCAAGCAAAACCTTGTAATCTTTGAATTTCTAATAACAAAGCTTAATTGATTGATATGGTTTCAAGAAAAACAATATTAATTTATATGTACAAAATATACGGCTAGGAGTAAAACAAACAATTAACTAACAATGACCGCGTGCTTTATACAATGTAGATCAATTATGTAGATAATAATTAATGTGTAAATATAGAGGTTAAAATACCTACTATAATTACGTGTGGTCACGTAACTCAGTATATTGGTTGCAACATTTACAAAACAAGTTCAAAAATAACAATATAAATAAACCAACTAATGCCAACCAATACGTTCCTATTAATAATCTAGTATTTCAGTTATGAAATAAAATTACAATCATGATAATTAACCTTATTTTTCTTGCAATGTTAAGGTATTCAACAATGGAATAAAATATATGGAACAGAAGCCACATTTGAAACTGGACCCCAAACTTAGTCGTAGGCATATTTTTTTAAGAATTTCGGATGATGTAATTTTTTTTGTTAGGTACACATTGTGTAATAGCTCCTCTGTAAAATCTGTGAGGCTTTGCGCGCCGAGACCAATCTGGTTGCATTGCTTGTATTTCTAGGATCAATCTTCTTCGACGTATTAAATAAATGCATGTTCCATTTCATGAATTTACACACAACAGCACTGTATAAAAAAATATTATCCAAAAAAATTGTAATAAAGTACATGGAAACAGTTGAGACTTTTTTTCCAAAATTTTATGGTCGAATTTATCAGTGGGCGAACACTCGTTATTATTGTTAAATAAATGGGTATATAGTATGTAGTCAGACTACATATTAATATTATTTAAGTTGTTGCAAAATATAATAAATACTTAATTAAAATCAGAGCTGTAAGCTTATGTCTATTGGTAAACAAATCAACATAATTGAGCTCAGAATTCTGAAAAAGTTAGGCGAAATTAAAATAAGTAAGGGTAACAACTTGTTCACACTGTTACAACTGTCAAATCAAGATTATTTTCTTATTTGCAAGATGCCAAAAAAGCGGGAGAAAAAAATTTAAGAAAATATAAATATGGCAATTAAACTCAACAGTGCGTTGCTTACATTAAGCTGAAAAATTACAAGTCGGTAATTATCCAATTGCTCCAGCATGTTAGGATATCGGGCCATGACGCGTTACATCGAAAAAGCAACATTGCGATTTTTGTTATTAAGTTGAAGGCCACAGTGTTACATTTATTGGCCAAATTCTGAATGTATCGGAATCAAGCATTCTTCGTATTCTAAAGAAATTACCTAACTATTCCCGAAAATTTTATATATCCATATCGATTGACCAAATTGCAGCATTTTCAACTGTTACATTATTATATTTTTTAGCTCAGGAACTTACCTGCCTATTAAATTTTATAGGTTGGACTAATAAACCACATTAATACCTATCGTCCGTCATCTGCAGTCATGACGCCAATCTCTTAACTATGCATGAACTGTCGCTCACTACTACGAACAAAATTTCGTATGCAGCATTATTCAGGTCATGAACAAACAACTTAGTTAACATGTTCACTACAACACTTCTTCACATTGTGACAAATAAGTCATTCTTAACATTTGCCTGTCTTAATGATTTATGTTTGTATGGATCAGCTTTCCAACAACAACCTATCTACAGATTACCTTCCTAGACACACGTTTGTATTTTCATACAAACGATTGGACTTATCCTATCGTAGGTACTATCAAATTGATTGAAATAATTTTTGATTTTGTACACTCGTTGGACTTGACTGATAACCCACTCGCATTAACAATGAGTCTCGAGACTGTTTTTGATGAAAACTAATACGGCATCATTAGATTTTTGATAAAATATGTTTTCAAGTCAGAGATCAAACCCGTTGATTTTGTGAAAATTTACACATTTAATATTATTATACCATCTAGTAATTTTGTTAATAAGGATCTTTTGGGAAGTAATAACATACGGAAAAATAAAGGAAATTCAAAAATACAAAAATATTGATAACTTATTTAAAAAAATTATCAATATTTTTGTATTTTCATACATTTCCTACTACATGTAGATGAGTACCTACCGTAGTATAGCTAGTCAAACTGTTCGATACAATGCCCATGTCATGAAATTATAAGGTTATGTTGT
The DNA here is from genome assembly GCA_951361185.1 of Ochropacha duplaris. Lineage (NCBI taxonomy): Eukaryota > Metazoa > Arthropoda > Insecta > Lepidoptera > Drepanidae > Ochropacha > Ochropacha duplaris. The sequence continues at coordinate 5,871,867 of OX592703.1, forward strand.
GGTGCTTAATGCGAGTGGGTTATGAGTCAAGTCCAACGAGTGTACCAAATTAAAAATTAATTCTAACAATTTGATAGTACGATAGGTGTAATAATTTGTGAGAATATACAAAAAATGTTAATCAATTTATTAAAAAAGATCACTTTCTTTAAGTTTGCCGTATGTCATTACTTCTGAGAATTTGATCCTTATTAGCAACATTATCAGATGGTGTAATAATACAGGCTGTGTATTTTTTTCAAATTCAACGGGTTCGATTCCTGGCTTGGGGAAATATTTTTTCGAATATCGAATGATGCAGTTTTAGTTTTAATCAAAATCCGCCTCGAGACTCCTTTCAGCATTTTTCGATATTCCCTTTAGTTTAGGATTTGGCCATCCACGCCCCGTTGAAAAATTAATATATACAGGTATACCTATAACAGAATAAATTCTAAACAAGGCCAGGATCAGTTGTTTCGTTATGGAGTTTCTATGTAATAAATATATTACCATACCGTTGTCATTAATACTGCTATCAGAAATTATGGGTGAAATTTGTTTCTTTATATTGCTTTACATGCAGACTTGAGTAGTCTATTTCATTAAAATGAGTTAAAAAGCAGGTTAAAGTGTTAATCGTTCTAGCACAACCAGTTTTCCGTATTGTCTTATGATAAAATATCAAGTAAAAATATCAGCAAATACCTAATAATTTCTTGGTATTACCGTATGTTGTCCAAGGGTTTTTCTCAGCTACACTGGAAATAAATTTTGATGTTGTCGCCTAATTCCCAAAAGTGTGGCTTCCTTTAAAAAGTAATATTCACTATAAAGAATGAATCCATATTGCAGATAATATTCTCCACACCAAAACTTTAAGTTTTTGTTGCGTTTGATTGAACGCGTCGTCTCTATCTTATATATAGGTTACAGCCAAGACTACCGCTTACCGTTAAATATTTACATCTTCAGTCATTGGGATTTATACGAATAAAACTCGCGCAGCTATAGCATGCATGTTTACAGCCAAACAAAATCAAGCACTGGTGTCTAAAATTTTGCTTCAAAACGAAATCTTCCGTGAATTTTAAGTCCCATCCTATTAAAAGTTTGTGAATTTCGAAGGAGGGTGAAAAGCTATCGCAATTTTTTTCGTTTCTCCCCTCGATCCAACATCTGCGCAGTAGGAGCAATGGTAGGGCTCGTAGACTGATTATTGCTTCTATATCTATCTGTATTGAATTTGAAATTAAATTTATGTTACTAATTTCGAGCTTCATTTATATCGAAATTTTTTATTATGTTAATGCTTATAATGATAAGCGATAGTACCTACCTACTTATTAAACTAATTTTACTAGCAACCGTAAATTATCGTAACGATTACGAAATGACATGTAAAATATAAAAAAATATTTTTAAGAATAGTTCTCGCGTTGCAAAGGAATACCTTCAATATTTAGATCGTGTAAATATTCTTAGTTTTATTTTGACAACGTTGACTAATGCGCTCGTTTATTTTTATAGCTGGTTTATTTAGAGTCGCGCGTTTCTCGTCGGAGATGAGTTCAACCGGACTATTATTACTTGCCGACACGATATCACTCATCGCGCTAATATCTCACAAATTTATTATCTATTTTATGTAACATAGTTTTGACAGACAGCCAAACGAAATTCATCCGAGTTGATAGACATCCTTATTTTACCATGTTACCTATACTATATATGCTTAGAAATATATTTCTATCTGCGTTTAACGTTTAAAGGTCGATTGAAGAGAGATACCTGTCCATCAGCTGAGTATCGCTACATAAAAAGGGGTGCAATATTACAGGCTGGCGGGCGGCATGCGGCACGTTTGAATATCCTTATTGTATAGGGAGACCGGACGCTGAGCCGCCGCGCTCTGGCTGCCGCCCGCGCCGCCTACCGCCAGCCTGGCACGCGCGGCCCATACTTGATTTATCACTCCATTGTTGCGGAGCGACGACCCACCCCTACCGGATAAGGCTAAACATTCAATTGCCGGAACGCTCCCGAAACGATTTGTTCGTTCCATACGATCGAATGTCAATTTTTTCCGGTCACTTAACGGGATTTCTGAAAAAATCAGGATAACTGACAAAAGCTCAGTGAAAAACTATTTACATTATATGTCATACAAATGTATTTTCTTACCGAATCTCTGACTATTATAATTACAAGTTAAAATGTGTAAGTTTGCCTATCAGTTTGCTGAGCTTTTACGTAAAAACTCAGCTAAGGCTACCGATCTAATTTAGATTCATTGATTTGTAATGTAATATTTAACAAATAATATAAAATATGTAAATTTCCATAATATATATACAAATATTATAATTTTTCATGTCGGTCACATACGGCTCATATTAATTTAATTCTACATTCAAGCTGTGTTAGCCTTTAATTGTATTTACACTATGATAGTTTTTACTTTATTTAGTTTAATTTCTAAGATGCTGTGTAATATACGTTGGCAAACCTAATAAATAAATTAAATTAAAATAATACAATTTGTATAACCCAACAATTAAATGTTAATGTTGAATTTAGTGAGGTAGGTTATACAACGCTGCTATATTTCGTCCAGCGTAAAACGGTGCGGTTACCCAGATAGTTTTATTCAGGCGTTATCCGCAGGCTCGTAAATATCTCCCAAGTTCCTAATTACTTTCGACTCCCTGCTTGACGCAGTAAAATAATAAATCGTTTGTTTCGACAAAGGTACTTTAAATACGTACTTATACATATTACGTATAGGTACGTATATTGATTGTCATTTGTATTATGTATATCTATATCTATATATATATATATATAAAAGAAAGTCGTGTTAGTTACTCCACTTATAACTCAAGAACGGCTGAACCGATTTAGCTGAAAATTGGCAGGGAGGTAGTTTAGAGCCAGGAGAAGGACATAGGATACTTTTTATCCCATTTTCGTGGAATAAAAATTAAATAAATAAAACGTGGTATAACAAAATGCAACTGACATGGAATAAAAAAACGCAACTGACAATTAAACGTAATGTTGTCTACGGTTAAGTATGTTTAAAAATTTGACAATTTAAAATGTTGAAGTTGACCGGTTGATGTGTTTGTTTCGAGTTTCTTTTAGCTTATTGTGCCGATATTATCATTAACAATACCACGCCGCGACCAAGACGATCAAATTTTTCCCGACAAAGCCGTAATGCAACTAGGATTCGAAACATTGAGAATGAAAGGACTGAGGAAGAACAAAGTCGGGTTTGTTTCTACATTTATAACTCGAGAACGGCTGAACGGATTTTAATGATCTTTGATTTGTTAGCAGAATAACTATTAAAAAATACAAAAAGTACACAAAAAAGAATCATCATCATCATAATCATATCAGCCGGAAGACATCCACTGCTGGACAAAGGCCTCCCCCAAGGATCTCCACGATGACCGGAAAAAAAAATGAAGAAAATTATTTTTGTCATACATTTTGTATAGAACAACTTTTTGACATGTCTCGAGATCGGACTGACAGATGGTTTAGTTTTACAATTGGTGGCGCTGGGTCGGGTTCTAAGTTTTCGGGTTTTAATTTTCAGGGTAGGACAACGTCTGCCGGGCCCACTAGTAGTATTTATAAAACAAAGTCGCTTTCCGTGTCTGTTTGTCTGACTGTCGGTAAATGCGCTTACTGCTCCTAAACCACCGAACAGATTTTGATGCGGTTTTCACCCTTAGATAATTTTTCGCGTAATGTGTAATTATATGTATAATACAGAATGAAAACTCAATGAGAATTTCAAAGTTTTGTAATGATGTCGTAAACCTGGCTTAACCCTAGCTAAACCTCACGAGACAGATAAAATGTAGGTATTACGGAATTGTATATCTTAAAAAAACTATTTTAAATAGAAGGATTAATTCCTTATCCAATTGGCCAAGCAAAATTTTTAAGACCAATTTTTTTTTAATAATTTATTTTAAAAATATAGACAATTATAACTTAATTTAGACGATTACTCTGCCAATTATTAATAAATTTTGATGATTCTTTTTTTGTTTGGTAGATCATACTTCAGAGGTGGTCCCATATAAATTTTAGCACTAAATTTTAGAAATTGATTCAGCACTTTTTGAGAAAATCAACAAAAACAACAATTTTAATATCACGTTTGATAAACCTTAGTGAATCAAACTGAGTTGTTGAGCATGACTTTTTGGATTTGGATGAAATTTTGTGTGTATACTTCAATGGGTTCTTCGATAGTTTTAAAATACAATTGGACCCGGTAGGTGGCGCTGGAATCGAGTTCCAAGATTTGTTTTAATTTCAGGGCAGGACGACGTCTGCCGGGCCCGCTAGTTATATATTATATTTTACCGGCCAGACCCGATTTCAGGACAAACCAGTTTTGCCTAGGATAACATATATGAAGAATAAACTTTAAAAATTGAAAAATAAAATTAGTTTTAAAAATAAAAAACAAAAACCGACTTCAAAACTGTAACCTATACCTATGTACAAACATAAACTAAAAAGTAAAGAATAATATTTTAATTTCAAAGCAAGAGCCTTAAAGGACAATCAACAAAATTATTGATATTTATATATCTATTTAATATTTATAAACAGTTCTTTTTGGAGTCGGTGCTAGCCAAGAAGGACAGTTTAATTCTGCCTTTGTAACAAACTTTCGATAGGTAGGGGAGCGACGGCGCAGACCTAAGGAACATTACCGTAAGCAGAGGTGTCGTAAGACGTTTTCTTGTATGAACACTTCGTGTCCAGTTCAAAACTGTCCTTCTTCTTGGCTGGCATGGTATAGGTTACAGTTTTGAAGTCGGTTTTTGTTTTTAATTTTTTGTACCTTCGTGTACAAATACCAGCAGTGACAACCAGTATTTATTATTCGTTCTCCTCTGATTTCAGCAATGTTGTGGTTGCTGGAGTTCGTCATAAACTCTAAAATCATAATAGTGTTAACTTTCGGTAAATTTCGCGTGTCGGCTTTTTCAAAATGTTCCGTTCTTGTTGCCATTCTAATTTATTAACAGGTTAAATCAAATTAAAATTGAAAACCTATAAAATGTCACTCACAGGCACAGAATCAAGGCACATAATAGATTGAAGTTTGACTTTTCTTTTTTTTTTCTGGGAAGGCAGGCTTTAAGTTTCAATAGATTTATGTAGATACCTACTTTGTTTGTCCTTAAATTTTAACCCAATATCGATTAGGCACATTATATTACTTATGCAAGTCACACATTAGTAAATAGATAATCTAAAGTATTGGTTTTGGTTATGATTCTCATTAACATTTCTTTATGTGTCAGACGTGAGTTCATCTACATATGATGAATACAAAAAACCGTAGGTGGTTATTGTCAGTTCGAACAATAGACGAACATAGTTTGAATACAAATGAATACATAATACAATACAGGCCGTCACGGACGTCACCAGTCTTATTTTTCGGTCACACAGTTATTCCACATGTATACCTCCTTGGTGTTTTATGAATAATATCGAATAATAATTTGACTAGCTTTCACTTTTTACAAGCTTTATATTAGCTTGCAACGTATGTATGTTTTTCCGGGGTGAATCTTGCAACAAAATTTTGAAGCAGGATATCTTTAACTGATTGAGTTGAAATTTTGTATACACGTTTAGTTTGGATGACAATGCATAGTTAGCTGTGTGACGTCATTCTAAATCGAACATGGTGGAACACCTAAGATAGCGGATTATTATTTTTTAATGCAATCCTACTATGGGTATCAAATGAAAGGGCTTGCTGAGAATAACTCGAAAAATAAAGTGACGTCACTCTAACTAAATCCTATGTGGCGGACTAAGTTTAATTGCCCTGAAAAGAACATAATAAACTTTAAATAAAATCAAACCAATCAATTTAGACATGTATTACACAATTTATTCAATGATATAAATGCTTGTCGCGAGATTCCCATATTTTATAGGAAATATTTTATACTAACTAGTGTTGCTTGTCATACGTATTTATTTATAAGTAATTCTATGAATAAATTACATGTACTAAATTGTTTGATTTTATTTAAAGTTTATTTATTATCTTCTTTTCAGGGCAATTAAATATAAGCTTGTTTTTAAAAAGTTTTTTTTTACCATTAATTTATGTCTTACGAAGTAAATTCTTCAATTATTTGACTTCTACGAGTTTCTATGGTTCATATTGTGAAATTAGTAACTCGAGTTCAGATGAACTCACCTAAGTACGCGTGTTCAAGTTTGATCAAAGCTCATCTTGGCCGGCTTCACAGATGCATGTCAGACGTTAATAAAAAAAAATGCCTAACTGCGCCAAAGTAATCGGCAAAATCTTCGAAAGCAGGCCCTGGCCATGTAAATAAAAATCATTAATTTACGATCTAAGTGTTAACCTAATTAAAATACCTGGTTTATACATTTGTTTTTCAATTGAAGCTCTTAAGTACCTATAATAAATGTAGACAGGTGAACCTCAGTGTCATATAATATATAATATATAAATTTAAATTGAGTATAATTTATTGTAAAAAAAAGCGTGGGAAAAAAAGAGTACGACGTGTGCATAAATGAGTTATCGATCGTAAACTATAGACTGTCATTGAACATAATAGTTTTTGATATAGCTTTTTTTAAACTACCTTCCATTTTAACAGTAGTTTCGGTGGAGAAGCAAATTCGTAATGACCACACCCCATAAAATTTTGTAAACCGTAAATTACATCGAAATATTGTTGAATTATCCTTGGCAGAAACTTTTACGTCCTACCATAAGTGAAGAAAGTCCCAGGTGATTATTGTAGTTCAACGAATGCCCCATTTGAGATGCTAAATGAAAAACAAAATAAAATATTTCAGTTAAGAGTTTCAGGATCGTTAATGAACTCGATTTTCTTTCGGAATATTATCGACTGCATTTGTTAATAAAATGTATATAGAGTTTTATACGACTTAAAAATTCAGCAACGAATTGTATGTAACGTGTACATACACTTCAACTTCAAAATTAGGTTCTTACTCCTACCTAAAAAACAGCACATCCTTGGTCAATAATCAACTTACACTTCTCAAGTCTACTTCAAGTTCTACAAGGGTCACACATTTCATCTCTTCCCTCAAAACTCCTAAACTACTTATTCGTTTATTAAATATTGATAAAACTTTATTCTGATCATGTGTCTAAATTAGTACTTAATATGCTTATTTCATTGTTACAGGCAAGCCCAGAAAATAGTAGAAATGCTTCACCGCGATATCATGATGCATCAATGGAAGATGTAAGCATTTTTGAACTAAGTATATTATGTTTTCTATTAATTATTTTCCATTAAACTTTATCGACAACCATATACCTAATATGATTTTCAAATGTTGCGTTATGTAAGATTTGTAAGTTGGTACAATATATTCGTATGTACATATGTACGTACCATCTAGTTATAACTTGCTTGCAGTGCGGTGTGCAGGTTTGAAGGGATGGATCTCGATTTAGATTTTTCATAGGAAATATAATCATGAACTCTAATAGTTCTTCTCTAAAGATTTTCTCATTTTCAGGCATCAGACACAGGCTCTCTATTCCGGGTGACAGGCGCAGGAGGAGGTGGCGGCGTTGGTGCCAAAAACGAGCTCGTTGCGCGGGGCGGCAGTGGCGGCGCGCTGGCTCTGTCGCGGGCGCCGGTCGGTGGGAGTGCGAGTCCTGCGCCTGCGCCTCTGCCTCAGCCTGCGCCGTCGCCCGCGCCTGCCGCCTTGCCTCCGCCCGCGCTTCCTCCACCAACCTTCCGTGCGGACACCCCGCATCGGCCCAGCAGCGCACACATTCCCGCACTCGACGGCCATGCTGCGACTCAAATCCCCGCAAGACCCGTCGGGGCCGCCGGGCCGGACACTCCCGAGCGGCCAGCCAGCAACAATAAACTGCAGCCGGGCGCTCGCGCAGCCGCTGATAGCCCGACGCCCGCGCCTCCCGCGCCCCCGGCGCCATCGCCGCTCTTCCCCTCGCACACCGCCTACCAGTCGCAGTCGCATGCGGCCGCCGCGCTGCCCGACTACCGGCATACAAACCACGAGACGCGGACCGAGCCCCCGGAGCAGCCGCCAGCACCGCTGGACCTACATGCGCACCACGCGCTGCGCCCTCCACACCCGCCGCTCCTGGCAGCGAGCGCGGCGCAGGCCCCGCATCCTAGTCTCCCGAGCCGCGTTCCTCACTCGCAGCCTCACCCCGTGATGCCCGGTCATGACGTTCGAAACTCGCAGACTGCGGCGCAATCCCACCCCTCTGTTCCTACCTCGTTCCCGAACCGGATCGGTGGCGTGCCGCAAAGTGTAACGCCACACTCGACTCCGTCTTCGATTCCCAGCTGTCTTCCGAGTCAAACTGTCGCTGGGCGGCCGATCTCTCCAGCCGCCCCGACTTCTCGCCCCTATCCCGCTCCTTCGATCGGGTCTAGTCATGTAAACTCGAGTATAAGTTCCGGTATTCACAGCCATTCGATAGCTTATCAGAGCCAATCGAGTCTACAGAAACATTCCGTTCAGTCGGTGTATGCGAATCGACCCTCACACCTCGCACCGTTCAGCGTATCTAATCACATCTCCAGTCATATCCAACCTTTAACAGCCAGTCAACCCACTGCCACGCATACGAATCATCCGATAAATAGCCATTCCATTACGAACCATTCGAACCATCTTTCCGTAAACAATTCTAATTTATTAGCGACGTCGACACCGAATCACGTCGTACCGTCTATGTCTCTGCCTTCGACGACGTCAAGTTCGATTCCTACTTCCTATGTCCCAAGTCATAAGCATTCTGGACTTAGTCTACCACCCCACCCTGCCCCAGTGGCGCCTCCTGTGTCCGTGTCCCTTCATCAACCTGTTAACCACATGGATACTTCGCCGATATCGAGTAGCGTTCCAGCGATCGTGACACCTACGACAACTTGTAGCGCCCATTCGCTCGCTCCGCCCGTGGTAGACTCGAGGCAGGCGATATCGTCGAGCGATATACCATCACGAACAGAAAGCACGGTGACCTCGAACATTGGTTCCAACGGTTACCCGCCGCCGGCGGTGTACACGGGGGGCACCTACCCTCCGTTGTACGCGCCGTACGCCACCACGCTACAACACAGCCCTTACCTTCCTCCGGCAGCTGCCTCTCCGAGAAACTCTGACACGGTTCGTATATCAGATGTTTATCATTTTATACTATTTTACTGCGGCGGTGCTATTACAAAAGCATTTAATAACATAGGTCATGGTAACTCTTCTTTCTATCTGTTTGCTTTGTTTTCAGGGCTAATCGGCTGAACAAATTTTTCATGAAAATAGGGGGTTCCTTGAACCTTGGGGAAAGACATAACATAATTAGTTTTTTAAATCAGCCCCAACATTGGTGAACAGGCACGATTTCGCGATAAACAAATACCACGGTGACATATAAGGAAAAACTAATTAGTAAAGGCCTAATAAATAATTAAAATCACATCAATTCTTTACTCAGATCACTAAACAAAGTGCCATCACATAGATAGATTTCTATCCAAATCATATAACTTAGAAAAACTACTAAATCGATATTGGTAATCGTTAACCTGTTAATTCGCTCAGGCGGTCATTAATTGATTGATGTATTTCAGAGGACAAGCTTATCGGCATCTCCCTTGGTGGCGCCTAAGACGCCGAAGGGCGTGCGCCCCCACACGCCGGGCTCAACGGGCGCCGCGGGCGCCGCACTCTCATACTCGCCGCGCGGGCACAGCCCTACGAGAGAACGAGAGAGCTTCAGGTATTTCATTGATTCCCTTTATCACAACAAGCTGTTTATGTTACTTTGCTAATTCCTTTGTTTAAGCATTGAGTATAATATTGCGCTAAAGTTGATTTAAGATTCACATAATATTTATGTTCTGTCTACATATCACCATTAGCCTGCAGACGCCAAACACGAGATATACCATCCATACTCCGCTTATCATACCTGAAATATTAGTTTACATATATGTATATTTAAGGCAGTAAGTGATAGTGGTAGTGACTTTGGATACCGTGACGATGCTCGAGCTTGAGCTTTCGGTTAAAGAGGAAACCAGTGGTAGGCAGTGGTCACTTTTCAGTAACCTGGCTACCAATCTCAAGTTGAAAATCTGTCGCCAAGAATCTAGGTCTGTTCGCGCAGTTACACTTGTAAGCCAGTTGCTTTTAAGGGATTGCAAGAAAGTACAAATTAGCATTGCTCCTGGTATTGTTAATGTCTATGATATCGGCGACAGCAGTTACTTGCGGTAACCGGTCTGCCCGCTTTTCAGACTTCTAACAATATGTTGGCAACATTTCGTCATGGCCGCTATACTAACATAGAAACATTTTGCTCTCAGTATAATTTTTAATGCGAACAGCAATATAGAGGAACTTAATTCTTGATTATGTTTCCTAACACCATGATATATCCTGGAGTTTTTCAGACCTGTTTCTTTTTAATCCTCTGCTTGGAACTTTTTATCGTAAAAATGGGACAAAGTGAATGTTAACCATGTTAATAATGACCACGAATTCATATTTTTTGTTACAAATGAAGTGGATGAATTCGAGCTGTGATACCTTATTGGCTTTGGTTTCAGTAGCAATATTAGCAGTCTATCGCGCAGCACACCCGCGTCGAATGCTGTGTCGGCGACCAACCACGCGCCTTCCCTTGTCGCGCCACTTGCCGCACCACTCATCGCTCCACTCGCCGCACCGCTCCCGGTTAGATATTATGTTTTTTTTTTTTATTGAGGAAATGATAAAAAAAAGCTCTTATAAACCTCTTAATAGCTCAAAAATATTAGATAGACGTAGGTTCTATTTAGAAGGAAGATTTTTGATGTCATATAATAGGACAAATACTGTACTCCTAAGGTAAAAAAAGGAACCCTTATAAGATCACTTTCTTGTCCGTCACGGACAGACCCGTGTGTCACCACCGATTATCTCAGGAACGAGTGGACCTAGCAAGTTGAAATTTATACCAGATACTGAGGTCTATAATCCCTATTAGATGTATAAAAATCAAGGTCCTGAGTCAACATAATAAAAAGATATGGGCAAATTTAGATTTTCGCGAAAACTTGTAAGTACCAAAATTTAGATTAATTTAATTTTTTTTTTATTTTTCGGAATTTTCTCTTTACTTATACTGTAAGACTTTACTTTTAACCAAAATTGACAATTCTAGGTCAACGGGAAGTACCCTATAGGTTTTGGTTCGAAAACTTATATGGTAGTTCCCGTTGACCTAGAATGACGAAATTTGGCAAAAAGCACAAATAAAGGAAACAAATCCAAAAAATAAAAAAAGTTACCACCAATTAAGATAGACCTCTGAGTTGTATCGGCACTCATACAATTCAGAGGTCTAGCTTAATTGGCGTTAACCTCCAATAAGGTAATCGAAAAAAAAACCTCCATTACCGTGATGAACGAACTATTTACAAGTTTGTACGGAACCCTCGGTGCGTATAAATTTTTGTACCTATGTTTATTTCCTTCATGTATATATTTTCTTTTTTGCTTGTAACATTTATATTATGTACTTATAGGTTATTTTTTTTTCTTTTATGTGTGATGTTGCGTATCAACGTAATAAAAACTATTTACTTTCTTCTTTCTTTCTTCACTCTAACATAGATATTGATCGACTAACTAAATATTTTTCGTTATCATTCGCCATCGGAAAATGTCCGTTTTATTTATATTTATTCTTTTAAAAATAATCAATAGTCGATCTCTCTCTCGTCGTCCTTCAAACATTTTGCAATTCACGCATAGACGTCGCGCTTAAATACGAATTCAGGTCACCAGGCAGCTTTAGCATGGGAGAAACATAAAGTGACCACCTATGAGCGCGTGGAGGTATTTTCAGCTAGTACGAACAAATTACTTTCTATGGATTAAACTAGACTGTTCTCGAAACTCAAAACTCATTTATTCAGTTTCGGCCCTGGTAAGGCACTTAAGAACGTTTACAATAAACTCTACCACCGGTTCGGAATACACTTGACTCCGGCGAGAAACTCAGCAAGGCATTTCTTTTTGTTCCGCTTATCAGTCTTTATACTGGTCCAAAAATGTTGTAATGTTAACCTGTAACATTTCAGGGTCCGCTGGCTGGTCCTATGGGTGCGGCCATGGCGGCTCCGCTAGTCCCCATGAGTGGGGCGCTAAGCGCGGGGCTGGCGGCGCCGACGCCGACCCCTGCGGCCCCGACGCATCTGGCGCACTCGCTCGCGCCGGTGCCCACTGTGCCCAGCATCAGCTCCAGTGCCAAACCGCCGGCGCACTGGGGGGTAACGTGAGTACTCCTAGGAAATTACTTGTCCTAGTTCTATGAAACCCTAAATATTACAAAAAATAAATATATAACATTACAAATGCGAATATGAGTCTATTTGCGTGAGTTTGCCAATCAATTTTTTCAACGTGAACTTATTAGTATGCCCTTATATTTATGTGACGCGTACTAAAGTATTATAAGTATATATTTTAAATATAAAGCTCTCTTTTAGGCTACAGGATTGTGGAATTGCGACATAAAAACTTCATACATAAAAAATCCTTAGTTATTCAATACACGGTTGATACACCATAATTCGTTATGGACCCAAAATGTATATATAAAATATTATATTGTTAGCTATCAAGAAACGTAATCCATTGACAACAACAAGAAGCCATTGTTTGTATTTTTTTAACTTTTGGATAAACTTGTGTTTGACCGCAATCTCATCATAGTAAGTGATGATGTGGCCGAAGGTGGTAGCACAGACAGATATTCAATTTGAGGAGCCAGCCAATCGGGTACTACAAATTACCGTACCACCGTGCTATGGTTTCTTCCTCACGATGTTATTCCTTCACCGAAAGTTCAAGGTATTCGACGTCACTATCACTGAGCTACCATCGCCTTAAAATGTATGTATGTAAGTTAAATTTAATGACAATAATATAATGTGTCGATGTTGTTTTCAGCAGACCGACCGGGTCCGAGCGCACGAGCGGCTTCGCGCCGGCACCTCCACTTTTCGGAGCGCCACTCGCGCCACCTAACCCCAATCCGTTCTCTGCCGAATCCCTCTTCCAGACCAGTAAGTAAAGTTTATACAGAGATATAAATAACAAATTGTTAGTTACTTTGCATTGATGGTGTTCATATAACTTGGAGACGTCTGTTTTTTTAGAGATGAAACATGATTATTTAAAAGTAGGTACTCAATTTTCTAATTAAGGATACAATCTACCTACGTGCTTATTTCTTCCAAAATCTATAGAGTTTACAAGAATGGACGTTTATTTTTCTTGACCTAAGGGTTTGTTAAATTTGCAGGTCCTGGTGCAGATCTACTGCGGCGGGAACTAGACAACAGGTTCTTGGCGGCGGCCGGCGCGGTCCGCACCGAGATGCACCACCACCAACATCAGCACACGCACGTGCACCAACACCAACCGCACGCGACACACGCGCCACACGCGCCGCATGCCCCGCACGCACCACACGCGCCGCAACATCCGCAGAACCCGCACGCGCCACACGCGCCACACGCACCACCCGCGCCACATCCACATCAGCTGCTCATGCCGCATTCGCCGTTGGTAAGTGTTCGATCACTTAACTCGTTCAGTGCTAAATACGCCAAGTGTTACTCGTAGTTAGGCCATGATAGCTCAGTGGTAAGTGACGTCGGATACCGCGGCGAAGGTCGTGGGTTCGAATCCTACAATGAGCTTGAGCTTTCGGTGAAGGAAAACATCGTGAGGAAACCACAGCACGGTGGTAGGGTACTATGTAGTACTCGACTGGCTGGCTACCACCCTCAAGTTGAAAAATCTGTCGCCAAGCACCTGTTGGTGTGTTCCGGCAGTTGCACTTGAGAGCCAGTTGCCCTTGCCCTTAAGGCATTGTAATAAGGTGTACAACACATTGGCAATCTCCCTGGTATTGCTAATGTCTATAGGCGACGGTAGTCACTTACCATCAGGTGACCCGCCTGCCTCGTTGTCACTAGTGACATAAAAAAAAGTTAAGTATAATGCACGCATTCACATATGCGTCGAGTAGAAAGAAACTTGAGATAGGCTTTACGCTTAGCATTGAACGTGCTCACTCGTCTAGTTATTTATTTATTAAACGCAATCAGCTAAAAGCTGACTAAGTAGTATGGTTCACTGATTTTTCCCTTTTAACAGTCTAGTTATTTAGTCCTCTCGCAAACTTTAGGCATAACGTGTTGACGGGTGTATAACAACCAATCTATGAGGAAGGCTTCATGAATTTTTCTAGCATTTTATGTCTCTTTGAAAGTATGGACTCCTAATTCGTGCTTATAGTATGTTCTTTGGCTGGTAATAAATGTTCTACTTGAGTGGTTGTTCGAAGAGTACCTTCTTCACCTTCGACTTACTTACTGCAACTGGGCAAAAATCGTTTGAAATGGACTCCTTAAAAAGATCACTGGTGCCATTTTAGTGAAAAACTACAGTGAAACTAGCTGGTTAGGTACTCGTTTCAAAAGAGGTTCATTTATTTATGTAATTTATTTTAGAAAAACTATTCTGACATATTGCAACTTGAAATGCCATTTGTGGTTTTTTTTTGTAGGTATCCATGACCCAAAGGGTTAATGAATTCATATCATAGTCGTTAGTTTCTCGGGCGGGTAAAGTTAATAATCATTTAAAACAATTTTATATGTAACACGCACATGTTTTAACTTTTTCAGTTCAAAGATGTGAGCAAAATTTCATCGTTGTACCGAACGGGACTCGGGCTCGGCTATCCCTACTCGTCGAGTTTGTTGCATCCGACAGCGCCTTACGTACCTCCGGCGCCGCTTACTACATATGCACCTAAAGTAATTACTTTGATTTAATATTATTTATTATTAATGAATGTTGTTTGATAACTTTAATTAAATATATTTTAATCCTCCGCAAACCAAATAGTAACCAACACAGAATACTTTATTGTATTATAAATGTTAAAATTACTCTGTCTGTCATAACTATTTGGTTTTCACGTCTAAATGACTGGTCCAATTTTGATATGTATTCTTTAATCAACCTATATGAGTTTTGAAAGATTTATATGGAGATATTGTATTCAATGTCTGCAGTGACTAACTTCAAATGATTGATTTTACAAATCAGACTTATGAAACTGCGAGGGCGAGCTAGTATTAATATATTCCTCAAAAAGAGAAGAAGTTTCATAGTTAATTTGTATTTAAAATGTTTCTTTTTCTCAGTTTAGGTACAACAATTTTTCACTTGCTTATTAATTAATTGATTTTATGCTAAAAAAGGCACAATTATTACAGAAACATCTGTTACTTAAACACTACTAATTGTAAATATTAATATTGTATTTGTTTTCTTTTAACTTTGTATAAGACATGTCTTTTTCTACTCTGTTAGTGTAGTGCTTATGTTTATCATTATATTTGAGTTGCTCTGTATGTAACCCTGTTCATTAACCCTGCATCGCATCATGTTAACAGCCCGTAGTGACAGCCGCAAGCGAGTCCGCCTCTAAACAACCACCACGCCCCGCCATCGCGGTAGGTCTTCTTCTTAGCACATACATCATTAACTCATGCATGCTCCTACTTTCTTTTTGATATAACCTAACCTCACTTGTAGTTTATATAATTACTCAGCTTTGCCTGTACATAAACGATTTTAATCAATCTAACGCAATGATTCAGTGTAATGAAATAATATTTCCGGAATCAATCAACAATTTGCATACGTTATACAGTAGTTATTTACATTATGCTATTTGGTATTTTCAGAAAACCGGAAAATGGAACGCAATGCACGTGAGGATCGCTTGGGAAATCTACAACCATCAGCAGAAAGAGAAAGCGGGCGGCGGCTCAGTCAACCCGGGCAACCCCGAAAAGGACAAACTTCGGTCGTTTCCGACCCCCGCACCTCCGCCGCCCGCCTATCGGTCGCCGTACGAGCTGCCGCCCGCACCCTACCTCCCGCACCATCCACACCTAGGTACCATGCGCTACGAGGACGCCGCTCGCGCCTCTCTCGCCGCGCACACTGACCGGGGCTTGCGCGTTCCAGGGGTGTCGCCCTTCGGCCGCTACGGGCCCGCGTACCCCGGCGGACCTGCCGCCTTCGGGCTCTCCGCGTACGGGCGGGAGCTCGCGCTCTCCTCGTCGCTGCACGGCGTGCACCACCCGCCGCTGCTGCACGACGCGTGGCGCGGCGTACGCCCGCCCGTCTCCGCCGCCTCCGCCGTCGCCGCTGCCGAGGCGCGCCGCGACCACGAGGAGCGCGAGCGTGCGCGCCGGGAGCGCGACGAGCGCGAGAGGCGGGAGCGCGACGAGCGCGAGCGGGAACGTCGGAAGGCGCGCGACCGCGACCTGGAGAGGGCCCGCACGCGCTCGCCGTTACGAAACGGAGCGGCGGAGATGAAGGAGGAGCGCAAGGAGCCCCCGCGCCACGCGCCCCCCTCGCTGCCCGCGTACGCGCCGCCGCCGCCGCCGCCCTGGGACCCCTACCGCACGTTTGACCCCCTGCAGCACATGCGGTTTGCACCCTTCGTGGAGGCCGCCATCCGTGCCGAGGAGGACCGCGCCAAGATGCTGAACGCGTACGCGCACCACCAGCAGCTGAAGGCGAGTCCGCTGCTGCACCGACCGCTGCCCCCGCACGGACCGCTGCCGCCGCTGGGGCACGCGCACCCGCACGCGCAGCTCGCCCCGCTACAGTCGCTCGCACCGTCGCTCGCCCCGCTACAGCCGCTCGACCTGCTCAAGAAAGAGGAGCCGCGATGATAGCGATGCGGCGCGACCGCCGTACCCCCGATTGTGTAAATAGAGTAGCGAGAACGACGTCGCGAGTGAAAGTACCACTAATTTAATGTATATCGTTTCGTATTATCGGTTTAGAGAATTATTTATTGTAACGTCGCTTGCAGAAAATCGGTGCCGACGGTCGCCCGTCTCGGGTAAAATTTTTTATGACGGCACGATAATATCGTCCGTGTGTAACGGTGCAAAGAACAGAGACGGCGCGAATGGGGCGGCCGTGACAAATCGGAAAGGTGGTGTGAGCGTACGCTTTCTCGACAAGTGCAATATAGGACGAGATCAGTGGGCTGGGCAACACATGGGCGCTCGTCGCCGCGCGCCCGCCTGTACACTACTGCTTGTTTATTTACATGAAAATATCTATCGAGTTGTTATTGTGACCATTATTAGTTAATTATACATCAAATTGCTGATTATGTGAAGGATAGGATTATTGGAATCGCTATCGATATAATTATACATATTTATATATACTTATAAATAAAATGTAAATATTAGTTTATAATTAGTATTAAAGTATAGAATTGGTTTATTTAACGTCATACAAAGGAAAATCCCATAAATTATTATTGTATCGGGAGTTTAATTTTCACTTCCGTTAAAATCTCAATGGTTTTTCAATTGTACCAGTGGAGTTTTATTTATTTATTTATTTATACTCCTACTAGTGATCGACAAATATAGAACACGATTTCTTTTATAGCAGTTGATATTTCGTTTAAATGCATTTAAAAGTATGTGATATTATTGTATTGTGAAAAACATTTTGTCTGACTTCAAAGTAGTGTCTTTTCTCTTGTATTTAGATCTAACAAACAATCGTAACAGTAATGTTCAAATGTATGTATTGGTATTCCACCCACGCCCACAATGACACTTTATTTACAAAATAAATGTTTATGAATGATCAGTCTAACAATTACAGTTTCTTTGTAACATTGTCATCTTGAAATATTATTTCACTTGTTGTGCCATTAAATCAGTATGAAGGGCATTGAGTCAGACAAAATTGAATTTAGAATCTGTTTTAAGAAGGCACATCTGGCGGGTTGTGTTCTTTAAATCTCATAAGAGTGACTCAGAAATGTATTATAGTTTATACAAAATCATTCTGTATACTAAAAAGTAAATGAAAGCTTGGTGCGATTCAGAAAATACCATTAAAACTTTTGATTTTTATACCAATAAGAATTTTTATGTCCTTTCCTGTTTTTCCTGGTATTTATGTTTACCTTTTATATCCTGCTTTATTTTTTATTTGCTATAAAATCATTTGCAGCCATAGGAGCGTTTCTACATTAGCCCGGCACGATACGACACCACACCAATAGCTACTTTGACCGACACGACGGCTTTGAGACCTCCGAGCACGTGCTGGGGTGCTCGCACGCTCACATACAAACTTGCATAAGTACACAAAACATTCAAACGATGCCAGCTCGACACTAGTAGACTTTAGTAGTGTCAACGACATGTCGGTGCCGGGCCGGGCCGACCAACGAAGAAACGCCCAGTATATACAAAAAATCTGTACAGAGCGCCAAATCAACGTTCAAAAGTACTTATGTCACTAAAAAATACCAGTCAAGTGCGAGTCAGACTCGCGCACCGAGGGTTCCGCACAAACTTGAATGTAAATAGTTCGTTCATCACAGGAATCGAGTCTCAAAATTTCTGATTTAACAACTTTACGGGATTTATTCCTCTGCTTTTTTGTGCTACATGACATTGTTTCTTGCCAAATTTCATGGTTTAAGATCAACGGGAAGTACCCTATAGTAGCGTTTTAAGTGCCTACCGCTCAATGGTTCGCCGACAAGCCGACCGGCAATATGCCGCCGCAACGATGCACGACACGCTATGTACCTAGGTACCACCTAAGTTATAATAGACCAACTCACAAGGTTTTAAATAATACTTGTAAATAAAATATTAAATAATAAAAAAGTGGGACTGAGCACGTAAAATGCACGTCTCTCGCTCGCACTCACGTGGTGTGCTCGGGAATCTCGAACCTAGGTATTTTGACATACAACTCGCGCAACATAAAGTGTGTTTTAAATTTAATTACCTAACTACCACGCTTCTTCGCTAGTTTAGTACTTCTTGAGATTAGCGCTTTCAAACAAACAAACTCTTCAGCTTTATTATATTAGTACCTATAGATTTCTAGAAAAACTCTGTTCCTAATCTATTAACCACTATAGTTACAGCAACTTCCTAATGAGTGAGCTAATGGGCCGCGAACGTCATGGATAAGTAGTGGAGTATTGTTTAGACCTAAATGGACATCATAGGAACAGACACTGACGTAAACAAAATTTACTGTAAGTATTTAATATATTTATATTGTTGGTTCTATTTTCCACGAAACTTTCTCCCTAAATTTGGCCCTTACAATCTAAAACGCTGGTATTAGAAACTTGATGCACACAGTCACACAGGTTCTATTTATTACGTAGGCAACCAAAGAAGTGTAAATACAAAACCCTGGGGGGTTAAATCGAGGGGATAATGGGTACTGCGGAGCAAAAGCTTTTTTTTTAACTCTTGGATAGGCTTGTGTTTGACCGCAATCTCACTAAGCTAAGTAATGATGTGGCCGAAGGTGGTCACACAAAGCTTAGAAGGAAACAGGCTCTCAAGTGCAACTGCCGGAACACCGATAGGTGCTTGTCCACAGACTTTCATCTTGAAGGTGTTAGCCAGCCAGTCGAAAGTACCCTACCACCGTGCTGTTTTCCGTCACCGAAAGCTCAAGCTCGTTGTTGGATTCGAACCCATAACCTTCGCCGTGGTATCCGACGTCATTACCACTGAGCTAGCGTCGCCTTTTATGGCTAGTTATGTATAAAATAAATAAACACATGCCTATTAGGTAACATTTGTATTTATAGCACACACAAAGAGTGCAAAATTTCCCCACCACACTCGGGTGGAACAAGTTTTAAGTCCTATTGCAAGTTTCGAACCCCATCATTATGAGATGTGTTGTTAAATAAAAGTATGTAATATAATGATAATGGTTGCACTACATTATATATTTACTAAAATATAAATTAAATTGTATTAAGTAATTACAAATCCATCTAAACTGATCAAGTTTATTGTGAGATAAATTATTTCCTATACCACACTTGAATTGTCTTCATCCTCTTTACTTTCTTCTGTAGTTGGAGGACTCCATAAAGTAAAGCTTCTGCTGTTGGCGGGCATCCAGGTACATAAATATCAACAGGGACAATACGGTCACATCCTCTGCAACAAAAAATAATACATTAAAGGAAAACACTAAACGTTTTTAACATTTTCTATCTATTCTATTGTTGTCCTTTTTAAACTGCAAGTTTTTTTTTTAATACATATAATAATAGATAATTTTTCTACAGTGTGTACAAGAACAAAATAAGTATAATTTTTCATGTGATGATGAATGCAGTAATATCTTTAGACTTCTAATCGGGCTATGTATTGAAAGCAATGGGCAACATTTTCACCTAAATAGGTACTCCATTCATTATTACCTACTGGATAAATAGGTACTCCATTCATTATTACCTAATAGTATCCTCCTTTATATTATATTTCATCCATTGATATAAAGATTTCATCATAAAAAATGAGCACTGTACCATAGTTTTGCGGTATGACTAAAGTGCCTTATTCATGATCCATCAACTATCGTGTGCGCATCTAGCATACTAACTAGGTGTAATGAAAAGAAATAAATGAGCGTATGTGTTTTAAATCCAAGAACTTCACAGATGTATTTGAACTCTTGCAACGTCTCTTTTAACCACATGGATGTTTCTGATGCAAAACATTATTAGATTGTGATGATTTCAGCAGGTTAGGTACTTAGCCTTAGATTAATGATAGACCTATCATTAATCTAAGTTCTTAGCTGGAATGGGTTGTTTACAAAAAATCTAACTTCGAGCCATGCTAGTTTTGATGCACTACAAGTTTTAATCAGTTTACCTAGTGAATATGGAACAGAGACATTAGTTAGTACAATTTGGACGGCCATGAAGATGTCTATTGCGTCACGTGCTAGAGCGCATGCTGCATGCATGCATGAGTACACAGGATGAGATGACATTTATCTATAAGTCTCAATATTTAAAATGAAAACTACTTACTACAAGTGCTAACAAATGGGGACATATATACAAAATATACAAGTAATATATAATAGGTACCTGACAACAGAGTAGGAGTAATGGTAATAACCACCACCATTGGCACAACTGCCCATTGAAATGACCCATCGGGGATCAGGCATCTGGTCGTAAACTTTCCTCAATGCAGGTGCCATTTTATTGGTCAATGTTCCTGCTACAATCATAACATCAGATTGACGAGGTGAAGCACGGAATACCACACCATATCTGAAACAATGATAACCATAAATAGTTTTTTAATTTAGTTTAAAAATACAAAGCAATTTATACAATACTAGCGACCCGCCCGCGGCTTCGCCCGCGTGGACTACACGTTATATCGCGCAAGTGGGGGTGGTGGAGGGGGGATAAAAGATAGCCTATGTTCTCTCCCAAGGTCTACTCTATATCTGTGCCAAATTTAATCTAAATCGGTTGAGAGGTTTAAGCGGGAAAGCGTAACAGACAGACAGAGTTACTTTCGCATTTAAAATAACCGCCGCGGCGCCGCAACAACTACGTCCCTGCATTTTAAATTTGTAATATCTTCGGAAATATTCACTTTAATAACATGCTGTAAAAAGCATATTGATCTATAATAAATGTACAATTTATTAGAGGTACTTAATTGGATAAGGATTAATATTGTATTGTTTAAAATCACATCGTAATGGTAGGGGAGGCGAATAGGGGATTTCGGGATTTACTCGAGCGCGGCAGATTAACATAAGGGGGGCAACCTTGCACCTTGTGAAGTACTCTCACCAAATCTGAGCCCTCTATGTAGTGTCGAACGCCTAGGGTAGCCCGTCAGATTAGTAAAAAAAAATCGATGGTTTGAAATACTCGAGCGCGTCAGATTAAGGTAAAGTAAGTTAGTTACATGCAAAATAGTGTACATTTCAATAATCTGACAATTTGGGCGTGACGAAAGAGAATTGGAGACTCGCAAAGTTGCAAAAAAAAAAACGTCACCTGGATTTTCTCGAGCGCGATTAGTTTTATTTTTATTTTGAAGGAAATTAGTCACGAATTACGGAAATATCTTAATCTGCCGATTTGCACAAGCCGAAGTAGCTAAAATCATTATTAAGTGTATAGTCCAGGAATATTATGAGTTTCACCTCAGAATGAGAGATAGTCAGCTATTAACTTGTATAAACCTTTATTTTGACACCCTAAAACTTGTCTCAAAAGCTACTTATCTTAGGGTGCCCGCGACTACTGATTTTTCAAGGTCAAAGGTCAAAAAATCATTTATTGCAAATATCTCGTTTCCTATGGGTTTTTTGGTAAATGTATTCATAATAAATATTGTAGAAGATTAAATTCTCTACAACTTTTGTCCAAACATTTTTTCGATATCTTGAACCATTTTCGAGATTTTTTATATATTTTTTTTTTCAAACCGTCAGATTAAGGAAATCCCTCAACATAATTGTCAGATTATGGGTCAGTACAACAAGGCCATCAAGAAGAACCGCCTGTATAAAAATCTGACGCGCTCGAGTAAATCAAGATCACGATTTTTTTTTGGAATTTTCAAAAATCGGCCCTGACTGATGGTCGCGTCCAAATCGTCAGTCTTTAAAATAGGAGCTACTGGAGGGTTCACTTAACATCCCTTATCAATGTCTGACGCGCTCGAGTAAATTTTTTTTTTTTTAATTTTCGACCCCTTCGGACGGCCACCGCCACCACGCAAAACGGCAGATTATTATTTTTCCGTTATCAGACAGACGTGGCGCGACTACCCTATTAATATCTGACGCGCTCGAGTATTTCTTGGTGACTGTTTTTTTTTTACATTTTTGAAATCCTGTATCCTCGAGTAACTACAAATTTAGCATCATTGCCTCCCCTACCATAAATAATCACTTTTTAGTAAAGGATAAAAAATGGTTATGGTGGGTTATCCCTAAGAGATAGACATATACGATCGCGGACTTTTTTGTTGAACTTTTTAAGGTGGACAATACTGTAGTACATTATTTTGGTCTATCTCGTAGGGTTCAGCCAGCGTTTGCAATATAAGCGCAAAAAAATGCTTAATTACGACATCACATTAGAAACCTCTAAATTTATCAGTGTTTCGCTACTATATTATGCATGTATTATACATATAAACCTTCCTTAAGAATCACTCTATCTATTAAAAAAAAACGCATCAAAATCCGTTGCATAGTTTTAAAGATTTAAGCATACATAGGGACAGACAGCGCAAGCGACTTTGTTTTATACTATGTAGTGATGAAATGCTATTTATATTTATTTACATCTTGAAAGGTGCAAAATTAGGTAACACTTCATACTAATACATATTATAAAATGTGAAAGTTGATCCCTATTTTACACAATGGATAACATGATTTTTGAAAGATGTAGATTATAACTAGGTACTAAGTTTTAAACTAGAGTAGAACCTAGTAATTATATAAAAGTGGAATACCACTCACTGACCCACTAATCATAATATCCTAGGAACTATAAACTTGAAATGGCAGGCAGATATTGTATTCTAAATTCAACCCTAAGGACTACAAAGTGTATTTCCATTTGTATAGCTCTAAAGAAAGGAAATTGAATATGTACATAATAATTATTTAAATTTGCAAATAAAAAGGGAAAATATGTACCTATGGTTTATTGAATCTTTTTTGCTAACAGGAATCATTTTTCGGGGAAGAAAATTATGTATATAATACTCATGTAACCCTCAACTAAGAACAGAGATATGCCTTAGTTCACCTTGAAACATCCTAGAAGTCATCTAGAACAGAGATGTAACCATATAAAAATCATACCTGTCCATATCATAGCGTGGAGCAGCAATATGCATCATTTCTACAGCACAACATGCCAAGCCAAACGTCATAGGCCATATGGAACCCTTCCTTCCCCAGTTTAGTAAATCATCAAGCCGAGCCACAGCCATTTCTGCCATATTAGAGGCATCTTGAAATGGAGAATAAGGACGCTTCTCGTTTAGATTCGGAGCAGGTAAATGAGTCTGTCGTATTTGATCGATTATGGGCGTAATGCCACCTTTTTTAACTACAGAAAGGACTGTTGAAGGAGCTTTTGCTCCTATAGCTATAATAGCCTGCATTATAACTGAAAAATAAATGTTCATTACTTCCCTGTACATAAAAAAATATTTAAGGTCGCAGAAAATAGATTAACAACATAGAAACTTACATAATTAATACATAAAATTATTTAATTGGAGAAATCACAAAACAAAACTGAGTTTACGCTTAGAGATAATTGGAAATTTTCGTACAAACTTATTTTACGTAACATTACATTTGACACTTAGTTCAGGTGTGTTACTATATATAAAAATGTACTCTGTGATTACCAAGAATTATATATTCTAAACTCTAAATACCTACTTGAAGCAAATACCTATCAATTGAGAAAGATAACAACTACGTTGGGACAATCTCTCTTTCTTTCATTAAGGGTAAGTAGGGTTAGAAAGAGAGATTGTCCCAACGTAGTTGTTATCTTTCTCTTTTTCGCAATTGATAGGTATTTGCTTTAAATAGGTATTTATAGTTACCTATCCATTTAGAATATATAATTCTATGTTTTTTTTAATTCTTGCATATAATTACAAAGAGGATAAAAACCTCATAAAAACACTACGTGTATAATGAGGATCAGTAAAGTTATAGCAAATTCAATAGAACTAGTTTCCACGTTATTCTTTATGACTTAAGAATTATATATCTTTTGAATTATCCAAATCGGACCATTACTTACGAAAATATTAAGTAATAAACATATGCCGTTCCTGTCGCTGAAAGCCAATACACGCGGGTGCGTGTGACGTCACTGCGAGCCTGCTAGCCGGTCGCGCTCGTTGGTAAACTGGTATTTGGTCAATGTTTTGCCGATTTAATAGCAAGTGTTATTCAAAGAGAGTGATCTTATAAGGGTTCCTTTTTTTACCTTTTGAGGTACGGAACCCTAATAAAGGTTATTTTGAAATATTTTTAAGGTTGAATATCTCCGTAACAGTTAAGTTTCGGACACCATATTACAAAACCAAATCCATCAGAAATGAGCTGAATAGTAAAGTCCTTTAATAGTCCTGTATATATCATTTTGCGAATGGCCTTTTAACCTACTTGCGCTTTATTTAGTGCATGGTTATCTACACTTGCTGATCCAGGTATGATAGAAACCTTGATATTTTTTTTTTAATTTTTTGGGCTTGCGTTTGGCCACTGACCCGTCCATGAAGGACGAAGACGAAGCCTAAGATGGAGCACGCTTGCCCAGAAGGTGCCTATTCACTCTGGCCTTGAAGATCCCCAGATATTGGTTGTCGATGGCTGTTTTTTGCCATCTCGCTTTTTGTTCCAAACCATTCGTTCAGTATATACCTACTTAGGTAGGATGACTCGAATATAAAGCAAAAAATATATAATATTTTGTTTTTATACATAGATTTTAATTCCGATTTATTTATTTACTAGTTTTTCGCCAGCATCATCGCACGCGTGGATTACACGATTAAAGAAACATACAGACCTTAACACCCCTTTCAGGGGTAAATTTAAATAATCATTAAAAGGATGTTTCTTTATTTTATTGAAGAGCATAAATACTATACTTCAAGTAATTTTGATAATAAACTTTTTTTTTCATACAGACTTTAATACCCCTTTTTTACACCTTTTAGGGGTGAAAGTGAAAAAATACTTCAATACCTACATGTTTCTTTGATTTTATTGAAGAGCATAAATACAAAATTTTGAATTTGTATAAAAAAATCATACAAATTTAAACACCCCTTTTTACCCCTTCAAGGGTTGAAATTTAAAAAATCCTTAAATATATGTTTTATTATTTTATATTTAGAGGTTAAATACCAAATTTTATTCATTTCAAATAAAAAATGACTGAGTTACATACAAAATTTGGACCCCCGTTTCATCCCCTTAGGGGGTGAATTTTGGAAAATCCTTTCTTAGCGGAAACCTACGTCATAATAACTATCTGCGTGCCGAATTTCAGCGAAATCTGTTCAGTGGTTTCAGCTGTGCGTTGATAGATCAGTCAGTCAGTCGGTCAGTTTTACGATGTTTTGGGTCTTTCGGCACGTTAAAAAATAGGTTTTTCTGGCGTTTTAATAGAATCGTTTGTACATTACTATACAATATTTATAAAAAGTTAAAAAAGTAAATTAGACACAAATCGGACACTTATTTGTTTTAAAATTCACAATTAAAGAAACAACCTACTGCGCGCCTTACGGCTAACTGGGGCGACCCTCACTGTGACGTTTCAGCTACCGCGAAGGCCACTCGGTGCACTTTGCTAGTAATTCGGTCATAACTTCGTCAATTTTTGTCGTAGAACAAAATTTTTTGCACTGTATGTTAAAGATTTCTTAGCTCTATAAATCTGCATTCTTAACTAAAAACGTTACGGATCCTCATTATAGTTTAGGACTTTTTGGCGGGAACTTGCAGAGTGACGTTGCGTTTTCGTTTTATTTTCATGAAATTCGTGTATTTTGAGTTTTATTGAATAATATCGGTGGTGTTTTGTCAAATAATGATCAATCTAAGTGCACAACTGAAGTGAAATAAAATGAAAGCGTGTATCGTGACTTTCCAGGTTGTCACAAAAAGTACGTGAATGTTTTAGTAGAACAACCGCCAATTTCACTAAAGCCTGACTGGACATGCACGGACGAGGACTAGACATTACAGTGAATTTGAGAATGTGACTATAACATAAAAGAAGAAATTAAAACTGAATAAATGTATGCGACTGAAAGACTTTGTATTGACTAAAAATGATAAAAAAAATATTAAAAGAGTGACACACTCGCTCGCTTTGCTTTCATTTTAATCTGTTGACCATAGAACACTATACTCTAGCGAGCTGTTGACTCGCGAGAAAACACTACGGAAAGAACTGACAGGTTAATAAATAATTGTGGTTCATTTCATTATTTAAATACGTAAGGAAGGGGTACCTCATACTGAGTCAAATTTATTAAATTAGTTTTATTTTTATAGAAGCAGTTATATTTTTTGTAGGCAGTGATAATAGGTAAATTGCGAGATGATTTCCAATAATAAAAAGGTAAGCTTGTGCATTTTCATTTTTCTGTGTAGCATGATTGAAATAAGTCAATATTTTTTTTTTATATAAAGTTTTGGGATGATCCATCAAAAGTAATCATAATAAATTCAAGGTAAGGCATGGCTAGAAATGATTTTGGTGTTTGTGAATTAGTCTGGGGCTACAGCTTATTGTGCCAGAAACTGTTTTAGGTTGTTTTAGGTCAGTTAATCTGATGTTCAGGTCTAAAGTAAATCTGGAGTATTCTGGAGCCTGGGTTATCATATAGGAAATATAAATTAAAAGTATTAATTTCAGAATATCTAAATATTTATCTAATATACCATGTCCTTAATCATTATTGTTATCGTGACATACAGAATCATCACAAACCCTAAAAATCATTGAAAATTTTGTAATAAGATGAATGATTGAGTGTACTAGAATTGGGCTACATGAATTTGGCAGTGGCTGTGGATTGCTTGCTACACTTGTTCTACTATTATTATTTTTTATTATTAAAGCCTTTATTCAAAATGTTTTAATTTAATTTAATTATAATATATCTAATATATCATCTGTACTTCTGTGTTGCTTTTTAGCAAAGGCCTCCTCTAACCTTTTCCACTCTTTTCTGTCGTGGGCAATTCTGGTCCACAAGTTTTCTGCTACTTTTGGTGATTTCATCTTCCCATCTTTTGCTTGGTCGTCCTTTTTTTCTTTTTCCTTCCCTTGTGGTACCCAAGTAGTTATTTTTTTACTACATTTTTCTTCTCCTCGGATTGTGTGTCCGGCCCAGCGCCATTTCAGCTGTGTTATTTTAATGGTTATGTCCTGTGTTTTTGTTGACTTTTTTATGGTGGTGGTGGTTGGTTTCTAGTTCTTTCGTTAATGCCCATGTTTCGCTTCCATATGTCAGTATTGGTAGTATGGATGTGTTGAATAATTTGCCTTTTATAGTGTTGCTTATTTTACTATCTTTCATTATTTCTTTGAAGGACCAATAACTTTTCCAAGCTTTTTCGATTCGTACGTCTATTTCTTTATTTGCAATGTTCTTAGTGGAAATTATTTGACCTAGATATTCACTTACGTATTCTATCTCATTGTCGTTAACTGATATTTTGTCTTGACTTCTGTTGATCATTGCCTTATTTTGGTTCACGCTGAGGCCTGCCTGTTTGCTTTGTTGGTCTAGCTCTCGCAGCATATCTTGTAATTCTTGTGGGTTTTTAGCAGGGTTTCGAGGATATATATCCAATATATATCAAACTATTTTTTGTGATATATATTTAGTAGTTGTGCTCAAAACAGAGATTTATTATTTTTCCGCATTTCTAATCCCGTTGCCGAGGGTGTATGGGCCTATAGTCTTACTTTTGTTTCCATTGTTCCTTCCTATCTGGGCGTTAAAATCACCCATTATTATATAGTTTTTGCGGGCATGGTTTTTGATGGTTGTATTCAGTTCGTTGTAGAAGTTCTCAATATCTTCCTTACTTGATTGTTCTGTTGGAGAATATATTTGAACTATACTCATACTCCATCGGTCTTTGTAAGTAGGGATGTTCAAATTTAAGATCGCAATTCTTTCAGAGATACCGATAATTTCTTCTATGTGTTCTTTTAAGTGCTTTTTAATTATGTATCCTACTCCATGTCTGCCTGGGGTTTCCCCTTTGTAGTATAAAATAAAGTTCTGGTATTCTTAAATTTTGTCGCCTGTTCGTCTTACTTCACTTAGGCCAACAATATCCCATTTAATATTTTCCAAGGACGACATTAATTCCTGTAGGTTTGATTATGTTCTTAAAGTTAATGTATTTAGCGTAGTTACATATAAATGTTCTGGTTTATTAAATTTTCTAATGTTACATGTTGGGTTACTAGTTAGAGGGTGGTAGTCATTTGTACCCTTCATGGTGACTAGCCTGTTTAAAGGGTTTACAATAGTTTTGTTGGGTTTAGTTGTTTTTAATTCACTTTTCCGGTCCTCTCTGCCATTTTTTGTTTTTTGAAGTTTGAGATGAGTTTTTTGTTTTATTACTTGTCGGTTATGTTGGTCCTATTTAGTTTCTTTGCTTTATTTTCTCCCCCTTCTGGTTTCTTCTGGGTTATTGCTGGTACTAATGATTTAGGGGATTCCGTGGGGAACACTTGTTCTAACTTGTTTTTTAATTACATCTATTTTAGGAAAGAAATTGGTTTAAACCTATGTTTGAATTTGAAGAAAGTGAACCGCCTAAGAAAATAAAAAAACAATACAAAGATTCAGAACCAGTCTTGCAAAATAAGGATGTAAGTAAAATCATTTTGTTATCTTATCGGTTATGCAGGTTTTTGTATACTTAAAATAAATGTTAAAAATCAGCAAAAAAGTAGTCAGTTGTTGGACACACCTCTATGAAAAGTGAATCTTGTTAAAAAAATATCCCGTCAAGTACAAGCCAGAGTTGAACTTGTGTGGTACCGTACCATTCCTAATATTAACAATATTATTCCTAAGGGTTAATAGATTCCAATATAATTCTTATTCTTAATGAATTTGTTCTGATAATACTGAAAATAATTATTGGGGATAGCTATCTTCATTTATGTCAGGCTATTATTTGTTTTCCTTCCTGATCATTCAGCATCTCGAGTACCTCACAAATGAGGGAGGTGTTGTTAGTGCTCAGTGAAATAACTGCTAGATGCATACAGTATAGTATGCTGTATGTTACTAATAGATTCCAATATAATTCTTATTCTTAATGAATTTGTTCTGATAATACTGAAAATAATTATTGGGGATAGCTATCTTCATTTATGTCAGGCTATTTGTTTTCCTTCCTGATCATTCAGCATCTCGAGTATCTCACAAATGAGGGAGGTGTTGTTAGTGCTCAGTGAAATAACTGCTAGATGCATACAGTTAAGTATGCTGTATGTTACCCTGCTTTCTGTTGTTATGTTGAAACATCAAATATTACATCTCAAACTTATTCAACAGATTACTGATCCAAGCCCTTGTGACAAACATAACAAACTAGGAATTTTTAATCATAACCACTGGATGAAAAATTTTGACCCAGTGAATACTGAAGATTTGGCAGTTCATATTAAAAAAGTCCAAGAGATTGATGAGTGGCTGAAGTCTGTGAGCGATGATAATAATGGTGACATGTTACTCCTTACTGGACCAGTAGGGTGTGGGAAGACTGCTACCATACACACATTGGCAGATAAACATAATTTTAAAGTAACAGAATGGATAACACCCATTGATATTGATATACCTTCGGAAAATGGTATGTAATTATCAATTTTATTATCATTATTTGTAAACCTATAAAAAATATTTATATGCATTTAAATGTTTTTTGTTGTTGTCAATAATTAATTATTCCTTTCAAACCCAGCATTGATGTCATCTAGTGCTAGATGAAGTCATTCATATAATTTGTGAGTTAATTATAAGTCGGCAAGATTCAATAGATATTTAATGTTGTTCAATATTTTACTTTAGTTTGATGTTTGATTGTGCTAAATGATATCTATACTGTGGCTAAATAGCTATACAATTTTGAAATTGTTTTGTATTCTCTTATATGATTTAGGTTTTTCATATGCTATTTTCTACAGGTGGCTATGAGTACAAAGTAAAGCAATCAACAACATTTTTAGATTTCATATTAAATGCTGCTAATTTTACATCATTATTAGACAACAACAATAAGAAACTTGTACTAGTTGAAGACTTACCCAATACATTTATGAGGACACCTAGTGAATTCACTGAAGTGTTGTTGTAAGTAAACTGACATTATTTTTTCTAAATGTTTTTGTGTGAACTAATTCCATCATACTTTGCCTTGTTTTAGTAATTAATGCAATAAAATCATAATTTAATATTTCAGACAATACCAACAAAGGGCAAAATCACCCATAGTATTTATATGTTCAGAATCCCATACAGATAGTAAAAATACAGGAGCTAATTTATTTACACCAAGTTTAAAACATGAATTGAAGATATATCATGTTGTGTAAGTGTAATCATTCTGTCTAAACATACCAAGTCCGTAACTTGCGTGGTCATTAATTAGTCAGTTAAATAAAATTGTATGTGCATCTTTAATCCTAATAAATTTTAATGTATTATTTCAGATTTAATAGTGTTTCTCCAACTAGCTTAAGGGCTGCACTCAAAAGGGTCTCGGATATAATGAGTAAAAAGCATAAAGCAGTTTATAATCCACCATCTGACGATATGATTGAGTGTGTTGTCAATTCCTCAGCAGGTGACGTCAGATCCGCAGTATTAAATTTACATTTTGCGAGCTTGAAAGGTGAGCTACTTAAGAAATGGTTTCAAGGAGATAATATGAAACCTCAAAAATAACTGAGTTAGGTTATTTCAATGTTAGTGACGTCCGATACAGCGACGAAGGTCGTGGGTTCGAACCTTACGATGAGCTTGAGCTACCACCCTCATGTTGAAAATCTGTCACCAAACACCTGTTGGTGTGTTCAGCCAGTTGAACTGAGAGCCCTTGAGTCTTTAAGGCATTGTATAAAAGGTCTACAACACATTGGCCATCCCCCTGGTATTGCTAATGTCTATAGGCGACGGTATTCACTTACCATCAGGTGAACTGTCTGCCTGAAATAAATATCTGATGGATATTCCATTTGGCGCCAAATCATAGGGAAGGAAGGACATTATAACATTATTTTTAAATCTACACTTAAGAAGGCGAATAAGGCCTGATTCCGCGAAGACGAAAGCTATTGTTTTATATCGGATAATTATAGTATATCGATATGATGAGGAGGCAAGGCCTAGCTATTGTACCGTCAGAACACTTTTAGCTAATACAATGGTGATATTTGATAATACTATGATATGAACGTTTACTTGCAGGTTCTAATCATAGTTTGGAGACTAGTTTAATAAAAGAGAAAGAATCCAAAAGTAAGACAAACAAGAGAAAGAAAAAATCATCGAGTAAATTTTTATCAATCGGTAAAGATCAAACAGTAAGCATTTTGCATGGAGTTGGCAGAGTTTTAAATCCTAAGTGTAAGTTACATTATGAGAAAACTAGCGTAGGTATTTATTTTCTAAAAACTTCTTTTATTTATAATTTGATTAAGGAAGCTTGATATGGATTCCAGTTTAACATAATCATGTTAAATGGAGATTATTGCATGCAATACGGAACGACAATAAAAGACCACGTTTAATCTCCTCGGAAGAATCCCATCTTCAAATTAATTTGATATTAAATCGTTCAGTTTGTTATCGCCATATTTAAGATCTCGGTGAAGGCTCCTAACAACATTGGTGTGTACCGGTATTTGCTCTTGAGAGCCAGTTACCACTAGCAGGGGTCGGCAAACCGCGGCTCGCGAGCCGCATGCGGCTCTTTAAAGGGTCAGTTGCGGCTCTTCAAGTTCTCCTCAATTTTTTTTGTTTTGGTCAGGGTTCGAGGATATATATCATGATATATATCCGATATATACAGAAAGATTTTTTGTCATATATATCAATAAAACAATTGCTTTTAAAATTTGATATTATTAAGTAAATTTTTGCTTTTTGCTACTGTATTTCTACTTCCCATATGTAAGTTTTAATCCTTAAATGGCAACACTGAATAGCAGCATCTCATCGGCGATTGACAGTTCTAGCGGCATTAATTTCCTGATGTATAAGATTTTATGGTTTTAGTTGATTTTTATTTTATTTTATTTTATTCTTGTTGGGAAACTAACAGCTAGGCTCTTAAATAACAAAGTGAAATTAATTAAATACAGATAGCTAATTATAAGTTTCCACAAATATTAAAAAAGAAAAATCCATATACAACTTTCCTGATTTATAAGAAGATTTTACGTTTTTGAGTTGACTTTTCTGATTCTATATACTTAAATACATTAAACAATAAAATCGTTTTTGTTTCACAAACCTCAAAAAAACCGGAACCCTTATAGATCGCTTTGTTATCCGTCCGTCTGTCTGTCTGTCAGTCTGTCAAGACCCTTTATCTCAGGAACGCGTTGAAATTAATACGATATACTCAGGTCTACAGTCTCTTGAAGTTGTAAAGAAATCAATCATCTAAGTAAACGTAAAAAAAGGTACAGCCGCAAAAACTAATATTTCGACGCTCGCAAGGGAATCAAAATTGTTAGGGTACTTTCCGTTGACCTAGAATCATTAAATGTGGCATGAAGCCATGTCATGTAGCACACGTAAAGGAATAAATCCGAAAACCGATTTAAGGCGATGATAGCTCAGTGGCAAGTGACGTCGAATATCTCGGCGAAGGTCGTGGGTACAATGAGTACCCTACAATGAGCTTGAGCTTTTGGTGAAGGAAAACATCGTGAGGAAACCATAGCACGGTGGTAGGGTACTTTGTAGTACCCGACTGGCTGGCTACCACCCTCAAGATGAAAATCTGTCGCCAAACACCTATCGGTGTGTTTCGAAAGCTGCACTTGAGAGCCAGTTCCCATCTAGGCTTTGTGTGCTTACCATCTTCGGCCACATCATCACTTACCATGGTGAGATTGTGGTCAAACACAAGCCTATCCAGAATTAAAAAAAAAACCGTAAATTTACATCCAAAAAAAAAAACCATGAGATTCCATTACCGTGAGGAACAAACTATTTACACAATATCTACAAGTTTTTACGGGGAAACCTGAGTGCGCGATTTTTAATAATTTATCAAAAATGTGATATATATATCGGACATTTATTACCATTTGTACATAAATAATACAATAAAATCATAATATGGCTGTCATGAATACAAAATGGTAATAAATATCCGATATATATCACATTTTTGATATTATATATCATAAATATCCGATATTTTGATATTTATAATAAATATCAGATATTTTCGAACCCCGGTTTTGGTGCATATGTGATTAAATATTTCGTAAATACCGCGAGCCAAATAATCGTCTTATTTCGAACCCAAACACAGTTTACTACATTTAACTACAGCCCTATTAAAATTTAGAATACAGTGAAAAACCTAAAACAGAAAACTGCGGCTCTTGAGCTTCCGAGAAGTCGATATTTTTCTGGAATCTGGCTCTTTGTCCAAAAAGTTTGCCGACCCCTGCACTAAGGCATTGTATAAAGGACGACAACACATTGGCAATTACCAGGGGGTATTGCTAATGTCTATAGGCAACGGTATCCACTTACCATCAGACCCGTCTGTCTAGTTATCACGTGTGGTATCTACCGCCGACAGCACCCTGTCGTCAACAAATCACCATTTGTTGTAACATTTTATTGGTTTGTATCGTTCAAATTGTATTATTGGATGTAGTGATATTTTTTTTATATATATAATTAATTTGTTCGTTATGTGAAATAACATAATTAGTTTCTTATCCCCAAGATACATCGTTATGCCTGAACTTGGTATGTTTCTAATTATATTTTGTTGTTTCAGTTATTGTAACTGGAAATGGGAATCAAAAGTTATCCCATCCACCTGAAGAAATTATAGATCAATTTTTATGTCAGCCAAATTCATTTGTGAACTTTTTAGAAGAAAATTACTTACCACATTTTTCTTGTCCCGAGCATTCTGATAAAGCTGCTTCTGCACTCAGTGACGCTGATTTTATGCTTGCCGAATGGAGGGTAGGATTAACAATCAAACGAATGCACACCAGTTTTAGTAATCAACTCTTTTTCAGTCAGACTACATATTTGCTTTGGCCATCATACACATTTGATCCAAAACTAACTTATAACGTAGATAAATTCTTACTGGAAGAAACTGGCCTTTATAATTAGATTTAAATTAATTAATCGGAATCGAGTAACTATCTATTTTGCCTGGACATTAAAAATATATTTTGCCTGGACAGACATTACTATTAATAGAGTAATTAAATTAATAGGCATTTATACTTATCGATTTGAGGTATTTCAACGTTTTTTTTACGTTAAACACAACTGTATAACATAACTGTGCTGAAAAATAATACGGTATTATTGTATTGATTCGATAACAAGCTTATACCTTTTACAGGAAAAGATGTGTCAAGAATATGGACTGTATACTTCAATTGCTGGTTTAATGCTTGCTAACAAAGCTCCCTTATCAGCATGGAATCCAGTGAGAGGTCCAAAAAACATGAAAATTCTATACCCGTAAGATTTGAGTTTTTATTAATTTTTGTAACTTACTAAATTAAAAGGCATATGTTTTATTACGTAATTTTTTTCTAGTTCACCAAAGGACTTCCCTCTCTTGGAACAAGATTATTTATACAAAGGAAAAGTGCTTGTGGCAGATTACCAAACATATTGTAAAATAATTGAAAGTGGAACTTGAACTGTAATAAAAAGGAAAGCACAAATGGCATGTGATTAATGTTTTTAATTGTTGTACTTTTTCAATTAAAATGAAAATACAATACTGAAATTAAATAGGCATTGGTTATTTTTAGCAGTATAATTAACTGATAGCACTTAAACAATAACATCAGAGAAATGTCTGATTGAGAGCGATGTCACTTCACGAGACTTTAATCATTGGACTTGGTATTTGGGACAGGATCTTTGGATCTGGGGAAGCAAATTAGATAAAAAAAATGTATTACTACAGTTTATTAACACAAGTCAAGATTGTCTTAGAATTACAAATAAAAATTCTAAATTATATAATGCACTTCACTGCGTAGGTCGTACAGTTCATCGGCATGACGCGACGGTCCGCTCAGATTCCATTTTGCAAGCTTTGTTAACAAGAAACATCTCGTTTAATATAAAGCACGGCAGTAACTCTGAAAATTTATATGTACATACTTACCGGGGCGAATCACCTCAACGACTCGTAACGGGGACAGATTAATACTTACCTGGTTATGCGTAGTTTGGACTCATTTAAAGTGTAGTGAGAGAGGTGTAGTGTAGTGCATGCAGTAGTGTAGGTAGTATACTAGGGTGAGTCAGATAGGGTAGGGTAGGGTAGGGTAGGGAGTATAATATTATCGGGAGGAGGAGGAGGATGACCTGGAGCGTCGGCGACGTGGCGCGGGGCGCGGAGAGCGAGAGCGCGTGCGGCGGCGGCGCGCCGGCGACCGACGTCGCGGCGGCGGGCTGCGGCGCCGGTACCTACAAACAATACAATCAACAACACTACATTATACATAGTGCACTACACCATCCACGAACACGTGCCCCATACTTTTTCGTTAGTGTTGTAGTGCTGCGTATCGAAATACAAACAGACGTAAAAAAAAATTGGGCGCTTACACTGAAAATACTGGCTAAACATCACGATAACCTACAGTAACCATTTTTATCCTACTAATATTATAAACGCGAAAGTTTGTATGCAAAAATGGCTGAACGGATTTAGATGAAACTTGGCACACAGGTAGTCCATATCCTGGAATAAAACAGGATACTTTTTATCCTGGGAAAAGATAAGATCCCTCGGGAATGTGGGTGAAACCGCGGGGGATAGCTAGTCTTTTATATGTTATTAAAAACAAATGAGTTATTTACGAAGCTATTTTTAAACGACTTCAAAAAAGGAAGTGTTTCTCAATTCGACCGTATATTTTTTTTAACAATACAGTATTCATTCTTATCCAATTAAATACATTAGATTGGTTGTGCATTAAATTAATATTGCCTTTATAGCATATCAATATCTTAGAAGATATAACAGTTTATTAATCGGACATGACTTGGGCAATTATTTAAAAGATGCATTTTAGTTTTCAACAAAATCGGCCTCGAAACTCCATTTAGCATTTTTCACTATTCTCTATAGTTAAGGATTTGGCCATCCACGCACACTTGAAAAAATCCCCCTGTATAGTATACCTGGGTGGCGAGTGTCGCCTCGGCGGCACGTGTCGCGGGGGCGGCAGGCGCGGCGAGGGGCGGCGCGGCCGCGACGGCACCAGCACCGGGGCTGCCGTGATCTCCTGCCCGTCGATCTGACCTGTCACACAAACAACCACTCACACTCGGCTCAAGCTTATACACGTACATCATGTACATCGGCTGGTCCGCCGACCACAGGCACATATTCAGTGGTTGAAAAGAATGTTTGTAATTCAGACTCGGTCTATTCAGATATCCCCCGTCTCGTCCCCCGTTACCAGCGGCCCGAGCTGCATTCATTAATCCGACCATCCCCTAAAACTCCTCTAAATCGCTTATGCGAAGTTCGATTCCCACTTTTCCCCTAAGTCGAGGTTCGTGCCCCAACTGGGGCGCCCTTAGCGGTCAGTCGTCTAAGATTTGCAATCACGGTTGAGAGCCCTAAGCGCTCGCCGTACAGTCTACGTAATGGTGTCTATGGTCCTTCAGACCTCCACATTTCTGTCCTCCCCAAAAAAAAAGTTTGTATTTATAATAGCAACGCGATAAGTACAAGAACTGAATAGTACATTATTATGTCGTAAAAACAGCTAAAACTGTATAGTACCTCCATCCATGTGCTTCATAGCATTCTCAGCTTCGTCTGCATTGGAGAAGTCCACATAAGCGTATCCACGACCATTGTGTGGATGCAGTCTATCCATGAGGAACTCCACAGTTTTAACAGTGCCATATGTTGAGAATATCTCGTGGATATGCTCACGGTTCACATTCAGTGTCAGCCGACCAATATGGATCCTTGTCGGTCGGGGCGGTGGCGATCTTTCGCGCTTTTTCCGCCCTGGTGATCTGTAAATCACATACCTACATGTCAAAAAAAATTTATCAAGTGTCACAGGAAAAAAGTTGTTACAATATAATTCATTGTTACAACATTATTAATGCTTCAATTAAATTAAACTCACCGTTCACTTTTATCCTTGCCCTTGATTTTATCATTTGATGGAGCTGTCAATTTTTTCTTGTCGCCAAGGGGTGAACGGTCTCTGACTTTCTCCCTATCAGGTTCACGTCTATCCTTGACTGGGCTCTTGTTAGGAGAGGTCCTAGTAAATAAAGTATATAAAATGTGTCAACCAATAAGCACTGTTTTTTTTTATTTATATTAATAAACAACGGAAACCCGAAGACAGTTTAGACCATTTCATGTAATGATGTTTCACCAAAATAATAATAATAAAAAAAAATGTTTAATTCATTAACTGGTCTTAATCTGAAAAATACAGTCGTTGGAGCACTCCTTTTAAGTAAAATGATACCTGTGTTAGGAGACTCCGCTCTTCCAAAGTCTTCAATATAATTGGGATATTGCCTATATTCAAGAAACAATATCTAACACTCTGTTTATAAAACATCTATAATACACGATAACAGCGACAACATTGTATAAATCCATCCTTATTATCATTTTTAATAACCAATTTAAAGCCAGTTTTTGAGGGAGTATATTTATAACGTCAGCTCACCTAATGGTAAGTGACTACCAATGGGAGGGAGGGATTGCCAATGTGTTGTACAGTTTATTACAATGCCTTAAAGGCAACTGGCTCTCAAGTGCAATTGCCGAAACACAACATCAAGTGCTTGATGACAGATTTTCACCTACAACAATGTTGTGGTTTCCTCACGAAGTTTTCCTTCACCGAAAGCTCAAACTCATTCAGGATTCGAGCCCACGACCTTCGCCACGGTATCGGACGTCACTACAACTGAGCTACCATCGCCTTCTATCAGTATTTCATACAAAACTCCAAAGAAACTCTCGTTTTAACATTTAATAAAAAGAAGCTTATTTGATGTGTCAGTCAACATCCCTATTCAAAAAGTAAAGAAAATATTTGTGAATGTTAAAGATCGGGATCACTTAATAATTTCTTGAAAATATTATCATCAGTATTTGGTGCGGCGCATAATTGTTTCTATTTAGTATAGAAAATATTGAAAATGAAACCAGAAATATAGTTGTGACCACAATGTGGTCACTAAATTAACACAGAATTCATAACTAATTTGACAGGACTTTATTTCTA
This sequence comes from Ochropacha duplaris, assembly GCA_951361185.1. NCBI lineage: Eukaryota > Metazoa > Arthropoda > Insecta > Lepidoptera > Drepanidae > Ochropacha > Ochropacha duplaris. The sequence goes on from OX592703.1 coordinate 5,910,970, forward strand.
CATCTATTTCTTACGTTTTTGGAAATAAGAGACATAGTGAGACTGAATTGTTCTTAGAAAAATAAAAGTATTACTTAATTTTGAATCACCACCATTAAGTCTAAGATTCTAAAAGAGATATTTTACAATAAAAATGTCCTAAGTAAGATATAAGATCATGCAACACAAGGTTTGATGTAAATATACTTCTGTAGACTTATTACTTATTTGTGTGTAGACCCCATTTTAAATTTTAAAAAAATACTGCAGCTAACTTATTATGATTATTTCACCCAAATGGAAGAAATGTGTACTTTAATAGTTGTGATACCTGATTATGTTCCAAGCACTTTGATTGGAGAATGAAGTCCTGCACTAGTTAACTTAGACCCAATTTCCAATATGCAAAAACTTAATGAAAGGTCAATCCCTCATATTATGTCAACCACTTGCTTGCGACTTGCCATAAGTGGAAAACCAATCCTTGCCTTATTATCCCAGTCATTATCTTGCTTGTAATTTAATTCAATACACAAAATGACTGGAAACAGAAGATGGCCATTACTAAGCCAACCAGGCTGTCCTGACTATTACAGGATTGCATGTGTGAATGGTAATATGTTGTAATATTCATATAAACTAATGAGCGGGAGTGATTTGACATAATAATATTTTATTACTCAGAAATTATTTCTTAAAATATTTAATGAGAACATGTGTAATTGCTAATATTAAATTGAGTTTTATTGATAAAAAGTTATATAGTCAAACCATTAAATAGTAATCTTAAACTGTCAGTTTAGTCCAGCTAATAATAAATAATTATTTAAGTAAGTAAATATAAAAAATATTATGTATGTATGAATAATAATAAAATTTAAAAATGCTATTGCTGTTTATTGCATATTTGCTTAGTTTCTATAAAAATCAGCCCCAAGACTCCAACATTTTCTTTGCTATTCAATGTCTTGTTTAGATTTAGCAAAAAATTACCTGCATATCTCTCAAACACTGCAAAAAATAACTTACTTCTTCTTCTGTTTTGATCGATCATTGTTGCTGCTGCTACTACTAGACGAGCTGGATGAAGATGAAGATCGTGAAGAACTTCCAGAGCTGCTTGATGAAGACCTGGATGATGACCGAGATGAACTGCTATCTGATGAACTGAGATAAGAGTTTTTAGAGAAGTATGAAAACATGCAGGCACATCACCTGATGCTAAGAGACTACCGTCACCCTTAACTAAATTGCTAAGGCAGGTAAGGCACTAACGTCATAACTAACTGGTATTGCCCATGTGTTGTTTTTTTCTCTTTAAGATCGGTTTCTCAAGCTTTCTCGTCAAAAAATAACCAGTCTGTTTTAGCCGTAGCAGACAAGCTAACTAATGCTGATAACAAAACATAACCTAACATAAAAGAATAAGTATTATCTAAGGAAGCAAAAAATTACCTGCCACTACTATCGCTGCTACTAGATCCTGAATCACCTTTTTTCTTTTTAGTCTCTTTGGGTTTCTTTTTCTCTTTTTCGGATGTCGCCGATGGGGATTTATTTCGTGCCCTGCAAACCGTCAAAAAACATAATCAGTCTTGCTTTAAAGTTAAACTAAAACATTATTATTATTGCAATGAAAACATACATTTTATTTTTACTTCACTGAAGAATATCAAATTATATGTACACCACACATAAACAAAAATTATACAGCGTCGTCTTAAGCACAAGCCAGCCCCGAAAAAGAATGAATGAATGAAAATAATGAATGAAATTAAAATGAATGATTGTTTTTTTTTTAAATAATCTTTAGTCGTGACCATAGATACAAAGTCTTTCCGTCGCATACATTTTCTTCAGTTTTAATTATTCTTATTTTATTTATGTTATATTCACATTCTCACGTTCACTGACTGCTACTGGACTACTTCGTCCGTACAAATCCGGTCAGGTTTTAGGGAAATTGGCGGCTGTTCCAATTAATTAAACTTTTCACAGACTTTTTGAGACAACTTGAAATAGCACTTGTGATCTTAGAGCATTAGGCTGGCTTAATACTCAAAGCTTGTGATACACTTAGATTGATCTTTATTGGATAAAACACCACTGATACTATTCAATAAAACTCAAAATACACGAATCCCACGCTATGTGGGGTCGGCACAACATGTTTTCCTATTCTACTCCGATCTATCACAAGTCGTTATGAATAAAGATAATTCGACATGTGCAATGTGCATACATTATGTATGTACCTATCCAGTGTAGACGCTCACTTGCTTACCTACTCACTTATAGGTAGAAAGAGGCTCTATCTAAGTGTGATTTTAAGTAACTTTAATATCTCTTTGTTCTGGATGTCTGGAATAGCATATAATACTTATTTCGATACGATCTCATAACACTCGACGGCATTTTTGGTTGTTTTGACACGTGAAGTGCATCTATTGGTACCGGCGGCCACGCGACACAGGTCAAGGATTTTAACCTACCTACCGCTCGCGCATTATAACCTATCTACACCTTTTTACTTATAATAATGTCATTGTATGTAAAAGTTCAAGCACGGAATCTGTAGTTGATTTGCCTCAAGCATCTAAGCTCAAGCAGCAATAGATAATGATAACTTGAGTCGGATGATATCGTCGGATCCGCGAACCAAAGGGATTTAAGATATTTTATCGTAAATTCAATATTTTTATCATCCTGTTTAATTTATTATAACTCGATATGTTTTATATTTTGTTTAATTTAGCTAAGCATAGCAAACAAAACGAATAGCACTATGAAAGTGTTTAATAAAGCCAAACAAACTAATCTTATTTCAATTAAAAACAAATCTTGCTAAAAAAAGGACCAAACAATCTGCTTAGTCGACAACTTGTCGATTATTTAAATGAATTCTAGGCGTGACAAATGAATTTTGTTGACTCACATCCGGTGAAGTCGGATTGTATATTCCTCTCTGTATGTTGTACTATACCTATCCAGTCTACGAAGAACAATAGATACCTACAAGAATTTTAAAAAATAATTATAAATAAGGCCAAAATCAATCACAATTCGAAAAATCCCAATTCGTTGGAATTTATCCTGGAGTTTGTCAATCCTATAATCAAATTCCTAAGCTCAATGGTAGTGACGTGACGCTGAATGACGTGACGATGGTTGTAGGTTCAAATCCCACCCACAGTGAGCTTATGAAGAATGAAAACAGCGTGAGGAAACGTTGGTAGGGTAGTTACTTTATAAGTAAGTAGGTATTATCAGGCTGGCTGACTATCACCCCAAGTTGAAACTCTATCGCTAAGCTACTCTTGAGAACTTGTTCCCTTCTAGGGCACACACACACCATTCACATCACATATCATCATTAAACGTTGATCTAAAAAATAACAAGTTGTAAGAGTCCGGTAGATGGCGATGATAACTAGCATTAGACCAATGGAAAAATAAAATAAATCTATATACATGTTGGAATTTTGTAATGCCACCTGAAGGGAAAGTACTATTAATACTGTTGATAGAAAATTTTACTTAAAGAAAACTTACTTGATATTTAGTATTTATGCTCTTCCTTAAAATCAAAGAGACACACGTATTTAAGGTTTTTTTCAATTTCATCCCTTAACGGGGTACATAGGGGAAAAATCGAGTAATCCACGCGGGCAAAGCTGCGGGCGAAAAGCTAGAATAATAATTAAATATACATGAGTTATTTGGGATTAGAAAACGATCTTTGAGTGTTACCTAAATAATTCTTGAACAGAAAACTGTAGTGGGTCATGAACTAGGGTAAAGGGTCTATTTGTATGTGAATTTATTTTATAATTTTATTTGTATCCGGTATATAATATTTGTTTATATCGTGACTTCGTATCATAGAGTAATTAACATTTAATACAAAATCGTTCTCAACACTACGGTTCAGTTAGTTTGTATTTTTTCTGCCTATACCTACCTACATAGGGTGTATAACAGTTTTATATTGTGGTAATCACACTTTTAATACTAGTAGCAGTTAAGTGACCGAAATGATTAGCTATAGGCCACCTGCCAGGCGACATGGCAGCCACATTAGCGCAATGGGAAGCCCGTGTTGCATTTACGAGACCTCTCCCACTCTCGCCTATTCTTTGACCTCTTCATCCCTTCCCCCATTTAATGTTAGATTTGGAAAAGTATAGGTCATATTAAAGGACTAATAATATGCGTTGGTTAAAAAATATGTAATTTTCATGATATTTATCGATATGACTCGGAAAAGATAAATTAAAGCTTCCTACTCACCGTTCCCGGGAGGACAATAATCTACTTCCTATTTCAGGATTTTCAGGGCTTAAATTACCAAAATGAATGAAATTCCATTCAGCCGTTACATTTGAGTGGTAAAAAACAAATACCTACCTATATTATATACATAAACGTTTACATTTTATAATTGGTGGGCTCATCTCGTGAGACGGGCACAGCGGCCTCTGCCGCGGAGGACCTCAAGCGGCTTAAATATTCATCTATTAGTGACAATTATATATTTGTGCCGTTTGGGGTAGAGACCATGGGCTCATGGGGACCCTGTGCCCGAAAATTTTATAAAGAGCTTTCCTCCAGGCTGGTGGATACCACTGGTGACCGGAGGGCTGGTAGTTACCTCGGTCAACGCCTCAGTCTAGCTATTCAACAAGGTAACGCCGCTAGCGTCCTCGGCACGATTTCCCCGGGCAGCAACCTAAATTCAGATTTTTATTTGTAGTTTAGTTGTTATTTATTTATAAGTTATATAGGTTTTGGTTTTACTAATTGTAATATCAATATTTTGTTTGAACTTTCCGTCCAATTTATCTATGTAAACTTTTCAAATATAATAAAATATTCATATAGTAGTAGGAGGATATTCGTGGAAAATATGTCTCTTTACACGATTGATTTACGAAACTAATGTACTCGTCGTAGGTACCTATGTAGAGCAATTGTTGGAAGCCTGTTCAGATAACGGGTGTTAATGGCTTTGTAGCTCATATTCTAATACATAATAATGTTGATCATTAAACACATGCTAGATATTCGACCTATATTTTGAAATATAGATAGATAACATAATAGCGATCCATAATCCAGGGATTTGATAATAGCAAATACACTTTATATGTAATAATTGTTATTTGAAGTAATAAAATATGGGTATTAATAAGTTGACGGCAGCTTATCCTCGCCCACGAGATTAGTTCTAGTGTAGTGCTGTGGGGAGCACCTTCGATTATCTTCTTACTCCCTCACACCAGGGGGGGGATATTCTTCGGCAGGATGGTGAAACTATTCACTTAACCTCACTGAACTACCACTGCACTAAAACTCACTGAAAACTGAACTGAACTGAAACTGAAACTGAACTGAAACTACACTGAGCTGAAACTACTGAAAACTAATCTACTGAACTGAAACACCACTTTTTCTATATTTGGTTCCTTGGAGAGTCTTCAGGTAACTAGTTCTTGCTTGTTGCTTGGTGACCTCTTGAATGGTCATACTTTCTACGGCCAACTCACCCATTTATATCCCCAAAATCGCGTGTTCTAACAGTAACATAGACGACGAGTTAAAGCGTCACTCAAGGTCATGAGAAAGTTCGAGAAGTTAGAAAGGTTCGAGATATCGTCAGAGTGAGACACTGTAGTTGTCGTGTAGAAGAGATCTACTGTGCGAGTGGGATGGGATTTGAGTTCAATATAGTCGATTGGAGTTGGCCTATTGTTCTAAGCGTTACCTTTTCGAGACCCTCCGCAAAATAATCATTTATTTCTTCAAAATAAAGTACATATTCGACATAAGGTCACTTAAATAAGTACAAATTCAAATTAACATATAAAAGAAATGTCATATAAACATAGTAAAACATAAATGTCGTGAACATATTCTCCCGCCGCAGTCTTGTCTTCAAGCTGGAAAGTTCTGGGGTTCACGGTTCAGGGTCGGTCTTGAGGATCGCTAATTTCTTAGTAGGTCGACGCAGCACTCCTTTGTTTGTTCGGACGTCTACGGCGCGTATCTCTCCGTCTGGGCCAGGGAACGTAGATATGACTTCCCCGCGTGGCCACTGATTGCGCGGTAAGGTACCGTCGGCAATGAGTACCAGGTCACCTAACTTAATTACGCCGCTTTTGGCGCAGGGCTCCCGCCGGTTCTGGAGTTCAGGCAGGTATTCTTTCACCCAACGGGACCAGAAGGAGTTCGCGAGTGCTTGGCTGACTCGCCATGTTCTTCGGCTGGTGACGTCGTTTTCGGAGAATGCCCCTGGCAAGGGGACGTGGGATGGTCCGCCGAGCAAAAAATGGTTCGGTGTTAACGCTTCTGGAACTTCTGGCGATGTGGAGACATGCGTCAGGGGGTGGCTGTTGATCGTGTGTTCAGCTTCCACCAGTAGTGTGTGTAGGACTTCGTCGTTCGGTGCTCGCTCTCTGAGTGTCACGTCTAAGGCCGACTTGACACTGCGCACTAGTCTTTCCCAGGCTCCGCCCATAAATGGGGCGGATGGGGGAATGAAGCGCCAGCGGATAGCACGTACTGATGATTCTCGTTGCAGCGCCTCTTGAGCTGTCCTCTTCATTTCAATGTCAGCACCGCGAAGGTTGGTGCCTTGGTCGCTCCAAAGCTCAGTGGGGCAGCCTCGACGACCGATGAAGCGACGCAATGCCATAATTGCTGAGTCAGTCGTCAGGCTGTGAGCGATCTCGAGGTGGACGGCGCGCGTGGTCAGGCATGTAAAGATCACGCCATATCTCTTCTGTCTTCCTCGGCCAACGGTCACGTTGACTGGTCCGAAATAGTCAAGACCAGTGAACGTGAACGGCCTCTGATGATGCGCCAGACGACTCGGTGGATGGTTGCCAGTTGATGGTTGAGCTGGGATGGCTCTTCTGATGCGACATGATTGGCACTTCTGGATTACTGTTCTTACTGTATTGCGTAGACGCAGTACCCAGAAGCGTTGACGGACTTCGTTCGTTGTGATGTTGAAACCCCCATGATGAAGTTGGGAGTGGACCCAACTGATGTAGAGTTGGGTCCAGCGATGCTTGCCATCGATCACAGTGGGTTCTTTTTGCTCTTCGTTGATGTTCTGGGTCGCAGCAATCCTTGATTTCAAACGGATGATGCCATCGACATCTATGATCAAGGCCAGTGTCTTCAGGCGACTGGCGGTAGAGATGGCTTCTCCGCGTGTTAGTGCGACGACCTCTTCGGCGAATACTTCTTGTTGTTGTTCAAGTATCCAAAGGCGTTCAGCGCGTTGGATGTAATGGGCTTCAATGGACGCGAACTGTGGCACTTTATTGTTAGTGCGGACGCGTTCGGTGGGTCTTCTAGGTTTCGGTGCGCTGCCTGCCTGCCAGACTGGATCGTTGTCAGCGTTTTTCTTTGTTCGTTTGTAGGCAGCTGCACATCTTTGTTTCGGTCTGAGTCGTTCGATGAATTGTAGGACACGTGCTGTGGCACGCACGACGCGTAGGTATGACGAGAAGCGTTGTATGTCTGGTAGTGCCTCTGATAAACGCGTAGTGTGGCCCCGCACAGTGTTGACTCGTTCTTCTCCAGTGGCTTCTATTTCGGTGGCAGCTTCTTTTTCTTGAGGCCAGTCTTCTTCAGGGGAGTATAAGTACTCAGGTCCCCGGAACCATCGATGATCGGATGAGAAGTCGTCTGGAGTGTCTCTAGTTGCATCATCGGCGACGTTGAATTTGGTAGGTACCCAACGCCACTCAGCCGTCTTGGTCTCTTCGGAGATCTCGGCCACTCTGTGTGCGACGAATGGTTTGTATGTCCGCGGGCCAGTTCGTAGCCACGCGAGTACAGTTCGGGAGTCCGACCAAAAGACGCGTCGAATTGGCTTCAGATCGTGTTCTTCTATGGCTGTGCGTGCTAGGCGGGTGCCCAGGACGGCGGCTTGTAGCTCCAGTCGTGGCACCGATATGACTTTATTGATTGGTGCCACCCGTGCCTTTGCTATGACTAGATTGATATGTATGCGGCCATCCTGGTCTTCAACTCGCCAATAGACTGCAGCAGCATATGTGGACGTACTTGCATCCACATACGTGTGCAGTTCCGCTATCTTTGCTTCATTTAGGTAGGGATGACAGCGTGGCAGTGCTAACTTTGGCAGTTTCTGCACATGCCCTATCCAACGTCTCCAGATTCGATCTTCTTCTGGAGAAATTGGGTCATCCCAACCGATGCCGCTACGCCATGTTTCCTGAATGATGCGCTTTGCTTGGACGGTAACCGGAGTGGCAAGTCCAAGCGGATCAAACAGCGACATCACCGTTCTCAAAGCTTGTCTCTTGGTCGGTGTTCTGATTCCTGTTAATATATCGAAAGGAATCTTATGTTCATTTACGTTGAAAGACAGTGTGTCCGGCTCTGGGTGCCACACCATCCCCAATATTTTTTCAGGATCCAGTTCAACTTGTTCTTGTGATTTTCCAGGTGAGATGTCGCTGATCACATGTCTTGAGTTCGATGCCCATCTTTGTAAAAAGAAATTGGCGTGACTATGGATCAGTGCCACCTGGTGTGAAATCTTAATCGCTTCTTCTTCGTTATCGAAACTGCCCAAAAAATCATCCATGTAATGATTCCTTACTATTGCTGCTGCAGCTTCAGGGTACTGTTGATTCAGGTCATCCGCGTTACGGTTCTTGACATATATCGCCGTGCAGGGTGATGATGTTGCCCCGAAAATCACAGACTTCATTCGGTATTCATCTGGCGGACCCTCCCGCCGGTCATCGCGCCATAGGAATCTCTGCATATCACGATCTTCTTCAGTGATCTGGATTCGCAGGAACATATCTTTTATGTCGGCGGTGACGGCGATTGGGCGCTGTCGGAAGCGTATCAACACCCCTGGTAGCGATTGAAGTAGGTCAGGTCCTGATAACAGTAGATCGTTCAATGAGACCCCTTTTGATTTGGCTGCTGCATCATGGACGATTCGCAGCTTCTCTGGTTTTGCCGGGTTGATGACGGCAAAATGTGGGAGATACCAGTTCCGCTCCTTTTTTCTTGGTGCCTTTTCGGCAAAGTCGTTCTCTAGGAGTACATTTAATTGTCGCTGGTATCTTTCCTTTAGATCTGGATTTCGATCTAATTTCCTTTCGATGCCATGCAGTCGATTGAGTGCAGCATCATAGCTGGCTGGGATCTTTGGTTCCTCTGATTTCCAAAGAAGACACGTTTCAAAACCTCCCGCCGGTAACCGCTTGGTATTGGCTTCCAGCTGTTGAAGGGCGCGTTGTTCACCGTCTGTGATTGGCTTCTTTGGAGCAACTCCTAAGGATTCTAGCGAGAAATGTTCTCGCATGAGCTGCTCCATTTCCTCTTCTATTGGGTCAATCACGACGTGATGTACTCGCTGCGTGCGCCACTTCGATGGATAGTTGTGGTGTGTCCCATGAATAACCCAACCTAGGCAATTTCGTGAAGCGACTGGTTGGCTTCTGGTACCACGGCGTGTTTCTTCAGTCAACAGTAGATGCCAGTTGTCTTGACCAATCAAAATGGTTGGTTTTCCTTCTTCACAAGTGACGTCATCTATGATATCATGAAGATGTGAACAGTCACTTAGCAGATCTTTTTTGATAGCTTGCGGTGCCAGCTCGAGATGTTCTATGGTTCGAGCTGAGATGTCATGCTGTTCACCCAAGTGTCCGCTGATAGAAAATTTGACCAATCTGGATCGGTTCGCTTCGACCTTTACGCCAGCAACACCTTCGATCGTGAATGGTGCTCCTGGACCTGTCACACCAATCTTGTCTGCTGTGGTTTCATCAATCAGGGTGCAGGTGGATCCATCGTCAAGAAGTGCATAAGTGTCATGCACTCCTGCTGGACCGGAAACCTGCACCTTTAGGACCTTCAGTAGCGTTGATTGGTTCTTCCTCTCTCTGGTGGATGTGACGGTAACGCCCGTTCGTTCTGTTGCACGCTCCTTCATGGATGATGGTGACTTCGGATTGTGCAGTAGCTGGTGGTGTACGTGGCTGCATTCGTTGATCCCGCATCTCTTCATTTTGCAGGAGTGACGGAAACCCCACGTTCGCAGGCAGCGGAAACACAGCTTCTGCTTGCATGCTATGTCCCACCTCTCGCTGACAGATGCTTCTTTGAAGGTGTTACACGTCGCTGCACCATGATTGGCTTTCTTGCAGATTGGACAGGAGTTCTGGTCTGTCTTAGGTGGTCGTTGGTCATCTACATGGTAGGTTCTCGCTGGTCGACGTTGATTCGGACCAGAGTTCGTAGGACGCTCGTTCAGTCGTTCAGCCGGAGCAAACATTCCGCATCGATCGGCAGTGCGTTCCAGGAATTTGGTGATCTTGATGAGATCTGGTTCATCTTCCGGCTGTTCAGCTATGTAATCGAAGTAACGGTGACGCATTGCTACAGGCAGTTTTTCCACAATGATTTGCACTATCTCTGGATTGTAGAGATAGTGTGTTTGGTTCAACGCCTTTACGGTTGCAGTAATGTTCGTTACTCGTGATGCGAACAGGCACATGTCTCTCAGTGCATCACCTGGTTTCGGTAGCGTCTTCAGTTTCTCCATTTCGGTCATCACAAGAGCGTTAGGGCGGCCGAATCTTGCCGCTAATAATTTCATAACTTCTTGTGGAGTTGTGATACCGATGAACAGGCACTGGACGGCATCCTTCGCAAGTCCCTTCAGGCTTCGCCTTAGTCTTGCCAGGTTCTCTTGTTCTGTGGTGGTGGTCAAGGTCTGTTCAAAGGCTGCTTTAAACGGCAGCCAGTCGCTTGACATTCCGTTGAACACGGGTAGTTCAGGTGTATTGCGTTGCACCACCACCGTTGGTTGTATTGCTCGCACTGCTTCTGAGATAGCTAGCGCAAGCTCACTATACGGTGATTCTTCTTTCGTTGTACGTGTCGGCTCCTGAGGTACGTTGATGCGAGCGATCTGTGCCGCATCTGGCAGGGCCTGTATTTCACCTCGTACAATATTTTCTTCTTTCTGTGGCATGATCGCAGGAGGGTTTGGGTCAAGTTCTACCCAGGATCGAACCCTAGCTGCACGTTCGTTCGATGTACGTGTCGGCTCCCGAAGTTCGTTGATGCAAGCGATCTTTGCTGCATCTGGCAGGGCCTGTATTTCACCTCGTACATGTTCACGTTGCATGATTGCAGAAGGGTTTGAGTGGAGTTCTACCCAGGATCGAACCCTAGCTGCACGTTCGGATGCTGCCGTTTCAAGATCGTCATCTGATGATTCTTCCAATACGGTAATTCGTAGCGCTGCGCGTTCCTCTTGTTTTGCAAGACGTTCGTCTTGTTTCGCAAGAAGGTCGTCTTTAGCCTTCAAAAGTTGCTTTCTGCGACTTCGGCTTGATGTCTTTGTACGCTGCGATGATGCTTGTCTAATAGATGTGGTGTTTGACTTCTGTGTCGTAGGAGCTGCTTCTCTGGTGACCGCTTGTCTCGCTGTTGTTCCACTGGTATTCACTGCTGTGATGTTACTCGTCGCAGTTCCGTTCGTGCTCGTGGCTACCAAGTTCGTTGCAGCGGAAGCACTAGACTGCGTTGAGGCAGTAGTGTCCGTTGCGGCAGCGTCACGAGCGGCGACGAGCTCCATAGCAGCGGTATACAGTGGGTGTGCCCAAGTACCGCGTTGCGGATCGTGCGGATCTTGTCGAATTCTTCGACTTCTCGCACTTTGCGGATCTTGCGGATCTTGCAGATTTTGCGGATCTCGCGAATGTTCACCCCACGGATCCTGCGGATGTGCGGATTTGGCGGATCTGGCGGATGTGCGCCCCACGGATCTTGCGGATCTGGCGGATGTGGCGGATGTGCGCCCCGCGGATCTTGCGGATGTGCGGATCTGCGGATCTTGCGGATGTGGATCTTGCGGATGTGTTCCGGAAGCAACTGGTGGCGGATGTGGCCCGGCGGCGGCGGCGTCAGCGGCGGCGGCAGGCGGCGGATGTGCGGCGGCGTCAGCGCTCCTAGTCTTCACCATCGTGAGATCTTCAACTGGTTCAGAATATCCGGCTTCTCGAAGGACCAGACAATGTGGGGAGCACCTTCGATTATCTTCTTACTCCCTCACACCAGGGGGGGGATTTTCTTCGGCAGGATGGTGAAACTATTCACTTAACCTCACTGAACTACCACTGCACTAAAACTCACTGAAAACTGAACTGAACTGAAACTGAAACTGAACTGAAACTACACTGAGCTGAAACTACTGAAAACTAATCTACTGAACTGAAACACCACTTTTTCTATATTTGGTTCCTTGGAGAGTCTTCAGGTAACTAGTTCTTGCTTGTTGCTTGGTGACCTCTTGAATGGTCATACTTTCTACGGCCAACTCACCCATTTATATCCCCAAAATCGCGTGTTCTAACAGTAACATAGACGACGAGTTAAAGCGTCACTCAAGGTCATGAGAAAGTTCGAGAAGTTAGAAAGGTTCGAGATATCGTCAGAGTGAGACACTGTAGTTGTCGTGTAGAAGAGATCTACTGTGCGAGTGGGATGGGATTTGAGTTCAATATAGTCGATTGGAGTTGGCCTATTGTTCTAAGCGTTACCTTTTCGAGACCCTCCGCAAAATAATCATTTATTTCTTCAAAATAAAGTACATATTCGACATAAGGTCACTTAAATAAGTACAAATTCAAATTAACATATAAAAGAAATGTCATATAAACATAGTAAAACATAAATGTCGTGAACAAGTGCCATATTATTGCAATAAGAGTTTTAGGGTGCGTTTAGTCTGTTAGATATGCTGTATAAAGGTTGGTATTTATAATGATGATTGCTTCTGTCCGGCGGTTTGCTGCTTATTTAATAAAAGTTTTATTATTTATTAGGAAAAGTTTTCCAAATAAATTTTCGTATTTGGCGCATGTTCGTTTGGTATAATTAGGGTTTGTACTTCCTGTTTACTTTACCTATTTACCGAACATAATAAGTACCTGTACTCACTGTCTCCACGCGGGTGGAATATAATGTTCATAACTGGCTTACAATATTTCTAAATATATTTTCACAAACCATGAAAACTCAGAGCAAGTATATGTTTATGCCATTTTTTTACTTTAATTGCAGCTTGTGTTCCACCACAACCTCACCATGGTAAGTGATAATGTGCCCGAAAGTGGTAAGCACATAAAGACTTCTATTCTATTGTGTCGTATATTGACAGATTTATTCCCAACACACATTTATTACATCATTGCAGATTGAGCTCACATTATAACATGTTTAGAATCCTTCGATGACCGTAAATATATGTCTATTGTGAGAAAAACGACAGGACATTGCCACCTTCAAACGATACGTTGAATATACAAATGGGCTCGAGCCCACGTACATACATCTCGAGAAATGAATTTAGCCCAAACGCATTTCTTTGAAATCGCAATCAATTATTGCATTAACAATACATTGGGTATATAAATAATATCCTTTTATATATATAGATAACACATTGATGGATTTGGACTACATAGGCATCATTAGGAAACTAGAAAATACATCGTTTTGTATGATTAGGCACCAGAATATGCGTTGTGAAGAATGTCCCTGGAAATTTATTGTTTTGGAGTCGATTTATATTTTTGGCAAAATGTTATATTTTACTGACACCAAAAAAGCAGCTTCCGAATCCGAATACAATTCTTTCTTTTTTTAGATTTCTTTGGATTTGTAACTGGTAAATTCCATGGTCAGATCATGATTAAATTAAAAAATATATTCATCATCATCAGCCCGTGCTAGTCCACTGCTGGACATAGGCCTCTCCTAAGGCGCGCCACTGAGCCCGGTCTTCGGCTATTGTTTTCCAACCGCCACCAGCCACCTTGCGTATGTCGTCGCTCCACCTAGCTGGAGGGCGCCCTACACTACGTTTACCGAGTCGTGGTCTCCACTCAAGAACACGTCTACCCCAACGGTTATCAGTTCTACGGCAGGTATGACCAGCCCACTGCCACTTCAGCTTATTAATCCTTTGGGCTATGTCGATGACTTTAGTTCTCTGTCGGATCACATCATTTCGGATGCGATCCTTCAGAGAGACTCCGAGCATAGCCCTCTCCATAGCTCGCTGAGCGACTTTATACTGGTGGACTAGTCGAACTGTGAGTGTCCACGTCTCGGCTCCGAATGTCATGACAGGTAGGACGCACTCATTAAAGACTTTTGTCTTTAGGCTTTGCGGTATTGGCGACGAAAAGACTCGACCAAGTTTCCGGAATGCTGCCCAGCCTAGCTGTATTCTTCTGCGAGCCTCTCTCTCAAAGTTGTTTTTACCTAGTTTCAGCGTTTGCCCGAGGTAAATATACTCTTGAACAACTTCAAGAGGGACTCCATTGAGAGCAATGGGTTCCGGATCAACATGTTCATTAAACATGAGCTTGGTTTTATGAAGATTCATCCAGAGACCAATGCATTGAGAAGAAACTGCTAGGCCGTCCAACATTTTTTGTAAGTCCTGCAACGTTTCAGCCATGATGACGATGTCGTCTACAAATCGCAAGTGTGAGATGTATTCGTCGTTCATGTTGATGCCGTGTCCTGTCCAGTTCAGAGTCTTAAACATATTCTCCAAAGCATTGGTGAACAATTTTGGGGAAATTACGTCCCCTTGTTTCACTCCTCGATGCAGGGAGATATGTCCAGACTGCTGATTCTGAACTTGCACGGTCATGGTCGCGGCCTCATACAGACTTCTCAGCACTTGGATATATCGCCAATCAACTTGGCAACGCTGCAAGGACTCCAAAACAGACCAGGTTTCAATAGAGTCGAAGGCTTTCTCATAGTCCACAAACGCCATGCACAGGGGCCGATTATATAATATAAAAATATATTAATATATTACAATCAATTTACAATAGGCAAAGGCGTGTACAATGCACACAATGAAAAAACATCAAAAATAACAAATTAAAACATCCTTCTTTAAATTGGTTGAAACCCCACAGCAGATTAGGTAGCCATGCCTAACCATGCCACCGCAACAGCATATTTTGATGTCTGGCTAGATGGATATTAGGTTATAAGTAGAACATAGATACTATTTTGTTCCTATGCTGGGGAATAGTTTTATGCTTTTTATTATAGGGCCCTAGGAGCCTATGTGGCTTAGCCCCCGGAGATACATAGGCTTACCCTGTATGCTGTAATGTAAATATGTACTTTTTGGGTGGCGATGGCTGGCGCGTGGGGATATTGGAGTATTTTTTTGTACCTACCGCTTATAAAATGGCTCCCCATTAGTTTAGCCATTGTTACCTTTCTATCATAGCAGCGCTGCTGATATTACGGAGTTATTCCTCAAATCATCAAACTGCCTCGTTCGTTCGACCGTTGGGATGTGGAATGGTCTCCCTATTATTGCGTGACTAGGTTCTGCAAAAAGGGCGTCAAATGACCTCTATAAGGTCGGAAACACATCGGTAATCCCATAGTCACCTGTTATGGACCGTCTGTTTAAGTAACAAAAATAGATAGTTTAATCTGAAAGGCTCATATGAATATAGAAATTCTATGTTATAAGTAATATATTGATGACTGATATAATATCATAAATGTTACACTGACTAATAAGCATTTGTTTTTTTTTTAGAAATAACATAACATCAACAAACTACCTATAGCTACGTATAGTAAATAGGGCGGGTTTATAAAGGCTAGGGCGGCGCGCTAACCGCCCTATATAATCTGTGGAGCTTACGCGCGTCGCTACTGCCGCCCGCGCCCGTTACAAACTAACCAAATCATTTCCTATAATACAAATACTCACTTGTTCATTGAAACTTTATGAAGTGAATTTAACAAAAGTTATTTCAAAGTTGTTTAGACGTACGAGTGAAGTTTTATTTTAATTTCGTAAGTGGATTTTTTCTAGTTTATTGTATTCGAAACATATCTAGCTCAAAAATAATAATATTATTAAAATATATTTAGTAATAAATTAGGTATATTTTTTTCTTTACTTGTTCTAGCCAGATTTTTCTTTTGAAATAAAGAAAAGTACATATTTTTTAGGAATTGCGATTAATTTTAACAGAATGTTTCCTATTTTTCATTAATTATGACCTCATATGGAATTTGTTTTGATACTTTTTATGTTTCCACGTAGGTAACATAACATGTTACGTCTTCAATTTACAAAGTAAACCATCCTGACCATATAAATACAACAGTATAGCTCAATAAACCGATTAACTTTTGTTCTACCACTCTATGACTATCGTGTTTCCAATTATTAACTTTCAATACAAAATACTATAATGTTAACGTGACTATTTCATATGAAAAAAAATGGCAGAAAAAGAAACAAAAATAAAATTAACAGAAAATGTAACTATGTATGAATACATATAAGAATAATATGGAATTTAAATTAACTAAACTATTTAAATATGTTCTTATGTAGTATAACAGAATACAGTAAAAGTTGGATTAAACTAAAGATCAAAAAATAATTAAATATAGCAGTAACACTCACATTTAAGCGTGTAGGTGTATCTGCTATGAATTTAACACAAATGACTCCAGATATTTGATTCTTTGATGTAGAATATTTGGTATCAAAAAGAATCGAATGTTTCCCATTAAGTAAGAATACTACTTAATGGGAAACATTCGATTCTTTTTTACGTAGGTAGTAACATTAATATATTATCTTGTGAAATAGATCCATTAAGTTAGTAAACTGAATGATAAAATATAGTAAAAGAGGCATTATCCTCACTCAAAAAGGAATAAGAAGCTTGTCATTCACCTATCAAAGTAGCTTTAACTGCGAGACAAAGGCTTATAGGGCGGCTTTGCTTGACTGACCCCATATGAAATTGGTTTTGATACTTTTTATGTTTCCATGTTTCGTTACGTCTTAACTACGTAAAAAACTACATCCTGACCATATAAATATAATAGTTTTTTTTTAATTTTAAAGGTTAATTAATTGTATATTTTTCTGAATTATTATTACTTTGGTAATATGTCCAGCTAGATATTTGTTATTTTTTTAATCTGCTGTGAAAGTACTTCTAGTGAGCGAGATGATGCTACTCGTACTAGGCGACGTTCGTTTTCTTTGTGTTCCACTTTTAAATTGTGTCACGTAGCGCCACAATATCTTTGAACCTTTATACTTTTTACTACTGATTAGCTATAAAATAGTTCAACAATTGCATGTTTGCATCAAGTATTATTAGATGTAGCAATCGATTGGTTTGGTTGGTCGAAATTAAATTCGTGTACAATAACTGAATAATCATAGGTTTAATTTATTTATTTTGAGTTTTATTTTTATATGCGTTATTAATAATTGTCACGGAATGCAAATACAAGCTCAGCTAAGTTTGAGATAAAACTATTAGTTGGTTCATCAAGATACCAACCGACAGAAACCTTTAGCGCCGCATAACATGACAATAATGTTTCTTATTCGACAGACACACACCTATCACACCACAGGTCGTGGGTTCGATTCCCATCTAGGACAAACATTTGTGAGCTACATGTTTGTTTGTCCTGAGCATGGGCATAATATATATTTAACTAGTGGCTCTAGGAGCGAATGATTTGACATTTTTGACATTTTTTCGCATTTTTTTTTCGCCAAATCGAAAAAAAACCAAACGAAAAGAAAGCATTATTGACCATGCTGAAACAGAGAAGCTTCGCTCGCTCGGTCAAATACAATGTCGTATAGTATATCAGTTATCTGGTTTCCATAGTACAAGCTCTGCTTCGTTCGGGATCAGATGGCCGTGTGTGAAGAATGTTCTAGGATCTTTATTTATTAAGGGAAGTATAAATATGATGTATGTCCAGGTGTCGTGTGTGTGATGTTAACACGATGATGTGTAGCTCAGTATCGCTGCTGCTCCTGGCTCTCACCAGCGCGCTCGCCGCCCCGCCCGCCATATACGATGATTATACTGTAAGTCAAACCGATCTTCATCTATGTACTATGTTTGTCGTTGAAACAATTGAGACATGAATTTGTCTTGAGTTTTTGCACTGCTAGCTCTTTTTACAAAAACATACCTCAGTACTTCTGCTAGGTTAATTAATCACGTTATGTACTTACGTAATACCTATTTCTGTTTTACTTGTCCGTAGGGACTGTATTAACTAGCATTCCGCCCCGCGGTTTTGCCTGGGTTCCCGAGGGAATTAAAATAAACTACAGCCCATGTTACTCGCTCATTTTAAAATCCATAAGTATTTTTTTAGTTTATGCAAACATACAACAAATCTTTTCCCGTATAATCAGTTAGATGAAATATGAATTGTATATGATTTTTAAACAGGAAATAGTACCACAAAAGAGAGCAGCACTTGTGCTGGATCGGTTGCTGATAGCATTGCAGAAAGCGTTGCATGAAGAAACCCCCCCGCGCTACGAGCGACCCGACCGCGATGGACCGCGCACCGCACCTTTGCGCGTCGCCGCCGACGATATTAACGAAGTCGTATGTGCCCAAAATATTTATTGTGTTAAGTAAAAAAAAAGTTTATATAGGTATTGCCTATGGACATCAATAGGAGGATCGCCAGTGTCAATGTCAAAGTCAAAACCATTTATTCAGTTTAGGCCCTAGAAAGGCACTTATCAAAGTCGAATTACAGAAGTTACCATCGGTTCGGAAGTCAGCCTTCAAATGAGAACCGGCAAGAAACTCAGCAAGGTTACATTTTTTAAATATTTTTAGATCGTCTGACTATTTGGACCTTTTTTTTTAAATGTTTAACAATTTTATACATTTAAACTAATACAAAAATACATAAAAAATTATAACCCGCATTAGTTACCTACATAGTGAATATACCTTTACAAAAACTAGTTGTTAACTGACTCAACACCACCGATAGAGACAGATTTTTAATTTGAAGATGGTATCACAACCTAGCTGACTAGGCTGGAGTAAGTAGTGGTTACTGGTTGTCACTACAGTGCTACAGTGCCCTACAGTGCTACAGTGCCCTACCGTGCTACGGTTTCCTCAGCAGATTTTTATGTACAATTTTGTACTACGGTAATGTGCTGTCGTAGCTCGTAGCTCGTAATCGTAGCAATTTGTAAGTGAAACGCTATGGACATTATATGCGATGTCGATTGAATCAAGCATGTGGAATTTAAATATTATAAAAAAAAACATTTAAGTCGTTCACCTAACTACATTTTTATTAACTACTAGCTGTTCCGCGCGGTTTCACCCGTGTTCCCGTGGGATCTTATCTTATCCCGGGATAAAATATAGCCTATGTTAATCTTTTTTTTTAAATATTAAAAATGTTAATCTGGAATAATGTAGCATTTAATTGGTGAAAGAATTTTTAAAATCTGTCTAGTACTTTTTGAGCCAATTCGTTACTAACATACTTACATACAAATCTTTCCTCTTTATAATATTAGTATAGAAATGTGATAAAATGGGCGATGAATCCGTTTTGAAATTGTGTTTAACGCATTTTTTCTCTTCGTCAGAAGTGATAATAAGGCTTTATAAATTACAGCGTCTGCTTTTGCTCCTGAAGTTTATGAAGTATTGGATAATAAATTAATAAATGTCTTGTTATTTTCAGAGCGCGCTACAGCGACGCGGGCAAGGAACGGGCCGAGGCCGAGTACTTCGGTGCTACTTCAATGCAGTCACATGTTTCTAACAGCTATTAATTATATCCTATTTATTCACCGACATTTTTACTTGTTAATAGATATTTTCATTTCAAAGTATACAATTATATTTGTACTTATATCGGAGTATGTCATGATTGAAGTAACAATTAAAATTAAAATTTATTTCCTTGTAAACAATTTTTTTCCAACAAAGAAAATATTTTCTAAGAACTATTCCTTATTGCATTGAAACGCATATTTAATTTGTACGTTTGCAATTGTTCACGTGCCCGATAACACGTGACACTATGGGACGGAAAGTAAATAACGTGTTACCGTACAAGCTTGTACCAATGTATGTGAGTAAGCGCGTTCTGGCAATTAATAAAAAGAGTTCGAAACGATTAGCTCTGTATTTAAGACAAATAAAACCATTTATTTTGTAAAACAACGATTTTAGTTAAATCACTTATCTAATTATTATTATAATAACATACCTACTCTGTAAATAATAAAACTGTTGCAATAAAAATGGTATCATTTTCTTTCGATAGGCTAATTTGATACAATACAAACATTTTAATGAAACTAAACTTCAGTATAAATTAGTTACTAGTAAACATAAACAAATTGGAAGCATAAACCGAAGTTTATGTTCCTTAAATTATTCAGCCTGCCTATTAATGTTTTGTTAGGTTCCATTAATATAGCATCTGCAATAACAATTAAATATGAGAGTTATATTTTTACAGCCAAATTGTATTTTTTATGTATAGGCCTGTATATGACCAAACCAAGCAGTTTCAGGGGGCGCCTAAATCATAATAATATAATGCATATGTTTGGAAAAAAATAACAAAAACATCTTGTTCAACGTAAAAATTATAAATATGATGCGGCTTTTAATGATGTAGTAATGGGATCATATTAAAACTTTACTAGCGCACATTATTTATATCTGAGGAGGCTAGGGAGGCCCATTAAATATAACTTAATGTAATCAGGGCTCACTACACGGCAATATGTAATAAAAGTAATACTAATATGATGGTCAAGTAAGCGACATTTAATATTATTTTCGTTTAATTATAGCGATAAAAGAGAAACAATGAAAGGTTAGCTAAGATACTATCTATTTATTAGGGAATAAATTAAAAAAATATTAAAGTTCGATTACACATTTATGTATGTAACATAAAAGATAAAAACCACTATCTATAGACTAAATTATAAATATCGTATGGAACTTAGCTTTTTATGAGTAACCTGCCCTAAATATAATGTTACCTAAAATCTAGATGAAGTATATTTAGCTGTGTACTTATCTTAACACTCGCATAATTATTTACTATCTAAAAGTGCATTTTTTTTATTTACAACAAAGGTACACAATATACTATCTATATATAAAAAAAAAACTTCCTCGAGGCTGCCGCTGCTGCCGATCGGCAAGGTTCCTAGCGGGCTGGCAGCGTTTCCTCTTTGGATGGCCAGGCTGATGCGTTGGCGGAAAAAGCTCTCCGCCCGCCGGTCTCCCGAGGCCTCGATTCATTTTATTAGATAAAATAATTATTAATACAAATATCCTTGGACATCCTGATCCTTATGCTCTTCAGTATTAGAATGCGATTCCAGTGACAATACACTAGAGATACATGTATGGTACGATCAAGTTGGTATAGAGAATAAAGGTTGGTATTCATATAGATTCTTCAATGATTAATCGGAGAGTTTGATGACAATGCTATGTATCACATAAAAAGTTTTGATACCTATTAAAAGATACGACATTATTCAGGTTATGTAGCTAACTGATTTATTTAACAAAATATATATCTACCCTCAATCACATTAATAATATTAATAAACCTACCTACAGGTTTCATACATAACATACCTTCCTTTCACATAATTATCAATTAGGTATGCCAATGATATCTGGCCATAAATCTGGATGAGATATTTCTATAGGTGGATCCGGTGAGTCTTCTGACTCAACATCAGGTTGGTAAGTAAGTTGTGATTGACTGGATGACTGCTGTGGAGATATTGTTCGAGGTAATATCTGGTCTGCATGTCTCCGATGTAACTCTCCATCTTCCGTCTTCACCTTATATGTACTAGGACCTTCAACTGCCTCTACTACTGCCCTCTGCCATTTTTGCCCTAATCCATACATGCGTATAAATACAGGTTGATTTACTGTAAAGTTCCTGTTAGTTGAGCGTTCTGCTGCCGTTTCTAGTTGCAGATCAGCAGGGCTTGTCACATTATTAGGATGAAGTGCAGAGATTGCTGTTTTATATCTACGTCCATTTAACATTTCCACTGGTGTTTTATTAGTGCTACTATTTGGAACAGTGCGTAAATAATATAGAGCCTTAGCAAGTTTTTCTGCCCATGATAAATTTGTGTCAGAAAGTTTCTTGAGCTTATTTTTAAAAGTCTGTATAGCCCGTTCTATTTGACCATTGGTGGCAGGGTGGTAAGGGGGTGAATAAATATGCCTTATGGAGTTTCTTTTTAAAAATGTGTTAAATTCTTCAGAACTGAAGGCCCTGCCGTTATCTGACACTAATGTGTCTGGTAAGCCTTGTGAAGAAAACAATTTCCTCAAAACTGTAATAACAGTTGAACTGCTCATAGATTGGACAATCTCTGCTTCAAACCATTTACTATAACTATCAATCAGAACCAAAAATGTTTTGCCTTGGAAAGGACCTGCAAAATCTATATGGACGCGACTCCACGGCTTTTCAGAAGGTATCCAAGCTTGTGGATCCTTGGGTGGATTATTTCTGACAACCTGGTATTGTTCACACTCTGCAACTATCCGCTCAATTTGCTTGTCCATATCAATCCACCATACATAACCTCTAGCATATGCTTTAGTTTGGACAATACCCGCATGCGGCATGTGTAATAGTCCCAAGACCTCTGTTTGAAGAGACTTAGGGATCACGACTCTGTTGCTCCACAATAAACAATCTTTATTGAGTGAAAGAGCCTCTCTGCGAGTCCAAAACGGATGTATAGTTGGATCAGTACACGTGCGCGGCCAACCATGAAGAACATTAAACATAACCTTCTGCAACAATGGGTCTTTTCTGGTTTCGGTTGCAATTCCTTTAGCATCCATACCCCAACCATCCGGACGTTCTTCTAATAATAGTATATCTCTTAATCGTTCATCAGCCACTGCAGGACTCTTTAAAACATTCCATCGGCTTAGAGCATCTGCATTGCCAATTAATTTACCTGGCCTATACTTGATGATATAATTATAGCAACTAAGTTTTAAAGACCATCTCAACATCCTTGGTGATATTTGATCAGGTATTGGTTTTGCTGGGTTAAAGAGGCCAACTAACGGCTTATGGTCTGTCACAATACAAAATTTGCGTCCTAATAATTATTCATGAAATTTTGTTAATCCAAATATGATTGCTAAAGCTTCTTTATCAATTTGCCCATAACGCCTTTCCTGAGGCTGTAGAGTCCGCGTTGCCATCATTACTGGGCGTTCAGTGCCATCATCCATGACATGAGCTATAATCGCACCTAAACCATATTCGGAGGAGTCACATATGAGTACCAATTCTCGATTCAAATCATATCCTACTAATTTGAGATCAGAAGTAAGCAAGCTTTTTGCTTTATCAAAAGCAGCTTCCTCTGCGGTACCCCAAGACCAGGGTCTTTTTGATTCCAGCAAGCGATATAAAGGTTCCAACACAGTGGCTTTATCTGGTAAGAATTTTTCATAAAAATTATAAAGGCCTAGGAAAGCTCTCAGTGCTTCCTTAGTTTTTTTCGGTGCAGGCTTTTCCTTAATCTCTTTTACTTTCGCAGGACAGGGGTGAAGGCCGTCACCATCAATCTTATGACCCAGAAAGGTTATACCGTCAGTTGCAAATACACATTTATTTAAATTCAGACGAAACCCCATATAATTCAATTTTGCCAATACACGACGAAGTCTCTCATTGTGTTCTTCTATATTTCTTCCAGTTATGGCTATATCATCTAAGAGACACGCCACTCCTTCCATGTCTGCCAGAGCTGAAGACATCAATCTCTGGAAGATAGCCGGTGCTGCATTCACACCAAAAGCTAAGCGGTTCATTTTCATAAGTCCAATAGGTGTGTTGAGTGTCAACAGTTCTGCTGTGCTATCATCGACTTTCAATTGCGTATAAGCGTGTCTAAGATCGAGTTTACTGAATATACGCCCTCCACTCAATTTCACAAAAGCTTCCGAAGATGTAGGCAACGGGTAAGTATCAACATCGATAGCGGCGTTTACTATAGCACGGTAATCACCGCATATACGCAAAGAGCCATCACCTTTCTTTACTATCCGTAAAGGAGTAGCCCATTTAGAGTATTTAACTGGAGTCAAAATACCATCACTAATCATCCGATTAAGTTCATCAATTACTTGCTGCTTCAGAGGAAATGGGACAGGTCGAGCTTTTAAATACTTAGGTACGGTATTAGCTTGTATGTGTAGTGATACTTCAGGTCCATTGTATTTTCCTAGTCCCTCTTTAAATAAATTTGGATATTCACATACAAACGGCTCTATTTCCTCTTTTGACCAGCATAATCCAGTAATTTGAATACCCAAGGGTTTGAACCAGTTTCTACCTAATAAACTTGGACCATGTCCAGATACAATCATCAATTCACATTGTGCCTCCTTATTGCCTAAAGAAGCTCGTACATTCAATGTTCCTTTCACTCTCAATGGTTCACGAGTCCATGTAACCAGTTTCACATTGGTAGAATTCAGTGGAGGTAAAATAGGCCATAATTTCTTATAGGTATTTTCAGATATAATGGACCTTGAAGCACCGGAATCTATTTCCATGGATAATGTAGCACCATCAATGTTTAAATCTGCTGTTATCTGTGGCTGATAATTTTCTGAACAAATATAAACACTCATCATATTTTCTGAAGTATAGGTAATAGATTCCGAAATATTTTCTCTATTTTCATCAACCTGGTGCACCTTCTTGGATTTCTTGTCACAAGCAGTAGCAATATGTACAAATCTCTTACAATAAAAACACCTTCACGGACAACCTCGAAAAACATCTAAACGGACAGCGTTCACCAGTTTTGTGAAATCGTGCACAGTGTGAACACTCATTTGAGTTAATTCTTCCAATGTCCATTGCTTCAGTAACACTGGACGGAGTTAGCTTCATATCAACCTTATCATGGTACATATCAGGGAATATTGCTTGGTAATTGAGACAAATCTGCAGAGCCGACTCATACGTGAGCTCTTTAGTTTTCAACAGGTCCGTTCTCAAGCGATCATCACATAAACCCAATACCAGTCTGTCCCTTAATTGACGTTTTAAGTCTGTAAAGTTACACTTGGAGCCGAGTAAACTTATTGCTGCAACATAGTCCACGCTTTTCGATTGTAATTGCTGGCGTTTATGAAATTTTCCCGCTTGCAAAATTTCATTAATTTCCGGTTCATAAAACTTATCCAAAACACTTATGATTTCCGTAAATTTCATAGACGTGGGCCGATTTGGTACCACAAGTGATGCAATTAGGGCAAATGTGGCCTTGCCACACTGAGACAGGAACAGAGAACGAGCTTTGTCGAGGTTACTGTCGTCGTAACCCGATGCATCCAGAGCACATAATAACTGATCTTTGTAATCACACCACTTATCAGTTTTGGGGTTAAAATGACCCGGAAACACAATATTCGCGATATTAGACGCCATTTTCCACACAATTATGTTAATTTTCCGAAGTCGCCAATAAAAGATACGACATTATTCAGGTTATGTAGCTAACTGATTTATTTAACAAAATATATATCTACCCTCAATCACATTAATAATATTAATAAACCTACCTACAGGTTTCATACATAACACCTATCAACTACTAATCATGATTGCTTTCAGTGAAAAAATCAAACTTCTAAATCAATACCGGCCATCAAAAAATACGGTCGTTTATTCTCCGTAGATGCCGCATAATTAGACCTTGGGAGAAATTAAACAATAGTTGTTTTATTTACCTAAAAGTTTGTGCGGAACCCTCGGTGCGTCCTGACTCCGACTCGCACATTTTGATAAACACACAACAAAAAGTACAAAGTTTTAATATAATTATATCCTTACTAGGACGTTTATTTAACAAACTAAACAGAGCTCGTACTAGCTGTTGCAACAATACATCTGATATACGACATATAGGTACTACCTACTAGTTTTTAAATACATGCTTAAATAGATAAGGACAAACAGACATGTTCATGTATATTGTATAGTCTGTTCTAGGTGAGAATCGAACCGGCGACCTGTAGAGTGACAGGTAGTATTCTTCCTTACCAATCACTCCAAACCGCCTATCAAAAGATACCTGATTGGTGCCTGTTTATCTAAATTCAATGCTGCCACTTCAAGCTACCACAATATTCAACAGACTCGACATCTAATGGGAGTTACCAACACTTTAACTCAAGTGGTTTTGTACCAAATATGTCTGGAACCCTGGACCAAGCTTTAGTGAAAACTTTGAGATAAACTAGATGGTGCTACGGTCTTGAAAGTAAAATTTGTCTACATTCATAATATTTTTGTGAGACTTAACGTTTTGGCTATATTTGGGACTGCTGTCCCAGGAAAACAATAGAATCTAGTTATTTCGCTTCATATTTTTTCATCAACACCAAATACCATAAAAAAAGATAAACAGTCACGTATACTTTAGGTAACAATCTACTATTCGCAGAGCATAAAACCACAGTATAAAGATATCTTTATACTGTGATAAAACTAGCAAAAAGTTAAACCTGCCTAGCCGGAAGTTTCAGAACTGTTAGTTATCCTTACAATTATTATAAAACTATGTCATATTAAGTCTATATTATAAAACTATGTATGTATGTACGCGATAATCTCAAAAACGACTGAACAGATTTTCATGCGATTTCACTATCATTTAGAAAATTTCTTGCGGAAGGTTTATAAGTAAAATTATACCTACTAGAGAAAAGTCGAGAATTTCGAAGATGCTAACTCTGGCTAAACCTCACTAGATAAAATAATGTACCTTCTACGGAATTGTATATTATCTTAAAAAGATAAATGAAAAGAAAGAGATATGTCCCCGATGGTATATGTCTATCTCCTAAGGATAACCCACAGTAACTATTTTTATGTTTTACATATATGTACTTACCTACATAAACGTGTGTGATGATCGTCTCACGATACTTTTTTAGTAGTAGATTTCATAGATTGTTGCAAATTTTATCAAACAATCTTATGAAACAACGACACGTCTCTACCCTTGAAAATAGAATCGTGCATATCAACGGATCGGGCCGTGGCAGGCCGTTCAATGAATTGACAGCCGTTTCTTTATGTAAACGAATAAAAGTGTTGGCAGAATACTGCACGAAGCTGCATCACCGCACAACGGCTTCCGACACACTTCAATGTGGCTTGAAAAAGAATACGGCTAAATTGGCATGAAAGAAAGTAGGAGTTTATGATATTTAAAATAATTAGCTCATAATTCAAATTTATACCCACCCGTAAAACTACGCTGTATCATTGTAAATAAATATAGGTACTTATTTATATTATTTTAAAAATAATACCATAAAATTTTACTCCATAGTGATGTTACCAGATGCAGCAGTTTCCACAAATAAGTTAGTTACTTATCTCCATTGTATTATAATGTAATATATTATACCGACCGATATTTTCATTCACTGAAGGCTCAATCTCACATCAACTTTCGCCGCGGACTTCAAAGTTCGAAGTCATAAAAAATAATTTTATCTATAATAAGTAATTTGATACAGATATGAATTTGATTTACACAAGAAGCTGCAAAATCATATCTTTAACTAAAGTTAGAATACTTACTTAAGGTGCTCGTAGCACTTTAGTATAAGATTCATAAAGTTGATCAAAATTCCTTTTTTGTGATATATACAATATGTCTCGCGCGCTTATCGTGATTTTTATTCTAGTAGAGTAAAATAGTACTTACTGAACGGGTACCTACTGTCTAGGTACTTAAATCTTGATTTAAATATTGTATATTGTACCTACATTTGAACCGGTAGGTAACATGGTTTTTTTAAACACTGAATTACCTAAGTATATTGAAAAATATTGACAGATATCGAATTTTCAAATATTGTCAGTAAATCGATGATCAATAGTCATAAAATCTAATCTTATACCTTTAAACGAGCAATTCTTGTGCTGCTTGGGAAATACTTGAGTTAAAAAATAATACTTAATAAATGGTGCAGGCGGCTTTTGTCGCCAAATTACTCATAGAGATTTTTTTTTAAAAGCTTTTAAGTGTCAATATCTCGAAAACCAGAAAACTTTTACTTAGGTCATGTTGATGTTATCTGATTGACCTGAAGCCAATCTAGCTCCGGTGTCACTGTGGCGTGTTATTTATGTAGATATATAGATAATCTGTATCTCGGAAACGGCTGCAACGATTTTCATGAAATTTAGTATGCAGGGGGTTTCGGGGGCGATTAATCGATCCGATTATGGTGTTGACTCAGGATCTTGATTTTTATACACCTATTAGGGACTATAGACCTCAGTATCTGGTATAAATTTCAACTTGCTAGGTCCACCCGTTCCTGAGATAATCAGTGGTGACACACAGACAGATAGACGTACAGACGGACAGACAGACGGACAAGAAAGTGATCTTATAAGCGTTCCTTTTTTTACCTTTTGAGGTACGGAACCCTAAAAACTATTAAAATTTAACCCAAAAAAAACGAGCAAAGCTCGGTCATCCAGGTACTAAATTATTTACTTACAATAATTTAATGGACGAAAAGTGGACATTTTATGTGAGATTCGATGAATATATTTAAAATAATAAAGGCGATATAAATTCATATTTCACATAATACGTATATTATTACGAAAGAATAAATCACACCTTTAAATCATTCCGAAAGTGAAATAACTACAAATATAGCTAAGTCGAAGCTAGTAATTAAGGCGCCT
Organism: Ochropacha duplaris; assembly: GCA_951361185.1. Lineage (NCBI taxonomy): Eukaryota > Metazoa > Arthropoda > Insecta > Lepidoptera > Drepanidae > Ochropacha > Ochropacha duplaris. The sequence goes on from OX592703.1 coordinate 5,939,665, forward strand.
TTGGGACTGTGCAGTGCAGATCTGTCCTCCTTTTACACAAAGTTAACTACAACTGGAGGTACACGTACAAATAGCTTTGCGCTTTCTGTTAGACTTCAATTATAATAAATATAGTGCGAATAATAAAATGGGTAAAGTTTTTCTAACTTTCACACAAGTAACTACCATAAATGAAAGTTCAATAGAGCGCAGGAACTTTTCTAGTCTCGATCTCTGTAGCAATCTCAGACAAGAGTTTACGTAAAAGTTTCACAATTATACCATTTACGTGGCGTACTCCTAATTAGTATAATTTTCGTAAATGTTTGCTTATGTATTACAAAGTTCCCATGCGTAGGTACCTACTCGTGAATAATTTGTTGGGTTCCTCATAACAATGAAGAGTTTACGTTGTTGATGTCCCTATCCTATATAATTAAATTCAAAACGAAAGCCTAAAAGTTCTGACATACTTCACGCAATACATATCTCTGATCGTATTTATCAATTCTTGCAGTAATTAGGACGGTAGGAATATATATGTAGGTCAGGGTTGCAAGCAAATTCAAAGCAATAATTGGATTCGCGAATGATGTTGAGCTTGGACTCCTTGTCCGCATACGCACGGAATAACTGACAGAGCGTTAGCGGACTAATGTAATTTGTCACTTGTCTGTATTTCCCTTGGACGAATAAACCACTTTGTCCAAGGTATTTCCTTTCCGTTTGTTACTATGGGTTTAATGACCTACCACAAAAATATGACGCTCAACTTACAGGGTTACTGGTAATGTTGAAATTTTGAACGTTATAGTAGTGTTGAAATGCTATTAATTAAACCCTCAAGTTTGTATCGTAGCCGATAGCCGACCGTTCCTAGTTAACATAAATGTAACAATATTTTCGTGACTTTTAAAAAGGTGTAAAATTAACAAATCCCGTAAAATCATGAAAGAAACCTAGCAAGATATTAAGCACAATATAATACAACAGATTTTACACAGAAAAATAAAATATTATCCATTAATAATAGTAATAAGATCGAGGCCAAGGCTCGGTATCAATTATCGAGATTATAAAGGATGCGCAAGTTCGTCATATGATCGTCGTGGGCTGATTGAGTGAAGCGATACTCCGAAGCGTCGCGCCGTGCACCGGTGCCACCCGGTGCACGGCAACGTGAGAACAACTCTTGGTGTAGTCACTACTTTATATTGTAGGACATTTTAAATTTAATATTCAAACATTTTCATTCATTTTATCTACCCATACCACAACATGAAATAGGATGAATGTTTATTACTTATACAGGAATTAATTGATGTATAGCAGTAGATAGAAGTCTAAACTAAGTAGCCCCCGTTCCTCCTATGGATCTCGGAATGGAACGCTGCCAGCCAGCTGAAAAAAAGAGTTCTAAAAGGGTTTTATAATCTTACGTAGGTATAACACGTAAGACATTATCATCATACTTTATATTGTAGGACATTTTAAATTTAATATTCAAACATTTTCATTCATTATATCTACCCATACCACAACATGAAATAGGATGAAAGTTTATTCTTATACACAGGAATTAATTGATGTATAGCAGTAGATATAAGTCTAAACTAAGTAGCCCCCGTTCCTCCTATGGATCTCGGAATGGAACGCTGCCAGCCAGCTGAAAAAAAGAGTTCTAAAAGGGTTTTATAATCTTACGTAGGTATAACACGTAAGACATTATCATCATTTGTTTTTATGTGTAACAATAACATAATAGATACTCATAATTACAAGCTTTTTAGGTACCTAAATGAGAGTGTTTGCAGGAGTAATTGTGGTTTGATTTAGACCAGTGTGTGCGTGCAAATAAAGTCCACAACAACAATCTAAATTGTTACCAGTTAATGAAACTTTTTCTGGTAATGCATAAATTAATAATAATATTACTCAGAAATGTTTCATTGTTTGTGACCTTTGTAAAATATAAAGTTACTGACACAATAAATAAACAGTCAAATACATTACATTATCTATTTTTACGAATTCAACAGTTATTTGGTCTCGAAAGTGTTGACATTTATAGCATTATCACAGAGCCCTATTTAAGGTAAGCCTACAATTTTACAGTCGTATCTGTTTTGACAAAAGTCATATAGTAACATAACTTGCAACTGAAGTCTTCTATTTTTCAGTTGAAGTATTTTATATTCACTCTATAATTGTGTATATGATAAGCGACTGCGAAAACATTTAAAGTGCATACATCGTAAGAATTTCTTTTGAACTCTTTCAAGGCTATCAGAATATGTATTATAAAATGGGTCCCAAATAGAAATGGCGTATTCTAGTTGTGAACGAATTAAAGATTTATACAAGTGCAAATATGTGCTTGCACGTCTAAAATCATTACTGGCGCGAAAAACAAAACCGTACATTTTAAATGCCTTATTACAAATACTATCGACATGTGTATCTAGTTTTAACTTAGTATCTAACGTCACTCCAAGATCTCTAATAGCGTATACTCTATCGAGACAATTACCACACAACGAATAAATATATTTGCAATTTTTTTTTTTTTAAAGTAATAATTTTACATTTGTCGAGACTGAGGTTCAATTTATTTTTATAACAATAATTAGAGAAACGGTCCAAATCTTCTTGAAAATTAAGGTGATCAGAATTACCATTTATAGTACGATATATTTTTAGATCACCTGCATACAAGAGAAACTGGCAGTGTTTGAAGCAACTATAAACATCATTGATAAATAAAATAAAAAGGATTGGGCCAAGGATTGATCCTTGTGGCACGCCTAATGTTACAGATACAATGTCAGACTCATGCCCATTGATGACAACTCTTTGTGTTCTATTTGAAATATATGATTTGAACCATCTCCAGAGATTGCCGCGTATGCCATTATAAGAATTTTTTTCTAATAAAATTCTATGGTCCACTCTATCGAAGGCTTTCTGGAAGTCATTGTATACACTATCTGTCTGTTTATTGGCATCCATGCTCTCAAACAATTTAGATGTATAGACTACAAGGTTAGTAATTGTGGATCGCCTATAAACAAACCCATGTTGCTGTGGAATGATGGTATTGTGAATAAGTGGATACATATAGTTATATATAAGTCTTTCCAGAAGCTTCGACAGAGTAGGGAGAATAGAGATTGGTCGATAGTTAGTTACCTCCCTTTTAGAGCCACTCTTATGTACCGGTGTTATTCTAGCAGATTTCCACACGGCCGGACATACACCTTCTTTTAAACATTTATTGTATATTTCATGTAATGGCTTGTAGATAGTAGAAGCAGTATTTTTAAGAAAAGAATATTATCTAAACCGGGGCCCTTTGTTACGTCAAGAACTTTAATTTCTTTAATTAAGTTTTCAGTCGAAATAAATAAATCACATATTATAGTATCGGTATAAGATTTTGAGTCTAAGTCATTAATATCTTCTGTGCTATAAGAATCAGACAAATCAGTCGGCTGAAACACTGATTGAAAAAAGATTGAAAATAAATTACAGATATCATCAGGATTATTAGCAGTACCACACTACTAGGGATGTCCGATTGATTTTTGCGGTGTTTTATATAGGTCCAAAAATATTTATTATTGGTTTTTATATTATCCTCAACAGAATCAATATATATTTTTATAGCATGCCTTTGACTCTTTTGTAAATCTGTCCCGAAACATAGAAAAAACTGAATAATCCGATTGATTTCTATATTTTTTCCATTTAATCCATGCAGCGTTTTTATTTTTAAATATATGTATTTAACAGGATACAACCTTGAAAGGCAAGAAAATATCAAAGCCTCCTCCCATTATATTGTATGGAATTGAAGACATTGTGCAGTTGTCACAACTAATAGAACAAGTGTTACAAAAGTGTGACTATACTTTTAAGGTTGTGTCCAAAAACCAACTGATCATATCCACAAAATGTGTTGATAAATACAAAACAATAATAGAGCATATTAGAAGTAAAGGACTGATTGGACACACCTTTACCCGTAAAGATGAAAGATGCCCGCGTTATGTAATTAAAAAGTTACACTATACCACTCCCAAAGATGAAATTATCAAGGCTATTGAAGAAACAGGCAACATAGTTAAGGGAGAAATCGTCACTATACGCAAACAAGGGACCAAAGAACCTGGTAATATTTTCTTTGTCAATGTACTTCCACATGATAACAACAAAAGGATCAAAGAAATCAGATACATCTTCCAGCAGCCAGTGACAATAGAAGACCCAAGGAGGAGTAAAACCATACCACAATGCACCCGTTGCCAGCAATATGGCCACACAAAAAACAATTGTATGAGACCTTATAGATGTGTAAAATGTGCAGGACCTCATAAGGCAACAATGTGCCAGCTAGATAGAAATAGCCCAGCAGTCTGCTCCCTATGCTCAGGAAGCCATCCATCCAGTTATAAGGGCTGTGTTGTGTACAAGGAGATATTAGCCAGAAAATCTGAAAAGCATAACAAACAACGGATGATTACCGAAACATCTAAGGATCCGTCTGACAGAAAAACCACTGAAACGGAGCCTGTACAAATAATGACTAAACAAGAAAACCAAGCTGCCCCATGCAATACACCACTTACGTATAGTGAAATAACACAAGGTGATAGAAAACGGAATCTAAGAAATTATAAACCAGTTGACGAAATAATGTCACAGCGAACATACCATAGTACAAATACTGATGGAAGAGCCAACGTCCTACAGGACAGAGACAAAAACAACCTAGAAATACTAATAGCATTACAAACAGAAAAAATTGATAAACTACTAGAACAAATGAGCAGTCTAATGCATATTATCACTGTGCTTATTAGTAAAATTCCGTGAACTCAGAATTGCAATTTGGAATATCAATGGTCTATTACCAAATAAATATGACCTAGAAATCCTAATTAAAGAGAACAAAGTAGACATTGTCCTACTTTCTGAGACCCACATGACAGATCGCAAAAAGTTTATACTCAGAGGTTATAATATCTACTGCTCAAATCATCCCGATGGAACATCCCATGCAGGGGCAGCAGTACTCATAAAGAACAATATTAAACATCACTTACATAATGAGCTCAGTCAAGACTATCTACAAGCTATAACTATCACAGTAGAAGACATGTTTGGTGACATTAGCATAAGTGCAGTGTATTGTCCTCCACGTCACAACATCAAAGAAGAAATGTTTACCAGTTATTTCCGCTCACTCGGCAATAGATTTATAAGCGGGGGAGATTGGAATAGCAAGCACAAGCTGTGGGGATCTAGAATAATCACTACCAGGGGACGGGAACTTAAGAAGTGCATAGATTCTTTAAAATTAACTACCTTCTCATCAGGAGAACCAACATACTGGCCTACTGATAAAGCAAAGGTGCCTGATCTACTAGACTTTTTCGTAACAAAAGGTATAGCCCAGCATTATGTAAAGGTTGAGTCATGCCTCGATACCTCCTCTGACCACTCCGCTGTCATAGGTACATTTAGTAACTGCGTTATTGAAAGAAATAAACCTTTTAGCCTGTGTAATAAAAATACCGATTGGGAATCATTTTATGAGAGTTTGGACCAGGAAATAAACCTAAAAGTTAAACTAAAAACAGCAAATGATATTGATGAAGCTACTTTCCTTATCACAAATAAAATACAGGAAGCTGCATGGCGTGCTACACCGGCTTCTATAACATCCAAACAAAATGCGAACATTCCTATGGAAATACGATTAAAACTAAAAGAAAAAAGAAAACTTAGACGCAGATGGCAACTTAGTCGGCGTACTGATGACAAAACTGCGTTCAACAGAGCAACAAGAGAGCTGAAAGATCTCATCAAAACTACTGAAAATCAGACATTATTTCAGAAACTATCACAGTTATCGGCAACCAAACAAGGAAATTACTCATTATGGAAAATGACAAAAAATCTTAAGAGACCCCAAGAACATATTCCTCCTTTAAGATGCGCTGATGGCACCTGGGCTCGAAAGCCCTGTGAAAAAGCAAACACATTTGCCCAGTACCTAAAGCAAGTCTTCACTCCAAATGAATCTCACATGATCGAATTTGAAGCAGAAGTAGACAACCTGATCAATAGTGATCAACAGTTATCTCTACCTCTTAAACCAGCAACCCCTAAAGAAGTACTGAAAGAGATTAATAACTTGAAGAACAATAAGGCCCCTGGTTTCGATCTTATTACAAGTGAGATCCTAAAACATCTACCTAGAAAGGCAGTTGTCTATCTTACTGTGCTGTTTAATGCCATACTGAGAGTTCATCATTATCCAAGATTGTGGAAGGTATCACAGATTAAAATGATTGCGAAACCTGGCAAACCGCCTACACAGCCAAGCTCATATCGGCCAATAAGTCTTCTGCCAATTATGTCCAAAGTGTTCGAGAAAATACTTGTAAGAAGGCTAAAGCCAATACTGGAAGATAACAACTTGATCCCTGACCACCAGTTTGGTTTCCGACCACTACACTCAACAATAGAACAGGTGCATCGGGTAGTACACAAAATTAGACAAACCTTAGAACGGAAAGAATATTGCTCAGCTGTATTCCTTGATGTACAAGGGGCCTTTGATAAAGTGTGGCACAAAGGACTTATCTATAAACTGAAAACCTTCCTACCTAACACCCTATACATGATACTCAAATCATATCTGGAAGATCGCAAATTCCAAGTAAAATACGAGGAGGAACTGTCACAGCTCTGTAATGTTGAAGCATCGGTGCCTCAGGGTTCGGTTCTTGGCCCGCTGTTATATTCCCTGTACACTGCAGACTTGCCTGTCACTGCGGGAGTGGAAATAGCAACATATGCTGATGATACTGCTTACCTTGCAAGTGATAAAAGTCCTGATATTGCAACCTCTAAACTACAAGAGCAACTGAACAGAATAAACCAGTGGATGCAAAAATGGCGGATTAAGACTTGTGCCTCTAAGTCCACGCACATAACATACACTCTGCGTAAAGAAGATTGTAAGGCTGTCACACTGGATGGAGAAGTATTACCACACAAAACAAATGTTAAATACCTGGGGCTTCGTCTAGACAGGCGACTCACCTGGCGAGAACACATCAAAGCAAAAAGAGATGAAGCCAACATGCACCTTAAAAATCTGTACTGGTTAATAGGGCGACACTCACCATTATCACTTGAAAATAAACTGCTAGTTTACAAATGCATAATTAAGCCAGTTTGGTCATATGGCATTGAACTGTGGGGCTCTGCAAGCAACTCTAACTTAGAAATACTACAACGATTTCAAAACAAAGCCCTCAGAGCTATTTCCAATGCACCGTGGTTCACTCGTAACTCTGAAATACATGAACACCTACAGATACCAACTATTAAAGAGGAGGCTAAAAACTGCTGCACTAAATATAAAAAAAGGCTACAAACACACAAAAATGCCCTTGCAAGAGCACTTATAAATGGTAAAGCACAAAAACCCCGTCTGAAGAAGTGCAATATCCTAGATATTGATAGAAGACTGTAACGGTCTCTATAGTTATATATATTTTGACCATGCTCACTGGAGCGTGGGTCATATCAACGAGAGTTAAACATGAAAACATCTGATTATGACTAATTAGTCGATTGCAGATTTAAAAAAAAAAAAAAAAAAAAAAAAATATATGTATCAATGAGGGGCTGAACCATACAGGAAAGTGGGAGTTATGAATACGCTTAGTTGGAATATGTTTTCGAATAATGCTATAGATGCGTTCATAAAACAAATTAACACATGGTTCGGCTGGTTTATTTTGGAATAATTTATACCAATCAGTTGTAGCAATATCTGTATTAATTATCTCATAATTGGCAATTCTGAAGCAGTATTGTGTTTGTGGTCCAACTAGCCTACGTTTATCTACATCATCGAGAGTTAGCAATGAAAAGAAAGGGGGGTGGTATACATCAGATGGGACAAGAGTGACAGGCGTTGAGAATGTTTTAGTATAAGGTATATTTGTGATACATAAATCGAGCAACCGGTTTATATTGTTTTTGAAAGTATTAACTTGATCACAGTTAAACAAAGACATAAAATTCAATAAATAAGAGTGAGGTGGTCTTTGACTGCTTAAAATTGAGGGTTTCATAAGAGCACCATCTAAACACCAGTCGAGATTTGGTAGATTAAAGTCACCAACTATGTACATGAAATCAAAGCCTTTTATTTGTATGTAATCTCGTATACTATTGAAATAGGCAAGGTATACATCTGCATCCGTTTGAGGAGGAATATATATATATATTATTTATAATAATTTTATTCTTAACCCTATAAAATTTATTGCGTTGCGTGGTTACCGTATCTTGCACTGAACGAAGGACTGCTCGTTAACTTACGTAAGTGCTAGTTGGTGCCTTCAGTGTAAAAATATAAATAATTAGGTACCTATTATAATGTTCGTAGAGAATATCTTACATAATATAATAATATAGTTTATGTATCGCCGGTTTATTTAAAAATCAACTAACGCGATTTTAAATGCGATTGGGATATTGAGTAACTTTTTCTCTATCTTTTTCTGTTATTGACCATAATCTCTGCATGATATTTGATGATGTAGTCGAACTTGTTACACAGGATAATCGGAACCGATAATAGGGATGTTGCCTATATTCATTTAAACATTATCTAGCACAAAAAATGTATAAAACACCTAAAATTCACTCATTTTATTATTTTTAATTACCAATTTAAAAACAAAGTGTACTTCTTTTGATGATGTATATTTATGACGTCACAAGTATCCTGTTTGGAAGTTTTAAATTGAATAAATTTAAGCTGATTTGACATGTCAGTTAACATTTTTTTTTATGTCACTAGTGACAACGAGGCAGGCGGGTCACCTGATGGTAAGTGACTACCGTCGCCTATAGACATTAGCAATACCAGCTGTACATTAGCAATAATAGGGACTGCCAACGTGTTGTACACCTTATTACAATGCCTTAAGGGCAAGGGCAACTGGCTCTCAAGTGCAACTGCCGGAACACACCAACAGGTGCTTGGCGACAGATTTTCAACTTGTAGGGTGGTAGCCAGCCAGTCGAGTACCACCTAGTACCCTACCACCGTGCTGTGGTTTCACATCTCTATTGCTTGACAACAGATTTCAACTTGAGCGTAGTAGTCATAATACCTACTACGAGTACTAAGTACCACAGTAAACAAGATAAATATTTAGCGTATCTAAAGTTAATTCAAATTTGCTTAGGTATATACGGTACAATATTATTTACCATAATCACAACATCAATGTTCACTTCTCTGAACAATATCAACTACTCGATACATAATATTATCTATGTTTAACATAAACAAATTACAACCATGTGTCTCGTTACATAGTCGATAGATATTTGATATATTTACGATAGTAATTAACAGTTTATATATGTTATTTAACTATTTGATAATTATAAATTTTCGGACACCTTGGGGAGTATAATTTGTAAAACTTATATTGGTTGGTAAATTTAAATTAAGGTACAACGCTTAGATATTTGACCTTCATTTCTTAATTACCTACAAATCCCTGTGCAATAGGCCTTGATTATTCTCATTCGTTTGCTTAGGGAGCATCCATAAATTACATCGTGCTACTTCTTATAAGAAAACAAATTAAAATAAAGATTTTTTTACGCGACAATATGATGAATGGTCTTTTTTTAATCTAAATAATGTATTTCATAATATTCATACTACGTGAGTATTTCGATTTACTCTAATGTATCAAAGTACATTAGTTCCAGCCAAGCTGTAACGGGTATGCAAGTGGCCATACTTCAAGTCGCCGCCCGCGCCGGCGGCATGGCGAAGCAAAAGTCAAATAAATATGTCTATCTACCTTAACCTAATACGCTGAACGTGTATACGTAATCGTTTGGCGTAATCGTCACAAACAAAACTGCGGACTTTCTGCGGGTTTTCCGCCTCGCGGTTTCACCTGCGTTCCCGAGAGATCTTATCTTTTCCCGGGATAAAAAGTAGGTACCTATCCTATATTTTATTACAGGATATGAACTATCTGTGTGCCAAGAAACATCAAAATCCATTCTGTTGTTTTTGCGTGAAAGAGTAACAAAAATCTTCACATACATCTTCACACACATCCAAACATACTTTTACATTTATAATATTAGTAGGATATATACAGGTTGTCCGGTAAGTAGTACGACAAACTTAAGGGGCAGATATGTGGTCGGGTCACCTACCAAATATATAAAAATGTACTCAATAAAAATTTCACCATTTTCAAGATATTTCGATATTTCAGATTTTTATCTGGTGTTTTATCTCGTAAATGGTGACACTTTTACTGAGGTCATATTTGTATATTTGGTAGGTGACCCACCCACCAATCTCACCCTTAAGTTTGTCGTACTACTAACCGGACACCCTGTTGTATATGACACACAAAAATATATGCGACACACGTACTTATATTGTAGAGAAAGTAGTTAATTATTCATAATAATATTTACAACAAATATACAAATTTTCAATTTACCATCTTCGGTCATCATCACTTTTGACGGTGATATTGTGGTAATATAAAATTGCCATTATTTGCTAGGTTTATGTGTGTATCGATTTTTTATATAAGATTATATCTCAGACTCAATAAGGGTGAAGATATTATGCAATGGTAAACAACAAACAATTATTTTTAAATAAACAAGTCTTTGTTTTTAAACACATAATATTACATATTTTCCCGAGTGCCGTTCTTCCGCTACGCGCCCGTAGCTTCGTAGGTCGGTCGTAGCGTAGGTCGCAGCGTAGCAGAAACAGTACCGAAACAAAAACAATACATAATATACTGTTTACTAGAACAAATGGTGAAACGAGATGACATTTTCAATTACTTAAGTAAAAACTTTACAAAGACATTTCTGTTATGGCTACAATCATTTCAAAAAACTATTTTATATTTATAACTAGATATTGTTTATTATCTTTCTTACAATACAAATATACAGTCAAATAAATAAATACATTATCAGAATCATAAAAAATCATATAGATAAAGTTATAAATTGAACCTGGATACCTACTAAAAATATACACTTAATAATACCTAGGTAGCGTTATTGAAGTGCGTTTTGACATCACCATCGGATTTATAGTCGCATGCGTTTAGTTTTTATCGGCTATAATCCGTGGTGACCATCGATAAAGCAATTTCATATGCTGCTATAACATGTTAGTTGCTGTTTACGTCCACTACATTTTTCCGTAGGTTTTTTTTTATTTTGCACTATCTGTACTCGGCATGCGTTGAAATGCCACGTATCTGGTAACATTTTTAATATTTTGAACCAGGAACCTTAGCTAGAATAATTCACCAATGTTTCATCACAATACATAATATTTTATATATTTGCTTAAAGATTATTAAATCCCCCATGGTTATATGAATACTGCTAGAGTGACTCACTTATATATACATTACACTGGTTCAATCTATTCTGTTATATTGTTTAAGAATCTGGGGAGGTACATTTAAAACGAAATTTATCAGTATTGAACGTGCACAAAGAACTATTCTGAAGGTTATGTTGCGAAAGAAAAGAATATACAGTACAGCTAAACTATATAGTGAGGCAAATGTTCTGACAGTCAGACAACTATATATTTTACAGTGTATCCTTAAAATACATAAAACAATCTCGGTAGACCCTAACATCCTTAAGAAGCGAAATCCCCACTCTGTAATAAATAGAAAAATAATGAAAACTGTATTTGCTTCAAAACAATATAATACCCAGTCGACTAATCTATATAACAGGATAAATAGAACACTTAGAATCTACACTTTGACCCACCATGGATGCAAAAAAACCTAACAAACTGGCTAAAGACGTTAACATGTGAAGAAATTGAAATTTTTTTAAAATTCAAATAAATATTTAAGTATATAGCTTTGCAATTAAACACACCACCATCCTTACCATCTCACATAATTACACACACACACACACACATACACTCCCCACACTCACACATCCTACACTTCCCACACTCACACATACACTCCACACTCACTCAACCTTACACACCCTACCATTTCACATAACTTAAAAATTCACGCATTTTATTTAAGATTGTCTGATTTTATATAAAAAAAAACTTAATAAGTTTAGATTTTGTATACCTACCTACAAGTTTAAAACATAAAAACGGAAGAGCGGGACTCCCCTAATACAGGTTTTTAAAAACTTAAAAGGGGAGTCCCAAACCTTGTAATTACTATGCTTGTAATATAATAAAGAAATTTTGAATTTTTGTTTTTTTTTGACTCTATAATATAACATCGTGACAAATGAAGTGGATCGCAACCATATCGACTATGGTGACAATTGATATCGATTTCCCAAGGTGACCACGGCCAGTCATAACGGAAGGACCAGAGAGAGTTTAAAGAACTATGTAGGTCATGAGGATAGTTGCAATAAAACAAAGAAGATCATGAGGATGTTTTAATGCAAGACTCACTAATTCCAGTCTGATAACCAAATCAATTTGTTTCTTTGAGATATCAATTTAAAACGCCTACGTAAACTGTATCAGTTTTTATGTCACATTTATAACTTACTACGTGTAAGTATGCTTACAAAATAATATAGAAAAGTCGTAAATTGATTGTAAGTGGAATATAACAATGATATCCCGCAGGAAAGCCATGAAGCGATGAGGGAATCGTTTTTACAAGTCGTAAATATTAAGTGGGTTGTAATGGACTCAATCAGTGCCTTCATGGAACCATGGACGGATATAAATAACAACTTCCTATACTATTAATTGACGATATACTTAGGTACCTACTTTAGTGATATGAATATAGCTCTGGTAGCATCATTCATCAGTTTTATTTAGAATTCTACAAAATTTTTGTGTTTAGTTTCAGTGTACCACATGGTATTTAGAAAGCTACCGTTTATTCCTAAACCGCAAGCTTTTTTAGTTGATACAGCCTAACCAGAGGAAAGAGACAGATATGAACAAATCTGGATGCCTATTTTCATCGCTACGAAAATCCATGCTAATATTATAAATGCGAAAGTGTGTCTGTCTGTCTGTTACCTCTTCACGCCTAAACCGCTGAACCAATTTAGATGAAATTTGGTATAGAGATAGATGGAACCTTGGAGAAGGATAAAGAATACTTTTTATTTTATTTAAAACAATAAGTGAAGCGTTTTAAATGACGACTTCGTTGGTTAGTGATGGCACCGTTGTACGTTTCATCGTCAGGGCTACTCAAGACTGAACGTAAATAAGGCTGACACTTTAAACAATGTGTGCGTTGATAATGTGGATTTACGTAGTTACTTATACTATTTTCTCCGACAAAAATATTGTCGGAGAGAAGGTCCACCAATTATCTAAAGTATGCGAGCGCTTTTAATTACAAGATAATGTAGAAAGAGAAGCCTAAAATACATTAAAATTAATTGTAAAACGGACAAAGGACGACCTCGATTTGTAAATTCTTCAGTTAGTTTCTATAATACGTTACTGGACACTTCGAGAACTATTTCTATTCGAGCACGTTTCAAGCGATATTGCATATTTAAATTAAAATTTACCTAAATCTATGTACAATATGTTACGTTAGGAACACACCTACATTGCTTAGACAACAGTGAGTGCTTGTAATTTAATATGAACTTTATTGAATAGATAAAGTTCAAATTGACTCTACATTTTAGCTAGAAAACGTTTGTATGGGAAAAATAAAAGGGCTGTTTTTAGGGTTTTCCCGGCAATTATTCTATTTTTTTCTCGCCGTAAAAACCATCCTTGGACTTCAATGAACATTTAAAAAAAAGAATTGGCCAAATTGGTCCAGGCGTTGTTGAGTTATGCGCTTATCAACACATTTTGCGATTCATTTTTATATTATAGATTAAGAATTGGTCCTCGCTCAAGGAGCGAACATAAAACAACTCACTAGAGGCGTCTAGTGAGTTGTTTTATGTTTACGAACAAATAATATAAATTCCATAGATGAATAAATCGTCGCTGCTCAGTGGTTCAGGTTGGCAACGCGCTCGGGAGGCGTCCCGAGCGCGTTGCCAACCTGAACCACTTCACGGTTATCTATTCACTTATTTTTATTTATTTTATTTTACTTCGCTATGAAAATAAAGCTTATTAACAGGAATCGCATTTCCAGGAGTTAAATTTTTTTAGGCAGTTTTGGGACGGCCGTCCCATCCGAGAAACAAGGAGTAAAGATAGAAGTATCCACATAGTACAATAAATATTATTTAGGTTTGTATTCAATAGAATGCGGTATTTAACTGATCTCGTTTAGTGGGTACAATGCGTGACACCTATAACAAATTGTAAGTAATAGTATACTGGCCCTTGGCTACCCTTTTAAAGCACTCAGGATCCATTATAAATTATTGCGGTGGCTGCGTGTAACTGTTAATGTTAAGTTTTATTGGACTATTAACAAATACACGGCTACCTTAGTACTCTGGTAAAATTCCATATAATTTATATGGTATGTTTGATACTGGGTCCCACGGTTAAATAAATACATGAGCTACGTTAAATCAACGTTTTTCATAGTTAGGCAAACAGCCTAATGACTTATTTTGACCGATGCATTAATCGATCCATCAAGACACACGGCAGCGATTCCAGCCAAATTCAAGCTAAGAAGGAAACTGGCGACGCAGCAGCCGTGTGTTTACACATTACACGAACCATTTGGATTCACTTTTGAACCTTATTATCTGTAGATTAGACTTGGCTAGTTTTCACATACAAGTCATCTTATATTTGGCTAATCAACTTATCTGCTTTATGTTATACGCAAGTTACTACATATTTTATTCATCTAAAACTTCGGTTTGCTAGCCAAGTAAAATCTTGAGTTTTAATTTTCAGGATTCATCTAATGAACTCGGGACCCATTTAGATCTAAATTTTTTTGTCGACTTTGGCTACGACTACAACCACGCCTATTCTTAATATTGAACTTGGCTCCTATTTTCAGAATTACCAGTTTAACAATAACCGACAAAATTCACCATCAACATTATATTACATATTTTTTGCAATGAAGTTCATATTTTATTAACCATCGATTAAGGAAAAAAGCAAACCTTTCAAAAATTTATATTTGGGCCTTCTAACATGTAAATATATTACATATTATAATGCTTTTGTTTGTTATGGACTACTCTTTGATATTGTTATCCATCCATTATCGTCATTATATGATGGACATACTTATCTTTTGATTTGGTTATGCTCTTTGCTAATGTGTGTTTTTTTGCCTTTTTTACGGAACCCTTCGTGCGCGAGTCCGACTCGCACTTGGCCGGTTTTTATTTGAATTAACGAAGTTTAAATAAATACCATAATAACTTTTATTAAAGTACACACGTTAGCTTATTATATTTAGAAGACTTCAATAATTTTACATTCACGTCTTGTTTATTTAACTATTTTAGCGAATAAAGCCACTAAAAAAAGTGAGTATAAGTTTTGGCGAAAATGTCAATTTTGTTTGTCATTATAAAATATGACTGAGCATATTAGTCTGGTATCAAATTCGTAGGCCTAATAGTAGGCGTGACTAACATAACTTATTAAATATACTAACTGATATAATTTATTTATTTATTTACTCAGAAAATTAACAGCGTTTCACAAAAAATCTAATAATTAAAACTATTACCATACAGTACGGTTAATAACAGATTTCCCTTAAAATACAAATCATAATAGGTCGGAGAAAACAGATTCTTCATGCTTGCTTGCTATGCGTTTCTGTTTTTCTAAATGTCATCTATTTAATAGTATCAAAATCAGCCAGACACAGACATTACCTACATCCAAAAAAAAAACATCCTAATTTTTTATATGCACATGCAATACTTAGTCGATTAATTTGTATCCGACTCCTCAAGTCGATTATCCGACTATTTCCGTGAAACTTAGATTAACAAAACGTCGCGCCGCCGCCGCTCCTTGGCACGAGGACCAATTCTTAATCTAAGCCGTCAACAATATTTTAATTTTGAAGCAGTAAAAAGAGATACCTAGCTATGTTAGCTTATATTATGTTGATATAAGCCAATTACTAACTCGACGCTATGGAAAGCATATAAAATTCCTTAAATAAGCTCATTATTCTCAATTCTCTAAATATCCTTACATAGTATGGAAGTCGCTTTCCACATCCGTCTATCTGTCTGTCTGTCTGTTTATTCGCTAACTCCCAAACCACGCAACGGATTTTGATACGGTTTTCGATATCATTTAAAGAATATCTTCCAGAAGGTTTATAATAGCATACTGGCTGTCCCCCGCGGTTTCACCCGCGTTCCCGTGGGATTTGGATAAAAAAGTACCTATCCAGTATATAAACTATTTATGTGTCAAGTTTCATCACGATCGGCTTATAAAAACCCCTTCGCAAATAATGCATTATTTTAGAACAAATTTGATTACCATTAAAGATGTTATAGTGAGTCAACCCAAAAAGATAGATATAATATTTCGTAATACATGATTATTGCGTAACTTCAACCGTTTACGCAGCGCACGCCACGGAAGCTCTCGAAAGGAATAAATTTTCCCCGTTTTTGCAACATTTTGCATTAATAATATAATAATAATTATAATAATAATTTATTTCTTAAAACTTTACATTATAGTTTACAAGGTGAAGGGATCCCCAGTTAAGCAAAAATTTTGCTTGTGTTAGGGGAACCCGCTCTTCATATAGCTACATGTTTGTTAAAAGAACAAAATGAATACAAGTTATTTTTATAATAACAGTAATAAGCTAACCCAATTATACGGGCATACAAAGACGCGCGTGCATAGTGTGTGTGTATGTATGTGTGTGTGGTGTGTATGTGTGTGTGTGTGTGTGTGTGTGTGTGTGTGTGTGTGTGTGTGTGTGTGTGTGTGTGTGTGTGTGTGTGTGTGCGTGTGTGTGTGTGCGTGTGTGTGTGTGTGTGTGTGTGTGTGTGTGTGTGTGTGTGTGTGTGTGTGTGTGTGTGTGTGTGTGTGTGTGTGTGTGTGTGTGTGTGTGTGTGTGTGTGTTAGAGATACAATTTTCACTTTAGTAGCCCTGCGACGTATTGTCTTGGGATCGGAAGTTGCTGTGTCAACATCAACCACGTACTTAGATGAATGTTCAAGATTTTGATTTTGAGTTAGCCCTACGAAATAATTTCTTGGGATTCATTGATGCTCCGCTTCTATTTGGTTATAACGTGATTTTATATAGCTTTCTCGATAAATGGGCTATACAAGACTAAAAAAAAATTGCAATTCGAATCTGATCCTGAGATTAGCGCGTTCAAACAAACAAACAAACTCTTCAGCTTTATAATATTATATATAACACAGTATTAATCCTTATCCAATTAAATACGTTAGATACATTGCGCATTTAATTTATATCAAAATTACCCTTTATCATCATATTATTAAAATGAATATTTTAGAAGATTTCACAAATTTTCAATTACAGCGAAAAGGGCGGTCGGCCGCGGAGCATTCATAATGAAGGTTTAGGTCTTTGGTTTAGGTGTATGTTTCATTAAGGTTCTGTGTAAATATAGGAAAAAATCGTGCCAACTGGGAGCTTTACCTACTGGCGCCGCGTAAGCCAATATAGTCATAGTATATCTTGATACGTCACTACAACAGAAAAAAATGTAGCCGTATACGCTCTGCTAACTGTGCGCAGTCGGGGCGGGGCGCTAGTTTTAAATAAAATGAATACATTAGTTTAAGGGAAATATGACTTTTATGAAATGAGTAAGGAACGTTGACTGTGTTCATGTGATGATATATTCTAAGACTTTTGAAAATCTATCTATCGATGCACAGTCTAAAACCTTAGGCGTTATAAATTTTGCACGTTCTGTTTTTAGTATTTGTTGTTATAGCGGCAACAGAAATACATCATCAGTGAAAATTTCAACTGTCTAGCTATTACGGTTCATGAGATACAGCCTGGTGACAGTCAGACAGACAGACATACAGTCTTAGTAATAGGGTTTCCGTTTTTACCCTTTGGGTACGGAACCCAAACAAAAGTAGATTCTAATAATTGCTTTCAGCTACATCCCAACATTCAGGAAATTATTAATATAATAAATTGTCAAACAACTTTTGAGATTGATTTTGTTATTATGACTTAAATTACTAAGAGGAAAACTCATTTTATATTTTGCACGGTGGTAGGGTACTTTGTAATTCCCACCTGACTGGCTTACACCCCGAAACAGCACATTAGAAGCAGTTTCCTTCTCGCCTTTTGTTCATAAGCAACTACGCATTATTACATACTTTCCTGGAAATAATAATTACACGCGGTTGAGTGCAAACGATAGGGATTAACATTGGGTAATAATGTAGCAATGTGTTTGTCATTTTTATCGTGATTCTGTTTGCTGAAGCATAATCGGAGCTAGCCATTCATATGCTAAATTGTTATTTAAGCATATCTTGTCACAGGAGCGATAAATTTGACATGATTTATGATGTATGATCGGACAAATATCCATTTACTCAGAAATATGCTAAAATATTTATATAAGTATTATTATAAGTCATTAACTTAATAATAATCATGAATAACATCTTTTAATACCTACTCGAGGGCGAAGACCTGGTAACCTGTAATACAGGGTATCCTAGTACAGGTACCAGTCTCTCATAAAGGAAATTTAACTTAGGAAACTGTAAATATAAATTTTAAATATCTACATTTTAAGAACCTTTATGAAAGATAAAAGTAATGTTTATTATTATTAGCTTTATACTTAAAACGTAACATCATTACAGTATATAGAATCTATTATAGATACTGATACACCAAAAGAAAATTACATATTATAGTTTAAAATTCGTAGACGCGTAGCGCCC
Source organism: Ochropacha duplaris (assembly GCA_951361185.1). NCBI lineage: Eukaryota > Metazoa > Arthropoda > Insecta > Lepidoptera > Drepanidae > Ochropacha > Ochropacha duplaris. The sequence goes on from OX592703.1 coordinate 5,958,626, forward strand.
GCCCGCGCCGTAGCATCGTAGAAACACGCGACCGTCACCGCGTCACCGATGTACCGAGGCTGCAGAACGGAAAGCTCCGTACTATATAAACCGTGCCGTCACCTTCTACCGTTCATTTGCTTTCGAAAACCATCGGCGAAGACAACGGAAGTATTATATACATAAGTGTGAACGTTGACTGAAGTTAGTACACCTGAAGGAAATAAGAGTTTGAACTTTTATTCCGACGCGCTTAAAGGTGAGTTTTAATTAATCGAGATATTTTTTAAATAAGTTTGAATTAAAAATTATTGCAATATCGTGCATTTTAAAAGCTTAAAATATACCAATTGAATACAGATACATTAACATTATCACGAATTTTAAAATTATGCAGGCAATAAACATTTATTGTCAAAAAAAATTATCTCTTAGTTTTCACTAAGCTAAATGTATAATTCTTACTTTAATTAAGCTAAATTTTGTTGATCTATTAATGATCTATATATTTTCAAAATAACGCTCGGCCTACCTGTTGATCGTGGCTTACAATACAAAATTATTTTGATTTAATTTATGATATACACCACACATCCTAAATAAATATTACTTACTTCTTGATGGGAATGGTTTATTTTTTATATACAATTGAATTTTACAAAATAGCTATTTTTTATAATAATGTTGTTTTTTATTTATTTATTTATATAAGCCTTTAATTCAGATAAATTACATAGTTAAGAATTTACATGTTATATATTTTATTTAAAAGACATTGACACCATTATCTGCTTGTCCTCCCATCTTTTGAACTGTCTTCCTCTCTTTCGTTTTTTGTAATTCGGGAACCATTCTATCAATGTTTTGCTCCATTTCTCCTTTCCCCTTACTGTATGTCCTGTCCATCTCCATTTTAATTTCTTTACTTTGAGTGTAACATCTTCTATTTTGGTACGTCTTCTTAGTATATCTTTTCTTATTTTATTCAGTATCCTTTTACCAAGCATACTTCTCTCCATGGCAGATTGACATACTTCTAACTTTTTGTAATGAACTTTAGTTAGGGCCCAAGTCTGGCACCCGTATGTGAGAATTGGCATGATGCAGGCATTATACAGTTTTCTCTTGAAGTACATGTTCATATCTTTATTTTTCATTATCTCCCTAAAAGACCAGAATCGTTTCCACGCATTAGCTGTCCTTATTTCTAATTCTTTGGACATTAGGTCAGTTGGTGATATTATTTGGCCTAGATATGTGTACTCGTTTTCATATTCGATATTGTTGTTGTTTATGTTTAATAATATATAATAATGTTGTTAATATGGATCAAATTCTCAGAACGACGAATGACATACGACAAACTAAAAGAAAATGTAACTTTTTAATAAGCTGATATATCTTTTTTTGTGATATCTGTAATTTTGAACACAAGTTAGACTTGACTGATACCTACCCGCATTCAATATCACGTTCTTATTCCAAGCTTTGGGAGTGGTTTCGAACAATTTGACTAGCTATACCTACGTACGGTATGTGTAATGTATGAAATACAAAAATATGAATGAATTCATTATAAAATATTCTATTAAACTGTCCTTTATTTTGCCGTATGTCATTACTTCCCAGATTTTAATCCTCATTAGTAAAATTACACAATGGTGTAATAATTCAGTGTGTAATTATTTTTTCAAAATTAATGCGTTCAACTCCTGGCTTGGGAAATTATTTTATCAACAATCTAATGACGCAGTTTTAGTTTTCATCATAATCGGATTTGAGACTCCTTTTAAAATTTTTATATTTTTTTATAAAATAGATATAAAAATATTACATAATCCAATTGAGTATTAACAGTTTTATTTCATAATTGGTTTACGTACTTAATTAAAATATTATATTACCTTGGGTATACCAAACGGCACACTTTATTAATAAATAAGTAAAAGTAGCTCGATAGCAATTTTACACCTCCAACATAAATAATACGAGTAGTACAACATAAAATATGCGTCAAACATGGACCGCACTATCTGTCATCAAACTATTTTATTGGTTGGTACATTTTTTATAACTTCGTACTTTTTACATTCCTTTTGAAACACTTTAATGAGTTATTTTTACGAATGCGTACGTTGACTTTATAGTCACATATTGTGTTGTTATTTATATAACAATAATATGAATAAAACAAGCAACTTACTATCAAAGATTATCACATACTATATAGTTTTGCCTTTTTTTTTTTTTTTTTTTTTTTACGTGGGGAAATCCTCGTAGGATACCCGGCCGCTCAAGGGGGACAGCGACCGGGTTATGCCAGACTCTTACTGGCTAAAACCCCACGGTGGTCACCATCTGCGCTGTAGAGGGGGTCGGGTTCTCGTTCAGAACTCATACTCAACCCCCTCCACGCGCGGCGCTGAGATAGCCCGTCCCGGGGGAGGTGTGATACCACCCCCCAGCACCCTCGCTGTGCTATCACACGATGGGTCGTCACCACGACGACCCATCGTCCTCCTCAGGGCCGCTTTCGGGCGCTCGGGGCCCCCACTCCGATTGCCCACGACCCCGAAGGTCCCCGTTTAGTCGCCTTTTACGACAGGCAGGGGAGCGCCGTAGCTGCTATTCTAAGCCCCAGCTACAGGGCAGGAGGGCCGCGACGAGGCACGCCCGATATAGTTTTGCCTAGTTAAATAGAATTCCGATTGCCGAAGGCAGTTACATCCTCTGCTTGATAGATATTTCCATATCCCGGCTATTTCATGTAAGTAGGTACTAAATTATTTATACTATCTTATGCTGTGTAAATAAAGTTGTATGGGTATGAGTAAATAAAATGGATCGTCTGTCACTCGTAACTCAATTCAGTGAATATTTATTATTGGGTATACAATAATAAATATTCAGAGGAAGGCAGGCGACCAGTTTTAAATGCCTTAATAGTATTTAAATAAAATAACCAAAACCTATGTATTAACAGTTAAAACTACGGCTTACGCTATTAATCCTTATCAAAAAATATTAACTAGCTATTAATTTAATTATAAAACAAAGTGCTAAACAAGTAATTCGGTTTTTTTTCTATTAATTTAACATGAACTTTTGTACTGAGATTTCAATGATAAAAGGTATCACGCAGCTCCCTGAATTACCTGATTACTTAATGCTAATACCAGATTAAGCAGATCGGCCATTGTTGTGGCCCATAGACTTTGTTTTAGGTGCATTTCAGATTTGCAGATTCACCTAAATGTCCTATTTGTGTTAGTGAAATTCACGAGCCACTTGTATGAGTACCGAAACGCGAACACAAGTGGTGAAACCTGTTGTAGGTGGCCTCTAGCCCCTATCACACGCTGTGACACACTAGGAATAGTATTTCTTCTGTATAATTTCACGGTTTAGTAAGATGGACCACTAAATTTCTCCTCCGTAGATATTGGCAGGGTCCGGTGAAACTTATATAATTCGAGAAATTTAAGTCACGTTGTTTGTGTGTATAAAATTAAAAAAAAAAATTAAAAAACATACAGTTTTGAGTTTAATTATACAGATAGATATTGGCCAGAAATTATTGAGGGCATACTACGCAATGATAAGCGACGTAATGTAGTATGTACGTTTATAATGAAGTTATAAGACAGTGTCCAAGTTTGCCAGTGGAGGACGGAAATGCCACGCACAAACACCAACAGCTAAGTCAGTAGCAATTTCCGTTCAGCATCTGCATAATCCAAAGGACTAGATAAATTGAAACCTTGATTAACGACTGTTTAACTAACACAAAAGTGCAACCCACGTCAGTTATTTCGTGATATTAAAATTGTCTATAATAGGTTACATGTACGATGTACCTTCTTCAACATATAAATCACGGATATATTCATTAATTGAAAAGTCATGAAATAATATTGGGTTCCGCGGGCTTAGAAGGATATCCTATTTTACAATTTCAAAAAGTTTTCTGGGAACGAGTTATGGAGCAGTTCAAATTACACGCTACATATTTTTAATTGACCTATTTCTCGTAGCAGCAAACACTACCAATAATTCCTATGACACATGTAGTGGTGTTATTTATGGGTACCTTATGTGTACATATAAAAACAAGTCTTTACTTTTAAAATACAAATAATTTTGATTAAAAAAAACAAAAATAAGAACAAACTTTAAATGGGAAATATTCTCAATTCTTTTATCTCTTCTCAATATTATCAATAAAATAAGTATTTCAACGTTTTCCAAAATTCTGTCCCCAATAAGAGAAAGACGCTATTATTAATCAACAAACGCATAGCGTAAACTACTGGAGATTGAAATTTTACACTCACTGTTTTCATATAAAATAGATATGCACTCGGGAAGAGTTCTTTAAAATTCAACTCTTAAAATAGGGGATGAAGGATTGTAGTTACTTATAAAAATCTGTAATTTTTGATGGTAAATTCATGAAAACTTTTATATTCGGCTACTTGGTTAAAGAGTGAGGTATTTCAGGGGTTTTCAAAGATCAACTCCTAAGGGGAGAAAGTGGTACAAAATATTCTATTTTTGTTAGGTATATTATTATCATGTTATGTTATTCTATAATGTTACGAGGTTACTTATAGAACCATATGCATGTCGTTAAAAATTTTCAGTTGATTAAAAGGCGGATTTCTGCGTATTATATAAAATATTTTTCCGTTAAATATTATAGAATTAAATTAGATGAATACAAGTTTAGTGTACAATACACGAAAAAAGGTAAATTGCTTTTCAACGATCGATTCAGTGCTAAGAAAATATTACAAGGACGTCATTAAAACGCGTATAAAACGTATTGCATCTAGATAATATAAATATAAATACAAGTAGCTACTTGTATTTATATTTAACTACATGGAGACGAAGAAGTCTTACTTTATGCAACCTATTCGTTCAGCTTGATCGCTTTTGCATATTAATATGCAAGTCACTCGCGTTCAATTCGCTATTACTTATATGTATACTATAAAAATACATATTAGTGTACAACATTAGTGTGGAACAACACTTCGATTATATACTTCATTGAAAAAATTATAATAAAAAAACATCTATACAGTATTTTTAAGAAAGCTATTGAGCAAAAAAGTAAACTTGACAACAAAAATAAAATCTTAAGCGCTTACAGATAGATTACTGATACTTTTATAAAGTAAGTAAGTATCTATAAAAGTTTACAAAGCGGCAGGGATTCATTTCCAAATATTTTCTTACAGGCAACCGACTAAAGTAACAAAATTACGTAGATTCTTTGATACTAAACTTAAGAGGGATTTGTCAAAGAGATAGGACATCTCGATCTTTTTTTCCGCATACTTATGAGAGTTTTGGGTCACTTCAATGAAATGCCAATACGACTTTAACTTACATTGGTTTAACCTTTACCTTTATTGTTATAATGAAAAACGCCAAGTGCATTTACGGCCATGCATACTATAGATAGGGTTATGTAGTACTTTCGAAAATTAGGTTTTGAACGCAGTTATAAGAAGACTTTCATTGAACGTGATAGATTTCTAGTATGTTCAGACTATGATCTAGCGCTAGTACTTAGTAGATTAGTTTTTCACCTATGCCAGAACTACATGCAAAACGGTCACTCGAGCCCTTTTATATTTCGTATAGTATTTTTTAGCATAGACAAGTGAAAGTCCCAAAGTAGGATTAGTCTTTCGTTATTTACGTATATCAGAAACACATTCTCACAGCGGCTGCATTAAAATAATCTTTGGCTCTTTGTAACCTACTCCATTCTTTATATCTAGGAGTAAAGTTAAAAACAACAAAATTATTTGTTCTGATTACATTTTTATCTTAATATACAATCATGATGTTTGGTTCTCGATGAACTCCGAAACTATTAAACCAATCTTCATGAAACTTCACACAAATAGTTCCGGAATAAGAGATTGGATACTTTTTATCTCGGGAAAAGAAAAGATCCATTAGGAACGCAGATGAAACCACGGAGGATAGCTTGCTAGCATAAAATATTAGACTGTTTATTATTAAAGCTTTAATGTTTCCATAGTGCATTTTATTTATAATCACAATGTTATCCTCTCCCAAAAACGAGTTCTTGATTGATAGATAACATCTCGTGTATCCAATTATTTGTCAAGGCGATTCCCATCCCAATTCACAAAGTGACCGTCATTCGCGCGCTTTGTTAACCGAACCCCCACGGGGATATTATGAAGACGTATGAGGCTAAAAAAGGTTATCCCTTTAACCTTTTCAACGTCTTTAATATATTTTCAAAATCCATATATAAAATGGCATTGTGTTTTGCGTCAATAGATTCCATAATACTAATAGACGACATTTATGTTGAAAAAGTGTAAATTCAAGCTTTTAGATGACGTGATTTTAAAAGGATCATTTAAAAAATAAATAAAGTATTTTATGATGATAACGTCATATTTGCTACTTTGAAATTTTAAATTACAAAATTACATTTACATAAAATTAAGGAAGGAAGGCTTCTTTAAATTTTAGCTTTTGAAATCTGGCCCAATGATTTTACATGATTTTAGCAAACCTGAATGAAAACCTGAAAATGGTTTGATTAGTAACAAAGCAATTTGTGACGAACGTATGTAGTTCATTTGTAAATTCATAATATAATGAAATGCACATACTAAAACAGTATTGATTCATAAGGGCCTCTTTATATTTCTTTTTTACTTCTACGGCAAGACTCTGCATTTAATTTAAAAATGTTAATGAATAAAAATGTCACGAGCGATTCGCTAGCTAAAACTGAATAGAGCTATTTATTTACTGAAGATTTAACACTGTCGAATTCAGAAGTATGGTATATAAAATATGAGACATAAAAGATATAGGCAGAAAGGGAAATTGAAGTGTAAACCGGTAAAATTTATGTTAAAATACGAAACGACCGATATGTAATTACCCAGGGACATACATACGAATAGCTGTTTTTGCAGCAATAATATTAGAACGAATCTTTCATCGCTGGTCGTGAATAGTTTGACATAAAAAATAGAGGGCACCAAAATACATAGTAGACGTATACAACTCAGGGAATCCCAAAATCGATTGGACAATATAAAAATACACAAAATGCACTATAAAGTTAGTAGTGTTTCCAATTTAGTTAACATCATGCAATATTTTTCTTTACTTATGTATAACATAAAAATATCATATTATTAAATAAGTTTTAAGTTAAAAAAATCTTTTTTAAAAACAAGCTTTGGATTCAGAGTGACGTAATTTAATTTTTGAGTTATTTTCAGCAGGCCCTTTCATTTGATACTCATATTGTGGGATTGCATTAAAAATAATAGTCAGCTATCTTAGGTGTTCCGCCATGTTGGATTTAGAATGACGTCACACAGCTGACCATGGTCATCCAAATTAAACGTGTATACAAAATTTTAGCTCAATCTGTTTAAGATATCTGCTTCAAAATATATTTCACCCCGGAAAAACATACATACATTGCAAGTTAATATAAACCTTGTAAAATACTCTCTGTAGGACGACATGTGAGGATGACAACACGTATTTTTTATAATTATTTCGGATTCGTCAATAAATCCCTACGTTTGATGACACGGTGATTAAATATTAGATGAAAAACCGTTCTTATATACATATATATCTTACATTAATTTAAACTCTATTGAAACAAATATAACAAAGGATCTTTATGAGGATAGTTTAATAATATAACGGCGGAAATTGTTAACATAAAGAATGCGGTTTACGGTTTCAGTAAAGCCGAGACATTACTAATGAATGTAACATATTATGTGTTTATTACGATGTCGTGTATTTGACAAGTTGACACCGGTGAAGGAGATCCCGGGAAATAAAACAATCCCACCAACTGTCCGGCACAGCCCGCAACCCCAAACCTCCGTAAATATCAATACTGAGTGTCATACAGAAACGTATACACTCTGCTCTCTATAATTAATTATACCTATCATTAAATAAGATTGCATCATTTTCAAACAGAATATTTAATGTATTTATAATAATTTATAAATTTTATAATCTAAAGTATATTTAATTAAGTGTTTCTGAACCATTTCAATTTCTTAATTAAAATATTCAATTAAAATAATAATTTGTGGAAATTCTTAGAAAATACGTCAGCAATATTCCTTCCTTGTGGAACTTGTCCACCCGATTCCTAAAAACAGACCGAACAGACCCATCCTACTTTACGCCCGTGGTAAACCTCACTTTTCTCTAAGCTGAGCTGATGGAGCGTATCATGAACATATATGTGAGCTCCAGTGAACACCAGCTCAGTGGTAGTGTCGTTGGACTCCGCAGTGAAGGTCGTGGGCTTCCTACAATGAGCTTGAGCTTTCGGTGAAGGAAAACATCTAGAGGAAACCACAGCACAGTGGTAGGGTACTTTATTGTAGGTACTCGACTGGCTGGCTACCACCCTCAAGTTCAAGCTGTAGAATCTGTCGCCAAGCACCTGTTTCGGCAGTTGCACTTGAGAACCAATTGTCTTTAAGACATTGTAATAAGGTGTACGACTGAATCCCACTGGTATTGCTAATGTCTATAAGCGACGGTATTCACTTACCATCTGGTGACCCACCTACCTTGCTGTCACTTGTGGTATGAAAAAAAGGCAATGTAGATATATCATCGCTAAGGCCTATGACCGGTTCTGGCATTAGGGCACTTCTATTGAAGCTAACGAAATTGGAATGCCCGAGGGATTTTCATGTTATTTGTAACATCAAGGTCATCGTTGACAGTTGCTGCTCCAATATCTTCGATATCAAGATTACAAATAATGGTGTACTGGAAGGCTACATGTTTTCATCCATGCTGTACATCCTGCATATAACTATGCGGGTGACAGCATTGAACAACTCTAGTGTGGTAACAACTCTTGATCTCTTGATTGTGAATGAAGTCCAGTTACGAGGACATTTGGAGAGCAACGCTATCTTAGTCCAGCTGCTGCTTTATAAAGTGCAGGCTGTTTGTGGAGTTCTGCTTATGCGAAGCTTAACCTCATATCCTCGACCTGCCTCGTTCATCTACGTAAGGATTCAGTCGGACTTTCCTATTCCGAACTATTAAAATGTGGTTTCCACGGCGCTGATCTTGAGTTTCTTCAAATAACGGCATAAAAGAGCTCTTCAATCAAATATGAATTACTATCAGTGTAGATTCTGTCTGCTTGTCAATATTTAACATAAAATATGAATAGTTTACAAAATGCTTTTGCGGTATGAAATAATTTCAATATCATTATTATATCACTAGCTGTACATAAAAGGGTAGCTGGCGTTTACGATATTAGATAGGTACGTGTTCAAAGGTACGGCTGCACAATAGAGTAATCATAAATAGAACAGACATAATGTCTCTGAGGACCTTTTGATCGGACTAGTAACGGCCTCAAACTTTACATTATTGCCGTTTCAATAACTATTGTCATGATACTTCATTGAACTGCTGTCCATGAAATGTAACTAATAAATAAAGAACAAGGTTCCACTCAATTAGATATGGAATTAATTTAATGGAAATTTAATATTAAATCGAGGATTATAACGTAGATAAACAAATATATAGATAATAACGTACTTAATAGCATCAATATGTGACCTTTTTGATGGAAACCTACGAGTTTTTAAGCACTTGTAATTTTGAAGCGGAAATATGACTTGCCACTGGTCTAGATATCCGATAGGTACTAGATTGTGTTTCCCAAATGTCATCGTAATTTTAAGTTCTAAATAAACAATAGCATAATTATAACATACCTACCTACTAAGATGTCTAAATTAGAAACATACTTTATTTTGCATGGAAATGGCTCGAGGCAATGTCCTCTTAAGATTATTGGATACTTTGATGGGTATCATGCAGAACCTTATTTTAAAAATGTATGGATATTGAGACCCAGCCAGATACGATGATAATATTATCCTCAGCTGACATAATACTTATACATACATTTTATTTGATCAATAAAAATTTGCTACGCCAAAGACCAACAGCAAATAAAAGAAAAATGGAGTATATGTAACCATATAATATTTGGCTGGTTATTGTAGTAGGTATTGTATTGTATAATACCTAAACAGCTAGTTATATTACAGTTAGTTATTTTAGAATCAATAACTATAAGTTTAGAGATATAATATAATTTTTTTAATCATGTTTGCAATTTAGACGCAAAATTATTTATTATTTGGTATATCCAAGACTTGCGGCAAAATGTTTGGTGCAGATAAAATAATAAATAGAATTTAGAAATGGAGGAATACTAAATAGGATTAGACATATAATGAAACATGAAATTGAATACTAAATCTCATACAAGACTAAGTTATTTTGAACTAAAATAGCTATAATATAAAACAGATGTTTTCAAAACGTTTAAATTCTTCCGCCTGTAATTTTACATAGGGTCTATAATCTAGGAAAATTTCCATATTTCTGTTTGCATTTAATCTTCTGGGATAAAGATGATGATGATCTTGAGTTAATAACTTATCTGCCGTGACGAGTATACTTCGGAGACATTGGCGACAGATTTTCAACTTTAGATTGAGTGGCATTTGTTTCTTGTGGTTCAAGTTGACGACCTCAGCGACCGACTTTCAAGTTGAGAGTATAGAAATAGCCAGACAGTCGAGTAGGTACTACAAATATCCTACTACCGTGCTATGGTTTCCTCACGAAGTTTTCCTTCACTGAAAACTCAAGCTCATTTTAGGCCTTCGTGGCATTTGACGTCAGTACCACTAAGCTATCATCGCTTGAAATACATGCCAAGAGAACCTACAAATATACGAGTTCTTTATCATACCTACACAAATTTTTTTCTCGACATTTTCCTTCTTAAATAAATATAATAAAATAAAAAAGGTAACTTTCGCCGCGTATGTGGTCGTCTTCTTTAGGTACGTAGGTATAGATAGTGCCATCCACGAATACGCGCCCCACTCTTTTTTCTAATCCTTTACAGTGCAAGTATGGTATGGATCCTTTCACTAGTGTTGTAGTGCTGTCGATATGTCTATATCTCGATATACGGCAATAGAACACAAGCGAAAGAATGCACATCGCACTGTAATAGATTAGGAAAAAGAATGGGACGCGTTTTCGTAGATGGCACTATCTGTCAGAATTATTATCACCTTTTCTTATTCGAAATAAATATTTGTTGCCAGGAAAGAAATAAAATGAAACCCTCAACTGCATATAACGTCAGCATGATTGTATTGATGGGTACCTGTGCTCTTCTCTTCATGACAGTTCGCGCTGCACCAATGGTACGTACCTCTTTTATACCACTTCAACACAAAGAACCACATCATCACTTATCATGGTAAGTGGCCAAACCCTATCTGTACCTACCTATGTATGTATGTTATGTACCTATCAATTATTTATTTATTTTCTATTGGGAAGATTTACAGCCAAATATAATTGACATGAGCTTTGTTCAATGCCATTTAAAGATATCCACCTATAAAGTAAACATGTCTATTTGTACTGAGGGTGTAATTATCTCTATTTTAGTAGATATATTTTAAAAAACTTATACTTAATGTAGTACCTATAGATTATAGCTTTGCTTTGTTTAGGAAGTATTTACCCAAGATATTTATTTATCTATCTTTACTTCTATACTTAATATTATAAAGAGAAAAGATTAGATATTTTGTATGTTTGTTTGTAATGGATAAACTCAAAAATTAAGTGACGGATTTAAAAAAATATTTCAGCTATAGAAAGCTACAGTAGCTGATCATAATGCAACTCGCAAGCTTCTAAAGTATAACGGCCTCGGCTCGGTGTCCGCGTCGTCTCATAATAAGTCTAACCTTACATAATAATTATTAATGTAAATGCCTTTTATTTAAGGGTGGCTATTTTATTAAGGGCAATTTGCTTAACAATAGTTCAGCAGAGTGTAGTTAGATGATGTTTTTAATTTCCATTGTGCAAATCATCGTGAATCATGTCATTACTATTTTAGTTTAATGCTATATTTTCTTTAAATTAAAATTACCCAAGGGGATAAAAACTTTTCCTTGTAACTTCATTCCTTAGATTTTTTCTAAATCGTGCAATATAGTCACTCCTAAAATTTCGTAAAGTGACAATTATATTTTAGGACCTATTCAACGATTTGATAATAAAGCTACATGAAAAAAATACCGTTCTAAAAATATGTTAGTTTACATACATGTCATGTAGTAGTGACATACAGACTGACAAATCAGTCCGTATATTTAGTGCACGTTTACACTATTGAACAATGAAAATACAGTTCTAAATAAATTAAACACAGGACTCCGAAGAAGAGCAAGCAGAAAATTCTTTGGTAGCGCATTCAGAAGGCGAAGGGGATCTCCCCGGAGCGTGGGATGCCATCAACACTGCTGCGTTGCGCAAACTGTTGCTGCAGCTGGATGCAGAAGACAGGTAGGTTCCAGCATTTATTATGCCCTCGAATATAGTTTCTCTATAGATTATATCCACATGTAATTCATTTATCGCAGTCACTGTAATTTTTAAGTATTTGCTGTTGAAAACTATTATTCGTTTATGATCGATTTGTGACCGCCAACATTTACAATGGTGTCTTTCTTATTGTAACAGAATCGAGAATATTTAATATTTTCATATTGAGTTTTCGTCTATCTAGGTCAATGTCACGTACAGGGAAACTAATTGAAGACAAATTTGAAGGCGTCTATATTATTTAGGTACGTTGAAAACATGGCAAAATTTACAAAACTAAATTTCTTGTTTTCCAAATACCTACTCCGCACAATACCATTCTTACGTTACGTATATAGAGGCTTATGTTCAGCAGTGAGCAGTGGCAACTGGCAACCCTATCGTAGGTTATTAAACGTGGAGCGTAAACATGATGCTAATAAATCAACGATATTATATAATTGTGTTCCTTATTTAATTACTTTTAGGTAACTAAGCCATAAATAAACATCGCAAGGTTTTCGTAGAAAGAAACTTTTTAATCCCAAAAGACGAATTTGTTAATGGATGTAGGTACTAAAAATATTATAACAAAAAAAAAAAAAAAAAAAACATACAGACGAATTGAGAACCTCCTCCTTTTTTTTGAAGTCGGTTAAAAAATGGCTACCCATTTCCATTATGTACCTACAAACTTATCGGCGTAAATATAGTACTATTTCCTGTACAACAAAGTTTAAATAATGCAAAATAATTAAAAAATAATTAATGATTAGTTCAAAATACGTAAATAGATTTTTTCAAACAAAAGGTTACAAATACAAAAGTTTTAGCAAATACCCAGACCATAATTATTGTACTCATGTGGATTATGTCTGCTGATGATATACTGAGCAAAATGACATAACTTTGTATATTTTGTATTAAGTCCTATCTACTACAATAACATAATCTCAAAATTTTCTTTCGTTTGAGTGTGCTTTAATAATTACCAGAAAACGATAAAAATAGATAGTGACAAGAAAAATAACTTAACGACCATATTCCTCCTTTGAAAAACTTACGAATAAGTTCAATATTTTAATGAAAACTGTTAAAAAATCTTACTTTTTAATTATGTTTGCTTCACAAAACTGGCCAGCCTAGCCATCCACTTGTTTACATTTGCTCGCTCGACTAAATAGTTCAGGCACTCAGGTTAACGACAACATGAGGCGCAATTTATAAGTATCGTACAAGATATTGCCGGGGTACGACCTACGACATAGTTAGGCTGTGGTACGACTTGAGCAACCTTACCCTTCTTAGTTTTCCCCTCTCTAAAGTATACAGTTACTTAATTGTTTTTAAAATAAATAAACGTAAACGTAGATTTGCTCTTTTTCAAAGAGCAAAACCTAATCGTTAAAGCTCGCATCATTTAGACCCTAGACTTCAATTACCCTGTGATTATGCTGTTAGGTAACTAAAGTGTTGAAGTGTTTAGTGTTACGTACGCTCTCGGTCAGCAATCATACGTTTTAGGTAGGTAAGTGGCTAATAAATAGAAGACTGGTAATATAAGGCTAAGAATTTATTTTTTGGATTTTTTGGAGGAATGGCTGTTTTGAAATGTATTTCTCTTAGTTATGATTTTTAAACGACTTCAAAAAAAGGAGGAGTTTCTATGTTCGACTGTAGGCATGTATCTTTGTTTTAGTTTATAAAGATAATTAATTTACTAACTATAAATACTTAACAAAACAATAAGGTTAACGTCCGAGTAATTAACACGATAGTGAAAAAAAATGCAGTAGGAACTTTCAAAATATTTAATAATTAGTATTTCATTTAACGTATACATAACTAATAAGATGTATTAATATTTTTAATAACTCGAATCATGATTCCTGGAATTATATTTTTTTGTAGGTAGTTTGGGACAATCAACCTTTTTATTGGCCTAAATATGTGCATACCGAGGCTTCCTATCATTGTCCAACTATGTGCCATTTAAACAATACCTATAGCGTTGTATAAGCAAGGCCCTTGGTAAAAACATATTCGAGTAGTAGACTTTTTGGCGGGAACTTGCGAAGTGACGTTGTGTTTTCGTTTTATTTTCATTAAATTCGTGTATTTTGAGTTTTATTGAATAATTTCGGTGGTGTTTTATCCAATAATGATCAATCTAAGTGCACAAGTGAAGTGAAATGAAATGAAAGCGTGTATCGTGACTTTCCAGGTTGTCCAAAAAGTCCGTGAATGTTTTAGTGGAACAACCGCCAATTTCACTAAAGCTTGACTGGACATGTATGGACGAGGACTGGACATTACAGTGAGTTTGAGAATGTGACTATAACATAAAAGAAGAAATTAAAACTGAAGAAAATGTATGCGATTGAAAGACTTTGTATTGACTAAAAGTACTAAAACTTATGTAACATTCATTCTTGGCAACACTTAACATGAGAATGTTTTTGGTGGGATTTCACTTCTTTTTGTAAATTGCTTGTGACAATATTTTCGTTTCAATAAGAAACAACGCAATGTAGTTTTTCTCCCAAGTTGGTAGTGCCCTTACGCCCCCAGATCGGAATCATGATAGGTTTCCCCAAATTCGGCACAAGTATACAATTATTGTAGTTCATCACAGTGGTCTACAACATATCGCACGATAGCAGTCCTGACTTGCGACGCCACCTCAACGTCTATTTCTTCATACATTAAGTATGTCAAGGAATAGAAGAGGCAGGAACCATCTCCCGGCATATGAAACATAAAATATAATACGATGACGGCGAGGTCCCAGCTCTACTTTAAGTGAAACTATTTCACAAATAATCCATGCTAACTTTTAAAATCAGTTGGAAAATCGACTATGTTTTAAACAAACAAACTAACGAAGCATAAAAAATTGTAACTTTTTGCCTATATAAATCTCTAAGAATGAAACCATAGCTCGTTTCAATTAGAGACAACGCCATCTAGTTTTTGAAGTGAAAACTTCTTTGGACTGCCTCTGTATTTTTGTTGTTTATTAGTATTATAAAGGTTGTATTATTATGTTATTAGGTACCATCGTATAACTGTTCCATACATACCGAAGAGCACTAAAAGTAAATATAGATATCCAGTACCTACCTTGAGAAGTACGTTTGCCCGCAGACTTTATGATTACAGTGCCCCAAGATTGTACAATGTTTTTAAGTCTACATTCAATAATTATTGTTCACTAAGTAACTTTCAACTTAAACAGATAATTGAAAATTGGTTAAGTAAATATAGTTATGAGGATACAGAACAAATCTTATATAGTATTCCATAAATATTAAACATGCTAAATACACACAGACACACACACACAAACACACACACACACACACACACACACACACACACACACACACACACACACACACACACACACACACACACACACACACACACACACACACACACACACACACACACACACACACACACACACACACACACACACACACACACACACACACACACACACACACTTCTTATATCACGATTAATTTATATTGTTAATTGCATGACACCTAATTTAATTTGATTTCTAGCTTTTATTTTTTGATTTCACTTTATATTGATCACTTTTAAATGTTGTCAACTATAAGTAAGGAAGGAGCTGACCATTAGTATACAGGCTTTGCCTACCATAAAGGTCAGAGACTTCATCCTAATTGTGTTTTTTATGTGGTCAAATAAAGATTTTTATTTATTTATTTTATTTTACATTATTTTTAGCATTCCGTACCTCAAAACGTAAAAAAAGAAACACTTATAAGATCACTCTCTTGTCCGTCTGTCAGTGTGTCATCACCGATTTTCTCAGGAACGCGCGAACGGGTGGACCTAGCAAATTGAAATTTATACCAGATACTGAGGTCTAATAGTCCCTATTAGGTCTATAAAAATCCGGTCAAATGCGAGTCGGACTCGCGCACTGAGGGTTCCGAACAAACTTATAAATAGTTCGTTCATCACGGTAATGGAGTCTTGAGGATTTATTTAAATTTTTTTTCGATTAGGTTTTCGATTACCTTATAGGTGCCAATTAAGCTAGACCTCAAAATTGGATGAGTTCCGTTACAACTCAGAGGTCTATCTTAATTAGTGGTATTATGTATGTATGGGGACCCCCTTTCATTTTAAACTTTTTTTACTTTTTGGAATTTTCTCTTTATTTGTGCTGTAAGACCTTGCTTTTTGCCAAATTTCGTGATTCTAGGACAACGGGAACTACCATATAGGTTTTCGACCCAAAACCTATAAGGTACTTCCGGTTGACCTAGAATCATCAATTTTGGTTTACAGCACAAGTAAAGGGAAAATTCCGAAAAATAAAAAATGTTGAAAATTAAGTTAAATTTTGGTACTTACAAATTTTCGCGAAAATCACAATTTGCCCATATCTTTTTCTCGTGTTGACTCAGGACCCTGATATTTAATCACCTAATAGGGACTATTAGACTTCAGTATCTGGTATACATTTTTAAACTTGCTAGTTCCACCCGTTTCTGAGATAAAACCGTTGAAAATCTATAGGGTAGTTCCCGTCGACCTAGAATCACAAAATTTGGCGAAAGGCTAGGTCTTACAGCTCAAATTAAGGAAAAAAATAAAAAAATAAAAAAAATTGAAAATTAAAGGGTGTCCCCATACATACATAGTTGACACATTCCCTATTTAAGGGGTTGGAAGATAAAAGTTTCAAGTTTAAAATTTTTTTTGTTGTTTGTGTACTAATATTAGCCTAAATACCAAATTTCAGCTTTCTAGGACTTCAGGAAGTACCATATGTGAGTTTTGATGATCATCAGTCAGTGACGAAATCGGGGGTTTTTAGATATCAATAAAATATAAAGTATAACAGCTATGCAATTGAAACTTTATATGTTTAATAAGTCTGCTATAGGCATCATATCCTGAGAATTTTGTTTATCTGGTATAATCCAAAGCGAAGTTATGAGGGTTCAAAAATACGACGAAGCGCTTCGAGAAAAGGTAGGTAGTGCCCCTGCGTTTTCGCTTCGCTGGCTTTTCTTGGCGGGGGGCACTCCCGTGCCCCCAGTCATAATTACTTAATAAGGTAGTAAGTAGGTACTTACATTTGAGTGATATTTAGAGGCAACAATATTATCCGAACTGAAGTTATAATGCAAACCCCCTTATTAAAAAAAACAGGAACTGAATGAAAATAGTAGTAGATTAACAGAAGTTAATTTTTAACCGACTTCAAAAAAGGAGGAGGTTATCAATTCGACTGCATGTTTTTTTTTTTAGTGAACCAAATAATTTAAAATAAACTGCTTTTCAATCTGTTTTTCACGTAAAACCTCAATGAAAAGAACCTTAATACGACATGCACAGAGGATTCCATTTGTGTTTCAGTGGACCAATTTTGGTACGAAAGTTTTCAATTTCAATAACCTTTCAAAATAAAAAAATTTTATAAGTTAGATTTATTTCTTTTGAAGGTTTTTCAATTTATTGGTTATCTTCCTGTAAAACTGCGAGGTAATAAACCCCATCAGTTATTGTATTTATTTACTATTGCTAAAAAAATAGAAGTTGTATCTTTACGTGCAGAATATTCTCGCAAAGCGAGCGAAGGAAATTGCTTTTTCATTCCGATTGCTTATAAAGTTCTAAACATATGTTTTCATCGACATATAGGTACGTATTCAGCGCGTTTTCTACCTCGTTCCCAGAATTAAAAGTATTATAATACTATAGTTAACGAACTTTGTTGTTGGAGTTATTTGGTTTCATCATAGGTTTCATCCAAAACGTCGAGCTATTGCAATTTATTATTCCTAAGCTCAGACCTTTATTTGTTCTGTGTTCCTCTTTGGTGTTCCTACGCGCCATATTTTACGAGTTGTAAAATATCGCATCTTATTCAAATTTGAGAAACAAACAACACATATTTAAGCTTCTTGTTAAAGTCACTGGTATGTTATATTTAACTAATATTATAAAGATAAATTTTAGCGATTTTATTTTTGTAATTGTACACGTATGTATAAAAATCTTACAACTATAAAAAGCTACAAGATGGGCTATATTTAATTTTAATTTCCCCCAAGATCGCGAGCAAAAAAAAACCCCGGGACGTAAAGTTTGTATTATATAAATTAAATTAATCATTATTAAAGCTATTATATTCAATGTTCTAATAAAAATAATTGCAAACGTGCAGGTACCAAACTTTATTTCTGGCAAAAAAAAAACGATTCTAATAAATACGGATAGAATTTATCCGAAAAATGTAGTTTCTATTATTATAGAACCGAAGCTCCTCTTCTCAAAAAATTAGCTGAGAGTCAATGTTTGGAAAATGTGACTTGCTGTTCATTGAATTAAACACATTTTCAGGATGGGACGTGCTACACGCTCGTGGCCCCAGGCTGAGCCGCGCGGCTGGGGACTGCGTGCTCTCGATGGACGCATCGCTCGACAGTGGCGAGCAGACAAACGACAGGTCCGGTTCCGCCAGTGCTACTTCAACCCTATCTCCTGCTTCCGCAAGTGAATACTCCAACATCATACAAAGTCAAACGACGTATCGCCCCAACACTCAGTTGTGTATCACGACTAACGCTTGCATATTTTTTCTAGTCTTACAAATTGACCAGTTTTATTATTGAAGTGTCGCTCGTAGTATACAACCTCTGAATTATGTTCGTTTCTATAAATTATATTAAATTTATGTAATTGTTTGCAACGCATTTTTTCTGATTGTTTATCTGCAATTAATCTCGTGTAAACACAACTAATCACATTAAAACCATTGAGTGGATTATATAGACTTGAAATGTTTTATAGCGATTTTTATATCTATGTATGTAGATTTGAGATTAACAAACAACATTTTAAACATAATAAATGCAATGTTCATAGCAGCACTGAGTTGAGCAGATATATCGTTGTGTTAACCGTAGATAACGACAATATTACATGAAATTTTTAACGAAGAATATATAATAACACTTCTGCATATTATAATACGAAATATTGGTCTTATTTAGACCATATATAGTGTAACCATTTAAATGTACATTAACATGTTATTACCTAAGCTATGTGCCAAATTATAAACCACTGTAATAATCACCATCGTAGCTGAGTGATCAAATTGTAGCAACAACCTATTGAACGGTTATTTTAGTGATTGTTACTATCTCTCTACGTTTCTCATGAACTTGTAGTTGTCACTATCGTATTTATTGAAGCATTTACTTAGATAAGTACATAAGTATTCTAGAAGTAAACATAAATGTTACACAATGTAACATTTCGTTTAAGGTAATAAAACAAATCTAGTCAATGAATTAAACGTATTGTTTCTCTAAATTATGGTTTTATTTGTGTTTACTAATGGTATGACGGATCTTTCATTTTACTTGATAGGAAATCAATTATTAATACAATTTTTGTGATTATCAAACTTTACATTTTGAAGAATGGTATCCTAGGCCCCCATTTGGACCCCTCTGCCCCCCTACTTCTACGATCCCTGGCTATGTAGTTTTTGTGTTATGATTAAATGACGTGGTAAACTATCAACTTTACCACTTTGTACATACCATGGAATCCTATTCATTATGCGTAATCCGACTCGCATTTAGCTGATTCATTTTCATTTTTTTAATTTGGCTACGGAACCCTAAATCTGTTAGCCCTACGTTTAGTTTGACGTACCTATTTTATTTAATCACAAACTAATGGAATGTTTCAAAACTCAAACTCCAAACTTATTTATTCAGTTTAAACCCTGGGGCCCTACCACCAACTCTAATTGTGGTTCAACTTTACCCAAATTTCATTATTTTTTCTTTAAATTGTCACTTTTGTCCATATATTCTGACGTCCTTTAACACAAAGATTATTTAGTTCAGGCCGAGTTGATATAAGTAATTCGCACTAAAAGTTGGTGCCTGGTGGTAGCCCCAAGACCCGGTAGTAAGACTCTACCACCGGTTCGGAGTACATTTTAAACTGAGAAGACTCCGGCAATAAATTCGGCAAGGCAATGTTTTTATACCTACTACTGTATAGACTGATTAATCCTATCCTATTAATATTATAAATGTGAAAGTATGTTTGGATGGATGTGTGTGAAGATGTTCGTTACTCTTTCACGCAAAAACAGCAGAACGGATTTTGATGTAACTTGGCACACAGTAAGCACACAGACAAACACGACTACTATTTATTTGAACAACCCATCACAGCTTTCCCGGATGCACGTGACCGATTTTTTAAACCTGGAAAGTTCATCCTGCTCATCTAAATTGTTAGGGCCGTTTCAAGACTAATAATAATATCCATAACAAAATATTATATCTAAATACATATTAAAAGCGAAACATCACTCACTATAGGTATCTCGGGAACAATAAAGCTTGAAAGGCAGGTATTTTCGGAAATTTAATCCATGAGGGATTAAAAGGTAAGTAGGATTTGTATGAACTATATTTTGTGAATTAGAATTATTTGGAGGAAATAGGTAGGTAAAGCATTCTAGCTAAAGAGATTTGCAAAATTGGCCCCTAGTTGGGTAGAAAGAGATATCAATGGTAGAAAGGGGTGTTAAAGTTTGCTTGGAAAAAATATTGTACCTACGAGTACTATCCGATTGGTGTAAATACGCACTATAGTATAATAAACGTGGCGGTGAAATACCACTCACTGATTAATCACGAAATCTCAGAAAGTATAAATGCACCAAAGTTGAAATTTGGCAGGTAGATTTCTCATAGCGAGTAGAAATCAGCTAAGAAAGTATTTTTCAAAATTCAACCCCTAAAGTTCCACTCCTTTGCAGTACGCATAATGAAGGATAAACCAAATTGCTTCGTGCGTAAAGATGGAATGTCCACCATGTAACGGTGGCGCATCGCCGTACCTACGTCTGGTTGTTCGATGGTGGAACGGGCTTGGTGGAATCAAGTTATGTAATTCCGTCGCACACTCGCCGAAATGTATCCGATAGAATACCGATAGGCTAGCAACTCTGCGTCGATGCTCAATCAAGGCTCTGAGGCCTTGCCTCGACCAATGCGTCGTTGTCAATAAGCCTCTTGGCACGCCTCTCAAGTGACTCCAGTGCATCTAGCTGATATTTGGCCGAACCATCAAAGATGAGAGCAGTACTCCACACACGACCGAACTTGCGCTTGGTATAAATTGAGCAGCTGTTCCGTAGTAGCCGTTCCGTCAGTATAAGGCGATGATAGCTCAGTGGTAAGTGACGTCGAATACCGCGACGAAGGTCGTGGGTTCGAATCCTACAATGAGCTTGAGCTTTCGGTGAAGGAAAACATCGTCAGAAAACCACAGCACGGTGGTAGGGTACTATGTGGTACTCGACTGGCTGGCTACCACCCTCAAGTTGAAAAATCTGTCGCCAAGCACCTGTTGGTGTGTTCCGGCAGTTGCACTTGAGAGCCAGTTGCCCTTGCCCTTTAGGCATTGTCATAAGGTGTACAACACGTTGGCAGTCGCCCTGGTATTGCTAATGTCTATAGGCGACGGTAGTCACTTACCAGCAGGTGACCCGCCTGCCTCGTTGTGTGGCACTAGTGACATAAAAAAAAAAAGTTGAAAGGCAGGTAGAAAAGGCCGCTACGAAAGGATTTTTGAACATTCAACTGTTCTCTCGACAACGCGGGTGTTTTCAATAATTGTTCACTCAAGGTTGGTATAGGATATGAAACCGTACCTAATGATATCTACGTTTATGCATTGGCATAATTTGTATTCCGGGGATATAGAACATAAATTTAAATAACATCTAAAAATACCATTTAAACCGCCAGCACTTAAATATTCGTGTGTGAAAATCTTTCTGCTTCGAAGGAAATGCAAATATCCCGCCTTTCATTAGGGTTCGTAGCGAACGATCGGCTAATCGACGACGCCGCGCCGTGCAAGAATATAACATTAGCAACACAAATATGTTACGGAGTCGATCCGGTAAGCCGTAAAATTCAAATAGCGGTTTAAGCCTGTCACAGACAAAACGATTACGTACACAAAATAGTATTGGTATCTATATTTCAGTGGGAAAATAAAATATCATATTTACCGAATAAAATAATATCTTCGAGCAATTACCTACCATTACTGTATTATCATAGGTAGGTACTATATTTAGTAGCATGTAAATAACATTTAACTAGGTACCTTATGGGGCAAAAATCTAGGTACCTAGATACATTTATTTTTTCGTGTTTTTTTTTACATTTGTTCTGCTATTCGGGGCGGAGACATATCCATAAAATCAAAGATCATAAACATCAGTTCAGCCGTTCTAGAGTTATTAATAGTGTAACTAATTCGACTTTGTTTTATATACCAAGATATATATAGATTGTGTCGATACACTTGCGCCATCTCACTTACCGGCGACTTGTAAAGCCGCGGGAGCGGCTGCGAAAGGTACGGACAATTCAAAATTCAAAAAGTACGCCTTCATTGGTCCAAATTATCAATTTATGCCTTTTGCGGTTGAGACCATGGGTCCGTGGGTCTGAAGCTCGTCGTTTCGCAAATATTTTATGTAATAAATTAATCGAGGCCTCGGGTGACCGGCGGGCGGGGAGCTTTTTCCGCCAACGCATCAGCTTGAACATCCAAAGAGTTCGACATCCGAAGAAGTTTTTTATATATTATAGTTGTACATTTGTTTGTATATTTTGTACATTTGTTGTAAATAAAATGTATTAAAATTTAATAAGATAGAATATGGAAATTATAAGGATGTAGAATTCGGTTCAAATATTTTTTTACCGCTTGGCGCGCGGATGAGATTCATCCCAAAACTATCTACAAAAATAAAATAGAATACCAGGAATCGCGATTCGAAGAAAAGCTAAGAAATTAATGTTCTACAAAAGATTCTCGGATTAATTCTGCCTAGTTCCAATATACCTAGTATGTTTGAAAGAACCGATTACCTAAAACCCATACAAATTTATAACTACAGACTATATTACCTATTATTATTTATAGGCGAATGTAGTAGTAAGGTTCAGATTTACCTACTCTGGCATAAGTCTTAAACTTTGAAAAAAATCCGGCCAATCGTTAGTCGGACAAGTTACGCAACATAATAATATGATTACCGTTGTCGATTTAAAAAAATAATATAGGTACCTAGTTACGAGTACAATAAAATGTAATGCCTATAGCTCGCATGAATGGTAAGATAAGAACCTATTTGCAGGAGGACGTACAGACGTCTTTCCCGCCGTTTATTAGGACGCTTATTAAATTATTCACTATTTAACCAAGTTAACTTTTACCAAAAAATACAACCGACTCTAGGTTTACACTAAATACTTATTTATTGAGTCTTTCTTTACCTATGAAATTGCCGTTTTGTACAAAGAAGTTAATAGATTATTTTTTAATCTTATGTAAACTTAATAAATAAATAATCTTTTTATTTTGTACTTTCCTCTAGAAGTCTGTGGTAGGTAAGGAAAGACTTGGAAGAGTCGTTAATGTCGAAAAACAATGGACCTTGTACCAAAGCATTTGTGTCTAAATACCTATAATATTATTAGTACCTACCTATAGGTTAATATATTGTTTTTCTATTTTAAATCGGAAAGCAAAAAAAAACTTTCAAATTAGCTTAAAAATATCTACACATGGTAGACTTAACGACTGATATTCATGGAAGCAAATGAGATATGAATTATTTAAATCGGAATAATCAGCTAATACTTAACTATTTCCCCGTCGGGGGTCATCCCGTCGACGCGACATGCCAATCTTATCTATGTCGTCATTACCTATTATCGGTACTTTCACTGCCTGCCTGCCTGTAATAGCCTGAATAATAAAGAAAAATGTTTATATGATTTTGTTATTTAAATATCTAAGTAAGTAGCCATATCTACTTCAGATTTAATTCGTCATCACAAATGTAAAAATCAGTCACAAATTTACATTATCATTTAATTTAGTACCTATTCACTAACTGATAGGACGTTCCCATAGGTACCTAAGCGTCGTGTTTTTATTATCTGATTCCAAACATCAATTAGAATAGATAGTCACACAATTTCTGCGAGTTGGATTATGTAGAACATAGGTATTTTTTTCTTCTCGATGGGGTATAATTTCGCTGAAAAGCGTGGTATTTTTTAGATATGAGTTTTTAATTGCATGTTACGGAACGATTTTTTCAACCAAAAGTGGTATATAAGTAATGAAATGTCAAAGTAAATCCGCCATCAACGTGATTTTGTTGTCTTAGATTTTCGTGGTGTTCAGGTGCATATCATCTTAAAATCGAATAGATTAGGCTGCAACCAAACCGAATCAGCCAATACCTACTTCCATGTTAGGTATTCATCTTACTATGTCAGCCAAGTCTAAGGCGCGGAGGAAGCGTTGTCTCTGCCAGTCGTAAAAGCTGAAGCTGCGGAGTTAGTCTTCATTTTGATTTTAGCCTGTTTCGCGGCCTAATTACCTAATAATATGTTTTTTTTTAAATTGCATCGGTAGGTATGTAGTATATCATCTATCTGGTAGATATCCATCCATAGTATAAGTTTGAAGATATTTATATAATACTAGCCTACCCTTTCTATTTAGGTAACTCTCAAAAAATATTTAATTATTTAAATTTTAGTGAAACGTATCCAAATCTAATTATAAACAGAAAAGTCAATCGTTTTCCGGCTGGATAGGTAATTAAAAACTCACTTTTTTAGATACATTTGTTGAACAAGGATTAGCTAAACTTTGAACTTCCGAACTTTTAATGAACGCTGTCAGACTGTCACGTGTAAAAAACACGTTCTCAGTCTTAAGTAACGAGCAAAGGGAAGGTAGAATAATGGTCGCAATACTCGCAATCGACTAATCAACGGTATAAATTTTTTATTGACTCACGCATTTACGGTGTTATGTAAATCTATTATATAATTTAGCATATTACTATGCTATTATATAATTTAGCATATTTTTAACATAGTTATTTAAATTCATGTCTTATATGATGATTATTAAGCACTTATGTAATTTTAAATTTTGCAACCTAATTTAAAAGAATTAAAAATATTTGGCAGTGTAATTAAATTTTGTGTGTATTAAAATACAGTCGAATTGAGAACATCCTCCTTTTTTGAAGTCGGTTAACCTGTCAGTTCTTTCTTGGGACAATCGGGGTTTCAGAGTCCGCACCACTTGATTCTCAAATGGGACAATCGGGACGATGACATTTACTTGAAAATTGGGCGCGAATTTTGAAATTTTGAAAACTGTGCGCGAGTTGACGAGTTGTTGTTTGACAGGTTTTTTTTTTAAGAAGATTTTTTGGCCTGGTCGAAACCTTTAAGCCATTTCTTTATTTTAAATATTCATCTTTTATGTTTAGTCACATTTTATTGTCACTTTCACTGTAAAGTCTAGTCCTCGTCCGTACAAATCAGGTCTAATTTTAGTGAAATTGGTGGCTGTTCCACTAAAACATTTCATGGACTTTTTGGGACAACCTGGAAAGTCACGATACACGCTTTCATTTCATTTCACTTCACTTGTGCACTTAGATTGATCTTTATTGGACAAAACACCACCGAAATTATTCAATAAAACTCAAAATACACGAATTTAATGAAAATAAAACGAAAACACAACGTCACTTCGCAAGTTCCCGCCAAAAAGTCGTTTGACAGGTTAATGTCGCGAGTCAACAGATTAAAACTATAATGTTGTCAAACTACTTACGTCATCTGTTGGTAGTTGCAGAACTAATGAGGCATGTGTAAAACTATGTTTTCAAGAGTAAAAACGACTTTTCAGGTTGTCTCAAATTAGTGAAAAGTTTTAGTGATACGGCCACCAATTTCACTAAAACTTGTGACATAAAAGAAGAATAAACTTACAGCGACAGAAAAGGTCCTAAAGGACGATTGCTAATAGCATAAAAAAGGTGCAACTGCCTTGAATTGTCGCAAAACTGCTATCGCTTGATTATCATGGTACCGAAACATGTACCATGATTATCAAGCGATAGCAGTTTTGCGATAAGTTTGTATGGCGAGTGACAGGTACAGGTTTACTGAAGGTGGTAATGGACAGTCAATGACCTTTATTGCCAATCCATATGGAACGGACTATAGTCTATAATAACATTACCTACGTTTAATACTGGTTATAATACCTATATACTGAACTTTTTGGTGGGAACTTTGGTGACGTTGCGTTTTCGGTTTATTTTAATTAAATTCGTGTATTTTGAGTTTTATTAAATAATATCTGTGGTGTTTTGTCCAATAAAGATCAATCAAAGTGCATAAGTAAGTGAAACGAAAGCGTGTATCGTAACTTTTCAGGTTGTTCCAAAAAGTCCGTGAAAAGTTTTAGTTGAACACCCGCCAGTTTCACTAAAACCTGACTGAACTTGTACGGACGAGGACTAGACCTTGCAGTGAATGTGACAATATATACGTGACTATAACATAAAAGAGGAATATTTAAAATAAAGAAATGGCTTAAAGGTCTAGATACCAAAGCAATAACCGTTTAAAAAAAATATATATATGTATATACCAAAGAGTAAGTACATACTTAGGATTTTTAGCTCGATAGAGTATAGTGTTCTATGATTTTTAGGGGTTATTTACAAAGAGGATAAAAACACTACGTTTTGTTATTTAGTTCGAAAATAAACTATTTATTAATGTAATATGTGATATGAAGGAAGTTTGATGTGAGGCAAAAGCAAGAAGCAAAAGTTTTGCAACTTCTCGAGTATCTTTGTGGACTTTTTAAACTCTTGTTTCAAAACCACCGTCGAAGATTTCGGCAAGATGGAAGAAGATCAATTGATGCCCAATAGCGAAAATACACAAACACAAACTCAAAACTCCCACATAGAATGGAGTCAACCTAATAATACACCAAGTTCCATCCCTCCTATTTGGGGAAGGTTATACTTAACGAAAATATCTATGAATGGAAAGTATTGTTGGAAAAGTGCAAACAATCCAGAATACTATGGTAAGTCATTATAATTAAAAATAGTAGGTACATAATTGATAAGATTTTTTATGATTACCTACCTAATATTTAAGTAAAGAAGGTAGGTACCTTACAAATTAGATTAGCTTGTGCCTTGTATACATACATACATACATACCATGGAGGTAAGCAAGCGCATGTTGTACTATGCAGGGTGATAGAGTAAACAGTATACCAGCTCAAAATGCTTTATAAATTAGCAGTCAATGCCAGCATAAATTTTCATTTTAGCTTATCAAATCATAAGTAACATGTACACTATGTTGGATTCTAGTGGATCTGTTAATGAAATGTTCCAACTTAACACCTCCAGGCAGTAGTGCTAAATGTTGAAAGTTTACATTTAGATTGAATGAATAAAATAAATTAGATATCACAGCAAGCACACATATAATACTATACAATAAAATACTTTTTCTTATATGGTCAAAGTCTATAAACAAGTCAACGAGTTGTAGCTAGGCAACCGAGTTGTAGCTAGGCAACCGTTCTTATGTCTTCTTTACTTTTTCTATATGGCCAGCTACAAACTCTTAACACTTTCCCTCTTTGAATATATTAAAAAGTTTTGATCAGTCCTAGTTGACTTCTTAACTGGACAAGTCTTGGTCTTGGCATTGCTTTGGTAAGCATGTCTGCCAACTGATTGGTTGTGCTTGTTCTCTTTATAAGTATTTCTCCATCAAACCACCTTTTCTCGCACAAAGAAATGTCTTATTCTTATATGTTTAGTTCGCTTGTGGAACTCGGGGTTTAGTAACAACTAAAATTGCAGCTTCATTGTCAACAAAAAGTGTTGGGGCAACTTTTAGCTCTGTGAGTTTGGTAAATATTCTCTGCAACCAAATCAACTCTCTTGTAGCTTCACTTGCTGCAACAATTTCCGCTTCTGTTGTTGAAATTGCCACCGATGCTTGTCTTTGGCTTAACCACGATACAGCTCCTCCAGCATATAAACATATTACGCCTGTAGTTGATCGACCGGTTTGCTGATCTCTGCCGTGGTCAGCATCACTGTAGCCAACTATGAATTCAGTGGAATGGTCTGACTTATATTTTATACCAAAAGAAGTAGTTCCCTTCAAGTATCTAAAAATCTTCTTGACCATCTGCCAATCTGACTCATCAGGTTTTTCAAGTTTTCTAGATGCCACACTAACTGCATAAGCTATATCAGGATGACTTCCGACCATAAGATATGCCAAGGCACCTACAGCTTCTCTATATGGAAAATCTTTTCTTTCATCATCCACTTTCCCTGTCTCAAAGGTTGATGTCTCCGATTCCTTTTGAATTGGAGTTGAAAGGGGATTACAGTCCACCATATGAAATCTCTCCAGAATCTTCTTTGTATAAGATTCCTGTTTAATGGTTATAGATCCATATGTATCTCTCTCAATCTCTAAACCAAGGTAATAAGATGCAGGCTTTGTAGTTATTTTCAGTGTCTTCCTTAGCTCATTCATGAAAGCTTCTGTTACTTCTGCATCTGTAGCAGCTACTAAGCCGTCATCGACATACAATGTTATGAGAAGTTTCTTTCCTCTGACTTCCTTGACATACAAACACCTTTTGGCGTCACTCTGCTTGAAGTCTAGATCCAGAAGAATCTCAACAAAACAAGCATTCCAGCAACGTGGCGCTTGCTTTAGTCCATACAAACTTCGTTTTAGTTTCAATACTTTTTCTGAACCATCATTGAAACCGTCAGGTTGCTCCATATAGATATCTTCTTTAAGTTTTCCATGTAAGAACGCTGTTTAAACGTCAAATTGTGTTAGGACCAATCTTTCTTTAGCTGCATAACTTATTAGGGCTCTAATAGTTCCCATCCTTGCAACAGGACTAAATGTTTGGTCATAATCGACACCTAATCGCTGCTTGAACCCCTTCACCACCAGACGCGCTTTATATTTGTCTATTGAACCATCAGGATTTCTTTTAATTCTGAAGACCCACTTGGAGGGAAGCGCCTTTCGATTTGGTGGTAGTTCACTTAAAGTCCACACATCATTAACTCGTAGAGAGTTAATTTCACTCTTCATGGCTTGGAGCCAGTGTTCACTATCTTTAGCTTGAATAGCATCTTTAAACGTATCAGGAAAAAACTCCACTAGACAAACTAAGTCCTCATACTTTTTAGGGGGCCGCATAGTGTTTCTGTCCCTCAAGTTGTATCTTGGCTCATTAATAACGATCGCTTCTTCAGGATCTATGTCTGAGCCTCGTCCTTGTAGATCGTTTTCAGACATGATTCTATCTCCCTCTAGATTTTGATCTTCGTTATCTGAATATCGATCTTCGATTCTTTCTTCCTGAACTGAACTATTATGTCGCTCTAACTCAGGACCGTCCGCTTCTAAATCATGATCTCTGGCTTCTTCTCCCTCTAAATCATTATTCGGATCATTTGGTTTATTGATTTCAATATCTGTTGGAATCTTGTATTCAACATCTTTATAGAAGATTACGTCTCTCGATCTCTGAGTTTGGTGACCATCCCATATGCGATAACCATCATCGTTTTCGTATCCAATGAGTATTCCTTTGACAGCTTTCTTGCTCATTTTCTTTCGTTTCTGTTTCGGTACATGAGCGTAGCATTCACTACCTATAATCCTCAGGTGACTGATTTTAGGTTTCTTTCCATGCCACAATTCAAAAGGCACCTTAGTCTCCACTCGAGAAGGACCTGTACGATTGAGCACATATGTCGCGGTATTGATCAATTCTGCCCAAAGCTTCTGTGGCAGCTCTACTCTTGAGTGCATCATTGATCGTGCTGCTTCTACTAGCGTTCGGTTCTCGCGTTCGCTCACACCATTTTGTTCGGGAGTGTACGGCATTGTGAGACTCTGTGTAATTCCATGCTTGTGTAAAATATTTCGAAAATCTTTGTTGTCAAATTCTCCGCCATTGTCCGAAAGAATGGTTTTGATTGAATGTCCATTCGTTTTCGTTTCAGCAATAAAGCGTACTAACTTATTCTTGACCTCAGATTTCTATCGTATAAAGTACACCGATTTGTAGCTTGAATAATCATCTTTAAATAACACAAAGTACTTGTATTTAGAAAAGCTTTCTTCGAACGGACCGCAGACATCCGTATGGATCAATTCACCTATGCTAGACGCTCTCTCTCTTTTACCGAATTTAAGACGATGTGTTTTTCCATAAATACATCCTTCACATTTAAGACTGTCATAGTTTATGTCTATACCTAGTTCGCGTTTCACTAGGTTCTTGATATGTTTAGGCTTTTGATGTCCAAACCTCTCATGGTACGTTTGTAGGAGATCTTCTTGTAACATCACTACATTCGCTTGAATATCTGGGACTATAGCTTTAATATTGAGCTTATATAATCCTCCATTGGGTTTTCTGTTCCCAATAACGCGTGTGATTCCATCTATTACCAACTTGCATTCTGTTGCTTGCAGTAGAGGTAAAGACGCTTTTTGGAATCATGTCTTGTGCAGCTAAAGCCGAAAATAAGTTCCTTGTAAGCGATGGCACATACCAAACATTGCTGAGTGTTATCAATTCCCTTCTTTTATTTATAATAGATTCAACTATCACGGACCCATTCCCTTGCGCAGGAATGGTAATACCATCTGCAGTGGTTACTGTGTGGTTCAAATCAAAATTGACGAAATCTTGAAATATATCACTCCTGTTTGTGATATGCACTGTCGCCCCATTATCCATGAACCAATCCTTCTTATTCTGGGACTGTTCTGATGAACATGCATTGACGATCATTAATGTCATATTTTGAACTTGTGGTGAAGAGCCTGCTCTTAATTTAGAGGGTTTCGGTGGTCTTCCATCACTGATCCACTTTGGGCAAGCTTTAACCCAATGACCACTTTCAAAACAATAGTGACACTTCGTCAACTGCTTCTTCTTCTTCTTGTTCTGACTAGTCTCGCCATTTCCACTAAGTGCTCTCTCGTATGCACAGAGGTGACTTGTCAAGCTCTCTATGGTTCTGTCTTTCTTATTGATCAGTAGCCAACTTGACTTGAATGAAAAGTATTTATCGTCTAATGTTTCGAGAATTTTACATATTAAAAACAGCTCTGGTAGCTTAACATTTGTGTCACTCTTGGTAATTTCAGCATTTAGACTATTCCAAATAATTTTAAGCTTTGACATATGGGTAGATACGTCATCTCCATTATCACGCTTAAAGCCATAAAACTCCATACACAGGTTGTAAGCTCTATCTTCAGATTGTCCGTCAAATAGTCTATGAAGTTCCTCCCAAACTTCCAAACTTCCTTTGCAGTCTCGAACCGCGTGACCTTATTAAGTGTGTCGTCTGATAAGCTTGTTGTGATTATTAGCAAGGCGTTGCTTTCAGCTTTTCTGTATTTTGCCATAGCTAAATCATAGGCACTAACTTCTGCATCACCAGCCCCTATACTCGGTTGGGTTGGTTTCTGGATTTTTCCTTCTGCTGCCTCCATAGCACATTCTGTACCACACAGCAAAATAGATACCTTATACTTCCATTGAACCTTCCCTTCTAAATTTCCAATCTTCAATTTAGTAGTAAAACTTTCCATTCTGGCGCAGGCCCAATAACCTGTTGGATTCTAGTGGATCTGTTAACAAAATGTTCCAACTTAACACCTCCAGGCAGTAGTGCAAAATGTTGAAAGTTTACATTTAGATTGAATGAATGAAATAAATAACAAAAGGTATAGAAATTACTGAAGCGATTGAAAAGACTACACGAGCAAAATGAATTTAAAAAAAAAATCAAATAATCCAAAAAAAACATGGGATACCGTTAAATCTATTGTTCACACAAATAAACAGAAAACAATACCTAAAGATATTTTGAGAATTGGTGCCACCCCACAAAATGCAATTGAATCCGCAAACCATTTTTTTACCAACGTTGGAAAATCATTTGCTGACAAGATCCTTAACAATAGCAATTTTTATATTCAAGAACCACTTGTCGAATCCAATTCACTCTCTCCATTGAATTCTATGGTTATGCTTGAAACAGACAATGAGGAAATTGAGGCCATTATTATGGGACTTAAAAATGACAGTGCTACTGGATGGGACGGTATTTCTAATAAACTTTTAAAAATCTGCAGAACCCAAATTGTACCAGCATTAACATACATAACCAACTTATGTTTAAATACGGGTGTCTTTCCGAATGTATTTAAGATATCAATAATCCATCCCATACATAAGGCCCGAGCAAGAGACTGTATCGACAACTATCGACCTATATCCGTTTTGTCAGCTCTTTCAAAAGTAATAGAAAAGGTAATTAATCAACGTTTACTCTGTTTTTTGGACAAGGAAAACCATATTTCAAGCAGCCAATATGGCTTTAGGGTTGGCAAATCTACTGCTGACGCAGTTACTGGGATTACAGACTGCATCGCCCAGCACGTTGATAAGAAAAATAAATGCGTAGGGATTTTTTTAGACCTAGCCAAGGCATTTGATACAGTCTCTGCTCCTTTACTCCTTGAAAAGATGGAAAAGATTGGTATTCGTGGAGAAACCCTTCAACTATTCAAGAGCTATCTTTCTAATAGAAAACAAAGAGTCAAAATTGGTGATCTGATTAGCTTTGACTCTCCAGTTACCTTTGGCGTGCCTCAAGGTAGCGTCCTTGGCCCTAGTCTTTTCTTAATTTATATAAATGACCTATGTAATCTTAATCTTAATAACTGTATGATCTTTTCTTTTGCTGATGATACGGCTCTAGTATTTCTTGGTAAAACTTGGGAAGAGACTGGGATGCAAGCTGAAAGAGGGCTAAAGCTTACTATTCAATGGCTTCTGAAAAACTTGCTGACACTAAACATTCGGAATATCCCATGGTAACATTCCAGAATATTTATTTAATATCAAGGCACATAATTGTTTTAATACATCTTGTCAGTGCACAGTCTTAGAGCGAACAACTTCAATTAAGTATCTTGGTGTAATTTTAGACCAAACTCTTACCTGGATTCCACAGTATCTAAAACACAGGCTAGTTTAGATACTAGCTATTGCAAATTGATGATTGTACACTTATGTAATTTTATATGTAATGATGATATCTGACTTTTTTTTTCATTGTTCTAAAAATGTTCGCAGCTTTAGTGATCGAACTCAGCTACGAGTTATTAAGACGATATGGTCGCAAACATTTTATTTCTACCCACTAAGTTAATATTTGTATTATCATGCGTGTATTTGGTTGGTTATCAATAAATATTTTATTGTTATTATTATTAATTAGATATGACAGCAAGCACACGTATAATACTATAAAATAATAGTAGATTGTTATACAAGGGGCTAAAATGACCCATTATATACGAGGTAGTTTTACTCCCGAGCTTTAGCGAGGGACTAAATAGAAACCGAGTTTTAATGGGTTTTAGCGCCGTGTGTTACACTAAACTTTTCACTACGATTGCGAAAAAATAAAACAATCCAATACAATATGAAATATGTAGTTTATAATTTCTTTTTTTTTTGTTTCTTCTGTAGCCGCAACACATTGCATGCATTCTACCAGAGATTTTCAAAATTAAAATGAAGTTCTTTTTTTATGAAACAGTAATAAGTCGAGTCTTTATTCATGATTATTCTACTTATGACTAAAGACTTTTTCGTTTTTGTAGGCTCATTGTCATTTGACACACAAAAATAAAAATAAAAAAACTTTTTCCCCTAGAGGATGAATTGCTATTTTTTCACCGCTCTGGTACGCTACAATGACGGTCTTTTTGAGCAAGAGGAGTGAAAATAGTAGATTGTTATACAAGGGGCTAAAATGACCCATTATATACGAGGTAGTTTTACTCCCGAGCTTTAGCGAGGGACTAAATAGAAACCGAGTTTTAATGGGTTTTAGCGCCGTGTGTTACACTAAACTTTTCACTACGATTGCGAAAAAATAAAACAATCCAATACAATATGAAATATGTAGTTAATAATTTCTTTTTTTTTGTTTCTTCTGTAGCCGCAACCCATTGCATGTATTCTACCAGAGATTTTCAAAATTATAATGAAGTTCTTTTTTTATGAAATAGTAATAAGTCGAGTCTTTATTCATGATTATTCTACTTATGACTAAAGACTTTTTCGTTTTTGTAGGCTTATTGTCATTTGACACACAAAAATAAAAAAACAAATACTTTTTCCCCTAGAGGATGAATTGCTATTTTTTCACCGCTCTGGTACGCTACAATGACGGTCTTTTTGAGCAAGAGGAGTGAAAATACTTTTTCTTATATGGTCAAAGTCTATAAACAAGTCAACGAGTAGTAGCTAGGCAACCGTTCTAATGTCTTCTTTACTTTTTCTACATGGCCAGCTACAAACTCTAACACACTAATCTGCTTGATCTGAAATTATATCCTACTATGGTTAGAGCGAGATGGGCCGCAAATATACATAGAAATTCAGAGCCTGAACCATTGTGATCCAGCAAAGTTTGCAACAGCTCATATTTAAACATGTTAACTTAGAGTATTGATAGGTCGTAGTACGCACCAACCGTGCGTATTGAATGTGGGTTTTTTGGTTAAGATGTAGTTCAACTAGTTCACTACACACAATATAATTTCTGACTATCTAGAATCTATTAATATATTACTGTATTTGCACTCTAGGGCTTTTCAAAGTATGCTAACAAATTTGCACTACCACAGATCTCTCACAGCCAGAGTTCACCCTTGGCAGGGCACTAAATTGCTCTTTCATCATGAAGAAAGATGTTATTAAAGAAAACATTATAAAAAATGTGAGCAAACTACATTTCACTATAAAACGAGATATGTCGTAAGTTCCACTTTCATCTTTACATAAAATATTAATATTAAAATCTTTAGATTTGAGTTGCTTGACATCTAGATCAAATTTATCACTTACCAAACATACTTTTTGATATCATGGGATAAAGTACTGTCATCAATACATTGCTTGGGGCCGGATTGTTCTTTTCTGATGGTTGTGTAAATTCTTACTAATATTATTGTATGTCAAGTAAAATGTATCATATTAACCTTTAGTTAGTGACACACACCCAAAAAGTTATACATATGTATCAATGACATGGAGTGCACAATTGAAAAGCTGGTCACAGTGATTAATAAGTTCTGATACTTTACTTAAATAATTAAATTCTATTGATTACTATTTTTGCCGCCATAACACGCAAATATTGTCAGTGAGACTAGATAAATAATTGTTGAATGTAATAGGTGTAAGTTGTTTTTCAAAAGAGTAATTGCGGAGTGTATTGTCGGCTCTTCTCAGCAAAAGCAACCTTCCGAACCGAGCATTTAGAGTCTGACTATTCATAAGTGCCTGTGAAGGCCTATTTGGATGAATAAATATATCATTTCATTTCATTTTACTGTCCACCTAAGGTTGTGGAATACTAAAAAAAAATACAGTAGCATTATTTATCATATTCAATCACATTTTTATTACAGGGAAAGTCTGAGCCCAGCTATTATTACAGATTTGTCATACAATGGTACATTTGTTAATGGTGAAAAAATTGGAAAGGGTAAAAGTAGAGTTTTAGATAACAATGACTCTATATCGGTTACACATCAAATTGTGAAAAGTAAGACAATCTTAATTTTACTAATATTTGCCTTTTGTTTTGTTTACTATTTGAAGTAACTTTTTTTTTGCATTGTGTTCATTTATTTTTGTTTAAATTTTCAGTATTTGTTTTCAAAGACTTACTAAAAAATGAGCAAGATAAAGTTCCCCTTGACATTTCCAAGAAGTATTATATATCTAGGACTTTAGGACAAGGAGCTTGTGGTGTTGTCAAATTGGTCTTTAACAAAGTACGTCATTGATTTGTTTTTTTTTTATTAACAAACTCAACATATTTTGTGCAACTGATATTAGCATAATACATATTTTTTTATATAAAATGTTATTATAATTCATGGGATTATGGATAATTCATATCATTCAGGAACAGAGTTTCCTTTCCTACTAAAGTTAAAATCTTGTAACTGACTTACCTATTTAAATCATAGTTATAAAATAAATAATAAAATAGCTATTACACCATTTCTCAAAATTCATACCCTTACCTTAAGGGTGTGGTTAAAATGAGATTTAAATAAAATAATAACTGATGGTTTTAAGTTTTCTCAGTTAGTACGTTATTTTTAAAACATTTTATATAATTATTGACGACCAATCAAATTTTTATTTCGCTATTTTTTTAACAGTAATACATCTACCATCCATATTTATCTCATAACCTAATTTTATTTAATTTACATCTACATAGTGCCAATGCTCTTCCAGTAAAATGTCTGGAGATGGACAGGACGAAAGTATAAGGGTTCAGTTTTTTGCCATTTGGCTACAGAACTCTAAAAAGTGCAATGTCGTTATTATACTGCATCTATTGGCAGTTATAAATGGTTTTATCATTTGTATGAAAAAGGTTGTTAGCTGAGCTTAAAAACTCTGAAGGAATAATAAAAATGCTATGCCCCAGATAGCTAGTTATCAGACCCTGGCAAATAATAAAAATATACTTAATCTGGAAAATTTAAATTTTCGTACATTAATATTTATTAATCTCGAACTGTATCAAGCCCATTTATGAGGCGCCCAAGAATGATTTCATGTAACAAATCATTTCAGACTAGATGCACTAGGCATGCCATGAAGATAATAAAGAAGTGCAGACTAACTAATGGCCAGCTAAATCATTTGAATAATCCAGAGAAAATTATGAACGAAATAAATATTATGAAATCTCTGAGACATGTAAGTGCTTTGCTCATGTGTTTAGCCGACAGATTGGATGATAGCTTAGTTGGAATTCATTTTGTGAAAGAAAACATTGTGAGGGAAACATACCACGTTAGTACTTTACATGGCTTGCAGTACCCCGCTCGCTATCAAGTCGTTGTATTCCGGAAACACCTTATAACATTAGCTACATAGCTGATAGCTTCCATTGCCAATGAAAGTCCCGTCAAAATCGGTCCAGCCATTTCGGAGAATAGCCGGAACAAACAGACAGACAAACAAAATAGTTTTATTTTTCTGGATAAGCTTTTGTTTGACCAAAACCATGGTAAGTGATAATATGGCCGAAGGTGGTAAGCACACAAAGCCTAGATGGAAACTAGTGCAGCAGTTTTTTGTTACTTATAACAAACTGTATATACTTTCATATGCATTTAGTAAAAAAAAGCACTGATTGTATGATAATAACTTTAATTCAATATGTTGGTATAGATTTATTGGATAAATGATAAATCAAAGTTAATAATTTATTTTCAGCCTTGTATTATCTCAACGGAGGAAGTATTTGACTCGTGTGATGCTGTCTACATCATACTGGAATTTATGCAAGGAGGTGAATTATTTGACAGGATCTCTAAATATGGTCACCTGACTGAAATGCTCACCAAGTTTTTGTTCAGACAAATGGTGCTAGCTGTTAAGTACCTCCACTCTCAAGGCATCACTCATAGAGACCTAAAGGTAAAATGTTACACTAAATCACATTATTTTTAAGGCTAATAGGTCAGTGGTTGTGACGTCGGATACCGCGGAGAAGGTCGCGGGTTCGAATCCTACAAAAGGCTTGAGCTTTCGGTGAAGGTAAACATCGCACGGTGGTAGGCTGACTGGCTGGCTACCACCCTCACGTTAAAAATCCGTCGTCAAGCACCTATCGGTGTGTTCCGACAGCTGCACTTGAGAGCCAGTTCTCATCTAGGCTTTGTGTGCTTATCATCTTTGGCCACATCACTTACCATGGTGAGATTGCGGTCAAAACACGAAGCTTATCCAACAGTAAAAAAAAAATCTACTATCAAGCCTGAGTGATCAAACTACTGAATGAATACATTAGTTGGTTGGTACAAGCTACCTAGAAATTGTTTGCATAAATGAGTTCGTGTTTGACCAAAATTTGGAAATGGTAAGTTATTATGTGACCAAAAGTGGTAAGTATTCACACAAAGCTAAGAAGAAACTTACTCTCACATGAATAAAACATGAGAGATTGCTTCCTAGCTACTACACTGCTTATACTATACTACTACTACTATTGTTATGGTTTCCTCTAATGAAGTTATAAGTAAAAAGGGTGTTTAAGATTATAAGCGCTCGGCGAGCGGTAGGTTTAAACCTGGCTGATTAACTAACTAAACGTAAAAGTGACCCAAAACAACCAAAAATGCCATCATGTGTTATGAAATATTGTAATGTAGTGTGATATTGCAATAGTTATTTTTGTGTACGTTAGTGTGCCATTTTTTAATATCTACGCCTTTTTATTTGTATCATTGGTTTCCTCACGATGTTATCCTTCACCGAAAGTTCAAGCATTACGTAGGATAAAATCTACGACCTTCGTCTTGGTATCTTAATGGCCTTTCAAATAAATAAATTAATAATTAATGCCTGGTAACTCTACCTTGTGTATAACAGAATTTTACAACAATATCTGTAACTTTTCGCAAATAAATATTAATATCCCACTAATATTATAAATGTGAAAGTTTGGATGGATGTATGTTTGTTACTCATTTACGCCAGAACGGCTGAACGGATCCGAATGAAATTTGGCACAGAGATACTACTAGAGGCTACTTTTTATCCCGGGAAAAGATAAAGATCCCTCGGGAATGCAGGTGAAACTGCGAGGAACAGCTAGTTATATTATAATAATTAAATCACATACAAATAGAATCATAATTGATATAAAATTTCATGACAGCCTGAGAATGTACTCCTAGAGGGT
Organism: Ochropacha duplaris; assembly: GCA_951361185.1. Classification (NCBI taxonomy): domain Eukaryota; kingdom Metazoa; phylum Arthropoda; class Insecta; order Lepidoptera; family Drepanidae; genus Ochropacha; species Ochropacha duplaris. The sequence goes on from OX592703.1 coordinate 5,997,951, forward strand.
AAGGAGGACGACACGCTCGTCAAAATAACAGACTTTGGGTTGAGCAAGTTTGTTGGTGAAGATAGCTTTATGAAAACTATGTGTGGGACTCCACTTTATTTGGCACCAGAAATAGTCAGAGCCAATGGACAAAGGACCTATGGACCTGAGGTCGATGTATGGAGTTTGGGAGTCATTTTCTTCATATGGTTTGTATTTTCTTCTTCCAAAACATGAAATAACTCTTTTTTGAAATTTTAATTTTAACTATTTGTGCCTCTTGCCACCATGAAAACCATGAAAATTCTTCTGTATATATGTATAAAAGGCAATCGTTACTCACTCACTGACTAATCGATCAACTTACAGCTCAAACGACTGAACGCATTGCGCAGATAGTTATTATGACGTAGGTATCCGCTAAGAAAGGATTTTCCAAAATTCACTCCCTAAGGGGATGAAACAGGTGTCCAAACTTTGTATGGAGAAATGGGATCGTGGATGAAACCGCGGGGCGGACGGAAAGCTAGTTCTTCATAAAGTGTGGAGAATAAAATATTGGTTCAATCACTAAGAAATTGTAACTGTTATAGGCGATCCATATTTCGAGAGCCAGATTTTTTGAAGTTTCTCACCTTTTATACTTACTTATGTGTATTTAATTTATTAGTCTCGTCGGCTATTTACCATTCACGCCGGAATATAAAGATATGACACTGAGAGAACAGATTCTTCGCGGCAGATACAAGTTTTCGTCGGAACACTGGACGGGTGTGAGTTTGCAGGCCAAACTACTTATGAAGAGAATGCTCACTGTTCAGGTGGACCGACGAATAACACTCGACCAAATATTGAAACATCCTTGGATGCAGGTATTTAGTTAATGTTTGTTTTATTTCCAAATAAAAAACATGACGGCAAAGTTTAGAACTAAAAGTAAATTTTTCGGAGTAAATGATAACTTGTAAGTTGTCTCTTGGATAAGCTTCTGTTTGACCGCAATCTCACCATGCTAAGTGATGATGTGGCCGAAGGTGGTAAGCACAAAGCTTATAAGGACACTGGCTCTCAAGTGCAACTGCTGGAACACACCGATAGGTGTGTATAATATTGATTTCCTGTACCTAAGTAATATCTTTGGATGTGAATTATATATAGAATTTATTTGTATCGTACAATAAAATACGCAATTTAAAAAAAACGTGTGGTTTTTTAATAAGTACGTGCCATTTTTTATACGTTTTCATAATCTTAATTTACAGGATACCGACGTCATTATAAGGGTAGAGAGTCTGCTATCAACAAATAAGAGTATGTCTAAAATATCGTCCACGTACACAATCGACGAAAACAGTACCACTTCTGATACTATTACAGATAGATTGGTAATAACTGGCAAACGTAGTTTGAGCGACACATACAGCTCCTGCGAACCAATGCCTAAAAAACTACGCATTGGTGTTAGCTGTGACAAAGATGTCGATACGGGTTCTACCAATAGCAACTCATCAGAATTGTGCTAATTATGATATATAATGATTGTACTTATGGTGCCATATTAGTAATATTATTGGTGCAAGGGACCATCCATATATAAAATAACACTAACATCCTCTCCATTGCAGATTTTGATAAAGTAACAAATGATAAAAATCCCCCAGATATTAAATTGCATGTATGGATTCCGTATGATATATTCCAATTTGCAATATTATATCATGCTGGGTTTTGCATAATTTTAATGTCTCCAAATTTAGCTCTGTCCAACAATATTTAGTGAGACACCGGACTTATTGTTAGGGATGCCTATATCGATGTGGAATATAATGGATGGCACCTTAGGATATCACTAAATGAGTATTAATATTAATTAGTTGATTAGATAGATGACATCGATCTCGAATAATTGTTGTTTTAATCTTGTTTTTTTAAATAATAATTATGAATGTATCCAACAGTATGTTCTAACTGAACTATTATATGACGGGTATTTGTTAAGTTTGAAATACCAATTTTAAGAAGTATTGTGTCTCATTATTATGTGATAATGTTTGATCTTAACTAATTTTAAATGTGGTCTCATTTGTCTTTGGTATAGTTTCTTAAATTAAATTTAATAAATATGAGCAAGCTATTATTTCGTCAATATACAAAATATCCGGTTGGTTCTTAAGTGGGACGGCCGTACCAATCAAACAATAACATAAAAATTTATTAGAAATTCCTCGCGAGTCTAGTTAATATCGTAACTGTTTCAAAAGTCTACATTCATCTTATGTATGTAGGTACATAATCGGTAAAATTATATAAATAAATTCGTTATCAGGATCCAAATCAACAATTTTTTTTTTGCTCAATTCTGATTTCATATGTTACGTTATTATGCTACACTATCAATTTAAAGTTTAATATTGGCGAAATTATATAGCCATAGCCAAAAATATTAAGCCATGTTCACTGCCACTAAAGAATTCGCACTGCGTACGCTAAATAAGTGCATTTAATGTAAGCCCTTTCTCAGACGTAGCTACTGAAAGGAAATCAGTAATTCGTATCACTAATAAGTCATTCATGACGGTCAGTAGAGTAGGTACGTGTGATAAGCTTTATGGTAGGGGAGGCGAATAGGGGATTTCGGGATTTACTCGAGCGCGGCAGATTAACATAAGGGGAGCAACCTTGCACCTTGTGAAGTACTCGAGCGCGTCAGATTAAGGTAAGGTAATTTAGTTACATGCAAAATAGTGTACATTTCAATAATCTGACAATTTGGGCGTGACGAAAGAAAATTGGAGACTCGCAAAATTGCAAAAAAAAAAACGTCACCTGGATTTTCTCGAGCGCGATTAGTTTTATTTTTTATTTTGAAGGAAATTAGTCACAAATCACGGAAATATCTTAAACTGCCGATTTGCACAAGCCGAAGTAGCTAAAATCACTATTAAGTGTATAGTCCAGGAATATTATGAGTTTTACCTCAGAATGAGAGATAGTCAGCTATTAACTTGTATAAACCTTTATTTTGACACCCTAAAACTTGTCTCAAAAGCTACTTATCTCAGGGTGCCCGCGACTACTGATTTTTCAAGATCAAAGGTCAAAAAATGATTTATTGCAAATATCTCGTTTCCTATGGGTTTTTTGGTATATGTATTCATAATAAATATTGTAGAAGATTAAATTCTCTACAACTTTTGTGCAAACATTTTTTCGATATCTTGAACCATTTTCGAGATTTCGATATTTTTTATATATTTTTTTTCAAACCGTCAGATTAAGGAAATTCCTCAACATAATTGTCAGATTATGGGTCAGTACAACAAGGCCATCAAGAAGAACCGCCTGTATAAAAATCTGATGCGCTCGAGTAAATCAAGGTCACGATTTTTTTTTGCATTTTCAAAAATCGGCCCTGACTGATGGTCGCGTCCATATCGTCAGTCTTTAAAATAGGAGCTACTGGGGGGTTCACTTAACATCCCTTATCAATGTCTGACGCGCTCGAGTAAATTTTTTTTAAAAATATTTTCGACCCCTTCGTACGGCCACCCCCACCACGCAAAACGGCAGATTATTATTTTTCCGTTATCAGACAGACGTGGCGCGATTACCCTATTAATATCTGACGCGCTCGAGTATTTCTTGGTGACTGTTTTTTTTTTACATTTTTGAAACCCTGTAGACGCTCCCCCACCGCTGAAGGGGAAAATATCACATAACCTTTTTTTCTTTATTCCACCTAATCTTCAACTTCCAGTAGGTCCCAAAGACGCTCGAGTAACTACAAATTTAGCATCATTGCCTCCCCTACCATTACTTATTCTTAAAGCAGTAGGTACCTACTAAGAATACTAAGTCACTATACCTTTATGATATAAATGTTATTAATTTTTACGTTGTTGATTTGTACTTACTTTTAAATATGTTTTAATTACGATAATGTTAGTGCATTCCAATATTGTGTCAATTTCATTATTATTACTTTTTACTTAAATACCATACCAGTCTATTCAGTATAAGTCCTTTTAAGCGTTTATGAATGTCTTAGAAAATTTAAACTCTCTTTACTTAGACGTAGTATATTATTTACATGTAGTATATTAATTACACTAAATAGCCATTGATTAAAGAGATTAAGCTTATTCGTAGAGCAATAAGGTTTATTTTTCTTTTAATTTCTTATATGGTATAAATGACTTCTTAATAATTAAATGACCTAAAGCTGCCTTTTCATCGGAGTGGTGCCAGCTGAGTTAGGAAAGTTTAAGCAATATAATTGCACTAAAATGTAGCGACAATGTTAATTACGAGCTCCTACTATTGGCAAAAATGTAGGTAATCTAGGAATAAGTAAAAGTCTTTAATGACATGATTGTGACCACCGAACAAATTGCCATGTGATTGTGATGTCATTTATTTTTGTGAAATGTACCTATGTCAGGGTTTTAATTGAATTAAAAACTGCTGTTTTCAAATATAAATTATATTTTTATTTCAATTCCATAGGATCATATACACGATATGTACAAAAACAAAATATGTAACTCAATATGCAGTAATTTAGACACACATTAAATAAATTCAGTCTTGTTTGATATTCAATACAGTTTAAATTGCATACTTTATGAATCATGTACAATTTACACAATAAGCAAACAAACACCACCATTAAATATAAGTAGCTAGTGTGGTAGGTACCTATCGTCACAAACATTTTTAGATTATTTTTAACTTCATCAAAGCCACTCATTTCCCATGAGTAAGTGATTTAATTGACTCACCAGGTGACGTACCAAAAATAACTACACATAATATGTATATTTTTATGTTAAACTGTATGAATATTTCAACTTTCTTAGCGAAATATGAATAAAATGCATAAATAAATATATTAATAACAATGAAATGATAAATATTAATGAAATTAAATTATTTAACAAAGTTTTGAGGTATTAAAACCGGCATCGGCGGCAACAGACATATAATTCTATCATAGAAATCATTTGTTATAATAATATACTTTATTGTCTATTGACTGATGCATCATCTCTAGTTATCGATACCAATATATTAAATAAATTACTATACAAATAATATTTTTTGATAGTTCGGTGCTAATAGTTTTCATTACAGCTTTCTGATAGGCACATGATGTTTTCTTAACTAAATAGGTAACAGTAGGTACTGTGCCCAGTTCTTAGGTTTTCGTAATCTACATTTCTTACATAAAATTTATTATTACACACTATCGCGTTTATTACTATACCCACCCTCCCGGTTCAGTCTGCCACGAATTAAGTCTTTCTCTACAATATTATGTTACAATTAAACAACTAAAATTGTTTCACAAACGAATGCCTTTAAGTATAATAACATCCATAAGTAGTGTGCCGTTGGCGACAATTCAATATTTTGATAAGCAAAATTATGAATTCATCAAATTTATGATTTTATAAATCAAGTGCACATTGTGCCCATGTTGCATTGTACAGGGTCTCCTAAAATTATAGTTATTTAACTGGTACATAATAATATGTATGTATCACACTTGAGTGAAAATATGCTCATACTCTCACATATAAACAAACAGAGGTATATTGACCGACTGTCAAGTACTTTAACTATCTATTCAACGGCCGCGAACTCGTCCTGAGCTGAACTATGCGATGGCTCCGCGTTCTGTGCTTCTGCTTCTATAAAATAAAATATTACAATGAAATTTAATATTTATTAATCCAAATAGGCCTTCACCAAGCGCGGATCCCTAGACTGGCCGCTGGGTCTACGTTGACTAAATTTAAATAAATAAATACTGTGTGCCTTCGCAAATGAGACGCTTAATAGGTAGGTAGGTGCTGTTATTACAATCTTTTCGAGTTAATTACAGTTAAGTTTATGATAAATTTTATTTCATAAAAAGAAGCTGAATTTGATATGTCAGCCAACATCCCTATTGTCCGACTAACCCACATGATTATACTAAAAATATATATGACCAGGCAATATTTCTATATAAACGAATTATAATACAAAAAAAATCCTAATATTATTTCTTAGACCTATATAAATTTTAAATTTTTTGTTGAATTTCAGAGTTTCGGAGTTTCGCTAAAAAAAAGTATGAATCATTTTTTTAAACTCATGCGATGCATCAAAATAATGTGTGTGGCAATAAGACATGCAAACTCAACTATTTAAACTATTGCAAATCAGTGCAGTGGGGAATGATCATAAAATAATTCAAATTTAAAATAACATAACATAGGTTAAGATTTAGGTTTATAGAACTTTATTCTCATATTTCAAAATGGTATCTGTAGGTATTTACTTTCTATATTTTATAGTATTATATTTACAGTCTAAATGCAAGGGGCAGTGGGGCTTGTTAAAACAGGTTGATGTCTCACACATACAAACCTATAAATATTGCCATTGAAACTTCTGGTGTATCCAAATATTCCGATTCTGCGAAAACGTCAATAATATCTCGAATGTAAGCGTTTTATAACGTAAATTCGATCACGTATATTGCAAACTGCGCAAAAGCGATTCGAAAAACATTAAACAATGCGTGACACATGTATGAAATTGACAACACAAAATAAGTTTCCCTATAGCAGAACGAGGACCACCAATGGATCAAAATATACCAGAACCTACCTAATACCATCGGAGCAAAGATCATATACATAACTAGATTTTATTACATGCCAATAATACCTTACTTACTTTTGTAAAACAACCCAAGAAATCGCCACACAGGTTCGATTCCCGTCCGGTACAAACATTTGTGTCATACTAATAATATAGATACGAATATTTAGTCATTTTAAATACATATCTATATATAAATATATTTGTCTTGTTTTAGTAGTGTCAGTGTTATTTTCATTATTAATTTAATAAAATTAACAATAGTGGGATGGGCGAACCTATAAGGTGAGAATAGAATGGATGTCGTATTGGAGTGTTGAAAATGACGCATGAGGTGAGGATGCCTTGCAAATTAATGATGTATTAAGAGGGCGCATCCAATTTAGTGCAAGTCGTAATGCAAGACCGCTAGAATTGCGTAGTGCACTACATTGGTAACTATGTGCACGGAGACGAGCGTTGAACTATAATAACGAATCACTTTATTCCTTACCAGGCAAAAGTAACACGTTATTACAAAACTTGTTATGTATAAATGAATTGAGTAATACCTTTGAAAAAAAAATACGAAGACCAATTAGACAAGACAGACCTTTTTAGTAATTTTACAGTAAAGTTTGTCGATTATCTTCCAGTCATTGTCAATTAATGTGGAGTTATTTACGTGACTGTTTAAACAGTATCTTAATTATATTTTAGCGTTATATAAGTAAAGTCGTAAGAATTTATCTTTAAAAAAAAGGTAATTCTTTTAATTGATCAATTCACCAAGTCAATATTGCTTTTAAAAATGTCTATAAAACTAACATTTTGGTTGCACCCTCTTAATTGTATAGATAGCCATGCTCCGTGCACATAAGCTATATTTTAATGAGTTTGTAAACTCACCTATTTAAGTGTTAAACTATTTTTGAAGTAACTGAAACAATGTCAATTATATACACATGTAAGCTTCTACAAACGAGCAAAAGGCATGTTGAAGTAGGGAATGACAACTATACCCTAAGGGGGATTACTGAACATCAGTCACATAAAGAACATAAGATTATCTTACCGGCAATAGCCCTGTCCACTTTTAGTTTATCTCTGACGATGTAAAATGCCGTGAGAAGGAAGAATATGCCTCCAATTACTTCTACGAAACACGTGACGAAAAGTGCGTATTGCAACGATTGGAACTTGACCATTGTGCTCGGCTCCACAGTCGCCGGTGGACTTAATGACCGCTTCAAATTCTCAGATATCTGTAACACAATTGAGTACACACATATTTTAGCAATCTATCTCCCCTATACCTATGTCATAATAACTACCTGCGTGCCGACTAGGGATGTCGACTGACATACCGAGGTTTGTATGAAATACTAGCTTGTGACGTCATAAACATACACCATAAAAAGATCTACTCTTTGTTGTCAATTGTTAATTTAAAATGTTGAATTTTACAGTGTTCGCTATTTACCTGTATTTTTAGGTGTTTTATACTAACCAGTGTATAAAACTTATTGAAATATAGGCAACATCCTTATTTCAGCGCAATCCGTTCAGTGAGCTCAAAAGCTGTTGTTGATAGATCAGTCAGTCAGTCAGTAACGATTGCCTTTTATGTATACAGAAGATAAGTAGTCATATATAATACTTACAACTCCAACTAAGTAGGGGCTCCCAGCATCGCCTAACATGTGAGATATGAGTATCTGAAAAGCCTCTGCCGTCGACCGTCGAGGAGGGACGACCACATACTGAAATACGTTAAAAATATTACTATTCTGTCTGAAATAAGAGTATTTATTGGGGATAATCTGACTATACTTAACAAACTGTGTGAAAGTTACGGGAAAGGAAAATAATAATAAGAATTTGAACTTCAATTTAAGTTTATGCAACATGAGATTTTGTATTAAGACTTTTACTGTTATGTAACAGCATGGGTTCCTTTGAGGTTTCAATTTTCTTCACTCACTGAGCAAAATTAACATTTACCCATTGATGCTAAGAAACAAGTGTGTGCTTTTTTGTTAGCGAGGTGAAATGGTAGATATAAAGGTTATATGTTTAATATCAATGCAACAAAATTGGATTTGAAATGTAGGCAATAAATACCTAATCGTACATTTAAAAATTCAAAGGCATATCAGTGCAGAAGCTACAGTATGAAAAAGAAGATTAAATAAAGATAGATAAGAAATACATAGGTTTTTTTATAAACCTTGCACACTAGCGCCATCTATGATAATCATGCTTTACTAAATATACAACTGCAAAACTTCGCAAACAAATTACTACACAATTCATACATGTACCAATAGATGGCGCTATTACTAATAATTGAAATCAGCCCACTCTGAAGCTCGAATTCTGTTCTAAAAATATTCCAATGAGATCGACAGATTATTATATTCGAGGATACGACCTTCACAACCAGGCAAGAGTGAACCATACATATGTGCTAGTGAGCGACTGATTTCAATTCTATGCAGTATTTACAAAGCGTTGTAAAAAACTAAAACAAATTAAATACATAAAACATGCTAAGTTACTCATGCATCCAATAGTCCCACCCCACCACAACAACAAAATTAACAGAAACAACTTCGTTACACGAAAATCTAATCTAAAGCAAACTAAAAACAAAAAAAACTTTCTCAACAGTTCACTCCTGAATGCAATCGGCTTTGGGGTGCAAAGCCAACCGCACGGCAGAAGCTGTCCCGCGAAAGGCGTCTCTTACCAGCGACATATCGGCCACTATTGCCCAGTTGAGATTCAAAGCGAGTTCGGCGATAAACATGAGGGCGAACGTGGTGTAGTAATAGCCTTGGGCGAATACCACGGCCAGGGTCATGGCGGGCGCCGAGACCAGGAGCCCAGTGCCACAGATGACGGGGTGCGCTCGAGGGTACCGCTTCACAAGCGCCGCGCCCAGCCACACGCCGGCCGGCACGCCGACCACACCAGCCACCATCGTGATCCCGCCGAAGATTAGCGACACCCTTCGTATAATGCAACCAAACAAACCATCCGCACCGTCAACACTTGATACATTGTCATGTCACACCACACCACACTAGCGCGCTCGGGTGGATCATCACGCTCCTATCAGGGCCGCGCTCCTTTTAACTGTGGTTGGTACCCTCATGCTTGTTCTTTGTGAATGATCAATGATGGTGAATTTCAGTTACGTTTGATAAATATTAAATTTTACGTTTTTTTTTTCAATTAGTATCGATATGATATTTCACAATGAGGCCTTAAATCATGCTTTCAATTTATGCAATGAAACATAAACAATGTGAAATGCATTAGTCAATGAAACTGGCACGGGCATGAGGATAAAAATAGGGTGTCGTTTAATTACACAATCAAGCGGCATTCTCTGTAAATAGCATCACGATCGGTGAGATGAATCAGGCGATGCGATGACCTTATAAATGAAATCCTACGCACACACCGCGTGTAAATAACCCGCCGTAATCGCGCTCATTGGAATATTTATAAAATTCAAAATTCGAACTGGTGGACGATTTCTGCTTCATTTCGGTCGCATGCGAGCGCACGCTAGCACGAGACGGCCCGACGAGGCTCGAGCGGTCGCAGAGTCAGAAAGCGCTCACCAGTATCATATCGGCGACGATCGACCAGGTGACATTGAGTGTCACCATGCCGAGGAAGATGAGGAGGAACGTGAGCGAGACGTGTGCGTCGATGGCGACGAGCGCCAAGTAGACGAGCGGCGTGGACACGAGCAGAGCGAACCCGCAGATGAGCGGGTCGCAGTCCGCGTGTCGCACGCGCAGCCGCTGCGCCGCCGCCGAGCCGAGCGGCACGCCCACCGCGCCCGCGAACATACCCACCAGACCGAACCGGAATGCCACGCTGGGTACCACCAAGAATTATGTATACTACCTGGATAGGACGCTCTCCATACCTATTTGAAGCAAATACCTATCAATTGCGAAAAAGAGTAAGATAACATTCATTTAGGATAACCCTACTTAAAAAGAGAGATTGTCCCAACGTAGTTGTTATCTTTCTCTTTTACGCAATTTATAGGTATTTGCTTCAAGTAGGTATGGAGAGCGTCCTATCCAGGTAGCATACATAATTCTTGGGTACCACACATCGTTACTTAGCGGACCTACTCACGTCTCATGTGGCTCTCATAGCTCTTTTAATATTTGTATTGGCTTTGGTATCATACCATTTTTATTTCATATCTCTATTTTTTTATTTAACCCAACCAACACTCATACAACTATGATCAAAAACAAAACACGTGCACTTTCCTTAAAAAGTGTTGTGTATACTAACTATCTTTGCATCTTGATTTTACCCGTATTTCTGGGATAAGATGTAGCACCTACCCTACAGCTACTCCCGTGATAAAAAAACAAGCCTCAGTCTTTATAGGTAACAAACGTGAAGGAAGAATTAACAATCAGATCCCTTTCTTGCGTAATACCAATGCTTCAACAGATGCTTTGGACAGATTAGTTTTAACAGTAAGATTGTATTGATAAGATTGTGGTCAAATGCTTCCAATATGACAAACGGTGAATAAAAATAGGTATTAAGTAGACATTGCATCCTTGCTCACAAATAAATTATGTTCGGAAACAATAAAATGTAGGTACATACCTCTCCTTCGAGGGGTTGGCCCCGGGCTGCATGGAGAGACCGAGCGAGATGAACTCGGGCCCCCACCACGCGAGCGCGCCCGTCACGAACGCAACGCACGTGAACGCGAACGTCGACAACATGAACGATGGACTGGAAACAAACAAGTTTACAAACCATTTATAACCTGAAGAAAGAACAAAGTTTGGTAGTTATAATTTTGATGAATTTTAGAAAAGGTGTAGCTGGATCGGGTAGATAAAGAAACCTAGGACCAATAAACCAGTATCATGACTGACTGCGCAGCCTAAACCGTTGGACCTTGATATATGAACTTTAGGGTGCACTAAGGAAGGCAATATCAAAATTCAACAACTCAGAGGGTAAAATAGGAGGTCGCAGATGAAAGCTAGTTGGACATTTTAGTAAACCTTACTTACTTTCTAACAAGAGACCGCAAGTCATCAATATAAGAAGTTGGTTTCATCTGGCTGTCCTCGGCCTGGCCTCGCTCCGGATCCTGCATCACCCACAGAATAAGCGTGACGGCGACAGCACCCAGTAACGGGGTGACTCGAAGCCCCCAACGCCAGTCGCCCGCGGCTGCGGCAGCCACCGACCCCACTATGTAACCTAACCCGCTGAAACATATTCAAATACTTGTTACAAATTATATCCTTCTAGGCTTTGGTTTGTGATTGTGGGCTTTCGTTATATCATCGCTTATGGTAAGATTGGTCTATCCAATAAGTAGACATGATAAAATACATTTCTTACCTGCCTACGGGTATAGCGAAGTAGAAGAATGCCAGCATCTTAGAGCGGACGTTCCCCACAAAGAGGTCACTGATGATGGTCGGTGCTATCGTGGAGTAAGACGCCTCGCCAATACCGACTAACGCTCGGTACACGGCGAAATTCCCATATGTCTAAAGAAAAATATAACTCAACTAAATTCAATCAAATAGATAGATATCAATTTAAGGCGATGATAGCTCAGTGGTATTTGACGTCGAATACGGCGAAGGTCGTGGGTTCGAATCCTACAATGAGCTTGAGCTTTCGGTGAAGGAAAACATCGTGAGGAAACCATAGCACGGTGGTAGGGTACTTTGTAGTACCCGACTGTCTGGCTACCACACTCAAGTTGAAAATCTGTCGCCAAGCACCTATCGGTGTGTTCCGACAGTTGCACTTGAGAGCCAGTTCCCATCTAGGCTTTGTGTGCTTACCACCTTCGGCCACATCATCACTTACCATAGTGAGATTGTAGTCAAACACAAGCCTATCCAGAATTAAAAAAAAAAAATTGTTCACGGATGCTCATATAAATTACTAGTGGACCCGGCAGACGTTGTCCTGACCGGAAATTAAAACAAAACTTAGAACCCGATTCCAGCGCCATCTACCGGGTCCAATTTTGTTTTCTAATCATCGAGGAACCCATTGAAATACACACACAAAATTTCATCCAAATCGGTCCTGTTACCATACTCCTCCGAAACGGCTTGACCGATTACCTACTCGAATTACTAAAATGGCTATTAAAAAATAAGGGTTGATCGTAGAAGGGTGAAAATTGGGGATTGTATGTATTTTTGTATGTTGTATCATAAAAAAATAGAAATTAGAAATTTTGTCTCAAAAATAAAAAATAAAATTTAGGGGTGGACTACCCCTAACATTTATGATATGAAATTTATGAATGATGAAAAATAGATGTTGGCCGATTCTCATAGATACCGGATAAGCACAAAAAATTTCATCAAAATCGGTTAAGCCGTTTCGGAGGAGTATGGCAACGAAAACTGTGACACGAGAATTTTATATATTAGATATCGTAGGTACTTATATCAAATTGAGTTGGAATGCATTGGTCTTATTTTTGGTGATAAAATTCATATGAAAAAGATTACTAAATTTTTTACCACCACCAGAATATTAGAAGATAGACGTAGAAAAAACGGTGAGCTATTTTTATTTCGGCTTAAATTAATCCCGCCCGACGCTCCATCGTGAATGTAAATAGACTTATCTATACTCTCACTTATAATTAATTACAAATAAAATAAGTACCTATCCATTTAAACAAAACCACAAAATAAATTTACAAACCGTCAACACCGCATAATATTTTTACAAACCGACAGGAAAATTTACAGGTTTATTTGTATTATGTACCTAATGTATCTTGGTGGGTAACTCAAACTAACTACTACTTACCTCCATGAATGATCCAATAAAAGTGGTAACACTCCATAATGCGACACCAAAGGCCATGATCATGCGCCTTGAGTATCTGTCGCCGAGATACCCAAAAATTGGTGCAAACACCATATAGGCGACCACGAACACTGTCTGTAAAAATCCGGCTTTGTCATCGCCGATTTCGAATGTGGCTTTGACATCGCTCAGCACTCCTGAAAATGTAAAAAATAAAGCTGAGTAAATTTCACGAAGGGATACATACGAAGGGGTAGTTACCTAAATAAATAATATTATTATAAAATATAAATACGAAAGTAACTTTGTCGTTCTTTCTGCTTGGATAATTTGATTTCAATTGAAGCGGGTGTAATGATTCCGCGGCAATGGAATTCCGGGCTAAAGCTAGAATCTAAATAAATCGATGAAGGGTAATTTTGGGAATTGTAATACATAAGAGTGGTCATTGTGGGAAGTGGACGCTTCGAGATGTAGATAGGTATTTGAGACGAAAGGAATTCTAAACGAAGCGTTGAATGATAATCATACATCATGCAGTTGCAATGTTCTTTTGGCTCCTCTCAAACAAACGAGTTAACCAAAAATCGACAGGCAAAAAAATCGCGGCTGTGATTGTGAATATCATTCTTTGAAACTGGCCTTGTGAAGGTTAGTGGCCCCTTACTCGCCGACGTATGAAAGCAACCGGAACCCTTGTTGATGCAACATAATTTATTTCTCAGTTTAATCGTGTAACCAAAAATCTTGTCGATTGCTATCGATTGCATGTGCGAGTGCGACATGCTTGAGAAGACATTTCGTCATTTGCGAATACATACAAGTTTTACCTTACTGTTGACATAACGACGAAGGAAGGGTGTAGCTACGCAAAACACACTTGACTATGTCCGATAAAACAGAATAAACAAATTCGTAGATTACAGAAATGTTCGTTTTATCAAGATAGGTTGTACTAAAAAATCGACAGGAGGTACAGACCCATTTCGCATTTCTTATAATAATAGTAAGACTAGTATCTAGTCGTGATTATTATGAGTTAACAACTATTTTATTTTAAAGTCATTTCCTTCGATTAACATAATAGATTCCGATTAAATAGATAGTGGAACACTCTATAAATGGTAAAAAAAAAAATAGCTTGATTGATGGCATGGCCGGCTGGAATTATCTTTATTTGATTTGAAGCTGTTTTTAGAGGAGTCCTCGAAACATTCAACCCTCACATTCTACAGGAATAAAAATAATATTGTACTATTCATTCCCCATAAAACCCCGTCGTCATTTTGACACTCCACTAAATCATTTCTTTTATTACTGTGTCCCTTTTGTGTGCACTGTTTATTTGTAGAGTCCTGCAGTCTTCGTTAGAGCGCTTTTATTTACTTTGACAGTAGGACTTACGCTCTAATAATATAAAACATAATGAAATAAAAAATAAATGTCAGTAAGTACATATATAAATAATTCATCCGTTGAGCCGTTTTTGAGCGGAGTTATAACAAACATACACACAAACTATCGCATTTTATATTAGTATACTTTTTAACAAACAGTGATTTATTAATCTTAAACACTCAATAGCGATTTGCTAGATCATGTAAGTAAGCTAGGTAGATAGGTAAAAACGTACAAAAAAGAGGCGTACCCTGTAAACAAGCTGAATTAAAACGAATGATTACGCCTACGTACGACGAGTTACGAGTGGCGTGATGTGTGATCATGATGACGTAGTAAATATTATTCACGGTTAGTTCACGGTCAATATTAATAGATATTATAATTCTATTTCAATCGTATTCCAATAGCGAATTAATTAATTTCGTGACTAAGTAATCCAATATAAGTTACGAGAGCTAACAGTCTTGTCGTATAAAACCTATAATATAAAGCATATTGTTAGGATTAACTTCTTTGGTACTTAGATAGTTAGTAATAAACACTGAATACTACGACGGCGTTCTAGGAATTCATAAAGACAGACAAGGCATGCAATAATTTACAATCGGTATACCTACTAATCAATCAACAAACACTAAGTTATGTATATCTATCCATGAGCAATATTATTTATTAGTAGGTTATGTATGACATTAATCACTACATAGTATACAACAAAGTCGCTTGCGCTGTCTGTCCCTATGTATGCTTAAATCTTTAAAACTACGCAACGGATTTTGATGCGGTTTTTTTTAATAGATAGAGTGATTCTTAAGGAAGGTTTATATGTATAATACATGCATAATATAGTAGCGAAACACTGATAAATTTAGAGGTTTCTAATGTGATGTCGTAATTAAGCATTTTTTTGCGCTTATATTGCAAACGCTGGCTGAACCCTACGAGATAGACCAAAATAATGTACTACAGTATTGTCCACCTTAAAAAGTTCAACAAAAAAGTCCGTGATGGTATATGTCTATCTCTTAGGGATAACCCACCATAACCATTTTTTATCCTTTACTAAAAAGTGATTTTTTACGAAGTGTTTAAACCTTTCCCGCTTAAACCTCTCAACCGATTTAGATTAAATTTGGCACAGATATAGAGTAGACCTTGGGAGAGAACATAGGCTATCTTTTATCCCCCCTCCACCACCCCCACTTGCGTGATATAACGTGTAGTCCACGCGGGCGAAGCCGCGGGCGGGTCGCTAGTTTAACATATTTTGTGAGCCTGGACCAAAGTTTTTAGGGTTCCGTACCTCAAAAGGTTAAAAAAGGAACCCTTATAGAGGATCACTTAGTTGTCCGTCCGTCCGTCCGTCCGTGTGTCAAGACCTTTTTTCTCAGGAACGCGAGGAGGTATCAAGCTGAATACTCAAGTCTACTGTTCCTTGGAGCTGTGAAAAAAATCAAACTTCTATGCCAACGCAATCAAAAGATACAGCCGTTTATGCCGCAAATTTTCGAAACTCGCAAGGGAATCAAAACCTACAGGGTACTTCCCGTGAACTCGGAATCTTTAAATTTGGTACGAAGCAACGTCGTATAGCACAGATAAAGGAAAATTTAAAAAAAAATGAAAATTAAAGGGTGCCCCCATACATACATAGTTACCACCAATTAAGATAGGCCTCTGAGTTGTATCGGCGCTCATACAATTTAGAGATCTAGCTTAATTGGCACCAACCTCAAATAAGGTAATCGAGAAAAAAAAAATGTACGAACTATTTACTTTAAGTTTGAACGGAACCCTCGGTGCGCGAGTCCGACTCGCCCTTGACCGGTTTTTTTTTAAATTACGAAGATACCTAGTCAAATTCTACAAAGCTCCCACATGGCAACCGTCCAAGCTTGACTCTAGTCTGCTATAATACCTATGTATTTCGTGTTTGATATTTTTCTCAGTGTGAGATTTCACTATCTAATTTGTTACTGTGAGTTTGTGTATAGGTCATACATAGGGTATGATCTGTAAAAAGGATTGATTTATATTAAAATGGGAAAATTCTACCATTTGGTAATGGCATAAGTCTTTAAATAACTTTCAATGCCATTAGGTACTGGAATTCTACTTTTTTGTATGTCATTTTGCGGCGACCGTCCCAATTGCGAGCCAAGATATTATATTGAAGTCTGAAGTAGTTTGAACGGATAAATGTCGCGATCGATTTTCTGACTCTCTTATGGAAAAATCGGACATTCATTATTTAGCTTCTATCGGTGCGTTCCGACAGTTGACACTTGAGTGGGGAGCGTGGAGTTGCAAATCGGATGTAGCGATAATGACAGTGTCTACCACGTCTACGGTGTAGACGTGGTCCACCGTCCACCACCACCCGCCAGCCCTAGACACGATGCGCCAGGGGGACCGACGCGGACGTAATGTATACGATCGACCCACCCTGTTGCCGCACTCATGTGTCCTCCGAGCCCGTGTTGAGGGTAGCCAGCCCCACGGAGATAGCCCAACCAGAGCATTGACGTCCACGAGCATCTGCTCTAATTCAGCGAGACTGCCATCACGCAGCCTTCGCAACACGTTCGAATGACGAGACACCGACGGATGCCTGGGCAACGATGGCCAACAAATCCCAGTGGTTCCCAACACCGCAATCCCGGCCATATAGGGCATATAGATCATATACGGCTACTGCGATATCCCACTCCACCAAGGTCTGGACCAGTTGTTCTTGAGCTCTGACGGAGTAGTATGGCTCCGAGGCATATCTCGCTGTGCCCTGGGTCGGCTGATCTGGAGTTAAGTACATCCTTAGCCACTATGTTCGTAATTTTTCTAGGCTTGTGAGGACCCTTTTAGATCACAATGCGGCTAGCCTGGCACTCTCGTGTCTCGTGCCCCGCCCGATAGCCCGACTTTACTTACTATAAGAGTTGAAAATAAAGTGGCAAACTCAATATAACTCGTTCCTGACTTTGGCATTGTACGGAACCCTCTCCACGCGAGTTCAACTCGCACTTGGCCGGGTTTTTTTTTATATAAACACTACATAATTATTCATATAATGAAACGAGTCTCACTTTACTATTGTAAGTAGCCTATCTACTATATACCGTTCGTAGTCTGCATCATCAAGATTAGTGCGATGAATGACCTTCAAAAGACACACATAGCGTCATTGTGAAAACAATGACAGCGTGGGGCGGCCATGCTAACGTATACGTCATCTACTATAATAATCCAACCAAAACGCATCGCTCGCGCTGATGTGGTGGCAGCACCGCCAACATAAGAAAAAATCGAGCTCAAACACCGCGCGCCGCGCCCTCCGCTCGAGGCCGACACTACACATCACGCCATTTAGTCAACCAATCAGAGCCAACAAAATTGTGGCGCTAAACGTGGGGCTCTCGTGACGTGACATGCTGCGGCCAACACCACGCGACATCGCGGCATCGTCACGACCCGCGGCGCGTCGCGTCGCGTCTCGGTCAAACAAATCTGACGCAACTCTCACTTTATAAATATTCCGCGAAATACCAACTATTGCTGACCTACGGGTAAACTTAGATAAAAGAATTAAAACATGTCTCGCTTGTTATACTTACTTAATTATACACACGTCTATGCTCAAATACAAAAAATAAATACAGGTGGCACAAATGACAAGGCATACCTATCATCGTAGACTTCGTAGGTCGATGGTAATCAAATCAATCATGAATATAATTTAGGTACACAACGCAATTTTATTGATTATTATCCCTTGGCTAATAAGCCAAGGGATAATAATCAATAAAAAACAAGCTGAAGGTATTGCACATTAAAATTAAATAAGGACAGTGGATTATATTATGTGGGTAGTTAAATAGTAAGAACATTGGTAAATATAGAGAGGTAGACAATCCTATGAACCACAGTGTGAAACTGTGGAGTCATGATGGGAAGGTAGAGGCCTTTTTTAATAAAATAAAATACTGTCTAGTCAATTTCTCATAAGTAGGCGTGACGAGGCGACGTGATCACGTGACTGAAGATGACAGGTACAAATAAACACCCACCAAAAACTACCCCTCTCTGTGCCCTCTACTAACGACATGTTCCCCTATTTTATAACGCGTTATTGACAGAGAAGAAATCAGGTAGATACCTAGAAGTTTTTTCAATCATTATTGAGCCAAAAGGTTTCCACAATAATGATGAAAATCGATGGAAAACGGGCCAACAAATAGAGCACGCCTTCACTTCCGGCGATTGGGGCACCGTTGCTGCGAGTGACAGATCACCCAAGGGGGTTTAATGGAATTTCATTCAATCATTTATTTAAGTTCCACATGTAGGAATAATTACTTAGTTACTTATATGGTTCAAATTTCTTTGGTTCAAAATATTGAATTAAAAGTAAGTAATAAATACACGACTGGACAACTCTTTGGCATGTACTACTTGTGTACTACTTTAGTAACATTTCATAAAATATTGCATAAGCTGTAGGTAAAAACATTCAGTTCAGTACGCCTGATAAGCCTAGTCTTTGCAGGCGTGAGTTAATCAAAGAGCATTTCAAACAAGAAAATGGCTGATTTAAATCTAGTGCTTGCCACACGGATATGGTGGAGATTTATCTCATTTCGGTTGAACAAGGACATTAAATTCAACCTTACGATCTTTAGTTGGTCTGGCTCAGCGGCGAACCATTGTAAAACGAGTTTAAATTGTGAATTACACAAGTTGAAGTCAGGTAAATTTCAAGTGTATGAATGTTGGTAGGTAGGCTATTTATAGTTACCTACATAGTTTAGTTCAGAGCCAGATTGTCTGCCAAAAAATACTCACTGATGCACAGTTACATATTTATATTAGGTAATGACAATAATATTGATTATGTAAAAGTTTTATGAATACATAACACGATATCTATCTATCTATATAAATAAGTACACCAAAAGTATTTAACTTGTCAAGATATTACGGAAGCTTACTACTAGGTAAGTAGGTATAGCTATAAATACAGATGATGCTAATCGTCGGTCGCAGACTTGCTTGTCATAAATTTGCATTTTCAAATGAATAAAGAGTCAATGGTATGAACTAAACGTAAGTGCAAGCAACAGAGAGCTACCCAGCGCCGAAGCATTCGTGTCGACATCTCCAAATATTTGTTTAACCTAGAGATAACACTCTTTCACGTGCATTAGAAACACTTCGTACAACTATTAAGTACTTAACTAATATGTGGCTTCGTCATGGATTTATCATCTAAGTTACCTATACAATACTTACAGATAGCCCTAAAATGTAAATTTATTCAATTAAAGAATGAAGGAAATGTTATTGTGAAATCAAATACTAGAATCAGGTGAAGGCGAAGACGACAATAACCTATTGTTGTCAGACTTAATCAAGTCTTTACTCATGAACAAATACTTATTCAAATTTTGTTACGTATACACACTGTAATACTGGCACTATAATTATACTATGTAGTTATGGTAGTTATTGAGTAATTTGATGCATCAAGCGAACTAGCAATACCAAGAATAATCCCCCTGATTATTCTTGGTATTGCTAATTCAACTGTGGACTGAACGAGCTTTACTTTCATAATCCAATTCAAAGTTACTCCGACCTTGCCTCTTGTATCAAAGTAAGCAAATATTTACCTATATAGATATTTCAAATACATACATAATATAGGTACTGATTCTCGAAAAAAATGTGTGGACGTAAGTCATTCGAGTCTGAAAATCCAAACCAGAACCAAAAGTAACAGCCCAAAATTATGATCTACTGGTGAGTGAGACTTGAAATTAAGTAACCAGTTGTCATTAATTTATTGTTAGTCATGTTAATTAAGGTTAAATGCTTCCCACCATAGACCACCAGTCTTTATTTGACGAAAGAGACAATAAGGTACTTACACCAAGTAATTTACTACTTCTGGAATATTGTAATAGCTGTAATTATGTTGTATAAGCCAAAAATACATGTATAACATTTTTAAACACGTCGCAGCATATCATACTAAACATGACTTTAGTTTTTAGTAACATAATAAACGATTTCCGGGATTTGATATTCGTGGTTATAAACATCAAGAGGTGTAGTTAAAAGTCCGACTGAATCATTAACAGAATCGAGAGTTACGAGATAATTTTTAGAAGACTGTCGGCCGCCGGGCCGAATACTGAAACGCCACTTAATTTTAGGAGCTTCTTAAATTCTTGAGAAGCCCCTATTCCAGTAAAACTTAAGTCTCAACGGCATTTGTGTTGTTATCTACCAATAGTAACGCAGTAGCAATTATTATATGTATTTCTTTTTTATTAAAAATTAAGTGATTCGGGCATAGAGTGGTTCAATACTGTGCTTCCTCTATAAGTACTAAGATATAATAATTATAAAACTTTCACAATTTACAAATATTATTATGTGTTGGACGTATTCTAGATAGAGATGATCAATTCTAAATAACAAGTAAGTAAATGTAGATCAAGTAGAATCCATATTTTTAAAAAGAAGATAATCATCATAGGTTAGGTATGTCTGTACCAGGAGACATGGTTAGCATACATGTGACGGAAACTGCATTCTTTAGCTTTTATAAATATTTTTTGAACTATATCTTCAGGATAAGCAACAAAAGTACTTTGACTTAATCGTCAAACTAATGGACATTTCGAGTCAGCGATAAGTGCGACAACCTCTTATTTTTAAATAACCTACCTATATCGGCTGTTGCTCTATGGTTCTCAACAATATCAGACATTTTATACCATTCATATTGATTCAATGAACTTATTATCAGCAATATTGCAGTCATAATATATAAAATAGGTTCACCCACTTGACCACGGTTACTTGGCGGTACCTACGTACGGCTACGACCTGTGGTGTTGCAATAATATGTTTGTAATTTATATCTTGAGACTTATTTCTGTATTGGATTTGTAAGATACTGTATCTAGAAACAGGCGATACTTTATCAAAACAAATCACCAAGCTATCTTTTTTATTATTTTGATTATGATACCATTTATAGATTTCGCAAAGATACTTTTGAAGGTTGTTTTTAAAACTACTAGAATCTAGTACACTCATGATTCATTATATTAGTTTCAATTAATGTTGCTGCTAAAAATGTAAGATTCCTGTTCCGAATACATTCTTTTTATTACAAATTATTGAGACGAGAGAGAAAAATCTTAGTTGAAAATATTTAACTGTACGACGGACGATTAAAGTACATTTTACTCTATAAAATGTACTTATGACTTTTATTTTTAGTCTGGATAAGCTTGTGTTTGACCACAATCTCACCATGGTAAGTGATGATGTGGCCGAAGGTGGTAAGCACACAAAGCCTAGATGGGAACTGGCTCTCAAGTGCCGCAGTCGGAACACACCAATAGGTGCTTGGCGACAGATTTTTCAATTCTGACTGAATGTTGTTTTAATTTTCTATGAGTGTCGGTGTTCATTGTAATCCGATTTAATGACCATTCGATCGGTTATTTAAAAATAGCTCCGTAGATATAATACGGTAGATAAGTTTGATAAACAATAGCTGATAGTTCATAAAGCATTCACCCGTGTCTAATTTTTAAAACTTAAATCATCTGAAAATATACAAAAGTTTATGTTCATCCAAAGAAATTTAAATGTAGTAATAAGTTAAATGTCTTTGTGTTCATCATATCCTAGCTGACGCAAAAATCTAACTTTACATCTTGTAAGTATCGTATGATATTAATATTCAAATCGAAACCAAATTGCATGCAGTGTACAATAAAATATCTGTATATGTATAGATAGGCGGGATAGGTGGAACTAATTGGTCCCAAGTGCACTCTGAATGAGCACTCGAGCAACGTACCGTTGCGTTTTAAATGATATCATCTCATTAGAGGCGTACCAGCAGCTGTATTGGATCACATGGAAACAGCGGGGCACCGTCAAAGATACTACTGTTGAGTTGGGTCTTTACAATTATGTATTTTACTTATTTTGATTTGCCTGCATTGCATTAAATTATGTTCACTTCGCGGAGGAAGTTATTTACATGGAAATTGTATGCATCGAATACATTTTTATCCCACACAGGTGTAGGATTATCATTTAGCAAGACTTCGCCAGTGGATATCAGTACTTTTCGATTTACAGCCAGTTTGTTAATGTTCAGACAGTTTTTGGTGAGCATGAAGAAATCAGTTGCTACTTTTTAGTGGTTATTTTTCTAAAATAATTGCATTAACATTCATTTAATCTTATTCGCAATAATCACATTTATTACTAAGCAATTTCGGTCATTTTTATAAACGTTCGTGCTTTGCCTGATCTTTAAATCTCGAAATAGTAACCTATTTATAGCCGGTAATGTGTGCGGTAATATATGGTGTGATGTTGGGACTATTTATTAATCAGAACAGGTAAACAATAATGCATTATGGTTAAGTATGAAGCATATAATGTGCATATAATCCATCTTTTCCTCCCTCATTATCACAATCCGTTGTGGTGTGGCACTTAGCACTGGTATTTGCCAAAGCAGGCAAATGGTAGCCATTTTGAGTAGGTATGCCACATCAGATCTGTCGGTCGTTCAAAACTAGGTTTAGGTTAGGTATTATGCAATTACCTACTTGCATATCAAAGTTGAAAATAAGATAAGTAGCTAAGTACATTTTTTTTATCAATGATAAAGTTTAAATAATAATAATAAGCATAGAAGAAAGTATAGCGACAAGGACGATTTATTTCTAACATAACTATGATAATAATTTGGGTTTTAAGCCTGGCATGGACCACCCGCAGCTGGAAAGAATGCCCACATATATTACCACTTTACACTCATGAGGCGGTCGATAAATAGAAAGCCAGAACCAGTCATGGTTTTATTCAGAGATAACGTCATGCGTTCAAGTGTCCTGTGAAATCAGCTCCAAGTGATTCAAATGCGTTTAGGGACATTTAATACAAAGAGATTATTTTGAGTCCCAGCCTAGCAGACAAGTTAATCCTCTGTCACTGCGTGAGTCCCTTTTAAGCATACATCTATCTACCTACATGATATGATAATACATATATAATATAGAATAGAAATCAACATAGATTAAACTCGTGGTTAACTTTTAACTTACAGAGCCTAAGCATAGTTTCTTTTGTAAAAGTAATTAATATGATTTTTTAGGCATAAGCAATATATATTATATTTAAAAGCCTGTTAGGAGTTGTTATTGATCTAATAAAAAAGTTAACTAAGTTTGTAACAACGTGTAAGACCTTTCGGAGATAAATTTTACGATTTCTTGTGAGCATTGGATTTACAATAGCGACATTACATGAATTGATTTACCCCTTTTACGATTTCAAGTAAATGCCTTCGTTCAAGCCAAGCCCATAAAACATTTTGCTGTGATAGAGAATAAAGAAAGTGCTTACATCTAAATCTGTCTTTAAACAAGGTATAAATTCCATGAATAAAATACATGTCAAATGTTTATCGAATATACAGCTGCCAGCTTGCAACTACATGAATACAACCCTATCTCATTTGAACCCCTCACTCAGCAATAAAACCGACACGATATAACTAAGCTTTACCATATTTTGTTCATTAAACGATGTGCACACACCCGCTACCCATAATAATTTAAACTACAAATGGGAACAGTAAAAACCCCTATGCATAAATATTATAAATGCGAAAGTTTATGTGTAAGTATATTTTTTTCATTCAACTCCTAACGCAGCGTTACTTCAGGTCCTAGAATAGGACATATAGGGTACTTTTTTATAAAAGAACCGCAGGGCACAGTTAATAATAGGTCTTTACCTATGAAATTGCCGTTCTGCAGTACTGGCCATTTCAAATCAAAATAATTTTTGTTTGGCTAAGAATTCTAATTTCAAATTTATTTTATTTTAAGAACATGTTTTTATTTTCAAAATTAGTCATTTGTTTATTGATTAGTGTTACATATTCATCGCATTTTAATCTTTTTCGTCATCATGGATATGTTAAAAATTCGAGTAATTATGGAATATGAGTACCGTCGTGGCAGCAACGCGGCACAAGCGGTACGCAACATCAACGACGTTTACGGAGCTAACACTACAAACCAACGCACCACCTGTTATTGGTTTGCTCGCTTCCGTTCCGGAAATTTCGACCTGAAAAATGAACCTCGCGGTCGTCCGAAGACTTTGGTCGACAATGACGAATTAAAGGCGATTGTGGAAGCTGATGATACACAATCTACGGCTGAATTAGCAGCAGCTTTCGACGTTAGCGTCAAAACAATATTGGTCCATTTGCGTCAAATTGGCAAGGTAAAAAAGCTTGACAAATGTGTGCCCCACGAACTCAATGATCGCTAGCGCGAAGTACGGGTCGAGACGTGCCTTGCAATGCTCAACAGACACACAAATGAAAGAATTTTGAACCGCATTGTTACCTGCGATGAAAAATGGATTCTGTTTGATAACCGCAAGCGCTCAGCAAGTTGGTTGGATCCTGGTTCAGCACCTAAACAATGCCCTAAACGAAAACTTACCCCTAGAAAAGTGATGGTCACTGTTTGGTGGTCTAGCGCCGGTGTGATTCATCACAGCTTCTTACCAAACGGGGTGAGCATTACTGCAGATGTGTGCCTACTCTGAAGAACTGAACACAATGATGGAGAAACTGGCACATCTCCAACCAGCATTGGTCAATCGCTCGTCTCCGCTGCTCCTGCACGACAACGCGCGACCTTATACTGCACAGCAGACGGTCTCCAAGTTGCAAGAACTGGGGTTGGAAGCTCTCCGTCATCCGCCCTACTCACCAGACCTTGCACCTACAGACTACTACTTTTTCCAGAATTTGGATAACTTCTTGGCGGGAAAAAAATTCAATACCCGAGAGACAGTACAAAATGCCTTTGAAGAATTTGTTGCCTCCCGTCCAGCTGATTTCTTTAAGAAGGGCATCAATAAACTGCCACTGCGTTGGCAAAGATGCATTGATTGCTTTGATTAATACAAATAAAAAATACATGAAAAAAAATCGTTTAAATTTTTTCATACAAAACGTCAATTTCATAGGTAAAGACCTAATCCCACCAAAAACATACCTACACTTGAAAAGGGGGCCAAGTATGGAACAAATAACGATGAGATCTGAACATGAATCATAATCATATGAATTTACATCGTTCTTCAATAGATCGTCAGAATATTGAATTTATAACTCGACCAGTTTTGATAGACGATAAATAATATTTATTTAGTTCGGTCCAAAATATTAAATAAAATATTTAAATAAGTCAATAACTAATGAAACAAATAATGATAATCGAAATCTACCAGACATACCGTCGCGTGTTTCATAATCTACACGTGATCATAAAAGTACCTACCTACCTGAAACAAAAAACCTTAGTCGGGTGACTGACGCACGTCTTCACGTATTTGTGTTATCTAATAAATTAGTGAATCATGCTGCATCATGACTATGGCATGACCTATGTCAAACATTATCTAAAGGATATTTACGTAATTCTTTGCTAAAGGTATGCAACAAAATAAACAATGTTGGTATCAAGAACAATTCAGCCGTTGTTTGGTATACCCAGGTAAATGTTATCTACTTATCTATGCTCAGCTATCCTCAGCTAAGTATCTTCATTAGTCGTAACTGCACTGACTAATTCCAAATAACTGCCGCTAACTATTTTACCTTATGAACCAATTATGTGCATCTAGAGATTAAACAATTTACAAGGGTATTCTTTCAAAGTATCCAACAACCGTGACGGCCACTTTTTTAAATATAATCAAAGCAAGTGGTTTTAGAGAAACTTTAAAACGATTTACAAAAAACCCTCTAAAAAATTATTTACCTATCTAACTAAAATCATCAAGTAATTCTTCTATACACCTGCCTCGCTTCATATAGGTATATAGTAATTGACGTTTTTATTTCTGCACGCCTGCCTTAGCAAATGTGCTGATTGCTTTTAGATTTTAATCAAGATAACGATATTTGAGGGTTGTGTGTGACTGTGGTAGCAACTTGTATTTCTTTGGGGAATTCAACCCTCTGTTCGACAACAGCGACATATTATATTAAACAAGAATGATATAGAGTAGTTATACTCTCTAAATATTTAAAGGACTTATATTTGTACGTTGTAGGTATTATTTACTCCGAGTGTAATCCTAACTAAAATATTATAAATGCAAAAGTGTGATTTTGTCGAGATATGAAATGATATTTATTTGCTATAGTCCGTTCAATAAAGATCAAAGGACAGTCCTTTACCATGTTCACTTAAACCTGTCGCTCGCCATACAAACTTTTCGCAAAACTGCTATCGCTTGATTATCATGGTACATGTCTCGGTACCATGATAATCAAGCGATCATTATTGTTATTAAGTTTATGCGCCCAAGAGTGGCAGACTACAATCACTACAATTATTACCTACTTTTAATTGGTTAAAAAGCGGAAAGCGCGGTTTACGCGGTTTCTTGCGGTAGAAATTGTATGGGACATCTATTCTGTGTCTGTACTACTCCATGCTTACTAATATTATAAATGCGAAAGAAACCATTTGCTTGCTTTTCGCGGCTAAATGGATTTTGGTAAGGAGATACCTCAAGAAGAAAGAAAGAATATAGACAACTTTTTTAAACAACCCCTGAGCGGTTATTGTACTAGCTTTCCGCCCCGCGGTTTCACCCGCGTATCCTTTGAGATTGAATTCCAAAAAATCTTTCTTAATCCTCGTCTACATCTTAAAAACATTACCTGTGAAAAAAATCAGCTTTCTAGGTCTAACACTGGGCGTTGATGAGTCAGTACTTCTCATTTTTCATACCAAGAAACGGAAATAACTCCTAACTTTGAACCCCCGTTTCACCCCCTCAGGGGTATAAATTTAAATAACGCTGATACACATGTTTCTTTTTTTTTAATTGATAGTCTAAAAGGTTGAATTTTGAAAAATCCGTTCTTATTCCTCGGTCAAGTTTTAAAAACAACACCTGGGAAAAAATCAGCTTTCTAGGTCTAAGGGTTTAGGCCGGGCGTTGATAGATTAGTCAGGACTTATCCTTTTAGATAGAAGATAGATGATTCCGCGATAAACGAATTCCACGAGAACTTAGTCGCGGGCAAAAGTTATATATCTATTATACCTACAGAATAACATAAAGTCAACTTATGGAACAATAAGATTAAGAAATCACCCAACTCGGAGGGAGTTGAGTGATTCCTTAATCTTATTGTTCCATATCATTCCGTGTTACCACCATATAATATTGAACACTTTCTCTTAAACTCTCTCATTATGAAAGTGCTGAGATTAACAAGCAACTTGGAATTTACGGTACTACTACACATCAAGTTATTCTGTGTGAATAATAGTCAGTAGGTACCGACATACATACTTTGTACCTACTTATTAAACCGACAAACCGCATTCATGATCGCATGAGTAAAAAAAGTTGTAATACATTCAGTCCAACATTATAGCTACCTATTACATGTTATAAAGGCGACATCGTATTCAGATGTGAATGAGACGAGCCCCCGCGGCCCCGTACGTGAGTAGACATTGGAGATTAGTTCACCGATTACGTGACGTGCGTGTCGCGTCGACCCTTCTTGAGCGCTTTACTAACTTCTACCCACTATAAGAATATACCATACCAAAATACACTACAGCCTGACTGGTAGTCAAAGCCACATTGTATTCTACTTTAGTAAGTAAGTATTGTAAAATGCTTATAATACAAAAAAAAAATGGTTTATTCTCAGTCTTGAGACCACTGACTAGCTCTTAGCCAAAAAGGTATTCTAACGTGTATTTTACTTAGCGTAAACATAATATGCTCGTCACCTGAAACTATCACACCCCTCCTAATGAATAACAGCAAAAGCCAAGAACCGAAAATTGCATTGCTTCTGAGTTTCTGTGCAAGCTTGAGAGGATAATTTAAGTGCCTAAACTTAATATACTTTATGGTGGCATGCATAGGGTTAATTAACCACCCACACAATAATTATCATGTGTTTACCGTAAATATCATCTTAGTGGGAAAACCAAAAACTAATTACATGGTAGGTATACCTACAATCTAAACGGATTTATTAATATGAAACGAATGGAGGAGGATGTTTCGGATGGAGGAGGATGTTTCGTAACCAGCATCCTTTTATAACATATATCAAGTTGGTAAGATAAAAAGGATTTTATGGTAATTCCCATAATCCCTGTTACTAACTTTAAGCCTCTAGCAAGCCACAAGGATTGCGACACTTAGTATAATTTAAAAAATCTCTAGTGCGATGATCGGAGTATTTACCTAACTTAGTTATTTACGTAATCTTATTTATAATTAGTAAAATTAAATAGATAATTTATTTTTTTGCCAATACATTCATCATTCC
This sequence comes from Ochropacha duplaris, assembly GCA_951361185.1. Classification (NCBI taxonomy): domain Eukaryota; kingdom Metazoa; phylum Arthropoda; class Insecta; order Lepidoptera; family Drepanidae; genus Ochropacha; species Ochropacha duplaris. Next base: position 6,027,268 of record OX592703.1, read on the forward strand.
CACTGTACTTCACTGTACCTTAATTTACAAAGTCGTCGGAAATCGTGGAATCATCACCTCAAATTCTACCTCGTCATGTTGACCTCATTAACAAATAACTTGCGTAACAGGTAAAAACATATAGTGCTGTAGGTATATATGTAATGATGGAAATGATCATTGATTTAATGAACAAACATTAGACATGCTCCTTTAGTAACCTTTCAATATTTTTAATGACGAATATTATATCATGTTCGATTCCCAATTATTAGTGATAAATATTTCTACAAGTTAATTTTTTAACTTGACATTATCAATGGAGTCTTAGGGCTGATTTGAACTAAATGTGTAAATTAAAAAATACATATTTTCCTAGCCAAGAAACAAACTTGTGGACTTTGAAAAATTTAAATGATCTAATTAAAAAGTTGATTAAAGTAAACTAAAGAAAAGGTCAAGATTTAAGATTTAACTATTTGTTTTTTGTTTGAAAATGCCCATTGTTTTCAATACATTTCAGATTAGATGTCTCAAGGATTGCACTGCATTCTGTATCACAAGATTATTGATACCAATTCAGATATTTTCCAATGATTCTTTCAATTGATCAATTTCATTATACATCAATTTTGTTTTTCATTAACTCCAGAAAAAAAAAATGGGGTAAGATATGGTGACCTCGCCAGGTACAGTAGAAGATCATAATATTTTCCAATATATTTTACCAAATTGCTGAATTTGCTTCAATTTTATATTTGGATATTATTGGTTGCAACATTTTAATTGAAAATTATGGTGGAACACAGACAATATTTAAATACATATGTCGAAATTGAAAAAGAAATGATTGATTAACTGGATAAGTGACCTTTGGGAGTTATGATCTGTATCATAGTGGAACATTTTCATGATTATCTATATAATATATGTAAAAGTCAAAGCTGACTGGCTGACTGATTGAACAACGCACAGCTGAAACCGCTGAATGGATTGCGCTGAAATTTGGCATGCAGATAGTTATTATGACTTAGATTTCTGCTAAGAAAGGATTTTTCAAAATTCACCCCCTAAGGGGATGAAACGGGGTTTGAAATTTTTTATGAAACTGAAATTAATGAAATTTAGTATTAAGCCCTTAAATGTAAAATAATAAAACACGTATATAAGTTTTTTTGGATTTCAACCCTTAAGGGGGTTTACCCTGGGGTAAAAAGGGGTGTATAGACTTTATGTATGAAAAATAAATTGTTTATTATCAAAATTACTTGAAAGTTATTTATGGTCTTCAATAAAATGAAAAAAATATGTATTTAAGGATTATTTGATTTTCATCCCTGGAAGGGGTAAAAAGGAATGTTTAAAATAAAAAAGCTTTTTTTGGATAATTTGAAATATCCCACCAGAACTGGAAAAAACGAATCAGCCGTGTAGTCCACTTAGGCGAAGCTGCGGGCGGAGAGCTAGTACAAAATACAAGTAACATGAAGTCAATTAAAAGTCTAATGAATCAGGAACAGGATATAAAATAAACCTATATAAATTTATCTAAATGTACTTAGTATGATAAACAAACTAAATATACAATGGATTAATTCTTTGTATATTTTACATGCATAATAATAAAACTGTAAATTAAAATAGTCAGAAACAAAAATTACAATTCTAAAAAATCTCATTTTATCCATACATAAATTATCGTATTAATTACAGCTTACAGTCATATTGTAATAAAGTTAAAGGCAAACTTTATTCAGTGATCATTTGGAACTACACTTACAAAAATCTTTTAATTTTGCAATATTTTGAACAAAATAATCCTATAAAATTACTTGATTCTAACACTTGGGACTGATGAGGAAGTTATCAATTAAATTTCATAAGCAGCTGTATTTTGTCTGTAGCAGCACATGCAACTGCCCATGGTGTAATGATGAGTTTAGAGTTTTTTATGTTTTTTCCTCTTCCACTATCACTAGTCATCTCAGTTCTTACATATTTCATATGCATATCATTCTTCTTATTATTAAAACACTTGTGGTAGAAAAAAGACCACTTACTTATGTCTTAGATTAGTTTTTAAACTTGCATTTGTGGTTTTTAACACCAAGACTACTCTCTGAACAAAACTACAGAAATATTCCATTAAGATCAACTTCAGTCTAGATTTAATAATACTTTCAAACAATATATTATCTGGAACCAAAGTGTTTTGACCTATAAATTTTGTTGGGTGAGCCCTATATAAATATTATTATAATGCTTATTGGAATTCAAAAGCATGATGAAGTGCAAATTAAGTAATATTGCTTACCAGCCAGGGTGAACCTGTCCATGTAATTGATGAGGTTAACGTAACACAATATTCCGACAGTCATGAATTCTATGAAGGTGACATCTCTCAAATTTTCTCGTCTTCTTGCCTGTTTCTCCTGCAGCAAAGCTGTTGCAGAATCATTGTCACCGTTTATAACTAGCTGCTGGTTTGATGTGTTCGGGGTAATGCCACTCTGGTCCATGGTGCCTATGCCACACAATACAATCACTTTCCTTCGAGATAGTAAAACTTTCAGAATCTAAATGGGCAAAAAGTTTTCAAATCTTTTCATAACACCGGTTTTAATATGACTAACAATAACGGACAAAACGAAATGTAAATAAACTACAAATAATTAATATTTATAAAAGTCTGTATGTAATTTAAATCTAAGTTCTTTTATAAAATGTCTCGCAGCTCATTTCTTTCTACTCCCTTTCGTTCGAGTTCGACACTAGCCAGCCAAAGACAATCTATTCTAATTTACTATGACACACAGAGATATGTCTATGACATTGACATGACCAAAGAGTATGTAACCGTTACGCTTAAGAGGCGGGACTCCCAAAGAGAAAATTTATATATGAAACGTGAGCTGCGCTCGTACTACCAATATAGAAAAAAAAAATCACTCGGTGACATCTGCCAGTCCGGACAACATGACAATTCAACAATAGTGTTGTGCGATGATCATAGTGCGACTATATCGATGTTGTCGATATTTTCTGTACGTTACCGACCTACGATGCAATGTAGGTCGGTTTTGTACCAAGCAGACTTGTACAAGATTGATTAAAAGTTTTTCTTAGGAATGTATATTTTATATACATGTATAGAATAAAACAAGAAATGTATTTAAATCTGCACTGCATCGCACGAATGGGTAAACAGGGTAGATACATCAAGTTGGTATGTAACTATGGTTATATATAGGAATTAAAAAATAATGGACTTGTATTGTGTGATTGTGTAAACTATTTATTTAAACTCATTTCGTATACCTTGTTCAGCCTTTTTTACGGAATCTGCAATATTTTCTTCTGACAAAGCATATTTTGTATTCATTGTTTTACATTCGATTTATTTAATAACAAACACAAACGCTGGGTCATGTCATTCATATTTTGCTTTAATGAGTCTTACATTGCACCCAGCTAAAATCCATGTTGGACAGAATCGCGCATTTTGAAAAGCAGCTTTTCTATTGGAACGAATGCTAAGTATTTTTTCCCACTGCTTACAAAGTTTACATCTGTAAAAAATATATTATTTTTACAAAATTTTATCGGCTTCATATGGTTATTAATATTATTGATGAAATGAGGACAAGATTGTAACGTTATGTTCGTATATAAAATACGCAGAAAAAAAATTGTCGATATCGATATGGATTTGTGTTAGTCGACAGAACAACACTAGTATGCAAATTCTTAAGAAAGAAAATCGTTTATAACTATTTTAAAATAGTAATACGACAGCAATATATAGTAATTTTAGTACAAATACAATCGTCGTCCAGTGGAAATTTTGCCATAAATATTCGTTTTTTATGTTCACTTCCTCAGACTTAATCCCTCATACTTCACAACTTTTATAATGCATAATTGGCTACTGCCTTTACTGGTACAAAGTAACACACACATTTACACTCTAGATAGAAGTGGTTATTGATATAAAATGCACTTTTTTAACATGAAAATAAACAATATTCTTCCTTTAATACTCCAGCGTCGGCGAAACAAACTCAAGAACTCACCAACAGGTGCTTGGCGACAGATTTTCAACTTGAGAGTGGTAGTCAGCCAGTCGAGTAACACATAGTACCACCGTGCAAAAGCTATTAAATCATAAAAAAATTAAGAAAATAATTATTTAACAATACGAATTACATTTAAAAAAATCGTCCATTTTGAAGTCACGTTCACATTCCCCATTTTTGATGTCAACAAGATATTATGAAATTGTTTAAAGTGCTTGTGTGTTAAGTTTTAATCTGTTAGTTCTGAAGTGGTACGATAGTCCCACATAAGATAACAATTGAATGAAAAATTCCGCGAGCAAACTAATTCATAAATCAAATAAAAAATATATATTAAAACCGTATCTTCTCCCCAAAAATCATTCTTATTTTAACAATGACCGTACAAAATTGAAAGTTGGAATTGACAACTGGATTAATATTCGTATTTAGAAAACAATTAATAGAATCGATGCTTTCGATAGTTTTTAGGATAACTATCAGAAATCAAAACTATCGATATTTAACACGACACTACAAGCTTGACAAGACCAAGGGACTGACCAAGAATTATGTATACTAAATGGATAGGTAACTCTGAATACCTACTTGAAGCAAAAACCTATCAATTGTGAAAAAGAGAAAGATAACAACAACGTTGGGAGAATCTCTCTTTATATACAAACAAACTGTGTGAAGCGAATTCATCCCTAGCTTCATACGTTAGCGGCCGGCATCGTGCGCTCTCCGTCGCGTCGCGCGTCGCAACCATGGGAATACTAAATAATCTCTCAACTTTGATTGATACTCAAATATTCTAAAGTATGGTCACTAGACTATAGCCTGCGGGGCGAAAAAAGAAAACATGGAACCTCGGAACAATAACTAGCATGGAAGCCGGGCTGAAATAAAAACCGAGTACTATATAGTTTATTCATTTATGTCAATTAGCATACAATGTTCACCTTTGGTCACCTTATAATGCTAACAAATACAAAAGATCTATCCAAGATGTCAAAATACTTATGTTGGCTATCAACTTAATTTTGTTCGTGGTTTTATGTTTTGTTGATACGAGTCGGGAGTTTGACGAATTTACTAAGTGAAAAAAGCGAGTTAATTATTAATTTTTGTCTGAGAACGTGGTCAGAAAGTATAAACATATATATATATATATATATATATATATATATATATATATATATATTTTAAATTCTGGATAAGCTTGTGTTTAACCACAATCTCACCATGGTAAGTGATGATGTGGCCGAAGGTGGTAAGCATACAAAGCCTAGATGGGAACTGGCTCTCAAGTGCAGCTGTCGGAACACACCGATAGGTGCTTGGCGACAGGTTTTCAACTTGAGGGTGGTAGCCAGCCAGTCGGGTACTACAAAGTACCCTACCACCGTGCTATGGTTTCCTCACGATGTTTTCCTTCACCGAAAGCTCAAGCTCATTGTAGGATTCGAACCCACGACCTTCGTCGCGGTATTCGACGTCACTTACCAAAGATACGAGAGGTGTACAGTGCCCTGGACAAGATGTCTTGTGTTGTTGAAGGGTGTAAAGCCCATAGTTCGAGAAAAGAAAATGAGAACGAAACGTTAACATTTTATTGGTGAGTTTAGAGATATATTTTTCAATATTAGAAATAAAAAAGTGTTAGACGATAAATAAAAATAGTACTGTATGCCTATCTACTCAAAAGAATTGACGTATTTGCTTTATTTTATGATTTTTCTGAAAAATTAAATTGTCGCAAGTAAAGGTTACTAGTGATGTAAAAATGGTTATCGATAATCATTTCAATACTGTTGCAGATTTCCTAATGATGGTGAAATGAAAATGAAATGGAGTCAGTGCATCAATAGGTTTTTCTCATACAAACTTCCACAAACTATTCTATATTTTTTCCCGGGACTCAAACTATCCCTGTACCAAATTTCATCTAAATCGGTTCGGCGGTTTAAGCGTGAAGAAGTAACAGACAGACAGACACACTTTCGCATTTATAATATTTTATAATTATAATATTAATTAGTAAATTAGTATTAGTATGGATTTTAATGATTAATAAAGACATTAAATTAATAATTGTAGTTTCATTTATACTTGTGTCAAATTCTTATCGTCTCTTTCCTACCACACTTGACTGATATTCCGACGCCGAAGTTCCGTCGTGGTAAATCCATTAGTAAACCACAGCCACACTTGGCAGATTATCCGTCGACAGCCAGCGCCTATACTGATAATAAATTATAATAACATGGGAATGTTAAGAAAAGGATAAACTATATTAATTAAAAAATATATAATAGAAAACTATTCTATCTATAGGTACACATAATAAAAATGTAACGGATCGCTATCTGTACATGGAAGATATATGAGAAAAAATATTATTGGGTCCTTTATCAACGCAATAGCACCCAAAACAATGATTGTTAGAATTTTGTCTGTTTGTGCAAGCTAATCTCAGAAACGGCGTATTCGGATGTGGTTTTCACTAATATATTGTGGTAAGCTTCACTTAACATTTAGTGTTTGTTTCATGTCAATCGGTTCTTAAATAAAAAAAGTTATGTCAATTTAAAGAATCACGTCGAACATTTGTTAATCCAAAATAAACCAAAAGATATGCCCAAAGTCACTATTCCACGCGGACGAAGTCGCGGGCACAGCTAGTACTAACTATATTTACTTGTTTGCTTTGATGACTTATATCGACACGACAATGTCGATGATAAGCCCATCACTAGCCAAAAAATAGCTTGTGACAACCTGCATAATAACGAAACAGAACGGTATTATATGTCTCTTTCCCACGCATTATTAATGTCGAAAGTAAAAAAAGGTAAAGTATATGCATTTAATTTCTTATTTTAGCCCGGCTTCCATGTTAGTTATTGTTCCGAGCATTGAACTCGCTCCATAGACAAAACGTTGTGTTTATATCAAAGACTACTATTGTATACGTTTATATTCTCTTTTGCAAAGAGGATAAAAACACCTTTGAAAAACACTACGTTTTTTACCTACTACCAGGTTGTTATAAGTTTATGCAGTGTTTTTATCCTCTTTGAGTTTATGCAAGCAAGTGTATTGGTAATATTTGACTAAGCAATGAATAGCCTATTGTATTTTGTATGCATAATCAGTTTATCAGTTAATTTTGCTAAGAAACATGGAGGTGAAGATAAGCCGACTTGGGCCAAAAAAGATATCAGAGACTACTCTGATGCAGATATGGAAAGGTAAGCAAATAGAATGGTTCACCTTAAACTATGTAATTCCAGGAATCGCAATTCAATTAGAAGTATTTATGTTTTTATTAACTTCTTGTTGAATAATAAAGAAAAGTCCTCTCCCATCTATATTATTTATAAATACAGCAAATTTTCCATTTCAATATCATAAAAACATGGTAGCAGATTGCTTGTGTGAGGAATGTCCCAGGATATTTATTATTATTACATTTTCACAAAGCATCCATACATATCTGTAAAATCCATGCATGCTGTGATAGCCACAGGTGTATGTGGCACTGCTAATTGTATGGAGTTAGGTGAAGCCAAGTCACATGTGGACCCTAAATATGTAAATTTGGCATGGTCACAGTAACTTATCCTTCTTACCTTGTTCATTTGTTTATTAGATGTACCAGATAACATATTAACCTCAGTTGGCACCATCCCTAGATGCCTTCTTTCGCCTATACTGCCTGCCAAAGGTGTTTTTGAAAAAATTATAAAGAAGCTTGTAAGCTCTGCTGCAAATTGTTGCTTTGCCCACTTGCTCATTCATCATTGACCATAAAAAGCCACTATGTATTATGACTAAAGATTCTTTCTCCATAAAAGGTTATTTGACCAATGGGAAGAAGATGAAGAACCACTGCCTGAAGATGAATTACCCGAGTATCTTCGGAAGCCGCCTGCCATTGATCTTACTAAAATGGATATGTCAAACCCAGAAGCAGTTCTGCAAGCAACCAAAAAGGGCCAAACCATAATGATGTTTGTCAATGTGGCCAATAAGCCTTCTCGAGCAAGAACCGAAGAAGTGACCAAAATTTGGCAAACCAGCCTGTGGAGCAACCACATTCAAGCTGAGAGGTAGGTATTTGCAATCTTTATCCGAGTCTTCAGGCACATAACGGAGATTCCATGCGTTTATTATGATGGAACATCAAATTATAAACACTAAGAAAAAGATTTCAATACTCTTTCACTTTTATTAAAATTCAGATTTGTAATAAAATATTGGGATTAATAATATGCTACAGAACTAAAAAACATGCTTTATATGGAGCTGATCCCAATAGTGTCTTTTAGGTATAATGCAATAAATAGTAAGTACTTAGTACAAGCTGCATACTTGAATCGTAACCTCTTCAGAAGCCCTCTAAATTTTATACTAATGCTAGACTACCCCAAACATTGTTTGAAACTAACTTTGCCCCTACAAAATATCTTTTAAAAAATCTGAATATTATCTTAAAATACACATGATATCTCATTGAACCTCCTACCACCTTTCGAGCCTCAGGTGATTAATGGATGATCCCAAAGAGATTTAATATGCTCGACAAATTATAAAGGAAAACTTAGAAATGGTTTTACTGAGACTACTCCATAATTTGGCATCTTACATTCATATTGTAGTAATATGTAATAATTATTTACAGATACCTCATTGATGATGACAGAGCTATATTCATGTTTAAAGATGGATCCCAAGCATGGACAGCCAAAGAATACCTTTTAGAACAGGAAGAACTAAAAGATTTGCAATTAGAAAGCCAAACTTACATAGGAAAAAAACCTGACATTAGAAATAAATCTGTGAGAGATGAATTGTAACTTAGATCTGATAATTTATATGTTCTGATTGTAAAAATGTCTTATTTTATTTTTCTAAACATTTAATTAATACAGGTATGTATATTGTGAAACTTTTATTAATTACTGGAAGTAAACTTAATTATGATCTGTATTTTGTGTAATGTTATTGTTTTTTTTTTTTTTTTTCAAAAAGCATCCGTGGCACGAAAATGTTCTTCATCTATTGTTGAATAAATGTGTCCCTCACCACACATCCACTCAAGTGTATTTCTGAAAAGATTTATAATAATATCAGTTACAATAATCATTAAAGGGGTAAAAATAGTAGATTGTTATACAAGGAGCTAAAATGACCCATTATACACGAGGTAGTTTTACTCCCGAGCTTTAGCGAGGGAGTAAATAGAAACCGAGTTTTAATGGGTCTTAGCGCCGTGTGTTACACTATACTTTTCACTACGATTGCGAGAAAATAAAACAATCCAATACAATATGAAATATGTAGTTTATAATGTCTTTTTTTTGTTTCTTCTGTAGCCGCAACACATTGCATGCATTCTACCCACTGACCTCTATTAAAATATGCTGGACTGGCTATCGCTATTAATTTCATGTGCCTATTTGAAAATCGCCATTTTGGCGCTGACGGCAGCAGTGTGGGGGAATGGAACTAATATATTCCGCAGAGACACTTTGCGTAAAATCAACAAACAACGGCCATTTGCAATCTTATTAGTTCTCAAAACTCTCACGTCTATCCACTGGGAGCGCTTTGAATCGGCACAGCAAATAGCTGTCATTTTGTATGGGATAGCCAGTCCAGCGTATTTTAATAGAGGTCAGTGATTGAAATGAAATGAAATTGTTTATTCATCCAAATAGGCCTTCACAGGCACTTATGAATAGTCAGACTCTAAATGCTCGGTTCGGAAGGTTGTTTTTGCTGAGAAGAGCCGGCAATAAACTCAGCAATTACTCTTTTCAAAAACAACTTACACCTATTACATTCAATAATTATTATTTATCTAGTCTCACTGACAATATTTGCGTGTTATGGCGGCAAAAATAGTAATCTATAGAATTTAATTATGACTGACTTAATAAACAACAAACTCAAGCAGACCAGCCCCCACAAGCAGCACCTGTTCACAAGTATGACGCGCGTGGCAGCCATCGCCCTCCTCGCACATTTTATAGGGAAGTGAGCGACCCGCCACACGACGCCGCCGCAAGCAAAGGCCTTAAAGCGAGCATGACTAACTTAAGCTTGCTCCAAACAAAAAAGAAACAAAACGAATTAAAACACACAATATGTTATCACTGTTACTACTAACACGGTTTGTAAAATTAGGTAATATAATAGTGTATCTAACATTCCGCGACATAACAATATTCAAACGCACAAATGTTACAAATTTACCAAGCATTATCATCATTAAAATATTCATTTATATTATAGTAAGCCTTTTTTACCAAAACAGTTTTAATACAATCCTTAAATTTTTGCAAAGGCATATCTAAAATTGCAGTTGGGATTTTGTTATAGAAGCGTGCACCCAGTCCTAAAAATGATCCTTGCACTTTCTGAAGTCTATAAGCAGAGGTCACAAGTTGGTGCTTATTTCTAGTATTGATCGAGTGCATATCACTTTTTTTTACAAAAAGATTAATATTTTGATGCACAAATAATATATTTGCATAAATATATTGAGATGCAACCGTGAGTATGCCAGTTTCTTTAAACTTATCTCTGAGAGAAGTTCGAGCCCCCAAGTTATAAATAGCTCTCACAGCCCTCTTTTGCAAAACAAAAATTGTTTCTATATCAGCAGCTTTACCCCAAAGCAAGATGCCATAAGACATAACACTATGAAAATAACTAAAATATACAATTCTAGCTGTATCTACATCAGTAAGCTGTCTAATTTTCCAAACTGCATAAGCCGCCGAACTGAGTTTCCCTGCTACAGATGATATTTGGGTCCCCCATTGAAGTTTCGAGTCTAAAGTGATCCCTAGAAATTTGGTTGATTCGACAAGATTGAGAACTTCATTATTTAACATTAAATTACTACCTACTTTTTTACATTTGGTAATGCAAATTTAATACACTTAGTTTTCTTTGCATTTAAAACTAAATTATACTGTAAACCAATTTAATACCTTAGCTAATGCACCATTTACGTCGTCATAATTGGATTTCAGTCTATCAACACCAAAAATCAGTGAGGTATCGTCAGCAAATAGTACAATTCCACAGGTATTGTTAACATAATAGGGGAGGTCGTTTATATAAATTAAAAAAAGAAAAGGACCCAGAATAGAGCCCTGCGGTACACCCATATGCACAGGAGAACCAGACGATTTGACCCTGTTTACATCGACACTTTGAATTCTCTGTCCAAGGTATGATTTCATGAGATCAAGTGCCATACCTTTTACCCCATAATAATTTAGTTTACAAATAAGAGTCCCATGATCGACACAATCAAAAGCCTTGGAAAGGTCACAGAACACACCAATAACGTTCTGCGACTTCTCCCAAGCGCTATAGATATTTTTTAATAGTGCTACCCCAGCGTCAATTGTAGAACGACCCTTTGTAAACCCATACTGCTCACTATGTAAAAGCTTATTTAAATTAAAATGAGCCAGTAGTTGCGATAAAATAATTTTTTCAAATACTTTATTAAGAGCTGGCAAAATAGAAACAGGCCTATAATTAGATGGATCCTTAGGATCGCCGGTTTTGAATAATGGAATTATTTTACTGTGTTTCATTAGATCGGGAAATTTACCTACACACCTGTTAAATATTAAAGCCAAATGAGGAGCAATATCATCAACGATACTCCGCAAAACATTAACAGATATATCCCATAAATCACCAGTGCGCTTTACTTTTAAACTCTTAAAAGTTTTGACAATGTCATCAGGCGTTACATGTCTAAATTTAAATATCTCATCGCACTCAGATACATTGTTTTTTTAAAATTGATTCAGCATCTTTCGGTGATGAATTTAAGGAGCTGGTTGTAGCTACAGGTATATCACTAAAAAAAATTATTGAACGCTAGTGCTAATTGACAATCTTCAGTAATAAGTTTATTATTTATATTTAGTTCAATACGATTATTAGGGTTTTTAGTCTCCCCCCTTTCTGAGTTAATAATATCCCAAGTTGTTTTAACCTTATTGGATGATTGACTAATTTTATTTTTTAAATAAATAGATTTAGCAGAAGCACAAACTTTTTTAAATATTTTGGAGTAATTTTTAACATACTCAAGAAAACTAATGTTTTGATTATATTTTTTCATACCATACAGCTCATACAACTTAGCTCTACTTTTATAAATACCAACCGTTGCCCAGTCATTAAACTTAAAATGTTTTTTTTGATAGAAAGTCCTTGGTTTGAATGTATTATCAAATTCTTTTTTTATAAAATCAAAAATCTTATTGTAAAGAATATCTGGTTCTTCCTGTGCCATGTCAATAGAACCAATATTATTTCTTACATTATTTTGGAAACTGAGCATACGATTTAAAGTAATAGGTCTACATGTTATTTTATGAGGGATAATGTTGGTCTCACTTGGTAAAACTACCTTTTGACCACAATGGTCTGAAGTTAATTCGCTAATTACGGATTTTTCTAGTACATCACAGTTGCAAAACACATTATCGAGGCAAGTGGCAGACGTTGCTGTAATTCTAGTTGGCTCATAGAATAGGTTATTTAAATTAAATGATTTGAACAGGTTCATTAACCTTATTGTTGTAGGTGAATCTATTAGCAAATTGACATTAAAATCACCACAGACTATTAAATTCTTGTTACGTGTTTGAGCCTTCTTAAGAGCATCCTCTACGACTAATTCAAACAAACTAAAGTTACCTAAAGGGGGACGGTACACGCAAACTACAACAAATCGCTCCAACTCCACACATGACAATTCAGCAGTGCGTTCGATTGACAAGTCTACAATGTCTTTTCGATCCTTACATTTAATATTACTAGAAACTAATATCAAGCTGCCACCGTGTATTGCTGATTTTCTAACGAACGCACTTATCAACTTATAATTAGGAGTATTAAGTAATACTTCGTGGCTTTTTAACCAGTGTTCAGTAACACAAAAGACATTAACGTCATGGAATTCAAGAAATAATTCCATTTCCAATTCTTTTCCAGCTAGGCCTTGCATATTCTGATGTACAATATTTAAACAATTGAGTCTAGCCTTTGTCGTACCTGAAAATCCTCCCCAGTCAACTGGTTATCAAGTATAACACCAGTGTCAATATCCCCAGCCAAGCTACTATCATACGATTCTACCAGAGATCGCTGATTTTAGTTCCATTTTCAAAATTAAAATGAAGTGCTTTTTTTATGAAACAGTAATAAGTCGAGTCTTTATTCATGATTATTCATTGTCATTTGACACACAAAAATTTAAAAAAAAAACTTTTTGCCCTAGAGGAAGAATTGCTATTTTTTCTTCGCTCTGGTACGCCACAATGACGGTCTTTTTGAGCAAGAGGAGAGAAAAATATATTGTAGGGGTTAAAGGGCACGACTCTGAGATAAACAAATTCTACATGGAAAATAGCTAGTGGTAATAAAAGTACCTATATTAAAAGGAGTACCTATTTAAAGCTCTGCCTAAGTGTGATTAAATGGCTATTTGCAGCATAGTTATATAACTATCTTGGGATCCATGCAGCAAATAGCTCATAAATATAAATATGTATCATAAATATACTAACTCAAATTCCATTTGTGACATACGGTCCTTCAATGTTGCATACATATCCTGTTTACTGATGCCCTGTTCAAGTGTAGAAGCACGTATCAGATTGAACACCATCATTTGACGAGGGTTCAATCCATTTACTGATGCACCAGTTTCAGTTATTCCGACCATTGAATTTGCTGGTAGACCACTTGCGAATGTGTGATCATTATTGTTAGAAACCTTTTCCTGTAATTTATTATTCAAAGTCAAACAATTGATTCAGATTAGCACCTAGGAGGAGGGCACTTAAGCCTACTTTACTCAGAACAACCAGCAGCTAATTCCGTGGACCTACACGTTTTGTTATTTGACGTGGTGACTATTGTATTATTACATAGAAATTGATTTAAAAAATCACTAGAATAGAAATTGATAATTAAATAGGTCATTGATATCGATTAACTAGATAAACAATCTCAAGCAAAAGTTATCTCAAAAGTGTCCCAAATTGTGTTGGGTAATACTAGTTATTTTTTTTATGTTTTATTCACAAATGTATGTACAAAAGTCAATAAATTTGTACGACTCATATAGCCAAAATATATGTTAAATGAGCACTGAGGCATGTTTACCGTCGGAGCGTTCATTAAAAGACCAAATGTTCGAGGTAGGGAGGAGGGTAGACATTCGGTAAGGCAATTTTTTGACGCTAATTGTGTATCTTTAGTTATTAGATATCAAAAACGCCAACCTAATTCTCGCATGTTTTTATCAATCATGCTCAAATAAATCTAGGTTCAATTTACTAAATCTAACTTCTATCTATGTAAGTCCAAGGCGTCCCTTAAAAAAACTCGAGCTAAACAGGTATCTAATGAATGAGTAAACGGAGTGAAAGAAGTTTCAATTATTGATCGATCTTTAGGCGAGTGATATATGTATGTATCTTTTCAGTACAGTGTCAGTTATTTTGCACATCTCTGCTGTGTGGCACGCGCTAAATCATTAGTGGACTAATCGCGCTTATTCAGTGCGTTTAGTGGAACTTTATTGGATAATAAGATAACGCTTTACCTGACTGTATAAAAACCGGCCAAAAGGCAAAAAAATCATGTTTGTTGTATGGGAGCCCCCCTAAAATATTTATTTTATTTTGTTTTTAGTATTTTTTGTAATAGCGGCAACAGAAATACATAATTTGTGAAAATTTCAGCTATCGTGGTTCTTGAGATACAGCCTGGTGACAGACAGACGGACGGACAGACGGCGAAGTCTTAGTAATAGGGTCCCTTTGGGTACGGAACCCTAAAAACGACAAAAGCGCGTAATATTCATATTAATTGCGACCAAATGCGGTTCTGTTTTAGGATTTCTAAAAAAGAAATGCTCCTAGGATATTTAGAGGGCTACATTTTGCTGCTTGGGTCAATTGGTATATGTATTGCTAGGTGGTAGGTAGCCAGTTACGTGAAAAACTATTCTTAAAATTGATTTTTGAATGTGAAAAAAGTAGGGACTTTTTTGTACATATTGGGACTTCTTCTATTCAGATCCTAATCAAAATGCTAGTATATTGATAAGAAACCAACATACAGTTTCTTTTAAATCCTTTCATTATAGTGGGTTTATCTATATTTTTTGACGTACCTATTTGTTTTTTTTTATACACACGATAGGGAATATGCATGTGATTATTTCAAATAACTGTAAACTTTATTACCTACTTGAATTGATTTGTTTTAGTTTTATTTAGATTATTGTTTTTTTTATACCACAAGTGACAACTTGGCAGGTGATGGTAAATGAATACCGTCACCTAGGCATTAGCAATACTAGCGGGATTGCCAATGTATTGTACACTTTATTATTATTATTATTATTAAAGCTTTATTTTTCCCATACAATATTTTTTTATTACATTTCAAATGTTTAGTTATATTTTATTTATTTTTTTGCATGGTCCCTGATTGGGTAAGAGCCTCCTCCATCTCTTTCCATCTTTCTTTATTGCGGGCAACATTCATCCACTGTGTTCCCATTGTTTTTATCAGGTCGTCAGCCCATCTTTTTCTTTGTCGTCCTTTATTTCTCTTTCCGGAGGGACCCGGCCATTTTGTGGTTTGTAGTGTCCACCTTTTGTCCTGGTATCTACATATGTGGCCCGCCCATCTCCACTTAAGTTCGAGAGCATGTTGGAGAGCATCTGTCAATTTGGTTTTATTGCGTATTTTCTCGTTTCTTATTTTATGTATCCTTCTCAGTTTCAGGATGCTTCTTTCCATTGCATGTTGACAGGATTGAATTTTGTTCATTATTTTATTGGAAAATACCCATGTTTGGCTTGCGTAGGTTAGACAGGGAAGAATGCAAGTGTCCATTATAAGCTTCTTAAAATCTAGACTATAATTTCCTTTCAGGATTTCCTTTTGTGCCCAGTACTTTTTCCATGTAGTATTTACTCTTCTGTTAATCTCATTTTCATTGCTGTTTGCATCAAACGACACTAGTTTTCCCAAGTATACATAGTCATTAACATAGTCTATCAGCTTTCCCTCTATATTGATTGGTTTATGGAGACTGTTGGACATTATTTTAGTTTTACTGGTATTCATTTGTAGTCCTACTCTTTGGCTTTCCTTGTCTAGAGTTTGAAGCATTGTTTCTAGGTCCAGAGCAGTTTCACTGAAAATGACTATGTCATCAGCAAATCTAAGATGTGTTAATCGTTTGTTTAGTATCTATAAGCCCTTATTTTTCCAATCAATATTTTGGAAGATGTCTTCTAGAACTGCTATGAAAAGTTTAGGGGAAAGCGGGTCCCCTTGTTTTACGCCTTTGCCTATTGGAAACTTTTCTCCTTTCTTTTCCAGATTTACTCTGCTGACGCTCTTGGAATATATATTTTTTATTATTTTTATATATTTATCGTTTATTTTATTGTTTTTAAGTGCTTTCCATATAGATGTGTGTGTTATGCTATCAAAGGCTTTTGAATAGTCTACAAATGCCATGTATAGTGGTTTGTTAAATTCCTTGTATTTTTCGATAATTTGTTCAATGGTATGAATATGGTCGGTGGTAGAGTAGCCTGGGCGGAAGCCTGCTTGCTCAATTGGCTGATTGCTGTCGATTTTTGGTGCTATCCGGCTCAGTAGTATTGATGAAAATAGTTTGTATATTGAGGATAACAAGCTGATGGGCCTGTAGTTGCCGATATCTAGCGGATTTCCCTTCTTATACAGTAGTACTATGTTGGATTGGCACCACTGTTCCGGTACTTGCTCCGATTCCATAACCATGTTAAAAAGTGCTGCCAGGTATGTAGCCAGAATAGGTGCACCAATTTTGAGGGCTTCGTTGGTTAGGTTGTCCGGGCCTGGGCTTTTCTCCAGTTTAAGAGCCTTTATATGTGCTAATATTTCGTTTACGCTCATTGATTCTACAGTTGCATTGAATTCTTCATCGTCACTTGTGTTATGTGTATTTTCTGGTTCTATCATGACTGTTTCCTCTATTGGTTTCTTGTAAAGTTCTCTATAGAAAGCTGTTGCGCATTTTAAAATATCTTCCCTTTTATTAGTTTCATTTTGGCCGTATGTAACGCTTTGTATCCAGGTTTTGTGGGTTGACAATTTCTTATAGGCGCGTTTTGAACTTCTGAATGTTGACAAGTATTTTTCGATAATTGTTTTTCTGTAATTCTTATAATCTTCCTTGATAGCCTTGCTAGTTTTTTTAAATACATGTTTTGTTTCTTCTCTTAATTCTTTTGTTTTGTTTTTTGTTGATATTAGTTCGCCGCGCCTGGTTATTAGGTATAATGTTTCTTTACTCAATATTTTATGCTTTTTGTTTTGGATTAGGGCTTCTTTATTAGATTTAAGACTTGTTGTTATTACTTCTTCTAGTTTATCGTTGAATGTTTGTATATCTTTTTTGTTTTTCAGAGATTCGTCCAAGACTTTCGAGTGTTTTTCTAGGTTTTGAGTGTAGGTAGTTTTTTCTTGTTTAGTCTTAAGAGAGCTTGCTATTGATTTAAACGATCTTCTGCTTATCTTTGGGGTTTTTAACAGTAATGAGCATCTGAGCATTCTGTGGTCCGACGAAAAATTTATTTTGTTTAGTACATCAACATTGGTTACAGACTTTGGAATATTACTCAGTATGAAATCTATTTCGTTTCGAGTTTTTTGGTCTGGTGACATCCATGTCCACTTACGGTTTTGTTTTTTCTTGAAGAATGTATTCATCACTGATAGCTTGTGCTCATTAGCATATTGTATAAGGCGATCTCCTCTGAGGTTTCTCTTACCATATCCATATTTTCCCATTATTGTATTTTCACTTAAGTCTGGTTGTCCTATTTTAGCATTAAAGTCGCCTATAACAAGAACGTTCTTGTCTGATAGTTCATGAGCTCTCCTGAGGTCATTGTAAAACTTGGAGATTTCTTCTTCACTTGAACTCTCAGTAGGAGCGTATGCTTGTATCAAGGTCAGTGGGAAGTCTTCATAGCTTAGTTTTAGAATGGCCACTCTTTCTGATATGCCCGAGAAGCTAACAATATTGTTTTTGAAAATTTTCTTAATTATAAAACCTACCCCATGCAGTCCTGCTGTTTCGCCTATGTAGCATAAGATGAAATCATCATGCTCCTCGATGTTACAACCCATTTTTTTAACTTCTGAAAGTCCCACAATATCCCAGTCAATTTTTTCTAGGGCATTGCTTAGTTCTATTAGTCTTTCTGTTTTTGATAATGATCTAATGTTGTATGTGCATATTTTTAGTTGTTGTAATTTTTTTGCTATGTTCTTATCTTTCTTGTTTGATGGAGGGTGGTGGTCGATTTCCCCACGGTGACCAGCCGGGTTGGGGATTTATTACAATTCCTTAAATGCAACTGCTGGAGCACACCAACAGGTGCATGGCAATAGATTTTGGTGACAAGTACTGCAAAGTACCCTACCACCATGCTATGGTTTCCTCACAATGTTTTCCTTCTCCAAAAGTTCAAGCACATTGTAGGATTCGAACCCATAGATAACTATTTCCATAGGTACAGTGTTTCAAAACAGAAAAATCACGAAATTTCAGAAAGTATAAATGCTACAAACTCATTTGTGGTAGATTCCTAACAGGGAATAGATCCAATAAGAAACAATTGTGAAAATTCATATAGATAGATAGGACCTATTATCTTACAAGCAATATATATATATCAATTAATTTTATTCCCTGTGTATGAACTAATAATATAAAGGATTACCTTTTTGGAATCTGCTTCCATTTTGACTTTATTATTGATACATTGTAAATAGTGGAATGTAATTACATTAACATCTGTTACTGGCATTATTTTGAAAGCCATCAGAACCTTTTTGCCCTTATTTGTCTTGACATTGCCATATACTTGTATGTAATCATTTACTTGTACTTTTGGGGTAGATTTGTCCTATAAAAAGAATTTGTTAACATATACACTGCATACTAGTAAATAAATCTATGAACAATGACGTAAAACAGTTTTCTTACATCTTCATCCATTTCTTCATTATCCAGCCAAAGTACTGCTCTCATACGACCTGTTATATCTTGTATGGTGTAAGTGATTTTGCTTATTTGCATGCGTATATTTCTGACACGTGCTACTATGGATACAATTTGTATTTCTGTTCCCCATATTTTAACACCATCATCCCCACTGTGTAAGGCCTGCTTGATAACAATGGGCGCGGTGCGCGAAGCTCTCCGTTTCTAAATATAATGTTCTTATTTAGTTATTGCTTATAGTAACTAACTCACTTCGTGAGATATAAATATTGAGAATACAATACCGATTGTTGAGCTTGATTAGGTGTATCTGCATTACCAAATTGGTTTGTCGAATTGAGAAATCCTCCACCGACAGTTGACTGATCTGAAAATCAAGTACAAACGAAGATTCTATGACACCGGACCATCATTCAATCAAATATTGATGTAAATGAGAGCCAAGCGCAAAACTTTAACAAAAACAGTAATAACTTACCATTCCACATTTTACTTATAAGATTACGAGCGCTTGAAGTGAATGAGAACCTAATTTCTCTGAATACAATAGTAATAGAGCATAAAATATTGAATAATTATTGAGGAAATGTAGATTCTTTGATCAGAGAAGCCCTAGTCTTTGTGTAAGATTCAAAAACCGGGATGAATTACTTAAAAAGAAGGGCTATATAAATCACAAAAAGGTACTCTGTAATAGGAATATAAAATGAACTCTGTGATAGGTAGGAATAATTGTTTTGAGTTTTGATTTGACACTTTTCCTTCGATTCCATTCATCAATTTCATCAGACAGTGAGGCAGGTAGAAAGAATGGCGGGAATATTTTTTCCAAAGAGAATATAAACACTCACTACTGTAATTTTTTCCTTTGATGGAAATCGTCCTTTAGAACATTTCTGCCAGTGTCCAGTTAATATTATTAATTTATGTTATTATATATCACATTCATTCACAGTAACCTTAGTCATCGCACACAAAATAAACCTTTCTGTGGTCATTGTCCGTACAAGTTAGGTCAGATTAACTCAGGTTTTAATGAAATTGGTGGCCATTCCACTAAAACTTTTCACGGGCTTTTTGAGTCAACCAGCAAAGTCACATTACCAAGCCAAAAACCTTAAAAAACCTGGGTAGTTTTTAATCTGTGGAATATGTAAAAGGCTTAGGGTGGATTCGACCATACTCGAATTTATACTCGAGTAAAATCAACAGTCGTTTTTCCATACAAACTAACGTATAGCTATATTTGGAATAACTATGCGTGAATAGCGGAGCGAATGGGAACGAATGTAATACCCGACAAAAAAACGTTGTTCTACAAACGGGACGGTGCAGAAGCTTAACTCACTCGGAACAATAACTTATTGTTCCGAATTAACTCATCTCAACTCTCATTTGTCGTATTATAGCGTGGGAAAGTAGCTGTCAAATGTCAAATTGTTTGAAATTTTGCTTGTCGGTTTGGTTCATGTGATGTTTATTTTCGTGTTTTGCAAGTTTATTTCAGTATTTTCAGAGTTTAAAATGAGTGTACAACTGCGTAAACGCAGCCCCAATTGGCTGCCGTCTTAAAAATAACTTTTGTTAAGCCTAGTAGTGTTCCACTACAATACCTGTAATAGAAAATAAAAAAACGGATGGTGTTACTGTTAAAGCCAAATTGGCTCAAAGGAAAATTATTGCTGACCAGTATAATGGTCGTACAACCCGTTCTCGCACAGGGGAAAACTTGAAATCTCAATGGGAGAGTATGAAAAAGGTGGCGAGAAATGTGAAGCTAAATCGTTTTGATAAAGCTTCTAAATTGCCGTAGATATTATTTAATTAAATTAACATTTTAAGACAGACAAGATCAATTATATATTTTATTTAGAGTGACAAGACAAGTGTAAACAACATTGCTAAGCAACCAAGATAGTAAGACTGTATGCCTTCACAAGAAAGGATGCAGCAACAAACAGGAAACACAATCCAAACACGTCAGTAAGTATAAATGTTATTTATTTTGTTTATTTATTATGTTTTTATTGCTAACTCTTGAAACTTTGTTAAATTATAATCAAAAATTTAGCACATGTAAGTATTTATTTACAAAAGAAAGGTAGAATATTTAGTATATCAGTGGTCTGGTTTCCATAGCACAAGCTCTGCTTAGTTTGGGATCAGATGAACGTGTGTGAAGAATATCCCAGGATATTATTATTAAACTGTGACTGACTGACTGGGGCTATCAAATGGGGTTGGGCTTAGGTTACCTTGAGAACTATGAAATGTCAAGTAAGTACTTTACCCTACTAATTTAATTATTTTTCTTTTATAGGATTGGGGAGATTACACGCTTCAATTGTTGAGGACTCCGGTGTCCCTAGCCCTCAAAAATACAGTTACTATTGAGAATCTGTCATGCGTTTCTAGGAGAAGACCAACCCACACAAGTACAACTTCTTCATTAGATGAACTTCATAGGAAGAAAATAGAAGCTACGGAACTCCAGACAAAGCTTGCTGTGGAAGAAATGGAGAGATCAAAGCTTCAGCATGACCTAGATATTTAAATATAAAAGGAGATATTAAAACAAGAAAAAATTTAAACCAACATTTTATTGATGAATAGAAAATGTTTTATTTGAATATTTTGTTTTAATACTCAATTTTTATTGCATAATGTACATAAAATATTTATCACATACATGACCCTAACCTATAGACGAACTGAAATGAACTGTCAAACACCCCTTGAATGGCGCCAAATCGAACTGTCAAACGAACACGCGCGCCTCCTTTGAAATTTTCGCTTAGCGCTCCCAAGCTGCTCATCCGTTTAAAAAACAAAAAATACCTCTAGAATCATAGATAAATTGCCTACGGAAACAATCCTACCAACTGTAACATTCTAATAAGACCGGAACACAATCTTATTGGAAATATCGTTGTTCGGAAAAAAATATACTTTTTATTGAAGATTTTACGTAAATTTCTAGATACCTTGCTTTATCGATGTAAAACTAATTACTTACAGTCAAGGTATCATTGGAGAAAGTGTTTTTTTGGTTTTATTTGATCCCATACAAACTGAATAAGAAATTCGAGTGCGAAAATGACTCAGCATGATTTTTGCCAACTTGCAAAAGAATCGGGCAAGTTTGAAAAAAAAATAAAAAAAATTGACGGCTCAAACACGGACGTATCGTATATCACTGGATAGGGTATTTAAAGGCCTTTTCACACATACCATTAGATTTACAAACGTCAGTGTCCACGAAAAGTTATCGCGGTGAGTGTAATAGCCAAAAAACTGACTTTGTTTTAGGCAATGCATTGCCTAGCACCGCGGAGTCTGTGGTTAAATTAGGCGACGCAATGCCAGATAATTGATGCAGGGTATAGCAATCTTAATCTAAAACTAACAAGATTCTAGAAAGGCAGACGGATTTTCTTGATTCGGTATGCTTCTGAGCTTTCAGGCTGATAATTTCCACTCCTTGCTTGGTATTCCTCCAGAATCTTTATTTTTAGATCTTCAGAATTAGGCAGGGTGTCTCGAGATTAGATGTGAGTACTGGCCATCCAGTATCAATAGACACAGCATTGTCGTTATAATTTAGTTACTTAGTTACCATATAACAAGTGTGTCAAACTAAATAAATATTTTCGGTAATACGTATATCTTATTGTAAATTAATCCTCACAATTGGTAGCAGAGCGTGGTTTATTCTGCAAATATGAAAAATGGCTTCTACGAGTTATCGTAATATTGAATTGTTGACCAAGACAAATTACGATACTTGGTGTTTGCAAGCACAAGCGGTTTTAATCAAAAATGATTATTGGGATATCGTAAGCGGCGAGAAAATGTTACCACCAGCAACGGATGCGGCGGCGAGATCGGCGTTCAACAAAGAGGACTTGAAGGCAAGAGCTGAAATCTTACTTTTATTGACGCCGTCTGAATTAAAACAAATTAAAGTCTGCGCGACATCTAAAGCTGTATGGGACAAATTAAAAGCTACTTATCAAAGCACAGGGCCTGCAAGAAAAGCCACATTATTAAAACAGTTGGTTCTAAAGCGAATGACCACAGGAGAAGATATACATGACCACATAAACAATTTCATGGACATCGTGGACAAACTCGCAGATATGGATATAAAAGTACCTCCAGGAACTGCTTAGCATAATGCTATTATTCAGTTTGCCAACAACATTTGAAAACTTTAGAATAGCTATCGAATCTCGAGACACCCTGCCTAATCCTGAATATCTAAAAATAAAGATTCTGGAGGAATACCAAGCAAGGAGTGGAAATGATGAGCCTGAAAGCTCAGAAGCATACCAAATCAAGAAATTCAGAAAAAGATTGTACTGCAAGAGTTGTAAAAAGAAAGGCCACACTATCGAGACATCGAGTTGGGGCAAGAAGAAAAATACAAATGAAAAAGAGGACAGAAATTTTACAATTTTAACGTTTGTCTCAGCACCGTAAATTCAGATGCTAATAAACATG
Organism: Ochropacha duplaris; assembly: GCA_951361185.1. Lineage (NCBI taxonomy): Eukaryota > Metazoa > Arthropoda > Insecta > Lepidoptera > Drepanidae > Ochropacha > Ochropacha duplaris. The sequence continues at coordinate 6,050,947 of OX592703.1, forward strand.
TCTGGTGTCTAGATAGCGGATGCTCATCACACATGTGCGGTGACGAATCGATGTTTTCTACCATGATTCCTGAAAATGGCACCCTAAAATTGGCATCAGAAAAATATATCAGTAGAATTCAAGGCAAAGGAAGAGTACCGATAAACATGGCAACAATTTCAATGACACCCTATATGTTCCTGATATATCAGTAAACCTTTTATCCGTCGCCAAGATAACGGACAGAGGTAATACGGTATTATTTGAAAAAGAGAAAGCCCACGTCGTAGAAAAAACCGGCAAAACGATACTGACTGCTCGAAAAATAGATGGACTCTACTACTTTGAATCTGGACGTACAGCGACTGCAAATTACACACCAAAAAAGGACAGTAACATTATGGAATGGCATCGCAAACTTGGCCATATAAACGAAAAAGATTTAAAGAAAATGGCTAAAGATAATCTTATGTATGGTTTAAATTCAAATAACGAAGACATGGAAACATGTGAGACCTGCATCAAAGGCAAATTATCCAGGTTACCGTTTGTAAGACCTGATGGTTTATACACAACCGAAATAATCCATAGCGACGTTTGTGGACCTTTTGAATGTGTTACACTAGCAGGATCAAAGTACTATGTTACTTTCACAGACGACTTTAGTCGCTATTGTCACATCTATTTCATTAAAAGAAAGAGTGACGTATTCAACGTTTTCAAAGAATACAAAAATGAAATTGAGACGTTCCATAACAAGAAGATAAAGAACCTGCAGACGGACAATGGCACAGAATACCGAAACAAGGAATTCGATGACTTTCTCAAATCGCATGGCATCCAAAGGAGATTAACCACAGTTTACACCCCTCAACAAAATGGGATTAGCGAGAGGAAGAACAGATCCTTGCTAGATAAAGCCAGATGTCTGTTAATCGAGGCCAAGGCACCTAAAAAGCTGTGGGCGGTAGCGGTAGCAACCGCAAACTACTTTATTAACCGTAGCCCTTCTAAAGCTCTGAATGGTGAAACTCCGTTCAAGAAATGTCTAGGCCGAACACCATGTGGAAATCATCTTTACGTGTATGGCAGGAAGACCTTTGTTTTGATAAAGAACAAACGAGGCAAACTGACCCAGAATGCAAAAGAAGGCGTATTTATGGGGTACTTAATGACCTCGAAGGCTTACAGAGTGTACATACCCGAAGACGATGATGTAGTGATAAGCAGGGACATAAAAGTCATAGATAAGGTGTATTTTGAAGTAGACAATCAAAACTATGATAAACTTATTAAAGCAAAAGGAACACTCTCAAATACCTGAAAACAAAAACAATGATAAAAGGGTACAACAAATAGAAATTGAAATAACAGAGAATGAAAAGGAAAATACATTACAAAATTTAAATGAGCTAGAAGATGAAGTTTCTTCCGTAGAAGAAATAGTATCTTACGATGACGCATCAGAATTTGTAGAAATACCCGAAAATGGGAGGCCGCAAAGAGGAAGGCGTCCACCCACATGGACCAGAGATTTTATACTGGACCAGACTGAAGGAAGTCACTTACTCTCAGAGATATCCTATATATCCGATGAAAATGAAGATGATGAATACTGGCATGATGCTATAAAAGCCAAGATTAGAGCACATGTTAAGAATGAAACCTGGAAAATAGGAAAGAAGAACAAAGACATGAAAGAAGTGGACTACAAAATGGTTCTAAGAAACAAAATAGGACCTGATAACAGTATCACAAAGAAAGCTAGACTTGTAGCACGGGGTTTTACTCAGCGACCAGGCGTTGACTACAACGAAACATACGCTCCTGTAGCTAAACTAAGTTCGATAAGATCTGTTGTTGGAATAGCCATGGAAGAAGGTTTGAAGTTGAACCAGATGGACGTTACAACGGCGTACCTGAATGGTGAACTAGAAGAAAAGATAGTCATGAAATATCCAGACTATTTCTTATACGCCGATGACCTAAAGTTTGCCAGAAAAATCGAGTCACCGAACGATACTAAGCTTCTGCAGAGTGATCTGACTTATCCAATGGTGTAAAAATAATGGAATGGAATTAAATTTAAGTAAATGTTACCACTTGAAATATTCCAGAAAGGTTCACCCCATTTGCTCTAAGTACTATATAGATAATCAAATAATCCAAGAAGTTGAATCAATTAGGGATTTAGGAGTTTTTTTTGACAGAAAAATTACCTTTGTGCCTCATATTGAACACATAAGTAAAAAAGCATCCAAAATGTTGGGGTTTGTTATACGTAATACCAAGGGTTTCAAACAAAATATTACTAAAATTATGCTTTACAATAGCCTTGTACGGAGCGTTTTGGAATATTGCAGTATTATATGGAGACCACACTACGCCTCACATATGCTACGTTTAGAAAGACTCCAAAAACGATTTATGTGGCACCTTGCGTTTTCAAAAGGTAAAGCAAAACAGTTGCCCTCTTATAATACCCGTCTGCAATATTTCAAGATGCATCCATTATCAACCCGAAGAAATGTCTCAGATGCCTTATTTATGTATAAACTCCTGACAAATAAAATTGACTGCCCTAACTTACTGAGTATAATAAATTTTCGAGCCCCAGCCAAATACCCCCGTAATAGCATTACACCGTTATGTCCACCTTTACGAAAAACGGTGCTTGGTGCAAACTCAGCAATCCCGAGACTATGCAAAATTATAAACAGCTTCGGTGATCTGGTGGATGTCCACCACGATAGCATTGGAAATTTCTACAAAATAATTATTAAATATTACTCGCAAACCAGCTGAAACTTAACATTGAATGTTTGAACTTAAATTCGATTTGATTTAATTTATGTTATTTATAATTTTTTTTCCCCAAATTTTGATTTGATAAAATTTGTGTATGCTTGTTGTTTTAATTTTAATTTTATTTTTGATTATTATTACCGTATAATGTGCATGTGGTGTTAGCCTGTAAGTAATTTGTTACACTCGAAAATGGTATTAATGAAGATATCTATGTAAATGTATTGTGTAAACAATTGTTTGTTGGCTGACCTAATAAAATAAATAAATAAAAAAAGAATATCTGACTGAAATCATGGTTGATGAAAGCAAACAAGAAAATTTTACTTTGTACAACAAAACAAAGACTATGCCATTCAACATAAAAAACAATCGAAAAGGGAAAGTTTGTCATCTCATAAAAGCTTTTGTAGCGACATCTATCTACACATAAATATAGTTCGCACGACTCCTAGATAGATGGCGCTTCAATAACCTACATCGCGCTTACGAAGTTTTCCATGCGATCTGCATATATACAAGATTCCAACAACAACAGTTGGACCGCGGTCCCCAGGCACGATGACCTAGCCTGGCGGAAGATCTTCCCATTTTCAATGGAGGAGTCTAACACCTCGCTCCTCTATACTTTATACGGGCTCAAACAGGCAGTGAGGCAATGGTACAAGAAACTCGACACAGAATTAAAGAACATAGGTTTCAAAGCATCAGAAGCTGACCCATGTCTATACTTACTAGAGAAAAGAGGAGTTAAAGTGATAATAATTATCTATGTCGACGATTTATTAATTGCCTATTCGTGTCCTAGAAAGCTTCAAGAAATTAAAGACCTGTTAAATACTAAATTTGAGTTAAAAGACTTAGGAACGCCTAAGCGGCTTATAGGGATAGACGTTATCTATTTGAGAGATGAAATCAAACTGAACCAGGCGAAGTTCATAGAAGATACTCTTAAAAAAATCAAAATGGAAGATTGCAAGTCCACGTCTACACCCATAGAACCAGGTCTCAAACTAGAAAAAGAAGGAAGAGATAAACGGAACAACCTACCCTACAAAAATTTGATTGGTACACTCATGTATCTGGCAGTGGCAACTCGGCCTGATATAATGTTTGCCATTAGCTATCTCTCTCAATTCAATGATTGTTACGGAGAAGAGCATTTCAAATGTGCAAAAAGAGTGCTGCGATACTTAAAGGGAACAAAAAGCGTTGGTCTTATATTCAGAAAAACTGGCCAAGAATTACATGGCATGGTTGACGCAGATTGGGGCGCATGCAAACTAGATCGAAAGTCTGTTTCGGGCTGTTGTTTTAAATATGCTGGAACGGCTATAAGCTGGATGTCGAAGAAGCAAAAGTCTGTGGCGCTATCGACTGCCGAAGTGGAATATGTCGCCTTGACTGAAGCTGCAAAAGAGGCCATTCACTTGAAAAATCTATTCAAAGATCTTGGGGCCGACTATGAGAGCATAGTCATATCAAACGACAACCAAGCTGCCCTCAAGTTAAGTCAGAACACAATGGTCACTCCCAAGTCTAAGCACATTGATTTAAAAATGCATTTTATACGAAATTGCATAATGGAAGGAGTGATACAGGTCAAGTATCTGCAAACCGAAGATATGGAGGCAGATATCTTAACCAAAGCCTTAGCCGGCCCGCGGCTGTTGAAATTGCGGAGCAGTTTAGGAGTTTCCTGAACTCCTGATTACCACAACGATGACGTGAAGAGGAGTGTGAGTACTGGCCATCCAGTATCAATAGACACAGCATTGTCGTTATAATTTAGTTACTTAGTTACCATATAACAAGTGTGTCAAACTAAATAAATATTTTCGGTCATACGTATATCTTATTGTAAATTAATCCTCACATTAGATAGCTATTCTAAAGTTTTCAAATGTTGTTGGCAAACTTTAGAGAAGCATTATGCTAAGCAGTTCTGGAGGTACTTTTATACCCATATCTGCGAGTTTGTCCACAATGTCCATGAAATTGTTTATGTGGTCATGTATATCTTCTCCTGTGGTCATTCGCTTTAGAACCAACTGTTTTAACAATGTAGCTTTTCTTGTAGGCCATGTGCTTTGATAAGTAGCTTTTAATTTGTCCCATACAGCTTTAGATGTCACACAGACTTTAATTTGTTTTAATTTACAGGGCAACAATAAAAGTAAGATTTCAGCTCTTGCCTTCAAGTCCTCTTTGTTGAAGGCCGATCTCGCCGCCGCATCCGTAGCTGGTGGTAAGCAAACTTTAGAGAAGCATTATGCTAAGCAGTTCTGGAGGTACTTTTATACCCATATCTGCGAGTTTGTCCACAATGTCCATGAAATTGTTTATGTGGTCATGTATATCTTCTCCTGTGGTCATTCGCTTTAGAACCAACTGTTTTAACAATGTAGCTTTTCTTGTAGGCCATGTGCTTTGATAAGTAGCTTTTAATTTGTCCCATACAGCTTTAGATGTCACACAGACTTTAATTTGTTTTAATTTACAGGGCAACAATAAAAGTAAGATTTCAGCTCTTGCCTTCAAGTCCTCTTTGTTGAAGGCCGATCTCGCCGCCGCATCCGTAGCTGGTGGTAACGTTTTCTCGCCACTTACGATATCCCAATAATCCCATTTTTTATTAGAACCGCTTGTGCTTGCAAACACCAAGTATCATAATTTGTCTTGGTCAACAATTCAATATTACGATAATTCGTAGAAGCCATTTTTCATATTTGCAGAATAAACCACGCTCTGCTACCAATTGTGAGGATTAATTTACAATAAGATATACGTGTAATCGAAAAGATTTATTTATTTTTGACACGCTTGTTATATGGTAACTAAGGTAACAAATTATAACGAATAGCTCCCTATTCCATGCTTATCGGTGGTATAGTGCAAAGAGAATGTAAAGTTTTAGTATAGTGACTATTCTCGAATAGACTGGCTATTCCTCGAATTAAAGTTGGATAAACGTGAAATTGATTTATTTTCGAATAAGTAGCGATTTATTCCGAGATTAAAAGTTATTCCTGTTTGGTCGAAACCACCCTTAGGTAAAAGGCTTTACGAACCATCTATATTGATGTACAGCCCGCCAAGATAATCACGATGAAATCCACCGTGACTAGGCTCGATGGACATAGATTAATATTATTTAGAAAGTATTGAATAACCATTTTGGCTCCTCATTATGTTTCTTAGATATGTAGGTACTGCAAAATGTTAGAATAGAAAGCTGTTGTTTGTTATCCTTATTAAAACAATATTAATTGCTTGCTGGATCTGCATTATGCAATTTTCATCACCGTGATCTTGGTGCAGATGGAAGTTTCTCGTGCATACTGGATGGTGAATAGGTTTGCTGTACATGTAATATTCAGTATTTAGAGTATGATGCGCAAGGTGACGCATGTCTAAATGGGAAATAATTAATTATCTTGACTTTGCAGGTTGTCCCAAAAAGTCGGTGAAAAGTTTTAGTGGAACGGCCACTACTTTCACTAAAACATAACTTGACTTGTACGAATGAGGGAGGACTAGACATATTACTTTACTCTTTGGACTAGACTTTACTGATAATGTGAAAAAACGTGACTTTAACATAAAATAATAATATTGAAAATAAATAAATGGTTTAGGCTTGATATTCTTGTAACTACAACTAAAGCCATGAAATTAAAAAATAATAAAAAAAACCAGTGAAGAAAGAAAAATAGTCAAAAATAAAATGTTAAATGTTTTGTTTGTATTCTAATTATTTCCAATCGTTTGCCAAAGAGGATAAAAACACTATGTCGTTTGCTTCAAGTGATTTTATCCTCTTTGGTTTGCTTCAGTTTGTTACAGTTTGCTTGAGGACAAAGAGGATAAAAACACTACGTTTGCGGACATAATAATAGTACGCCTGCGGATGAAAATCAATATAAATAAATACTCTATGATGAAAACAAACAATATAATTTTGTGACCGTATTTCAGATATTAATATCCTTATCTAACTATAGGTATCTAATAAATGATGGCTTGTAAAACTTTTCATAAAGGAAAATATTATGTGTCATTCAAACGTGGTTTCGAAGACTACAAAAAAGATATTACTGTAACAATCGACAAAGTTTTTGAAAGTGATTCTTTGGTTAGTCGTTAATTTTCTTATTTTACCTCCTGAACTGTTAAAAATAGAAAATTTATTTCATCAAACTTCATTTAGATCAATTAGTTTAATTGTATATATTTTAAACTTTTATTTACTTACAGAAAATTACACTCTCTGACGATGATAACCCCACATTTTTGTGTATACTAGTCATAACACGTATTGACTATGACGAATTGAAGAAGCAGCAAGGCTTGCTCATAGATTTCGACAACTTTCCATCACAGCTTGTGAGACTGTTACAACAGTGTGCTTCCAACAACATGTAAGTGATAACTACACAATTTTTTCTGGAAATCTATCTATACTAATACTATAAAGAGGAAAGATTTGTTTGTTTGTTTGCATTGAATAGGCTCCGAAACTGCTGGACCGATTTCAAAAAATATTAGGGATTAATAGGGATCCTTACTAAAACTCCAATAATGTATCTCGTGATGTAAACAAATTTACCTAAAAAATCCTTACATCGCGTGTGTTGCGAAAACTATTGATGATAGAACAAAATAATGTACTACAACTTTGTAGAATTAAAAAAAAAATTAATATATAACTTGATTTATTCCATTCGAAAGATATCACGGGTTTAAAAATGTAAGTATTAGAAAAAAGTCACATGGTCGCCGCTCACCCCGCTCGGCTAGCTAGCCAGGACCATCATATGCGATGTAGGCGTCACTGGGGTACTGGAGGGGAGAGAAATATAGTGTAGTTTTTAAGAAGAAGACGGGGAATAAGAAAAGATTCTTCAACATTCAACCCCTAAGGGGATAAAAAAGGGGTATGCGGATGAAATTGTGGGGCGGACAGCTAGTATATTATAAAATAACTTTATGCCCATGGTTTTACCTACATTTACTGATGACAGTTTTGAAAACACAGTAGGTAGTTATTTGTTCAAAATGTGAGCATAGTTATTTTTTGATGCAAGTTCTGACTTTAAATCACAAAGTAGCGTAGTAGTCTAAAATTGAGGCACAAGCATAGGGAGGGTTTCTAAAATAGACTACTGAGTAGTAGTAGCAAAGTGAGTTATTTAAAGGTATGAGACATAAAAATCTTTTCACCTCTACTGGCTAGAAAACTATTAAGTACTGATAAGTTGTAAATGAGTTTCTGAAAGAACCATCTGACACTATTTTCTCAGTGCTGAGTAATTTCAAATAGCACTGTACAATAGAGACTGCTGATTTATGGCTCCAATTTTTTTTTCTATAACAATGTTACCTTTTCAATAGGAAAGATTTATTAAATAATTTGCAGGTTCTTAATAATGCAGCAGACAAACCCTATTCAATTTTATTTTGAAGTGGTGGAGCATAATGAATTCAAGAAGCTTGTACATTTGTCTCTGAAGACGGCACCAGCAACTGATGCTGAGATCAAACTTCATATGGCTGAAACTATTATTAACTTAAAGGTAAAAAAATATTCTTATAGGTTTTTGCCATTTGGACTATAAACACATTCACATTCTAAATTTTCAATAAAACCCATTAATTTAAAATGTTCAGTTTCATTTTGCCCAACACTGATTCACAGTATTTCACTAAATTTAACAATTCATCATTCAGTCCATTAAGCTCGCTTCACGACGATATTTCGTTCGACCGAGCCCTTAATCACGTCAACCCCCTAATAGTTAGCAGTGCATCTTATACTCCAGAGATTTCAAAAATCCGTAAATTGCTTATAGTAGTCTGTTCTCACTTTTTGTGCCCCCTCGACGACGAGGTTCGTGCCCCAACTGGGGCGCCCTCAGTTGGCAAACAGTGGTCAAAAATTTTGCATTCCGACTGAGAGCTCTAAGCGCTCGTCGAACAGTCAGCGTAAGGGTGTCTATGGTTCTTCAGACCTCCACTTTTTTGTCCTCCCCGAAACAAAAATCATTCAGTCCAAATAGATAGTCCACAAATTATTTGTTCATTAAATATATTGAATAAATAGTAGGCAAAAACGCACAACAGTATCTTAGCTCAGCTATAGGTTGCAATCTGTTTAGATAGATATCTAGATAAATAATAAGAATACTACCAGCAATACTTAACATGTGTATCCATCTATCCTATCCTACTTACCCATAATATGTAAGCTTAAGTGTGTGTGCTCGGTAGCATATGAATGGATTTGAATGAAACTTGGCACAGAGATAGATGATATCCTGGAATAAAACATAGGATACGGCAGGGCCAAACCTAGTAGCTTCTCAAGCATTTGACAAAGATTTCAGTAGTTGTTTATCTTCATTATAAGAAAATCTTCAGCATGAAGTAAAGGTAGAGCATTCTCTTTGAATCCTGCGATCAGACGATCGTCCGAAAACTACCTACATAAAAAAAATAATTCCAGGAATCGCGACTCAAGTTAATTTGCCAAAATATATAAAATTTTATTTTTCAACAGAAAACATTGACAACACTGAAAAGTTCTGGATCAAGTAGTGAAGCTCTGTGGAATGACAAGTGTATGAATTTGGAGAGAAAGGTTCATGACCTCTCCCATGTGATTACCAAAATGGAAGAGGACAAGTTACAATGTGAAACAGAGTACCAAGAATCTTTGAAATTAGAAAAAGAAAGGTTGGCACAGGTAAGGATTTTACAATAAATGCCAATATGAAATGGCACACAAACATATCATTTAAATATACCCTATATGCCTTGAAACTTTGTACAATAGTTTTTGGAGATTCTGAATTTACAAAAAAAAAAGATATTTCATTGGTATGAATTATTTGCCATGAACATTATATTATCTTTCTTTTTATTATAGCAAATAGTATGATGCTTACTGACATCTTAAAAAAGCCTCTCTAGATCAGGCGAATCCCATTAAACTTATAAACATTATAGTAATATTCACAGGAAAGATTGCAGTGGCATAAGAATGCTGACATGAATTTGAAAACTCAACTTACAACTTTTCAAGAAAATTTAAGCCACAAAGAAAAACAGTATGAGGAATGCAATACAGTGTGCAAACAGTTAAGGGAAAACATTCATCATTTAGAAAACCAGATGAGGTATTTTATTTGAAAGTGTGTAACTATCTACACAGTTCTACTACCCATTAAAATTCCTATCACTTTCTGATACCATGGCAGACACCACTGCATTCATCACAGATGTAGAGCTGTACAGTATGGCGTTTAATCCGAGATTCATGTTATGATGCATTTGTATATTTATTAACCAACCAGGCCCAGTTCCAAGGGGATGTAATGGGTGCATTTGCACCTCCCCTTGAGTTACGACCAATTCTTAAAATCATTGAAATCGTCATAGCGACATCTCTCATTCTTCGTAAAACAAAAACAAGACTAAATGGGAGTCCAATTTACGAAGAATCGTTATTAACTCAATCATCACTCCCGAGATTTTCTGGAAGATTAAGCAGGCATAATGAGCTAAGATTGATTCCCCGAAACCAAATCCTGGATTCGCGCCTGGCACCAACACTTAAGTAGATAAAATACTATACATACAGGGTGTCCGCGGGTCACCTACCAAATATACATATCTAAAATTCTAAAATCAATAATGTCGTGATATCTCGAAAATGGTGATCTTTTTATTGAGCTAATTTTTGTATAATGGTAGGTGACTAGCCCGCCTATCTCCCCCTTAAGTTTGTCGTACTACTTACCGGACCCTGTATATATATATAGATAGATGATAACTCCGTGTGGTAGTCGCCGCCATCCGATAGGATAGGGCACCCCCAAGAAGAAGAAGAAGATGATAACTGTTTATTGTACACCAAAATCAGTTAACAAAAAAAAAACATACAGTCGAATTGAGATCCTCCTCCTTTTTTGAAGTCGGTTAAAAAATAACAGCATATAGGTACATATAATTAGTGCTACAATGGGTGGTCTTATCGATAAGAAGCGATCTCTTCCAGACAACCTTAGTATGGAAAGGAATTCAGATACAATACAGGACGTAATACAATTTCAAGTAAATTCCAAAATATTATTTGAAACTATGATTATATTCCTTTTCATGAAAATTCCAGTGAAAAATCTCAACGTGTGAATTTATTGGAAGCTGAAGTCCAAAAGACGCATATAGAAGTGGCAACATTAAAAGCAAAAAATGTCTCTCTAGAAAGAGATATAACAGAAAAGGAAAAACAGTATAATCAACAGAATACCAGATGTGTTTACCTGGAAAAGGTACAGAAGTATTTGTATTTAATAAAATATAAAATTAAGGCCGTTTTTATTTTTATCACTTACTTCCCTCTCATATAGTTATTTGCACCAGTCACGTAAATTAAAGTCAGGGATTGTTTGTGCTGACTATTCTCCGTAATAACTAACTGATTTTGACGGGATTTTCTTTGGCGGGTAGAGGGCTTTTCAAAGACTAATCTAGCCTACTTTTTTTTCTAGACAAGAGACCGCTAGTTATACATAAATATATTCTTAACTTCTGTACACATTGGTAATATAGTAACATAAATGTTTCTTTATGTATTAATACTCTTTATTGGTTACAGGTGATAAAAGATAACAGCGATACCATAAAAGAATTAAACACCACACTCCAGAAGATTAAAAACGAAAAGGTATTATTTCTGAGCATATTATGTATTGTAGAAATATCATAATTCGGTTTTAAAATGTCTGGTTTCAGTGTGGCACTATTCAAAAGTGCGTCATTACTTCTGAGAATTTGATCCTTATTAGCAACATTATCGGATGGTGTAATAATGCTGTGTATTTTTTTTTAATTCATCGGGTTCGATTCCTGGCTTGGGAAAACATTTTTTCGAAAATCTAATTACTTACCATTGTATATCTATAATGACTGTTACAGACAAGCCTCGAAGAGCGTTTGGCTCTCAGTGAATCTCTAATGAACAGAAATAATGAGGCAATTCATTCGACATCAGAACAACTACTAAAGGCCAATCAAATAATATCAAAACAAAATGCTGATCTTATTGAAATGAAGGAAAAGGTAAATTATTTTAATTTATATATTATTCAATAACTTTGTTGATATTTAGCTTTAACATTGGTGCTAGTGTTCTATGTTTTTATATATCAAATGCGACTACTAAGCATGCGGGTCACCTGATGGTAAGTGAATACCATCGCCTATAGACATTAGCAATACCCACTGGATTGCCAATGTGTTGTACAGCTTATTACATTGCTTTAAAGGCTGTTTTAACTGACTCTAAAGTCAACTGCCGGGCACCGTCTGGTGACAGATTTTTAACTTGATGGTGGAAGCCAGCCAGTCGAGTACTAAGTAAATAGGTACCCTACCAGGGTGCTGTTGTTTTTCGAAAGCTCAAGCTTTTAGGATTCTGCTCCAGGACTTCGCCACAGTATCCGAAGTAGAAGTTTGAGGCGATGATAGCTCAGTGGTAAGTAACGTCGGAGACCGCGGCGAAGGTCGTGGGTTCGAATCCTACAATGAGCTTGAGCTTTCGGTGAAGGAAAACATCGTGAGGAAACCATAGCACGGTGGTAGGGTACTTTGTAGTACCCGACTGGCTGGCTACCACCCTCAAGTTGAAAATCTGTCGCCAAACACCTATCGGTGTGTTCCGACAGCTGCACTTGAGAGCCAGTTCCCATCTAGGCTTTGTGTGGTTACCATCTTCGGCCATATCATCACTTACCATGGTGAGATTGTGGGCAAACACAAACCTATCCAGAATAAAAAAAAAAGAAAAAAAAGTCACTACCACTGAGCTATCCTCGCCTTACCATCGATTCATATAATAGATTTAAAAAAAATTACATACAATAGGTATGATATGGTACAATATGTATATTTTTTTCAGTTACTATGCCGAACTGCAATAGCATTAGAACAAGAAAAGTTAATAGAGCGTAGTAATAAAGAAATGGAAGACCTCCATTCCCAAATTATTATAACAAATCAAAATATGGAGAAACTAAAGCAAGAGTTTGAGGATTTAAAAGAAAAGTATAACTCAAATGAAAATGTGTTAAAAGATCGGGATGAAACAATTAAGAATAATAATATGGGTAAATTGAAAACATACAGCCTATAATACTAGTTTATATCACAGAACTTGCATTTTGGTGGTTAAATAAGTGACTGTTTACATAAAACTATAGGTTTTTAACAGTGACGATACACCCTAATAAGGAAGATAAAGGAAGCTATTCTTTCGTGCTTGCAACAGAAATACATCATCTGTGAAAATTTCAACTGTCTAGCTATCACGGTTCATGAGATACATCCTGGTGACATACAGACAGACGTATGTAATAGGGTATGACGTAGTAATAGGGTTTCCGTTATTACCCTTTGGGTACGAAACCCTAAAAACAACAATTTGGGTGAGCCTAATCCTAAATTTAATTCTGCAGTGATTCAATGGCTTCATAAGAAAATGGAAGACAATTGTGTACCAAATGATATGTTATCTAGTAAACACAAGCTTGGACCAACGGCTACCAGTTCTACGCCATATTTTCTTCCCAAAAATAACAATAGCAATTCCACGCAACCCTTATCTGACGACTCGATTGACTTCTATGCCACATCCAAATTGTAAGTTAAGTAACGTAAGAAATGTATATGATTCATCATGAGACCACTTAATATTAGGTATGTATGTCACTGTGAATGTCCGAACACTGCACGTATGTTAAAATAAGCTGGTGCGTGTTAACATTAAGGCGATGATAGCACAATGGTAGTGACGTCGGATACCGCGGCGAAGGTCGTGGGTTCGAATCCTACAGTGAGCTTGTTTCGGTGAAGGAAAACATCGTGAGGAAACCACAACACGGTGGTAGGGTACTTTGTAGTACTCGACTGGCTGGCCTCCACCCTCAAGTTGCCTTTAAGGCATTGTAATAAGGTGTACCACACATTGGCAATCCCCCTGGTACAAGGCCGGATTTAAGGAAGGGCAACCGGGACAACTGCCCGGGGGCCCTCACATAAATTCTATATATTCATAAAGTTCTAGAACTGTCGTCGGATGGAACAAAGGTTTCGCTATACAACGTGTCCGGTCATCGACTACACAATTTCACATGGGGGGTCAAAACCCCACCCCCTTAAAACGGCAGCTATCTTAATTTTTTGTCGGTTGCAAGTGCTTAAACTGCTATAATTTTGTAAGCACTATCTGATTAAAAAACATACTGGCGGATACGTTAAAATATTGTCTCTCATTATGTTACTTTATAACTAATGTTTATAGCATAACTTTGCAGAAAAAAAATGCTAATGTCAAATTTCAAGGTATTTGACATAATTTTTTTATTTGATTTAAATTTCTTAAAAAAAAGGCCCATTAATCTACTTTTTTTAGTCGCCTAATCAAAAATTTATTTATTTTCCTAATAAACGTTAACCCCTCATGTGGGGTAGTTTTGTCGATAAAAATGATCATACTACATGCCCTTAAAGTTTGTGTAGTCGATAACCGGACACATTGTATAAGGTGAAACACTTGCAAGAAAAATATGTATTATTTATCTTATTTGCAAAATAATTTGGGGCCTCCACTCTTTTGTTGACCCAGGGCCTCCACACCTCTAAATCCGGTCCTGCCCTGGTATTGCTAATGTCTATAGTCGACGGTAGTCACTTACCATCAGGTGACCCGCCTGTCTTGTTGTCATTTGTGCTATCTGGTGAATTACCGTATTTATCCTTTTCATGCTGATTTCAATCATTCATCGGTGACTGTTATCATAGACCACGACGACTTGGTTAATGTTCATTATGAGCGAATTTATGATGCCTGATTGACAGAGAACTTTTTAAATTTATGCTTTCTGTTCAGAATCTATATGGATTGATTAGGTTGTGTAAAGCCTTTGTTGTAAGGTTTGCTTGACTCAATACGAGGGCTGCACTAAAAGTATCGGGAATGGAATATTTTCACTGTTCCTGTCATATTAAAATCTTTTTAATTGAAAACTCCTTGGTTTTAAAAATCGAATACCATTTATTTATTTTAAAAAATATTCTCGGTCTTGTCACAAGGTTTTTTATCAAACTTGTTTAGTCGTTGAGAAAATGGAATTGACTCGAGAAAATTCAAGAGCGATGATTTATTATGACTTTCGAAGTGGTTTAACACAAAAACAGTGTGTTGACCGGATGATTTCTGCATTTGGTGATGAAGCCCCATCCAAAACCACAATTTATCGCTGGTTTGCTGAATTTCAACGTGGACGTGTCAAGCTCAGTGATGATCCCCGTCAAGGTCGTCCAAAAACTGCAGTCACCCAAGAAAACGTTGATGCTGTGCGTAAGCTGATTGAGGAAGATCGACATATGACATACCGCGAAATTCAGGCAACTCTAGACATTGGCATGAGTCAAATACAAATAATCTTGCATGAACAATTAGGTATAAAAAAGTTGTTTTCCCGATGGATACCGCATTCGCTCTGTGAAGAGCAAAAAGCGGCTCGCGTTACTTGGTGCGTCAGAACTCTCGAAAGATTCCACGCAGGATCCTCAAATGCTGTATACAACATCGTGTCAGGTGACGAATCCTGGATATACGCGTACGAAACCGAAACAAAAAACCAGTCACGAGTTTGGGTGTTCGAAAATGAGTTAAAGCCAACAAAAATTATTCGTTCACGGAGTGTTGCAAAAAAAATGGTGGCCACGTTTGTCTCCAAAACCGGCCATGTTGCGACTATTCCTCTTGAGGGACAAAGAACGGTTAATGCAGAATGGTATGCTAGCATTTGTTTGCCACAGGTCGTTTCTGAACTCCGTAAAGAGAACTGCAACCGCCGCATCATCCTCCATCACGACAATGCGAGTTCTCACACCGCGCACAGAACAAAAGAGGTTTTAGAGCAAGAAAACAAGACCATCCGCCGTACAGCCTAAGCCCTAATGATTTCTATACTTTCCCTAAAATAAAGAATAAATGGCGTGGTCAGAGATTTTCATCACCTGAAGAAGCTGTGGACGCCTACAAAACGAAACTATTATGGAGACAGTAGTCGTTAATTTTATAATTTTAAACAAAACTGTTTTGTATTTTGCCAGATCAATTAATACAGAAGAAAGTCCCGGACTAGGGAGTAAGGACAGTGCTAATAGAGTTGGTCTTGATCCGAAATATTTGAAACCAGTTCCTAGCGATAGCCAAGATTCAAATCCGAAAGGTAATTATATTACATCATTCTCAGATCAAAACTAAAATACTAAAAGATCCACAGCTCAAATCTATCTATTATAAATGAAGAAACTGACTGGTTGATTGACTCACTGACTGACAACTCAAACCACTGAACGGATTTTCCAAAATTCGCCCCCTAAGGGGATGAAACGGGGGTTCAAAGTTTGTATGGAGAAACGGGTCGCGGGTGAAACCGCGGGGCGTGAAGCTAGTTATATAAATATATATTTTTTTATTCTGGATAGGCTTGTGTTTGACTACAATCTCACTATGGTAAGTGATGATGTGGCCGAAGGTGGTAAGCACACAAAGCTTAGATGGGAACTGGCTCTCAAGTGCAGCTGTCGGAACACACCGATAGGTGCTTGGCGACAGATTTTCAACTTGAGGGTGGTAGCCAGCCAGTCGGGTACTACAAAGTACAAATACATTTATTTGCTTGAATATGGTATACAAGATGTCACACAAAATAATAAAGTTCCACATATCCTGCCAGTAAGGCGTACAAATTACATTACATTATTAAAAATTACAAAAGTACCCTACCACCGTGCTATGGTATTATAAACACTAAGGTTATTTAAATGGATGAACAAGGGATTTGCGGACCACATGGTCTTTATTCTTTTCCAATTTTACAATGGTTTGTGTTTGACCACATTGTAGCTGATGTGACCGATTGTGGTGAGCACAAAGCCTAGAAGGTCCAGCTGTCGGAACATACCGATATACATGTTTGTCGACAAATTTTCAGCTTGAGCCAGCTGCAGCCAGCCAGGCAGGTAGTACCGTGCTATGGTTTCCTTCGCCGAAAGCTCGAGGTATTTTTAGGATTCGAACACACGACCTTCGCCACGGTATTCGACCTTACTACCGCTGAGCTCATAGCCTTTTCACTGTAATTAAGGTTTCCTCATGATGTTAATTTACTAATTAATTTGTGCTGAGTCCGTAACGAAATATAAAACATTGAAGTGTTTAAAGTTTCTTTCTTTGTATAATTTGATTACAGGAACAATTCGAAAATCTAGCGAGTGTCAGAGTCGAAAAGGAAAAGAAAATATGAATATTGATTTACCTAAAGTTGACTATAGAGAGAAAAAATCTTCCCGCCCAACTACTTATCGAGCTACACCCGTCTCTGCATACTTTCCCTAATATATTCTTTTTTATTTATTGAAACTGAAATTTTGGTTATATTCAGTACAATAATGTCAATAAACTTGTTTTGTTATGAAGCATTGTCAGTCAAATGATACATATTATTCCAACAACTCGTCCCGTTATTCGATAAGAGCGTATATAATAAAATCACGTGCGTTTACTCATCGACTGATACGGTAAAGGGAAGATTCTTATTTTTGATATATAATTTTTTCTTATATTTTTTAATCTGTTGATTCGCGAGATTAACCTTTCAAAAAACTCGTCAACTCGCGCCCAAATTAAAAAAAAAAACAAAATTCGCGCCCAATTTTCAAGTAAATGTCATCGTCCCGATTGTCCCATTTGAGAACCAAGTGGTGCGGACTCTGAAACCCCGATTGTCCCAAGAAAGAACTGACAGGTTAAACTCTAATACTACTAATATTATAAAAGTGAAAGTTGTATTTTTGGATGTTTATTCCTCATTCCTCCATCACGTTAAAACAGCTGAACGGATTTTGATGAAACTTGGCACACAGGTAGATCATATCCTGTACTAAAACACAGGATACTTTTTATCCCGAGAAAAAGATCCCTTGGGAACCGCGGGGGACAGCTAGTATAATATATATTGGTCTTAACTAATCAATAATTGTTTTATTGAAGTTGCTGACTTGAAATCTATGGAGGAACGAGGTGTTAAGACTCCTCCATTGAAAAGGGTAGATCTTCCACTTCACTTACTTAATCTAAGGGCTTTATTGGACAAAACACCACCGATATTATTCAATAAAACTCGTAATACGTGAAATTTTATGAATATAAAATGAAAACGCAACGTCACTTTGCCAGTTACCGCCAAAAAGTCCCACGGAAGCCACCAAGAATTATGTATACTAAATGGATAGGTAACTCTAAATAGGTACCTACTTGAAGCAAATACCTATCAATTACGAAAAAGAGAAAGATAACAACTACGTTGGGACAATCTCTCTTTCTTTCATTAAGGGTAAGTAGGCCACCAAGAATGATATATTCTAAATCTCTCTTTCTAACCCTTAAACTTAACCCGTGGTTAGAAAGAGAGATTGTCCCAACGTAGTTGTTATCTTTTTCGCATTTGATAGGTATTTAGAGTTACCCATCCATTTAGAATATATCTTTCTTGTAGGCCACGGACTGACTGTTTTTTTTTTGGCTTGGTATCTAGACTTTTAAGCCATTTATTTTAAATCTTCTTTTTAGGGTTCCGTACCCAAAGGGTAAAAACGGGACCCTATTACTAAGACTTCGCTGTCTGTCTGTCACCATGTTATATCTCAAGAACCGCGATAGCTAGACAGTTGAAATTTTCACAAATAATGTATTTCTGCTGCTGCTATAACAACAAATACTAAAAATAAATATTTAAGGGGGGCTCCCATACAACAAACGTGATTTTTTTTGCCGTTTTTACGGAACCCTTCGTGCGCGAGTCCGACTCGCACTTGGCCGGTTTTTTTGTTATGTGTACGTTATATTGTCACATTCACCGTAGGTACAGTCTTATCCTCGTCCGTACAAGTCCCGTCAGGTTATAGTGAAATTAGCGGCTGTTACTCTAAAACTTTTCACTGACTTTTTGAGACAACATGAAAAGTTTGTCCGAAATTCCAGTCAAAACGTCCCACGGATTGATTGATTGATCGAATTTGTAATAGTGATGTACTTATTACAATATTTATTTTTCTGATTTTTCGTCCATATTTCAAGACAGCTTTTGGCGTTTACTAAAGAATCGGTTTCATTTAAAGCCCCCAGTATGAAAATTTGATGGGAAGTAAAATCGAGCCCTATGTTATTACAGGACTAGCGCTTAACTGAGTAGGTTCCTGTGGTAATGGAGCAGTACGGGAGGAGTGTGTTATCGTTACGTCAAATGACGCGAGACTTCAGTCGGGCGTCAGCAAAGATTAATATTGGGCGTCAGCCATAGATGATATAACTATAACTAGCATCAGCATCGCTGTCGTCAACACGTGTTCATTATACTAGACGCTTTAACGCACACGAGATTTACAACCAAAGATGAGTACTCCGATTAGGGCAAACTAAACATGTTGTCTATAAAGTGTACGAATATTTTTAGTCAAGAAAATCAGATCCCAATCGTACTGAGCATAAAGATGACATTAATGTAAATAGAACCTATTTTGAGCTATTTTCTAATTATTCAGTAGAGATATGGTAAAAAATTGACAATCACGCAAAGAAAGTGGAGGAAGAGATTATTGTAACTCATTTTGTTAGTTTGCGTGTTTCGGTACAGACTTGTAAATATCGTAAGAGATATTTTCATTACTATTCATCACGTGTATAGCGAAACAGTTCTGTTACTTAAAAATAAAATTATTATTATTAACCGGTGTTTCAAAAACTCGTTTTTAGTTTTCCGGTTCTCATATCCATCACTAATTTGGATTTTGGAAAGGGATAGATAGATAGAATAAAGAAGGTAAATAAAAAGTGTTCTATCTGTGGATGGGATACATATACGTATTATTTATAATAATATTCTCTTTGGATGGGATTGAGTGGGAAAGGAAGGTTATTATTTGTTTAGAGTGATTCAGTATCAAAGGATTCAGTAATGAGTAATTTTATTAGATTTTTTTCGATTCAGTCTAAAACATAGTGGTTATAAACTCTTTGGTGTAAAATAAAATAAAATACTTGAACAGATGAAGTCGTGTTATGTTTATGGCACAAATTCGGATTGAACATGAGTGATACGTCCGTTCTATCAATAACATTGTGATTTTATGCGTGTGTGGTGGTTACCTTCCACCATCAGCCACCATGCCTTTCGACTTCTTGTGTTGTGTGAGACCCGGAGCCGAAGACGTGGTGGAGCTAGATTATTCCCATCAGACGCTTGTGGACTTTCCTACAGAAGTTTTTGTTTACGAAAGGACGCTGGAAACCTTGTTGTGTCAATGCAATCGTATTACTGAGCTGCCGCGCCAACTCTTCATGTGTCACGGCTTGAAGTATTTAGACATCAGTGATAACGAAGTGTCGGCTATACCGGCCGCTATATCTTCACTAGTAAACTTACATCACTTGAACATTAGCAAAAACACTTTAACTTCTATACCTGATACAATGAAAGCACTGAAATATTTAATGTTCCTAGATCTCAGTTTGAATCCATTGGAAAAGCTCCCAGATGCCATTACAAACCTCATAGCTTTACAAGAGCTATATCTAAATGATACTTATCTTGAATATCTCCCAGGAAATTTTGGACGGCTTTCAAGTTTACATATACTTGAATTAAGGGATAATTATTTAATGATTTTACCAAAATCACTTTCTAGATCTACAGAATTGTTAAGACTAGATATAGGACAGAATGACTTTCAACAATTCCCAGAAGTTATAGGGAGATTTCTTAAGTTGCGAGAATTATGGATTGATAGCAACAGTTTGACAAGCATACCAGCTGTAATAAAACCTTTAGAAAATTTAATTCATCTAGAAGCAAGTAATAATATGATTGAGGAACTAGCTCCAGAAATTGGATATTGCACCCAATTGATAGACTTAAGCTTATCATTGAATAATTTGACATATCTTCCAGAAAGTATTGGACAGCTTAGAAATTTGACTACACTCAAGCTGGATAACAACAAATTATATTCTATACCAGAAAGTATAGGACAACTTACAAACCTTGAAGAGCTGACACTAATGTGTAATTATTTAGATAAAATACCATCTTCTATTGGGCTCATGAGAAAGTTACAGTACCTCAACATTGATGATAATATGCTCAGGTCAATCCCTCCAGATATAGGGAGTTTGACTAAGTTGTCTGTTTTATCTCTGAGAGCAAATAAATTGATTAAGGTCCCATCAGAAATTGGTCATTTAACTTCCTTAAGAGTGTTAAATTTAGTGAAAAATTCATTAAGCTGTCTTCCGCAATCCTTGTTGAATTGTGATAATTTAGTGGCCCTCTGGCTGTCTGAAAATCAAAGTAAACCTTTAGTGCCTATGCATTCTGAAGTAGATCCTCACACATATGAACAAGTCCTTACTTGTTTCCTCTTCCCTCAAGTGCCTTTAACCCCTGTTGAAATGCAATCAGACCATGAAAATCTTGAAGCATCAGATGCTCAGTCATCTGCACGTCATATCAGTTTTGTAGACATGAAAGCAATTCCTAAGACACCTGAAAAACCAGGACAGTTGAGACGAGCACCAACACCCTATCCAAAAGAATTAAGGGCATTGGCTAAACATGCCAGAAATATCCACAAAGATGGTGCCCAAGATATATCTCCACCTACTCAAAATACTGTAAATATTAAAGCTGCCAAAATAACACCTACTTTGCAGCAAAGGTTTGCATCTGATAACAAGAAAGATGTAGACAATGTAAACAAAGGACTTTCTGAAGAACCAATTCAAGATGCTATGAAAACATCTGTTTATGATAATTTGCCCATAGAAAATGCTTATGATAAACCTTTGGACCTTGCTTATGAACAAGATAAAACTTACAAGAGTGTAGATCATGCTCTTTATATGGAAAATAATGGAACTACAAACAGTGACTTTAAACCAGAAAGCTCAGACCACTATATTATATCACAAAGACAGTATAAACCAAATCATAATGAAAAATATTCTTCTAGACAAGATGTGGATAGGATGACCCCAATATCACAAAATGTATATGGAGGTCATGTAGAACATAAAAGTTATCTGGTAGCAAATGAAAACAGTTACAGAAGTAGTTTAGATGAAACTAGAAATAGAATGCAAAGATTAAGCCTTAGTTCACTAGAACGCCATTCAAATAATGAGGCAATACTATCTCCACATTTTAATGAAAAATATGATGCAAGGACTGTGATGGAAAAAAATCCACCTTTTGAGCCCACATATCCTGGAAAAGACCATGTGTGTCATCCAGTTCCTGAAAATAATTATCATGAGAGTGTGTATGATAGTGAGACTTATGTACGTGCCAAAGATAAAATTTATGGTCAAAGAAATTATGATACTTACAGTTACCATCCACATGGTAGTCGTGATTTACCAAGCCCTAGAGTACACACTGTGAGTCAGGTTGTTAGCTCTACCACAATGCCAAATTTAAGTAATTATAATAGCATGTACCCAAGTACAGATGATAGCCACAGCATGATGATTGATGGGCATGATTACCAAGCACCTATACTTAAGACCCCTACCCCAAATGCTAATATTTATGGGATGACAGCATCTAGTCCAACATACTATGTGGCTACACAGTCACCAGAATTGTATTCACCAACTGGTCATACGAATACAACCAATCCATATCGCATGACACACACACCTCTAATATCAGATGATGGCAGCTACAGTCATGTGCATTCTCCCACTAGTCAAAATATGTTTGATATGTATGATGCCATACCAGCTTCATCAAATGCTTCATGTGTGAATAGTCATCGGCATAGTCCCAATGGCTTGCCAGAACCTGTATATGCTAGGGGTCAGCCCCCACCTTATCATATAGCTGCTCCATACACAAAGCATGCTCAGTACTTTAATGGAACAAGTGGATAGTGGAGAGTTATAAAGAAAAGTCCATGAGTTTTTCTCCAGCAAGTGCACACATGTGAACACTATTAATTGTAAGTAAATAATTCAACAGTGGATAAATTAATGCCTGTTCAGACATCAGTGTCAGTTCTGTAATCTGGATGTGCAATTTAAATGTGATAAACCTAGTGTAGTAATGTTGAATGTTGTTTGTAATATTAAGGTGCTAGGAAGGATCATAATAATTGGATTCATTATTTAAGATATGGTATTAATATGCACATGTATTTATTTAAACAAATTGACATACATTCAGAAATATTTTGTCTTTTAAGTATGTGTGGTTTTTCTAAAGTGATATGCATTTTAAGGTGCAGTACAATATATATGTACTGATAAAGTACGATTTGTAACAACTGTGTTGTTTCATAATATTGTTAAAAATTATGGTTTTGATAACAACTAGGTACTATTAAAAAATGTCTATCTGTCTATCATAGCCCGTCCAGAAAATCTGTCAGGGTTGAACTAGGTATATCAATCAAATCAATACTCTACTTTGATAATGATATAACTAGGTCATTTATTTTAATGTTTTTTTAGCTGGATGAATTATCATTATTAGGTTCATCAATTTATTTAAATTCTATCTTCCTACTGGGTTATTACCTATGGGTGGGTACTGTGATAGCCAGTTGTTAGATAATACGATTTTTGGACTGGCTATATAATGATAATATATTATATCTACCTATTTCAATGCAGGTATTATTTATTTATGAATTTAAGCTTGCAATATTATCTGATCTATTTTTATAATGTTTTGTATAATAATTTTATGTTCTAAGAACATTGCAGATACAAATAATTCCTTTTTATTAAAATACTTATGAATTTAAAAAATCCATCACAATTTTATGCTCGACAATTTTACATTAGGTTATAAAAATACGTAATATTAAATTTACACTTAAAAAACTAACTAATTTTAATTATGAAGCAACTAATTAAAATAAATGAGTCAAAGCTTCAGCAGGAGCCGTCCCGTTTCTCCCGTTTGTCTGAGGCCTACAAGAACGTACTGATTGTATGCTCTTTCCGCCTACTTACAGTAGTAGGTATGGGCACATAAATATGGTTTTGTTTCTTGCATCTGGGAACTTAGTATCCTCCGTATGGTAGGGGAGGCGAATAGGGGATTTCGGGATTTACTCGAGCGCGTCAGATTAACATAAGGGGGACAACCTTGCACCTTGTGAAGTACTCTCACCAAATCTGAGCCTTCTATGTAGTGTCGAACGCCTAGGGTAGCCCGTCAGATTAGTAAAAAAAAATCGATGGTTTGAAATACTCGAGCGCGTCAGATTAAGGTAAGGTAAGTTAGTTACATGCAAAATAGTGTACATTTCAATAATCTGACAAATTGGGCGTGACGAAAGAAAATTGGAGACTCGCAAAGTTGCAAAAAAAAACGTCACCTGGATTTTCTCGAGCGCGATTGGTTTTTTTTTTATTTTGAAGGAAATTAGTCACGAATCACGGAAATATCTTAATCTGCCGATTTGCACAAGCCGAAGTGGCTAAAATCATTATTAAGTGTATAGGCCAGGAATATTATGAGTTTCACCTCAGAATGAGAAATAGTCAGCTATTAACTTGTATAAACCTTTATTTTGACACCCTAAAACTTGTCTCAAAAGCTACTTATCTTAGGGTGCCCGCGACTACTGATTTTTCAAGGTCAAAGGTCAAAAAATCATTTATAGCAAATATCTCGTTTCCTATGGGTTTTTTGGTATATGTATTCATAATAAATGTTGTAGAAGATTAAATTTTCTACAACTTTTGTACAAACATTTTTTCGATATCTTGATCCATTTTCGAGATTTCGATATTTTTTACATATTTTTTTTTTATTTAGAGATTAAGGAAATCCCTCAACATAATTGTCAGATTATGGGTCAGTACAACAAGGCCATCAAGAAGAACCGCCTGTATAAAAATCTGACGCGCTCGAGTAAATCAAGGTCACGATTTTTTTTTGCATTTTCAAAAATCGGCCCTGACTGATGGTCGCATCCAAATCGTCAGTCTTTAAAATAGGAGCTACTGGAGGGTTCACTTAACATCCCTTATTAATGTCTGACGCGCTCGAGTAAATTTTTTTTTTAAATATTTTCGACCCCTTCGTACGGCCACCCCCACCACGCAAAACGGCAGATTATTATTTTTCCGTTATCAGACAGACGTGGCGCGACTACCCTATTAATATCTGACGCGCTCGAGTATTTCTTGGTGACTGTTTTTTTTTACATTTTTGAAACCCTGTAGACGCTCCCCCCACCGCTGAAGGGGAAAATATCACATAACCTTTTTTTCTTTATTCCACCTAATCTTCAACTTCCAGTAGGTCCCAAAGACGCTCGAGTAACTACAAATTTAGCATCAATGCCTCCCCTACCAGTACGTTCGGTACCTATTTTCTATGCCCCTTACTTCCGTATACGCTAAGTACCAACATACTTGGGTTTATTTAAATAATTTTCTGGAAGAATGAATGAACCCCAGAATATGTTTCTTTGATTTAACAATGATAAATATGCTATTACGTTCTAATTACACATTATATACGACTATGTTAGTAAAAAAACACAGTTATGTAATAAATTTCAGTCCCAAATGTTGCTCTCTAATATTATAATAAAAGTATGTACTTAGTTAAGATACACGTAATATTAGTAAGATAGGTAAAAGTAGTTAAAATTTTGATTGAATAAAAACATTTACAGGTTTATAATTATTAGAAGAGTATAATTATAATAAACTATTTAAGTGAACACGCTATAGGCACTTAGTAGGTACTACTAGTTTTATCAGACACCTAATTAAAAAAGGAGTGGGTACGAAGTACTTACTTTATTTATTTTTATATACCTAATTAAACTATAATATTATGCGGTGCGTCGTCTCATAGATGGGTTACATATACATAATATGTAGGATTCAATTCTAATGTGGACTAGTGCTTATACAAATATTAGAAAATGTTCCTGATTTTTTAACCGACTTCAAAAAAAAGGAGGAGGTTCTCAATTCGTCTGTATGTTGTTTTTTTTTTTTTTTGTATGTTTGTTACTCGATTTCTCTGCCAATTATGAATAGATTTTGATGATTCTTTTTTTGTTTGGTAGATCCTACTTCAGAGGTGGTCCCATTTAAATTTTGTCGAAATTGATTAAGCACTTTTTGAGAAAATCAACAAAAACGAAAAAAAATCTATCTCGTTTGATAAACCTTAGTGAATAAAACTGAGTCGTTGAGCGTGACTTTTTGGATATGGATGAAATTTCGTGTGTATACTTCAATGGGTTCTTCGATGGTTTTAAAATACAATTGGACCCGGTAGGTGGCGCTGGAATCGAGTTCCAAGATTTGTTTTAATTTCAGGGCAGGACGACGTTCTTTTTGGAGTCGGTGCCAGCCAAGAAGGACAGTTTAATTCTGCCTTTGTAACAAACTTTCGAAAAGTAGGGGAGCGACGGCGCAGACCTAAGGAACATTACCGTAAGGAGAGGTGTCGTAAGACGTTTTCTCGTATGAACACTTCGTGTCCAGTTCAAAACTATCCTTCTTCTTGACTGGCACCGACTCCAAAAAGAACTGTTTATAAATATTAAATAGATATATAAATATCAATAATTTTGTTGATTGTCCTTTAAGGCTCTTGCTTTGAAATTAAAATATTATTCTTTACTTTTTAGTTTATGTTTGTACATAGGTATAGGTTACAGTTTTGAAGTCGGTTTTTGTTTTTTATTTTTAAAAATAATTTTATTTAATGTTGGGAATTGCTACCTATAAAATTTCAAATATTCCGATACTTAATTAAACAAGCCTCTATAAAGGAGCAAGATGTATGATTTATGGAATCATTGAATTGTATTTTTCAAATTAAATAATTTAAACTTTAATCGCGATTGTTGGATTTCTTACTGGCAAGGCAAAGGTTCAAACTCAAATATATCTTTATTAAGTAAACTTATTACAAGTGTTTTTAATCGTCAATTTGATTCATGTTAAATCTAACGCTCGGGTTCGGAAGGTTGCTTTTGCTGAGAAGAGCTGGCAATAAACTCAGCAATTACTCTTTTTTAATCTGTTGACTCGCGACATTAACCTCTAACAACTCGTCAACTCGCGCACAGTTTTCAAAATTTCAAAATTCGCGCCTAATTTTCAAGTAAATGTCATCGTCCCGATTGTCCCATTGGAGAACCAAGTGGTGCGGACTCAGAAACCCCGATTGTCCCAAGAAAGAACTGACAGGTTAAAAAAGCAACTTAGACCTATTACATTCTATAATTATTTATATAGTCTTACTGATAATATATTATGTAATGGCGGCAAAAAAGGAATAAAGAAATTGGTTTTAAGTACTAGTTGGTTTGGTTACCCGCGGTTGCGCCTTTGCTCCGGGATAAAAAGTTGCCTAAATCTCTTCGGATCGATAAACTAACATTGCAATAAAATAAAATCTACAATGTAGGTAAAGATTTGTTACTTAGTTATAACTTATACTTATAACTAATTACATCAACCGTCGTCTCCCTTATGGTTAGACTCAACTCAAATAAACTAAAATAAAGGGGACGGCCCCTCCCATCCTCGTGAAACACTTGAAATTGACTAGATCCAAAGTTCTCTAGCTGGCTGAAATGAGAGTTCTCTATCTGGTGTCGTGGGACACCAATAACAGATGCGAAGTATGCGTGTAGTAGGCGCAAATTCACTATCAATGCCAGCCAAGTTGTATAATTGAGTTCGTTACACATCATTTTAAAATTTTGGACCCTATCCCGAAAGTGGGTAAAGAAACTTCGATCGTTGAAATCGGTCCATCTTTTTTAAGACATATGGCTTTAGACTTATAATAATAATTTTAGTAACACTCCTGTTTTTGCTACAGGTGTAAAAAAAAAACATACAGTCGAACATATAACCTCCTCCTTTTTTGAAGTCGTTTAAAAAGTAGAAAGTATGATTTAATTTGTTAACCAAAATTCATACCAGATATTTAGTATTTTTTTATCACACCCAAGTTTACGTTTGACCACCAACTTGCCTGTTGGTAAACGATGGTGTGGCCGATTGATGTTAATATTCTACCCAGTACCTACGGGGGTTGATTTAGCATCAAAAACCGGGCAAGTGCGAGTCGGACTCGCGCACCGAGGGTTCCCTAATGGAGTCTCGAGGATTTTTTTCTTTTACACCTTATTTGAGGTTTGTGCCAATTAAGCTAGACCTCTAAATTGTATGAGCGCCGATACAACTCAGAGGTCTATTTTAATTGGTAGTAACTATGTATGTATGGGGACACCCTTTAATTTTCATCTTTTTTCTTTTTTAGAATGTTTCCTTTATTTGTGCTGTAAGACCTTGCTTTTTGCCAAATTTCGTGATTCTAGGTCAACAGGAACTACCATATAGGTTTTCGACCCAAAACCTATAGGGTACTTCCGGTTGACCTAGAACTGTCAATTTTGGTTAAAAGTAAGGTCTTACAGCACAAGTAAAGGGAAAATTAAAAAAAATAATAAAAAATAAAATTAAGGTAAATTTTGGTACTTACAACTTTTCGCGAAAATCTCAATTTGCCCATATCTTTTTATCGTGTTGACTCAGGACCTTGATTTTTATACACCGAATAGGGACTATATACTTCAGTATCTGGTATAAATTTCAACTTGCTAGGTCTACCCGTTCCTGAGATAATCGGTGGTGACACACGGACAGACGGACAAGAAAGTGATCTTATAAGGGTTCCTTTTTTTACTTTTTGAAGTACGGAACCCTAAAAATAATTATATTGAAATTAAAAGTACGTCAAGCCTGAAATACCTATACAAAATTATTATTAGTATCTATATTCAAATCATGAAAGTAGTTTGTTTTGAATCTGTAACAAACCGATTGTATTCGTTTTGTATATTTTCCACAAAATACTTCTAACAAAAATGTTAAACTTTAGTTTTAATTATTATTTTTCTTTGCTTTTTACAATTTTAATGAAAATATTTTAGAGGTGTAGAGGCTTTTGTATAAAGAAAAAAATATTGTATTCGCTTTGTAAGTCATATTTTATGCCTGTACTACATTTATTTTTTAAATTGATTTTATTATTGGTAGATAAGTAGGTACCTAAACTATTACTATGTTTTTATTAATCTAGGTAATTATTTGGAATTATTTTCACAGAATAAGTTACCTAATAGCAGGATGTACATATATGTATAGTTCTATGTAGAAAGTGCATTATGTTTTTAAAAATTGTTTATATCTATGCAACTCTCGGGAATTAAATCAAAGTACATACCTACTTATTAGTTCAAGATCAAGTATTCACATCGCCACTGTTATAGCTATTCAAAAGTTTTAACACATTCTAGTCAATATGCAAGTTAATATAATAATAAGTTGATTCTGTTGTGTACATAGCTCGTAATGTTTTTTTAAATATTGGGACCATTGAATAGATCAGAATTATTTATTCGCTTTTGATGGTAAATGAAACATGATTATATATTAGTAACAATAATATAATTGTATGTTTAAATTGTATCTATTATTTTTTAACACTATCCACATAGTTAACAAATATAAAATTATTCAAAAGAACGCATTTTAAATCGTACGTATGTTAGATAATATTTATTAAGGTGCATAATTCAACTGATATATATTTACCTACTCTCATTCACGTGACGATATAATATACCTACTCAGATTTTTTTAAATTTTGTAGGTAGGTAACATATCCCCTTGTTGTTAGGAAGGGTCGTGGCAGAGATGCCTCTGCAATGGGGACGTGTTATGAGTTGTTGAAATTATAATTGAACTCTGTTGACATTAAGAAGTAAAAGTTGTTGAGCACCCATTATAGGTTTCGAAAAGATGCCATCTAAAATTATCCAGCCGGTATATGTTGTCATTATCCTTATTTTAACATTGCCATTCCATGCAATATGTACCTACATTTGTATGTGCAATAGATTTCATTCAGTAACTACATACTTACCTATAGTTAAATAAGGGTGGAGACTTGATTACGCAATAGGTACTTACAATATTTTTTATAAACCTTTTTTTTTTCAATAATATCATAACTACACTTTCTGAAGACTGAAACCTATAACATATCATTTCACTCACTATGTTCTTGCAACTAAAGTAATATTTAAATGTTTAATGGTATTTCATTTTAGTTTATGTTATGATTAATGTATAAAATAGTGCTGTCAGTATGTTGTACGCATTTCTATATCTACAGAGCGATGTAAATAATTTATTTTTCATCATTAATGCTCTAATTTTTTAAAAAAGGTCATACTTATATATGATAGGGTACATAATTATATTGAACTCGAAATACCGGCTGTAAATTCGATTTACTGGCCTAGGGAGGTAAATCAAAGAGATTACGAGTCCTTGTATGGGATTGCCCAAGTGCTGCACAGAAATTATGGTTACTAAATGTACCTACTTGAATTAATTTATGTCTATACAAAATAATTTAAAAACTATTCTAGGTATTCTTGATAAAAGTATTCTTGATATGTTTTTATTGAAGATTGCCGTGCAATATTTTGTTGCAGCGTCGTTGATTGGAAAATATTTTTTTAGCTTTATCGCCACGAGAAGTAAACCAATTATAAAAGGGTATCTGTAGGTAGGTACTTTTTAATCTTATAATCTGTGTTGTATCTACTATATCAGTTCATTGTAATAATTATTTTCAATATCCATTTTTTGTGTTAGATCGTATTCGATCAACGAAGTGAATGGGTAATCTTTTTTTAGAAACAGAGCGTTTTCCGTTTTGTTTGGGTCAGGCACCGATAGAACATCAGGTGTCCTGTTCTCTTTCTGGATACCATTATCATCAATGACGATGATTGAAGGAATGAATTTAAGCAAATAAATCATGCTCTGTTTCAGTTTATTCTTTGTTTTATTTACACCTTATATCTACCAATACCATGAACAACTATTTCTCACTTTCTTCTGTATGTAGTGTAGGTAATAAAAGTCTTGCACCTTAATAAATAAAATAATATAAAAAAGTCAAATAATATAACGCTAGAATAGATTTTCTAAATATTTCATACAAAGAAATATTAAAACGAGGAATCAAGTACATACCTACTTCTATTCTTGGGCAGCATTTGGACCAAACTCTGTTCATCTCCTATGAAAATCATTTTTTTTTAACTTTTTGAATAAGCTTGTGTTGATCGCAATCTCACCATAGTACCTAAGTGATGATGTAACCGAAAGTTGTAAGCACACAAAGCCTAGATGGGAACTGGCTCTCAAGTGCAGCTGTCGGAACACCGTTCAACTTAAGGGTGGTAGCCAGCTAGTCGGGTACTACAAAGTACCCTACCACCGTGCTATGGTTTCCTCACGATGTTTTACTTCACCGAAAGCTCAAGCTCATTGTAGGATTCGAACCCACGACCATCGTCGCGGTATCCGACGTCACTACCACTGAGTTACTACGTACATACAGTTACCTACATACTTGATTTGAGGCACGGAAGTTTTCTTGATTATGAGTAGAAGCGAATTTTAATTTTCTCGCATTAGTGATGAAACATACAGTTTTGTACTTAGTGTCAAATATAAGATGTGTTCTTAATAATTGAGCACTTACCTACATACATTGTACTTATAACATCTACCAACTGTTGCTATGTAATATGTACGTACTTGTTGAAGTAAACAGAAACCTTAAGTAGGTACCTACTTAACATGTTTAAACAATGCAACCTACGGTATGTACTTACTAAGGTACAACTACCCTCCATTTTGATTGAAAGTTATTTAAGTTTAAGTTATATTTGTAATTCAGTTTTTTATAGATTATTCTAGTTGTTACAATAAAATAATAGGTAAAAACTATTTTAAAGTTTAAGAGTTCTTTTTAGACAAATATCATATTAAAAGTTCAAAAAAAAAAGTCTTGGTGAAGTTTCGCCATCTAATTTAATTTTACCTTAAATTGTTAGGTACCTACCTACTTACTTCAATATTAAGTACAAAATTAATTTACATTTTTGTCGTGCCATGGAATGAAAAGTATAAATAGAAATTGTCTTATTTAGTAGAGGCCAGTACCTACTTAGATAACACTGATTTAAAGGCCATTGTTCACTTTGTATGGGGGTTTTGGCCTGGAGTGAACAGTCACTGAGAATAAAAACAATGTGTAGAATTAGTAGCTTTACCCTGTAGGGATATGAAAAATAATAAGGTTTTGTATCCAGGTGTTTCTAATAGTTTTTTAGGAAACATTTATAAGATGGTTTGTGAATTAAAATATTTTTTTCCTCATCTTATTTTTTAATCAGATTCATAAATTACAAAAGCTCAGCATAGCAGACATGTCTGAAGATTTAGTCAATTATTGGATTGTATTAACAAAATCCCAATCCCAACAATTGATTTTATATCTGCCTACATTAACCAACATGCGTAAGGGGACTTTAGCATTAGCTGCATATTTAATTAAATTACATACAGGAGGTAGTGATCAAAGAATTTCTACATTATTTAATGTGCCTAGTACAACATTAATGAGATCAATTAATAAAACTTGTAATTTTCATAAACAAGACTTTGTACCAAGGAACTTGGGAATAAATAAAATAACTAAGTAGGGCTGAAATTGCCTCAAGGAATTTATTGATACCAAATAGACTTTTTTGTGCCGAAAATAGAAAACCGATTGTAATCATGGATGGTACCTACTTACCTATACAAAAGATTTATAACTATAAGTACCAAAAAGATACCTACTCTTATAAATATATAACCTTATGAAGCCTTTTCTAATAGTGTGTTATGATGGGTACATTGTAGATATATGAGGCCCCTATCCAGCTACAACATCAGATGCTAATATCATACCAAATTAATTAATGATGAATCAAAGCCATTACACAATATTTTCAGTCTAGAGACATTTTTATACTTGATAGGGTATCAGAGACTGTGTGCAATTGTTGGAACAGAGCAATTATTAAGTGCAAATCCATGCATCTTTGCAAGAACACCAGTTCACGTTTTGTATCAGTACGTAGACGTGACATCTTGTTCGCAATAAAGAACATTTATAGCTAACACAAACCCGACGTTGGCAACCACTACTAGTAGAAGACTCTTCATTAGCCACAGTCAAAAGGTTCAAAGCCAGAGTCCAGCAAGAATGGCATACTACAGTGCTATTAGTCACCTGTTGACAAAGCAAATATACCACACTATAAAAAAATATGGTGCACGGGGACATGATACTATTCAAAGATTTGTTGGGTAACAAATAGCGAATTAAACACTTACCACTTGGGGTGAGATCCACTGTATTACCGACATCACCTCCACCAGATCAAGGTTATGCTTTTTCCTTTGATTAAAGTCGGAATTACAATTATTGCATCTCAATTCCATAGCCATCGGACGTACCTTCCATAGGTATTACATCCATGTTAGGAAATAGTAGGAATCAAGTCAACATTTGGGCTTGGAACCGTATCGGTAGGAATCATATATCCTCTTTGATTCCTACCGATACGGTATCACCACGTTCTAGTAGGAATGCCAGTGTTGTTGTAAATAGCGTCATCGGTGTCTATTATGATTAGCAAAGTTCGAGGTATAAAACGGAAAAACAACAAATAAATGATAACAAAACAAGAGATTACGATAACTTGAAATGACAGACAAATCAAATCAAACACCAGTCAAACTCTGTCAAAGTTGTCAAACAACTTAAACCAGGGCTGAAAATCACCAATATTCATGTTTTAATTAAATATATTTTTTGGTATAAATGTTTTTCTCTAACAATTCTGTTCACGCCAAGCCGAAAATGAACAATGCCCTTTACCTATTGGTTTTGAAATTCATAGGTCTGTAAAGTTTTGAAAGACATTCCTTTTCTACAATTTGACATAGTATTTAGTCCATAGGTATTTAATATTACTATTAATATTAAAAAAATATTCTGTTACTAAGTCTCGATTCTTGCAACTGAAAAAATCAGTTCCCCTAACTAACCGATTGAGCAGTTTTGCACACACTTTAGGTGCTGGTGACAATATCTACAATCTAAGTATGTACCTAGTAGTCATATAAGTACTCAAAAAACCTTTTCAAAAATATGTTTATTTTAGTTATAAACTTAATCATGATTCATAAAACTAACTACATATAATATTGTAATAAACTAACAAACAAATGTCGAGTAAATAAACGCCCTAATGGACGAGTTTTTTGTACTTGTATGAACCTGTTAACAAACGTAGGTACCTATGTAGTAAGCGCAATATAACGATAAATAACTAAAATGTTTGTTTAATATTTTTGTCAAATCAAGCCAGCCAGTATAGTCCAGAAGTTTCAGTTAAGTAATTCTTTATATTATCTTTGTTACTTTGGATACGCTTATGTTTGACCGCAATCTCACCATGGTAGGTAGGTAAGTGATGATGTGGCCGACGGTGGTAAGCACACAGCACACAAAGCTTATATGGGAACTGGCTCTCAAGTGCAGCTGTCGGAACACACTGATAATATAATAATAATAATT
Source organism: Ochropacha duplaris (assembly GCA_951361185.1). Classification (NCBI taxonomy): domain Eukaryota; kingdom Metazoa; phylum Arthropoda; class Insecta; order Lepidoptera; family Drepanidae; genus Ochropacha; species Ochropacha duplaris. The sequence continues at coordinate 6,085,422 of OX592703.1, forward strand.
CATTTATTTCAGATATTATCAGATCCATATTTGTTAGTAACAATTTGAACTTAGAACTATGTTAGTTTTACAATACGATAGGTGCTCGGCGGGCAGCCAGTCGGGTACTACCTTTATCGAAATCTCAAGCTCATGAAGCTCATTGTAGAAATCGAACCCACGACCTTCGCCGCGGTATCAGACGTCACTTCCACTGAGCTATCATCACCTTTTTAGTTAACTGATCTGAGACAGTTACACCAGTTTTTCATTTAATTCAGATATGAAGCAGTGGCGAAATTAACCCCTCAGAAGATTCACTTAATTTCTTCTGTTAATCGAACCAATTGGCGGAGAAATCGGTGAACATACATAAAAAACTTCACACTAGCCAGTACTAAAAGTCGGCATTTTCATAGGTAGGTAAGGAAGGACCTAATAGGTATAAGGCGATCATAGCACAGTGGTAGATGCAAGACGTCACTAATGTAGCGAAAGTCGTAGGTGCGAATCGAATACAAGGAAAAATATCATGTCCGATGAGTCCTTCTTTGAGAAATACATAGTTCACGAGCTATATTGATCGATCGATCGATCAACTTTGCGATAGAAAACTAATTTTCACTTTATGTAAAGTAGGTAGGTAGGTACTTTGGAACCCTATGCATGGACTTACATTTTTTTTTTATGTCACAAGTGACAACGAGGCAGGCGGGTCACCTGATGGTAAGTGTCAACCGTCGCCTATAGACATTGGCAATACCAGGGGAATGCTAATGAGTTGCACCTTATTACAATTCCTTAAAGGCGATTACATGCATCTGGTTGGCTTTTGTTCTTGCAATTTTTATAAAGGAAATTTTCTAATTGTTCGTGTAGAGGTACGTCAGCCTGTATCTACGAATTACTTTTATTTGGACTCCTACAGATTAACATGTGGCTTTAATAAATTCAGAAGGGCCTGGATATGGAGATATAACATAAATTAGATATTTTTCTTGAGAAAATGGGATCAAAAATATCTCTTCAGTCTTTCAATTACGGAATCCACAAAATTGATATTATTTGTTATAGTTTGCAGCTGGCGCAGTTGATAAAAAAAAACTATTTATTTATTTAATTTTTTTCAGTTCTTGATTAGACAAGTATTTTGTAAAGTACTTACGTGACAAAATATATAGTGCCTACCTACCACTTACCTAGGTACCCACACCAATTAAATCCGAGGAATGTTAGAAACATCGAAGTGCCTGAAATAGTTACCTGACATACAATTCAATGTAAACAAGGTTGTTGCATAAACTTATAATACCTACATGAGTCGTAGGCATTTATCAAAAAATCGATAAGATGCGCGCGCTGCTATTTAAATGTCTACCGTAACACTGAGACTAACTCGGGAACATAGTCAGCTGGCCTCTTGTAAGAGGCAAGCTTAGTATTTTACGGACAACTAGCACTAAAATACCCAATTATAGATATAATATAAAGTTAAATAACTTGCATCGTGATTCCTGGTTTTTTTTTTAAGTTTTGGGACGACCATATTTGCGAGTCAAGTGGTTAATTCCGGACGTTTCCTACTACCATGTTGCTTGTATTTTTTGTGATAAAAAGGGAGTCTAATTTAATCACATAAGCAAACTAAAGTAATCGGTAAGTATTGTGGGTTAAATTACTTTAATATACCTATATTAGGTAATATGCTAGACACTTGATCGATTATTTGAAAATAGTAGGCACCTAAGTAGTTAGGTTATTTTTAAATAAATCGATCAAGAACGATTTCTGATGTACGTGATGTGCACGGGTATGATTTTTTTTAAATTTGTTTAAAAGATAAATAATAATTGGTGCTGCGCATCTAAGTAGGTATATTATAAGGAAACAAAATTAAAATATTGGTTTCAGCTATCATGCCGGGGGCCAGGCATAAAATTTTGGGGCACGTTCTGTCAGGGTTTTGCCATAAAATGAATCGCCGTAAATCTTTGTACGGCGACGCTCTAGACACCCCTCTGAATCGCTGCCTCACAACCTTTGATATTACTTTACTTGGTAAGTACTTACACATCATGTTATTAAGATAAGCTGCTAATTTGTAACTATTGGTAGATACCTACTTACTTAAACATAAATTTTCAGGTATTGGACACATGGTAGGCGCGGGGATATACGTCATTACGGGTACAGTTGCTAATAAATTGGCCGGACCAGCAGCAGCTCTAAGTTTTCTCATAGCAGGCATAGCATCAACTCTCGCTGCTCTTTGTTATGCTGAGTTTGGTACTAGAATACCAAGAGCTGGAAGTGCTTATGCCTACACCTACGTCAGTATTGGTGAATTTTGGGCTTTTATCATTGGATGGAACATAGTATTAGAATACATTATTGGTAAGCTATTGTAACTACTACCTCGTTTTGCAGAGGATTAATTAAGTAAATACTTCAGAAACAAGTCAATATTTATTTTAATTTTTTTAGGAGCGGCGTCAGTAGCTAGAGCTTGGTCTGTATACTTAGATACAATGCTAGATGGAGCGATTAGCAATGCTACCACTTCCATCACAGGAGAACTTCATGTGGATCTCTTCAGTCATCACCCTGATATCTTAGCTTTTCTCATTTGTATTGTTGCGTCTTTGATTCTGGCTGTAGGAGTGAAAACATCAGCCTATATAAATAATGGCCTCACGATATTAAATCTTTTAGTAATATCTCTTGTCATATTTTTAGGTTTCTATTACGCTGATATTACAAATTGGTCTACCGAGAATGGTGGTTTCTCACCCTTTGGTTTTTCTGGTATTTTAGCTGGTGCCGCGACATGTTTTTATGCATTTGTGGGATTTGATAGCATATCAGCATCAAGCGAGGAAGCTAAAGACCCTTCGCGCTCTTTGCCAATAGCCACAATTCTCTCCATGACTGTCGTTGCTTTCGGATATATCCTTGTTGCAATAGCGTTAACACTGATGGTTTCATATAAAAATATTAATCCTGATGCTGCTTTGCCAGCAGCTCTCGGGGCAGTACACGCTGATTGGGCAAAATACGCCGTTGCCGTTGGTGCCGTGTGTGGTATGACCACCACTTTATTGGGCTCCTTATTTGCTCTGCCACGTTGTTTATACGCCATGTCTGCGGATGGTTTACTTTTCAGTTGCCTGAGCGACATCAATAATAAATCACAAATTCCGATTGGAAATCTAATTATATCGGGTTTGTCTTCAGCTATAATCGCTTTACTATTCGATTTGGATAAGCTAGTGGAGTTCATGTCGATTGGAACGTTGTTGGCATATACAATCGTTAGTGCTGCTGTTATTATATTGCGGTATCGACCGATGCCAGCAGTGGACGATAAAGGATTTGGGACGCCACAATTGGATTCACCTGGTGACCGAGAAGATAGTTCAGCTACTGGCACACCAGCTACAGATGGAGGATCATCTTCTTCCGAGGTACATTTCCGAGTATTAACTTACACTATTTGTATTACTATACTTTGTATTTACTTACTACAATAGGTAACTCAAATAATGATGTGAATTAACACTTGCTATTGTATTAGGTTTAAAAGTCCATGTTACCTCAGAATTTTGACTCGTTTAGTTCTCTACGCCAAATCGCTATAGGTAGGACCTATTTATATATCCCCTTTCACAATAGTTGAAAAGCACGAAAATTTTGGTTTATTTTTTATGGTGATACTTATATTAAAACTTCAAAATCTGGACCTGTCTGAAATCTGATTTATTGAGTAGTTTCACAAATTTCATGATCATATGTAGGTATTACGTACCTAACAATATTTAGGTACCAACTTAGGTCATTCTGCGGTTTTCATTGTATTTTTGGAAATGACTTAATTTTTTTTCCATAGAGTTAAACAATCGTCATTTCGAAAGATACCTATCTACCTACCTACTAAGGTCTTCAACTTTTATAGGTACCTACATTTACCCATACATTACCAAGTGAAAGCTTCATTCAGTATTATTACGTAGGTAAAGTGAGACGATTAAAAAAAAAACATTGTAACTAGAATATGAATGTACCTACCTACATTTCAGATGTTTGAAGCTCTGACAGTGGGTCGACTGCGCACGCAGTATGCATGGCTAGAGCCCCTGGTGGGCGGCCGAGCTCCCGGCGCTGCTGTGACCAGCTGCGTTTATATCTTCACACTCGCAACCGCTGCTCTTTGTGCCCACAATCACTTCGTGGCGGTACATGCCGGTCTTTGGGCGCTACTGCCTGATTGTATTTTTGCATTCACTATTATTGCTTGTGAGTATACTTACCTAGTGTCCATTTTTTTATACTTAACTAAAGTCTAGTCGTTCGAGTAGACCAAGAGGTAGATAAATGAGATGACTCGAAGAGATTTTTAGATCAAACTAAGGGCTTTAAATAAGACTGAATTCGTATTCTGTGTAGGTTTGGTGATAATCTGGGCCCACCAGCAGAGTCCAGCGCGCCTACCATTCCGCGTGCCCTGGGTCCCACTCCTGCCAGCAGCCAGTGTTATGCTTAATGTTGAATTGATGGTCAACCTGAACGCGCTTACTTGGGCCCGCTTTGCTATCTGGATGACTTTTGGTAGGTGCCTGAGGTCATAAGTTTCATTAACTTTCATAATTTTATTTTACGTCCACTAAATGTAGGTATACCTAAGCCACATGACGTGGATTCTGATAAATGAATTTACGAATATTGTATTTTCTAAGCAGATTAGCTAATAGGAAACCGTTCGTATGTAACGTTCCACGTAATATTATATTACGCGATTGTATTTATGTAAAACCACATTATCGTGACCACATTATGAACATACCTACGGTTATTTATTCTCAATAGCTACAAGAGCAAATTACTTATCCTTCATCTACATATTAGGTACCTAGTAAATTAAGTGATTTTGATTGGGTAGGTTATCCATAATTCTAGCAATCAATATATCAAGAGCCTGAGCTCAGTGGCGTAGCTAGCATGGGTGTCACCCCAATAAAATGTTATGAACGTAAGACGCATTAAAGAAGCGACGGCGGCCGAGCGTCCGACTTCCGAGCTGGAGGTTCGGGGTTCAATCCCGTTTCGACCGGTAGGTATTCGGTGATTAATGTTAGGTATTAATCACCGTTCGGTATTCGTGCTTCGGAAAGCACATTAAGCCGTTGGTCCTGGGCACTATCCTCTACATAATAGTCGTCGTTTTCACGGTTGTTTATCACCCTCGAATGGGTGGCGCCCGGGGCGGGCCGTCCCCGTCGTCCCCTCTAGCTACGCCACTGCCTGAGCTTAATAACTGTAATAAGCAGAGCGTCTTAAGGAAAAATATTGATTTACCGCAACATTTAGGTACCTAATGTTTGTTCCAGGCTTACTGCTCTATTTCTTGTATGGGATTCACCATAGCAAGCTAGGCGAAGGAGTGACAGGTCTACTGTCGCGGTCGGCTAGCGGCGGCGGTCATAGCGGAGGTTGGGGCGCGGTAGAAAAGACTAGCGCCTTAGCTCGCCGCGTCGGTCGTTTCGGCCGCGGCAGCAAGGGAGACGATCGGAAACCTATCATTTGCGATGACGAGCTGGCCAGGCGGGAACCGTGATTTTGATCCACTGTAAAGGTACCCTTTCAGACGGCTATAGGTATGTAAAATATTCATGTTAGATTGTATTGTGTAGTTACCAACTTTTTGCAAGTCTTTCTGAGTAAACATTTATGCTAAATTATTATTATTGAAATTAAGCTAATCATGGCTATTAATCATATTCATGAAATTTATATTAATAGTTTGTTTACTTATAATTTAATTGAATCCGTATTCACGTGACTTTGAACACGTGAGTGGGTAACCGCAAAGTGCTGGTGCTTTTACCGTATTACTTCGACCATTTGTTTAACAAGATACGTACGTAAGTAGTATTATATTGTTTATTCTGAGCAAATAGGTTGGGATATTTTTAAAACAATATCAGAAATTAATTTTATATTTTATTCATTTAGTTATGACACACAAAATTAAAAAGAAAACCACAAAGCACGTACAAAATCACAAAGGGACTGCTTATTTCTAATAGATTTTTTTCCAGCAGCCGCCGAGCTGGAAAGTTTGAAATGAAAATGTATCGTGTTTTACAAGTGATACAAATAAATAGTAGGTAAAGAACTAATAGAATTCTATGTAAAAAGTATAAGTTGTATACTTATAGAGGGTATCCGGTAAGTAGTACGACAAACTTAAGGGGTAGATAGGTGGTCATAATTTTCGATGTACATGTTTTTGAATTTAAGATATTAATAAATAAATATCTCAAAAATGGTGACACCTATACTGAGGTCATTTTTGTATATTTGGTAGGTGACCCGCCCACCTATCTCCCCCATAAGTTTGTCGTACTACTTACCTACCGGACACCTGTATAAGTACTACACAAATATTTTAAAATAATAATGATACCAATACACAAATAAGTATAATATAAGAAGAAGTTATAATGCTTGCCATGTTTCTTAATAAAAACAGAAATGGTTCATGTGTTGTGTTGGCGAAAGTGTATTCCCTAACCTTAATGCATGATATGATACTTTTTAATGAACTAATATTAATGTTACAAATAGTGCCTGTATTCAAATGGTTGCCAAATAAATGCAAAATAATCTCAACTCAAAAAAAATGTAACGTATGAAATTATACCTAGGATTGAATGATTGTTGTAGGTACGTCCAATTTTTAATGAAAAGAATATATTTGTGCACATTTTTTTATTTGAGCAAAGTAGTGAAGCATAAACATGATACTATCATCGTTGATAGATTCAATAACTAAGTATTATCACTCAACAAATAAGACAACAGCTAACGAGACAAGTTCTTAGCGTTATTTTAAAACGAAACCATGACATACCTAACATAAATATAGGTACAGTAACTTTTATAAATTATGTTTAAATTAAAAATAAATCAACAATAAACAATGTATTACTAACAATATAACTATTATTAATATCAGACAGATCCGTTTTTATTATGACTTTTTTTAAATTTGGGTCATAATTATGCACTTATACAGCTGATTAGGAATATTAACAAAATCTTTGTAATCTGAATAGAAATCATTAATTATAATACTAAACAGTAATTAATACCAATAAATATTGTAAGTCGTGAATGGTCTAGGATCCGCAATAAATTATTTGTTAAATAAAAAGTGTATAGATAACTTCCAATCATTATAATTACCGAAATTTTATTATCAATCATTCATTTAATATAATAGAGGCGCTTAAGACGGTATGCACAAAATATTTTAATAATACTATTTATTGTATCAAAAATGTTCTATGAAGTTCTTCCAAAAAGATATTGTTGTTAGTAGATATTTTCATTCATTACTAAGTAGGTTTTGTAGTTTTAATTTTAGGCAGTTTAAATGCACAGTGAATATTATAACTGTTGTAGCCTTGCAAAAATTTATGATACGTTTAACGCATTAATATTTAATTATGTCATCATTGCAGAAATATATAAAATGGTCTATTGCATTGTTAATATTACTGTATATTTTAAGTGTTGATGTGTACACAAAGAAAGTATAACAGTCTATAATATAACTAGTGTTTCATTCCCTGTATTTCACACTCGATACTTATTACCTTATATGTATAATATACAAGAAATATACGTAATCGCAAATTGAGACTTTGTACTGTGGACACGAAGTACAACCTATCCATTTACTAATTGACTAAATTAATTTCATATTCCGTCTATCGATTCTTTCATGAAAAAGTTTACTACAAGTTTACTAAAATAGTTTACTAATAAAATAAATATTAGATATACGTACCTATTTCCCGATAACTATCACAACATTCTTATCCTAATAAGTCATGTTACATGACATGGTCTGTAAAACAAAAAAAAAACATACAGACGAATTGAGAACCTCCTCCTTTTTTTTGAAGTCGGTTAACAAATATGGAATGATTTCATTGCGATTTTTGTGCCTTGGACACAATTTTTTTTAGAAAGTGATATTTGAAATTGTGTCGTTTTCGTCATTCCATTAATTATTGTTAGTACTTTTTTTATTTGTAGGACGAGTTATATAATACTGATGCCAAGGACCTAATTGGGTGTGGCGCGATAATGTAATTGACTTGAAGATAACTTTTCTATATATTAAGTATATATAGGTATCCGGTAAGTACGTACGACAAACTTAAAATTTGAAATATGGTATGCGAAAATGGTGACACTTTTACTATGATCATTATATCATATTTGGTAGGTTACCCGCCCATCTATCTCCCTTTGTCATACTACTTACCGGACACCCTGTATATATTAAGAAATTGGATTCTTGGAAAATTTACGTGGCGTAAAGAATATGTAGCGGAAAGTATAAACTTGTAGGAATTATACACAGATTATTCTGTAAGTATGACATGATTATTTGATTAGATATTATTTTATAAAAAGTTTCGGAGTATATATCATTATGGGCTAGGTATGAGTGAGGTCTTCGCACGAGATGTGTGTTATTGTAGTTCCGCGCTGTATTTTAGTATGTATGTATTCATAAAATAATATTACAATTATTTGTTTTTAATTTATAATAGATATAATACTCAGAGAAATGGTCCAAAGTATGTTAGTATAAAATAACAATTCTTTAACGGTTGGAAAAATGTTTTGATCAGCAGAAAAATGTATTCTGTCGGCAAATATAGTAGTTGATATGCTACTTATGGTCAGCAAAAAATACCATAATAGATCATATAAGACTGGTCTAAAGTTTACTAGGTTAGTAAATTGAATAAATTATATTTCGTTCAGAAAAAATAACAAGGGTTGGTTTCTGTGGTAAAAAAATAGCACGAATGTAACTAGCCATGTCGTTTCTGAATAGTAAGGATTCATTTAAAAAAATATATATTTTGCTAAGCAAATGTGTGATCTTGCCGATAACACCTTGGGTTGGTTGTACATGTTTAATTTATTTACGTTTTTATTTAGGTATTGCCGACAAAATTATTTTAATTTAATGCTGTCCAAACGATTACAGCAATTTTTCTAGCATGTCAAATATAATAACGGCATATCATATTATAAAAATCCTTATAAGATTGCATATAATATAAAAGAGTGTAATAATTCGACGACAAGATAAGGAACTTTATTTTGGGGCTGGTTGTTAATTCGAGCGGTCACAAGTTTCATAAGAAAGAATAAAGACGTATTTTCCTAAACACCGTAACCAATAAAAATAAGGTAATTTAGAGATTCAGTCTTATCTGTTTAGGCGGTTTATTTGCCAGGCAGAGGCGGGTAGTCGTTGCAATCTGTTGATTGTAGGCCTCCCCCACTGTAACCATAAGAATCCGAGTAACAGGCAAACAACTGTTTCTATGTAGAATCCATCGATCCTTATGTTGCAGGAACCGCCTTTACTCTTACATAGCTGTAAACAGGATAATAAATAACGTTTTACACTCGGGGAGATACTATCGGTATGATTTATGTCCATTGAGGAAGTAGGTTTACTTTTTGACGTGGTTTCCTCATAGGATTGTGGATAGGGTGTGAAGTTATTATACATAAATTACATCTTACTATCATTATAAATGTGAAAGTTTGTATGTTTGGATGTTTGTTGCTAAATAACGCAAAAACGGCTGAACAGATTTTAATGAAACTTGGCAGTTGGCACACAGGTAGATCATATCTTGGAATAAAACATAAGATAATTTTTATCCCGGGAAGTATAAGACCCCTCGGGAACGCGGGTGAAACCGCGGGGCGGAAAACTAGTTTCTATTAAAATAGTAACTTACATCGGTTTCCAACTGCGATACGCACATGTTGTCGCTCAATTCTGGTAAAGAACAGCTCTTGTACGTCAAATGGTCGATGGCCCACAGTGCCAAGGTGTTGGGCCAGTTGGTACCAAGGTTGGACACGGTGTTTAACAATGTCATATATGTACCGCCAACCACCGGGTCGGACACTTTAGCAAAGAATGCCATTACTGCGACAAACATGCAGTACAAGCATGTCTGGAAAAAACAAAATCATTTCACGAGACGTGCGAAGATAATAATCAATTGGCTAATTTAGGTATTTCTAAATCGTAATCCTATTGATATGTTTGCTACTTAGTCACGCAATATCTAATGGCTGACGCGATATTCTAACAAAGATAACTAATTTAGGTGATATATCGTAAACATTTTTTTAACAAAGAAGTAGTTTTGGTAACCCTACCTAACCCACTAGATGTTTTTTTTTTTATGTTCGATAGGCTTGTGTTTGACCACAATCTCACCATGGTAAGTGATGATGTGGCCGAAGATGGTAAGCACACAAAGCCTAGATGGGAACTGGCTCTCAAGTGCAGCTGTCGGAACACACCGATAGGTGTTTGGCGACAGATTTTCAACTTGAGGGTGGTAGCCAGCCAAATGAAACAATGAAAGTCACCCCCACTTTACATGCAGGAGTGGTACCATATTAAAATTGTAATAGATATGTACGGTAGCGGACCTTGGGGGCTAAGGGGCTCAAGCCCTCCCCAAAAGCATCTGAGTTTCCTGTGTCATATCTTAAATTAAACTTGATATTATTTTTCAAGTACAATACCTAAAGTGAAATTTATAATAAATGTTTGTGTCAAAATCCTGAATACGCTACTGGATACGTCCATATAACTATGTAGAGCTAGCAACCTATTGCTTTAAAAAAATACACCCCTATATCGGTAGTAAAGACTTAAAAGTTGACATGTTTCAGGGATTGAACCATAAAAATACCTTGTGGTACTATCACAATGTTGGGAAAAAATCTAAAGTATTTCTATTCACTAAATAAACATACCTGATGAAATATATACAGTGCCATTAATATAAACAGATAGGAGTATGAAGGACCAGAGTCTCCCAGGAGACTTGGTGTGAGAGCCACTATTCCAGCTGCGAGCGGACCGACCAGTAACCGGAGGGGGAAAGCTCGAAGCCATAGTGATAGTGGTGCTGGGCCTGTTGTGTGTTTTGCTAGGATCTGAAAATGTTGTGGTAATAAGACTAGCATTCTAAATATACAGAGTGTGCGATAAGTAGTACGACAAACTTATGGGGTAGATAGGTGGGCGGGTCACCTACCAAATATACAAAAATGACCTCAGTATAGGTGTCACCATTTTCGAGATATGTGTTTTTTTTAATAAATTTTTGAATTGTTGATATTAAATATATCTCGATAATGGTGACAAAGTCAAAACCATTTATTCAGTTTAGGCCCTAGAAGGGCACTTATGAAGGTCGAATTACAGAAGTTACCACCGGTTCGGAAGTCAGCCTTCAACTGAGAAGAACCGGCAAGAAACTCAGCAAGGTTACATTTTTTAAATATTTTTGGACCATCCGACTAAGTTACCTGTATTGCTTTTTTTTAATCAAATTTAAAAATAATATATTCTTAAAGTAACACAAAAATACATAAAAAATTATGACGATTTCAAAAATTCTTTCACCATTTGAATGCTACATTATTCTAGATTAACATAGGCTCTATTTTGGGACGCGGGTGAAACTGCGGAGGTCAGCTAGTGTAATATAAATAAATAACTTGGAACATTCTTCATATACGACTATTTGGATAACTGATATAATGTAGTAGGTAATACTGTTTGTATAAAATATATTTACCACAGGCAAAATAATTTGTACTGGAACTAATGGAACCGCAAGCAGTGCCAAGTCTTCTCGTGGTACTCCAGCTTCTACAAGTTTCAAACCGGATACTGCATCACTTGCACAAAAACCAAGCTGTAAATTTAAAATAAATAATTAAAATGGATATTTAATTTATTTAACTTTACCTAGATATAGCCAATGAGATGGTTTTAGATCAGGCGTCACTGATTTATTTATATACTTATATAAAATTCTCGTGTCACACTTTTAGCTATCGTACTCCTCCGAAACGGCTTGACCGATTTTGATGAAACTTTATATTTATATTCAGTAGGTCTGAGAATAGGTAGTTATCTATTTTTTACTAGCTGTCCCCCGCGGTTTCACCTGCGTTCCCGTGGGATCCGCGTTCCCTTGAGATCTAGCGGTATAAAACATTGATAACAACCTACTCCCAGATCTATTGAGTATACATATAAAATTTCATCAACATCGGCCAAGCGTTTCGGAGGAGTATGGTAACAAAGGACCGATTTGGATGAAATTTCAATGGCTTCCTCGATGATTGGAAAAAAAAATTGGACCCGGTAGTTGGAATTGGGTTCTAAGTTTTGTTTTAATTTCAGAGCCGGACAACGTCTGCCGGTTCCGCTAGTATCTCTATAAAAATCAATTAGATATTATAGTCAAATAGAGTAAAAAACAAACCTTAGCTGTAAACAGGACTAAGGTCAAAGTCCTAACTGCTGGCAGCTTCACAATTGTATACAGTTGCTTATATGCATCAACTATGTCTCTCATTCCTTTTACATTACTCTCCTTATTATTCACTGTATCATTAGCTTCATGTTTCAATACAGCAATGAATGTTGTCGTGACAATAAATACCCATCCCCAAAACCAGAGGAAACCGGCAAGTGTAACTAATCCAGTATCTTCAGAGACACTACGTAGATATTTGTTACAGAAATATGGTGATTCAAGAGCGAGGAATAATACATATCCAAGGAAAAACCCAGCGGTCTGACCCACAGTGTTACATGTTGATGCATGACCCACATTACACCTGAAAAATTCAAAAGTCAATTCAATTTATAATATAAAAAAACAATATTAGCACTAGTTTTCCGCCCCGAGGTTTCACCTGCGTTCCCGAGGGATCTTAACATAAACCGGGATAAAAAGTATCCTATATTTTATACCAGGATATGTTCTATCTACTTGTGTGCTAAGTTTCATCAAAATCCGTTCAGCCGTTTTTGCGTGATTGAGCAACAAACATCCAAGCATTCACATTTATAATATTACTAGCTGTTTCCGAGCGGTTTCACCCGCGTTCCCGTGGGATCTTATCTTTTCCCGGCATAAAAAGTAGACTATGTGCTATTCCAGACTATAATCTATCTCTATGACAAATTTCATTCAGATCCATTCAGCCGTTCTGGTGCAAATGAGTAACAAACATACATCCATCCATCCAAACTTTCACTTTATAATATTAGTAAGAGGAAATATTTGTTTGGATATTACATTCATAAACTGATATGTATGTGTAGAGCAGATAGCTGCTCTTTAAACTTAAGTCAATTATTACCTTTTCAACATTGTAAGGGCCCAACCATCTACAGCAATATCTTGTGTTGCCGCCAAAAAGTTCAGGAACAAAAATGTTATAGTCAGGACCATCATAGATGGAGCTTTATCATCAGACCCAAGCCAATCAGTGACACTACTTGACATAAGGATCATAACGATTCCTAATAAATACTGTACAGGAACAAGCCAAGTTTTTCGTCTACCAAATTCTGGCCAAAAAAGGGCATCTACTATTGGTGCCCATAGCAACTTGACACTGAATGGCCAATTTACAAAACTAAATTCAGCCTGGAAATATAAAAGGATTTATATATTATTTTGGTATCAGTTTTCTTTTTATTTACTACTGGCTCTCTGCCCCCTGTTAACAAAGAATTAAAATAACATAGTCCATGTTACTCATTGATAATGTAGCTTTGTATGGGTGAAAGTATTTAAAAAATTGGTTAAGTTATTATTGAGTTTATCCATTTCAAACAAACATATAAAAAACACTTCTATCTCTTAATAATATTAGTAAGATAAAAACAGAAATCATCATTGGCTTGTCTTTTGTAAAAAGTTAAAAAATACTCTTATTATAATATTTTAACTTTATATTAAAAAATAGTATCCACATCCAGGGACATTCTTAAACATAGGCCCATATTACAAAATGGGAATCAAACCTTAAGCCAACACTTGGAAATAGACAATTGGAATATCACAAAAACAATATTGTTATATTGTTTCAATCTCATCTCATGTTTTGGTTCTTTTATTAAAGGCCCTACATTTCTTATCATACACTAAGCCTGAACATATTTTGTATCAAAATAAGCAGTAATAAAAACGTTATTGTAAGTACCTGGGTACATGAAAAATTAATTAAAATATTATGTAGGTATAGGAATACAATGAATGATTTTAACTTACTTGTTGGGTGTAAGTTATTCCTCTATTTTGAAGAAGCATAGGAACAGCTCCTGCAAGACCTAAGGGTATACCCTGGAGTGTATACAGAAACAACAAAACCGCAATGTTTAATTCATCTCCTTTGATATTGCTGCGACCACTTTCAGTAATCGCGTCTCCATTTTCAATCAACTCTTCTTTTTCAGGTGATTGTTTCCGTTTAGTTAAAGGCATGATTATAGCATGTAAGGCCTGAAAGTTTTGCAAGAAATACTTGAGTTCTATCGTCTATCAATACCAACCAAATAAATACACGTCAGTAAGTTCGTGGTTATGTGACATACCTTAATTTTTGATGTAGATAGAAGTTATCTATGAAGTAAAGATTTTTTTATTTAATATAATATCAATCTATATAGATTTAATTTATTACGATAGTAATTTCCGTAATTTCCAATCACAACAAATAAATATGATGGATAGCCATCAAACCAAACCACAAAATCGCCTGTCAATAAATAATTGCCAGCCAGCCAGCCAATCAGTAGGCCAACAAACTAGTAGTCGATAGTGATGTACCCGGTTTTATAAACTTTAGAAAAACCGGTTTTTGTTGTGTTTTGGTTGTACCAAAATTGATTTTCTTTTACAAATTCAGTTTTACGTATACTATTCCGTTACTATTGCGAATTCGTAAATGTACATTGCACCAAAAAAATTACAGTAAAAGTATCCGTAAAATGAATTGCTAAGCGTGAAGTCAACCATTTTACCTTAGTAGATTTTTTCTACCTTGGTTATTTTTATTTTACATGTAGTAAGACAATAAGACTATGTGTCAACAGTATCAGTACGTGACATTGACGTTTGTGTCGTCGTAGAGAGGCTGAGGGGGAATCATGACGTTTACATGACGTATCAATTTGCGAAGCTAGCTACTTTTTTTTTTGTTGCTGGCAATCATCCTTTTAGGATATTTCTGCCAATGTCAAAGTATTTGAAATCAAACACAGGTATATCCATAAAAAAAGAACCCTCTCTCTCTCTCAGGGTTATGAAAATGTACTCAAATTATAAATGCGCAAAAATATCAATTATTATAAATTATATTATATAAAACCGTAAATAACATACAATTGAAAAATTAGACAGTGATACCTCCCTATGAAAAAAAAGCTGGCAACATAATTTCGAAGTTTGACACAAAGATAGCTAGCTACCATAGAACACTATACTCTAGCGAGCTAGCTACATATCATATCAGTAATCTCAAAGAGGATAAAAACACTACGTTTTAATCTGTGGAGTATGGTTTGACACAAAAATTACTAATTATCTCGTCAGTGATCTCGTCTCGCTAAAAAAATAACAAACTAGTTAATATTTTAGATTTCGTTATAATTCTAGACTTCATGACTCGTTTATGCATTTTGAGGTGTTTGTTAGATTCACATGAACCAATTAAATTGGCCCATAATGTAGAAATAATAATAGGACGAAATAAAATAACTAAGATCAAGGATCAATCTTGTTCTCGTCAACAAAGTAAGTCATCTGTTCTTATGGCTGGAGTCATAGTCCTAAAAAGTTAGGTTTTTTAGTTTGGTTTCTTGGATCCTTGAGATTTTAGCTGACACTATTTTGCATGAGTATTAGAAATTTTGTTCTACAAGGTACCAATGTCGAGTTAACCTGTCAGTTCTTTCTTGGGACAATCGGGGTTTCAGAGTCCGCACCACTTGGTTCTCAAATGGGACAATCGGGACGATGACATTACATGAAAATTGGGCGCGAATTTTGAAATTTTGAAAACTGTGCGCGAGTTGACGAGTTGTTTGACAGGTTAACGTCGCGAGTCAACAGATGAGACCTATAATCTTACTTTGCGGCTAGACATTGAAAAGCAGAAAATAAATTGGTGCGACAACAAACGTTAGTGTTTGGTTACCTTACTTTTGTTCACAATGTGTGAGTGAATCAAAAAATATAAAACATACACCTAGGTACATATTCTAAATCCTTGCTTCATAGTACCCTTGACTTGGCCACTCCCTGACCTGGCCTTAGTAGATAAATATTGTATGTTGGTACCTTAGGTATACTTTCTGATTTTGTGCTATATTTGTTTCTCAGTAAGTCTCAAAGCAGACTGTGAAGAATGTATGGTTGAAATTAAACAATTGGGAGTGAATCCCTCAGGCTTAGATGGTTTTGGAATAATAAAAGATACGGTTTATAAAATAGGGCATGGCTCAAGAGTTGAAGTCTTGTTGAATAATTTTATACATGTCATTGAGTTTGATCCACCACCGGAGGGTTATGATAAACCAAAATTTACTGGCAAAAGAAAATTAGAAGATATTGATATTGAGCCCAGAAAAAAGCAAAACTTAAGAACTGATAGTAATGAAGAAAAATCCATGAGTATAAAAGAAAACTTTGAAGATGTTTGGGATGATATTGACAGAAGTGCATTGTATGTGTTCACTTCAAAAGGAGTAAAATCCAGCAATAAAATAGCAGCTTTTGATATGGATGGCACATTAATTAAAACAAAATCTGGTAAAGTACATCCAGTTGATAATAATGACTGGCAAGTAGCATTCCCTCCTATCTCACAAAAACTGAAAGAACAATTAGGTAAAGGATATAAAATTGTAATATTAAGTAATCAAGCAGCTATTGGTAATGGGAGAGTCAAGATAGAGGAATTTAAAAAGAAAATTGAGGGAGTTGTAGATAAATTAAAAGTCCCTATTCAGGCATACATAGCTACTGGAAAAAGTTTTTATAGAAAACCAGCTACTGGTATGTGGAAAGTTTTATCAGAACAGGTAATATAATGTATTTATTTATATCAATGTTCGCTTTTAATATTACATTGACCCATAATCAGAAACATATTTTCATTCTAGAACAATGATGGCATTAAAATAGATATGGCTGAAAGTTTTTATTGTGGTGATGCTGCCGGGAGACCTGACAAATGGGCCCCAGGCAAGAAAAAAGATCATTCAATGGCTGATAAACTTATGGCGGAAAACCTTGGGTTGAAGTTCTACACCCCAGAACAATTTTTCCTTGGACATTCAATAGCTAATGTACCAATGGGCAAACCAGAGTTTATTCCAAAAGAACTTACATCTGAACCATTCAATGAAAATTTAATTAGCAAACAAAAAGAGGTACATATGTTGAGATTTACAAATAAAAACATAATAGCAATAGGTAGCAAATACCACTATAAATAATGTGATTATTTTAGATTCTAGTTCTGGTTGGATTTCCTGGCAGTGGGAAATCATTTTTGTCAAAGCAAATCGAAAAGAAATCAAATCATAAATATGTTGCTGTTTGCAGAGATGTTCTTGGCTCATGGCAAAAATGTGCTGCTGAAGCAACCAAGCTGCTACAGGTTAGTAATGTCACTCACTTATTGGATATTTAAAAATAAGCCTTATTGCTGAGTAATTGAACTCTCTTATTCCAATAACCATTCTTCGTAGGCCATCATCATACTTTAAAAAATATTAATGGCCGGTACACACGACAACCACATTAAATCGTTGCAATTTAACTGTGCAGTCCGTTTCTGCAGATTTATCGAACGTGTGTACAAAATTGGCGCAGATTTTTTCGTTGGTGCAAATGATTGGAAGGAGTTCCAATCATATCACCATAAATCGTTAAATGTCAAATGACGTCAACGATAATTCGTTGTCGATCGCGTTTGCATAGTTTTATCGTACCATGTAGATGGAAGTCGTATCGATCATTCAGCAATGTCCCCTGTGGGTAGTTTTCGTCTAGATTTAGGGGATTTTTGCAAATTTAGCGGATTTTTTAAGGCATAACGGGGAATATTGGGGGACAAAATAATAATAATAATCAAAGAAAACCATTTTAAAAAGTGCCAAATTTAGGGAAATTTCACGAAGAGTCCAATATAAATCAAAATCAGTAGGTGGCAACAATGTCATTCATTTCGGATGATTTGTTGCTTGTCTGAGTTTCTGCGGAGAACTGACGATCGACGCAGATATCGTAGACGTGTGGACTAGGGCATGTAATATCGGAAGGTTTTCAATTCCGATACTGATTTCCGATATTAGATCTTAATATCGGAATTCCGATATTAATATCGGAATTTCGTTAATTGTTTAGAAATTGCACAAATTCGGTATGAGGTTAGGTTGAGTGCAATAAAAACCATTTTTAAATCGAATTCTTTAATTTGGTTCAAACATTGGTTTCTCATTATTTTCCTATACTTCTTATTAATTAAACTAACTGACTCAGAATCAACAAATCTTCCTAAATTTTAAATGTGCAAGCAAAATCAACAATTAGGAACAAAAATATTTTAATATGTATTTAAAATATTTTTGTTATGTATGTAAGTATGACAGAGCTGATGTAGCTGGCATGAACCCCGTTATTTTTCCGAGTCCAAGATTCTTGAATTCAAAACCTCCAGAAGGTAGGAAGGTTTATGGTGGAGCATAAACCTTCATTGCAATGAAGGTTTATGTTCATATATCTCCTGTTTCGAAGAGAGGTCCTCTCGTTGAGAGTCATTGTAAATATTTCTCCCTTTTCCTTCATGAGCGTTATCTATGGTTTCTCATTTGATGTCAGTTCTTGAACATGCCGAACAACGGCATGTTCAAGAACCATTTTCTCAATAGTATTTGACGTTTTCGGTAAGTCGTATCCACGTTTCTTTGAAGAGTTGCCGGAGATCTTGACTTTCAGAAAATAATCTGAAACTTGCACCATCTAAAGCGGTCATTCGAGAAATAATAGCTTCCATTGATTCTGAAGACCTGAAGTCATTAGTTTCCGTTTCTGGAGCTTGGGTGTCTGCTCTTGTGATGATGTTGTTGATGCGCTTGAAGCACTCTCCGATGAAGGGGTTCCAACTGCAGTGATGTTTGCGTGCACAGTTCGTAAATGTGTGTGCAAGCATGTTGTAGACCCACCAGTAGTTTTTAGTTTTTTATACATATCTGGCACTTAGCTGTTTGGCCGTCATCCGATCTATGAAAATGATCCCATACATTTGATGAGCGTTTGTTCAGAAATTCTGAGTATGTGTGCGATGATAGCTCAGTGGTAAGTGACGTCGGATACCGCGGCGAAGGTCGTGGGTTCGAATCCTTACAATGAGCTTGAGTTTTCGGTGAAGGAAAACATCGTGAGGAAACCACAGCACGGTGTTAGGGTACTTTGTAGTACTCGACTGGCTGGCTACCACCCTCAAGTTGAAAATCTGTCGCCAAGCACCTGTTGGTGTGTTCCGGCAATTGCACTTGAGAGCCAGTTCGCCTTTAAGGCATTGTAATAAGGTGTACAACACGTTGGCAATCCCCTGGTGTTGCCAATGTCTATAGGCGACGGTTGTCACTTACCATCAGGTGACCCGCCTGCCTCGTTGTCACTTGTGACAAAAAAAGAAACTTTATTTTTTGATGAAGCCCTGCAAAGAAAATAATTGTTTTATATAATGGTGCTCCTTCACCGCGAGCTTTCTTTCGCCTTAGCCTGTAATGTAACAGTTCAAGATTCGATTTTGTACGGGAATAAGTGGTACTTTAGTTGTAGTTTTGTACTTACATCGTAGCCACATAAAACACAAACAAACACTTCTAAACTTATACAGTTCATGAGCGCAACTGATCAAACTGTACTCTGTGAAACGTCTGATCGACAGGATATTTTTTTCGTTTGTGCGTCGCAAGACGTACCGCGCAGGTAAAGATAACAGTATTATTGTTCTCGTATCGCATGCTTAGCGAGCTGGCATCAGGATTACATAATAAAGGGCCTAATACATCTTAAATAGATGATCTAAACAGCGTCCGTCCAGCAGGCCTTGGAGTGCCTGTACAGTCCGATACGGGAGCGACAGCAGCGTCCACATTTTTGGCACCTATACTGAGGACCGCTTGATGGCTGAGTTGGTGAAGCGACTCTAGTGCTCATGTGTTTCTTCTCACGCTTGGCCGCAAAATTCTGAAACCAGCACCTATCGTGGGCCCCGCATCCATCAACCAAAAACCTCCTCCACCCGCTGCGGTTGCCAGCCAGGTCCTCCCACTTCCCAGGCTTGATCCCGAAAGCCACCATGTCGCGTTTAGTGCAGTCCTAGAAACGTAACATGAGTCTTTCCACCTTTCTCTTGGCGAAAGCAACTTCGCTAAATAGGGCACGTCTTGGTAAACGAGTGGCACCCATGCCCCAGCCAACTCAATCTTCGTTGTTTAAGCACTGGGAAGCTGTGCAATTCCAATCAGGACTACATAAGGATCTAAAATATAGGTTTAGTTTAAAACTCAAAATGTAGAAAAAAATGTCCGATATCGATATTGGATCACTCAGTATCGGAATTGTAATATCGGAACTCACGTTCCGAGATTCCGATATTGCGATATTCCGAGATTCCGAGATTCATGCCCTAGTGTGGACACACTATGGAAGTTCGATGAACTACGCCACAGTACTGCGCAGACACTTTGCAACGATATATCGTTGTCGTGTGTACCGGGTTTAATACCTATCATATTTTTATACATAAAAAAAATCACATCATAGTAGATTTTAGATCTACTCTGCTTCATATGGATGTGTATATGTATAGGTAGGTAAGTATGTAAGTAACGGTCTTACCATGGAAATATGATATTTACACAGCAAGGTAAAAGCGTGGTAGTGGATAGCACCAACCCTGACACGGAGTCGCGCGCGCGCTGGACTTCGCTCGCGAAGGAAATGAAAGTTGAATGTCGCTGTGCCAAGATGGCTACGAGTAAGGCGCATGCACAACACAACAACAAGTTTAGAGAGATTATGAAAATAAACCATGTGCCAGTTAACGACATCGTATTTCATACCTACAAGTAAGTTTCTCAGTAAGAAATTAAAACTTTTTGCATTTTTGTACTTTGTATATACAGGATGTCCGGTAAGTAGTACGACAAAGTTAATCGTAGGAACAGGGATAGGTAGGTTTGTTTGGTTTGGTAGGTGACCCAAATATACAAAAAAATACCATATATAAAATTGTCACCATTTTCGAGATATTTAAAATCAGAAATTGAAAAAACCGGTTTCTGGTACCTACTTATAAGTTTTCGCGAAAATCTAAATTAGCCCTTATCTTTTTATCGTGTTGACTCAGGACCTTGATTTTTACACCTAATAGGGACTATAGACCTTAGTATCTGGTATAAATTTCAACTTGCTAGGTCCACCCGTTCCTGAGATAATCGGTGGTGACACACGGATATACAGACAGACGGACAAGAGAGTGATCTTATAAGGGTACCTATTTTTTACCTTTTGAGGTACGGAACCCTAAATATCAATATATTATAATCAGAAATCCACCAGAACCCACCTATGTCCAGTCAAGTTTGTAGCACTACTTACCAGACATCCTGTTTATTATGTGTAACCATAATATTACCGTGGTAGGTAAGTGATGATGTGGCCGAAAGTGTTAGGCTCACACAATCTGAAAGGGAGCTCAACCACATCTGTCGGAGAACACACTGGCTGGCTAACAGATATTTATCTTGAGGGTGGTACCCAGCCAGGCGAGTACCTACTACAAAGTACCATGCTATCATTTTTTCTCGATGCTCTTCAATGATAGCTCCAGCCTTTTGTAGGATTCGAACCCACGAACTTAATTAATTAAAAATCTGAGGATGAGAATCGGAAGGAAGAGCCTGATTGTGAGAATTCGCAGAAAATGAAGAAGAGACTCCGTTTTTTTTCAGAAATAAATTTACTGAACCAACACACATTGAAGGTTTCAAAGAAGTCATAGAAGTAAGATTCAATCCAAGCTTTGACAGTGAAGAAGCGGAAAAGATCTATAGAATGCATTTACTCGAAAAATAATCTTTAGGTAGTAGGTAAGTTCTTGTTATCATGAATATTAAATAAAACAATTGTGATATTAACTAGCAGTTTTTATTGCGAACCTGGAAACGACGATAGAGTTTAATTGTACATTTATTAGGCCAAATAATTTATTTGCTGGCAATAATACAGATGACATATATACCTAAGGCTTTATTAATATTAAGGCGACGTGAAAAAATACGTAGATCATCATCTTACATCTATAGAGTTAAAGCGACATTAAGCATCAGGCAAAGCGTGACAAGTTGGTAGCAATGACAAAATGGACGGATGTTTTAAAACACTAGCTGTGCTCCGTGATGATATGCTTATAACCTTTCTCGATAAACGGGCTATATAACGCAAATATAGTGGGACTGGTAGTTCTTGAGGGTAGCGGTTGACGATCATCTCAGCTCTATAGTATTTGTTTCGAATTGTTATCTATACTGGATGGCTCCAGCCACGACCGTTAGAACCGGAATAGTAAAGCAAATTGCGACACTCCAAATTGAGACTTGTTCAGATAGAAAGATCATTACTAAAAATAAGCATTCGCCAATATTTTATTATAGTATAAATATAGAATAAACAAGATCTTCAATATCACTTTTCAGCAGTTTAAGGTTGTAGCTTTCACCCGCGATCCTATTTCTCCATACAAACTTTGGACCCCCGTTTCATCCCCTTAGGTAGTCCTTTCTTAGCGGATACCTACGTCATAACAACTATCTGCGTGCCGAATTTCAACGCAATCCGTTGTCAGTCAGTCAATCAGTAACTATTGCCTTTTTATATATACAGATAAGTATCTTATATGTTAGGTCTACCTACTTAATCAACGATCACTACGATTAGAAAATAGTTTTTGAATTACATAATTGGCATAGGTACTTTTGAAGGTTCTTAGTATGAGTAATTTTATTTATGGTTTTGGGCGCATCTCATTAGAAATAAGCTTTACTATGCTATAGTCTGACTACAAGTGCTGCGTTGCGTTGCGTCGAGGGGTAGAGAGAGCAGCAAACCACTCCGCTCTACCTCCTCCCACACCAGCCCTATCTGTTGCTCTCACTCTCATAGAAGTCGCACATCACTTACGGTCACACTATGCTACTACTTATACTGATATTTTATTTACCGATTCGTAGAAATGACAATTTATTGGTAAAATATGTATGTATAGGTGTACATACACCCTATTAGGGTAGAAATTTACTGATTTTATAAGAGTCGCTCAGAATAAAACGTTAAACATTAATTGTGTCTTATGGCAACCATCATGGCAACTATTATGAAATCAAACAAGTATCACAAATCTTAAGTCGATATCGAGACATTTAAGAGGACCATGCTAGAGACTATAACATGATGATTCTAAGAGGCGAATATTATAATGGCTCCAGTTTGATGTCATTCGTCGTCAGGGTCCAACTCTTCGTCTTCCACGTCTAATAAATTGTCCAGACTCGTATCCGAGTCATCCTCATGTCATCTACGACAAATATTTTTTTCATTAGTATTTTCGGATTCGAGAACTTTATTTCATACACTTTTAAGAACTTTACTTCGACTACAGGTACAATATGTTAAGAAAACGTCCGATCCGTGAAGGTATTATTATGTACCGAGATTCGATTCTATTTACGTAAAATATGAAAACTTTGTGCCATGCCGGTTGGCGTGGTTGGTTAAGACACTACCTATCACGCCGCAGGTCGTGGGTTCGATTCCCATCCAGGACACACATTTGTGTGCATGAACATGTCTGTTTGTCCTGAGTCTGGGTGTAATTATCTATTTAAGTATGTATTTACAAAAAAAAAGTAGTCTATGTATTATATCAGTCATCTGGTTTCCATAGTACAAGCTCTGCTTAGTTTGGGATCAGATAGCCGTGTGTGAAAAATGTCCGAGGACATTTTGTAACATAGCAATACAGGGGCACGAGCGAAGCGCATACCTACCTACCTACTATCGCCGACGATATCGTTGTCACCTTTTTAGGGTTCCGTACCTCAAAAGGTAAAAAAAGGAACACTTATAAGATCACTTTCTTGTCCGTCTGTCTGTCCGTGTGTCACCACCGATTATCTCAAGAATGAGTGGACCTAGCAAGTTGAAATTTATACCAGATACTGAAGTCTATAGTCCCTGTAGGTAAATCAAGGTCCTGAGTCAACACGATAAAAAAGATATGGGAAAATTTTGATTTTCGCGAAAACTTGTAAGTATCAAAATTTACCTTAATTTTCAACTTTTTTTATTTTTCGGAATTTTCCTTTTCCTTGTGCTATAAGACCTTGCTTTTCTGCAAAAAATTACAATTCTAGGTCAACGGGAAGTACCCTATAGGTTTTGGGTCGAAGACCTATATGGTAGTTCCCGTTGACCTAGAATCACGAAATTTGGCAAAAAGCGAGTTCTTACAGCACAAATAAAGGAAAAATTCCAAAAAATAAAAAAAGTTGAACATTAAAGGGTGTCCCCATACATACATAGTTACCACCAATTAAGATAGACCTCTGAGTTGTATCGGCGCTCATACAATTTAGAGGTCTAGCTTAATTGGCATCTACATCAAATAAGGTAATCGAAAAAATCATCGAGACTCCATTACCGTGATGAACGAACTATTTACAAGTTTGTACGGAACCCTCGGTGCACGAGTCCGACTCGCACTTTACCGGTTTTTTATAATTTCCTAGATTTTGTAATTTGTGCACAAATGTCGTATTATGTGGTATTATACCTAAATGTCATTAATATGTTAACTTTAATGAATATTTTGTTTCTTATTTTATTTGGTGTTGAGGTTGGGATACCTATACCTACGCCCCTTTCGGATCGTAGAGGGTTTTTTAAACATATATTTTATAAAAGTTGTCGAAGTCTTATAAGAAGTGATAAGATGTATATCACCCACCACATTCAATTAATTGTACAGTCATTTGGTACTTTTCTTAGTCATCATTGTCTTATGAGTCTCACATCCACATCGCACAATTGAAGCAATTTAGCTATCATCATCACCAAAATTAATGCAGAATTGAGAAATCACCACTACATAATAAAGTTAATAATGATTTGATAATCAGAAACTCCACAAATATTTTTATTAGATAAGAATTTTTCGGTTATTTTGTTAAAGGAATGTTTTATCTATACCTGGCTATATACACAGTATCAATGTGTGCCAGACGGGCACCGGTGAGGGGTACAGTCCCAGATCCGGGCCGCAACTTTCGTCTCTCTATAGCGCTTCGTGCTTGCTGCACAGCCAAGTCACCGCACCAGCGCTCACAACGAGCGTATATTACCACACCTGAAAAATGTATTATCAAAGATTACTTAATTTTTCATACAGTACCTATATCAATTAGGGCAGAGAACTAAAAAAACTAAAAGGCCTGATAGGCATCCCAAAAACCCCTACAAGAAATATGCGGAGTTTGTGATAAGACGTTATGCGTAATGAATGGAAAAAGATTGAAGTATTCTAAAATGTGATCTGAAGACGTACCAGCTCCTGCAAATAATGTGATAGCTGGCCATGAATCAAGAAGTAGTGGCGTGAGAAAGAGCAAAGCGGTCAGCATCGTTATGGGTCCTTGTATACTTTGGCCTTTCCTCGTGCCAAGGCTATGAGCCGATTGCCATGCACAGACGAATACACCGCATATCCAAACTGTAATCATAAAAATCAATAGCCTATTTATTAAGTTCAGAAAATGTAAATCAAAACAAAACCTTTTTGAAGCAGACGTCTGCTTCCACGTTAGCAAGGGTAAGTTTTATTTCCTATAAGTAAATTAACTTATTCATATAGCACGACACGAGGAACAGTTTGTGAATAGAAAAGTGTTCAAAATTAAATGCCTATAATACGTATAAACATTTGCAATAATTATTAGCATCTTTACGTGGTATTCCAGTAGCGAACATTGGCACTCGTATGTGTTCATTGCAGAATGCAACAGCGATGAAAGCATCAGCTATCACTTGGATCATGGCGCCTGCTACGGACCATCGTGCGCCGCGCACGCATGGCGGAGCGGGCGCTGTGGCTTCGGGAATTGATGTTACCACCTGAAAATGACAGAGCCTTTATTATAAAAATCTTAACTTAAGGATTATAACAGATAATCGCGACGTCAATACTTACGATAGTATTAAGTATATTCTATGCTCACACTTGATTTCCTTTTTGTGAAATAATCTTAGCAGATTTCAGATCATCCTACTATTGGTCTTGTCTTTTGTTGATTTGAAATTTAGTTTGTAGCACTGACAAGCAACATGAAATACCATTTGAAAACCTGATCTTGTAATGAAAACAATACTTACTTGTATTCTATCCCTATATTCCTTTACTACCGCATCTATATCAGTAGAATCATCTCCAGAAGACAAATCTGGTTCGCTTGCTTCTGCGTCGGATGCTACGTCTACGACCTCAGCTGTTGTCATATCTCTTGCAGTGCTGCTGCAGCTGGTCATTGGGTCCATTTCTTCTGTTGGACAACCAGCATATTCATCGAGAAGTAGACATTCTCGCTCCTCAGTTTCTGTAGATGTAAATATAAAACAAAATTGGCGCCTAATATAATAAGTACCTGTCTCAGGTATCGCTTACGACACGGGCACCGGCGCCGTTCCTACGGAGGACCCGGTGCCTGACAT
The DNA here is from genome assembly GCA_951361185.1 of Ochropacha duplaris. NCBI lineage: Eukaryota > Metazoa > Arthropoda > Insecta > Lepidoptera > Drepanidae > Ochropacha > Ochropacha duplaris. Next base: position 6,112,184 of record OX592703.1, read on the forward strand.
GCATAGAGGTTGGGTACCGAGGAGGTTTTAGTGGGTAAAAGTCCCACATAAACCGACTACAACCCTTAATGTAGTCGAGTACATTTCCACCTCGAAAAAAAGGGCATAATTAGGTAATTACCTTTGATCACTTTTGACTTAATGCTCTCAAGAGTCTTCGTGTGGCGTATAGCAGAGGGAATGAACCATAGACCTCGTTTACTTTTGCTTGTAGAAACTTTCGAACCTCGCTTTTGAGCATCTCTACCCAAACGTTTATATTCTACATCTGCAATTGAATTAATATTAAATTATCATTTATTTTTAGGTATTTAACCTTTGTTTGTTATTGTTCTTACCTCCAGCTTCTTTTTGTTCTTTTGTTGGTACACACCGCATTATAATAAAGTGGAATGCCTGTATGGATATACCGAGTAAATGACTAGCGTTCATCAACGTTATCATGTGTGATAAGGGACAAGCAAAAGCAAGAATTGCTGCCAAGCTTCCTGAAAAATAAGAGAAGGTAAATAAAATATCTTATACCTGTTATCGGTTTTACTATAAATTCCATTATTGAATAAGACCATACTTTAAATTTTTACGTTTCCTAGTTATTGGGATTACCGTGAAGCCTTTAGATAGGTGACTTTGGTTTATTACTCTTACTCTTTTTAAACAAACTAGATACTAACCTGCAGTAAATACAGCCAATACAGGACTCCCAGTAGTAGTGCTCTCATAAGTCATCGACCTGGTAAGCACCTTCCATTCAGGTGAAGCCAACCCCACAAGTACATTGAATAGTAGTGGGCAGAGCTCAGTTAAAGCAAGGCATACACCAGCCACAGTGACAGCTGCTAGTACTGGGCACACCCATCCAGCGGCTCTAGCTTCGAGCAGGGTAGTAACTGGTAATGCCGCATCGATACTTGTACTAGAATATGATTGAAAATCACACTGGAGAATGATTGTAATGCGAACGACTTATTTACGCTTTTTGCAATTTAGCGCCACCTCGATTAGATAAATCAAAAGAGAATATTTATATTGAGCAATGTGAGATTAGATGCAACTTACCCTTTCAAAATATTTGTGTACAGAAAACATAATCCACATAGAATTATTGTCGGTAACGCAATCATTAAGATCATGTGCTTCTTTAGAGTACCACCGTCCTTTGGTGCTAAGACTACAGGGAATGCGTAAGATATTGGTGCTCCTGCAGCAATTAGCTAAAACGATTTAATTAATGCATTAAACAATACGAACCATACCCAGTAAGTTTGTGGAAACATTACGGATTTACCCTTACCTACCTCGTAAATTGTAATAGGAATAGGTATTTTTATGTTAGTTATATCTAAATTGATTAGCCCAAATATTGCAAAGAATTGGCTGAAGATGAAGAGTAAAATCAGTAGCAAGCAGGTAAACATCATACTTTCCTGAAAATTGATATTATAGCATTAGGATAGCTGTATTATCTAGTAGTTATTTTAATATGGATCAATTATCGTACCTCCAACCCACACATAAACATGGCACAAATCACCATGACAACTGTTACTCCCAGCACATCAGGCCAGGGCTCTCCTAGATTTTTTGTCTCGTATCCAAAGAGCCACCTCCTAGTTCTGCCACCAGTCACGTGATCAGCTGTTGCACTTAATATCCTCGCGCATATCGCAACAGCAACCAAATGAGATAAGAATGTCATCCACATAGCCATGAAATCAGCGAATGACCGCAAGTTTCTTTCTCGACGGCCACGAGGAGTTTTAATTGGTGGGAGTATTTCAGCCAATTTTTTTAAGTCTTTGCACGTAAAAGCTGTAACATTCAACACATTTAATTATGCTACACGAAAATGCGAGCGTAACTCTACCAGTGCCGAATTACAACGTACCTATATCACGCTTTACCAGAGTACTAATAAAAATTGAACTTTTTACCTTACTATAGGTACCTACACTAGTGAAAAGATACAAAAATTACTTGGAAGAACTTACTGGCAATAGTAATAAATGTTGCGAGCAGCATTATAGCAGGTACAGCACCATAGCTGGAGTTGGCTGCAGCGAGTGGCGCTAGAAGAAGCGCTCCGAGGGTCCAGCGCGCTCCGCAAGCATCGCCGCCTCCAAGTGCACTCAAAGTGCCACTCATTTTGCCACGATCACGTTGCTCACTCATCTTAGTGATTCTGCGATCATGTAAAGTACCTAATGATATACATTACGTGGTGTTACAAAGAGAGAAATAGATTACTGTAATCTTTTCAGTAGCACTCTCAATTACAGTGTTTACAATATATTTGACTGCATCGCATTTCATGAAGCTTAATGTTTATTGCCTTAAATGCAAATAAAAGTATAGTTTTAGTGATAAATTAGATCATAATGTAATAATTTAACTTAAATATGACCTCATAACAATTTATAGAAAAATTATATAACATAAATTTACTCTCAAATAATCACAAAGAAGATAACTTACCGTAACCATATCGTAGTTATATAATTAAACAGACACGATTAAAAATGCTTTACGCACAGTTAACTACATCTCGAACAAATCACTTTAACATTGAGTCCAGTAGCTATTTTAATTAAGTACAAGTTTGCCAAAAATTTGGGGAAAATTCATGAATTTGTAGCGACTGCTAGTAAATAAGATCGCGTTTCCATGTTTATGCGACAAATATGAGCGGTGTGGAGATATATCGGTATCTCTTTTGTCCAATCCACGATCGATACAGAAATGGGGTGACCACTCTTAAAGGAAATTTGTGCTTGTCTCTACAAACATATAATTGAGACATGTCAGCTCTTCTATTTTTTATACTACGGTAGTATGTTTCTATGCTTCTACATGGATATTTTATTGAGTTTAACATGATTTTTACCGTGGTTGAATTCTAAAGTTATCATCATTAAGTACCTATCAAAATTAGCCCAAGAATGTCCAGTTAACATGTAGGTAGTTGTATTATTATCTCAGGTGTTAGAACGGTATCTAATTGATGCAAGCTATTGTGCATGGCGAAAGTGTAGATAACCTAAGCATAATTACTCGCAGAATCAAAGTAGAATTTTAATTTCATTGACGGTGCCATTGTTATGTTATTCTTCTAAAGAGAGTGGGAAATGATTAACCAATCATCGATGTATTAGTAAAACTTCTATCTATTTCGAGTTAAGTTTTTATTCAATGGTCGGTCGTTCAGGTACAGATTCCGTTTTAATGAGGTAATAGCTATTTAATAACGGCCAAAAAAAATCTGACGCGTTTATCTCTTTTACTTCAAATTATTATATCATTTTATTATTAACTAGTTTTCCGCCCCGCGGTTTCACCCGCGTTCCCGAAGGATCTTATATTTCCCGGACAAAATATAGCCTATGTTTTTTGTAGTATGAGAACATAAACATGAAGATACAACTTAAAAAAAAAGGATAGATCATAGAAATAGGAGGATATTATAAAAAGCCGACATGTAATAATAATTACGCGAGGATGGTGATCTTCTACCTACTAACTCAACTCAAAAATGATTTAGGCAGTTATGAGAATTACATTTGACTCTACCACCGATTACACCTTAACTTAGAAGGTTCCAACAACAAACTCGGCTAGGAAAAATTTCAATGTAGTCAATAGGTAGGTACATACATATAGGTATCTATCAGATGAGCTATCAGGAACATTTCGTCAACCTGTGAACATGGCCCTTTTACCTAATTCTCATAGAGAATGCGAGTTAAACTGTACCTGTAATACATTGGTTACAGTACCCCAAGAGCCGTTAACCGAAAGGGAAAGAAAGTGTCCGAGTGGCGATACGAACCGGAAAGCGTCGAGAGTCGAGATCCTCTGTAATACTCTGTATGTCCGATAATATGTAGAGCTAAGAATGAGTTGATGGGGTTAAAGACTTCGTAAAAGTGAAAATTCAATACGGAATACTTGTTTAAGTAAGATATTATTTCAGGATAATGTAATAATGTAGGTATAGTTGCACCTAAAACGATAAACCAAAAGTAGATTTAGCTTTATCACATAACAGTATTCTGTGCTGAGACTAATGTGGTGTGGTCACAATACATTATTAAATTGCTTTACTAAGGTTTCGCTCTAAACGGTTTGCTATGGACGTTTCACCTTGTTTACTTAGCAGAATTATTATCCCAGTGACTGAAAATACCTATCTGTACCTATACATCAATCTGTTTAAATAATAGGAGAAACAGACTAACTGATCGACTTACTGACTGACATATCAGCGCACAGCCGAAATGATTGCGTCTAGGATGGTGTTTTTTTTTGTTTATTTTATGATAGGAAGGGTTTTTTGGAGTGAAAAGGAGGGGTTTTGTTTGAATAAAAATCTGTTATTTTTGATTATAAATTCATGAAAATTTGTATTTTGTTGAAAATAAAGAGCGATGTGTATTTGGAAAATACTCTAAAACTAGAGTGGTAGAGACTTGAACTAAGATAGGATGAACAATAATATTCTATTCGGTGTAGGTACCTCCATGTAACCTATTATAAAAGTACGTAAGGAAGGAATTATTTATCAAAAAGATACCTAATCCATCCTCAATCCGTGGAACCTATGTATAATGTTACGAAGGTACTTACTCAATTTGTCAAAGTACAAGATTGAAGATATCAGTTTAATGTGTAGGTAACTAGGTAATCGTGTAATTTTATCTCTTGTTACGGTTTTACGGAGGATTTTGTACACCGGATAGAACAAGAAATCATTGAACCTAAGTACGTCGTGAATAATAAATAAATAAATAGCTACACCTACTTATTTATAATTCGAATTGCGAGTCTCTTTATTATTGACTAACTGTCTCCCGCGGTTTCACCCGCGTTCCTGAGAAATCTCATCCTTTCCCGGGATATAAAGTGTAATATATGCTATTCCAGACTATAATCTATCTCTGTGCCAAATTTCATCCAGATCCATTCAGTCGTTCTGGCGTGATTGAGTAACAAACATCCATATATCCAAACTTTCACATTTATAATATTAGTGGGATTGATGGATATTTGAAGGTTCCTTCCTAAACACCAACATAAATAGGTAGTGTAGGTATTACAAGATAATATAGATGTAGATGTAATATGTAATACCTGCAATTTAATTATGGCAGATTTAATGATCCTTACAAACGTCATTTAAATAATTATGATGTTGATCTCTTTTACTTCAAAGTATTATCATTTTATTATCAACTAGTTTTCCGCCCCGCGGTTTCACCCGCATTCCCGAAGGATCTTATATTTCCCGGACAAAATATAGCCTATGTTTTTTGTAGTATGAGAACATAAACATGAAGATACAACTTAAAAAAAAAGGATAGATCATAGAAATAGGAGGATATTATAATGCAATTTAATTATGGCAGATTTAATGATCCTTACAAACGTCATTTAAATAATTATGATAATATTTACAGAGATAATTTAATTGCATAGTTTTTTAATTTACTTAGTTTAATTAATTTACTTAGCTATTGGGAGCAAAATAACTTTGAAAACTAGGTTAATTTATAAAACAAATAAATATTTGCCGGCACGTACCTAAATATTTATTGCCTCGAATTTGTGGTATGATATTGATTCTACTCGTGACTTAGTGTTCTATTAGGTACCTACACTCTTGAATTACCTATACATATAATAATATGTCAGGTGTTATTAATCACACTTCCTTTCTTTAATAACCTAAAAAATTGCTATTCCATATAAACGAAGGTAACGGTATTTTATAAACATGTTAAACGGTATTAATTTTAGTAGCTAGGTACTTATTACCTTTTAACAACCCGAAGCCTGTATGAGCTGAAACCGTGGATATGCTTTGATATTTGAACAGGATCGTTATTTAAGACACGTCATTCTCCATTTTAAATACCTACTAAAATGGTTAACAAATGATCCTCTGACTCAATTCTCTTCATTGCAGTTCGCGGAAGAATTACTCCAGTACCTACCGTACTGTAGTTGGTAGGCAACTAATATAGAGTTACAAACAAACAATTTAATTGACCAACTAAACGATGTTAATACGGAAATTGTTTGTGGAAATTTCTCGTAGGTTAGGTAGATACTAGGAACGTTAGTTCTCTTGGTAGTTTGTGACTAGGACTTCCTTTGAATCTTTATTATTATCAGAATTATTTTTATCGCTCATTTGTTAATAATCATAATTATCATACCTCTTCCCTAAAAGGACAGTGTAATAAATAGGTGTATGATCGATCACAGTCAGTTCAAATTCAGTATCACAAAATATTAAAAAATGTACCTTTATGTGTGTCTATTCTGTATTTATTGCAAAATTTTCATATCGTTTAGTTTTCTTTATTTTTATTTTTTTCCATTATTATTATACTATCTACCATCGGCCATATTGTTTATCTAAGAGATTATTTCTTTAATTTTGCGGTGACTACAAAAGGTATCTCATCCCACGAAGAAAAGATCTTTCTTTGTTCTCTTTCAGGACAGCTTAGGTACACAAAGATCTAGAGATATTGCGTTAAATAAATAATTAGCCTTGTCAACGAGTTACATTTATATTTATATATATACTAGTATCCCGCCCCGCGATTTCACCCGCGTTCCTGTGGGATCTATCTTTTTCCGGGATAAAAAGTATTCTATATTTTATTCCAGAATATGATCTACCTGTGTGCCAAGTTTCATCAAAATCATTTGATCCGTTTTTGCGTGATTGAGGAACAAACATACAAACATACGAACTTTCATATTAGTAGTACCTATATCTGTAGTAGGCAAGTAACGTATAAATCTGAAGTGTTTGTTTGTATGTTTGAACGCGCAAATCTCAGAGGAACCTGTTTGATTTGATTTTCGTTAATAGCCAATCGATTCAGGAAATTTCGAGGCTATATAACGTCAACCATAAACGTAATAAGGATGAAACTGCGCGGGACATCTAAGTAGTTTAAATTGGTATAATTAATACGCTCGTGTAAATGTACGCTATATAAAAACAATGTTAGACGTAAACTTGTGTTTATTTTTCGGAGATATTTGTAGGTATAAATGGTTGAGATTATTAATTAATTATTATAAACTTGAATCGCGATTCCTGGAATTCTATTTTTGTGAGGTTGTTTTGGGCTAGCTAAACTTAAATTGAAACTCTGTCTCAGAAAACAAAGTAGGTAGGTACCTACATTATTAGTGCAAAGATTGATAATCAGATCTTTAGGTACTCGAATCTAATAATAGATTTAGTAGTTATATGCAGCTAATCGAAAGCATTAAGCAAACGACCATCCTAAGATTCACTCACTTGGCTCGCTGATGAAACGTCGTCCTAAAAACTACAAAATTAATTCCAGGAATCGAGACTCAAGTCTATTGCTCCAGAAAAATCTAAGTAATCTATTTATTAAAAGTTAAACAATGTATTTATAAACACTGATAAAAATGTTATAAATACATTAAATATTTCAGCGGTCTAAGGTTATCCTTTTGTTTGAGCGTGGCTATATTGCATTTTTATTTTTGTGTTGTACTTGTGATAGGCAGCTCCCGCGACTCGCTGTCCGCTCCGCTTTGTTTTCTATGCTCTCATTGTTTAGTTGTGTCTGGATGCGCGCCGGGAAGAAAGTGTGTGGGTGCCTCTGTACCTTTATAAACGCCAGGAATTAATGACTATTCAGGCACAGCACATGATAACTTTGCTCATATTCCACGTCTGCGGGAACAGTTTTGTGCAATTGTTTATGGTTCCAACTGTTATCCAATTTTAATTTGAAAAATGAAACAACTTCGTGCGTGTTTGTTATTCGGAATAATTTTGTGTTCAATTTTTTTTTTGTGTGAAGCTTTACCGTTTCGGAACGGGAAAATGGATTATGTGAGTCTTTTAATTTACTAACTATGTTTTATATATATTTTCTTGAAAAGAGACCCAATAAGTATATGTTTTGTACAATTCAAAAATATAAATAAAGAATAATCTTGAGTTAAAGTTTAAGCTAGTTTTCCACCTTAAACTAGCTTGCTTATTAGACAGAAGTCCCAAAACTAGGAAAAAATCTAGAAATCGCGATTCAAGTTTTTAAATAGAAGTCCTCACCAAATGCACCTGTGCCATTTCCAGATGGAAGCATTGCGGCGTATGCAACAGATCCCTCAATGGCACTGCATGCGGTACCGTAAGTTCCAGTTGCACGGCCACTGCAACCGCTGGCACATGATGAGGAGGACCTGATACCTGGGATGAAGCCCATGGACACTGCTAGGTGACTCGTGTAAAAGTTTGACCTCGTATCTTTGAAGTGTTTACTGTTTGCGATTAACGATTCCAATCATTGGAATATAATACTTAGTAATTTAATTTAAGTTCTAGTCTTCTAATACTTGAAAATATGGAAAAATACCTACTGTATTTTTACTTTTGAATTTTGATAAAACCAGACACCAGATGTGGTAGGTAGGTATCGTAGGTGCGACCCACAACATAAATTTATGATCTTAGTAAAGTAAAACTGTAATTCACGTATTATTTTAGTCTGTGGTGACGAATAAAGTTTTTTATTATTATCTTTTATTACCATGCTACTATAATAAAATATTTTCAAACATGTATGTCTTTCAAAGTAAAGATATAGGTAAATGAATAACAATAATTAACCTAAGCTTTTAAGATTTTCTCAATAATTTAGGTATCACACACACACTGTTTAATATTATTATGTTTTAAAATGATCAATATAATTGGGAGCATGAATTTGTATACAAAAAGCGTTTTATTTAAAATAAAAATATGAAAATAATATTTATATCGGAAATATTTGTAGTAGAATATAAATAAATATACCTATGTATGTAACCAGTTCTAACAACTAATGACTTTTATCTACAAGGTAATTAGCTCTTTTTAAACTATTAGAATATTATTGTAATCTCTATGAATAACATTATTTTAGTACATTATAAATTATTGTTAGTTCAAAAAGAAGGTAGGTTTACAATCTTTACACGAACTACCTACCCTATTTAGTGAAACTTGAAGAAACTGCAGAAAAATGGTTTAAGTACTTATAAATAAATAAAACAAAATCATTTTTGTTAATTTTGTAGAACTTGACTGTATTACAAAAATAATAAATAATATTGATTCAAGACTAATTTATTTTTAATTACGCCATGCGAAACTGATAAGAGTGTTATCAAATGGGTCAAGCTGAATTCAAGATCGTTTTGCGTTGCAAAATTAAAAGCTTATAACACTATTCAGAAAAGTATTAAATACACGATACGTAGGTATGTGGTGTAATAAGAAGGGAAAGGATGTAAGACTTGGTCGAATTAAGGGTGTTGCATCACATTGGTTCTGTTGTCTTCCTGTAAGACCTGTCTACCTAGTAGGAACTGCATAGTAGGACATCATACTCGTCTCGTGTAGCCGGCACCGGTGCGATGAATTCATATGAGTGCAACAAATATACGGCGTGGCAAAAGTGGAACTGCAATGCTATTCTCTAAGAACATTTGTGTATCTTGAAAGCGAAATCTCAGGTGAGATATCAATTTCAAATTCTGTAAACTTCGAAGGACACTTCACTTCGCAAGTGCGTAGGTACCAAATGTTTATAGGATGCCAAATCAAGGTTGCGTGAGTTCGCTTTCAATGTGAGCTCGCTCGCCTGAGTGACACTCGACACTGAGTTTGTATTTAAGAGAATAGCATTGTTGGTTGTACAAACCTCAACTCAACATGCTAACAGGGTTATTACAAGCTTTTATTTAGCTTGGTTAACTTTAACTATTATGTTCGGGTCAAATTTTGCAAATAAAAAACCAGTTCCACCCAACTGACGGAGCTGAAATTAATTTTTAAAGTTACTAAATGTTTTTTTCATCCCCCATCTCGGAAAGAGTATTTTTGCTCTTCGATATCTGAGTGTAAAAGCCGTTATTATCCTCTAGCTAGAGGATAAAGTAAATAGAACATCGTGTTCACTATGTTTATGAATTCAAATCATTATTAAATCTATTTACTTCTCCCTCCATGGTGCCGAATTTATCATACATCAAAGTCAAAGCCAAAGTCAAAACCATTTATTCAGTTTAGGCCCTAGAAGGGCACTTATGAAGGTCGAATTACAGAAGTTACCACTGGTTTGGAAGTCAGCCTTCAACTGAGAAGAACCGGCAAGAAACGCAGCAAGGTTACATTTTTTAAATATTTTTGGACCATCTGACTATTGACATTTTTTTTCAAATGTCAAAGTATTTGAAATGGCCTTGGTCTATTTGTCACAATTTTTTTTTACATAAGTTTTAGTACTTTTATTCAATACAAAGTCTTTCAATCGCATACATTTTCTTCAGTTTTAATTTCTTCTTTTATGTTATAGTCACATTCTAAAACTCACTGTAATGTCCAGTCCTCGTCCATACATGTCCAGTCAAGCTTTAGTGAAATTGGCGGTTGTTCCACTAAAACATTCACGGACTTTTTGGGACAACCTGGAAAGTCACGATACACGCTTTCATTTCATTTCACTTCACTTGTGCACTTAGATTGATCATTATTGGATAAAACACCACCGAAATTATTCAATAAAACTCAAAATACACGAATTTAATGAAAATAAAACGAAAACGCAACGTCGCTCTAAAAGTTCCCGCCAATAAGTCCTATTTTATTCTTAAAACTAATACATAAAAAAAATATAATTTTGACAAATTAAAAAATGAAATTAAAGAATCAATTTTAATTTGTCAAAATCTCAGACTCGGAACCTTCTTGGTGTACTTTTTTTTAATATGCTTTGCGCGCGCCATTTTCTTTTTTTTTTGCATTTAGTCATTTCCTCGCTAAGGTGGGATGAAAAATTACGTGTTGCACTCGAGTGCAAAGATTTTTCACCTCGTGCTCTTTTGATTCCCTCGCTTACGCTCAGGATACAAATTTTAGAATCCTTCGCTTGCTCGGTCATCAAAATTGAGCACGCGGTTAATAAACAACTTTACACTCTTGTATAACAAATAAATATTAAACGTAAACTTATTTTTATTTCATAGACAACTACATAGACGTTTTCCTTGCATAGACGCCGCCAGTGCTGTCTCAAGTTATAGTTGCTGCACTGTACCTATATACATTCCGTAATTATATGTATCCTTACATGTTATGTTACTCATGTACACGTTATTATGTCACACCACACTGCACAGGGAAGTAAACGTGGTAGAATGTGTTAAATCTGATATGATATTAAGTAATGGAAATGTTTATGAAGTTTTTATTGCTAGTATGACAGATGACGACCTTTGTAGATGATTTTATTAATATATCTATCTATTGGCAGGAGGAACACTACTTACAAGAGAACGTGCAGCATTGAAACTATGTTAGAGGTTTGAATTTTAGTTAGAAAATACTTAGAATTTTGTGAAAATTAAATCACTGCCTGGGACGATCACAGAACTGAGAATCTTCAATTCAGATATCTAATCTACTGTATTATTGACGTTACTTTGAATAAATTTATTTGTTGGGTTACTTTGATGTATTTTGGATATTTTAACGTAAGTATTCTTAGACAGCCGGACTCCACTATTTGCGTAGGGTCCAGTTTCATCTTTGACTAATATATCTTCCTGTTTAGGTTGAAGCGCTTTTATTTTACGTTTTTCTAAGGATTTCTTTTTCCTTCGATTTGCCATCAATTGATTGCTTAAATAACGGATAGTGAAGTAAAATATAAGCTCGACAAAGCTTAGTAAACTGGCACCAACGAAGAGCCCGGTCGTCCCACCTACTGACACTGTAATAAATTGAGATTGTTATTTCTGGATGTCCTCATATCTACTGGAAAGCACATCTAACAACGAAGCAAAGCAAGTGGGTTCGATACCTACCGACTAAATCCAAACGACTTCTCACCACGTTCCTTTTGAATCTCTCCGTGGGTAAGTATGCGAGGATCACTTCGACTCGAGCTTTTTTTTTTGTTGCTCGATTTCTGGAAATAAGTGAGAAGTCAAGAACTAAAGTAAATTTTGTTTTTGTATTAGGCTCCCATTTTATTTGCTACTTACACTAAAGAATTTCTTGAAGTCAGTTTTCCACATTAGATCAAGTTGCATGGTAAAAAATAGCAAATTGATCCCCAATCACAAAATGGCTAGCAGCAATACCTACCTACCTATACTTTAATATAATGATTTAAATACCTACTTAGTAATTATAATTAAAAAAAAATAGTCATAACTTACGATGTGGTGACATCTTTGATCACCGTTATCTCAGTTTCGTCACAAGACGGCAAACAATTACAAGCAAGTCCAGGTCGACTCGCCCAATGAGGTTTCAGAGTAGTCAGCTGACTGGCGTGTGAGTGAAGGCATGATATTCCTGATAGGTTGCAAGTTTGCTCTGTCGCTATAAAATGTCGAGAAATTATTACCAACTTCTGAAGAAAAGACTTAAGGCACAACCGAAAGTCAATTAATTACTTAAAGAGAAAATAATATACTTTGTCCTATCTAGAAATAAGACCTCACAGCCACGCCGTAAATGAGACGGTACTATTATTGTAGTGGCTTTATTAATAGACATCTTATATCAGAGAAATAAAGACAATACATTTTGTTGTTCTCTTTTTGTTATCAATGTGGCAAGTTTCCTCTCTCAATCTTACCTACCTTTACGATATTGCTGTGGAAATATGTACCTACCATAATTATACATATAAAAATTGTTAATTATACATATAATAACAGTACCGTACTAACGTTCTCGATTATTTTCTTTTACAGTGTATACGTGCAGGTATAATGTATATATATTTTTTTTCTTTATACCACAAGTGACAACGAAGCTGACGGGTCACCTGGTGTTAAGTGACTACCGTCGCCTATAGACATTAGCAATACCAAGGGGATTGCCAATGTGTTGTACACCTTATTACAATGCCTTAAAGGCAACTGGCTCTCAAGTGCAATTGCCGGAACACACCAACAGGTGCTTGGCGACAGATTTTCAACTTGAGGGTGGTAGCCAGCCAGTCGAGTACTACAAAGTACCCTACCACCGTGCTATGGTTTCCTCACGATGTTTTCCTTCACCGAAAGCTCAAGCCCATTGTAGGATTCGAACCCACGACCTTCGCCGCGGTGTCCGACGTCACTACCACTGAGCTATCATCATCATACATATATGTGTAGTACACGTTCTTTGTTTTAAGCTTTCTTCGTTGCCTTAAAAATTTTGAATGAGTTGTTAATAAACTATAGTTTACAACAAATGTACAAAATATACATGCAAATGTACAATTACAATACATAAAAAACATCTTCGAGGCTGCCGCTGCTGCCGATCGGCAAGGTTCCCAGAAGGCTGGCAGCGTTTCCTCTTTGGATGGCCAAGCTGATGCGTTGGCGGAAAAAGCTCCCCGCCCGCCGGTCACCCGAGGCCTCGATTAATAAGATATGTACCTTATGTTTTTTATGTATTGTAATTGTACATTTGCATGTATATTTTGTACATTTGTTGTAAATATTAATTAGGAAAATATTGTAAAACTATAGTTTGGTATTGTACTTGCTCGGTAACTTGATGAAAATGTATTATAAACCGGTGACACCCGGGTTAATACTAGGTATATTCTGTTTTTATTCCGGATGAGACCGCGAGTCACGGATAATAATGGGCTTAGTTTAAATCTATCAATACTAACGTGTATTAAGCATGAAGTGGTCGTTACAATTGCAGACGTCCATTTGACCTTTCTTCCTGCAGAGGACTGTGCAGGCGCTGTATGAGTACTGCGGGTATAGACCACCTTCGTTCTCTTCGTGGAACCGACACGCGCGCTGTTTTGGTGTCGTCTCCACTATCAGAGGATCGTTTTCTATGTCTCGCACTGATATTTGACGCCTTAATGATGTAAAAGCATTAATTTTTGGGATTTAATAACTTAAGTCAAACTTTAAGTCAAAGTTTTTACCGTAATTCTTTATACTTATCTATGAAACGAGTCTTTGGTCGAATGCGAACCTTGGAACTTTACTGCGCTAGTATGTTGTTTTATTTGGATACATTTTTTAGATTTTATTTGAAGATCTGGTGGTAACCCAGGGCTGCGGGGGCGTGGATCCGCGCCTGTCAAGATTAGACTTAGGAAGGATGGATTCAGTATAGCCATTCATTACCTATAGGAGTGTCCAAGGTTTATCTTCAAAGTAGACGACTGTAGAGTTGTAATACTTGGAACTTCATCTTCTCCCAATGTGTACATCTACAAATTAATCGCAATTAAATTTGTAAAAAAAAGTCTACACTTCAGTGGGTCATCCATGAAAGACAAATTTCTTATAATATTCCTCTCCACTTTTCCACGTCTACAAAGTATCGCACGCTTGATTAACTGTCTACAGCTGGGTAGGGAATAAATAGGTAGAGTAGGTACTTACTTGAAAATTTTCTACACTAAAGTACCGTTGAGAATATTAGAGAAGTGTCAATTATGTGGATATTAAAAACAATAGATGAAATAGACTGACATACATACTCGTATAATGTTATAAAGTGTGAAATCAATCATGCTCCTCTTCTATCTGACTCTACTTATCATCCATGGACGATGACGCGTTTAGTATAAGGTAGGTATAGTATTGTGGTATATTATTTATGATGTGAAGTACGTACCGTGGATGTCAAAAATACTTCAAATCTAATTATACCACGTTTTTGTTTCATGTTGCTCACCATTGGGTAAGGCTTTGGTTTTCTAAAATGTATAAAGTAAGTAAATATTATTTATAGAGCCTAGCCTTATAATTTATCATTTTAATAATTGTGGCAGTTATTCAAATTGTCCACTTACTTCGTCTGAATTGAGTTGACAATAAAACATGTTCCCATATCCGTTTCTAATTCCTGGAAAAATTCGCAACAATCGAAGGATTTGTCGTTATAGGAGCAATTTCTTAAGATTTTTGTGCAGTCACTCCTAATTAGTTGAGCATAGTAACTGTAGTTGGAAACAGGGCATAGAGGATCAGGGTCCTTTATAAGGTAGCACACTTCTACCAAACTGTAGCTTATACCACGGAAGTAAGCTATATCTTTCAGTGCATCTTCGAGGTCCAGAAGATGGCCAGGCGGCCAAATTCTGCAAATAGCAATATTTGATAAACTGAGAATGATTGTCATTTCAAGATTTATTAAATATCTTGACTTTATCTTCACTCAAGGAAACGTTAATCAAACGAAAACAAATAAGCCCTTAATTATTTCTATTTTTTGTGGCTTTAATGTGGCTTAAAAGTTTGATATCAGACAAATATAAAGCATAAATATTTTGAAGAAATACATGAAACGCCACTTACGTATCAGAAACATTAAAAATCCTATCATCATTGGCATTTTCGCAAATGGCGACAGAGGGCATCTTGGTATCCCAGTCTGTGTACGTAGTCTCCAGCCCAAAGCTAATGGGGCTCTCGACGAAGGCATCCCATGCAGCGATGATGAGAAGCGCAGATCCGTACCATGACAATACTACCAGGGCTACCCATAACAATCTGGTAAAATGCCCATGCTATTTAATATACTATTTGTATTCATGATCTCGTAACGGTTCATGGTCATAATAATCGTATTAGTGGAACAGCGTGGGTAATGATAAATGACGTAATTATAAAATAATTTGCTTAGATGACGTAAGAAATATTTAAAAATAACTTAACTAGGTCTTATGTAGATACCTAATACTAGAAAATCGTCTTGTCTCGAAATAAGCAACATTAACAAACAGATTCATAAGTGAATGTCCTAGATTGACTGCACAGTTGCACTAAGTAACTGAGTGGGGAAAACGACTAAAGCAGTGCGTAAAATATTGGTAGCGATATGAGAGAGGGGCAATGAATACCAAGTACATATACCGAAGGTTACAAATGTCACAGATACAAAAGATTTAACTAAGTATAATAACCGCTCCGAACCTCCAATTAACCAACGCAACGCTACAACAGTAGTTAGAGGGATAATTATTACTGGGAGAATTACTACATGGTTTGTTGAATTGAAAACAACTGACCTTTCAGTCCAATGTTTAGTATCATCAGCTATAAAATGTATGCCAGCAAAAGTACTATTGGCACAGTAGTCTTTAATCAGCGCCTTGCATGTTGTTTTAGACATTTTACACACTTGATAAAGCTGTTTATGCGAGGCTGTCCATAAACTTGCTAAACTCCATTGTCATTGCATGAATGAGTTACGTTATATTTTTATGGTAATCAAATATTGTAAATAATTAATTGGATAATGACGTTGATATTGTGCAATGTCGTGATTATGTAGCCCTACATGGAATGCCTAACGTTTCAAGGATACACGACTCTACATCAAGTGAAAACAACGATTAAATTTATCTACTTAATTGTATGTTTATTCTATTTTCTATTTATTTTGTAAAATACATTAACAGTACATTGAATAACAAAACATAACACAACATTAACAATTTTAACAACAAATACTTATTTTTTAACTATATTTACATTATACATATAATTCTGTTAAAATAACAACTTATTATTATGAATAGTGCTATAACAACAACTAAACAATCAAATACATATTGTATTATTTCTCTAAGTATTGTAAATAATCATGTATCGGGAAGGATGGAGAGTCATACAAGGTTTGTTGGTTTGACAAGTGTTGGTCAGCTCGCTGTGATTTTGGTGGTCGGTTAGTATGGCGAGAGATGAATCCCGCATGTATGAGGATGTTGTAAATCTCGTTACGGGATACGTTATTCGCCTCTCGTTCAAAAACCTGAAATAAAGTTACATACGATAGTATAAATAACTAACTTAACCCAAACGAATATTGCGATCTTATAAATAATGGATTATATTTCGTTAGATTACAATAGAATAAACATAATTTTATCGATTTCATAATTTGAATAAAATTATCGAAACATATGACATCAACAAAGCTACCTACTTTACTAATAAGAACCGGTTTTTTACCGTTAACTTTTATATTGGTGAAAAAATCAAGCTAGAGTCGAGAACAAAAAGCACGACGTACCTTACTTAGAAAGAAATATACATACCAAATTCTCTCCATTATGCAAAAGACTTGTCAAGGGTAGAATTTCTCTAAGATGATGATTATGTAAGGCAGGACTCCGTAACTGCGGTGGTACTATGAGTTCTTCTTCGTGCCCCACAGCCAGTACGTCAGGGTGTGGTGGTGGCAGGCAACTCGCCAGGCAGGTCAATGTTGTCAGCAATACCATCACAATATTCATATTGATAGCCGATTCTGAGGATATTAATTGCCTAAATTGCACATAGACCACAACAAAGGGGTTCTTCAAAAGAGGAGTAAGAAGGTTTATGCAAGTTTGGCAACGCGTTTGTGACGCCTCTGGTGTTGCAAGCGTCCATAGGCTACGGTAACCGCTTACCATCAGGTGGGCCGCAAAATTGTTTGCCACTCAGTGCATGGTATATAAAAAAACTATGTGATCAACCGAGTAATAAACATAATGATTGTTAAATTAAGGGTGCAATAAGAAGCAATCTTTGTGCTCATTCACGGATAATCTAGTTGATTTAAGTACCATGTCAATATTATTATGTCCTGTTGACCTAAATTTGCACCGATTAGAAAATGACGTTTTTCATTGACGTTATCAACTTAACACGATCATCAATTTAAGACTAGTTTAGTTCGGTACCAGTTGCACGCAAGTGTCACATCTGATATCTTTGTTCTTCATTGTATTTGAACCTTGTGATTGGTAAACAATTGATGTTGTTTTATAATAATGATTTCTTCGATGTTAGCTAACATCTTAAAATTACATTACGTTTGATAAGTTTTCTAGATGATCTCAAAGCACGAATGTACCTACCTACCGATTAGCTATGTCCCCGCTTTTTTGCAGTCGGGAATTTTGTTTATTTTCATTATTTTCTTTAATTCACACTATTTCATGCTGACGACATCATCCTACTAATATTATTAAAGTGAAAGTTTGTATGTTGATTAATCTTTTTTGATGATATCCCGTATTAAAACATAGGATACTTTTTATCCCGGAAAAAGATATGATCCCTAGGGATGATATCTTTTCCCGAAGGGCGGAAAGTGGGAAAGTGGCTTGTGTTCAAATCAAAATCAAAAAATCAATACATCCTATGTCACTCCTATAATGGAGACGAATCTTATACACCTCACATGCTGAAATCCGTCCGGTTTAGGCTGTAGAGCGTACCAAAGTAATAAACAAACATACTACACTCGAAAAACATAGCCCTCCTTCTGACGCAGTCGGGTAATTATCTACAAACGGGGTCAAACTAAAATGAGGTTAAAGTTTTCCTAATCCTAAAACCAATGGGAATTAAGAATAAACTATCTTTTGTTTGTTATTTTTGTCCTCTACTTATAATACTTAGCTATAATAAGTAGGCATCTCTTTGTATGGTCATCGTTTGTATAACGTGTGGAGGACGGTGCTGACTTGTATCTTGTGAACACGTGCTCTCGGACAATGACTCCAAGGTCGAGATACACAAACAAAACTCACTTTCAATTTCACAAGCGGACAATCAAAAATTGGTCAATGGTCGAGAATGTGCCTTATTCATAATATCTTTAATATCTTTATTCCCAAAAAAAAAAATATAAATTAAATTTTCACACATAAAAATAAAGGTTTAAATAAACGGTAAGGTAAGCTTCTGCCTACTAAGTATTCCTTTTTCTCTATGTACTTATAGGTGTGATGTGTTGTTTGCAAAACGTTGACCGTGTGACCATAAAACTAGGACGGATAGTCCAAATTAGTTATTCAAACCTTGCGCAACATAAATCTGCGAATGCAAATTACGAAAATCATACTAAACTGAGAATTTTAGTTTGTGCTGATTCTGATATAACTTAACTTCCTTCCTATAACAAATAAATAAAAACTAGAAATTGATTTAATTATAAATACCTATAAGATAAATTATCTGTGATT
Organism: Ochropacha duplaris; assembly: GCA_951361185.1. Lineage (NCBI taxonomy): Eukaryota > Metazoa > Arthropoda > Insecta > Lepidoptera > Drepanidae > Ochropacha > Ochropacha duplaris. Next base: position 6,131,233 of record OX592703.1, read on the forward strand.
TTATATAGGTGGGTAAGTAGCCTTCCTCAATAAATGGGCTATAGAACCCAAAAATATTTATTCAAATCGGTCTGATAGTTTCTGAGATTAGCGCTTCGTTCAATCATATAAACAAATAAACTCTTCTGCTATACCTATCCTACTCATTAGTTACAGACACTCGAAGATAAATGAAGCTTATAATATTTCTATAAAATATTGTCTTCTATAAATAATATTTATGAATTAATTTAACAACCTATGTTTTCAAACTGATACCTTTATTATATATAGCTATACCACATACCTTTTGAAAAAAATCCGTAATAAAAGAACAAAATGAGATTAAGTGAAAAACAACTATGCCTCCAAAAATATTAAATACAAACACTCCACAGTTCACACAGAGATATACCACTTCTTATGTGTATATTTTAAAACTCACAGCAAGGTACTCGTATGTATGGAAGACAGGTAGATTCAAGAATGGCTGTTGAGAATTTGTGAAGGCAACCGAAGCCAAGAGAGCGGTCGGCGACGCTGTCACCCACCACCACGACTTGTGTTGTTGCAACCATCATCGAATAGCAAACAACATCTCCCTTAATTACTTCACTCAAGTTTATGTGCTATCAAGCGGCAGCATCCCAACATCGTTTGAAAAGTACGAAGTACTTATTTATCAGCAAATATTCAACAGTAGGTAGATACTCTAACTATTGCATAGAATTGCTTTTACTTATAACCTTTCTTATATGAATTGGAGGAAATAACATTGGATAGTCTAGCTAGACAAGTTATTATTATCCGCATTATTGGCCGCATTGGATGTATTCGATGTAAGTACCGTGTTTATAGCGAGACAGATGATGAAATAAGATTCGAGATAGTACCTTGTGGTTTAAAGCGATGATAGCTCAGTGGTAGTGACGTTGGATAAGCGGCGAAGGTCGGTTCGAATCCTACAATGAGCTTTATTTCGGTGAAGGAAACATCGTGAGGAAACCATAGCACGGTGGTAGGGTACTTTGTAGTACTCGAACTCAAATGTCAATTTATCGCCAAGCACCTGTTGGTGTGCTCCGGCAGTTGCACTTGAGAGCCAGTTGGCTTTTAGGCATTGTAAAAAGGTTGGTAACACATTGGCAAATCCCCTGGTATCGCTAAATATAGGCGACGGAAGTCACTTAGGTACCATAATCCGACGACCCGCTTGAATGCTTATCACTTGTGGTATAAAAAAATCTCTTGTCTCTATTCCCAGCATAAAAAGTATCCTATCTCTTATTCCAGGATATAATCTATGTAGGTGTGTGCCAAGTTTCATCAAAATCGGTTTAGTGGTTACGAAGTTCATCACGGACGAACATCGTGACAACAACCTGTATTAGTAGTAGATGTAGTTTATGGACCGGAGAGTGACGTAAGCTACTTTATCCCGGAAACGCGCGTAATTCCGCGAGGTGAAACCTAGTTGGTCATAAAATATTAGTAGTCATATAGTATTTGTATATTCCCTGGGTTCAAGGTATAATCCCATACAAAATTTTATCAAATCTCTTCAAACTGTTCTTAGCCATAAAAACCAAGCAGATAGAGTTAGTTACATTCGCATGTATGTAGTTTAGATTTTTAGTTTTCTAACAAAGGCCACAATCTCATAATGATGTGTGATGAATGATTTGGCCTTAGGTGGTTTTCAAGTAGAGCTGCCGCAACATACTTCTTAGTGAGAGAGCTCCAACTTGAGGGTGGTAACCAGCCAGGCAGATACGATGAAGTACTCAACCACCGTGCTACAGTTTCATTGTATTTGATTCACTAATATCTATAATGTGCCGAAAGCTCAAGATCATTACAGGATTCGAATCCACAAGTTTTGCTACGGCTTTAGACGTTACTACCACAATGGCTATAATATTATTAATATTATAATTTATTGTTTGTATGACAAATAGAAACAATGAATGATACTTATCTTCTTGATTTGTTTACATTGTCTTGAATATTGTGTTTTTTACAATGTTGCTTGATTATAGATAAAGTGTCGGCATGCATGCAACTATATACCACAACTAAACTACTGTGTGAACTCGTATATTGAATCAACACTAATTTTCTAGTAGCCTGCCTGCTCTGAGCCTATTATTTATTTTAAAAGGAATGTTAATTCTTCAATGGCCATTTTATGGGTAAGCTGCTCTTTATAGACATAATGAGATATTGTGCATTTTTGTAAGACGTTAATAGAAAATTGTGAAGTTCAATCACTAATACAGCAGTTTGTTGGAAGTAGGGCTTGCATTATCCGTGAATATTTTATAAAATCAATAAACATTTTAATTCCTGCTCGAAGCTGGACGTAGTAAATATTTTTTGGAGACTGATTAGGTCGAGACAGGTATATACGATAGCGCACTGAGTAGACATTTGAACATGGTGCCTCAACAGATCTCCGACACGAGAGAAGATTCGATCATCATATTCAAAGCCTCCTATGCTTATAATAATAAGGGCGAGCTGCGCAAGAGCAGGAATCGCGCACTGTGTGTGCTGCTCATTTCGCGCCTAAATAAAATATTTTTTTTGTGTACAAGATAATTTTATTTATCCATATTTTTATCTTTCCCTTCCTTTCATCTCTTTCGTTCGACGGCAGTATATTTTAAAAATTGCTCTATAAAACCAATATCTCCAGAATTTAGAAAATACTACTTTGGATATACTTAAAAATTACAGGTTTATTAAATTATTTTATATTGCTAATGTAAGAACATAAACATCGGCAATATCAGCCTTACTAAGACCAGCTCGACCTAATCTCGGTACATTCATAACATCATTAAATAATTCCACAAACTTTATGGTTAATTATTTATTTTTATTCAGCAAACCTTTGTAATAACACTTTTATGATGTTCTGATGCAGATTAATTTGCGCAAACGCTCGTGACCAGGCTGGCCGGCCGGGCGCGGCGCGCGGCGGGTGTCTCAATCGAGATTGTGATAGGACGAGCCGGTCCGGTATAAACACAATGACCGCATGACCGAATCTATGAATTTGTATTATAATATAAATAACCTAGATACCAACAAAACTTTATCTAAGGGTTAAAAACATTCAGCAAAAAAAAGGTAATTTTTGTGTGAGAAGCCACCGACATTAATACTTATGTTTACGAAATGATTGGTAGGTAGGTGCGTACTCGTATATGTACATAACAATTACATTTACATCGACATATAACTTTATGCTTCACACAGTTTCGTCGAGTGAAGGTGGGCGGGCGGTGGGAGAGATGGTCAAATAGTTTAGCAATAAGTTTTGCAACTATATAATGTTCACATCGATAAAGATAACCACATGACTATAAAGAATTTCCAAGCATAGTCATGTGACTTAGTTTCGCCAATGTTTATCGATTCTACAGTGGTCCTTTATGCAACATGATACCTATACTATAAATGTTACTATGTATTATAATGTTTCAAAAAACCTACTTGGGTAATCCTTAAAATATCGATTTGAGTTTATTATACCTAATATTCAAAAGCTGTAGGTACCTACAACAATAACACGAGAGGAGTCGATCAATCACTACAATTAACCACACATCAATGCTTGATGTTATCATAAAATAGAATATTTAACAACTGTGAGTACTGGGTTTGAAATTGGTATAGATTTACTGCACTACTCCACTTTATTTTTACGAAGTATCGGTAGTGAAAAAAGTATCGACTTACATATAAAAAAAAAATAGATTCAGAAATATGGAAAATTCAGCGTATGCTTATCGTCGTCGGTATCGCAGAAAAGCTCCAGCGACCACTAAACTCGAGACACTAAAGAATAGTGTGAAAACGGTCAGCAAAGAATATTGTGCAGAGTCCTCGATTTGTGGACTTAAGCATCTCGTCGACGATAGTACGCCGTTTATTGAAAAGTAAGTGTAGGTATAATAATCAAGTGAAATATTGCAGTAAACTAGTTTTGAACTTGTTTTCGCTGATGGCTAAGGCGTGTTTGTCGCAATTGCTATACAATTTAAAGTGGTCAGGCTTGCTGTTACATCATTTAAACTACTTATGCATTATGTCACGCAAGGTGCAGAACCTGTAAAAACTATAGTAAGGTGTACCTGTACCTAGCTGTACCTAATACATTTTTATGATGATTATTTAATTTTATCCCACAGGATAATTTGGATGACGATGTTAATCCTTGGTTTGGTATGTTCAATAACCCTTGTATGGTTTACTTTCAAGAAATATTATAGGGCACCGCTTGTGACTACGCAAATGCCAGAGGGTGTATCCGTTAGTAAAATAATCTTCCCCGCTGTTGGTATCTGTACCAATAACAGAATTAGTAGACGAGCTGTAACTAATTTGGCAAACGACTTGTAAGTTTATTGGTGTACCTACCTACCTAGATAGTTTGCCAAACCTATCTTTGTTTAGTTGAGACTGTTTAACTTTTAACAGACTTAAAGCAGAGCGAAACAAAATATATACTGAAGAGCAAATGATGTCTTTGCTTTTTGGCTTGGGACAACTTTATGATCTTCAGCCGATGAATGACAACATAGTCCCTCCACTGAAACTGCACCATGCTTTGGGAGAATATGACGTTCATAAACTTATGGAAAAAGTATGTACCTATGCCAAAAATGTATGTTTCTCTTTTTAAAAAATATACACTCGAACTTATTTGATATATTAAGTTTCCGTATTCGGCAGCTTACTCCTCGTTGCGAAGATTTATTAGTGAGATGCGCTTGGAACACGGAACCGAAGGAATGCTCCGATCTTTTTGATTTTCGACTCACTATGAACGGCTATTGCTGCACATTCAACTATCTGCGTGGCTCTGACATCAAGTTTAAAGAGTGAGTATCTGGGGGCACAGTAATGGGAACGCCATGGAATGATTCGCAAATATATTACTTTTGAAATAATTTTTATATTATTTTGTAACTCAACCAAATTATTTTAGCACAAACAGCGAAAATGCACGAAGCATGGACATGTACAAATACGGCAATAAGTCAAGTTTTGACTTCGATCAAGGATTGAAAGTTTTACTACGTCTTAACGAAAGCGATGACTTTTACTATAATATACCGCTGCAAGGGGCTCAAGTGCGTAACTACTGTATTACTACTTTAATATAATTTTTTTATAAATATTAAAATTGACTAACTAAACTCTCACCTTACAGCTACAATTTTCAGACGCCTACGACTTTCCTGATGCACCTAGCGGAAGCTTTGCGATGCAAATCATCAGTCCACGTGTTCAGGTAAAAATGTCACGACCAATTGATATAATTAGCCAGAAGATTGGGTGACCAGTCTGTCCATTAAAAATATCCAATAAAAATGCCCACATTCAGTTAAATACTTATATGAGACCTAGCCAAATCGTTGAATGCAACGTTTAAAGAGAATGCTGAACAACGTTTAGTTAAAAGAATCTATCATACGTTAACTTCTGTACATACGGCTTTCGCTGAAACCTAAAAGAAATGAACACCAGGTTAAGTACTTTAGGTTAATTAATTTAGTGTATATAACTAGATATGTATTAGCAGCTTTAAAATGCAGCTCCAGCAATCTTCAAACCTATTTATTATAAGGGAATTGTAACTTTGCAGATGACGGTTTTGGTAACTGCAAGTTTCACAGAAGCCTCGCGAGATATCCAGCACGTTCCATTACATCTACGAAATTGTTTATTTTATGATGAGTCAGAGTATCTTCCTTTTTACACTCACAGCGACTGTATGTTGAAGTGCAGGATGTATTTCTTGCTCGTTAATTGCAATTGCACTCCTTTTAATATGCCTAAGATGATGAACACGAGGACATGTGACATGAGAGATGTTCCTTGTCTAAGAATTTATTACGGTTAGTATAGCTACGATGTTAGTAATTAATTTCAAAAGCTTCATAACGTAGGTAACCTATAACTTGTCAAATTTTGGTCCCAGCGCAATCGATTACTGTACGTCCAGATGTGCAGCCAATACCACCAGAATTAGAACTTGAACTCGTTGGAGGAGGAATAAAGTGCCCAATGTGCTACCCCACTTGCTCAAAAACGGCCTACAATTATGACTTCAACAATGTTATTATTTATCCGAACAAACTCAATGCAGTGTCCGATCAAGACCGAGATGACTGGCTGTAAGTGCAACTTAATCGTGTGGTTTACTTTATCAGAACTACATTATAGGTATAAAAATATTTTTCATCCCATCTATTCGAAAAGGACGACTTGGTTCGCCTTTAAGTGTACCCAAAGGTGGTGATTTCTATAAGAAACTTAGCGGGCAGTAATGACTTTTAATCCTCTTTATTTTATAAGTGCGCCGCAATTATCTTTGCCGCGCACTTATTGAAGTTTTGGAACATCTTAGTGTTCAGCGCCAAAGAAATGGAACGCAAATATTGTCTGAATAAAGACTGGCTGGTAGGACGGCCCATAATAATAATAAAATAAGAGCGATTTTTTTTTTGCAAGTACACCCGGTCATGAAGTAGGGTGATGAAAAGTAGAGTGTACCACTCGGGTGCAAATATATTTTTGCCTCGGGCGACGTACTTTGAATCCCTCGCTACGTTCAGGATTCTACTAAAAAATCCCTCGCGGCGCTCGGGATTCTACTCTAGAATCCCTCACTTCGATCTGGATTCAAAAAGCGCCCTCGCCGTAAAAATATTGTTTTGCTCCATTATCTACTATTTCATCCCCCCCATCTCGGAAAGAGTATTTTTGCTCTTCGATATCTGAGTGTAAAAGCCGTTATTATCCTCTAGTCTACAGGACAAAGTAAATAGAACATCGTGTGCACTAAGTTTGTGAATTCAAATCATCATTAATCCTACTTACTTCTCCCTCCATGGTGCCGAATTTATCATACATCAAAGTCAAAGCAAAAGTCAAAATCATTTATTCAGTTTAGGCCCTAGAAGGGCACTCATGAAGATCGAATTCAGAAGTTACCACCGGTTCGGAAGTCAGCCTTCAACTGAGAAGAACCGGCAAGAAATTCAGCAAGTTTACATTTTTTAAATATTTTTGGCTCATCTGACTATATTGGCTTTTTTTTTAATGTTTATGAATTTTATTCTTAAACCAATACAAAAATACATCAAAAAAAAAAAATTTTGACAAATTAAAAAACGAAATTAAAGAATCATTTTTTTATTTGTCAAAAACTCAGACTCGGAACCTTCTTGGTGTACTTTTTTTAATTTGCTTTGCGCGCGCCATTTCCTTTTTTTTGCATTTAGTCATTTCCTCGCTGAGGTGGGATGAAAAATTACGTGTTGCACTCGAGTGCAAAGATTTTTCACCTTGTGCTCTTTTGATTCCCTCGTAAGCTCAGGATTTTGCAAAAAGCAAAAATTGAGCACGCGATTAATAAACAAATTTCCACTCTTGTATTACAAATAACAATTTTTCGACTAACTAAACATAATACCTAATACTATGGAATACTGTACAATATTATACGTCAATAGAATATATAGGTATACACGGTGATGGTAAAACCATAATAAAACTATTTTTATTTTATCAAATAAATATTTATTTAATTTAAAGCAAAATAATTTACAAATGAAATAATAGGACCTACTGCTAATTTTATCGCCTTACTTCGAAAGTCCTAAAAGCGCAACTGTTTAGAACTCCTTCATTCCTAAAGGCAGCTTTTTCAATTTTTGACTTTGGACTTCCAATTTTTTGAAGCCAAATCTTCATGTCTTCGATAGCTCCGAAAGGTCCTTGCAGTTGTCCAATGACGGTACCTTGAGCTGTGTTCATTACCCATCCTTTGAGCCCAAGTTCAGTTGCTTTTCTTTGAGTGTGCTTCCTAAAGTATACTCCTTGCACTTTTCCAAATACTTCAAAATCGATCGTGGTTAGCCCAGTTTTCTTGTTAGCTGCCATTGTAATTTTAATACTTATGAATTAATTTTACAAAAGAATTGCAATGTCGGAAAATAAAAATGGTTTTGTTGTCATTGTTTATATTTTAGACAGATTACACACTGTTTGTTGTCGTCGTTCGGGAGACACATTAATGTTCGTTTGTTTATGCCAGCTGCAGTTGTATCACAAAGGTTGTCATGGAGCTAACGTGGGATTTGAGATCATATTATCGATTTATTTATATGCATCTATTACTGAATGATTAAGAAACGCAAGGAATAATTCCTCTAAACAGATCTTGGTCTATCGGATCGGATATAGGATGTGCGTTGTCTGTTAGTCAGTTACTTAAGGTACTGTTTTATATTTTCCATCATTTATTTATATATCACAGTTGGATACACTGTGAATTGTGATACACAATTTAACTTTCGCTGGATTTAACTTTCAAGGATAACTGTCCGGCACTAACTACCGAACCACGTGACTTACCTACCTATTCATAAACAATCATCAAAATTCCTTAAGTTAGAGCCTAATTAGATATAGGTACGTGACGTGTACCCAATCGATTCCAAATAGATACACTCCACAGCTGCAAATACAAATTTATAAAGTATTTAGCTACAGGTATCTACGTATAAATGAGAAAAGTTTTGAAGCAAATACCTACAACAATATGTTGAAATGTGGAACGAGCTTTGTTAGCTAAACATTATTGAGTGAGAACAAGAACAATGTGAGAACATTTGTTTGTTACAGACAAGGCGCGAACTTCACCGGAACTTCAATTGTGCACGTGAAATATGCGAGGGAAGTAGCTGACTGCTACGGGCAGAATGTTATCATGAAGTGGTTCGATTTAATCAGTAAGCTTTTGAATGTTCAAATCAATAACAATAAGTAGGTAGGTATCTGTTCGAATATTGAATAGGTTGTATGCTGAGACTGTTGTTAGAGTTCTTAATTCATTATTACAACAGTAAAGTAACAGTTTAGTACTAAGTTATGTGCTACAATCGCCTTTTAGAGAGAGTTTCTTCCCGGTTCATTTCAGTTTTAAAGTTTACCGCCGAAGATTAGCTTGATGGAAGGTATATGAAAAGTTTTCAGTAGCTATCTATTAAAAACACATATTACGTTATGGTTCTATTTCAAAAACGCAATTATATTGGTAAGGTAAGAAAGTAGCTGCTATTTAGGTCTATTATTTTCTTATCGAAGCCTCCGTTTCCCATAGCCGTGAGACGCTATATCAATTTTGACGCTTTATAAGTTAGGTATGACTTTCATTGCGGCCGTCAAACGATTAAAGGGAATCTTCATGTATGTGGGACTGACACTGGGTAGGTTCTTTATATGGGTGCGCAAATATGAAATTTAATATTCCTAAATGTTATCAAATATTTACCAGACGCAATTATTCTATGATTTAGAGCTTATTCTCGTAATTTTTTACAATCAAGGTAACATCGGTTCGACGTGTGGATTCGTAACTGGCTTCAGCTTCGTGTCAGTGCTTGAGTTCATATACTTTTTCACTGTGAAATTGTTTCGTGAAGTGGACACACGACGACGCCGCAAGAATCGTACTACAGACTCTATGGATACGACTGCTGCAGCCAACTTGGAACCAATTAGTAGATATCAAACTATTTACTGGAATGAGATCAGCGGCTCTAAACAAATCGGATATACTATTCCTGTTAATTATTAAACTTAATTTTAATATGTAGGTACTATTTATATATAGGCTAGTGTACCTACGTCCCTATCTCACTCACTATGGTACCTACCTGTTTAAGCGCAGCTGGGAAATATAATGCTGGTAGTCGAATACTAGGTAGGCATAAAGTATCCTACCGACAAACACCCCGATTTCGTTCACTGTAGCTAGTAGGTGTACCTACTTGTACAGTTTTTTTCTTGTGTAGGTATTTCAATACCTATAATATAACAGAACCTAATTAATAATGAAAGAATAAATTGTAGACTGTAGTAGTTTTAAATCTAAATTAAATTATATTATACAATCTAATATCGATACCTAATAATACCTTAACGGGTCTGACGGGGGTTTCTTAACATATTGTATATATCTAAATTAAATTATATTTAAGGCGATGATAGCTCAGTGGTAAGTGACGTCGGATACTGCGGCGAAGGTCGTGGGTTTGAATACTACAATGAGCTTGAGCTTTCGGTGAAGGAAAACATCGTGAGGAAACCATAGCACGGTGGTAGGCTACTTTGTAGTACCCGGCTGGCTGGCTACCACCCTCAAGTTGAAAATCTGTCGCCAAGCACCTATCGGTGTGTTCCGACAGTTACACTTGAGAGCCAGTTCCCATCTAGGCTTTGTGTGCTTACCACCTTCGGCCACATCATCATTTACCATGGTGAGATTGTAGTCGAACACAAGCTTATCCACAATAAAAAAAAAACTTAATTTTAATATAAGTAGGTACCATGAATTAGTACCTACCTGTGATTGAAAATGGAACAATGGCTTTTACAGTTTCTACCATCACATAAAATACAATACAAATCGGTCACCTGTGTCGTTCTCACCAGATTATAATCTTGTTATTATTGTGTAGGTATAAGCGGTTAAATTAGTGGATTACCTATTATTTTTGTAGTTTGTCTATCTATCTATTGAATCGGTTTTTTACTGTTACGCACGAATGTAAAGTAATAAAAGGTATATTCAATGTGCCATTGTTTTATTTCGTTTTCATATACAATCTGATTCGGCTGATTATTCTGAAAAGCAACATGGAATCCCGAGAGTCTTTAAAAATATATTTTGAAATATGGTGGAACGGTATTAAAAGTTTACCAGAGACTACTTCAATACACGGATTTAGGTTTATAGCCGATTCTAATAGGCATTGGGCCGAAAGGTAATGTATTTTATTTATATTCTATAATCTTTCCAGATATTATTATGCTAAGGGAAAGAACCACGGAGTTAAAACAATTACTCCGTGGAAAGAACACACTCCGTGTGTAGGAGAAATTATTATTTTCTTAGCTCTTCTCATCTTAGCTCGAAGAGAGCATCCTACGAGCCTCTCTACGCATCTCTGTCGGAAAACCCTCACTCAGGTTTTATCAAATAGGTACTCATCTACAGTCATGGTCTTCTTCTTTTACAGCTGCAAGCCTGCGCTCTTTTAGATAGCGTACCTTATCTTTCCTCGTGACTTGCCTAAATCACGTAGCGTGCATCTTGCACTTTTTAAATTTATTAACCGTTTAATATTCTGTTCTAGAATATTTTGGCTGCTGTTTGTAGCTTTATCATGGTACGGGTCCTCTTTACTTATTGCAGCACAATACAATGCATTTCAAAATAATGCAATATCATTTGTTGTTGAAACCACTTATAAAGATTGGGATACCAATTTTCCGTCAGTCGCCGTTTGTGAGAACGAAAATACTAAACAAATCGAAGAAATATCGGACAGGTGATGAATCTTTTTACATAAAGAAATAATTCTAAGTATTAAGCATTATTACTGTCCTGTATTATTTTATTTTTATGTCACTAGTGACAACGAGGCAGGCGGGTCACCTGATGGTAAGTGACTACCTTTGCCTATAGACATTAGCAATACCAGGTGGACTGCCAACGTGTTGTACACCTTATTTCAATGCCTTAAGGGCAAGGGCATTATTTCAGTTGAACATTTTTTTAAATTAATTTATAACACATTTTTGGCTTAGTTTATGGGGAGAAGATCACGACTTCAATATGGAAGAAGTACTGAAGGAATTGGCTTATTTCAAAGGTAACATCTACTATATGTCACAATTTTGCGACCTGAATAATCCGTCACCAGATTGTATCAAAACTAATCTCTCTCACTACGCCAACCTTGTAAGTATAAAACAAATTTTGAATAAATAGGTGCAGGTATGATTATATTTCAAATGAATTGCCATTTTACAGGTTCGGAGTCGATGTGAAGATACCCTATCAAATTGTTCCTGGAATGGAGTTTCCTTTAAATGTTGCGACTATTTCCGACCAATGGATACTGAGCTTGGTACTTGTTATACTATTAACACTTTACAAGGACGGTAATCACCTATTTAGATGATCAAATATACTTTCCACCAACATTTTTGCTTTGTAACTACTAAATATTATTTGTGAATATATTTTTCAGTGAAAAGAATCCACTAAAATTGCCTATGGTCAGCAATAGAAGCACGGGTCCAGGATCAATAAGGTTCAATGTTATGGTAGCTGCTAATGTTTATATTTTAAATGAAGAGGAAGTCCCTGCGCTCACGACTATAGGATCCGATGTGCTCACTGTTGGACCAGAAATTTTCCACAAGTAGCTAATTAACCTTTTTATGTCTTTTTTTACTCTTGGTGAGCTTGTGTTGAGCTAAGCAATCTCACCATGGTTAGTGATGATGTGGCCGAAGGTGGTAAGCACACAAAGCCTAGATGGGAACTGGCTGTCAAGTGCAGCTGTAGAAACACACCGATAGGTGTTTGGCGACAGATTTTCAACTTGAGGGTGGTAGCCAGCCAGTCAGGTACTACAAAGTAACCATATATGGTTTCCTAACGACGTTTTCCTTCACCGAAAGCTCAAGCTCATTATAGGATTCGAACCCACAACCTTCGCCGCGGTATCCGACGTCACTCACTACCACTGAGCTATCATTTATTTATGGAAAAATAACAGGAATAGACTGCAAATAGAACTACGAAACTAATAACAATAACAGATATTTTAAATCTACTTCCCTTAAACATTTTTCACTAAGAACTATTAATTATAAAAATATTACGGTGGCAATAATTTATAAGCTTAGGTTTATACATACGCGTACATTATATATTTATAGTATCCAATAATATATTACAAAATATGATATGAATATTAAACAAAATAAATAAAAAATAAATAAATATATATCGCCTTGAATGTAGACGTATACTAAGTTTATTAACAAAATAACTACAGCGCAGAAACTCAAAAGGGCTGTGCGGGCCGAACTACCTATGTAATTTAGAAAACGTAACATAAATAATCTACGCAGGCTTAGATTCTCTGATAACAATCTTCCTTTACTTATTTTAGGCGCTACATAGCAATACGCAATATCGAAAACGATGCTGGAGCTCGCATGATTCCACCAGTAAAGCGCAAATGTCGGTATACAGACGAAAACAATCTAGACGTGTATCACCACTACTCATACACTGCGTGCACAGTGCAATGCAGGAAGGACGAACAAATGCGTCTCTGTAACTGCAGCAATTATTTCATGCCCAATGTTCCAGAATATCTCAAATGTAACATCAGTGGTGTCTTTTGTTTAAATAACTACTATAATGTAACTTCAGTAAGTACCTACTAAAATACTATCACTAAAATAATTTTAAATGTCGGTGTATTAGGAAGAGGCTTAAAGAATTTCTTCTGAAGTATTATCAGCGACCATACAGGGCTGTATGGTCGCTGACCTACTACGACCAAGTTATAAAGTTTGATTATGATTCCAACAGCTAATTTTTATATATTGAATAGGTTCTCAAGGCTCCGTGGTCTTCGCAGCTTGGTCTCTATTGCAACTGCCTACCTTCTTGCACTGAAGCAGAAATAACTATTGTAAAAGATTTCAAAGCTGCTACATCTGAAAATTATGCTACTGTGCAAATAGAGCTTGCCATGTTGCCAAGCGAAAGGTACAGAAGAAATGTGGTTCGTGGTGTTCTTGATTTAGTCGGTAAGAATTATAAAATATGGTTTTGCATTGCACTAAGTAGAATAGGTAACTGAATTAAATTATATAGGACTTTTCTATCGAATATTGCCCAGTTAGGTACTAGTGAAGCCTATTTACCGGTTATATTTTTCCATTTGAATTCGTCATATTTTTTGAAGTAGCAATTTAACTATAAAAACGTATTTTTACAGTGTCGACTGGAGGTACAGGCGGCCTATTTCTTGGCGCTAGTATTTTGAGCTTCGTAGAGTTACTCTACATTTTGCTTTTACGTCCATTTTTTGACATATATAGTCGTCGTCATGATGATCCTTGGCACAGAAAATTTGGCACACGACGCCTCGAAGACAATAAATTTACACCAAATTGGGAATGGAGTTTCAGAAGAGTAAATCCTCCTGATCATGACAACAAACGGACCATAGAGCTGAGTTCTCGTTAAATTCATATCTCCCAGTGTACCTACTTAATTATGATATGTATACATTCAGTATCGTTAGTATCGACAGTAATCGAGCTATTTTGTTTGTTTGATGCACCTCTACCTACAATCGATAATCATAAATAAATCAAACTGTTGAAGTTGGTAGGTACTTAAGCACATTAGTTTAGTTATTCTACACTTAGGTAAGTAGTAATTAAGAAACTTCTTCATACTGTTCGCCTAAAACTTTATAAAGTTTTATTAAAATAATAGCACCTTTTGTCAATTGATTTCCGAACCTTCAATTATTTAGGCAATATCTAACAACAATTTCCTCGAAAATCTCAATAACCTTTTCTCGGTAACAGTCGTTTGTTTGCATCATTTGCTTTATAAACGACGCTTTGTTCTTGGTCAGTATTGCTTCAAACTGTTCAGTATCACAGAAAGTTTTTGTTGTAAGATCATCATCTAACCAAAATTGAGGCATTAAACATGCACATACAACGAGTCCCCATTTCCGCTGATCTTGAGCTGATACAAAAAAATGTTCTTTATTTATAATGTCATTTGCTTTAACGTCGTATTTTTCAAGAATCATGTGCAATTCATCGATGTAGAAATTTAAAAACGTTTGCATATTTGCCTCCCGAAACTTGGGATCTAAATTACAATATAGAAGAAGCATAACATCTCCTGCGGGAGGTTGACATCTGACTGCCTGAAAGTCCACCAATACGCAGTCATCTGGCTCGTTATGCTTTTCCAAGTCTTGTTTGTAGTGAAACAATATATTGTTATTCCATAAATCACGATGACAAATCACGTTACGATACTCAGATGAAAAGTTACTCAAAGACAGGGCAGAAATCCAAATATCAGACCACCGGCCTTCAATTAACCTAATTTCTTTATTGCTATATTTTGAAAATGTTTTAATTGCTTCTAACGCTCCTTCCATGCATTGAATGAACCAAGGGGATGAACTATGGTAGCCACCCATGTTTAAATAACGTTCGTGATCTTCGTTTATTCTGTAACACCGTTTCATTACCTTACTTTTGTGTTCTTCGTAAATTAAGGTGGATGCATGAAACCTAGCTAGGGTTCTCAAAGCCTGTAGAGTGTGTGCCATATCAAATCTTTTGAATTTATTACGGCATTCAAATTGCGAGGCGTTTAAATCTTCAAAGACCATTGCGGCATCTAAAGCTGTTATAAATGTGGAGCTCCATGAGCTCATACCTAAAATAAATACAATATTAATTCAGTCAGTAAATTTTTATATGCAGAAGGGTGAAGTACCCCAGCTATAAATCAGCAGGTACCTACTTTGTAGGTATTTAGGTGGTACCTACCGGTGGTATGTCGTAAAATTTATAAAGCAACAGAAATTACCTGATAGTTCGATATTGTTCCGAATAACCGAATAGAAATACAACTCTTTTTCAAATAATTTCATTTCTCTTACCATATCAGCTTTTGCTTTATTGGTTATGGATATTGCTTTAATAAAGAAACTGAGCACCTTTTTAATTGGAGCAACATGCACTTTAAGTTTCCAATAGTCTGATAAAAACCCCAACATCTTATCACTGGCATTATTGACTGAATAACATTCTATTGTTGTATTTTCAACTGAATACCCACATTTTGATAAAATCATTTTAACAACATTTATAGTTACAGTTGAATTATGTGGCTTTATTTCTGAGTAATCCATTTTAAATTACAAATGAACAGGATTGTCTGGTATTATGTTACTTGGTAATTATTTCTTTATCTATGTCTAAAGTGCCACAAGAGTGTTGCTCTACTCTCACCAAATACGTTAAAAATGAATGATAATGAAACACTTCGTAGGTAACGCTTGCGTAGTTTATTTGTTTCTGCGTTAGGATGAGATCCCATGATAGAAAATTGTATGCACATCTTTTGTGTTAGAGAAGTGAAATATTTCTTACATTTGAGAGCCCATTAAAAATATGATTATAGTTAGTACTCTTGTATGCATAGATTATGAATTTCCTGAGCCATAAAACTAAAAAAATGCGATAATAATTAAAGTTTTGCAGGGGGTATCAACGACAGGAACAAAAATGTTTTTTGCAAGCTATTTTCGTCCAAAATTATAGACATAGAGCATGTTGTTACATTAAGTAAGAAGCTGTCTCGAACTTAAGTGGATTTTTATTTCACCCGTTTGTTATTAAAATTATTGAACTGTTTTAAATAAAACTATCCCTTCACAAGGTGAAATTAACAAAATGCTACAAGTATTTACGTGGCAGCAATGTTAAGTAATGATACTCATCCCTCAGTTATTTTTTTGGTATTAAGTTCACCACTTTCTCGATGTCGTGATTATTCAAGCATGGGATCGCAGCCTATAATGTCTACTTTAAATTATTTAAACAGAAGCTTCTTATCATATCAAATACATGAAAGCAAATATGAACAAGATACCTACCACTAAACATATTTTACACAAATACTAAATAGTTAGATAGGTAATTTTTTCAACAAAGCTAGCCACTTTTTTTTCTTTATGAACACTCGTAGCCTATATTTTATACTGTGCCTATATGGTTGAATACAAAATACCATTTAATTGCTATGAAACTTACTGTAAATATTGTTCGGGGTGATCACTGATTTTTATTTATTTGCTTAGCATTTTATCTTGAATTGTTAATATACTTACCTACTATTATGTTGTTATTTGTAAATCGTTTAAAAACAATTATATTACTATACTCCTGGACATACGGGAAGGTCCTGAGATCCAAAAGATCTGTGTAACCTTACACACTAAGTTTAATGCCGGTTCTTAACAGTTAAGGCGAGGTTTCCCAGAACAACAGCGTTTTATGTATATCAGAAAATATCCACTTTTACATTACACCAATTGAAAAGGAGTGAAGGTCGTGTCGTTGAAGGTTTTGTGAACACGGGCGTCGCCAAGGGGGGGCAGCTGCCGCACCTAGATTCAAAAATGTTTCCAAATGCAAAGCAACCAAAGTCCTAAGTATTTAAAATTTTGGATAAGCTAAGCTTGTGTTTGACCACAATCTCACCATGGTAAGTGATGATGTGGCCGAAGGTGGTAAGCACACAAAGCCTAGATGGGAGTCCACTCACTTAACCAATAATTCTCGCACATCAAAACTCGAATGAATTGAACAGTCAAGAGCTTGTGAAGATTTACACATAGGACTTAGTAGGTACCATACCATTGTTATAATACTCGCCGGTAGTAAGGCTCGCACTACAAACAAGTGTAAAGCTCCATAGTATATGCTCTTGTCTGTAGGTACCTCTATTCATATTCATATATGTTATTGTTATATTTTTTAGGGTTCCGTATTTAGGGCTATGTAATTTTTCTAGGGTAGTGTAGTCAAACAAGGAATCTTGATAGTTTCGTCATATCTGTCATGGTTTAAGTAGTAATCGGAGACTATCAGTGAAATAACGTAAAAATATTTTGCAGATACACATATTTGTGACGCAAACAAATTTGACCTACCCGTACGTACCTACTGTACCTATCCCCCCCCCCAAGCCCCCTAACAAGTAAGCTGCTCTAGCTAGTGGCAGAGACTAATTAAGGTAATTGTGGTACTAAAAGAGAAAAAGTAAGATATTTAAAAACTGTATTTCTGTACAAATAACTTCAAACACCGAACAGCGAGCTAGTTGAATGCAAGTCCAAGAATGGTTCTTTTATGATTATGTTCAACTTTTTCTCTTTAATAGCATCGTAATTAGGTGTCCATAACTCGGTGACTTTCGGCGCGTAAGGTCCTTTCAGTCTAGACTCGGTATTATCTTCATCACTGGAGAGTTCGTCTACTTCCATGACTCTATTTTCTTCGCTATCCTCAATCTGTTCAGTTTGCTCCTGTCCCGATATATGCTGTAAGAAGGACGTGCAAAGGAGACTCATCGGAGGAACCATGTGCGGGGCTGCCGAAGCAAACTGGAACAATTAAAAATAATATACGTAAGTGCCGAGCTTGCGAACAGCTATCGGTAGATCTTCGCACATTATAAAAATATCTATATCTATAGGACAGGATGTCCGGTAGGAAGTAGTACGACAAACTTAAAGGCGATATAGGTGGGCGGGTCATCTAGCAAATGTAAAAAAAAAACAGTCAAGTGCGAGTCGGACTTGCGCACCGAGGGTTCTGTACAAACTTGTAGATATGTAAATAGTTCGTTCGTTATATCGACTTACGAGGGTGCATAAAAATGTTCTTAGAACCTCTATAATAATACGAGAAAACATATATTTTATTTTTCAACATAATCTCCTTCTAATGCAATACATAGGTATAGAATACCGGTTTTCTAACATTCTAATTACTTTCGTAAAAAAAAAAACATTTTATTGGCTCTCAAAATACTCGTCTACGGCAACCATAACTGCGTCGTCGTCCTCAAATTTAGTGCCACGGATATGTTCCTTTAATTTAGGGAATAGGTGAAAATCACTAGGGTCTAAGTCTGGAGAATATGGTGGGTGCTAGGAAAATTCAAAGCCAGCATTGCGGATTGCCTTCAGCGCAACTTCCGACCGATGAGCAGGAGCGTTATCGTGAAGAAACAACACGCCCAAAGACAGTTTTCCACGACGTTTTTTGTTTTCGTCGGTTAACATTCGTGGAACCCACTTTGCTGACAGTTTTTGAAACCCAACGTATAGGTTAAAATGGATTTAATGCTGCCAAATGACATTTTCAGGATCTCGGCTAAATGTTTTATGATAGTTCTTCTGTCTTCCAAAACCAACTTTTCATAATTTTTACATTTTCTTCTGTAACAGAGGCCGAAACGAGGATCATCTTCTAAATTCAGCAACCCAGTAAGCGAAGGTAGAATAAGGTAAAACATTATCCTGTAATGTCTGCTGGATATCCCAAAATATTTAATTAGTGGTAATTTTTTTCAAGCACAGGTATTTTATCACTGCACGTAACTCGTTTTTCTCCATATTCAAGGACTTTTAGAAACACTTGGTACTAAATAATTTATAACTTGCGAACGGTACGATCTAATCTAGTGCTAACTGCTCATAAATATTGTATGATTGGCACTTTTTAAAATAAATATTAAACTACCCACAATTTTTGGTAGGTGACTCCCCCTTAAGTTTGTGATACTACTTACCGGACACCTGTATACCTATATAAAACAAAATTGGGAAAGTTACACCACATATAAATAAAGAACGGCTAAACGGAAACTTGGCATCATATCCTGGAATAAAACATAGGATAATTTTTATCCCGGAGAAAAGGTAAGATCCCTCGATAACGCAGGTGAAACCGCGGGGGACAGCTAGTATTTCAATAAAATTCTTCTATTTCACTATGCCCAGTGATTTCTGACGTGTACACAGACACTTGTTTGTTGTTGTCTTGACTGGTGATTGTTTTTGTTTGTTTTGTTTTGGGGAGGACAAAAAGGTAGAGGTCATAGGGACCATATACACCCTTAGTGCTCTCAACTGAGACACTGGTGATTGAACCGCACATTGTATCAATTTAACAATATACCATACACCAAAGGCTTATTTAATTCGTTTATAATAAATAGATGTAATTAACTATGGAATGGTGTAATGTAAATTTGCACGTATTATTATCATACTTATCATAAACGAAACAAATGATTACAACAAGTGTTATCACCTCGTCGCGCGTTAAATTGTAGGTAACATAAATACATTCATGACAGTTTAATGATATAACATGAAATACAAAACTATAGTGTAAAAGTAAATATCGCAGAGTAATTAAACTAAGGACGTCACATTCCCAAAAAAACCCCGCGGTGTTTTCCTGTAGTTGCACCTATGAGCCAAGTTATCTTCGCTGTATGTTCTTTGTGTCGTCAGACACAATGATGACTGTATCATCAATCTTTACTGGTTGACGGGCCGGTGGGCGAGATTTACACACACTACCTATCACGCCACAGGTCGGGGATCGGTTCCCACCCAGGACAGAGATTTGTGTGATTGATTAACCATTATCTGTTTGTAATTATCTATTTAAGTGTGTAAAATCAAATTATAATATGTAAGTGTAAGTTAAAGTCTTTGGTTTTCATAGTACAAGCTTTGCTTAGTTTGGGATCAGACGGCCATGTGAGGAATGTCCAATGTGAAAAAGGTTATGTTTATTTACTATAATCTTTTTCCTAAGCTATTAAAAAATATTTAAGACATTATAATTGACGTATAATTAACAGCTTATGTCAACCAGTTTTTTTGAAACGAACGAATATTCAACCAATGAGTTGAGTCGTTGAGTGCGTTTACGTAAATTGACAGTTAATATTTTTAACCAGTTTTCTCAATGAATAACAGTTAATTCGGCCGTAAAAACCGTTTTATTAAAACCGGCTAAATAAAACGGTTTTTTAATCCAACGACCACAGTAGTAGGGATTCGCCGGTTCTGGACCACCCCAGGCGGGGCGCTTAGTTAGGTCCTACGGGGGCGCTGGCTACTGGCCGCGAATCAACTTTATACCTACAGCGAATAAACTTAATACCGACCGCGAATCAACTTAATACCTATCGCGGATTAACTTCGTAGCTACCGCGGATTAACTTAATACCTACCGCGAATCAACTTAATGCCTACCGCGGATTAACTTCGTACCTACCGCGGATTAACTTAATACCTTACGCGGATTAACTTTATACCTTAACGCCTACCGCAATATCGGAATGTTATTTACTTCATACCTACCGCGGATTATGCTTATACCTATTGTCAATTATCCATTTTGTTCGCGGTGCAATTTCTACATTTCTCAGCTTTCGGGTTTACTTTAGTTTTGTCGGTATCTTTTGTGTCCAGGTACTCAACCTTCTTTTGTATACATTTGCAATTGTTTATTTTTATCTATTGTCTATTGCGTAGGCGCCTAAACCTTTTCTTTTATTGTTTCTTTGTTGTGTTAGTTTTTGTGCAACTACCTTTATTTCATTTTTTTACTACAGCTTTATTGCACTAGTGTTGTAAAGAACCTTTTTTTTGTGTCTCGTCTATCCACACCAGTTTTGACTTGTCTGTCCTTTTATGTACCGTGCTATAGGTGTTTATGAGTCGTACTGAAACACATGTATATTTTGATTAATCATCATTTATTTTACTTTTTTACAAAAACCTAACCCAATACTTCTATCTATATATCCAATGTAGTCTGTCTTTTGAAACTTATCCAAACTTAGTCAACATTTATTTCAAATGAAAAATAAATATACTAACCTAACCTAACCAAAGCACAATTTGAACATATTACACAACAATACATCATTTAACTCGGTGTTGCGATCGAATATTCTTACAAAATCACACATTGTGTGTCCATTTAATTTGTAGTGCAAATACATCAAGCAGTATTTAGCACATACTGAACTCCAATCATTTTGTATCCTTTTACTATTAAAATCCCATTGTCTCGAGTTCCTCTTCAAAAAGGTTCGATGGTGACCCATTGGTAATCTACCATACGAATCAAAATATTGACCAACACCATTTTCGTTTATATGCATTGCGACCCAATGAGATCCAGGTTTTGTATCAGGATCTAAATTGCTTATTAAATATATTGGAGCTTCGGCGTATATAGGCAATCGATTTGCGGCATATACATTATATTGTAGGTTCGGGTGAATTTTACTTAAATATTGCTGAATCTCTATAGTATCCATAATGGAAGTATACTAAATCTACCTACTCAGTTCAATACATAAGATGAAAGTGTAAAATTACATGTAGTAACCTGATACTTATAGTACCTACTTATGTACAAGGATGGTATAAATAATACAAGAACATGCTTCTTCAAACTTATATTTTATTAACATTATATCTTAAAACTATTACAATTAATCACTAACTACTATAGTCAACACTAACATTACGGTTTTTATCAATTTCAATAACATTATCGAATTCTGCATATACAATACAATTAACAGTTTGCAAAAGAGTCGTTTCAAAACGAACTTCCAATCTTACGCTACCATGTTTTATAAGATTCCAATGAGTTGTTGAATTAGCTGACAAATCTGGTGTTAGATCGAAAGCTAATAAACAGTAACCATTAGCATATTGTTCTCTAGATATTCCATTTCCTTCGTTAAGAAAATGAATGCCCGTTCCAGAGAATAGGGTATGGTAAGCAGAAGTAAATACTTTATTTTCAAATGATGGTTGTATAGCTTTCGATGGTATTTGTTGACCATCAATGTATAGTGAAAAAGTATTTATATCATAATTTTGAAAATCAAATGGATTTTTTGTGAGATTACCATTAAATGCTGCGTTATTAACAAATCCAATTATACATCTTTTCGGTACTTGCCCCAAAAAAATATTGTCAAGTGTTTTCCCCTGTACCCCTGAAGGTATTGTTAATACTTTAACTTCGGCTCGGGTGATTGGATACTTAGCTGTAGTTGAGGATAAAACTTTTTGATGAGCCAGTAAAATAGATGGATTGATTCGAGCTTTACGAACAATAAGTGTTGCATCCGTAATGGATATTTTAAACTTCAAATCATTTGTAGAAGACATTAAGTTGAATGCTTCTCTGGAGCGAACTAGTTTTACAGACATTTCAACAGCGTTAATCAAAAACTTTTCTTGGTTGAATATATCCCCATGTAGATGTCCAATCATTTCAATTTCTTTGCTTTCACTTGCTAATTCCATTCTTTTAGTAAATCCTTTATTTTCTTCATCAGTTGAATTCATTTTTCCATGCGTATCTTCATACCAAAGACCACATGTAAGATGAGATTCTTTAGCAGTTGGGGCATAGTTTAACAATGTTTCTATGTAGGCACGATATGCATATGTATTATTTGGAGGTGACACCAGTTTTTGGTTTAAAAAAACATCTAATTGACTAAATAGAGAATGCAACCAATTATTCACTGGAGCCACTTTTGATGTTGTGAGCAATTTGGTTGAATCTTGATTCATTATCTTAGCTTTTATGTGAATCAAAGTATGAGACAAATCAATGTAGTCATCACCAGTTCCTGGTATTTGAAATTCAATGGGTCCATCGTCAGCAAGAGAAGAAATAGGTTTATAGTATATCCACATTCCATTTTCGATGCTGGTCTGCGTAGATGGTAAAGCAAATAAATCTAACTCAGATTTAACGCACTCACATGAATGATTATGTAAAAATGACATTATTATTTTTTATTCTATGAAAATATGTCTTTAATTTTATTATGTTTCAATCTTTGTTTTTTGTTGGCGGCTTTCACTTTAGCTGTTAGTGGTGGAATGAATGATGAAAGCCGTTTCCTCTTAGTTATATAACCTGATCCCGACATATTCAATCGATCGATTTTATTATCGGCTTTGAGTTTTAAATTAGAAGCTGCTTCTTTCAACCGAGTCTTAATTGCATCTTCCATAGGACGTGCTTGAAACATATCCGATACAAGTCCCATACCAGCATTTAAAGCCTCTTTACCAATAACTCGAGCTCCACTAGAGAATAACGGAATAACAGATCTAAATAAGCCTCCTAAAAAGCTACCAATTCCATTGCCGCGTTGATATGGTACCCCCCTATATATGACTCCAATACCAGATCCAGCTTGATGTGAATAATAATGTTCATAGGGACAAGTTGAGTTATCATATCGAGGAGACATTATAGTTTTTTGAAATGTAGTTTAACACACACTGTTCCAAACTGGAATGGTATTTTTTGACCTGTACTTGTTCTTATATCTATTTCAATTGTATCAAACTCTCTACGCATGAGAGGAAAGTAGTGAGGTGGTGAGAATACGTGCATATTATTGGAACCATAAATATATTTTGAAGGATCCAATGGTATAATTCTTAGAAGGGGGGCCATTACATCACCAACAATCTGTGGGTCGATTATATCACTGTAAATAAATAACTGAGATGGTAACCCTAAAAGCAAATTGGCTGGAAATTTTCCTTGACTTCCCTGAAGAACAAAATTTGTATTAGGTTCAAATCCAAGTTGGAGACACAATTTTGTTGAAAACGTCAATGATTTTATTGTTTCATCCATTACAGTAACGGAGACTATTTTTGATTTATCATCATATTTAAATGTAATATTTTCTTTAATATCGTTTAACTTCGATAAAATATGATTGATATTATCATAATTTGTTGAAGGTATATATGTTTTATAGTACACAAGGGAAGGTTTGACTTCACCAGGCATTGTCATCTGTTTAGATATGTAAATAACATTTTCATGATCTTGAATGGTAAATATTGTGCATGGATATTGAAATTCAACAACACCAACTACCCATGATCCTTCCATTACAATGGACTTTGGTAATTTAGTAGCAAAACGAGTTGTCGTGTTTTCTGGATAGTAATCCATAGAACTATTACTAAGTAATGTGAGATAAAAACTTTCTTTGTTCATTGTTGTTCTAAGCTAGAAGCTAAAATCCAAGTGTTGAATTTATCAGGATAACCTTTCCACTTCACTAACAATTGCTTTCTGGCACCGGAGTAACGAGAGCTAATTATTTTATCTATTTTGTAACTCGAGGTAGGATTATAATTTACTTTTTGCAATTCTTTTTCATAAAATGTACCCACAATCGGATCATTTTGCAAATCGTTCAATGTGTACACAATCCACGGTGATCTTTCTATTATTGAAGATATTGTAAAAATTTCATCACTCCAGTTGGATTCGTATCCTTTTTGAAATATGTGTTTATATTTTGTTATTCTAACATGATCACCAACTTGGAATTTTGAATGTGATATAGTAGATTGTTCTTTTATAGATTTTCTATCGTATAAATTATTCCAAACAGTCATTATGTTATTTGAATTTACATCATTGGGACACATTTTAATGCTGGAATGGTAACTATGATTATAAGCAAATAACAAGTCTTGTAATATATTTATATACCTATAAGTATTTTTATGTGTAAAATAACGCCACATTTTCATCTTAAGTGTCCTTTGAAATCTTTCTACAATACTTGCTTTAATATCGGGATTATTCGTTGTGTAATAGTTAATATTTTTGGATTTAAAGTATTTCCGTACATCTTTAGAAACAAATTCAGTTCCTTTATCAGATTGTATATGTGTTGGAGTAGTATTAGCTTCATTAAATATACTTTCAAAACAACTTTTAATAGTTTCAGAATTTTTATTTTTCATTGGTCTAGCATATGCATATTTAGAAAACACATCAATAACACAAAGAATATAATTAAAACTTTCGTTATATTTAGAATAAGTTCTCATATCACTTAAATCAGCTTGCCAAAGTTCATTAAGATTAGATAAAACGTATTTATTACGTGGAAATTTTCTATGGACCGGTTTGTGAAGCGTATACGTTTCTTGGGCTTGCAACCATTTTTTGACATCTTCTTTATTCATTTTACCTTTCATAGCTTTTGATAATTTTTCGATACTGCTATATCCAGCGGGGTTCGAAACATCATAATAAATATCATTTATTTCTAATAAGGTGTCCATTTTTCCCAATCAAGTTTCTTTTTTATTTTATTTATGTGCTTATCTGAACTTTTTGGTGTAATATTAACTTCTTTCTCTTTTGTGGTAGGTTCTGTGATCTCTATCATTTGAGATATGTGATCTCTATCATTTGAGATATGTAATCACTTCTTTTTGGGTTTCCAACATAAGTTAGTGGTATTTTTAAATCCTTTAATGCTTTAGCAAATTTTTCCCAACCTACTGGATCGCTTTTTTTTAACGGACGAAGTGAGTCGTTTACTAAATCTATGATATTACTTCCAGGAATTACTTCATTATCTATGATAACTGTACCGTTATCATCCCAAGAGATTTTGTTTTTACTCGATGATACCGAATCCAATAACAACTCACCTTTTTTTATATATGATTTAGGTACCAAACTTAGAATTTGACTTTTTGTGTAGAGAGGATTTATTTCAACTTTAAAATTATCTTGCTGTTTCTCTTCGTTACTCAATGTCTGATTAGCAACTAAATCTTTAATTTTGAAGTCGTTGTTTATATTTGAAATTTCATTTTTTGTCGTGGTTTCAACAAAATCATTATTGGAACTAATTATTGGAATCTCAAGAGGTCGACGATCTTCTTCCGTGAAGTGAAGATATCGTTGTAAAATTTGTAAATACAATTTACATTTTTTACGATCATCCATATCACTATTCAAAATGTTCTGCATTTCAGTATCTAACCTTGAGGTAGAATTTTCATTTCTCTTTTGATTTATTTTATCTATTAGTCCCGGTTCAACTAACAACATTTTTTTTGCATGTTCCATTTTAAACTAGTGTACTTACTAGCCCACTTAAAATAGCACCCAATATGATAGGTAGAAATGATCCACCTTTTTGAACAATTATGTTTTTTCTTATTTTATTGGCACTTTTACGTACCAATTTTCGAAGTATAGATTTAAATTTTTGTAGTTTAGTCTTAGATTTTTCCTCAAGTTTTACGTTCCCTTGTAATATATTATGAATGCACTCACAAATAAAATTAATTTCCTTTTCACTGCAGGATTTTAGAAGGGCTTGTTGATGTTTTGGTTTTAGTTTACATAAAGCATTTAATAAATTTTTGTACGTCTTGAAGCGTTGATCCATCATTTGCAAATGATGGGTATTTGTCGATTCTTGACATATTTAAACTCTTTTGTGGGGACATACACTGTACAATACCCATCGGATGGTAATATTTTAGACTTGATTCGACATATATCAATAGTATCTTGTTTTAGATCCATCATCAAATATCCATGTGCGTCTTTAGTAGCATCCCTGTAGGCGTCTTCGATAAATTTACGATTTTCTGGTGAAACTTGGCGTGCTAAATAACGAATTTGAGTCTTGTCGCGAGGATTTTTGAAATAAATAATATAGCTTGAATTTAAAGAAATATCTCTTTGACCTTTACCCTGATGAAATAAATTTTGAGTAATGTAAAATACACTTAAGTTTCTATGATGACTACCTTTAGTAAAAATGTCAACAATGCGTCCATCAGATTCTCTCATAAGATCATCAATAATAATAAGATGTGCATCTTTTCCATCAAACATGTTCAAATCTGGTATACCTTGATGATAATTCACATTTGGTAAATTGTACAATGGTTGCATTTCATCAAAACACCAAGTAATTTGGGTAAAATTTCTATTACATATTTTTTTAGTGTATTTAATAAAATTTGTTACGAAATTAGACTTTCCGCATCCACTTGGACCTGCGACTATTGCAGTAAAAGGATGAAAAAAATGAATCATTTTAAAAACACGTGTAAACTCTAAAAGGGTATTGGAATGAATAAAACAAATCGTTAGAATGAAATGTATTATATTGTTTATAATAAATCACGACTTACAATTTTTAAATATATATTTTTAAAGGATTGAACACACATTGAAATGAAAGAAATAAAATTAATTAATTTTTTTTTATTCAAACAAGTCTTCTCCATACTTTATTGATAGTCAGATTTTTAAACCGGTTCGGAAGGTTGGCTTACTGTTGAGAAGAACCGGCAAGAAACTCAACAATTACTCTTTTCAATAACTATTCTTAAATCAAATCAAACAATAAATCTAACATATTATGCACAACTTATTAATAGGTAAACACATCATGTACTTATAAATAAGAGGTTAAAACAATATAAAAATAAAACAACAATATTTATATTTTATATAGTACAGAAAACAGTAATAAATTAAATGTTCTTTATTCTATAATGACCCCAAGCAAGCGTATCGGTAGAATTTTCTAGTAAATGTCTTTTGGTATCACTGTGTGATAGTGATATTTTGTTTATTTTTTGGGTAAAAATGGCGTGTTTAATTGATTTAAATCGTAACATTTTACTATAAAGAATTTTCTTTTCAAATAAACATGTTTTATAATCATTTAGGTTAAATTTTTTTGATATACATTTATTGATTCCCTTAGCTTTAGCGATAAAATTATTTTGCACATCCATCGCATACATTTTTGCACGTAGTCCTACAAACTCTTTGAAAATTTTACCATTATTTTCATCTTTAAAAAATCCTAAACGCTTTTTATTGATTAATGGTAAACCATAATCATTATTAGGTGGATAATCAGATGTATCAAAGTGAAATTCTAAACTTGATTTAATATCTGCATAAAAATTTTCGGTAAATATTTGATAAATTAAACTGTCTGTGTCTGTGTAAAGTAGTTTAAGATTATCTTGATATTTTGATTTCATAAAATCGTAATGAAATTGATACATCAGCGTTTTTGATAAATCTAATATGCAAAATCCGAGGTAAATTGGTTTGTTATACAAAACTTTAGTCTTATTTAATTGTACTGCAACTAAACTTTCTGAAAATATTGAAAGACTATGAAATTCAGGTCTTGCTATTAAAGATTGGACACCTTGGGTTTTCCCTCTATTCAACCAGTGATTTACTAACTTAACGTTAACTCGTTTTGTTACATTTTCCATCGTTTTACCGAAAACGGAATTATTCATTAATTTAAAAAAATCTTTTTCAAAATCTGAGGTTGCCAACAAACGCATATGAGTGTTTAAATCTATGTATTTTTTTAACCATGCAGATTGCTCAAATTTTAGTATCCTATGAATTTTAGTTAAACGCAGACCTTTATTTAAACATTGTTTTAGATTTCTGTAATGAAGGACATATTTCTTTTTATCAGTTAAATTCGGGATCAGTTTTCGATTTTTACTACCTAAACATATATTCTCAGGACAAAAGGGTAAATCTGAGTGAAAATCATGTAAGTGGGTAGGATACTCTAAATCTACTTCTAAAATAAAACCGTGTTCGGAATCATCGGTGATGTTAAAATCTGTATCAACTTCTACCCACTCAAATTTACCTGTTGGGAGGCATTGAGACATAGCCCATCCGTAAAGGTTATTTGCGTCTAGGTACATGAGAAAGGACGATGGGGAATTTGGATCATATTCAGACATAAATATATTATTTGCCTTAGCATGTCTATTACTGCATTGAGATATGCCACCCCTAACATTGTTTGCAATAAAAGCTATTTTATTAATACCTGTTAAAAGCTCTAATTTTATTTTAGTAGAAATTAACATAGCGTCCCAACTTAATCCAGGTGCTGTATAATAATGAGCAGGATCTAATTCGTATGTTTTAAGACAAAGATCCCTAAAATTTTCAAATATATCTGCCAACAACAAAACATCTGTTTTTAAATAAAGATCAGAATAGTTACCCATGTTTTGACATTTGAAGTGATTCCATACATCATGAGCATGGCGGTAATCATTTTCGGAAATATCACTATCATTTAAAGAACTATAAAATTCATCGCGAGTAGGAAGAGAAGTTAATTTTAAGGAATCAAATGAAGTCATGTGTTCATATGGATAAACACCCTTCCGTATTAATCGTTTAAAATCATCTTCACAAGGAAACTGCAACTTGAGTTCACGGAATTGATCAGGTAATAAATTTTTAGCTAAGTTATCAAGACTACTAGACATAAATTTAAGTGAATCGAGAAATCTTAATTTCATAAGTCGATTATTAATTTTTAAAACCTTGGAAAAAGATATATATTTCTCTTTATTCTCAGGTATTATTTCTATATCTCCCTCTTCAAAATTAAGTCCATGAACTATAAAATGAGCGTCATAATTACTTAAATTGTGGAAAAATACTGGAACAAAATTAGGTGAGCGGTATTTCTCAGAGCAAAATGGATGAGCAACCCCTTCAAACACACCCGTATACCAATTGTATGAAATAGAGGAATTACCATTTAAATCATTATTACAAATATAACAAATCTCGCTTTGGGCAATACTTATTTTATTTTCGGGTGTTAGTGGTAATGGACACCTATAAAAAGAATTTTTTTTACAAATATTTTCTAGGTCTTTTTTGATAGTTTTCATGAATATTTGAGCACAGTCTTTACCGGTATAAGTTTTGTAAGCTGAAAAACTATCATTGTATGAGCATTTAATATAGTATCCAAAACTATACATTTCATGCTTTTGTATGTTATTAGTTGATGACTTACTAGGGTCGTAAGAACAACCATGTATCGGATTTAAAAATGCTTCAAAGTCAGCGTACACAACGAAAGGAATTCTTAACTTACGTTCATAATTATTAAATGAGATTTGACTAGAGGGAGTTAATTCGTTAAACCAATTTCTTTTCCTATCACTTTCCGATGGTAAATTTGTACATACATGAAAACAGTCATTTTTTTGATGCTGTTGTAAATTATCACGTGATGTGAAATTTAATAAACAACCATCACAAATAAAGATTTCATGTTCTGATGATGATAATTGTTTAGATACTAATCTTGAAAGATTTTTAATATAACAATAATGTCCGTTACTACCTTGGGATATGTACAATAAATTTAAATGTTTATCTTTCCTATGTTTTGTTAAGTGTAACGGACCTACAACTTTATTTGTCTTACTTATTAATTCATATTCTAAACCAAAAACATTAATACTTATGTCATTTAGTTTTTCAAATTTATAAATATCGTTAATTTTTAATGGAAAAGAAAGCTTATCAAATTTTATGAAATGTTTATGAGGTAAATAAGATGTTACTCTATTAGAGTGATTTTTAACCGGAAACAACCCTGACAATACTGCCCAACGAAAGCATTCATTATCATTGTTTTGAACGTTGATTACGGCTTTTTTGTGTTTTATATCTAATGGTAAGTCTATGTATGATGATCCACGTAATGGGTTAAATTTGTTAACGTTCATGTCCAAGTGTTTTATTTTAACTAAACTCCATCCGCTATCTTTTCTTTCAAAATTAGAAATTTTATTTTTAATTTCAGTAACAATAGATGAAAAAATTATATCCTTATCATCCCCAAGACAAATAACATAATTAGAAATTTGGAAATCAAACGTATTAAAAATGTTTTTTGTTTCTTGTGTAAAGTCAGCATTAAGAATAAAATTTACTTTAACAACAGTGTGTTCTTTATTTGATCTATCTAATAATTTATATATCAAGTCTTTGATCTTTTGCAAAAAGATTTCGGGTGTTTCTAATGGCTGTTCAAAAGTTAGTTTAGATTTAATTCTATAGGTAATAATTCTTTTTCCGAACGCACTTTCAATAATTTCAACGTTTTCTAATTCATTGTCAGATTTTAAAACATTATTTTTATGAGTATTACTCTTTAAATGGTTTGCAAAGTATTTTTTAAACACTGATATACCACACACAGAACATTCAATTTTATCTCTATTTTCTGTACTTACATTAAATGGGGACACAGACGAAGTTGATGTTGATGGGGCTTCAAGAAGTCGAATCCTCTTCAATGTTGAATCCTCTTCTATCAGTGTTGTCGTCGCTGGTCTTTTTTTTAAACCTCCTCCATTTTGTATAGATCTGTGTGAAAAACAAAAGAAAAACATTAACATAAATTTAACAACAAACCCACCATACATAGTATTCATATAACACCTCAAATACTAACATGTTTATTATTTACACAGTAAACAATAAGCCTGCATTGGTAAAACACCATCAATTACGTCTTGATCCATTAAATTATGCCCGTTACAGGGAGTATAATAAGGAGTAATTTCCGGATCTCCTATCATAGTCCCCGGTAAAATATTTTCTATGAACCAAAATCGAATCATCCTATGAAATTTTTGTAAAATTAGGTTTTTGCCCAAACTTGCTATGTCACTTTGAGATAAACTGTAAATTTCAGGACCACGATACATTTTTCTGATTTAGTAGCTAATAAAATACAATTACAAGACACGAATGATTCGGAAACACAACACTGTCCTCTTAAGTACCCAGAAATCTACCCCCTCTTCATAGACATAGACGAGACATGTTACAACAAGTTCATATATAACAACAAAATTGTACTCACGTTTTGTCCTGATCTATTTTCTCACAGAGGTCGTAGAGTTCTTGGTCGAAATCTGAAGATATGAAATCCAATGATTCTGCACCTTCAGCGAGTCTGACCAGTTCAGTATTGTAGACGTCACAGCTTAACCTTTCCATGGTGAGGAATAACAACAACTGTTTTGGTGCAAAGTAAATTTGTGAGCTTTATATAGTCCGTACACAATACATTTCACAAAAATACCACGATATTAAAATTTAAATATTCTTCATAGAGACTTAGAACACTACAATAGTTTAAATACCATCACAAAGATAAATAGGTTGAAAAAGTTATACAAAATTGTAGGTTCAACAAAGAACTTGACTAATAAGATAAGATTTAACATTTTTACAATATACAATAAAATTTATTTGAGATTTTTAGGCATACAAAATAAACATATTTTTAAAAGGCGATGAACACAATACATATATTACAATAGTCTGAATACCATCATAAAAACAAAAGGTTTAAAAACTTACAAAGAACTTAAATATTATCAGTAAGGTTTAACAATTTTACAATACACATAAAATAAACGTAGTTCGATAAAACACAATACATCTTAACTAAAATTTAATCTAAACACAATCTTATTTATCAGTACTTATAAAATATTTCGCACAATCGTCTTTGGTTGCCAACTCCTTGGTGATGTTAAAAATAATGTCTTTCACACTTTGTAAGTTCTTATTGTCTTCCACTTCCACATAATATTTCACACGAATATCGGCATGCTTCCATTGTTCCATCGGCTCGATATTTTTAATTTTTTGTGTGTCGTAAATTTCAATCTTGATTAAGTGTGATGAATACGCACTATTGTCCTTATTGGAACTGATGTACGCGACACCTCCGTTCATAGCTTGTCCAACGGTGGATGATTTTTTTGAGAGCTTCTTCTTCTTCTTAGGTGTCTCAAAAAAATCATCAATGTTATTGTTTGCCCGTTTTGCGATAGCTTGTTTAACTTTCGAGGCAAGTGTACCTTCTTCATCACTGGGGTCGTCCTGGGTCTCGGCATAATAATAACTTTTGAAGGTATTTTCAGAGAACTGAAACAATTGTAATACATCATATTAATTATTTGTTAAAGAACATACACGATGAACACATAAATAAAAAAAATTATAATAATCAACAGTACATACAATAAACAAAGATAGACAATAAAGATACTTACATCCATTATTCAGCAGTTAAACAATTTCAACGGTTCACGAGAGACACTTAGAGATCATATATGGTGTAGATCAGAGAGTACAGTGAGATGCTGTATGATTTGAACCACCCTTTTTATACAGAAACCAACGAATAGACGTTCCAGACAGGTTTGAACTTGAATTCGATAGAAAGTATGTTAACTTGAATACCGATATAAATAATGTTATTGAAATTGATAAAAACCGTAATGTTAGTGTTGACTATAGTAGTTAGTGATTAATTGTAATAGTTTTAAGATATAATGTTAATAAAATATAAGTTTGAAGAAGCATGTTCTTGTATTATTTATACCATCCTTGTACATAAGTAGGTACTATAAGTATCAGGTTACTACATGTAATTTTACACTTTCATCTTATGTATTGAACTGAGTAGGTAGATTTAGTATACTTCCATTATGGATACTATAGAGATTCAGCAATATTTAAGTAAAATTCACCCGAACCTACAATATAATGTATATGCCGCAAATCGATTGCCTATATACGCCGAAGCTCCAATATATTTAATAAGCAATTTAGATCCTGATACAAAACCTGGATCTCATTGGGTCGCAATGCATATAAACGAAAATGGTGTTGGTCAATATTTTGATTCGTATGGTAGATTACCAATGGGTCACCATCGAACCTTTTTGAAGAGGAACTCGAGACAATGGGATTTTAATAGTAAAAGGATACAAAATGATTGGAGTTCAGTATGTGCTAAATACTGCTTGATGTATTTGCACTACAAATTAAATGGACACACAATGTGTGATTTTGTAAGAATATTCGATCGCAACACCGAGTTAAATGATGTATTGTTGTGTAATATGTTCAAATTGTGCTTTGGTTAGGTTAGGTTAGTATATTTATTTTTCATTTGAAATAAATGTTGACTAAGTTTGGATAAGTTTCAAAAGACAGACTACATTGGATATATAGATAGAAGTATTGGGTTCGGTTTTTGTAAAAAAGTAAAATAAATGATGATTAATCAAAATATACATGTGTTTCAGTACGACTCATAAACACCTATAGCACGGTACATAAAAGGACAGACAAGTCAAAACTGGTGTGGATAGACGAGACACAAAAAAAAGGTTCTTTACAACACTAGTGCAATAAAGCTGTAGTAAAAAAATGAAATAAAGGTAGTTGCACAAAAACTAACACAACAAAGAAACAATAAAAGAAAAGGTTTAGGCGCCTACGCAATAGACAATAGATAAAAATAAACAATTGCAAATGTATACAAAAGAAGGTTGAGTACCTGGACACAAAAGATACCGACAAAACTAAAGTAAAGCTGAAGAAAGCTGAGAAATGTAGAAATTGCACCGCGAACAAAATGGATAATTGACAATAGGTATAAGCATAATCCGCGGTAGGTATGAAGTAAATAACATTCCGATATTGCGGTAGGCGTTAAGGTATAAAGTTAATCCGCGTAAGGTATTAAGTTGATTCGCGGTCGGTATTAAGTTTATTCGCTGTAGGTATAAAGTTGATTCGCGGCCAGTAGCCAGCGCCCCCATAGGACCTAACTAAGCGCCCCCGTAGGACCTAACTAAGCGCCCCGCCTGGGGTGGTCCAGAGCCGGCGAATCCCTACTACTGACCACCTCTAGGAAGATCTTCCCTATTAAATGGTAATCCATACTAGTAATAAGATATACCTGTGCAATAGCCGAGCTTGTTAACGCGTGAATATCAACAGCGTCGACAGAGAGGGTGCCAGCGGCGGCGGCGGCGGCGGGGTGCACCTCCGATAGTTGTTGTTCGGCCAACAAAGCACTGAAGTTGGAAGCCGGCAGGTTGCGACGGGATATCAACTCAAGTTGACCTTCCGGACTGTGCTCCGGTTCTATGCAGTATATTTCCTGAATTGGAGATATTTACTGTTAGTAATAAATTAAATGCTATTTTTCTTCTAGATGTAGGTATAGGTCACGTCATGTAAAAAGAACGCTGGAAAAATGTGGAGGGGGTAAGTATGTTTGCGCATGGGTACACTCACGCACGAAAGTACTAGGCCTATTGTTTTATTTTTGATCTAGCCTTTCACTCGCGGGTTCGTATATTGATTAATATTACATTGAAAAATATATTAGATAGAGTATATAATGTTTAATCTAATTACAAAAAAAATATATATATTCCGTTTCATACATTATTTTAAATTATCAACTGCATTATTATCAGCCTCTCTCTTCATAAAACAATATAGGTACGTCATAAATAATTTTTCACACTTTTCTATGACCTAAACCATTTCGTAATTAAAAACTTTTGTGCGAGATGGTATTTTGAGCAAAGGTCGACTGACGAACCAATCAAGCATCGGCAAGCATGCAGCACGTGACTCGCCCGCCCCGCGCCGCACCTCATACCACCAAATAGACCGATAAATCGCCTATTGCGCACCTGGAACCCCAGCGTTCTTTTTACGCGACGCGACTTTGTTTGTTTTGTTTTGGGGAGGACCTATATTATTTATTATTATTAGGACCTATATTATTTATTATTATTGGACCTATTAATACTCAAAGAGATATAGAAATTTTTGAATGAGATTTTAATGAAAATACATTAAAAATATTGTGTACATACTTAGACAAAATTAATAAAGTAAGTGGTTGCGTTCGACCAGATTTTAAAATGGAAGTCTGGTCATCTATCAAAGTTTTCTTTCGGCATTATTTTATTTTACTTAGTTTCTACTCAAATATAATACGATATGGACTTACAGAATCATTCCTCATGAGGTACAGTCTAATTTCGTCGCCGGTTGTTTCACCAAATGTACATTGTTTAAAAACACCAGTTTTAGGATTTAATAGGCGTTTTTTTACAAGTATTGGTGTGGAACTTTGTGGACTAAAAACATATACTGAAAAAAAAATAAAGCAATACTTACATACAATAAAGAGAAAATACTGCGTGAGCGTGGCGACTTTATGTACTTAATAATAAAAGTTAAGAAAGAAAAGGCATGGTAGTAGGGTACTGTAACCTACCAGAATAGAAAATGTGATACATAACTGTCTCCCGCGGCTTCACCCACTTTCCCGTGGGATCCACGTCCCCGTGGGATCATATACTTTGACGTCAATTTCGCTCTTACTAATGGCGTCGCAAATATTTGAATTACCCACAAGTTTATAAAAAATATATTTGACCCTTTATTTGAATCACACGCATATTCTCTATTGAAGTAGTAAAGACTAGAAAATTTTATTTGAATAGGTTGATTATTTAACTTAATTACCTACTATAAACAATAACATTTAGTCGGAACTATCTTCTTAAATTTATAGGTTGCCTCCACTGGGCTCTAATTTAAAGTCCAAGAATACAATTCTTTGTTGAGATATTGTGAAAGAGAAATTACATCAGTGTATGGCTTTGAATCGAAGAATTCCTAATAACTGCAATGATAAATCACTAACCATCATTATTAGAGGTAACCACCGCCATTTTGTTTGAAAATCGATGTGCGGCGAGGCATGTAGGATTAATCTGGACTATCCATTTCATAGTTAAGGATAATAAACTCCAAACTGCTACGCACTTATCTGTTGTGCACACTAACTGAAAAGAAAATACACGATATAAATCATCGATTCTATAAAGAATACTACCTGGAACATTATATTAAAGTTGAAAAATAAACCGCATACTTACATAATGGGCTGCATCTTTATTTCCAAACTGTACATGTACTCCTTTAGGACGTAACGCCGGATGGGACAGCGAGGTTCTAAGATTACATAAATGCGTATCCCATAGCGTGAGCTTGGAGCCGAACCAAGCTGCGATGAGTGAACCATCTTGAGATATCGCCACACCACCCATTGCGAATTCATCATCCTTATTCGTACAAGAAATTTGTATTTTCTCATCAAAAAGCGAATGGTCCTTGTGTACATTAAATATCTTCTTAACAATGTCATCTTCAAAAACCTCATACAAGTAAGGATACTCATTATTTTCTGGTTTAAATAACTCGCCGTGTTTGAAATTATTCAAGATTCCATGCGAGAGGGATTGCGCTATTCCTGATGAGTAGTAGCAAGCGGTGGTACAAATCCATGAGAACTTCTTTCTGCGACTTTGTGACGTATTGTCTTTTCTCCATACCCTAAACTTTTCATCGGTACCAGCTGATACGCAAAATTCGCCTTTAAAGTTTAGCGCCAAAGCTACTACTTGACATCCACCGTGCGAGAGATTAACGCAGGTATTAAGTTGACACGGCGTTGAATTTTTGCATTGCAGGGACCAGAATTTTAACTTCTCCTCTGGGTACATGTTACCATCATTCCTATATTCAGAAGTGACGAGCCAAGAACCGTTGGCGCTGACGGCGGCGCATTTTACTTCCATCTCTGTTGGTAACAAATTCCATCTTTCTGATGGTATATCGTTCATTTCTGTTATGTCTATCTGCAAAGAATATTTACATACTCCTGTCAACAGATTATTTTTTATTGACAGCTATTGAGGATTAGCTTTAGTGTTATCAATAAAAAAAATGAAAACAGAAATGAGAACTAAAAAGTAAAGAACAATATTTTAATTTCAAAGTAAGAGCCTTAAAGGACAATCAACAAAATTATTGATATTTATAAACAGTTCTTTTTGGAGTCGGTGCCAGCCAAGAAGAAGGACAGTTTTGAACTGGACACGAAGTGTTCATACGAGAAAACGTCTTACGACACCTCTCCTTACGGTAATGTTCCTTAGGTCTGCGCCGTCGCTCCCCTACTTTTCGAAGTTCGTTACAAAGGCAGAATTAAACTGTCCTTCTTGGCTGGCACCGACTCCAAAAAGAACTGTTTATAATAATTTTGTTGATTGTCCTTTAAGGCTCTTACTTTGAAATTAAAATATTATTCTTTACTTTTTAGTTTATGTTTGTACATAGGTATAGGTTACAGTTTTGAAGTCGGTTTTTGTTTTTTATTTTTAAAAATAATTTTATTTTTCAATTTTTAAAGTTTATTCCTTATTATATGTTGTCCTAGGCAAAACTAGTTTGTCCTGAAATCGTCTAACTCGAACTAGTCGGGCCGGTAAAATATAATATATGTATAACTTAGCGGGCCCGGCAGACGTCGTCGTCCTGCCCTGAAATTGAAACAAATCTTGGAACTCGATTCCAGCGCCACCTACCGGGTCCAATTGTATTTTAAAACCATCGAAGAACCCATTGAAGTATACACACAAAATTTCATCCAAATCCAAAAAGTCATGCTCAACGACTCAGTTTGATTCACTAAGGTTTATCAAACGAGATATAATTTTTTTTGTTTTTGTTGATTTTCTCAAAAAGTGGTAAATCAATTTCGATAAAATTTTAATGGGACCACCTCTGAAGCATGATCTACCAAACAAAAAAAGAATCATCAAAATCTATTCATAATTGGCAGAGAAATCGCGTAACAAACAAACATACAAAAAAAAACATACAGTCGAATTGAGAACCTCCTCCTTTTTTAAGTCGGTTAAAAATGAAAACAGATGTTTTTTTCCTAAAATCTTTTTGGTCGAATGTCGATCAGTGGGTAAACACAAGTTTACATTAAGACGTGCCCCAATATGTGAAATGACTTACATTATATAGCACTTTATCGGTTCTAGTTGAGTAGAGCTGCAGGTGGCCGGTCCGTCCCGCCATTAGCAACGCGCCGAGTTGGTTATGGTACACGAGCGACGAGCCGAGGGCGCGCGCCGCCGGAGACAGGCCGCCACACTCCAAAATTGTTGATACCACCCGCATTTCTGTGTTTGCTATTACCACCGCTGAAAACATTCACTTTTAAAGTTTTATATTACAACATAATATTATGAAATCGAAAATATGGGGTGCTAATTCATGGCAGTTTTTTTTTAATGCCTCTACTGTAAATCGCGTAAAAGAACTTTTTACCCGGTTTACAGTAGAGGCAACAGGCAGAAATCGTCACGTAAGAAAAAGCGTTACGTCGTGAAAAAGCATTACTCTTTTGAACAGAAAATTAAAGGAGTAATTTTACTAAGGTTGGTTTAAGTTTATAAAGGTAGGGTAAAGGGTACGCGACCATCGCCACAGTATCCAATGTCTAACCACCGAGCTATCATCACCTAAAATTTATATAGATATGGTTAAGGTTTTCTTACCATTATTTGACAATGTAATTGCAACATGTTTATTATTTGTGGTGATATATCTGATTATTCCAGGCAGACGAGGTATAAAAGATTTTTCATTTGCTTTGTATGCGAGGTTACCTATGGTCCATTTCAACAATACTTTCTCCATCCCACCAGAGTACACATAATTACCTATAACAACAATAATAAAACAATACTTACTATACATAGTGCTATTGACGAAGACGCGCCCTACTCTTTTTCCTAATCCCTTACAGTGCAAATATTGATCATTTCTCTAGTATTGTAGTGCTATCGATATGTATATGCATCACTACAAATAGTAAAAGGATTTACACTTTCACTGTAAGCGATTATTGAGTGGGGCGCGTCTTCATAGATCGCACTATCAATACTATTTCTTGAAAAAATATTATACTGAATAAATATTAACACAAAATTACCTTGTACTGAAAAGCAAACAGCAAGTAGTGGTAAAAAATGCCAATGCATCACCTCTTTGGCAACACTTCTGTTGTCATATAAATTCCCTCTGATAATAGTCACACGGCCTATTGTGTCTGTTATGGCTATAGCATTCTCTTTGTGATGTGCTGCTACTGACATAATTCGAAGTTTATTGTAGTTAGTAATTCTGAGAAAAAAAATATAGAAATTGTAATTACAGTAATTATGTGTCTATAGCCAAAAGTGCAGTGCCATTCCACAGGCACATGGGCAGGGAGTTGTGACATGTTTAGCAGCCTGTTAAGTTCTCCATAAGCTTCAATTTTACTTAAAATATCATTGCATGTGGTTGTGCTTGCAGGTTGCGGTCATTATGTATGTTGTGTGTGTACGAACAAATACAGCAAAAACAATGAGATGAAGCTAGTTATGAGTAAACAATAAAAATGACGGGCCAGTTGGTGTGTTTGGTTAACACACTATCTATCACGCAGCAGGTCGTGGTTTGAATCTCATCCAGGACAGACATTTGTGTGCATGAACAAATTGTTGGTCCTGAGTCTGGGTGTAATTATCTATTTAAGTCAGGGTTCGAGGATATATATCAATGGATATATATCATGATATATATCCGATATATATCAAACGATTTTTTGTGATATATATCAATACAAAAATGTTTTAAAAAATTGATATTTTCAGTAAACTTTTGCTGTTTGTTACTGTATTTCTACTTCCCAAATGTAGATTGCGTTGGAGTAGAGTTAAAACATACTCCCTAATAGTAAGTTTTAATCCTTAAATGGTAAAACTGAATAGCAGCATCTCACCGGCGATTGACAGTTCTAGCGGTTTTTTTTAAATTAAATTTTGTGATGTATAAGATTTTATGTTTTTAGTTGATTTTTCCGATTTAAAAAACGATTTTATGTTTTGAGTTGATTGTTCTGATTTTATATACTTAAATAAATAAAACAATAAAAATATTTTCGTTTTTAGGGTTCCGTACCTCAAAAGGAAAAAACGGAACCCTTATACGATCACTTTGTTGTCCGTTTGTCTGACTGTCAAGACCCTTTATCTCAGGAACGCGTGGAGGTATGGAGTTGAAATTAATACGATATATTCAGGTCTACAGTCCCTTGAAGCTGTAAAAAAAATCAAACTTCTAAGTTAACGTAAAAAAAAGTTACAGCCGTTTATACCACAAAAAACGTAATATATTTCGACGCTATCAAGGGAATCAAAATTGTTAGGGTACTTTCCATTGACCTACAATCATAAAATTTTTCAAGAAGCAATGTCATGTAGCACACGTAAAGGAATAAATCCAAAAACCGTAAATTTGCATCAAAAAAAAAAAATGTAATAGAAAAAAATCCTCGAGACTCCATTACCGTGAGGAACGAACTATTTACATATTACAGGTCTTTACCGAACCCTCGTTGCGCGAGTCCGACTCGCACTTGAACGGTTTTTTTTTTAAATAATTTATTATGTTTATAAAACACATAGGTATATGCAAACAGTATACATAAATAATACAATAAAATATCTAATATATATATCCAATTTTTGATAGATATCGGATATATATCATAAATATCCGATATTTTGATATTTATAATAAATATCGGATATTTTCGAACCCTGATTTAAGTATGTAATTACAAAAAAAATAAGTATATGTAGTATATCAGTTATCTGGTTTCCATATTACAAGCTCTGCTTAGTTTGGGATCAGATAGCTGTGTTGGAAAAATGTCCAAGGAATAAAAATACTTACTGTGATCCTAAATGTGGTTTAAATAAGTTTTGAATATATAAAGTTTTCATTCCATTTGTTATTGCAGCAAATCTATCTCCATTGCACCAACCTAGAGAAACTCTTACAAGCTCATTGTACCAGGGTCTACAGTCTCTATAGTGACATAGCTGCTCCCCAGTTTTCACAGAGAATGTGGCAAGGTATAGCCATTTGTTCATACCAGCTGCTGTTATGAAACAATCAGTGCTATTTATCATGTTGAATGTTGTTATTTTCATTTTATGTGGGATCTGAAGATTCTATAACAGAAACAATTTTACTATTACACTTTTCTGGAATTAATGTGTATTAGTTTTATAAGTCCAAACCCAGAATTTAATAAGAATGTTCATAAAAAAAATATCAATATTCCATTGTCTACCCTTGCACTGCAGAAAAATATCTACATAATATCCTAAACAAAATCATTCAAAAGACAATAAATAGTGTTCAGGAAGTTGTGAAGAAGTGAAAATTATGAGAACTTGCAACAATTACTTATATTGTTTGTCAGGTATAATCACTAGTCCATATTTAACATTAATGCCATGTGCATCAATCTATTGGTGTCTTAGTACACATCAAATTTAAGGGTGCACACTGATTAGTAACATAAATCTTGTAAAGGAAGGGCAACCAAAGTGTACTAAACTAATTATTAATATTTTTGATACTAACAATTTCTCTTAGAACAGCTCCATTCTCCCATGTCCATGTGGTAACACATCCAGAGTCAGAACATCCATACAGATTATAATCTTCATTCTCAGGGAACTCAATAGCAATTAATT
Organism: Ochropacha duplaris; assembly: GCA_951361185.1. Taxonomy (NCBI): domain Eukaryota; kingdom Metazoa; phylum Arthropoda; class Insecta; order Lepidoptera; family Drepanidae; genus Ochropacha; species Ochropacha duplaris. The sequence continues at coordinate 6,173,760 of OX592703.1, forward strand.
CATTACCAGCACTCTCCGTCTCAAGTGTGCGGACACAGTCACTTGTTTGTATGTTGTATACCCGCACAACATTTTCTACAATTAATGCCACTGATCTGAAATTTTAAAAATATGCTAAAATTGTAATATATTTTTCTATAATTTATTTTAGCACAGCACACACTATTCTTATGCTTTAATTTCAGCTTCAGGAACATAAGCTTTAGGACATCTGATATCTAAATAAAATTATGCATATTTGTTTACATACTCGCCATCCGGGGAAAATACAGGACGACGTTCTATTATACTCCTGCCAGCTTTCCTATGAAAGGTGTAATTTGTATCCGTCATACTGTTTTCGTCTTTGACAACCATTTTTGACAAAGTTTTAGTTATAATTCGTATTTTCCACTATATTTGTACAGTTTCTAATTCACGCACAACATGACATAACCTCAAAAAATTACAATAATAGATATATTTTTTAATTAATTTTAAAGGCTTTAGTTACAAGACTATCAAGCTGACCATATCTTTATTTTCAATATTCTTCTTTTATGTCATGTTATATCACATTCACAATAAAGTTTAGTCCTCGTCCGTATAAGTCCAGTCAGGTTTTAGTGAAATTGGTCTTTCCACTAAAACTTCACGGACTTTTTTGGACAACTTGAAAAATCACGATAAAGACATATCAATACCAGTAACCAGAATAACCAAATTGGCACCGCGAGTAATGAAAGAGGAATGAAAGACTTTGTATTTCTAGTTATGAAAAAAGAAAAAAATAACACTTTCACGTCGTCCCAAAAAGTCCGTGAAAAGTTTTAGTGGAACAGCCGCCCATTTTAATAAAACCTGACAGGACTTACGGATGAGGACTAAACTTTACAGTTAATGTGACAATATAACGTGACTTTAACATTTTATTTTATCTATACATAACATAAAAGAAGCATATTGAAAAATGGTTTAGGCTTGATAGTCTTGTAAGTAACTAAAGCCCTTAAATAAACAAAAAAAAAACAACAACGTCAACAACAATGTGCGTGGTCAATCAAAGAGAATACTCTTTGAATGAATGTGCGCTAGCTACATATCAGCATATCAGAGTAATCTGTGGTCAATATCAATAATCTGTGGAATGTGCTCGCTCATGTCTTGCTCATGTCGTTATATTATTTATTAAATTTTTGAGGTTTTCTAAGTAAAGTAATCACGTCTTTAGTAAAAAATTGTATTCACGATAGTTGCAAAATGTCTGTTGATGTGGCAGAAGTGCAACTACAAGTGCGATTTGTCACAAAACAGGAACAGTAAGTGCAACACATTGGTCAGCGTGGTGCATTGTTTTGTGGAATTTATTAGCAGGAATTCAATTGTATATCATTGAGTATCGTCTTGATTTTTATTATGAATATAAAACTTATATTCAGGAACTAATCCACCAAATATTTTCTCTCTGAATCAAATAAATCTCTAGAAAAAAATATATTTATATTTAAATTCCTAACCATTAATTTTATTTTATCACTAAGTGAAACAATCACTGTATCAACTATAATAATAAACGTAAACCTAAAATGAATTTAAAAAAGGAAACAAAACTACAAACTGCAAATTAAAAACTTAATTAAAAACTGTATATTTTAATTGCCGAAAAATATTCATTATTAAATCTTTTACAGATATGCAGTGTCCGATAGTCCTTATGCTATACAGAGTAATGTTCAATCATCAGACTTGAATACTTTGGTCAATGCCTTACTGAAGGAAACAGTACCATCAATTGAAAAAGCGATTGAGTTTGATTTTCTAGTATGTGGGGAACTACTAACGTCATCCCTTGCAGAACACTTACAAGAAAAGAGTGTGTCTACAGAAGATACATTAGATATTGAATATTTGGAAAGATTCCCAGCACCAACTCCACAGGATTGTTTAATGCATGATGATTGGGTTTCAACAGTACATGCACATAATAACTGGTAAGTCTGTAATGTGTGTATTTGTACCTACTGAAGCCTGGAATGGTTATAGATATAATTTACATTTAAAAAAAATTATAGCTAGTTATTTCTGTAAAAGTTGTTATAATATCTTATATATCTTTAAAAAATTACCCATATTTCTGCATGCCCTTTTATTTTATTGTATGATAAATGAGAATTAATAGGAAATAATCAATTGGCACACTAGCTATTAGTAAAATATAAATTTTACTCTATTTGAGATGTAGAAGAATAGGGTTTATTTCCCGGGATAAAAATATGGTTTTCCAGGGTACCAGGTAGGGTATTCCAGGATATGATCTACCTGTGTGCCAAGTTTCATCAAAATCTGTTCAGCCATTTTTGCATGAAAGAGGATCAAACATCCATCCAAACTTTCGCATTCATAATATTAGTGGGATTAACTAAGGAATCCACTGAACATTTGCCTGTATATCAAAACTTTGTAACATTTTTATTGGATTTATTTTTCAGGATCCTTTCAGGCTGTTATGACAATAGTATTCACATATGGAGCACTAAAGGACAACACAAACTGGCTATACCAGGCCACACATCACCTGTGAAAGCTGTATCTTGGGTATCTTTTAATGGTGATCAGGCAGTGTTTGTAAGGTATTCAAAAACTTCAGTTAAATTACTAGCGGTCGGTTCAGTTTCACCAGAGGTTTTTTACCTGCGTGGCAAGTTTCATCAAAATCCATTCAGCAGATTTTCGCTGAAAGAGTAACAATCATCTTCAAATCCGATTATAGCTCAGTGGTATTGACTTCGGATACCTCATTTAAGGTTGTGGGTTCTAATCCTGCAATGAGTTTGAGATTTGGTGAAGAAAAACATAGCATGGTGGCATCTAGTAGGCTACTTTGTAGTACTTGTCTAGCTGGCTTCCACCCTCAAGATCAAAATCTGTTGACAAGCATTTATTGGTGTGATCCGCCTATTGCACTTGTATTGTAAAAAACAGGTCTGGAATTGCTAATGTCTATAGGCGGCGGTATTCACTTACCATCAGTTGACCTGACTGCCTGGTTGTGACATGTGGAATTAAAAAATAACCTCCCCTCACTAACCAGATTTTATTTACCAGTCCTACGCTACCTCGAGGTCAATTGTTATTAAAGTTGGTTTAGTAGTTCAACAGTAAAAAATACCTCCTTGATTAATATTTTTTTACCAGTGGGTCACATGACCAATCAGCCATGCTATGGGTATGGAATGTGGCTCACAACTCAGTGGACTGTGTAGTGACTTGCCGAGGTCATGATAAAGGAGTTGAATGCCTCGCAGTTTCAGCTGATGCCAACCGATTCGCTACAGGCAGTTGGGACAACAATGTCTGCTTATGGAGTACTAGTAAGTTTTCAAACCTTTTTAAGAACAAAACCATAATTTAGATTGACCTTTATGAACCGGACAAGCTGACCAAACTATACAGTGTATTTGATTTATAACTGTTTAGTTTCCAGTAAAAACTTATGAATGTGAGACCCTTTTCCTTCACAGTGAAAGGATTTGGGCTGAAAATATATAAAATTTTAAGTAAAATATGTTTCTATGAATAATTTTATGATTTTATCTCTTGATGTTTAGATGTATTTACCTTGTTATGTTTAGGTTTATCAGATGAAGACAATGCACCAGCAAAAAAAAGAAGTAAACCAGAACATGGAAATACCAGAGTTAGTATCTTAACCAATTTACTTAGAAAATTAGTTGACATATAGGATACAATAAATCAAATCATTCTTATGAAATCAATAACCACCAAACGCAAAATCACAATTGAACATTAAAAACCTGTTAATAATTAACAGTTAAATTACGTTCACCAAAAAACCGTCAATGACACATGCGTAGTCATTACTCTTCTAATATGACAGTTTCTTATGTGCATAAATTCATGTCCACTACATTCAAAATATTTCAAAACAACCAAAAATTGATAACTCTTTGTCAAAACTGTGGATTTATTTTTTTAATTATTAGGAACCCCTAACGACTCTAAAAGGTCACCGTGAGGCAGTATCCGGTGTGCGGTGGATGGACTACAACACAGTACTTTCTAGCGGCTGGGACCACTTACTGAAACTTTGGGATTGTGAGCTTGGTGGCATCAAGCAGGAGTTAGCTGGTCAGTACTACTACGGATATCGCTGCGATGGTCGTGGGTTGGAATATTACTTAGCTTTCGGTGAAGGAAAACATCGTGAGGAAACCACAGCATGGTGGTAGGGTTTTCGATTGGCTGGCTACCACCCGCAAGTTGAAAATCAATTGTTCTTGGAAGCCAGTGTCTTTAAGGCATTGTTATTAGGTGTACAACACGTTGGCAATCCCTCTGGTATTGTTAATGTCTATAGGCGACGGTAGTCACTTACCATCAGGTGACCCGCCTGCCTCGTTGTAATTTGTTGTATAAAAAATTACTATTTAGCGTAGCCACTGAAATAAGACTTGGTATTTTTTTGTTTAATACAGGTAATAAAGCCTTCTTTGATGTGGATTGGTCACCATTGAACAATAACATTATAACCGCATCAGCTGATAGACATATTCGACTATATGATCCGAGATCAACAGGTGAGCGATTTTTTTTACATTTCTCTTTATAGACACTATTGTAAGTAAAAATTAAACCCAAAATATGACTTGTAACACACCAGAACCTTTTAATTGAACCCTTTTTAATTATTGATTGACATTACGTTATAATTTCAGAAAGCTTAGTGAAAACTACATTCACTTCCCACACTGGATGGGTGCAAGCAGTCCGCTGGTCTACGGTACGAGATAATCTTTTCCTTTCTGCGGGATACGACGGTCAGGTTAAACTGTGGGAGACGAGAAGGTAATTATTATTACAACGTAATTATTCCAAGTTTCTTTGTAAATGTTTGAGAAGTGTATATCACATAGTATAATCCCATATCTCACATAATAAATAATATAGTATTGAGAATTCCTTGTCTCCATTTATTAATTAATTTAAATATAGAAAAAAAACCGGTCAAGTGCGAGTCGCACTCGCGCACCGAGGATTCTGTAAAAAAATTGTAGTGTTTTTTTTATATTTGTTATAGTGGCAACAGAAATACATCATCTGTGAATATTTCATACAAACCTCCATATAAACTATCGTTTTGACATTTCATAAAATAAGAAGCTGATTTGATATGTCAGTCAATATCCCTATTCACTGAGTTACTTAACCTGTATTTAAAAAAAAAAAATGGATTAATCTTTTTCAGTCCACGAACACCACTTTACGATCTGAGTGGTCATGAAGACAAAGTGTTGTGCTGTGATTGGTCCAACCCATCGCTTCTCGTCAGCGGCGCATGTGACAATACTCTAAGAATATTTAAAGCTAAACATGCTGTTGGAAATGCATAAGGTCCATTACTCTTTATAAAATTGATTTCGTTTTTTTTTTACTTTAGGATAAGCTTGTGTTTGACCGCAATCTCACCATGGTAAGTGATGATGCGGCTAAAGGGGGTCTACACACACAAAGTCTAGATGGGAGCTCTCAAGTGCAGCTGTTGGAACACTCCGATAGGTGCGTGGCGACAGACTTTTAACTTGAGGGTGGCTAGCCAGTCGGGTACTTCAAAGTACCCTACCACCGTGTTATGGTTTCTTCACGATGTTTTCCTTCACCGAAATCTCATTGTAGGATTCGAACCCACGACCTTTACCGCGGTATCCGACGTCACTAAGCTACTAGTATACAATCTAATTAAGTAATAAATTGTCTACGCAGATGAAGGCCTTGAGTTTTAAAAACTTAAATCATACAGTGATGACAATTGCACCATGTACCTATATGTTGTAATATACAGATTCAAATTATAGAACTATAACTTTTGGCCTTAATTTTGTGTTAATGGTTTAAAACTCACTGTTACATGTACAATGTATATAAATTCTGGTTTCCCCGTGTTTTGTAAACTGTTTAAGACAAAATATAAAATATTGTTTATATCAGAATATTTTATTTTGAATCAAAGACACTGATGAAGGTCGAAGACCTATACTAGCTTTCGTCACAGAATAGATAATAGTACTACCGTACAGAAGGATCACTTCGCTAAGACAATTAAATAAAAAAACTACTATAGCTACGCAATAAAGTGCAATTGAACTCGCACGACCTTGAATGCGTAACATTTTATTCGCCTAGAATGCGTCTCTCTTTCATTTAAGTCTATCTCAAATGACGCGAAGATCGCCACTTTAAGGTTGTCTTCTTGAAAAAACAATATTTAATCTTAATATTTACTTACCAGTTACGTACTTATCTAGGTATAAGTATTTACTTGTCTTAGGCTAGATACCTATTTACTCAGGCAATTGTACTTTGTTTTAATCAGGATCTAAAGCGTTTAATTTATGTAACCGCGCGACTTTTTTCTGAAATTTTGCAATTTTCTGCGCCATTTTCTTTTCGTACGAACCTACAAAATATTAGAAATCTTAAAAAAACGGTGAATGAAATCAGTAAAGTCGTTCTCGAGTTATGGCGTGACCAAGAGAAATAAGGATTCATTTTTATATAATTATATTAATCTGTTGTTTAAGTGGCATTAGTTCCGCCCCAGTGAGGTTTCTTTTATTTCAATCAAGTAAAGGTTTGTGATCCGCATGGCATAAGGGTAACTGACTACACTAGCTAATAGAATTAAATAACGAACTAGATTTGGTTTCGCTTGTTTTATTTCAATCATTTGCTCTTACAAAATAGGTATGTTCAATGCAAAGGAACATGACTCGTCACAATAAAACATGCTTCTTAGTACCATTTTGATTTATTTATATATTATTTTAGTTTCCATTCAGCATAACTATAAATAATGCGGGTCACATAAAATGCTCATAGCACAATATAGAAACTTGCAAACACTTTGTAACAAAATAGATACATAACTTTCATCTGTCTTTTTCTCTGCGAGAAATGCTTCAACACTATTACCATAGTTATGCCAAACCTCACATCATATAACACAACGAAGCAACATGTCCCTTAAAAATATTCTTTCTTACCAACAATTTCATTTCATTTTTTTTTACATTTTATGAAGTTTTATTTTTGCATTTCGTATTTCTAGACTACCTAACTAAATTTTTACCTAAACTATTCTACTATCTAGACTAGTCTGCTGGTAGAACACCATACTATATTAATACACATTGGACAAATACATTCGTATCGACACTCCCGACAGATTTTTTTCATTTAGTTTTCTTTCTTTACACTTAGTCAACTACATAACAAAAGAGGTGAAAGCAAACTCGTCAACTGAAACTTAGATCAAGAATGTGTTCACTAATATTGTAAGAGTTCCCTTATGCGCTAGAGCGAGCGGCGCCCGCGCGCAGCGTGCCGACTTCAGTCCATTCAAATTAAATTATTTAATAAACTAACAAAGGAAACTACCCTAGAGCCGGCAGGGGGTGCACACGCGCCGCATTGCTATTGGAAATATATTAATCTAGGGCTCTATTCTATCTATCTTAGCGTCCAAACATTTTTTGCTATTCTAACCTATCTATAGTTAAGCCTATATTAAAACTAGCCTTCGTTTCGTCGCCGTTCCTATAGCTTCACTATTCACTGTTAATAACATGTCGAGCATTCACTTATATTTAACGCCTTATTTTTAAAACATTTACTTAACACTTCAAATGTATTCATAGACATGATTTTCAGTTGAATCATAGTTTTGGTATTATTGAATTGGTTCCCCAATATGCAACTTTGTGCTCTTTTATTATTAACGTTCCGATTATTTTCACTACATATGTATGTATGTATGTATGTACAACAATGGTATCGCGTCCCGTCGTCCGTAATCTCAAAGTAAAGTATAGTTTATCTATCACATGTCATGTCAAGAATGTTGAAGTGAGTGTAACTAGGAACATCTACAACTTTACTCCGGTTTAAATTTTTACATTATGTATGAAAAATGCAACGATTAGACAGCCACATTATCTTGTTTTAGTTATGTTGTTACAAAATATTTTAAACATAGTTTTTACATTATCACTACGTTTATGAATACGGTAAGTTCTCTATTAGGTACCTGTAAAAATATCGTGTAAAGCACATGCAACTGCTATATTGTATTCGTCTGACATTATCATAAAGGAAGCTGCATGAAGGCACTACCATCAAATTAATTTTATTGCTTATAAAATGGAAGAAAAGCTTAGAAAAATAATTTCGTGCTAAAATATTTCGCTTTCGACGGTATTATTCTATACAGAACCGTAGCACGCTATGTTACTACAAATCACTTAACATGAATTGGTGTGTTTTTGTGAGTTTAATCTAATTATTTGCATCAGATACATTCATTAAAGGGAACAACGATTCTCATTCTGGAATTAAACTAATTTTGTAGTTTTTAGAGCTTGGACTGAAAATAATACGTAACATAACATTATAGAGGGAATCATTCACATAACCGAAGATTAGGGGAACTTTCTATACAAGGGCAAAAAAATGTTTAGGGATATTATTTATACATTGACATCAATTTAAATGCAAAGTTTAACAGAAATATCTATCGGAAGACTGCTTTTACAGGAAGCCACAGTGTACGTCGACCACTAAACGATCAAATTACTTAACTAAGTACCGCGCGACATGTTCGGTACTACATTGCACTTCATGGTTATTAAATTTTCACAAGAAGTAAAGGCGGTTTTTAGTCAGTACAATAAATTTGGCTTGATCAGAAATTATAAGATATAATACTGATCTACGGAGTATTATGGTTCAGTACGTTTTACTCGAATGTTATACTTAGTAAAATGTCACTTTTCAATAAATACCTAGCCTTCGTGACGTGAGTTAGTGTTTGTTACGAACCGGTAGCATAGTCGCATTCGTAAGTATTAGTAGGTAGGCTATACTATCTGTATAGTATGTCGTCCAGTCAGGTAGTCAGCTCAGCTAGATAACTATTCGGGGCTAGGTGCTCGCTTCGTACTTGTTTCTCTGTTTACTGTTAGTACTGAATATTGTGCCTCTATCTACGCAAATGTTGTTAAGCAGTTAGTTACATGTATCGAGTGAAAATTTCACGAGCTAATTATGTACATACCAAAAAGTAATTCGTTTACGGAACAATAGTACATTTTCAGCCTTTACCAATGAAACAAATGTAAGAAAACAAGTACAGATCTACTAATTCGTTCAAAATCTACGTTATTCATTCAAAACCTGTTGTCAGCTATACTCAGTTCCTGTATTGTTTATTTCAAGTCGGTTCACAGGTTTTGAATAAAGTGGTTACCGCTTAGTCGTCAGTTAAAATACAGTTAATATATCAAACATTTAACTAGTCTTCAGTCCCTGAGTTGTATAAATATTTTCCTACTTCTTACTCGACTTTAATGATTTGTATACTTTGGTTCTGATGAAACTCTGACGTGCCAAAATAGAATTAAACAGTTGCGATATAGTAGGCTTTTACTCGTACCCATCAACAATGTATATACATATCCATGTATAATTTATATATATTCAATATAAAAATATCAAATTTCATATAAAGTCATAAAGTGTACCCAAAACCTACGTGATGGTACAAAAAGTGTTAATTTACACCAAAACGGTGTTCACCTTGGATTTCAAATCCATTACATTTCATAATGTGGAAATCAATCGTGGAATTTTTGTTGAAGTTTTCTAGTGGAATGTGCCGACCGCCTACAAAATAACAACTACAGTTGATTCAGTACATGATTCTCAAAAAAGGATCACTTCATTATTCACGTATTCACATGAGTTTTCAACGTACAAAAATTTGTATAGACTCGTAAAATGTATAAATAGACTTTACATACAACTGCTTATTGCTAAATGTTGCCGTATTATCAGCACAGTGTGCCTTATAAGCGCAGACGTTACCATAGGAAGTGAACTGGCAGCTCGTGACGTCACGGTAGCTGTCGTGCTCGTGCTTCGACATAGAGCTCCTCATCAACCAAAACGCGGATCAACAAATGCTTGGAAGTTAACAGTAGGTATACATAAATTCAGTCTGAGTTTGGGTTTGGCAACGACGTTATTGTTACTGAAATGTGTAGATACATAATATACTTATACTGCGTACACGGAGTAAGAAATGAAAGTAAGAAAACGTTACATCTATTTGTGATGAAAAAGTAAACTTAAATATACCTACGCACATAAATAAATTGCACTTATTACTCAGTAGCTGGTGCAGACATCACCACAAGACAAATGAACATCGGTTATGATCTCGTGCATGATCGATGTGTCTAGTAGGTACTACATAATTTGATACCGGAGATGATTCTGGTAAGGTTGCGCTAGCATGAAATATGATAGATTGTATAATACTGCATCGCTTATGTTTATAATAATTTGAATGAAATGAGCTGAAGCACCACGCTAAACATTATTTGATCATGTAAGTACCTTCAATACCGTCCTCGCGGTTGCGACTACTCGCTGATGGCAGAGTGCCGGAGGTACTCTAAAATATTATTTTGTTGTTTGTTATGTAAAGTATTTATTGAACTTTTGCTTCATAAAGCTGCCTGAATTTATGTTTTCCATCTATATACGACATAACGAGAGGCAATCTTTCGACTGTATTTTAAAAATACGTTTCAGAAGATTCTAAATCTTCAGCTTATTTTTATCGTACATGTTCTAATCGGTGTCTCCACCCTTACTAACCATAACACACATAAAGCCATTTCAATATTCTTTACAATTTCGTTTAGCATATATTTTGATTCTTTGATTCCACATGATATGACCATTCCCCACTTATCTTTCTATCCGACCGCTTCAGATATTGCTTTCCTCCTAATTCCGATGATTGCGGGAAAATAAAATTATCTTCGAATATTACATAGAAGCTATACATACTCGGTAATTAATTACTTTAAATTACACGTAAATAAGATTTTGAATAATCTGGATTGCACGCTTTTGTTCGATATCAATATTTAATTTGTTGATCGACAACTCATGAAATTCAGCTTTCTTAGTTTTAAATATGACACTGAATTAAAAATAATCTTTTGAATGCTCTTGTCCTGAGGACGAGTTATTTTTTTTCAATCGTGAAATTATACTATGCTAAAATAAATACCTAACTATCTTAAATAGTCTTCTTAACATGTTCAAAACCTGCGCCTAAAATCTTAAATTGTAATTTTTTCATAAAACAATAATAAAATTATAATGTAAAAACACATTTAAAATTGAAGCTATATCTATACATCAAATCCTCTCCTCGAACCGTCAAAAGACCTCATCAAAACATCACAGCGAATCGAACGTCCAGCGTGAGCCGAGAGGTCGGCCAGAGACGAAGCCCGTCGACTAAATAAATAGTCGAGGCGATAATTACAAAGTATCATTAGGCTTAATAACTAGGTAGAAGGAGGCGCCACCGGCACGAGGGTGCCGTGCCGCGCGAGCGGAGCTTTCGATGAAGTCTATAACGGCCGCAAATTAAAACTAAAACAAATTAACATTGTAAAAAGTCACAGTTGCTTTGATTTTTGGCTCGTGTACAGCACGTATTGTTGTAGCGTGGCTTAGGGTCTACTTGGGAGGCGGGTACGGCTGGTAGGCCTCGTCGGGCGACGCCGCTGTCGACGCATGCTCGCTCTCCATCGGCATCTGGATGATCGGGGGTGTCGGGCCCGTGAAGTATTGGTACGGGTGCGACGCGAAGTACTGAAACACCACAGAGCATACGTTACACAAACTCACTACTCAACAAACATTCCACACCAATTACGATTACGAGTGAGTTACTATAGATATTATTTCAACACTGGGAAGGTATATGATAATCGGCGCGGGAAATATACTTATAGCATGGTGGCAGCGTAACATGTATTGTGATAGACAAAGCGAGAGGAGCGTAACAGTGAGTGGCGGATAAGCAAGGGGACGCGGAAGGTTAGAGCGTTTAGCTTCGTTTACAAGCTCTTTATATCACTCACGTATAATTCATTTTCCGGCCTTAAGCTGTCCCAGTTTACCTGGAAAACAGAGAATTACCAGTCATTTTTTTTTTTAGTTTGACTGAAACTTCCCTATGGTGTGAAAATCATTTAGGCCTTTTTACTTTCTGATACGGTTTTTATCCGTCGAAACCCTAACCACCGCTTTTAAACTCATAATCTACATTCATTTTGAAACCATCATGTTACAATGGCCAGTCTATTAGGTCCGTTCGGATGTTAGATAAGGTGGTACTTACGAATTGGCTAGGCACAGAGTCGATGGGTATGTGTGTAGGGTGAGCGGGATGCGCGGCGTGGTGACCGGGGTGCGCTGGCGGGATGAGCGTGGCGTAGGGCGCGAGCCAAGCGGCCGGGTGCGCCGCGTGGTGGTGGTGATGCAGCTGCGGGTGGTGCGGGTGGTGGAACGCGGTCACGCCGTACACGCCGCCGCCGCCGCGGTACACGCTTGCGCACTCGCCGCCCGCGCCACCGCCTCCCACGCCCACGCTACTTGCATACATGCCACTCACTGCCATCGCCTGTTTACAAAACGTAACAATGTTTTATCTCCTATCTCACGGAAATCATCTATAGGTACATATCTTCAAATGATGTGATTGGTAAGATACACTACATGTCATGCCACAGAATGTGGGTTCGATTCCTATGGAAAGATATTTGTGTGCGTGGATGTCTGTTTGTCCTGTGTCTGGGTGCAAGTATATAATAGGCCTTTACCTATGAAATTGCCGTTCTGCAGTACTGGCCATTTCAAATAAAAATAATTCTTGTTTGGCTAAGAATTCTAATTTCAAATTAATTTTATTTTAAAAACATGGTTTTTTTTTCCAAAAGTCATTTGTCCAGCTGATTTCTTTAAGAAGGGCATGAATAAACTGCCACTGCTTTGGCAAAAATGCATTGATTGCATGGGTGATTACTTCGATTAATACAAATAAAAAATACATGAAAAAAATCGTTTAAATTTTTTCATACAAAACGGCAATTTCATAGGTAAAGACCGTATATCGGTCATCTAGAGGCTATACCTTATTTGAGCATTTTTAAAAGGTAAACTTACTTTAGTACTTTTCTGTTTCTGTTGTTCGAATTGTCGAAACTTATATGGACAGGTACTTCTCCCACTTAAGTTTCGACTATAATCAAGCATCTTGTGCAAATATACTATTCTAATTTAAAGCAAACCACTAGTTTCCTGCATAACAAATAGATGCAATGTAATTCGTATAAAATACTTATGTTACGGCGATAGTATAATGTATTCGCGCTTCGCAACAAGCTCCACAGTTGATAAAACTTGCACGACTATTGCTGGCGGAAGGCAACTTATGCAAATTTTATTGCTAATGAAGACACGGCTTATGTAAGTGCTCTACTACTACGGCCGGTTCGTGTCCTTATGTTTTTGTGAAACGATAGCCTGAAATCCTGCTACCTTGTAGCTAGGTAGTATATGTTATTTGATCGGTACGCAAACACAATTTCCTTCACCATTAGTGTTACCTGCGTGATGGACTCGTTGTTGTCGCGCCACGCTCGACCGTTGTTGTCGTTTTGTTTATTATACAATGCTTTCTTCTTATTGCCGCCATCGGCGAACTTCACTAGCAGGGGCTCCTTGGCCCCTGGTATCGGGTTGCCATTGAAGACCTGTAAAAAATACTGAATTATACTAATAATATCCTACTAATACTAAATACTATAAACGCGAAAGTTTGGATGTATGGATGTTTGTTACTCTTTTACGCAAAAACGGCTTAACAGATTTTAATGAAACTTGGCATACAGGTAGTTCATATCCTGGAATAAAACATAGGATAGAATAGGATAAATACTTTGTATCCCGGGAAAACATAAGATCCCTCGGAAATGCAGGTGAAACCGCGGGGGACAGCTAGTTTATTAAATATATTCAGGCCAAAACTATAAAATTATAACCATGTAAATTTTTATTATATTAGAATTTAATAGCTCACTTGAATAATTTGCTCGCATTTCTCTCGAGATTCCATTCGTGCAAATCCAACACCTTTGCTCTGTCCATGGGTGTCACGTAGGATCCTTGTAGAGACGACTTGGCCAAACTTGGCCAACAGTTGATCAACATCGTTCTCCTTGAAGTGAGGCGGTAAGTTCGCCATGTACAGGTTGGTGGGATCTTGCTCTTGTTGCTGTAAAGCCCCGAGGTAATAGATGTAGCAATCGTTCTGTCAACTTATTATGTATTAGGACTGTTAAACAGAGAGGAAAATAACGAAATTATTATAACTTTAAGGTCTACGACTAATAGGGGACAGGTCTATCTAATTAATGGACATTGGCCTGATTAATGAATATCAGAAAAACTTAAGCTGATTTCATTTCTGAACTGGACAAACTAGTCATTGTCAACTTCTCTTAGTGGCAGGATGCTTTACAAATAAAGTACATTTCTTCCTACGATTAAGAGAAGGGCCTGTTGTGACACTGCGTTATAGATCTATTTACAAGAGTTTCCAAATTGAATGCGATTGAGCGCAGTTAATGTCGCACTTGGGGACACTGGTTGCGCAAATAGTTTCTCGTGACTATATGGTGAAGATTCTTCACAGTGAAGTGGAGGCTGTCTGATAATATTAAAATTAGCTTGAAGCCCGCATAGAATATCTAGACACTGAAGCCAGCTCTGATGTGAATCAGCACTTTGATCTAATAAACTAAATAATATTACGAGGTGTTATCAACGACATGGGCATAATACATCAGCATAGAGATTATGAAGCTAGTTAAAATTCGCATACACACTAATTTAATATCGAAAGCATAGAAATACCCGAGCCCAGTAGCGAGATTACAATTATACATTGTTTTAACGCTGAAGCAAACGACAATAGTATAGAATTAACAGGATGAAACAATGTCTGAAGTAGGTATAGAATTAAGTAAGCGTTATATTTGCGTCGGATTTGCGTACGAAGGGAATAAATACTTACAACACATTAGTGTTACATTGTTCTGTGTGTGATACTGTGACGCTGACATACCAAATTACCACTCGCGTTGTTTCCCAAAACGGACTGACAAATGAATGATAGGTATTGTACTTTGGTGGCGGTGGTGTCGCCGAGGCAGTTTAATTTATTTAACGCCCATTTTATATCGATGATCTAAACAGGACCTACGTCATCTAGACAATTTCAAACATCTATCGAATCAAACAAATATATTCATTATAGATTGGAAGGTAGATTCATATAAGTTCTCCTTAACAATAAGGGTCAGGTTGCTACGGATATATATGCATACAATCTCAAATCTAGCAGAGATTACAAGATAGAGATATATGGCTTTCAACTTGTATTGCAACACATTTTTGATAGATAATAGGGTAAAGTATATACTAAAGCTATAAGTAAGGGTAGACGGACTCTGAGGAAGGATCATCGGTGGAAGGCAAGTGTATAAATTGGTGCTGAATTCGCTGTTTCAGGTCAGGTCATATCAAATATGAAACAAAAGGAAATAAAAATACGATTTTTATTTTGACATTTGCCTTCCCCTTATGGGAATAATGGTTTTTAAATATTCTTTGCATATAAGGTAGCCGAATTTGAGGAGATCGAATGTTATGTTTAAATGTGTTGTCAAAATTTCGATCGAGGCATAGAAGATGGACGAGAGAGAGCGGATCAGGAGCAGGCGGTTAGTCATAATAGTATTACTTGCATGCACAACGTACACGGTTCAGTCTACGCAGGAACCAGATACCCACTTTAGCCATCTGGGCCTGAACACCTTTTTCTAGTAATCCTTTAACAGCCGCCTCCGCTGACGCCATCGTTTCAAAATCTACAAAACCGTAACCTGCGGAAACAAAAGTGAAATGACTTTATAATTATGGGTTACCTTCATCGTGGTTGCTGTCGTTAAGTATATAAGAATGATGATTCATGCTCGGTTATACACTAAGTATGTATATCTAAGATCTCAAAGAACAGCCATGATACATCTCAGTATGTAAGTAACTAATGAGCGCGAATATATTGCCTATTCGTAAGTAGCGTGATGGAAGGGTGATGTCGGAATAGGTTTACACTGTGGCGTAGACATAACTTACTGTGCATATTTATAAACGAAATATTATTTATTAGGTATATAGATAGGTAAATAAACAATTTGGTATCATCTGTGCTTTGGTGCATTAATATAGTGAAGATGATATACATATATCTACTAGAAAAACGACATTTAGATACCTACATTAAATAAAATATGAAAAATTAATGAAAATGTTGTAAATGTGAATAATAATAATTAAATCGAATGTTTCTAGTGTTCGTGCATATATTGGAAAAAGTCTCACCATAGATGGATTAGTTTAATGAAGGTAGGTATATGGTATTCTAGAAAATATTAATATTGTTTTAAATAATCAATTTACGTTGATATAGTTAATATCGATGCAAAAACTAATTCGAATAGGAATGTAAATCGAAAATAATAATTTGATATACATACATACGTGAAGAAACTATGCACAGATTTGTTACTAAAAGTAATATAATATTTATGTATAATTTTAAAGGTCGCTATGATAGTGTAATAGAAGACGTACGGGTATGAATGTTGTTTACCTTTACATTTATTCGTGTTTTTATCCAATATTGCTTTTGTAGAAATAATGTTGCCGAACCTGAAAATAGATAATGGAGTTAATGAAAATGTAATTCAATAATTGCTACAGAGCAGATAAGAGGCGATAAACATACATATGGCACATTTGGACCAGATCCTTATCGCTGGTGTTCTGGCTGAGGCCTCGGATGTATAGGTTGGTGCGACTGAGTTGTTCGCCGATGTTGCCAGTGGTGGAGGCTGAGGAAGCCGGTGGCGGAGGTGCAGTGCTGAGGCTAGTGGAGCGTGTGCCGCCGGCCGAGCCCGTGTTGGAAGACGATGAGGAGGCCGTGTTGGCCGGCGACGCCGCCGTCGGCACCCGACCGCCGACCATCGTCGCACCACCGTACTGCAAAATTATACCCTACATTACATTACGCTATAGGTACGTCATATTATTGGAACGGTACGTAGATTAGAGATAGAAATTATTCATAACTCAGAACATTAATGTTATAGTAATTTTTAGAACTGGATAATATTGAAAGATTTTTTATCAATCATAAAAAGTAATCAATTATCTATTAATTAATCATTTAAACCGTGATCAATTGATCTCTGTTGTGTAACGTGTTTAATGTAAAAGAAACGAATTATAGTAAAAATAAAGTGTTACGCAAGATTCCTCTATTAATATACGCCTGTCGTCTTAGAATACCATTATTACGGAAACACACTGAACGTGCGTTATCATGAAACGGAACGACTATAATCAGCTGAACTAAGTGTTAATATGTGCGCTCCTGTCAACCTAACTTAGCGAAACGAGTGAAGTGACACGACGCGAGCCAGACTTCATTGAAAATAACAGCTCTCCGAGACATGTTAAGACGAAGCCATTAGTTATTTAGCCAGGAGTAATGAATAGGGTGGGGTAATGAGCGCATGCCGATTCTGAGCACGCACCCTTAATCGTCTCGCATGCTTGCTATGATGAGAGTCAGGAGAAGCCAACGGTACGTACCTATTGCACGTGGTCGAGCTACATGTTGTTTGTAGGTGAACAGTTAGTTTAAATTAATCAGACTGCTCGTGTTAAACGGCATAAACACCCACAAAAAAAGTTTGAACAGTGATAAATCATACACTAGAGCAAATCAGAACTGTTTAATAAGAACACTAGCAATACGGATAATTTCAATTTCACTTATATAAATCTTAAAGTTTGGATTTCTAAGCTAGTAATATGATTACGTGTTGAATAAAAGTTTTTTTTTAGAATGTTTGTTTGTTCTTAAATTTCTTAGTTAGGTACACTTCTGCTGCATACGTGTCATCTACATAAAAAGTACGTAGAGTCGTCGCGTCGGTATGTTTACTGTGGCGGTTATTTGCATTTAGTTTACATATTAATCCTATAAACGCGCGCTTGTCGACGACATAACAACTCATCAAGCCCTGTTGTGTGTGTTGGCAAAATGCAATTTGTTTATAAATTAAAGTAGAGGCAGATACACAATACTGCCGCTTTATTGGTAAACCGTGTATTCGTGCGATACAGGTTTGTAAGATGTCATTTTTTTGTTAATGACTTAAGATTCGTAATCCAATTGGTATGTTGGGCAATGGTCAGTAGACGGCGGTAATTGGACCAATTTGCGCTAACTGCCGGCACGACCACCGCTGAGATACACGATACACATTACTGCACGGACAGTAAAAAAATAATAACGACACATATTGTTTACCGGTTCCAAGACTTTTTGCAGTTTTAATATAGCTCCCGATGCGAATTGTCCTGACATTTCAACGAATAAAACATATCACTTAATATAGTAATACTCCAAAGTATTTCACTTACTAACTATGTTTGAAGTGATTGCGATTAACAAGACAACTTTTAAATGGTTGTTAAAATGCCTGATGACTGCTATTTAAAACAGTCTACAATGAGTTCACGTTATGTCGGCCACCTATGCAATTTACTCAATTTAACTTTATTATCTGCTCGAAATTTTGGATGGGTAATTAAGTGAGTCAGGCCAGTATTCCTGTGGGACGGAACAACTAAAGTTAGGTAGTTACGCCGTTATGTAGTTATGTTTGTTGACGGAAATTCCACTAGCTATTTGTCGGAGATTTAGGGTCAAGTGTTTTGTTATCTACAGATTCTTACAATATTTACAAAAAGAATATGCAGTTTAATGTAAATATTTCAAAATATTCCTTCGAACAATTCAACGCCTCCGCATCTATTATAGGTTGTATAATAGGTACCTTATATTATACGTATTAGCATACGGTGCTAATAGCAATAATTGGAAGAGACATCAATTCTTATCAAAGTTCGTTGAACATGTCACATCGTCCGCCCACTTCGCAAATGACAATAACAAGTTACCTACGTGTGAAAAGACTCGACATTCGTGAAATTTCAAAGGAATAGGATGTTACAATCAGTCTGGCTCAGCCTCGAGTCTCGACAGGTGTCAAGACATTGAAGAGTTAAGGTGGCTCTACACAAAAGCGCTTCAATGGGAAAATGTAACACTTATGTTGCTGAGGGGTAATTTTCGTCACCATCAAATTAACACGTTGAATTCTTTTACTTGATAATTATATTGTTAAAAATGTATGTTATACTAATGGTTATATACACCGGTTTATCTATAGGTACAAACAAGGCAACTTCACAGCGAGAATGTGAAGCTGTCTTTACAGGGGAGGCAGGGATGACAGGAAAAGTTGACATCTCGTGACGAGTAATCATCGTGTCGCAAACATGTTCAAACTTTCCACGTCTTCTTTGTACAAACTTTTGCCGTGCGACGCGAAAAGTGATTTTTACTTGAACGATTGCAGTTTGAAAAGAATATTATTTGAGTAAGATCGGTGTGATATTGACTTTTGGAAGTTTTGGAAAGTACGTACCTACGAACTAATAAGTTGTAGTTCACCACGTTTTTTTGTTGATATTGAAGATATTACTAGCGTATCTCGTATTACTTGATGAAGTAAAAAGAAATTAAAAAACACATCACTCACTTTAGTACTTGTTTAGTTTGGATAGAGATGTTAAGCTTAGTACTAGCTAATTCTATGTCTTAAATATGTAGTAGAGTATGTTTAATACTTAGTTTCTGTTCTAGTTCTCCGTTTTATATTAACGCCATTGGCTTCTAATATTAAAGCTACGAAAAACATTGTAGCCATATCAAAGTTAAAATGCATTTTGAATTTATTGAATTGATAAGCCCAGATGAACTATCCATAACGTATTTATAGGTGACATTTTTAATGGCATTGAACAAAATTTTACATGTCTACCTATATCAATTATTTGATTGTAAATCTTCCTAAAAGAAAATAAATAAATAAATTTACCAAGTTTAAAGGAACCTATTATACGATAATACCTACCTACGAACTCGCGTTCAGGTTGGGTATGACGGTAGTTGGTGACGTCACGCGCGTAGGAGGGGGTTCGCGAGGGGAGAGAGCCGTACGCGTACGTATCTCGCTCGGCAAGCGTGGGGGAGGAGAGAGAACGGAGGGGAAAGGGAGATAGCACTCAACAGTTGGTCTCGGCTCGATAGCGCAGCGCGTGCGTGTCGCGCCCAACGTCACATGGCCGACAGGCGAGGCGACATGCACCGCATGCACGCACTACCTACAACATTCTAACTGCACTCATGTTACATAACTCACTCAAATAACTATCACACTACCATACGTTAATTGGGGACATGAAATTAATACCACGAACATGCTCGTTTGAATTTTATAATGAGTTTAATAAACGATGGAATTTATTCCGGTTTCAATTTTAGTTATGCAGCTACGTAGCGGTGGATATTCACACGACCGATTTTGACTGTATCACACTGAACCTCATGAAATGAAACATAAATCCCATTCAATCTATTTGAATTGAATACTCTATTTGTTTTATCTTCGATTCAATCAAGATCGATGAATTCGTTTGCTATTAATGTAAGTATGTACCTCTACCTACTATATTGACACAGGCACTGTTGATAATTCGGTTCAAATAATAATTATATGAGAGTTACTTACGGAGTGTCCTAAGATGTAATGTTCAAAGAACCTGTAGTAGGTATCCTGTAAATCGATTCATCAAAGTCAAACTCGTAACTCATTTATTATGTTTAGGCCATGATAAGGCACTTATGAAATGAACGTTATAATTGACTCTACCACTGGAATACGGAATTAAAAGATACCGGTAGAAACTCAGCAAGGTATTTTTTTTGTATCTGCATTATCCAAACCCAACATAATAAAAAATATTGTCTACGTAGGTGCTACGAAGATGCTACGAACTTATTTTATTAGAAATTTTGATGTAGGTAATCCTTGTATTTCACATCATTTTTGTTTTCGCGTTTTAACTTTAAAAAATGTACTGATAAATGCAAAATGGAGGAACAAGAAGGAACTTTAGAAAGAAAAAACAATGAAGTGTCAGGGCCGCTTTTTTCTCCTTTTTGTCATAAATAACGCGGGGTCAAGCGCTGGCTGTGAACAAAAATCGTTTACCAGTGTTCGAGCGAATGTAAATATCGGCAGCAAGCCTAGCCACGCAGGCTTCTGATTCTGACATTAACATAATTTACCAAAAAAAAAACAACGCCCTTCTTGAGAAAAAATGCTTCCAATTTTTATGCGTGATGTGACCCGACCCGGTAGTTCACAAATATTGGACAAGTTTGGGAAATCTATTTTTTTTCCTAAACACATTTATATCGCAATTGACAAAAAAATTACATATTGTCCTATTTGACAAGATAAAAAAACTTAGAAAAGATGTTTATAATTTAATAATAAATGTTTAATTAAATATAAATATTATTTAGCTCAACTTCTACAATATCAGAATCGTGTATAAACGAATATATTGCTTGCACATGGTACGAATAGTATTGCTTAAAACAAGTTCTAAAACTTCCCCATACGAGACAATTAAATGGGCGTGAAATATTTTTACAAAATCACCGAGTTACTTTTCATCAACAGCCGTTTACGAGGGGCCAGGGTCCTTCACCTTCCGCTAGAGTCGAAATAAATCTAATTCTCTAGATGACAGATATCAGCAAGCCTTGTTTATTTATACTTTCACCCTGAGAGAGGGTCGAACACGTCGAACATGTGGGACTCAGCCACCATCAGATCATGAACAGAAATAAACTATTACGATAAGTCAACACAAACGTTTTAAAAATAATCGTGTAGTTTATTAATATTTTATTGGGTGAATATTATATGCGAGTGTTAATGTGTGTCATTTATAATATATGTAGGTCAGGAACTGGCTATCCAACATGACATTGAAAAGGATCTTCTAAATATAAATAATACGGACGAACCGAACCCCGAAATAAACGTGGAAATTCATTTACAGTTTTTTCCCCGTAACGTATACATTTAAATATATCAACATAATCTATGAGTGGGTGCGTGTAAATAGGTATGAACTATTCGTGAGGTTGAGAGGGTAGATAAGCTTAAATAATTTAATAAGTAGTAGCCGTCAGAAAGAATAATATTAATATCCTGGGATATTCTTCACACATGATGAATTAATGATTGCTTTAGGCTTTGGCTTTACTCGACTTAGATAGTTCAACTAATGTACCTAATGGATTGTTGTAAGTGGGTAGATACAAAAACTATGTCTGTTTATAATGATTTTACCAGAAGGATTAAGTAGGAATGCGACCTCTATTTTTTAAAATAGAGAATTAGCGACAGTCTCTTACGTTACTACTTACGATAAAAAAAGGTTGATCCCTATCTCAAAAAAAGAACGCCTATTTAGGGTTGCCATATTCGGGTAAGGGCGCGATGAATCTAACAAGCTGCGGAGTTGTGACAGCCCTGACAGCTGACATATTTCAGTCATTAATCAAGTAGTCGTAGATACATGTTAGAACTACAAACTGGGGACTGTGAAGCCCAATCAAAGTCACGGATCAGTAAAAAGCAGGATTTTACTGATACCTTTTATCCGTTCCTTTAGATTTTTTATATTTATTTTACTTGAATTAATATAATACGACAATGTGTGATAATAATAGTACTTAATAAAAAATATGGCATTGATTGAATAGTACCTTGCAAATTTGGTATGAATGTTACTATGATATTAATATAGTATAAGCGGGAATAATTTGTTTATTTTTTATGTTATTATTGTTTATAAACTAACGGGTGTGTTTATTAGTGATCGAAGGGTGTGTAGCGAGCGGCTGACATGAGCATGTCGACATGAAAACGAAATAAAATAAACATTCAATAATTGATTGCTTAAACAAAGCGTTTTATCGATAGTTATGATTTGATTGTTGATATTAAATGTTAACGAGTATTGAGAAGCATTGACCCATTAGATTGCTAAATATTTTTGCATTAAGTCAAAATTAAAAACTGTATAGCAGTGTAAAAAATAACACAAGAGTTACGAGTATGTATACATTGATTTACATACATTCGCGATACTTATATATTCAAACGTTTCTCAATGTAAAAATAAGAGTTCAACATCGACTCGGCAACCATGAGATAAATCCTGAAGGAGACACATAGCAATAAAACACGTACGACGCGGGAGCTACATTTTATTTCAAAAAGCGATAAGGGCGCGAGAAATTCCTTTTACGAGGTTCCTGTGGAGGAGGGTGGTGTAGTGTAGGTGCAGCGTGAACTCGGGCTTTGTGCAACATCTGGTTTGTGTTCGCGATGCCTCGTAAACCGAGCTGGGAAGCGGTAGCCGCCCCAGCTCGACGATACGACGGCCACGCGATGCGACACAAGAGCCGATGATTAGGACTGTCCGGACTCAGGATTAATAGAAAGAAGACTTCGTCTCTACACCATTTATGGATAAACGTGTTTAACATTCCACGTTTTTTAAGAAATACAACTAAATTTTGGGTTGTGATAAAAATGTAACAGTTTATTGGCGATTTTCAGTCGTTCCTGTCGACACGATTTGAGTCCCCGAAAACAAGAGAGCCGAAGGGGCAATAAAAGTTTGTAGTCTGTTCGGCTTTAGTCCAGACCGAAAGTACGTACACACTTTTTCATATTATGTTTACTTACTCTATAGAAAAGTAATCTCTTGTGCGTAAACGGTGGAAGTTTGAAATTCAATATGTTTTTGTTAAATAAACTTGTACATTAACTAGTTTTATGCAAATCACGATCAAGCTGTGTTGTTTAAGTGCTTCGAGAAAACATTAATCACTTAATATTGTTTGTGTGTAATGCATAAAGAGCGGGTACAGTCGCGCGGCCGCGGCGGTCGTAGAAATTGATGGAGAGTTGTCAACGCGTTGACTTGACGGTTAATTATACAGCCTGAGTCCGTGTTTAGTTGAAGTGAGCTGGGAAGCCAGTGAGTGACTAGTTTTATTACATTAACAATTTTATGTCTTAAAGTTTAAATAAATACTTTACGTAAAGCAAATCAAATTCAGAACTATTCATTCAGTGTATATATCGGTATTATATTTAGACTATTTTGCAAATAAACAAAGTGAATAATATTTTTATCATACATTGAAATTGAAATAAAAGTTAAGATGAATTTTCAACATGAGATCTCGTAGCTTGGTGTAGAATTTATAAATTACCTATAATAGTACCGATGTTTTTGTATTCACATGTAGAAGTGGTTTCAAGAAACAAATAATATCTATGGAAGTGTCCGCGGTCCGACAGACAGTGGAACCGCGTCGCCCGCCGCTGCTCGTAAACTCTGTCGTAAACTTAAACACACCTCATTAGAGCTATGCATAAGATGGCGCCAGTTAAAGATTGTAGCTTATTTATGGGACACTTGGTTTCTATAAGTAGTTCGTCAAAGTTTCATTTTAGTTTAGGATGTTATAGGTACTTCTACTGCACTGGAGTTGAGTCACCGATATACCTAGGTATTATTATCTTATATGTAATGAAAATTTATAAACAAAGTGTTCACGATGTTCGGGCAACTTGTAAATTAAAATGCATACTTAAAATCAGCGCTATGACCTTGGTGGTCATAGCATCATGCTGAGCTGACGGCCAATTTATCAATACACATCGCACAATTTCAACTAAATATATTCATAATATTGTGTTTATTTATGTGTCTTGGTAAATAAATTTAGTTCTTTATTTCTTTCATACAATCTGGTTACAAAATTCTTTAACTTAATTCTCAAAATGAGTTTTCGCAAAGTTGATCGAATATAGCTCGTGAGCTAGAAGACTCTCATTGGATGTGATAGTTTTCTTTGTAACTCAATCCTTTATTTGGCGCTGTAGACATTTCCGATTTCTCGGAACTACATTTCTAGCTGTCGGGGTGGCGACACGTAACTCGTGCAAAACGGTTCTCTTTAACCATATATTTTACTAACAGTAAATTAAGAAGAAATTGAAGACCTATTTAACGATACACGAAACTAAGTACATAAGGCATTCCTTGTGTGACTTCGGAACCCTATAGAGATAGATAGACACCTAACGATGAAGAAAACTTTCCGTACTATGTACGGTAATACATCGTTTATGCATAGGTATAGGTATGTATGTACTCTTACTTAGAAAAGCAAAAGAAACAGCTATAGTGGGGACGGGTTTACTACTTATACTCCTTTATTGTTCATGCTGTAAGTGAAATAATGAGGCATATATTTAACTGTGAGTAATTGGGCCATCGTGGAAATCCTTGGGATAGGCCTTTGTCCGTCCGGACGTCTTCTGGCTGACTTAATAAAAATCATATGGCATTTAACCAAATTTAGTTTGCTTACGAAAATTACGATCAGGCTGTGGAATGAGCTCCCTGTAGAGGTTTTCCCTAGAGACTATATGGGGTTCTTCAAAAGAGGAGTAAGAAGGTTTATGCAAGGTCGGCAACGCGCTCGTGACGCCTCTGGTGTTGCAAGCGTCCATAGGCTACGGTAACCACTTACCATCAGGTGAGCCGTAAGCTTGTTTGCCACCTAGTGGTATAAAAAAATGAATAACCTGGTGCGGCGTATAAGGGCTAGGTGCCGCCGTGTACGGCTGTGGCTGTGTCTGTGGCGGCGGGTAGCGGCAGGGCTGCGGCGCGTATGCCGCGGCCCACTGCTGCGCGCCGCCGCGGTACTGTGCGCCCGCGCTAGCCATGCGCGCCGCGCACGCGCCCGCGCCGCCGCCCGCGCCTACGCTCGCGACCGTCACTGCGCCCACACCCACAACGCTCGCTGAACGACAGCCGCTACTCTGGAAACAAACAAATATAACTATATTAGCTAATTTAATTAAAACTAATGCAGCATTTAGGGTTGCTTATGTGTATGAGAATTAAGAAGACAACTGAAGACATGGGATGACGAGATCACTGCAATTGTAGGCAGAACATGGACTAGAATTGCACAAGATAGAGAGTAATGGAAACGGTTGGAGGAGGCCTCTAGGTACCATAAGTGCAGCTTGTACAAATGTAACTAAGTGAACTGAACAGTAGGCAGGCAGGAGTAATGGATAAAATGTTTAGAACAATAACAATAGTAGTTATACGTAAAACCAATAACTTTATTCTGTGGTTTCTATTAGATACTCTAGGTATAGTGATGAACTTAGAAATAGGTAGAAAGATATAACAATAAACAACATCGGACTTATTGATTAATTAATGTTTAGTTTCATTCACACGTAGTTAGCTAACTTTCACAACAAATTAGTCCATTTATTTTCTAGCATTAAGGCTATTATTACCACATGCAATGGCGAAGGTAAACATTTTCTCTGTTGTGCACGGCGTAACTATTACAATATTTACAATCATAAATACATTTGAATGAAAATGTTTTTTGGCTATTCGGGTTTAGACACACCAAAGGGCCAAAATAGAAAATATATACATATTAGTAAACAGAAGGTACTAAAGTCGCACGGGGACTACTTGATCTTTGGGTGTTCAATACCTGTTTGGAGCTAACCTAGAAAATCATTAAAATATGTGAATTAACTGAACAATACTATCTTCTTCTTGGGGGTGCCCTATCCTATCGGATGTCGGCGACCACCACACAGAATTCATTTCTGTTCTGCGCCAGTCTGCAATACTATAACATTGTTTTATAACTTACATCTTTTTGTCGATGAATAAATGCTGTGCATTTAATAATGCATGTGCTAAACGCATACCTTAGTCCAGGATCCAATACTTGGTTGCATCATGACAATGACGTAGATATATGACTACAACAGATCGGCATCTCCAGTGTGTGCCGAGAGCCGTGACGAAGCGTGTCTGCAGACTTTCGCAAACGTCTAGGCTTGTATATATTGCTACCTATGTACACAGATATATGAGCTCACGACGTCTTTAATGTGGCACGTTTCTATTTGCCTGCATCTTTCATCGACTAGAGACTACACAACTGATGCTTAGAAATGTGGGATCAATCAACGATAGGTACCTATACCTAATAGTGTAAAGATGTCGATATGCTTTGATGTCATGTAAATAATACTTATGCTAATACTACTATAAAAACATGACGTGTTCGAAATTGTCGTACAGGGCCTTTTAAATGAAATCGGTTTTGTATTTTCAAAGTTTGAATCCGTCAGTCAGGCCACAGATGACAGTAAGCTGAAGCTGTTCAGTCACATCATGTGACAAGACAGCAAGAATTCGTTAAATGTGCGTCCGTTCTATACCTACACGAGTTATGGGATGTGATATGAAACTTTTCTAGTTTCGGTATTTGTTATTCCAAGCGAGTGCGTTCACCAAAAATGAGATTTATAGTGGCAATAACAATGTATAATTTCACCCGGCGACCCCCATCTCCGGACTTAATTATTTGAGTCACGAATTTCGAAAACCCGCTAGGAAAGCCCGAGGGATCAGAGCTTTGTTGTCGTTTTTTTAGTTGGTAAGTAGCTCTTATACATTCACGACTATTTATTTTTTGCTATTGAAAAAAAATAGGTGAGTATGCCTCTAAGGCGATAAGCCGGCAATCCGCTTAGTGTGCGTGGGACTGTCGGCCAAGGAATTAGAGTATAATATAGATTCGTAATGACTGTGGTTGGTAACCCAAAGGAAGGACGCTATGAGATGCGATCACGAATCCCTACAAACCACTACTTAAATCCTTATTATCGTTTCAACTTGTTACATACACATAAATTAGGAATAATTAAATCGGTAGCAAACTAATGGATTACGTTAAAAATTACGATGTCGCTAAATTACTTACATTCTTTACAACTAAAGTTAAGGAAACAATTCTTGAATGTTTTTCTTACTTAGTAATATTTTCTACCTACCCTTACTCAGTGGTAAAATTCGGGCGTATTTGTGTGCGACACGTAATACTCAAGCTCGATCAATTTTCGCTTCAACCGAACCACAATCGGTCAAGATAAATATACTAGACCGCATAGAATTGATACTCAGCGAGCGTTCACATCGTCGTCTGCCGTTGAGAGTTGAGAGCTCGCTCGTTTTCTTGTTGGAACTCTAGGGTTTAGTTTTATGTTGAGTGGGATTGGTGGCGACGGCGCGGCGCGTCGCGTCAGTTCCATCTCGAGACGCCTGGCTCGTTCGCAGCTTGTTGCTGCCTTCTCCCACCCCACATCGAGTATGTGAGGGCCATTGTAATTTAACCTATAAAGCCTTCAACTAAAATTCAGTATTATTTTGTTTCAAATAGTAGGTAAGAACTTTTTTATTTCGTAAAATATACATAGGTATACATTTTGATTTCTTTGAAAAGTATTATTGCCATTTCATATGAGCGCGATATTACATGAGCAAGGTGATTAGATAATAATTAAATCTTTGTGGAGATAAAGTTAAGCATATAAAGATGATAACGTGATGTATACGTACCAGATCTTTCAAACGATCGGAACTTTTCCCAAAGTAGAGTCGTAACGTAGCACAGTGAGTTTATTAAGTGGAAACTTCTGGATATTGCCATAATTCCCAGCAAAGAGTGCCTACTTCGATTCGGGTAACAAAATTATTGCCCATCCAAACTTTGATAGACACAAATTTGATACGACTAGAAATTTAAATCAAATTCGATTCGGAACTATCAGTATTATAATAAGTATTGCATATATTTATTGTATTTCGTCTTTATTAAAAGTGAATGGTAAATCCGTCATTGATTTCAGTGGTTTAACGGGATAGAACACAATGCGGAAATCAAGCTCCTTCGCGACTCGCCCGCCCGCCGCTAGTTTTCTATTGGTTCTATTGGTGTTCGTAGCAGAAAGTTTAATGTTTTCAGTTTAAAAGCTGACCAATAGAAGGCAATAAAACCGATCCCCGAGGCACTCCTTTACCCATAGTGAGTGTGACCGACCTTCAACAAAGTGAAGTTTTACCGAAGGATCGTTTGGATACGTGTATATTGCAGCGCTTTTTATTGAGTAGGTACGTTGTTTAGGTATATGAATATTTTAGTAAGTACATTAGTAACTTACATAAATCGTTTATATTATCCGTATCCCCGTTAATTGGTTCTAGTTAATTAATTATGAATGAGTATGAATACGTACGACACACCAAATAATAACTGCTCTCTTGTTGACATATTAAGGTAACAAATTTAGCTCAGTTGTAGTGACGTCAAATGCCATCACGTAATGCTGAACCCATGTTCAGACCCTATAATCAACTTGAACTTTCTCTGAAGGAAAATATCGTATTTCATGTTAAAAATATGTCGCCTATATTGCGTTCCGGCAGTTTCACTTAAATGCCAGTTTCTTTCTGGTCATTGTGAGCTTATATTTTCTCTTACATATTCACAAACCATGATGAGGTTGTTGTCAAACTCAAGCCTTATAGTAGGTAAGTACTTAGTAAAAGTAAGATATTCACCAAGAGGTCAAAGTAAATGGCAAAAAGAAAAACAGCGTAGTACCTAATTCCTTTACATAAATGATAGCCAAGATCAGTTGAAAAGAGAACAGGTTACTGGGGTTTTGTTGCATGTAAATCTTTTATGAAACAATAAGAGGCCCTGACTAGCTAATCTTACTTCCAGTAACAATATACCCCTCTAAGATTTAAGGCGCCAATGTCCGTCGTTTATAAGACTAAAGTAAGTGAAAATCCAAGTGGAGTGGGCGATCGTCAGACGAGGTCAATCCTTCGCCACGACAGCGCCGCAAATTAGAAGCCGCCTTAGACATTTCAACTAGTCGCAGTCACTATCCCCCTTCTCCCTCAGACGACCGCATCCAATCCCCCCCCCACCTTGTCTGATTACCAGCAGCTCGTAGTGGCCGCAAACAAAGCCACGATGACGAGGGCGGTGTCTTCTCGGAATTCCGGATACAGCCAGTCCTCGAATTGTTATGTTGGTCTGTCAACAATGTAAATAGTTTGGTAGGTATTGAAGGGAGGCATATCTACAAACCTTGAGCACCGCATTAACCTGCATAACATATTTCACAGAAATTGCAAGCGATTGCTGGAAATGGATAGCAGAAATAAAGAGCATTTTCCTCATTTACGGAGTGTTTTTTTCATAATAACTATATGTATGTATTGCTCTACTGATTTAATAGCCTCCTTTATTTTCACTTTATATTTCTCTAATGTTGTATTGGAATCGACAGAAGTGTTTCTAAACGGAATCCATCGATATATCATGTTTTGAATATTTGTACTTACCTTAGCCATTGCATTGATGTGTAGGAGGTATCTTTATGCTGTCACACTGTTAGCAAAGTCAACAAAATAAAACAAATAATGTCTAGACGGGTATTAGTCATTGTGAGTCAAGATAACGTTTATTTCGCAGAATAGAAAATAATGGCTTAAGTAAAAAATAATTAGTCAGACAGTTTATTGTAAACCATTTAACCGTGTAGGTCAGTTACATAAATTCCGTCTACTGAGAGGCTTTTGTTATTGGATAAGTATTGAATATTAATTTGTAAGCCTAGTAAGTATTTTATGTTGCATATTATTTAAGTATCCTAGTATGATAGTTCTATTGTTAATAATAACAAAATAATTCATCCAATCTTATAAATAATTATTTATGAGGAGTGAATGTTGGAATTACGGCATCTAGGAAAAAATAAAACATGTAAACATCTTATTATGGCAAATGATAATGGTGATGAAAGATTTTAAGGCCCTTGACTTGGATGGGACGATCCTCCGAAAATGTATGAAGTATGTAAATAGGCATATGATAAAGTGATATCAACTTGTCACAAATGACTTCACTCGCAGGATATAAAAAAATACTACAGATACTGCAACATACACATACAAACATATTGTAATTCTCGACTCTCGTATACAACTCGTACGACAATACAATGTAATATGAAAATACTGATCATTGTTTCTTAAAGAAAGGGACTTTAGTGCAAGCAACGAACTTACGTTCTTACAGTATTCATGAGAATGTTGTTCCGAATATAGTGATTCTAATAACATATTCAGTAGGTATTCAACCAGCATAGTATGCTATTGATAAGATCGAGTATTTAAAAAACATATCCAATTTTTGTGTAAAATAGAAACTCGTGTAATTTGATAATATTATGCACATGGCACATTTCCACTTTGGCTATGTTATGATGTCACCCGATCCGCAACACGCATTTGGCGCATTTGGCACATGCCTGCCACACGATACGAAATACTGATCCCATTGTAGTTCTTTCTACACTGTATTATTTTATAAAAAAATACTGCAACATTATAAATAAAGCTCTTCAATGTAAGGTACAAGATGAGATTGTAAAATGCATAGAGCGTGCCGTGACTGCATCATTATGTGCGGTATAAAGCTCGTACGAGTATAGAACAGTGAGGGGATATTATTCAGCAGTTTTTGCTCTGACTGGAGGCACATTTGTATGCGATTCGCTTCGGCGACGGCTGCCCGCGAGATTAGCGCCTAGCAGCGTACACGCTGCGTGATTAAACAGTTTCCGCTCCCGAGTTATTCCGTTTTGTCTCTATTCCCAGTCTACTACGTTTAAATAAATAGTTACCAAAAATCGATCTACAATAACAACAGCTGTTTGACTTACGCCAGGATGTAGTATGCGCCTAACTACATAACAACTCAACTTTGTGAATTCAACTTTCACAAATTCGCTTTAGTGCTTTTGCGTCGTAATAAGAGATTCCACAATGCTAGCGGTACACTGTCTCCCCAACACTGGTATAGTGCAAAAGTGCCTTATGTACTTTGGCATTAATGTGATGTGTGTGGCACACAGATAGTACCTACGTGTCGGTATGTGTGTCATCTCAGTAGTAGTGGTGCGGTGCGGAATGCGGCCGCGTCCTTCGGCGTACGCCGCGCCGCACCGCGCCGGTTCATTTGCACACAGGCGCGCCGGCCGCAGCTCTTATCCAATCCAGACATTTTATTGCTTCCCAATTATCATTTGATTGTCAATCAATTGTTTTATTCACGACTTTTCGCGTATCGCCAGCTGCGTAATGTGGAGGTAGGACCTGCCGTAGATGGACCCTGGTATCTTTAATAGGGTGCTAGCTAGGAATTGTGAGTTGTATATGGAACTAGCGACCGGCCGGTAGCAGAGCATATACGCCGACATTATTTTTCGTTTATGCGACGCACGCCGCCCGTAGAGCTTCCCAGTCGGAATGATTTGTTCCGACATCTTCAAATCATCGTCATATTTCAGCCAATACCTACCTATACAGAAAACGTTAGTGAATTATACACCAAAACTTTTCTCGTGAATCACTCCATCTGGCTGGCTACCACCCTCAAGTTGAAAATCTGTCGCCAAGCACCTGTTGGTGTGTTCCAGCAGTTGCACTTGAGAGCCAGTTGCCCTTGCCCTTAAGGCATTGTAATAAGGTGTACAACACATTGGCAATCCCCCTGGTATTGCTAATGTCTATAGGCGACGGTAGTCACTTACCATCAGTTGGCCCGCCTGCCTCGTTGTCACTAGTGACATAAAAAAAAATCTATTGGTGAAAACCTTATGAAAATCCGTTCAGTAGCTTTTTGAGTTTATTGCAAACAGAGAGACAGACGCGGCGGGGGATTTTCTTTTATAATATGTACCTAAGGATGTAGCAGTCATTTATGGTGTATTGCGTGTGGACAATTATTGGAACGAAGTTCCTTATCGCGCGTTGTGAAAGGGGGCTAGACGGAAAAAATGCTCACGAAAAATTGACACCGACTCTTTTAGTGTCAGTGTCACTTTATTGTAAGCTGTGCGGCGTGCGCATGTTTCTCTGTCTGTCTCTCTCTCTCTCTCTCTCTCTCTCTCTCTCTCTCTCTCTCTCTCTTATAGAAAGCAAGCCAGATATTTTCATTTCTATTTATGTATATATTTATTTAAAAAAAAACTATTTATAGGTATATATTGATTTTTTAAATTTATTTTTTATATATATACTCTCTCGACTTATATAACTTCGTTCCATCCGGGTGTCCCTTGACACCTCTCAAGTTTTTTTGTTTTTAGCTAGTGATTCAAACGATAGAACAATATTGAACACTTTATGATGAAAATCTAATTGACCTCGTGAATATGTAGAATGTCGGTAACTTTTAAATATCCAAGTACCTATAACTTAGCCATGCCAATAAATTGAGCAATCTCGCCGAGGGAGTACCTAATAATAATTGGTGGTAGTCTTGCCAGACTAGGCAGCGCGGCTACCACTCCTGTATGCAGAATACATTGCGGAGTCGTAGGGTGATTTATAGTCTGCTCGTGTGCAGAATGCCGTAATGGTCTCCAAACTACGGCAAATACGCCATACGAAAACCGCCCAAATATTAATGTCACGCCTTTACTTAAGGCTATATAAATTATTTGGCCAGTTTTATGTCTTAAAGCTGCTTGCCAAATGAAAAATAGCAGGGATATTGTTTCGGGTAGCCAAAAAAATACAATAATACGTGGTATATGTACCAAAACGCAATACATACATGCAGTCATACGAAACGACCTTTTTAATGACGGAGAGTGTTTTTGGCTGAGTTCGACAACCTATCGAACCAAGGCACAATTTTCAGTTCGATACGTGAAAAGATAAGATAGGTACTTACATATTTTTATACTACAATATTTTACGACAATATTATCCCGCTTTACTGGTAAAATGAGATGATGATTATTCTTTGAGTAAATGGTATGATTAATTATTGAAACTGAAAACCAGTGTCGTAGCAACAGGTCTACCCTTCTGCTGCGACTTTATGCTGAGTGGGAGACCTTTTCAGCTCCTTAGATATCTTATATAGTCTTCTGTTGTAGATATAGTCTTCTGTTGTAATTAAATTTCCTATGTAATTTCCTGTCTTGAGCTGAATAAACGTTTTTCTATTCTATTCTGATATAATTATATTTTTTTATATTGCGCTTTCGTGAAAAGAAAAAAAGTAGGAATAAAATATTATAACGAATCGCATGAATGGTTTTCCCCTGTTCGTAGTAGGCTATAATGTATCCATTACTTTTAGGTATGTAGGTACATATAATACTTCATATGTACCTAACCACTTTCAGGTCACACTTTAAATTTTATGTTAAACGTTTAAAAACCTGCCTAATAATTTCGTACCTACCGCTATATGTATTCTGTTGGTACATAATAATATTATTTATATCAATATGTAATTAATATCATTACTATACCTACTATAACATACAACATGAGAACATTACAACGACACCTTACTACTAATACATAAATATTGTGAAATTTGATGAGCACTCACTGTGTACCTAAGTACTTGAGATATATTGCATTTTATTGTGAGTCAGGCACAGTAGCTTATTGCTCGCACTTATTCTGCGAAGTAATAATAGGGTATAAATAAGGTAATATTGCTAAGCATCTATTACACAAACACTTCGGTCCGCATGTGCATCTAATGAGTCATCGAACGTTACCATCAACCATTACTCAGGTTTGTTTACTATTTTTATGACCAATAGAATGTTTTATAAACACGAGGAGCACATTTACTTAAACTGTACAGCTGGCGAGAGTAAACAATTCTCAAGGGCTGGAATAAGGCGAGGCTAATAATAAAATGTAGGTAGATACTAGCTATTTTTAAAAGCACGATAGCAAGTTGTAGGTATAAATTGGATGTTTTAAAAGTGAGAAAGTTTTTCAAGAACAGCGATGATGCCGATGTTGAAACCCCTTTAACCCGCTTATTGGATCAAAAAGTTTTGATGCTGGAACTTTAGTCCCTCAAGAAAGTGAGTTATAAATGATGCAATGTTTATTTAACATTTCAAAAATATTACGTGTGTGTGTTAGTCTATTTTACATTTATAATTAAGGGAACTCAGGGATTATTTTCAATCGCCAGATGTATCTATATTTATATGAATTGATGGCGGTGACAAAAAATCTGTCCAAATGATAAGGGTTCGTCCCAAAGAGGAAACGTTAAAATCCTCACTGATTGGGATTACCGACGAACTAACAGCGTTACAATAGATAATATAGGCTGCCATCACAATAGATGGAATAACAATGTGTAAGTGTATGCCGAAATGTGACGCATGCTTATCGATTTCTAATCATACGCCCCCGCGTTGGCCATCGGGTGGCGTCAAGCGATAGTGTAGTCCTATGTAATGTGATCATAATATTAGATCATTTTCATATCATGACGCTTAAAGGTGATCGTAGGTATTCTGCATAACATTTGTGGCGTCAAAACTACAGACAATTCTAATTTAATGATACGTTTCTTTGGCAGATACATGTCCGATGGTAATGTAAGCTTGTTCTTATTTATTACTCAATTATTATATTAATAGTCTGACCATTGTAAATTCTCGTAATACCTAACGTTTTATCTTGGGAATAGTAGAATATTAATTACATGAAATTCCGTAGCGCCCCTCCCCTCGAGCCACAATCGACTCGCACCGCACTGTCTGTCTGACGTCGATTAGTGACCCATTGTACTGATTCCAGCACACGAACGGATATTGAATGCATTGCACACTACAAGCAAAATCTGGTGTTTTATTACAATTCAACATTAAACAATAGCATTATGAAGATTACCCGAATCCGGTCAGAATACATTTAATTTTATAATACATTTGTTATCAACATAATTAATTATTGTGTAATTAATAACTGATACTATTAAGTTCAATTTTAAGTTATCAATCACTAATTGGATTCCTTGTGCCGTTCCAATTACGACGGATTTATTTGATCGCGTTCCATATATAATGTTGTTACCATTTAATTCTAAAGTAATTATTTTGGTCACTAATACGAGTATGGCAATCTAATAATATAAAATGTTTACAAGTGGAACTATTAGAAGTGGCATTCTCAGTTAGTCATGCGAAGCCCACAGCCCTCAGCCCTTACCCTGCCCTGTTATAATATCTGACCACATACATATGGAAATTAAGGTTTTAGGAAACACGCAATATGGCGCAGATGTGTGAGTAAAAATGTTTTAATATGAAGCAAAGTATTGTGACGCAGTTTCACTCGAAATAAATCTTGTTCCTTTTAGGCAGGTTACGGTCATAGTCTTAGTCCTTATATTTCTTTATTTATTTTGTTGTG
This sequence comes from Ochropacha duplaris, assembly GCA_951361185.1. Lineage (NCBI taxonomy): Eukaryota > Metazoa > Arthropoda > Insecta > Lepidoptera > Drepanidae > Ochropacha > Ochropacha duplaris. Next base: position 6,209,991 of record OX592703.1, read on the forward strand.
TTTCTATGTAGTTTCGTTCAGCTTCACGATCGATATGGTATCTAGGTACCTATATTAATAGTTTACCTGTAATGTAAGGGGTAAATCAGCATTCTGAGGGCGCGTGTGGGTGGCAGGGTGCCTATGGGGTGGGGTATGCTCGGGCTCGGGCCAGCGGGACTTTGATTGATGACGTTGGGGCCACATTGTGCGTACGCTTGCCCATTGTCCGAACAACGAGAATCGAAACAACTGGACGAGTATCACAAATTAGCTCTTTTATTGCTAACGATTATCCCGCATAGAATTCGTATCTTTCCAAGATTTTACCATGATTAACAATTTATTTTCATTTAACGAATCGTTACAACATTCAACATTATCAGCCAGCATTACTCTCCAACGCGAACGATTGATTTACCAGAAAAAAACATAAAAAATATTGTTAAAAAAGCAATCTGACAAAATAAATATTTATTTACTACATTTATCGTCAAACACCGGTGTTATGAGCAAAACAACAGTGTTCAAACAAATAAATGAACTGAAAGAAATTTCTCGAGAGGGTACAAACATGAAACGCGAGCGAATGCACGGCTTGCGACTTGTCGAACATACTCGTACCGACGTGGCACCAAATAGGTTGGAAAATAACTCCATTCCCGCGGGCACGACTGCGATTCAATCAAGTCTGATTCAGAATTTTGGAGTTCGTTTACCGAAACGACGGGTAAATTGAGAAAAAGCAACCGAAATTGCCTGAGGACTTCGAGGGAGAGATTCACATTTACGCTTTACAACTAATTATGAACGAAATTTGTACAACTAACTACCTATTTTGTTTCATTACCTACCTAAGATGCGAAATAAGCCATGTTCAGCTTTCCAGTCCACAACCAAAACGTCGAACAGATTAAATATACTGGAGAGCCAAATGACAAAAATAAAACAATTGTTGTCAATTGGCTCTCCTTTACGTAAATGTAGCGGATATAATAACAACGTTCATTATACATTTAAGCATTTAAAGGACGTAGAATTGCAAATAGCGATTATCCGATATGGAAAACGGGAGTTCCAATCACATGGGTGTTTAGATCGCAATGTGCCGCCATCCCTGAGACGTTGACATCGTCCCAATTAAACCTCAATATTGAATTTCTAATGCTATAAGGCAGTCTTTATTAAGTGAGGGATTGTTTGTTGATTAATTTGAGTACCTATTGTTGTAGAAGAAAAACTGAAGGTACGCTCATTATTGTAAGTAACTTTATAAAATGATATTAAATAATTCTACGTACCGAAATATCAAACTCATATTACTGACAGGTAAAATATCTGTGTAGTATCTACGACACGCACATTAATCTGAACAGATGTTATCCTCGGCAGAAGTGCTCCGAACGTGGCAAAGGGCTCGTTAATTTATTTAGCGGAACCTATTAGAATTTATGCGCTAAGCAAATTCACAGAGTTATCTAGAATAAACAAAATAACTATGGATGGTACTTATTGATTTTCATCTTGCGTTATGGTATTATTTTTGTCAAGAATAAGCTCAACAGCTATATACTGCTGGATATATGCTATACACTATGTTCTGTAGCCCGTATGATCTCAAGCTTCTACACCCATCGCTGCCTACTAAGATAAACTTGAGTTCAATTAAACTCCAATATTCTGCGCTGATCGATTTTCTACGAAGGATCGGCATCATCAATTCTACATTTCGCTTTCGTAGGATCATTAAAGATACTTATCAGAATTACATTCCAAGATTTGCTCTACACGTTTACGAACATTACTTTATTATTTAGGTAAATTATATATGAAAGTTAAAGCGATATAACGGACTTTGTAATACACTGCAGATTATTAAATTTATTGTTTTATAGCCAACACTCTTAAAAGAGCTTGCTTAAGAATAGTATTTCATTTATATGTAGCGAATTAATAAGAGCATTACTCGTATAAACTTCAAAATAACATTTCATTTATTAAAGTTGGTTGGGTATATCTACATATTCCATTCAGTCTGCAATATATGTGAGATTTTTAAATATTATCGCAAAAGGCTAGATACAAGCAAGTCTGGCTCAAATTCTTATTGTATAGAAGAAGGGCAAGTTTTGTTAAGGCGGGCGGAGCGGCGGTCGTCGGCCGCGTCCGGTCGGCCGCCGCCCTCTCCCCTATAAATACATTTACCAACACACAAATGCAGATGCAGTCTGCAAAATATTTCAAATTGTAATGATGATACTTTTGCAGAATTCCATTGGCTGTGATTTTTGTTAAACGCTAGCTTACTAAACTGCTATCAACTCGGCAACTTTTTAAAATAAAACACTGAACACGATGCAATTGTAGGTTTAAATTGAAAATTGTTTCCCGATGGTTTCTTCGTTAATAACTTGCGGGACCTGTTTTAAAGTCGACTACAACGTAAGCTCAATTTGTACAGGTATAATTCTAAGACTTTAATCCTGAGCACGATTCTTTGTAAATCAGTTGAATTCTTTTAATGGCGAGTTGTTAACGGCAAAAAAGTAAGGGGAAAGGAAAACAATTAATTAACTCATTTCCCACAATTAGCTAGGGACGGACATGAAATTAGTTAAGTATCTTGTGGTAATCAGCGCAGTAAGTATCCGTTGGCAGTGTTCAGTCAGCAGTCAGCAGTCGGTAGTCGGGACGATAAACGGAAGTCAGCTTTCCCCGCACCAATCGGCTGATAGCCGTGCGCCGGCTTCCGTAGCTCTTTGTCCGCCGTCACACACAACATATTTAACTGTTTTTGGTGAGCACTCGCTACTTGGATAGTAAAATGATTTATTTTAAATTGATCTCTCGATATATTGCATTGGTTTTGTTCATTTTAGTTTGAAATGGAGTAATAATAAATTAATGTAAGTACAACCCTAGTAATGTATTTGAACCTAAAGCTATCGAATATTGGAAAAATGTGCCTTAATGTTATTAAAAAAAGTAAGGAAAAATTGGGCATTCAATTAACTCTTTGTAGAGCGCTCAATTGACCTATGATGAGGGTTTTATAATAGCCACCCCATACCGGTGCGTTCAAAGGTGTTATTCGTTTTCAAAGAACGAACACCGTAGGGGGGTCGGGGTAATGCGCGTTCCGTGAAAATGGTCGCGTTCACAGTGTCTGCCGTGTTTACAAACAAGCATTTAATTGACGCAGGAATTCCAAACACCGCCGGTGTTAAAGGAAAACAATGCGACTCCCTCCCCACAGCCGCTTACAGCCGCTTACAGCCGGGTACGTGTGTCGAGTCGAAGCGAGATTCCACAACCAAATATTATTAGAGACACGATTTTAAGGTACATGCTTACGTAAAGTTCATGCGATTTAGGCATATTGCGAGCTGTAAAATACCAAAATCTCATGTTAAACTAATTTCCTGAGGTAACTGTATCTCAGTGTTATTCTTTTTTTTTGTTTTTTTCTCAGCATTTACATTTTAGAAGTCCATATTATTTTTAATAATTGATTAATAGCTGGTAATCGTTAATATATGAAAAACCATGTCCTATAAGTATGGCAACATAAAATCGCTACAAATATTATCTTCCCATAATTCAATTCATTTTAGTACATCACAATATTCGCACGTAACAGAAGGGGAGGACGAGTTCTTTTATTTTTAATGAAATCTCCTTGTTTGCTTAATTGAGTAGGTATGTACGTAGGCACAACATAAGGCCTCCTATAAGTTAATTCATTTTTTTTATACATATTTCATTCTAACTTTTATTAATAAAATAATTCTTCTGTTCGTCTATTTAGTTTGTTTTTACTTACAACAGAAACTGCGTTTTGACTTGTGAAAGATTTATGGTTGTCGGATGCCGGGATTATTTCTTGCAAATTCAAGACAGCCAATGTCAGTTTGTCTGAATATTCATTAGCTACTGAGTTGGTAGTTAATACCGCTTCCGATTAATGTTGATATTTTCCTGCATTTATAGCTTTGTTATTCAAGCGTGGGAGCACGGCACGATTCATCGATTTGTTTTAGGTGGACACGTTACGGACTGTTTCATTTCGCTGTGTATGCTTCGGTGTTTAGAATGGCTTTTTCGTGAGACGCTCAAAATTAATACGCTTAACATAAATATTAAGTAGGTAAGTAACAGAGTTTATAAAAGGATTTAGGGTGGTTGAAATTATTTATATTCCAACAATAAACATGGTATACGAGCGCACCGTGATATTTAAACAAGGCGATGAAATATAAAGGAAGAGTAAGCACTAATAACAGGCATCGCATCAAGTATTTATTTGCGGCGTTAGCACACAGCGGCGCCTACCTCCACGAGCACTGAAACAAAACTTAAATCGCCGTGCAAAGCCGCAAGAAAACTCCGTCGGCGGAAACCGCAGACCGTTTTAAGTAAAATATTAAATGCGCCGTAGGATTTGTCCGTGTACTGGTACAGGCCGAGTTTAATATTTGATGAAGCGCTCGCTCCCTGTCGACGACGTTTTGTCTGGCCCTTAATTGCGGAGTGATGCTTCCGCGGCTCTCCCAAACAGTGTCCGTTGCTGGTGCGCGGCCAGAGGAAATATTAAAAAGTCCCGTGGCGCTCCGGCGGCTTACTCAGCGGACTAACTGTTTATTGCCAGCCTAGAGACGTTAACGCCTATAAATTTTATGTGTGTTCACAATGCGGCCGTAAAATGTTGCAATACCGGTAAACCCCGTTGTTTTTCTTTTAGATTTAAGTGAAATATTTTATTTCATTCGTGGTTTGAGTTGAGGTTTTAGAGATTGCTTTCCCTTAGTGTACACGGTTATGCTTATAATGTAGCAATGAAGGTACACAATAATGACACGAGTCTCGGATTGTTGGTACCTAACCTACTAAACATTTCCTTGTGATTGTGCGAACGTTTAGCGTTTTATGTTTTTATTTATGACATGCTCTGTGATAACTTCAATATAAAATCATATGTAAAGTGTAAAATGCTTTGTGTTTGCAGCATAGTAGTTTTACATCAGTCCTACAAATAAGTCGTCGACGATTTCGACTTCTACTTCCACAAATTAAAATTTAATTTACTGAAAAATTTCCTGAAAGTCAGTTAATATTATTATTTAGAAACAATGTAGTTATCTTCCTATGATTAGAATTATTTTAAACTTGATTTAGGTACAAGTAGTTAGTACATTTAAGAACTTCGGAACTTCGACCGAAGTTCGGCCGAGTTTTAAATTTTTACCGAATGTTCGGCCAAAATTCGTTTTCGGTTCAAACCACATTCGGACCATCTCTAATTATTGTAGATTAGTAGCAGTCATTAGAATGCTGTTAACTAATAAACATTTATAAATTAAAACTGTATCAGCTTACAAAATTATGGTCAATAATCGTATAGTAAGTAGGAACATTGTTATAAACTTTTATGAATTCTCATATTTTTCATATGTCGACCGTACAATAAACTGAATCAATTAATATATCCGTATCTGTCTGGATCCCCTTTTCAGTAGCAATGAATCAGTCAATAACGTACATTGTTCCCTTTCCACATTGAGTCGTTGTTTTCATCAAAATGTGTAGGCACGATACAAATATCTTCAATATTAATTGTATTTTACCTCCGGAGTCAATTTTTTTGACTCCGAACCTGTATACCGTAGTGTATATAAATGTTTCCTAGAAGTTTTTTGAAATATTTTAAAATAGTACCTACCTAGTTTATGCATGTAAATTATAAATTAATAAAAAAAAATGGTTTTGTACCTTTTAAGTAAAACAAATCCGATTATGGGTGCTAGTTAAGTAATAGTAAAGATATGGCGCCCTCACAGTAGGTATCTACGCCAAAGACGAGAAATGAATTGAATGTTATGAAAATATTTGTTATAATCACTGATTTACGATGGAACATCACATCTAGTTTGATGAGCAGAAGAAACAAACAGTACACGCACTACTGCCTTCAATTACGCTGGCTACGATATACGATGTCGTAAACACTTCGCGCGGCGAGAACAAACAGGGAATGAGGCACGAGCCACGAGATTACACTCGGAATTGAAGAAAGAAGTTGGAAACGGTATCGTAGTCTATTTGGATCAGTGCCGAACGGAACGATTTTTTACTTACTACACGTTTTTAGCAATACCAATATGTCTTCGATATGTTTTTTCTTACTACAAGATATGTGAACTTTTTTTGAAGTAAGAGTATAAGTTTTTTTTTTATTTTTTTATTCTTGATAAGCTTGTGTTTGACCACAATCTCACCATGGTAAGTGATGATGTGGCCGAAGGTAAGCACACAAAGCCTAGATGGGAACTGGCTCTCAAGTGCAGCTGTCGGAACACACCGATAGGTGCTTGGCGACAGATTTTCAACTTGAGGGTGGTAGCCAGCCAGTCGGGTACTACAAAGTACCCTACCACCGTGCTATGGTTTCCTCACGATGTTTTCCTTCACCGAAGGCTCAAGCTCATTGTAGGATTCGAACCCACGACCTTCGACGCGGTATTCGACGTCACTTACCACTGAGCTATCATCGCCTTAAAAATAGTAATAATGTGTCACTGAATACATGAACCAGCCAACCTCTTTTACAGTCTTTTAGATCCAAGGAATGGCTTTAGTTTGATAAAAAAAAGTCGTATGACTTATATAATATGTAGGTTAATAATAACGAGGTTAGATATCTTACTATCTTACAAATCTTACTATCCTACTAATATTATAAATGTGAAAGTTTGGATGGATGTATGTTTGTTACTCATTTACGCCAGAACGGCTGAACAGATCTGGATGAAATTTGGCATAGAGATAGATTATAATCTGGAAAGCACATAGGCTACTTTTTATCCCGGGAAAAGATAAGATCCCTCAGGAACGCAGGTGAATCCGGAGGGGAAATGGTGTACTTGATTTACATCTCATTTAATATTTTTTCATTTTGATGTACAGAATGTATCGATTTATCGAATCACAGCAGTCATCCAACTGTGATTGTGAATTTGTGATAAGAGCTACGAGCCTACGACTGACTACGACGCGTACGCCGCAAAGCGAAGCGATATCTAGCTGATATTTGTATTAAAATTATTGATTTTGTTAATTACATTACAAATTAATTTTTCATATATTACTCATTCGTATATTATTGTTATAGGTGATTATATTCACTCATTATTCATACATTGCGTAACACGGTATAAAAACAAACTCGACGGAACATTAAAATGAACTGTTGATACTTACCCGTCTATAGTCGTGACTGGATGAATAGCAGTAGCATGTCCAGAATATTAATCAGGTACGTACCTGAAAAAAGAAAGAATATTATTTAGTAACAATACCTAATGGTATAAAAGTTTAAAGGGCGTAAACGCCATCTAGGTAATATTATAGAGATGAAGAGAAATTATATTTATAAATTGTTTCGTCAATACTCCTTTTGGACTCGGTATATAAATGCGAAACGCAAATAATCCTATTATGATATTAGGATTTTCAGATTATTTTTTTCATATAAAATTAAAATATTATGCAACACATTTAGGTATGATTAATCAATTATTTAAAATAAAGTGAGGCTTGGTGTCATCATAAAAATCTTATTATTTAGGTCTATACGCCCATTTCAATTTTCTTTTTTATTCGTCACCCGCAGATCGATAGAGTAAAGCTCTCGGATAAAAAAAACAAGGCAGTTACAAAATTCGGGTGCCGATTTCTTAATGTTTCTACTTGTCTGCTCTACGCTCTATCTATGTCACAGTTTCATCTGCAAATAATTGTGATTCAGTGTTGATTAATCTTTGGTTTATTAACTTTACACGGATGCAAAACCAATAAAAAGTTAATATAAAAAACTTGTGAAACTTGTGTAATTACAGAGTAAATAAATTCCGATGTAGGTAACTGCTAAATTACATTCGAAGTGATAATGTGAAGTTAATTGCTGTGGTATAATTAATTAAGGATACACGTTCTTGTACGTATTCATGTAATAATATACCTTTCAAACTCTTAATTAAACTTCGGAGATAAGTTGAGTAAACTACGGTTACGGTTTTCAAGGCGAAACGATACGAACCTAACCAAAGGCTAAGCGAATAGAAATGAATCCTATTACTTGGCATAAAAACCACAGATTATAATTGTGTATTAAAATAGGGAAGTAGCTAAGGGATTTAAATATTAACGGCATCCGTACTATTCTGATCGTAATTTGCCAATTTGAATTACAAATGAGTATTTGAATTATAAACGATAAGAAACTCTAAACCGTGTTCGTAAATTACACAAATAAGTCCGGATCTTCTGATAATAAACCTGTTAGCGTAATAAAATACTGTTAATTAATTAAAATTATTAGTAGCTTGGTACATAGGTACCTACGGTGAAATGTTTCGTAAATTGAAATGCTCGTAGCCCGAGAGTTTCAAATCAAACAAATTTCTCGGTGACTAACTTTCAGGAATCGAATAATAATTTCTGTTGTGTTAAAAATTTTATGGAAATGTCTAAATACATTTAATAGATTTATAATGTCGTGGAACTCGTGAAATATTCATATCGTTTTAGGTAGCTATATATTTTAGACTTCACTCAGCTGAAGTAGATGAATCACCTAACATAATATAAGAACACACACGATGTAAATAACACACGCAAATAGATGTGTGTAATACTGTAATTAAATGGGTGCAAACCAATTATGTTTCACACACAGTTACTAATTATAATTTCCTCGGCGGCCATTCGGAAAAATATGTTCAGTGTTCTATTTATTAATTAGAAGTTAAATACGCTGTAATGAGCATAGCTTAGCGTCTGTTAAATATCAGACGAAGAATCGCTTATTATCGCTTTCAAATTGTATGAATTATTATTAATTATAAAATAAAGAATAAATATGGAATTGTTACTAGTTAATATCATATCCAGGTTGTGGTCGTGTGACATCCATCTATTGCTTGTAAGGACATCGCACATTGCCTTGGGCCGCACCATTCACGAAGTCACATACCACAAAGCGCACATGCTAATATCACATTTGCAATTAAGATCGCGACGCCCACCAGGGGACTCTATTGTTTCATACACGCTAAACATAATATTATAATTTATAGTTTACGAAATGATTGTCTTATTTGAATCACAAGTAAGATTTACAGATTATATTGCAGTATTCGATTAGGGAAAGGCAAAATCTTCTATACTGTTTATTATTGACAACGTCAAGCGAATGTGAAACTAAGCGGATTTTAATACGGCAATTATGAAAACATTTCATTGAAGAAACTTTCATACCACCGCTGATACTAATTGAACGAAATTTCAAAGTAAAAGTTGAACAACAAGCAATCTCGAGCCGTGGAAAGTTGGGGCAAATTTCAGGGAACACCGACCGGTGAGCATCACCAAAAGAATGTAATAAGGCACAGGTGCTGCAAGTTCTTTATTGGATTTCGCACGTTCCGGCTCGACGTGTTTGATGGCCGGAAGATTCTTGCTGAACTCTTTGATAGCTATTAATTCTTGTTGAAAATTACCTACCTCTTGAATTTATCTGAAAGTTTTCGACGCTTTTAACTAGTAAAGATTTGTTTGATAAGTGTGTGACTTATCAAATAAATCTGCCTGTGGGCAAGGCAATATAGAATAAATCACTGTTATTGTAACGGGATCTTGAGTACATGTAGGCAGGCACTATTTGCTACAAAATGTAGCCCACAATAAACAAGAAAAAAAAAACACTTTACTTTTAATGCTGAATTCGAGTAATGAGCCGGCACGGCTGTGTCACGAGGTCGAACCGAAAAGTGTTTCTCGTGGAACGACTTCTAATGAAAGGAAAAGTATACCTAGGCCGCAGCAGTGTAGCGGCCGGCGTGTCTGCAGATCGTGTCATTGACACATGCAAATTCAAACACCGCTTCGTAGCCGGGTCGTCGAACCTTCATTCAATGACTGTCGAAAGTTATCCGTGAATACGTCGATGGCGGCGCGGCGGAGGTGGCGGAGGCGGGATGAGACGTAGCCTATACACGAACCACGCGCACACCAACACGCGAATGTAGCGTTTAAAATTAAGTTAATTAGTCTTTCAATCACTCAAAGAGCTGAAGGAAAGCATGAAGTTATGGTTCTTCATTTCGATATCCAACTCGACAATACAAAGTAAACAAGAATTTCTGGCTCCGGATTTAAGGTAGCTTGTTTGATGATTCCCATGTAGCATTCGACAGATGTGATGCTACATGAGGTGCATCTGGCCACTGTATTATTAGAATTGCGAATTTCGACAAGCAGCGTTAGACAATGCCATTCGCAAATACAAACGGACGATATGCAAATCTATCTTGTCTGTTGAACAAAATTTACATGGATTGTTAGGTGTGTGGCCTTTAAGATACCACTACTATCGCAATGTCCTGTTATCCCATTATTTTAGAACCTTGACTTATCTTTCTCATAAGTAATAAAGGACCGCCTCATGTGCCTGCGTTTTCTAATATCCATGTACATGAGCTCTAAAGTACTTAGGTACGTATTATCAACACTCCACGTTATTATGTTTGCAAAGCAAGCATCATAATGGGTGTGCGAGCTGTCGGGCGACGAGATAAGTGGCCGTCCTCGTCCGCACTGATGGACGTAAAAACTCTGAAAGGACGACCTAAATAACGAAGATTTTTTCCGATTTGGACTATGTTTGCAGTAGATCTTGGATGATGTTGCTTGTTGATCTAAACCTTCACGAGTGTGACGTCTCTACAACCTGCAACGCGGGGTCAGACGGCGGTGAGCACGCAAACTCTTAATGCATACATTATATTGTGGACTTGTGGGTAACCTACAATGATGCTCCATTGTAACGTCTATGATGCAGTAAGATAACAGTTTAATATTTTTCCCGTCTTCAGATTTATAGCAATAGCTGTAAAGATTGTCTTCGTGTAGAATTAGCAACATCAATACCTACTCAAGTATCAATAATGATATAGAAAATGATATCAACTATCGGTCAAATGTACCAATAATTTCGTATGAAGGAGAAATAAATTCTTGTCTGTCAGATGTCTTTCACAAAACAATGACATGATTTATCGAGCGACAGATAAACGTTCACACGTAGGATATCGAAGCGATGTTTGTTGGCTGATATATGTAAGTAGACCTATGTGATTATTATTACAAAATGTTCAGAAAGTCCTCGAAGATATTATAAAATTATTCCAAATCCCGTAAAAAAACAATGTTACAAACAAATGGGAATAAAGCGGCTTGATGTTTACGTCAACAGCGTTTTGTTTTATGGCGTTAGAGGCATTTAGTATAGTCGAGAGTGTGGTATAGTGTAGTTGCGGTGGGGGAATAGCTAGATTGCAGAGAGTCAGAGCAGACGGGTGCGGCGGGGGCGCATGAGAAGCTGGTCAGTGGCCGCATTCCTCGTAGTTGAAAGTAACACGGTATCCGGCTGCGAAAAATTACCGTCTCGCAGGCGATTCTGCCTCTTATACATTAACACATAACGTTGAACTGCTATTGCTATTGGCAGTCGCTGCATTTTATCGATTTAAAGTAGTCGTTATTAGAAACAGAATTGCGCCACAGTACTGACTGGCGAGTCGGCAATGTGCGCATGGGCACGAACGATCCATCCAACTCCGCCGTAAATTGTACCATCAAGATAGATTTAGATAAGTGTCAATGTAATATAAATGAAGCTGTCGGAACGTGTTATTTATCGTAAAGTTCAGCAACCTAGAGTGATTGTAAAGGTTGATTTACACAATATAATAATCATGTTGTTTATCGATTGCATTAACATCATTATATTTCTTCACAATAAACAATCCAAAGACCTTTATATATATAAATACAAGGAATCTTGATTACAGTGACACTTAATATTAAATTGATTTATGAAAAATCTATTACATCCTTCTTAATTAACACACGCTCTGCATGTAGCACATTATATTAACTAAGTATAATTATAATATGTGGAACATATTAAAGCAAACTGCTGATGACGACATATTTACCTAAGTGGCCATTTTATTAGATACTAAACATAATAATATGCATAATCCTTAAAGGTACACGTAAATATGAAATCGATAACAGGTTTAAGGCACTTTAGGTACTTTATATCATAAAATATTACAAGACGAAATCGTAGTTTTAATATCAATGATGTCCCTAGGTTCACTTAGAACTTGTTAATAGGTGCAGTTTAATATCTGAAGGGTCATCCTTGTCTGCATTATTGAAAAGCTATTATGTGCTTATAGATAAACATATACAACGACCCGAGCTTAACTATTCTCTGCTTTTGAATCTCATCACAAAAGAAATCGAAATCTTGTTTGTGACGGAGCAGGTGCGCTCGATTCATATCTGTATAGGATTTTAACAATGCATCTCTGACAACAATATATTTGCTAAAAGCAACTGCGACGTAGCCATGTGGCGAATGGTACTCACTCGTTTTATTTATTTATGCCACAACACAGCTTAACTCGCTATCAATTCGGTAGAAATCGAGTAGAGTTATAATCTTTGGGACATGGAGGGAGATTATTAGCCAGTGTTTGGATGGAAATCCCAAGTAAAGAAGAAAGTTTAAGTTTAATCGTCGACAAAAACGGCTACTCAATGACACTACTATGTTCTCGTGATGTATGTACGTCAACAACAGTATAACTGGATTGAAAGTGCAATTCTTTTCCTGTTCGATCGAATTGTAGTCGGGCTGGTCGGACCGTTCGGTACATTCGCAGTGTGGCAGCGATTGCTTTGCGCGAATTTTTTGCTCGTCTGGCGCGCAGGTGTCTTGTTATAGGTACGAGACTACGAGCGTCAAGATCCAACAATTTATTTTTTCTGAATAGCCTTCGACCCGGCTCGGATCCTTTGTTTGTTTTGGTTGCTTTTTTCATTTTATCATCATCATCTTACCTGGTCTTACGAACCTTACGTCCTGCCGTTGTTTTTTCCCGCAATCGTACGTAATTTAGGGCTGTATAAGATAAGCTGATTAGTAAAATGTGCATAATTAATTAATTTTATCTTGACAATATTAAATCTGCTTTTTTCATAAAATACTTTGTTGAAAGCCGCGCTATTTTGATGATGAATAATAATATCCTAGATATCCTTCACACATCCATCTGATTCCAACATAAGGTGAGCTTATACTATGGAAGCCACACGCTATACTTCTTTTAGACTCATACTTATAGATAGATAGTTCCTTGGATGAGTATTTTCCGGAACCATTCATGGCACAAATTAGTAGCATAATTTATACGGTACAGGTCTGAAATGGGTCACGGCACGGTAAGTATTTACTTAACGGCCCTTCTAATACGTGACGCCGCGCATCTTGGTAAGATTGCTAAAATTAAAAGTGGTTCCCAAGGTGGCGCGGGTACGCAGGGCGGGCCTCTCTAGTGGTACTACGTTCCGTTACCTTGCGGTCATCAGTCTCTCGGAACGAGTTGCGGGCCGGCGGGCCCCGAAGGCAATACACCGGAACTGTCGCTATATACGGCACACGCATCGGGGGGCGCCCCTCAAGTCCCGCGTGTCACCTTACAATTCAAACCTGTCGTATATCACAAAGTAACACGGACGGGCTACTTCCTCATGTTAGCGGATGTATGATTTTTATAACATTTTCACGATCTCCTTCTTTTGATGCCTTCGCAACTAATAATAAAACATCCGATTAAATAAATAAGAATGATTTCAACCCCATTATTTAACTTTTCTTCTCACGAGTTGAATTCGTTGAACGGTACTGGTCCCATTACTGATGTCACATAGACAGGATTTCTTCCTACTACCAACATAAGTATCACTTTTCGGCTATGTTTACCAACAATGACAGATTGTACATAATAATATTATACAATGTGTATTTTCTTAACTTGTTCAAACGAAATGTGCGGAACTGCGGATGTAAGACAAAAAATTGTCGATAAAAATCGGAAAAACAAGTAGATTATGTTAGCAATCTCAAAAACTAACGCACTTTAGTTGTTTTTTTAAATGAAAATCTCACCTTTTGGTTTTGTCATTGTTTCTTTTTAAGTAAACTATGTATTTTCTTCAAAGTAGTGTCATTAGAAAGCTAGAAAGTTCACCGAGCTGACAAGATAAAATTACTATATCGAACAGAAACATGGTACAAAAAACTAAACTATTACAAATTTGTAAAAAATACTGTTTATATTTTTAGTTTTGATTTGTATCTTTAAAACTGGGTCATTGAGGTAGACTTTTTTGCATGTTTTATTAAATTTAATCCCAAGTAATCCCAACGTACAGAAAAACTATTAAATGTAAACATGCTTAGATTTACAGCACAAATATACCTATTTGAAAGTTAATCATAACCACATTAATCTTTATTACAAACATAAAAAGCAGTAAAGATTAGTCATCCATATCTAATAAACTATATAAAACAGTTTATTGAAGAAAGATACGATGACAATAGAGTCGATAGACGATTCAATCAGTGTAATTAATAAAATGTTTCGTGCATGGTGGTGCCCGCATGCGCGTGCGCGTGCGCCGAGTGAGCCCGGGGTGTCTCCTACACCCGCGGGGGAGGGAGGGGCTGCCAAGTTATAAATAATTTATGTGAAAGATAACTGTGCCGCAAACGCGGGCGCCTGGACAATACGTGCAATGCAAGCACTGAATAGGAGTGAGCTTATGAAAAATCAATGAATACAATTGAATATTAAACAAAAGATTTCTTGTGCGACGCCAATTGTTAGTAATGTCTCTAAATTAAAGTTAATCATTGGCAAATTGTGTTAGTTACTATAGAGAAACAATAAAAGCTTGTAAATTACATACAATAGTCAGTATTTGCCAGGAGAAAGAACGTGAAATCTATTTGCCAAGAAGACCTACATAATCGTAAAAGTTGTAAATAATAATGATGAAAAGGCGAGACAAGCAGTAGGTTTTATTGTAGGTTTGTAGGATAGTTTGTGGTAGTGGTAGGTAGGTTCATAATTTAAAGCGACAATTATATTGGTCACCCAAAGTAGAAGCGAAAATATAAAATTATTAACACTTTAGTGACATCCTCGTATCAACAAAAAATTATTGACACTTGATTAAATCCATGGGAGACTACTGAAATTTGGGATCGGAAATTCCAAAAGTTCCACGAATTATGCTGAACTTTCTTAGGGCATTTGAAAGAGAGTAATTCGATGAGTCACTACGTTATTGTTTCCGCAAGCAAAATATTATGTTTTTCTTTCAATAGAACTTTAAAACAGTTGCTGTATCACTATTATGTGGTGTTGTACATTATTTAAGGAACTTCATATTGCTAGCAATTAATTAAAACATCATTTAATTAACTTTCTTTGAAGTTGTAAGCAGAATATTGTACAAAGGCGTATCATGATGATTATGCTTTTATCAATAACAGACAGACGCTTCGACCGCGAAGTCTCAGATAACACTATACTAGCTTATCCGTAATTGGCTTGCTATGAAGGTGGCCCCACATTTTCTAAGAATTCTCTGCGTAGATTTTGCAATACCTGATTGCTTATTTATATTATTGTTTCCGTCAGAAATGGAATAACGACTCTGTTACTTCAACCGCACAATGTTTATGCAAAATGAGCTTCAGTCATGGAATGAATATCATAACGATAAAAATTACAATGATTTTCCACTTGAGTTCAATATGATACGAATAATATATTTGATTTATTTTAGTAATTTTTACAGTTTTATGTTATACATTACAGACTACTAAAATAAAAGGCCACGTCTATTTATAGAATAATCCAGGACTTTGCTTTAGCTGTGTGATTCTAAAGTGTTTTGTCAAATCACAAAAGCTAGATCACAAGATTATCCTTGTAATTCAATGAATCGACTGACTGAATCACTCGACTGATTCATCTATTAACCTCCAGCTTATTGAATAAATTACCTATATTATATTGTACAAATAATCTATGTATTTGTACTTATATGTGCCCTTTACCCTAGTTCAGTTCAGATCATCCGAAATATTTGATACAATATTTAGGGTGCATATTTGTTCAGTTTTCATGACTTTATGATGAGTCGTTTCTCTCTAGTATACATAGCGAGCAATTTCCCTAGTTAAATACTCAGAGTGTGTAGTGAGTGAGCGATGAATGACAGTATTTTGTGATGCGACTCGCGCGCATCTAATGAGCGGGCTTTCAATTCTATGCTTCCCATGACACGTCATAGGTAGTTTGGAGATATCTAAAATCACGACAACGGTACAATTTACAAGATACATCGATTAAATGATCAGTTAGTGCTAAAGTTGTTCGACTTGCCAGTCGACCTAGTCGGATTTTGTTTGAGTAAATATCAAAAGTTAGGTGAAAACTATGAAACAAATCTAATGAAGTCAAGATAATATGCAAATTAACGTGTAAGTAGTTACGTTTTAAAAGAAAAAGGTAACTGAAGTAATTCATAAAATTCCCCAATAGAAAATGGGGAAGGCAACGATGCTGCGAGGAAGGAATATATATTTATATATCTCGAACATACTGTATAACAATTTGCGATAATACGTCTGAAAGTGTAAGTGCAACGTAGAGTTGTGTTGTGTATAGTGGAACGGTGAGACAAGAGCTGCGTCGCGTCGGTCGGGGCGGAGCGCGGGCGCAGTGCAGGCGGGCGGGCGGGCGGACGGGCAAGCGCACCGCACCGCACGGCATCGGCAGGCGCGTGCGCGGCCCTGGCGATGCCTCGCAAGGTCAATGGCACGCGCCTCTCCTGCTCGCACACCGGAATTCCATATTTAAATCTCGTCCGCAGAAAAATGGCGGTCGACTCCATTCCGCGACCGCGCCGTGTGTGTACGGAGAATTAATAAAACATGCCTCCACTCTTTCCTACTGTTTTTTCAGAGTATCTTTAACAACTTAGTAAATAGTGAGGTCGCAGTTTGCAGTTATATTGTAAGTTCGATCCCGTTTAAGCGAGAAAATTTGTCATAACATTATATTTTCTCAGATTTTTTATAAAACCATTAGTTGTTAAAAATTCAAAAACGTAAATTTGTGTTTTTGTTTGTATACTTAATAGACCAACTAAAGTTATAACTTGAAGCGTCATAAATTAAAGTGCTATTAATAAACATCGGTCGGTGCGTAGCGGTAGTAAATTAGCGCTGGTTTTGATACATTAAGTTTGGTAGCAGCGCTCTACGTAGAGATAGTTATGTAGGTGGATGGATGTACAGAATTGCGGACACAATTAACTCGGTAAAGTGCAAGTCACTGGCAATCGGAGAACCGCTCGGATTTCAGCACAAAAGCGTAGGGACGGGCTTGTGGATTAGGGGACTAACCATAGCATCCACTAATGTGAATAACAATAGTGAGGATGTAGTAGAAAAACGTTAGCCGGACAGGAGTTCATTAGCTTCATACAAACTACAATGAACAGTTGTATACGTACTTACGTAGATTTTGTGAACCTACTTTGTTTAATTATAAAGTGTTACGAGTTGGCTACGAATGTAAAAATCTTAGGAATAAAAAAGCAACTAAATAATATGAAATAAGTTGCACTTGTGTTATTTTTTGAAAAATATTGTGAACCTACTTTGTTTAATTATAAAGTGTTACGAGTTGGCTACGAATGTAAAAATCTTAGGAATAAAAATGCAACTAAATAATATGAAATAAGTTGCACTTGTGTTATTTTTTGAAAAATATTGTGAACCTACTTTGTTTAATTATAAAGTGTTACGAGTTGGCTACGAATGTAAAAATCTTAGGAATAAAAAAGCAACTAAATAATATGAAATAAGTTGCACTTGTGTTATTTTTTGAAAAATATTGTGAACCTACTTTGTTTAATTATAAAGTGTTACGAGTTGGCTACGAATGTAAAAATCTTAGGAATAAAAAAGCAACTAAATAATATGAAATAAGTTGCACTTGTGTTATTTTTTGAAAAATATTGTGAACCTACTTTGTTTAATTATAAAGTGTTACGAGTTGGCTACGAATGTAAAAATCTTAGGAATAAAAAAGCAACTAAATAATATGAAATAAGTTGCACTTGTGTTATTTTTTGAAAAATAAAACAAACTGTAATAATGTTCCTGAAAAATTATAACTTAAGAAACAACAAAAAAGCATAGATCAGAGACACTATAATATATAAATAGCTTAAAACAAAATAAGGAGATAAAATCATACGTAAATTGAACACAAAGCAATGCGGTGAAATTAATTAATGTCCCCCTTCTAAGCGTGTGGTGTTCAGTGGAAATGTTTTAAAAGCGGCGTCGATCCTTGAAGGGGCGAAGTAAAGAGCGAAATGCAAGTCATTGGCGTAGCGGCTGCGGTGAATTTACAGCGTAATAAATTTCAACTGAGAAACAGAGGAGTCTTATCTGCTAACAGCTCAAATGAACTGTCTGCCGTCTAGCAAGAAATAACGTATACCGACCGTCCGACCATCCGCTAAACGCAGAAATCACGATTGCCACTACTGCAACCATGTATTTAGCAAGCCAGCCTTGCAGGTGGTTCTCTTTTATCGATGGAAACAAAGGGCTGTTCATCGTAGGATATTTTGTGGTTATGTAAAACTAACCGCTGCAAGTGTGTTCAGATTTACTGCGTTGTTAACTTGAAGGTAAAGATTTACTAGAGGAGTTGTAGGTAAGTCCAAAAACAAAGATAAAAATTTATCGATGGTCGAAAAATGTAATCCAATATTTGTTCGTAGTTTATCGCTAAGATTCCGATAAGATGTATGAAAATATACTCAAGCCGCGGAGATTTGTCTTGGCTTTGTATATTAACCTGAGAACATAATGGGCTTTAAAGCAAGTTAGAATAGTAGAATAAGGCAGAATTAAATTATATAGATTACTATTTTTGCCGCCATAACACGCAAATATTGTCAGTGAGACTAGATAAATAATAATTATTGAATGTAATAGGTGTAAGTTGTTTTTGAAAAGAGTAATTGCTGAGTTTATTGCCGGCTCTTCTCAGCAAAAACAACCTTCCGAACCGAGCATTTAGAGTCTGACTATTCATAAGTGCCTGTGAAGGCCTATTTGGATGAATAAACAATTTCATTTCATTTCATTTCATATAAATTTGCCCTCTAGAATGGTATAATCTACCTTGGACATCTTGTGTAATTGTGATACATTCCGTTTTGCAATACGTCGTATATTGTATGGAAAGTTATTACCTACAGAGTTAATAATTATGTAAACGTTAATATCATTTATATGACGGTTCCAGTAATAGTGTTTCCGTATAGTAGCCTCACCCACGCCGGTGTATTGAAGTGTGTCCGCTCAGGAATGGGTGCGCTAAGTGAAACGATACCGGAGATGAGACGGCGAGCTTACTGCGTTAACATTTCATCCCAAATTAAAGGGGCCCCTATATGTATATACGTTTAATCAGAGGTTTACTCCACTCCAGCTTTCCAGAAATCTACAATGTATCATATCATATAGTGATACACACGCACAGTGTGATCATATTAGATAGTGATTTTGATGGGCTGGTTGGTGTGATTGGAAAAATACACTATATGTCGCGTCATTGGTCATGGGTTCAATTACAATTT
This sequence comes from Ochropacha duplaris, assembly GCA_951361185.1. Lineage (NCBI taxonomy): Eukaryota > Metazoa > Arthropoda > Insecta > Lepidoptera > Drepanidae > Ochropacha > Ochropacha duplaris. Next base: position 6,229,626 of record OX592703.1, read on the forward strand.
ATGTCATTGTATATTTTGTGTGCACGATGTCTGTTGTCTGGGTGTAATTATTTCAGACTCAAAAATCATTAATTCAGTTTAAGCCATGGTAAGGTACGTATGAAAGTTAGAACTGACTCTACCATCACCTATTTGGAATACAGTTAAACGATTAGACGATTATAAAAATCTGTTTGTTTATATATGCATTCTTATAAATCAGATTGTGTTGACACTTTGGTTATTTTGTAAAATACCCCGAGTATTTTCTGACATAGATAAAGAATAAAGTATGAGAATAGATAGAGCATATTTAGTTTATTGCTCCTACTACAAGTGTCATAGCAATAGTATTGTAAAGATAAGTTACAAAGCCACAAAATTAAGTGGGTTTTATTATTTTTGGACAGAATTACACAGGTTTATTAAATGTTTGAAAGAAGAAATAGTATTAAATTATTATTTTTGCTTAACAAATAAACCCATTATTTGAAATAGGGTTAATACTTAATAAATGATTATTTATTAAGTATTGACCCTATGCAGACAAGAAGACAATGTAAAAAATACAGTTGTCCTTTTGAAACAATGGATTCAAATTTTGTTAACACTTTTGCTCTATTCATCATTCTACCTGTCATGTCCAATCGGAGAAGTGAAAAAGGACTGGAACTGGAAACTGGGACAATCTTAATTGTAATCGTACATTTGCATGTATATTTTGTACATTTGTTGTAAATAAAGCTAATTTAATATTGACATGTAAAACTTATTGCTGAATAAATTAAGTATAAAAAAATATATTAATGACTACCAACCGCTCATCGGTTTCACAAGCGTTTTCAGGACAAAAGTACATTTTATCCTATTCCACATCCTGTCCTATACTTTTCATGAACGTTCAGTAGTTATAGAGCTAATGTGGTGTCAAACATACAAACTCTCTGACGCACACATTTGCATTTATGATATTAGTAGGATACTGTGGGTTTTCTTAGTCTCGTTTTAAATAATTCTTTATATTTACATAACCACAAAAAAAAGTCGATAGAAACTAAGTAATTTTAGTTATCACAACGAGTTTGCGCTCCAACTTATATGGCCGCTAAAACAGCCTTCAGCCTTCTGAAGAATTTGAAAAAAAAAAACATAAATATTAGCGATAAAATCTTAATACAAATATTTTTTATCATCAATAATTTATTTCGCCTGTGAACTTATTTTGAGCCCCAGAACAATTCTTGAGCGTTTCTGTTTAATGGGAACGACGCTTTAGAGAGAGAATATTTATTGTATTCGAAAATTAAAAGGAAGACAGGAATTCCCTCGGGTGGAGGGAAGTGAGGCGCAATCAGAGCTCGCCGGTGGATAGCAACCTTAAATACCAGACTTAATTGAACTGCTTCCGCGTTGCGCCTGGCAGTCAGCGGTACGGCGCGCGGCGGCAGGGCTACATAAATGTACTTTACGGAAGTATTCGCCACAAAGGTATTCCTTTAACACTATAAACACTTACATTACGTTACTGCTCAGAATGCTAAAGCTATATTTCTAATCGTAAATCAAAATAAACGCTATAAGTATTAGGAACCAACATTTTTCAAACAATTCGTTTACTTATGGGTGGGTGAAATATTTTCGTGAAAATTTGTAGTTTGTTTTGTTTAGATTTTATGAGACAAAAACAGTCTGAGTGCATATGCTATTTTAAACGAGCCTCACATTTAAAATAGCAGAGACATAAAAGAATAAAGACACTGCACCGACTAAATGGTACTTTCATGTTTTTGGCTCGAGGCGAGTTCGAGGCACGCATACGGAAGCTGAAACAATGCTATAACTCTTCAGGCCGTTCTGTTAGCTTCGGCTAACTAATACTTACATAAATCACAGCAAATGCATTGCATGCAGTTTTGTTGTAGTAAGTAGGTAAATGAGAATATTTTTAATATGATTTTCTATTTATTCCAAAATATATTATGTAAAATTAAATGTGTTTTCTTACATTCAAGTCAAAAATACGTTCTGTTTAACCCATTTAACAGTAATTTAGAGAAGAAAATTTGAATAAAGTTAAAGCGAACGGTGTCGTGCGTTGAAAGATGTTCGCGGAAGCTTAAAATAATATTTTGAAGAGCGTCGCATCGCCCGAGCTCATGAACTCACAGGAAATGAGGCTCTCTGTCCCGTCGGGAAATTGTTCCTCCCAATCATAACGCTCAGTGGAATCTCCCTGCTTTGAAAGACTAAAAACGATGGAACAGATTTTCTCTCAGTGTATTACGATGAGAGAATATAAACGTTATTCTGCTTTAGTAACAGCTTTGCGTAATGTTGTGTTTCCTTTGTGAATGTTAACAAATGCCGGTGTTCCTCAACTATATTATTTGTCAAATACCAGGAGTTATAACAGCGTGTTTCAATTATTTTTTTTATAGTTACGATCATAATTAAAGACAGTACTGACTACTATTTTGAGGAACCATGATTTTAAATATTTTTTAATACTTATAAAAGGATTAACTTAAAAAAAATCTGCAATATAGCAATAGGGTTGGAAACGCAAGAATGATCCCCATGGTGTTGAAAAAGTGTATAGGTTACCATCAGGCGGGCCATATGTTTCTTTGCCACCTTTGTGGTGTATGTATGTAAATGTAGCAAATTTAAAAGCCGGTCATTAACAAAATCAGAGGGAGTGAACATGAAAAATGAGAATATTCACAAAGTTTTACCGCACAAACGGGAAGCGAGCGACTGATCAGACCATTTCCCAAAAGGGCCGGCCTGGGGTCGTCGTATCCGTCGAGTACATCCGATTGAATTAATCACGGAAAACGGTCTGCGCGAGCGATAAACGTGCACATATGCGTTTGGCAGAGTGGATGTTTCTCATGCTCGTTTCACTTTCAGCAGTTATTTATAAGCGGGACTTGATCAAGGATAAGAAAACTAAATTGGATATGACTGCTGACTATATCCATTATTCAAGGGGAGCGTTTGTGTAAACAAGTAGTCGAGTTACTTCGATTAAAAATGCCAAGCAACAGGAGTTGCAGGAATCTCGTTGAAATTTGAATTGTAAATACCAATTTTCTTGATATGAATCGATCAATTTGGTCGTGTCGTTGGGTTCTATTTATAGGTCCTTGAATGAATTGTAGGGAAGTGATGAGGCGACGCGGCAGCACAAAGAGCCAATTGAGCGAGCCTGTCCAATGGGACGCGATGCTGACGTAGCGTGTGTGTGGCGTAGGCTGCAAACATCCGTACCATCTGGTTACGAATATATCTATTACTAGCTGTCCCCCGCGGTTTCACCCGTGTTCCCGTGGGATCTTATCTTTTCCCGGGATAAAAAATATTGCCTATGTTACTCACGAATAATGTAACATTCTAATGGTGAAAGAATTTTTGAAATCGTTCCAGTAGTTTTTGAGTTTATTCATTACAAACATACAAATCTTTCCTCTTTATAGGTAATATTTATGTATACATATGTGGATGTTTAAAAGATACTTTAAGTAAAAGGTATACCTGGTACTAAATATCTCACAAGAAAAACAAAACCAGCTTCGACATTATACCAAGTACTTTTTAGAAATTCCCAACATAATTAGATCATCTTTTTGAAAAATAAGTTCTTCACTGTATAAAATAAATAATAATACCAATAGCAGAATAATAATAGCTATAAATAGTTTTCTACAAATATATATAGATAGGATGCTGTAATAAAATAGGTTAGAAGATAAAAAGGGGTAAGTGTGTGCGGTATTCATATAACTATCTGGCCGGAGCGATGAATGAGTCGTTAACGAGCCCCAGCGCACACGGGTGGCAGGGTGGTATGGTCAACTGGCCACCTAGTACATTATGCTCAATTCTTTTAGCTGACAGAAAATGTGATTTGCCTTTTTGGTTTACCGACATTCAGGCGTTCATTGTATTTGCTAGGCTGTTACAGTATTCGTTAAAATTCTTTTTTTAATTTAAGTAAATATTATAAACTATTGCATTTTCTACCGGAAATTTATGTTATTACTCGGAAAAAAGGCAAAAGTACGCCTTTTTCCTCAATTGATAATGCGTTACCAAATAAATTAAAATGGTAAATATATCATTCAATAGATTATTATTAATTAATACGTATATATATACTATAAAAGTTTATAGTTGATCATTAATAAAATTATTTTTAAAAATAAAAAACAAAATCCGACTTCAAAACTGTAACCTATACCTATGTACAAACATAAACTAAAAAGTAAAGAATAATATTTTAATTTCAAAGCAAGAGTCTTAAAGGATAATCAACAAAATTATTGATATTTGTATATCTATTTAATATTTATAAACAGTTCTTTTTGGAGTCGGTGCCAGCCAAGAAGAAGGACAGTTTTGAACTGGACACGAAGTGTTCATACGAGAAAACGTCTTACGACACCTCTCCTTACGGTAATGTTCCTTAGGCCTGCGCCGTCGCTCCCCTACTTTTCGAAAGTTTGTTACAAAGGCAGAATGTATGAAAATACAAAAATATTGATAAATTTATTAAAAATGAACACTTTCCTTTATTTTTCCGTATGTCATTGCTTCTGAGAATTTGATCCTTATTAGCAACATTATCGGATGGTGATTCCTGGCTTGGGAAAACACTTTTTTGAAAATCTAATGATGCAGTTTTAGTTTTAACCAAATTCGGCCTCGAGACTCCTTTCAGCATTTTTCGATATTCCCTTTAGTTTAGGATTTGGCCATCCACGCCCACTTGAAAAATTCACGCTGTATATTCAGAGAGTAGTCACTCATTGTAAAAGCATTAATAAAAATATCAAAGTAGTATGTATGTTGTTGTAATATTTCACATGAAACCTGCTGGGTTTGTCCGAACTCCGGTCCCATCAGATAACAGCGGCGCATAGGACGGATAGCGATTTCCTCGAACAACCGGGATGCGCCCAATTCTCGCCAATAAACGCCCCCGAGATATATCGACCTCAACATAGGGCCGTCAGTCACGCAATCAGCACCTCTATATTAAACGTCATAAAGAGGAATATGCCTTATTATATTCGACGGTTATTCGCCTTTCGTGATAGATAGTTTTTGAATTGACCAGCGTATTCTGTGATACTCGTACATGCCGCTCGCTCATTCCACGCGCTTGCGGAGACGATTGACTGATGGCGGAACCATTCAATATGGATGTACGCTACGGAGCAAAGATCTCGGGCGTCTAAATAAATTCCTGTACCATTTCAGGCATGATCACGCACCGTTTGTTACTTATTCAATGGCTATTTCATGTATTTTTTATTCAGGATAAATATAAATAATAACAATCATGAAATATCTATTTGAGGTGGTAAGTAAATTATTATCTGGTGTATAGTAGTTTGACGAGTGTCAGCTACGTCATGCTATAATGACGACAATGCGAAGTAACGTGACCTCAGGATCACCGCCCGCCGCCGCCCGCCTGTCGCCGCCCGCGCCGCAGCTTTACGAGAATGATTCACCACCGTCGGGCGTTTCACATTCCTTCCACGGCCACAAAGGTAATATTAAATACCGTATTATCGCAATAAATTCATGAAATTTATGCAAATAGTTCATTACTTTCATACCAATATAATATTAAAATGGGAAAGTAACTCTATCTGCTTGGTTTTTACAGATAAACGGTGGAATGCATTTTGATGCAATTTGGAATGGAGAGAATTTGAACCCTCGGAAAGGACATAGTACTTTTTTTAAATAAACTCCTACCTAATTGAGAGAAATGCAATGCGATTCCGCGAAAAATGATTTCCTTATGGACGTAGTCGCGGGCAAATGATGGAATAAAATAATTCTCCCATTTATTTAGTGACTGACTGCATTATTATATTCCGTGTATTTCCCGCATAAAGATTTAATATAAATAAAACATTATATCTCATTATTAATTAAGGTAATGATTGTGAGAATGTTAACAAAGAACGTGAATTACGATAATTTCAAGTCGGATGCCATTGTTTGAATCAGCATGCGCGGGCGCACCAGCTTTCGCGGGCGCATACCTATTGTAGTTGGAAATGTTGGAATGGAATCGATCACGGACCGCTTAGCTAGCTTAAGCCGTTCTTCGTGCTGAATCATCCAGCCCATAAATAAACATTCACTAAGACGAAACATTGTACAGTAAGTAATTAAAACTACTTTATGAAGTATACATTGTTGCTCTTTGATTAATTGCAATTTTATTATTCATAATGTATTAATACAGTTACTGTTAATACGTGAAGCGAATAGCTTTAGTTTACAATTTTGTTGATTATTGCCATCATTGAACTGTGACGTAATCCTATAAATTCATACTTGTTAAGTAGGTAGGTATTCATATAATTCATATTGATGAAGAATTGATATAATTCTGTATGTTCAAAAATAGTTTTAATAAACCATAATAGCTTGGAAGCACAAAACAATAATGCATTTGAGAATATAATTATTTTATAAATAAACAGGATACTTTCCTAGTATGAAATAAATATATTATTACAAAAGCTGTGATATGGAATTGTATCAAGGGACAGGAAAAAGAATACGAAAATACATAAAGAATGGTAGAGTCATGTTGATAACAAACAAACAACACACTGAACAGAGTACAATTATGATAAATACAAAATGTTATTAGGAATAAATACTGAGGATGACATCAGTACCATATTTTGAATAGAAGAGAATAGATACCTATACCGACGACCAACGCACTGATTCTTGAAACAATACACAATCACGTAGTCAATCACCCAAACACGTTAAAAGTTTCACCAAACTCCGGCCCTCTATAAATAAATCACAACGAAAATATTTTATTTTTTCAGGAATATAAAAAAAAAAATTTTTTTATTTCTATCAAGCGGCGACGTTTTCAATTAGTTATCAGTGGTGGATGCACGCGACGCTTTTTATTACTCCTCCGGTGCCGTAGCAAAGCTATGTTATCTTTGAACAGGTATCTATATACTCGTATATGGTAGAGTTTATTATAACGTTCATAAGTGCCTTACCAGGGAACTGAATAAATGAGTTTAGATATTTTTTTTTTAATATGTATTTGTATCGTGTATGTTCTCTATCCCCAAAATGTTTATAACTCGTTAGCATAAAATTTATAAATTGTAATATTGTATGATTTGTTTTATTATTATTTAGGAACAAGATAAATAATTCAAGAAAATAACCTTATAATAAGGGACCAAGCCTTTTCATCTCATTTGATGTTTTCATTTACCCCTAGAGCTGTACCACCCTTAGAGTTTGACCTTTAGATATGATAACCTTATGATATGATTTATCCTGACGAGCCATTTTATTACTTTAAACAACGTATTCAATTTCAAAGAATACAACAAGTCTGCATTCCAAAAATATAAAAGGATACAGTTATTCACATTACTTTCTATACATGGCAAACTTTTCTATTGTCTGTGCGTCTGGGTGTCATATGCATGGGCCGCTGCACTTAGTCAACTAAGTTATAAAATGAAAGTATCGCGTGTTGTTTTGCAAAGGCTATCGCATGGCAGTCAATAAGGTCAGTGATCGGTTACTCAACAAATATTTGCGCCATAAGATCGAGTGGAGAGTATGTTGCGGTCAACACAAATACGATATCCACGGAGTACGGACGTCTCGTCGTCGCCTATACACCAACACTTGCATAAACACATAATGGTAGGGAAGGCGAATAGGGGATTTCGGGATTTACTCGAGCGCGGCAGATTAACATAAGGGGGGCAACCTTGCACCTTGTGAAGTACTCTCACCAAATCTGAGCCCTCTATGTAGTGTCGAACGCCTAGGGTAGCCCGTCAGATTAGTAAAAAAAAATCGATGGTTTGAAATACTCGAGCGCGTCAGATTAAGGTAAGGTAAGTTAGTTACATGCAAAATAGTGTACATTTCAATAATCTGACAATTTGGGCGTGACGAAAGAAAATTGGAGACTCGCAAAGTTGCAAAAAAAAAACGTCACCTGGATTTTCTCGAGCGCGATTAGTTTTTTTTTTATTTTGAAGGAAATTAGTCACGAATGACGAAAATATCTTAATCTGCCGATTTGCACAAGCCGAAGTAGCTAAAATCATTAATAAGTGTATAGTCCAGGAATATTATGAGTTTCACCTCAGAATGAGAGATAGTCAGCTATTAACTTGTATAAACCTTTATTTTGACACCCTAAAACTTGTCTCAAAAGCTATTTATCTTAGGGTGCCCGCGACTACTGATTTTTCAAGGTCAAAGGTCAAAAAATCATTTATTGCAAATATCTCGTTTCCTATGGATTTTTTGGTATATGTATTCATAATAAATATTGTAGAAGATTAAATTCTCTACAACTTTTGCACAAACATTTTTTCGATATCTTGAACTATTTTCGAGATTTCGATATTTTTTATATATTTTTTTTTTCAAACCGTCAGATTAAGGAAATCCCTCAACATAATTGTCAGATTATAGGTCAGTACAACAAGGCCATCAAGAAGAACCGCCTGTATAAAAATCTGACGCGCTCGAGTAAATCAAGGTCACGATTTTTTTTTGCATTTTCAAAAATCGGCCCTGACTGATGGTCGCGTCCAAATCATCAGTCTTTAAAATAGGAGCTACTGGAGGGTTCACTTAACATCCCTTATCAATGTCTGACGCGCTCGAGTAAATTTTTTTTTTTTTAAATTTCGACCCCTTCGTACGGCCACCCCCACCACGCAAAACGGCAGATTATTATTTTTCCGTTATCAGACAGACGTGGCGCGACTACCCTATTAATATCTGACGCGCTCGAGTATTTCTTGGTGACTGTTTTTTTTTACATTTTTGAAACCCTGTAGACGCTCCCCCCACCGCTGAAGGGGAAAATATCACATAACCTTTTTTTCTTTATTCCACCTAATCTTCAAATTCCAGTAGGTCCAAAAGACGCTCGAGTAACTACAAATTTAGCATCATTGCCTCCCCTACCATAAGCTGTGCATGCATGGCTATAAAAACGGCAACTTTCGACTTTTAAATATTTTCGTGTAGGTATTATTTTAATGTAGGTGTCTAATTGAAATCATTCAAATATTATATTGATAGAATTTTTCACTAATCACTTTTCTATACAAAATTATAAATGCGAAAGTTTGTGTGTATGCCACTATTGTTACTACTGAGCGCGGTAGGGATTTCATGAAAGTATAAAATTACTTTTGGATCCTGGAATAAATTATGATTACGTTTCACCCAGAGTGAGACCGCGGGGCCAAAGCTGATTGTTAATGAATCTCACAATAGTATAAAATTAAATGGATTTTATCCAATAGAAAACTAGATGTTTAAATAATATAATTACAAACGATCCACAAATAACTATACATACTTTTTATTTTGAATATTTGAACGTTTTGGTTGGTGGAATAAATATTTGTTCTCGTGCTTCAAATAATAAAAGTACTAGGTAAATGAGACAACCCCCGGAGAATGAATTCATTAGGTATGTGATATCATACCGTATGCGTATGAGTGAATGCCTAAATTCGTTGATGTTTTGTACATTGGACGGTCGCACTAAACCCGGTTGTGATTGGTTCTGCTGTCAGGATAATGCGGGCGGCTCCCGATAGAGGTTATGAACCCTCTGATTTAATTGAAGATTCTACATTCAGCCCCCGTTCAGTGACGACGCCGACAGACCGTTGCATTGTCTGGGTTTCGGTCGATCATTAATGTAATAAATACCTACCTACTCAAATAAAAACCAATATTTTGTCGACTACAAATCTAATTCATCTAAAATAGGCCTTAGCTCTTAAGTAATGGAATGAAGTCTCTCATTTTTTATGATCATAAAGATGTATCTTCAAATTGATATCAAATACCTATACGTTATAATAAATAAATATATTTTACTTACATATAAGTACAACCGAGGATTATGAAAGAAATTGGCATACCTGAAAAAAGAAAATACAAGTAGGTAAGTCTTCTAAATTTAAGTAAAAACATTTTACAAAGATTTTAAAAATATGTCTTTTCAAATGTTACGAGTTCGGAATTGAGCCCGATGGCTCGGAAAGTTGAGTGAAAATTCGGTTACTTAAAACTTAAAACACTTTGCAATCGGTGTGGCGTTCAGTGAGAGGTTGAGCGAGGTGTCTCAGAAAAGGAACTTTATAAAGAGCTTTTTGAGATGACAGGACACTAACGTCTGTCGTGCTGTCTCATATAGAAAGAAATTCGATTACATTCGGAAAATTGCTACTTTGAACCACAGATCAATATGTGAGTCCAACAACGTATTTTACAAAACTTAAAAAAATACTCAGAATAACTTAGTTTACCCATGATTACTTGTGAGTAGGCAACTCACATTCCAACTGTAATCGACACATATAATTACAGTGTTGAAAATATCACTAATATGAAACGGACCAGCAGAAGAAAAAGAAAGTAATAGTCTATGGTAGCGTAAAGGCTTCTAAATAATTTGACGGCTCGGCTGGGCAAAGCACCTGCAGGCGACGCCTAATGGGCCCAATTATCGACGACTTCGCCGCACTCCCAGAGAGCCATTACCCCTCCCTGCGCCCACTCGTTCGCTTCTTGATGAAAAGAGTCCATGAGCTTTGGAGGTTGCTACAGTAAAATGCCAGTGGAAATAATTAAAATCTAGACTATTTAATAGTTCCTGAATGCTAGTCTGGTAGTTAATTATAAAAGCACATACCTATAAAGCAGTTCTATGCTAAGCCAAAAAAAAACAAAATACAAGGTTTCGGTTTACCAAGTTTATTTAGTAAAAAAATCAAACCATTAATTATTGCCAGCGATTAGGTAAAAGCAAATTACATTTATATTTTTTATATTCATATTCATTTATTTGCATTCCACAATAAAATTATTTTACACCTTAGGTGGTAAATTAGGTTTAGTCAATTTGTGGACCCTGTCGGGCACAGCAACACTTACAATAAATAAGCAGATTTATTTAGAATAAATAAGCAGAATTAAAGGCATCTAAAATACCCACATCACTAAAGTTTTTGTATGTTAAAGTAATTTTCATAGAAAGTTATGTTGTGAATAGATGTTTAAAAATTTTAAACTGTATGAATTAACTGAATGCAATCTTGATAAAAACAACCTTCTATTGAAAGATAATAGTAGATATAACCACTATGCGAGTAATTCTACTCAATGTGAACGCAGGGGTTCATCTAGAAATAATGATTGCGATATATTCGTAAATAATTGTATCGAGTTAAGTCTTTTTACAACAACGAACGACGATAGGTATAACTGTAATCACTTATCACTTTTTCATCGGCAATGACGAAGTAGATTTTAATAAGTTTTTTCTCAAGTCATATCAATTGAGGTCTTTTAAAACAAAATCAATATTTTCTGTGATACCTACATAGCGGGTGATTTTTTATATAGGCAAATAAATTTTCATTTTAACACTTCATAATATAAATTTATGGAACATTCAACAGTTAGTTCGAGCGAAGTCGGGGAGAAGACATACGTACAGGTATCAAAGCCAAAAGATGTGATCTAACAATGAAACATTTGCAGCGTTCGTTCACAATGATTGTTGTCTTATCACTATACTGAGTTAGGTAACACGAGTGTAGCACATTGTCACAAATGCGAGTGTTACATACAACGGCGGCTGTTATCTGTATACCGTGACATCCACCAGCACCGTGACGAGGGCGCATTTTGTACTCATACTTTCTCTATGAATCTAGATAAACTATCGACAAACCTACTTTACTCGTACAAAATTATAACCTTATTAAATTTTCACTTGCAATTTCAGTTTACATGCATGAGACACACATGGCGAATAATCTCATCGTTCGGTAAAAAAAAAACACAAATTAACAAGTCGTGCAGTGCACCACATATTTTTACAAAAATAGATTGGGGTTTTGAATTTATGCCAAAGCAACTTTCATTGTGTTGTACTTGAAACAGTTTGGTTTTGTGAAATTAACGTCTCGCTTTTCTCAATATTTCTTGTTGAATTGATCCACATAGGAAAGTTGAAGGGGGCGGAGATGTCCCTTCATGAAAAAACCGTACTACCGTTACTCATCGTTCACTGGATTATGTCCATTACACTTTATTTAGGTTCCGTAGCCAAATGGCAAAAAACGGAACCTTAACGGTCCGTAAGTCAAAGTTTCATTGGGAGACTTTTGCCACTGCAAAAGTGAAAATGGAAAGTAAAGAAACGAAAAAAATACATACATTATATGTAAGGTAACTGAGGCGTGAAAAAAAACCTGACCGTTTTTTTTAGTTTATTTAATAATACATGTACTTAATATAATACGTTAACATTACGTAACATCAAATAATAAAAATTCCCCGAGTTTACTTTATGATTTTCATAAAGGAAAACGCGATTGTAGATATGATGTGTTTAAACTTACACTTGGGGCATTGATTCTATCTTATAAGCTGCTAGCATACATGGTTATTAATAGTTAATGAGTGGCAGAACTTGATATGTATCGCAAACGTAATAGAATTAAATTAATAAACAAGGGGGTTATGTAAGGTTTTTTTTTATCATAGAGTAAGTTCACTCTTATCCTGTGTAGATGGCGCTACAATGAAATTAATTGCAAGTCACAAAATCATATCAATTATCAATGTTTTACCAGCGATTTGCAAACCTATATGTATAGATTTCCGATATCTACAGATGGACCTCGGACTCCAACAAGATTAACTTAGAAGAACCTCGCTTCTCCATAATGTATATGTAATGTAAAGTGTATTTATCAGGTGTTTGAGTACCAAACATTTTAAGGAAAAGGTTAAATGTTAAATATGGTCAATACATATATAGTATCGAGTACGGATAACTACTGCGTCAAATAATTGTGTACAAACAATAACATTAAAATAGCGCTGAATTTATAACAAATAAAAACATTATCACCTGATAATAATCGAGAATGAAACGCTTAAAAATAAAAGAAAGTTATACTAATTCTGAATTAATACTATCTCATGGTTTTAAATGACAACGTAAGAATTTTGAAATTTTTGTACTACATCATGGTCGTAGGTCTCGTGGACTTGGACTAATATGCCACTGTTTTTAAAAACTCGTATGTTTATCAGTAATTCATAATTAGATAACGTTTCATGGTAAGCGTGATAATTATGCTACAGGTTTATTGAGTAAAATGATATGAACACTATTAAAACTACAACCTGTGTAGGACCGTTGTGAATTACAGTAGCGAATATTATATTTCTTGATCTTATGTTTTCAAAGAAATCAACTGAACTAAGAATAATTTTAATTTATCACAAAGAGTTGTAGCTACTCGCGGGGCAACATTTTTAATTTTCTTAATATTTATCCCCAAAATTCCTAACTTTCGTACAGGTGCATAAAATTGTTATTCTTTTTTTAGGAGGACTGCACTCATATATTTAAAGTATGCAAACATGTGTGCTTACTTTATGGGTAGAACGAGTACCTACGCATCAACTTTGATACACTTGAACTATTGATGCGTTTATGGTTTATAGTTTTATAATTTACGAATTTGGCAACCTATATTTTATTTTTAATATGTATTTACAACAAAAAATTACTTTATTAGTGCATCTTGATAATTTTTATACCCGAAGGCTGGTCAAAATGATGATGAAAAGCCTAAAGAAGGCAACTGGCTCTCTTAAATACAACTGCCGGAATTTACCGGTAGGTGTTCGCGGCATATTTTCAACTTGAGTTTTGTAGCTAGACAGGCAAGTACTAAAAACTCTTCCACCGTTCTATGGTTTTCTCGTTTTATCTAGAATATGGGTATAATCTTGAGGCTACAGTTAGTTTATATTATAAAATCTGTGCATGCAGGTATAAAACAATATGGCGTAGTAACTAATAATATAAAAGTCGTTATCTCTACGCCCGGCATAGCACCTCTTATTTTATCGTGAATTGCAACAAATATTTGCGATAACAAGCAATAAAGTGTTACGTGTTCGATATGTTTGTGACGTCAAATACAATACAATCTATACTAAAGTACATATTCAGATCCAAGTGTAATTTCTATAATATTGTAACACACATAGAAATTACTATACGAAGCTACCTAGTTCATGAAAAACGAAAGCTTCATACACCGAGTTCAGTTCTAATTCACATACTGAATCGCATTTATCTTATCAGCTATGGCGAACAAATATACCGTAATTTCAGGCAATTATCAAAATTATTATTATTAATGATTATTTAAGATTGCAGTTGTGGGTGTAATAAATTTCGCTATTAGATCTACACTAATATTATAAAGAGGAAAGATTTGTATTTTTGTATGTAACGAATGAACTTTAAAACTACTGGACCGATATTAAAAATTCTTTCACCATTAGAAAACTGAGTAACAAAGGCTATATTTTTATCCCGAGAAAAGATAAGATCCCAAGGTAATGCGGGCGAAACCACGGGAGACAGTGATAAGTGACCGAATATAAGCATTTAAATGTGATTTATTGATTGATAGCGAATAATTTGAAAAATTTGATAAACAGCAATTTGGTTCGTAGAATGCAGCGGCAGGCGACAGTGTCGCGTGACCTATGAGACAGACCGCAGTGACTCTACACTGGTTTCTAAGTATTTGTATGAAATGACATCCGATCACAGCGACAGTGTCGCCTGCCGCGACGGTCGCGCGGTCGCTGCAGACCTCAGACCAGTAGTGCTATCAACCGCAGAACTACCAAACAATATTTTAATGTTACATCGTCTCATTGTAACCGAAGGAATTCGCTGCAGACCGCAATGCCATTGCTGTCGCGGATGGAATCAATCCGACCGCAGACTGCAGTAGCATTGCAGCCATGATAAAGTCGCTGCACTTCAGTAGCCCAAGCACGAATTTTTTGACATTTCGTAACGTAACCGTCTCGAGTTTACCATTCGATGACGATAGTTGGTAGCACAAGTCACTTACTGTCGACTATCGAGAAATCGATACCATTACGAAGATGACGTCATACTACGTTAATAGGGACAGGCTTGATTGAATGAAAACTATCAAATTGAATGTACGAAGAACGAATCACTCGTTCGAAAACCACGTAAAAATATACAATATGTTAAAATATATACATTTTTTCAATGAAAACACATGCATACATTGAAATGGTTTATGATTTATGAACGATCCATGTTTGACACATTTGATTAGTGGGACATCTCTTTGACATGTATCCCAACAAGAAGAAAAGTTTATTTCCAGCATTATATTAGCAGCTTATGATGAGAACTAGTCACCTCCAGTATTTGACGATGGTGGAGTTTATGGAGAAGTAAGTATATACATATTTTGATTCCTTATCTTGTGATTGCAAATTACATTTGTTTGATAATTTTATTTGGCTTCGTAATGCCATAAACAAACAATGTTTATAAATGTACACTATATATTTTCCAGGCATGGAGATGTATCGAACCTTCTGGGGGTCCTCTCACAACAAGGACAAATATGATAGTGTACCAAACTTGCGTGAGCACATTCTTGTATGGAGCTGAAACTTGGACGTCGTACGCAAAGCAAGAAAGAAGATTAAACAACTTTCACATGCGGACAAGTGTGAGAAGAGACACATGAGTGCGAGAGTCACTTCAGCCATCAAGCGGCCCTCAGTTTAGGTGCCAAATATGTGAACGCTGCTATCGCTCCCGTATCGGAGTGTACAGTCACTCTAAGGCCTGCCACACGGACGCTGTTTAGATCATCTATTTAACATGTATAAGGCCTTTATGAGTTTATAATTATATTCCTTTTGTAATAGTTAAAAAATGAGACTTTGGCAGACTGGGACTGCAAGACAGGCAGATAGGAAGTATAATAATAAGTTTATTGATGCATTTTAAGTTATGTAATGAATATCCTGTCATGTCCATAAAAATATATTATTATTAATTAAGATTGAGAGAGGAAGAGTTAAGATTGAGAGAAGAAGAGTTGCATGAAAGAGTGAGAGAGAGATGTAGAACTTGGGTTACAAGGGCAATGGCTGGAATTTTTGAGAGAGGCTATGAATGTTTTTTTTTATGGAAGATGGAAGATTTATGGAAAGGCAAGAAAGGAATGAAGTATGAAAGAGGATATGATTGTAATCAAAATTGTTGTATAAAATAATAAAAGGTGTTTATGCACATACATCTTAATAAATACATAAATCTTATTTCTAGTTTCTTATTAAGATTGTTTAATAAAGGCTATCATAATGCACATACATGGTTTTATTGTAGGTTTCTTTTTAGTTTTACATTATTTTATCAAAAAGCAAACATAATCATCAAATCAAAAGTTATTTATTTAAATAAGGCACTTATAAAAGTTACAAATTGAATCTACCACTGGTTATTCAGTTATTAGCAGACAAGCATCCTTCCATTCACACTCTTCTTGAAAAACCCCATGCCGTATTTCCTTGAGAAAACCACGGCAGCTCATTCTACAACCGTAGGCCTCCCCAACGAGTCTTTGATAAGACCCTGTTACGTAAAAAGATAAAGCACAAAGAACCTGTAAGAAATAACCATTGCTTAATACACAGAAATATATTGATAGACCACTGAAACCTTAATATATTATTCGTAGTCTTCATACCTTGAGTTCTAAAGGGATTCTTTCGCTGGAATGAAGTGAAGTTTTAAGTTGCAGCTGCTCACAGTTGCATATACTTAAATGCCACTTTATTGAGGCGATATCTATTTTTGAATTATATATCCAAGAGCTCCATGGGTTTAAACACTTTCCTTTTTTTGGCTCTACGCCTAATTTCTCTATAAAATTAAATTAAAATAATTAGCCGAGTATAAAACAATAAAAACATACAAGAAATATTATAACCTAAAAAACGAACTCACCTTGTGAACCCATCTCTTTGCTCATTTATCGCTATTTCGGAGAGCAAATAGTAATGTAAAGTGCTCCGTTGCATTATATTTATGAAAAAACACCAAATGTATTAATTTTATCGATTTATAAACTTGTCGAACCTTTTCTCACTGACAAATTTATAGTGAATAACCTTGCGTACGTTCTCGACAGCACGACGATACCCAGCCTTCGAACAAATGTCAAAACAAAATTCGTGCTCGCGATTTGATACAAAATGTGTCAAGTGACGATACGATGGCGATACGAAAGTAAACCAAAACCCTTCGTGCTGCCAAATTTAGTTCGTTTTACGTCCTGTAGGGGCGCTGATCAATTTTCATACAATTTTTACTCGATGACGTTACGAATAACTTTTCGAAAGAAATTCGTGCTAGGGCCACAGTACTATCGCCTGCCGTTGCGATCTAGCTAGGAATAACACTTTAACTCAATGTTATTTTTAAAGTTGAGTCGCTAATGAAAGGTCTGAATATAATAAAATATTTTCTTGCCTCAAACGCAGAACCCATATAAAAAGGCCGAACCGAAAGAGAGTTGTATTATTTTGTATTCACAATATTTTCTCGGTACTTTTTATCACATTGCGATCATATATAAATAGTTTATATTAAGTATTTTTATTTAATATCTGTTTTAATTTAATTAGGTTATTTTAATTTTAATTGTACATACATAATTACATATTTAGTTGTAATACATAAATTGTATTGTATGTACATATGTAAGTCGATCCACTTTAATTTAATTATAGCATTTATAATGTAGTAATGTTCATGCAATTTGTCCGATACATTTAACGATTATAATATGAATGCATGCAAGTACAGAGAGTCCTTAATAGCAGCCTCGCTCCATGCAGGTCAGGGTTTCAACCTTGCTGATGTTTAGTGTAGGAGCACATGAGTTGCTAATTACTTCTCAGACATGAGACAGGAAGCCTTATATAAAACCTGGCTGTATGTACATGAAATGACGTCATTGACATGGCACAAGTTCTACTAGCGACAACATTAAGAGTAAGGGTAAGCGCTTACTACAGCAAGCCATGACAAAGTAAAACTCAGAATTCAATGAAGTAACGGATAAGGCTTAAAAAATATTATAAGCAAAGATACTGCGTAAATGAGATCCGAGTTTGCACTAAATTTACAATAATTTAGGGCAAGAAAATAATATGTTGGCGTGGCATGCTCCAGTGGGTGCCAGACCTAAGTCATGTATATAGTTGTTACGCGACAGAGATGCGATCAATCTGCGGATCTAATAGCGGCGTCTGACCTAGCCGGCGCCGCCGCGGCCGACGCACCCCGACTCTCAGACTAACTACGTAGTCAGCGTTTATTCAGGGCTGTGGCATTCTCAACCATTGCCGAAATACTCCACGATATGACATATAAATTATTATGGTAATAAGCTTGGAACTTTCGAAAAATATTACAATATAGACAGACTCATGATTGACCTATTCTTTTGATCAAATAATTTCGAATATCACCATGTTGGGTATTGTATAATTTTATGATTTATCATATTATACATACTTTGAATAGTGTAATATTAAATGGGTTATATGCGTTAAATATAATATTAGTTTTATTTTTATATTTATCATACAATGTGTAAGGAAAAATTCGTAGGTACCGAATCAAATTAGGTATCCATATATTAACTACATTCCTTCGTAGGGTTTTACCCCCGTTCCCGACATTAAAAATAGCCTTCAACACTCTCCGACCTATCTCTATGCAAAAAAACACGTCGATCCGTTGCAGCGTGAAATAAGGAAAAAACAACAAACACACCTTCCTATTTATAATATTTGAAAAAAATCTTAGCTATAAGTCTTCAAAATATAACATTTATATTTAAGCCGCTTCTAACGTCGCAAAAAGTGTGCCCCCTCTATCTACGGTTTGGAAAATCATTTTTTTTTTGATAGAACATACAAAAAACTTTCTATTGAACATATAACATATAATATGATGATGATGGTTGTGTAGTTTTTGAGATGCCAAGTGTTGGCAAAAATAACTTTGTTTATCATAGTGGTATTAAGAAATACAAACTTATATTTGCTACTGATTAAATAAACAGCTGGTTCTTGTTATTATTTCAATCAACCATTTGCAGGTAGTTATTCATCATATCAGCCCAAGGATGTCTATTGCTAAACATAGGCCTCCCTCATGATCGCCACATCGAATGGTTTTGTGCCGCTTGCATCCAATTATATGTTATCAATTCCAACGAACTCATTGGAAATAGACGCGATAAATAATAATAGTGTAGATACGTTAGTCTATTTTTTGCATTTTTATTAATATGTGTACGTACATTTTGCGTTTACATAAATGTGGGTTTTGCTTTGTAGTTTTGCTCGCTTTCTGGGTATTCCAATAATTCATAGTTTTCCTTCCTACTCGGACCGAATTCATCATATAATCTTTTAGATTACTAGCTTTTTGCCGTAGTTTCGTCCGAGATCTCTTATTTAGGGGTCTCGCTTTAGGGGTAAAATTTTTTAATTCCTCTATGAATATAAGGAATAAGTACCTATGTAGAATTTAAATTTTCTAATCCTGACGGTTTATCAAGTATAAGTATTTTATATGAATAGAATTATAGGGTAAATCTATTGTTTATACACTACACTAAAATTATAAAGTGGAAAGATTTGTATTTTTGTATGTAACGAATAAACATAAAATCTACTGGACCGATATTAAAAATTCTTTCACTATTAGAAGCATCCCTGAGTAACATAGGCTATATTTTTATCCCGGGAAAAGATAAGATCCCACGGGAACGCCGGTGAAACCGCGGAAGACAGCTAGTACATTAAACAAGCTTAAACAAAAAGTCATTACAATACAATGTCCCGCTTCCGGCAATCAATGCTTAATGTTAAACCGGTGAGAATTGATGTCGAGTAGTATATCGGCTTGCAATCTTTGCTGCGTACAGAGAACCGCAATATCCAGGTATGCCGTTGTGGAGATGAGGTGTACCGCGTGTCCAAGTGTGCATCCTGGTGAGAGGCTGTGCGTGCGCCGAAACTGTGACACCGGTGTTGCGGTAGGTCAGGCGCTCGGTGGACTGCATTCCATGTGCAGCCAGCCCTCCACCGCACCGTGCACCGCACCGCCACGTCTCGCCTCGCCTCGCTCCCACTAAATATAGCCTCTACGAAGTGAACGAACGCGAGACGCGCCGCGCGCTACATAGCATCCACCAGAACTTACCCATTTGAAATGTTATCGCCAAACTACAAAGCACGGTGTCACATTGTCTCAAATATTGCGAATTGTCTACGATTCGATTGTGAGCTACCACGCCTCTACGAATGTTCGGTCTCGTAGCGCTGTCGTAGCGGCGTAGATGTAGCAAAGATACGTTTTCGGCATTTCAACTAGCAATTGCAGCAATTGCTACGATTGATTATCTTGACACTCGTAACATTTTATTTTGAAATTAGTTATCCCTAATAATCGTTTTATGACCTTCATTTTATAAGCTAAGCTTAATTAATAAGTTTGATATCTAAAAATAGATACAAATGTGAAAGGCATTTATTAACACAACTGTTTGAGTTGGGTTAATTAATACATAATGTGCATTCGTGTTAGCTAAAATAAGTTTTTGGGGTCGTAAAAATTCGTCATTTCAGCGATAGAACTTTAGTAAAAAAACCATTATTTTTTAATAATTTTAGATAACCGTAGCGAAGTTGTAAGTTGCATGTCATAAGTATTAGACTAAGTGCACGGCTACTGTGAATTATATTTTAAATTCATAAAATATTCTGTATGTCACGTAAAAAAAAGCATGCGCCTGAGATGTCTGACGAGCACAGCGTCAGACGAAGTAGCTGTTGACCGTAAACAGCGGTCATTTATTTGCTTATCGGACATATAATGCGCTAACCGTACATGATAGATAACGGAACAATGAGTGTAAACCAGCCGCGCAGATAGGTACCTACATTAGTATACACTCACTCAGATATGCTTATCTCGTTGTGTCAATACTCTTTTGTACCGGAGATACGGGAGTCTATTTGCCCTTAATGCGCCGAACGCATTCTTCGATGTTGAATAACCTGCTGACAATGGACCGACCCATTAGTGGGTGATTTGGTATTTTTAAATAATTATCTTTACAAATAAACGAGAACAGTCGCACGTACCTTTTATTATCTATGACTGTGACATGTTTGGTGTTATCTGTACCTATATTAGTTACATTAATTATCAATTTGCCACAGGGAAAAGGTGTATTGCTTCACACATTATAATATGTAATCCTATTCAAATAAAATATTGTGTGAGTCGAGCTAGGTAAAGAGCTGAACTTTCGCAAAAATAAAATATCCTATAGGAAAATAAGCAACAGAATTATTTAGCTAAAATTATGGTAAATCCTAGCAACAACAGTAAATACTATTCAATAATTGGTCCAAATTTGACTGGAAGTTATAATATTATTCATATATTTTACGTTGATAAGATAAAAATAACATTATTAGGTATGTTAATGAAAATCAAATACAAACGCTAACCTTTGGCTGCTCATTATTATAATGCGTTTATAAATGTAACAATATCTAAACATTGATGAACTGACTTTTTTGACAAAATACCTATAGGCATATATAAGATAGATAATAAAATTGATTAGAAGTACCTATTAAATATGCTAAACAGTATATTTATGCCAAAAATAGTGGATACATGTAATGTTATAGAAGGTGTACATAATATTATATATTTAAAATAAATTTCAAGTTTGACTGAAAATTGTAATCCCAGCGGCTTAGGTTCAGAGGACAGACAGTGAGTCAGGATAAGGTTTTTACAGTGTAGTCCGATTTTCGTCATTTAGATTTGATATTGGCAGGAATTTGTCAGTTAAGTCAAGATTACAGGTATTTTTTTTTAAATTATTTTAACAATTTTGTGTTTATTGATTTTTCATACTGTCTCAAAGGTACAATTTTTAAAATGTTAATATTTTAAATTATTTACCTATTAGAAAGTCAACAGCTGCTACCAGAATCGTTTATCAGCGCGACCTTCACACGAGTAGATTGATAAGAGATAACGAGTTTTGTTGCTGTACGTTACAATTCTATATACCTACACTGGTATAACAGCTTGGAACCCACGTAATAATTACTTTCATTCTAGATTGAAAATTCACTATTTTTATTATTTCAATATTCTGATAACTTTTGTAAGATTTTAAGAGGTCAGAGAGTAGGGGGCAGATTTATTAAACATTTTATAAGGAACATAATAATAGAAAGAATTAAATCATAGAATCCTGTTTCGCAACTTGCAACATGGTGCAGTAAGTATCCCACTTCACTCGGACCAATATGACGGAAACGGACGGGGTGGAGGGCGGAAGGCCCATCGCGTCAGTGATAGGCGGCGGAGAGAGCGCGGGCGGGGAGCGAGTCGAACATTTGCGCTAGAGTGCAACCTGACGGGAGTCAGCTGGCTGGCGCGATGGCGATGGCGGTGCATTGATCAACAATCGCGCACGACGCCAAAGTTGCTGAAGTACCTACTGCGCACCGCGCACCAGCCAACGTTGATTGACTTATGCACGTCACACTCACAAGTAATTACTTGCAACAGGTTATTTAGAAGGTATGAGTACGTGTTTCATTATTATTCATTTCGTTGACGAAAGCGCACTCTGTCTCAAAACAATACCGTTTTCCACGGAAAACAGCGCGAGCCGGCTCAATTTGTAACCCATCTTCGTGGTAAGTCGACACTGTTTATCAACACGTTCGCTATCGATGCAGCGACACTTGTAAATATCGACGCATTTTCTTTGGAAAACCATCAACCTTTGGCAGCTGTCACAGGTGGTGGTGATCCGCGAGACATATGCACGCAATTCGCGAGCGACTCGAAATAGACACAAAAAGTGATGTCGAGCGCGTGCATGCAGTGATCGATCGCACTCACCGTGCGCTCGTCAGAAGGCGTGCCGGTCAGCTGAGCCGTAGACTGAGACGTGTAAAACACTGGTAGCACCCTGGTCGCTCCGATCGAACCGTAAGGTCCGATGTGGGGCACTGGATGCGGCTGCACTGCTCGCGGCTCGAGTTCCGATCACGAATCACGGAGGGCACACACACACGGACCGCGACTGAATGCGTCAAGCGTAGGCAACGTACATCGCGGCTCTCGCGTGCTGGCAGCGAGAGTGTCGGCGAACGACTGACTGAGAACTGCGCGGGGGGCTACTGCCGGCACCCGCGCCGCCCCTCGCCGCCCACTTCCTCCGATGAATGACAATAATGGAAGACGTTCAACTCGCCCGCAAACCGAATAATATGAATCATTGCATTAGGGTGCAGCCCCGCCCGAGTCCAGCCCGCGAAAATCCGGTCTGTCTGAGCCACACATCGCAGTGATGATAGTTACGGAGGGCAAGGAATGTTCTCGTAAGTAGATCGCTAAACCTGTGAAACGATCGGCACACTTATTCGAGACCACAATTACAACCAGCACAGTGGATAGACGATATTATGCGGGTGATGAGCCAGTCGGTGCATTTGGACATAGTCAGCATAATGGGTGGAGTTTGTAATTAGCAGGTTCATATGTCAGACCGGCCAGACGGTGGTCGCAGGCGCGGCGCACTCGGTACGGCACTAATCTTATCCGCACTAATCTAATCCAGCGCGACGCCCTCTCTTGTGTTTTCTTCCAATTGTGTTCACTCGAGGTAAATTAGAGGTTTTCTCTCGGGAGTCAACAATAAATTCTGAAGGAGTTCAATGTACGTACATGTAACATAATACAAACTAATTGTTAATTAAAAGAACATTAAAATGTAATTTAATATTTAGCGAATCGCCGTAGTTCATCTATGTAGAATGAGAAGGAAGAAGGAAATCAAAAATACTTATGCACGAATTTAAAAGAAGGGTAACAGGACTTCGCAACAGTTGAGCGACACAAGTGATACCTACGTGGCAACACAACAGGTCTTCTTTCCACGCTAACCGATTAACATGTTTTTTTTTTTTTCAAAACAGTGATTGCCTGTCTCACAGCACTGGTAACCTACGCCTAGCTACGCAACGATCGAGAAATAAAAAATATTGGAATAGTTGTTCTGTTTAAGATTTTCATGAGGGCATTTCAATTTATTATATTAAACATTGGTTCAAAAGTTAACCTTAAAATGTTCGTCAACAAACCACAAAATCTGCACCCAGCTAAAATCAGACATTAAGTCCAGCGTCCCCTGGGCGCTGTCGCGATATGTCGCAAACTTTTATTTTATTTTGTCAGATCCTTAAAGTTCATCTTGTCTAGACCGGTTCACCCACGCCCACGCCCCGCACAGATTTCTGCATCTTGCAACCGACCTGCCATACAAGTTACTTTATTTATCTTTTTGCAATACGCCGAGATACTGGCCTCTCCATCGCGTTAATAGTGAAACGATTCATCGCATAAAACCACCTTTTAAATATTAGATACCCGTATCGTTCTCACTCAGACTGACCCTTGATTTAGAACGCATTCGTTTAAACATTATCGATCTCTGCGAGACTCGTCAAATAAAGCTCGTAGGTTGGAATTTTGATGTGATGATTCAAATTACCACTTTGCTTAACGATAATTTTGTGACGCGTATTTGCTCAAAAGCTAACGTTGTCCACAGATTTATTACGAGACATACACAATTTACTATATGTAGGTAGTTAAAAAAATACCTTTGCAAATTCTAATTCACCGTAATTTTTCCACCTTCAGTATTGTTTTATAGAAAACAATTATATCAACAAAATTTGTCAGAAAATCGAATATAAGTATAAATAGCTTTTTCTTTTTTGACCATGACCATATAAGAACTCAAATCGATCATATCAAAGATTTTTTTTAATTAATTTTATCTAGTCGAATGATTATGCTTTGTAATGTAATTCTAAAAAATTAAATGTTTTCGTCAACGCGATAGGATATTGTCGTTATTTACTAGCTAGCTAGTCATAACATTATCTGTAACAAAATGACATCATTACCGTACCGACGGACACCATTTCCTCTATAGGTACTATGTTATCATAATAAAGATATGATTTCCAAAAGATTGTTACTGTGAACGACCAAATTTATTTTATGCAAATTTTGTGTTGTTCAATGAAATGTTTTATGTAAGGGTATGGTAGGTGCTATGTTATTAAAAAATTGACAACATTGTTGATAGCGTGTGGCAATCCTGTCCTCACTTTGCCACTTATCATGAATAATGTAATGTAGCCAACTTGATTAATAAGCTATACTATTAACAAAAATTATGTTGTTTTTATTAATATTTTTATGTTCACCTTTTGTAGTTTACGTCTAGAAAATAGACTGTGTAAAAACTCAGGGCATAAAATGGTACCTTATAACTTTCTAGAATAGAAACTAAGATATGATTATTATAGTCCTATTTCTATAATAACATTTCACATCATCAATATAAGTAAAACAGGTTATTTGTTTTAACGTCATAGAAAACATTTTCAAGCTATTTTATCTACATGGAAATCATTTGAAATCGTAGATGGTTCATAGAACACACAAAATCGTGATAAATTCTTTGTGGATAGCAGAATAAACGCGGCTCAGCACTTATAAGGACGTCCCGATTGCAACAGAGTGCAGGGTAGTGCAGGTAAGCAACTAAGTACCTAAGTCATTTTAATCCGTAAAAGAATGGCGCTTGCTTTGTAATCCTAGAATGAATGGGGTGGGGGGGTTAAATAATGCTTTTATATTCACGATGTTTCATACTGGATGTTTATGTTCGATAGTAACTTATTACCCATGAAAAATGGCGCATACGTTCAATGGCAGCAAGTTTAAAAATATTTTCAATATTCTAGTACAGTTTGTTGTCACACAATTCACGTTGAAAGAGCCACTAAAACTATCTACTGTCTGCAGAGGGATGGTGACTTGCATGTTCCTCATTACTCCAACTAAAGAAATCATCCAGTCAAGTAAATTCAAGATGACGCATACGAATACATTCGACTAACTAGTGTTTTTAAGAATTCTTAATATGATCTAGTAGAATATTTTATATTTCTAAATCACATCTCATTAGGCAGAATATTTGCAACCTTCTATTTAAGACTTTCTTTTTTTATTTCAAGTTTATCTGGTGCATTACGTTCGCTCATTTATCTTGCCCTAAGGCCGCCGCCGGCCGGGCCGCCCCGCGCCGCCCGCGCCGGGCGTAAGTCTTCGTTGACATAACGTTCATTTCTCAAATCTTATTACTTGTATAACTTTGTCCAATAATAAATCTGCTTAGTTGAGTCTGAACCCGACAAAAAAATATTTTTTCTAGGTGAAGTAAACTTGCATATCTAATTTAATAGATAAAAGCAAACCTATTTCAAACTACCCAAAATCTTCAATAAAATTATAGTCCCATAAAAAATCCCTGTGAACGAAAGAGCATTTAGTGGTTGATTACTTAAGTGATGTTTTATAATCTGAGTTTTATAGTACTTTAACGAAACTAAAATTTTACAAGAAAATTATCTAGTAAATTTCCTGTAAGAACGATAACAAAACGAAATTGGATTTCACGATATAATCTGGAGCTGGTAGTGACAGGGTAGCGCACGAGGCGCGGTGCGACGCGACCCGCGACGTGCCGCGACGCTCGGCAGCGGGACTCCCCCCACTGCTTTTTACTGTGCCTGCCTTGCCTACCAGTAGGTACCTACCACTTGCATTTGTATAGTAAGTTTAATCTCTTCAGTTTGTTTATATTTGCGAAAAGAGTCTCACCAAAGAGTCAAAACTTTTATAGAAATGAAATATCAAAACCGTGAGTGATTATTTTAAATGTATTACAAATACATTTTAAGTTTTGAGGCAGAGTTATCACCGGTTTGGATATCGCAATACATTGCTAGAAAATCTCGTTAAGCTCAGAGTCTACGTATCAAGAATTAATATCATTTAAGCGATAAATAATGCACACAATGACAACGAACCATCTTATCCCTAAATCTATGCAAAGCAACTCCAATCTCAATGATAAATAACTGTCTGAAAAGATAAAAAAAACCAAATGGATAGGATTCCTTTAGAATCAGACGCCGAGATTCCATTTAGAATAGTATAGGGTAAACTCAGTCATTTAATATAGAAAGGATTTTCAATACCCTCTGGCAGGATATCGTAGTATTTTAATCAAGCTATGTACCGACGAGTAGGTACGTATACTTCACGCTACGGCATTTCTCAGAAAATATCCGCGGCCTCTGTCATTAAGATGATAAAATGAGATAATAATAATGACTTCACTTTATCATCATCGTGAAGTTCGTCGACTTCATCGATTAAACGTCCCATTATCGTGATTATAAGTAAACGTTACAATCAATAAAAGATATGATACTGAGGTCCTGAACATTTAGTACCTACCCAATGACATGAAGTGATACGTCATTACATGTTAACAACGGAAATAAAAATGCAATCATCGATATTTATGAAATCTGGTACCTTTTTTTAGGATCAGTTTCGTATAGATTTAAAAAGCTAGTCTAACTAAACGTGTTATTTTAACCTTACTAGGCCACTATTGTTATATAAATAAACCACTGACTCATAAAATCCAATTTATTTGTACACTACTAGAATTATTTTCAGGGAATTGCACCCGTATTAGAACTGAGTATAGTCAACGTACCTAGACGACATTGAGCTCAGTAGACACTTTAATTGCCGATCAATAACTACATAGAAGACTAATAATATAATGCAATTAGTTACTCAGGAATCATGCGAACAGGGTACTTACGTTATTCAGAACTCACTAAGTTATAAAGGCATTATAGAAATAAATATTTTTTAAAAAACATGTTCCTTATCGTAATTTGTGGTAATTTTTACTTGTTTATGTAGATACCTACTTATTTTAGTATAAGGTATCGTGAAACTTTACAAATGGGATTACATTAGTGGCGGTAGCCTCTCTGTGACTATGATGGCTATTTTGATTAAATAGTTTAGCTTAATTTTAAAAAAAATGTCAAACTACAAATGATCCAATATTTTAATGAGAATTTCCGCATACGCTAACTGGAATGGCAATTAATATTTAAGTATTATAAGTCACAGTTAAACATTATTTACATTTATACGACATATAAATTGTAAAGCATCCAGACAACGCTTAATTTTGCCAGATCATAAATTCGTTCTAAGTTAATATTTACTAACGTAAATTACGGTTCCTCTAACTCCCCTCTACGAAACGCAGCAAATCGTTTGTAGATAACCTCCCACCGCTTACTTACTAGCAACTTAGCTAGTCATAAATGTGTAATTTGTGTAGAGATAAGTTTGTACCGAAACTTTGTTAAAGTTAGTTGGTTAGTCATCATTAGGAATGTTGTACACACGTCATCGATATTGTTCTATTTCGAGAACTGTTATAGGTATTTGGGAATTCATATAATATTTCCTGGGATATTATTCACACACGGCCATCTTTTTTTCGACTGGAGGATCGCTTGATAGTAAGTGAATACCGTCGCCTATAGACAATAGCAATACGAGGGGGATTGCTAATTTGTTGTACAGCTTATTACAATGCCTTAAAGGCAACTGGCTCTCAAGTGCAACTGCCGGAACACACCACGCACCAACAGGTGCTTGACAGGTTTTCATCTTCTTGGTTGCTTGGAGTTTGTACTATAGAATCCAGATAACTGATATTCTTTATGTACTTATTTTTAAATATTATAAAGAAACTAAGGTATATAATTACACTCAGACACAGGACAAATATATATGTTCATGCACATAAATATCTGACCTGAAAATCTTACCAACCACGGCAACCAGTCAAAAATTAAAAAAACCTTATTATTAAAAGTGATTCGTCCTGCACGGTTTGAGGGTTCAAATGCGAATGTTTATTTCCAAGTGGGTGGTGACATCTGTAGCTCAACCTTCATAAGCCCTCCTAGGGCCTAAACTGAATAAATTGTTTTGACTTTGACCATGAATACTTAATGTACGGAACTGCAATTAGCGGAATGCATATACCTAAATGTTATTTTCCTAATTATGTAGGAGTAGGGACTAGGGAGGCAAACATGCATGCATTGACACCTATTCGATTTACGAAAGCTTTAGCTACATACCTTCTCACTCCTCTCCAATAAGTCTTTATAAGACCTAAGAACTTTGTGCCAATGACGAACAACTCGGAAGCGAACAGTGAAAGTTTCTAAGAGGCTTAATGTGAAATAACTCTTTATTTGTTATTTTAATGAATTCCTCTTTACGACGATTTGAGAGCGAACGTCAAGTTTCGCACAAAGTCGTTGATGTTAAGTCTATTATTACTTGCATTTAAGATAAGAAGAATTATTATCATACGGTTTATTTATACTTTTAAAACAGTATTTAACTTTCGCATAATTTTTATGGCAACGTTATTGTAAAGTGTAAACGTCATTTTCATTCCTTTATTTATTTTGCTTCCCGAATGGGAAAAAGCAAAATAAATAAAGGAATGAAAATGACGTGAAGTTCCCAAAACGCGTATTCCCTAAATGGCAATAAACTTTATGGCTGACTACGCGGGTCACCCAAGTGGTTGTCTTGTGGAGATTTCAGTAGGGTTGCTGAATGCAAATTCTAATTCTTAAAGAAGGGATGTATAGAGCTAAAACCAGCTTTTTGACTCTTTGTTCAGATTTTCCTCACGATGACGCGTAATATATGTTTATGGTATGAGGTTAGGTTGACTTGTGAGTGTGTGTGGGTATATCTGTTACAATTTGATCTCCGAAACGGCTCGACATAATTTTTGGAAAAATTATGTCGAGCCTTTACAAACATTATGCACCACATAGGTACATAATGTTTGTACTCGATTGACTAGTCCCGATGAGACCAATAAAAACTCATGACATATTAATTTAATAATTTTCAAATAAAAAATTAGAAAACAAACGAATTTTCACCGTCGGGTATACTTTTTTAACAATCTATTCATGACCATAGATACAAAGTCTTTCAGTCGCATAATTTTCTTCAATATTCTACTTTTATGTAATAGTCACGTTATATTGTCACATTCACTGTAAAGTCTAGTCCTCGTCCATACAAGTCCGGTCAGGTTTTAGTGAAATTGGCAGCATTCCACTAAAACTTTTCACGGACTTTTTGGTACAACCTGAAAAATCATGATACACGCTTTCATTTCACTTCACTCTACTTGTGCACTTAGATTGATCTTTAGATACCTTTACCAAAATCATGACACAATTTGATTGTGACGAGTCTTTCAAAGATTTTATCTGCGAGCTAAATAATTTCACACAGTATAAGTAGTGATTATTAGTATTCATTGTTATACTAAACTCGGTAACTATTACGAACTCTAGTACTTGGTAACGTTTAAATATCATTAGTATATCGTATTGAATAATTTATTAAACAACCGTCAAGTACAACTGTTCAATATGCCAAGAATCTCAATACCAGCCACAAGTCTGCTATTTAAGCACGACCACACTGTCTGAATCTCTGTGACAACATTCCATGCCTAGGAAATAGTTTTGCAGACTTCAAAGTTGTCAACTTATAAATTAACCAAGATTAGAATATTAAATTAATCTCCATAGTTGTGATAACAACTCTATGACATAGTCTTAAGTGATATACTTTTAATTAAAGAAAATTAAAAAAACACGGAAAATCTTTCAAAAGCCTGATATGTGGTAGGTACCTGGCTTTTAATTTAGAATTAAATTAGTTATTTGTAGACTTTTTAAAGGAATAGATTGATTTGTGATTGGTAAAACGGATTTTTATTTCCTTATATTTGATAACTATTTATTTCAAAGCTATTTATGTCAATGAAGAGTAAAAAGAAATTCAATGAAAATATGATATGTTTATTCAAATAGGCCTTTACAAGCACTGATAAATAGTTTGACTAACGCACGATTTGGAAGGTTGCTATTGCTGAGAAGCCGGCAATAAACTCAATCTGTATGTCTGTGTGTCTATGTATGTGTATATCTGTGGCTTCGTAGCTCAAAACAGGTGGACCTATTTCGATATAGTTTTTTTGTTAACATAGTCTTTAAGCTAATTTAACTGGGATGGTTCTTAGCTAGATAAAAATCAGTTCAGCTGTTCAAAAGTCGTGAGCGTTTTTACTATTATATATTAGAAATATTAGAAAAAAAAAATATAAGCTATATAAAAAAGTATTATTTTATTCAAATGAATATTTACGATAATCATAATAGCCTACCAAAAAGCTTGAAAAACTTCAAATAAAACTTGAATTAAACATTAAATAAATCCCGACGCCTAAAACGATCCGTTAAAAAGTAAAAAATATCATGGTCAAATTATGTGTCTGGGAACCCCTTAGTAGATAAACAAGGTAGTTTATGAAACAACGAAACCAATTTCTTAAAATGAAGTAAGTACCAATACAAAAAATGAATGAAAAAGACATAAATGGGCTTATATTATTAATGTTTGCTAATTTAAACTAACTATTTTACTAGTTAATAGGTACTAGATATTTTATTATTCTATCTTTCCATAATTCCCAGCTATTAAAAACGAATGAGAATCTAAAGGAGATAGTAAAAACAATCAAACAACAGTAATTTCGCATGGCATTCCTCATTTGATCCGAGAAGGAACGGAAGGCAACGTAAACTAGCTGGCATTTTTCTGAGAACACTTGTTACGGCAGTGACCAACGGCGGTCACTAGCGGTACCAGCTAAAATGGAGCAAACCCACTACTCGGAACATTATGAGTTAAGTACACAAGATAAATTCTGTAATTACTTCCACTAAAATTGACTATCGAGTTTCAATGATACCTACTACAAAAGTTTGTTATAATTATTTGTAGTTAAAAACATATCATATAAATATGTTATTTGGGACAAATGTGATTCAATATTTACTACAAATGCGATTGTGTAATGTGTGTAAAAACATTATATTTGAGCTTTTTATTGGGGATTCAATTATCTCTGGTTCCACGAAAGTTTGCGACTTGAATAAGAATCTTTACAAAATCAATTAATAAAAATATATCATCATAAATGATTTAGGTTCGGGGTATCTGGTAATTGATTAGAATAAAATAATGCTCACAAAATATTTAACGAAATCCTTCCAAAGTGGTAGGTAGGTACCTAACTTATCAACCATACTGTATTTCCTTGAATAGGAAGCCTACCTACGCTGAACTAGGTAGAACTATTACTTTGACGTAGCGTAGACGTTTGATTATTTTCTTCGCATAGTTTTATACAAATCTGCTTTGTCATTCAGTTAAAAACAAACAGACATGTAATTAAGAACAACATGACAATAATTTTAATCATCAAATCACATAATTGTATTTTTTTGTGCTTAGGTAATATCTGAAAGCCAAATCAATTTGTTAGGCAGTTAGGTTATCAAATTCCATATAACTTTGTAACATATAACTTGGTATAACACTGTAACACCTTGTATGGAGTGTATACAATATTTCGGAGTAGGTACTTTATTTTAAAAGCGTTGAATAACTTGTATCGCATCTTTGTTTGATAATAGCCCCAAAGCTGCGGATACCCTTTGGCACTGAAGCAAGAAATAATTAAGAAAAAGACATTTATTTTGGACTCCCACAACAATAACAGTACAAAAACACATCAAACACGATTATATCTGAGTGAGGCCAAAAAGGCAACTATTTCAACATTATGCTGTAGTATGGGATGCTGCAGCGCCGATTCTCAGATAGAGCCAAAAAGTGAGGCCACACAATTGCGGCACAGGTATAAAATACATAGATGTTAATAAATTGCCACTAGCGTTGGGACTTTTCTTTTTAACGTGGCTTTTCCCTTCAGTTAGGCATTGAAAAGATGAGTTTTTTTTTAGATTAATTTCTCATTCTCCAAATCCCGTTATAATACTTATTTGATTAAATTATTTTCTTGTAATATCTTATTTGTATTCATTTAATAGTGGTATTATTACTTTAGCCTAGCTTAGCTGTAATCTAAAGTTGTGATCTCGTCTCGTCCATAAGATATTTTTTGTAAATGAAAAGCTATCCCTTATGTAGTTTTCTAGTGCATAGTTCAAGATTGTTTTCTTTTACTGGTTGACAGTCTAGAACCCCGATTAGTGTTTTTACCGTTTTACTTTCCAGGATGTTCGAAGGTGTGCAGTTAATGTTCGCGATGGGGACCAAAATGAACAATTCCTCACCTCATTGAGCCACAACCACGTGAGTTGGAACTTGGAACCCCGTGTAATTCGATTTTACGTACGCTTCGTTGCTGTCGGGTAACTCACTAGGTATCCGTGACGATCGAGTGTCTCAATGGGCATGCAGTAAATAGCAGAAACTATTAATGGATATTGATCTTGTTCTGATGCATACTGCTAACAGCTTAAATTTCTTGATCTTTAAAGTGGTGTTTACCACCACTTTTTATTTTTACGAATATTAATTTATTTAAGAAAATTTATTTTATAATTCTGTTTTGACTGGTCGCAAATGGAATCCTGGAATAAAACATAGGAAAACTATATAAAACGCGGGAGAAACCACGGAGCGGAAAACTAGTCTTCTTATAAATGTTTGCATAGTCACGCGTTTCATGTTAAATTATGCATTAAAAAAAGAGATCATTAATAAAGTAATTTTCTACAATACCATATTGTCTTCTTTAATGTGTTTTCAAAGCAAAATCACGCAACATTAACATTGGAAATTCATGATTCTACGAACTAGCTTACATTGAGCCGAGCCTCGATCTTGAACGCATTACTCGTTTCTATTACTATTACCTACTGCTAATAATAGTCATATATAATCTACATAAGTTGAATTCTGATACATTGACCAAAAAACATATATTGTTACATTACAAGTAGTGGAATAAAGGAAAACAGATAAATTGATAAATGCATAGTTAAAGATTTGTATGATAAAAGCAATCTACAAATGCAAATAAAATGTTTATACCTACATCTACGATCATTCGGTAATTAATTTAAAAAACAGTTCCATTATTCTGTATGACTAAGTTCTACGACCTATCCAAAAAGTAGATCAAACGTAGACGCCCAAAAAAACACAAACATACATAATGTCAAGGCCGTTTTAGTCGCTCAATATTGCTATCAAACCGCATCTCGTAGTTCTATTTCTATGCTCGTGCAGTGGTCAAGCCATCTAGTGTTATGTTGCAAAATTAAGAGGATTGCCTTGTCGCTCTACGGCTTGTAATAGATGGGGACGATTATGTTTGTTCGGGATGCCGTTTGGTAGCATACGAGGCGGTCACTCAACCGACTCTAAAGCCCGTTACGTCAGCGGCCGCATGCCACAATTAGATCACATACGAGACTTGCAATGGCTAGACCAGACGCCAACCGTCGATAGATATGTTTTAGTACCGTTAAAACTAGCTTTTTGCATTAACAGCTATCGCATTCCGATGATTTTCTTAGGCGTTACTTCTTGCAAACATCACATTTGCGTAATATCTGTTAAGTGGGCACGAAACACTTCGACGAACTGTTATCAGGCTGACATGAACTGCATCGTCAAACTATTTTATAAATAAACTTTTAGTTAATATCTTTACTACTATTGAAAACTAAAAGGTTGGTGAATAAATAAATGTTGTTGTGTGAATGAGTGTGATGTTAACGAGGAAAATTTAAAATGCAATTTAAAGTTTAACAACAAACAAGTCGCTTTACATTCCCTTTGGTAAGTCTGAATCTCTCGCTGCAGTTTGTGGTTAGTCCATTCTAAGTTGCTCCTTCTTTGTTCGGTATTCGTAAAACTCCGAGACAATTAGCTCTACATTTTAATTGGGTACTAACCCACAACATATATCATGTGAGAATGTTTAAGTACATACTTACTTATGACCAATTTTTTTTTCCCAAAATAAAAATAATCCTACTGATATACACGAATGTTTATGATCTGTAATGGTCGAAAGATTTTGTAT
The DNA here is from genome assembly GCA_951361185.1 of Ochropacha duplaris. NCBI lineage: Eukaryota > Metazoa > Arthropoda > Insecta > Lepidoptera > Drepanidae > Ochropacha > Ochropacha duplaris. The sequence continues at coordinate 6,264,665 of OX592703.1, forward strand.
GAAAAATAATAGCGAGATCCATCATTGGCCAAAGTTAATCATGGATTCCCAATGTACCTAAGATAACGTAGGAGCACAAAATGCAGCCGAGATATGCATCGCAATAAATTAATTGTTTGCTGTTTGTCCTGAGGTAATACGAAAGTAGCTACGTCGATATCATAACTTGATGGCGTAATTGCCTCATAAGGATAAAAAAATGGATAAAATTTAAATATTCTACGCTTTAAGTAGGCATGAATCAACCAAAGTATTTGTGTTTACATGCAGATAAATACCTAACTTTAGTCGTTAATAACACATAACTTGTCTGTAATTCCCCAGACAATTTGTGGAACTATTTGACTAGCAAACAAATAATTTGATAAAGTTAATTCATAAACCTACTTGTCGACATATATAATGAAACACCTAAATGTTCTGTAGTTATGATCTCGTATTCATTTATTCAGTATTTTGCGTAAAAGTAAATCTTCAATCGAAAAAACTAGCTCGAGAATATTTGTATATTTTCTTCGTAATCAAAGCGACTTTTAAACTTCACGTTGCGGTAACTTATCGACACCAATATTTGATAATGTTGATTAATTTAGGTAAATTATTAACAGCAGAGTTTCGTTCAACGGCTCCGGTAGGTATTTGCGAGGATGGTGATTACAAAGCGCACTGTAGGTAGGTACATATCGAGAGTCTCTGGTGCAGGGCGCTCGTCTCGAGAGCCAATACTCGATCGGCCCTCAGCTTCGAGCTTACCTACTTCGATTCTACGCCGCATCAGCTTCAATATCTTCATCATACATGTCTATGATATTCTACTGTTATCTAGATTTTTTATTCGCATAACATGTATGCTTTTCAAAATTAGTATTTATTAATTTTAAATATCATTACACTATAATTAGTATAATGAACAGTATACTTACAAAAAAGATATATGATTTTTTTTCTATTTGTTATCTGGTTTCCATAAAACTAGCTCTGTTTAGTTTTGGATCAAATAGCTATAGGTATATAATATATTTTCGATGATTTGGACCAATCTTTTTTTGGTTGGACTACGGTCCAAATTACCTCTTTTCTTAGAAGACGATCCGATCCGCAAAAAATAAATAAAGATAAAAGAGGGTAAAAACTCTAAATGGGCTATGTTTTAATAATAATATGTAATACCTAAATGATTCACGAAAATTTATAATTTCACGTTGCGAAGGTAAGCAACAATAGGTGAGCTCACACAATCGAACAAAAACCGCATACGCGATCTTTGATTACGAATAGATAACAAACACAAACAGTTATACACAACAAAGTTGTCCTTTGTGTTCACCAAATCGTTTGTGTTTGATCGTGTATGCCTAGCTTAATTCCTCACGGCTGGTTGCCCGGTATCGTATTGATATAATTACACATTCAATAGTACTATTGTATATGTTATATAGTAAGTTCTATCGCCAAAAATACTCTGGGTATTCACCACAAATGATTACATTATCCCTATTTATAAGCAACTGTGGTTTAAGTTTACTTTTCCTTTATTAATTTACCATATTATTTATTTATTTTATTATTATATATTAAACAAATTGTTGCCACAGAAAAAATGTCGTAATTCTCTTCTTTAATAAATAAAAAATCTCAAAGTGTACGAACAACCAAGGTTTGAGGAAAATTGATACTAATTAATCTGAGTTCCTCTATTTGATGTTCATAGATTTTTAAACGACTTCAAAAAAGGAGGAGGTTATATGTTCGACTGTATGTATTTTTTTTTATGTATGTTCATCGATTTTTCCGCCAATTGTCAACCGATTTTCAAAATTTTTTTTTGTTTGAAAGAGTATACTTCGGCGGTGGTCCCATTGTCACCAAGTCAGGATATGATGATGGGATCCTGGGGAAAATGAGAGCAACCCTCAAATTTTATAAGAATTTACAGTATTTTTTATTCATATACGTACTTATCAAAGCTATTTCCATCTGTTAGTCATCATCTTATGTTGCAGAGCTGGTGATGGAAGGTACAATGGCTCCTTAAAGGTTAGGATTTAGGCAAAAATATGTAAATATTATGGGCTAATATTTATACTTCTAAACCTATTCAGATATTTGCATCTGGTAGTTATCATCTCATGTTGCTGAGCTGATGATGGTAGGTCAAACTCCTTAACGGCTAGGAGTTAGGGGATATTTCTTTAAATATTATAGTCACGTTTAGACTCGTATTGTCGTCTCTTTGTATATTCAAATGAGCTGATGATAGAAGGTAATATCTTGAAATGAAACGCAATATCAAGTAGCTGCTGAGAAAGAAGCCTTAATCATTTAGGATATACATTCTTTATTTTCTTTAAAAGTTTATATATTTATGTATTCCCTCATCTAATAGCGTGATGTTATTTAACTTATAGGCTTTCTCGATAAATGGGCTATCCAACACTAATATATTTTATGTAGTTCCTGAGATTAGTGCGTTCAAACAAACAAACAAACTCTTCAGCTTTCTAATATTAGTATAGATAATGTAAATTAATAATAGGCTTAATTTGCTCGAAAACAATTAAATATTTCTTGAAAACATTGAAATATAAAAAATGGAAAAATAAAACTTTTTATAAAAAAATAAAAACGACTTCAAAGACAAATGTTGCACTAAAAACTGAAAAATAAACTGAATAAGACATTAAATAAAATGGACAAAAAAATATTTCAATAACTAAATAGACCAAAACTTTACTTATGTAAACTACCTACGCATCTATTCAAATTATTATTCTATAAATACCTTTTGATCTGTTTGAAGTCGGTGCCAAGCCCAAAAATACAATGAACGAAATAATAAATGCCTTCACAAGCACTTATGAGTTGTAAGATTACCTACTTTCGCCAGATGGCAGTTCAGCCTCCCAGGGTGGAGATTAAGTAATCCCTGGGTTCGGGAACTCATTCTATCTGCGGGCGGCCTGCGGTCAACCATTTCACCGGGTCTCCCTAACCGCACGCCAACATGCTGCGCCTGCACTACTCAATAGCGACTCCACAATACCGCCGGTCCCTCCACCGTCAGCACAGTGCCTCCTCTAAGGAGCTCTGGCAACCTTACTCACCGCAGGAACACAACACCACTTGTTATTTGGCTGCGATATTCTGTAAGGTGGAAGTACTTCCCCAGTCAGACGGACCCAATTATGAGCAGATGTTATGCTATGTCCTACCTTCTCAAACCGTACAAAGCCTATTAAACCTATTTTTTTTTTTTTTTTTTTTTTTTATATTCGATAGGCTTGTGTTTGACCACAATCTCACCATGGTAAGTGATGATGTGGCCGAAGATGGTAAGCACACAAAGCCTAGATGGGAACTGGCTCTCAAGTGCAGCTGTCGGAACACACCGATAGGTGTTTGGCGACAGATTTTCAACTTGAGGGTGGTAGCCAGCCAGTCGGGTACTACAATATACCCTACCACCGTGCTATGGTTTCCTCACGATGTTTTCCTTCACCGAAAGCTCAAGCTCATTGTAGGATTTGAACCCACGACCTTCGCCGCGGCATTCGACGTCACTTACCACTGAGCTATCATCGCCTTATTATTAGGCTTGGCACCGACTTCAAACAGATCAAAAGGTATTTATAGAATAATAATTTGAATAGATGCGTAGGTAGTTTACATAAGTAAAGTTTTTGGTCTATTTAGTTATTGAAATATTTTTTTGTCCATTTAATTTAATGTCTTATTCAGTTTATTTTTCAGTTTTTAGTGCAACATTTGTCTTTGAAGTCGTTTTTATTTTTTTATAAAAAGTTTTATTTTTCCATTTTTTATATTTCAATGTTTTCGAGCAAATTATTAATAATATGCATGTTGCAATAATTGCTTAGCCCTCTATGTATAATGGCAAGAACAATGTGTTTTGATTAGAACTGATAAAATTAAAGATATCCTTTGTTCGTATTCTATTCAGTGATTTATCGGTCACATATTTAGCAGGTTGCATGCCTGTAAAGCTTATCTCAGACGGCTCGGCTCTGCAACATGCTTTTATCTGGGAAATTTATCTAAGCATACCATTGCACCGAGCGAAAACATAGTTGAAACACTCTCAACTCTACTAGTTAATCATCTAACCAGTTTATTAAAATACCAAACATACAGACATGACAATATTATTTTATATTTAATTTACAGAAAAACAAAACGTATTCATTAGGTAGGTACTATCTAGAACAAAGCATTCAGATCCACTGTAAAATGTATCTATTATAGATAAAGACCGACATGGATAAGAAACCGCAAGTAATCGTGTTTCAAGTGACACTCGGTCTAAAGAAAGAAGTAGTGCTGCAAATGCGAAATGCATACCGACTCGTAGAGTCGTAGGTAAATTCTACGCGGTTGGCAACTATGCGCTCTCATGACAAATATCCTTGATGCAATGAGTTGGCCGGTCTCTGCGGCTGCACAATTCTACACATGCACCTAGATGCAGCCATTGTGCGCGAACAAAGCACCGCATGACACTATGAGTAGGATTCAAGAGAACCAAGAACTTCGAGGAGGAACTTAAAAATCTTGAATGGAAGTATGTTCCGCATTTTCTTGGTTGCTAATAAAAAAGCCTTTTTATGTTAATCCGGGGCTTGCATATAACTATAATAAAATACTTGCTATTATAATTTTATTTAGGTATTATCTGGGCTTATGTTTATTACAATACAGTGATATTAATTTTTATTACAAATAATTCATACCTAAATAAAATAAAATAAATTGCGGTTTTGACAGCCATGCTATGGAGCTATCAACATTGAATATATTTAGAATGAACTGACTCATGAATAGATGTACCTACTCTAATAAATGTATAATATACGTACACAGTTATTCACATACACCATATTCCAGAAATTAGTCCGTTCAGTCTCTCCAGCAGAATCAAATCACTTACAAGGTGTTCACAATTTTATCAATATTATGATGAAGATGATGCTCTTTTTTAAATATTTTATATTACGTAATATAAAAAAAATTACACATTAATTCTTAGGTACATTAAAATCTTATTGGGTCTATTCTTATTATAATTACTATGCGTTCTTTATCAAAAACGCGTTGCCAAGACAATATCTTGTGTGAATATGGAGATGATATTATATTATATTCGCAGTGAATTATTTAACTTTTGCAGACATGAGATTAAGGACATGAAAAAGTTAGTCATCCATGTAATTTGGAATGAGAACATTTTAGAGGTCGAATCATGAGTAATAACGAATTCATACAACAAAGAAGCGAATGTGTAGTGTAATGATTATGGTAAGGACCGTAAAAGACGTGATCGGCTATTAAAATCAATCGCCTATAGCTACAATATCCCCACTTCCGAACATAAATATCGATTATATATTTTTTATCGTAAATCTGCTAGAGTAAATCAAACCTTAAGTTACGATGTCACTGACCTAATAAGTATCTCGCTAGTCTTAGTATACCAGATCATTTTACTTGTGGGAAAAGTTGAGGGGAGTCGCTCTCCTCAAGACGCCACTTAAGCAGTGATATTGATAAATACTTCATAATGTGAACGTAAACCAACAGCTTGTACCTATTTACGTACACGAACGATTATAATGTCCAGTGAACTTTTAGGCTAATTCTGAACCAATTATTGTTGATTACAGACAACCGCATCACCGCATGAGTCACGTACAAACACGTATTTAGAACAATGCTTAATTTTTCGGGTATAATCCATTTAATCCAGGGTTACCAAATTATTGCTTCATTATTTAGTAGGATTTAAAATGAGTTGTTTTTCATTTCACAGATGATCAGGGATATTTTCATTAAATATTCATGACCAATTTCCCTTCTACGAATACCTACCCTACATGAACATTGTATTACCTACCAAGGAATATTTTATAACTAGTTATTTTTTACAAGCTTTGTTCGTATGTAGGTAAGTTATCACCAAAACTTGCATGTTTAATTTGCCACGTTCCGGTATTCGATTGAGCTGAAATTTCCCACACGTGTGTAAAGTTGTAGACAATGCAAAATTTTGGTATTATCGAGATGATTTGATGATGGAGCCGAAAGGTGGCCACAGCAACTCTGTTTTGTAATAAAACAACGCTACCACATCGAGTTTGGGCTCGTTTAATTTGTCGTGGCAAGTACTCTATTAGTAGATGATTTGATGATGAAGCCGGAAGGTGGCCACAGCAACTCTGTAATAAGTCAACGCTACCTTATCGAGTTTGGGCTCGTTTAATTTGTCATGACAAGTACCTACTCTATTACTATCACTAGAACTTATTGATGCCAAATAACCATAATCCACTTTTAATCAATAAATATATGTTAGATCATTAGAAACTGATGTAGAGACGTAAGGGTTCTAAATGATTATCTTTCACGAGCCAAACCAACCCTTCCTGCTCGTGGTGCATCGTCCTGAGGCCCTGGTGAAACTATAATGTTTTACGCGAAATCTTTATAGCCCAAGGTAAGATTTTAAGTTAAACTTGTAAATTCTGAAGCCTGGTGGTTCGTCTGATTGTAAAGGACTACAAATTCCTTATGGCCATTAGCACCACAATTGGGATGGCCAATGTGACCAACTTTTTCTATGCCTGAAGGCAACTAGCTCTCAAGTGCAAATGCCGGAACACTCCTGTAGATGCTTCGTGCCGGTCAGGCGGGTACTACAAACTGCCCTTCAACCGTGCTTTAATGGATTTCATATCTGATGTCGCCTCTTTTAACTTCCTTGTTTTTTTATGTCTTAGATGTCTGATAGGAAAAAAATAAGTAACTACTTAATTTTTGTTTCAAACATATAAATAGAGGTGTTGTTGGTTTTCGCCGAGGATCGATTGTCTAATGAGTCACAGTCGACATGGTACTGCACTTGGCGGCCCCACTCCCTAGTGATGGATGACAAATCGCTTTTAGATCCCATGCTATGTTTACGTCGGGCCCTGAACAGCCTACGATTTAAACGTTTTTTTATTCCAATCTTAACTTAATGGATTTCATCTGCATCGTTTAGCAGAATCAGTTCTAGATACCTTGTTAATAGGTTTTCTTGCATATTTACTCGTATGCAATGATGTTATTTTTAATAATAACGAGACACGCTTCATTACCCAGGCATATCTTTAAGGTATTTTGAATTTGGCCTCGACTTTTTCAATTCTCAGAACAATCCTATAATTAATCGTTAGGTCTCAGGTAGATTTCATACGATAGGTACTTACATCGCTTGTTTGTAATAGGTAATAAATTAGTAATGCTGTCACCGATGTATCTTTAAAACTTAACGTTTAATAACTTGCTGTAGTAAATCCACGAATTGTGATTGTTTTATTTTATTCGTATTATACATCTCATCATATACCTACATCTCAAATGCATACATTTAAAGATAAAGGGACCACAGTACTATAGCGATATTTACTATTCATAAACAAAAACTTTATAAAATTAATGTAGCTACTAATGCAGTAGATTTGACTACGAGATTCAGTGAATGGAGATTCATCGCTCAATCTAATTCTTTCATTGATCGGCACCATAGTTTATTTGTCGCTGTATCAAAGCGCTGTATTGAGCTCTATATAATAACCAATTGGTTGCTTTTGTGAATCAATTGACAGTCAATAAAAATCATGTACCATGGGACCACAAAACAGATATGTACCTAGGGGGAGACAGCGATATCATTTAACTACAATATAGGAAGTTAGATCAACATACATTTGTTTTGAAAATTATGTTATTTCGATAATATAAGTACTGCAATTTTTTAATGATATCCCAATAATTATAATTCCACTGCTAACTGAAAACATATTACCTGCATAGGTCCAATAGTCTAGCATTAACTGAATTATCGTGGTACCAATGAAAAGGTGTTTTAGTTATAATAGTGTGTTTTTATTTAAATATACTACCTATCATAGAAGATACAGGACACCAGACAAAATTACAGGATCTCTGAACCCTACAGGAGTGTGTTTATCAAATTGTATAAGAAATGTCAACCGATTTTCAAAAATCTTTTTTCATTTGAAAGAGTGCGAGTATACTTCGGCGGTAGTCCCATTGTCACCAAGACAGGATCTGATGATGGGATCCTGGGGAAAATGAGAGCAACCCTCAAATTTTATAAGAATTTACAGTATTTTTCATTCATATACGTACTTATCAAAGCTATTTCCATCTGGTAGTCATCATCTTATGTTGCAGAGCTGATGATGGAAGGTACAACTCCTTAAAGGTTAGGATTTAGGCATAAATCTGTAAATATTATGGGCTAATATTTATAATTCACGTACTTTCTAAAGCTATTCTGATATTAGCATCTGGTAGTCATCATCTCATGTTGCTGAGTTGATGATGGTAGGTCAAACTCGTTAACGGCTAGGAGTTAGGGGATATTTCTTTAAATATTATAGTCACGTTTAGACTCGTATCGTCGTCTCTTTGTATATTCAAATGAGCTGATGATAGATGGTAAACTCTTTATCGGTTAGGAGTTAGAATATACGTTTTCCTAGATATGAAATGAAACGCAATATCAAGTAGCTGCTGAGAAAGAAGCCTTAATCATTTAGGATATACATTCTTTATTTTCTTTAAAAGTTTATATATTTATGTATTCCCTCATCTAATAGCGTGATGTTATTTAACTTATAGGCTTTCTCGATAAATGGGCTATCCAACACTAATATATTTTATGTAGTTCCTGAGATTAGTGCGTTCAAACAAACAAACAAACTCTTCAGCTTTCTAATATTAGTATAGATAATGTAAATTAATAATAGGCTTAATTTGCTCGAAAACAATTAAATATTTCTTGAAAACATTGAAATATAAAAAATGGAAAAATAAAACTTTTTATAAAAAAATAAAAACGACTTCAAAGACAAATTTTGCACTAAAAACCGAAAAATAATCTGAATAAGACATTAAATAAAATAGACAAAAAAATATTTCAATAACTAAATAGACCAATAACTTTACTTATGTAAACTACCTACGCACCTATTCAAATTATTATTCTATAAATACCTTTTGATCTGTTTGAAGTCGGTGCCAAGCCCAAAAATACAATGAAAGAAATAATAAATGCGTTCACAAGCATCGCCAGATGGCAGTTCAGCCTCCCAGGGAGGAGATTAAGTAATCCCTGGGTTCGGGAACTCACTCTATCTGCGGGCGGCCAGCGGTCAACCGTTTCACCGGATCTAATCAAAAAAACCTAACCGCACGCCAACATGCTGCGCCTGCACTGTTTGGCTGCGATATTCTGTAAGGTGGAGGTACTTCCCCAATCAGACGGCCCCAATTATGAGCAGATGTTATGCTATGTCCTACCTTCTCAAACCGTACGAAGCCTATTAAACCTATTAGGCTTGGCACCGACTTCAAACAGATCAAAAGGTATTTATAGAATAATAATTTGAATAGGTGCGTAGGTAGTTTACATAAGTAAAGCATTTGCAATTTGTCTTTGAAGTCGTTTTTATTTTTTTATAAAAAGTTTTGTGATGTGAGATTAGACGAATCCGATGTCAAAAATGAAGTGTTTGGTTCACAAAGTTACTAAAATCAGTTTATTACCATGGAGAAGCACAGAAAACTTATAAATTAAAATAAATTTAAGCGTAGCGGTTACAAACTCTGTGGTCGAGTGTCAAAGTGACGTCACGATTAGGTACTCACGATTTGCTCCCCATGAGCATGAGTTTTGGAATTTAAAAACAGACAGCTATTAAATCATGAAATTTTTTGAAAATAATTATGTAGGTATGTTTTTGTAACAATATGATTTTGAAGTCACGTGCATATTCCCCATTATTAACAGCTTGGATTATTTTAAATCTCGTTATGCCTATAACCCTCGAAGTTTTTATACCCAGTAGATTTTAATATCCGCAAATTTTTCGTCGCTTACACCGCACATGCAGCATGTACTAAGTCGTGCATTGAGAACAATGCGCCCACGTTGCAATGTCATCCGCAAGGACTTTCTTTCCAACGTTTGACACGGGTAAAACACAAAGAAAACGTCATTTGCAACCGGTTTGTTGTCTTATCTTAACCGCTTTTATTATATTTGAACCGCCCAACCTATATTGAGAACTAAATCCGTTTCACATTCTATATTTATATAAGCAACGGTCTATCTAGTTCTGTCCATCGGGACATGGCTTAAAAGAAGAATATTTTATATAGACGTTTCGTGACCCACGAAAGAACCACTGAGGTTGTTTACAGCAGGTAGGAGAACTGTAACTGTTAAAACTTTATTTACCTATTGATAAAAAACTTGTCGGAACTGACTGACCTTTCAACGAACAGCCTAAATGGCTAATCTTGGAAATCTGCCCTTACCTAAGCGAATGAAGCTAACGTTATATTAACATACGGGAACCAAAATTACAATATCACCAAGGTACAGTTACAAAATAGTCCGTGGAAAACAAAATACGTTTGCAGTATATGTATTATAGGTACCTACCTACATATAGAGATGAAACTTCTGTAAATAAATAACAAATGCACTTTAAGATAGTTGTTCTGATTTTGATTTAGTTTAACGACTAACACAAGGAAGTTCTATTTACACAACAATAAAGTTCTATTTACAGAATTTCCTAAAATCGTACAAGGAAACTTATTTCTCACCCAATTACTCACGTACATTTTGCGCAATTTTCTCGTGGCGGAGAAGCAAGAAACACAAGATGTTTTGTGGTCGACGAATGAATATTGAAGCGGTAGGATTCCTGTTCGTAGACCTGCGCGACCCTAAAATGAACGTGACGGCCGTGTTTCTGTAATCACATTAGGAAACGCGGAATTCCAAGAATGCTGTTAGGGTTTGCACTACAAACTTCCTTTAGCTACCATGCGCGGAATTCAATAAAAGGACCGAGTACGGCAAGCGGGTTTTCTATTTGGTATTTGGTAAAGTGAGAATTATACGCTCCCAAAAAATAAAGAAGGAAAAAAATCTACATCGCTGTGTAAAGTAGGGATCCCCCTGCTGTAACTTTTCTTCGAGGATAAGGGAATTACTTACGACCGACAAGGGGAAAACAAACTACAACAACAACATAACGTGTTGTGTCTGATACCTACTACCCTTTTCTTTGTACCTACACTATGAAACAATTGATGGGCTATCAAAATATTTAGAGGCACATACAATGTTATAATTCTTACGAAGTACTCTAACGATTTTAAAGAAATTTATTTACAACAAATGTACAAACAAATAGGTACTACAAACTCTAACGTCAGTTTATAACTTTTGTTTTATGCCGGAACTCTGACAAAAGGACTCAGATAAAATCTATACATAAATTATAGTTATGTATAGATTTTAGTAGGTAGTTTTGGCATATTCGTTTGTGAGCAGTTCATTTTAACAGTTCGATAAATAATCTTCGTTTCAATACCTAAAATAAATTCCAATAAATTATGCGCAATCTATTTGAGATGAGAATTTATTTTCACCGATTTTAGTGCATTTTTTACAAATGCTCCCTGAAAATATTACAAATCCCCTGGCAGCGGTTCGCAAAGTGAAGCGGAGAAAGAAAAATCTCGCAAAAACTGTGTGCAAACTCGAATTAAATAGTCGTATCTCTAGTGACACTGGGAATCCATCAGCGGTCTCGATTGAAGCGATAACAGCCCTCCCCCCCCCTAACCCAGCACCCTCCACCCTGAAAATAAATCGTAATTTGATAGCACCCTCTAGCTACGCGTAGTTGACACCAAATGGAAGAAATAATATTTTTATGGATGTGACTTTTGTGTATGCGTTCATAGCATGAGGTAAGTTGTTTTCTTAGAACTAGATTGTTACTACATTAATAATGTAAATATCTCGCTATAACGTATTTATACTTTAAATGTTAGGTTAATAGTTATAATTTTTGTTACAATAATTTTGAGGGGGCTCGTCGCAGATCTTGGGTTCGATTCTCACCCACGACAAATATTTAATTGTCCTCATGTAAATATCTGTATATTCCGGTTCTGGATGTAGGAAAGTACTAAGGTCTTTACCTATGAAATTGCCGTTTTGTATGAAAAAATTTTAACGATTTTTTTCATGTATTTTTTATTTGTATTAATCGAAGTAATCAACCATGCAATCAATGCATCTTTGCCAACGCAGTGGTAGTTTATTGATGCCCTTCATAAAGAAATCAGCTGGACGGGAGGCAACAAATTCTTCAAAGGCATTTTGTACTGCCTCTCGGGTATTGAATTTTTTGCCCGCCAAGAAGTTATCCAAATTCTGGAAAAAGTAGTAGTCTGTAGGCGCAAGGTCTGGTGAGTAGGGCGGATGACGGAGAGCTTCCAACCCCAGTTCTTGCAACTTGGAGACCGTCTGCTGTGCAGTATGAGGTCGCGCGTTGTCGTGCAGGAGCAGCGGAGACGAGCGATTGACCAATGCTGGTTGGAGATGTGCCAGCTTCTCCATCATTGTGTTAAGTTCTTCACAGTACACATCTGCAGTAATGCTCACCATGTGATGGATCACACCGGCGCTAGACCACCAAACAGTGACCATCACTTTTCTAGGGGTAAGTTTTCGTTTAGGGCATTGTTTATAGGTGCTGAGCCAGGATCCGCGTACTTCGCGCTGGCGATCATTGAGTTCGTGGGGCACCCATTTGTCAAGCTTTTTTACCTTGCCAATTTGACGCAAATGGACCAATATTGTTATGACGCTAACGTCGAAAGCTGCTGCTAATTCAGCCGTAGATTGTGTATCATCAGCTTCCACAATCGCTTTTAATTCGTCATTGTCGACCAAAGTCTTCGGACGACCGCGAGGTTCATTTTTCAGGTCGAAATTTCCAGAACGGAAGCGAGCAAACCAATAACAGGTGGTGCGTTGTTTTGTAGTGTTAGCTCCGTAAACGTCGTTGATATTGCGTGCCGCTTGTGCCGCGGTGCTGCCACGACGGTACTCATATTCCATAATTACTCGATTTTTTAACGTATCCATGATGACGAAAAAGATTGAAATGCGATGAAAATGTAACACTAATCAATAAACAAATGACTACTTTTGGAAAAAAAAAACCATGTTTTTAAAATAAAATTAATTTGAAATTAGAATTCTTAGCCAAACAAAAATTATTTTGATTTGAAATGGCCAGTACTGCAGATCGGCAATTTCATAGGTTAAAACCTATTATAAATAAGTCAGCTATAAGTAGTTATTTAAGTATAGGTATATTCAGTATCAATAAAAACTCTAGATATGGTCTAATCCAGTCCACCACGTACACTTGGACTAAGCTGGCATACGAAGACGAGCAGCACGAATAAGCAGATTAAGTTATTTTGGGTATAAAGTCAATCCTATACATACCTATATATTCTCGGCTGAATAAATGTTGAGATATATTGAATGCACTACGAAACATAAAGTTGATAAATAAACATTAAATAAAGCACTATCCTGGAACAGTTTTCATACATGACCATCTGAATAAAATTTGCTATCAACAAAAACTAAGATCTACTCCACAAAAGTAGGTTTTCACTGAAGTGCATAAAATGACGATGTAGGTACTTGTTTTAAAGGCAGCTTAAGAAGTTAATTTTATAGAAACACTACATTAATCTCTAACCAGAAATATTAAACGATAAAATATTACCAGAATAAAATCATATTTAATCGCATAAACTTTCAGAAAGGAGAAAAGAGTGCTGGAGCTTTAATTTTTCCTTTTAGGTATTGATTGAGTCTGTGTTTGTACAATGCCTCAGGGAGGCGAGCAATATAAAGACAAGTCGTGGACAGCGCCAGTCGATAGAATTCTAATCTATATGTAATTCGTCACATAGTGCTGAGTCACTTGATTGTCATTAGTCAGCCTCAGTCGGTAATGGACGCTTGTAGAATATTTGTTAAGTATAGCTAGTAGGTAGTTTCAGTTTGCGTAAAGTATGAAGTCCATACAGGAAAGACTGATTACGAGTAGCATACTTAGGTAAGTATTGATTTATAAGTCAAAAATAAATAAAATAAACATCTGTTTATTTTGCAAAATGACACCAAAGTAATCTGAAACCGACTACTAACAACAATAACTGATATAAAACTATTTAAATATAAACAGATAAATTATATATATAAATATAGATAAATCTTTGATGTATAGGTAGGTACCTACTTACACCAAAGCAGTTATCGTAATTGTAACTTTTTATTAATTTAAAGAACTAAAAAATTACAAGGTAAATTAGGGTAACGAATTAAGACTATTTAAAAAAATGTTGAACAAATGAAGTGTGATTTAAACGAATACCTATATGAATGACGACAATGCTCATGGGTGTAGAGCTCGCTCTCGTAGGACATACCTTTATAATGAGTGGTACAACCTCTAATTCATTTCTCCATGTGTACAACACATTGGCAATCTTCCTGGTATTGCTAACGTCTATAGGCGACGGTAGTCACTTACCACGCATGACAACCAGACAGGTTGGTCACGCAGTTTGGTTGGCAGGTTGGTTTTAAAAAAAAAACCTGAAAAAAAGTTTGTTTTGGAAAGAGTAATTGCTGAGTTTATTGCCGGCTATATTCAGCAAAAACAGCCTTCTAAACCGTGCGATAGTCAGACTGACTATTTATAAGCGCCCGTGAAGGCCTATTTTAATAAAATATTTTTCATTTAATTTCATTAACTAGAAATACGTATGCCTCCAAAAACATTTAATGTAAAGTAGGTTGCCAAGGTTCACAAATTCATAGCGCTTACACCGTTAAAAAGTTATCAGATCTCATCTGAAGCCAAGCTCCTAACTCTAAAAACTTCGTCAAAAAGAGTGGCTTGGCCATTATCCATACCTACCATTCATCTGATTGCGATAAAATTGATAAGTTGTTTTTATAATGCCCGCGAATTTTTCTGACAAAAAAGAGGTATTGTATTGGATGCCAGGCAATAGCTAGTAATAGTTAATATTGGGTTACTATCCCCCGCGGTTTCACCCGCATTTCCGTGGGATCTTGTCTTTTACCGGGATAAAAAATATCCTATCCCTTATTCCAGAATATGATCTATTTGTGTGCCAAGATTCATTAAGATCGGCTTAGTAATTTCAGAGTTCATCGCGGACCAACATCGTGACACGAGAATTTAATGTATGTACCTAAGGGTATTTTTTTTGTATGGTGTAATATTTGGAACTACTGAATCGATTCTAAAAAATCGTTCACCAATGGGAAGAGCAGCTATATTATCTATCACTATTTAACATTGGCTTCACTTTAACTGTGGGGTGAAAAACTAGTGTATAATAAAGGTAAAAACGTGTGTGACTACTATAAGTTTGTATATATTACTTGGATCTCTATATGAAACAATAGGACATAAGCATAAATAGTTAACAAATTGAAAACGCGTGGGTTTTGGCTCGTGCGTGTCTTGTTGAACGTGGGCGCGTCGGAGGCTGGGCGGCGCGGCGTCACCGCGTCAGCCGCACTCGGCTCTATCTAAAGTAATACCAACACTGATTATTACGATATCTTATAAAAACTGTTTATATGTGTACTTTTATCCGCCTACTTTTTTTCCCTGATTCTATCCTAATTCTACCCTAATGGAACCCTACACACATCAGACTGTCTGTCACACGGTCACAAGGTAATTGGTTGAAATCACAGAATACGTGTTAATAATTATAAACTGTGTTTTGGCAAATAATAAAAACATCAACAACCCAACAGGGGTTCCATGCATGAAACCTCTACGTTTATTGAAATGAAATTAAAGAAATTAGTAAAAATTAAATATCTCCTGTCAGACAGCCCACCGGTAGATGCTAGGCGACAGATTTTCAAAACGATGGTCGGTATTTTAATCTTTACTGGTTTCATAATAATCACATATATCCTTTTTCCAATTAAACACACCATATCTATATTAATTGTGTGAATCCCGATGATTTTACCTACAACCAAAACGTTTCTTCCTCAAATCCATTTCGGTAACTGAAGTCAGGATTAAATGAAGGTAGGTAATTAAATATTGAAAAAGGTTCCCTAAGCAGCGAGCTCAGCAAGTTACTTTGGAATTAAAAAAAATCTGCTAAATGTAATTTAGCGAAATATAATCCGCCTTTGTTTGTTAACGTTGATAAGAAGGAAACCGGAGTTTGTTAAAATACATTTAATCCAAAAAGACATCACAAGAAACTTCGACAGCTCCAAGTTAGAAGGCAAGTCGAGAAGACTAACGTAATTAAAGTTTGTTAGATACCTATCTTCTACCATAAATCTGTAGCGGTTCCAGATCAGAAGGTCGTCTATGTCGAAAGGAAATTTTAGTTTATGTCTCTTTTAAACATTCCGGAGAGTAACTTGAACATTCTCTGAAAGGAACGATTAAATTGGGACAAGTTTTACTTACAGAAAATTTGACACTACCTAAGTATTTTTTTTTCAAAATCCACTGGAATATTTTAGAAGATCAGAGCTGATATTCAGTCTATGGTTACTTATTACACACTTGATATTGTAAACATAAACTGCGAGTTACTTACTTTGTGATTCGAAATGCAAAATTCATAGCCTATTTATTTAGAAGTCTTCATGTCTTATGGAAGCCTTATGAAGAAAAGTTAAATCTATTTATTCTCTGAGGCATATGTAAATATGTCTGAAGGAAATAAATTATTTCTTATGTAGGTATTTAAACGTACTCTGTAGGTCCTAACGACTCCCGTCATGAGTAAATATAAAATTGAATAAATAATAACAGTTATTCGGGATAAATAACTAGCATAAACAGTTATTATTATCAACATTATTCTCGTCTTAGGCTTATCTACATTTTAAATTGATTGTGAGATATTCGATATTTATGTTTGTAAGAAGAATATAAAACAAAAACCGGCCAAGTGCGAGTCGGACTCGCGCACGAAGGGTTCCTTAAAAACGGCAAAGAAATCACGTATGTTGTATGGGAATTAAATATATATTTTATTTTAATTTTATTATTTACTAGCTTTTGCCCGCGACTCCGTCCGCGTGGAATTAGGATTTGCGTAGCTTATTTTTTATCCAATCTGCTTTTTAGGGTTCCGTACAAAAAAACGGTCTTTTATAGGACCACTCGTGCGTCTGTCTATCCGGACATGTCACAGACATTTGCTCCGAATCTACTGGACCAAATCAGATTTCTATCAATTGAAAATAAAGTGGTAAACTCAATATAATACGTTCACTGACTTTGGCATTGTACGGAACCCTGTCCACACGAGTTCAACTCGAATTTGGCCGGTTTTTCATAAATATCCAGACAGACAGTCATAAATCAGTTCAGCGGTTATTGATTCCCTATACAAACTTTCACCCCCCTTTTCTGGGATAAAAACTATCCTATGTTTTTTCCCGGGACTCAAACTATCCCTATACCAAATTTCATCTAAATCGGTTCGGCGGTTTAAGCGTGAAGAGGTAACAGACAGACAGACAGACAGACAGACACACTTTCACATTTATAATATTAGTTTTCATCTAAATCGGTTCGGCGGTTTAAGCGTGAAGAAGTAACAGACAAACAAAAAGAATTTAGTTCAGCGGTAATTGATTTCCCATACAAACTTCCACCCCAATTTTCACCCCCTTAAAGGGTGATTTCTGGGATAAAAACTATCCTATGTTGTTTCCCGGAACTCAAACATCCCTATACCAAATTTCATCTAAATCGGTTCGGCGGTTTAAGCGTGAAGAGGTAACAGACAGACAGACAGACACACTTTCGCATTTATAATATTAAGTATGGATATGGATATTAAAGTAAAAATACAATTGAGTATTTTGTTAATATTACAAGTGCCTACCTGTTGCCTTTATTGATATCGAGCAAAAAAGGGCAAAAAAATCGCCTTTGTTGTATGGGAGCCCCCCTTAAATATTTATTTTATTTTTAGTATTTGTTGTTATAGTGGCAACAGAAATACATAATTTGTGAAAAATTCAACTGTCTAGCTATCGCGGTTCTTGAGATACAGCCTGGTGACAGAATGACGGACGGACAGACGGACGGACAGACGGACGGACAGACAGCGAAGTCTTAGTAATAGGGTCCCGTTTTTACCCTTTGGGAACGGAACCGTAAAAACCCTATGGTCCATACCATACTATCCCAAAATGAAGGCATTTAATTATATTCTATGTTGTCCCCTCGTTCCCGAACAAGCTGAAAATCTGTCGCCAAGCACCTATTGGTGTGTTCCGTCACTTCCGACAGCTGCACTAGAGAGCCAGTTCCAATCTAGGCTTTGTGTGCTTACCACCTTCGACCAAATCATCACTTACCATATGGTGAGATTGCGGTCAAACACAAGCTTATCCTAAATAAAAATAACAGGATGTTTCCAGAGTATTCCAGACTGCCTATTGGACATTGGAACGATCTAGATAGAATGCATGCAAGGGCATAATACATACAGCTAAGCTAGCTATTCAGACAGATAGATACATGAAGCGTGGGTGTGAACTTATCAAGTTCCTATCAACGTGAGTATATCTGATAGCTAACTCACACATTCAAACAAAAGTTACCTCAGGCTTTGACGTCGGCTAATGGAAAAGACCTCATGTCGTTTATTGGACAAATAACTATTAAATCAATCGCTTTTATATTGTGTTTATTGCTCAGCGACCTGGCAAACTATATAACATACGAAGTTCTTTTATTTATCTAACTCAAATTCAAAGCCATTTCAGTTCACTATCGGTTTGGAAGTTAGCCTTCGACTGAGAAGAACTGCCTCATCGTCGCCAGTGCCAGTATGGCATTCGTTAGCTAAGGAAATTTGGGGTGGGTGTTGGTCGATTTTATATTGAAGGCGTTGTTTAAAAAGAAATTCTGAAATTCAACCCCCCAAGGGAAAAAGGGGATGGTATGTATGGGTGGGATTTTATTTGTGAAGGTAATTGGCAATCAATTGACACCTAATTTACGTTTCAAACCTAACGGTGAACTAAGAAAGAATCACGAGTGAATCTGTTAACTAACGAGAAGCTAACTTACTCAGTAGGTACAAATTATTTACAAAATGGTACAAGCGTTTCGATTATCTATAGAAAGTGCACATCATTGATTGTATGAGTATAATTGTAATTGGCAACATGAACATGGAAATTATAAAGTGGGGTTTACACGAGCCGACGGGCGCGGAGGGCGAACGGTGGCGTCGCGCGTAGATCCTTGACCCCCGTATTGGGTCGCAGAGGCGGCCGCGCGCGCCGACCAGACAGTGACTGTCGGTAGTCGGCGGGCGCCCTTCTCGGGTAGGTAGGTACATATCAACGTTCGCACACTGACTACGAATTTATACTTTATATAATCTGTATTCATAAGCTTTTTTCTGATTGGATTTCGGATTGGTTGAATTATTTAATCGCAAAAAAGTACAACATTATTTATTGCTTCGGCATTGATTTAAGATTAAATTCAATTTATAAACATAACTTAGGTAGTTTTGTGTAATAAACATTAACTAAACATTCGACATCCATGTACCAAAAAGAGAAGTTTCCTCGTCAAATGTAGGTATTTATTTTTTAACTCGAGGAGTTCAACAATTAAATTAGTAGGTAAGGTATCCTCAACTCAATTAACTTCTAATACTTGAGTGATTTTATAAGATCAATGACATGTGCTATGATTTTTTAGGTAGGTAGGTACGCTATTTTTACTGTTGATACAAAAATTATCATTTTCAATTTGTATCAACTCAAACAGTATATAGAGAATCTTGAGTGGACAAGCCACACGTATTTTTAATACACAAACCATATAGTTAAATAGATAGGTACCTACATAAATATCACACCCTACTTTCTGAAATATATATATGTCTAAGTACCTATCTATGTATCCATATCTGTTTCAGATAGTAATAAGGTATGCTTTCTTGATTTTTATTGTTCAATAAGTATTCAATGTGCTGTAGACAAATATATGGAATCCTGATAATATGTCATAAATATTATTCATGTAGAGCACTGCGCGTAAACCTTACAGCTCCCATCGTATTTAAATATAGCAAGCTGGATATTCTTTTCATCGGGTTGGCATTTTACCAAGTGACTTTTTATTAAACTACAAAGCTCTGGAAGCCCCCTTCCAGAATCAATCAATGCCCTATAGAAAGAAGTAAGATCGGAGGCTCTGGCTCTACATTTTTTTGTTTTATATTTTCTGTCCGCTATTAAAACCAATAAGATTTCTAGCTTTATGCCAACATTTTCACTAAACTAATATTTAGGTAACCTACGCAACGTCTTAAAATTGAAATAATTAAGTACAAACCATTTTACGTTTCCTCAAAAAAAATTATATTTAAATTCGTGTTTTTCATCTCACACAAGAAATGTCATAAATAAATAATAATCATGGTATTGTTTCAAATTACTCCTTGACTAGCATTTGCAACATCATGGAATATAACAAGCTTTTAGTGAAATTAAATACTAGGCGACTAGGCACTTTCAGGATACAGTTTAGTAACATACCTATAATGAACATCAAATTATTAACATTAGCTACTCACTCTTCCTATTAAAGGGCTCCAGAACGTTGTGCGTTACAACAACACACGCGGGACTGTCGAATCGCGAAGCGCTACGGAGGAAATACCTCACTAGTATGAAATCACGGGGTGCATGACATGACACTTTAAAAACGTATCTCAACACGCACAGAGATTGAATCGTCACCCTGCAGACTGGACCATAAGTCAGGGCAGGGTGATTTAGCCTGGGATTTAGCACGTCTACTTTCCCCACTTACAAGAATATTGACAGCACATAACAAATAGTAACTTACTTAATATAACAAAGTAAAAAAAAGCAAGTACATAAAAAGATAGAATATTTTATGTATGTATTTACTGTACGTACGTACACAACAAGAAAATAATATCGAATAAATGTGTAGGCCAAAATATATTGAAAAAACTTAAGTATTCCCCAGAAAAGTAGGAAAGTTCCCACAAATACCCAACTTGGCGAAATATCTCATCTCAAATGGGACACTGTATTTGGTAAACACATTTGTCAAAATGTAAACCTCGGGAATTGTGTTCAAGAAAAGTACCAACCGTGTCATCCGCCAAAATACTTGCTAAGAATTCTAAATAACGTTAAGTAGGTACTATCCATTAATAAGTACCTACACTATGCATTTTGTGAGCTAATTTATACTAATACACATTATAAAGAGGTAAAGTTTGTTTGTAAATTTGGATATAAGAAGTAATTTTCTAAAACTACTGATCCTATTTCAAGAATTCTTTCACCAATAGAAAGCTTTATTATTCTTGAGTGCATTTAGATTGTAGACTACTTTCATTTCGAATACACGGGTGAAACTGTGGGGCGGTGCCTAATTATCAATATCCTTAGTTATTTAACATGAAAAAAGAGAACGCCTTATTAAAGTGAACCTTTTTAACTAAGGAAATATTTGCATATTTTGCGCAGTAAAAGAACGTATTTTCTCCCACTTGTTTTAAAAATAACTAACTAACAGAGAAAAATAAGAAATAAAACCAACTCTTATTCAAATACAAACCCCTACACTGTAGTCTAATCTACTTATAAATAGCAGGGCAACGTCCCTGCATCAAATAACAGCGTCCTCTGAAACTTTTGTAATTAATGTTTTTCCCGTAAGAAAATTACCGAAGCCTTTTACGCCCCCGTACAAGTCGGTTGACATGGGTAGCTCTGGTTTACCCAAAAAAGTTCCAGTCTAAACTCTCATCCCAAGTTTGTTAGAAGTTTAACCTGTAAATGGCACTGACAAATTGTTAAATTAAGAAATTATGCCGCCCACTGGCACATCCACGTTTCCACGTCCATATCATAAAATTTGTGTTTAATTTCATGTGTCAAGTTGCCCGAATAATATTGCGGTTGATGTGGTTTCAGATTTTCACGTGAATGCTCTGATAGTGTCATTTTCTCTGGGCACCTAAATATGTAACGATATATCATTCTATCTACCTACTTAAAAATCATTACTAAATTGAACGCAGACTGAAGTGGCAGTGGGCGGGGCACATAGCCCGAAGAACCGATGGCCTATGTGGTGGAAAGGTTCTAAAGTGGTGACCACGCACTCACTGGAAGATGCAGCGTGGGGAGGCCCCGCACAAGGTGGACCGACAACTTAGTGAGGGTCGTGGGAAATCGATGGATGTGAGCAGCACAGGGTCGGTCGTTGCGGAAAACATTGAGGGAGGCTTATGTCCAGCTGGGACGTCTTTTGGTTGAGATGATGAAATTGGGCGCAGTTTATTTATTGGACTGTGGCCAATTCCTAAGCTTATATAGAGCCAAATCAATTTTAGACAATTATTGTTCAGGGTCTTAACTGTAAAATGAGCAGAACTGTTGCTTACTTACATAACAATATCTTGACAATCTTTATTTGGAAGCGCCATGAGCCGCTGAAATTACAATATTAACATTATATTAGGAGATTAATTTCTGCTCTAACAAGCCAGTATTAATGAGTTTAAGGTACCAACCAACTAAACATAAAACTGCAATGAGTATCTCATTAGTCAAACATTGCCGTGGGCAGTACCCCTTTCCTCTCTCAGTTCAACAGATCCTCGCGCGCCACCCCGCGCCACCCCGCGCCGCCCCGCGCCGCCACGAGCCTACCCGCGCCGCCTACGCATTGCAAAGGTTAAGGGCAAACTATTGTTGATGCAGTTGCAATCTTCTCACATTGAATGGATTCCGCTATCATAGTGCTTTGACGTCCGTCTATTCGTCTGTTGAAAATATATTTTGTAAGTTCATTATCTTTATACTGAAAACGCTAATATAGTTATATATAGATATAGTTCGGTACTTTGATATTTTGGAGTGGAAACGTTAGCTAAAGTCGGCCACCACTGTTTGACTCCGAGTAGCGGATCGGATTGTGATGTTGTGACCACAATAAAACATGCTACATGGGAAGTAAAGCCAATAAGCCGTCAAGAATGAAACAAAGGATTTCCAATGAACTCTTTAATTAACCTTGAACTGACGTCCTTTCATTTCTGGTGATATGGTTAGTGGCTGTCGAGAGCAAGCCCCTCCCTAAACAGCTCGTTACAGTAATAATAACTAATACAATCATTGTGTTTCTTTAATTAATTAATTTATTGATCAAAACATTTTTAAAAGAATAGTTACATACATACATTCATCACCAAAACGAAAGCCTGAGAGGCTTATGTGCAATTAATTTGATCATATTTTTCACTTTGACAAAGGCCGCACTATGATTGTACTAAGTATGTACGTAGATGCCAATATGCGGTCGTATTAAAGGTGGTACAAACAAAGTGTTGATAAATTTGTCACACCGAGCATAATCGAGAATCATCAATATCCATCGAACAAAAGATTTGCCAATACACTTAAAAATAAACATTTCCAGAGTTTTTAATAGTTATCTTATGTTTCTCTCTGTTATCCAAGCTAGGTACTCCTCTGTCAAAACTCATCAAAATCTTAAGTCTGAAGGCTGAATTTCAAAAATATAAATAGACCTATTATCTACATGCACCATATTTACACTATGTTTCGAAAGAATCGGTGGTGAGTGCAATATTTTTCCTCATACAATAACGAACACTCCAATCCAACCACTAACGGGAACATTTTGGAGAAACTATCAATATTATGCAAATTTAATTATCAGCTCCGAACAATATTTACAGATGTTTCGTATTCCAATTGTTTTCCTTGAGAAAGATTTACAAACTGTATTTTAGGTACTCTCTTTTTGCTTTTCGAAAAATCCTTTCTTAGCTAGAACCTTAAATCTATACACTTATACACTTATCGTAAGATATTTCCTGAGATATCTTACGATAACTGTATAAGTATTATACATATAATACTCACTGTATTTCGCTTTTATATTTAGAATTTCCCGGTATCTATTGCCTCTTTAATTTATGCCTTTGGTATGTGTCAAAACTATATTCCGATACTATATTTTTATTATAGAAGCAGTTTTCTATGCCCAAGGTATGAAAAAAGATCTTCATAAAATAATAGTACTTAACTTTTTTTTATACACAAGTTTTTATACCAGGCAGGTGGCTCACGCAATTGGCTCTCAAGTGCAACTGCCGGAACACATCAACAGGTGCTTGATGACAGATTTTCAACTTAGGGGTTGTAGCCAGCCAGTCCAGTACTAAAATGTACCCTACAACCGTTTTTCTCACGATGTTTTCCTTCACTGAACGCTCAATGTCATTGTAGGATTCGAACTTGACTACCACTGAGCTATCATAGCAGTAAAGTTGGTATTTGGTTATGGATCACGTGATAAGTATGATATTATTAATTACCCAGGCAGTTTGAATACTGCCTAAACTGAAGAGGCACTAAAAATAAAAATACTAAAGTAGTCAAGTGATAAAAAACGCATTATATCATAAGTATTATAAGTCATACGATCCATAGATCTTCATACCATCCATAGATCATATGACTTGTCTCTGATTAATTAACAAAGCATAATGTAGGTACGCTGCATGCAGATGAAGGTACCTATTATAATTCAAAGTTAGAATATATTAGTTAGAAATTAATAATCTAAGTACCACGAGTATATACTGATGTCCGGTAAGTAGTACGGCAAACTAAAGGGGGATAGGTGGGCAGATCACCTACTAAAAATACAAAGATTACCTTAGTAAACGTGTCACCATTTTCATATAATGTGGTATATTTGTTAGATAGTTATGTATCCTATTAGTTACATATTTGAAAACTATATCTAAATAGATTAATCCAGATTAGGATCATATTAAACTAAGACTAACTAATATATTACTGATAATCTAATTTACACAAATAACAAAAACTTGACTACACTAAATAGGCCAACTGGTCCAGATCGCTGTCAGGTGGTAGCGTGCCCAGAACACTGGCAGCATTGTCTCTTTGGATGGCAATGCTAATACGTTGGGCAAAGTATTCGCCAGCCCTCCGGTCACGTGACGCTTCGATGAGGCGTTTCGCGATGAGACGGTAAACGCGGTGAGCAGCTGGTCCCCACGGCCCCATTGTCTCAACCCCAAACGGCTCAAATATGTAGCAACTATCAAGATGGCTATATTTGCGCCGTTTGAGATTCTCAGCGCAAGCAGCGGCGCCGCCTGCCTTAACTGCGGTCTCTGGAAGATGAGACGGGGCTAAAGTGTCGACACGGGTAGCGTCCCACACTAAAGGCCGACCCATCTTCCAAGGAATCAAAGTGACGAATGATATCATTAAGGTTGGCGTACCTAGAAATTCTGCCTGCGCTTCTCTGACATGAGAGGCCATGGTGCCCTAAAGCGTCGACGGAAAAACCACATTGACAGCGATGAGGACCGTAGCAGTGGGCACCTAAACGCAAACAGGCAGCAATCCAGATTTAATTTAATATTATACGTAATTTAAAAAAAAAAAACAAAATTGATACCTAACTAAATGTAAAGTTCATACCAACTGATAATGTTGTGGTAATCAGAACAGCATGGGAACGACAAACTAAAATTAAACATAATTAATCTCCAACTAAAACATTTAACTTTGTTGCTCTACTTACTTCATATGCGTATAGGGGATAAATACTTGTCTAAGCGACTGTCTGCTTATAGAATTATAATAAGTAATGTACAGTACAATAATCGTAATCACATCCACGATGTAAACACGTGCTGACTGTTCCTACAAACATTTCCATGCCTACACCAAGTTATTTATTATATCAATGTTTTGTTTACACGTGCAATCGTCACCTCCTGTTCATTGACCATTAATTAATAAATAAATATATATTTATTAGGTACGTATAACGTTATTTACTCTGTCACTCAGTGGTAAGTAAGTATAATTAATTACCTATATTATACATAATTATGTTATATTAAAATTATATGAATTATTTATACAAATGCAAGGTTACATATTACACACATAAATTTTATTTTTATTTTGAGGTAACGTTTCTGAAATTATTTATTTTACGTTGACATAAAATGTTTCATCTTATTATAAATGGTTTTGCTCGTAGATTTTATATATCACGTCCTAAAGCTAGAAATATAAATACTCATCCATTTACTTATTACTGATAAGCTATTTATCATAGTGTGGCAAAATAATAGGTTCAAAGTTCACTTGTCCGTCAATGTAGGTTTTGGTGTTCGGAATAGTTCCATACTCATGACACCGGAAGGAGCACTTTGGTCGCCGATTCGCTATCCATCAGTTATAATAAATGATACGTTAACTATACTTATACATACATATATAAAACTTATAGAAGTATACCAAAATATAGGTGGAAGTCAGAAGTTTTACCAGAATGAATATAATTATCCTTATTGAATTTTCTCGTTGTATCGTACTAATCGTACCTACCTGTAATCAAACTTGTTTATTTACATTGTCTGATGTTACGTCTTTGTAGTTTGCAGACATAATGTAGAGCATTGTGTACTTTACTAGATTGTAATTAAATGGAGGAACATCACACATGACATTAATTTAATCTCCAATTTGATGCATTTGGCACATCAGAAAACATTTGGTTAACAGAAGCAACCATTTTAGGTGTTTTTTTACAGATTATTGTTTATTGTTATATTTGCGAATGTAGTGCATGCAAGGTATGTTTTTAAGAAAATCACGTCCGAAGTTTTGTATTTACTTACACGTGCCAGTGATATAGCTCACATGGTCTGCATATGAGCTATATCATTTGTTTTCCTTTTAAAACTAACTTAATCCCTATCAATTGGCCCCATTCATAGAATGAACGGCCTTGTAAACATAAATATTTCTCCGAGAATAGTTGGGTGTCATATTTGTAAACTTGATAGATGTAGCCTGAGGGAGTATAGCTAGGGTTGCTACATCCGATATCATAAAATTATATTTCTATATTAGTGATATATGGATGATTTTCTTGGAAATGTCAGGCCGAATACTGCGGATAGCGTACACACATCATTATCAAAAATCCTTCAAATTATCAGGAAGAAGTTTAGCAGGCAAGGTAGCGATTTTAGTATTCAAGTAAGCCACCATTCCGCCATTGTTAATTTTAGTTCTTTTGTGGTAGTACGTAGTTTTTCTATGCTGAGTAGAATTTGTCTTGCAATTATTATGGAAATATTTTAGTGGTATTTTCCATATGTTGATAATGTTGGTATGTTTCAATGCCCTTTTAGTCAGAATACACAACCACAATCACCCAGAATAAATACGACTGATTTATTAACAGTCTACTATGATATTTACAATGAGCTTGGTAAAAAAAAAAGTTTACTCAGAAATCGTTTCTGCAAGGCTAGAAAACTATTGTTGTTTGACTTACTATAACACCAGTAACAATTAAAGTTCTTGGAGCTACATATCACGCACACTAAAATTAAACCCACATAAATCACTAACTAGAAAACTGTGGTAGAGTATTTCGTAGAACCCGCCTGACTGACATTCCAGTACTATCTAAATTTTTTAAATGTGCCTTGAAGTTTATGCATCCAGGTATTATGTGCATCAGCTTCGTGTCTCAGTTTTGGTAAATTTATTTTGGTGGATTTCCCCGTTCTTTTCTAGTTATAGTTTTTCGTAAAAAAAACTGTAGCTATATAAATGCCTAGGCGTGGAATGATTAGTACTGTTCATGACAAAATACCAAACGCAGTGTTCTGAAAACTGAATCGCATAATCCAGTAAGCTACCCTCACCAGGCCTTCATGCAGAACACGTATTATGATTGTCAGCAACATTACAAGAGTCAATTATCACGTTGGGCGCACCCCGTGGCGCCCCGCAGTTCAACAGCCGGTTGCCGGCCACGATCGTATTTTAATAATGCTATTTATAGGAGATTTTTTTAAGTATACATTTGTTGTTCACACTCAGTACCGATGATTATATTATCCTTTTGCTAATACCTAGTGTAAAATAGGATTATGAGGAAGCCCAACAGTCAGCAGTGGAAATTCGTACTATGATGTTATGGAATAGGTTAGGCTGAGTTCATTATTATGATCGGTCCTAAAGAACCCACCTGGAAACTCTTACCGTGTCAATCAAGTCTAGAAGGAAACAGGAAACTTATTTATACGAGGCTCTTTTCCGAGTCCATTCTGTCTGAACTTTTTTATGTGGCTGGTTTAGTTCAATTACTTTTTAGGTAAAACAGATCTAATTAGCTGTAATGAAAAATTACCGTTTTAAATTACGGTGAAAATTAAATAATGTAAATTACTTAGATACGCTAAGGTATTGGGACAAAAACAAATGAACATACGACACACTTATTTGAAGTGGACGCTCCTATGAATTGAAAAGGCGTTGCACGGTGGTAGGGTACTTTGTAGTATCCGACTGGCTGGCTACCACCCTCAAGTTGTGTCGCCAAGCACCAATCGGAGTATTCCGACAGCTGCACTTGAGAGCCAGTTCCCATCTAGGCTTTGTGTGCTTACCACCTTCGGCCACATCATCACTTACCATAGTGAGATTGTAGTCAAACACAAGCCTATCCAGAATAGAAAAAGATAAAAATGTAGTTTTTTTTAAATGCAAAATGATATTAATATTCTTATTAAAAAAACATACAGTCGAATTGCGAACCTCAAACTTTTTTGAAGTCGATTGAAAAGATAGTAGGTAGGTACTGTTATTAATTAGAATAAGGATTTTTAAATAAGTTGATACTTACTTGAGAGAACATGAGAACCCTTCTAGGCTTTGCGTTACCATTTTTAACCTCGTCATCACCATGGTGAGATTAAGGTTGAATGTATTTTAAACTGTCCGTCCGTCTGTACGACACAGCTAATAAAATTGTAAACTATAAAGCCACTGTCGCTCTTTGGCATTACGAAGTTTTTTTTTCAAATCCTGTTTTCCCTCGTTCCATTTACAGGAAAATAATCATTTTAAAAAGATTTATTGTAAAAAAAAATCAAAGAAAACTTCCAGACATTATTTAAAGTGCTGCAAAAAATCATCCAGATATTATAAACATGAGAGCTTTTCCCAAATTGATTTAAATTCGAAATATTAAAACCATTTCAATTAATTTTCACCATTAATACCAATTAATACCATTCCTCTAACTAACAGATTGAAATCGATTGAAAAGTATACTTTTGTTCTATAAATCTATTGTTACATAAGAGATTTATTACTGAGAACCTATTGTACTTATTTATTTATATTGCACAATGTACACAACAATAACAATAGTAGGTACAGCTAAACTTAACTATCATTAATAATTAGGTATTAGCCTCTTAAATCAGAACTAACTAACATTTTAAAGAGGAATCTAACTGAGACAGACATTGCACAATTAGTACCCCTTTAGTGACTTTTCACTCGGAGTTAATGAGTTACCTTTTTCAGTAAAAAAATGCCTACTTCAAGTAAGCTGTGATAAGTATCTCACAGGAAGGTGAAGATTAGAGTAGTCTTCGTTTACAGACGCGCTGTGACATTAATTTATTATTTAATTCTAAAGAGGAAAATACGCGACACATTAAAATAGTAGTAACTTTTTTTACGAACACTGTTCCAGATATTTACCTACTCTATAAGGTAGTGCCGTTTTATTCGTGAGTCAATACGTCATAGGGGCGCTCGTTGGTAAACATATGTGTTTGCACTTTGCCGTGTTAAAATGGGAAAAGAAAATCATGTTTACATTGTAGCTTTACAATCATAAAGTCACTTATGGCCCGCAATAACGTTCCAACGTCGCGCCGTCATCGCTCCGCTCGTTCGTAACAGAATTTATTTATTATAATTTGCTCCTCGATTACCGGGAGTCGGGTATTGTCGAACAAGGCACGCGATGTAAAGAGTACATAAAATAAAATTTCAAGTTGTAAACGATGTTGGGAATTCGTCCTTCCATAGTTGTTTATTTATCAAGGCGAGGTTGATAGCTGATTGAGGAATCTCTCTCACTTTACATATTTTCGTGATTTTGCCGAGGCACCCATAAGATGTGGAGTTATGAACGGTAACTACCGTTAACGGGTGTGGCGGCTATTTGCACGTGTACCGGGTTCAACGACCCCGTTATAGAATGGACCACGCAGTCTACGAGTGCACTTTGCGTTTAAACTCGAAACCAACAAAAAGATTTACAACACATGGAACCTTTGAGCTGCTTGAACTTACTCAAAATTAACAGTTTCTCTTACGCAGACAGAATTTATAGTCAGTTTCTAATTAAATTGGTGTGTGCAAGACAGTCGTAAATTGATATTTCTATGTAGTTATTTATGTAAAAAGTAGAACCCTTTTAATTTCTTGTTCGTTTGAGACGGTCATTCCAAAACGTTCCAAAACTACCTATAAAAATATGTTCCAGGAATCGCTTCCACGATTCATGTTATTGACCCTACCTATTATAAAAATAAAGGGGACTTTTAGTAGGTCCCTTAACAATTGAAATTGAGTGTTATTGCCGGGAAAGTGTTTTTTGACCTACAATTATGTAAAAAGGTTTTAAAGTTTCAGCATTTATCGTGAATCTAAATCCTGTAGAGAATATTCAACTATATTGCCAAACGTAGCTGTATGCGTAAAACTATGACCAGATATAAATAATTAACACATTGAATCATAACTGGATATCCTCTCATATAAGTAGGTAGGTATCAGTGTCAATAACACAGTATAGTTAGTTACACGTGTAGTTTTTATACAGTTTTGATATTACAATGAACCCAAAATGATTGACACTTGCGAATATATAAGATAGGAAACATAGGCGTCGTAACAACGTGTCACAGCAAACGTCAAGTGTCGCAAACCATAGCGACGACATTCGGTCATGTTTTCAGTCTTAATTGAGGCGAGAACAAGCCCAAGTTGGCTACCAGTGCTCATTAAGAACAACAAACAAGTGGCTAAGTACTGCGCCGAGTGGCACTCGCTAAGGAAATAATCGGCTTCCACAGAATACTGCCGAAACACTGTGAACATACCATTACGGAAAATATGCCATTGATTTTCTTTTGTACAATAGTCTTCGCTTTGGCACTGTACCAGAACTTACATGTATTTTAATGGTAGTCTTCATTAATATATCTAAATTGGTTCGTGAATTGATTCGTTTCATAAATGTTTAAGTTTACTTGAGTGATCTCTTGTCTAACGATAATTTTTAAATGTTTATTATGTGCATTATAATTGATCCTTGTTTAAAAACGTTATCTGACTGGCGTCCACATAGAACCAAATCAAAAGATTAAAGCAATGCAACAAAGAAATATCTACGAATATTAAAAACATCTCTAATCCAAAAACAGAATAATCTTCCCGTTGATGGTACGTATTCAAAAGTTATAAAAGTTGTGTGGGTGAAGCAAGGAACAACTGTTATGAAAGAAAATCTTTTCAATCCCCAAGTAACATTTCTTAGGGAAAAGGTATGATTTATGTGTGTAGCTTTCTTTTGTTGGAGCATTGCGATTGAAAAAATCTTTATAATCCATGCTTACATTTCAACAACGCTTCCATTAAATGTATTAGGTTTACCTAATTTTTGTACTTAAACGTGTTGGTTTTGTGAATCAAACACGAAATATTTCTACAAATTCCTGAGGCTATTAATACAAAGCCTAAAACATGTTAAAAGGTTTTTCCGAAACAATCTTTTATCAGATTCCCGTGTTTGTAATTATAACTAGTAATGAGTTTATTGCCGGCTCTTCTCAGCAAAAGCAACCTTCCGAACCGTGCACTAGAGTCATTAGAGTAATTAGAATCTGACAATTCATAAGCGCCTGTGAAGGCCTATTTGGATGAATAAACATTTCATTTCATTCATAACGAGTGTTCCGTTCGTCATATTGGCGCGACTCGATTTAAATACCTGGAATTTTAGTTCAATAATTTTGAAAATATTTATTCAGGCTCTAAGGGTATTGGTTAGATGGAAAACAAGTAAAGGGTAGACATTATTTAATGTAAGGACTGTAGCACACTGTAGTGACCCTTCCGTTTGGATCCACATGGTTTATCACCCATAGGTGTGCGACGAGTCTACATCTGTAATTACAGATAAGCAATAAAGCATAATACATTAAATTACAAAATGCAGTGTAACAGAGTAAAACATTAATGCGATTAAACGTTTCACTGCCTACCTGATTTACATATACTACATATTATTATGTATGTATGTTGGCAATGTAGAGTTACGTCCTGTGTGCTACCTACGTATATTTCACAGAAATAGTACCTATTCATGTAATATAGATATTTTTAACTGCTCAATAATTCGTTAATTTATTAAACTATTCTTCTCACTACATAGGAAATTAGATATAGAAATACATACAGTTACTCCACGGAACTCTACAATTCTAAAGAGAAGGCCTGACACACTGACTCATCAACGCCCAGCCTAAACCCATGGACCTAGATAGCAGATTTTTTCACAGGTATCGTTTTTAAAAGGGGAAAAAAGGCGTACGCGGGTGAAACCGTGGGGCGAAAAGCAAGTGGGAAATTTATTTTCTAATAATATCTAAATTCTTGTATAATGTTATTATTAGGAAAATAAAGTGACACGAGAAGTATAATTTTGCCAATTTATAAGATTCATGTCACGCCTGCTGTTAAGTACAACTGCATGTATATTTAAATGTGTACCACTTACGTGTAATATACACCTTATTATGATATTTGTCTTATATAAATATAGCATTAAATCATCTAAAATGCGATAAAACGAGCGACACACAAATTCTTCGATGAGAGTTAGCATTTACATGTACCTACTTATACTCGTACAAAGTTTGTACGTTTTTAATTTACCTGCAGGTTCTTTTTAATTATACTGTAGGTCTAACTTTACGGTCACAGATAAGCCCGCGCGGTTTCTGTGGCTTAATTTAAAATAGTTTCACTTTACTTAGGTATTCGACAAATAAAAAATAACCTCGAGAAAGCAAGGAAAAGTATCACAAAGAGAGGGAGAAACATTTTGATGAATTTCCTAGATATTCTGAACGTGGCTTGAGGGGAAACTATTTATAGAGTTCTTGTTTTAAAGCATCTCTATACTTATTAAGGTTTCTAATGGAAAAAATGTTTAAACTTTCAATAATGAATGGAATATTCAACATTATTTTTTCATTGACATAATGTCTATAGTAAGTAACGATAGAGCAACCTAACTGTAATATAAAGGAAATACCAAATGGAGTATTATAATAGGTATATTTAAATAATTTCGCGATTCCCGTAGTTCCATTTTTGTGGGTAGTTTTGAGACGAGCGTCCCATTTACGAGCCAAGGGCTTAATGACAATCTAAGCACCACATAAGTAAAAAAACACACACAAAATAATTTATTGGAAGAAATCCTTATTAGAGATTAGTCCGAAGTTTTTTGGAAAACATGATTAGGCGATTGTTTTTTAACTTTTGGATAAGCTTGTGACCGATGTTGGTAAGTACACAAAGCTTAGAAAGAAACTGGCTCTCAAGTGCAGCTGACGCAACACACCGATAGGTGCTTGGCGACAGACTACCACTGATCTAACATGGCTTTAAATTATCATAAGATTATTATAATTATTTTTTAAATTATTTACCGAATAAAATTATACAAAAGTCACCTTTAAGTTTGACATTTTCATGAAATATCAACCATTCGAGCGTTCGCTGGCGTTTATTAAGAGACAGGCGATAAATAAACACAACGCAATAATATCTATTAATAACTATTACCAACACTACTAATATGTATATATTAACGTAATCAATTAATTACGGAATATTGTCTTGTTGTATATCAACTGTCTAATACGATAACACAAAGTAACTACCTAGATATAGTCACCCTTTTCTACTTTTGCTCAAATCGATTTTCATGCACCTCGTGTTGGTAATTCCAAAAAATGCTGAAGTGTAAAATATACCTAATATGAGCTATAAACTAAAAATTTGCGATACATTAACCGGTGGGACGGTCGTCCCAAAACTACCTCCATAAAAATAGAATTGCAGAAATCGCTATTCAAGTTATAACTTATAAAAGTTATTTGATATAAATACATCATAAATCAGTTTGACGCGTAAATCTGACTAAGTTCCCTGAAAACATCAGCAAAGCATGTGTCTACAAGTGTTTATTTACCTACTTTCATACTTATACAATAGTAACGGATACAACACACGCATAACTCAACTTAAGTTCATAATATAATTAAAATTCATCGTTGAGAACTATGTAGTAACATTGATAGGCTTCGTGAAACATAGTTCGTAGGTTATGGTGCTACGCTCTCGTAGCGGCCAACATATGTTCGGAGTTGAGACCACGCGGGCGACGATCGATACGCGGCTAGGCGGGCGGCATGCACTTACCGTGGTCATCTTGAAGTTTAACTTTCGCTGCAACGCAGTCTCGAGGTGGAGAGCCATTTGTATATCTTGCACGAACTACCCGCGAACTATAGTCCAGAGAAGCACTAAAGCATAATTCGGTAAGCCAACGTTAAGTAATAACTTCGCGGATGACGTACTAAGTGACTTCAGCGAGGCAGATCGCGTGTTCACGCGGCCATTTTAGCCGCCTGTCAAAAAGTTAGGTTTTCCACCGTGCGGCGCCACCGTCGTCAATCGTTACGTCTGCGCAAAAATAGCCGGCCGGCAGGCGCGAGCAAAACGTGGCGTGCCGGTGGCGACGAAGGGGCGGGCGGCCTAGGGCGCGTAAGTATATCGCTACAGGTTTCACGAGATTTTCCACCGCCAATTGATTTATTGTAAAACTTGTAATCGAGTTAAAAGTTACAATTACGATATATTGACTTTTCATTTCGATATAAGTATACTATTTTTCGAACTGTTTTTAGTATAAGCTCATAGGTTGCATTGAAATTAATACTTTATCACACATTATGATTACTTATATCTAAGGTTGATTTTGGATGGGTATTATAGGCTGAAAGACTTTGAAGTATTTTTTTTACGTTTTAAAATATACTTATTATATTATAACGGAAATTAGCACAAATATATATCAATACAAAGTTCAAAAAGATGTCACTCGAATAATTTCATAAACACTTAAATTTTAATACAAACAAGTGAGCAAACGGCTTACTTGACTATTAAAATCGCTGCATCTCCATTGCTAAAATCTTGCCTCATCACCACGTCTTTGAGTGTGGGTGAATATAAAATATATACTAGTGGCCTTATTCATAATAAAATCGATGGTATTTAGTAAGTGCTTAGCAGATTCTAAATTCAAATTCTCTATACAAAATTTGAATTAAGAATCTTTTAAATTCAAATTCTCTGTAGAAAATTTGTAATGATAGTGTTCAGGCTTTTAATATTTTCTAGAACAATTAATAAATAATGACGTAGGTACACTATCCCCACAATTGGATTCCACCTAAATCGTTTTTTATTCATAGTATAAACAGCAAAAGTAGAATATCTTATTTTAAGACTTTATGAAGTTAAAGATACGAGATCGAGCTATTAAACTCGTCAAATACAGAAGCGTGGCATCACATCGAGTCATGAAGAGGCAAGTGGAAGTGCCAAGTGTCACAATGGGAGTACTGGTATAATATAAAGGGCTCGACAATATATTTTGATTAACGCCCCATATATTACGCGACAGACATCAAAAACGAATTACTGTAGGTACCGTTATTCGCGAACGCGTTTACTCTACAAAATAATGTTCTTTTGGGGAACTGTTTTATTTATATATTACTCCAAGTCATATAATAGTCGTTTTCAATTGTAATTATGTTAAAGTAAGCTTTGTTTGTATATGACGAGTAAAATGACAGAAAAGACCTCGTATACTTACGACACCGAATATTTAGATATTTACATATTTTCACACGGTACCATCTGTTACTTCCGTTTTTCCCAGTATTGTTTCCGAATGATTTTTATACAATTATAATCGAAATTAAGGGACAAATTTAGCACGTAAATAAGTCATACTCTGTAGTCCACGTAGGATATAGGTAGATTTGTAGATTCGCTAGTGTTGTAGTATTGTAATATGTCGATTATAATACATATATGTGTAAATACACACAATAACTACAACGCACTACAACACTAGCGAGGATGTACACTTGAATTTTAAGGCGATGATAGCTCAGTGGTAAGTGACGTCGAATACCGCGACGAAGGTCGTGGGTTCGAATCCTACAATGAGCTTGAGCTTTCGGTGAAGGAAAACATCGTGAGGAAACCATAGCACGGTGGTAGGGTACTTTGTAGTACCCAACTGGCTGGCTACCACCCTCAAGTTGAAAACCTGTCGCCAAGCACCTATCGGTGTGTTCCGACAGCTGCACTTGAGAGCCAGTTCCCATCTAGGCTTTGTGTGCTTACCACCTTCGGCCACATCATCACTTAACATGGTGAGATTGTGGTCAAACACAAGCTTATCCAGAATTAAAAAAAAAAAAAAGAATTGTAAGGGAACTAAGGGATTAGGAAAAAGAGTGGGACGCGTCTTCGTTTATGGCACTTTCTATACATACCGTTTGTTTAAGAATAATTCGGGTCGATCTTCGGAGTGTATACTAGTAGTAGGTAATAATTAAATTGGTAATGGTGTAGGTAAAACAGTTAGCAATCTCATACGTGTCTCAATATTTATCAAATTGTCCATAAATAGTATGTACCTAGATATAGTCGCCGGCAAGTTAGTCTGCATGTTTGACTGAATAAATCACACTATCAACAATACAGACGTGAAACATTAATGAACGCGAATCACGTTAGTTATACAGACATCGTGTGTAGTGTAGGTAAACAATTCAATCAGAACATCGAGTGTGTCATTTACTGCGAGTTAAGTTACTGTCTCATTTGTAGCGGATTATTATTAATTACTTGTTTTCTGTCCCGCGATTTCATCCGCATTCCCGAGGGATCTTATGTTTTCCCGAGACAAAAAGTGTTCTATGTTTTATTCCAGGATATGATCTACCTGTGTGCTAAGTTTCATCAAAATCCGTTCAGCCGTTTTTGCATGACTGAGCAACAAACATCCGAACTCACAAGCATACAAACTCTCACATTTATAATATTAGTAGGATACATAGAACTACATCTTGTCTCAGAAAAAATTTGTTGTGTGAGCCTTTTAAGGCGAAATCAATCAGATTGTTTGATAAAATAAATTACAGTTTCATGTGCTTCTTAAATAGTTTCAATTTTTGTTGAACCCTGTATTTAGATACCCGGGATTTTATGTTCAATTAGCTAAGGAAGTGAAATTAAATTAAGTGTTAGGCAGGCTACATGCACGATGAAATAATTGATATTATAGGCTTTCAAGGCTATGTTAGCTCAGTGGTAAGTGACGTCGGATACCGCGGCGAAGGTCGTGAGTTCGAATCCTCCAATGAGCTTGAGCTTTCGGTGAAGGAAAACATCGTGAGGAAACCACAGCACGGTGGAAGGGTACTATGTGGTACTCGACTGGCTGGCTACCACCCTCAAGTTGAAAATCTGTCGCCAAGTACCTGTTGGTGTGTTCCGGCAGTTGCACTTGAGAGCCAGTTGCCCTTGCCCTTAAGGCATTGTAATATGGTGTACAACACGTTGGCAGTCCACCTGGTCTTGCTAATGTCTATAGGCGACGGTAGTCACTTACCATCAGGTGACCCGCCTGCATTAATTAAATCAAATATTTAAAAAAAAACTGATTTATTTTTAAAAGCGCCAGAACAAAAAAAACTTCTTTCGAAATTCAATTCAAAAGACACCTAAGAAACATCGCTCACATACGGACTGCGAAAACGTTTCAGTTCGTCGTGTGACGTGTCGCACAGTACTCGACTCACGATGCAATACACACACACCCACACACTAACTTAAACATACGAGTGTGGATGTGTGTATGATGTAGCCTACATGTATGCAAACGGAAACTTAACTCTTCAGTGGTATTAGGCGTCAATGTGCCAACTTGAGGAAATTATAGGTACCAGCAACAACTAAACTCGATTACCAATCTACCTTGATGAACTTGTTATAAACATATACATGCTGTGATATCTAAGCGAAGAAGATTGAGGAACTTATAATAACCATATTACGGTCGACATAAATTAATTTAGAAACTTTTGTACTCGTTTGTTTGTATCTACTTCCTCGCTTCTCAATTTTACAGGTAAAATGTGATGCAAAAAAAAGGTATGAACGAGTTATGATGCTATATGCATGTGATCATTTGTATTTGTTACGTTTGAGGAGAAACACTGGTAGGTAGTTCTTGATGAAACATTCCGAGGTGAAAGTGAAATGTGGTGTTCTCATTTATATTTGTATAAATCAGTGTCGTTTACCACTTTGTTATTGACTATATTTATCTACTAGTCACTCTGAGCACTATACACCTCGCGAAAGTCTAGTGTAATTTTTTGCATTTTTTACGTTTTCAACCCCCATAGTTTCACCATTTTGAGCCGCCGTACAGACGGACAGCCGCCGGACAGATATATGAAAGCATTTGTGCCCAAGCTGAAACGACGATTCGCTCACTTCGCTCGTTCGGTCAAAATTTGTTACAAATAAAATTTTGTAAATACGTAACTATTATTATTGATTGATTAGGATTAGGAGCACTATCAACCTGTTTAAATGAGGTATAACATCAATTAAATATTGTATGAGCCTATGTTTTCCAAGCAGCTATATGTATAATACCATGCAATACTGACAAAACTAGTTGTGGACTAGTACCAGTTAGTTATAGGTTCTCAGTCGGCTGCCAGGGGGAATAATAATGTGTTGTTAACTTACAGACTTGTTAAATTGTATGCACGTCTAACTTATGAGATTTATATTCCTTCCAATTGCTTTTACTTAATGCTTTATTTATGTTATGCATTTAAATTGTCTGGGCTGTTCGTTTTAAATTTTTAACGACCGTTTCTTAACTATTCGTTTTGCAGACATCACATATATTTATATTAATCTTAGTATTTAATATGTTTCAGCTATTTTACGAAGTTGCCACCCTTGCGACAGCAGATCATGAAACTATACGAATAAAAATATTTGTTATCTACTAACAAGTACTTTATGAGACAAAAATAATGCTTGAACAGAAAATAATAAATAAGTACTTAAATCTGATATAAGCAAAAAGTAGGGAAATAACAAGAAAAACGAAATAATTCGCCCTTGCGTAATCTTGATTAGAACAACGGCACACAAGTGCTTACCAAACGGGCAGTGGAAAGAACAATGCGCATACTCGTCAGCCCTTCATTCTTGAACAACAAATCTTCCCCACTAGCGACTGTAGTTTGCTCATTTGGAAGAAATGAAAGACCGCCCTTGTCTGAGTAGAAGCCTCCACTCTTTTGTTGGGAGCGCGTTTGTTCTCAGTGCTCAGTGGCCATTCCACTAATTGCGACCACCTTCCATTGTCTCTGTATAATTTAGACGTAAATGTTCCGCTTGATCTCATTACCTAAAAGATTTTGAATAACCATGAGTTTTTATATTTCAATTAATTCGCACGAAATTTTATTCAACGATACTTAAAAGTATTCTAGAGTGAATCTTTGAGTTTGGTAATTTTCATGAAAGGAAATATATAATGTAGGTCAGGTGGATCTTTGTAATCCCTCCATATTTTTATGTACCTGACAGTTATAACGGATATCTCTATTAAACATTCTTAAATTTTCCTTCCTAAAAATATTAAAAATATCTCCTACCCTCGAAAAGTAAAGCAATTGTTTTTATACAAGGTTTCTAGATAATTTATTAAGTGATGTGAAGTTCTTGAAATGGGAAGCCATTTTCGTAGACTTCAGTTCGGCTGCAAATTAATGCAAGATAATTGA
The DNA here is from genome assembly GCA_951361185.1 of Ochropacha duplaris. Lineage (NCBI taxonomy): Eukaryota > Metazoa > Arthropoda > Insecta > Lepidoptera > Drepanidae > Ochropacha > Ochropacha duplaris. The sequence continues at coordinate 6,304,640 of OX592703.1, forward strand.
CGTATATTTTTTTCAAATAAGTAGTATTATTTATTACCAGGATATCTGACTCAGATATTTCAGATACCTAAGCATAAACGTAAATGAGTAAACAAATATACTTCATTGAGTAAGGCAGTTGAGTGAGTTAGGCAGGCAGCGTAGATACCTATTCATTATTTTCCTCCAATATAAACGGACGTGTACACTGTACCTACACCTGAAAGCAGTGGCACAGTGGTGTGTGAACTATGAATCTCAACGAACTGAAAATACATTGACGCGGATATTGACAGGTTGCTATTTTTATAAATATACCTACTTTTTATCTACGTAGGTACACCATATTTCTATTCTTTATAATTGGTTTAAGTAGGTAGACAAAAAATGAAAAACATACAAATAAGTTTCTTTTTTACAGAAATCAATCGTTCCTCTTTATAATATTAGTTTAGATATACTTACTAAAATAAAAAAATCACATATTTAGAATATTTTAGCACAGATACAGATCCGATATAAAGATGTAAATAGATGTTGTAAATATAAATAATTGTCTTTGTATATTAATATTATTAACTCTATTAATTATTACAGACAGGAGGTAAGCCTATCGCCATCTATTTCCTTGGCATCATCTGTTGCATACAACAATATGTGTTTACATGTATTTCAGGAGCTACACTTGAGAGCTTGTTCCCTTCTAGACTTTGTGAGCTTACTACCTTCGATCACATCACGTACTAGGGTACCTCTTTCTTGTTTTTTATGTTAATGAAACTAAAGCTAAATGTAACTAAAGCTTTGTGAGTGACTACGAATGACATAAACAACAACATGCCATAATACATTTATCGTATAGAAACAGAGACTCCTTAATGACTGCCGCCACAGAACGTCCAGCGGCTTATCATTATTATTGAAATATAATTTCAGTGATTATTCTGTAAAATATGACATAGTCCTTGACATTTCAGAAGCTATACTGAAGTATATAGGAACCTATACAACGATTAAAGTACCTACGAGTACCTACATGTAAAGGCGATCCTTGTATCATCAATCTTCATTCTAGCATAATGTAGATATGTTTTAATTTATTTTTATACAATAGCCCTATATTTTATAAATCGTAAACATCGAAAAAAAAAATATAAAATATACACAGGTTGTGCTATAAGTAGCACGACAAACTAAAGAGGGAGATAGAAGGGCGGGTCACATACCTTTACAAAAATGTATTTAATTATCTAAAATTAAATATTCAATACATAAAAATCTGAAATATTGAAATATCTCGAAAATGGTGATGACCTTTTTATCGAGGAGTTTCTCGCAATTTTTATTCACTGTATTAATTATCGCTAATTTCTCTATACACCAAGTAGGCAAGAGCAATTTACCGATTTGAGTTCACGTGAATGAACCCTTTGTTAGCTGGAAATGAGCTATTACCGTCTATTCGATTATTCTTAGTGCCTACCTCACTTGCCGCCGGCTATTCTTAGACGTTTAGTGCTATAAAAATATCTCTGACAAGTTTTACAATACTGTTAATTGAATTTTAAATGTCTTTTATTTCTGTTATTAAGTTGGTTCAGTGAACAAGTTAAATGACTTTGCTAGACTAGGGAGATATTGAATGACAATTATACTATAATAACAGGTTATCAATATTGATTCTGATAGAGGTGGAGGAGATCTAGGTATGTAGGTATAGAATTTGTTTTTTATAATAATGTAAACATTATTTTTAACTATTACGTTCTTGTAACCTCATTTAATTTCCATAACCAGTTTTTTTTAACACCTATTCATAAAATAACTTTTGAACAGTAATTCGAAATATAACATTTCCACATTATTTTCACAGCTCTATTCCAATTTCGAGCATCAATTCATAAAAGAATCGTCATCGCACCCACTACGCGGGGAGCAAAAACGACAAAATGAATATTTTTACAAGCCTGGAAACACAAGGGTATTGGATGTGAAGTTTGCAGCCTCCCCCGGGCGAGCCGCGCTCACTTCGCACCAATATTTGTGAAAATACCTCCAAAACTTTTAAGAGGATCGTGTCTCCTTGAAAATTATTTTTTGCAAATCCATTTAAGCAAGTAAATTTATTAAGTCTTAGTCTCTTATGTATATCCAATAGACGAAAGAAATCGTGCTAAGAATCTCCATTTCATCCACTAAGAATAAATATTTTTATGTCAGAAGGCAAACTAGTAGTCCCCTAAACAACAGCAAGAAGAAGCCGAGGAGACAACTGCCAGTGCACGCTGTTAGCCAGCGGCGGCAAACCAAGCGGATAGTATAAAGTACCCGCCAACGTGCCTCGGGATGTTTTTCGTGAGCGAAAGCTCAAGCTCATCGTAGGATCCGAACGCACGTCACTGCTTTCGACGTCACTACTGTCCTGAGAACCTTTGAGTCTGATTTGTTTTTTTTTAACATTAAGTATTATGAAAACTCTTCGTAATGTTGACTTGCTCAACAATAAAAATAAAATTATCCACCATCTACTCGGGCCTGCTCGAGCATCAACGCTCAGAATAGGCTAGAGTTTTAATCATTTTAAATTTAGTTCTTGATATTTTTTGTAGTGTAGGTACTGCGTTACTAGTTTCTGTACCTACCATTATTTTTTTTACTTTAAATTGTTTATTTTATTCGTTTTTCTTAGCGTGTTTTAATAAAATTATTATGTTGTGTACCTATAACTTTAATGGGTGTAACTATAAGTATATGACCATTGTTTTATTTTATTATATTTAACAATTATGTTGTGTGTATCTTTTAGAATATATAAATAAATGTTGTTGAAATAAGAGAACCATTTTTTTACATATCGGTTAAATAATTTTTTTAACAAACACTTAATAAAATGTTGCTCAGTTATATATATATCATAAAATAAGTTGTTTTTAATATCTATTATTTTACTGTTAAAAATAATTTTGAATTTTTTAAAAGCAATAGGAACAGTTTTAAACAAAACTAAGTGCACGAAGTTGTAGTGCGGATTTACCGGAAGCGGACGCGTCGACAGCGGCCATCGCTTCAGGATCGCAACACGCTTTCATTCATCCCCCAGTTAGGCTCTTTTGGCTCTGAACACGGTTTTACGTGGAAACTCTATACTATATAGGCATCGGCCTCCTACCACTAGCGCCCTCCCATTCACACACGCAAAACTAAGGGACGGTGGAGAGAAAAGAGAGAACAAAATCAATACTGTCTGGAACACGCCCACCAGTTCAACTCGGTGACTGCGCTTCCTCAGTGGAAATTCGATAAAATAAAACTTGGTAAAAATCATTAAATTTGTGTCGGTGTTAGGAGAACCTATCGCGATAGATTTAATAACCGAACCCGTAGCACCTAATAAATGCAAGAAAGAGTGTTCGGCGTGACCTGTACGTCATTGAGAGGTCACATGTTTCGCACGTGGTCGGTTCACGTTACAATGTTTACCTGCGAACGCCTGACGGTCAGGTGAGATCCACCGCTCCTCCGTTCCGCTCCCCGGTACTATCTGTACGCTATATATCTACTAAACACTTAATCTCCGATGGTCCTATTCCATATTAGTAACCAATTTTAGAGCTTGTTTGCGAAAGATACTTCCTTCATTTTTATAAAAGTTAGGCGGAAGATATTTATCGTCTCACAAAGGACACATAGTCTTAGGATGTAATCTTGTCTCCTTCGTGATACCCATATTCTGTGGGCGTCAGAGCCGGCGAGCCCGCGGCTACGGTTTGCATTTTTATCAACCATCGACGACAGGCAGCAACATTTTATTTTGCGTGCCATAAATATGGAACTAGTGAAGACGAACACACGCTGGAATATACAACATTTTCATGCAAACTTATCTGAAACTATGCATAAATAAGCAGCAACAAAAAGAAAACTTCCTCTTTGCCATAAAAACATATGTTATTCATGCTCCAATAGATACTAAAGGCGATGATAGCTCAATGGTAGTGACGTCGGATACCGCGGCGAAGCTCATTGGGTTCGAATCCTACAATGAGCTTGAGCTTTCGGTGAAGGAAAACATTGTGAGGAAACCATAGCACGGTGGTAGGGTACTTTGTGGTACCCGGTACTGGCTGGCTACCACCTTCAAGTTGAAAACCAGTCGCCAAGCACCTATGTTTCTATAACAATAATTAGGATTTAAGTAAGTTTAGAACTGGCTCAGTACCTACTGCATACGTGCTCCTTTAAAACCTTTTTACTTCAATGATGACGAAAAGAAAATACAGCACAAGGAAATTATCGTGATTTTTTATTCGTACTTACTTTTGTAAATATTATATTTCGACCCCGTGTGGTGTGTTAATGAAAACGTAAAAAAACGTTTTTTTTTCCTTTTCCTAAGTCGCGTTATAGCTCATTTGTACTTATACCGTCACATTTTCACGAAGTGTGTATATGTGAATGGAATACACGATGAGATGTCCCCTCCTTATGATATGTATATGTAAGCGATAAGGATGGCACGATTTATTACGCAATTGTATTACGATGCTGAAAAAATATTTATGATTGAAAATTAATATAACTTCAAAGTAATAAAAATAGATTTCAATTAGTAGTACTCAACCTTATGGTTTAGTCGGGAAGATCATTTTTTAGGAATACAAACCAATTTCCAATTAAAGACAAATTTTCCAGAGACAATAATAATGGATTGATGCTGGCTGAGGATCAATGTATCATAATCCGGTGCCGTAGTTATTAGTACTTTCCTTGAGTTAGGAAGCGCATACTACTTAGTTAACTTACGTTGGAGTAGGAAGATTGAGTTTTATCAAAGCTCCATGAAGTTTCTAATATGTGTAAAACTGATAAGTATACGAAGAAGTGTAGGTAAATTGGAGTTAGATCCACATATTTTTTTATACCACAAGTCATAACCAGGCAGGCGGGTCAACTGATGGTAAAGGAATACTGCCGCCTACAGTGCCCTTCGGGCCTAAACTGAATAAATGGTTTTGACTTTGACTTTATAGACATCAGCAGTACCAGGATTGCCAATGTGTTGTCGACCTATTTTTACAATGCTTTAAAAGCAACTGACATTCAAGTGCAATTGCTGAAACACACCAACAGGTGCTTGGCGACAGATTTTAAGCTTGACGGTGGTAGCCAACCAGACAAGTACTAAAAAAGTACCCTACCACCGTGTTGTGGTTTCCTTCCGATGTTTTCCTTCACCGACAGTTCAAGCTCATTGTACGACCGACCAATATCACAGTACCAATTTTATAAGGGAGATTTTAATTTCCAACATTAATTTGTATCTACTCCCTGAAAAGCAATCCCTTCGGTTGACAACCCTAATTAGTATGGACTGGTGTTCGGATTTCCTAATTATTTCATGAGTTATACTGTACCAGTCATATTGCTCTTGCGTTCCTAGGAACTTTGAAACATTTGATGATTATGATGGGCTTTTCAGACGCACTTATTAAACCAGTTCATACCTGAAAAATATAATAGGCGTTAATTATGAATAAAGATGTACATATCTATATAATATAACATAACATGCGTATTGCAGTGATCGTTTGGCATTTAGAATTATTTGGTTTGTATGCGTATGGCATAATTGCCATTCGCGGATGGAATTAGTTAGGAAGCAATAAATTATACTCGGCGCTTCATATCTAGCATAGCCAATAGGGATTTGCCTATATCTAAAACGAACCATAAACCTTTTTATGAGTTTTTAATTACCAATTTAACGACCAAGAGTAGATCTAGGTATTGATGGTGTATTATTTATGTCGTTACAAGTCAGTATTTCATACAAAACTCCATATAAACTCGTTGTGACATATCAGTAAATTGCACCGATGTCTGGACAAAACTAAAACATTTCTTAGTTAATAAAAAAAACATAAATTATTCATATTTACGTTAGAAAACTAATGAAAAAATCAAGACATATTCATATTTTTTTAATTAGTAGGTATGCATAGTCTTTAAGAGTGACCTATGTTCGGTTGAGTATAACACTTAATTAAAGCTCACTAATGACTGAGGGAGGACATTAATAATGATCGTAGTACCACCATCTTTAGCGATAGTGAAGCCGACATGCAATAAATGGGCCGCAACGCCTTATATTCCTTATATTCAGAGGACAGAGTGGGCGCGTGCTCTGAATAAGTTACCGGCGCCGAGCTAAAGGAACCCAGCGATCCCCGTCTACATAAAGATTTATTCCCATTTGTAACTGAGAGGGAGACGCGACACTTTTTCCCAATTATAAGGTGTAAGCGCCCCATTTATTAACATCTCGTCAAAGAAATCACGATCGCTACCTTTCCCCATCAGTTTACTTTAGATAGGTAGAGTAGGTACTTCATAGTTTGTTTCATTTTGCTACCAAACTTTTTCAGAATACATTTAATGGAATTAAGAATTGAGTTTCTTTTTATTATCGATCTAAGCTACGTGTCCTACTTCCATGTTTTAATTGTAATTAATCCCAATAAAGTTGGATAACAGTTTTACGAACATTTTATAGTTTTAAAAGTACGAACAACAAACAGGGATATGGACGCTAAAATGGTTTTAAGTGTAGCATTAACGTGTACAACGACGTAATTGCTCCCAACTGCCGTTATTACAAAAATATAATTTTCCGGAATACTTAGGTACTGGATTTTTCAAGAGAGGAAATAGTAATTACTACAGTGAATGCGAAAAATATTTATGTTTGATGAAGCTAGACGTGAATGTTAAGCTTTTAACATGCAATGGCTCCATTTGTATAAAATCTATATCCCTCCTTCTGTGTAAATGTTATCGAACTGTCGGAAGGCAATAAAAAAAATGTATGTCACATCTGGGTGAGGGAAGATGCAAACTGTAGTATGTGGGAGGCGTGGCCGGAACTTGGGAACTTGGACGTCCGCGACAACCGCGCGCCGCGCCGGCAACTTTCTTGTACAACTCCACGACGTTGCACTAAAATGCCTCGATTTTTTGCCGTTAAAATGCTTTATTGGTCTAATATGCGCCGCCTTACGGCAGGTAAGGCAAGAGCTTCAACCGTTCAAGTGAGAATTTGTGATTTGTTTCACTCCCAAGTTTTCGTTTTCAGTAGGTATTGCACCGGAAAGATATTTTTTACATTGTCTTACTTACCTTTACTCGTAAAAATAAGTAGTACATTTCATCTTATCTATTCTTATCCCGTTAATATCGTCATAATTTACCAATTAAGTTCTCTAAATAAATAAAAGATTAAAATTATCTACGCATCAGTGTTATCATGGCATAAAAATTATCAACATGAAAACTGAATTAAGTGTTCTTAATTAATTAAAGCCTCTAATTACTTCTCCCACAGCCTGCATCCGTCTCATACATACACCGTTCATTAGCATAAGTATATACTTAGTTAGCGTTAACAGCAAGCACCTACGCTTACAGTAGATAATAAAAATTAATACAATGCAGCGTAACTCCGTATTCATTTCAAACTCAGGCACAATGTAAAAACGGGACGGCAGTCTCTGTAGCCTTAATATCCGCTGTTTCAGACTCGTAACCGGCTAACAATATTGCATTGCGTACGCCACGCGCTAGTTCCGTACTTATCGCGAAAGTTTCAGCCGCCGGCTCGAGGGGGGCAGGCGGCGGTGGTAGGTGGGTTGAAGGGAAGGGGTCCGCTGCAGTATCGATCGCGTCTGCTGCATGCACGCTGCAACGCTGTCTTCCGCAGATCAGTCCTTATCGTCCGCCGGAACGAGCCTCTGCCAGAGCCGAGCACTAAAAAGGCTTTGCGAGACATTCTACCTACATAGGAACTGCACACGCACGCCGACTGCAGACATAAGTATTGAAGCGTGCGCTCACGCTTCACAGCGCTAAGCTTGTTTATTGAAAACTGTTCACTGAACGCAGAACTCAGCGTCTACGCAGAAATACCTATACTCGATTTATGGCACATAAAAATGACGTAGAGTCGGCGATACAGTGATAATATGAAGCAATTTTACGTTCGGATGAAACATCAATTTTATCATCTTCATCATTCTTCTGTTGTATTTCACAACAAAAAAATATAGAATAGTACCGTAAAGAAATAATACTTAATATTATTAAAATGTACAAAACTAAGTTGTCAACTGTCGGCCGTACTTTCCCTGACATTTGAGTCACTAAATTAATTAAAGTTGGGGTGGCTCTGTAAGTGATGGCTAAAGCAAGGGTAACAACGTTCCTGGCTATAGTTAACTATGAAATTTATAACGAAGGCTCTAGTATAAAGTTGCAAGCGTTGAAAATATTGTAAGCTGCACTCGTTTCGGGCAAATTAAATGAAAAACGAAGTTTCACCGCGTGGCCGACAAAGTTGCCCACTCAAGTTTCGAGCTCGGTGGAGAGCCGCGCATACAGACTACCGCGCTGCGCCGCGGCCGTCCTTCTCTATTTACCTTTATAATGCATTATACATTACAATATGTTAAATACCATCTACACAACTCTTAATATTTAATTATATAAGTACTGATTAATATAGGAATCAAATATATAATCTGTCCCCAAACATTTCCTGTAGCCCAAGCACGAATTTTTTGACATTTCGTAACGTAACCGTCTCGAGTTTACCATACGATGACGATAGTTGGTAGCACAAGTCACTTACTGTCGACTATCGAGAAATCGATACCATTACGAAGATGACGTCATACTACGTTAATAGGGACAGGCTTGATTGAATGAAAACTATCAAATTGAATGTACGAAGAACGAATCACTCGTTCGAAAACCACCTAAAAATATACAATATGTTAAAATATATACATTTTTTCAATGAAAACACATGCCTACATTGAAATGGTTTATGATTTATGAACGATCCATGTTTGACACATTTGATTAGTGGGACATCTCTTTGACATGTATCCCAACAAGAAGAAAAGTTTATATTAGCAGCTTATGATGAGAACTAGTCACCTCCAGTATTTGACGATGGTGGAGTTTATGGAGAAGTAAGTATATACATATTTTGATTCCTTATCTTGTGATTGCAAATTACATTTGTTTGATAATTTTATTTGGCTTCGTAATGCCATAAACAAACAATGTTTATAAATGTACACTATATATTTTCCAGGCATGGAGATGTATCGAACCTTCTGGGGGTCCTCTCACAACAAGGACAAATATGATAGTGTACCAAACTTGCGTGAGCACACTCTTGTATGGAGCTGAAACTTGGACGTCGTACGCAAAGCAAGAAAGAAGATTAAACAACAGTCACTTCAGCCATCAAGCGGCCCTCAGTTTAGGTGCCAAATATGTGGACGCTGCTGTCGCTCCCGTATCAGACTGTACAGTCACTCTAAGGCCTATCACACGGAACGCTGTGTAGATCATCTATTTAACATGTATAACGGCCTTTATGAGTTTATGATTATATTCCTTTTGTAATAGTTAAAAAATGAGACTTTGGCAGACTGGGACTGCAAGACAGGCAGATAGGAAGTATAATAATAAGTTTATTGATACATTTTAAGTTATGTAATGAATATCCTGTCATGTCCATAAAAATATATTATTATTAATTAAGATTGAGAGAGGAAGATTTAAGATTGAGAGAAGAGTTGCATGAAAGAGTGAGAGAGAGATGTAGAGCTTGGGTTACAAGGGCAATGGCTGGAATTTTTGAGAGAGGCTATGAATGTTTTTTTTCGCTTTATGGAAAGGCAAGAAAGGAATGAAGTATGAAAGAGGATATGATTGTAGTCAAAATTGTTGTATAAAATAATAAAAGGTGTTTATGCACGTACATCTTAATAAATACATAAATCTTATTTCTAGTTTCTTATTAAGATTGTTTAATAAAGGCTATCAATCATAATGCACATACATGGTTTTATTGTAGGTTTATTTTTAGTTTTACATTATTTTATTAAGAAGCAAACATAATCATCAAATCAAAAGTTATTTATTTAAATAAGGCACTTATAAACGTTACAAATTGAATCTACCACCGGTTATTCAGTTATTAGCAGACAAGCATCCTTCCATTCACACTCTTTTTGAAGAACCCCATGCTGTATTCCCTTGAGAAAACCGCGACAGCTCATTCCACAACCGTAGGCCTCCCCAACGAGTCTTTGATAAGACCCTGTCACAAAGAACCTGTAAGAAATAACCATTGCTTAATACACAGAAACATATCGATAGGCCACTGAAACCCTTAAATATATTATTCGTAGTCTTCATACCTTGAGTTCTAAAGGGATTCTTTCGCTGGAATGAAGTGAAGTTTTAAGTTGCAGCTGCTCACAGTTGCATATACTTAAATGCCACTTTATTGAGGCGATATATATTTTTGAATTCTATATCCAAGAGCTCCATGGGTTTAAACACTTTCCTTTTTTTGGCTCTACGCCTAATTTCTCTACAAAATGAAATTAAAATAATTAGCCGAGTATAAAACAATAAAAACATACAAGAAATATTATAACCTAAAAAACGAACTCACCTTGTGAACCCATCTCTTTGCTCATTTATCGCTATTTCGGAGAGCAAATAGTAATGTAAAGTGCTCCGTTGCATTATATTTATGAAAAAACACCAAATGTATTAATTTTATCGATTTATAAATTTGTCGAACCTTTTCTCACTGACAAATTTATTGTGAATAACCTTGCGTACGTTCTCGACAGCACGACGATACCCAGCCTTCGAACAAATGTCAAAACAAAATTCGTGCTCGCGATTTGATACAAAATGTGTCAAGTGTCGATACGAAGGCGATACGATGGCGATACGAAAGTAAACCAAAACCCTTCGTGCTGCCAAATTTAGTTCGTTTTACGTCCTGTAGGGGCGCTGATCAATTTTCATACAATTTTTACTCGATGACGTTACGAATAACTTTTCGAAAGAAATTCGTGCTAGGGCCACTGTTGTACCTATAGATACCGTAATAATAATATAGTGACAGAACATGAATATTGAGTGTTTACCATTGCACATAGATACCCGACATCCCGGGAACGGTTCTCAATTCTTCAAGGCCCATATAAGGGATCTTAAGCTATCTAAATTTGTTTATCTGAACTATCCGTAACCCTTGCGTAGGTAAGTGTCGTCCATAGTCTGTAAAGGCACCATGCGGAAGGATCTACAAAAGGCAGAATCAAGTTACTTTTTAGGGTTCCGTACCCAAAGGGTAAAAACGGGACCCTATTACTAAGACTTCGCTGTCTGTCCGTCTGTCCGTCTGTCCGTCCGTCTGTCTGTTACCAGGCTGTATCTCAAGAACTGCGATAGCTAGACAGTTGAAATTTTCACAAATTATGTATTTTTGTTGCCGCTATAACAACAAATACTAAAACCAAAATAAAATAAATATTTAAGGGGGGCTCCCATACAACAAACGCTATTTTTTCCCCTTTTTTGCTCGATATCAATAATTGCAACAGGTAGGCACTTGAAATATTCACAAAATACTCCGTTCTATTTTTACTTTAATAATGAATAATAAAATTAAAATAAAATAAATATTTAAGGGGGATCCCATACAACAAACGTGATTTTTTTGCCTTTTTTACGAAACCCTTCGTGCGCGAGTCCGACTCGCACTTGGCCGGGTTTTTTTTTATTTGTTTCTTAGATTTCCATCTTTACAACATGTATAAAAACATTATTATGTTACTGTACGAGATATAAGTGCTAATCTTTACATATAAATTATATAGGTACCTAATAAAATAAAAACAACGTAGGAAAAAATATGTGCTGCAATTGTGCTGTATGCTCATAAATATGTCTTTATGAAATAACAATATAAATTCATTGCTATATTTATGTAACGTTAGTTTCACAGCGGATTTCAGCAAAGGAGTCGCATAGAGTTGTTCGCAGTGTCGACGCGTCGTTACCAGAAATTACAGTTTCAGTGAGTCAAATCGATACAAAGCGACAAATACACAGCGCTACCGAATAGTTTGGAAATACGCCAGAGGCACTCGACCTCTTCACACCGCCTGCCCACTTCACCATTGATATAAGATGCCCTATACACTTCCCAGTTTTGATTCCCAACAACGTTTACTGTATTGATTGATTTAATTCGATAAACTACTACTAGATACTGGCCGGCTACCTCCCTCAAAATGAAAATCTTGTGTCAAACACCTTCGGTATGTTCGATAATTAACCTCGGATCGTTGCACTTGTTGTCCTTCTAGTGGTAAAAGGTTGGCAGCACATTGGCAATCCCCCTGGTACTGCTGTTCATAGGCGACGGTATGTCACTTACTCAAAAGCTTTGTGTTGTTTGAATATGAAGACATGCTCTAACGTTGAAGATCAGCCTTGAACGTACAATGTGTTCATATTACAGATATTTAGGTACCTACCTAAAATTTACAAAACTTAGTAAAATGAAATTTTTAATTTCAACAAATAGTAAAAGTAGATACGTGCCTACTATATGAAAAAGAATACCCACAGCTACGGAATGATTTGTCGGCAATATTTGCTACGAGTAGCTACGTTTCACTGGATATACGCCAGACGCAATAATATAATTAAATACTTACTAAATATTATACTTTGGTTATAGAAAAATACTTGATGATTTTATAACTACATATTTTTATTCAGTCCATTATATTCTATTCTCTCCTCCAGTCGATCTACAAAATTAAAAAAAAAAAACATTTGCTCCCACAATGGTTGAACATTATTATATATTATGAATTTTAACTAAGGAATACATTTTACTGTGGGAGTCAGGACAGGAGCTCAAACTAGGCTTCTCTGTCCACTAATCTGGGGGAAATCTCTATAATTATTGGCGTGTCACGAAGAAAAATGTATCTACTTATTCATAAAAGCGTGTAAGACACCCCCCTAAAGACCGTCTTTAGATAGGTCTTCAAAGGTTGGTTTAAATAAGTTTTTGATATATGGGATACTAATTTCCCGCCCGCGGTTTCACTCGTAATCCCGAGGATCTTATCTTTTTCCGGGATAAAAAGTCACACACACACACACACACACACACAAACAAACGAAGTCGAAACTAAGAAATTGTTGCTTTATTGTTAATTCTAGTATAAAATCATTTACATTTAATATTTACAACAAATGTACAAAATATACATGCAAATGTACAATTACAATACATAAAAAACATCTTCGAGGCTGCCGCTGCTGCCGATCGGCAAGGTTCCCAGAAGGCTGGCAGCGTTTCCTCTTTGGAAAAATCATTTTATATTTTTTCTTTTGTTAAAATCAAATGTCCACAAATGTTGGGTGGGAACTGTCTTCTGACACACACACAGCTCACGTTAGTTTAGAAGACAGGGCTAAATTATGAATATGTAATTTGGTTAAACAATAAAAAGAAGATTTATATATATATATACTCTCTCGACTTATATAAGTAACTTCGTTCCATCCGGGTGTCCCTTGACACCTCTCAAGTTTTTTTTATTTTATTATTATATCATAAATGGATTTTCACGTAACAATAGTGAGCGCCGTTCGCGCGACCATTTTCTGATTTTATTCCTTGAAGTGAAATCGTCATTGTGAAACAGTTATGCCGGTGAACGAGTGAATTTTCTCGTGTTAAGGAGAGCCACATTGGAGCCTCGCCAGATAGCTCTTGTGAAGAGTACCCTCCGCCGCCTCCGACTGACGCTAATTGCTACCAACTCTTCCATAATTATCTCAATTATACGAATTTATTAATGACAATTAATGGACCAGTTGTATCTTGGTTGTATCAAACAAGTGCATCCGTTGAAAAAGTTTCAATGTTAACTTTAAAAGTAAATTGATAGATTCAAGAAAAGTTGTGAACACAACGTAAACTTTTTATAAAATTGGTTTCTTAAACTAGAAATGGGCTTAAACTGAATAAATGAGTTTTGAGTTTTAGTTTGAATTGTAAAAATATGTATCTGAGTCAACTCAAATTTATGATTTAATAGGACAGTAAGTAGCAAATATGCCATGTATTCAGTTTAGGCCATTGGAAGCTCTTATAAAGGTACAGAAGTTAACACCGTTTCCTATTGAATGCAATAGGTACATACATACCTACAGGCAATACTACGGCCCATCTATTAATCATTCGTCTCCGGATTCCATCACTAATTAGCGGCCATTCGCATCTGTTCGCTGTTGATGACTGATGCAAATCAAGAAAATACCTAACTGATAGACAAAATGTAAGTGTAACAACATGTTATTTTACGCTTAACATTCCTTACGTACCTATTAACAAAAATATTTGTAAGGAATGTACTAAAAAGGTATTAGTGTATGCAGGTACTTACGTACTGTTCAACGTCTCTTGCAGAACGAGCTCTTACAAAATTTACTCATCATCATATAATCAGCCGAAAGACGTCCACTGCTGGACAAAAGCCACCCCCAAGAATCTCTACGCTACCCGCCCCGCATCCAATGGATTCCCGCGGCCCTCACAAGATCGTCAGTCCACAAAAAATTTGCTCACTCCTACCAAATCCTTGCCTTCCACATCCAGTCTAGTCAGATTACTTTTATGAGGTCTTCGATGTCATGGCGTAGCCTCCACTCAAAAACTAACATTACAAATCATCTACCGACAATGCTTTTTAGAATATTTATATTTTGTTGAGGATTCCTGTGTAAGTTTTCTGTTTCCTTACCGATTGATTCGATGATGATATCTTATAGGTACGTCATTACATTACTACTAGTTCAACCGCTGTCTAGTAGTTGTATTTATTGTGTTTCAAATAACATTATCTCCAGCCGCATGGGACATCAAGGTGTATCCAAGGGTTGTGACGTTGGATCAAAGCCAAAACGTTGTCTGCACGCAGTTACATTTGCGCTATTACATGCATCTTTGGATACTTAATATCGAATTACAATGATTTAAGGAACTGCATCTTAGGTGATGGTGTGCAGATCAATTTCTTTTATCCAATTATAACTTACATAGTGTTTGAATAGCCTCAATAATATACGTTCCAGTCACGTCACATAAAAGCTCTATATAATGTAAATTTGTTTATTGATAATTTTGTATTATAGATATTTGTTGCAATAAAAATCTCCTATTGAACCATTACAGTTTTATATGGATACTTCTACTGCTTGATATTGGGGATTTTTTTAGCGACGTTGAGTCAACGTATCATTGGCAACCATAATATACCAATAGGTAGATAAGCAACTCCTTATCTATATACAGGGTGAAAGTTTGTATGATACTCGGTCATTTTTTATTTGAAATGAATGAAATTTGGTATTTAGCCTCTAAATGTTAAATAATAAAATATGGTATTAAAGATTTTTTGAATTTCAATCCTTAAAGGGGTAAAAAGGGGTGAGTTTGTATGAAAAATAAATCGATTATTATCAAAATTACTTGAAATTTTGTATTTTATACAACTAAAGATACAAATTTAAGGATTTTTTGAATTTCATCCCTTAAAGGGGTAAAAACGGTTGTTAAAGTCTGTATGAAAAATAAATTGTTTATTGTCAAAATTACTTGAAATTTAGTATTTATGCTCTTCAATAAAATTAAAGAAACACGAATTTAAGGATTATTTGAATTTCACTCCTTAAAGGGGTAAAAAAGGGGTGTTAAAATTTGTATGAAAAATAAAAGAGCAATTTTTGGATAATTTGAAATATCCTGCTAGAACTGGAAAAAACTAATCAGCCACAATCGTGTAGTCCACGTAAGCGAAGCTGCGGGCGGAAAGCTAGTTAATTAGTAATAACAAATCAGTTTTTTTAAGCATATCGTTCTCGAAACGAATATTTTTCGAATGTTCAAAACAATGATATTGCGTTTTGTACTCATTAAATAAACATTACCTTCCACTTCTATTCCAACAAACAATACCAGCACCCTACATCCTATGCACAACACAATAAAGTCTTTGTGGGCTAAACATCGTTTTATTTGGTCCATGAAGGATGGAGGCTCATCCCACTTAGGAAGGAGCACACTTGACCGCAACAGATGGCTGCGCTCCCCACCTATCTACTCGTATAACTGTAGATATAGTGAACTGACGTAGAGTACCTACATAGGTAGGTACATTAGAGAAGAATAAAGTCTATGAATACCTACCTTTTGCGTGTCGTGCAGGCGAGTAGCATAAAGTAAATGAAATAAGTAAATGGTCAAATAAGCGTAAGTACCTACCATTTAAATGTGTTAGACTTGATATTGCATTAACTTTTGTGTATAGGTAACAACGGAATTATTGCTTATTTTAGTACCAAACTACACGTGTAATAAAATCTCTATTAAAAATTTAGTTCAGCGATTGAAATTGTACATAAAAAATGCAATGAATTTCACTTGTTTCTTAATAACCCCATCGCTATCGAATGAGACCCAAAACATCATATAAAAATAGAATTTCAGGAATTTCTATTCAAATTATTAAATTTCAAATTGAAAGCTAAATTGTATACGAGTATTCTTGGTATCAATTTACATAATATCAAACCTCCAATATAGAGTCCACCGTACTCGTTGCTTATCTTACATATAAAATAAAATCCCCGCATTGTCTCTTCAAAATTGAAATGTAATATGAATACAAACGAGATGAAAATGAGGGCATTCATATCTTCACACGTTGGTTCTCGTGCAATGAGACGTGAAACGCTCTGTAGCACGCAGCCGACGCCGCCGCTGCTGCATTTCCGAACGCATCGCCCGTTCAATATCCGCGAGGATTGTTTGTAGAACCGCCTCCCGCACCGCACCCCCTCACTCCCTGCCCGCTGCCGATACCACTGCCTCTAATGGAGCTTGCCAGGATGACTAGCTTTAGAAATAGGATCCCTGTAGGTACTTACTATCTAAAATCATTTCTCCAAGCGACTATTAACTTCAAACTTGACTCATTGATTAAAACGTAGCGTTCTACGACTTTAGTCAGTAATATTGCCAAACTTTTGGTAGGTACCTACATCCCTAGTTTGCAACTTGCTAGTACAAGTTAGTCATAATTATGAGCTTTTTTGGCATTTTTTAATTTGTTGAGAGTCTGAATGATATTTTAATTGTACATTTTTTATGTCAGAAGTCTAAGCAAGCAGGCGGAAGATAACCTAACTAACTACCCCTGATGCCTATGTATAGCTATAGCAATATCAAGGATCGCCAATGTGTTATTTTCGACTTTACCTCACAATTTATTAATAACGCTATTTTTACAAGATTTTCCATCTACATATAAAAAATATGCCCGTAATCGCGATTGAAGTTGTGCCTTTTTCAAGAAAAATAATTTTCTTTCCGCTACCTATGAAACAGGCATTTTTTCCAAAAAAAGGTTAAGAGTAAGTGTTTTTTATTTCTACCCATGATATCGATGTATCTTTGCCAGCGTCATGATAATTCATGAGGAAGTCGTTTAGATGGGAGGCAACAAACTCTTGTAGTAAGGCATTTTGTATCTACTGCCTCTCAGGTATTGCCAGAAATTGACAATATTCCGGAAAAAGTGGGCGCAAGGACTTGTGAGTACGGTGGATGACGGAGAGCTTGTTGTATTAATTAATTGTGTTTGACCACTATCTCGCCATTTGATGAGGCTGAAGGTTGTATGCACACAAAGCCTAGAAGGACACTGGCTGGCTATCAAGAGCAGCTATCAGAACATACACCTACCGGTCGGTGCTTAACGACAAATTTCTTATTTGAAGAGATTCTTCACCGAAGCTCAAGCTCATTATAGGATTCTGGTTCACGACATTTGACGTCACTACCAATCTTTACAAAATGAAGTCGCTTCCGCTGTCTGTTCTAAACTACTCAACGGATTTTAATGCAGTTTTCAGCAATAGATAGAGTGATTCAAAAGGAAGGTATATGCAAGTATAATTCACACATATTATAGTAAAGCCGAGAATTTCAATGATTTGTAATGTGATGTCGTTCAGCGAAGCGGTCGGGGGACGGCTTGTAAGCTATAATTGCCTTATTATAGCCGATATTGGAAACCTTTCCGGAGTGTTTGGTATAAAAATCGTGCCACGTTATGTAGGTAATTAGATCCACAAAATTAAACCTACTTACTTAGGTATATACCTATAATAAATTACCATCTTGATTCTTCAAACCGACATAGCTAGAAAGAACCTAGTTTTTATTCCCTGATCAAATACGATGCTACCTACAGTCCAAATCTGCATAAGTTTCTAAGTAGATATGTACAATCAATATTGAATTTACTTTGACAAAGTTCTGCGAATTATAGCACAAATTCAACATGACAGAGTGTCACTTGAACGAACAACGGCAGTAGTATATCTACACGACGAGTATCTCCTGTGCAAACGTAACTTTGGTAGCTCATGCAAGTTATGCAGTCGATTTCAGGAACTGTCTCGTGATACCTGCTCGGCTGACGTACGTAACATCCGGATATGCGAAGTAGCACAGGGCTCCAACTGTAGCTTTCATTAGGCGTAAACTGCTTATACATTTATAATTTATTGTATTACATATGTGAAACTTATCGTTTAATAAAGTATCCGGCAAAAATAATAATATGAAAATGGAGACAAGTTCGGTACAAAGGACGTTTAGGGTCGTTGCCATCTCCGATAAAGTACCATAGTAGTTCCATAAATCATAGCTATGGGAATATACAAGATTCTATAATTTATTTCAAATAAATTTTGTTTTTATCGAGACGGACGGCCGTCCGCAATCTACATGAAAACCTACGAGAAAAATAAATCCTGTTCAACTTATATTGTTAAATTAAATGTACCTAGTCGTTATACTTTATATTACAAATTTCAATATAAATAATGCAATGCAATACCGTAAAATTAAACGGAACTAAGAAATCATAATCATCTTTAATTTCATAACGTCACGCAATACCTAGGTAGCGCACCACTCAGGCGTACGAGTAGTAACTCGACTAGATTCTATTGTTATCTTATTGTTTTCCTAGGACATCTGTCCCTTTGATAGCCATGGGGAGTGGTCAAATTGGAAATGAAACACTTTGACATTATATATTATTATATATGATTGCCTTTTCTATAAAATGTTTGAAGAGTTTTTCCGTAAATGTCTAGTAGGTACTGTCAGTACCTACAGCTACTGAAGCTAAGCCGGCAAGCCGTCGTTATACCGCGATCGCCTACTAAGCCTGGCTCTCGCCTCGCGTCGTCGACGTTTATAATAAATAATTGATCTCGGAAACTCAATTGACGTCGAAACAAACTTTTACACAAACTTTTAAACAATCGAAATAAACTTTTTGACCTTTAGTTTTTTTATGGAGGACTAGTTTTCGGCCCCGCGGTTTCACCCGCGTTCCTGAGGGATCTCATATTTTCCCGGGATAAAAAGTATCCTATATGTTATTCCAGTATATGATCTACCTGTGTACCAAGTTTCATCAAAATCCATACAGTCGTTTTTGCGTGAAAGAGTAACAAACATCTTCACATACATCTTCACACACATCCAAACATACTTTCGCATTTATAATATTAGTAGGAGGATTAGTAAGATATTATGTCTATCTAAACTAATAATACCTATTATTAAGAGGAAAGATTAAATTTCTTTGTTTGTTTGTTTGTTACGATTTAGTTGACCAAAATTTAATCGACCGATTTTAAAAATTCTTTCACCATTAGAAAGCTACATTATTCCTGAGTAAAACAGGCTATATTTTTAACCCGGGAAACGATAACATCCCACGGGAACGTGGGTGAAATCGCAGAGACAGCTAGTTCTTCATAAAAATATTACGTTGGTATCTAATAGTTTCTAAACACGTATTTGTAGTTCCTTTCCCAATTTGAAGTCTTAGTATAAAAGGTATGTCTAGCATAGCATAGCTCCATTATCAAGGAAACGATATAAATTTTCAACGTTCGCTATTTCGTTTGTGGGAAGACTTTAATGACCCGTAGAATGTTTTTATGATGTTTACTTTGATCAGAGAACAGCATCAAAACGTCTTTTATTGGGCAATAACTTTGAATTCGACAGAAAATTGGAAGTTCTTCGTGCACCATACCTAATAAACGTTCTATAGGTTTATGTCTTCATGGAAACTTAAAACCAATTGATTGTTGAGCTTAGCAGTGACAGCATTTTAATATTTAAGTAAGTATGTATTATCTACAGGCGAACACGAAGAATCTTACCTAGATAGCTTTTTTTATATTTGATTGAATTGCATTTGTCGACCATTATTGTACCTACCATTACCGATTGGTGTGCAACAGAATTAAGGGGCCACTGTCATTTTTGAAGTGTCTCAAATATATTCTATAGTACCTACTAATCACTAAAAAAAACACAATTTTTTTATTCAATCGATAAGTGCCATAAAAAAGCATTAAAAATTTACATTTTCAAATTTCGCGCGTATTTTCACGAAAACGCTGGACCCAGTGGATATGACGTCAGTTTGCTGTGTACCTAAACACAATCTGGACAAACTGTAGATTTTACAATACAAACATTTCATTTGTGCACTTAGATTGACCTTAATTGGACAAAACACCACGGAAATTATTGAATAAAACTCAAAATACACGAATTTCATGAAAATAAAACGAAAATGCAACGTCACTTCGCAAGTTCCCGCCAAAAAGTCCGCAGCTACTATTTCATAGTGTTAAAAAACAGATTAAAAAAACTGAAGACGTTTTATTGAATTTAAAAATCTATTTTGTAATTTTATGAACTAATATAACATTTCCCGGCTGCTTTTTTTTCGTTTAGTGTAATACCATTTGGTTTGCTGAATAATGTTCTTTATAATCATATAAATTGAGCGGCTGGCGGGCAACTGACGTTCTGTGACTTGTTCGTTAGCATCTTAGACGAATAATCCAAGGTTAGCATCGTCCGAAGTTAAAACCTTGAAGTTGGCACTTTGTCGTGTATAGTTTAGTAGCTAGAGGTTTGTTAATACCTAGCCCCGTTAAAACAAGCCCCGCGCTCCCCTAGTATAGTCAGTCAGTCAGACCGTCTGACTGAACAAGACAGTTTCCAGATAAAATAAGCAACGTTGTGTTGAATAATATTGGTGGTGTTTAGTAAATGAAAGTAAGTATCGTGACTTTTCAAGATGTCCCAAAAAGCGCGTTAAACGTTTTAGGGGAACATGTAATGTAGGGCATTGTAGGGCTATTACGTAACTTGTTACAATCAGTTTCAATCGTGCAAACGGTTTATTAAAACAGTTTTTTGCATATACATGCATACATTATACAATAAACAGAAGATCATTGCGAATAGAACCATTTTTGCCATTGTAATATTCCTTTTGATTTAGAGGCTGAGGCATAAAAGAAGAATATGTTTAGGCTGATAGTCTAGTAACTAAATCATTTCAAGTGTTTTTTTTTCTTTTGCCTTTTTTTCTATTTCTTAAATAGTGATGTCCGCAACCGATATCGACCAATAAATATGTGTAGGTAATGTTTTTAAATATATCTAATATGCCTGTATTGATAGCCCAAAATATGCACTCATGTGACAAAAGGAGACAAACATAGCGAGAGCATGAGAGTATCATTAAATTGTACTTTTTAAATATAAATACCTAAAATCCAAGAAATCCTAGAAATCCTACTTACCCAAAAAAAAGCTGGCAACATCATTTTGGAGTTTGACACAAGGAACATATCACATATTTACTCAATCAAATTACTATCCAAAGAGTATGTAATATATTCTCGCAAATCAGATTATATTAGATTTTTACTACGGGAATTAAAGTAATTAAGGGATAAATACTCTATATGTATAATAAAACAAAGTGAGATAAATAACTTATAGTTAAAAATAGTAAAATAAATGGAAAACTCTGCTAATGATAAAAAAAGACCACAATTTGGCAATCGTTTCTTAGAAAATGTGGACGAGGTCTTCAAACATAACTCGTGGTACCGTATTTTTTTGTATTAGATTTTTTAAGAAATCTCAGGGTTTTTATGGCAAAAATGCTGAGGTCTTAGAAGAGACGAGGTATAGAATAAAGCCAGCAGGTGGATCTAGATATTTAGAAGACAGAAAATACATATACCATTTTAATGCTTGGTATTTATCTTTCAATATTCCAATTATCATATGAAATACCCTAGTGATAGTAGGTATAATAATTTTTATATCTGCATTTTACTTGTATGTTAGGGACAATGTCCAGTGGGATGAGGAACAGGAGAAGGTGGCCAAGGAGAAAGTTGAACAGAATTCACAAGTCACATTCTCTGAAGAATCCTTAAAATCACTAGAAGAAGATGCAGATAAACATTGGGATGCATTTTATGATATACATCAGAATAGGTGAGTAAAAAACTGAAGACAGACAGTAATTCTATTGAAAATAATTAATATTAAGCTTTAACGACATAGCACAAATCTAAAATGTATGTACATACTAGCTGTTTCCCCGCGGTTTCACCCACATTCCCATGGGATCTTATCTTTTATCGGGATAAAAAGCCTATATGCTATTTCAGAATATATTCTATGTCTGTGCCAAATTTCATCCAGATCCGTTTAGCCGTTCTGGCGTAAATGAGTAACAAACATACATCCATCTATCCAAACTTTCACATTTAGAATATTAGTGAGATTAATAACTTGAGTTGCGATTCCTGGGATTCTTTTTTAAATGTAGGTAGTTTTTGGACATCCATCCAATCCGGATTCAAAGGATTGATAATTGTGTCATGTACCAATGTATATTACAGGCAGAGTAATCAATATAATATAACTGTGCAATTTCAAAGAAGCTTCCTACTGTAGATGCTCAGTTTGTTAAATGAGCCCTACCATAGTTTTCCCTAGGGAGTACAGTTGAAGGGCCCCATGCTGTAGAAGTGTGTGGAGAGATTTTTGGAGATTTGGAAACATGCAAGTGTCCACAGGCTATGTTAACTGCTTACCATCAGGCAGGCTGCCTACATGTTTTCGACTTTTGTGAAATAAAAAAATCTGTTATAAAATGTTCAGTTGAAATTAAACATTGGGTTTGAATTGAATACTGTCCTTCCAAACCCATTTTTTATTTAAATCTCAAATTTTAATGCTATTATAAATGTTGGTTTCACATTCACTCTGTTGATCAGGTAATCAGTTTTTTATTATTATTTTCTAAAAAATACTATTATTAAAAATTTCAGGTTTTTCAAAGACCGTCATTGGTTATTCACAGAATTTCCAGAATTGGCTCCAGACAACACTTCAGCACCAGTCCGAGTATATCCAAAGCAAAACACAGATAATCAAAACTTAAATTCAACCCAAAATAGTGATCATTCCATAAGTCAAGGTGACAATAAACGGTACATATTTGAAATAGGTTGTGGTGTTGGAAATACTATATTCCCCATCTTACAATATAGTCAAGATCCAAACTTGTTTATTTATGGATGTGATTTTTCCATAAAAGCAATTAATATTATGAAACAAAATGAACTATACAACACTGAAAGATGTAATGTATTTGTATTGGATGCTACTGCTCCAGAATGGAATGTTCCTTTTGAAGAAAACTCATTGGATATAATTGTACTCATATTTGTTCTATCAGCTATCGAACCATCAAAGTAAGTCCCTAGTAGTTTGTATACTTATATCTTCATATAATGTTTGAGTATGATAACTTTGCCTATTATTTGAAGGTGAAGTAAAAAGATAATGTTAAATATAATCTATCATCTGTATCAATATATCAATAATATCCTGGGAAATTCCTGACACACATAGCCATCTGATCCCAAACTAAGCAGAGCTTGTACTATGGACACCAGATAGCTGATATACAGTTTATACATTTTTTTATAGATTATACCCAGACTTAAAACAAACAGACATATTGTTCATGCACACTGAACACAAAAGTATGACCTGGATGGGAATTGAACCGACCTGTGGCATAAAGGATAGTGTGTTTAACAAACCACCCCAAACAGCCCACCAATCTACCATATGTTTATAGATATAAACTGTACAATAAAATTATATCTGTTATCCCTTATCTACACAAAAATTTAAGATAAAAGATTAGATTTTTAGTATGTTTATATTTTTGTTTGTAATGGATAAAATCTAATAATAACTTAACTGATAAAAAAAAACTGGTCAAGTGGGAGTCGGACTCGCGCACCGAGGGTTCCGTAATAAAGCCTCAAGGATTATTTAAATTTTTTGTCGATTACCTTATTTTAGGTTGTTGCCAATTAAGAGACCTCTAAATTGTATGAGCGCCGATACAACTCAGAGGTCTATCTTAATTGGTGGTAACTATGTATGTATAACTTACCTTAATTTTCAACTTTTTTTATTTTTTAAAATTTTTCCTTTATTTGTGCTGTAAGACCTTGCTTTTTGCCAAATTTCGTGATTCTAGGTCAACGGGAACTACCATATAGGTTTTCGACCCAAAACCTATAGGGTACTTCCGGTTGACCTAGAATTATAAATTTTGGTTTAAAGCAAGGTCTTACAGCCCAAGTAAAGGTAAAATTCCGAAAAATAAAAAAAGTTGAAAATTAAGGTAAATTTTGGTACTTACAAGTTTTCGCGAAAATCTAAATTTGCCCATATATTTTTATGGTGTTGACTCAGGATCTTGATTTTTATACACCTATTAGGGACTATAGACCTCAGTATCTGGTATAAATTTCAACTTGCTAGGTCCACCCGTTCCTGAGATAATCGGTGGTGACACACGGACAGACAGACTGACAAGAAAGTGATCTTATAAGGGTTCCTTTTTTTAACATTTTGAGGTACGGAACCCTAAAAACTATCACCTATAAAAGCTGCATTACTAGTAACATGGGCAAAATTTTATTTTAATACTTCCATATTAAAATAAATGCAATAACTTATATTTATAATGTAAATAAATAAATTTCTTAATTTCAGAATGCAAATAGTCATTAATAACATCTACAAATACTTGAAACCAGGTGGATTGGTAGTGTTCCGTGACTATGGGCTATATGACTTAGCACAAATCCGTTTCAAGAAAGGCAGATGTATATCGGAGAACTTCTATGCCCGTGGAGATAACACAAAGGTATATTTTTTCACTCAAGAAGAAATATCAAACCTTTTTAAAAGTGCTGGATTTTTAGAAACTCAAAATTTGGTTGATAGAAGACTACAA
This sequence comes from Ochropacha duplaris, assembly GCA_951361185.1. Classification (NCBI taxonomy): domain Eukaryota; kingdom Metazoa; phylum Arthropoda; class Insecta; order Lepidoptera; family Drepanidae; genus Ochropacha; species Ochropacha duplaris. The sequence goes on from OX592703.1 coordinate 6,329,824, forward strand.
GTGAATAGAGGAAAGATGCTAACTATGTACAGGGTGTGGATACAAGGAAAATACCGAAAACCATCAGGATAGTGTAAATTTAAGTTATAATGGATAATTAACGTTGAGATCTAAATTGAAAATAAAATTCTTGAAGGTATTTTTGAAGCAATATATTGCTCTTAAAGTTAAAACAATTACGTCTATACTAATATTATAAAGAGGAATGATTTGATTGTTTGTTTGAATTGCATAGGCTCAGAAACTACTGGACCGATTTGAAAAATTCTTTCACCATTAGAAAGCAGTATCCCTGATGAACATAGGCTATATTTTGTCCCGAGAAAAGATAAGATCCCACGGGGATGCGGTAGAAGTCGCGGAGGACAGCTAGTATAAAACAATGGGTTGTACTTTACAAATTACTGAATAACCTCAAATTTAAAATGATAAGGTTTAGCAAATGAATTCACAAGTTTGGAAGCAATTTTGATTGGTGGTCCATCCCAGCTCACTTTGATATCTTTTATCAAAGTCTTCACCAATGTTTCAATTTCTAGCTCTGCAATTCTCCTACCAATGCATGACCTCACACCAAATCCAAATGGTAAAGTCACCATTGGATGAGCATTCCCAAAGTATAGTGGATCTGATTTCTCCACCAGCCATCTTTCTGGCAAAAAATCATTTGCCTGTGGATAATATTTGTCTAGTCTTGATAAATATTCGTTAGGAGCTATTATATCGATCTGCAACATCAAAATTTAAAAAATATAAGAAATAAATTAATTCGGAACTAAAACTTAAAATCAAGCACATACCAGTGTGTTCTGGCAGCTCCACTTGATAGCTACTTTCTAGGCTTTGTGAAGCATATTTACCATTTACGTACTTATGTTTCCATCACCACTTACCAATGAAGAGTGATGATAGGAATAAATAAAATAATAATTTTGTAAGCACACCAATTTTGTTGTGCGTGCTATACAGTGTCCGGTTAGTAGTACGACAAAGTTAAGGGGTGACAGCTGGGCGGGTCGCCTACCATATACCAAAATAGCTCAATAAAAAGGTCGCCATTTTGGAGTTATTTCGATATTTCAGATTTTTAAGTATTGGATTTTTGAATTTTAGATATTTATTATTTTTGTTAGATGACCCGCCCACCTATATCCCCCTAATTTTTGTTGTACTACTTACGACCGGGCACCCTATATAACTTGCTCGAATAATGTTAGTTTATTATTCGAGCATTAGTTTATTAGTGCAATTAAATAAAGTACTTACGGTACTACGATTAAAGTTATGCACCTCGGCATGCTCTGTCTGTCCGTTACACTCGCCCTAGCATAAATCCATATTTTCGTTACGAAATACGAATATTGCCGAGTCGCATAGTTTTAATCGTAATTAGGTACAAACCCCTTTTGGAACATGATAACCGGCAACAACATGTTCTCTCGATGTTCTCCTTAAATTTGCTGGTACCACATGCCAGAATCTCAATGACTCTTTCAAACAAGCTCGGAGATATTGTCTATTGGAGTCGTCGCTACGAATGCCTTCTCGTAATTTGTCTTGTACTCTTGGATTTTTCGCTAAGTGGTAAAGTAGGCTTGTTGTCGCAAAAGCGACCTGAGAAATAATTTTGATTCTTAATTGTCACAAAGTAGGTATATTTTTATTTGAACGTACACAATGAGTTTTACCATAGGAGTAATTTAGTGGACTGATGTTGATCAAAATAAAAAAAGTGATAGTTTGAGGTCGGTTTAGGCTGAGAATTGAATTGGTCTATTATTTTTATATTTATAGAAAAACTTATTCTTGTGGGAGTTACAACTCATCAAGGATATTTTTCTGGTCCTAATATATGAATGTAGCAAAGATATATCTTACAGTATCAATTCCAGCCAGAAGCATTTCGTTGGCCATCATGACTGCTACCTTCTCATCAATAGCCAACAGTTTCTCAATTATACTTTTATCTTCCTCTAGAACATCGTGTTCTCTATTATTTATCGTCTTACGTGCTTCATTTATGTACATGGCACTTATTCTGTAAATTAAATTGTATATACTGCCACGGTGGTAGGGTAATTTGTAGTAGGTACTCGACTGGCTGGCTACCACCTTCTAGTTGAAAATCTGTCGCTAAGCACCTGTTGGTGTATTTTGCAGTTGCACTTAAGAGTTGCCTTTGAGGTATTGTATCTACTAAGCTGTACACCACACTTTGGAAATCCCGCTGATATTGCTAATATCTACAGGCGGCGCTATTCACTTAACATCAGGTGACCCGCCTGCCTGGTTGTGACTTGTAGTATAAAAAAGAACTAAGTAATAATTAAATTCAAACTATATACTAATTCTTAACTTACTCCCATTGTGAGTCGTAAGTTTTCATAAGTTTCTTGAAGCTTGGCGTGGCGATATATCGCCAGGGATTTGGTACAAACTCCAACTTAAATGACAGGTCGAAGATATCTTTGGTGTTCTTTATCAACTTCCTTGCTGGATGATCGTCTGATATATCATCTCTAAGACAGCCGAGTCTGGCACCCAAACCCACTACCGCTACAGATTCCAATGACCATTTCGTCATTTCTAGATGAAGATTCCATTGTAGGTAGTCGCTTTCGTCTTTTAACTTCATCAACCTGAAAAGTATAAACAGAAATCGAAGACAGTTTGTCAGCAACCTAAGAGTTTCATAATAGGTAGGTACTTGTATGATTCCTACCTCGTCACCATGTCCTTGGCTATATCTTCTAGTGCCGGTGAATACAATTTTACCAACTTTGGTTTTAACAAAGCAGGATTGACTTTTGTACGAATTTCACGCCATTTTGGACCCTGTCTGTAATATACTAAGTAAAGTTACAGTAAACTTTCGATTAGTAGGTATAACTTTATACACCTTGTTGGTATTATAACTTACGCAGTTATCAATCCAGTGATCCCCTGTGATAATGTCGAATTGTTATAATGTTCTAAATAATATACCATTGTATCGAACGCTGGTCGCAACGGAGTTGCCTCTTCAGCCCTGTAAACCTTTGGAATAAAACATGCATAATTTAATATTTTATGTATTGTCGCCCAGTGTGTGTTGCCAGTGATCCTAAGAAGGCTCAAATTCACCCAAAGAGCAATGGAGAGGGCTATGCTCGGAGTTTCGCTGCGAAATGGAATCAGAAATGAGGAAATTCGCAGGCGAACCAAAGTGACCGACATATCCCGAAGAATTGCCAAACAGAAGTGGCAGTGGGCGGGTCACATAACTCGTAGAACCGACGACCGACGGGGCAGAAAGGTTCTCGAGAGGCGACCACGTGAGGGTCACGGGAAGCCACTGGATGCGAGTAGCGCAAGACCGGTCATCGTGGAGATCCTTGGGGGAGGCCTTTGTCCAGCAGTGGACGTCTCCCGCTGATATGATGATGTATTGTGGAGATTCTTGGGGATGCCGTAGTCCAGCTGTGGACGTCTAATGGCGTCTAATAAGATGATGATGACATAATATCTTTAAAATATGAATGAATCTTTAACTTACCTGTTCAAAATCTTCCGGCTCGAACAAGATTACAGAATCGGCTCTTGCAAATACTCCGGCCATCTTTACAATGGACCCATATTTCTTGTGCAGGGTACCAAGTAATTCAAATAAATTCCCTTTAGGTCCAATTTCCCCTAAAGTAGGTAAGATCAAGGATGTTACGGAACTCAAACTCAAAATGTTTACACGCGCATGGTATGCCTTGCTTGGGCAGTGCCTCGTGCCGCCCTGTCTGCGACCGTAGGAGAGAACTTGATCCAATCCATGGTCGGCAGCGAGGAGCCCTGATCTATAACGCTTCGACATCAACGTTATAACTCTTAAATGTTCATAAGTCTTAATTACTTACCAATAATCGGTAGAAAATTATGCAAAGGTCCTATTATTGGCAATGTTGATAATCCTGGTATTGACTGAAAAGGTTTGGGTCGATCAGACGACGACGTGTGCATGCTTTTAATTCTAAGCCTAAAAAATAAATAATAAGCATATCAAAAGTTTGTTCTATTTAGTTAAATGTTCCTACCTACAGCAGGCTACCTAGGTAAATCTAGGTATCCGTCGTCAAGCACCTATTGGTGTGTTCCGACAGCTGCACTTGGGAGCCAGTTCCCATCTAAGCTTACATCATCACTTAACATTGGTCAAACACAAGCTTATCCAAAATATTTAAAAAAACTGAGGCGAGATTAAAAACGCTTAGCTAAGCACAAAAATAACCGGTCAAGTAAAGTGCGAGTCGGACTCGCGCACCGAGGTTTCCCTACAAATTTTGTCGTTTTTTTTTAAATTATTTTATTCTGTTTTTAGTATTTGTTGTTATAGCAGAAATACATCATCTGTGAAAATTTAAACTGTCTAGCTATCACGGTTCATGAGATACAGCCTGGTGATAGACAGAGGGATAGTGTAGAGTCTTAGCAATAGGTTTTCCGTTTTTACCCTTTGGGTACGTAACGTAACGTGGGAACCCTATTATTAAAATCAGATTTATCTAATGATGCCAAAAGATTTTGAATGTTGTTCAAATGAACCTTTTGACGACAGATTTTGTCATACCTACCTACTACTAAAAAAGCTGTGACAGATGGACAGGTAGCCCTATGCGTGTATTTTTTATTTAAGGGATACCTACGAATCCCTAAAAATCTAACTTGTTCAGGCGAAATCATTAAGTTTACTCTTAAAGTTACTTATATATTTTACACCGTTTTCAGGGTTTTGAATCTAAGTACAATGACATAAAATAGATAACTGGTGTATGTACATACCGATACGACTTTTGTATTTGAGCAAAAATGTATGAATTTAATTTCATTTTCATTGAAACAATGATTTTGGTGTGTAATAAAATAATAATAAACACAAAATTCGTACTCGTAGCTCTGTCGTCGTATGGACACTCGGAATAGAACTGATTTTATTGACCTTCATACATTGAGTCAGGGCTTCATATCTATGTATTGTACTTACCTACATATAGTTGGAGAGTTGGCAGCCATTTTGACTAAGGGTCAGTTCACACCGAGACGCGACGCGACGATACTGGAAGAGGCCGCAGCGCTACGTGGTGCAACGTATTCTTGCGACGAATAAACCACTATTCGTCCAAGAACGTATTATGTATTCTCACAATGAAATGTGTATTTTTTCGTGTAGGTAGTAACTAAAGTTATATTTTGAGTCGCTCTATTAAAATGTGCCGGTGTGAGCTGACCCTAACGTGCGGGTGTGAGGTGCAAAGCTGCATTTTTGTAAGTCGTTAATTTAATAATAGTTAAATAAGGTAGGCGGCTGGCGGGTAAGTATTTGAAGCCCAAAATGTCTGGCTGTCAGTAGGTATCGAAGAATATTTTATCCAAATTTCAGCTTTATAGAAGGACATTACGAAATACTACCCTTCTTGACAACTTTAGGTTTGACTAGCAGATACTTGTAAAGGTACAGGTAGGTACTCGTAAAATATTTTTGTATTTTGACTTTGTCACCGCGTCAACCCTGCCAGACTTCGATTTTATTGTTAAACTATTTTAATTTTGCTTTGTACCTAACACATTAGTCACAGTGGCTGCTAGCTCTTAGGCTAGTATAATGTACGTTGTCGATTCGTAGGAAACGTTATCATTTTTGTATGTGTTGGTAATTGATAATCTCGACTTCTGCGCCTATACCTACGGGTTAGCCGATGAAGGTTTGAACCTATGTCAGTGGTAGGAAAAGGAAATTGGAGGATGCCTCCAAGCACCAGTTTTTTATTCTTTGCGCAAGATCAGAACTAGGGTGGGAGCGCAGAAGACATGGGGCCTGGAAGGAAAGTATTTAAAGGTAGGTTCCTAGGTACCCTGACTATTGCAGTTAGCTTTTACCTAAACAAAAAAAAACATTTTTAAAAGTGAGTAAGTATATCTGTATTTTCATTATTTAAAAAAATCTTGCAAAATGCACGTCTTTATTTTTATGTTGCAATAGGCATGGCCAATCAAAGGTCGATCGATCGATTAAACGTAGTGATTATATACTCTTTGGATCGATTATTCCAATTTGTTGTTTAGGTAGGTATGTTCACAGATTAGATAATAGTTACTACGTAACAGATAGATCACTCCTATACAAAAGTTAAATACCAACTTTATAAATTAACCTATAAAAGACGCTGTAAGAAGGATCGTACTCGACGCGCGTGCGCCGAGAATCGAGATTCCCGAATAGGTACACCGCATGAGTGCGAGTGATGGCTCCTCTACACGTCGCGGACATCTTGCGATGCATCAGCAGATGGATCTTCACGAGCTGTCCACACGTCTGTAGATCGATCAGTCTGTGTTGGTTCTCGACAGACGCAAAACGTACGTACGCAAAATGAATATTAAGACGCTGCCGCAATTTTTTATTTATTTATATTATTTGAGTGTCCGATGGAGTAGTTATCAAAAAAAAAAACCTTCATTTCAATTTTGTGGGTACTTATTTTTTGGATTTCGCAGGTAGGTTTCTGCTTGATATAGCTCTAGGAATCTGACTGTTTCGTCCACATTTTTTATTTTGTGCACATTTCTACCGAATTAGTTTTCTTTAGTTTGGTAACACTGCTTGCTAATCTGTGGCAAAGAGCAAAGAGAATAGTATGTGGACTTTTTGGCGGGAACTTGCGAAGTGACGTTGTGTTTTCGTTTTGATTTCATTAAATTCGTGTATTTTGAGTTTTATTGAATAATTTCGGTGGTGTTTTGTCCAATAAAGATCAATCTAAGTGCACAAGTGAAGTGAAATGAAATGAAAGCGTGTATCGTGACTTTCCAGGTTGTCCCAAAAAGTCCATGAAATGTTTTAGTGGAATAGCCGCCAATTTCACTAAAATTAGACCGGACTTGTACGGACGAGGACTAGACTTTACAGTGAAAGTGACAATAAAACGTGACTAAACATAAAAGATGAATATTTAAAATAAAGAAATGGCTTAAAGGTCTCGATACCAGGCCAAAAATCTTCTTAAAAAAAAAAAAAAAAAAAGAATAGTATGTAATCACTTGATTGATCTGTGGTAAAAGCTAATCGTTGGTTGACCGACCTAAAAATTGTTTGTTTGACATAAAATAAATAGTTTCGGTAGTTACAACTATATTTGGACAATATCAATTATGTGAAAAGTAATAATTTGCCAAGTCTCCTTTATCTTTTAGTGTTATGTTAATCCACGCTAGAATTATGTTATATTATTACAATAACCATAATTGAAACTGAGTCTCTTTGTCAGAAATAGTTTTACTAACTAGTATCGATCGATTACGAAAGTGTTTTACAAATCTGTTTTTTAATAAATTAATTAATGACGTTCATAAATCTTGCTTACATTAGTATTAGGTATTAGTTCAGTGTACCTAAGTGCATTACAGCATCGTGATTGTAGAACTGCTAGCGTGTTCAATAAATCTGTTTACGTTCGCATTTTATTATTCACGCGGATGAATTTACTTTTAAAATACCAGAAAGTTATGAAGTGAGCTTCGGTCAACCAACATACAATGAGATAAACCAACTGTATAGTATCTCCAATTGGTTCCTGATATCACGTCCATGTATTGTTGCTCTTTCCTGTGAGTATGCAATATTACCTACATACTATATTTTAACTTATGCACTACATCAACTACATGCATTTTTATACACCTAAACTCTGGAAGAGTATGATATTGTGTATCATAAAAAATTTCCATTATGTACCTTTTGCATAATTCATTGGGTGATAAGCTGGAATGGTACCTATTTTGACTTTTGTTGTTGATTTTGTAAATAAATTTGGTAGGCAACAATTAGAAAATATCAAACAGTAACTGTACATTTGTAACAATACAGTTTTATTTATTCAAAATCAGATAGAATCTAATATTGACTCAGCTCAGCACTAAGTTTCTAAAACATAACTCTGTAGATTGCACCTTCTCAGGTCAATGACCTCTGTGTTTGTATGTGGTGGTTTCATGTTACATGATAACACCCAAATCATTCTAATCTTATCTTCATTCTTGATGTGTCTTAATTTGTTATAAATAGATTTAAATGCAAGTATCACAGTGACAAGTATTATTTACTATAAATAATCAATTGATTTATTTGTTTAGTAAATCATTTAGTTAAAATGATATTATGCTAGAATAATTACGTATTGTGTTCAATTGGAGACAATTAAAGTAATCAAGAGCAATCTGCAGTGATTGGTGAATCACAAATGACAGTGGTACCCATTATCTCATATTAGCTAACCTAGTTGGCAATCATTTGTATTTGGTTGATTCAATCATAAATAAAATCTATTGATCAAAACAAGGAATTATTAGCATTCATTTATAGGTTTCACACAACTAAAATAGTTATTAGGCTGATGGTAAGTGAATACTGCCAGGGGGATTTCCAATGTGTTGTAGAACAGGCAACTAGCTCTCAAGTGCAACTGCTGGAACATGTACACCAACAGGTGCTTGGTGATAGATTTTCATCTTGAGGGTGGTAGCCAGCCAGTCTAGTACTTCAAAGTACCATACCACTGTGCTGTGGTTTCCTCACTATGTTTTCATTCACCAAAAGCTCAAGCTCATTGTAGGTTTCTAACCCATAATGTTACTGCAGTATCTGAAATTACTATCATTGACCTATCATCATCTGTTTTGTATATAATGTTCATATAGTTAATGGTTATTAGAAAACAGTATTTACATTCTATCACTGATTTTGCCTTGTCTACCGATGTAATTTAAATCAATCTACTAATTTTAAAGTAAATTAAATGTTTTAAATGTGTAAAACTCATTAATTTGTTGTATAATGTTGTACAAACCAAATAACTTAATACATTTACAAAATATTATCTTTATGTTGATCTACGTAGTACTCAAAACCTATAAGAATGTCAATAAAACAACTTATTACAATTATTTGTTAAAATGTTATGTTACTCAAATGTGTTATATTTAGCATAGGTTGTGGGCAGTGTGTTTATCAACACAGTACCTACCGAACTAATATTTCATAACAAGAGAGAACAATAGTTATTTATTACTATTGGTGATTTTAGTTAAACATTTCAAAGGAATGCTGTTTAATTTTAAAATACAATTCAATTAAACATAAAATCTATTGTAACAGGCTCATGAAACACTACCTGTTTGGTAATATAAGGAAAATGTAATACTAATAAATGGTTTATGAGAGGCAAAGAAATAATAACTACAAGTTTGACCTCCAATAGAAATAATAGTGGGGATATTCTTATAACTATAGAAGAGATAGGCAATGATACCTTACATACAAAGCCAATGTCCTATAAGGACACCTAGACTAGAACCTATACTTATTATAAATAAATTTATTTTGAATAATAGAAAATTATAATAAATATTTGTGTGATTATTACAAATCTTATGGGTTTTGTTGTATGAATAAACTTTATATTTTGCAATTGCATAATTTAGTAATGCTATCACCAAAATTTTTCATCACATAACAATAGTTTATTGTTGCACTATCAAATGCCATAATCAACCAAATTAAATAACACTGTCAGCATATCTGTAACATTTCCTGTTACTAAGTTAGCTTGATACATTTGTTCCTTGTTTGCATGTGACAGTTCACGGCTGGGCGTCGGGATGGCGAGCATGAGCTCCACGCTCGTCGAGACCGTCTCCATCAACTACGAAGACTTTAACGAGAGTTTCCTTACGTGCGGCACATGTTTATGTTAGTACACTACACTGACTCATTGTATTAATACACGTGCACAATGCACCTGGTATTGTCATTATGTGTAAAATGTCATTCATACCTACTTAATTTTAGAAATTACAGTAAAGTTAATTATCGTAGTTACCCACACTATCCCTGTGTTTTAAAGTGATTCAATTCTTCCAGGCACGTATGATGGAGGAGAACACACACCGAAACTTTTGCAGTGCTCCCACACAGTTTGTTTGCATTGCCTCACGCGAATAGCTGCATCGCAGACTAGAGACGCCGGCAGTTTCAGATGTCCGATCTGTCGCGAACTAATAACCATACCTCGAGGTGGGGTGCAGGCGCTTCCGCCATCGTTTCTCGTCAACCAACTCCTCGATTTAATGGCACGCCAGCGCAGGGAAGTTATTCCACAGTGCAGTTCGCATCCAGGTAGAGAGCTGCTTTTCTGCGAGACCTGTGATTGTGTGTTCTGCAGACATTGCGCCGAAGGACCACACAGCGACACGCCTTGCGACCACATCGTTGTACCTTTTTCTATAGCGTTAAAAAGGATGTCTGAAATACTACTGTATAGAGCGAACGAGTGTCTCAGTAAGCTCGGCTCGGCACGTGATGCTGTCGCTAGCGAGTTGAGGCGTCTCGAAGCGGCGGCTACGGCGGCCGACGAAGCCATAGACAGACATTTCGCTGAACTAAGAGCGGCATTAGACAAACGACATAGCGAATTGAAATCCGCCGCAGCGGCCGCAGCGACTCACAAAAGAAAGTTACTCGAAGAACAATTGAAATTGATTGACGCAGAAAAGGCTAAGGTAAGCTGCGCCTATAATTTTCATTGTGTAATCATGTAATAATACATTTTCGGCAATTGAAATAACAATTTAATATTTAACAGACTGTATGAATTTTATTTTTCCTTGTTATTAATTATAAAATAAAAATACATAAAATAAAGTTAATTTAGATTGTGTCTAACCAAAATTCCACACATAATAAAAGGCGACATTTCCAGGTGGAAGCAGAATGTTCAGGGCTTCAGCAACAAGTGGAGGTGCAGGAAGTAAGTAGCCGTGCAGCAGCCCTGGGCGCCCGACTCTGTGACGCGGCTGCCCTGGCTGAGCCCCGCGAAAACGCTTTCTTGGCAGTAGACTTCGCCCATAACGACGCTCAGGAGAGATTCGCCGAGTCGCTAGCCGAGCTTGGTAGAGTGCGCACTAGTACCACGTTCCCCGGTTTATGTACTCTTCAGTTAGGTGAGTTTTAAACTAGCATTATATTAATAACTAATTTAATTATCTAGATTATAGTGACCTAGTGCATATTAAATTAATAAATTTTGATTTATCCTGACCATTTTTTGTTAATGAATCCCATACTATGTCATATAGTCTAAATACTTGAAATATAAACTTTGCCCATTCTAATATCTACAATACCAGGAGAATTTTATTTTGTTTTTATTTATTAACAAATTTTATTAACAAAAATAACGAAAATAACATTAGCCAGTCATAGGTTTCTAATTCTAATATTACATTATTAATATTTAATGGAAATGAACGTGATTAGTGACATGTACGATTTTTAACAATATCGCTTTTGCCGATTGCCAATCAATATCGCCACGATGCTTTATCTAAAAAAAACACATTTTCATAAAATGATTTGAACTCGTAACTACCGAGATATAAGGTTAATTTGATCAATTGTTTAATATGAGTACAGTAGTGTAAATCATGTGGTGAACAGAGTCGTCGTGCGTGTGTGGTCTGGAAGTGGTGGTAGTACTCCGCACGGTGGACTACCACGGCGAGGCGCGCACCACGGGCGGGGACCCCGTCACCGCGGCCGCTACCATCGACGACAACCCGCTGCCTTGCACTGTTACTGACCTCGATTCTGGACTATACAGGTAGCTTCATAGCAACTTCGTCTAACTGCCTACTGAATTACCAATTACAATGGTTTTATGTGTAGATATTACTTTTTTTTAAATTAAAGTCATTGATAACTAAAGATAAACAATCCCAAGCAACATTCTCTCAAAACTGTCTCAAATTGTGTTGGGTAATACTAGTTTTTTTTTAAAAGTTTTAATCACAAAGCTATGTACAAAGGCAATAAAATTTTACGACTCATACCTGCTAGCCAAAATATATCTTAAACGAGCACTGAGGCATGTTTACTGTCGGAGCGTTCGAATGCTACTAGATTAAAAGACCACCCAAATGTTCGAGTGGGTAGACATTCGGTAAGGCCATTTATTGTCGCTGATTGTGTATCTTTAGTTATTAGATATCAAAGATTAAAGTGCGTAAATGTGGTAGTGCGGTGCGTCATTTCAGCTTAGACAAGCTATCTAAAACCGATATCAAAAACTCGTTAAACAATAGCTGTTCAGTTTTATAATTTGTGTGACCATGTTACGCGTTACTACTGACTGTCGCCAAGAAACTACCTACCGGTATATTCCAGAAGTTAACCAATCTCTGCTGGCAATCGTCCTTTTTTATGTCCTTAGTTTGACAAACAGGCAGACGGTCCACATGATGGTAAGTGGTCACCGCCGCCTATGGACATTTGCCGAGCTTGAAGAGCTCTTTTTACTTACGCCCTTTTTGAAGAACCCCATAGCGCTGAGGGAATACCGTAATGGGGAGCTCATTTCTGTTAATTTCAAGTTGTTAATATTCATCTAAGTTACATTATATACCATACACAACACAGTAAAGTTAGTCATCGTCCGTACAAGTCAGGTTTTAGTAAAAATTTGTAGCCAGTTCACAAAAAACTTTTCACAGCCTCTTTGGGATAACGTGAAAAGTTATGATTGCCAAAACGCCACCAATCGTATTCAGTAAAACTCAAAATACACGAATAAATTGTAATACTGTCTGACTAGGATCACGATGCGTCCGTGGAGCGCGGGCTGCGTCAGTGTGCGGGTGCTGGTGTTCTCGCGCGGAGTGCGCGACTCGCCGCTCGCCGCACAGGTCATAATACTATATCTATACTAATATTATAAAGAGGAAATATTTGATTGTTTGTTAGCATTGAATAGGCTCTGAAACTACATTACCGATTTGAAAAATTCTTTCGACTATCTACCGATATGGTCTACCAGTGTGTCAAGTCCGTTCATCAAAATTCGTTCAACAGTTTTTGCGTGATTGAGCAACTAACATCCAGACTCACAAACATACAAACTTTCACATTTATAATATTAGTAGGACAATGTATAATATGCATGAATGTGTGCAGGTGGCCGCCGCGGCGCCCCCACTGCTGGTGTGGGGATCGCGTGGCACCGGCAAAGAACAACTCAACCAGCCAGTTGCTGTTGCCAGGTTATCTATACTCAAATTTTATAACTATTATATACATCTGTCTGGAGCACCCCGCAAGCGCATCTCGACTTTTCAAGGGGCTCCACTGAAAATCAGTGCTGATAGTGCTAGCCAACAGCACAAGTGATTGATATGTGCTTCTTAAATTATTGTATTTCGTTTGCTCACTATTTATTGTATTACATGTAACTATTTTCTGTAAGCTTTTGTTTTCTGTCTTAATATTATTTTATTTTCTTTTATCTTTGTAAGCTTTTGTTGTTTGTTGTATTTCTGCCTTTGTGATATTGTTTTGTTTCTACCTGTTTTGTGATAATATGTCAAATAATGCTATGTCTATGATATGATTTCCGCGTACACCGCCTGAGTGCGAGTGAGTAACGTGCAGTTTGCGCGCTCAGTCACACTTGCGGTGGCATATTGCCGGTCGGCTCGCCTAGTGCTAGGCATTTAAAATGCTGCGTTGCGCGAGTGGGAGGCCTGGTACAGCCTTAGGTAGAAAGAAAAAACAAACATGATAAATGTTATTGGATACCACAGATAACATTTGCATTACTAAAAAAGCTATTCAAAATTACTAGAAGTGACCGCTAAACTATTATATGACTATTCAATTGTTGAATATTGATAAATAATATATTAATATGACCTTAAAGATCCCTTAAATTGAACACAACCATACCCTGAGTGTATGTGGATACGGCAGCTTTTATTAATAAAAAAATATAAATTTCCAGGTGTCCAAAACGTCGAGAGATCTACGTGCTCGACGCTGGTAATTCAAGAGTCAAGGTGCTGGATGATGAGACATTTGCATTTAAAACACATATTGTTAATGAAGGTATGTTTACTTGCTATATTACTTATTATCAAGCTGTATTACTAGTATAATTAAATCGTTTTTTGTAGGTTATATTGCGAAGTTATCACCTAACATAGTTGGAAGAAATTTCCTTCTTCTCTTTTTGTCAACCGATTTTATTTCATTTTGTTAAGTAAATGAGTTTTTTTAGTGCAACAAAAATGGTTGAATTACGACCAGTGGGCGAATATTAGTAGGTTAACACAAAGTGAAGTGTCAAACCGGTGATAGCGTGCGCGCTGGAGATCTGGAAAGGGCGTGGTGCGGTTTGAATTTTGAGGAATTTTATTGGTTAATAATTTCAAATGATGATCATCGTGTATATTCGAGGAAGACACTGAGGCATAGTAACTATTATAATATCTGTGCAAGGGCCATCGCTAGCGTCTCGCTAAAAGTATTATCACTTTAATTTTATAATTATTGTTCTGTGATAACATGTTAGGCGAAGGTAGATAAAAAAAATACGTTTAATGTATCAATGAACTTGCATTAAAAGTCATTGTATAATAAAAATACGTAATTTGTTATATTCTAACAAAATATACTATTTTAAGTTATATTTATTAAAGCTGGTAATGTAAAAATTTACCACAGCCATTTATTAGGAATCACAAAGAAAGAATAAGTAACAATCCTGAACCGCTTCAAGACCTATGTCGTTAATTCTTACGAATAACGTTTCTGATTATGTCAGAAAAAAAAACTGTTAACCCTTGGGGTGCCTGGTGGGTCTGACAGACCCGTTACTTCAAAAAAATTACAATATTTCTTCGAATTCTCAACCAAGCCGGCTGTTCTTCTGAGTAGCTTCACGGTATAGACTAGCGGTCATTTTGCCACCACCCCTGCAGTTTTTAACGCACATCCGTTGAAGTAAAACGCGTTTTCAGTGCGCTCGGGTCCGTGGGACCCGACCAGGCACGCGGCGTAACTTTTAATCGGTAAGTAATTATTTTTGTGTTTTATATTTTAATGTGTTTTAATCGTAAATTATTTGTATAAATAATATTGTTGCAGTCAAAAATGGCCAGACAATTACCTGATAACGATTTAAGACAACTTTTAGAGATAGATTTGGATGAAATCGTCATTTTCATGACGATGTAGTTGACGATGAAAGTGGAGCCGAATCGGACCATCTGAGTGTCCATGATTCAGATGGCACGGAGGAAGAAGAGGAAGTCTCTAATGGCGTAGATAATGTGGACAAACTGATACG
Organism: Ochropacha duplaris; assembly: GCA_951361185.1. Classification (NCBI taxonomy): domain Eukaryota; kingdom Metazoa; phylum Arthropoda; class Insecta; order Lepidoptera; family Drepanidae; genus Ochropacha; species Ochropacha duplaris. The sequence goes on from OX592703.1 coordinate 6,345,024, forward strand.
TACATACGATGTATCTCAAAACTAAAAGATGGCCACTGACAGTTTTTTTTTTTTTGGATTCTAAACATCGCTGGCATAAACGAAAAAATTATTCAGATGTTGAATAATCCTGGTGCATGTGCAAGTAGAAGATAATTTATAAAAACAATTGGCATGGCATTGACGGCTCCACATCAGCTGAACGACATAAAAATATGCATCTGTCAACTATCCTTCGCAAAAGAATTGGCACTCATATAGGTGAACCCTCAGTGCCAGCACCTAAAAGACTTGATGCTGCTACAAAAAGGCGTTGTTATTTATGTCCTAGTAAAAAAAAACGCAAGTCTAAGTACACTTGTGCATCTCGCACGAGTCACATTTGTCTGGAACACGCGAATTTTATATGCGAAAATTGTCGCACAAATACTAAGTAGTTATAAGCAATATTTTTTATTTTTATCTAAAGATAATTATTCTGTAAGTTGATTCAACTGTGCTTTAAATTATTGTAAACACTGATTCTTGATAGTCATGAAAAAAAGTGTAGTATTGTTGATTTAAATATAAAGAGTTGATTTTTGTTACCTAAAATTAGAGGTTTTTTCATTTAGTTAATAAAACTTTGTAAAACAACTTATGTTTAAGTTTTTGTATTTTATCATTTAAACAATATTCAAAATGAACAAATACTTGTTATTTGCCATTTTAACACATTGAATAACATAAAAAAACTAAGATTTTGTTTACGGGTCTGACAGACCCACCAGGCACGCCGTGTGATTTTTCCCCACCAGGCACCCCAAGGGTTAAGAGGGTAGTGTTAAAATTTCCATAATACCATTGCAGGTTTAGCAGGGCGGAGTTGTACAGGGATAGCGGTCACAGCAGATGGCGTGGTCGCCGTCAATTGGCGGACACGTACTCTCACAGAGGTTTGTATTATAAAGAAACGGTTGCCAGTGTTATGCCATGGGGTTACAAAAAAGCCGTAAAAAGATCCTTTCAAAGCCAGAAACATATTAGTGATTTGTTAGTATTTCTAATGCCCATAGACTGATTCGTTTGTGATGATACGTAATACAAACAACGACTTTTCTAATAAACTTTATATGCAATTAGCATAAGGTTTCAACTTTTCCACTCACGCCATTCACATTTGTATCTACACATTATATTAAACAGTGCTACGAGATGGCGCACCTACGTTTATCAAATTACTCCTTTAATAAATAGATAAATATCCTGGGACATTTTTTCACCCACGGCCTTCGATCAACAATAGCTATAGATATCGGGTCGGCACAAAAAATACGTCTCGGTAAATAAGAGCGCACTTGAAAAGTGAGCTCTTATTTTGTTTAGTTCGCTTGAACACAGCCAATATAAACACGTCTCACAATGCCGCAGTGTGTATTCAAAAGTTGCAAAAATAATGCTCGAAAAAGCAATTTAGCGGCCGGAGTAACAAATAATATAAAATTTTGAACAAAATTACATATTTTAAACCACGCTACCAACGCTACAAATGTTTGGCCAAATTCGCCAACACACGCACAAACTTCGAAGAAGAAAAAATAAACGAAACAAAACGATGTAGCTCTCAAGGCGATAACGGGAAAACATATTTTATTCGTTGCTCTTTAAGGTTTATTTCACACTAAATGTTCTTTAACTTATGTCTATTTCTTTTAAGTGACAGGAGTAGTTTATTGCTTTGCTCGTTTTATGTGACTAATGATCGTAAGTATTAGATAATATTTTGAAGATTTGTGACTTTATTACTGGGTGCTATGGTTGTAATTAGGTTGAACTTAAAACTGTTTTAAAACATTTCTCTCCGTTTGTTAGTAAACAAATGTAGCTATAAAAGTATATATTCACGCGGATAGCATTTAGCTTGGATTTTGTATGTGACCCATCTATAGCTATTGTTGATCGAAGCACACGGCTATCTGATCCCAAACAATATAACTGATATACTACATTATACAACGTTTTTGTTGTAAATACACCCAGACTCAGGACAAACAGGCATGTTCATGCACAAAGATGTCTACCCTGGATGGGAATCGAAGCCACGACCTGCGGCGTGATAGGTAGTGTAACTGTGTAATGTAACTGTAACTAACGTTATTTAATCTTCTAAGATCATGGTAGACTACGTAACGCTTTTTTCTTACGTGCTGATTTCTGCTTCGTTCAATAAGCCATGTAAATATAGTAAGTTATTGTTGTGTCGCCAGGTGACGACGGAGGGTGTGACGGTGCGCACGATCCAGTCGGAGCGGCTGGTGGAGCCGGTGTGTGTGGCTGCGCACGCGGCCTCGCGCCGGCTCGCCGTCGCTGACAACGGAGCGCGCACCGTCTTCCTATTCGACGGACACGGCAACATTGAGAGAGAGGTATCCTATATTGTTCATTCATAAGTCAGTAATAATTAGCAGGGGACATCGTGTGGCAAAACCCTGCGTGTAGGAGATTCCACACATTTATAGGAGTAAAGCTTGGTACCATCAGGTGCCTTGCGATCCCCTCGATTCGGCTTGTATAACCGCAAGGGACCGCGGGATTTGTTCATAAGCAAGTTTGTGTGTTGTACAAAAAGAAACTTGAAGGAAATACATGGTGACATTTTTACTAAGGTCATTTTTGTATATTTGGTAGGTGACCCGCCCGTCGTACTACTTACCAGACCCTGTATAGTTACTGGTCCTGAAATAGGACTTAGTACTTTCATCCCGGGAACGCGGAGTGAAAGCTATAGTACTTAACTATTTCATGATTTACAGATGTTATGAAATGATTGGTTAGTCGCAAACATTTACGTTACTAATGGGTGTCACGATACGATAACAGGTGGGTAATGGTGATCTCGGGCTAGTGGGCGGGTTGGCGCTCTCCGAGGATCTACTCATAGTGGCCGACGTCGCTATCCGCATATACGACGTGGAGGGCAATCTCAAAAGTATTCTCGCACCTGTTCCTAAAGGTAATGATTATAAATCTCAGCAGTATTATCAAGGCTATGTTCCTAAATGTATATGCTAATTGTATAATGAAACTCGAGTACTACAAAGTACCCTACCACCATGCTGTGCTCGCACTCGACTGGCTGGCTACAACCCCCAAGTTGAATATCTGTCGCCAAATATGTTGGTGTGTCGGCAGTTGCACCAGTTTAAGGTATTGTAATAAGGTGTACAACACAAAGTGATCGGTCAATGTGGAAAACTTTGGAGGAGGTCTATGTCCAGCAGTGGTTCTTTCGGCTGAGATGATGACTGCTAATGTTTATAGGCGACGGTAGTCACTTACCATCAGATGACCCGCCTGCCTCGATGTCACTTGTGGTATAAAAATTACTTGACTCTAGCTATCTCGATAATTTTCCAGGTCGGGGCGGTTACGGTGGCATAGCTCTAGAGCAAGTTGGAACTGGTTGGCATATTATATGCGCTCGTTCTATTCGAGGGAAAGCGGCTCTAGTGACTCTAGAGGCGGGTGGCGCCGGTCGAGTGTTAGCCGCGACTGATCTGGCTGAGAGACGACCGCGTCGCGTCGCCGGTATAGCGATACTGCCGAAGAAACGTGTTCTACTGGCGGATCTAGCCGGGGACTGCTTGAGACTGCACACGTATTGGTGAAAGGTTACTATCCTGTTATAATGTCTTGCTACGTGGATGTTTGATATTTTCCCGAGAAAAAAATATTTCATGATACCTGTCGATGTCCCATGCAAATGTATTCGTTACGGCGTGATCGAGTAACTAACATCTGTGCTAACTTTCGCATTTATAGTATTAGTAGGAAGCTATGTAGTAGTGTGATGCTTGTAAAATTTATATTTAAATTTCCACCATTATTTTGGTAAAATGCAAAATCAAAGGTTTTATTTTTGTTGTGCTTGGTAAAAGCCTACTGAGTTAATTCAAAATGATTGCTATAGAGTAGGAGATACAATAAATAAATAAAAATCTGTTCAAATTGTAACCCCATCCCACTAATATTATAAATGTGAAAGTTTGGATGGATGGATGGATGTATGTTTGTTACTTAATCACGCCAGAACGGCTGAACGGATCTGAATGACATTTAGCACAGAGATAGATTATAGTCTGGAATAGCACATAGGCGGGTGAAGCCGCGGGGGACAGCTAGTATTGTTATAAAATATTGCTGGTTATTATTTGACTAAAGGGCAGTATAACATTTCAGATGCGTTGATTGGAGAGAGGAATACTGAAGCAAGATGCCAATGGGCAAAGCGTTATCGAATTTCATGCTAGTCCAATATTGTAATGGAGAATCGAATTGTTGGCCATATTCACGGGACTGCGAACGGGAGGTATTTGCACCAAAGCCTTTAGTCGGCCGCTAGACGGTCACTTATCATTTATGATGCCTGTACATTTAGTACTTACAGTATTTATTTCGTATTATATATACTTAAGCTATGTTATTTTATATTACTAGATATTTTTACGGCCATCTTGAGTTTATACGACATAATGAATGTAATTCGACTGATTTTTTTATGCTTATTTTTCTTTAAGCGCTTTGCGATCTATAAAATTATTGGAATGGAATTTGTTGTAAATCTAAAGAGTTGATTAATGTGATTGATATATGTTTGCTCAGAAATCTCTAAATATTACTTATAGTCAGATTTGTGGTGTACTGTCACAAACTATATGCTTTTGTTCCTATTTATGTCCAGATTGTTATCAACTCTAGGTTTACAGTGATTATTATGTAACAATGTAATAGTTTTATTTAACTGAAGAAAGGGATAACTGCGTAGATAGCACTCCATGTGATCTATTGTAGTCCGCCTTACATAACGATAGTTGTAGTGATGATCATTAATTGTTCCTTGTATAAGAATTGAAACACTTTCCGACGCCAATTCATAATACCTATACAAATAGATTGGTTATCAATCAAGCATTATTTCTGTGACTAATCGTAAAATACTCATAGTTAATAAAGTTGTCCCTTTTTCACTTCCAAAACTTGTATTTACAGTTTGATAGATTGTAAATTTTACTAAACGTGACCAAGTGTCATACCAATTGGCTATGTATCATTTTCTTACGAATTCATAGAATCTCGGCACCTGGGAAGAAAAAATTATGGTGTTTTTGTGTCTAATCCTATTCTTATTTGCACTTAAAAAGCGCCATTAAAACGATACTAATATATTTGATATTTATATTTTGTCACATATAACTAGTCGATCGACGCATTCACTTTTAAAATGTGTTTTTTTTTTTCAGTTTGCACTTGCGTACCAAAATTTTGTGTCACCAAAATCGTATAAATCACCGCCTAGTCGAACCCATATGTTAATTTAATCGTATGAATATTAAATTAAACACAGATACGCCTTTTTGCTTTGTCTTCACGTCATGAACTACGACTATTAATTATTCAATATAGTTTTGGTGATTTGCGTATAATTTGTGATATATGAGTACCGAACACAATATGTATCCTACACATAATGTTAACTCTAAAGCTCCTCAGCACTTTTTTCGAACAAAGTAGTACATAATAACATTTTATGTTGTCATAATACTTGCTCAACGATAAACACCATATCAATTAGCGGAAGCTTCCATTTTGTTAGATTTTAGATCTTATTAATATTGAGCATTAACTGAAAATTGTTTAACGTTCATAATAAAACAATTACCCATCGAATTTTTATAATTTTGTTAATAAAATCGCCTAAAACTGATGGGCGTTAGCACTGAGTTAATTTTTAATTAAAATTAATGAATGATTGAGTGTTCTTATACTACGAATGTTGTGACCTATAATTGCATTATACTTGATAGCGTGTTTAATTCGAGTTATTTACTTAAATAACTTTATAGATAACTATAAGTATTAACTATAAAAAAATAACCGAAAAAAATCATCCCGTTAACTGGTTCGATGAACATAATAATGAGTAAAAAATGAGGTTGATTCTAGACAAAACCTATAATATAAAATAAAAATAAAAGAAATAATTAAAGTAAAACATTTAATTTGAAAACCGTTTTAAATGTTTCATGGTAATTTTAAAACCAAACAAATTATACAATTTGTACTAATATCATGTTAGGTATTATTTCGCGCAATTAAATATGGAAGTCGTTTGAGAATTAATCATAAAAATACATTTTTTACTTTGAAATCTAATAACTAAAGATACACAATCAGCGACAAAAAATGGCCTTACCGAATGTCTACCCACTCGAACATTTGGGTGGTCTTTTAATCTAGTAGCATTCGAACGCTCCGACAGTAAACATGCCTCAGTGCTCGTTTAAGATATATTTTGGCTAGCAGGTATGAGTCGTAAAATTTTATTGCCTTTGTACATAGCTTTGTGATTAAAACTTTAAAAAAATAACTAGTATTATAACACAATTTGAGACAGTTTTGAGAGAACTTTTGCTTAGGATTGTTTATGTTTATTCATGTTTATTGCATTCATGTTTACATATTATATGAAATATTGATTACATGTACCCTGTAGGGGTGTTTGCAATTTAGAGTTAGGCCTAATAATAATATTAATTTCGCAATAAATTAACATTCACAACATTAAATTCAAAATACAATTACATTATTACAATTGATCTTATAAAAATGGTCATACAATATAATAAAATAAATCACATAATAATATATAAAAAAAAAACAAAATATCAAAAATATAATAAAATAATAACATTGACAATATTAAATAATTTTGATCCGAGTTATAATAATATGGTAGTGTCACGTAGGGTAGGTACTGATCGCGCGATTGAATCATCCCTCGGCAATCTATCTGTAAGGAACTGTTCCACTGAGTAATAACATTTTTTAATAAGAAACGACTTCAGCAAACTAGTAAAGATGGTGGATGTTTTTGCATTTTTATTGAGTTTGGGACTTTATTAAAGATAGTTATAAATCTAAAGTTCGGACTTCTCCCCAGTGTCTGCAATCTTGATATAGGAAGGATTAGTAGATCTTTATTTCGCCTATTATAGTTTTGTTTAGCTTCTGCGTTTGATTGAAAAAAAATGTCTATATTTCCGTACAAAAAGACATACTTGTAATATGTATAGACATGGTAAAATAAGAATTTTTTTATTTATAAAATGCGGCTTGCAACTATCTCGTTGATTTATGTTTATTAAGATTCTGATACACTTCTTCTGAATTATAAAAAGATCCATAAAATCTGTGCTGTCGCCCCATAGAACGATGCCGTAATTAAACCATGCATAAGCGTATGCATAATATGCTGTTGTTTATTTTAAGTTATTAGATATCAATGATTTTTTACTCATTATTAAACTGCGTATTACATAATATTATCATTTGATTGTTAAGATGCAGTTATCATTATTGTGAATTACGAAATGCACAATCAAATATTTGGGAATCTCAAGGTGTAATGAAATAAATGACTTGCTAGTGTTACACGTGGAATATTTATCAAAGCCTCACATTAACATCTACAGTAGCATAACTAAGCAGAAACTGTTTACATTTTTGGCGTAAGGGCTTTATACAAAATGGATATACGCAGCTAACTCAACATACAATCAATTGATATGTAAATGATAAAGAGATTTCTAGATTAAATAGCCATTTTGTCGTCAAAACCACAGCTGAACATATCACATTAGTTAATTGACACATTAAATTTTAAATTAGATGAAAGTTTTTCCTTTATATCTAAACTAGTGTTTTAATTGTGAGGCTTCTACTTGTTTATTGTATAAGCTAAAATAAATTATTCATAATATTTTTTTAATTATAGCGGTTGATATAGAGAGATCAGAAATGAGTTAGAATTAAGTCTAGTCTGAGTTATTTGACACATTTCATACGAAGATCAAAAGTATTCAAAAAAATCCATTAACACAGAATTTGTTGAAGCAAATTTGGGTTTATTTATCATATCGATGGTACGATCGTGATAGTAAACAATATTTCTTGTTTAATAAACATAATGTTATATTAAATAATAAATAAACGTGTTTCTTTCTTATCTAAATGAGTATATTATGCTTGACCAAAACTTGAAGCCGTCAGTCATCTTCCTTGTTTTGCCGTTAAAAATTAAACTAGCTCTTTTAATAAATTGTTCACTTCTATTGGATAGTTTAACAGTGATAGACGATAGTAACACCTTTACTTTACCTAAGAGGGTAAAAACACCTAAACCATGTTTGTTCTTGTATATTAAATGCGCAAAAATGTTACCGTCATTGTAATTATTATTCTCACCTTGAATACTTGTTCGTTAACTTTAATCTTAGAAACCTGTATTGTCTGTTTTTCTACTTAATTTTGAGCTTCATTGTTATGATATAAATACAGTTAGAGTGTGCCAGTATGTTTAAATCATGAAAAGCTATTTCGTAGTCACAAACTATTCATGTCACTGCCTTTAAATAATTTGAACACTTAGTCAGATACTTCATACCTGTAGTAGTTGTCATACCTTGCTAGTTATAACAACCCAGTTAACTATAAATGTTATTTAAAACAACAGTTACAACAGCAGATTGGTACAAAATAATATATAGTGATAAATGCGAATAAATATTATTTTCCTGCATTAGACATTCTATTTAGATTGTAAATTATTTAAATACAGATGCTTTATTATTTGTGAAGAGAATATGGAATCTATTTTGGCATCAAATCATCTATTTTCTGACAAAATTAATGGAATTGATTGAAAGTAATTAATAAATGGTAGCTTATCATAAAGCTAGTGTATTCATCAAAAGCTGTGAAACTGTACTTAAATTGTAATCACGGAGTATCTCAGTGTATTTATTGTCGATAATGTCACTTTTGTGCAAAACACAATAAAGTTAACGTTGAAAATTACACAGTTGTTTTATTTAGTACATACTCAAGAAACACGCTTAGAATATTATACACGTACCTATACATAATTAACTTAATTATGTACATAAATTATATGATTTCATATTTCAATTTATAAAAACATATGCGTAATATTAGCAGATATATAGTTGTCAAGATATCTTACCTATATTAAATTTAACTGTTTAATTATGTAATAACTAAATTATAAATGCAAATGTATATTTGGACTCATGATGTCATGGCGATGTTAGCTCAGTTGTAGTAACGTCTCGCGCCTAAGGTTGTGGGTTCGAATCCTATGAGCTTTAGGTAAAGGTAAACAACTTGAAGAAACCACATAACTCTGCTAGGGTACTTTGTAGACTTGTAGTACTCAACTGTTGGTGAGTTCCGGCAGTTGCACTTAAGAGCCAGATTTTAAAGCATTGTACAAAAAAGGCGACAACATATTAGTATACCCCCTGACATAGCTATTGTATATAGATGTCGGTATTCACTTACCATCAGGTGACCCGCCTTCCTGGTTGTTACTTGCAGTATAAAAAATATGGAATGGGATACAAAAAAAAACTCTGAATCTGTTGGGGTATTTGATGTGTGGAATAATTGTTGGTATTTATTTAGAGTACAATTTCTTCATTGCTGTAATTTCAGACGTTCAGTCAGACGAAAAACACTATTTACAAGTGTGAATAAATTTATAATTGAAACAAATATCATTATCACTAATTTGCAAAAAAATCGAACTGTTTAAGTACATTTTATTTAAATTATAGATCTACCTTAATATATAAAATTCCCGTGTCACGATGTTGGTCCGCGATGAACTCCGAAACTACTAAACCGATCTCGATGAAACTTGGCACACAAATAGATTATATACTGGAATAAGATATAGGACTTTTTATCCCAAGAAAAGTAAATAAGTCCCGAAAGTATAGGCATGTATAAAAGCGAAATACCACTCACTGATTAATTACGAAAACTCAGAATGCTACAAACTTGAAATAAAGCAACTAGTTTCCAAATAGGGAGTAGGTAAGAAAAGATGTTCAGCTGAAGCGGGAACGCGGAGCACAGATAGTATAATATAAACTGTATGTATGTAACGTGGAATAATAATAAAACTAAATTTTAACATAATATTTAATCAGAAAAAAATACAATTGCACTGAGATTTTAATTTAATAGAATATAAAGAAATATAATATAATCAATAAAAATGTACAATATAGTTAGAACTAAGGTCGGTTCAAACCAAACAGAAAATGTACGCGCGTCCTTTTTTCCACATGTAAGGTATAATAGTCTTCATCCTATTCTCAAATAAAATGTTTAAATAGGGAAATATTTTTAATTTCATAACACGCGGAGAGGTACATATCAACATGTAAGCCAATTTACATTTCAATCTTTAAAGTCACGTACCAGAGAGTTTCTTTTTCGGAGTAATGCTTGCTAAAACTGATCCATAAACATGACCATTTTTCGCTTCGAGATTTCAACTCGATTTCAAGAAGTGAATGACGATTATTTCATTACACATTACATTAAATTATTTCAGTATATAAAATAGTTGTATACAATCAATAACAGAATAGATTGTTGGTTATTAAAATGTTAACAAATTTTCACCAAAATTAACACGATTTGCGGAGAAAACTACAATAAAACACACTATAACTTTAAGTTTTAATTCATTTTTTTTATTGACTATTTTAAGGAAAATCTTTTTAGGTGTTATTGCTATTTTATAAAATAAAAATAATCCTGTATCCTAAGATTGTAAATTGCGCGAGCATGTTCTACTCTGTCTGAAACCAACCTCTAGGAACCATTCAGTATACTTAAGATTGCCATACAAACATAATAATTCGCAAATTAATTCAATGTATTTATTCATTCAATTTAAATAAGTAACATAAAAACGTTTATTTTTATCAGTCATGTAACATATCGCGATTCAAAATATTATTTTCAATCAAGATAATTATACTAATAGTATATAGTTTTCATTAATTATTACAATGTTTTACCTACTTAAATGACAGAAAAATTTGGACTGAGATCAGTAAAGTAGGTTTTATTTTCAATAATGGATTCGCCCAAAAATAACTTACATTAACATTATTGTAAACATTAGACACACAAATGTATAGTTATAAAAAATATAACTAACTATGAATATTTAAAATAAATGCAATAGTGGTTTCCTCTCGTGATATATAGATGGCGTTATTTGCCAAACTTTGCGAGAGTCGCCTTGCACTCTTGAATATTTTTATTGAGTCGTTCCACAGTGGCCGAGGTCTGTTTGGAACCCAATAACCTGGTACAGCTTGCTATAGTAGTATAGTAGCCGCATACATTGTGGAGGACCCTGACCGCTCTATCGCCGCATACGAAAAGATATTTCCCGCTGGCATCGAATTTCATATAATTGATTAACCCTGGAAGAAATAGAAACGAAGGTTTAAGATTGTTGTACACCATATCACTATGACGATGATAACATTTCTATTTGCAGACAATCGATATCGATACATTAACCTACAATAGCAGATGCTCAATAATTCACCTAGGCTTCACGTAGCCTCGAAACGAATAAATTAACTAGCGTTTCTGATAAATGTACCTATACGTTAATAGGATTAGAACTTAAAATACATGTTTAAATTAGGTACAAATTATATTTTGGCCGCTTATACGATAAGATATAATAATATTATTATACGTTCATAATTGCAAGTAATATGAGAACAAATTCATTTTAATCAATCATGACTAACATTCCGCTTAACATGTCTGGTAGTACTCAAATTTGACGTAACTAGGCAATACATACAAAATTTATTTCATTCATACTGCAACGAATTTATTCGCTCGTTTAGCAATAATAGGCATGCTAGAGATTAAAGAGTTATTAATTTTAATTAGGTATGTTAATTACGAGTGTCTAGTTACAAAAGACCGGGAACCAATACACACATCATAATTTATTGCTAAACAACAATTTTACCACTTGTTCGTGATCACACCTGGTACACAAGGTCATCCTGTTATTCAAATGACATAACAAAGTCGTATTACATTTTATGATGAGTATCTAAATAAAAATGTCTTATGAAAAACCCCTCAAAAACTCAAAATTAATGGATTTCCCATTAATTTAGAGTTTTTGAGGGGGAGGGGCACAAGAACGTGGAGGCCTTAGGGGTCAGACCCTTGGACGACTGACAGCTGAGGGCTGGGGGGCAAAAAGTGGGGTCGGACTTAGAGGAGTTTTAGGGGATGGTCGGATTACTGAATGCAGCTCGGGCCGCTATTTACGGGGGACGAGACTGAGTGGGATGTCGCGACGGGCCTTTCCGGCGAGGGCGGAAACGCGGGCGGTTCTGTGTTGTATCAATTTATAACTTTCTTTGAACTTATAAGTTATTTTAGTACTCTGACGTAACCGGTTCTTAAGACGTCACTGGTGTTTATTTCTACGGAAAATATTGCGTAGGCTTGCTTGTTTCTCCATGGGACATCAAGTGGGTTTCCCCATTTTTAGAATGATTGCGACAACACTAGGATAAATATGAAATAACCATAAGATGTATGCCTTGAGCTAAAGTTAACAGTCAAAGTACCTACCTGAATAAATGTTGTCGACAGTGTCATACAGCTTCCCAGTATAAGTATCGTAGAACTCCACAGAGGAGTCGACAGAGACGGCGAGCACTTCCCCATTGGGAGAGAGCGCGATGTGCGGCGCGTTCGCTGTCTGCGTGTATGTGCCCGTTTCCAGCACGTGCGGGGACTCGCCGCGACTGTATTCGACTGCAATAGAAATTTAGCTATTTTTATATCGTTTAAAAGGTAACTCATTATAATAATTAAATCCAATTTCTAAGATGGGAGAACTCCACGATTTTGCGATAAATTCATTATAAAATATTGACATTATATAATTTTATGAATGAATGACATTTAAACTTATCGTATTATTTTTTTCCAAATTTATGTATGCGTTGTTTTTTAAATAAAAAAATATTATTTTGAAATAAAAATAGGCACATCTCTAAACAACAAAATGGAGTTAGTTACTTTTGGAACTAAGACATCTAAATAAGAACGACACTAGGGTAGTGAACCGTTGACAGTCAAAATAATTTTATTATTAGGTAATCCACATGACCAAATAAAAGTTGCGGTACCTATTTACTAGAGAAAGCCACGTGATATGTATGGCTCCATTAGAAAAGGCAAAGTCAATGGAGGCATGTTATAGTTATTTGTTATAGTATATTTTTGATAGGATAAAACAAAGTACTGTAATTATACAGAGCTCTACAAAATTCTAGGTACATTACCGATTTAATTAAAGGAAATTACATAATGGGTTTAATATGATTCAGGTTTACCTAATTACTATTACCAACACCCAAGTATTACGTTAATCAATAGAAGTAATAGTATCTAATTATGTAAAAATATTGCATTGAAAACCATACGATCCGTTATCAATGTATATTACAATAACGTTTTTAATGCAAAATAATAAACACGAATCTATTGCCGTAGAAATTAAAACAACTAAATAAAACACATGAACTGTCCATTAATAATTCTAAATGGGGACCACCTGGACTAGCTATATGACTTGTGAGTAAACATAAATGATAACAGGGTTACCACACATTAATACGTTAAGGGTGTGTCACATAGTATGAAATTCGAACAAACGTCCATGCATTACGCTAGGTTAGTACCGTGTGGTAATAAACAGTGTCCGAAGTCGGGGGGCAGACCCACGCGCGTACGTAACAGACATGTTTACATTACGTTCACGTATTTTCCGCTCATAGGTAGTGGGACTTTAATGTATAGGAGATATCACACGGCAGTTGGCGACTGAACGAATCTTTTGCATTGGTAATCTCTCGTAGTAAATAAAAAAAAACCAAAATACGTCCGTGTAAAATTGGTTTATCATCCGCTGATGGTTCAATGTCCCCCAAATATCATCAAAATCTGGTCAGCCGTGAAAACCAAGCAGTTATGACTGGCAGAGTTATATTTCGTATTATGCAATCAATAATGTTATTTAAATCGTTGTACTCTATTTATTATTAAATTCTACAAGATAACTTTGTTCGAGATTTCGTCAGTATCAAATATAAGTTTTAAATTTTTTTGTTGTTTTTAATATGCTTGTGTTTTACAACAATCACTCATGGCCAATAGTGGTGATGCAGAGCTAGAGGGAAGGAAAATGTAGTGCAATTCATGGAGGATTTCCCACGAAATACTCAATATTATGTACAAAGTATGTGATATAGACATACATTAACGTCATACGTAATTGGTCATTCCGCTCGATTTGATTAATTTGAATAATAAAAACATGCGCCAACTCAATGAAAAACATCATCTACGCAAATACGCACATGCCGTAATTTTAGTAGCAATCAAAACAATTATGTTTATTGTGTAGTGGGTTACCACTGATGATGTATATCAATTAATAGGCACGCTTCAATATCCGCACAATAATTACGAAGTAACTATTATTTAATTTGCGGTAATAACCCTTCTCAACACGTGGTCAAGTGTAGACTACTATACATGACCTAGAATAATATATCTACTTACTAACAATTATACCTACAAGTCTATTTGATTAATAGAAACACGTGGTAATTGTTACTTCAATCATATACGTATGTACCTACGTACTTATATTCGCGCCAATTTTCCGAATCGTTTCCAAAAATAATTCTTTCTTGTTTTGACGTATATTTCTTGATCAATTCTTAGTCTATACCTATCACGTGGCATGCGTCATGATTGTAGCGCAATATATTTTTTCTTATTATCCCTCTAGTAGTCACGTATAAACAGACTGTACAGCAACGACTACACCTACGTATACCTACTGCACTGCATTAGATAACACACTACAAGGAAGCATTTGCGCATTAACAAGTCAATATAAGCACTTACTCTTTGTGTGATATAGCTTCCACGTGCCGTCCTTCGATATTGTAGCGATATTTGACGTATCCACATCGAAGGCTACGTCGTATATGCCTGAGGTATGACCGGTGAGCTCGTACGCCTTTGTCACTTGCTTGAACTCCCCATTTTTGGCAAAACACACTTCCATCACTTTGACGTCGGGTGCGAAGCCAGTAGCGACGACGAATCTTCCGCATGGTGAAATTTTGGCCGAATAAGTGCTCATCAAATATGTATCGAGGCTGCCCAGTTGCTGACCTTTCAGATCCCAAATGACCATATCAGTCTTAGAAGAGCAGGACATCATGTATTTACCATTGCTGGATATACCAAAGCCGACGATATCTTCTTCGTGAACCTGCCAAATAAGAAAAGTTGGTATTACATTCCTGCTGTACACTCTTTAGAAGGCTAAAGGCATCTTATCGCGGCGTACCTAACACGGAACTATGTTGAATTGAATATTCAGCATGTTCCCGACATACAGCCGTGCATCATGTTTTATGTAAGCAATATGTGCGAGGAAAACGGCCAGAGAACCTTCCCGTGGCTAAAAATAATATTTTCGAGGTTGCGCGTGCGACGATCCGTCCGTAACTACCTACACTTAAGCTATACAATCGGCATAAACTCATAAGAGTAAAGACAACGTGAATATGCCATTATATACGGTGTCACCTTAGCATAAAGAACCTAGTACAATCCCTCGATAGAGTGATGGTAGGTGATACTGCGTTGGAGGCTTTACTCTGCCTACATCAAAATGCCATTGTTTCGGTAGAAGGTCCTTTTTTAATCATTCGCCCGTATTCTGGTAGGTATATTTACAGACGGAATGTAGGTATGTATACAATTTTACTACATTATCACATTAATACGCGAACTTTAGACGTCTTCCAATGTCGTGACCTGGATGACGCAAAATTTTCTTTTATTTCTGTAACTTCACTATTTTTTGTAATTTAAATTAAACGGTAGGTATAACTCCACCAAATACATAAATGTAAAAAATGGCCAAGTTCTTCGATATAAACACATTTAAAATCTGAACATAGATTAGCCTAAACTCACATCAAATTAGGAACTATGGATTTTATTATATTAGTTATTAATGAAATAGCATGAACAGCTACCAAGCTGTAGTAAAGGGAAGCCCTTTTGAAGATGGTCTACTAGGCTTTTTTAATAAACAGATATAAACAAACAGTGACATACAGACGTACGGGACGTGGGAATAAGGGTTTCTTGTTACGTCGAAACTGAAAAAGGGGTCGAAGTAGGTTGTTTTCCAAGAACTTAGTCAGCGTTCTGAGCGCTTAGTATTTCGCACGCATGATGCAATGGGACAATATTTGGATTAATCGAACACTGGTCAGTAGTGCTCAGTAAAACTGCCAGTTCCGTTAGACACAGATTTTAAATATACGTTCACGGCTATTAAATCGACTATAATTGTATACGATTGTCAACTTAACCTACTTTTCATGTGTCGAACATACATATGTATAAAAATATAGCAAGCAACATAACATTCGTGTCTCATTTAAATGATTATGCTCTTAACTTGTAGGTGTTCATTTCAGCTGTGCATAACTGAAATGAATTGTCACATTTTCATAGTAGAAATCTTTTCAGTTTTCTTTAATAACAATGATGGGAATTATTTTAGCATTGAAACAGTATCGTGACTATTCGAGAGTGGAGCTTGGTGTAATACAATAAGCGAAATCTTGTGATCGTTGCAGTCATAACAATGACATATAATAAAAAAAACTTTAGCACAATAGGTAGGTGCAAGCAAATAATAATGCGACTGGATTGAATGCGATTTAGGTTCAAACATCAGGTAAAACAATGGTCATTTAATAAACAAAATAAAATATTTTGTCGAGGTTCATTGCCTCACTTACAAGGTTGTTAATTTTTAAACAAAACGACCAAACTTACAGCTCGGGCGCGTGACTCGCATTACAAATATCGATGTAATAAATACTTCATTTTAACTTCTATTGCTTTATGGATATAAATAAAGCTATTTTTACTGATTATGCTTACTTAATATTGGGGATTAGTAAAAAAATGGTCACCTAGGTACATGAAGTATAATATTGTTGCTCTGATAGCTCTTTTTAAGAAAAAGCTTTCAAGTAAGAGTTATTAGTCAAATACAGAGGCTTTGATTTAAGGTTTCTAAATAACTTCAGCCAATACTCGACAGAAAATATTTCACTGACGTGACATCCGCGTTTATCGCGGAATCGTGCCAAATGAGACTTCATCAGAAGTTGTGAAGAAATTAAGTATGGGTACTTAATTTCTTCATTTGCACACCCGTTTACTCCCACGCAAGTTTGTCCAACTTATCAATTAGCTACGATTTTATTTGAGCTCACATTTAACCTTCAAGACACAAAGCGCATGAATAATTTTAATTATTAATGAAATTTCATTGTATTCAGGTATCGTTCGTTAATCGTTACAATTTTTCCTTTTATTAATGTTAGTATCGAAGCTATTTTAATGTAACATTTCATAATATCTCTTACAACATTACACAACTGTATAATGGGCATTGAACTAGGGGAAAAGGTGAACTCAATGACGGTGAATGATAAATTAATCATTTGAACTTTGTCAGGCATACGTGGCATAAGACCTGTGAGGTGAATATTTTAAACAAATAAATTATTTTATTAAAACAAAAAACCTTAAATGGAAGAAATCTTCATTTTTGGAATACAATTGGCGATTCAAACTTCAAATAAAAAAATGTACATTAGAAAAATAGATCAAAATTATTAACTTGTAACTAATACAAAATAAAATATGTTACAATTTACAAGACTGATAGTAATAATAATTTTTATGAAACGCTTATCACATTTCGCATTTTGTAATCAGAGATTTTAATTTGGTGAATTGTTTGTAATGGATAAACTCAAAAAATAACTAAATTATTTTAAAAATTATTTCATCTAGAAAGCTACATAATGATGGAGTAACATAGGTTATATATATTTTACTTTAACTCCCTTGGGAACGCTGGTGAAGCCGCGGGGCGGAAAGCATCTAGTAGTTACTTAATATTGTTATAGGGACTATACAAATGATTAGGCTGCGAACACAATACCAGCTTATCACTGTAACCGTGTGACTCACTCTGTAAATGCACTTGGGAATCGCCTTCGATGAATGTACCTACCTAAATGGAATTGTGAGTACAAGGTTAAGCGGCACGCCTCCAGCTTCATTTTGGTCTGATGTGATTACTGGGCCTCTAAACTTTATGAAATAAGTTGCATCGAAAACTTTTGTTCTATTTTATGACAATGTACAAAATATTTGAAATAACCATAGCAATAAGGTATATAAAATTATTTATTCTATGATTTCTTATCAAAACAATTTTCAGAATATTCGGAAAATTAAACGTAGGTACACTTTTTACGACTAAACCTATCTTACCGACAATTGGATTTAATTAAATGTAGGTTTCTCTACTAGAACTTTGTCTAGCGGTTCATAGTATAAAAAATATCTATGTAGTGCTAATTGTTTCTAAGGAAAACGGTTGTAACATACGGACGACAGGGTTCCGTTTTTTGCCATTTGACTACGGAACACAAAAACATTTTGATACTTGAACTTGACATGAATAATTTTAGAATAAGGAAATAATGAACATGCCGTCAAGGAAGGCACGTACATATTGCACAAGGACAGTTTTGTGTATTTTGTAGGTATCCATATTTACGATGCAGTGTCACAAGCATTAGTGTAATTCTGTACAAAGGTGTTCATTCGTAATGAAATATTTGCACAGATAAGGAAACATTTGCTGAATAAACACCATGGTGACATACTAATGATCTCTAACATACCTATATTTCAAAAGAACATTCCAGAATAGACTTATGATCAGTATTATAATCATTACATTACAGCAATTGTCTCCTAATGATGTTACCTCCGATGTTACTTTAGTGATTAAGTAAATTGTTAATAAATTAGTAACGAAAATACATAATGGCCAGAGTCGCAGGATATTTCATCAGACAGTAGGTAATTTGTATTATCTTCCTCTTCCTGACCTATATGAATCAGATTCCCGATGGTAAGTTATTTACCCATACATAACATAAAATAATATTCAACAATGAATAATAACATTTTTACAATTTACATAATTGTGAAAAATGTTGTGACATTGCGATGTCTTACAAGTTCAAGAGGTTCATTCAACCGCCATGAAAGTGTTTGTGTTTTATTGGTACGAATCATTAAGAAACTTGTATTTCAACAAGCAGCCCTGTAGTAGGTGCTTACCTAATTGTTATAGGTAAATATTATAAATAATAATTTTCATCTCAAAAGCAGAAACAGAGAGCGAATGAATATTGGCTATTTGAGTCAGCTACACAGTAAGACAATATTCGGAAAGAATGATAGTCAGCGTGTTTTGACCTATTTTACTTATTAGAATTTTCCGTGAACTTTATAGACGTGCCATGTGTTACTCAGTAATTAATTGTTTAAATGGTAGGTAACTCGATATAAAACAATGACTAATGCATGAGCAACATAAACATTACAGTTTCAGGGGTAGAATATTGACACCGCCTCGTATGACACGTAGGTACCGTTATTTGCACACATTTTTATTACGACTTATGACTAATACATGGAATGGAAATAATGAACTATGACACATAAAGGACTTGAGTTTTATTTAAGAACGAAACTCCCATCAATCTCACGGGAGGTCGTCAAGTGGGTGATATTAAGATTTTTGGCATCTCGCCCACCTTTTATTGAATCTTGACGAGGTTACGTATCGTTACATTTTAACGTGAATCCATTTCGGGAGTAATCACTGCACTTCAAATGTACAGTTCACTAATTCCACACACGTGGTCACTCGAATATTGGAGGTAATCTTAATGATGTACCTAATTAAAAATCGATCATAAATATAGGTTATCTCGGTCAAACCGCAACATTCTGCGCAGTTACGGTAAATTGAAAAAAAAAACAGCAGTTAAGTAAGTAGGTACATCATATAAACATGTTATGCTCGGGGGTCACGCTTTTTGGTTTCAATGTTTAGTTAGCCCATCACTAGACTAACTAATCGTGTTATATGTGATAATCAGCTGTTTTATTGGTGGCATTATGTTTTTATACAAAACATGCGACAATGTATTAATTTTGACAAATATCTCAAAATCCTAACATATACTCCAGGCTCCAAAAAACCATTAACTAACTTACTTACTTACTATTGTGAGTTATAAGGATTTCCTTATATGCGGTTAGTGGAATATAGCCTAGTCTAGCTGTTCCACCAGGTGAGGTTCCACGAGCTGTAGAGTCAGCGTCTCTAGCTCGCGGAGCTGGATGCAAGCCGCCCAAAACTTCGCTTTTGAAATCAATCAATTTAAATGCTGCTTGTGGGGGCTGGTCAGCTTGAGTTTTTTATGTATTTACTTAGTCAGTCATAATTAAATTCTTTTTTGTTTTGTTATTTTTATTTTGCCGCCTTAACACGCAAATATTTCAGTGAGACTAGATAAATAAATAATGATTAAATGTAATAGGTGTAAGTTGTTTTTGAAGAGAGTAATTGGTGAGATTATTTCCGACTCTTCTCAGCAAAAGCAACCTTCCGAACCGAGCATAAGTGCTTGTAAAGGCCTTTTTGAATAAAAAACATTTTCATTTTCATTAAGTATGTTAAGTAGAGGAAATTCTTGGACTGAATATGATGAAGCATGTTACAAAAGTAGAATGAGTAGATCAAGGAACTACTACGCATTGATAGGTAAGTATAGTTGTACGTATATACTTACCTTGATACTTGTGACACTTGTGTACATGAAAATGAACCTTATTGCTTCTGTATTATCATACAATTAACCATACATTATACAAATGAACAAGGTTCATTGTCATGTAACTCTGACAACTGTCACAGGTCACACATCATATCATATGTTCGACATAAAATTTTAAGGATTTTTTACAAGCAACTTGCAATATATGTATGTTTTTCCGGGGTAAAGAGAGTTTTGAGAATAACTAAAAAATAAAGTGACGTCACTCTGACTGAATCCAAAGCTTGTTTTTAAAAAAGTTTTTTTAACTTATATTTTATTGATATTTTTCCCTGTTTCTCGTCAATAACTCTACAGCTCTCTAACATTTCGCAGTAAATTTGAATTAAATAACATAATAGAGAGCCAAAATGGTTATCCACTAATTTTATATACAGACATACCTACTATTGTATTACATGAATATGCGACGCTACATAAGTTTATTATAAGAATAACATTTCCTTCGTAACTTATGCAATAGCATAAAAATGTCATACTAGAACACTTACACTATACAGAAAAGGGAAAATTAGTCGACAAACAGAACAAAAAGGGGTACTTGCTTAAAAATAAAATTCTTCCTGTAATGATTACTTACATAAAGATTTAGGTTATTTGCTTTTTCATTATAAACACTTAAAATACAATAATAGAGGGTCCATGATGTTTATGTTGGCTCTGCTAGACATAATATGGTACCACGGTGGTTCAATCAAACTTTGTTTGTAATCCTAAATGAACATAGCTTCAAAGCCACAATTGGAATGAGGTTATTTCAAAATGGTCATTCATATTATACTATAGTTCCGTTTGTAGAGACCAGGCTACCAGAGTAATAATACTCTGGTAGCTTTTTGAATATCTAAAATTATGCTTCAGCTAACGACTTTTGTTCTTTTGTCTTCTGTTATTTATGCTACACTAGCTGACCCGACGAAATAAAAAAAAAACATATACACATGCACTTTCACTTTTCCTGAATTTTCCAGGCAACATATCTATACCTTTCCCAAAAATTGCTATTCGGACGATAACGAACATTTAAAAAAGTTGGTCCCGCCGTTCTGAAGTGATTCGCTTACCAATGTACATACAGCATAACATTTTTATTTATACCTATCGGCAGATTATTCTAATGTCCAAGAAATTCAAAGAAATAAACTGCATCTTACAATTCTATATGAGCGCTCGAGCGATCAATATGTAGGTATAACAACTCAAGTGTAAATCCTTTTCTCCTTGATTGTGATATGAGATCTCCATTATCTCAATGATACGTCGTGGAAACAACACATAGACACAAAGTTATTATTAACTTGTCTAGACAGTTACTGAAATCGATTTATAACTTCGCGTGATAATAAACACGGACGGATGCAAGATATGGGGAAAGATATTTAGAAATATTTACAATGTTTATTAAAAATAAATTGTAATTTAAATTTATTAAGATTTCATTTTATCGATTTATTATCCGTAAGACAAGTAGACATATACTCGTATTGTCTAATTGCGCAGTGATTGTGGAGCATCGCTTTCATAATCCATCGGCGATAAGGTAATCAATCGATCAAAGTTTACGACATCACAACAAAGGCTCCTCTGTTGTCAAGGTTATCTTAAGCACGTACGCGTGCCTTCAGTTAAGAGTGGATTATTTATGGAAAATGTTTGTTGATCAGACTTAGCCACAATTATTAATAATATTCGTCCAAATTGTTACTTATAAAAATATTTTAAAATAATTAAGCCTTTATTGCCAGCTGTCTTTAATTACACTTTAAAATAAGCAGCAAATAAGACGGTAAATAGTCGTGTGTTATCTTTGCATTATAAGCTATTGATGACAGTCTAACTTGAAACTCGAAATGTATTTTAGCTTTCTAAATATGCATCTATATTTTTGCATATGTTCAACAAATCTATTTTTATTACTCGTGTGTGGCTTTAGTCTAGTTTCGCGAACATGTAGTTCCAGACGGATCGATAAAGAAATAATTGTGCAATAGGGCGCCAGTTCTGAGGTTGATTTGTTTTTGTTTGAATTTGAAGATGATGTAGGTATAACATTTTATGGTCAAACCGAAAAGGCGAGAAAACGTAATTTGGTGTCTTAAAAAATTGAAAATACAATACCGTGACTTTTACAAAACCATATTTTTATAGAAAAACAAGTTATCCACGAAGGTACAAAACCTTGGAAGCCTAGAAATATTATTCGAGGCTTTAGTTCTTCGTCAATGCCAACCCTGATATTGATTTTGATATTTATAAATATTTTACTTGCCTATAAGGTTGCAAATTGTAGTTGGAAAAGCCTTGGATATAATCAAGCACACAAATTCATACCTCCCATGATCATTCATCAAGTACCTATTGATGGATGAGTGATTGATGGCAACTACTACTTTGAGAGTATTTTGCTGCTGTAACATTAGCGTCTCGCGGCTGTTTGAAAACCGGTGTGCAGATGGAAATATTATCTGATAATGCAGTTGGTCACTTTAATTGTACACTTCTTCATCTTATAATAAATATAATCTCATAACTTAATCTGTAACCTATGCTTATCCTTCCCAAGCACACCTACGCCCAACTACGCCTTTACACTCCGAAATAGCCACCAACTAATCAGTGCATTATTGCTACACAACTATTACTTACAGAACTCCAAAATACCAATATAAATAACAATAAAAACAAAATAATTAGAATTTAATGTGATATTAAATTCTCTGAAGTTATTAATGTTGTTGTTATTTTTAGCACTGAGCAATTTTGAAAATCGTTGAATCAATAAATTTTGAGACAAGATTGTACGTTTAAATATTATTACACAATTGGTTTACTAATATCATCAGTAGTATTGACTATCAAGCACGGCCTAAACTAAACTTCAAGGAATAAGCTTTACCTCCTTTTTAAAATATATAAATACGTAGGTAGACAACTCTTTTATGCACCAAAAAGTTAAACATGGAGGTTTTCATGTCTATAATGCATATGATTTTTAGACAGAAAATATTATACAGACCAATGATTAATATACACTGTGTCGTGTTGTGTTGAATGATGCTGCACTGAACACTCATCTACACAAAATTAGTTCGGCCTCCTTGCATTCAATTGAGACTGGACGATGCTAAGCTATAAAGTAGAGTGATATGTACCTACCTAAAAAAAATTTTTTTTTCAATTTAATTTCTTTAACATTACATTAGCTGTGATATTTTAGGTTAACCCATTCTAGCAGTTTTTATCTAATATAATCTATAGATTTTTTTATAAAAAAATATTATATTTTCTCTCTTTCTCTTTCTCTTGTCCTTATCCCACGCTAGGTGGGGTCGGCACAACATGTTTTCCTCTTCCACTCCGCTTTATCACTAGTCGTCTCAATACTCACACCTTTCATAAACATATCATGCTTCACATGAACGTTAAATGGTAATATTACTTTTGGATTTTTTTTAATTTTTCCAATAAACAATACCTACTGCTAAGTGTAACATACAAAATAATTATTATATAGGGTCATTTAGTTTTAAAATTACGTATTGCTAAATTGTTAACATTAGAATTAGGTATTTCAGTTATACCCCATTCCTATTTCAAAATTAACTTTAAATCTATACCTAAAAAAACGTAGCGGTAGGTATAGCAATAACAGAAAGTAAATATACCATTATAGTATAAATTAGGACTGAAAGCTGTAAATTTAATTCTCAACGTCCGACCCGGCCGCGGCCGTTGCTCTGTGCATGCGTTTACAATATGACGCCCACCTATTTTCGGCCTCGCTATATTTAATTTAATGTTGATTTCACGTTATTGCGTCAAGCAATCCCGACTAGCGGTCTGTTCACATACTACACCACCACACGGCCAGGCCAGAACACGCGTAAATGTGACATTGGGGAAGTAACAACAACAAATGTGTTTTGCCAAGTCTAGAGGGCGAAAAATACACCTTTAAGTCGAATCAAAATAAATAAAAGAAACGGGTTCATAGGAAATATCGTAAATCACCTTTAGCCGTAGTATTGAATAATTATATTCGTTGAAGTGTAAATTACAATAGATTCATCGGTTAGGTGCATGCAAGTTATAGCTCTGAAATGTTTTTGGTTATCAGTAACCTTCAGTAACATATAATATAGGAATAATAATAAATAAATATCTTGGGACAAAAAAATAATGAATGCCAAAAAAAAAAATTATATCCTAATAATAATTGGCATATAATTTAAGTAACGAGAGATCTACCTGGTGTTATATAATTTATCTTACAAATCTTAGCTTAGCCACTTTACTTGTGCAGTTCAGTTAAAGAAAAGATTCAAGTCTTGGAATAAAATTAGATTAAAAACTATTTTCGCAATTTATGATTTTTTTCATAAATTGCGAAAATAGTTTTTACTATATTATAATAAACATAATTTTTTATCATATTCAGCCCAAGTATGTCCACTGTTGAACATAGGCCTATAGATTTTCACAACGGTACTGCTACCGCTTACATTCAGTGGAAAGTCATCCCACTACGTGGTCCATGGTCGCGTCTCGAGAACCCTTCTACCCCATTGCCACTTCAGCTTCCTGATGAAGTCATAGTCGTCGTTGCTTCTTCTCTGAATATTCTTCAAACTCATTTATTCAGTTTAGGCCCTGATAAGGCACTTATGAACGTTGCAATTGACTCTATCATCCGTTAGGAATACACTTAAACTGAGAAGACTCCGGCAAGAAACTCAGCAAGGATTTTTTTACTGCCGCGTGCATCTTTTTTGTTTCTTCGAACCATATCTTTCACCCATGCCTTTGAGTAATTTATTTAATTACATACGTGAAACTTTAAATTAATAACATAGGTAGCCAAAGTAAAGTCGTTGTAAGAAATATATATAAGTATCATTAGGTCATAACTTTTACGTAGTAGTCGTATTCACATGTAATAAAATTATCAAAACAATGGCCAATCATATGTATAACTTGGTTACATTTATGTAACACTTTATTACATTAATAGGCAACTAACCTATTGACCTACTTTCTCGCGTCTTAATATCGACATTAGGCCGCCATTTGACCTGATAATATATCTACACCAACAGTAAACATAACATTTACTGCCCAGCGCATATCGTAAGATGGCACTATGAAGCTGCAGTTCTGATATCGAGATATAATAAATAGCTCTTACGTAACCAATAAAAGCATACATATGTATATGTATATAGCTTGCGTGTCTTAGTGAAGTTAAACAGAGTAATAAATAGTCAATTATATTCAGTGAAACTGCCTGAAAAAGTATGACAAGAATTTTTTTGTTGCATAAAACAGATTGTAGTAAACGTTCCTCGTTAAATAAGTATAAGATTAAGGCCGCAATTAACCAATAGAGTTGCAAATAATTCATGTCGCGTCATTTTTGTGCAATTCTATTGGTTAAATTTTCCAGCTCCGCTCCGGTAGACAGGCAGCCTAAGTGCATCTGGAATCTTAATTTTAGCTGGCTAATTTGTGACTGATTTTTTTGTCTAAACATAATATACTAAGGAATCTACAGATAATATACTTCATCGACTGCTATATTTAGTAAAAAAAAATGTTTACTAACCTTGTCGAATGTGATGACAGGTGTAGCGGACCCTATCATACCGTCCTTCTTCTTTTCTATCTTGTAGACAACAATATGGTTCTCACGTACAGTGTGTACGATAAACGCTTTGGAGTCGGGGCTCCAAGCGACATGTGATGCATGGTCAAATTCGATGTTCACCCGCAGGGTCTTGTGCTCTTTTTGATTCAGGTCTCTTATGTCCCATAGGATTACAGAGCCATCTGGGTGCAATGTTTACTATTTTAAATACATCGAGAATTCAGGGTTACCTACGCCGAACTAGTTAAATTATTTTAATTCAAAGTCATTCTCATGGTGGTATTATTAAGCGAGTCGAAGTCACCCCATTGAACGGTGTAGTGTCACTGCATCAATATGCATTCATACACGTAGCTAAGGTAAGGCTGTGTTGTGTTGTTTAGTTACATAAATGTGTTTTCAATGACAAAAAGTTTATTGATCTCGTTCTAAGTTCACCGCTAGCTTCTACGATGTGTATTTTTTTAAGGATAAAGTAATGCAATAATCCTTACTAATTACGATTGTTTATTACAATGTACTACCTACCATAATACCAAACGGGAAAAAATATTTTTCTCACAAACAAGAAATTCGTATTGTTTCCGTGGGATACGCCACACAAAGTAGAACAATATGACAACTGTTACACACTAACATATTTTGTTATTGCTGTTTATTTTATCCTCCTATTCTATGTTTAATACATCAAATACAAAAAAAAAATGAAGTAACTGTAACTGAACATACCTATCAATTGTAGCCAAAAACATACCTACTACGACGATATATCTGCAATTGATATTTTATTTGACAGTAGGTAAACAATTCGAATAAGCAAATTAAGCATGCAACAATGAATGATCCGGTAAAAGGTCAACGGACCACTTTAGATATTGAAACTGAGTCACTGTATCAAGGTCTTCCGATTTCAGGCAGTTACGAACTTAACTCCCTAGTGTGCTACATTTACTAGCTAACCGAAAAATTTCACGGTTAACATTTTCATTGGAAATCGTTATTTAAAAACTTTTGTAGTCGCTGTATAAATTATATTTAAACTTGAGTCTATAAACGAAGAGCCAGTTTATACGTAATACAATCAAAGTTGCGAATCCTTGGTTTAACATTAATTTATTCGTCAACGTTCATATTCAGAAGCATTTGTTATCAATGATAATCATCTATCGTTCTCCTTTTATGTTATGTATTATAGTTTTCATTTTCATGAAGAATAATAACTATGCGCGATCACCACAAAGCGCGCGTTGAAGTCTTTTCGTTCAATGGCCTCTTCAAGGGAACTAGGAAGTATGTTTCTATCGTGATATAGAAAAAATAACAAAGATTATACAATAGTCATCAACATCGATGTTAGTTACATGCGGACATAATTTGTATATTTATTTAAAATAATAATGACTCGGTTCATACATACATAATGAACTAAGCGATTCTTATCCAAGCTACAATAAGACAAAAACTCGTCTGTGTCAGTAATACTTATACTAAATTCAAGGTTCACCGGCATTGTCGGTGGAGTAGAGGCCAGGCACCATCGCAGATTTATACTCGGTTCGTACCGAGCAGAACACAAGCATTATACTTATATTATGAAGATTAAAACATTGATGACGCTCGTATCGAGGCGAGACATTCGTGAAAGATAGAGGAAGGCTAACTACCTGTTCGGTAATACGTCATAATAAACTATGATTCATTGCTTACAAAAAAGTTCAATGACCAAAGTTAGTAGAGAATCAGATAAGACTAGATAGGTTAATTAGCTGCAACTATGTCCAAGTAGGAACAATATTGTTGTGAATAGCAAAATTCCTAATAGCACACCCAGAAATACATAACATGCCTTCAAATAACGCATTATTGTGCGAGGGTCCACATAGGCGTGTCGAAGTGTGTTTGATGACGAAACATCACCTCATTTTGTGCAAGTCTTATTGTGAAAGAGGTATTGACGCGGAGGCGTACTGGACAGGCAGCGGCAGCGGCGGCGCCATGGACGCCGAGCGCCGAGGCGATTCAGTACAAATATTTTGTAATTCTAAGCGACAATACCTTTGTGAGATATTTGTACAGAAAATGTTAACTCGGTAAATATATTATGCCAAACGAAATACAAATGAGAACATAGAATCATTGGTTAGCCAACCGGTAGAATTATTACAATAACAAACAAACACCTTTGTACATATGTAGTTATCAGGTTTTTCTTTGAAATTTTGAGACGACTGCGTCCATATCAAACAAAACACGTCCGATATGGACGTTGCACACAACTTTGTTGATACTCGTATGATCCAACTGATACAATTTATCAGATTGGTTT
This sequence comes from Ochropacha duplaris, assembly GCA_951361185.1. Classification (NCBI taxonomy): domain Eukaryota; kingdom Metazoa; phylum Arthropoda; class Insecta; order Lepidoptera; family Drepanidae; genus Ochropacha; species Ochropacha duplaris. The sequence goes on from OX592703.1 coordinate 6,373,771, forward strand.
CATAAATTCATTTTGCTGCGAGTTGCTACATTGATGTACATACACGTATACATACTTACGTTTCTAGAATCTATTTTCGGCTCTTACATTCGATCCGCGGGCTCGGACTCGGAGGCGGCTGCCGTCTGCTCTCATTCGTGGAAGTATTTGTGAATGAGTGATAACTCCTGACGTCACTATTGTTGATCTTTCTCACAATGTAAAGTCGTAAACTACGTTATCACCATTCAAAACATTCGTTCTTTATAAGTATAGTTGATTTTCCCCAATAAGGCCACGATTTATTTTGGCTATTTAATGAAAGGATGGATTTGAAAAATTATTTTGAGCTACTAATCGATATAAGACAAAATGTTGGCTCCTTTGGTGCTTTATAGTATATTATCTCTTCGGTTTAGCGAGCAGTAACAATATTTACTATCTAATGAGGAAATCATAAGTTAATTTGTCCTCAATGATTATGATAAGGTGTTCTTATTTGATAAAAAGCTAAACTTAATCTCTCTCTATCTAGGTAAATATTTTACCAGAACATGGCCACTCATGTATACAGTTAATTCGATTAGTGTCATTATGTTATTATGATGCTATAGTATTAATTGTTTATAAAAACATATTTTGGCCACTTAAAACGTAAACAATACGCATATTGAACGACCGGGCGCGAGGGCGTTACTCTTTGCAAACATTTTAGAAAAAAAGTTTTTTTTTTTTTCATAGATCTACATTCAAATACTCTGCAATTTACAGTACGAAAAAGGAAGAGAACATAACAATAATTTCTTCAATGTACCTACAACAAATCACAAAAGAGTTACGCTATAATCGTTTCTAATGCAACGAAGAGACGATGCCTTTCAGAGATTTCTCATCCGACCAAGGTGGAAGTCATTAAGTTTGCTCATCTACGAGTTTCATCATAGTTTTATATAAGTAGATTATGTAAACTCACTTAGAGTGCACGGTCGTCTAATAGGTAGTATCAGATTGAACGATACACTAAAATTGGACTACATTGATTTGTTTACAACGCTCGCTATCTTAATATATAAACATGAATCCGGATTTGATTGGATATTGGTAATCGTCACAACGTCAGGTGATTATTTATATACTGGGAAACTACCAACATGTGGTTGACTCAGTCTCTTCCTGAGAAAACTGAAAGCGCACTTAGTCATTTGGGTGGCTTATTATGAATTTATATTTACTGATATAATCATCTATTTATTATGATGCACTTCCTTACCTTAATAATAGCAGATATCATAATATGATTGTTTTCCTGTTTGCTTTCTCAGACTTAAATTCAAATTTGATGATTAATACAAAGAACTTGATATAGTTTCGTAAATAGGGAATTCCTTACATCAGACTGTACGCAGGAATTAACTTATGTAACAAAAGTTACTCGGAAAAAGAGATATTTACAATATGGAGTGTGTCATTTTACACAGCATGATAGTTTCAAGCAACGGCAACCCTACTTGTCACAGCTAACTAACAACTGTTTGTTACGTACGCGTAGTAGAGAAACTTAACACAGTGAAAGTTTTTATGGCTCTACTGTGACACAGAAAAATAGACACATTTGAAACGAATCCCAGATAATATATGTTTATCTACGCAATGTTTGTAAAGATATAATATTACTGTTATTTCAATTATTATATCGGTCAACAAAATTATATTACTCTATATATGAATACGAATATTGACTGTTTTCTCATTAGTCATTACTTTTAGTAGAGGGTAAACAAAAGACAGGAATAGGAGAAAAATATCACGTTTATTGCCACAATCGCAATTCGAAGGCACATACTGTATCGTACGCGCGCTCCGTCAACGTGACGTATTTGTCACTCTCAAAAATGGTCCATTCTTAAATCAACATATTCATTTTTTACATCCACATCTAAATCATTATCATTTCATGTCCATAGAACAGTAGTCTATTTTTGTCACTCAACATTTACGCGGCCGTGATTAAAGGATCGTACGGTTGCAGTAAGGGCAGCTGATTTAAAACGCGTGTACGAGCTCGTCGCTCTTCGTGCACTTTAAGAAGTACTAGGTCCATAGCTGCTCGAGCGTCTTCTAAGGGCGAGTGACCATTGCTGCCGCGTTGCACGCTTCGGCCTAGTAACTCTTCGGAGAGAGCGCGCAGGGATCTTCGAAGCGGGAATCCTCGTGCATGCGGGAACAATGCACAGGTATCTACTACTGCAGAGTGCAATAATTTCAAAGCGCGAAGATCATTATCCAATGCGTGTCCAATCAGTATGGTATCCGTACCCACAAATCCAAGTATATCATTTTGTACATCTCGCAGCGTCTTAGTCGCGCGCGCTAAGTCGCGCGGCCTGATGCCCGAGAAACGTGTGTTGTGATCTACAACAGGTGAACTAGGTTTAACTAGTGATCTGTATACAAGTCGGCCATCGGATGCTATGACCGCGATACTAGCTAGTTCCAAACCTGCTGTTGTGTAGCACATCTCTACATCGATGGCATATACCCCACCGCGAGGAGAGCGTGCACGAACAAATCCTTCGAGAGGTCCATTCATACCTGGACGAGTGCCACTCCATACGTGAAAACGTGCTGAGCTACAACCTCTTGATCCCAAAACCGCTTTACAACAAGTATAGCGGCAATCTCCACTCACACGACCCCAATGGTAGAGACATGACTCTTCCTTGACATATTCACCTTCGCGAGTCATTCGAAACATTTTATCACAACGTACACACAAATGTTCCACTGCATCCGCTTCTTCGTCACTGTCTGATCGCGGAGTCGAGCCTAAAGAGCCACGACCACTGTCTCCCTGAGAGCCAGGCACAAATTCTGGAGCGTTCACATCCCACGTAGTAGCCGGTAGTGGTCTAGGTCGCGGTGGTGGATTTATGTACACCACAGCTTTCGATGAGTTCGGTTCTATCTCCAAAGGGTATCCCAGCGCCCACATACGCTTCGGAGATAGAAGATGCGGGCGAAGTGCTTCCACTAGTTCTTCCGTAGATATTCTCTGGGGCGTCGACGGCGTCGGCGGCGCGGACGGGGGGCGGCGTCGATCACGCGGCTTGCGCCGGCGTGCTGCAGCGCTGGCAGCGTCCACCGTCGCGATGGTCTCTTGATAAAACCAATCGTGCAATTGAATACAAAAATGCATGTTTCTTGGCTGGCTTGTATACACATAGAGTCGAGATAGCGAGCGCGGAGCTGGAGTCGAGATACGTGCTATCGCGCGCGCGAGCGCTGTACTAATGGCGCGCTGGTGGGGCAGCCCACGCTTTATACGTAACGTAGGTAGCGCTTGTTCGTTAACGGGACATGCCAATCGACCGGCCTATTCTCATTTTTCTAAACAATAACAATACTGTTTTTTTTATAAAAAAAAAAAATTCAAAAGCGTTCAGTCAGACCTACAGATACAGAAATTTTACCCATGAGTAAAATATTCTTACAGTTACCGCGAAACAAAATGTGGGGGCTCGATTTGTTTACTCGAATCAGCTGATGTGACCGCGTGGTCTTTATGTTATAAATAAATAACGTTTCGTATAATGTAAAATTGTACACAAATAAAATTGTATCGATTGCTTCAAATGTTTTGATGGTTAGTTAACGCATTTATTAGGAGCACTTTGTTGTCTGTTATTTAATTATATTTGTTTTGTGCATATCAGTTTCGGCATTTTTTGTGGGCGACCGGAATCTTAAGATTACTAAACATATAATTACTTTTTTAATAACTACGACCAGCATAAAAGCAGTGAAATCAAGGAGATCATGTAAGTTATGTCTGAGGCGTAAACCGTAAACAAGGGAGGGCGGGAGTCGGGCAGCCGAAGAAGGACGGCCATTGCCCTGCCTTAACTTTTATTTTTTAAATGAATACCTATGACACTTTTATTTTATTTTACGCAAATATACATGTATAGACAGACATACAGTTTTTTTTTTCACTCAGGGTTTTAGTCCATAACATATATTTTGCGGGATTCGCATAACAAAGATGTAGAGCTGTTTGTTATAGTGAATATTGAGATCAGGAAAATTAATGGATGCATGAATCACGTATGAAGAGGATAATAGCATGGTTTATATTAGGGTTAACGTCATCGTGAATCCGCACTGACTTTCCTACACTACAACTACAACAGATAAGGTGTAGAAGTAGGTGCTGATTTTAAAGCAGCCAACTTATATGAACTAAATCAAATTGAATGATTGGAACGCGTTTACCAAAAGAATTTGTTGTGAATCACCTGACCCTTTTTGCTTTGTTTTCCCACGCTGTAAATTAATATTGATGATATTTTTATTGTTATTGTCCCCTTATCTACTTCAAAGACACAACGTAGGTATCCCTATAATGTGATTTGCTTTTAATAGTATGCAATTAGTATTAATTACAACTTTTCAAACGAAGATATCGCGTCTAGTACATAGTTGTTGGTACCTATATGAACGAGATAAAATTTATACGTAGTTGCCTTCATTATTGTTTGTTGTGATGAACAAACCGCTTCGTTTTGATATTTATTTTTATTCGGATCAATAATCTGTAATGAACTTCACTATCAAGCGCATGTGCGCATGAAGGATACGGTCTGTGAGCTATTGCACTGTACGTACATTCGTCTGGCACTGGCCGAGCGTGCGTGCGTAGTGTTCAGCATGAGCGAGTGTACCTACCCTACAGCACCAACCGACAGTATGGACAACGTTCGGTGTCGGCTCGGCTTCTTGGGTACAGTACAACATATTGTGAGCGTGTGTGCTGACTTCTTGTTTGTATACAGAAAAGCGTGTGGGCGCGGCGAGCGGCGGGCGGCGGCGGCTGGTCGCTGACACCGACGATAACCTTCGAATCGATGTCAAACGCGCATCGAGTCGACGAACGGTATCGTACACGCTACCAAGCTGGATTGGCTGGTGTGAGCAACTCACCTAATCTGGTATAATCTGTTTCAAATGCTAATACCTACTGTGGTTATACGACTAAGATAGACAGAAAAACAAAACAGGAATTTAATTACTAGTATAAGTAATGCCGACTGTAGCTACCAAATTAATTTATTATTACCGACAAGTCTACAAGATCGAGAACAAATAAGAAGTTTGTAATTATGCACTGGATTGTTTTCTTTGCACATACCTACCTAAGAGTACATTTTCCTACAGCTATTTATTTGAGATATATTTAAAAAAAAAAGTATATTCGATAGATTAATTAGATCGTAAGTTAGGAAGCCAGTTTTGTCTATGAACATAAACGCCTGGTTACTTTTGTTGTTCTACTCGTAATCGCGGCCAGTGGGCCACGGCGAGCGATGAGTGTTACCGGAACATTAAATTTCAGCTGCCTATGTTAAGTTCAAGGGACCTTGACAATAAAATTGATACCTGCGTGTATTTATATCAGTCAATTTTATTAATTATACATGAAGGCCTTCCACGCTAATTAAGACTTATTGAAGATGGTGAAACACAATACATCTAAACGTTTTCAAAACAGATGGGCCGTCTCGTGGTCCTTGGTACATGCATGTAGTTACGTGTTCATGACGAAGTTGTTGGTAATTAGGTAGATATCTCATATAAGTGTGTTAAAACAAAAGGGAAACTGCGTTGCGAAGTTAGCGCCGCGCCCTGTTATATGGTACGACTTTGTTTTGGTGAAAGTTGTACATCATCAATTCGGCGGTGTCAGCCCACGTTGTATTGCACTGACTGACCACCGTCACGACGCGCACAACCGAATGTAGGTCAAGGAGCTCGCGTAGCCACAGTGAGTAACCCTCCTGCTTCAATGGTTGTCAGATTACACGTAAATTAAATGAGTAAGTTGACTAATACCACATATTTTGATTACCTACCTAGAAAACATATTTATTTCAGCACAAATAAGTGATTTGTAATGTTTGAATTACCAGGCTAGTTTAGTTGCTCTAAGGATACAGGAAAACATCGTGAGATGTCAATGTTTCGTAATAAATAGAAGGAAATGAATAAAACCAGGAAATCATTATGGAAGATAATCACACTGGATATAACGAAATCTGGGGGCTTAATATCGCCACATTTTCAGTTACCATTAAAATGCCTTTCAGCATGTGCTATTCACTCGCAACATAATCTATACTTTTCGCTGACGGGTCGGCGAGAAACCGATTTTATAAATGTCCCTATGATCTTTTTCACCGACTTTGATCGGGCCGATTTAAATCGGTCATATGCATAGGCCATAAGATTATTATTAAGGTAACGGTCGTATGAACAAGACAAAACTAGTCTGTAGTAAACCGGAAAAATAATGTTTTCGGGGCACGTCCACTTCGACGACATGGTGTACACGCACGACCACTACCTGATACGAGACACGAATACAATGCTTTTGTGATCTTTAAAACTATATTGGTGCTGATTCCATTGTTTACAAACTGAACCAAATGTTAACTATAGACAAAAAGTATAAGAAATTGAATAAGTAGTATGAACATAAGTAATAAAAATGCGTTACGTTGTGCGATTCATCGATTCTCTGCAACACTGATAATATAATATAGGTACTCCTTTATAGCCATTATCAGGTATTTATTGAGACAATGTATTAAAATCAATTAACGCCAGGGCTTTCTACTGGCAGTGTCCTGATTACAATAGCACAATTAAAAATCAAGAGCTTTTACAATGCCCTCTTATCGGTAGCGATACTGCGCAGTAGAACCTATTTATTTGTGAACGAATAATACCTTGCTACAGGATACCTATTTAAAAAAAGAAAGTTAATTCGTTTCTCTAACTATTAAGTATAGTAAAAAAAAAATGTCCACTGTGGTAACAGTAATATTTAAAATAAAATACCTACGTCTACGAAAGAAAAATGTGATGATCTTTTTTAATTTAGTACACGGTGTTTCGTTTATTTTTAAAAATGATTAAAAAGTTTCAAGGTAGAGGACAGATAGAGCGGTCATACGCACGGATCGAGTAAGACCAGAAGGAATCCTCGTTCGGCGCGCTGCCAACCTACGTTACTTGAATGTACGAAAACGTCAATGTACTGAAAATACCTATCGTGTTTAAGAGCTATATATCGCACTAATAATAAAGAAACTTTAGGACGTGATACAAACAGTGTAAGAATTTTGACAGTTAACAGGTTTTTGAGCAAATGTGGTATACGATTTAATGCGACGAAACCGCTTATGGGGCGGTCATCGGCCTTGTTAGTTCATGAACGACTATGTTGTCGTTATATGCAAATGGCTTTGCGCTAATTTACAGAGGAGTACAATGCCATCTACTCAGACAACAGCTTTTTTAATACCTACTGTATTTATTAGTTATCAGGTTTCCATAGTAAGTAGGTATAAGCTGTGGTTTAAATTATGGGATATTTATTTATTTTATTAGACACGTTAACAATTTAGCTTACCGTGTGTTTACAATAATCGTGATATAATTATTCAAAATACGCAATTGATAGATACGGTACGCAATAATTTCTGTGTTAGATAACCCAGCCAGATAAGGGTCTCATATGGTGTCTGATGTCTTATAGGTACATTTCTAAATGCCAGAGCATCACAGATTAATGATAGAGCTAGACAAGTCGATACCTACAGAATTTGACTCTTCGCATAGTTTTTTTTTTTCGAAATTTTCATCTCGAGATATAAGTAGGCAGTACTTAATATTACACCTAAAAGATGCGACCTTACAGCCATAATATTGCATTGGGACGTTTAATTTATCTACGAGAAGAGCAGTTAATATTCGCTTTGAGTGCGTCGCTACATTAAGACAAGGATGTGTGACACCAAGATAATATTGTATGACGTCAGTGAGTTCTTATTCATTCGCGTCGTGGGATATTTTATATTTTGCGGAAAATATGTGTACCTCAACCGCTCGCTAGGATAAACCGAACAAACATAAATAACAGGAAAATTTAAAAAATTATTATGTAATCTAAGAACTTGTTTACACGAATAGAATATAAGATACATACATACAGGTCATTGAGATATTAAAGTAAAGTTTCTTCAATTCGGTTATGTTTGATTTTATCGTATTGTTTGAAATAGACATTAAAAAACATTCTGTGGATATAACATTTATTAATTTTCGTCCGTATTCCGTCGGATTCCGCGTCTGTCTGTTTATCCGCAAATCCTCCTAAACCACGCAACGGATTTAAAACGGTTTTCACTATCATTTAGAGTATTTCTTAAGGAAGGTTTATACTACTTTTTTACCTCCGTCAGATACACTTTAAACCAGTGCGAAGCCGGGGCGAATCGCTAGTTTTTTTAATAAATTACTAGTGCTTCTACCTAACGTTATAAACGTAAGTACTTAGGTGATCGAGCTAATCACACAATTCTTTGGTGAAGGTGAATGTATATCTTTTCACGAATTTGCTTATTCTTCAAAAGTTAACCTTGAATATCAGTGTCATGAATAGGACTATAGACATCACTATTGCTTAATCTAAGCAGTTGGTTTCTAAACGGAAACACCAAGCCGCAGTGCGTTCATATACGAATACGGAGTGTTGGGCAATCCGTCATCCATGTAATAGACTGGCTGAAGGTCTCACAATTAAAAACTTCAGTAGGCGAGGCATTAGTTCCTTTTCGCTTAAATTGCATGCTCATCGTATGAATTTAACGAGTAGTAGCTTTATTATTTACTCGGTAATAATAAGTCAATATGATTAATTCTTGCAAACCATCAACAGACAATTTAATAAAATATACTAATTTACTTCCGCACAATTGTAAAACGCTCGTTTATTATCTATTTACTCTAAGATAAAGCTAAAAGACGGCATTTAGTTGATGCTTATCGACAAAGAACTCGTTAGCCAACGTTTCAATTATGCATGGTCATTAAAAATTTCAAAGAAAATATTGAGTAAAGCGTAAGCTAGTGGTACTCGTACGTACGAAAAGTAGTATCTTAGTCAGCCGTGGCGTGCCGCTTAGAGGAGACTTTAAAAACCTGACCATAAAATGTAGTCCTTCAAATATTTGTACTAAAGGAGAAACTGGCCGACTGACATCAGCGCACATCCCAAACTAACTGGTATTATGTAGGCGGGCGAGAACTTAGGAGGGATTTTTGGAAATTCGACCTTAAAGGGAGTCAAAAAAACGCCTTACAGATCAGAGTTCAAAATTCAATTTCTAAGTGGGTGTGAAGGTTAGAATGGATGTCTTTTGTATGGTGTCGGTCGAGTATGGAACCGATACTTTGTACAGAATGGGCGTCTTCTTATTACGTAAGGTTGAATCAAGATGATAAAATAGAGGAATGCTGGTAAAACCACTTGACGGAGGGCTAGTGTTTCATAAGAAATATGCTAATGCTTAGAAGAATCTCGATACATCGCATAAATCGGAAGCAAGCCAAAGGTCATATTTGGATGGCTCTGTAAACGCTGAAGAAATAGGATATCTTGCACTTTTTGCATGTCATTACGATTAATAGACGATATTTGAAACTATGGCATGGCTTGCCAACAAACTCATTTATATTTAGGTCACTGAATGGCAATTATGAATTTTGCTGTATATTCAGCATCCGTACGAGTCCAGAGTGACGTAAACGGAAGTAACGGAATGGGCGCTGCTCTTTTGTTCTATGGTTTTAATTTCTGTGTCATGTCATGAATTACGATGAGTGTCAAAATTTACACCGCTTTTTGTATCTCACTTTGTCACACATAATTTGTTAATTCTATGATGTTTTCTACCTTATGTTACAACAGCATTGGGTTGCGATCGACGATACCTACATGATTGGAGGATCAATAACATTGGATAACTTAGTCTTTTGTTTATTTCTAAAATTTAGAAATAAGCTGTTGCTTGATGCAAAAGAACAAATAATGGAGACTGAGTACCAAATAACCCTTCCAATTTGCTAAGTATATCATGGTGATATTGAACTGCTTTGCAAGAATATAAAGTTTCAAGTATTAATGTAGAAAGACCTCCGACAAATTTAATAAAAAAAAGTATACGAAGTTAAAAGACATACTATAGGACAGCGTTACTAAAATAACATAATACTAAGTAGTATTAAATTGCATAAGTAAATTAGAAGTCCTCGGAGTAATGTAATGCGAGGGTTGCAATTAAATACAATTCGCACTTATTGGGGCTGCACGTGGCATTTACAAAGTATTATGTAAGTGTACTTATATGATAATTTAAATCAATAGATAAAATTATTAGATGGAGACTTATACACAAGTAGTGCACTTACTACTTGTGAACAGGTGCTGCTTGTGGGGGCTGGTCTGCTTGCGTTTGTTGTTTACTAAATCACTCACAACTAAATTCTATAATTTTTTATGACCCCCATATTATGACCCGCAAATATTATCAATGAGACTAAATAAATAGTTATTGAATGGTCAAAATTGCTTTTTTAAAAAGAGTAATTGCTGAGTTTATCCGCGGCTCTTCTCAGCAAAAGCAACCTTCCGAACTATTTTCTCATGTCAAAACGCATATAAGAGTAATACTAAATTATAGAAAAGGTGACGATTAAACATACTTGTAATGATTTCATTTAATAAAAATATTTAGAGTTTGAATTTGAGTCATCCTGAATGATCAATGGGAGATCATAAAACATAATAGGCAGTGTGTTTCGAACCTACGCAACATTCATACGTGTAAGTATTGTGACGAAAAGCATGTTGTACAAATCACATTGGAATTGGCAAAGATCTTGAAAGGCTCGATTTCTGCGGCCGAGGCCTTATGCAAACTGGGCTGTTACGACAAAATCGACAGTTCGAGAAATTTGCGAACGTTAGAAATGAGTTCAGAGAAATCGACAATTTTACATACAAAACATACGCATACAATATCGGCATCAGAGACATAAATAAGGTCAAAGTCAAATATTGCTTTATTTATAAAACATAATCAGCTATTAATGACTTTTATAAAGTATAATTAAAGATCAATACTTCCCATCCTGCTATTGAAACAATACTAGGATGGGAACTATATTTTATTGATTGCACTAACGTCGCTCTACATGTACTATGTTATATTGATACTGAAACCATATATGTAGGTGTATTTTATTGACTCATCTTCCTACTTCCTGCAAATCGAATGCTTTGTTTTTAAGAAACGCATTGTTCAACCGCTGTTGTTTGTGGTTCGTTTGAAAGTCTAATTTTATTTCTTATAAATCTTTAAGTACAAATCTTGCACCTTAAATTTTTTTTATATATATTATGATTATATTCGCATTCAAAAATTAGACAGGTTTAAGAACTTTCAACGGTGATTTGTAACGGCGTGGAGTTGAATGCCCAAGGACTGCGCGTTTTTACGTTTCATCGCCATGATGTGAATGGTGTTAATCTAATCTTAACTTACTCAACTTTAATGATTTTTTATGCCTCTGAAAACTTCCGTGTCAATTTACTTGACTGCCTGAACTTAACAACTAGTTGGGAATTTTATTGTTAAACGTTATCACATCATTTCCTGAAAGTGGATTAACCGTTACGGGCGGTTACCTGTGCCTGGTACTAAATAATGACACTATAGAAACATAAACAATTTGTGATATTTTAGTAAAATGGCATGTAAGTATCTATTATTTTAAATTCGCTCTTACTGTAAAACGAACGTTTCATTATTTTATGAGAACTTTAAGGTAAAATATTAAATAATCGGACAAGCGAAACCATTGACTAGATATTGTAAACGTAAAGAGACAATCAAATGTTTAGTGAACGTACACGAAGGTCAGGACATTGCAAAAATCCTATCTTTTTTCAGTACATTTCAATGACATTGAAAATTAAACGCGTTCTAAGCTCAGTTTACGGTTTTATAAAACACTTCGTTTGTTTCATTTCAGAATAAATAACAGTACAGCGCGTACACTTTGAAATCCAGCTTTTAGGTACATTTCATTATCACTCACTCAGCTCTATGAATATACAAGCTCGTGTTTATAAATTTACAGATACAACTAAAGATTATAAAAATAAAAATAAGTCTTAAGTAATATCCACCACCAATGTTAATAGGATAAAGCTTGTCATGTTATTTTACATAAAGTCCTGTCATGTGCATTTTCGATGGTCCAAGCGGTCTCACTCACTTAACGTTATATGTAGTTTGCCTTCTGTGATATGTGTAAATAAATAAAATAAAATATATTAAAGGTGTCCTTAAATTGAAAACATATACATAAGTATCATTTGAACCAGACACGTCAAACATTCATTCCTCTTCAAATTAGCATTAACTTTAAAAATCGTGTATGAATCATATCACACTGATACAATTCATACATCCTACTAAAAAATGACATATTATGTTGTAATAATTGAATACAAACCTTATAAGTATTTATAGATACGATCATTTAGGTCCAAGATTTTTATCGCTACTTATCACAGCGACGAAAGTTTATTATAAACACCCGACATTTTAAATTATGTTAACTAAAAAGGATTGATAAAAAGACCAATTTAAATTGCAGTAAATTCAGGGATATATTATAACTTAGTAGCCCTACGATGTCGACTGATGTCATTGGCTTGAAGTTTATTTATTTTAGCCTTAATCATAGAGTGTACGAATCGGTTAAGAATTCAAAACTTCATAAGGTAAAAGAGGGAAATAGAACGAAAGAAAAACGAAACATGGGGAAAAGATATTTTTGAGATCATATGTGGTCGAAATGGTGTTAATTGTATGGAAAAAATATTGTACAGGCCGATTATCTCGAAAATTACTTTTAATGGATACCTACTAAGAAACATATAATCAGAATTCAACGCGTTTGATGAACAGTTAAATAGATATTCATTACAGCCTTAAACTTCATAAAACCATACTGCTCGATTACATAAGATTCAGAACAATGACGGAACATTGAAAGTTTTTTGCAAAGCAACAAGTTTACAGACCATTGTCTAACTTAAAGCCTCATAAAGTAGCCTTTCATAATTTTTTCTGGCTTTATTTTTTCTTACTTTCAAGTTTATAGGGTTTCACACCTCTGAATGTTTTTTCCAATTAGGTAAGTACTGTGCTGATGGCTTGATATTTTACAAAAAAAAATCTTACTAATTAATTACCATTACCAATTGCGTGTTCATATTCGTATTAACATCGGACCGAAATGACTTATGCAAAAACAGCAGGGAGAGTTATGGAGAGTGGTCCGAATAAACTATAGGCCCCAAGGCGCCCCAAAACTGCATAAATCACTGTGATGGACCCAAACATAAACGTAATGACAACATTTTGTTGATAGTCGGTATGAGCATGGTACCAAGGTTGACAACCGAGGACCTTCCGCACTTTTGGGTGACGCCGCTATTTGGATACAAAAGACCTCGACGTTTACTCTTTTCCTAGTTTTTATAAATTCTAATGCCCTTGAATGAGATAATTAAACTTGCCATTTTTTAAATAGGTTAAAAATGGTTTCAGTTATAAGAAAAAAAAATTGTTACAAAAGATGTGATAAGTGATAAGACAAGTTTACAAATCTATTTTAAAAGATTTAATAAATTTGAACATTATATAACAGAAAATTTAATGAAAAGAAAACACTGAGACGTTACGGTGGCGCCATCTTAAACGAATAGTTAGAAACAGCGTAGAACTGATTCAACAACGAGTCTTGATGTTAAGTAACTAGATGGCACGACTTAACGGCAACAACATCATGCAACTTTTCCTCGTAGGAAATACGCAACGGATAATATGTATCGAAATTAGAATCAAGTGAATATTATCTGGTTTGCCGGAAAGCCGGTCGAATTAAGATATATTAGATGCTAAAATTAAGAGACTGAGGAAGTATTAAGATTTCGAGTGTAAACATCCCTTTATACCGGGTGCGATAAGCACATAGATAAAAGTTCATTGAGTACACGATCCATAGAGTTTCAACATGTGAGTAGCGTATTTTAATAGTACTACATTCTTACCTACCACGTGTTTCGCGGTTCACGGTATGGTGCATGCGCTATGTTGAAATAACACGTGGTTATGAGTAACTTTACTAAATCTACGATTACTAAGTGCAGAACGGAGCTGACATAATTTCCGATGATACTTGGTGATAGTGAAATGAATTAAATGTTTATTCATCCAAATAGGCCTTCACAGGCACTGAATTGTCATACTCTAACGCACGTTTCGGAAGATTGCTTTAGTTTCACTGTTTGGTATAATTAGTTTATTTTTGTTCTAAATCTATGAAAGCCTTTGCGAGTATTGAAAAGCAGATACTTTTTTTGTAACTATTTTAGACGTGAAAGTTGCTTGCTATGCTTGGTCTAACTTTCTGCTCCGCGGTTTCAAACGCGATCTCCTGTTTTACCCCATAACCGGTTAAGTAAAAATAACCCTATTTAAGTGGTATGCCTACCTACACATTATAAAAGCAACCATTTGTATGCAAAAGTCTGTGACTTGATCAGGATATGAGGTAGAGTATTTTTACGTGAAAATTTACCTACATAATATATACCTAGCTAGGTAAATGTAAGTAATAAAAAATGAAGACGACTATATTGAAATAAGTCTCAAGACAACAGTTAGGAATTATCCTCTATACTATGAGTTGGTTTTGACTACCGAGAGTGAAAGTGGCTCGACTTGTTTAGTTTAGCTCAAACCTAGCTCAGACTAGTCATTTCGCTGAGCTTTCCAATATACCTGTATATTATACCATATTTCAGAAATTATATTTTAGTATCACCACTAATTCCTCGTGGGAATTAATGGTGACATAATTAATTACAGGGAGTGACAAAGATGATTAACAATATTAAGAGCACATTTTGTACGAAAATACCTATTTAATCCATAGGTAAGTATATGTTCGAAAAATTTATTTCAATTAAATAGTTTGTACTGTTCAATCAATTAAACAAGTCATTTTAAGTAATAAATAAGAATAACAATAACAATTGTAACACTACTTACTTAAAGAATATTATTATATCAATTAACCCATTACGTAAATCCCAAAGTTATTTCTGCATTGTTCGAATTACTATCAGGGGGCACAAGACTGCACTGAACTATAGAAAGTGTGCAGTAAGACAACTTTCGCGACCGAATTCAAGAGAAAGTAGTCCGGGGCGCCCGCGTGCATACATTATATCACTTTACCCGACGGCTTTTGGATTATATCACAGTCACGAATTGTTTATAAATAAAACTTTAAGTAACCAGTTTAAGTGTTATTACGGTCAATTATTATTATATCTGTTTCGGAAAAAACTTCAGAACTTTAAAATATTTCACCATCGAGGCTAATAAGATGGAACCGCAGCCGCCGTATTATTGTCAGCAAGCAGAGCTACTCTATAACATCGTCCAAATACGCATCAACTTTAGTCTAAAAATATCTCCTTTCGCTTTCAATTTGCGCTGGCGCAGCATCCGCTGATTTCGTGCGAACAAAATTAGCAAGTCCTTGTGCTAAACACCACCTATTTACAGAAACGAACAATGGAAGGTTAAACATACTGCTAATACATACAAATAAAGATAGCTGTAGTGGCGACGACTCCGAGAGAGTGAGATAAATAAACTAAAGGAACCTTCTTCCCATTGTTTTTATACATGAGGGACGAGATAAAGCCCATATCGGATAATATTTAGAAGAAATCAAAACACGGATCCAAGGGAATTTCTCTATATAGGTTCAATGAGGCGATAGCTCAGTGGTAGGCGAAGGCGTGGGTTCGAATCCTAGAATAAGCTTGAGTTTTCGGTGAAAGAAAACTTCGCACTTAACTATAGCAGTGGTAACCGTCTGGCTAGAAATTGTCAAACACCAAGATGTCTTTTTGGCAGCGGGAGATTGAGATTCAGATCTTAATTCGTACAGCACTAGGGAACTGTTTTTTGTGCTTAAGACAGGTGTTGGTAAGATATAGAGAGCGAGGCTCTACATCTGACCTTAAAGGCGCTGTCTCCGTCATCGCTGATCTCATAATGACAATACCTATAGTAATATCCATACTAAGATAGAATTAATAATATGTAATGTTATCCAATGTTACGATAAAAAAATTGTAAATTTACGATTCTGTATTCCTATTATATGGGATATGTATTAACCTTCCGGCTTTTATCTAATCTGCGAAGACTGCCTATAGGTAACTGTGATTAATTAGTATTTAAAACTCGTGTGAATAGATAATGATGATAATAATAATAGGGGCTTAGGACTCAAAAAAGATGTTATACTAAGCCTAAGATAATTATATAACAATTATTAAATTATAATTAGACTACCTGTTAAATTTACAATGGTAGGATAAAAAAGTATACCTAACATATTATTCGGAAATAAGTGAAGCGTTATTAATCCAAGATCATTGTTAGGAAGTCAGCACCAGCACACTGGGTGATCAATTACAACAACCTATTTATTGTTGATTACATTTCTTTGTCTATAGAGTGCACAGTTATAAACATCTCAACTATATTCATGCGGGTGTGGCACACGATTGTCACGGGAAGGTCTAGCTTCATGCCAGGTCTCAAGTATAAGATCAAATATAAGATATCTTGTAGAATATCCGAGTTATTTAGAATAAGACAAGAAGTGTACCAAAAAGTAGTGTTTTGGGTCTGGCTGGACCTGTAGAAAAGTGTTAATTCATAACGTTCTTAGATGTAAGTAAATCTAGACGTTTAAGATAAATACAAATTAAGGAGAGTATTAACGATACGCCAAAATGAAATATAATTTACAATAACATAATGATTTCTTGAATAATGTCATAAAATGGAAAATATTTTAACATGAAACAGCACAATATCAGTAGTTACTCGATTGATATTCGATATATCAATAACCCCTTTTATAAAATAACATACAGTTTCAGTGACAATAACGATGCGTTTCGTTGATATCTAATATATTTTTTCAGACTGAACAGAGGAACGGAGGACGGAACTGATCGACGTGATTTTTTGTGAGTAGATAGTTGCGCTGGAGTGACATAGGTAACCTTTTTATCAGCAACGAGAGTAAATCCGGAACCTAGTTGAATATAATTCAGAATTATGCATAATTATTTGTGCAAGCAGTTCACGTAGTCATGTGTAACACTTTGGTTGCGTAACTGTGAAATAATCATTATCATGTAACAAGGAAATGAATGATCATCAAAACCGACGAAGGTTAAGAATAATGACCACGTGGATGATGACTAAATCATGTCAGTAAAATTAGGCGTCAGAATTCCAAATATAAAAGAACAGGAAAGATAAGAAACAATTAAGAGCTGATATGACATCATTTAGGTTTTGCTTTATCAATGTACGATGTTCAATTCAATCATGCATACTTATTGAGTACACACCCATTATATCGCATGTTTAGATTTTATCAGAAATCCGAAAAAGTGCTGATAAAGATACTTCCTCGAATTAATGGCACAATTAGTGATTCGGCAGGCCTTTATATTGCATGGACGAGTATGTAATACTACGACGTTTATAACATATCTTCCTTCAGACAACCCAGTGACTTTATTATGTTACAGTTCACATAAAAACCAGAATCGGATTGTCAATTAAATCACTTACCCAATTTTCTTAATATTAAGGATGTCAAGGCGGTGGCGCAAATCTGATGAACCTAGTAACTACGTAAATCAAAAGTATATATTTTTTTCTATTGGATAATTTTTAATAAATACTTTTGTGTGAACTTATGTGGTATAAAGAACTATGAAGGACAAAGTACATCCCGATAGGTTTAAACAGTTTGCTTACAGAATATATTATAATAGTACTAACGTAGTTTGGTGTTCAGAGGTCGGCGACGTCATCACGTCACTTGGCGTGCCTGACAACTCGGTCATGAAGCCTGTCGTATAATTTAATGGCCTATTGTATTCTTCTACTTTAAGAATAGCTGGCTATATCATACTAACATTTGAACTATCATCGTTATTAAGATGATATGGTTTCTCTTTTCTAAATCCCGCAACAACTGTAACGTAGCTAAGGATGGGTGGATGTGATGGGTGGATGTAACTATGTACATAAAAATGGCCAAGTCTGATCGCTTATATGCATGATAAGGCGTTCAAAACCGAATCTAATACAAACGTATACCTACTAGTGCGTTTGTATCAGGTTAAGCTCAGAAATAAAAGATACAAGCGTTAAAAAAAAATATTGAAAAAGAATCTTGTGACATAAACTATAGAATTGACAATGATTTGACGTTATGTATACGTTAATAAAATATGCATTCGCGACGTAGCCTGTTCTAAAATTCCATTTCTGCCAGCATTACCTATCGCGTGCGTAAGTTATTGAAAGCAAGGAATAAACTACTTACCACATTACGAAACTTGAACAACACAAATACATAACAAAGTCACGGCTTATAAGCAAAGAAAGAAGTATTTCTATGAAAACTTATCGTTTAACGTATGGGATCTTTCGTAACACCAAAGTGTTTACTTTACCTTAATATATAAAATAATTATTAGTATTTTATATCTTCTCGCTCGTGTTTGTTTTAGCCACGTCACGAGTGTTTTGTAGTTTTATCTTTTTTTTCCGTTTCAACTTAGGGTATTTGTGATGCGATATGGAAATATTTATTTAATAAAATAATAATTATTATTATCTATTTCACATTTACAGAGATTTGTTTTTATTTTTCTGATTCTATGCTTTTTAATGATTCCAAGGATCAAGTGTTTTTATTTAGTGAAATCTATTTTGTGAATACATATTTAAAATTAATATTACTAATTAAAGCGATGATAGCTCAGTGGTAGCGACGTTGGATACCGCGGCGAAGGTCGTGGGTTCGAATTCTACAATGGGCTTATGCTTTCGGTGAAGGAAAATATCGTGAGGAAACCATAGCACGGTGGTAGGCTAATTTGTAGTACCCGACTGGCTGGCTACCACCCTCAAGTTGAAAATCTGTCGCCAAGCACCTATCGGTGTGTTCCGACAGCTGCACTTGAGAGCCAGTTCCCATCTAGGCTTTGTGTGCTTACCACCTTCGGTCACATCATTACTTACCATGGTGAGATTGTAGTCAAACACAAGCTTATCCAGAATAAATAAATAAAAATAATATATCAGTTATCTGGTTGCCCTAGTACAAGCTGTTCTTATTTTGGGTTCAGATGGCCGTTGGTGAAGAATGTTCCAGCATAGGTATAATCCCACTAATATTATAAATGTGAAAGTTTGGATGGATAGATGTTTGTTACTCTTTCACGCAAAAACGGCTTAACGGATTTTGATGAAACTTGGCACACAGGTAGATCATATCCTGAAATAATACATAGGATACTTTTTATCACGGGAAAGGATAAGATTCCTCGGGAACGCGGGTGAAACCGCGGGGCGGAAAAGTAGTTATACATATATCTTTTTATACATTTATGTTATTCTTATAACTATGCTGTTGGTATAACCATTTGCCAAAATTACGAAGAGCTTGTTAAAACTAGGAAGTGTAATAATATAAACCAAGGTTAAAGCCACGATGCCACCGCGAGATAATTCTTATCATTTAGTTTATTTATGTAGATACCACAAATCTTGCTGTTTTTGGCAAAATTTTAGGGGCCATCGACGTAACCACAAATTTGGTATCTTCGCAATATTTTATTTAACCATGTACCCTCAAAATATTAAGTATGCAATGCAAAGTATGCGTTGAAAATGGATTCGAGCTGAAATTATAAACAAAAGCGAAGATAAATAGTTATAAATGAAGAGATGACTATGGACATGACAACAATAGGTTCATTTATATTGATGAGGCGCGTGATTGAAGAATTACATCAGTTTGAGCTTCTTTGCTCTACTATTGATCTATATTATCTAGCTGCTTAAACTGTGAACACGTCACTTGTTATTTTTGAAACAACGTAGGACTGTAGTATGCCTGAACAGCCTTGAAGAATTTAAAATCTGAGTTTTTTTAGTAGTCTTGTTGTATTCTAATAAGCTTGTTATTTGACCTTCGATAATTGTGTAGTTTTGTTTGTTCAAAAGTTTTATTTACAGATATTTTAGACTTTGTAAAAGACTTCGTTGGAGGATACTCATTTCGGTTTATGCACACATATTTGTAGATGCCATACAAAAAGTTGGTTTACACGATCACGAGTCCGTCACGGGTGGTCACGGCTTGGGTGTAACTTACCTATACAATGCGCAATGACGCGTGAAGCATGACCATGGCGCGACCTAGCCTAGGCTGAGCGTCCTCGCCGCCACCACCGCGCCGTAGCCTCTGGCCGACCATAACGACATCTAATACAACAATTGAACAACAAAAGCATATTCGGTTCCGCTTTAAAAAACTTCCAAGATTTGACGTCACATTTTCTTCATATAAAATGAATGACTAATCTATTCCATGTAGAGATGTTTGATCATTATTACCGTTTTATACGACCGGTATAAATCGTTAGGTCATTGCTCTATGGGCATTAGTATTAAATGACAGTTTACACGACTTTTGCCAGCTTATTAAATCTATTCTATAATATGGGCACATCACTCATTTATCACATTCAAAGCGATCATAATTTGCTATATGTATGGTTTTATTTTAAGATATGGTAATTGTACAGGTACTTACAACCATTAATATTTTAATTTTGGCTTTTCACGCCATAAATGCTAAACCAGTGTTGATGGAATTAGCACGCAGATACGTGCAGATACTTTATGGCATGAGAGAGGCATGGTGGGGTGAAACCCCGGAGACAGCTAATCAATATATTATACTATTTACAAATAAATGTACACTACACAACAGGTCGCGGCGCAATAACCACATGTATTTAGGCATATTTCGACCTAGTTACTATTTGGTGTAAACAAAGCCTGCGGAACAGGGTCGCAGACGTTTCGGCGAGGTGACCGACCCCGCTATCGCGACGATCATTCCGGTTAGTGCGACTGCGGGCTTATCGGCTCGTATACGTCACATTACCGAACCACACCGCGACCAAAACCCGCCAACGGCACCGGCTGCGATGCAATTAGAGCGGGAAACTGATTTTCCACACTGATTTACCCGCTGCTCTAGTACAATGATAAAACTGCTTATTGTGATCGCAATTTTATTGATAGCTCTTCGTGATTTCACGATTTGTTATGGAATTGTAAGTACCCAGTTTTTATCGTTACAAGACGTATTAAGTAACAAAAATGAAAACTAGTTAGTGAGTTTGCCTGAACGTACGAATATGCTTACACAAGGAACTAATAATAAATGCTCATTTTGTTCATTATTTTTAAGTTTCGTTTTTTTTAAACCCTTTTTTTGTACTGTGGATATATTAACCCCTCCACACGACTTTGGCTCCAACGCCTCCAACTCGTACCTACTCGATCGGTTTTTATTGTTTGTATTATATTATTGTGATTCATTAAATATCTATTACCAAAATTACTTTATATCAGAGTAAATAACCTGGTCATCTTGATTATACTAGATAGTTGATATTTCTAACAGATAAACGCAACCAATAAATTTATGAAATTAGGGTAGGTACTTAATGTTTTTCTGTTTTTACACAGAACTCGTTCTTTCTTTATAATTACAGATAGCAACAGATGTCAATGGCAAAAATCATTATTTACCTAATTTTTGATATCAAAACATTTTGAACATTATCGATTAAGACGTAAATGACTGAACCTATTAAATGATATCAGTTCCGCATGAACTTCCAGATAAAATATAGCATAGATATATAACATGCTCTACTTTTTATATTACAGTTTTCATATGATATTCGTTCTAATTACCAATATTACGCTATCAATAAAATTGACCTATAATAATAAATACACAGTACGTTGCGAGATTTACTGCATAGCTTTGTACAAAGGATGAATGTTCTCTCAGAGAAAGTTCTTTATTACCTACATATTAGTTTAATTTATCAATAAATTGCTCAAAATTTATTTAACAATTCTCGTCTGTCAGAAAACCCAAACCATTTCAGAGTAAACTAATTAAGTAGTGTTTTGAAGGACTCTCTTTATACACGTTCTAGTAGCACCCTAAAATGTTTAATTATTCTGGAAAATCTCCATATATAATAGCCTTGGGGCGACTTCGACCGGCGGACCTCCAAATTACACATAACAGTGGCGTAGCGGAATGGGACAAAAACGCACAAGGCCTCGAGCGAAAGAGACATCGCGCCGCTTCCTCGTATCAGCCATCAGACTTTTCGAGTGTCGACAATACTGATGTAATCTTACAGCTGATGAAGTAAATATATTTTCTCCAACTTATTTTATCAAATCATTCTATTTTAAGTTATATCTGATGGCTGCACGATAAGCTTATAAGGTATACTGAACACACTGCTCTCAACAAAATCGTTCTAAATATTCATCGACAGTTAAGTTCGATAAGCTAAAGCAAATGCTAATCTAAATAGATAAGTTATTTTTGATATTGATAGCAATGTATTCTATTAGACAATTTTCCTATGATAATTTATGTACATATTCTATGCCTATAATTCACCAAATAAAATATTGAAAATAGGTCTGCGCTAAGGTTGACATTGTACATAAAGTACCTCATTTCTCAATATTTATTGATGAAATTTAAGCAATGTTAAGAGCAAATCATAATAAAAACATTACGTGCACAAAATACGATGGTGCAACATAATCTCATTATTTATGTCATTAAAATAACTGGACTGATCAGTGCAAACCAAACATTCAATTAATATGTAACAGGAAAGTATTTCAATACAATTTCCGCTGATATAACACGATACAAGTTAGTATTAATGTTAATTACACAAGTCATACTCTTCGGTTTTCTTTCCTATTACATAATTTATAATGGCCCCATCCATATGCCTCTACATCTTGAGCGTGGTTGTTTAAATGTACATATCAGCAATGTCAGAGCTGATAAAATAAAAACGGAAACGGGAACTAATGATAAGGGAACAGTACCGAGGGAACACGCAGATGCATAGTATGACCATGGCCATCATAAAATACTACAACATGTGTGTGTATTGATAAATGTTAGAGATTACTTACCATCACAGGTAGCGGCCATAAATTTGCCGTTCGCAGAGAAGTCGACCAGTAGTACGGTGCCAGGATGACCCTTGAGATTCTTGAGCAGCCATGGATGACTGAATTCCGACTTCCCTTTCCATGTCGTGCGTTTTTTACTTTTACCACTTATTCGTGATTCGGTAGAGGCTGATTCCGAAATTGTTTCTTCGGAAGGAGATACTGTAAGATGAGAAAAAGTATACTTATTTAAAAATCTCAAATTAATAATTTTCACTTCCAATATTAAAGGGGAAAAAATATAATGAGTTAGTCTTCTCAGTTTAAGTGTATTCCGAACCGGTGGTAGAGTCAATTATAACGTGTGCCTTACCAGGGCCTAAACTGAATAAATGAATTTTGAGATTGAGTTTATATTGAGCTTGGATAAAATGATGTTCAAGCTAAACATCTGTCACCAAACATCTAACAGGTGATCTTGAGGGCATATTTTAAATCAGATATTATTTGATCAATATTTTTTGCTTTACGTATTTAGATGGTTTTGAATTACCTAGGTACATTATCATTAAAACAAACAATTATATAAATAAACTACGCCTTTAATATATTTTATAGTGTCTATCACAATTCACATTATAGCCCAAGTCCGCCCTATTTGTAAAGAGTGTACATTTTTAAATAGTTGACCTAAATAACGAGATGGCAAGGCGGAAGCTGCTTAACTTCGATTATTTTATACTGTTTTGAATTCCAGATAACTGCGTAGTTAGATATAAATACCTAATATTTAAAAAATATTACGATAGTGACTAACATAACTATCTACAAAGGAGTTAATTTATACAAAGGCATCATCAAAAAGGCACATACAAAAATACGTGTTTTATCTTTTCCTCGATACACGTACAGGCGGACGTACCTTTGTAAAGCACATGTTTCACATTTTTGCACAGTTTTTTTTTCGCTAACTGTGTCAGTTACGGTTCAGCGAACCCCTAGATGGCCAGTATCCCGGTTTGAGAAACCCTGCCACAACTCATGGATCCAGAATGTACGTACTTATTCGAGATAATGTCGAACTATGTATACATAATAGAACTTGAATTTTAATAAACCCCGTTTGTGTATGTACCTAATAAGTAGGTAACGAATTGGACATTATTTTCAGGGTAAAGCAAGACGTTATTATACGTACGCTAGTTCCCCTACGTGACTAATGTTAGACATATTTTACTAAGATCTTAATAAATGTAAAGTAGGTATGAAATCTAAAATGGGTATAGATCGGTACATCTTGAGAACCGAGATGCTGACTCATTATTACTCATAGCGATTCTTAAAGCTTTCAGAGATTCCAATGATGCCGATGACACATAAGCATTTGGGATATAATTTAGTTTTACTAAATCGTGTTTGTTATATATGCTACTTATGGCGCAGAACATGTTATATGTATTGTAGAATCTTTTAATAACGATTCTTCCGCGTACTTACAGGGAAAGAGAGAATTGTGGTAACAGTCACAGATCTATCGATTACCAACTGATAGATAGTTGGCGTGATATCAAATTCCTTCATTGATATTTATAATTTACAGTAGGCTATTAATTCACATCAACTAAACCAATGGGTACTTTGACATAGTGTTTATTAATCATCACATCAAGACTAAATATGTGTTTCATAGGTACTATTGCATTTTTTTTCTTCAGGGGCGGGCAATATTAATTATTGATAAGCGTAAAAGTTACTATTGCGGTTTAATGTCAGCCTAAATGGCTTTTTCCGAACATTGTATGTTTACCGTAAATTACCAATTATGGTAGTTAAATAGAATTTCTTCATTATGAGGAGCATGGAACAGTCAAGTGTTTAATGTCGATAGTTCCAATTAACGTTTGGAACAAAGATACTAAGTATAAGTTTTAGCTTCGCCATTCTCATGCGAAAGTAGGTATTGTGATACGTGTATCACAGGTAAGGTGTACTGTACACTTGCCGAGTCTTCTCAGTTAAAGCGTATTCCGAACCGGTGTGGTAGAGTCCCGAAACTGAATTAATGAGTTTTAATTTTGATTTTGACACCGTTAATGTAAATTCATTAGATCGTTATAAACATAATGATTGGGATTTCATATTTGTATAAATAAATATCCTGGGACATTCTTCGCACACGGCACGCAGTACTTCACCATACACTGCAGATGCTTGTACATACTATGGAAACCAGATAACTAATATACTACAGATATAACTAACTAATTTGTTTTAAATACATACTTAAATAGGTAAATACACCTAGCTATATTTTGGAACGTGGTTGAAAGTGTGTCTGTGAATTGATTGAGGCTTAAATGTAATCCCATCCACCTTTAAATAAGAATGTGCTACTTTTATTTGAAACAAAAAAAGATAAATAGCAAAAAGATATTTGCAGAGACCTCAAAGACATTAAAACATGATGTTATTGCAAAATAACAATAAAAGTAATGTCAATATACTTTGTTTATATTTATTGTATCTGGAAAGTAAGCGGCTGACTGCCAAGCTGGTTACATAACTAAATGTTCATTTTATCTGCCAAGAGAAAGTGAACTGGCCAATGTGAAACTGAAATCTTTATTACTATTAGAGTAAATGCCAATTTATTATAAATATTTTTAAGGATATAACAGGAAAGCCTATATAGTGTGGAAGCTTGAACTTCTATTTTATTAATACAATAAGAAGGATGCCAGCTTTTTTATTATTATAAAGGACTATATTTTATAATTTTTTTATTTATTTATTGACCAAAACATATTGTATATGACAATTGTATAATTATATGTATACATATTATACTGTATACTTACAGTAGCATATTGACAGACGCATGCTAACTAAACCATCTCATTAAAATGCAAATCTACATGCTACTACTTATCTCCATTATGCCCCAGGATATAATTATGAATTCATATCATAGAACCTTCAATCAACTATTATACATCAGAGTAGAATAAAAAAAAAACTATTTAAAATTCGATACCTAGTCAGTGAGTCAGAGGACAAGATTTTTTATTTGTAGGTATAGATTAGGGTTGCAAGAGACAATATCCATGTTTATTATCAACAATAGTCGTAAAATTAGTTTAATAATTTTATTACTGCATTTATGCAACCCTGTATTTAGGAATTATTAAATAAACAAAATTCCACATCTCTTCAGACAATTTTTGCCATTCTAATATATGTTCTTACTTACTCAAAATTATTTTATAAAGAGAGTAAGTAATTGTAATCTGCTTTATATTTTATACTCTTTTTGACCATATAACATAAGAGGTACTAATTACATTTGAATGTCTTGCATTCAACTAAGTATCAAGTGTAGCTTGGCAGGTGTTTAGCATAGTAACAGAACTTCAACAAGACAGTAGTATGTGCTAGACAGTTAGGTACTAGAACTGTAACTTACTAAGTACTTGAATTGTTACTACCTTGAAAAACCTTCAGACTGATATTACAAGTACAAATGATTCATACAATTTTATTCAAACAATATCATTATTTGATTCACAGACCAGGTTTATGTTTAATAGCTTTTTATTGAATAATATTTGAGCAGATGTTAAGTGTCATGTTGCGGTGAATTGAAATATTATTGTAAAAACAAGCTGTATTAGCTTGAATGTCAAATCATACTGATATTACAAGAACAACAAAGTCTTAAATGACACAAACAATAATCTGTGATTCAAATCTCAGACACAAAATATTTAATAAAATTATAATCCTTTATTTAAAAATTTTACCCTACTCAATTAACTTATTGTTTTGATGTGATTCTGTTTTAATGTTGTTATAGTTTGCAAGAGTTACTTTTGTTATAGTTTACAAGTTTCTTGAGAGCCATTTTCTGACCAGAGGTTTTGTGCTACCTTGGCCAAATCTATTTTACCAAAGCAAGAATAGTCTTCATATTAAAACCTTAGGCTACTCCTTGGCTAAATAACAAAGTCATGTAAAATTGGTATTAGATCAGAAAAAAATCCCAGTTTAAAAAAATATATGGGTAGTTAAATAAAAAAGCGGATATAAAATAGATTCCTTACAAATCTACATTAAATAGTAGGTACTATAATAATGATGCGAACTCACACAAAGTGTGTCAGCAGCATTCTTCGTGTGTACAGTTATAACATCCGTTCACATCAAACTGTAACCGCAGATTTCTAAACGGGGGGGCCCGATCTTATGCCTGCGTTTCGCGGTTAATACACAACCCACGTGGGAATCCAAAACAATTCTATATTTCGTGTATTCAATTACCATATATAAAACATTGTTAAAAACAATATATTAATTTAAAAACAGGATGAATTCTTACATAAATCGTTCTCCGTTTCATGTTCTAGCGTTTTCTGTTTCGTGCTCCCAAAAATAGTCTTGTATAAAAAGTGTATTAAAACACATGAAATTATAGTAATCCCCGCAACGAGGAAAACATTATTGTTTTGTCCGGCTTGAATTTCGCCCATTTTCACTCAGTCAATCTTCAACAAATCTCTAAATAATCACAAAATTTATGAAACACCGCGTTTCATTCACGACTAAACTACAATCACGCGGTCAAAGATACCTAGCCTAACCACAGACAAAAACTGACTGATTGACTTGACACTGACAGAGAAGACAGACATGAACAAGTGGTATTTTTTTTATATTGCCTTTTCTAGAGTCGGCAAAAGGTTTTAGCTCATACAGCCTCGTCGTATAATGAATTATTTGTCATTTACTTTTTGTCGTTATTTACCAGAAAAACTGTAACAGATAAAGAAATTAATTAAGTTAAAACCATTTCATTATTGTTAAATTAAACGTATTGTTTTAGGCACTGGTGCTAGTGATGTACCTTCACACTCATTTAGGTTTATCGATAATTTTACAATCCGCGGTTACACCCGCGTTCCAAGTGGTATTAAAATAAACATAGTATTCTTTAAGTATTTTTTTTAAATATTTTTTTAAAACATATCATTTTATCCATTACAAACAAAACAATCATAATATTATACAAAAAAAAACATTTCTTCTGCATTATCTTAAGACGATGATAACCCAGTGGTTGTGACGTCCGATACCTTGGCGAAGGTCGTGGGTTCGAATCCTACAATAAGCTTGAGCTTTCTGTGAAGGAAAACATCGTGAGGAAACTATAGCACGGTGGTAGGGTACTTTGTATAACCCGACTGGCAGACTACCACTCTCAAGTTGAAAATCTGTCACCAAGCACCTGTTGGTGTGTTCCGGCAATTGCACTTGCTACTATACTAATTGTAGAAATACAGGGATGGATAGGACTTTATAAATAAAAAGAGAGCACTTTTCAACGTAAATAATATAATATTTCTTCTATATATTTGACAACTAACAAAACTTATAATTCGAACTATATATTTTTTTTATTTTTTATCTTTTTATAAATGGTAGGCAGTACGTGTGAATAGAACCTACAACATCCTCCGCCCCACGAGAATGCAGACAACCACATAAGTAGGTAACTAAGAAACAAAAAAAAATAATTACAAACATGTTTAACCTACATTAACTACTAAACAACCAACAATATAGGTAGGTACCTATATAAGTATATATTTTTATAAATATCTACAAATTTAACCTATCGGGCATCTTCACCAATCGACCCGAACGAGTGACCAATCTAGAACGACAAACTTCAGGTACAGTGGCTGATGACGCATTGCTAAACGATATCTCTAATGGGTAGAGTCGTTGCAGCGGCCTAACTAGCTCCCCTTTAGCAGTTTTCAAGCGAGCAACACGCTTGTGGCCATCCACACCTGGAAACATCTCCAAGATAACACCTAATGGCCAATTTACCCTCTTGAGATTATCGAAACCAATCAATACTACATCTCCAACTTTAATAGGATTAATTACCTTTTTATAATTCTGAGTAAGTAAGGCTAAATACTCACTCCGAAAACGCTGCTTTAAATCGGTACTTAACTTTCTAATATATTGCCACCGCGCTGTTAAGAGTCTACCATCAATTTGAGAGATGTCAACTACGCCACTGGCCT
The DNA here is from genome assembly GCA_951361185.1 of Ochropacha duplaris. NCBI lineage: Eukaryota > Metazoa > Arthropoda > Insecta > Lepidoptera > Drepanidae > Ochropacha > Ochropacha duplaris. The sequence goes on from OX592703.1 coordinate 6,402,968, forward strand.
CTCCACTCGCGTTTAGAAACATTGCTGGTGTTAGTGGCATTACATTTTCAGAAGACTCTACAATGTAACTTAGTGGACGTGAGTTGACCATTGCTTCCACCTCACATAATACTGTCAAAAGTTCGTTCAATTTCAATGCCGCTTTCCCTAGCACCCTTCTTAATATTTCCTTGACAGTACGAACCATGCGTTCCCAGAATCCTCCCCACCATGGCGCTGCTGGTGGAATGAAGCGCCATTCAATGTTTTGAGTAGAGGTGTTCTGTTCAACTTCTTGCCACTTTATATCACTGAATATATTACTTGCACCTCGGAAATTCGTCCCGTTGTCCGTGTAAACTACTCTTACGGTTCCTCGTCTTGCAAGAAATCTTCGAAACGCCAGCATAAAATCCTCTGTGGACAGTGAAGTACATAAATCTAGGTGGATTGCACGGTAAGAAGCGCAAGTAAACAAAACAATCCAACACTTCTCGCCTGATCTCAACAATAGTGGCCCAGCTAAGTCTATACCTGTCACTTCAAACGGAGTGCCACAATTAATCCTGTCTACCGGTAATGGCGCTGATGGTGTTGAACAACTTTTGCTGCTGAATCGTCTACAAATTACGCATTGTCTCACTATTTTCTTGGCAAGCCTGCGTATGCCAATAATCCAGAATTTTTCACGGAGTTTACTAATTAATGTTTGTGATCCTGCGTGAAGATGTTTTACATGATAATATTGCACGAGTCTGTCAATAATAATATTATCACTAGCCAATAATATTGGTGACAAGAAACTGTCACTATCTTTGCGTAGTGTCAAACGTGTTTTTACACAAATAAGGCCTTTATTATTGTAAAAAGTTTCTAATTTACTATTACTTCCTGAATTCATGAAACTTTCCTTTTGAAGAACAGCAAATAATCGATTCTCTGCTTCAATATACTCTTTATTCGACAGATTTTCTTTATTCCTATGCTCTTTCTTCAAAGTACAATTTTTATAAAACCTCAAGCACCAACCAATCATTCTTACTATGTTTGTATATTTTCCAAAATAACTAAATCGTTTGAGAATAACTCTTTTGGTTGTACTATTAAACAAACTTTCTTTTCTTCTCTGAGAACCTCTTCTTCATTTGGAGTTGTTTCGTCATGTGGCCAGTCTGTTTCAGGTTTCCGGAGCCAATCTGGACCTTCCCACCACTTGCATCTTAAAAGAGTATCGGCGTTACAGCCGCGCGATGGTAGATCTGCAGGGTTTTTCTCTCCTGGGACATGACGCCAATTATTCACCTTTGTTTTATCTAATATTTCTCTAACTCTATTATTTACAAATACATTTAAATTTATTTTTCTGTTCAGCCATGCCAACACTATAGACGAATCTGTCCAAAAATGGACACTACAGTCTAAATTTAAGTGTTGAACTGTATCACTAGCCAATCTACTTGCCAGCAAAGCCCCAATCAACTCAAGTCTAGGCATCGTCACAGCTTTGCTCGGACACACTCTAGATTTTGCAGCAACTAACTGAACTGTAACCTCATCTTTAAATTCAGACCGTAGAAATATACAGCAGGAATAGGCAGTCACACTTGCATCACAAAACACGTGCAGAGTGTTTTGAGATTCATTCAAACTTGATTTACTTAAGCGTCTAGGTACTCTACATGCGTCTATAAGTGAAATTTGCTGCAACCAGTCTTTCGATAGCTTTATCAAGTTTTCTGGTAATGGTTCGTCCCAGCTAATATTGAGCATCCAACACTTTTGTATGATAACTTTAGGAACTATGGTAACAGGTGATAAAAATCCGATAGGGTCAAATATACTTTGCGCTGCAGATAACATAAAGCGTTTTGTAATATTAACATCCGTATTGTATTTAGTACTTGCTGGAACTTTACCATACAACACATCATTTCGTGGGTCCCACGTTAACCCAAGCACAGAAGTGGTGACCACTTCTTCATCGGTGATAGCTGGACCTGTTACCCAGCACCGTAATTCAAACTTGCCTTCAAGCATAATCTGTTGTGCTTCAAAAATAAAACAATTCATTTCCTCAATACTATTGACACTTACTATACAATTATCTACGTAATATGACCTTCTTAGTATTTCAGCAGTTTCGGAATCGTACCTTTCAAGATGATGTAGAATCGTCGCTGCCAGAAGAAAAGGGCTCGTCGTAACACCAAATACAACTCGTCGGTGTCTGTATGTCATCAATTTTTTATCTGGATCATGAACATTCTGCCATCATAAAAACTTCAAATAGTCGCGATCTTCAGGATATAATGACATTTGTAGAAATGCTTTTTTAATATCAGACGTAATACCTATTGCGTTTTTTCTGAAGTTTACAAGCAGTTTAGGTATGAGTTCGATTAAATTGATTCCCTTCTCTAAACAAGTGTTAAGAGATAGACTATTCCTATCTACAGCAGACGCGTCAAACACCGGTCTTATTTTCGTCGTTAGACTATCATTTTTGACAACTGCGTGATGGGCAATATAATGGCCTAATTTCTGGTCATCATTATGAACTACCTCAATAATATCGCTTTTTAACCATTCTTTGAATACCTGATCGTATTCTACTATAATGCCTGAAGACTCTAACTTAGTAGTAGTTGATTTAAGTCTCTTTAAAGCTAAACCATAATTCGTCTCGAGTGAATTTGATGCATTTTTCCAAGGTAATTTAACTTCATACCTCCCCTCATAATTGACACGTACCGTGTTTTTAAAAAATTCAAGCACCTCGGACTCTACTTTCTTTTGGTTCTTGACTTCCGTTTCATCTCTAATACCGATTGTTTCTAACTTCCAAAGATCTTCAACGTCATATATACAAGAAGAATGGAGCGTACTTACATTATTTACAGAGCAATGCGTACCAACCACTGGACCCTGAATTGTCCAACCTAATCTCGTTTCTAAAGCCAATAGGTGTTCATCAATTCGTACTGATTGACCTGTGAGAATGCAACCTAAAACATCAGAACCAATTAATATATCAATAATTACATTATCATCTATACAATCAGTAATAAAAATACCCTTGCTAATTAACAAAGACATGAAAGCACCGCCCTTATTCAACTTAGGAAGAACTCCACATATCGTCCCTTGTTCTAGAGCTTTTATCTTACATGTATAGCTACTTGTTAAGCTCTTAAGCTGTATGTTGTACAGTCTGTGTTTAATTTTCTTACTGACAACTCCTCCAAATAGAGTGTGACTCAATTCTTCTTCGTTAACAGGCTCTAATCCAAGTTTATTTACAACCTCGCTCCTAATAAATGAGCGCTGTGCACCAGAGTCGATCAAAGCTCTTACAGTTTTTACTTTACCCTCGTGCTCAATGTTTAGTTTCAATGTTTGAAGTAAAATGGTGTTAGATGATGATAACTGGTTCAAAACTACGTCATTTTTATCCACATTAGTTGAAGCCGTTTCAGATGTGTTTCCAGGTAAACCGCCACACATGATAGGGTAGTGTCTTCTACCACAAACAACACATTTAGGATGCTTTCTGCACCGATTCCACATATGACCGATATTCAGACATATAAAACAAGCCTTTTTTAGCTTGATGAAGTCTTTCCGCTCCTGTAGTGTTTTATTGATAGCTACATGACATTCTGAGCTTGTGTGGGAAGTTTTTTCACACCATAGACATTGCTTTTCTTATAAGTAGTAGTAAAACAAGCTGTAGTTGGATCTGCTGCCGAATAATTGCTTGAAAATACTGAACGCGCTAGACGAATCTTCTCATCGGATTCTACTTCTAGTTTGATGAAGGTTATTAAATTATTCAGTACATTTCCGTCTTTATTTACTTGCGAATATGACCTGTTCCATGCTCTTAATATATCCTCTGGTAAGGCTGACTCTACTAATGGAAACAAGAAAGCCGTATATTTTTCTTGAGTGACACCTAATGACTCTAATGCTAATATTTGTGTCATCAGTTTATCATATAAGGCTCTGAGTGATAATTTTTGCATACCTTTTGATTGCGCAAGGACAAGCTGCAATAGTTCTCGAACATAATATTCTATGATAAGTTCGTCCTTGGCAAAACGCTCCTTTAATTGTTGTATAGCTTTAGCATAGTTTTCTCCACATGGGGGAAAACTCTCTATTAATTCTTTAGCACTTGACCCGTGCTCCATACATTGTAAAAGATACTGGAATTTGTCATCATGGTCTATGTCATCATCCTGGTGGATTTTGTTAAATTGTGACCAGAAACCGATCCAATTCTTCACTTCCCCATTGAATGTTGGTAACTTTAGTTTTGGAAGCCTGAAATGACGACGACGGTCCCTTGAAGATTCGCTGTCGTTTTCATTTAACTCTTTTATAGTACCTTTACATGAGCTTTGTGATCCTTTGATGTTTAAAAATTCGTTTACTCTAAATTTTGTATCAAACCAAGTCGCTGTATAATTATCCGAGATCTCTATGTCTTTTTCGAACATATCCTCATCCCTTTGGGGGTCATCCAACCAGAGCTCTATTATTTTATTTTGGATGACCGATAGCTCTTCAAATAGTTGACTGAGTCTTTCAAATTCGGGTTGTAATGCGCTTTTACATTTTAGTGATATAATATCATCAACTTTACTCACGCATTTTGTGAAACGCTGACGTGCGATTCTCCTTTTCTCTTTTTCCTTTTCCATAATATTCATTCACAGTCACGGTCGCCAGAAATGTAGAAATACAGGGATGGATAGGACTTTATAAATAAAAAGAGAGCACTTTTCAACGTAAATAATATAATATTTCTTCTATATATTTGACAACTAACAAAACTTATAATTCGAACTATATATTTTTTTTATTTTTTATCTTTTTATAAATGGTAGGCAGTACGTGTGAATAGAACCTACAACACTAATGAAATATAATAATATATTATTTAAATGTCATGCCTTTAAGAAGTTTGTTTGTTGTTTACTAAATCACTATTATTTTTTATTGCCTCAATGTCACGCAGATATTATCAATAAGACTAAATAAATAGTAATTATTATTTAATGTAAAGGTCTAGTGTTTTAAAATATGTAATTGCTGAGGTTATTGCTCTTCAAATGGTTAAATTAAGTAGCTTAAACGTGAATAAAAAATATTTATTCATATTTTGTACCTGTGAAGAATATGTAGTGATTTATATAGAACCTCTTCAATATATATCTATGGTTAGATTTGAATTTGGTTCCTTAGTGTATTTGATTGATTTATTATTGTGTGTCACTGTCTGTACGTCTTAACGAAATAAATATGTTTTATCTTCAATTTGCTATTTAAATATCCTCTGATAGGATCCACGCATATTAACATGGTAGCAGAGCGTGGTTGTTAATAAAGTTGGTGAATAATAAATATATTTAGTAGTTGAAAATTTTCGTGATAATGAAATAAAAAATTACGTGACCAAGAAAAACAATTGATGATATATGATGAGCTTTGGAAAAGCCATGGAAGAAAAAGGAGAGATAAGGCTTCAGATTTTTGATGGAACTTGTTATGAAAAATGGAAATTTCGACTTAAATTATTTCTGGAACTGAAAAATTGTATTCAAAGTATAGAAACAAATGAAAAATTGGAAGAACTGTCAGAGAGTGACTGGAGAAAAATGGATCTCAAGGCGAAAAATTATATAGTGAATTCCGTGAGCAATAGCCAATTAGATATAATTATGAATGAGAAAACTGCGTTTAATATGATCAAGAAGTTGGACGAAACATATATCACGAAAGGATGTGCTAACAAATTATTATTGAAGAGGAAAATATTAGAAACAAAATTGAAAGAAGGAGAGAATCCAACAGAATTTCTTCAAATATTTGAAAAACAGATAAATGAGTTAAAGAATGCTGGTGACGTAATTTCAGAAGAAGATAGATTGAATTATTTACTTTTAGCGCTACCCGAGAGTTGTTCGCATATTGTTAATGTAATAGATGCAATGCCGAAAGTTGATCAAACAGTGGAGTACGTTAAGTCAAAGTTATTATTGGATCACAAGAAAAAGGAAAGGGAACAACCGCTTTCATTTGCAAGCACAAGCAATCGGTATCAGCAGGGTAATGAAAGCTATAGAACGAAAACTATAACAGACACAGAGAACAATAGATGTTACGAGTGTGGTCACTTAGGACACTATAAAAGAGATTGTCCAAAAGTGACAAACCATCGTCGAGGAGAGTATCATCGAGGCAGAGGACGTGGTTTTCGTGGTAGACGTAGAGGAACGTACAGAAGAGGAGGCAGCAATGGATACAGTAACTCAACATGCGGTTTTAATGTAGAAGTCGAAGCTGCGATGACGGTTGGGGCAGAAAAAGAAACATTTGTCACATGGCTCTTAGATAGCGGATGCAGTGACCATATTATAAATGACGACAAATATTTTAGTGAGTATGAGAAGCTGCATGTTCCTGTAAACATCAAGGTTGGTGACGGTTTTAGTCTAAAATCCGAGGTAAAAGGCAAAATAAAGATGTCATGTAAAGTAGGTGATAAATTAAAGTATATAGATGTTGATAATGTATATTATGTACCAAATATGAAACGAAATTTGTTGAGCGTTTCATCTATTGTAAATAAACATAAAATGATTAAGTTTCATAATGAAGTTGCTGAAATATTTACTGCTCAACACAGGTTAGTAGCAGTAGCTAGGAAAAGAAATAAATTGTACGAATTAGTAGGGAAAATAAAAATATTAGATAATAAAAATGTTAATACATACGCAACTGATAGTTCAATGTCAAATAAAGAGAAGTGGCATAGAATATTTGGCCATGCTAGTTTTTCAAAACTGAAAGAAATGTGTAAATACAAGATATTAGATGGGTTACCTGAAAGTTTAGACGAAAGTTATATTCAGTGTGAAATCTGTCTAATGAATAAGATGACTAACTTACCGTTTGAAAACAATAGACGAAGAGCGACAGAAGTACTAGAAATTGTTCACACCGATGTGAACGGGCCCATAACGCCAGTAGGATATAATGGTCAAAGATACTTCGTATCATTTATTGATGATTATAGTCGACATGCCCAGGTATGTATTATTAAAAATAAGAGCGACGTTTTCGACTGTTTCAGGTCTTATATTAATATGATGCAAACACAGACAGGCAAAAGGTTGAAAGAAGTAAGGTGTGATAACGGGCGTGAATATTTAAACCGAGATTTTTACGATTTAGCGAAACAAGAAGGTTTTTATCTTAAGCCTGGTCCTGCTTATACGCATCAGTTAAACGGAGTAGCTGAAAGGTTTAACAGAACTGTGATGGATCGAGCAAGATGTTTGATGTCAGAAGCCAAGATAAGTAAATCTTATTGGCCAGAATTTGTCATGACAGCAACTTACTTAGGTAATAGATTACTGACTAACACTTTAGAGAAGAAATCACCGTTCGAAATAATGTTTGGTAGAAGACCTAATATAAGTAATTTGAAGATGTATGGTTGTCCATGTTTTGTTCGAATCCCCGAAGAAACAAGGACAAAGTTAGATCAAAAAGGTGTTAAAGGTATACTTGTAGGATACACAGATACTGGTTATAGAGTCTTAGTCAACGAGAAGATAGTAATATCTCGTCACGTAACATTTATTAATAAAGAAGAAGCTCAAGTTATTAAGTTCAGAGATGAAGATGATAGTTCAACAAATAATGAAGCAACAGAAGATGAAGAATTTCATGACAGTATAGAATATGAAGAAAAAAAGGAAGAGAGAAGAAAGATAGCTAAGATTGAGGAGGTGAGTGTACAGAATCGACCTACAAGAGAAAGAAGATTACCTGAAAAGTTTAAGGATCATGTTGTTTATGTAAATATTTGTGATGCCTTAACACCAGATAATTATGAAGAAGCAATTAATTCTCCAGAGGCAAAGAAATGGAAAAAGGCAATGGAAGATGAAATTAACAGCTTAGAGCTAAATAATACGTGGGAACTTGTGGTAGAACCAATGAATAAGAAAATAATAGATGTGAAATGGATTTATACGATTAAATCAAATGGAAAATATAAAGCACGTGTCGTAGCTAGGGGTTTTCAACAGATGTACGAAGAAAATGAAGAAATTTACTCGCCTGTTGCAAGAATGACTACAATGAAGGCTTTATTGTCTACAGCATCTGTTAATGGGTGGAATATAGAACAGATGGACGTTGAAACCGCATTCTTAAATGGTAATATTAAATCGGAAGTTTATATATACCCACCTGATGGTTACGATGTCAAACCTAACACAGTGTGTAAGCTAAAGAAAGCACTTTATGGGTTAAGAGAGAGTCCACGTGATTGGTACGAATGTTTTAATGAATTTATGATAAGTATAAACTTTAAGAGATCAGACTATGATTATTGTCTATATACAGGATGTGTGAAAAACGTTAATATATACTTATGTTTATATGTGGATGATATTTTAATTTGTGGTGAGAGTTATGAATCTATAAAAACAGTCAAAGATTTTTTAAGTAATCGCTTTCGTATGAAAGATTTGGGAAATGTGAAGCAGTACCTAGGAATTGATATAAAATACGAACCTAAAGAAAAGAAAATGACACTAAGTCAAGAAAAATATATTGAAAGTTTGGCAGAGAAGTATAGTGTGAAAGATTCAAAGAAGTTTGAAACACCGATGGAATTAAATTTGTCACTAAATCCTGGCGAATTAAATGGAAACCTGAAATATAGAAATTTAATAGGTGCTCTTTTATATATTGCAAGTGGAACACGACCGGATGTATCATACAGTGTGAATTATTTAAGTCGCTTTCAGAATTGTTACAGCGATATCCACTATAAATATGCGTTACGTATTTTGAAATATTTATATGGGACCAAACATATTAAACTAAATTATAATGAAGTGTTTGATACAAGCTTTGATGCATTTGTGGATGCCGACTGGGCTGCAGATAAAAATGACAGGAAGTCTACAACAGGAATTGTTATAAGATTATTTAATAATCCTATTATGTGGAAGTCGCAGAAGCAAAAAATTGTCTCAAGAGCTTCTACTCATGCAGAATATTATGCATTGGCTAATTGTGTCGAAGAAATCCTACCGATTTTAGGAGTACTTGGTGATTTAGGTGTAGAGATCAGAAAGCCAATAAACATCTATGAAGATAACAGTGGTGCAATTGGTCTTTCTAAAAATGGAAAATTTTGCAAAAATTCAAAGCACATTGACATCAGCTATCATTTTGTGTATGATTATGAAAGGAAAGGTATTATTAATGTAACAAAGATAGATACTGAAAACCAGGTAGCTGACATTTTAACTAAGTCGTTAGGTAAAACAAAATTTCAAAAATTTAGAACTATGTTAAATGTTGTATAGTTAAGTATGATGGTGTTTTGTTTGTTATGCACGTGGTTTTATTTTGTTTGTTGTTTTTTAATTGAATGTGATTGATATGTTATAATATTAGCAAGCACGATTATGTTCGTTAATATTTTTCAATAAAATCAAGGAGGTGTGTGAAGAATATGTAGTGATTTATATAGAACCTCTTCAATATATATCTATGGTTAGATTTGAATTTGGTTCCTTAGTGTATTTGATTGATTTATTATTGTGTGTCACTGTCTGTACGTCTTAACGAAATAAATATGTTTTATCTTCAATTTGCTATTTAAATATCCTCTGATAGGATCCACGCATATTAACAGTACCAATAAAGTAATCCACATAGATATTTTTTAAATTAACAATATTTCAGAAAACCCTAAAAACTGTCTTTGATGCAATCTCTTTTTTTTTAATTTTATAAATGCCTAATTCAGTATAAAATAATAAATATCCAAAAAGCCTCCGCGGTACTTTCGCAACGAAAACCTTTACATAGAGCCACGATAACACAATCCATCGAAATCTTTCATAGTTCATCGCGACATATACCTCATCCCACATATCAAAGATCCGTAGGCCGAAGCTTGCCCTCAGCGAGCCGGATGACCCAATAACTATAGCACAACTTAACGCTAAGGAGGCTCGCACAGCCCAAAGGCACAGCCCTGAGGACAAACAACACGACCGCGTTTTCACCATCGCTGGAGAGCTGGAGAGGCTCGATGTGACATCCCACTCGCAGATTCAGCCAGATTATCCCCCGTCATTAGCGGCTGGAGTTGCACCCAGTAATCCGACCATCCCCTAAAAACTGCTAAATTGCTTCGAATTCAGCCCTCACTTATTGTGCACCCGTCGATGCACTGAGCTGAGGTTCGTGCCTCACCTAGGAGAAGCCTCAGTAGCCAGTCATTTGTCGCAGAACAGTCCACGTAAGGGTATCGTGGCCAATCTGGCTAACACCTTCTAGTCCTTTTAAAAAAATCTGGTTGACTTGGATTCTGTACGTAAGTACCTACTATTGAATATTCTGAGATAAAACTAATTACACTCATACTGGTTGGTAAAATCACTGCCAAATTGATAGAGAAAAAAAAACAACATAAATTGTCAATTGAAAGACTCTGTGGACTCTGTGAATAACTTCCCATCTAGTGTTGCAGTGAAATCAACTATAGACTAATCGATTGTTTCATTCGGAACCTTCGGTACCAACTCGCTAATCTAACACGTCTAAAAACAAAAAAAACCGGGCAAGTGCAAGTCGGACTCGCGTGGAGAGGGTTCCGTACAATGTCAAAGTATTTTTTTTTATTCAATTATGGTATGTTTTTACCCGACTGCGCGATGCAAAAGAGTGGTAATGTGTTTATCAGCCTATGTATGTATGATTGTAATTATGTTCCTTTGAAACACTATACAGACCAAACGCCTGGGCAGATTTTTATGATTCATACGTCAATCGATTCCTCTTAGTACGGCAAGTGTCACTAAAGACAATACGTGAAAATTCAATATGGTGACTACTGGACTACTATATTGTGAAAATGAAAATAAAAAAGGCAAAAAAATCACGTTTGTTGTATGGGAGCCCCCCTTAATTATTTATTTTATTTTGTTTTTAGCGGCAACAAAAATACATAATTTGTGAAAATTTCAACTGTCTAGCTATCGCGGTTCTTGAGATACAGCCTGGTGATGATATCGAGCAAAAAAGTGCAAAAAAAATAGCGTTTTTTGTATTGGAGCCCCCCTTAAATATTTATTTTATTTTGTTTTTAGTATTTGTTGTTACAGCGGCAACAGAAATACATAATTTGTGAAAATTTCAACTGTCTAGCTATCGCGGTTCTTGAGATACAGCCTGAAGATAGACAGACGGATGGACAGACGGACAGCGAAGTCTTAGTAACAGGGTCCCGTTTTTACCCTTTGGGTATGGAACCCTACAAATTAAAGTCAACAAGCTATGTCACGTGGGGTATCGTTGTTCAATAGGTATTTAATATATCAAGATAATGAATGATAAAAATATAAAAACAAAAAATATAAAAAACAAAATATAATAAAAAAATTGAAGAAGAAAAAATGTTTTAAAAATTACTTAAAAGAAGAAAAAAATGTGGTCAACTTTTTATTTGAAACTAGCTAGGTACCTACTCATAACTAACAAGTGCGAGTCGGACTCGCACACGAAGGGTTCCGTAAAAAAGGCAAAAAAATCACGTTTGTTGTATGGGAGCCCCCCTGAAACATTTATATTATTTTAATTTTATTATTAAAGTTAAAATATAATTGAGTATTTTGTGAATATTTCAAGTGTCTACCTGTTGCCATTATTGATATCGAGCAAAAAAGAGCAAAAAATATAGCGTTTTACAACAAACGCTATTTTTTTTGCCCCCCTTAAATATCTATTTTATTTTGTTTTTAGTATTTGTTTTTATAGCGGCAACAGAAATACATAATTTGTGAAAATTTCAACTGTCTAGCTATCGCGGTTCTTGAGATACAGCCTGGTGACAGACAGACGGACAGACAGCGAAGTCTTAGTAATAAGGTCCCGTTTTTACCCGTTGGGTACGAAACCCTATTTAAAAATAAAAAACCCGACTACGTAAAAAGTGAACAAAACTACGTAGGTACATAATAAAAAAAAGCGGTCAAGTGCGAGTCGGACTCACGCACCGAGGATTCCGTACAAACTTGTAAATAGTTCGATCATCACGGTAATGCAGTCTCGAGAATTTATTTTACATATTTTTTTCGATTACCTTATTTGAGGTAGGTGCCAATTAAACTAGACCTCTAAATTGTATGAGCGCCGATACAACTCAGAGATCTATCTTAATTGGTGTTACTATTTATTTTATGTATGGGGACACCCTTTAATTTTTATTTTTTTGTACTTTTTTGAATTTTTCCTTTATTTGTGCTGTAAGACCTTGCTTTTTGCCAAATTTCGTGATTCTAGGTCAACGGGAACTACCATATAGGTTTTAGACCCAAAACCTATAGGGTACTTCCGGTTGACCTAGAATTTTCAATTTTGGTTAACAAGATTTTTATGTTACATATAATGCGGTCCCTAATTATAATATATCAAGTTAATTGCTCAATCTATATTATTTATAGAAATTATAACTCTATCGATATTGTTAATATTTTTCAAGGTCACGTTTTTATCGATAGTCCATTAGTGTCACTATTGGTACAAAACTGCAATTAACACTACCACCCATCAACCCACCCATTGAAATCTCCAACAAATCAAATCAAAACCGTAGATTAATGTATAAATAAAATTTCACTTCAAACTATCGTTCTTAAAATGCCCGTTAGAAGCAAAAGCAGCAGGTAAGTAATATAATATTATTTTATATCCTGGTTATTTCACAACTCGCAAAGAACTGCGTATGTTTAAAAAATGGGCTCTTGTCGATGTAGCTTCCTTCAACCATTCCTATTATTTTTTTATTCTTAGATTAACATACTTACTAACATTGTAAACGGAAAAGTTACTCTTGCTTGGCTTTCTATCTGGCCGTATTGATTTCAAAGGTAGGGTTCAAATGACTGAACTGATCAACCCCTGAGTTAGGTATTGCAAAATGACACGATTCCGCGAAATAAATCAAATCCACGCGGACAACCGGGAAATAGTAAGTTAATGTAAAATGGAGCTGATTCTGTAATATAGAAAGTTAACTAAATAAATTAATTTCACTTTATCTCTTTCTTGCAAACATCTTTAAAAAGAAAGGAGAAAAGAAATTTTAAGATAGATACAAAGTTAAAAGTCTTTGCTCAGAAGCAGATGGGTCTATAATTCTTCAGCAAGGTGTTATCACCTTTTTTGAAGAAGAGTACCACCGCGCTTCTGTTCCATCCATGCCTCTGGCGTTAGACCCTCGAGTATGACGGAATTAAATACCTTCTGAAGGACTCAAAGTGCCAGTGTTCTACCCGCTTTCAGAAGCTCTGTGGTAGTTACATCACCCCGGTGCCTTGTTGTTTTTAAGCCTGTTTAAGGGCCATCCTGAGCTCATTATTATTATATATATTATTATTATTATTAAAAAAAAAATGCACCTAGTCAGTGAATATTTTAAACCAAGTTGTCGACGGAACGCGCTTTGATATGATATTTTATTCGATAATGTTTTTGTCTATTGAATATCATAGTTAACGACTTAGTTTAAGTGCGCGGGGTTCTGTCTACCTTTTTTATTTGGTCTGAGGTGCCTTCATGCTTATTTAAAAAAATGCTTCGTTACGTCTTTTCCTGCCTTAGAATATACATATTCTAAGTTTCTTGCTATGAGTCAAAGATAATGTAATCACTACGTTTAGTTAGTGTCATATTAGTATACTACCTGGATAGGACGTTCTCCATACCTACTTGAATCAAATACCTATCAATTGCGAAAAAGAGTAAGATAACAACTCGATTGGGATACACCTCTCTTTTTAAGTAGGGTTAGCCTAAATGAAAGAAAGAGAAGTTGTCCCAACCACAGAATACCAACAGAAGGCAATCACATGAATGTACCTCACTTTTCATACCTACGCACGGCGGTCGCGCTAGGGTCGTCAAACCAATAATAACTAAAATATTTAAATTTTAATGTTATTGTTATATTATTTTACATTTGTCAATTTTCATTATCGAAAATCCCTAATAACTTCTAAACGGATTACCCCATTTACTCAATTTCTTTTGCTTTATCCGTTTTAGACCTAAACCTGTCAAATGTCAAATATCAAAATTTGTATGTTTATTCATTGAGTACTTAAATATACAAAACTTACATATATATATAATTTAAAACACTAACTAAGCTAATAATAATATATACAAAAAACAAAAAGTCAAAAAATAAGTACATACTATTTGTCTTACCCAAAGAGGGATGGTCAAACACTAGTTTACCAAGTAATTAGGTATATTATAATCTTACTTAATGTTTTTATTAATTAAAAACCAATAAATTTAAATTATGCCAAATATAGGTAAATTTAATTATTTATTATTATTATTATTATTTTTTTTTTTTTTTATGCATTTCTATGTTTAAACAAACAAAATATCATGTTTTCAATTTACGTAATATTTGGTAGTGTCAATTTACCTTACAAAAATTTAGTAGCTTCGTTTATACTTAATTCAACATAGGAAACTATTATAATTATGAATCGAGCTTAGATAGCCACCTTACAAGAACCGCGGGCTGAGGCGCTTACCTACCTACCTAAATGTTCTGTGTTACGTTAAAACGAACCATCGAAATACAAGCAGATACCTACTTAACTCTCTTAAACAACTGGTAGACTAAAAAACGACAATTCACCATTTAATGTTGAATTTAAACAACCGTCTACTGAACAGTTAGGTGTAATAACTTTTTTGTTTCTCCATTTTTGCACAAAAAAGTTCACTGACGCGTGTCTCAATCGGATGGTTCCAAATGGTTCAAGATATCGTGTCCGTGAGCGGTGTCTATGTGTGCGTTGCTCGAGCGCACTTTGTATGTAGACGACCTTCTGTGGGGTTTATTATTCTGTGTCCCAACGTAGTTGTTATCTTACTCTTTTTCACAATTGATAGGTATTTGATTCAGGTATGGAGAGTGTCCTATCCAGTTAGTGTATATAATTCTTTTGAATGTCATCCATAGACAAGCAATTAATTACTCTTTGGTTGAATTACCATTTTTTTTTAATATTATAAATATCGGACGGATCAGCCAGACAGTGAAATCAGTCAGTCAGTAAATTATATACTCTTTGAGTCAGTCAGCTATAGACATCACAAGGGACAAAAATAGACAAGTCAGTCAAATTAAGTCAACCAATCAAATCGTTTTACGTATATTGAATTTTTATTTTACTAAAAGATATTTCGTGAAATAATATTTAAAGTGCAAATATAAATCATGCCTCGCCGAGGACGCTCTGCAAGTCCGCCACCGGCGCCGCAGCGAAGGTAAGATTTGTTTTTTAAAGTGTGCTTTTGTTTTCTTGTCATGATAACCTAACCCCTGAATATTTTTTCAGGGCTGCTCCACCCCCACCAAGTCGTGTACCTGCACATGCTCCTGCATCTACTCCAGCTACGGTTCCGGTCCAGGCTCAACAGCCCTCTATGTTCGGACAGATGGCTGCTACTGCTGGAGGAGTAGCCGTAGGGTCCGCTGTGGTGCGTAATTTTTTGTTACGTAACGTGATCACTATTTAGTGATTCTTTTTCAAAACATCTTTTTATGATGCAATATTAAGTAATTTTTAATTCTTAAAGATTTCTAGAGTTATCTTTGGCTTGAAGCCAAATGATTGGATGATGGTCACATGTTATTGTGACGTTAACATGATGCAGTGTTTTGTTTATATACTCTTGCGCAATTAAATGTACATTGTCATCTTATATAGTAGTTTCTTGTTTTAATTAATCTAGTCTATTTAATATAGTATAAGTTGGTTAGGTTATATTTAAATGACTTATTGAGTACCTACTTGAATTCATTTCAAATTGATAATTGAGTGATATTTTATTGTTATAGGGGCATGTGGCTGGTAGTGCATTAACTGGCCTGTTCAGTGGTGGTGGAAGTAATGAGCCCACACAGCAGCAACAAGCCCCTGCAGCACAAGCCAACTACAACCAACAAGGCCAGCAGCCTCAGGGCCCCTGCGCTTGGGAGATTAAACAGTTTATTGAGTGTGCCCAACAACAACACGACTTATCTCTGTGCGAGGGCTTCAATGAGGCTCTACGTCAGTGCAAAATTAACAACCATATCTAAATATTCATTATTTATGAAGGTGCCAAACTCTCTGTTATTAATATTTGGTATTTCAAGCAAAAGAAATTATTTATTTCTTCATAATTTACAATATACTCATACAATTTATATTTTAAATAGTTTTTTTAAATATTCTGTTCTGATGATTATATTAGGCACCTTCCTAGTTGTTATTACATTTAATTTGGTTTGATAGAAATATGATTTCTATCTTTTATTTTTCTTAGCAAATTTTAGTGAACTTATATTATATACATATATAATTATGATCTATTGTGATGAAGATTCTTCACATATTATCCATTGTTTTACGTAACTTTTAGTTATAATATAGACAGTCAAATAAACTTTTGTTTCATTGTGAGCCTTTATAGACGCGCCATGCTGAAAGTGGGTCTGATAGTCTTATTTTTTTATTGGACATTTTATTACATTCCAGGCTTTGTTTTATCTAACTAGACGCATCTAAGATTAAACATGTTAAAAAGATGTGATAAATTAAAAATCATCAAGTATTAAATAAATACTCATCATGTGTAACCGATGCAGAAGCAGCAGCAGCAGTAGTAGCGCTGGACGGTATAGTATTATAGTACTTGTATGTATAGAGAGATGAGTAATTGAGAGAAGTCTATAAGTTTCCTAAAGTATTGGGAAACTAGGGAATAGCGAAAATGCTGAAGAATCCCGAGTCTGATTTTAATTAAACGTAAAGCTTATAATTAGATTTAAAAAATATATAGGTATATTCCAAGTTTATTAGGAATGTGGTCAGGAATCGAATCCGTTCATTTTGAAAAATATCTTCATAATCCGTATTATTATAACCATGCGATAATTTCGCTAATGACATGTCCCTCTGGATGGGGCAGAGGGCGTCCTCAGTAGTCCTTCATCGCGATCGTTAGAGCTTCACGTTAAATCTCGCTCCACGTCATTCCGATGCTCCTCGCTTCTGTGGTTCTGCCAACACGGTGCGACGTCAGGTCTGACAGGGTCGATTAATATTGCTAATAAAGATGAAAATCTCAGAAGTAATGATCATATAAATAACGGCAACTAAACAAGTCGTTATTTTTAATACATAGTTACACTATTTAATATTTATTGTATTTTCATACAAATTATTTATACACATAACTTAGGTAAGTAGGTATATCACGTATCAAATTGTTCGAAAATAATTTTAATATAGCTACACATACGGTACGTGAAATGTATGATACTACATAATCCATACTAATATTATAAATGCGAAAGTGTGTCTGTCTGTTACCTCTTCACGCTTAAACCGCTGAACCGATTTTGATGATATTTGGTATAGAGATAGATGGAACGTTGGAAAAGGATACTTTTTATCCCGATAAGATTCTTCGGGAACGCGAGGCGGAAGACTAGTAATAAATAAATCTATCAAAAATCCGGTCATGTGCGAGTCGGACTGAGGCCGCGCACCGAGGGTTCCGTACAAACTTTTAGGTATGTAAATACTTAGTTTGTTCATCACAGGAATCGAGTCTCGAAGGATTTTTCTGTTATTTCCGGTAATGTTGTTTTTTTCTGTCTGTCTGATGTAACTACATACCTTCCTACTTTACTGTTTTCGGATTTAATCCTTTACTTATGCTACATGACCGTTCCGTATTTTCCTTTTGAGGTACGGAACCCTAAAAATAGCAATTTTTCACTATCATTTAGAGATCAAAATAACCTATATTATTATTTAATAAGGTCCATAGGAAAGTCCGCGTTGATACATAATATAATACCTACCTATCTCTTAAGGATAACCCACAGTAGGTAACCAGTTTTATCTTTGTATTCTTTAGAAGCTATTTTAAACAATACAGTAGGTACGGTCCTATAATTTATAATTTATTTGCAGAACTATAGCTACTGTAATACATTTTTTAAATAAATTGGTAGGTACATTTTTTTAAGGTATATAATAAAAACTATACAAGCCTATTTACATTTAAATGGAACAAAATCATTCATTCTTTTTACTCCACTGTGCAACGCAAAGGCCTTTGTGTCGCTCTAGCAACCAATAGCGTGGACTGATTTTGATAATTCTTAATTATTTCCATAGGTATACCAAGAAAATACCTACCTTTATTTAAATTTTAACAGAACTTTATGTCATTACTAGGCACAAAGGTGGTAACTTCTGTAATTCGACCTTCATAAGTACCTTCTAGGGCCTAAACTGAATAAATGGTTTTCACTTTGACTATGTACCTATAGGATAGGATACCCATGGTAGGTAGCCTACGGCAATATTTCATTTACCTATACCTACTCATAACTGAACTATTCGATATAAGTGCATAGGTTAAATAAAACTATAAGTACCTATGCATTTATTTTATATTTAAAAACACTGTATGACTCCTTGGGGGTTAACAATCTTAATACAAGATTTAAGAATCCCTAAGTATGATAATTATGTATGTATCTCAATTGCAATCAATAGTTTCAATTTTTTAATTTTTTATGTAGGTATATTTGTAATCGCGTTCTCGATAATTACATGGTTGTAAGTACCTAGTTACTAGATTTCTATGAAAAAATTATGAAATATGTATTCAACATTAAATCTTGCCAGGATTTACCAACAGAGATCTATACCTCTATGGTTTGATTGTATCACGGAGTAAAGAAGCTTCTTTACTCCGTGGATTGTATGAATCGCATGCATAGGATGTGCTGCAAATTGTGAAATGAATTTAATTCAGCAATTGTGCTGGAGTGGTCTTCTTAGACCCGCTAGACGCAGTTGAACATAACTCACATGCCTCGTATTAGTCGTTGACCGCAATGTCAAAAACGTGTAGTTCTAGTAGGTATCTAGGAACTTAGGTAGTTTACTGACTTCCAGAATGAGTGTATGTACTTAAGTAGGTATATATAATTGTTACTCACACAGTAGCGGACGGTCTCGGTACTCTCGTGCAGAGCAACACGCGCCCGCACAGCCGCCCACTGTCTTCGTGGCCCCAACGCAAAGGCGCTCTGTATTCAGAGACGCCGCAGCAGTCGCCGGCGGTGTCACCGTTGGCACAACTATGGTACCTATCTGTTTTAACTCTTATACTTACACTTATAATAATATTATAGACAGCAATCTGTTTATTTGGGCCTTGTATTCGGTTATTATAAGCCCAGCTCTTTGCTTGTTTTTAGGGTTCCGTACCTCAAAAGATATAAAAAGGAACCCTTATAAGATCACTATCTTGTCCGTCTGTCTGTCTGCCCGTGTGTCACCACCGATTATCTCAGGAACGACTGGAGCTAGCAAGTTGAAATTTATACCAGATAATGAGGTCTATAGTTCCTATTAGGTGTATAAAAATCAAGGTCCTGGGTCAAAAAGATATGGGCAAATTTAGATTTTCGCAAAAACTTGTAAGTACCAAAATTAAACAAATATTTCAAAAAAATATGGGTGTCCCCATACATACATAGTAACCACCAATTAAGATAGACCTCTAAGTTGTATCGGCGCTCATACAATTTAGAGGTCTAGCTTAAATGGCAGCAACCTTAAGGTAACCGAAAAAAAATTGAAAAAAAATCCTTGAGACTCCATTACCGTGATGAACGAACTATTTACAAGTTTGTGCGAAACCCTCGGTGTGCGAGTCCGACTCGCACTTGACCGGATCTTTTTATTCAACAAAATAAACACCTAACCTGCTGCCATTGGTAGGGTAGATAACAATCTCTAATGGGCACTCCTCTCTATTGACACTTTCTTTTCAGTTACATATTTACGTACCTACTCTAAATAATGTAATTGTAATAGTTTACTTTCACCATGTAGTTATGAAGATACTTGCGTTGTGTAAAGTGAATCTGGGCAGAGTTTAATAATGATTTTCATTTCAAAGGGACATTTAGCGAGAGAGGCTATATCAGGCTTGTTTGGCGGCGGTCGTCGTCGAGAGGAAGTGCAACAGTCACTGCCGCAAAATTACCAAATGGGCACAGAACCTACAGGGCCTTGCGCTTACGAAATATCCCAGTTCCTGCAATGTGCTTCAACTCGGGACAACATTCAGGAATGTGAAGCTTTCAATGATGCGCTCAAGGAATGCAAACGGCGTAACAGTAAGTTTCATTCGCGTGCCGGAAATTGGTATTCTAGAACTTCTCTTCAATTCATTCACATTTTATTGATTGTATTTTCTTTATTTCAGGGATACCATAGCACAGAGACCATAGGATACCATAGCACAAATAACGACGGAAATACCATTTATAATGAAATAACAATAAATAATAGACAATCTGAACACGATAAATAATTTTACTTTAATGAAGACCTCACAAGTTTACCGATTTTAGTGGTGATGATAAGAGCCAGTTCTGAAAATATAAAAATTTATAAGTGCCAAATTTAATCGACATCGGTCTTATAGATTTCAAGAAGTTGACATACAGGCGGATGCATAGAAGGAAGGAAAGAAGAATGAATCTATAAGGGTTCTTTGTTTGACTTTGGAAAGGTGCATGGGTAGCTAGATACATTCTTTTCGCAAAATACAATTGTATAAAACCGGCCAAGTATATGTACGACCTTCTAATTTAAAGCCGAGTAATGCGAATGAAACCGCAGGTAACAGTTAGTAATAAATAAAACACGAAATACAGGTGTA
Organism: Ochropacha duplaris; assembly: GCA_951361185.1. Lineage (NCBI taxonomy): Eukaryota > Metazoa > Arthropoda > Insecta > Lepidoptera > Drepanidae > Ochropacha > Ochropacha duplaris. The sequence goes on from OX592703.1 coordinate 6,423,821, forward strand.
CATATATAAACATAAAATTTATTTACACCTACATACATGTTGTGACTTTTGCAGTACATATAAATAAAGATCAAATTTCTATATAATATATATTTTGTACTAGCGTAAACATAAGGTTTCTGTTTTTGAGATAGTATTCAACATTCGAGGTGATAGTTTAGTCTCACATTGCTGTTTTATATAAACATAATATCAATATTAAACAATGATGTTTTACATCTCATGCATCAATATCTTATATTGGTAGTTAATCATTTTAAACAAGGAAAAAGTTGTGCGATATACATGAGATGGAAATCCATGTCATTAATCTCTGTACAGCGTATATAAATAATACGTATGATATTTTACGATTTGGCACATTGAAATCTTCCCGCGGTTTGTAAGTTCATATTAGTTTCTTAATAATGCCTGAGTAAACTCGCTTCTTTGGATTAATGAAAAATGTTTGTTACATGGCAGTTACTTACTGATATCAACATTCTAACAAACTAACAGTAATAAAATTGATAGAAAATCAACGGTTGAAAGAGGTGACACTGCTGCAAAGCCATAGCGGTTGAAACGGTGACAATGCATTATATTACAAATAATTTTGTGGAATGGTACCTAACCAATTTAACAACAAAATGTAGACCATTGACAAAACATATAGGCTAACACATTCAATAACATATAAGAAAGATATAGTATTTCATTCGTTTGGCTGTTCGTGAAGGTGCAAACATTTAAATAACTACGAGATGATTCGTTCGAAATGTCGTACATTCGTCTTAATTACTAAAATTCAACTAATAATACATTTAAACGCTTAAGCTAAATCAGTCTAATTCTTAAAGCGACATTACAATTAATGTCTAACAATAACGTTTAAACGAAAGCTATATTAATCACACTGGAAATTTTCATGAAATTAAGGCCACTAGGGTTTGTGTTAATTTTACAAATTACTTGAATTTACTTACAACCAAAAATTATCGATCGACAAAATCAACACCAGATTCATTAGTATACTTACAACAAAATGTAATAATACTTAGGTATTAGTTACAATTTTAAAAACGATATTATTCTACATTAATAAGGCGGTTCCGTATATGATTAACTTTATTGATATTCAATATGTTTTTGTGAACAAAATTCTGTATGAGAGGGAATTGAATTTAACTTTGTATTCGCAACTGTGATTTGATAGTATTAAATTGAAATTGACTGAATAGTTTCGATCATGTCCTCCAAATTTGTAAATGTATAAACAATCATATAATCTGTCTGTTATTAAAACAAAAATGTTATTACATATATTCACTAATAAAGTTTATATAAACAATCACAAAAATAATGCACCAACTCTTAATATTATACAATAATTCAATGACAACACCACGCCAACCGATTAACTCCAAGCTCAAACTTCAAAAATAATTTAAAGCTTATCACATTAATTTACAAGGCGTAAAAATTATTATTCGCATATATTTAATTTCGCGTACCTCAGCTTTAGCTCAATACAAAATATCAAAGCCAATCATCGGCGAGTTCGACTTTGATTCTCAACTTTGCAAAAACATTTAACTTTACCATACTTTACTATAATAGCCCTTTAGAAACATGGAATTTACATAAATTATCTGAATAATAAACCTATAGCACGAATTATTTACAAAATATTCGACAAATTAAATATGACACAAAAATCAGACCCATTAGAATCTGTCAAACAAAACATAATATCAACGTCAAACATATACGATAAATATATCGTAATACATTCTTGCGTAATCTTTACGCACGTAAAGAACACCTCGGTTCACCTCTATGAACTCGCATCCTAAGGTTATATTTACAAGGTCACAAGCGCATCTCCCATAATATGAGGTGCGCGTCCTTCGGGTTGGGCTCGGCAGCGGGCGCCGGGCGTTCGGCCGCGTCCGCCACTTGTCGCCAGTCCACGTACCCGCGCCCTCCCATCACCGTCACCACGGACCGCCGCGCGGTACTCTCGCCTACTATGTAATCAGCACCGCGCAGACTCCGGCCCGCGCTCTTGCTCACGTTTCTCGGCTCCGGCGCGTTGGCAGAGTCGCTGCGGGATATCGAACGATCCGAGGCGGTAGACTTACCCGACGATGAATCCGGCGTGGAGACCGCGATTGGAATGAGGCTGGCGGCGCCGGACGCTCCCGAGCTGGTCCGCGACACGCCTCGGAGGGCCATGGACTCCTCGCTGCCGGAGGACGTGCATAGACTCGAAGCCCGGGAGTCGACCGACCAGCTGGACAGGTCGAGACTCCTGGGTCGTCCAGCTCGCATGCGCAGCCGCCTGTCGAGTGTGCTCACGCGGAACGGTATAGCTGCCAGCTCGGGGTCACTTCGTCGCAGAGCCTCCCCGCCGGAGCCGCTCACGTCGCCCTCGCCGACGCAGTCCTTCACGAACATCAAGTCTCCGAACAGCCCGTATACGTCGCACGTGTTAAGATTAGCGCACTTTGGTAGTGTTTTACTAAGGCGCACGTCGCCGGGCTTCTTACGGCGCACGACGGCGGACTGCACCCTCTGCGGTCGGTACGGGCTCGACTCCTCGGATATCCTTCTCTCTAGTTTCGGTTTGTCTATACTATTTTCTTCTTTGGATTCCTCCTCCTTGAACTCGTGTAGAGTGGAGGTCTCGGCTAGAGCCCGCACGTTCGATAGATTACGTCGGACTACGTTCACGTCCACGTCCCTCGACTCCGGTAGCAACGGGAGCAGGAAGGACACGGGGCCCGCGTGAGCGTGGTACGAGACGGCGATGTGCCCCCCGACCAGCGGCAGACCTTCTAGCTTGGGCAGCGGTACGGTGACGCTGACGCCGGCGGTGGTGCCCACCCATAGCAACCCCTGCCCCGCTAGGAGTGCGGACACGTACGCAGGTTTGCTGCCCTCCCTGGCTCCGATCGTTTTCGCTACATCAGCAGCGATGTCAATATTCTGTAAGTGTTCGAACGTCTCCGCGTGGTACAGGCTCACGTACGTCGAGTCTGAGAACGCGGTCCACAAGCCGACGCCCGAGTGAGCCAAGAACCTAACCGAGCGATCGCATTCACCTTTCAGTTCTAGGATGCGCATTATTTCGGCAGTGAGCGCGTTGATAGCGAACACGCGTTTGACGCAAGTGGCGTAAACGATACCGTCGACCGGCAGCACGCAGTAGACGGGTTTGTCGCCTAGCTCAATGGCGAGCGGTTCCTGTAGGGCCCAGGAGTCGTCGTGATTCCTTCTAAAGACTGATACTCGTCCGTTGGAGAGTCCGACGAACATAGAGTCACAGTGATAGCGGATTTGAGTGACGGCGGCTATGGTGGGTACCTCGGTCAGTTTCTCCTGCTTCTCGGGCTCCACGCCGGAGAATACGATGATCTTCTTGTCCTCAGTGCCGAGCCACACTGTGTCTCCGCACAGTGTGGTCACTTGTCGAAGTCCCTTTGCATACTCCATCGACGTTACCTGCACAACATATTATTATATTGATTTTTCGATTTATAAGCCTTATAAAGACACTAGCCACATCCTATTAAAATTTCATATTTTCGCACATAAACAATGTTACAGATATTCTATATCATGAAGACAGGTGGACATACACAGGGATAGAAAGCGCGTAAGCGCATGGCTATTATACATCATTATACTTATCAAAGACCATCCCATCATTTTAGGTGTGATTGATGTGATATAATGTTGTTATAGTCAACATAAAAGATGAATATTGAAACTGAAGAAATGGTTGAAATGTTTAGACACCAAGCCAAAAACATTTGAATTCGTACCTTAGTGTCGGGCAGGTCTAGAGTGACGAGGGTCTTGAGTTTGCCGGCGCGGTGCGTGAGGACGGCCACGTGACTGTCGGCGGCGCCGGCCGCGCACACCCACAGCAGCGACCTCGAGCGACGCGACACACTCGCCCCCCCACTACCACCACCACTCCCACGCACGTTCCCACTCGATGTGTAGAAGCAGCCGCACCGTACCTGGACCAGATAACAATAATGTTATAGTTTTCATGACTGGTCGGCGTGGTTGGTTAACACACTATCACGCCACAGGTCGTGGGTTTGATTCCCATTCAGGATATTTGTGTGCATATAGGTACATGTCTGTTTGTTCTAAGTGTGGGTGTAAGTGTCTTTATATTAATTTATGCATTTAAAATAAGTTATCTGGTTTCCATATTACAAGCTCAGCTTAGTTAGGGATCAGATGACCGTATGTGAAAAATTTACAGTTTTCCACTGTTTGTGTTATCACAAACTTCGGTTTGACTCGCGTTGTAATTTAATTAAAATTTTCACGATATTAATCTAGGGTGTGATGTTTGTTTGTGCCATATGCTGCGCTTAAATTTGTTAATATTGATTGAACAATATACAATTTTTATGAAATATATTCGGCCAGAGCTTCACTAAAATTTCTGTTACTCATTACTTCAATAGTACAAAATTTGCGGAATTCAAGCAAACTGTTTTAACCGACCTCAATTTTGGATAGTACATTAATGCTAACCTCCGTTAAAAGCCTAGATGAATAGACAGGTGTAGCTGCAACGAACAACGGCATCTTGATACTTGGCGCGTGGTGGGGTGAAGCAGCCGGTAAACGCCACGCGGGCGAGTTGGCAGACGCTTGGGCTAGTTGAGCTAGACGTAGCTCAGTAGCCCATGCTAGCCTGGCGCCAGGCTCTTGTGCCCGGAATGTCACTGCCTCTTCTCGGCCTCGGACTGTCAGTTGGAGGCAGCAGGAGTCAACCCATGCCATTTCGTCGTCCTTTTTCTGTTAAAATACATTTTATTTAAGTTAGGTCGGTTTCCAAGTCCTAAATGGTGCGGGGACCTTTTTGCAATCAGTAATAGAGAGAAGAGACACCAGTATGATATACTATACTACACTACTGTATCCCACTAATCCCACTAATATTATAAATGTGAAAGTTTGGATGGATGGATGTTTGTTACTCTTTCACGCAAAAACGGCTGAACGGATTTTGATGAAACTTGGCACACAAAGTCAAAGTCAAAACCATTTATTCAATTTAGGCCCTAGAAGGGCACTTATGAAGGTCGAATTACAGAAGTTACCACCGGTTCGGAAGTCAGCCTTCAACTGAGAAGAACCGGCAAGAAACTCAGCAAGGTTACATTTTTTAAATATTTTTACACCATCTGACTATATTGCCTTTTTTTCAAATGTTAAACAATTTTATTCTTAATCTAATACAAAAATACATAAAAAATTATAACTCGCATTACACAGGTAAATCATATCCTGGAATAACATATAGGATACTTTTTATCCCGGAAAAGGATAAAATCCCACAGGAACTCGGGTGAGACCTCGGGGGACAGCTAGTATACAATATGAAACACAATTATTTTTTGAGGAGCTAAGTTCCAAGATATCAAAGGGTAAGTCATCGCAATTGCAGTGAGGTAGGCGAAAAATATAAAGGCAAATAATTGACTTCGTATCTGTAACGTACGAATGCTACGACACACCATAGCAACAACGGACAAGTGCGCTGTAGACAGCTCGATACGCTCGCTACGGTAGGTGACCTTTATAAAATTACGCCTTTAAATTACAAGATCCTGGTACACGACATAACGCTTTTTACTTACGTGACGATTAATTTCAGTTCACAAATTAGAGTGTAAGCAGCGTAAAAGAATTCGTCCCAAAAATTAAGTTTTATGGGCAAACTTTTTCACTAATTAATTACACGTCTAAGCTATTGGAATCTTAGATCTCACCTGTATACTTTTTTGTATATTTTGCAGTAGTGCTCTAAACATTTCAGGCGCAAGTTCTGGATAAGGTGTTCTTAATGAGGCGGCGAGGTCTGCCATTCTCGATACAGTTTCATAATCATGCATAAGCGCTGACATTTCGTTGCAAAGAGAGTCGCCAGTTGTGGTGCTGCCGGTACCCGACGAGTTGGAGCGGAGACTGCCGCTACGGTTCATGCCTTTTAAATGAACACCATTTAAGATTTTATGGCAAAATTACATTTACACAACTTATATTGTCATGTAGTATAAAAAAAATATACAACAAATCCTACATTTTATTCGTTTTAGAGTTGAAGAATGTGGTCCTTAACTGGAATATAATGAATAAGAGATTCTCTTTTAAGCGGTAATTCAGTTAGAGAGGAAGAATTGAGACTGAAAATAGTTATTGGTTCAAACTCAAATATATTTGAAGTTTTACCTCAGAACAGTCTATATTAATCTGCTTTTGATCTTTTAGGAACACATAAAAACTAGTAAGACTATAAAACGTATAAATCATAATCACCTTGCGCCAGCACCCTACTGAGCGTAGGCGACGTTCCAGTATCGAGCACCTCTACATCCTGCACAGGATGTGCCCACTTCAACCCCAGCCGCTCCCCTTCCTCCCCACTTCCACTACCACTCCCCCCGCCGACAGACACGCACACTACCAAATCGTTGAGCAGTAGTAGCCTTCTGGGCTTGCATTTTGATAAACCACCAGATTGACTGAACTCCTGTGAAATTATACAAAGCTTTTTATTTACACGAGAAAGAGAAACGTCACAATATACTTGTTCAAAATTATAAAGTTATACATTACCAGCTGTCCTCCGCAGTTTCACTCGCGTTACCGTGGGATCTTATCTTATCCCGGGATAAAAATATAGCCTATGTTAATCTGGAATAATGTGGCATTCAAATGCTGAAAGATAGATTGAAATCGGCCTAGTCGTTTTTGAGTTAATTCGTTACATACACACATACATACAAAATTTCTTCTTCATGATATTACAAAGATTTGAGACAAATAAATTTCAGTGTAAATTAACTTAGTGACTTTTAACATATTTTTAACAAATTCTAGCATATGCTAGTATTAGTAAGTAATTTAAGTTAACACGATTCAGTAGTTACGTTTTTTTATATCACATCACAAGTGACAACCAGGCAGGCGGGTGACCTGATTGTAAGCGACTAACGTTGCCTATTGCCATTAGCAATACCAAATAATTGTCAAAGTGGTGTACACCTTATTACAACGCCTAAACGGCCTGTGAGAATACCTACTGGTAGTCTGGTAGTAATAGTGTAGTAGTAGTGCGTACATACCAGTTGCAGCAGGTCGTCCTGTCGCAGCAGGTGTCTCTTGTCGGCGCGCGAGGCGAGCAGGCGCGCGGCTCCGAACCGCGCCGCGCCGCCCGCCCCACCCGCGCCCGCCACGCCGCCGCGCGTCAGCCGACGGAGAGCCGCACGGAACGCCTGCATACCACAAACACACATATTTTTTTTAAATGTTTTTTGTCTTGGTATCAAGATCTTTGAGCCATATCTTTATTTTCTATGTTATCTCAGTAACGTTATATTCATATTCACAGTAAGACCTCGTCCGTACAAGTCCGGTCAGGTTTTAGTGAAATTGATGGCTTTTTCACTAAAAAGCCGGCCGAAACTGAATAAATGAGTTATGATTTGATTGATTGAATGGTGTTTCGCCAATCAGTAAATTGTGCGTTGTTTCGTGGACTGTGTCATTCCAGTAGAAGTGTCAAGTGTGCCTATTTTTGAAATGGAAATGTAGTATCATTGTAGCGATCTGTGTTTGCTAACTTTGATAATCTGGTTTTTACTTTGATGTTTTAGATATTGACTGGCTGCCTCTTTTTCGAGAGCTTCTCAAGATCAATGTGGTAAATAACGTTTAATTCAAATTACGAAAGACATACCTGCGTTCTTTCAGCATCTCGTTTCCTTTCGTTCAAGGCTTCAGCCAAAGCTTCCAGTCTCGTCAGTGCGCGCTGTAGAGCGACGCGGTCAGCGTGTCCGTGTGGCGTGTGCTTTAGTAAATCCTGAAATATTATGAACAAAATGTTAAATCGAGACTTGGAGCTAGTCAATTTAAGTTTCTTATCCTGGGGTCGCGACTTAGGAATAATGAGTCCACTCCATACTAGCATATCTAAAGTTACGTTACGAGATTACGTCGTTCATATAAATGTTACACAGAAAAAATAAATTGCGTATTTCTCATGGATTTCATAATAGTAACATTTTTTAAATTATATTATAATCCTATTAATTCGTTAAAACGGAAAATCGCGACCAAGTAACGTATAATGAAGCTAAATTTTAAGGCGATGATAGCTCAGTGGTAAGTGTCGTCGAATACCGCGACGAAGGTCGTGGGTTCGAATCCTACAATGAGCTTGACCTTTCGGTGAAGGAAAACATCGTGAGGAAACCATAGCACGGTGGTAGGGTACTTTGTAGTACCCGACTGGCTGGCTACCACCCTCAAGTTGAAAATCTGTCGCCAAGCACCTATCGGTGTGTTCCGACAGCTGCACTTGAGAGCCAGTTCCCATCTAGGCTTTGTGTGCTTACCACCTTCGGCCACATCATCACTTACCATGGTGAGATTGTGGTCAAACACAAGCTTATCCAGAATAAAAAAAAATGGGACCACATTTTTTTTATTCATTCATGCATCATTAAGCTTATTTCGGGCCCTTAAAAAAAGATATAATTACCTGCAAAAACATAATGAATTGTGGAAACCGTTGTACCGGTTTCACCATCAATCCGAAGAAGGACAGTCGGTCGTGTGCGCTAATTTGCTTCACTTTAAAGAAGTCAGCAAACGCGGACTTGCGTTTAGATTCCATTTTTGCCAACTCCATGGCAACCGAGAAGTTGTTTATGAAATCTGAGTATACGTCCAGCACCACGGCCTTTGAGAACGCGTTTAGGAAGACCTCGCCTGGAATATGACAAAGAGTTTATTACCGGCTCTTCTTAGTAAATAGTGGATTTAATTTAAAAAAAAGTGTATCCTATCTTTCTTCCGCCAGGCTTCAAGGCATCCCCAAAATATAAGAAATTTCATCAAATCTGAACAGATTATATACTGAACTTATAGCTGAACAGCTATTAAGCCATAGTGAGTTTCTATTTATAATAGTTCGCACTTATAATTTTAGTATAGAAGTGTGTATCCACACGGATAACAAGATAATTAAGTAACATTTTTCCTTCTATCTTTTACATAATATTTGTACCAAGTAGGTTTTTCAATTTGCGTGTTATGGTATTATTAATTCACCACAATTATATACACGGTTGGAACATAACTATATACATGAAAACATTATGTTGAAACACAGAATAACAGGTGTAGCAATAAATAAAATATAGTCTTAGTTATAGTTCACTCAAGTTTTTTGAAGAAATTATCAGGAAAATTCAGTAGAGATATTGTGGTGATTGATAGTAATTGGATAATTTATATAAAGCTATTCCCAGAAAATCAAACTGCAGCACAAAATAATCAATTAGTTAAAAGAACAATGGAATGCGTGTCAAAAAACCCGCGATTCGTTATTCTATTGTCTACCACTATACGAAATCAGTGAAGTGACATATTACGCCCGACTGATTTGATATGGCAACTTCAGGAGGACATCATCATTGAAATAATTACAGCTCAAATTAGCACATGTATGTAGGCTATCAGCATTCAAAGCAATTTATTGAAAACATACGGATTCCTTACTTTGGACAAATGGTGCATGGTAGAGTTCTGTGGGGCTATTACGTAACTTGTTTCAATAGTGAAAACGATTTATCAAAACAGTTTTTTGCATATACAAACAGTAGTTAATTGCGAATAGAACCATTTTTGCCATTGTAATATGTCTATTGATTAATAAGTTATTTTCAGGATTGAAACAAGTTACGTAATAAGCCCTGCATGTCTTAATATACATGATAAATGATACCATCGTTCGCTCTGCCGGTTGGAGGTAACCAACCTGGTTCAACATTTTCAGGCTCATTCTAGTGAAATTTGATTTTCGAATATAGCCTGCCATTTAACCTCAGAGTATATTAAACCATGCTTTTGATCCTAAAGGTGTGACTGCAAATTACAAAATGTTACCTATTTTTTCATCGCGGTCCCACGTTCGCGCGCAGTCGGCTAACGCGGTGCGGAAGTGTAGGTGGACTTGTAAGATATCTGGTAGCCGGTGGAACAGAGTCTGGATTTTGCTGGCGTTCAAGATTGCTGGGCTGCTCTCTTCTAGAGGTTTCTTATAGTCCTGGCCAAGTATAAATATAGTTCATTAGTAATTTTACAGTATAGAATAAAAATCTCTTAGTGTTTTTTCAATCGGGTCTAAAATTCTCACGGTAATTATGGGCCACCGTGTATGAAATAGGTTTCACAGGTATTTAGGATGATGAGGCATATGATTAATTTTAGAAGTTTAAACAGTCACAAAAAGAAGTTAATCGTATTCAATCCAGCCTATAAGACTGAAATAATCTTGAATATAAATATTATTGCCATGTAAGTATAAAGTCATAGATTGAATGTAAAGTATTACAACACTTTGTCGTTAAGATAACAAGAAGTGGTTACAAAAAAGCCGTATAAGCTGTCATAACTTGCGTCATATCTCAAAATAGGCAGTTAGCGTGTATTGAATGTAAATATCAACACTAAAGGATGGCTGGATATGTTGAGACGTTTACTTAAGCTGAGTGCTTACTGCCATCATATCAATTATTGCTTCCGTGATTGTCATTATTCTATTACTTCTTGAAATTTAAGAAGAAGGAAGGAAAGGAGTAAGTAAAGAGAAGTTAATTGTGGATGCAAAAGCCACACAATGCGGAGCAAACTAATGTTCTATAAATCCTTTATTTTTTATTACGTGAATGTAAAATGATTTAGCTGATGGTAAACACATTATCATTTATTCAGCATTGGATTGTATATAGATATTTTATTGAAAATTATCCATAGTGAACACACAGCTTAACTCTGTGAATTGTTACCGTTTCCATTGTATGTATATGAATCTAGTTAAATGGCTGGCTATAACGACTTATACATGCAGTAGATTCCTTACTACTTACGTACTGTAGTTGGAAATGAATAGCAAACATGTATTTTATAATTGTTAGGACGCGAGCCTCAATCATTGGTTCATACTAGTCAGGGTTATCGATGAATGCGGTTATTGAAGAGTTATAAATGTAGGTTAAGTTGGCTATGTTGGTAATAAACTAAAATAATTTAACGACTTGCCACGTGGATGAAATTTGCAAAAACAACCAGGAATCACGATTCAAGTTTTTAATCTTACTACATTTTCTAACAAAAACACAAGAAAAGGTTTATTAAGCATATAGAGAAGCTTACGTTTCTGTTATATGTATATTGTTCTGCTAAGGTACTTAAGGTCATAGCCCACTTATACAATTCCGCTCCCACCCGACAAATAAAATATCATTCAAATATGGGCTTCAGGTCGTGCCCTTTAGATATAGTTTATATTGGCAACATAAATTAGACAGCGAGCTTACCGGCATCAGACTGCTCGGTAGTTGACTTTTTGTTTAGGGCGGTGTTGGGTGGGAGCGGTGTTGGAGCAGTCGTGTAAGTGGGCTATGACCTTTAAGGACCGCACAAAATAGATCGGCGGTCCGGACCCATTTGGTGACCCCCGATCTAGCGGTTAATAAAACACGTCTACCTTCTAAATTTCATCTATAAAATGCCGATAGTTACAAGTAAAACGTCTGTGACGTACGGACAGAAACACAGGAAGGATAAGGGTTCCGTTTTTAGGGTTCCGTACCCGTAGCGTAAAAACGGAAACCCTATAACTAAGACTCCGCTGTCCGTCTGTCTGTCTGTCACCAGGCTGTATCTCATGAACCGTGATAGCTAGACAGTTGAAACAGTTCTGTTGCCGCTATAACAAAAAATACAAAAAAACTCAAAAAAAATATTACAAAATTTGTACGGGAACCTCGGTGCGCGAGTCCGACTCGCACTTGACCGGTTTTTTTAAATATTGGCTCCGGAATTTAAAATGCAGATTCGTTTGTAAGCTACTAATATAATACGTTGGGTAGTATTCATGCTTAAATATTTGATGAGTAAACGACCGATAACAGGAAATAGAAAATAAATATTTACACACTATTTAAAAATTTGCCTACTACAAAGTAGGTACTACAACTATTCAGTCATTACAAATGTGTCTGTATTAATGCGGACATTAAAACAAAAACACAATTTAGAACAAAAGATTCAATTTACCATGGATTACCACATTTAACACAGTCGAAGAGAGCTCGTCGCTCGCCGTTTCCATTACTGAGGGACGACCTCGTATTAACAGTCGTTTTGCAAATAGTGCCGCCTATTCAAATTGCCCTACTTCCTAATATGCAAATCGACGGCACGTGAATTGTGGGCGAAACAATGCAAAAGTGGGCCAGACAGGTTAATATTTACATACACATATGTATATGCTGAGATTTTGGACATCACCAATACATAATATTCAGCTGTCTATTCACGGTTGTTGGTTTCGAACGAAAATCAAAATTCATGAGTTTTACTTAGCTGACAAAGAAAACAGAATAGAAAGTTGCAAATCATAAACGCCAAATATTGTTATTTGGTGAAGAGAAACGTTTACGTAAATAAATAATATTGAAATTACCATTTTAGCTTTCTTTTAAACAATATAAAGATAACAAAGAAGCAACGTCGGTATGCATACAAGATATAAACATTATTTATAGTTAACGATGAATGGTGTTATTACATTGTTTAATATCATAATATACAGGATGCTTAAGATGGAGGAAATACCAATGAATTATCTAATCATAATAAATCAACCATAAATAACGGATCAATAAATCTTTACAATAGGTTATCAGATTGCTCTTATCAATAAACTATGTAGATGATATCCGTACTGTAAATACTGGTACAATAATTATTATGTAACAGATATGCAGTAGCATGTTACAAGACACCGCAAACCACTTTCCGAACGTGTACTCTCATTAAATAAACACAGAGTCATAGTCGCTAAGTGTGGTTTAGCAACTTAAACATAACTATTTAATTAAGTGTCCTGTCCTCTCACGTCTGTCGCACCTCTGTACTGTACTACAATAGAGAACAAGGTGGTAAGTAACTGCCTGCATCCATTTGCTCGACAGATTATGCAATAGGAACTGTCGTAGTGTTATGATGATTGAATTATAATTGCCCGTTATTTTGCCATCAATCTCAAAGCATTTCCTTCCCGATCACGAATTTCTCCGGAGTCATGAGAAATGTCAGCATATGTTATTCAGACGCTGCGAGAGGAGTAAGATGTTGAGATAGCAATAGGAACCGGTTCGCGAACAGTGAGTGACTGACTGGTGTAAGCAAGTGTTCTTGTTGACAGTGTATCTACTCATTTAAGCCGGCCGGGGCCGTAATTGTGCAACGTAAATATTTGAAACAGCCCACCTTGTATGGATAATTACTTACTTGATATTTGCTCAAGATAAACGTCGCGAAATGTGGCTTTTATTTATGTTTAGATTGCGTTCTATTTTAGTAGTAGGTATCTATCTACATTGAAGCTTACGGAAATATGTAATATGAATTCTGTTTTTGATAAAGATTAATTCCAACTTACATTGACAAGCCGTTGTAGTGTGGCAACATATGAGTTCTCGCTGTGTATGATGGCGGCGACGACATGCCGCCGCCGCAGCTGCATCGGCGACAGCGCGTCCGGCGGCGAGCCCAGCGACGGCGGCAACACTCGCCCACCCCGCACCTCCCCGCCACACGAGAACAGATCCTCCTCCAACTGGAACCACAACACTACATTGGTAACACCGCATTATCCACATTAATTTTGACGAGCGTCACATCACATCAGCAGTGTTCCGATAGCGCTACTTCCATCCAACAAATGAACAGAAATAACATGTGATTATACTCTGCATCCCACGCTTGGAGGACATCTCCGGCTGTAGTGAACGTAGCTTCGTGTGGAAGTGTAAGTGCAGCGTCACACGTCGCGTCATCGGAACACTGTCTTCTCTCACGAGCACGACCAGCGCAAACGTCAAAAGTAGCAACTTATTTTATCACGTGACTTACGGTAAAGCATGTCATCGAATACTGAGCCTTATCATGAAGGAGTTTAAAACACATAGGACAAAACATTGCTAACGAAACGTAGTATACTTTAATTTGACGTAAAGGCAACTTTTGACATTTACGAATCACACGTTATTCACGTCGTCCAACTAAAAATAAACTGAAGTAAGAAAATTACAATCGTATGCATGAATCCACTACGGTAGCTCACTGGATACCAATCTGACATCATTATATCACATGTTAAAATAGATTATTTGTTTAGCGACTTGAGACCTCCGTCGACGCGTTAGACACGACGCTACGGCCGACTCGTTACTGCGGTTTGTTATTCAATGACTACTCAATGGCCGGATCATGATTCATCTAACATTTTATTGTGAATCATAATATGGGCTATATAATGCTTAATAAATAATTTACTATGTGTATAATAAGAGGATAAAACAAGGACCAATGAAAAGAACCTTTCAATTCCAGAAATATCATTACATCCGCGCCGACGACGACGGCTGTGTGTGATGAATGTGACTCAATGATCAATTGTTTATGGCTTCACAACGTCTGTTTCATTAGTCTGTTCGCATCAATGAAGATGCCTCGAATTCATATTTTATGTCCTCGTACTCAACTTCATACAGACGACTTGAATAATCAATTTATTGAGCAAGGAACGCTATTTATCTATTGAACGAGTGTTATTTGCGTGGGAGCCAAACCAGACATTTCCCAGCTAATAATAATAATCTCAGAAGACAGCAAAAACACTGAGACAGTCTAGTAAGCAAATAACAGTCATTAGATAAATTTTAAACCAAGACTAATGAAATATATCTACCTATATCTATATATCTAAAGTATCGTGGAAGTGAGATTTTTATATGATAACATTGATTTTTTATTTGTATCTTCGCATTGTGAATACCCGAGGTTATTGATCACATAAACATTGCAGCTCAACGGACCGTGATTATAAAGAGGTGGTACCAAGGTTCAAATACCTCTGGCAACTTGGGCATCTTGTCAGAGTCGTGTGTATGCATGTCGTATTGGTGCGCGGAGCCCCTGCGCACGCTGAACCAGCGCGCGAGCCGGCCCCCGCCCTCGTCGTCGGGAGGGGGCGCGGGTGGCGCCGGTGACGCTCCACCGGCGACACCACCACCGCTCCCACTGCGCCATCTTTCACACAGCTCCCGCGCTCTGCTGAGGGTGTTGCGCAGCTGTCCGCTACTCCTGGAACATTCAATGAATTTGTCCCTTGAATCACTATACGACGTTTTTTTTTCTTCCCTCAAAGATGATTGGTGACTTTCTCTTTTTTTTTTATACCACTAGGTGGCAAACAAGCTTACGGCCCACCTGATGGTAAGCGGTTACCGTAGCCTATGGACGCTTGCAACACCAGAGGCGTCACGAGCGCGTTGCCGACCTTGCATAAACCTTTTTACTCCTCTTTTGAAGAATCCCAGGCTGTAGTCTTTAGGGAACACCTCTACATTTCACAATCTGATCGTGCGCGGGAGGAAATGTCTCTCAAACCGCACTGTACGCGACCAATTTGGTTCTAAGGTGTGAGGATGAACTCCCTGTCTGCTATGAACGCATAGAGGAGAGAACCTGGCGTTTGGTTTGGCACCCGCAGTCCCTATTATCGAATCCCTGGTCTCATCAGTACGGCGCAAGGACATTGATAGAATACGATAATACAGTTTCGTGTAGCCTTCGGCATAACATTGGTTCATATAAGATTAATTGACTGGATGGTTGGTAGGATGTAAGCAATTAAGCAAACGCGGAAGAGGTTCAATTAACTATAGAAAGAATAAACTAATTGGTGAAACCAGCAATATAGAAAATGGAGCCGGCTAGGTACTTTCTGTAATGATAAGAACAAAAATTTCAACTGTCTAGCTATCGCGGTTCTTAAGATACAGCCTGGTGACAGACAGACGGACAGACAGCGAAGTCTTAGTAATAAGGCCCCGTTTTTAACCTTTGGGTACGGAACCCTAAAAATGAAACATTTATTTGGAAAAAGTACTTACCATATTTTTAACCTAGTTTCTATAAATAAAGAAGAAAAAAAGATAATATAATCATGTAAAAAAATTATGTTGGCAATTGTCTAGCGGTTCATAGAAAACACCTACCTTCCAAATGTCATCAATGTAGATTGTAGAGCCACTAGTCTCCAAGTAAAGGCTATGACATAGGTACGCATAGGACGCAATAAAAAAGGTTCCCTTTTTTGCAATTTGGCTACGAAAAACAATGTAAAGAACTTATATTTTAAAACTTGTAAACGTAAGATACACAATATGAAGAAGATTTTCTGTCGCCTGGCTGACAGCGACAATTGAACATTTTATTGTTAATAATCAACAGTTCAATAACAATCCAATTAACAATCAAATTAATTGTTTATTCTAATAGTCATTTCCAATGAGATCAATATAACAATGCAAATTAAACTGACAGAACATTAGATGATCGATCAATAACAATTAAATGACAATAGAGCAATTAGCTTGACAAATACTAAACAAAGAAATACCCTGAAGGTTGGCACAACAATGTACAAACAAAGGTATCAAAACATGTATATGTATGTATGTACCAATGTATATTTATGAGTTGGTTCAAGCCGCGAATACATTAGATCTTATTTGGTAATGTGATGAAAGATAAAATATTGTCTTTGCGGTTTCCTCACCCGTCGACCAATCTGCGTAATGCAATTTTATTACGAGCTATTGGTTACAGTGCTTACGGGAATATTGTTTATATTGCGCTGTTTTTGTATAGTAGGTACAGGTTTTCTTTCTCCATTTATAGCACCGAAGTGGAGTAAAACAATCGACCATATAAATTACAAGGTTATTGTTTTTATTGGCTTATAAAATATTGGAAATTGGACCACTTGCATATATACGGTCATAAAATCCCAGGGACAGGTGAACCTTTCGTTAATATAGCTATATAATACTTCTAGAAACTTGTGAATCTCCAATATTTATATACTTTATTGTGGTTGGTATAATATATAATAGATTAGTAGATATATTATTGGATGATATAATAAAAGTTTGTTTACGAAATGTAGATATTATATTAAATTAATTGAAGTATCTGTCACTTTTACCATTTTAATCGCTGCTCATTTACGCCTCTGCTATAGAAATACTGGTCCCCCCGTTCTTTGAACTTTTTAAAAACTTTTATAATCATTGTATCATCGGATTTGTAATTATTTCTCTATATGTAAGTTTATGTTATCCTGTGGACGAGCGGTTTTGTGAAGGAGTGAACTATACACAAGCAGCTTCATTTGAATGTGTTGAGTTGGAGACACGACGAAATTTTTACTCGCAAATAATCATTATTTCGATTTAACTCCATTTCCATGATCACCGAAATATCAAAGAAAAATCGAATGGCGACAAAACAAATGAACCATTGAGTTTTATTGACACACTAGCGACATGCCCCGGCTTCGCACGGGTGCAATGCTGATACTAAATATACATACCTACTACAGAATGTCCTTATAAAAAACGTTTACAGCTTTTTAGTCATTAGACAATACAAACATGTTTTGTTTAGAGGTTACTCTTGAAAGAGCGCCATATTTTATAGGCACGCGCCGCCGCATTAGAAACCTCTAAATTTATCAGTGTTTCGCTACTATATTATGCATGTATTATACATATAAACCTTCCTTAAGAATCACTCTATCTATTAAAAAAACCGCATCAAAATCCGTTGCGTAGTTTTAAAGATTTAAGCATACATAGGGACAGACAGCGCAAGCGACTTTGTTTGATACTATGTAGTGATGTTCAATTCCTAGTAGAATGAAGGATTAATCGATCTTCACACCAGAGTAGCCAAACAAAAAAATCGGCTACTTCATAGGTACGGACATAATACCTACATGACAAGCTGGTGTTAATGCAAAATTACACCCAACTATACAGCAAACAATTATCGATATTCACGTCCCAACGCAAGATTTCTCAATTTAATGGTATGTTTGGATGTTGATATAGGTACTCGTTATATGTATAAAGATGAAGTGAATGCTTATCTTTTTCTTCATCTTAGGGTCATTCTTTGTCTGTTTGACTATTAATTATTCAAACATTACATAAGATGGGAGTAGTTTCTTGTAAAGACATCAAGGTATCGTACCCCATCGTACAGATGGGTAGGTATATACCTAATTAATACAAATGGAGTATTAACAGTGTGAAGTATGGGATATAAATAATGGAATAAGTAGCAATAAAGCAAGATAGACGACGCACTGTCTGCATGCAGTCGCTTATCTGTTGCAATGACCTGTGTCATGTGTCATATTCATAAACATTGCAGTTAGGTGTTTACTTTGTTGTGCCACGTAATAAACCGCAATGTTTAGTCACAGACGTTTGTATTTTAAAGTATCGTTAAATATGCATTTTATTATCAAAAGACGACAGTCAGGAGATGGCGTCGTTAAAATGTGCAATGTGATTTGTATTTTTTGTGGAATCTTCGTATGCTTTACTATGATTCCACGGATTTATTTTAATTTGCATATTAGTTTTAATAACATTTTATTAGCGTCAAACAAAGCTACCCTGTTCTTCGCTTCTGTTATATGTATAAGAATGTGTTAGAAAATGTTGATATTACTCTCCTCACGGACCAAATTTATCCATCAAAATAAATTTTATCAGGTTGCTACATTACATATTTTTATATACAGTTAGTTACTGCATCTGTTAATTGTAAAAAGCAATTTCCTTCACGCGTGATGAGTAGGTAGGTACATCATGGGCTGTAAAGCTAACAACCATTTGACCTCAATTAGAGAAAATAAAAACTGTAGTCAATGACAAAATAATCAATGTTAATGAATTGCGTTTCAGATTGTCTAGTTAAAAACCTAAAACTAAATTGAAACAAAGATAAAATGTTTCTCGTAGAAACAAGATAACACCGCTTTAGTAAATGGGGCCCTGGGTAATAGCGACAGTCAGAATAAATTACTCATTATTCTTAAACTTGACAGAATTATTTAACATTATCATCAATTCGCGTACCTACATGACATGTAAATCGCCGCCTGTGCCATTGAGCCTTGACATTATTTTTATTTGCACTATCTACAAGCAAAATGTCACAAGTCAATTACTGCTTGTTTGGGTATGATAACATTGCATAATCTTTTATAATATACTTAGCTGGTCGCTTTGAGAATTCTAAAGGTGATGAACGACAACTGATTCAAAGGTTTAATAATAATGGACTATCTTGATTCTAAACGATAGCTCGTTCTGAAATAATTGGTCAGGAAGGAAATAAAAAAGTTGTTCCACGTGGGTTGTCATGACATTGGTACTAAATGTCGAACAAATAGACCAGAATAATAACGACAGGTGATAAAAATTGCAGCGCTATTTTGATTACAAAATATTGAGGCCAATTTGAAAGATTATTACATAGGTAGACTTATATTATCATAACATACCGGCTATACGCTGGGTTTTTACAATATATGTACCTATGTTTTTTTTTTATTGAATAGCAAAGATTACCTACATTTGTATAAGTAGACTAGATTCTTTTACAAATCTTGTGGGTTCTTTCTATTATTGTTATTATTTGTACCTAATTTACTATTTTAATGACAGTATGCACCAGCATCCATGACTATTTATCCATATTATATAGATGTCGCATATGTAAACACCATGTATTTCTTGCGTACCTATTAATTATTAAATGACTTATCTAAATGTATTGTATGCCTTCTTGTTGAATGATGTATGTGCGATACAATGTAATAATAAGTGTACATCACTTTCCTGCTGATGAGAAAAGAAGAAAGCTGTTGGTCAAAGTAGTTTTTAAATAAATATAGTCATCAAGAAATACATTACTTAAGTACTTATAGTATTATTATCGTGAGCTGTAGATTAAAAATATTAATTCTTAAATCACAAATCAATAACAAGAACCTGCATTGACTACCCATTCGGTTTGGATTTTTAAGACATTACCTACTTGAGACTTATAATATTCATTTTAAGCCAAAATACGCTCAAATCATTTAGTCAAAGACATCTTGCACATCTAAACGTGAACGTGAAGCTAAATAAAACCACATAACAAGACAACCCGTGTGAAGACTTATTGTATAAAGATTGTACATTATCAGAATATCGTGTTTCAATTAGCGTATAATTGGATTCCTTATAAACAAGTGACAACAGGCCAACGGTGGCTGTTAAACCGTGAATGATGATTTTGTCGGGAGGCAGTGCCCTCTGGTGGCCTCTGGAGTTTGAACACAGGAAATTCGTGTTAATTGCCAGCGTCGGGCTCGCTAATTGTTCAGCGTGGCTGGACCACACCGCAATATGAGCACACTATGAGGACGGGAAGTCACATGCGACAACTGTCAATGTTACTTACATATACTTCATAACCAATCCACTTTAACATTCAAAACTACATAAATGAAAGGATTATATAAATCAAACTAAAAGGACAATTATTGATTTATCTGTGTGCTCTAGTACATTTTTACATATATTATTGTCTATGAGCCAATTTAATAATGGAATAAAATTTAGTACTAAATTAGTTGGTCCTACACTAGAACTTGATCCGCTCGCCCTATTTTTGTGGACAGTTTAGATATGGCCCTTGAATGTTTGATACCATCTAATCCGTCAGTGCGGTTGAAACTTAACCACATTCCACAACTGCTGCTTAATATAGCTTTTGTGAATTCCTTTACTACCTTATTGAACAGTTAAACGGTGTTCACATTTAGAAACAGCCCCCTAAAAGGCGAGAATTGTTTCTAATTCTGGAACTGACATCAATCATACTTAGCCTGACATACACAAAATGGCGTCCTACGTATTTCGTACGGTAAGCTGCTCTTTTAAAATATTTTTATCAATATCCAAGGCAATTTGTTCTATTGCATCTAATATATACTCTTTCTTTGACGTAGTACTATTATTATATTATGCGCTTTGACTATAGTTTTTGGCGGAAGAAGACATAATACAACGTTCTTCAATAGATTTAAACGTTTTTTTTGCTTAAGATTCAGTTTTGCTAGTTGTTCTCTTCTATGTACTACAAACACATTCGTTGGTGGAATATCTAAATAGATATTTGTTTTATTACTCGTAGGCAAATATACTCACGGTACGTAGCCCTTTTTTCCGACCTAGGCGAACACGCAAGTGTTTGTCTATATAGGTAGCTACATGCATTACCTACATCTCTTTTTCATTGCGACATAGATGTGGGTTGAGATCGATGATTATATTTAACTATGTTTACGTTAATTATTTAAATGGACACTAACAGCTCACTGATTTGCTTATAGTGGGTGTTAATTATTAAGCTTCACAGCTTCCGTGTAGACTTCACAAGCTTTATCACTACATAGTATAAAACAAAGTCGCTTGCGCTGTCTCTCCCTATGTATGCTTAAATCTTTAAAACTACGCAACGGATTTTGATGCGGTTTTTTTAATAGATAGAGTGATTCTTAAGGAAGGTTTATATGTATAATACATGCATAATATAGTAGCGAAACACTGATAAATTTAGAGGTTTCTAATGTGATGTCGTAATTAAGCATTTTTTTGCGCTTATATTGCAAACGCTGGCTGAACCCTACGAGATAGACCAAAATAATGTACTACAGTATTGTCCACCTTAAAAAGTTCAACAAAAAAGTCCGCGATGGTATATGTCTATCTCTTAGGGATAACCCACCATAACCATTTTTTATCCTTTACTAAAAAGTGATTATTTACGAAGTGATTTTAAACAATACAATATTAATCCTTATCCAATTAAGTACCTCTAATAAATTGTACATTTATTATAGATCTATATATACTTTTTACAGCATGTCATTTAAGTGAATATTTCCGAAGATATTACAAATTTAAAATGCAGGGACGTAGTTGTAGCGGCGCCGCGGCGGTTATTTTAAATACGAAAGTAACTGTCTGTCTGTTACGCTTTCCCGCTTAAACCTCTCAACCGATTTAGATTAAATTTGGCACAGATATAGAGTAGACCTTGGGAGAGAACATAGGCTATCTTTTATCCCCCCTCCACCACCCCCACTTGCGGGCGAAGCCGCGGGCGGGTCGCAAGTAGAGTATATAAGATTAAGTTTATTTATCGACATAGGTGGGCACCTACCAATTGTAATCAACGTGAATAGATTTCATAATTCAAATAGTCTAATTAGACATCATTAGACCTTTGATTATGTAAAATGTCGGGTTTCTTTGTTCATTAAATCATCAATCAATGAGTGATTTATAGGTGGTATAATTTTCCATGTATGAAAGGTTACATAATGACACAATTAGGTACGTACGTACAGTATATATATATACACTTAGTTGCTTAATGATTGTACAATTATAGGTAATGAAAATCATAACATTTAATTAAATGTACACTCTTTTACAAAATGCAGGCAAATTAAAATTTATACTTATTTGTACTTACCGTACATCAAAGAGATTTAAAGATAGATACAATAGAGCAGCTATCAGAAGTAAAGTCATAGAAAAACAGTGATCCCATTCCATGCCTCAGTAATGCCATCTATCTTTGAATAAACTAGACTAGACTGAGCGACTTTTGTCCACTAGAACATAAATATCGGATTACGATTTTGTTCGCAATGTCCTGTCTATTAGTATAAGTTAAAAGTCTTTGCCGTACATCAATTTGACGTTTATTTATTAAATTATGATTAAAATTAGAGTACCTAGGTACCCAAGTCTAGAATTTATGTGATTTGTTTCGATTTTATTATTCCAACAACTTAGTAAGAAAAGCATATTATTATGAACCCTCAATTTTTAAGTGAAAACTTTAGGGCTAAAACCAATAATTACATTATGCGTAAGCATTTTATAAAGCGGTTAGCAATAATATAGTTGCGACATTAGACCAAATTAGATATGCTAAAATTCTGGATAGGTACAAGCGATGCACTTTACAATATCTGTACTTTTATACTAAATTAACTGAATTGCTAAATTTGATGTTAATCTTACCTGGAGTCCAGGGTGGAATTGAGCCTTTGCGAGCGCCGGAGCGGTGCGTTGCGCACCGCGCTCACAGGCTCTTCCCAGCTGCCTCCCGCCGACCGGTGCTCATCTGTTGAATTTAACAATGTATTTTAGAACATCTCACACAATTTCAAAGAGATTTTATTCCTATAATTAACGTTATTTGAATCAATAGAATAATGATGATTTAAACTTCGGTATCTTGAGACGTTCTTCACTCACACATGCCATCTAATCCCAAACTAAGCAGAGTGTGTACAATGGATTTCAGATAACAGATAGTACTACATATACAACATAAATACACTCAAATCATAATCAAATGTCTGTCCTGGATAAGAATCAAACCCACAACCTGCGGCGTGATAAGTTGTGTGTGTCATCAACCACGCCAACCGGATTCATCCATCCGCCCACTGTATTATACTAAGTAAGCATAAGAATTATGTTCCTATTATCAATTAAGAGTAAATGTTTTATAACATTGACCTTTTACATTGAATAAATAAGATATTTTAATTGAAGAAGTTTAGTCTGTTATTTGTTCGATAAAAAAACTACTAATAAAAAAGCCGGCCAAGCGCGAGTCGGACTCGCGCACGAAGGGTTCTTTAAAAAGGCAAAAAAAAACACGTTTGTTGTATGGGAGCCCCCCTTAAATATTTATTTTATTTTGTTTTTAGTATTTGTTGTTATAGCGGCAACAGAAATACATAATTTGTGAAAATTTCAACTGTCTAGCTGTCGCGGTTCTTGAGATACAGCCTGGTGACAGACAGACAGCGAAGTCTTAGTAATAGGGTCCCGTTTTAACCCTTTGGGTACGGAACCCTAAAAACTGCAACAAAAAATAAGACCTTGGAACCGTGTCATGTGATATTAAACTTATCAGAACCAATTTTGAATACAATAAAATCATCGTGAAAATATTTCAGTTCAGTTACAAAAGGCTGCACATGATGCGCATAAATAAACGGCGAGTTACGCAAAACATAATTCCACATTCTCACAGAATTGGATATAAATAACATGAAGGATAGGTACACGAATGTCTCGAGAACTTCCTTTTGAAGTCGCAACCAAATGTTTTATAAGACGAAGCACCGATTAATTGGTTTGAAGGCCTTGAATTTGCGAATGTGGGTGGTGGGTGAGGCGACCACGTTGTTCTAACCTAATACACTTAATATAAATTTTATGGTAATAAGTAACGCGTCTTAGTTTCGAAACGTAGAAGGTAATAGAAATTAAAAAAATCTTAACACGTCAAGGGTGAGTGACGGAATCTAACCTAACATCAGAATCATTTGCCATTTTGGTACCTACTCATGAATTTCGTAACGAAGCTTTAATGATCTTGTATGGTCATTGACCATAAAATTTAGATTTGAACATCTTATGCTATTGAGTTTAAGGTTTAACTGCTATTAGCACTTTTGTTCTGTCCTCCATGTTCAGGTTAGATTTCACGATTTAACGAACACTAGATACACTCGGCACCCGTATGACGGTAATTACCTACTTAATTTGTATTTCTTTATCAGCTTGTGTTTAAATTTGGTTATTTTATCGCACTTTCGGTTACGCTTCATAGTGTTTGGCCTTTCCATCACTGTTTTTTTTTAATACGTAGTTTTGTCACTGGAAGGAAGATCAATATTTTTGTTCACAACACTGCACAAACTTATTCCTTTCATTAAACACACACACATTCGGAGTGACATTTAAATTTATGAAGGTACTTCACACACAATTAATTAACACACGTGTCGTCACTTCAATGTGTGATCACATACTAACGAAAATTCTAAATGATTTCTGAATGGTGTCTGTAAAGAATAATAGTAATAAAATTCTTGTTCATTAAGCTACGGTTATGATGATGAGGGTACACTGACAGAGTCCATGACCGATTTATAGACACCATAATGGGATCTATCTAGAGTACATACTTGCATAGTTGATTGGTAAGCACAGACCTTGACAATGTTATAAAGTAATTACCTAATAAGTATAGGTACGAGTGTAATAAGTGTGCTGTGTTTGTGTATTTTATTTATTTACCCCTAAATCTATGGAAGTTTTAGTAACATACAAAAAAAGTTATTGATGTCATTTTACTGATTAGGTAACGTACTTTCGATATCAGTTTAAAGTTTTTTGATATTTGTAATACATAGTTACGGAATAATCGCCTGGACACACTGAACGATTACACCCTGTTTAGGTATGTCGCAACCAACTAGCTTAATTAGCCGTTCAATTAACAGCCTAGCCTCTTTACTAAACGGCACCGTTCAACTAGCCGCCTGAATGATATTCAGCCGAAGCACCGAAGCTAGACGCTACAACATTTAATGAACTGGCTGGCTAATGCTTAGGCCATTCGTACAGTAGGATGACCATGTGAAATATCTGACATTAGAAAATGTTTATTGAGGTATATTATATGTCACTGGAAATGTGTCCAGGTATTTTATACTACAATTCCTAGGCAATGTATAAAATACCGAATGCACGTCGGTAATGTAATCTTTTTTTTGTAATAAATGTTTATTTTGTGTCAACAAAAGGTAGACAAGGCATGTTGTTAAAGGCGCTGTTTAGTAAACAGGCTAGGCTGTTAATTGGTCGGCTAGTTGGCTGACATATTATATGAAGAGTTTCCGTAATTATTCAGCAGATGTGGCCCCAGGTCCCCCCTATACCTACTGTTATTAACTTAATTCAAAATTGGGATAGATTGTCTTTTCTTAGAAATAATATCAACAGAAGGCCCTATCTCGGGTCTGTTATCTTTAACTAAGGATGAAATTAATGTCTGCATCCTGAACGGTGTTGACCTCCCTTCATAGAGGCAATTAGATAACGGTGCTATGTATACATAAATCATATACAATTCTGATAGGTAGGTACTACTTATTCTTAACACTTTTTTTTACATTAGTCTGAGAGACCACGACACCCTTATGCGGACTGTTGGCGACTGCTTAGGGCACTCTCAACCGGATAAAGATTTCAAATTTAGACTACTGAACAATAAGTGGGGACGGACTTCGCATTAGCGATTTAGATGATGATTAGGGAATGGTCGGATTACTGAGTGCAGCTCGGGCCGCTAAATACGAGGGACGAAACATAATCTGAGTGGACCTTCTTAAGACTAGATAACTTTTTTTATTAATTCTGGATAAGCTTGTGTTTGATCACAATCTCACCATGGTACTTAAATGATGATGTGGCTTAAGGTGGTAAGCACACAAAGCTTAGATGGGAACTTTCAAGTGCAGCTGTTGGAACACACCCATAGGTGCTTGGCGACAGGTTTTCAACTTGAGGATGGTAGCCAGCCAGTCGGGTACTAAAAAGTACCCTACCACCGTGCCATGGTTTCCTCACGATGTTTTCCTTCCCCGAAAGCTCATTGTAGGATTCGAACCCATGACCTTCGCCGCGGTATAGACGTCACTACCACTGAGCTATCATCGCCTTAAACTTAGTCAGACCGTGATGATCAGAAGTCGTCATTGCTTGGTCGTAGTCAACTCTTTCAAATCTTTCAACTTTTCTCCCCATAGCAATTTTATATTTCACATAAAACAGCTAGCTGTCCCTGGATTGTATTAGAAGTCACGACCAGCAATAAAGCACCATAATATTATATCTATCAAAGGAGTTGACTGACGCAATATGTGTTGCTTCGTTAGGTACTGATAACCTCATTAGATGGAATACTAACCTGTTGTAAGTAAATGTAAACAGAGAAATAGCAGGTCCATAACAAGTTTCGATTTATGTTCTACTAATATCTCTAGGATCTCAGTATCGCAGTGGGTCGAGATCTGAGAGGCCGCACGGCGCGCCCCGTCATTCTCGAGCTCATTGTTGGACCGCCTAGGGCCTAGATGTTATGATTCATGTGACTATATTACAAGATTCAGATAAGATGACGACAAATAGGGCGTTTCAAGGGAACAATCATGCATGAACAGGGCGGTATAGGCTTGATACAATTCCGGACGCGTTGTGTGCGGGATTATGTGGGTTCGTTGTGTCGGAAATTCACCATTATATTGTTTTCAGTGGTTTAGCAATCACTTTGACGTCAATGTTATAGTGAGAATATTCAAATTAGTCAGAATATTACTCAAGAAAATAAGGATTTATTATAAGGAATATTTAAAATGTATTATCAGTTATTTGGTACTTGCTCTGCTTAGTTTGGGATCAGATGGCAGTGTGTGAAGAATGTCCCAGGATAATTATTTATTGTGATGAGTAACCAACCGCAATGGTTTGTGAATGCTCATTCGCAATCCCAAGATGGAACATGTGTCTAGCTTATATTAACTAAACATTACTTTAATCAAGTGTTAAATATACGTCCTACTTGTCTACATTGAATCTCTTAACAATGATTAGCAGCTGCGGCCAATTGTGGCATCGAATTTGTCGAGCACCGAGCAAGTAGATAAGGGCAATGGGTTGATAGAAATTGTTCAATTACGTTTATTCAGATGGTTAAGATTGTCACTTACAATTTTGTTAGGATGGTTCTTGCCACACATGAACTCCGTTGTTTGGATGACAAGATCTTATGCATATCCGTAATGACATTATAAGTTAAAAGGTGTGTATAGTTTATAAGCGCTCCGCGAGAGGTAGGTTAACAACTGGCTAATGAGCCAATTTTGACCTGTGTCGCATCGCTTGTGTCTACGGATGCACTTCACGTACAGAGTGCAATTAAATGTAAAGTGACCCAAAAATGGTGTCGTGTGTTATGATATGAGATATCGATAATGTAGTGTGAATTGCAATAATGTGCGTTATTGAGCAATTTTTAGGTCATTTTTTGAAGAGCGAAAGCTGTGTAGCTCATATCTACTTACCGCATTTTACTTATAATATCATTGTCTATAATGGTCAATGGTTTTTTCCAAGACTTTTTGGCGGGAACTTGCGAAGTGACGTTGTGTTTTCGTTTAATTTTCATTAAATTCGTGTGTTTTGAGTTTTATTGAATAATCTCGGTGGTGTTTTGTCCAATAAAGATCAATCTTACTGCACAAGTGAAGTGAAATGAAAGCGTGTATCGTGACTTTCCAGGTTGTCCCAAAAAGTCCATGAAATGTTTTAGTGGAATAGCCGCCAATTTCACTAAAATTAAACCTGACTTGTACGGACGAGGACTAGACTTTACAGTGAAAGTGACAATAAAACGTGACTAAACATAAAAGATGAATATTTAAAATAAAGAAATGGCTTAAAGATCTTGATACCAGGCCAAAAAATCTTCTTAAATGGTTTTTCCATGGGCGCGATAATGAGTACGTAAACAAAATATATGTACCATAAGCCGTATTTTTTTTTAAGATATGCCAATGCCATGTAGGTATATGAGGTATAGCCATATCCGTAGGGCAATTGTATATTAAAATGTTTATAAATATGTTATTTACCTATTGGTTTGTTTAATTCCTCTCTGACCGGACATAGCTTCACTTTGTTTACGACGATTACCAACGTAAACTGCATTGTAGCACAACACCGGCACATACACAATAATAATTCAACCTTTTCACATGACTACCACAAATTAATAGATACATTGTTCGCAACGTGCTGCGTAGTGCACAGACAATTTATAACTAACCCGGATTAACATAATTTGTACTGGTTGTGTCAATTGCCGAGCCTACCATCAGCAGCCATGTTCAACATTAATATCAACATTGGCTTATGTCCAGCGTCAGACAATTATTATTATTAGCCTCACTTACAAACAAAGCTAATTGTAAATATGCGCGGCTCCCGCATCAATTGAGAGCATCAGGCGCAACGGGGGAACTTTCGATGACGGAAATAGACACAATTGTTGCTATTTGTAGAAATGGCAAGTAAGGGACGCATGTGAAACGGTTGCAACTTGCAAGTATGCGTTTAGTTTGGAATGTTATGATTATAAATCCGGTTCTCGAAGGACCATTTAATGTTTCACCAACGCTTAGTGTCTACCCATTAATTAAGGTTGACTACATAAACTAAAATATTGCAATATGATATTTTGTGACCTGTAAATACGGTGTGACTAATGATAAAATAAGCGCAGTAATGTATATTTCATAGATAGATCGATAGAGCGGAATCAAACAGCCGTGCCAGCAAATAGAGCATACAACGATGTTGACGCAGTAATGGAGACCGGTCCAAAAATATACAAGCACATTGCGGTGAGACTTTATCTAACCATATGCTACACTACTCGATAATATCACAATAATATATTATGCTGTTTTCATTAATGTACTTCTGAAATTTGCTATCGAAGCGTTAAGATTGAAATATGTACTTCAAAATCATAATAAAATGATCTTCTCTTTAGGGTTTACTCTAATGAAAAAAAATGAAGGTGAGTTTAAATGTGTGCACAAACAAGAATAAAGAAGGAAATGTGAACAAGTTGTGTATATTAGGTAGAGACAACGCATGATGAAATTCAGAAATTAAGAAAACCGCAAACTGATCCATTTGTAATTCGCCAATCTAAAAATATTGATTGATGTATGCTGGTACTTACTATAATTCGAGTAGTAATGCAGACACAATATATCCAATGGGGTTTGCCTAAGAAAGAAATAATATTAACATTGTTATAAAATCAATACTAGTAACTGTAAGTTGCGCGATATTGGTTATGTGCAGAATAGTATAGATCCTTCTACATTATGGGTTTAATCTGATCTGTCAAGTGTATGTAGGACCATGCATTAGCAAAATTGATCTATTGCAGCTCGTGAACACGTATCTCTATGCTCGTGAACGACTCTCATTGAACGTGACATAGTTTTCCTTATAACTTCAGTTTTGGACCTAGCAAGTAGATGACTGTGTCCGTCTGTTTGGTTGTCACGGCTAATTAGATTTTGTTGGTATTTGTTAAAGACATGGTAGGGGAGGCAATGATGCTAAATTTGTAGTTACTCGAGCGTCTTTGGGACCTACTGGAATTTGAAGATTAGGTGGAATAAAGAAAAAAAGGTTATGTGATATTTTCCCCTTCAGCGGTGGGGGGAGCGTCTACAGGGTTTCAAAAATGTAAAAAAAAACTGTCACCAAGAAATACTCGAGCGCGTCAGATATTAATAGGGTAGTCGCGCCACGTCTGTCTGATAACGGAAAAATAATAATCTGCCGTTTTGCGTGGTGGGGTTGGCCGTACGAAGGGGTCGAAAATATTTAAAAAAAAGATTTACTCGAGCGCGTCAGACATTGATAAGGGATGTTAAGTGAACTCTCCAGTAGCTCCTATTTTAAAGACTGACGATTTGGACGCGACCATCAGTCAGGGCCGATTTTTGAAAATGCAAAAAAAAATCGTGACCTTGATTTACTCGAGCGCGTCAGATTTTTATACAGGCGGTTCTTCTTGATGGCCTTGTTGAACTGGCCCATAATCTGACAATTATGTTGAGGAATTTCCTTAATCTGACGGTTTGAAAAAAAAAAATATATAAAAAATATCGAAATCTCGAAAATGGTTCAAGATATCGAAAAAATGTTTGGACAAAAGTTGTAGAGAATTTAATTTTCTACAATATTTATTATGAATACATATACCAAAAAACCCATAGGAAACGAGATATTTGCAATAAATGATTTTTTTACCTTTGACCTTGAAAAATCAGTAGTCGCGGGCACCCTATGATAAGTAGCTTTTGAGACAAGTTTTAGGGTGTCAAAATAAAGGTTTATACAAGTTAATAGGTAACTATCTCTCATTCTGAGGTGAAACTCATAATATTCCTGGACTATACACTTAATAATGATTTTAGCTACTTCGGCTTGTGCAAATCGGCAGATTAAGATATTTCCGTGATTCGTGACTAATTTCCTTCAAAATAAAAAAAAAACTAATCGCGCTCGAGAAAATCCAGGTGACGTTTTTTTTTGCAACTTTGCGAGTCTCCAATTTTCTTTTGTCACGCCCAAATTGTCAGATTATTGAAATGTACTATTTTGCATGTAACTAACTTACCTTACCTTAATCTGACGCGCTCGAGTATTTCAAACCATCGATTTTTTTTTACTAATCTGACGGGCTACCCTAGACGTTCGACACTACATAGAGGGCTCAGATTTGGTGAGAGTACTTCACAAGGTGCAAGGTTGCCCCCCTTATGTTAATCTGCCGCGCTCGAGTAAATCCCGAAATCCCCTATTCGCCTCCCCTACCAACATAAGGTGGTCCGTGTTTTAAATTAACTCCCGAGTGGGTGAAAAAAGGGGTGAGTAGGCACGATTTCGCGATAAACGAGCGAATTCCGACGTAGTCGCCAGCAAAATCTAGTTAGTTCAATAAAACCTTCAAACCTACTAAAATTGTGGTACTGGTAGAGCTACGGATTCAGTTTCACGAAAAAATCTTGTGGGAATGAGTTATGAATTCATATTCCAATGCGTGTGTGTTCTGAACACATTCCCACGGAAATTTAAGCGAAACTGGATCCGCAGCTACCATACCATGAATTTTTCGTACATTTAAATTCGCAACCAGGAAGATTGAAGTTCGGTTCGGTTGCCCGAGTGGCTCCGTTGACGGTACAAGAAGAACCAATCGAAAAGTTTGCCGAATGGCGGCAACCGAGTATGTTCGATTAAAAATATAATGCTTTCGATTTGGTGGACTATACCCAATTTGCTCGTTCCTAACGGAATCGGTTGCGAGGCGCTCTAAATTGCTTGATTTCTTGTGACATATGTATACAGAATGAATTTTTCAACTGGGCGTGGATAGCCAAATCCTATAAACTAAAGGGAATATCGAAAAATGCTGAAAGGAGTCTCGAGGCCGATTTTGATTAAAACTAAAACTGCATCATTAGATTTTCGAAAAATGTTTTCCCAAGCCAGAAATCGAACCCGGTGAATTTGAAAAAAAAAATACACAGCCTATATTATTACACCATCCTATAATTTTGCTAATAAGGATCAAATTCTCAGATGTAATGTAATGACATACGGAAAACTAAAAATTGAAATTTCATACAAACTATTGCACTTAACTATCGTACTATCAAATTGATTGAAATAATTTTTAATTTTGTACGCTCGTTGGACTTGACCGATAACCCACTATAGTATATTTCATTACAAGTGCGGAAAGGCTGTCATTGCAAAGAGTTCCGACAAATGTCTACCCGAGCCGAGGCGCAGCCGAAGGCGAGGGTTGACAGTCGGAACAAGTTGCAATGACGGTTCCGCAAGTGTACTGAACGACTATTTTTAATACAGTTGCGAAAAAATGAAGCAATTTAATAAAATAATAAAAACACAATAAACTCAACTAACTAATCATTTATTTCTTATAAAAGTTATAGTACACATGTACATTGAAATTGGTACTGTTTTTTAAACTTACTGGGGAAGTTTTAGGTTGCATATTTACTGTTTGAGACAAACTATTATTAATTTCGTATGATTATTCATGTATATTTGTCAAACAATGTTTGTGCAATTATAGTGATTCCGGTGGTGTTAGTTAAAAAAAATAGGGTCGAAATTACTCATTTTGTGCAACAAACAACTAAACTCGTAAAGAAAATTTCTGGAAAATGGCGCCAACCGTAGAATATAAGCAGAGTTTTTTTTTCTTCGCCCAAAGGGAACTATCCATACAGCTTAGTCTTCAGTATATTTTTTTTATTGATATGAAATGAAAATGAAATTTAATGAGATGAAATGAAATGAAACCTAACCTAACTCATTCAATTAAATCATTAAATCTGATATTGAAATTAATTAGTAGCTTCTTTTTAGAAATATACGTATTTGTATGAATCACAAAAACTCTTTAGTAAAAACTTCATGGTTGGTTTTTCTTTTTAATAGACATTATTTTGACAGTTGGGAAAGAGAACGCACGAGTTCGGTAAAGGTAAAAAAAAAGCACTAGTATGTAATAGCCCACATCCCGAACGCTATACGTCCCTGTAATACACCAGTTTTTGAGCAACTGTATTAAACAATTATTTACCGCCTTAACAATGAGTCTCGAGGCTGTTTTTGATGAAAACTAATACGGCATCATTAGATTTTTGATAAAATATGTTTTCAAGTCAGGCATCAAACCCGTTGATTTTGAGAAAACTTACACATTCAATATTATTATACCATCTAGTAATTTTGTTATCAAGGATCAAATTTTGGGAAGTAATAACATACGGAAAATTAAAGTTCATTTTTAATAAATTTATCAATATTTTTGTATTTTCATACATTTCCTACTACATGATATACCTTCCGTAGTTACGTATAGCTAGTCAAACTGTTCGATACAATGCCCATGTCATGAAATTATAAGGTTATGTTGTGGTGCTTAATGCGAGTGGGTTATGAGTCAAGTACAACGAGTGTACCAAATTAATAATTATTTCTAACAATTTGATAGTACGATAGGTGTAACAATTTGTGGGAATATACAAAAAAATGTTAATCAATTTATTAAAAAAGAGCACTTTCTTTAAGTTTTCCGTATGTCATTACTTCTGAGAATTTGATCCTTATTAGCAACATTATCGGATGGTGTACTAATACAGGCTGTGTATTATTCATCGGGTTCGATTCCTGGCTTGAGGAAATATTTTTTCGAAAATCGAGACTCCTTTCAGCATTTTTTGATATTCCCTTTAGTTAAGGATTTGGCCATCCACGCCCACTTGAAAAATTCACCCTGTATATCTGTGTGTGTGTGTACCTAATGTCAAGTGTTTAGTACACTTTCCTCAAGTAATCAGTCAGTAACCTTTTTAAAATGTATCGTTGTCTTCACAAATTTTTTCGCCCAGCAAATTACATCGTACAAAATATTGGGCAAGCAAATCAAATACACAGGTGGTAATAATGTGTGGGAGTTACTTACATTTAATGAGTACGACCGAGTCGTGGGGCTCGCATTGCACCTGGGTGGCGTTCATGGCCAGCAGCCCCCCGCTGCCCGCCACGCCACCCGCGCCGCTCGTCTCCCTGTACACATACAATTAATAGCTGTATTAAATAATTTTTTTTCTGGTTGTGTGAAGATTAGAACATGGATCTAGGTAGATGTCACTGAGGAGTCACCAGACAGGGGGTATAACCATCCTGTATGGTTCTGGTTGTCACTTGATAGTAAGTGACTTCTGTCACCTATATCTACATTAGCAAATGAGCAATATAAATCAAAGGATGACTAATTAAGACTTAAGTAGTGAATATCTACAAGAAATTAGGTATAATTGCTGATTGATAGGCAATTAAACTAATGATCATAACATAACAAAAGGTAGGTAAGTTCTTACTCTACCTTGTATTCGCACGCTGCAAATACTTGATCACCATATCATCTTCAAATATTTTAACTACAAGGCGATGATAGCTCAGTGGTAGTGATGTGTAGTTCGAATCCTACAATGAGCTTGAGCTTTCGGTGAAGGAAAACATAGCACGGTGGTAGGGTACTTTGTAGTACCCGACTGGATGGCTACCACCCTCAAGTTGAAAATCTGTCGCCATATAGAATTTTAGGTATCTTTGTGTCTTGTTGATGTTATGTAACTTCACTATTAACTTTTTTTTACCACAAGTGACAACCAGGCAGTGGGCTCACCTGATAATAAGTGACTTCTGTCGCCTATCTGCATAGCAAATGAGCAATATGAATCAAAGGATAAGATAACTAATTAAGACTAAATAGTGAATACCTACAAGAAATTAGGTATATAACTGCTAATTGATAGGCAATTACATTAATGATCATAACTAAAGGTAAGTGTACTTAACTAAATTATATTATAGAATCAAGATGATGAAAAATGTATACTCCAAATTGACTCTTTCTTACAACAAACCACTTGTTAAAAGAGATAATGTTGATAAGTCATTTCTTAATTGCTTTAACTATGTAAGTTAACATTTTTAAAATAAAATACATTATTATGTGTAAGTACATCTGGCATAGACTTATATGTTTTTTTATCTTAAATATATAGAATACTAGCTGTCCTCCGCGGTTTCACCCACATTCCCATGGGATCTTATCTTTTCCCAGGATAAAAATATAGCCTATGTTACTCAGGAATAATGTAGCTTACAAATGGTGAAAGAATTATTAAAATCTGTCAAGTAGTTTTTGAGTTAAATTGTAATAAACAAACAAAAAAAAAAAACTTTCCTTATTCTAATTTAAAATAATCAAGAATGTCTAGGCTTAATTATTTTAATTCCTCTTTAATTTATTATTCTTTATTGGAATTGAAATCTTACAGTTAAACCAAAAATAATAAGATGCATGTAGATATTTAAGGCATTTCAAAGATTCCTCAAATAACATGATATTATTATTTTTGGGTAATTTAGAACTTGTGAAATTAAGGAAGAATATAAATAAAAGCGGCAAAAAAATCATGTTTGTTTGTTGTATGGGAGCCCCCATTAAATATTTATTTTATTTCTATTATTTATTATTAAAGTAAAAATACAACTGAGTATTTTGTGAATATTTCAAGTGCCTTCCTGTTGCCATTATCGATATCGAGCCAAAAAGGGCAAAATTAAATATTAATTTAATTTTTAGTATTTTTTGTTCTAGCTATCGCGGTTCTTGAGATACAGCCTGGTGACAGACAGACAGACGAACAGACAGCGAAGTCTTAGTAATAGGGTCCCGTTTTTACCCTTTGGGTACGGAACCCTAAAAACAAAATAAAAAAAACATTTTTAAAGAGCCACATTAATTGACTGTACTTCTCCTATACTATAGGTGGACCTAATCTTTGGCAATACCTACTTTTAAGGGTCTATTCCTAGGCCTATGCAATATGCAGGCTGTATGTTTTAAATCATAATAAATAGCAAGTTGAATATTATAATAGGTAATAAATATTTAAATTTTTCTGGCTGACTACACAAGAATCTATAACTTACCTATACTATTCATATTCTGTACTTAAACAACAAATATTATTAATAGTTAAGTAAGTACGATATATAGGTGCTTAGGTTAAAAGTTATAAATATTATATTATAACCACCTACTTATCAACCATAGGTAGTTACAGAATCATCAACTTATGATGGTATTATTATTACTTATTATATTGAACCTTCTGTGTGTGAGTCAGGGACTCATAAGTATGAAAGTATAATAATTTCTATTTTGTAAACCTTTGTTCAATCAATAAAATAATTGCACCTGTAATAACTATCTTGGTAGTTTTTATTTCACAAATTTTCATGATACACATTATAAGAGCTCATTATACAGACCATAACTCCACCAAGGAGAACTAAAGTCCAAGATATATTATATCTAAGTATTTATATAGTTTTAACTTTGGTAGTTTTGGGATGACTATCCAATCTTCGAGCCCAAATCTTCATTTAATATCAATAAGTATAACAAATTGTTTCTTTAATAACTTGTTATGGACAACAACTATTCTGATTTACTAAGCTTACATGTGAGGAAGGAGAGACATAAGCTGTCACATTGTTGCACCCTAAATTTGTGATAAAAATAGAATAGGAAACAAGAGTAAAAGTGCATATGAGTTGTTTTCAAGGGTGTGCTGTGAACATATGGTCTGACATAAAAATGTGTTCCATGAAGTGGCAGCTGCTTTCATTGTGGTAATATGATTAGAGTTAATTGTGTTTCAAATAAAGACTGGATGGTGAGGAACTAATTGAAATATGGTAACATTTTCATGATTCTGGGTGGGCTTCGAAGACATTTTTTTAATGAATTTACAGGTTTGATTATAATAAAACAAAAGTAAGATTTTAAAAAGACTCTTTTATTACTTTTCATTGGTTGGTCGAATAGAATTGGCTTGTTACCATTTTATGGGCCCACAAATGATTTTTAATTAAGATAATTTGCTAACCTACTAGGTATAGTGTAAGCAAAAAACAAGTAAGTTGTGAGCAAAGTTAGATTGTGCAAGTTATTGATTGAAAGGTCTTGTAAACTGAATTTAGCTCAAGGTAATGTTGGAATAATTATTACTTATCTAAGATAGCCTGGCAAACCTAATGATGTAAGAGCAGTGCATGCATCATCTGACTAATAGGTATGTTAGGTAGGGCCTATTACTCACTCATTGATAATTCTTTAATCTACAATTTAGGTACTTTTACTCATGTGATGATGAAAATATTGTGGCCATGTCATAGCCTTCCTTAGTATAATCTTGTAATTTATATAAAAGCTGCATCATTTATGTTACCTATCTAATGTTATTAATTCTATCAAAATTGTAGCTAAACAAACATGCTTTGGGCCAGAGTAGCCTAAGTGCCTGTATTACAGAGCTTTAAAGCTCAATTTCATAACTCTTTCTTTAGAGTATTTTGATGTTATCAATTTAAAAATTCTCGGTAATTTCACAGTCGGCGCATGATAGCATTTCTTGACATTTGACACTGGCCTGGTCAAGAAGCGTTGTCACGCGTTTTAGGTCAAAGTACGATGAACTTGAACGCGCTTTACTCACCGTAAAATTCTTATTGCCGGCACTTGCTTCCCTACGGAATGCGTGCAGGCAGGGCCCGCATTCGCTAGGAAAGCATTACCCACTGTTTTATGCACGTTTGGAAAGTTTCCTTAGTGGAAACCGGCCACGACAACAATCACTGGTCACACTGATGGTTCCACAGGCTTCAAATCTGACAGTAATGTACTGAACAACTTAACAGCACCAACCACCTCTTCTATAAGCCACTGTTTTACAGACAAAAGACACTGGTATCCATGCAACCGAAACTTCGGATTGTCATAACTCCACTCAAAATAATCCGTAACTTGTATCGGCCTTCGGTTTAACAGTGTTTTCTGATCACACGCGAATTTTGTTAATTCAAATTGAACAAGAAATACTTATAACAAGAAATAATAATAGAAATAAACGTCAATCGCGCCGCAAAACCCGAATAACACAAGCAAGCAAAGCAAAGCACAAGACGAACGGACGCGCAGCTGGCTGGCTGGCTGACTGTGTGTGTTTGTTTGTGTGTGTGTCGTCTGTCCGTCCCGTCCGGGCGTCCACCTCTCTCTCCCTCACTCGCTCTCGCTTCAATGCGGGTATGCAGGCGGGTGAAGGGGTTCGAGGTAACCGCTTCTATCGCTGCGCCACCTATCGCTTCGTCTCGCAAGTCATTTCAGTATTACGTTACATTCATTTTATTTTATTTCCATGTTTCTTGCGCTGCTTTCAAGCTGTCCCGCCCGACCCCAGTGCAAGAGATTATTATCAAATGCTCTAACCAACTAGGAACTAATTTACAGGTGGTACAGTTGTGACAATGTTACTCATGTTAAATCTTTAAGTAATTTTGATGCTTTTCTTCGACTAATATTATAAATTCGAAAGTTAATGCTTTATCAAAGGATGGAACCCGTCACGTAACTGGTGGGTTCGATCGAATCCTTCTTGTTTCAGGGACCTAAGACCTTCATCTGTCTCAATCTGGATGTTTTTCTGTTCTGGTTCTAAGCTAAGGTGGATGGATGACGAGGATGTAGTTGTTATAAAGACAGCTCATAACCTTGATACAACGCCAAACATCAGCCGAGATTATTGTGCTCTGGACTTCTCCGTATAATAAATTATGAGAAGGTAATATAGCGAATATGTACGGTACTTAAAGCCTCATCTGACATTTGAAGTGTACCCACGAACAATTCGTATGGAAGGTTTGAACGAGGTAGTTATGATGCGCCATAGGCGCAAGTGGAAACATAAACAAGCAGCTGGTCTGTTGATGAAAGCACGCGTACCAGTGGTTGACCTTCGCCGACTGAAATCTGCGCGCATACTGCATTATTTTGGAAAAAGAATACAATTTCGCACGGCACACTTTCGATCAATTTTCGAGAAAGTCATCCTTCATTCGCGATCTATCAAGGGGTCGACTCTCGAGCAGGTTTCTCCTTTATTATTACCGAGGCCGGATAACCACCCCTATAGACTTGTAATTACTGGTAGTTTGCCGGCAGATGAGTAATGATTTAAATTCTGGGTTATCGGGAAAGTGAAGTGTTAATGGGACCACTTGATCATAGTGCCACTATAGTGTCTCATTCCATACAACCGGTGACCCGGGAAGGGATTCCGCGAACTTTGTGTTTAACCTCATGCACTTTAAACAATTTACGATGTAATTGGCCATTAAACTATCCATGTTACCTCCACCTGTGGCCTAACTATGGCAATTTAAACAGGATTCCGGTACCATCTGTTTCTGTATTTGCTCACAAAATACTTTACCCTAATTCATAAAACGGAAATGGGGTGCGGGCTAATAGTGGCGTCCTTGACAGCAACTATTATTGTGACCGGAAATATCAATTCTATTATTTTGGACCTATCTCAGTTGGCTTAAATAGTACCTATTACTGAACACAAGAGTTTACTTACGCATTTAGTTGTATCATGTATGTTAGAGGAATTTATAGTGGCACAGTGGTCAGTTATTTTAGACATGTAGTGTAGTGTATGAGTCTGACATAAGTTCACACAGTTCAAACGGATATCCTTTCTATTTCGGTCCAAGGATAAAATGTAAATGGGTATCTACCTGCCTGTTATAGGTAGGAATTATTTCTTCTCTTTAATGTATGTATTGTTAAATCTAGCATTTCATTATCTAGGATTGTTATGGTTAATTGCAATTTTATGTATGAAAATTGAAATTTCCTAGGAAAAGAAAAACTAAATAGTTTGTTGCGACATTTCTCATGATTTTATAGGTAGTTAACCCAAATCGATACAAGTTCTAATCAGTTCGGTAGTATGTTTTTAATTTAATATTATAATAATTATGTTCTATATACATATAATTAAAAAAATATTGGACTGAATCGAAATTATGTCTTAGGCCGTATTATTCTAAATCGCTATTATTCTGTGTGTGTAAATTCTGTGTAAACTCTACAACTCTACCCATACAATCACGTTATAATTCATAATGTACCTAACATCCTTTACACAATGTTTAATTAACCGACTTCATCATAATACATAGTCTTGGAGCAAGTACATAGTATAGTATAGAGACAAATATAATATGTTGGTAGGCATACCTACCTGACTCAGCTTTCCCAAAATATCCCAGCAACGTTCGTTGATTCATTCGAAATACTCGTGGGACTACCGAACATGTCTATCATAAAGTCGAATAATATTATGTAAACTTGAGAAGAGTGGTTTCCTCACGACGTTTACCTTCACAGTAAGCTCAAGCTCATTGTAGGATTCAAAACCACGACCAATAACTATTCCATTTTCGGCCACTTCTTCGGTTCTCGGGATTGCGAGAGTACATCATGACAATTATTGGTCGCGTGACAAAATTACCGTCTACATATCGGTAAGTGAGTTGTGGCGAGACCTCTTACTGGCTCTCTGCATTGGTAAATTTATCATCTCAAGTCATAGATATATGTATATTTTCATTTCATGTGAGTATTACATTACGGGACTTCTGCAAACTACTCTACTATGGTAGTACTATGGTTTCTACGTAATATTTCACCGAAAACTGGAGCTTATAATAGAATAGGGTTGTATGTAACCTTTGTTATGGACGTCGTTTTTCGTCGTCACTGGTATCATTAAACAATCATCGCATTTTCCTTTACCTTTACCTACCTGTGTCTTAGCAATCTGACACTAGTTAAGTTCATCGACTCATATTTTATTAATAGGAAGTAGGTACTTATAATTGAATCCAGTAACCGACGTCCGATACTTTCATATAAATCACTCAACCAATTAAAGGGGTATTAGCGAGCTGAATGGCTTGTATCAATAAAGAGGCATTGTTATGGGTCGGCATGGTGGTACGGCCCATTTAACCTGCCTTATCAATCGGTAACGCTAGGGGCAGAGGTCAACAACCTACCTCCGTTGTTTGTTAGCATTTTTAGATACGGAACGGCCCGTTATCGAAGATACGCGTTATTAATAATGACTACGAACGATATAAATGTGGGTTATGTGAAAGTAATAAGTAGGACATAGTTTTTGCGGATGACTCAATTTATTATCAGTATCCCAAAAATGTAGAGACATTCGGATTGGTTGTTTTTTCTTTTTAACATTTAATTTGGCAAATTCATCATGATTAATAATCTAATCTACAATTATGCATAATTACACCTTCATTGAAATACACGTTGGAGTCAATCAATATTTTGGTTTTCATTTCTTGTTACCATTGAGCGATTGGGCTAAGTAGGAGCCACGAATATTTCTGTGGTATGATGATGATGATTTTAAAAGTGAAATTATGACTGAACCCACATAACTAGTCTAGAATAGCCAGAGCTAGAGAAAAATAGACGATGAAACGATGAAAAATAGACGATGAAACGATGAAAAATAGAAGATGAAACGATGACACAAATATACCGAGTTGTCAGTTTGAATGCAAATATGTACTTACCTACTTGTAAACTTGAAATTTTAAAAATGTTATTACATGAACTCCATAGCAAACCTTGGAAAGTTATTTACAATATTCATTCATAATTTCGGATATCGTGGGCGTTTAGTTATGTAACGCTCATAATTCTAAACGTCCAATTACCAGTCAATCGAAAATTTTAATTTACGATTTAATAATGCACTTCGAACAGTTTTTAATATTTATAGGCGTGGAACCTCTTGTAGACATGAATATATCGTAGCTCTTTTATACTTTGTAGTTATACAACCTCTTATATTACCTCAACTGACCGATAAGGATTCCTTACCGAATGACATTACAATTTTAAGATACTACCTACCTACTAATGCGACACTCTCGCCGAGTTCATAATGTCATGCTTTGTTTGTATGCTATTGCGAAACATAGGTATTGTCTCTGACTCTCTAAAACACACCAAACAAGCTTTGAAATTTGTTTAGAGTACGCTCCCATGACAGTCGTACGAATTATAATCCGTCTCATTAGGTACAAAGAAAATGTTCGCTTTCTTTCTGTACTTACAATGAATCGCCAATCGAAAGTTCATCGTTTACAATGGACGCACGATGACACCGGCGGACTCTTATCGAGCATCACTATCGCTAGCTGACTCACTGTTCATACAATTCTCTTAATTATTATAATTTTCGTAGTCAAACTCATCCGCGCGATAACTGCCCAGCTCGAGTGAAAGTATTCTGGATTAATCACACGGTCGGTCATAGACGCAAGGCAAGTTCAATGCCTTGATTATGACTGTTATTTAAATTATAATATTCTTTTGCTTTCTTACGCGATGAATGGCTTAGGCGGAGCAGGTGGGTGCCGTAATCGCTACGTAAGAGTATGTACGCGAGCTTTCTGTAATATCTTCCTCTCGCTACACGTTACACGAGAGCATGTCAAATTGTCAACATTGAGTTTTCTTATCGCTAATCCGGTTGAAGGTGGTAGTTAATTAATATCATTGTTGATTAGGATGAACAATTCTAGCACATAATTATTAGGGCCCGAGTTGTGCGAACGTGTCAATCAACTACTACGTTTCTTGGAAACCCCGATGATTGGCTTTCGAATAGTGAATGTATCGTTGAAAAAAACATAGTTATTTTTTTATAGAGTAGTTATTATGTCTACATATTAACAAGAGATTCTCTAATTACGTTTCTATTGCTACAAGTTGGCATGACTAATTTTATTGGAGAAATGGCAATCTAAATGGTTTGGAATGATTATCACGCGCCTCGCTGATGAATTGAGAGTACGCACAGAATGCTACAGGCGTAATAGACTGTGTCGTAATCATCGTAATATATCTCGTAAGCTATCGCTAGTAATTGGCTCTGTCACAGAAACTTAACAAGTGCCATTTTCGTTAACTAACTTCAATGCAAGAGATACCTAATGCGAGAGATAATGTAGTAAAAAGTATGAAAGAACAGGAACTAATAGTTAGTCGGGCGAAAGTCCACTCGGAGATACTTGTGTTCCAACTATTGGTATTCCTCGTAAGAAACAGCTACAAAATGTGATCGAGCGTGAGATACAGCGGAACATACCTTCTAAGCAAATTCATTGTTTTCTCAAGGCTTAGAATTACAGTTAGGAAATCGAAAGCTGTTAGTGTATCGGCGACACGTTCCGATTCATATTTTTGGGTTAGTGTACTGAACGAGGTTCCCTTGACCCGCTGCGAACAAAGGCTTGCCGATCGAGCAGTCGTTTTACATCGCACTGTGATCGAGATATGTCGGTGTTGATCGATTTAATATGTATTATTAAATCGAGTATTGTACAGTTACAGACGCGTCTCGTATTTAAACACGAGTGAATGAAACAATCGACGGGTAAGATCGATTGTCTTCCAAACTATTGGGTTTTCTAAGAGGTAAAATTTTATAAACAAATTTGTTTGTATATTTGAATTATTGAACTTTCAAAACTTATTTTTATTAAGAATATACAATAATAGACATATCAGAAGAAAGATTTTTTATTGATGAAGTTCTAAGTGTTTTTAATTTACAGATAGGTACAGCATAATTTGTTGTGACATAACGACTTCTTTTAGTTGTCTGTCATCAAAGTAAAAGATTAGAGATGGCAGGTTTGATTGCATACGAGCC
This sequence comes from Ochropacha duplaris, assembly GCA_951361185.1. Taxonomy (NCBI): domain Eukaryota; kingdom Metazoa; phylum Arthropoda; class Insecta; order Lepidoptera; family Drepanidae; genus Ochropacha; species Ochropacha duplaris. The sequence goes on from OX592703.1 coordinate 6,467,580, forward strand.
ACGTAACGGTTTTGACTGTGTGGGCCTGGGCCGGAGCGCAGCGCACGGCGTGCAATGAAGATAACAAGGTTAACGGAGCGGGCGCGTCTGTGGCATACCAAATGTGCCTACATCCACGTGAATACATGAAAGTATCACAACCGGCAACATTGTTACGATTACAACCTAATGTTACGTTACTCACGTAAGATATTAAACCAGTTGCTGTAATGGTATTCATTGCTGTTACCCTAGATGTTTAAGCAGAAATTATAGTGGCTATTGAATACATCCAGTTTTTTAGCTTGTTGCAGTTACTCCAGGACGTTACTCGTTTACTGTTCCTGTAAGTTGTAACATGATGTTTATCACCTTGGAATCTTAGAATAATTGTTATAGTATATTTACAAATTATGCAGCAGCCGTTCAGTGATACTGAGTAAATACCTACCTGCCTTAGCGAATTGAAACCAATTTCCAGATCACGTCAGATTCTCTTAAATGTGTGTGAATATTACTTCCTTCCTTCCATTAGCGTTTCCTTATTACACCACTAACGATTTCAATGACCTTTAAATTAGTATTAAAAAAATATACATTTTTTTATTGTCCTCAAGGAAGAACTTCATAATTATACTTATAAGATCACTTCGAAAGATTGATAAACTAGTCCAATTATATAGGACTTCGGTTTCGCAAAACGTGGAAAAATAACAGCGTCGACCTGCAGTTTATGTAACGTTCGTTAATGTGGCGGTAGTAGGTATGATTGGTGAACTGGGCGTGGGTTCCGCAGTCCCAGTGGCTGGGCATCCGGTCGGCTTCGGGGCTCATGCTGCTGATAAGGCAACAGTGAAAGTGTTTCTGCCGAGAGGACACGACACGAGCCTAGTTGGTATTGTTATATGACGGCGGTGGTCACGCTCCGTTAATTTCAATGCAACCATGTTTGTAATAGAACAATCTCGTTGATTGATATACTTATTGTATGATGACGAGATTCCAGGAAAGTCTCCATTGTCACAAACTTAGAACGTCCGCTGATAATTTGTCAAAGATATACTCATTACGGCTACATAATTGAAAAATAGTGTTACGTAAGTTCGAGTTGTAGAGAAATTTCTAGGCTCCGCCTTCAGACGTCGAAAGGCTCTAGGCGTTTTTATGTATTCTGTACCGAGCATCTATTTTTTATTACGTTCGTTGACCTCCGTGGTTTTATGGTTTAAGTCATAAATTGAATCGATAATAATAGTCGTAATTTCTATGTGAAATCGCTCAACGGTGATGTGTGAAAAGTTTGGGAGCCAACAACACAACTGCACCACTAGTGGAAGTTATTCATCGATTCGTTTAAAGCTATTACAATTTAATCGGAGATTGATTTCGAGCGTTAGAAATCTTTACATTCACACAACTTTAAGGTGAAAGAAAATAAAAGTAGTACATGAGAAAAATACTGTTCCCAAAGTACATACTGCGAAATTCAATCAATAGAGACAAGGATCTATTTATACGTGCATAAAACGGCAATGAAGACCCCTTACTGTTATACATTGGTCCAGTGTCTTACATGAATCTTTATTGTAATCAATTGGAGTAAATTTTGAATCATGATGTAGGCATCAATGTTACGAGTAGACTCGTGATCCTGTTTCCATCACAAGTATCTAATGAAGTATTATGTTATTAATTTTTCATATCGTTCGTATGAAGTGTCAACATACGTAATAGCTAGTTTTAACTTTCACTAAATCAAACTACTCGAGATAAGATCACCAAAATTGTTTGCAAATGAATTCTTTTTGTGCTCTATATAGCGAAGTCACGCCATGGCAATAAGTTTATCTGTGCTGTTTGTTATATACCAAGGTCAGATGGAAACAAACCTGATGGTATTACAATACTGTACTTTCGTGTTCAGTCAACGAAAGCGAATGCGATGGCTCCTGTTTTGGTGACAACTTTCTGTAAATATTCAAACCACTTTTTGTCCAAATCGAAATCTTGATAAAGCATAAGTTGAATTCAACTGGATGTTTTGGGCAGCTTGGGCAGGTCCGCTTTCCTGGGTTACGTAACTATTGAAGGGTGTGTGTGCGTGCTGTTAGCATGAAGTTTTTTTTATTAAACACGAGGATTTTTGTAATCTAATAACATCAGTTACAAATTAATCTGTCCTATTTTAGGTAGGATATTTTATGCTTCGCCATATTGAAAATTTTCATATAATTATAGAACCTGCTCACAAAATTTCACGAGGACCGGTTGAGAAATACGACCTGTAATAGGAGAACAGTCGGACAAACGGACAGCTGGAGAGACATACGAAAGCATTTTTGCCCAGGCTGAAACTTCGCTCGCTCGGTCAAAAATCTATAATGTTCATATCAAACGAATTTAAAATTGTTAAGAAGGTCATTGACTTGTCCATACATACATCACATTGTTTTAATGGCAACTAGCTAGTTAAGATGTTATGATATATGGACGTGTAGGTAGAATGTTAAAACGATTATTGTCTCTTTAGACAAAAAGTTTTGTAACGTTGACTTTCTACTTACAAAATTAAAAAGCTTGTTAATTTAACGTATAGAGATAGGATTATGAGAGTTATAGATAGTAAATAATGTATGTATTACTAGGTAAGAATGTAAGATCTACGTTCATTTATGGTTGGTTTATTAGAAGGTAGGTACTTTCATTATACATAGCTACATAAGCAGGTACCTAGTATTAATTTAACATTATATTTATGTTTTTAATTGTAAGCGATGACCACATATTTGGAGTAGGTGCACTGTGCATTGGCTCAAATTCAAATGCGTTTCAATACAGATTCGCATTTACGAGTTACGTTAGATAGGTGACCTATTATAATATGATGAAGACAAAGAACATTTGTGCGAGATTTTTATTTAGGTCAGCTATATTTATATAACTTAGCTGAGAATGATATAAAACTGCTCATAGCCTTGACACAATAACATTTAATTCTGGCGTACCAATTAATTTAGCAGCGAACAGCAGTGTCGAAGCATTACTAGTGATACTATCGCGAATAGTCGCGATTGATGACAAATTGTTTTGTGAATTTAGCACAATGAATGATATTATTGATGATATTCACGTAGGCAGTTGTGATTTACATTACAGAGGTAAATAATATGTATGCAGGCACTAGGCATAAGATGATAGTGTACATTGTAAATATCGTCCTTGCCGTTTTAGACAAAAATCCTCGAATTTATTTTATTATGTCACCAAAAGAAGAAATTAATTCATAATTATTAACCGTTATGGTAAGATCAAATATTAATTGATTTGCAAATAAGACAGTGTTTATACAACACATAAAAAATAAAAAGAGGACGACCTTAAACTAAAACCTGTGACTATAAAAGTTGTGCGTGCGTCCCATTTTGTGAATTCATAAAATAGCGCGTGTGGGTGCATTAAAATGGTTGATTTTGTTGTGATTTCGCATAGTTTGCAAAAGTTCGGCAATCTGTGGGAGCAGTCGGCGGCAAGGTCGAGGTCGATGGTGAATTATTGTCGCTGCCAAGTCCCTCGTTGCGTAAATATTCATAATTTGCATAGCTGGCATAATTTGCACCACTCTTGGTCCAAAGTCTATTACATACCTGTCTATACACACAACAAAAATGAAGGTTATTTAGGATTTATTACTCCTTGCAATTCACTACACATGTAAATTTACATCGAGCGCGTACATAAATCATCTTCATGTAGAAAGAAATGCGCTTTTTGAGTGACACTACATTAATCAAGTCAAGGTAATGACCCCTAGTTTCACTTTTCTTTTGTATCTGGGCTAAATAAATTGCAGATAATTAAAGAAATCGTTATGGACTCATTTCCGAGTGGGAGTGTTCGACTTTTTGCAATGCACTTAGTAGATCGTTCAATAGCTTCGTTTGTTAAGGTAACGTTTTTGATCTAGGACAACAAATGCGGAAGTGATAAAAAAATACTATATGACCGAGTTTATCCAAGGTGCCTGTATAACCTTTGCAAAAATAGTGTTGCATGTTTATTTGTATATTTTGATAAGGGAATATGTATGCCATGTATTTTCATCGTGTAATTTTCTGCAGTAAAAAGGTAGGTAGGTACTACTTAATTAACATGAGCAATGTCATCGGAAATTTGAACAAAGTTACTTAAATATTACGAAAAGTGCTAAGTAGTTACCAACGAATGTCAGTTAATTTATTGCAAATTCAATATTTACTTGAAATTTATAAGGCAAACGGTGAGCGCACAAATTACTTGCACGTTTATCGTTAAATGCAAGAGTCAATATTGCTATTTATAGGGTTGTCAAAAAGGAATAAACAAAGTAACTACATAAATAAAGGGAGGGAGAGTGATCAAGGTAAAAGTATTATTATCATGTGACTCGAATTCAATTTTAATTTCAGGATTAGTGATAGTGAAGTACTTATTACATAAAGTATGCTAGAGCATGTGATAGATTATAAGAAACAATTCAATATACCACTAAGGTGGCAAAAAAGTATTCGGCCCGCCTGATGGTAAGCGGGTTTGTTGCCGAGGAGCCTATTTCACAAGCTGAGCGTCGGCGGTAGAAAGCTACATATTGAAATCGTATAGTTCGAGATCTATTTGGTTCCAATGTGTGAGGATTCTCTCTCGCCATTGACAGGGAGCTCTTGTCGAAGTGTGATGGTATCCTAGAAGGTATGGCCATGGGCTTTAAGTCAGAAAATTTTCAGAACACTGGCCATTATAGAAGCGGTAGGCTATCCTTAGGCTAAGGGGCTCTAAGCCGCTTGTGATCTCGGGATCGTTGACAATTCTAATGGCACACCACTGAACCGTGTCAAAAGGTTTAAGCTGGTAGCCAGGTGACAGCAGTACTCTATATGGGACCGACGAGTAACGACTTATAATGTAGTTACTGCTTTGCTTTATTTGAGCTCGTAGAGGTTTATAGTAGAGGATACCAAATGTGACAACCCTACGAAAGTGAGAGGTATGTAGTTGGAGTACGAACGTCTTACGGTGTCTGATGCAATGATACTTGCAGTAATATAATATTATGTATAACAAAGTTACTCGATTCGAAATTACTGCTGCATTCCTTCTCCTTAAGTGGTAGGCAACTTGTCATGCAATTGTCACGCAACTCGATTTATAGTCTCTAGTGTAAAGCCTATGTTTACAAGATCCTGTATAAGACTTCAGGTATTTTATGATTCAATTAAATTCTATAATATTATGTACTTATCTCTTGTGTTATTGTTTGTAAATCTTTTCGCATTTTTGTCTCAATAAAGACATTATACTATACGCACTCTAAGAAATTCTCAATTACGTAATTTTCAAGTTTCATTAAGCACTTGTTTATGAGAAAACCAAAGAATAAAACCCCATGAAATTTAAGAAACCAACAAAATGCCACTTTATGTGTGAAAGTGTGTGTGCAAATCATTGATAAATAAACAAATATTTTTCTATTGTCAATTCCTCTCGGCGCATTTCATCAATGATTTTTCATGCTCCTTGGTGACGACGCGGCGCGCGGGGCGCGGCGCGGCGGCGTGGGCGCAGCGCAGTTATCGTGTATTTGTAAATCGCAAGCATGTGGAGAGAACCGTGACTGTGGTACTCACATATATGTGAAAAGTCGATCAGCGTTCGTGAGATCTTTGTTGGCTCTCTCAGTAGGTATTCATAATTATTGCACGTTCATGGCGCATGCGTGCGACAACAATGCTTTTGAGAATGAGAGCATATAGCTCATGTTGAGCAAAACATACTCGTAGTTTGCATAACTGTGTGCCGTGTGGACATTTACAAGACATAGAAATAAGGAAAATGAACAAATGGGTGTTTGCAAAATAAATGCTGTGCACCATAGTTCACGTTTTGTACACTTTTTAAATATTTACGATTCTTATACCTAACATAAACCAAGGTTTCATTGTCATTATAAAGAAACGAAGTTAATACTAGTATATTCCTATTTGCTAGTACGGTTCTTGTCCGTTATAGTTATTGGACAATGTGTCCGGTAAGTAGTACGACAAACTTAAGCGGAAGGTAGGTGAGCGGGTCACCTACCAATTATACAAAAAGACCTCAGTAAAAGTGTCACCAATTTAGAAATATTTAAGATCTAAAATATCTCCCCTTAATTGTCATACAACTTACCGGATACCCTGTATATCTACATAATATGTTATATGAATTACGATGCCACATTTTATGTCCTACTCTAGGTAGGTACGCTAGGATGTCGTAAGACTTAAGGTCAAATGGTTCTCAGGTAATAGGTAATATCGTCATAAAACGACCGACAAGAAAAATATAAACAAATAATGTTTTGAGTACTATACTCAGCGTCGATTTTATTAAACTGAAAGGTCACGGTTACACGAGTATCTTGCATAATGGCACATCGGAGCAGCTCTTCGAGTGCTCAATAAATATTTTACTCCATGTACGAACATTTTGCATGTCAAAATAAATAAACTCGAATAACTTCATTGGTTTGTATTATTAAAGGTTTTAAAGTGTCTTTATGTTTCTTATTGTTATATTTGAAACATGGTAAATTAAGCAGTTGAGCCAACTCAAAAATATTAACCAAGGTTGTTTCGTCTTCCTTTATTATCTCTTGTCTTATGTAAGGAAGTAATGTACATACACGTTGTTTGGTAGTTTAAATATCAAATCGCGAGCATTGAGGTAATAAAAAATACACAAGTTATGCCTTTGAGCGCCACTGAGCCCGGTCTTCTGCTATTCTTTTCCACCTCCGCCACCAACCACTTTGCGTATGTCGTATCGTAAACGTAGCTAGGGTCAGATTCATTTTTTGGGTTTTAATTGCCATTGTAGGGTGTGCCCATAATCGCCCCGCTGCCCGGGCATGCGGGTTGGCGATTGCTGGGTGTAGTACTTCATACTGGTGACGCCGTTACCAGTCTGTGAATTTTGACTAAAATATTTTTTTAGGTAGCTTACAATACGGTACGGTAGATAGGTACTTACTCGTATATAAATAGTTTCCTTAAATGGTTTGAGACTGGTACATTCATCCTACATTTAACCACTACAAAACCAAACATGAAAAATAAGCAAGTAAGTCCCGAACATGAAGCTGTCCAAATCGGTGTCAGTTTCTTTAAACAGCATTTCGATATAATTATTTTGACAATTTACAATGGGCCTTTATGCGTAGTTTTAGTTAGATTAAGGGTGGATTAAGGGCTGCAGTTGCAAAGAAAACTACCACGTCTAATGAGGGTCTTATACTCCGCGAGCTACATAATATAACTTACGATCGAAAAACAATTTTAATTGGAACCCTATGATATGTATGGTCCTTCTTATATTCACATGACTGGTATTTTTACTCATTGTTACCCAATATTTTATTGGAGTCTTAAATCGATGGGTCAAAGAATTTACATTGGCATTCACGATTAAAAAATAGATGTCTCGGTCCATTTCGTATGTCGTGGTACTGATCATTACACCGAGATAAGATTGTAGGAAATAAACGAACGAGGCGGACCGCGAACTGCTTGGGTGGTCTGAAGAACCTCGTAATCGAGCGCACTTGTCCATTATTACAAGATCCACTGCAATTATACGCTTTATTATAATAAGTCTGTAGACAATCTATACACAAAGATAGTTCTCACTCTATTGGTTACTTGACCCGTACGAGACGGGCAAATGACTCCAAACTGTCTCAGCGAAAGTGTGTGAACATATGCCGATGCCCGAGTTGTTTGCATAAGTTCTTGTAATTCATCAGAATATTCTGCACAGTAATCGAGCCGTGGGTGGTACACTTTAGCTTGTAAGTGCATTCCAAGCATACGTTTCGTGAAAACCAAATTCTATTAGTTGGCGATACTATCGAATACTAAATAAACAAATGATTTTTGTAACGATAAGAGAGAGCTTTCTTTTGTGTCCATTCTGGTTCGTTGTTTATTAGTTCAGGTATGTTCGGTAAGTGTTTGTAATCTATTATTTGGGTTTTAACCTAATCCTATCTTTTTCCACCCTACTTTTCAAGCATCACATTATCTGACTAACCGTTAGCTTATCTACAAGGCTGACAGATTCACACTCTAATTGCACTTTGTGATAAAGTCATGGAAAACTTGGCAATCTATATAAATAAAAATTGAATGCTGTTCGTTCGTTTTCGAATCGAAATCAATAAGATGAAGATTTTACTTACTTTCGTTATCTTTAAACCTAAGATTGCTGTTTTATGTATAACTAGCTGTCCTCCGCGGTTTCACTCGCGTTCCAGTAGGATCTTATCTATTCCCGGGATAAAAATATAGCCTATGTTACTCAGATATAATGTAGCTATCTAATGGTGAAAGATTTTTTTAAATCGGTCGAGTTGTTTTTGAGTTAAATCGTAACAAACAAATAAACAGACAAAAAAACAAATCTTTCGTTATAAGTAATATTAGTTTAGATTAGGTTCCTTTAGAATAATCTTTTGCCGTAATGCTTCTATTTTTTTAATACTTCGAACGGTCGAAATAGTATCTATTCGATTACATTTCATTATCGTAAACGTATAAAATATTTTTTGCTGCGCTGCAAGCAATGACTCTAGCGAGGGCATTACAAATAGGATCGCAAATTAGATCTTAAAAGTAAGTGTTAATTTGCACCTTTAATCGGTTTAGTAACTATCATGTGAGTAGGTATGATGATCGAGGTGTGTGGCCGTTCGCCCTTCACAGACTGGTTTGTCGGCTGCGTTCGCGCCGATTCCGACGCCGAGCTGCGTCGTAAAAAAGCATTCAAATAACACTAACTAGCCGCCCCACAACTCACAAGTCGTAGGCAACTGTTTCATACAACTTCCATTATAATAACATGAATCTCACTTTCTGTACAACATGGTCACGATCGCATCCTGCAAAATCAATAAACAGAGTGTATCATCATTATCATGTATCTTTTTATTGCAGCCTTAATCATAGTATGTAACATAATGGGCTTTGCTTAGTTAACTACTTAAATATGTGGTACAAGCAGCAGTGGCCTTGTCAAACATGTTTATTATTATTTTAATGACAGATATAGTATCGGTATGTATAATTTAGATTGCGCATCCCGATTTCAATGATTATGACTAATTGTTATCTTTGATCCTTTGTAACCCTAACAATAAATACTGCAATTGTAGACCATTGAACGTAGACACAAGACAGATGGGAGCGACAGTACCTAATGCAAATCTTCGATGCTTCATCGATCAAGTATTCCCGAGTGCGAACGACGAGGGTACTCGATCTCTGTTGGGAGTGCTCGTACAATAATAAGTAAAGAATGGCGTTCCTGTCCGATAGTCACATGTGACCGCGGGCCCGAAATGAAAGTGGCAGCGTGTTGCGTGGGCGTTAACGAGCTTAGTGCCATTGATACTGACACCACTTGACTATCATGAGAATGGAACATGACCGGTTTGTCCTTCTATCATTACTTTGGTATAAACGCTGCAACGGTAGAACTTCACGCGTGTGTAATTGTCATAAAACCGATATCGACTCGGCCATTCAAAATGATTATGAAAGTCAGAAATCAATGCAGTACCTTATTTAGAGTTACGTTGATGATTACAGTCTATAAAAAAGTAATCAAGCAACAAGGCTAAGTCGTTTTTATTGCGTTTAACGATGGATTTCAGTGCAGATAAAATTTTTGATATTCAATAAACCATCGCTACAAACGTAATCTCCGTATTTATCCAAATTATATTTTCACTCCAACCAAAATATATTACGTATATTCTATTCAGCTAAAAGAGAAACGTAGATACTAAATACGATAATAATTTCTTCACGTGTGCACAATAGGATATTTGTCAAACTTATTGAATGCAATAACTGAAGGTAAATAGAAATCTTGAACAATGCCAACATTAGTATTTTGTATTAGAATTGTTAGATGCATCAATAAATAACAGCTTCATGCGACGATTTGCGGCATACGCAATGCTCATCAGGTAGTCAGCCGGCGCGGCCGCGGCGTGCTCTTGACCCCCACTCGGTGGTGACTGGTGACTCATTGCCGGTGTTGTCCGGTCCATGCCTCCACAATGCCAATACATTATGTGGGAATTGTTCCAGGAAGGAAATCCCATTCCCTATTAGAAGCCATAAGATTTATCAGCGGTAATCCAACATGACAGTTTAATTGATTGAACACAAATATAATCTTTTAATCAATTTAGTAATTAATGAATGATCATCTATTAAAACGAGTTGAGGCGTGAAAGAAAGTTTCAAGAATGTTGAATTTATGAGCCCTTAATTAAGTTTATTGCTAGCATATTTGGGCCTTTAGGTACCTCAAACGAGTTAAAATCTCATGATAGTTTTTCTGCATTTCTCATAATTATTTAACTTTCACTAACAATATTTGGCTTCATCACTAATGCCACTTCATCGCATGGAATATTTAATATTTAGCACAATGATAATTTCTTATGCATAATAACGAGTACTCGTCTCTAGTGTGTTTGAGTTAAATATCCTGTAAAAGCTTTCTTCATGTCATCTGTATGCGTGTCGGAACAGCCGTGTGATTGTGTCGGTATGACTGACAAACAGCGTGCCTCGTTCCTTTGTCGGCTATGTCGACTGACACACGGCCTATCCCTCATTGTCTTCGTAACTTGTTCTCTTGTTCAGGGAAAATATCAGACAACAATTTCAAAGTTTTACTAGTAATATTCACGGCCTAGAATTAATAAAGTGATTATAAAATCAGTTATGTTGGTTTACTGCTCAGTTGACCCAGATCTCGAGTTCGTTATATTTTATTTGTTAAAAACATAGAAACAAACACACGTAGGCTTGGACGTAACGAACGAGCGACAAACGTATATCTCTTAAAATACCGTTAAATCTACTTCCAGTTTTTGACGATTTACTTTGCTCTAGTTTGAAGATATGTTTTTCTTTCGAGGTGTGCTTGCGCATTGCGTCATAGGGACCGTGAGATTCATGGAACTTTCATTTGTAATACACCTACCTATATGTTTTAAGAGAGCTATCAAAGTTGTGGAGGCACCAAGGTCCACGCTAATTTTAAACCACGGAATGCAATCATTCAGGATTTTAACGGGACAAAGAAAATTCTTCTCGTTGTATATGACTACATGCGTGGCGGTCAAAAACCTGCCAATATCTCATCGTGTAGCGGTACCGTGGAATGTTTACAGCGGCCTGCATTTCACCACGTTATTAAAGAGCGGGCGCTGGGTTCGGCGCAATAATATTTACACGCGCGGCGCTTCTGCGAACCTGCGGTTTCCGGCGGGGCGCGGGCGTGCGCAAGTCACCGCGCTTCTTTCGCCCATCCGTCGGAGATGGTGTGTTGGTATTAGGTAGGTACTACCTTATTCACATCATATAGAAGATACTACTTGAATAAAATATTGCTGTTACTAAATATTAGCATGTGGGTTAACGTAAATTAACACGGTGAATTTTATTTGCTGTGGAATATTTAGTTAGTACACCTACGCGCAGAACTAATTTTATTCCAGCACAGTTAAGAATTCAGGCTAATTTTATGTCGTTATTGCGACAATAAATGTTCTAAGAGAAGCCCACGCCGATATTCTGCGACAACTTTCTATAACAGAACCAAAAGTAAGTACGTCTCTTTTAATTATCTTTAAATTTAACTATATCTATAATATTTGAAGTAGGTACTTACTTCAAAAGATAACGCTAAATCTAATATATCGTCAAGCTTTCTTACAATTTGTAAGTATTTCACGGTCATTCCTTTCTTACAATCTGTAGGGATTTCATGGTCATGCTATTCGTTTTCCAGTTATTCGAAATTGTACGAGTACATGCACTCTACGTCACTAGCGAACCATTACTTGGCGCTGTGCCGCCCGCCTCCTCAATGTATAGCGCTATAGAACGTGAAGATAAATAGGTAAACGATCCTTTAGCGCTGTATCCGTCCCAGTTTTGAGAATCACACATGAATAGTTTGTTTGTACGGTTCGGTTTTTAAGAATTACTGCTGTGAAGTTTTGGAAACTAATGGGCGCTATTATAAGGTGTGAATGTATAATGGGTTTAATTGAACTTATGACTCGGCGTTCCTATAGTTTACACAAGAATCACGAGGTGAAACTTCTTCACAAGTAGGTATTACTACCTGCTTTGGGCGAATTAATTCGTCCACGTTATCAGCACATTGCTATCATAGAATTACTAAATTGAGAACCATACAGACCAGATATTTGCCTGTTTGTTTATCAGCAATATAAGTCCTAAAATAAAACGTTACGAATATTGTTTTGCCTTTATGTTAGGTATCTATTGTTAGAAATTAAGAGAGATAGGTTTCAGATAACATAATATTAGTACCAATAATGTCTTTGGTCGCCACTCTAAATATCGCGATTGATTTAGATAGATCAAACATGATAGTAGACGATAAATGTATAAGTACATTTCGTAAGCTCAAATTAATATTTAAAGCTATATAGGTATCCAATCTTTGGAAATTGTTCTTCAAATGCTTATTTCTACCGAATAATAGAGATAGGGGTATGAAAGGGATCGAGAGAGCAAAAGTATTATAGTTATAGGTTAGTACTGGATGGAATATTAACAAATGATGCCATAATAGGTGGTCTACATTCGTTTTGTATATGATATGTATAAAGTTGTAAAAAAATTAAGCTTCTCTCCGTTCCGTGATTTCATTGATCAGCGATCCACTATTTTTTGTGGATTCGCTTACATCCTTAGGTTAGGAACCTGTGTCTCAAATCTCAAATTTCATGCCCCGCGGCTTATGATGTGCGTTGATTGATACATAAGTCATAACTAGCCTGTTCATACTTGGTAACTCTTTAGATAAATAAATATGAAGGAAGCAAAAAACGTGCTAAAGAGGTTATTTTAGACAAGTTTCATCATTCATACAAATGTTTATTGGAACTCAAAAGTTTGTCACCAGAGGTACATTAGCTGGACTTTGACATGCTTTTGAGTGTGCCAATATGGCCTAACATTTTCACAATTAAAATATAAGTGGCATGTAACCGGAGAAGGGATCTCGCCAAAGTTTATCTGTGGTCACAACATTTAATGCAATAACAAGTGAACACCTTCCTAGACAATTGAGTGACGTTTCTAGATCAAATAAACCACTTCAATGGCCATTGCGGTTGTATTCCGAATGATTGAAAGAGACAGGCTGTAAGCATCATATACGATGCGCATTATCTCTTTGTATTTATATGAAACTAGCTTGCCGACCCGCGGTTTCACCCGCGATCCCGTTTCTCTATACACACTTTGGACCACCCTTTCATCTAGTTAGGAGGTGAATTTTGGAAAATCCTTTCTAGCAGATACCTACGTCATAAAAACTATGTATTATATGCGTGCCGAATTTCAGCGCAATCCGTTCAGTGGTTTGAGCTGTGTGTTGATAGATCAGTCAGTAACGATTGCCTTTTATATATACTTACAGACTATGAATACGATCGTAGTGTAAAAGGTGGATCCAAACTGGTTCCGCGCTATGGAGAGCGATCCCTCTTACAAAATCGTAAAAACCATGCCATTGTTTTAGTTTCACAACTATTAATATTTTTGTTACGTGCCATTGAACGTAACTAGAGTTTAGTCGATTACATTATGTTGGTAGGTACCTACCTAGTAAGTTAAAACTTTTATACCATACGTAATATGAAAACTATATGCGTAATCTCTATATAAGATATCCTCTATATCACAAATTCAGGCACAAGGCTCAAAACTGAACACGAAAAGGGCAGACGGTCCACCTCTTGGTAAGTGGCCTTGTGCCTTAGATGCCTAATGCTCACCTTAATTATGATTAAATAATTAATATTTTTGTTTTATATCTTAAGTTATACATATTTTCTTATAGATTGTAATCTTGTATATTTGATGTACCTAGGTAAATATATTAATGATAGTGCCATCGGTATTCAAATGTGATCCTCGGAGCTCTTGATTTGCTATTTATTGGAGCTGCATGATCGATCGATCAATATCCGTGTCATTGAAAAATTATTTTAACCATTACTATTCTATAGTTTTGATTAGATATATACTATTTTCTTTTGGAGAATAAGTTAAGAGCAAAAGTAATAAAATAAATATACCTACTACATACCTACATAGTCATAAAAACACACAAAAATAATACACATATATTACAAAAGTGGCTTTGAATAGAGGTTGGAGCACAAGCCATATTAAGGCGATAATAGCTCAGTGGTAAGTGACGTCGGATACCGCGGCGAAGATCGTGGGTTCGAATCCTACAATGAGCTTTAGCTTTCGGTGAAGGAAAACATCGTGAGGAAACCATAGCACGGTGGTACCCGACTGGCTGGCTACCACCCTCAAGTTGAAAATCTGTCGCCAAGCACCTATCGGTGTGTTCAGACAGTTGCACTTGAGAGCCGGTTCCCATCTAGGCTTTGTGTGCTTACCACCTTCGGCCACATCATCACTTAGTACCATAGTGAGATTGTAGTCAAACACAAGCTTATCCAGAATAAAAAAAAAATAATGAATGCACCTAAATATTATATTTTTTAAAATAATTATCCGTCTGATGTTAGTATCATCATTGTCGAGATCAAAAATACTTTCATCGTTAAAAACACAAGCGAGAACAATACGTGAGAGTTGTAAACAATTGTTATGTGATCGGTCCGCAAGGTTGATTGCAGGTTCTTTAATTACTCACGCCACACGTCACACGCGGCACTCTCAAGTCACAGCTCTTTCGAGTAATAATGAAAAAAAAACTGGTCAGTTTTGCTTGAGCAAACAATCTCATTCGTCATTACTGCTGTGAAAGTACTATGAAAGTTAAGTGCGTCGTCGTCGGTGATCGGTGAAAATGATTGATCAGACAGACCTACTCCTGTTTCTATCGAATACCAAGATGTTTCAATTATGAATGTCAATTAAGTTTGCAAACGTCTAAACTAGCGACTAAACGTCTTTAGATTAAATATCTCCACAAATTAAAATACCAATAAAATTATAAACCAATTTTTAACTAGATATTGATACACATTACATAATTGCCTCGTAAAAAAGATTAATTTCGAAGTTAAAGTATTCTCACGAAAATTTTATGCTTATTTTGATTGATAGGCATAGCGTGGGCAGCTTTCAACGGATTTCGCTCGTTTCTCTATAGTTTATGACATGTCTAAATATCCACGTAAGAGAGCTGTCACGGCACGGTGAAACGGCGTCAAAAACCTGCCACGACCGCGACGTCAATCATTGATTGTCACAGTTATCTCGACCTCATCGAATTGTCGCTTGATTGTTGAATAACATCACTAGTGTTTCATAATAACCGCCTTATTAGAAAACAGTTCGCGCGAACCATCTCATTGCTATGACGGGAGATAGACTCGTTTATGTCGGATTGTCTTATGTTTCACGCTTTTTGCATTTCAAATACGAACATGATGATTAAACGACCAGACAGCGGCATAAGATGACGTTTTAGCTAACTATCCATTATATATTTTAGTATTCTTTACCACTTCTTTACCACTGTCTGTTAGTTTCCAATATCTTAAGCGCTGACCTTGTGATAGATATAAATAAATGTTCACCAATTACCTGAATTATTTGTTAATTCTAGTACACGAAGAAAGCTGTCGGGACGTAATCTCAGCATCAACCAAATTGATCATAAAACCAAAATACTATACCTAATAGTGATAAAATTATGCATTTTGCCAGCAGTTAGGGCTTTACGGCTTTACTATTAGTAGAATGATATGATGACAGAAATGAATGGCAAGGTAGTAGTAATCTACGATCAATAAAAGCCGCGGGATATCATAATTGTATGTCTGCTTATATTATTTTCTAGATGATATCTTTATGGACGTCGTAATGTACAGGTAAATTGAATAAAAAGTATGTAATTGAGGCCACTTAAATCTCAGTGAAGAAAAACTGTATACACCAATTAAGCTGCGCGACGAAGTGAATAATAATTGCAAGTTCAGCGGCATTACATTGACATGGAATCCACTTTGTGACTCATGCGAATGTCACTTCTTCGCCTTAGTAATCTATTTTGAGAGTATTTTCTTGTACCGTATATTAGTAACTCCAACTGTGTGTTACGAATTTTCCAAATAATTGCATGTCTGTGAAGATGATGCTTGCAACACACTGGGAGTCAGTCGCGCATTGCCGGCCCAGCACAATTTTTTATTTGATATTTATATTAAAGTGTTGCTCCACTATCAGATTCTCTCGAAGACAGTCGTTTATTCAGATATTTATTTAACTAGCTGTTCCCTGCGGTTTCACCCGCGTTCCCGAGGGATCTAATCTTTTCCCGGGATAAAAAGTATCCTTATCCTCCAAGGTCCCAATTTATGTCTCATACTCTATAAAATGGTTCAGTGGTTTAGTGGTGAAAAGGTGACAGACAGACAGAGTTACTTTCGCGTTTATAATATTAGTAGGGAAGTAGGGATGGATTATCTCATCGGAACAGTTTCCCATACGGCGATGGGTGTGTAGCATTCGCACTGGCTAAATTTGGAAATTCAGTCGCGTCCGTTGACTTAACCGGACGTCGTAAACTGGACAGGATCCTCTGTATAAACCATGCGTACCATAGTAATATTATGTTGTTATGACTTACATAATATTATACTTGCTCGTCAGGTGCATCTTATCTAGATCTGAAGTAGAACATCCTATTCTAAGTTCCTAAGTAAACAGCAGTCGTAAATGAACAATGATGCGTTATCTAAGGCGTCTAGTAATCCTGTCTCGTTTTTGCTCATTACTTAGATAAGATTTAAATTAAAAATAGAAGTAGGGAACGAAAACCGATTTGGGGTGTCAATAATTTAATAGTAATTTTCCAAAACTACCTATGTCTTATTGTAGGTAGAACATAGGATACTTTTTATACCTGGGAACACGATTTCCGCGGCAGAAGCTAGTGAAATATGTTGTCTGAAAAATTTTAGGATACTAACATCTTTATTTTATTATGATTCGCAAGTGTCCTGCCTGACTGACATCAAAGCACACGCTAATGCTGGGGCACAATGGAAGAGCTTTTTTTAATTTAATCCCTGAGGGGGGATCGTGGTAGAAATCGCGGGGCGGAAAACTAGTTTACAATAAATAATATCTACTTATTTCGAATATCAAAATTATTTTGTATAGTCAGTCACCCGCGCGGTACTATAGAAATACCTACAAACGTAGGTGGCTACAATATTTTTGTACGACTTCGCAGAATTTATTTTGAGTCCTCGATATACAAATTCAGAACATGTCCAATGATGACATCATCGAACATGTCGCGAGAGCTTAAAATAAAGTAGGTATATACCTACTACGCAATGATATTATAAGTAAAAAGTTGTAGATAGGTTACCTACACAACATTCGATCTTGAAAATGGCAGAGAAATGGCACTCTGACGGTCACATTTTTAACTTAATATTACAATATCCACACTATATCACGATATCTCACACACGAAGGCATTTTTGGTTGTTTTAGTTCACTTTTGATTTTTATTGCAGTTGGTACGTGAAGTACATCCGTTGATGGCAGCGATGCGACACAGTTCAAGTTAGGCTACCGCTTTCGAAGAGCTTAAAAACTATCTACAACTTTTTACTTAAATATCATTGGCACTAAGAACGTATGATAGATACATTACCTTCCAAGTTGATGATGGATAAATTACTATGCGCCATTTTAAGTTTCTTTCACTGCGTAGTGCGTACTAATGTTTAAAATAAGCTATGGTATTCCATAGTAATTTCAATTTGTAGCCATGATATAATTTTATTTGCAAATGACATTGATATTTGTATTAATTATGATAGCAAATTCGCATAGACATTTAGTATTGAAGGTCGTGGAAGCCGTTAAAATTAATACAAAGCTTATGCTAATGATAGGGAGTATACTTGCATGCAGTGAGACGGTGGGCGACAATGACTCAATAGAAGTGGGTGGGACAGCTGACGCGAAGGCCGCGCTTCGGGGCTTGGTCATCGACTGCCGTTCACTCTTTACACTTCAACTACCTATTCATTAATTGCTTCAGTATTGCGTAATGAAGGGTCTGAACTATACGAAACGATCCGAATGGACTGATTCAATTTATTTTCTAAACAAAACAATTTCAATAGGTAATACGTTGAAATTCGTTTCTTGATCGTGCAAACAAAACATTTAAAAGATGCAGCCGAAAACCGATATACCTACTGGTAGCTTTTAATGGAAAAAAAAGAACGAATAATTTAATAATTTCATATTATGATGATATAGATAGATATACATATTAAACTCAACCAACTAGTTATTAAAATATAAATACCATGAGCTTGTAAACACCTAAATAGATCATCATCCGGCTGCCATTCGCGATCTAATTAATTGCTAAAAAAGTAATAACTCTCGATTGATGCGTGTAACCTAAATACAGATCAATATAATTCCTGATGTGCGTCTGCCATTTGGTTCCCCGGCCCAGAATTACGACGCACCTAACAAACTGTAGTAGATAGAGAAACTGTCTCTCACGCACACGTCCAGTAGGATTTTCTAAATACTGTTAGTGTAATACGTTTTTAAGATCTATTAGATGGGAACACATTTTAGGAGTCACCCCGAAGCTGTTCGGAAAATCTCAAACACTGAATGAAGCATTAAGTAAAGTTTATATACATTTTTATATTTCATCACATCCGCACGTGATTTTCTGCTATATGGTTCAGTAAAAGGACAAGTAGGTGCAGTTTTTCTTCCCTCGTGCTTATCAATGTTTCTAGAATTAAAAACAGGAATTTTAAATTAAAGTAAACTATAAGCAGGTTATTGTGCATTATTGTACGAAAATAGTATAATTCATTACAAGTGCGGAAAGGCTGTCATTGCAAAGAGTCCCGACAAATCCCGGTTGACAGTCGGAACAAGTTGCAATGACGGTTCCGCAAGTGTACTGAACGACTATTTTTAATACAGTTGCGAAAAAATGAAGCAATTTAATAAAATAATAAAAACACAATAAACTCAACTAACTAATCATTTATTTCTTATAAAAATTATAGTACACATGTACATTGAAATTGGTACAGTTTTTTAAACTTACTGGGGATGTTTTAGGTTGCATATTTACTGTTTGAGACAAACTATTATTAATTTCGTATGATTGTTCATGTATATTTGTCATACAATGTTTGTGCAATTATAGTGATTCCGGTGGTGTTAATTAAAAAAAAAATAGGGTCGAAATTACTCATTTTGTGCAACAAACAACTAAACTCGCAAAGAAAATTTCTGGAAAATGGCGCCAACCGTAGAATATAAGCAGAGTTTTTTTTTACTTCACCCAAAGGGAACTATCCATACAGCTTAGTCTTCAGTATATATTTTTTATTGATATGAAATTAAAATTAAATTTAATGAGATGAAATGAAATGAAACCTAACCTAACTCATTCAATTAAATCATTAAATCTGATATTGAAATAAATTAGTAGCTTCTTTTTAGAAATATACGTATTTGTATGAATCACAAAAACTCTTTAGTAAAAACTTCATGGTTGGTTTTTCTTTTTAATAGACATTATTTTGACAGTTGGGAAAGAGACGCACGAGTGCGGTAAAGGTAAAAAAAAAGCACTAGTATGTAATAGCCCACATCCCGAACGCTATACGTCCCTGTAATACACCACTTTTTGAGCAACTGTATTAAAAAATATATTAAGTGGGTACATCTGGCCGAATTAATGTTCTAATGGGAACTGTATACCATAATCTAGATTAGAATCATAGTGAGTCATTCACGTGATAAAGAAGTTGGGATTTCTATTAACATCTGTATAGGAGCTGTTAGCTGTTAGCTGTTTGCTCTTAGGTCAAAACCAGTAACGTATAATGTAACAAAAACTGGACAAAGAATACAGTTAAACTGAGTTAGAACCAGTGAGTCATCGCGGTGGTCTACTTGGGGAACGCCGTTTAACCGGTGCTACGGCGGAGATCGACTCTCTATTTTAGAAGTAGCCGCATGAGTGATAGAACAAACTCGTGTAGATTCGACGTGCGACTTTATTTGATGATAGGTCCCTTTAGATTCACCGCTGCACCGCTTATAGAGATGAGACGCCACATTTCAGGGTTGATATCTTTAAGAATTATGTTCATTTTTATCTGATTGCATTATTCAGATTAGATGTTTTTTTTTCTAATGATATTGGAAATCGAATTGTTGTGTAAAGTTACAACCATTATTTCTTTGAATATACCAAAATATTATTGTTCCATTATAAACTGCAATAAAATTAAAAATATGTATCAAGGCTGATTTGTTTCTGCATTCTAGGTCACAATAACATACTTTTATGTTTTACGTCCAAACAATTTATTTCGCAAGGAACACCAACATGAAATAGGTAGACAAATGCAATTTTATATTTTTTTGAGAATGAAAATAAAGCTACTAAATTATGATGGTACCTACTGAATTATGCTGCTAAATTATGGTAGGTTAGGTACCTACGTAGGCGTTACAATCTGTTATATTATAGGGAAGATCTCTATCGATTAGATTTTTCAAGTCCGCAAAAAGTGGAAAAGTTTTGATCCTCCACCTATATACCTAAAAATCACTAAGCTACCTACCTACTTCGTAAACATATGACACCATAATCAAATTAAACCAACGCTTAGCATATTAAAATAATTCAACGTAGAAGATTCGTATCAGCCCTAATCGATGGTGAATGAGTAACGGGCGAATTCCTTATAAGAATACTTCGGGTCAAATCAGAGGTTCGCATCGCAGATTGGTGTCAGTATTCCACGTTTTCTCCTATATGTCATCCATGGCCCCCTTGAAGCATTGTGCAGACTTCAACAATAATGTCAAATGGCAATTTCGTAGATTTAAATGATATAGCAACGTGTACCACACCTGTAATAGGTTATTAATGAAATGATTTGTACTTTCTATTTCAATCACGACTACTGAAGTGGCGTGTGCTGTTAATTTTAAAATCTATTTAAGTAGGTAGCTTACCTATTGAAAGTTGCTGAAAAAATTTAATTGATTAATTAATTATTTATTTTATTTGTAAAAACAAAATTAAATGTAAAGTTGATTAGGATTATAATAGAATATAAATAAAAAAATATATAGCAATCATAGCCCAGTTCCTAGCAAAACGTTGCACACCTTGATGAAGATCGTAGGTTCCACAGTCCCACACTCTATCCTACATTTTGAGTTTATGCTTTCGGTAAAGGAAAACATCGTGAGGAAATAATAGTACGGAGGTAGGGTACTTTATAGTACCCTCTTGGCTAGCTAACACTATATCGGTGTGTTCTGGCATTGCACTTGAGAGCTTGTCACCGTCTAGGCAAAGCAAAAGGTCGGTAAACATTGACAATCTCTCTGATGTTGCTAACCTTTAAGGCGATGATAGCTCAGTGGTAAGTGACGTCGAATGCCGCGGCGAAGGTCGTGGGTTCGAATCCTACAATGAGCTTGAGCTTTCGGTGAAGGAAAACATCGTGAGGAAACCATAGCACGGTGGTAGGGTACTTTGTAGTACCCGACTGGCTGGCTACCACCCTCAAGTTGAAAATCTGTCGCCAAACACCTATCGGTGTGTTCCGACAGCTGCACTTGAGAGCCAGTTTGTGTGCTTACCATCTTCGGCCACATCATCACTTACCATGGTGAGATTGTGGTCAAACACAAGCCTATCGAATAAAAAAAAAAAAAAAAAACCTCTTTAGGCGACGGTAGTCACTTACCATCAGGTCACCAACTTAAAAAATAATAATAAAGTGGAAAAGAATGCTTACATAGGTAATTATTATTTATTTCAGTCGTCTCAATAAGATATAGTGCTGCCATCTTGTATACCTGGAATTAAATGTTTCTTCAGTTTTGTATCGCCATCTATTATACGTTTTTATAACTTCCAACCCAGTGACCACATTCTCCGGATGAATTCTATGGCTACTTTAGTTTAGGGCTTTTCTAACAGATGACTTAAATAGTTAGGATTAATATTATGTTTCGATTATGTATAAACTGAGAACTAAATAAAAGGAGAAGGAAGGGGATTCTTTCTCCGCCTGAAAAATGATTTGCTGGAGGAGACTCCCTACTATTTACCTTGGGATACTAGAAATTTACTTAGGCTCGTCTTAGGACATCAAGATATAAGTTAAAATTTGAGACGAGATTGAAAGTTGAAACAATTGAAACAATTTACTTTGGAAATGCGTCGAATTGATTTTCTCAATAAACACAATCTATTTCTGTTTTGATATAAGCTTTTATTACGCACCCGCGTTCCGTGGGATATTATCTTTTCCCGGGATAAAAATATAGCCTATGTTACTTAGGGATAATGTAGCTATCTAATGGTGAAAGATTTTTTAAAATCGGTCGAGTTGTTTTTGAGTTAAATCGTAACAAACAAATAAACAGACAAAAAAACAAATCTTTCGTTATAAGTAATATTAGTTTAGATTAGGTTCCTTTAGAATAATCTTTTGCCGTAATGCTTCTATTTTTTTACTACTTCGAACGGTCGAAATAGTATCTATTCGATTACATTTCATTATCGTAAACGTATAAAATATTTTTTGCTGCGCTGCAAGCAATGGCTCTATCTAGCTTTCTAATAGTGAAAGAATATTTTAAATCGGTCGAGTAGTTTTTGAGTTCAATCGTAACAAACAAACAAAAAATCTAACCTTTCTTCTTTATAATATTAGTTTAGATACATGTTTGAAAAAAACCCACTCCAAGTCTGTAACGATATCGAATGGCTGAACTAAGAATACATATATAAGCAAATTATTTATTGAACTTATCCTTAGCGAGTACACGCGGTAATACAATTTGCCAAGTTCACACCAGTCGGCAAGGAAATCAGGGACATTGTACTATTTGATGGATGGATCGAGGTTGTGAATAGGGGGCGCTTGCATCGTGTTATAAATGACCAGCTGACAGTGAGCCGCCCGCAGCGCTGAAAAATAAGAAAATATCTCCCTGTTGCTAATCTTGCACACATACTCGTAAAGTTGATATGTATAATCAAATATTTATGTCCACATTTGTGTTTATTATTATTCGGTTTTATTGCTTCAAACCATTATATAAAAGTACTCTGGGCTTCAAATGTACTAAGTGACATGAATGACTAACATGATTGTGCAGATGCTGCTTCATCTGTACAAAAATTGATTAAATCACGTGAAAATTATAAAAAACACAAATTATATAAATTTTAGAAATCCAATGAAATAAATGGTTTTGACAACATGTTTTATTATTTTCAATTACGATAACTCAACAAAAACTACGAAATAAACAAGATTTTAATTTTAAAACCTATTAAAATTTTACTGAAACGCAAAAAAGTTCATGGGACTAGGAGCATAAATATAAAAAAACCCAGATACGAATACAATGAATACGTAAAATCGTTGCCAAAAAAAGATAAATTGGGCAATTTATTTTGTAGCTCGCTTTATACATATATGCAGAGTATTTCTTTGCTATTTATTTTGTTTGATTCTAAAAACTGATTTTAATGTCATATTTATGTCGATATTATTCTTATTATAAAAATAGGACATAACTATCTTTGTGCCGCAAAAAAAACATGTCGAGGCCTGGACCTTTTCCCGGTAACCCATTAGCTTAGCCATCCAAAGAGGGAACGTTGTCATCTTGCTGGGAACCTTGCCGATCGGCAGCAGCGGTCACTAAATCTTCTTATTATATAAAAAATCCTTGTCACGATGTTGGTCCGCGCTGAACTCCGAAAATACTAAACCGAACTTGATGAAATTTGGCACACGAATAGATTTTATCCTCAAATAAGAGATAGGATACTTTTTTATCCCAGAAAAAGTTAAGGTCCCACGGGAACGGGAGTGAAACCTTGGAGGACAGTTATAAACATATTATAAGGGATTGATTAAAATTAAATTTTATTTTTATGCACTATTAAATAAAGGGTAATGTTTTTCTCCTTTTTAGTTACTATTCTTTAAAAAAAACCTCGTTATCATTACGATGTTATCAGTCAGACATTTGAAGCTTTTTCGCATTTGTAAACCGTATTGTAAATGTAGCGCAGTCGGTCGTAGCGATCTTGTAGAGCAGTCGTAGCGTCGTAGAACTTAGCGTAGGGCAATCTATTAGCATCCTAGCTTACTCGTAATTAACACAAGGTGCAGATAAAAAAAAAGTTATATACATAGGTTGGTTGAGTTAGGTATATTCTTTAACTATATATTTACACTTTGAATAAATCATTTTTTGGCGTAGTTTATGTTGAGTTAATAACAGGACCAGTATACGGTTTATATGCTTATATTTGTACTAGCTTTTGCCCTGTGGCTTCAATTGTATCAGAGTATATTTACTATGTAACTGCAGCAACAAACATAAAAAAAAACCCATCATAATTTTCTGCTTTACGGAGATGAGTGGCAAAATACATACAAATATTCGCATTCTTAATTATATAGAAGGAAGTAGGATAAAAGAAGATGCTGCTCGCTACGGTAAGATCGGCGCAGAGCGTTCAAGTGCATCAATATTTTGTAAAAATACGGGAACCCCCTGCAATTACTTTATTTACCGTGAAACTAAAAACAATGAAACGCCGCCCTATTTTATACAGCTTAGAGATAAATAAAGAAAAAAAGATACACGCATGTTTTCCATTATCAACAACTTTTATTGATTGTCGTCAGGTTATTTTGCTTCGTTGATGGCAAGCGCTATTGAGTGTGTGAATCGAGGCAGGTGTCTGTCTCAACTGTCTACGCTCAGTCCTATTTGAAGTAGTGTTGATCATATTTATGTAGTTACTTAATAACATTTTTCAAGAACAGTTTTAGTGAACTCTGAAACTATACTCGCAAAATATATTAGAGTTTCGTTCAAAAGAGTGTGTTTTCATATATTATACTTATAATATTATGAAAAAGTGTAAGTAATGTTCATGAAATTCTACACTTTAATGCTTGAATTTATAAAACAATGGGTTGTACTAAAATCAATCATGTAATTATTGTGGTTAAGGTGGTAAGCGCAAAAAGCCTAGAAAGTATCTAGTTATTTTTATTGACTAATGGAAGCCTCAAATGGCCCTTACGCAGACTGATCGGCTAGCACTTAAGGCACAGTCAACTAGTATGCAAAAATGTTAAGCGATGGGCCTGAGGGTGCCCCCAGCTCAGAGCGTTGTCTGGGGGACATAAAAGTTCGGCTTCGCAAAAAGAATGAATGCTGAGATGGAGATAAGAAATATAAGCATTAGCTTAGGTATAGCAATAATCAAAAAATATTTGGAAAATAGAACCTCCATCATTCCTCTACTTTGCATTTGTGTCACGAACTAAAAGTTGAAAGTATGCGCAATATATTACAGCAAAGTATATTAAACAAGCCTAATATACAGGGTGCACCGCTTTTAGTATAAAGAAAGCGCGACTCGAAGAAAAGCATCGTTTATCGATGTCGTTTGCAGCTTTCTATACCGGCTCGACGTTGATATCGAGAAATTGCTGTCATTTTATATCTACAGGGAAGTTGAAAAGTTTATTCGATATTTTTCAAGAATACCTGTTTATTATTTTGTTTTATAGTACAAATAGCTGTCTGCCATGGTTTCACCCGCGTTCCCGTGGGATTTTATTTTTTCTGGGATAAAAATATAGCCTATGTTACTCAAGGATAATGTAGGTTTGTAATGGTGAAAGAATTTTTAAAATTGGTCGATTCGTTTTTGAGTTAAATCGTAACAAACAAACAAACAAAAAATCGAATCCTTCCTCTTTACCAATGTAGGTATAATATTAGCTTAGATAATACTAGCTTTTCCGCGCGGTTTCACCCGCGTTCCCGAGAGATCTTATCTATTCTCGGGATAAAAAGTAGCCTATGGGCTATTCCAGACTATAATCTATCTCCATTCAAAATTTGTCACGACACTTTTAGTGTCAGTTGTCGGGTCGGGTCGGGTAGGGTCGGGTGACAGTTGCTGTCACCCGACCAACTGACACTAAAAGCTGTGCGACGTGCGCATGTTTCTCTGTCTGTCTCTCTCTCTCTCTCTCTCTCTCTCTCTCTCTCTCTCTTATAGAAAGCAAGCCAGATATTTTCATTTCTATTTATATATATTTATATATACACATATATAAATAGAAATGTTTTTTTTTTAAATAGATATATACTCTCTCGACTTATATAACTTCGTTCCATCCGGGTGTCCCTTGACACCTCTCAAGTTTTTTTTAACAAAACTTTTCCCAACTCTGCACGTTTTTTGAAAATAGGCAGAACAGACTGGAGTTTCAATGTATACGGTAAATACCACACCGATACACCGAATTCCAACGATTAGGTCGACCACAATATTATTACGTGACTTGCTCCCAAAACGGACAGGCAATCTCTATAAAGAGGTATTTGGGACCCTAATTTACACCCCCTTTCCGTAATATTCGGCGTCTCGGTTATGAAGGTCCGGCCGCCTTGGGCCCTTAGCCTTTAGTTTTGGGGATCGAAGGTGCTCACATAACTACTGCAAGTATCTAATATACGTAACAACATAGTACCTACGGCTGACATGTCAGCTTGTCTTTATCGTTGTACTAATGGGTTATTTCTGTGAATTATTACCGTGTTAGTTAGAAGATTGAGAATGTGTGCTTGTAACTAACGTATCTTTGCCCTATTTTCATGTATTATGTGACTATATATATGTATGTTCAGGGAAGTTTTTAAAATTCAAGTAACTAACATATAATCTTTATTTAGTTTGCATGTTCATCTACTGCTAGAAATGTGTCGATAATGGTTTCTTCTCTCTCAGGCACGTGTCTTTTCTTCTCCATGATTTGCACCCCCATTCATCTTCGCCAGCTTTAAGTAGCTCACTGCTGGACAAACTCCATTCGCATCTAACCCAGTTCAAGTACAGGTGTTTTTTGTTAATTTAAATCTATTCAGCTACCTCGTATTCTGCTGATCGTACGCATTTTATAAAGTGTTATGTATTGCTAGCTGCTAAAACCAATTAACATTCCAAATATTTTTTCTGTTGTCAATTTGTACACACATGTCTACTCTAGAATATACGTGTCGAAAAAGCTGCGAGTAAACTTATACCATTATTGTTATCCTGCCATATATTACAATTTAGGCACCTGAGCTTTCCCCAGATATACGCGTGTAATAAGGAAAGAGCTTGAGGCACATTTCACTCATAATATTTGTTAAAGAGTAGGTGTGTAAATGCCGTGGCCTTTATAGCAATACCGCTTCTGGTATTTGCCTGTAAATTGTTATTGCTGTTTTCGAAAGCCCAAATAATAACATGAATTTGGAAATAAAGTTCATGCATATCATAATTGATGGCACTTTCCATTAAAATCGTTATTAAAGTAATCACCTGAACTCTTTACTGTCTCTTATAGCCTTTTAAGCCTTATTATGTTTTGTGAAAGTTCAATCATGTGAATTCGAACTAAGAGAGAAGACATATGTGGATGCGAAAAATAGAAAAACGTAGAAGTCTAGGTAGGTATGTTAGAGTGGTAATGGTAGATTCGAAAATAACGTGAGTAATCTAGCCCTACCAGCAGTTCCGTCGACGATGTTGAGCGGGGATAGGTCGTGGAGGGTTGTTACCACCTGCAAGAATTTAATGGTCCAGAAGGAGGCTGCTGACGCTGAGTGTGATCGGGAGCGGGTCGATCCTGCCCGAAGACAACGCCGCTGGGGCGCGGGCGTACCTCGTCACGGCCCTGCTGTCTAGTAGCTGCGGCTTAGAATAGCAATTACGGTGCTCCCCTGCCTGTCATATAAGGCGACTAAACGGGGACCTTCGGGGACATGAGCAATCCAGGTGGGGGCCCTGAGAAGGAGGATGGGTCGTCGTGGTAACGACCCAACGTGCGATAGCATAACGAGGGTGCTGGGGGGAGGTATCACGCATCCCCCGGGACGGGCTATCTCAACTCCGCACGCGGAGGGGCTTGAGTTCAGTTCTGTACGGGAACCCAACCCCCTCTACAGTGCAGATGGTGACCACAGTGGTGTTTTCTGACATAACCGAAGAGTCTGACATAACCCGGCCGCTGCCCCCTTTAAGCGGCCAGGTATCCTATGAGGATTTCTTTACGTAAAAAAAGAAGTGGAGTTACGTGACGCTCAAACAAAAGAGGAATGGATGAAATTTGAAAATCGCGTACAGTGGGACTACCACCAACTTTTATTGCGATTTAACTCAGTCTGAACTGTCTTTGTGTCAAAGGACGTCAGAATGTATGAATAAAAGTGACAATTGACAGAAAAACAATGAAGTTTAGGCTTAGAGCATTAGATGGTTTAATAATCAAAGAGTTTAGGTAAAGTTGAACCGCAATACGAATTGGTGGTAGGGTCCCAGGACTTTCTGTTGCCTCTAAAATCATAAATTTAATACCTTTCATCTATAATGCAACCTCCTTGTAAAACTATAAAAGTTGATAAAATGATTGCTATTTGTCCTTTACCTACATGTACAATGTCATCGGTTTAAATTCGTCGTCTTCAATATTAACTACTTATATTAATTAGAGGCCTACTCTACACTTCAGCCTTAATTTTAATAACGACATCTGCAAATTGTAGTTGGTAAGTCGTTGACAGATGTGTAAGCGGAAATTAAGATGTGCGCCGGATATTACGACGATCGTATCTCCATACTTAGCTACGAATACGACAATTTTGGCCAAGGTACATAAATTATTTTTCGTAGAGCACTTACCTCGTAGACACTGAACTTCAAGAAATATATTCGGTAAGTTAAGTAACTAGTGAGATATTATATGGGTCATGCACGATAAGCGAAGCATGTTTCGTAATCATGCGGCGATGCAACGCAGTTTTTTTTGGTCATTCCGAACATGCGTTATGAAAATCGCTTCAACAGTTCTGTATTTTAATAATCTAACTAGTTTTGAAAATGAGATTTAGAAAATAATATGTAGATCATAATTAGTTATCATGACTACTTAATTTGTATCCTGAGATATCCTTGTATGTAAATACTTCACACGCGGCCTTCTGATCGCAAACTAAGAGCAGAATTTGTAGGTCAAAACCATTTAACTGATATATTACTTTTTCCTCACATAAAATCGAAATACCACTCTCATACTACAAATTTAACAAAGACATAATGAAAGTGTAGTATAAAAAGTTATAGAAGTCATCTATAAGAGGTAGGTTATTGAAGTAAATCGTGTATCATAATTCGTCACCTTATCATATAAGCACAGCCGAGAGTCAAAGCTATTTCGAAAATGATAATAATATAGAAGATATACGGGAAATGACTGATCGCGACGTGCGACATGCCATCCGTGAAGACCCCATTTTACTGATTTATGATGCCACGATATCTACAACTAAGTATGTATACATTATCCAAGACCTCGTCATATTAACAGAGTCTGATTTTCTATAGAACACGATTTAGAAAAAGAAATAAAAAATATTTAAAAATAATTATGCCGACACTATTTTCCTAAGATTAAAAACAAAATGCACGTACGACTTATTCTCATTCATTCAATTTGTCATCAAGGAGTAGGTATATTGTAGGAAATTGAATTTTAATGCTGGCTTGGACCATATTGCTATTTATTTATTGATATATTATGATAAAAATAAATCTTGAGATTTATTTATGTCTGTCTGAGAGGAAGAAAAATAACTGCCAAATATTATATTGTAAGGAGACAACAGAATTAATTATTTGCAGTCCATTAAAAATATTTCGTTGTCGTTTCCAGACAATAATAAAATAAAAAAATCTAATAAATACAAAGTCGACATTCCACTTCCGCTAACGAAGCGAATAAAATTGTCCAACCCTTTGAATAAACCGTGAAAATGGCCGAGAATAGCCTATTAACACTCGTTGACAATCTTGTAGAGGCTTCTTCGAGCGAACGATAATATTTTTCTTTTATTTTAAACAGTCCGCGCGCCATTCGTGCTTAATTAGATTATACTAATTGAGTTGGTGCCAATTGTTCGTTCGGAAATTAAAAATTGAAATAGACTTGGCACTTTGACTTTTCCCTTACACGGTAAGAAGCCATTTAACCATATTATCTGCTATATTATTATGTAGGATTTTATTATATCTATTTTTATCTTTGTATAAAGTAAAATATTGGTATTCCATTTGATATTGCATAATACTGAAACTGCCTACAATTAATTGATAAGTATTTTTTATACCAAATGTCTGACAAGCAAGCAAGGGGATTGCCAATGTGTTGTCGACCTTTTGACAATGCCTTAAAGGCAACTGGCCCTTGTGTACATGTTTAACTGCCGGAACACGCCAACAGGTGCTTGGCGACAGATTTTCAACTTGAGGGAGGTAGCCAGCCAGTCGTGAGCTACCCTACCACTGTGCTGTTGTTACATCACGATGTTTTCATTCACCGAAAGCTCAAGCTCATTGTAGGATTCGAACCCATGACATTCGCCACCTATCGGTACCTATCCGGCGTCACTACCACTTATGGTAGGGGAGGCAATGATGCTAAATTTGTAGTTACTCGAGCGTCTTTGGGACCTACTGGAATTTGAAGATTAGGTGGAATAAAGAAAAAAAGGTTATGTGATATTTTCCCCTTCAGCGGTGGGGGGAGCGTCTACAGGGTTTCAAAAATGTAAAAAAAAAACAGTTACCAAGAAATACTCGAGCGCGTCAGATATTAATAGGGTAGTCGCGCCACGTATGTCTGATAACGGAAAAATAATAATCTGCCGTTTTGCATGGTGGGGGTGGCCATATGAAGGGATGGAAAATATTTAAAAAAAAAATTTACTCGAGCGCGTCAGACATTGATAAGGGATGTTAAGTGAACCCTCCAGTAGCTCCTATTTTAAAGACTGACGATTTGGACGCGACCATCAGTCAGGGCCGATTTTTGAAAATGCAAAAAAAAATCGTGATCTTGATTTACTCGAGCGCGTCAGATTTTTATACAGGCGGTTCTTCTTGATGGCCTTGTTGTACTGACAATTATGTTGAGGAATTTCCTTAATCTGACGGTTTGAAAAAAAACATATATAAAAAATATCGAAATCTCGAAAATGGTTGAAGATATCGAAAAAATGTTTGGACAAAAGTTGTAGAGAATTTAATCTTCTACAATATTTATTACGAATACATTTACCAAAAAACCCATAGGAAACGAGATATTTGCAATGAATGATTTTTTGACCTTTGACCTTGAAAAATCAGTAGTCGCGGGCACCCTAAGATAAATAGCTTTTGAGACTAGTTTTAGGATGTCAAAATAAAGGTTAATAGCTGACTATCTCTCATTCTGAGGTGAAACTCATAATATTCCTAGACTATACACTTAATAATGATTTTAGCTACTTCGGCTTGTGCAAATCGGCAGATTAAGATATTTCCGTGATTCGTGACTAATTTCCTTCAAAATAAAAAAAAAACTAATCGCGCTCGAGAAAATCCAGGTGACGTTTTTTTTTTGCAACTTTGCGAGTCTCCAATTTTCTTTCGTCACGCCCAAATTGTCAGATTATTGAAATGTACACTATTTTGCACGTAACTAACACGACACTATATAGAGGGCTCAGATTTGGTGAGAATACTTCACAAGGTGCAAGGTTGCCCCCCTTATGTTAATCTGCCGCGCTCGAGTAAATCCCGAAATCCCCTATTCGCCTCCCCTACCATTAGCTGTCTTCGCCATAATTTCTAATAGTTGATATTGAACTACCTATCAGATTATTAATGAGAATATGCTGAACGGATGATTAAGTCCAAAATATAATTGTAATTACAGTGGCACTATACAGATATGATAGGTATATATATCTATATAGGATCTACTAACTAAATAGGAACAGAATTGCAATTTAGTTTTTTGTTCAAAATGTACATTATTTGACTATGCCGGTACGTTGAACCCTCCCGGGCTGAGGGAATGAAAATATTTTCCTTTTATTGCGGTCTCCCGCGTCGCCCAATTACAATTGCAATCAAGTTAATTTGAGGGTTCCGTAGTTACCTGATGCTTTGTAGGCTTATGCTTCTTACGCGCTCTGTGAATTATGGTGACCAAAGCATTATTTTTGTCTCTATGTATTGATAAAATTGGATTTTGTTATGCCATCTGTGATTAAACTATTTGAGACTATAAAAAAAAAACATACAGTCGAATTGAGAACCACCTCCTTTTTTGAAGTCGGTTAAAAATAACCTTTTACACAAAATTTAAATAATTACTTGTGGGTCCTATTCTAAAATTTTATAGTATATGTAATGACGAATAAGAAAAGCCATTTTAGCCTACAATATGAACCCTTTATAGCTACAAATAAATGAAATTCTCACATGTAACAGAAGATACTGGTATATCAAACGAAGCTCTGATTGCGCGGAGCTAATGAGAAGCCGTTATTGCTCCTTCCGTGTAAATATATTAATTTTACGAGTGAAAACCCGATCCGAACCGCACACAAAGTTGTTGTTTCCTAACATTATAACAACACGCGCCGCGGAACATAATAAGCAACTTGCTCTACCCGCGCCGTCTGTTTTGTTTCTACACAAATTCTATGGTTAATGAAAATTATTAGGAGAAATTATATTTACATATTTCTACATGTATGTTATCTTAAGCTTTACATACTGTATTATTTGTTCTTACTTACTTGTCACAGTACTTTGTTTTGACGAAAGTTTTGAATACCTATCTCATTCATTTTTGGTCGCATTTTCATTTAAAGACACCACCGGTCACCGGTCACAGTTCTCCTACCACCCTGTTGAAAAACTATTGCGAAGTACCTACCGTGCTCCAGCAGTGGCACTTGGGAGCCCGTTACCTTTATAAAAAATAGGTAACACATTGGCAATCCGACGGATGACCTGGGGCTGGCGAAAGTTACTTTCCATGAGGTGATCCGATTTCTGATATTAAAAGAAATCCCTTAACATTCTTTGGCTGCAATATACCTAGTTTGGTGAATGAAATGAATAAACATTTTTATTATAGTTTGTATTTTTTTCCTAATGATGTTTCAACGTTTACATGTTCGGGTTTACCCCATGTTATTTAATATTCTGCCAGCAATCCTACTTGATAAATGTGAACGTTTGGATAGATTTATGGATGGATGGATGATTGTTTCTCAATCATCTGGATCTGGATCTGGATGAAATTTGGCACAGAGACAGATTATAGTCTGGAATAGCACATAAGCTTTAGATCCCACGATAACGCGGGTGAAAACGCGGGGAAACAGCTAGTAAGTAACATATTTCAAGAATTATAATACAAACTATTTTAGTATCCACAAACAACAGACTATGGATTACAAAAGTTTATCAGACATAATAATGGCGGATTAATGAATGGTCAATCACACTAAAATTATGTTTACTATAAATATGTATCCTTATAATCAAAAATTTTACGTACTCATAGATCATCTCCAATATACGCTCTTGCTTTCATCTATTAATTTATTAGTAAGTAGAAGAGTGAGAAAGTCGTACGTTCCATTTCCAAATAAAATATTTCAATAATATGTCTCTCAATTTGCAGTGGCTCTAAAACAAGTAGATACTTATAGCATATCATCTCATAGGATGATAGTCACCTGCCTAGAAACGCTAAACCCCAATAAAGAAAGCCCAATATGTCAGGGAACTTAAACGAAAAATAAATACTTACATAAAATAATGCAGCTGTTCAAATAGTTATATAATTTGAATCGAATGGACTGTACGTAACAACGTTATGGACCATGGCTCTTAAATTGCCTCAGTTAAACTCATAAAAACACAATTGGTGTGACAATTTGCAGGCATTTTTCCAACTGAAACAGTTCGTTACAGTACAGGCTTATTGGTCAGATGTTATGAAAGCAAGCATTAATTAGTGCAAGGATGAAAATTTGATCACATAAACTATTTTTATTATTAGGAGTTAACGTTAACCTGATATGTTACCTAACGACTCGGGAAATATGGATGCAAATCCGTCCATCCATTATTCAATAAAAATAAAGCTTTGACTTTCCAACATTTACGAGAACTTCACCACACAGCAGTCGTGATTATGAAAATTCTGTATGTAACAGAACTTTTAGAATATAGCTAGCTAGCAAGCAAGGCACTACCAAATGGCGCTAAAAAACCACTAAGGCGATGATAGCTCAGTGGTAAGTGACGTCGAATGCCGCGGCGAAGGTCGTGGGTTCGAATCCTACAATGAGCTTGAGCTTTCGGTGAAGGAAAACATCGTGAGGAAACCATAGCACGGTGGTAGGGTACTTTGTAGTACCCGACTGGCTGGCTACCACCCTCAAGTTGAAAATCTGTCGCCAAACACCTATCGGTGTGTTCCGACAGTTGCACTTGAGAGCCAGTTCCCATCTAGGCTTTGTGTGCTTACCATCTTCGGCCACATCATCACTTACCATGGTGAGATTGTGGTCAAACACAAGCCTATCGAATATAAAAAAAAATAAAAAAATAAAATGCGTGTTTGACAATCTAGCTATAGTTGTTGTATTGTTGAAAATGTTTTTACTCTCAAATATATTCGTGCTCGTTCATTTTAAAGCATACTTTTCCCTGATTTGAAACAGTTTCAGTGGATGTAATAGGTATAAAGTTTTAGCGTTTGTTCGTGTAACTTTTACTCGTTCTACGAGTCAGACATCCAGGTGAATTTATAGCATTTGTTGGAGCGATTCATTTGTGGCTCTCTAAAAGTATTAATGACGAATACGATTCTACAATGAGCTTGAGCTTTCGGTAAAGGAAAACATTGTGAGGAAACCACAGCACGGTGTTAGGGTGCTTTGTAGTACTCGACTGGCTGGCACCCTTAAGTTGAAAATCTGTCGCCAAGCACCTGTTGGTGTGTTTCGGCAGTTGCACTTGAGAGCCAATTATCTTTAAGGCATTGTAATAAGGTGTACAACACATTGACAATCCCGCTGGTATTGCTAATGTCTATAGAAAATAGTTACTTACCTCAGGTGACACGCCTGCCTAGTTGTCACTTGTGTTATAAAAAAATCTTTATAATAAAATACTTGTGTATTTATATTTTATTACACAAGTAGTACCTATATATAATAAACCATGAGTTTCATAAAAACATGAGCCATGTCTATAATTGCGTTGAACTTGAGATAGATTAGATATAGGTAGGTAATCTGCCAGCTCTAACAAGTACAAAATAGGATACCGAATTATTAATATAAAATATCTAATTATAGAAAATAAGAAACATATTAGGTGCTTTAAATTCATAATTATTAGCACCACAACGATAAAGCCATTGAACCCGTTACAGATGATGATCATGAGTTCTAAAGTACCAATTATGTCATCACAAAATCAAAATGCAGCATAAATAGTAGTTTTGTATTATTTTGCTGACAAAAACACGCTAATATGACACGAGATCGGTTTATCGCAATACTGACAACGCGCTATTTTTCACTCCGAATAACGAAATGTCAGCTCCAAAACAGACCTTTATCATTGTCAATAAACACGTGTATAAATCAAACAACCGCCACTATTTCATATACCATAGTATATCTCTAAGGTATTATTTTCCAAATATGTTTATAGTCAGGTCAGTTTATAGGTCAGGTTTAGGATACCGAAACCGAAAAGTATACCGAAACCATTTATCTCATTTTCAATCGAAAAAAACGTGCCATTGAAACATATTGACAAAAAAACAGATGAAAATTTTGTGGAAAAAAATAAAGAGCAAAGATTGAAAAAGTGCAAGATAGCACTGACCATATTTAGATATACGCGGCAGCGTCTCCAGCCAAGTTAAAATCACAATAATAATTACTCTTGAGTCTTGTTTAAGGTTATCAATCTACTCATAATGACTTTCCTTAGTAGTAATTACAGCCAGGCAATTTTTATATGTAAATAGAGGCTCCTGAGATATTAATTTCACTAATACCATGAGATTTGTTTGTTCGAAGTAATATTCTGAGACAACACTACTTTTCCGTAATGAAAGCACAGTGCATACAAAAGTAGGGAAAATGATTAAATAAAGGTATCTAGGGTAACCAAACAGCTTTTCTCAACTACATTTGTTTAATGTATGCATACGAGTATAATAAATCTTTGAAATATTATCACACTAATATTATAAATGTGAAAGTTGGGATGGATGGATGGATGTATGTTTGTTACTCATTTAAGCCAGAACGGCTGAACGGATCTGGATGAAATTTGGCATAGAGATAGATTATAGCCTGGAATAACACAATAGGATACATTTTATCCCGGGAATGGTAAGTTCCTTCGGGAAGGCGGGTGAAACCGCGGGGGACAGCTAGTACAACATAAATATTGCGTAGGTAGAGTAAAGTTAAAAAAAATATTTCAGAATTTGTTATAACGGGTTTCTCATAGAAAAGTTTGTTTTTGTTCTTCTTCAGAAGCCTAGCGATGGTTGGCACTTGTTGTTTTAGTTCAGTTAAGTTTTAAAAAAAACATCATATAAATGTACGTTTAAAATAGAAATAAGTAATACAAGTAAACTTGTTTTCTATGTTTGATCAGGCCCACTACAATTTTAACAACATGTTACAATGGCCACTCTTTTCATTGAAATGACCATATTTTTATTATATTACTTTCAAATGTGTTGTGTATGCAATAAAATACGAAATAAATTTTGAAATGTATATAGTTAATTTATATAAAATATGGTTTTCTGTAAAAAATATGATAATTGTGCCCACATGCGCTAGCATATAAGCTTTTATTATTTTCTCAAATAGGTCGTCAAAATCTCATTTCGTCTGGACATAAAATGTTGGTGAAGAATAATATTTTCTTTACGTGAGCTTTATGTAAATATAAATAGCTAGTTAAATATAGATATGTATGTATTTAAATTGAGTTTCTGTTATAATTATTTAACCCACCGGCACCGTAGAAAGTAAATAAACTTATTGAAATAATTTAAATAAACGTCACTACCATTGAGTTATCATCACCTTAAAATTTTGTAGATTTAAAGCTGATAGCTCAATGGTAGTGACGTCGGATACCGAGGCGAAGGTCGTGGGTTCGAATACTATAATGAGCTTGAGTTTTCTTTGTAAGAAAACATGGTGAGGAAACCACAGCACGGTGGTAGGGTACTTTATAGTAGTTGACTGGCTGGCTACCACACACAACTTATAAAAAAGTTTACTTTTGAAAGTCAATATACTAAAAAATACATAATTTTTGGGGTTTCGTACCCAAAGGGTAAAAACGTGACCCTAATACTAAGACTTCGTTGTCTGTCCGTCCGTCTGTCTGTCACCAGCCTGTATCTCAAGAACCGCGATAGATAGACAGTTGAAACT
This sequence comes from Ochropacha duplaris, assembly GCA_951361185.1. Lineage (NCBI taxonomy): Eukaryota > Metazoa > Arthropoda > Insecta > Lepidoptera > Drepanidae > Ochropacha > Ochropacha duplaris. Next base: position 6,505,148 of record OX592703.1, read on the forward strand.
CACAGATGATTTATTTCTGTTGCCGCTATACCAACAAATACTAAAAACAGAATAAAATAAATATTCAAGGGAACGGAACGGAAACATTTTTACGGAACCCTTCGTGCGTGAGTCCGACTCGCACTTGGCCGGTTTTTTGACAACTAAGTAGGTAGGTACACAATAATAATCTTATGATAAGTGAAATCGATTCTTAGTTGAAAGAGTAGTATAATTAAAGAACAATATAATATAACTCTTTTCTGACTAGGAACATAACAAAACGATTTTTGGATAAAAAAAATTAAATGAATTTGTTGGATTACGAGTATCATCAGTTTTAATGTCATCCATAATTTTTATAAAAATAGTCTGAAACAAACTGTTCGTCCACATAAACCTATTATTTGATACAATGAATGTATGAACAAACACATCACCTGTGTTGACTAGAGATTACGAATTGTGTATATATACATATGTATAGACGAGGCGTCAACTCGAGGCGGGAAGTCCTCTCGAAGCCTTTGACTGCATTGAATTCCTTCACCGTAGATTCCTGCTAGTGCTTTGTGCTCGCTCATCCCGGTAATGCAAATCAAGGGAACTCCGATTGCCCCTCGCAGCTCGTTCCCATTCAACGAGTTTAATAAAGCGCCTGAGAATCCTAGAGTGCGATGAAAAATTCAATTAGATATTTTTACGTTTTCCCTACTTATTTCTGTTGTCCTCGAGGGTAATATTGTCGAGGTAAAAGCCCGGCATTGTCCCCAAAAGGAAAAATAAACGCGAGACTCATTTACACCCGCCACTTGCAATTGTCGTTTAATATTGTTTGTGCAAGCGCAACCTGTTCACTTAATACTCAGCTGCTCTGCTAACTCTCATATTGTTATTTCATTTAACATTAAATTTGTTATTCAGTTAATGCTATTTTCTGTTTTGAATATCATTACATAATAAATATATTATATGGGTACTCGTACCTACTGAAGTGTTTAATTTGTTGAAATATTTATTAACTAAAAATGAAAATATTTTAATCAAATAGGCCTTTCAAAGCACTTATGAATAGTCTTGACTCTAACGCACGGTTCGGAAGGTTGCTTTTACTGGGATGAGCCGACAATTACTCGGAGCCTTGAGGGACTCCGGCTAAAACGGGGTGGGCTGAGGATAGCGCTCCTGTTATTCGGTAGTTGAATTGGCGATTCGACAAGAAGTCTCGTAGGATGGTCACGAGTCTCACTGGCACTCCGAGTTTGTACAGCTTATAAATTAAGCCGTTGTGCCAGACTTTGTCGAATGCCTTTGCAACATCGAAGAACAGGACTCCGGTCATCTGACCTTTCTGAAAGTTGGAGGCGATGTGTTCAACGATACGGTGAACTTGTTGGACGTACGAGTGTCTAGTTCGAAAGCCGAACTGCTCGTCGGGAATGAGTTTATTAGCGTCGGCATACGCTTTGAGACGGAGGTATATTAACCTTTCATACATCTTGCCCATGACGTTGAGCAAGCTGATGGGTCGGTAACTGGAGGGCTCGGATTTGGGTTTGCCGGGCTTATGGATCCCAATTACATGGGCTTTTTTCCACTGATGTGGAAAAATGTTATTGGATAAGGCAGCGTTAAAGATCGCTGTCAGGAGCATGATAAGGGTAGCCGGGAACAGCTTTACCACTTTGTTGGTGATTTTATCCGAGCCCGGGGCTTTTCTCGGGTGGAGGTCCCGGATGATCTGCTTGACCTCGTCCGGGGTCACGGGAGGGACGGGGTCTTCCTCTTCGTTGAGAGGAGGTGGGGGTAACGGGAGAGAAGCTCGCCGTTCTACTTCCGAATTTACTTCCTCCATATGAACAGGGTCGATAGGGAGGGAACTGGGTGTACACTGAAGCTCCAGGCTTTCGGCCAGGCATTCGGCTTTTTCCTCGTCTTCGAAGGCGAGTGGAAGGTTGGGCCTTTTGAGAGGTGGAATATGGGCAACCGTGTCCTTGGTTAGGGCACGTGAGAGTTGCCAAAAGGCTCGATGGGAGGGCTTTATGTCGATCAGTTTCTGATCCCAGCTTTTTTCGCGGGCCTCGGCCACTCGCTCCTTGACGGCGCGGTGGAGAGTGCGTAAGCGGATTCGGTTGTCCTCGGTCGGACGTCTATCGTATTCGCGCATGGCTGCGTTCTTTTCCCTAATCAGGTTACGTACGTCGTCGGGCAAGCGCCAGTGTCGATTGCTCTCCACCGGAACTGTCCGAGAGCAATCGCTAATAAGCGATTGCACGTGGCTGGTCAGGGAGTCGATTGCGCCTACAGCTTCGTCAGCGGTGACTATGCTGCTAGGGATTTGGTCGAGGTGAACGGATGAGGCAGACTTGAGGCTTTCGCCCAGTTTGTCCCAGTTCGTCACGACTTTAGTGAGAGGGGTCCGACCTGAATCAGGGGGGCCTGAGTTCGGTGTAAGTTCTAAGATTACAGGTCGATGGTCGGAGACTAACTCGTGGTGCACTGTCAAGTCGTGTATGCCTAGGCTTACATTCTTCAACAGTGCCACATCGAGGATGTCGGGTCTGTGGTCAAGTACGTTGGGGTAGTGAGTCGGTTCCAGGGGCGCGACTAAATCAATGTTCAGCGGCCCGAGGAGGGATTCTAGTACAATACCTCTGGAGTTGTTCGTATGACAATTCCAGAGGCGGTGTTTCGCGTTTAGGTCGCCCGCCACTATGACAGAGCTTCCTAGTTCGAAAAGGGTTTTTTAATCTCTTCTGAGTGATAGTTGGAGGTCGCTTGAAGAGCGAGTTGGGGAGACGTAGGCTGAGACCAGAATGATTGACTCGTGGCCAGTCATGCCGAGCCTGCAGACCGAAGCTTCAATGTACTCATGTTTGGGCTGATCCATGGGAGAACAGTACAAGGACCTTTTGTAATATATGAGGGTTCCTCCTAGGGCGGAGTAGAGCCTATCGTTGCGAACTATCTGATAGTTGGCAATCTTGGGATTCCTATGGAAGGGTTTGAGGAACGTCTCTTGTACTAGGAGTATGTCAACGTCATGATCACTCAGGAAATCTGCGATCTCATTTCGTTGACCTGTTGACCTGGCATTAAAGAAGCCTATCTTGATGGAGCGGGGTTTAATTCTGCACACAGTCGAACTATCCATTATGGGTTTACTTTAAATTGAGCTAAGGATGAGAAGAGGCGCTCGAACCTCATGGCAATCTGAGCGAGGGCACGACCGTTGCCTTCGTTCAGTCGGATTTCATGGGCTAACTCCCTAACTTCGCTGGGGTTGAAGGCCTCAGCGAATCGCTCCACCAGGGCGAGATCCGGGTCAACGCCGAGGGGGGGGTTTTGTTTGGCGCGACGAGGTGCCGTTGGCACCGTTTTGGGGACAGCGCGGGAGATTGGGGCAGGTGAGGAGGGAGTAGAGATGGGGACGGGGGCGGAAGGAGAGGGACCAGCTGAAGGCTGGGGTTGGGTGGAGCTGTCCACCTGAGCAGCGGGTGCGGTTTTGGCCGCAAAGTGGGGTAGGGGGTAGTGGTTGCTTTCGTAATTGAAAGCTCCCCACGGTGAAGGGCGCTGTGGGGCCAGATGGGCCTGCGCAGCGGGTACTGGAGGGGGGGGGGGGACGCGTGGCGTTACGCGGCGAGTCGTACGAGATACGGAGGCGTGGCGCTTTGGGGCATCCGCGGTAGTTCGCGGTATGTCCTAGCGACTGACAGAGGACGCAACCAGGTGGTTCCGTTGCCTCCGCGGGGTTTTTGGGACGGCTGCAATCTTTAGTTGCATGTGGGATCAGGCATTTGACGCACCTAGCTGGTGCGTAACAATTGCGTGCGGAGTGGCCATAAAGTTGGCAGTTGTGACTTTGGGACGGGTAACGTCCCTTCTTGGGTGATTCTACGTAGAAGCCTGAAAGGTCACACAACTCTTTCAGGCGGAAGATGGCCTTTCCGGCTGGTCCACGGTCCAGGGACACGAAAACCATGTTATAAGGGGCGTGACCGCGACCCTTGTACATCCGGTGGACGGATTGCACCGGGAGGTCTTGGTTGAGGAGGGATTGTTTGATGTACTCGACATCAAACTCTTTTGGGACATTCTTGATGATGACCCAGAGGGATCGCTCATCTGGGAGAGTGTAGGTGTGGAAAGCCACAAACCTCTCCCGAAGCATTTTGCTTAAGGCTCTGTGGTCATCAGAAGTGACCACAGTGATCTTGATCCCGTGCTCAGTGGGACGGGCGGACGTATAATTAATGCGGTGCGTCTTGCACCATGAAGAGACCTCTGGCCACTTCACCTTGTCCTGAATGAACAGGGGGGGTGGAGAGTCTTTCTTCTGGGACTGGGGTTCGGGATTAGGGACGGGTAGGGTACCGGGGATCCTATGGATAGGGATATCCAAAGGAGTGGGGGCGGGGGAGAGCCCTCTTTGGCTGACGGAAGGGGAGCCAGGGGTAAGGCTCATGAGAGGGAGGATGGGACTGGGAGAGGGTGGGGGGGATTGAGAGGGCATGGCCGCTTTCGCGACTGCCGCCTCCTCGGAGGGTTTCTTGGCTCGCTTGCGCTTGCCACTCTTGGTCAGGACTTCGGTGAAGCCGTCGTCCGAGGATTGGGTGGGGGCAGGAGCCACGCTTGAGAGCGGGGGCTGGGACGGGGGAGGGATCTCGCCAGAAGGCGAGGGTTGGGAGGGGGGGAGGGCGCCGCTAGAGAGCGACAGGGTCGGTTGGGTCAGAGGGGTGGAGGGGGAGCTCGCAATGGAGCATGCCGTCATGGCGGAGGAGGGGCGGGAGGGTGTCAGAAATGGCAAGTTGCCATGACGCTTGATTAAGAACGACAACGTGATTTCATCCTGGAGGATATCCTCTAGGGACTGCGGGTTAATCTGGCTGGCCATAGTGGCCAGCCAGGGGGACCTACTAGAAAACTCTAATTTTCTCCCGGGTGGGTGCGCCCGGGGTGAGTATAGTAATACTCACCCCCCCCAGGCCAGGAGAGTACTCCTGGCCGGGGTTAGGCCAGGAGGTGTGTGACGAACGACGGGGTGTGCCCTAAGCTGGTGCTTCCGCTGTTGAAGCTGACAATTACTCTTTTTAAAACGCAACTTAGACCTATTACATTCAGTAAATATTTATGTAGTTTCACTGATAAAATTTGCGTGGCTCGGCGGCAAAAAAAAAAGAATTTACCTGCGAATGACTTAGTAAACAACAGGCCAGCCCCCACAAGCATCATACTATTAAATTAAACTAATGTGAAATAACAAACTAATTACTAAATAATTAGTTTTAGAACAAATTTATTTATTAATAAAAATCTAATTACTAAATAACTACTTGCTACTGAAAAATAATGTGTTTTAATTGTAAATTATTTTTGAAAGTAAAGATTATTTCACTCTAAAAAGTTCATAAAACCCCTCGTTTACAGCTCAATTTCTAATCCTCGGAATTAGAAAATGAGAAAGTGGCGCGGGATTCCTTGCAGTGCTTTGTCCATGAATAGTGATGCAAATCAATTGAGTGCTTCTCAGCGCCCTTGCCTTGCTAGCTTCATAAAGCGATTGCGAGAATACCTAACCTTCCAATCTCCTTGCATTTTCAACACGAAGTGGAAACGATAGAAAATTGCAGTGTGTACGGTAGAATATTGCACCGCCTTCAGAATATAATATTTTATAGAAAATATAAAAGTTGAGATCGGTGAGACAACTAAAAACTACTTCGTTTTACGACTCCTAGTGTCGACCTGCTGATTCATGTATGTTCGAGGTATTATTGAAGTTTTGAAAACCTAATAATAACAATTCCGTTTATTTCTAATTGTAACTTTAATATACTCGTGTGAAACTGCGGGGCGGAAGCTAGTTATAAATATATGTTTATATAAATACAAACATTATAATGCCTTATAAGAATTTTCAGAAAAATATTCCGACATACACAAAGTGTGTAATCTTTTCGAAGGGCAATTTCATCACTTTGAATCTAGTACAATTTATCAAATTGCACGTAGAAATTGCAACATGCATCCCGGCTCAGCTGTGCCCGGTCACAGTCGTAAGGCAATTTTTTATCTCCCCTATTTATCCCCACGTCAGCAATGCGGTTCCTTGGGGAGCGAATCGGAAGGGAGACGGTTCGTACCGAACATTCATGTCGTGGTAACGCGGACCTATTTTATTGAGCATGATTGTTGATAAGCAAATTTTTATGCCGACACGGTAAGATGGGCTTGTAATTTAAATAAATTTTGAACTTGTAAGTTTATTTTATTGTTACTGAAATAGTCATTTATATTACAAGAAAAAAATTAATCTGATTTTGATAAATGTATTTATTCTAGTCTATTAATTTATAGTTTTTGAAATAAGAGCCATAATAATGTAAATATTCCTTTTCATTACAGTAAGCTCTACTGGAATTTGTATGCGTGCCAATTAGTGAGTGATATTGACGCCTCGCACTGGTTATAATAGGTATGCTGAACTAGCTGTAGTAACTTCATTTGTGTGTGAATTATAGTAATGGCAATATTGACAAGAAGTTGGCATAATATATAACTTGAGAGAGTAGTTTGTAGGTTATTATTATTTATGTATTACTTACTTCTTGTCAGTGATGTTTAATTTTATTTATTTATTTTGCATAGTACTAGAGAATAAACGAACATTTTAAATAAAAATACCTTTTCCCGTTAAATATGAATAGAATTGAGAAAAAACAGGCCGCCAATTTTGCTACTACTTGCTTCAGATATGCTTCATATCTTAATTCATCACATTTATGAATTGAGTCTTACATGTTTGTACCATTTAGTGCTATGTGTAGTGTTTTACCGTTTCTTAATTCAAATCAGATTTAAAATGCAAATATAGATAAATTATCCAAATTGACCGTTCCAGCTACTGAAATTAGCTAAGAATGACAGATAAAAACCATCTTAAAAAAACCCTATCTCCATTTTCACAATAACGATGCAATTTAATGTTATGGATCGAAGATTACAGAATTTTCAATTAAAAATGCATTTGAAAAAAAAACATGATTAATTCAAAACATTACCGTCATTATTGGTACGTATGAGTCGGCAATGTCCTCTGAGGCGTTCAGCAGAGTTTGTAATTAATTTGCAGCGCACAGGTAATTCATTAGTTAGGAATCGAATCGACCTTGTCTCGACACCAATATCGTAATTATTTCTACCGGGAACAACTCCCACTGCATTCCTAATTACATACCCTAATTGAATTCCACGACTAATTGGTGCGAGCTTCCTTTTCATAGGTTTTTTTTGATTAACGTATTTATTAAACACACTCCGGTATCCCAGGAGGTTGTATGAAACGCGAGGGCTCTCTAAACAGTCGAGTACCCTAAAAGGTCCATGTTAATATAAACGGGGCTTTTTAACATTTTTTAATAGCCTACGAGAGTATAAATTAATCTTTAATAGGATTTTGGAGCCGGTACTCCTCTCATGTCTCGTTTGTTTTCGATAAAAGTTATTATATCAGCTGTATTTAGTTAATTAATAAAGTTAGAAGTGGGATGATGTCGGTAAAGGGGTTTCGCGTCCTTGAAATGAATAAAAAAAGTGTCTGTTATATTTAATCTCTATGATTTTAAATGGTTCTTTTTCTATCATACTTGCAGTGTTTCATTGGGTAGCTCATCAAACGATTTTGAAATTTAAAGCTGATATCATATACCAATATAGGGTCATAGATTTTTAATAGATATAATACGAAAACAGGCCAAGGTACTGTCGCTCGCTACAAAGTTAGTGAATATAAAAATACATACAAACGAATATAGGTACGAGTATATCTACAAATATCAAGTGACTCGCCACTGCTTACTTTATAGCCACTTTCGTTCGCACGTTTTTATTTGGACGTTACACCGAACACGTGGTTGAAAATGGGGAAATAAAGTTACACGTGACCCGACATCGGAATTCGGACAACACGGGATATGAACATGGTATAGATAGATAGGTATGTAACTAGAATAATGAAGGGCCCTTTTTACAAATCAAGTGATCAAGGCTATTTTGATTTCAGTTAATATTGACTCTGTTAGCTTTCAAAATGTGGACGCCTGGAGGTAACATGTGCTGTAGGAGTAATTTCGTAGAATATTTAACATGCGCCTAGTAAAATGTTGCTATTTAGGGCATTATGTCTGCGTATGCGAGGTAACTTGAAATGTTCATTTACCTTTTCATAGTTATGTACATAAGTAGATACATACATCAAAACTAGTCGAAGAGAAAAGGATATTCAATCTTGTGTTGCGTTAAATTCAATGTTTATATAGGATTTGAATGCGAAGTCGAATTACGAGTAGACAAGATAGATTTAACAATTTGATTTGTCTATGTCTAATCAGTAAAGTCAAATTAAACAACGGCTTTGTAGGTATATTGATTCAGAATTTTGTGATTACAGAACATGATACCTATAGGTATCTACGCTAAATAAAATATGTGATTGTATATATTTCAGACGTAAATATGATGATGTGGACTGGGTAACTATAGATGTCATGTCAACTCTCATGTCACCAACATATCACACAAGTGTTGTAGACCGACGCTTCCGCCTTCAAACTTTGTAAATTGTTCATAAACTACTTAATGGACTGGCGAGACGCGAGACAGTCTCTCTGCAGGATATTTATTGCTTTGTATATTTTGTTTAATCGACCATTCAAAATATCGAGACATTAGGTACCTACCTTTCAAAATGTGCTTTGGAGTATCGTTTCATAGAGTTTGGGAATATTAATTTGAGAAATTGAGGACGGCTGAATCCTTGAATCCAATATGGACTTGTGCACGAGATGATTTATAAACTGTAGGTATTTCAGTAAAAATGTATTTATTTTAATAATGTTTTATCATAATATTTTTTTCTATACTCTATCTACAAACCTACTGGAATTTGAAAAATCAGATCAAAAGAAGCCAAAACCTTGGGCTGGCAATATTAAAGTGTCTGAAACGTACCCTTTTTAGTAGGATAATCTTATCTGACAAAATTTGAAATTGGAATATCGAATATCAATAATCATCAAAGCTGTATCACGATCTTGAAGAGGACCTGTCAGGGACAGAAGAAATATAATATGATTCTTTTTATGGATTAGGTATTCCCTCGAGGATTATCCTTATAAGAAAACGTAGGTACTTACTTTTTTTTTATTTTCGAGTGTCATACCTACTCCGTTAAACAAATCACGTTTTGTATGTAGGTATTTTGGAGATTTCAATCAAATGACCGTAAAACTGGTGGAAACGTTAAAAGCCTGCGGAAATTTCGGATATTGGAATAAATTGATTTATCACGATTTATTGCTTGACTACGTAAAATAATTATAAGAGCTTGTATTGGATGTACCTATAGTAGTTTGTGTATAGTGGACGAAGTGTTGTTTACCCGTTTATCACAATTTTATCATACCTTCTTCTTCTTCTTCTTCTTCCTGTCCTTATCCCACGGTAGGTGGGGCACACATAGCATGTTTTCCTCTTCCACTCCGCTCTATCAGTAGTCGTCTCAGTACTCACACCTTTCATATGCATATCATTCTTCACGTAGTCTATCCATACCTTCTTTGGCCTTCCTCTACCTCTATAGCCATCCACACTCATACTCAATACTCTTTTCGTTACATGTCTTTCATCCCTCCTCATGACATGCCTATACCAAGCCAATTTGGTCATACTATGGTCAAATTATTATTACAGTAATTTATCTTAACTACAATAATATTATAAAGAGGAAAGATTTGATTTTTGTGTGTTTGATTTTAAAAATCTTTAACCATTACAAAGCTACATTATCCCTGAGTAACATAGGCTATATTGTATATCCCGGGAAAAGATAAGATCCCACGAGAACGCGGGTGAAACCGCGGAGGACAGCTAGTACAAAATAAAGCCATAAATTGTTGTCAATTCTGAATCCAAATCTTTACCGATAATTTATAAAATACCTAATCAATATTTTCTACCAAAGTCCCCGTGTATAAACACTGTAGGCAAATAACCGTTTGAAGCCTCCCTTTCACTAAGCTTAGTTTATTAAGATAAATTATTCCAAGCAAGATATTGATGGCCTTTGTATAATAATATCCAGCGACTTTATTGAACAATTTTACTTGAACTTGATTTGGGGGATGTTTGTGAAGGAAATTATGAGTTGTCATAATCATTTTACGTGTTAAAATGTTTTGAAGATAAATTTTTCATTCGAACGAAATACCAAAATTATTACCTAAATTATCTTAGAAAACGTAAGTATTATAATATTATGTATAGTAATATTATAAAGTTGAAGAGTATGTTTGTTTCTTTGTTTGACCGCGCTAATCTACTGGTTCGAATTGAAAAAATATTTTAGTGTTGGATTCCGTTGCTTGCGCTGCGTAAACGGTTAAAGTTACGCAACAATTGTGTATGACGGAATTGTTCCTCTTAATAAGTTCTATAGCTTATATCCTGGAATAAGGATACTTTTTAACTTGAGAAAAGATAAAATCCCACGGTAACGCGGGTGAAACCGCGGGGGATAGCTAGTTATAATATAATACCTATTGTAAATGATTGTCACATAATGTAGATATTTCAATAAAAATACTCTGTCATGATTCGTTTAGTATAGCGTACTTATACTAAATACCTAATTGAAATATAAATTGATAGTGTGATACGAAGGTATATATAGGTAGGTAGCCTACCTACTTTATTTAATTAAGTGTCGAATATATAAAGCCTTTGATATGTCATTTGGATGGCAGCACGTTCAACCATAAACCTATTTGTGTGGCAAATTATTAACAAACCCATTAAAATGTAGCTTTCATCATAAATTGCCGTAAGTTGTGCTATCACATTAGTTAGATCACACAACTTGGTTCACCGTGTCCCATGGGTGAACACTTCGTCTCAATTAAACAACTCATGTCCATTACACTTAGGTACTAGATATTCTCAACACTTACAACTAGAACATAATTGCCAAAGCTCCAGAAGGATGGAAGCTACGTGATATGCTGCCAGATTAAAATGACTCCCAGGTGCCTCATAGTTGAAGTATCCAAGCAACTATTTACTCTGGACATGTTTAATTGAATAAAAAATATTACTATAATTATTATGTTCTATAATAGTTAGTGCTGGTAGAACGTGTTATATTGCTAATCGTAATAACTTTTTATTCTTATATGCATAGGCTTCCATTTAAAATCCATATAAATAAATACATACAGCGTTGTTTTTACAAATAGCCCTTTTCGGATAACTTGTCATCTTTCATTTATAAGGGACTTTTTTATGAATCATTAATTTTGTTTCTTAATAATAGTGAACATTAATTCTGAAGGTAGCCATTGTTTTGGCAAATAATAACCATAACATTTTATAAACTATAACTTGTTGTGTAACAGTTAGGTCAAACAGAACTCGTATCGAGCTTGATATTTTTAATTAAACGACTTCAAAAAAGGAGGAGGTTATATGTTCGACTGTATGTATTTTTTTTTTTTTTATGTATGTTCATCGATATTTTCGCCAATTGTCAACCGATTTTCAAAATTTTTTTTTGTTTGAAAGAGTATTCTTCGGCGGTGGTCCCATTATCACCAAGTCAGGATCTGATGATGGGATCCTGGGGGAAAACGAGGGTAACCCTCAAATTTTATAAGAAATGTCAACTGATTTTCAAAATTCTTTTTTCATTTGAAAGAGTATACTTCGGCGGTAGTCCCACTGTCACCAAGTCAGGATCTGATGATGGGATCCTGGGGAAAATGAGAGCAACCCTCAAATTTTATAAGAATTTACAGTATTTTTCATTCATATACGTACTTATCAAAGCTATTTCCATCTGGTAGTCATCATCTTATGTTGCAGAGCTGATGATGGAAGGTACAACTCCTTAAAGGTTAGGAGTTAGGGGATATTTCTTTAAATATTATAGTCACGTTTAGACTCGTATCGTCGTCTCTTTGTATATTAAAATGAGCTAATGATAGAAGGTAATATCTTTATCGGTTAGGAGTTAGAATATACGTTGTCCTAGATATGAAATGAAACGCAATATCAAGTAGCTGCTGAGAAAGAAGGATTTAGGATATATATTCTTTATTTTCTTTAAAAGTTTATCTATTTATGTATTCCCTCATCTAATAGCGTGATGTTATTTAACTTATAGGCTTTTTCGATAAATGGGCTATACAACACTAATATATTTTATGTAGTTCCTGAGATTAGTGCGTTCAAACAAACTCTTCAGCTTTCTAATATTAGTATAGATAATGTAAATTAATAATAGGCTTAATTTGCTCGAAAACAATTAAATATTTCTTGAAAACATTGAAATATAAAAAATGGAAAAATAAAACTTTTTATAAAAAAATAAAAACGACTTCAAAGGCAAATGTTGCACTAAAAACCGAAAAATAAACTGAATAAGACATTAAATAAAATAGACAAAAAATATTTCAATAACTAAATAGACCAAAAACTTTACTTATGTAAACTACCTACGCACCTATTCAAATTATTATTCTATAAATACCTTTTGATCTGTTTGAAGTCGGTGCCAAGCCCAAAAATACAATGAAAGAAATAATAAATGCCTTCACTAGCATCGCCAGATGGCAGTTCAGCCTCCCAGGGAGGAGATTAAGTAATCCCTGGGTTCGGGAACTCACTCTATCTGCGGGCGGCCAGCGGTCAACCGTTTCACCGAATTTCCCTAACCGCACGCCAACATGCTGCGCCTGCACTACTCAATAGCGACTCTATAATACCGCCGGTCCCTCCGCCGTCAGCACAGTGCCTCCTCTATGGAGCTCTGGCAACCTTACTCACCGCAGGAACACAACACCACTTGGCAGTGTTATTTGGCTGCGATATTCTGTAAGGTGGAGGTACTTCCCCAATCAGACGGCCCCAATTATGAGCAGATGTTATGCTATGTCCTACCTCCTCAAACCGTACGAAGCCTATTAAACCTATTAGGCTTGGCACCGACTTCAAACAGATCAAAAGGTATTTATAGAATAATAATTTGAATAGGTGCGTAGGTAGTTTACATAAGTAAAGTTTTTGGTCTATTTAGTTATTGAAATATTTTTTGTCTATTTTATTTAATGTCTTATTCAGTTTATTTTTCGGTTTTTAGTGCAACATTTGCCTTTGAAGTCGTTTTTATTTTTTTATAAAAAGTTTTTGTCGCAGAGAACATGAAATATCCGTAAAAGTAATAAAGGTATCTAGCGAAGGATATCAATACTGAACTGTTGTCATTCTGTATTGCTAATGGTGTTATAAACCCGAGATATACTGCCAGGGACATACCTAGCTAGATGTTTTGTTGTACGTAACGCTTTGAGGAAAACCTGGAACGCGCGTTGTTGGACCAAGGCTTAACTAATAAATATTTATGTATCAATTAATTTGTATTTTATTTGAAAAATTATCGATGTTTAATGAATATATGACACTGTTCGACACACACAAAGAGGAAATAAATAATGGAAACATGCAGAAATTGCGTACAAGCTCGAATTAAATTCTATTGTTATTCAAAAAACGACTGTAGGCCTACAAAAGCCAGTTGAATACAATCTTCGAGCACACATTTTATTAGTAGGCTTCACATTTTACGAGCGGACTGGAAACCTAAATAAAAAGAGGATTCTTCATATGGAGTCCCTTTGTCATTTTTTACGGTGGGCTGTCAAAAGCTTTTACGATTTCATCTTTAGTCCACCGACGCTGTACCTAATACCTGAAAAACGGCGCTTATTATAATGATGAAAAAATGGTTTTTAATCATTTCTTATTCTCTTATTTCTCCTATATCTTATTGTACATTTTAATCTATATAATAAGACATCTTTTCAAATGATCAGCAAAGAAAAATGATATTTATAAATAAAAATGGCCCAAGATTTGCGTACTAATAACGTACATATAAACAACGTAATATTGCAATATCATACTACATTACGATATCTATTATATAATCGATAATACACGACGGCATTTTTGGTCCTTTTGGGCCACTTTTACATTTAATTGCACTCGGTACATGAAGTGCATGAAGGTGAAGACAGGTTAGGTACCTGTCTTCACCTTTATAACATCATTGCTGTGCCGCCGAGTTCAGCAGTTCCGCCTTTTTGGATTGTACAAGGAGCTTGTAATGTATAGAATCCTATTTTACGCTCTTATATATTGATATAAGAGCGTAAAATAGGATTCTTACGCTAGTGAAGATAAGCTATAACTTTTTTTAAGTCTTGAAAATTCAAATTAATGTTTGTTTATAAAAACAAACAGTAACTAAAACTCAGATGTTATGTTAGCAATATATTGAAGTCGTAAAAGTTTTCCGAGGGCAAAAGAGTACTGATGAAGTTTTCCCCATAACTTTTTTGTGGTCATTGAATTTGTTTGCCGTCCACTCGCCACCGCTACATAGAAATGGAAGTTTGATGAAAATGTATACTTCGTTGGAATACTTTAACCCCCCCTTTGTGTGTCTTATAAGTTGTGGAAACTCTTGAATGTTTGCATAAAGAAGTTCTTAAATGCATATTACACCTATATATGTATATATAGAGATAGTGTATTGAAATATTTTATGTATAGGTGGCTAAATTATTAACTGATGTCTAGAATTAAGTGTCCTCACTTAATTCTTATTTTTGAAATGGGTGTTAAATTTTCACTTTCCACCCATTCACTTTCCATTCAAGAATTCATAAGAGAATTCCTAATATAGATAAGAAATCTAAGTAAAAAAAATCTAGGCTGTGCGTTATTTGTGAGGTCGCACCCCATTCTCCTTTAATTTTGATGAACTTTCAAAATTGTGTTATTTTGTCAGTATTATGATGTCTAATACAGGGGGTAAATGTCAAGTTTTAAGTAAATTTGACAAGAAAATAAATTATTCGTTTATACTAACACCCTCTTGGGGTGATTTTCTAATAACTCCGAAACACATTACTCTTAATTTCCAACGAATTTCAAAAACTGTAAAATACAAATTCATGGATTTATCATCAAAAATGACTGATTATACAAACAAAATCTCCTTATGGCCCTAAAAGGTTGAATTTTCATAAAACCCGTCTTAATAATGATTCTCACTATGTAAGGAAACCCTTGCGCGTTTTTCACGTTCCGAGTCCCAGTAGTTTGGAATGTGCGTTCTGTGCAGTCAGTCGGTCACATTAGGTCTTTACCTATGACACTGCCGTTTTATACAAAGACCTAATTAAATTTCTAATAAAATTCACTTTATGTTGGCTTTACGGACACGAAAACAATCTTAGCTTTTCATATTAAAAATCTTTTATTACAATCTACTAAAAACTTTAATGATCTTATTGCCTTATTAAATATGAAAATCCTTAAGCCACGTGATTGGATATATTAGATATTATAATATGAGTATAGATATGTTAGTATAATAAACAACGGTAAGTATAGGGAGGAAAATCCCTTAGCGGACGTGATTTGAGCTCGGGAGGCGGCATAAATGGATCGTGGAGTAAGCGCTCGATGCCGGGGGCTTTGTCGACATTTCACAACGCCTATATTCCTACCAATTATTATAAATATTGGCATTGACGTCGTCTTCAATTTTGGTAAAATATTCAACATATTTTTCAGTATAACATGTAAAATATATACCTAAGAAGAGTTAACTATATCCATTCATAGTTTATTGCACGGATCTCGTATTTCTGCTTCAATAACTTTAATTGAAATGGTTTTGACATGGCATATGATACGACTGTTTAACAGTTGACGGTTTGATACGGTTCATATTTAGAAGATGACCATAATTATTTTTCTGGTATCAAAACGTTGAACATCATCGAGCACTTAATACGGTATATATATCATTAGACTTGTCTCTCATTTCACTTATACCAGGATAACGTAACAAGGTTTTACTTCGCATTCATGTTTAGTATGCCGCTTTACAACTAGAGCCTTTTCACGGGTCTGTATATCTCACTTTGAATGGCAAGGTTCGGCACTAAGTTTGAATACTAAATAGATGCTTTTAGTAGGAGCAGAGCGAGAGGTTAGGTAATTGAGGTGCCTTCGTGCCATTCGAACAGTACCATTCACACTTCTATTAAGTCGGTAAAGCATTTGTAGCTTAGTTCAGTCGTAAATAATAATTAAGTACATTTGCTTGCATTGTTGTTACGTGAACGATCGTTCGTGTACAGTTGAAAGCAGAATAATGTAACTTTTTCAATCGTCTCCATTTTATCCAAATTAGTCACCAGTTTAGGCTGTGTATTTCTGATGAGTCTAGACTTACTTAATGTTTTGTTGAACTCAATTGCTATCAAAAACTGTATACATACAATACTCAATTGGACGGAACGCGTCGCAAACGCAGTGCTTTTTTAATTTTCTTGTCAGAAATCAATTTTATAAAAAAATGTTTATGGTCTCGTTCAAAAATGCACTCCCCCTCAAATGCATTAGAGTATTTGTATTTAGGGGATACCGATGAAGAAGCAAGCATCTATTCCACCTGTCCTAATCACGTCTGATTACATTTGAGAGCTGTAATCCGTTTTACTAGCTACTCAATAAGTAGCTTAACCATTGCTGGGTTTGCCAATACAATATTTAAACAGCTTTTAATTACATTCGTTCAATAAACGTAATACTTATTACTCGTAGAGAAAAGTTTGAAAACGGGAGACTAAAAAACTGGTTCTAGTATATAGGAAACTTTTTTTTTGTTTTGGTCTACCTTTTATTATAATTAGTCGGTTTTAGGCAACTGGATTGTAAAATGGGGCTGGTAGAATAAACTGCTTAGAGACCGAGATAGAGATTTCGAAAATTAAGGCAGAAACATTGTATTAATGTAGAGTGATTTTTTGAACAGTGGAGTGAATAATGGAGTCTATTCTAGTCATCCCGTAGGCTAAATTTTATTTTTGTTAATGAGCCTAAGGTAACTTATAACTTAGATAAAAGTGACCTTCTTATTTACGAGCAGACTGGCCTATGATGATTAACTAGTTTAGCCACTAGATGTGCAGTATTTATCCATGGATCCGTCTCTGAAAACTTATTATTCGATTAATTGATTCATTGCTTTCTTTGTCTGCCCTATCTGATTGTAGGATTATTGACAATAAAATATTATTACAATGGAAATAATATTTTCTTCAATACAGTTTTTTTGTAGACAGTACACAAATTGGCTTTGTGTAACGTATCTATTTATTAACGGTTCAAAGAGCATTTTGATCTAAAGCTAGGAATTACTCTAGTACTCTAATCGATGAGAGCAACTCCCAGGGGAACCCTAATAAATCCACTCTGACCGGTGTTCATTAATTTGCCTCCTGTCAAGTCCGTATCTGAAATTGTTGATGTTTTGCGCATGTTTGTGGCACAATTTATTGAGCCAATCATTCGTAGCCCTAAAGTTGAGAGGCACACTTGAGATGATTTATAATAATAGCTTTTATGTGTAATATAGCGTTGTGTCGTCAAATATCAGTTTATAATGAAACGAGGTCGATTCTCGAGGTGTGGTTTTCAATTATCTTTTTGGTTTTGTTACTTTTGAGATTAGTTACTATGCCATCAAGAACCGTTAATAAATATTAATCCTGCACTTTCATGGAAAATATATTAGAGTGATGTGAAGGAATGAAAATAATTATTTTATCTTATAAAATGATAAAGTTGATAAATTGAAATATTGGTAACTGACTTAATAACTTTCCTTTGAAAATTTGGATCCCGCGAAATCTTACGTGAAACCTTACAAATAATTGACTACAGCTATTATATGAATTTACTTTTCAGCTGTAAATTTAATAAAGTAAACTTTTTAATTAAATTTCTTGTTGAATAGACTATGTAAGAATACATGAACAAAATTAATAAATGCAATCCTCCAGAAGACAGAAGAAGCACAAATAAAGTTATATTAACCAAGTATTTTCTGTGGCAACTTCACTTGGAAAGTGTTCTGAGTGAAATCATGAGGCGGATCTCCAAAAATTCATTGCCGGATTCCACTCCACCGATATAATAACAAACGTAATAAAAACTTTTCGGGAAAAATATTAGTTTTTCGGACCATCACAGCTTACAGAGGACTGAAAGACAACAAGAAATGGTTCTTCATTTATTCCGCGTTTTAAAAGTTAAATAAAACTCTCCCTTGTTATGTTTGACATTTTAATAATACGGGGTTAACTAAACTCTTATATTTTGTACAAGCAAAAATTTCTTAGTACACATTCCTGAAGGAAAGCATGTTTATTTAACCGGAGTGCCATTCTCATTTCTGAATAGGTACTCGAATCTGGAGTGTCTATGAGGCCGTGTTCTAATAGATACTACGTGTAACCATTACGGCTAGTGGTTACAATTTGTGTCGGAAGCTTTCACCTAAGTTAAAAGGGCTCGCCTTCAAAATGGGCGGTATATCGAAAACCCATTGGAGTAATTTGAGGCGAACCGAAACGACATTGTCGCTTAAGCGATTCAATCCTACGCGACCGCGCTGGGACCTACACGACGATTTGAATTTAACCGATTTTATGTGAGAGGTAATGTCACCGTTGTGATCTCTTTCACGTTATAAAGTATATTCCTCAGTATGTTTATGGCCATCATTCTGGACTTTTCTGGAAATTTTGAGCATATTGCATTAAAATTACATTGTTAATTGTATAGCCACAGTATAATGATTCATAAGCAAATGTTAGTAAACCATTAAATAAATAAATACCTTACATAGGAATTAAGAAGAAACATTTTTGTAGATTTAAAATAATTTCTTGCTTTTCAATTGTCATAAATATACCATATTTGTTCTATCATTAAACCTTTCAAATATATATTTTTTGTATTTATATAACAAGACTGTGTAAGCGTCAGTCTTTTACTGTCGTCATTTCAGCCAGCGATAGTGGCTCAGGCAATGGCCCGGCGTACTAATACCGTGTCTACTAGCAATGTAATACGTGTGCACTGTGCTTAAGGTTTTTTATACATTCTCAAGCAGTAGTTTAGCTGCAACCAAGCCGAGTGCTAACGAGTTTGTCGCAGCCTGTGCAACTCTTCTAGGTAGTCGTGTCAGTCGTGATTTTGTTACTTAGGTACCTATTTACTTTCGTTTCAGTTTTCTTCTTTGGTTTTTATATCAGTTATGTGCATTGATTTTAGTATAGATCAATCGACTATATTAGCTTCTCTAGACTATGATGTACAATGTATCTACATATGTTTGGTTATTATGTATATTTGGTTATTGGTGTATTATGTGTACTTAGGTGTGGTAAAATTCGTTTCGTTCGTTCGATTGAAAGTAAGAATAATACCACCGATAGAAATCGAGGATATGATCTACCTATGTGACAAGTTTCAAAAAAAATGTTTAGCCGTTTTTGCGTGATTGAGGAACAAACAACCATACATCCAAACATACAATCTTTCACATGTATAATATTAGTCGGACACAAGCATGGTAAAATCGTGGTATAACTCAAACCTATCTGCTAAAAAAAATGTAAGAGGTTTTGTAGTTCCAAGTCGTTGTCGATGAGGAAAAATAACGGACATAAATTGAATGAAGCAAATTAATACACCTCCATCTGATATAAAAGGCATACCTACGTACCTCCTTCGCCGTGAAAAATGGAATCACAGCAACCAACAATTTGTCATTTTAATGTTTTCATGTCCGCAACCGGTACGCGGGCACTATGGATAGACAATTTATAACGCGTGTCATATCCCCTTTGTATGGCAAGGCAAAATATCTAGCCATGAGGAGAGGAATGCAATTTGTAGCCGCCTAACATATAACGCAGGAAATACCTCGTAAAGTGCGTTCACCATGGAAGATATTGCTGACGATTTTTTTAAAGCAAATTTTATGATGGTTATTATTATTTTCTGTTTAGTAAGTCTTCACTGTTTTACTTTGTTATGTAATTCTATGTTATTTCCGAAATATACTCAATGTTATTTTTGGTCGTATTAATTAGCCATCTTTCCTGATTTTCTATCACGTTATTGATAGAGTTACTTTTAAGTCTCATAGAAATGTTATTTATGGAGCAGCAATTTTTAAGATTTGTTTGGAATTTGTTTCATAATGCGTCATACATACAATTACTGTTGCTATTGTTTCTTTGATATTTAGTTATAATAATTGTTTCTAAAAAGAATATTAACCCCTTAATTACTTAACAATATAACAGCAAAATCTGGCACCTACATCAGACTCATATATTCGATTTATTGCACAGGGGGTAGACATCGCAGTTTCGTCTGGGCGGGCGGGCGGTACAGATAAGCGTATTATTATACTATGGGGCTACTGAAATTCCCACATCATAAAATGGGACCTACGCCGACGCCATAAAAACGATCATTTATTTTTACGGCATCAAGCCCTAGGTTAATAATTGTGACGCTATAATTTTTTTCGACTTCCAATACATTTTACTAAGATCGGTATTTTACGATTGCGTTACGCTTTTATGATTACGTTAAGTATTTTTGTTGCGGAGTTATTTACGTTGTATTGTAGGTAGGTCTTGTTTTGAGTTATTGGTGTTTTTTTATTTGTTTCATGGATGACCGCTTTGCGTTATATTTTATTAGGTAGGGGCAAGTGCGGAACGTGGTCATTTTCCAGAATTTGGAATAAACAATTTTTTTATATGTGCATTACATAGTTTTTTTTTATTTTTACATATTACCGATGTAAGTACATTTTACCTTTAAAATATAAATGATGCGGAATGAAATAAAATGTTTATTCATTCAAATGGGCCTTCTAGCTTACGATTCGCAAGGTTGCTTTTGCTGAGAAAAGACGAATCATTATCGTCATTTAAATAGTAGATAGGTATACCTAGAAATACAAATATATTTATTTGCTTGAATATGGTGTATACAAGATGTCATTCAAAATAATAAGGATCTACATATCCTACCAGTAAGGCGTACAAATTATTACAAAAATTGCTTGGTATGCCTTCTGTACTAAAACGTTTTTAACAAGTCAAATTCAAAAATGTAGGCGGTATCTTATTAGTATAAATGTAGGCGGTATCGTAAGTTCAAGTTGTTACTAACAAATATGGTCTGAAATAAATGAATTATTATTATTATAGAAGCGTGCACCCTGTCCTAAAAATGTTCATTGCACTTTATGGAGTCTATGAGCAAGGTCACAAGATGATACTTATTCCCAGTATCGATAGAGTGCATGTCACTTTTTTAAATTACACTGTCATAGCAGTAGTTATTGAATTTAAGGTTATTGAATATAATTTTTTTACGTAAGAGATACCAGTGGATCTCTCTTTGTGGAACGTTGAGATCACATAACATTAAGAATGGTCTTGGGAGCAGCGAGCGACTCTGGTTTACTGTCGGTAGTTCCCAGAGCTTTTAATGATCCTCTCTCGCTTCTTAACCGTTAATTAAGGTTATTAATCCGAAGGCACGGCCACCTTGTTTTCCTTAATTGGTCGCAATTTTATTTCAGCCGGCGAAAGCCACGCTTCAGCTTTCATAATTAAATTTATATATCCAAAGTGTCCTGTACTTGTAATGTTATAAGTAATTCTTAGAATAGTTTAATTATTTATTTTGTTACTGAAACTACTGTTTTATAATTCAGAATCAGTATCAGAAATAATTTATTGCATAAATTGTACAGAATATAGGTGTCATATAGCTTAGACCAATAAACCTCAGGTCTAATAAATTTCATAAGTCTCAACAATCTCGTCCACATCAAACATGCTATATTAACAGTTGTTATACTAATAGATAATTAAAATTATACAATTTAATTAGTTAGTCAGAGTAAGTAAATATATTAAATTAATTTATTTAATTTGCGAGAGAAATGAGTAACGTTGAATTTTCTGAGATAACAATTTATGCTCCTTTAGTAAAACTAATGCGATATTGAATTAATAAGAAAACCTACAGCAAACAATACTTGAACATCGAACTTATTATCTCTAACAAGTTTCCGGTTGCGAGTACGTAAGTACCTAATACAATTATAATTTTAAACATTGAAAAAGGTAATATTGTTTTTAAAGTATTGCACAGTGAGACGGGAGCAAAAGAAAAAGAGGATCATAATAGAATTATATTTGTGAGCATCCGTTGAACCGGCGGGGGTCGTTATTCAATTACAGGGGAGTAAAAACACGGGGCGATGTTTACCTGTGTTGCTGCGGGCCATCCAACCGAATCTTTTTACCATAATTACCTTTACCAATGTATTTTTAATGTACATATATACGCAGGTACTTTGAAATGGGGAAGCTAATGAATTTAGATAGACTTACGTAGCAGGTGCTACAAAGTAAATATTTGTGAAAGATTTCAGAAAAGCAATTGCAATTATTACACCAGGAAACCGGAATTTGACAAGAATCAATTAGGAAATTTTGATTTAATGAGAGAAAAAAAGCAATATCAATTCAAATTCTAACGTTTCACTAAGTTAAATCATTACCGTATAGTTAATCGTATATTTTTTAAGTAAAATTAAATCATTCAAACTCAAACTCAAATCTCATTTATTCAGTTTAGGCCCTGGTAAGGCACTTATAAACGTTACAATTGACTCTACCACCGGTTCGAAATACACATACACTGAGAAGACTCCGGCAAGAAACTCAGCAAGGCAATTTTTTTTAGCAGTGGATCTTTCTTACATTTATTTACATTTTTATAAGTACATTTAGATACATTTTCAAATATTTTACATTACGCCAGGGGGATGCAGGTGCAGAGAGAAGCTACTACAACCATATATTTCTCTCTTCCATATAATGAGCCACCTTATAGTAGGCTTTGTTCATTAACCTAAGTTTAATAAAAAAAATAAAAAAATTAATAAGACATTCCAGCTACCTCACGTGGGATCCTATTGTAGAAACGAACATAATTCCCGAGAAAAGATTTATCAACTTTAGCTAGCCTGAATCTAGGGGTCACAATTTTATCTTTGTGTCTTGTATTAAAATTATGATGATTACTGTTTACTTCAAACAAATTTAAATTTTTTCGGACATACATAATATTTTCATATATGTACAACATTAATATCTTAAATTCCTTAAATTGATTTCTCAGTGACTCGCGAGGACCCAAACAATAGATCGCGCGAATCGCCCTTTTCTGTAAAATAAAAACAGTATTCAAATCAGTCGCTGAACCCCACAGCAGGAGGTTATAGGACATCAGACTTGAAAATTGCAAAGTATACTAACCTAGCTGTAGCAATATCTGTTATTTGTCTAATTTTCTTTACTGCAAAAGCAGCCGAACTCAATTTGCTAGCTAAATTTTCTATATGAGGACCCGATTGTAATTTACTATCTAAAGTTATACCAAGGAAATACCATTAATTTACAACACAATATGTTAAAGATAGATGATGAGCTCACGAGAGAAATAAAGTTACAATTCTCGTTTTGAGAAATCAAAACGTTCATTTCATGGAAGGCGCTTGCGACATAACGTGAAACAAATTGTATTTTCCAAATCCCGTAAATGCTGGCGCGCTGATTCAAGATCGAAAACCATTTTTGTCATTTATTCGCAATAATCCAATATGGAAGCGGCTGCGCGTGTTCTCATTGACACTAAGCTGGGGCACGGGTTACTATCCATTATTCATGGTGTCCAACCCGACGTGAATAATATTTGATGTGGTTTTGAAATGATACACCTAGCGAAGCGTTAAAGAAATCATGTCTTACAAAATTACCTCATTTCGCATTAACTCTTGATCGTTTTTCGAAGTTAAAAGTTTTAGGACTTCACGATTCTTGATATTTAAAGGTTCAGTTTTTTCCTACTTAGTGTTCTTAGGACGCAATTTAATTAGCTAGGTTTTAAAGAGGTTTGGGCGAGGTCACTGTTTAAATTTTCGAAAAGGTAGCTGATTAATTTGGTCCTTTTTTGGAGAAAAGCTGAATAATGAAGAAAATAAAAAAGGATACTTTATAACTCCTAGATTTAATCAGTAGTGATTTTGAATAGCCTATTGTATCCACCACAGTAGCTACGGTTTGAAGGCTATTCAGAGGGTACTTAACTTATTCAATCCTAAAGATTGATGGATCTATGTGAAAGGATATGGAACTGGTCTCTTTTCATAAGTGTACTGTAAGTAGGCATCTGAGAGGTACCAAACATACTCAAGCTCATTGTACCTATCATAAGTTACTGAAAGTATTTCTCCTTTCCACTAGAAAAGTACATAGAAAATGTATGTTTATTTAGAACCCACAGTCATGGGGATGTGTCCAGAGGCAACTCATTTTAGATAAGGAGTAAAACCCTCTGTTTGGGTTCAGTACCGTTTGCTTATTGTTGTTATCGCTGAACCGTTGCATATTACAAGAACACTAGTCGTTGCGCAGCAAATATTGTTTATGAAACTTAAAAATCTGAAGAGAAACTTATTAGCAATACCTTACCTATAGAAACAATTGTAATGGATGTACCAAAATATAATATACTAGCTGTCCCCCGTAGTTTCACCCGCATTCCCGTGAGATCTTTTCCCAGGATACAAATATAACCTATGTTACTCAGCGATAATGTAGCATTCCAATGGTAATTTATTTTTGAAATATAAAAAAAACACTCTTTATAATATTACTTGATGCCTCTGCAGAGGTGAAATCGCTTTTGAGTTCATCGCGAAATCGTTTTTGAGTTCATCGCGAACATACAGACATACAGACTCAGTGGAGGACATTATTTTATAATGATTATATAGCAACTTAAACATCCTATTTAACTATAGCATATCTCAGGTTAGTCCACAAAGCAAGTTAGGTTAGTCCACAAAGCTCGGCAAATGCGGCCACTGACTGACATATTAGGTCCTTGTGGTTTGGGTAAGTAGTTAAACAGATTTAAGCCTGTAATGTCTTGGATGTAACTTCCCTTCTCTATCAATAATTTAGTTCCCATCTCATCATGGCCCTGCGATGTAAATTTCAACTAAATATATAAACGCTTTTTTATCAGTTTTTAGGACTCTGAATATGTATTTTTCTGAATGGATTTTGTAAAGATAAATCACCGGGAACGGGATATATTCACCACATTTTCCTAACATAAATTCGACTGGAAATCTTTAGTGACAATTCTAGTGGTAGCGAAGTTGAATGCCGTGGGGACAGTTTTTGGCTTGAATCCTATTATCTTAATGATTTTTAGATTTCGAAGGTAAACATCGTGAAGAAGCCATAGAGATAGGTTACTTTGTAAAACGTCAAAATTTAAAGATATTTCAGATCGCCTTCTTAAAATTAATTCACACATGGCTTTTCACATCATCCGTTATTGTCTTTTCGTTCCTAAATTCATGTATGTCATGAGATGCTGCCCTTTCTGGAAATTTGGGAATTATTTGGCTACTTTAGACGATTCGATTTACGAAATCCTGGTCAAAATCCTAAATTGTCCTCTTAATGACAAATCTTGGTGCCAGGCTTCATTACCCACACGTTTTGGCGGCCTTGGCATTAGAAAAATTACCAGCATTTTTATCTTCCAGCCACAGTACGACTAAACTCTTCAAAAAAATTTTACTAAATTCTTTAGGCGACATTGAAATTTCATACTGTGCGGAAGCTAAATCTGCTTGGATTACAGCTTGTCCGGGTGAAAGCCTTCCCGAAAACCCCAAAATTCAAAGACAGTGGGACGAGCCACTCTGCAAACAGGTTCATTTGAGCCTTTTAAATAACTCTGCGAGTCTTGCAGAGCGAGCTCGTCTTCTTGCTGTCTCCGAGAGAGAATCAAGTTACTGGCTTCAGGCTTTGCCATCTGCCAACGTCGGCACCTTATTAACAAATTCAACTTTTTCACTTTCTGTAGGTCTGCGACTGGGCTCGTCCATCAATGAGCCCCACCGCTGCCCGTGTGGGGAGAGCGTCGATGTTTTCGGCCATCACGGTCTTTCTTGTCACCGTAGCGCTGGTCGGCTGTCCCGACACGCTGCCATTAATGACATTATCCGCAGGGCCCTTGCCACCGCCAACGTGCCGGCTTTACTTGAGCCGAACGGAATCGCACGTGACGATGGCAAGAGGCCCGACGGGATGACTTTAATACCCTGGAGTAGAGGAAAACCTTTGGTCTGGGATGCAACGTGTGTAGACACACTAGCTCCGTCGCATCTTCAGTCCACCTCCAGGGCATCAGGTGCAGCGGCTTCAACAGCGGAGAGTTCCAAAAGGCGCAAATATGCAGCCCTCAGCAACGGCTACATATTTATATATATATACTTTTTGGAGTAGAAACTATGGGACCGTGGGGGCCTGAAGCACGACAGTTTTTTAAGGAACTGTCGACGCGCCTCATAGATCTATCTGGTGACCAGAGGGCTGGTTCTTACCTCGGACAAAGGATAAGCCTTGCTATCCAACGAGGTAACGCTGCCAGCCTTCTGGGCACTTTACCTATGGGCAGCGATTTGAACTCGATATTCTATTTATAATATTATATCGAGTTTAAAATGTATAATAGAATAAGTAAGGTATGTATAATTTGTAAATATTTTTATTTTATTGATTATATTATACATAATTATAAGTTTTATTATTAATTTTATTTTTACATAACATATTAAAGTATAGTTAAATTATGTACAAAAATAAATAAACATCAGACTTTGTGTCAAGTTAAAAGCACTTATGAGTGTGTTGCGGCAGCTGCCATAAGGTATTTTGTGGCGTTGGTAATATTATGTCAAACACAAGGCTGTCCAAAGAAATAAAGTAAGTTTACCATTTTCGGTAACATTATCAGAAAAGTGCAAATGGCCACTATTTAACATTAGTAGATTCTAAAGATACGCCTAACTTTAGATATTCTAAAGACAACAATTCTTAGGAAAATGTCTTAATTAAAATGTTTGACACAAGTGCTATTTCAGTGGAATCTATAGCTATATATATTGTCTATATTTATAGACAATGGTGATCATTCAATATCAGATGGACCATCCGCTTTGACATGGTCAGAAACAATTATAATGGTAAAGAACGTAAATTTAATCATCTTAATAATAAACACAATACCAAAAGGCATGTAAGGTCTAATGGCGCTTGATAGTACGGTGTTAACAGTTATTAAATGTATCCTGGATAAGCGTCATATTTATATCGTATTTAGTAAATAGCCAGCCAGCATATGGTATTGCGTGCTCTACTGCACGTGCTTCTGCATAATAATTAATCATTTGCTACAACTACCCAATTACCCGTATAGAGGGAGTGGGCGGTCCCTCACTAGACCATTATAATTACCCGCGCGCGGTCTTTTATTAATATTGCTTTTCTTATTTGTTCGCTCGGCGCTCCGCTGGTTTTGTCTACAGTACAAGACTCAAATGTCCTTTAGTACAACGTAACATTCGGTCAGTCTTTTCGGCGCTTTGATGACCAGACTCAAAATGTCATAGATCTACAAATTCACAGACCTATTTATTATTCTAGACCGTATATAGGTCAAGATTTTTAAACCATTATCTTGTAGTGAAATATTGTTATAAATAGAGATTAGGTTCACTAAGTCAATTGCGCGTCGACATGAGCGTGGATTAAGTTAGCCCTGTTTCCAGCACAAAGGCCAGGCATGACAATGACAGTTAGCTCCACTTGTTCCCGAACACCACATTAATGGTGCTGAGCGAAACTACATGGTTCAAAGGAATTGATCTCTTATGTATATAGCTGTAAGAGGTGATATGACCAAATTAGGGTATTAAGTGTGAAGGTGTATCGTGGTAAAAGCACGCTAAGCCAAGTTTTAGCCGACCTCGGCTTGTGACGAGCTTTGTAGTTGTAAAGAGAAGTTGTATTAATTTCTACTTAATATCGTTTTGTCAATTACGTTTCTGTAGGGAAGTTGTATATATGTTTGAAGTTTAATCTAACTTTAATGATTCCAATTGTTTAATGATAATATTTTGACGTTCACGATCTGTAGCCGAGCCAACATTTCGTTTAAAATTTTAAAGTAAACAAGTATATGGAAACTTTGTTGCACAAAATTTGAATATCTATGTTGTTTGAAAAGTTTAAAAATACAGTGAGAGTTACTTTCTAAAATTATTTAGGTATCAACTCACGCTACTTTTTATTTATATTTTCTTGGGGGGTTAATGTTCTCAGGTCCATCATTTACTTGCTCTTGAAGTGATTGAACTCAAAATGCGATTAAACTTTCCATAGCCATTTATGAATCATATTTAAGACAAATATAAAATCTCTTGTATATTTTTCTGCGATGATTATTTATTGACAATACATAAAAGCTATAACTTGGAAAATAATATAATCCTAGATTATATGAGTGAAGTGGAAAATACAATAATATTTTGATATCCCAAACTCAGACTCAGGGATTATAAACAGAGAATCTTTATATCGAATTAGTCTGAACCTATTTCTTTATAATGGTGAATTGTTTCTGAATGATTAATATAACAAAAATATCATATTTTTTGCTAACCGAATTTTGTACTTATGTGTGGGTTATATCTAGCATTTGCTCGTGTCGACAATATAGTTCATTATGTAGACTATACCGACGGTTGTTTCATGATTCTAGCTTCAATTATAAAAAAATAAAAACGACTTCAAAAGCAAATGTTGCACTAAAAACCGAAAAATAAACTGAATAAGACATTAAATAAAATGGACAAAAAATATTTCAATAACTAAATAGACCAAAAACTTTACTTATGTAAACTACCTACGCACCTATTCAAATTATTATTCTATAAATACCTTTTGATCTGTTTGAAGTCGGTGCCAAGCCTAATAGGTTTAATAGGCTTCGTACGGTTTGAGGAGGTAGGACATAGCATAACATTTGCTCATAATTGGGGCCGTCTGATTGGGGAAGTACCTCCACCTTACAGAATATCGCAGCCAAATAACACTGCCAAGTGGTGTTGTGTTCTTGCGGTGAGTAAGGTTGCCAGAGCTTCTTAGAGGAGGCACTGTGCTGACGGCGGAGGGACCGGCGGCGGTATTATGGAGTCGCTATTGAGTAGTGCAGGCGCAGCATGTTGGCGTGCGGTTAGGGAGATCCGGTGAAACGGTTGACCGCTAGCCGCCCGCAGATAGAGTGAGTTCCCGAACCCAGAGATTACTTAATCTCCTCCCTGGGAGGCTGAACTGCCATCTGGCGATGCTTGTGAAGGCATTTATTATTTCTTTCATTGTATTTTTGGGCTTGGCACCGACTTCAAACAGATCAAAAGGTATTTATAGAATAATAATTTGAATAGGTGCGTAGGTAGTTTACATAAGTAAAGTTATTGGTCTATTTAGTTATTGAAATATTTTTTGTCCATTTTATTTAATGTCTTATTCAGTTTATTTTTCGGTTTTTAGTGCAACATTTGCCTTTGAAGTCGTTTTTATTTTTTTATAAAAAGTTTTATTTTTCCATTTTTTATATTTCAATGTTTCCAAGAAATATTTAATTGTTTTCGAGCAAATTAAGCCTATTATTAATTTACATTATCTATACTAATATTAGAAAGCTGAATAGTTTGTTTGTTTGTCTGTTTGAACGCACTAATCTCAGGAACTACATAAAATATATTAGTGTTGGATAGCCCATTTATCGAGAAAGCCTATAAGTTCAATAACATCTCGCTATTAGATGAGGGAATACATAAATAGATAAACTTTTAAAGAAAATAAAGAATATATATCCTAAATGATTAAGGCTTCTTTCTCAGCAGGTACTTGATATTGCGTTTCATTTCATATCTAGGACAACTCCTAACCGATAAAGACCTTCTATCATCAGCTCATTTTAATATACAAAGAGACGACGATACGAGTCTAAACGTGACTATAATATTTAAAGAAATATCCCCTAACTCCTAACCTTTAAGGAGTTGTACCTTCCATCATCAGCTCTGCAACATAAGATGATGACTACCAGATGGAAATAGCTTTGATAAGTACGTATATGAATGAAAAATACTGTAAATTCTTATAAAATTTGAGGGTTGCTCTCATTTTCCCCAGGATCCCATCATCAGATCCTGACTTGGTGACAGTGAGACTACCGCCGAAGTATACTCTTTCAAATGAAAAAAGAATTTTGAAAATCGGTTGACATTTCTTATAAAATTTGAGGGTTGCCCTCGTTTTCCCCCAGGATCCCATCATCAGATCCTGACTTGGTGATAATGGGACCACCGCCGAAGTGTACTCTTTCAAACAAAAAAAACATTTTGAAAATCGATTGACAATTGGCGGAAAAATCGATGAACATACATAAAAAAAAAAAAATACATACAGTCGAACATATAACCTCCTCCTTTTTTGAAGTCGTTTAAAAATGACCGACTGTCATACAAACTTTCAACCCCTTTTTCACTCCCTCCATTACCTGTGAAAAAGGTTTTCTAGGTCTAAAACTGAGCGTTGATGAGTCAGTCTTTCTCATTTTTCATACCAAGAAACGGAAATAACTCCTAACTTTGAACCCAGTTTCACCCCTTCAGAGGTGGAATTATAGGAAACGCTAAAACACGTATTTCTTTATTTTTATTTGTTAGCCTAAAAACAAAGTTTCGTCGTTTTGAAGTCAGTGAGAGCTGAGACATGCTCACTAATAGTGTAAATATTTAAATCTATCTATATATATAAAAGGATAAGTCCTGACTGATCTATCAACGCCCAGCCTAAACCCTTAGACCTAAAAAGCTGTTTTTTTCCCAGGTGTTGTTTTAAAAACTTGACCGAGGAATAAGAACGGATTTTTCGAAATTCAACCTTTAAGGGGGTGAAAAAGGGGTTGAAAGTTTGTATGAAAGTCGGTAATTTTTGAAGCTAGAATCATGAAACTTTGTTTTTAGACTATCAATTAAAAAGAAAGAAACACGTGTATCAGCGTTATTTAAATTTATACCCCTGAAGGGGTGAAACGGGGGTTGAAAGTATGTATGGAAGTCCGCGATTTTTTTAAGCTAGAACCATGAAACTTTGTTTTTAAGCTAAAAATCAAAAATAAAGAAACATGTATTTAAGTGTTTTCTAAAATTCAACCCTTAAGGGGGTGAAAAGGGGGTTGAAAGTTTGTATGGAAGTCCGCCATTTTTTGAAGCTAGAACCATGAAACTTTGTTTTTAGGCTAACAAATAAAAATAAAGAAATACGTGTTTTAGCGTTTCCTATAATTCCACCTCTGAAGGGGTGAAACGGGGGTTCAAAGTTAGGAGTTATTTCCGTTTCTTGGTATGAAAAATGAGAAGGACTGACACATCAACGCCCAGTGTTGGACCTAGAAAGCTGTTTTTTTTCACAGGTAATGTTTTTAAGATGTAGACGTGGATTAAGAAAGATTTTTTGAAATTCAATCTCAAAGGATACGCGGGTGAAACCGCGGGGCGGAAAGCTAGTCAGATATAAATAAATGTCGAAAATATTGAAAAAAGCTATGGCCATATTCATGGACTTTTCTGACGATGAATTCCTCATATTTGTTATGGGACTAATCAAGGAATATATTTTTATAAAAAAAAAATAGAAACATTAAAATCAGTTCAAAATTGGCGAAGATATCGTGTCCATACACATAAAAAATACTGTCAAATTACGCGACTACAGGAAAAACATATTATAACAAAGATTTCTTTTAAAATTGGACCACTACCCCTTATTCGTGAACATAAAAAGGGTTTACAATATTTATTTAAGACGCATTAAATAACAGCAGCATTGGAATAACAGCAGCATTGGAATAACAAATGCTCACCGTTGGGAACAACAATAACCCGTATATATCATCACAAGGTATCTACCACAAGAGGCCGCAATTTCCCAAAGAGCCGTCGCAACAGACCCTGTTCGTAACTCTAGTAAAGCCTCAGTTTAAGTAGGTATTGGCTACTAAATATTTATTGAAAATATCTCTGACATATCTCTGTATAGGAAAACGACTATGAGATGAAACGCGTAATATTTATTATTGACGATAGGAATAAAAGATTTTAGAAGAGTCTGACGTAGAGCGTTTTACCTGCTTGCTTGCTAAACACTGATATTATAGAGGTGAAGTTCGGATAAAGGAACTTCTATTCTTCCTAGGAAGGTAGGGATATTTTAAAGCTTTTATTTAGCGTGTAATGAATGTTTGTATGTTTGTTTAGGTCGAATCTTGCAAGCTAATTTAAAACCACTTCTTGATATTCGGTTGAGCTGAAATTTTGCATACACCCTAAGTTCTGATGACTATATTGCATTTTTTTTAAATGGCCGTCGGCGGTAAGATGGCGGATGATGATTCTTTTGGTCAAACCTTTAATATGGGTACCAAATGAAAGGGCTTGAAGAGTAAAAAAGGATAAAGTTAGCGACATTGCACTATATTCAATATGGCCGCTTTTCAGAGCATTTCAATAAAAGCGTTTTTACAAGCTTTATATTAGCTTGCAATGTATGCATGTTTTTCCGGGGTGAATCTTGCAACTCAATTTTGAAGCAGATATCTTTAACCGATTGAGCTGAAATTTTGTATACACGTTTAGTTTGGATGACAATGCATGGTCAGCTGTGTGACGTCATACTAAATCCAACATGGCGGAAAACCTAAGATAGCGGACTATTATTTTTTAATGCAATCCTACAATATGGGTATCAAATGAAAGGGCTTGCTGAGAATAACTCGAAAAATAAAGTGGCGTCACTCTAAATCAAAAACATGATTTTAACTAAAAAATTAAACTATTTTATTATTTACAACAAATGTACAAAATATAATTTAATATAATTTTTTAACTTATAATTTAAAATAATTTTTAATCATAGATGAATAAATGGTCGCGCCCCGCTCGGAGCGAGGACCAATTCTTAATCTATGCTTTTTAATATTAATTTATTTTCATTCATTTCACCACACCTAGTAAGCATAAAAGTCATCAACAACTTTATATTGTCGGTCGCTTGAAATACGGTGGGTTGCGGTCACCGATTATTATGTAGTACCTACCTTTAATCAGTTAGAGTAATAGTTGAGACTATAAAGTTTCCAACAAAACCTACCCGCTTTGTGGTGGTGACAAGCTCTCTCCAAAAGTGATAAAAGGACCTGCCAGCATTGATGGCGGTTAACTCCTTGTTACATGATAATGAGGGTCATTGACATTTAATCACTTAAAGAAAAGGAATGACCACGGACACAATGCCCAGGATATGTATGAGTGGATTAGGTGTCCAGGTTATATCAGTCAGGACAAACGGATAACAGAGTAACTTTATCAGTACTTCGAAAATGGATTTAAACGACATTCATTTTGTCATCGTCATCCTAAAGCTGGTGTAAATGATAGTTTCATGCTTAGATACAATTTTGTTGTGTTGAGGCCGTTTTTGTCAGATTTCTCGGATTAGTCTTAGTTTTGTACAAACCAAAGACCATCAGCATTTATAGTTATATTAGAGAGATATATATAAATTTTTGATCTCCGGTATTTTAAATATTGTATTCCGATTAATAGAGATCCTGATAGTATTGTTTACTTTAAGGTTCTTTCAGTTAGATATCAAAGATTGACGTATGTAATTTATTGTTCAAAGTATCGTATATTTCACAAATAGTATCCGTTTATAAAATCGCAACAATCGTTTTGAGAAGCGAAAGTACTTATAGCAAAAAGGAGGAAGCCGAATAATTTAAGGAATATAATCTCCCATCAGACCGTTTACATGCTCATAAATAACGGATTAGCGTGTGAACCACTTTTTCGAGGCAGTGTGCGATGCGCGAAGCCTTGACCTTGGCTAGTTATTTCTCTTTCGTTTCATCATAATCCTCTTCGTAAGATGGATTGCTTGTTTCGAGATGCGGATTATTTCGTTATATTGCTACTCTAGTGCCTAGAGGCTTAGTTTGCTGCTCGTAGAGATATACGAAAACTGCGTAACTGCGTAAGTAGGTAGGTGTATGTACTCAGAAAATTAATTACCTAAGAATAGTGTATTATGTAAAATATTAAATACTAGTAGTCATCCGCGGTTTTACCCGCGTTCTCTAGTGAATTTTCAAAAGTCCTTTCTTAGCGGACTCCCAATTAGTAATCTACCTGCCAAATTTTCGTTTGTATCATAATACTTTCTGAGATTTCAATCAGTAAGTTTTATTTCACTTTTATATCTGTTTATAAAAGGCAAGGTATTGCAAATGTCCATAGGCGGCGGTGACCACTTACCATCAGGTGGACCGACTGCCTGTTTTTCCTTTTAGAAAATAAATATGTTTTTATTTCTATTGAAGTATTTTGTTTCCGTTGTAATATATTTATTTTATTACGTTTAACTTTAGTGGCCCTTCAATACACAAAGTACTCTATATACCCACATGTCAATATCTAGCTAGGGTAGGTACTTATCAAATACCTACCTGAGATAAAGTATGTGACCTAAGAATTATACAGGGTGTTTGGAAGAACGTGTGCCAAACGGTAAGGGTGAGTAGCTTGGGTCATTGGCTATGTATTCTGGCCCAATAAATCTTTTATTGCCTTATTGTTTTTTTTGAGACATTTTAAATTATTTATTATTTTTTGCCGAAAGTTGAACTTTTAGTTACATACCATAACTTAATTTTTATGGTTGTTCTGGTCTACACTTACTTGTATTTTTATCGGAAGTGTGCTTGTTCTACTAACTTCGATATTAGTTTAAAATAATAAGTAATTAAAATATTGTGAGCTATCAAAGTCTTGAAAAGAGATGAAAAATGACTTTAAAAAATTTAAAAAAAACTAATGGCGCCTCAGATCTTCCAATTCTCTCCAGACTTCTCTAGGTCATGTTCATTCTAGTGGTATGCAATTAGCATGGAAAATCTCTAAATTTAGTACCTGATTAAGGTACTAAATTTAGGGGCCATTTGAGAGACACCAACAAAACAATGGAATCGGGCGAATATTGTTAGATAAGGTCCAGGAGCATCTAGACGTGTGCTTTCCAAACTCTTGGATTGGGATAGCTGGACCAATTGAGTGGCCTGCACGGTACCCCGACCTGACGCCGCTTGATTTCTGCGTCTGAGGATGTGCAAAAAATCTTGTCTACACCGAAGAAGTAAATACCAAAGATGAGCGGCGATTTTTAAGGCGATGATAGCGCAGTGGTAATGACGTCGGATACCGCAACAAAAGGCGTGGGTTCGAATCCTACAATGAGCTTGAGCTTTCGGTGAAGGAAAACATTGTGAGGAAACCACAGCACGGTGGTAGGGTACTTTGTAGTAAGTACTCGACTGACTGGCTACCACTCTCAAGTTGAAAATCTACTATCACCTATCGGTGTTCCGACAGCTGCACTTGAAAGCCAGTTCCCATCTAGGCTTTGTGTGCTTTACCACCTTCGGCTACATCACTTACCAAGGTGAGATTGTGGTCAAACACAGCTTATCCAGAATAAAAGAAAGAGCTCATATACATACCGCGTTTGATATTATGAGAGCAGAAATGCTCACCACGACCGTGGAAATAAGAAAACGATGCCGTGCATGTACCAGGGTCGGAGGGAGAATATTTCAAATAAATTTTAAATAAATTAATTTTAACTTAACTTTTGTTCATTTAGTAAAATCCTTATGACCTGATTAATTTAGAGATTTTCCATGCTAATTGCATAACACCAGAATGAGCATGACCTAGAGAAGTCTGGAGAGAATTGGAAGAACTGAGGCGCCATCAGTTTTTTTTAAATGAACTTAAAGTTCAAGTTAAAGTCTTTTTTCATCTCTTTTCAAAACTTTGATAGCTTACAATAATTTGATTACTTATTATTTTAAACAAATATCGAAGTTAGTAGAACAGGCATACACTCCCGATAAAAATACAAGTAAGTGTAGACCAGAACAACCATAAAAAAAAAGTTATGGTAACTAAAAGTTCAACTTTCGGCAAAAAATTATAAATAAATAAAAAGTCTCAAAAAAAAAAATCAATACAGCAAGAAAGGATTAGTTGGGCTAGAATACATAGCCAATGACCCTAGCTACTCGCTCTTACCGTTTGCCATACGTTCTTCCAAACATCCTGTATTGGAAAATTGTATTAACCAATTTTATTTGTCAAAATTACTTTTGTTTTATATTTTATAAGCTATGATAAGGGTTGTGGACAAAGGACACTACGTGGGTATGTTTTGTGTTTTAAGTAAGTAGGTATGATTTATTACATTTTGTATTTTGTAGAAAACTTGTAAGTTTTCATCATAGAAAAGATGAGTTTCATTTTCCATGATTGACATAATATTTTGTATGATTTTATTTTATTTTAAGATGTTACCAACTAAGTAATATGTAATCATCTCACGCATGTTCTAATTTTTAATGCTCATATACCTAAACATCTAATGCGTGAGAAAAATAGGTAATGATAAATCATATAATGATAATGATGTAAATGAAATACTCAATAGTTAATCAATAATTACGAGTAGAATTTCGGTAAATGCTATATTTCTTTAACAAAGTAGGATGCAATATTTTCCTAGAAAATTGTAAACTCATAATTTTTTATTTTATTTTATTGTATTACTAGCTGTAGTTTTATCCACATTCCCGAGGGTTTTTTTCCCAGGATAAAAATCTTTTGTTTAATTCCAGGATATGATCTACCTGTGTGCAAAGTTTCATAAACAGCCGTTCAGCCGTTTTTGCGTGATCAACAAACATCCAAACATACAAAAACATTCACATTACTAACATAGTAGGATTCGTTCAAGTTGTTTTGTATGATATAGGATAGGTACATAATAAATAACCTTTTATAATTCGATAAAAATTACAACTTGAAGTTTAAAGGTTTTAGCGTAGGTAATAAAACCCGGATTTCGAGCTGAAAAGGCTAATCCGCAAACAATGTAACTGGATAGACAGACTGGGTACCGTCACATTGACGATAATTAAACCACTGCGTGCACGACGCCCGCCAAAAGAGTTATCTATAACTACCATGTAAATGTTATATCTTCGTGTAGGTAATTAATTACTTTTTGTGACGTAATTTTTACACGCTTTATAACGGACACGCTTTCGTAGTCAATTCGTTTAATTTTCCCGGTAGAATATTATTCGCTGCCCGTATATAAAATCTCGAATAAAAAAGGTCAAAGCCAGGCTAATATACCTTTGAGCTTTTCCTGAATATCATAAAAAGTTGATTAAATATAGATATATATTTTTATTTAAAGATGATTGTGTTTGCCGTAATGTATATTTGTACATGTGTTATAACTGACCCAAATTGTAAAGCAAATTATGTTATGTGCAAATGAAAAAGTTTTGGTTTCTAATTTTAATTATCATGTTATCCCAATATTTCAATAATGCAACGATGTATTTCGTAAAATTTTCTTCACAATGTTTTAAGTAGTTTTATCTAATGTTGTTATGGGTTGATATTAAAGAAATCAATGATTAGGATATAATAGTTTAAAAACCTGCCAGTACTATCGGAAAATTGTGTTCAGTTCATCACTAGATTTCAGCGGAAAAAAAAGTTATTTTCACGTTTCCTTTATGTTATACACTCACACGTGGATTTTTTAACAAAGGTAGCCCTCACAAAGACGAGTTAAGCCTGTGTGACGACAACTCGTTAAAATTTTAATCCGCTCCGATATAAATCTGATTGAAAATGCACCGACGTACGGATCGTTACGCAAAAACAACAAAATGTAAAAAAAAACTGCTACGTAACGTGTGCCAGGACATTTTTGATGTGTAAAACCATTTATTTTCTCAATGTAATTTATGTGGTAACATGCGTTTATTTAACGTTGTTTTGCTACCCGGCCAAAATATTCATTTGTAACTTGGTGGGTTGTGTTAAATGGTATCGACATAATTCCAGCAAATTTCGAGCTTTAAATATATATTCGCAGAATTTAAATTCGGTGCATCCTTTTATTTTAACAATTTTATTTCCTTTTAAAACTTTTGGTGAGTGCTAAGTGAGGGCATTGGATATATTAGACTATCAGAAAGCAAAGCAAAGTAAAGTGTAAGCACACAATATAATGAGTATTTTCATGAAGTAATATATAAAATACAGGAAAGCAAAGATCACTGGTCAGGACTCCTGACTAATTCATCGCCACCTAGATCAATCGCCGAGTTTATAAACTTTAAATTTTGCACACATTTATGTAATAAGAAAGGTTAAAAAAAACAACAATACATAGTTAAAATATCTATAACATGTAAGATTTGTGTGGTACCTTCGGCCACATCATCACTTACCATGGTGAGATTGTGGTCAAACACAAGCTTATCCAAGATTATAGAATGTTCCTAAGACTGACAGTAGTAATACCTACTCTTTACTCTGAAAGTAGGTATGTGTGCTTGTCAATCTAATTTTGAAACAAGTTAGCAAAAACAAACATAGACTACTACTACTTATAAGAAGAAGGAAAGAAAAAATACGTAAATGTACTAATATTACATAGTTTATTAAAGTATTTGTTTAATTTAAACTATTTACGAACATTGTTACCATAGAATTTCAGTTCAGAGAAA
This sequence comes from Ochropacha duplaris, assembly GCA_951361185.1. Lineage (NCBI taxonomy): Eukaryota > Metazoa > Arthropoda > Insecta > Lepidoptera > Drepanidae > Ochropacha > Ochropacha duplaris. Next base: position 6,543,791 of record OX592703.1, read on the forward strand.
AAATATCTTCCTCAGCAAGATAGGTAGAGACGATAGATAGATATCATTATATTTCATTACCCTCATTATCTCGGTCTGGGTGGACCCGGGACCGTCGCTGGTCGCACGTCCTGAGTATTTTCACAAAAGGCCAACCGTGGAAAGGTTCAATCGACAAATTGCGCATACGATTCAATGAGGTTTGAAGCTCTTTATTGTGAGTTTCCGGCGCAGACGGTGGGATGGCGTCTCATCATATCGGAGCATGCAACGTGCACTTCGACAGAAACCTTATTATGTTTCAACATGGTTATATCCATAACCTTTTATCGGTACGAGTAATGGTTGGTAATAATATTATGCTCTTGTTTGATTGTTACATAATGCCAGCTACTCATTACTCAAGGGCCACTGTTAAATTTTATTTCAAACTATAGCTAGCAATTTTTGTATTCATATACCTACATAATAATAAATGCTTTTAATATGGAAACCCGATAACTGATATACAACACATAGGTACACCTAATGTGTTTTCACCGAGACTTACCTACATGTGTAATGAATGATAAATATTATAAAACACTCTTCTCCGAGTTAAAATAGAGATAAATAACAGACATATTTGTTTTATTATCTTTTTTATTGAATAAATAACTGTTTTTCGTTATCAAACACTGGCAGGTACATTTTCTATTACAATATTGTTTGATTTGATAGATACATATAATTGTTTGTACTTTCCGTATGTATTGCAAATGAGATCGTACGAACCAATTTGAAACGTTTTGTTGTTTCCATGTAGACTTACTAAATGGGATTAGTCGTCCGAAGTACAGCCAGTTCGACATGTTCAATCGGTAGAAATACGTCCTCTTTTTACCCCTACTACGTAATTTAATTATTTATTTTATCTTATGTACAGACCGACTGTCCTCTCTAGCTAGTTTCTTTGAATGGAACTTTGTCATGTACTTCGATCTTTAGAAACTTAAACATTAGCTTTTAGGCTAGATTAGGTATTGTTTAAATTATTTATTAGGTACCTACTTACTACTGGGGTATGTATATTTAGCAGATGTTTGGGTAACGAACGTAGAAGAATGAGTACAAAATCGAAAATGTTAAAGTAAAACAATCGAAGCTGATCGAGTTGTTGCTTGTATAGGCGAACAATCAAACAATGTATAACATCTCTTATTCAATATCGTATCTGTGATCGTCAAGACAAGTGATTCAACAAATTGCGCATTTTGTCGTTGTCTCCAGAGGCGTCGTTTCGGTATTATTCTCGTGCAAATAGTAGCGAGCGGCGCGCGGCGGGCTCATTCTATCAGTTTCCGCTACATCAACCCGGCTCCTCTACACGATGCTTTGTTTCTGACGGGTGATGTCGGCTACTTTCACACCAACGCGTAACAAACTACAGACGCGCCGTGTATTTGCTTTGCATTACCCGAGATAGTAATGTGAAATTAAATGTTTTGACAATAACAATCTCGGTGTGAGTGACGGATGGTTTGATAACGTATTTACATTTGAAATAATGTCTGAATCTCAATTAAAGTTTAGAATCGAAATGCCCTGATTCTAATGTAGCTGCTTTTCGACCTTATTTGTTTATACCTTATTTAAATAGAACTTAAACAGTAATAAAGTTTTAATTAGTTTAATTAACATATCAGATGGTTATGGTTACTTTTTAACTCTGAAAAATGTGATTTTAAGATATTAAATAAGTAGCACGCTTATTTTATATCACGACAAACAAAGAAACATAAGCTTTCCTAATAATACCTCCTTTTGCAACTAAAAAAGATTATCCCAGAAATTCCTCTTAAAAAAGGTTTCGTATTAAACGCGAGCCTTAGGCTGAACATGCGAACTTTCTTTTTTGGATTTAATTAAGAGGATTAAGTTTTTCATCAGTGATTTTTGTTAACTTGTAAATGCGAATTAATAATATATTAAATTTTTTTTATATCTCCTTAATTCAATTTGCTTTTAATCTTAGTTCGCTTAAACTTTGAATGTGATTTATTGGTATTTCATCGATGTCAATGAAATATGTCTATTGTTTATACAGGGTACTTTTGGTGTATTGTTACCCGTACACACGATTAATCAATCATAGAGGTATTGGATCATTGGAGGCATAGTATGTATAACCAAGCATATAGATAGTAGGTACATTTATTCATAGGTTATGTCTGTTAGTCTAGCTTCCATCACTAAATTGCCTTCGTTAGGATTTGTGAGAGGAATATATCAAGAGAATCCTGAAGACTAACTACATTGTATATTGCAGATGTTTTGATGGAAACAGAAAATAGGTACACGCATTTAATATACAGGATTGCGGCGGGTTTGTGTAGCAACAAAGTTAACAATGACTTACCTACTCTATTAGGGACTCAATGTAATATAAATTAACATTTTAACAGCATGGTCACTCGACATACTTATTTGTCATTATTTTGATTTTTGTCAGTATCTGTTTATTTTCAAACAGTTTTTCATGAAATTAAAAGTTAATAGGTATAATTTCAGTATTATTTGGGATTCATAACAACTAATAATATAATTCGTAACTGTAATTGTTTTAAAAAAACACTATAATAATGAAATCGCAATAGAATGTATAGAGTTAGAAATATAGTTCGTGATTACGATCCCTTAGTTAGCCTGCAAGAAAGAACCCTCAACAGCGACTGGTGAGAAGGGAAATTAATCCTCTAAGTAAATAATCGTTGACGCTCTGCGAGATATGTACAGTACACAGTCTTAATTCTTAAATAAATATTTCATAAACATAATTTAAACGTTAAGTGCCATGAGCTCTAATTAAGTAGCAATGTTCTCAAAGGAAAGTACTCGCTTTGAGGTCTACGCCGAGCCTCCGTAGGGTCTTAATTAGTGTTAATCTTAAGATAATAAGCCACGTGTTTTTACTAATTGGTGTAAATTGAAAAAGTTGGAAAATTTCTTTGGAGGAAATTTTATATGCCTGGTAAAACGCCAAGAGCTAGGTTGTAAACATTTTGTAATTGTCTCTCTAAGATCTTTCTGGTTACTTAAAACCGTAGATAAATTGCAAAAATAATTCAATATTTTCACGTTACATAAGACACCAAACATAAAAACAAGTAAATTCTAACGTAAAAATCCGAGGCAAACGCCAAAGAATCCCCAAGACTGTTCGTGAAGTTGCAACGAGGGGATGAAACTGTACTTTTGACTTCTTAAAAAGTAGGTAGCCTTTGAAATTGTTCGCAAAACTTGAAGCTCACCACTACCTAATATTGTAAGTTACGAAAGAAGCCAGTTCAAAACGACAAAAATATCTTTCTCTTTGTAAAATAAAATATATGATCCATGTTGAAATGGTATTTAGAAGCGTTAGCTCTCCAAATAATGATTTATCACTTATTAATTATAATGTAGCTCTCTATTGGCGTTTAAAAATGTTTAACAATACGAACAAATAGGTATGGATTCATGTTATTTGATACATTATCGATAATTCGGCAGCATCGATAATCTGTATATTTACCGTTACTATTAATCCTGAGCGAACTTTAAACAGAACTGGATATTCTGAAATGGGCAAATTGAAACCACAGTGTGAGCCGTGAGCCGTCGCATCAGTTGTCAGCACTGGCCCGAAATAATCTGATTACAGATGTAATTTCCCATGTCGCTGACGATTTTGACCGTCATAATGTATTGTTTAACATTGCATAAGTTGAACAATAGGTACTATTACTTTTCAATTTGTTATAACGTTTAAAAAAAAGACAATAATTATGTATTATAAACTAACATAGCAACAACTTATAATATTAAGTATGCATAAGTTAACTCAATGTAGCTACTATTAAAATATTATGTATATTCTATTTAGTAAAAAATAACTCTCTTTTTAAATATTTTGCAGTAAGAAATTTTAGAACTACTAGGTACAATTCGCCTTTACTATGGCACGGTGGTAGGGTACTTTGTAGTACTCGACTGGCTGGCTACCACCCTCAAGTTGAAAATCTGTCGCCAAGCACTGTTGGTGTGTTCCCGCAATTGCACTTGAGAGCCAGTTTGCCTTGCCTTTAAGGTGTACAACACATTGGCAATCCCCCTGGAATCCCTAATGTCTATAGACAGTTGTCGCTTACCATCAGGTGACCCGCCCGACACGTAGTCACTTGTGACATAAAAAATAACGGATTACAGGATATTTCTATCGTAGGTATTCAAAACAAACCCGATTCATATTTACTTCATTATAACGATATGCGTGACAAGTTTGTAGGCAGTAAAAATACGCAAACATTTTATGGAGCACAAGGCTTTCACACTGCCATCAACATGCTAGGTTTCATTACAACAATGTAGGTAGATATAAGTTTCATACTCATAATTTTATTTTATTCTTGGCTTATGGAAACTTTACAATACTTTCATAATTCCACATTTATATTTCATTAATTCTTATGTGTTCCATGGACAAAACACGAGTAAACGAAAATTAAATTAACATTGCAGACCTGACCGTTTTGAGGCTGTAGTGAGCACTTCCTTTGATGTTAACTGTAAGCCGACTCATTGCCTGAAGCGAGACAACTAACGTTCGCGTTTGTCAGGCTAGCAACAAACAAGAAACGAGAATAATAAGTTATTAATTTAATAACAACAAAAACAAATCAAGTAATTTTCAACAATTGAGTACCTACCTAGGCGACCAAGCTTTGCTCAAAACATATATGAAGAACAAATGTGAATACATACAGAAAACGAATTCCTCAGAAGTGAAATCTAAACTTAAACATAGTACCTACCGAAATTCCACCGAAATTCTTTATAAAGCCATTTCCGAGAAAACGATTACTAAAATGTAAATACCAATATAAATATTGTTTATGGGACAACTAAAGACTCTACCCTATAGGTAGGTATATATTGAAACAACTTAATTTAACTTGGTATCCAAGGCAAGACAATGTTTACTAAATCGTATTCTATACATCTTCATTTACCCCTGGCTTCGAGTCAACAGGCTAAGATACACCTTGGCGATTGTTTTGCAAATTATTCACATTACTCTTGTGCTCCCACGTTGACCCACTCGTAAGCATCTCGGTCTCCCTTTCAATTATGCGGCCACGTGTGTTATTCAGCTAATGATACCATTTCGTGACTACTATTCGAGTTTAGTGTGCCATTCGTACTGTTTCGAGGTGTTTAATGGAACACGCATGTTTCGGCCGCACGTGATGTCATCTCCTAACTATATTTTGTATTACTTACGACTCCTGTTGTGATCAACGCTTGATCAAACGAAACACTGATTCACAACATTGCTATTAAATTATTTTCTGGCGCGCACACTAATTTGTTGTGAAAATATAGATAATAATTTTCTGTAGCGCATTTTTTTTATCGTTCTTTATTTCGAACTATCATAAGTAAAAAACATTTTTATTTAGTATTTTCTACGATAAAGGTAAACAGGTGTTGTGAGGAAGTAATTTTATACGATGTCAGACCCAAAATTACATTATAAAAGGCCATCATTTCCTAGTCAAATATGCACGCTCGTAAAAGCATAATTTTCCTGTCCCATATGAATTAAAGCAAATTGAAGGTGAGAAGCAGACCGTAAAATCTTTTTATGGCTTAATTCAGGCTAGCTCAACGAAATTAGCTTTAAACTGATATAGAAAACGAATAATATAGGACCGGGTCTATCTAGCTAGACGGTTTCACTGTATCAATGAATTACAGATTTAGTTAGACCGGCTCTATTTTATTAAATCCAGCGGAAGCTTTTCGTTTCCATATAAGTTACCTACCTTTGAATCTAAATGGATTTTCCAATATACTCGTATGTAACATTATGGTTATTTAATCAATTAATATTACAACTTTTATATATTAATGATGAATATTTGAATTCCAGGAATTTTAATTCAATAACAAATCTTCCGTTCCTACAATTTAAATAATAAACCTATAAAATCATTATTACAATTTTAGACTGAATTTCTCTTTGCAGTTTATGAATAGTTCAGCTTACAGTTAACATAGCAGCTCTTAATGTAATTATTGTATGCAATAGTAGCGGCACAATATCCTCAACCAACTGTGTTCAGAGCACTGAAACTAAACTGAGGCCATGGTCCATGACTAACTTGTTGCTAACATGCACGCTCTCAACGTTTGGATACACTATACACCTACTACGTTGATTCCAGTGAATTATTGTTTTAATTTCCTATTTATTAAGAGCAGCGACATAAAGGCCAATCATTTTACTTCGTATTAGCAATTTTTTTTTAAGTTTGCAATACTTGTTTGTAAGTAGCAATTAAGCACAAATATTATATTCGATGAATATAATTTTAAATACCGAGAAAGCAAGAATGGGCGAAAGATAAAGGAAGTAGATTCAGTTAAAATTAGTCATGGCTATAGTAATTTTTCATCTTGCCGTGTTTTTCCTTTTGATTTTCATATTTCCCAAGATAATAGATGTTTCGAATTTATTAGGTAGATATTAAAACGATTTATTTCAATTATTTATTCAGTCATAAGCTCATAGCGCTTTCACAGTTTAAATGTTTTCAGATTTCATGTAGAGGCAAGCTCCTAACTCTACATTGTGGACAATATGTTGAGCCGTTTCACGGAATTATTTCTGTCTTACTATATACAGATTGTCTATGCGACTGACGCGAAACGGCCAAATTATAATTTAACCAAAAAATGCAAAATAAATAAATTTTCGGCTATGCTGAAATGGAATCACCTCCGAGCAATTACATTAGCCAAATTGTATTTCAATGAAAGCCTCGGTCGCCGCAATAAAATGAATTTCATTTCTTTGAGTGAGCCCCAGGCCATAATTTTCTTCTGTGTTTGTTTATTAGAACTGAAATGTTCACCTAAACCTTTGTTTTTGCGGAAATTGAATGGTAAAAATCATAAAAATTATAATGAAATTGTATCTTTGTTTCTTAAAACTAAATAAATAATTTTTTTTCATGACCTTAATTGGTAAGTATCTACTTACAATAAATTTTATTATAACCTAATAATAACTCAATAAAAAAATGTTTCAAGTGATTTAAGGAAACATACAGTGCGAATTAATTATTTTTTTATGTAAGCAAAAATATACTACAATAATTATTTACCTATATAACTCTGTCAGTTAGAACTATTAAGAACTTATAAAAATAAACCTTATCGACATTCCATTATTTCTTATGTGTTGTGCACTGAGTTTTATCAGTAGGTAAGGGTAGCGGCATCTCGTAGAGTCGGGGCCACGTTTTATCTCTTCCACTACATGCGCTCGAGGGGTGTTTGTTTCCCCTGATTGATACATATTATGCGACATCTATTGGAGCGCACCCACGCAATGGGGAAATCAAAATTTGTACCGTTCGTATGTAATCTAGATGTACAATTTAATTGAGTATCGTAAAGTAAATTTATATTATAATAAAACGTTTTTAAATTAATCTTTTCTCTAAATGTTGATGGTAGCTAATTAATAATTTGGCATTCGTGAAAAGGTCTGAGATAATCGTTCTGCGATTCTAAAATAGCGTCTCACGTGCAATGAGGCCAACGAAGGCTGACTACACACATTTGGAATTCTTACCATGAAGTTGGCCCATTAGAATTCAAGCCAGCGTCAGTGTGCCAAGCTTCACGGCCGACTACACGTGGACCCAGCGTATGAACCCTATTCTACTGCAGAGTTCGCATTTTTAGCGTTTGCTGAATTCTTGTGTGCTCGGGAGAAACCAGAGCAGAGTTATTTAGCATGATCCATGCGTTCAGATATAGTGTTACATCTACATAATTCTTCATGAAGTACAAATTAGAAATTTAAATTTGCCTGAAAAAGGGACGGAAATTTTTCATGTGATGTTTACTTATTGGATACATTCGTTTTTTTTTCAATATCTTTAAAAACACACTTTGATAAGTTACGTCATCTTTTGCATGTTCTATTTTCATGATTGTTAAGGTAAAATAAATATATACCTACATATATATTAAACTAAATTTATATCAACCACTTTCGTTAAATAATTCGTAGAACAATATTTAGATGTTTTTTTCACTGTGATTAAGGAAAATATCATCGATGAGCCATAAATAATTTTGTGGAGCTCAACTCTTTCTAGCCACGTTTCTATTTTAATCCAAGCCGACCCTCGGAAGGCATAATATTTATCACGGCGGTATTAAATAAGGGTAATAATAACAAATGCGATGCCGTCGGGTGACACCACAATACCCTTATATATCTGGAGAACCTCAATGATCTACCTTGGGAAAATATTCCATGAATAACTATATAGAAATATGTATCTATGTAGGTAATTTAAAATACTTTTGATGTGAGAATGTTTTTGAGGTATCTACAATACAGATTTTTTTAGTTAAGATGAATGGTCAGAGAACTTTGAGTGTTTTTTTTTCTCTCAGCTACTTAGCTATGATCACACTAGTTAGTTTTTTTTTTACGTCACTAGTGACAACTAGGCAGGCGGGTCACCTGATGGTAAGTGACTACCGTCGCCTATAGACATTAGCAATACCAGGGGGACTGCCAACGTGTTGTACACTATATTACAATGCCTTAAGGGCAAGGGCAACTGGCTCTCAAGTGCAACTGCCGGAACACACCAGCAGGTGCTTGGCGACAGATTTCCAACTTGAGGGTGGTAGCCAGCCAGTCGAGTACCACCTAGTACCCTACCACCGTGCTGTGGTTTCCTCACGATGTTTTCCTTCACCAAAAGCTCAAGCTCATTGTAGGATTCGAACCCACGACCTTCGCCGCGGTATTCGACGTCACTTACCACTGAGCTATCATCGCCTTTAGTTAGTGCTTCCTGAAAGATTTCAAACTTTCCAAAAAGTATAACAGTGGAATTTGAGCCTTCGCCTCATTTGATGTTACTACGAGTAGTACCACTGAGTATTATCGCCTCGAAATGTATGTTGATCTGTATTTGTTTTGGAAATGCAGAAGGATCTACAATAGTCGAAATGAATTTACTTTGTGGATATCACCATTAATTTGAATAAATAATTTAGGATACCTTTTCAGTAACCTTTACTGAGATGTATTTAATTTCACTACCATTTTCCTGAATCGTTCGTTACACTGAATATAAAAAGTGTACATTTTTGCTGTAAACACAATACAATATGTAAAATATTTTTTGATTGCGCCATGAGGGCAAACATTGCGAAAGATAAGGGTTATTCCACACACGTTTATCGGTATTTATAAGCTTCCTTGATAGCTGTTTACCGGAATCTGGAAGATAAGTCGCGTTACAGACACACCTATGTACTTTGCCCCACACCTGAAATAAATGGGGCTTAATTCTATGTTACAGACCATTTACTTCTCCTTTTAGTGCTTATAAGATACGATACAGTTTTATAAAGTTTAAGTATTTGAAAGCCCTGAATTCTCTATTACTCGTATAGTTGTAGTATACATACATTACATATAGATAGGTATTTTGATTCCTAATTAGAAACCTTATTGTAATGTAAATGTAAACGTTATGATTTCACATTATAAAATACATAAATTCGTTAGTAGTTTGAAAACCATATTTAATATATTCAGGTTTTTCTAAAGTAAACCGAAAAATATTTTTATTTATTAAAATAAAACCACGAGAGCGGTGAAGTATGTTGAATTTATTGGAAATATGTAATTCGACTAGATATAAACACGTTGATCCGCTGCAGCTATATCAGTTTCGACACAGACTAGCGTTTGAAGCCTCGTACCTAATTCTACATATTATATATGTATTCAACTAAAGGCAATAATAAGCTTTCTAAGTAATAAATTGACTTTTTGGCGGGAACTTGCGAAGTGACGTTGGGTTTTTGTTTTATTTTAATTAAATTCATGTAATTTTGAGTTTTATTGAATAATTTCGATGAATATTTTGTCCAATAAAGATCAATCTAAGTGCACAAGTGAAATGAAATGAAAGCGTGTATCGTGATTTTTCAGGTTGTTCCAAAAAGTCAGTGAAAAGTTTTAGTGGAACAGCAGCCAATTTCACTAAAACCTGACTGGAATTGTACGGACGAGCACAAGACATTACAGTAAATAGGAGAATATGACTATAACATAAAATAAATTAAAACTGAAGAAAATGTATGCGACTGAAAGACTTTCATGACTAAAAATTATTAAAATAAAAGTAATTAAAACCGGTAGGTACCTACAGTCAATTATTTATTGAATCAGGATCAATAATTCCCGAAACTTCAGCACGGTAGCTAAACACCTAACAAATCTGATGTCAGAGACTGGAAACGATTTCATGTGTGAATTTTTCATGTCTCTCGCTCAATGAACGTGATGTACCTACGCAACTTTTTCTCATGTATATACAGTATACACTTTTTGTGATTTTACTCTGTTACACGGCTTGGGTATGTAGGTCACTTCGCATATCTATGTACTATATAGAAATAACAAACAAACAAAATATGTATATGAGATAATTAATTTAGGATTATTTATTATAAATTATCGTTTTATCCTAAGATTCAATACTTATAACTTAAAGAGAAAAAAGCAAACAAATAGGTTAAAATTAAAGTCACCATTGGATCTAATGTAAATATTATGTTTTTAATCAATTTTTTAATTATGAATTATATTGAAATCACTAATTGTCAATTTTTTCAAAAATAAATCAATTTCTAGAAACTTCGAATAATTTTCTCGAAAGAATCTCCGCTTTTGAATGTTTATTATAAACTGAAACGATAAGTTAGTTGAAAATGATTGTGTCTGCACTGTGAATTTATAGCGTAAGCCAGTTTGTACAAAAGCAATAGGGAACAAAGCGCGAAACACAAAGCTCGTATCAGTCCATTCCAAACTACGCTTCTATTCAATTTGCGATTTTCTATCTGTACTCACGGAATTTTTCATCGGTTTGTAATCCAGTGCAATCGTGATGCGGACAATCTGAACCGGGGTCGCCTGTTGGCATCACAATAGCTCTACTCAACGATGCAGACTGAAACGAGCGGACATCGACAGAGGCTATCTCTGGCTTTATAAAAAGTAACTAACTCTAAAACAACGGTTGCTTAGACAGAGATGTGATTTAATGAACCTACCATTCGAAACTCAAGTTTTGCCTTTTTTTCTAAAAATAGCCCAAAGCTCTTCTTTTATTCATGAGGATGAAATAAGCAACAGAATTGATGGTAAGCATACAAAAGTCACAAAACGATCGAATGAAAATGGCAGCGATACAGATTCGGTGGATGTTAATCTAATCTAATTTAAAATTAATCTGTAAGATGAAAAGGCCGCTGGAGGGCCCGGTACCGGTAGGGACGCTGTGCAAAATTGAGATATTTCGGTATGCTCGTAAATTTCATTAGGGACAACGTTACCGCTGAGACTATTTAAAAAGAAAATACCTACCTACTTATCTAACTTCACTTATATATGGATTACCAATGTATTGGGGGGTATTATCTCTCAATACACTAATAGCGTTAGTCTTAAAATTATTACATTTTGTACCTAAAGCAATTTTACTATTAGGTTTACATTTGAATACATTTTTACGAAAGTAAGTAGTGGTAGGGGAGGCGAATAGGGGATTTCGGGATTTACTCGAGCGCGGCAGATCAACATAAGGGGGGCAACCTTGCACCTTGTGAAGTACTCTCACCAAATCTGAGCCCTCTATATAGTGTCGAACGTCTAGGGTAGCCCGTCAGATTTGTAAAAAAAATGGTTTGAAATACTCGAGCGCGTCAGATTAAGGTAAGGTAAGTTAGTTACATGCAAAATAGTGTGCATTTCAATAATCTGACAATTTGGGCGTGACGAAAGAAAATTGGAGACTCGCAAAGTTGCAAAAAAAAAACGTCACCTGGATTTTCTCGAGCGCGATTAGTTTTTTTTTATTTTGAAGGAAATTAGTCACGAATCACGGAAATATCTTAATCTGCCGATTTGTGCAAGCCGAAGTAGCTAAAATCATTATTAAGTGTATAGTCCAGGAATATTATGAGTTTCACCTCAGAATGAGAGATAGTCAGTCATTAACTTGTATAAACCTTTATTTTGACACCCTAAAACTTGTCTCAAAAGCTACTTATCATAGGGTGCCCGCGACTACTGATTTTTTGAGGTCAAAGGTCAAAAAATCATTTATTGCAAATATCTCGTTTCCTATGGGTTTTTTGGTATATGTATTTACAATAAATACTGTAGAAGATTAAATTCTCTACAACTTTTGTACAAACATTTTTTCGATATCTTGAAACATTTTCGAGATTTCGATATTTTTTATATATATTTTTTTTCAAACCGTCAGATTAAGGGAATTCCTCAACATAATTGTCAGATTATGGGTTAGTACAACAAAGCCATCAAGAAGAACCGCCTGTATAAAAAATCTGACGCGCTCGAGTAAATCAAGGTCACGTTTTTTTTTTGCATTTTCAAAAATCGGCCCTGACTGATGGTCGCGTCCAAATCGTCAGTCTTTAAAATAGGATCTCCTGGAGGGTTCACTTAACATCCCTTATCAATGTCTGACGCGCTCGAGTATTTTTTTTTTTTATATTTTCGACCCCTTCGTACGGCCACCCCCACCACGCAAAACGGCAGATTATTATTTTTCCGTTATCAGACAGACGTGGCGCGACTACCCTGTTAATATCTGACGCGCTCGAGTATTTCTTGGTGACTGTTTTTTTTTTACATTTTTGAAACCCTGTAGACGCTGCCTCAACCGCTGAAGGGGAAAATATCTCATAACCTTTTTTTCTTTATTCCACCTAATCTTCAAATTCCAGTAGGTCCCAAAGACGCTCGAGTAACTACAAATTTTGCATCATTGCCTCCCCTACCATATGTAGCCGAAAAGAGTAAAGCTCATAAAAAATAGAACGGATCTGATTTGCTTGTGGCTTGGCAATAGATTTGTAATCTTTTACGGTTAACAGAACTTTACAGTAGGTTAGCTCATGTAATCTGTCATAAAAATTCTCCTAGTAGGAACTTAAGCAAATAATCTGATAATAATTTTCAAGTATGGCTGAAATCTCGAAAAATAAAAAAACATAGTCAACGTCTCGGAACCTTAATCGACTTTGCCGATATAAACTCCAATAGAAAACTTACCACATATGCACATATTCCGGGTGATATGTCGTCACGAAAGCGGCGATAAAGATTTATGACGCAATGATACTTTGATTATATCTGAGATTCGAGGAAGTTGAATTTTATGAGGCATATAGCTCCTTATTTAGGCAATAATGTCTCGTTGTTACCATCCCACAAATACCGTAAAAGTTGTCAGATCGATACCTCTTGTAATCTTGTTATGGAAAGTTTTTTCTGCACAAGTATATGTACTTACTACAATTCTATATTTTAGGAGACTGAAACCTTTCTACTAATCTCATACTAAATGTATGAGAGTGTTTAATGTCAACATTTTGGATACTTTTGATTTAAAAAAGTTATTGATGTCATTTTACTGATTAGGTAACGTACTTTCGATATTAGTTTAATTTTTTTGGTATCTGTAATAGTTACGCAATAATCGCCTGGACACACTTAACGATTACACCCCTGTATGTGAGCCAAGTAATTTAGTTTTTAGGGTTCCGTACTTCAAAAAGTAAAAAAAGGAACCCTTATAAGATCACTTTCTTGTCCGTCTGTCCGTCCGTCTGTCCGAGTGTCACTACCGATTATCTCAGGAACGGGTGGCCCTAGCAAGTTGAAATTTATATCAGATACTGAAGTCTATAGTCCCTATTAGGAGTAGGTAAAATCAAGGTCCTGAATCAACACGATAAAAAGATATGGGCCTCGCTCTTAACCAAAATTCACAGTTCTAGGTCAACCGGAACCCTGTAGGTTTTGGGTCGAAAACCTCTATATGGTAGTTCCCGTTGACCTAGAATCATGGAATTTGCCAAAAAGCTAGGCCTTACAGTACCTACAAATAAAGGAAAAATTCCAAAAAATAAAAAAAGCTGAAAATTAAATTGGAAACATTGCTCTATTTATACTTACTTTGTAGACATGTATATATTTAGAATTTCTTGTGTACCTTTTATTAATTGAAATCGTTTTAAATATAAGTTTTGTATTATTTTGGTCTATACTACTAAATAAAACTGCTTTGAAATATAGACAAATAGTAGACATCAAGTAACAAAATAATAATAAAATAATATTGATATTTGAAACTAAAACGTGCATACACATCTTATACACATGAAGAAATCAGCCATTTCTGTCAAAATGGCGGCAGACTGGTAGTTTCTAGAAATATTATATAGACAGCGCCACTTTCTTTGAAAACGGTGGCCACAAAGGAAGTATTTTCGGCTTGTTTACGCTCATCGAATCGTGCCACCTAAATTGTGATCGCATCACGTGGCTAATGCAGACTACGGCATATATTCATAGCCTCGTTCACACAGGATATTATTGAGACAATAGAGAGACATGCCAATAGTATCCTTACACAGAGGTCAGTGCCAAGACAATCGGCATCAAATTGTCCTACAGAGGACATCATAATCATATCAATCTAGCAACATATTTAGCATATATAGGGTAGGCCGCCCACATTATTACCCAATTCATTGAAAATGAAGATGGCAAGGGCACATTTGTCCTTACCTCAATGCAATGTTATTCAGGCTTTTTATAGGTTAATGGTTAGGTAAATGTATTTGGTATAACCTAAGTATATCGTTTGTATGTAGGTAAATAACAATTTAATAATGAATTAGCTCTTTTTATTTAATTTAAAATATACCTAAAGTTAAAAACTGCCTTCAATATCAACATGAATAGGTTTTTTATAAAGTATTTTTTTTATTTAACTTTTCTGTAATTTTCCTAATTAATCTTCTTTAAATCTTTGAATTAAAAGTGGCAATAAATTCACCTACTGTTCTATGAAGGTTGGTCTAAGTGTAAGGCATGATTATTTTAAATTACAGCTAACAAATCTAGACACGCGGGAGTGTAAAGTATGGGAAAACCAGCCAAGTCAGCCCTTAGACTACATATTTGGATTTTGCATAGAACTTGGCACTCAATCTCAGATCTCCATTCTTTTTGCGGCGAAGCCCACAGCAGAGAATAATTTTTGTATTGAACTAGGCTCTCCTTTTTTACATTTATGTTTTTGGTGGGTTTTCATTACTCAATTACTTTACTTGTTTCGTACTTAATCGCAATTAATGACCCGCATTTAAAGAGGCGTTCCTTGTTATTCAAAAATGTATATTTAATATAATTATATTTAACTGTATTTATTAAAAAAATAGATTTCATTCTCGTCAAAGGAGGCTTGACCAGCCCCTCCCCCAGTGATGAAGATTTATTTACAAAATGCCCTGAAGATATAAAATAGCTAATATAAAATTTATGTAGGTACATAAATCATAATTATTAGTAAATATTAATTAATTAAAGTATTATTAATTTATCAATAAATGTTTACTATATAATAAAAAATAAACATAAAATTGCGGAAAAATAGAATAAATCTGACAGTGAACAGTCCTTAAAGGTAGAGTATTTATAGCCGGAAAAGCGTGGTGCCATTCATGTCCAAATAAATTCGGATACTTGGCACGCCTCGAAAAACTAAAGTAGATGTTTTGTTGGGCTTATTACCAAAATACATAATAACTTTTGTCAAGTTTATTTATGACTAGTTTCTCTTGCGTTATTGCCAGCTTTACCTTGCAAATAAAATCAATCCATTGCTCCTTACACGGCGCAGGAAAGATAGACGAACAAAAAACTCGTAAAAAAATATACCAAATATAATTTCTAACTTTCGACTTGATGAAAATATAAATATTTGTTAATACACAAATTAATATAAAATATTGACTTTAAGTCGCTGCCCGCGAGTAGTGTCCAGAATACTAGAAGCTTTACCTCGTTAGATCGCAAAGCTAATCCTTTATAGGTACGAGGTAAGAATCAGCCCTCTGGTCACCAGATAACTTGATGAGGTGCGTGTTCCTAAAAAAACCCAAGAAAAGTAGTAGTAGGAAGAATAGTATTATTTCATTTTAGTAGGTAATTCGAGAATTTCTTTGAAGTTAACTACAAAATACTTATATTCAATATCATATCTACATACATTTAAATCCATCTTCATAATTTTGTTTAGATTTCAACAAACAATTACCTATCAAAGAACTCACTTTTATTATATTTGATGTAAAACGTAACGAAATAATTATAATTATATCTTTGTCTACGCGTTTCAATTAAAATTTTAATTAAACCTTATACATTGTTCGTTTTGTGGAACAAATTGGCAATTTTGTTTTTTAGAATTAATCATGAAGTTATAATTAAAATAATACGGTTTCATTTAAATGTTAGGGTTTTTTTCAATGTTACTAGCATGAGCACCCGATTTTGTCAATTTTTTTATTATTAGTCATAATATATCGTATTATATATATTGCGGTTGTAAAGATACCGGCCGTGTGACACATAGGCAGACAAATAGCCATACAGACAGACAGACGGCTAAAGCTTAGTAATCAATCGGAACCCTAAAAATCAGATAAAGGGTAATATAGTAAATAAATTGAATCGCTATCCTGTATATTAAATCTGGGACGACCGTCTCATTTCTGAGCCAACATTATGAGATCATTCTATGAGTAAAAGTTTCAGGTGGAAGACGATTGATCGTTTAAGCTCTGCTAGATTAGTCAGACCAAAAAAATTGCGAAGAATTTGCACTTAAACAATATGTATACATATATGCGTTACCTTATGACATTTCGATATTTTACTCTATTTGATTTATAACACGATCTTATTTATCGTTATTACCTAAAACCCTAAATAAATATTCTACAAAGTAGTTCAGTACATAACCCATCATATAAACAAACGGTATTACAAATATTTTAACTATTTATTGTCTCTGGAAATACATTTTTCTTAGAAATAGGCCAAGGAGATATAAGGACACAACGGTTTTCTGAAAATGTATCAATCATCGCCGTTACAGAGTTTTAGTGAATAGACTTCGTGACAAGGTGCCGTCACATTTGAAGCCCAAAATGAAAGCTGTCCAAAACATTTCCCGGTTAATTTTATCAACGTTGCATCACTTTAGATTTCGATTTTATTGAACGACTTTTGTGTTCAAAATTAAATAAGTTTTTTCTGAAATGTTGAATTTAAATTTTGTTATTCGACTCTGTTTGTAAATGAACTACAAAATTATTTGACCATGATGTTATGAAAAAATTTGAGAGGTTACAATAATTAGTTATTTACAACACATAATTAAAAATATTTTTTCTATACGACCCTGGTATAATAAGAATGTTGTAAATTATTATCAAATATTTTATGAAATATTTAAATATAATAATTAATAATACAGATGTTATGAGACTACTATAATATTATGAAAAAACAAGTATTCGCTCTCATCTTAGTCCGCGTGGAATCGTGCGTTTTGATCCATTTACCTATAGGGGTGATAAAAATCTCATATCTACGTAGGTATATCTTCGTTTTTTTTTTTATGTCACAAGTGACAACGAGGCAGGCGGGTCACCTGATGGTAAGTGATAACCGTCGCCTATTAACATATACAACATAATACAACATAACGTGTACAACACATTAGCAATACCAGGGTATTGCTAATGTGTTGTACCCCTATTCAATGCCTTAAAGGCGAACTGGCTCTCAAGTGCAAATGCCGGAACACACCAACAGGTGCTTGGCGACAGATTTTCAACTTGAGGGTGGTAGCCAGCCAGTCGAGTACTACAAAGTACCCTACCACCGTGCTGTGGTTTCCTCACGATGTTTTCCTTCACCGAAAGCTCAAGCTCATTGTAGGATTCGAACCCACGACCTTCGCCGCGGTATTCGACGTCACTTACCACTGAGCTATCATCGCCTTTAAACGTTTTAATTCCCTCTCATAGAGATTAAACTGAAGAAGTTGCAGGTATTTTTTATACACCATTATGAGAACACCATAGTTGTAAGTAGGTACTTAGGTAGTTTCGATTTTTCGTATGTGAATCGTTGAAAAGAATTGATCGTTCAATATTTCCTAATAATTAAGAATAGCATAACAACATCACTCGACAACTATAGTACAATAGCTTAAACAACGGAACCTTTGTTTACAGTCCAACCAAGCAGTTTAGATTCTACATAGAAAGCAGGATGGTGTAAACACAGCTTTACCATAATAGCCACACATCTAAAATTTCTAAAAGAGACACATATCTTCGCGTTTATATTGAAAAGTATAAGTTATTAGCACGCTTTTATTTCGGTAGATAACAATTTTACTCCAAAACCTTATTTTTATGTTTTATTAATTGGTTTCATTAGAATGTAACCCAAACGTTTTTATATGGTTGGTTAATGGCTTTGATTTCTCAATGATATGTATTAATTATAATTTAGGGCTCATCCAGATACTTGAATACGATGTGCACGGTCGTCGTGTCGGTCCGGTAATTGATGACATGCAATAATTCATCGTTTGTGTGGAGTCTCACGCTCTCACTGACGATATGGATGCTCCTGCACTGCTCTGCTCCACTTCGATCACAGACAGTCTGTTGTGTGCATGTATTCCATGCTAAATGCTTTTGTTTTGGAAAATAAAAATCACTGACCTGATTTTAATATTTTTTAAATATGTAGGTTGAGTGAATTAATTGGTACTTTTAGTCTCATATTAATAATATCTAGCTAACTAATAGGTACTAACGGACAGGTCAGAGCCTGTGCAAGCATATATCTTTGATGTTTTGCTTAAATACTCGGATACATGCATATTATCTATATACTGTATGACTTTACATATAATATAAGGTTACTTTTTATATAATATAAGGTTTAAACGGGGACCGGATACTAAATAAGTCGTATACTAAAACAGAACTATTAAATAATCTGCGACAAAATTGCATAGCTAGAATGTATGAAAGATGTCTGTGTATCGTCTTCGGCTGACCTATTTCAACATTTTCAAAAATTACAAAGCAAGTTTTTTTTTATAATTTCTACTTACCTCACCTTACCTTAAATTTCTTGTTTATTTATCATCGTTATATTAATATAATTGTAGTATATTATTATAAGCAGTTACAATATTCATTCCATGTATCCGTATGTAGGCTCAGTGAGCTTATTCACTAAAATAAGCATGACGTTAATTCCAATATTCAGAGTGTTGCATTACACTCTCAATGGCTCGCACTCAATTCACAATAGAATGTGACGTAGTCCATTTTTCTAATAACAGTTAACTATCACGCGCACGAGCGTTTAGCCGACGCCGACGTAAGGGTGGATAGTGTAAACATTACATTATTGCTCAGTGAATGTGATGTGGTGTTGACATTTCAAATACAGTTTGCCTGCAACTCTACCTTGTCGGGCGTACTTTATTGTATAGCGTTGCTTTCGTATAGGTACGTCTAGGAATGTTTTTGAAGTAAGTAGATATATTACGTATACAAACTAACCTAAATGAAAACTACTAACTGCTAACTGCTGTCAAAATCATAGGTACCTACATTCTACGAAGTATGATTAATACAAAGGTACCTAGGTATATATGTGTGTGTATGTTTGTGGGTAAGTTTATGTGGTTGTGGATGTATATTATTCACGTGGTAATTAGTTAAATGGATTTGAAAAAAAAAATTGAATGAAAATGAAAATATGTTTATTCAAATAGGCCTTTCAAAACACTTATGAATAGTCTAGACTCTAACGCACGGTTCGGAAGGTTACTTTTGCTGAGAAGAGCCGCAAATAGCAGCAATAAAAAGAATTGGAGTAAGTGCAAGTGACAATAAACTCAAGCAGACCAGCCCCCACACGCAGCACCTGTTCACATCTAGGTATAACGCGTGTGGCAGCCATCGCCCTCCTCGACATATTGTAGGCAAATGAGCCGCCACACGATGCCGCCGCAAGCAACGGCCGGAAATATAGGTGTATATTTCCGGCCGTTGCTTGCGGCCGGTAAATATATATGTTATTTAAAAAGCATTCCCTCAGAATCGCGGGTGAAATTGAAGGGTGAAAGCTAGTAAAAGTGTTGTAGAATTAGTTATATAACTAAATAAAATTGTCTTCACATATGACAAGCACAATTCACATAAGTACAGAGTTTGTTCTATGTAGATTGATTCAAATATATACATAGAACAAACTCAGAATCGCGGGTGAAATTGAAGGGTGAAAGCTAGTAAAAGTGTTGTAGAATTAGTTATATAACTAAATAAAATTGTCTTCACATATGACAAGCACAATTCACATAAGTACAGAGTTTGTTCTATGTAGATTAATTCAAATATATACAGCCAGAATTTCAACAAAAAATAAGAAATAACACCTACAGAGTGCGGAGTTAAAAACTTTTGCTATTCTCCGATGGTGAAGCTAAAAGAAAGTATTTTAGTGCTATGATCTAGGCTGCCTACGTTATTCGAGAAAAAAGAGGAATGTTGAGGAAAGTTTTTTAATTAAAACTTGTAAGTTGATCACGTATTTTCTCCGTTTTATGTGTCATGAAACTACCATCACGGCTTATAAAGTCCGAAGTGCAACTTTGCATCCCAAGTTGTGGTTCCTATAATTCTCATTAATGATCGTAAATATAATTAGTTTTTAGTAGGTACAAAGTTTCGTTTACAAAATATATTTATTCCCATAATTGTGGCAATTGTAACGCCTCTGAAAGTTGTCATGAAAAATGAACCAGAATCTGTTTCTATGTCAAAAACGTGTCCGTGAAACGTGCACTCTCGCTCTATTTCACTGTCGTATAAAGGCTAGGTATGTATTTATTTCAAGGTAAAACTCGTGTGAATGAAAAAATATATAAAACCGGCAGTGAGGCTACCGTGGGAAATAAAATCCAAAATCTGTGTGCTGCTATATTTTTTTAATGTTTAAATTGAGCGTATTTTTTAAGTGAATGAAGTGGAACTTTAAATATTCATGGAAGCAGATGGGTTCCACGAAAAAATGCTTTTTGAAAAAATATTTAGGACTGCCGAATATGATAAAAAAGTAATATTAGCAAGATAAATAAAAAATATTTTTTTTGCGTTTTGACGAGCTTTTGATATGGCCGAGGAAATGATGACATCAATGTTGCCTTAGCCATTTTAAAATCGGGTATCGTCTCCTACAAAGCCATCGTCCGTGTCCCTGAAGATTTCAATGCATCCGTGTAAAGGCGTACCTACAAGCAAACAGAGGTCGCTCACTATTTCTGTGACATGTTCAATAGCCGTAAACGACTCGATCCGCCAACATGGCCGCTGCACTTAGCCCCGCTGCGGCCGCCTTGGGACTCTTGACATGAATTAAAAATGCACGCTGCATTAGTGCTCCAATGGCAGCGCGCTTCCCGCCGCGCGCCGCGCAGACGTAAAATGGGACTTGCGAGCCATTTGCTTGTCCCCGTCCGCGTCGCATCGCACCGTGTCGTCAGCAAGTATACTCTGTTTTACTTAGTTACGTTGAAAATTATTGTAAACAATTTTGGCCCGCAGTCAGCCGTGGTTTAAATACTATTTTACCGCAAAAAAAGGAAATTTTGAAAAATACTTTGTAAGTTCGCCACACGTGATAATTGCCTTAAAAAAGTGAACGTACCTTCTCTCCTTATCTATGACCCTAAAAATACTATCAAACAGCAAATAAAAAAAACACGTTTTTTGTCTAAATCCAAATTTCTCTCTCCCTTAGTGCTCGCTTACATTAGAAAAATAAGCTTTACGTTTTTCAAATTTCTAGTACCAGTTGTTTGGGTTGTGTGCTGATATGTCAGTCAGTCAGTTTTATAACTAGAAAATTTCAAAGTAGACGCATTTGAGTGACAAGTACATACTACCTACTATTCAATTTACGTCGTTCATATGGTATTAATAATTACTCAGTTTGAAGTTTATTCCTTCTTGCAAAAGTTACTACGTTTCTCATAAATTTGAGGTGTAGGTCTCATGTAAAATGTATAAGACTTTAGCAAACATTATTTGTAGGTATACATATTTGTCATTTTAATAAGAAACGTGTTTACCGTAACTCAGTCCCTATTACTAAATTAATAAGCAGACAAGACAAACAACGACTACGGACAAGGGGATGTGAAATACGCTTACAAAGAACGAAAAAATTAAGTACCTTGGTAGAGGCGCGTGGGTCAACAAAGATAATTTCCCCGTAATAAATTGAAGGTGCGCACAGTGGTTAATTACCTACGGCTCCGTAGTCCGTACCTGGGTTCTGCAGATAGAACAAAAATCAGACAGGCAGCCCGCTTCAGATAAGCGGCCGCTCCGCATAATAGACTTTAAAAGAAATTAGCGCTCGCTCATTAGCTGGCTGGAAGTTTTAGTTGCATTTTGGATTTAACTTTCGTACACTAAAGTTTGATGATCTTTAGTGTACGAAAGTTGCAATTTTATTCCTTGATTACTCAATCACTTTGGGTTCTTGATATTGAGGTTTCAGAGGGGAAGAGGGATGAAAAAAGGTAGGTAGGTAGATAGGCCATCGGCCCATTGGTCTAGTCAGATTAAATCATCATACTTGTGAACAGGTGCTGCTTGTGGGGGCTGGTCTGCTTGAGTTTGTTATTTACTTAGTCAGTCATAATTAAATTATATTTATTATTATTTTGCCGCATTAACACGCAAATATTATCAGTGAGACTAGATAAATAAATAATGATTAAATGTAATAGGTATAAGTTGTTTTTGAAAAGAATAATTGCTGAGTTTATTGCCGGCTCTTCGCAGCAAAAGCAATCTTCCGAACCGAGCATTAGAGTCTAGCTAGACTATTCATTCATAAGTGCTTGTAAAGGCTTATTTGAAGAAAAAACATTTTCATTTCATTTCATTTAAATTTAATAAAATCAAAACCATTTTATTCAGTGTAGGCCCTAGGAGGGCACTTGTCAAGGCTCAACATACTTTACTATAAGGATGGTTGTCATCTCTCAGTTGAGAGAAGAATTTACAAAAAAAAACTCAGTAAGGTTACATATTGTATCTTTAAGTTCCGGTTATATCGGCTATTATATTTTTAAGATTAAAAAGATAAAGATCTGCTGGAGGATTTTAATAAAGCTTTATTGAAATCTAAATGCTGGTTGATATTCATGAAGTCATGGGAAATGTAAATATTGTATTCACTGAACTTTATTAAAATCTCCCAAGAGCTAAAATATTTATTTGGCAACATCAACCAAGCTACAAGACTAGACTGTTTGCATAATTGAAGCATCTTTTGTGCATCTATGTTGCTTCAATGCAATATTCGCTTTCACGTAGGTGCATAAAATAATCATGTATGGAAATTAAAAATTGAACACAATGCACTTCAATAGTGACTGATGATGTAAAATGAGCGATCGACAGGTGAACCTAGCGATACATTATTTCGCTTACCTAGCAGCAAAGATTCCATCACATCTTGCATTCTGTAGAAAAGATAACGTAAGTTGAAGCCAATCTTCGGTTCCATTTTCTTGAATGTGCACACAGTGTGTAGTTTATATGATACGTTATTTCGAATGCATTTTCTTTCACCGAAATCAAGTGATGCTATTTTGTTTTGCGCGTAACGTGGACTAGCGTGGTGTGAGCTTGACTCTATCTGAGTTTGCAAGAACCTAGCAACAGTCGTAAGTTACTAAGTTGATTAAACATCTCTACTTGTGTCAATTACTGAGAATAAGCTCCCACATATCTTCGTATCCTTTATCGTACGTAGTTTTGAGCTTGAGAAACATAATAATGACTATCAATTTGTGAATTTCAAACTTTTTTCCAAACTACTTGTCAACTTTTACCAACAATCTTTTTACAATGTAGGTACGCCGTTATAAGCCGTGAAGTGAAAGTATCAAATATCGTCCGTATTGTTTAATAATAATTTCCACTTATTTTCCTTTGTCTGAGAGAGTCTGGTGTATTAAGTTGCAGTACGGTGGTACATACAGTAGGTGCACTGAGACAGTCAGAGAGTGACCACTGCCCCACGCCGCCCGACCAATTTAAATTTATTTCGTGCCTCCTCTGCCGCATCGTTAAAGTCAAGGGCGTGCTTAGTGCCAGAACCCATTAACTTAATATATGGGTATGAGCAATCGGCTTTTTGTTATGTTCCCGAGTCAAACGCTACACTCGTTCTCATTCGTAATTGCTAAATGGTTCGTATTACACAAGTCGTTACTGTCAATGGGAAAGCGGTATAATCAGTGTTGTTTTATTTAACGTATAAAAAAACACCTTTTGAAAAACATACAGTAGTCTCTATAGCATGTCACTTGTAATACATAGTCAGCAATTACAACATTTGTTTATTTAAAACTTGAATGTAAATAAGAGGACAGTGTTCGGTGATGTTTGCGTCGGGTTGATTGCCTCTATCCAACTGAGGCTCGGCATCTATCTATTTTCCAACATATGTAAATTTTCAACAAGCCTTTTCGATTCGACGGACGCGTCCAATTCGCTAGTGGAATGGAACTGAAATTGGAAAAATCGCCGTGAGCCATGTATGAACTTTTCGGTACTGATGAAATAATACTCACCGCAAACTTGAACCGTTTAATATACTACAAACTAACCGTGGTTTATGAAATAGTATTTTTCACTTTACTAAAACAATAAATATTGAAAAACTATGCTTATACCTTATACCTTTAATCTTTTATACAGGTAGAACAGTACAGTAATGTTTCATCTATAATGTTTACCTAAATTAATTACACTTTATACAAGTTGTAGGGAATAAAAAAATATTATATAGTTGCATATTTGTTACGGATGGATGGAACAGTACATAGTAGCCGTCGTAGGTATTCCAAGCATTTGGTGCAGAACGTCGCGTCGGTTATAATGAAACTGTACCTTATACCTAGTACCTCTACATCGGGCACTTCAAACAGAATGTCGCTTCGCTGCAATAAAATTATATTAGGACATTTATTTTACAATAACTAGGAGCGGGTTAAATATGTAAGTAGATATTTATTTTTCATTATTTTAGACGAGTGTGCAGGTAGGTAGAGTATCGGTAACTATGTACATAATATGTATTTTGTTCATATACAGGTCTGCAATTAGCCAAAAGGACTACAGGTCAAAATTTACCGTATGCAGGTCAGAACAAACTTTTTTTAAGGATTAGATGGTCAATGATATATGTATGTATAATAAATACCATTTTTTCCCGCGACGGTACGGAGACGGTATATGCTTTTAGAATGAGAAGATGATTGTGTGTACAAACCAATGTTGCCATTTATCTCCAAAACGACTAGTTGATTGACAGCATCACTCATGCGGGCCATTCAATCATTGGAAATTTTAATTTAATAAACGCTTTACTGTCTGATTAATACATAATACCTAATTACTGGCTATCATATTATACGGGAAACAAAGGATGTTTCATTTGTATATTTTGTCCTCATATAGGTAAATAGTTGTGGTTACTATTGAAATTTTGGATTACTACAAAACATTTAATTGGACAAACTATTGGATGTAACATGAATTGATACCTGACTGTGCATTGTAATATTATCTGTCTACATTAATTGAAAACTATCGGTATGCTTCAGTCTCTGGGGTATTTCTTCGCTGCAAATTATTCTGATCGAGATAGTAATGGATATTTATTAAAGTGATCACCAGATTACGTTAGATTATTTATTTAAAGTCCATTTGGTTTAACTTGTTTTTAATTTTGTGGAATATTTACATAATTAAAAGGATATATCTAATTATAATAAGATAATATTAAATTCTTACTTTAAGAACATAATAAAATAATATACATAATTGATTTTATTTCTACAGTAGTAGAGCGGAGTGGATACATACATACCTATAGATCTGGATCTCTTTATTAATGTCATAATAAGATTGACATAAAGTTTGCGTATACGTTGCCATCGCATCTTATAAGATTTAGTGGTAGAATTTGACTTAGGTCAAATACCGTGGCGTAGGTCAAATTTTGCAAGGACCTTGAACTTTCAATGAAGGAAAACATCGTGGAGAAAGCATAGCACGTTGGTAGGGTACTTTATTGTACTCGCCTGGCTGGCTACATTCAAATTGTAAATCTGTTTCCAAGAACCTACCAGTCAGCATTACTTGAGAGCTAGTTCCCTTTTAGGCTTTGTGTGCTTACCAGCTTTGGGCACATTATCACTTACTATGGTGAGCTTGCGGTCAAAACTTAGCGTACAAAGTAAAAAGGGCTAATTAATTACTTAATTTGAACATCAATTTGTGCTGTCTTTATTCCGAATTCATTTCCTAAAATATAATGTGTAGGTACCTACGTACTTGTTGGTTTATATTTATATAAAATTAATAGCTAAATGTTAATCATATCTCATGATGGCGGGTGGTCGCCGCGTTTCACATGTTGTAATTAATTTGACGCTCATGAGTGCTACATTGTTTGTTGTTCAAAATAAACGATAACAAACCATGTGTACATGTCATTTGGATTATTATAATCTTGAATTTTTTGCTACTTTAACATTAGGTATGTGTCGTAAAGTGTGTTGAAATAAATCAACTTATATTTTATCCCACTAATCCCACTAATATTATAAATGTGAAAGTTTGTATGGATGGATGGATTGATGTATGTTTGTTACTCATTAACGCCAGAACGGCTGAACGGATCTGGATGAAATTTAGCATAGAGATAGATTATAGTCTGGAATAGCACATAGACTACTTTTTATCCCGAGAAAAGTTATTGTCCCTCGGGAATGCGGGTGAAACCGCGGGGGACAGCTAGTGAATAATAAATAGATGTCACATTATTGACACCAACTCTTATTGCGGTTCAAATTTACCTAAACTTCATTGTTGACCTTTAATCTATGTACTCAAAAAACAATCTCATATCACTATTGATATGTGGTGAAATACAAATGTTAACTATTGAAAAGTTTAGAGGCTGAATTAGCCTAATATACAGTGAAAGGTTGGTGAGAAAATTCGATTTAATTTGTTTCAACTTTTATACAATTCTATTTTTAAATATAATCAAACTCAGCCACGAGCCATGTCAGTATTCAGTTATAAGTTTTCAGAAGTGAAACTGCGAAGCGTGTGGCCGCCCGACCGCCCGCCCGCCCAGCCGGCTGTAGACATACGCATCACTGAAATCGGTTTAAGGCAAAGTATTCATACACTAGGAAAATTTTATGTGCACATTTTATTTATTTTGATAAGCTATGAAATTATTTTTATAAATTAATTCGACAATATTAAATAAATTAATTATGTTAAGTACATTATGTTAAATGCCTTTTAATTAGTCTGTTTGTTGCACTTTTTTTCCTTAATGTAATAAATAAACACTGTTTTATTAAAGCTCTGCTAAGAGCTGCTTCAAATAAAACGTTCATTCAGCACCAATAATTTTATTACATACACATGTAGGCATGTATGTGTGATGTTTACATCCTCTACATGTGGCACCAATATGTAGACCAAAAATCGTAATGTGTGTTCCAAGCTTTAGTACGATTTATAACTGCACAAAAAGAGGAAGTGCTATGACACGACAGCTTTTAATATATTGCGTAGCCAGTGTATCCGGGCACCAGCCACGTGTGCGGTGCGCTGCGCACGCGTCGATTCCTTCACGCCTTATTACCGCGGGAAATTAGTCCCGCAAGAAACCAACCAGTGAAAGGACATCACAAAATAGATCTTTGACTAATTTAATTCATCAATTATTTAGCTTTGATATCATTTTTGTATTTGATTTCTACGATTTATTGGTAACTGAGACAAATAGATTTCATATACGGACAGATACCTGTTAGCTGCCACATAACAGGGATTTCTTCCATACCATTCAACCTCACTATCGGAACATATAGATACAAATGATAGCTATATCATTTGTATTTTGTAAATGATCACTTTTTTGTTTAAAAACGATATACCTAAATGTACAAATATAAAAATATTGAATGAATAATCATTAGCCAAGTAGTTTGACAGAAAGGAGGTCGGGTGCAAAGCTTGTTATTTTACTAAAGTCTTCGAATGAGGGCGCTGGCACATGACCCGCGGCGCCAGATCCCCACACCCGAGATAAAGTCAGCTAGAACCGTTTTTGAGCAATTAATTTAGCTCAACCCAGTACGATTTTATTTTACGGAAGGATTTTCAGTGATGTTTGGAACTAAAAAAATAAATGCTACAGAGAGATACTTATATAATAGGTATTGTTTTCGATACATTTTATCAACTTCAACAAAAGTAACCATATATCTAATATATCACGAAATCTCAGAAAGTATAAATGCCACAAACTGGATTTTTTCAAGTTTTAAGTAATGTTATTTGTATGGTTGCCTCCGGTAACATGATAGTTTAATCTACACTGCAGAATAATTTATTGAGTGTAGAAACATATTATATTTGTCAAACTATAAGTAAAGTTATACCTACCTTATGTAAGTGTACAGTATCAGAGCACACGAGGGTGTCACGTTGTGTCAACACCAAAGTTGCTCTTACATTTGACGTTGGAAAATAACCTCTACTGTGTTCGTAGTAACACATACCGATGGAATTATAAAAGTTTTCCGTCGTTCCCACAACTTAGTCACGTACATTCTGAACATAATTGCTGAACTATAATAGTCTTTATTGCGGTAACGATAGAGTGGTTCGATTAAGGAGCTAAACGATCCAAAAAGCAAAATAATAATGGTGAGTAACAGCCGCCACTATTATGGAGGGTCAATAGCTGTATCCGTCAGCGATCGATGCCGGAAGCCGCTCGCCAGTACCTACCGGAAGCAACGAGCTGTCGACGAGCGAATTTATTTTTTTGAGTGGCAACACACCCCTGGTATCGTTTGTCTAACAAACAAAGATATCATTCCTCATAGTATTCGAGCCTTGAATAAAAAAAAATGCTTATTGCTTGTAAGTAGGCAAGATGATTATAAAAAATATTGAACTCACGTTGTAAATAATAGTAATGAAAAAGTCACAGTTTGATTATAGGTGTCATTACGTGTCTAATTGCGGTGAAATTAGAGCCACTTTATGAGCAGGTTTGTTGAAAAATATATTACTAAACTCGTGAAAAAAAAAATCATCTCGGTCCTTGTATCCCTCGTTCCGCTCAGGATTCTAATCTAGAATACCTCGCTACGCTCGGGATTCTATTCTAGAATCCTTCGCTATTCTCGGGATCCGACATAGTCCCTCGAATTAAATTCCCTTTTTTTCACTTGTTGTATAATCTACTAATATTTAACGGAGTAAGATTGTCTATGAATGTATCTTGGGGCACTCTCACTCTGGGGGTGACACGTTCTAACGGCTGATTCAGAAATATTTAAACTAAACATGTAATGTAGCTTCAATGCTAATCCTAAACATAAAGGTATGTGAAAACGTTACAGCAAATTACCGAAAACCATAAGGTAATAACGGCGACTGTGTATTTTATAAACGTGCCCTTTCATACCCCTTAAGGCTTTAGGTTCGTTGGAAATAGCGGATTACTCTGAAAATATCTTATTAATTCATAACTATAGTAATATACATTTTTTTTAATAATTCTTAGTTATTGCTTTCGTCGTTATTTAAAAATAGTATTTAATCAAAGTAATTTTTTAAAGCAAAAAATTAAGAGTAAAAAAAATATACGCTAAAAAAACTACACTTATTTGAAATTATATTTTTAGGACCTCGTGATCCTGTTCATGTTCAAATTTATGCGTAGGTATCCCTGAGCAAGTTTCAAGTTGTTCCCTTAGATTTCAAACAGTGAAAACCCTGTCAAAATTCGTTGATTCTAGATAGAACTTTAATTTGTACAAACTTTTCTCC
Source organism: Ochropacha duplaris (assembly GCA_951361185.1). Lineage (NCBI taxonomy): Eukaryota > Metazoa > Arthropoda > Insecta > Lepidoptera > Drepanidae > Ochropacha > Ochropacha duplaris. The sequence continues at coordinate 6,573,785 of OX592703.1, forward strand.
GCATCCTGATTTTGTATACATTAAATATCCTATGCCTTTTGAGAATTGTACCCTAAATGGAATTGACTACGCTAAGAAATTTCAATAGCGATTTCTTTCGTTTGATATGAATACAAAACAAATATAACTCAAGAATACTGATATAATTGAACTGGGAGTATCACATGCACAATGTCTATATAAGTACTAACTGTACGACTTCTAAAGAATAATATAATGGCAGTTTCTAGGGCGGCAAAGTCTTTATTTGTCCAAGAACATTCGTAGTGTCGCGTCCCATGCCTCCATTAGTGGATATTTTCTTAGAAGAGCACTAGACTGACCGTCTGTATAAACATTACGATGCGTCTAACATTCCACTAACCCACCCGGTATAATATTGTAATAGACTAGCTTTCAGCCCGAGGGAATTAAAATCAAATAGGTATAGCCCACGTTATTCTCTAATAATGTATCTAGCTTTCTAAAGGTGAAAGATTTTTTTAATCTGTTAAGTATTTTTTTGGGTTTATCCAGTACAAATAAATATACAAAAAATAAAATCTTTTCTCTTTATAATATTGTATAACCATAAAATATGCCTCTTTCGCTTCTGCCAATCTCTATGCATCGATCACATCTGGGGTCCGCCGGGTCTCTACCGCGGTCCACTCGATGACATCTATCCATCTAGCCGCTGGTCTAACCACATTCTGCTTCCCTGTTTAAGAAAACCATTTGTTAGTTCTTTACTCCACCATGCCCTCAATTAAAACCTATCAAAAATCCTGATCATCTTCTATATATATAAAAGTAGAAGTCCTGACTGATCTATCAACGCCCAGCCTAAACCCTTAGACCTAGAAAGCTGTTTTTTTTTCCAAGTGTTGTTTTCAAAACTTGACCGAGGAATAAGAACGGATTTTTCGAAATTCAACCTTTAAGGGGTGAAAAAGGGGTTAAAAGTTTGTATGAAAGTAGGTCATTTTTGAAGCTAGAATCATGAAACTTCGTTTTTAGACTATCAATTAAAAATAAAGAAACAAGTGTATCAGCGTTATTTAAAATTATACCTCTGAAAGCGTGAAACGGGGGTTGAAAGTTTGTATGGAAGTCCGCGAGTTTTTTAAGCTAGAACCATGAAACTTTGTTTTTAAGCTAACAATTAAAAATAAAGAAACACTTTTTTAGCGTTTTCTAAAATTCAACCCTTAAGGGGGTGAAAAAGGGGTTGAAAGTTTGTAGGGAAGTCGCATCATTTTTGAAGCTAGAACCATGAAACTTTGTTTTTAGACTAACAATTAAAAAAAAGAAACACGTGTATTAGCGTTTTTTTAATTTCTACCCCTGAGGGGGTGAAACGGGGGTTGAAATTTTGTATGGAAGTCCGCCATTTTTTGAAGCTAGAAGCATGAAACTTTGTTTTTAGGCTAACAAATAAAAATAAAGAAACAAGTGCTTTAGCGTTTTCTAAAATTCCACCTCTGAAGGGGTGAAACGGGGATTCAAAGTTAGGAGTTATTTCCGTTTCTTGGTACATACGAAAAATGAGAAGGACTGACTCATCAATGCCCAACCTACCACTTAGACCTAGAAAGCTGAATTTTTCACAGGTATTGTTTTTAAGATGTAGACAGACGAGGAATAAGAAATTTTTTTTTGAAATTCATTGTCTAAATGGGTATAAAAAGGATACGCGGGTGAAACCGCGGGGCGGTAAGCTAGTCCTTACATAAGAGCCTATGTTTGATTAAGTATACTAAACTAAATACTTTCGTTTGAGCCTTGGTTCGCCAACTAATCTTCGTTATTCGCATTGTTCTCTAAAATTAATACTAACAAGGTACGCTTAATAAATAGCCACTTGAATAAAAAAATCTTTAATAAGCGTCTATATTTCGGTATGCACAAAGGTAAGACACATTAGTTTATAACATTGATTTTCAGACATTGCGGTTTTTCTCGAGTTCTAAGTATCTCCACGACATTTCCAAATTCAGTCAATTTTAACTGCATGTTTCTTCTTATGAACGATAAATATTACCTATATTTAAGTGCCAATTATTTCCTGCATCTTCCAACTCCCCTGTTATATTCTCTCATCACTCACATCCTATTGTTAATATTAAAAGGAAAATTGCTAGAGCCGTTCGATCATTATAAATGTTTATTTCCAACTTTTTGCTTTTACCTACTTTAATACTTTGTGACAATTGGTTAACTTATAAAGGATCTTGAGTGTGAAATGAGCACGAAAGTCCTTCGGTCGGTCGGTCCTTTACTTATAATTTTCAGGCCGGCGACACTCAACAGTAAGTATGTTACAAGTTCTGAATATTAAAACCTTTGTAACTTTTTCATACGTAGGTATTAGAGACTTTTTTGGCGCTACTCATCAAAACGGGGTTTTCAAAGAAAATGGGCTTATTTTTTGTGTTTTATCAGTGCCAGCTCCTACACCTAAAATTGAACCTTAACGCATAGAAATTATGGTTTTGGCAGGCGGTACAAAAGCCGAAGTTAAACTAAGTGAAGGAAAATGAGGTGCGACATTTGGAAGGAGAAGAGTCTGGCGATACAGACCATCGCTTAACCTAAATTTTGCTACTCGACTCACCCGTCCACTTCAATGTTTTTATGAGCGTAATTTGCCAGTGAACTAGGCTGCAATTTATATTTCGTTGACACCTCTACATAGGAATGTTCAATTAGACAATTGTTGCAGCTGTTTGTTTTCCAGAGATTTTCTCCTGAAAATAAAGCCCAACGAAAATCAAAAGGAATAATTAATAATGATCTAAGACAAATTACATGTTATTCTGGAAATAGTCGCCGCAACGAGAAATATTTTATTATTATTCTGGAGAATAATATTATACCTACGGAGAAAGCGAATGGTAAATGTTAGATTGAAAATTAGAACATACATTTTCGTGGGTTAGAACAATATGAAATTCGTAAGAATTTCACAGAAAATTACTGTAACCTTCATTCAATCCACTTATACGAGCGTATTAAATGAAACACATTTTGCTATTGTAAGTGAACAGAATAAAATAGATATTCCATTTGTCTTGTTTTCACAGTAAGCACTCCGCAGTACTAATATTATCTTACAGTGTGAGCTTAATTTTATCAATGAAGATGTATGAGATTCTATTAGGTATATTATGTGAACAGTTTAATAAATAATGATTAATACTTATAGTTTTTTAAGGCTTAAATCTGTAGATCTTTTTACAGTTAAAAAAATACTACTGCAAAAGTTATTCAAAAAAACAGTGAATGCATAATTACTTAGTAAATAATATATGTAAAAAACTAATAAAAGAGATTATGCTACCTGCCTACTTTCATTAGGTATTTAGGTGTTACAAATAAACATAATACCTAGTACGTATTATCATTATCAGTAGGTACCTACTTATTCCATCTATTCAAAACTAATCACTTACATATCTATTTAATAAATGTTAGATGTAAGTATGATATAAGGCAGCGTGAATCGAAAGATTATGAAATAAAGAAACACTGAAGTATTAAAAGGAAATTATTTAGAGAAACTATAATTTTTTTTTTTAGACATGCCCTATTTTACTTCAACAAAGAGCTGGTAATTTTTTCGTTAGTACTCATTGGGAATAATATAACGTAGATTACAGTTTGAGTTTACTATTCTCTCTAGTTTAGTAATTTACTCGTTGGGTTAGACGTGTTCTTGAATGTATGTATACCTCGAATCTGTAAACGTAGTGTAGGACGCCCTCCAGGTAGTTGAAGCAACGACATACGCAAAGTAGCTGTGGCGGTTATAAAAGAATTGCCGAAGAAAGGGCTCAGTGGCGCGCCTTAGGAGAGCACTATGTCTCATTGTCCAGCTATGGATTAATACGGGCTAATGATGATTATAGATAATTTAAAACTATGTATAAATAATAGCTGCGTAATTCAAAAATATTAATAAAACGGGTATCTAATAATCAATCGATAATCTCTAATTATCAAATCCTCAACACGAATCCCTTGGGTGGCCCGTAAACATAAACTTTGTCACGCCGTTTTGATATTTAGACAACCCTACCTTTGGCGTATATTTCCGTAACGATTTAATAAACTTTCCATGACTTTACCAAAATTTGTGAATGATTTGTTAACGTTATTTAGTTACCTACTAAATTATTCTATTGAGAGTTTATATTTTCGGGAATAAAGTGAATAGATTGTGAGCGTCATATAATTCCATAATCGTTGAATATTGATCGAAAATGCCATTCAATTCCAAAACAAGCAAAGATTCGACTATGCAACTCAGAAAACTGATATACTACTATTTCCTATTTACCTATATACTTATGCTACCGCCCGGCGCCCTAGCTTCGCACAGGTAGAAGAGCATATAAAACTATTTTTTTCTGCCGTAATGTCAAATTACTGCAGCCAGTAATGCTCTTCTTTCTGATATATTCAACAATCATCGTCATTTGTCATATACACAAAACCTTAATTCACTAGCAAATTAACCGATGAACCATCGATGAAAACTGTATGAAAATCCTATCCTACTTCCTACTAATGTTATAAATGTGAAAGTTGGATGTTTGTTACTCAATCACGCAAAAATGGCTTAACGGATTTTAATGAAACTTAGCACACAGGTAGATCATATACTGGAATAAAACATAAAATACTTTTCATCCCGTTAAATATAAGATCTCTCGGGAACGCGTGTATCGTTTACGAGAAATATGTTTTATTATAATAAGTAAAAAACCGTTATTTTCGTTATTTTACACACTTGTTGGCACATTTTCTCTGAATTAAAATACAAAGGTTGGTTTTTTAATCAACTGATGCGGGACTAACCTTTTTGGTATCACAGCAAAAAGAAACAAAAACCTTCCTCTTTTTGAATTTCGTAAAACGTCATTAGAAAAAACGTGACTCTTAAAAAAAGATCGACAGAAAAAAGCACCGAAAAAATACATACTAATTATTATTATTTTGCGTGTACATTGAAGAATTCTTTGGCGTAAAACGTAACCGGCCGGTAACAAGAATAAGATCAACGCGCTGCTGGATAGGACGACCTATACATTGGTAAGTCCTGCTTATGTTGTTCTTTAGTTCGGAGAATCTGTTGCCATCATCTACTTTAACATCGTGTCAAATTTATTTTGAACCCAAATTGTCGCGGCCCTTGTGGTTTGCGCACATTTTTATGGTGCCGAAACCCGGGACTTATAACTAAGTCTATTTCACAATATTTCTCGTAAATTCTTTTCCAACTAAATCGCCATTTAGAGTTCTCTAACAAAACGAAAATTTATGAAATTAGTTTGCAAATCGTAATATCGTCAAAACGTAGGTAGGTAGTATCTAATAACGAAATCTCTTTATTCGGCTAGGTTCCTATTTATCGTTTTTAATTCTCAGGGACCAAGCATTAATTCTAATATCGTTCGTTATTGGTTCTACTACTATTTTATCACGCAAAACTTGATTGCAATCTACTTCATAGGTAAAGTCAACTTAAAACGTAAACCGTACTGTGATCGTACCACATAGGTGAGTTAATAGTATTTTCGTAACGTATGTACACGCACGCATCGATTTATCGTAACATCAGAATCTTAACGGGAATAGTGTCAGCGGAGATTTTATTGTAAATCAATGCAAATTTAAGTAATTTTTTATTTGCATTATTATTCGGTACAATATTATTTTATCGTTGATACATTCAAATCATATTCTGTTATATCTATCATCTGGCGTCCCTATTCTGGTAATTCTGTTATTTGGTGTCCGTATTCTGGAAGTGTTGTATATCGTAAAATAATACCTAAATAAGTCATTTTATTGATTCGGTTCAATTGTTTTGTTGATTATGTCTTATAAACCTAAACGTCGAATAAAATCGAAAAAATCTTCAGACATGGATCAGTGTATGACTAAAGCGGTACATGAATTGCCAGCTTTACGTCGTAAGCGTACTCTTGCTTTTAATCGATTATCGAAAACTTTAGAAATTGCGAAGTTGGCACAGCACGACGAAAGTCAACTCGATAAATTCATTGCATATCATACTGAATCTAAGCAACACGCTGCTAATTTCGAAGATGCTCATGCGTGTTTACTTGATCTTATTGACCCTTTGTCTGAAGATGCCGAAGATCAAGTTCGTATTCAATTTGACGAAATATACTTTGATCTTTTAACAATTCATAAGCAGCTTACAACGAATAATGATTTAAATAAAACGTTTGATACGTGTAGTGGCAATATCCACTTAAATAATGCTAAAATAAAACTACCCAAAATAAATATTCCGAAATTTTCAGGATGTATAAAAGCTTGGCCGGAATATTATGATATATTCTCTTCGCTAATTCATGAAAACGAATCCTTGTCTGATACTGAACGCATGCATTATTTGGTGTCTACTTTATCAGGTGACGCGCTTGCACTAATTCGAGTTTTTCCAGCTACTGGCAAATATTATCGTGAAGCATATAATGCACTCTTAGCGAGATATAAGGATAATCGTGAATTAGCATTTACATGCTGGAAAGAAATGCAAAATATTTCTTTTAAATCAGGAAATGCTCTGGAATTCCGTAGAGTTCTTGATTTATTTAATGAAAATTTATCTATTCTTAAACGACTTGAATTGCCTACTCATCATTGGGATTTTGTGTTATCTTATTTGCTACTATCAAAGCTTGATTCATCCACTCGTTGTGAATTCGAACAAGAACATCCTACTGACGAAATACCAACTTATTCAAAACTTAAGGATTTTCTTTATTCAAAATGTGAGGCTCTTGTCCGCGATTCACATTTCTCAAGTGGCAACGTTGAACGTACACAAGGATATTCAGCAATCAAACCTAATGATAAAAAATCTAATAATTTTGCAAACAAAAGGCCTTCAACTGCAACGTTTTTATCCAACACAGGAAAGGTGCCTCAGGCTGCTATTACTCCGTCAACGAGTAATACCCGTACATTTAAATGTTCATTCTGTAATGAAGCTCATTCTATCACTCATTGCACATCGTTCGCACAAAAGTCTATAGACGAACGTTTGAATTATGCTAAAAATAATCATTGGTGCTTCAACTGCTTGAAGTCTTCTCATGGAATTCGGGACTGCAAATCTATATTTAGATGTCAGAAGTGTCGTCAGCGTCATCATAGCCTTTTGCATCGGGAAGAACCAGTAGAACCGTCTCAAGAAGAAGCATCGTTAAGCAAGAATTCATCAAAAGTATTAACTACTATCAATGATAATTCTCTTATTCTTCTATCAACTGCGATGGTAGAAGTGAAAGATGTTAATGGTCAATTCCAAACATTTCGAGCTTTGATAGATTCAGGCAGTCAAGCGCATTTTATAACGGAACGAGCTGTGCATCTGTTAGGAATAACAAGCAATCAATCTTCTCGCAAAATTAGTGGTTTAGGCCAATCTTCATCGTCTGTTTCCGGCAAGGTTACTATTGACATAGGTACTTGTGGTAAAATTCTTTTCAACATTGAAGCATTCACTTTACTTACTATTTGCGGAAAAATGCCTTCAATCAAACTTAACAAAGCAACATGGGATCATGTACGACACTTAAAATTAGCAGATCCGGAATGTCATGTTCCAGGTAACATTGATATTCTTCTAGGAGCTGAACTATTTTCTTCACTCCTGCTTACTGGACGTGTGACCGGAGGGCCAAATGAGCCATCAGCACTCAACTCCGTTTTTGGTTGGCTTTTGATGGGGAATGTCGAATGCATTAACGATAATTGTAACAAGATTAGTTCATTCTTTGTTAACAATAACAGCATTGATAATCGCCTCGACAAGCATTTAGTCAAAGATCATGGTGATGACTATCCTCTAGCAGCTTCTGTTTTTAATAACGATCTATCTCCAGAGGAACGTCTTATCAAAAATGATAACGTAGCATTAGAATTGGAAACGTCTAACACGATGAAAACACTTGATCAGTTACCATTGATAAAAACATTAGAAATTTTTCGATGTCTATCTGTAAATAAAATACAATCATTTCAGGTTCATGGCTTTGCTGACAGTTTGGAAGTTGGACATAGAGCTATCGTTTATTTACGCACCGTTGACTTTGATGATAATTTCCAAGTCTTCTTCATCTGTGCAAAATCCCGCGTGGCCCCCGTAAGGCAAATATCGTTACCACGTTTGGAACTTTGTGCAGCAGTTCTCCTGTCTGATTTGATGAAATTCGTTAAAGATACATACTCATCTTTACTTCCGAAATCCAGCTCCTTTGCCTGGTCAGATTCTACTGTTGTGCTTGCATGGCTTAATTCATCATCAAGTCGCTGGAAAACTTTCGTCGCAAACCGAGTTAGCCATATTCACGATGCTATACCAGACGTTCAATGGAACCACGTGCCTTCTGAAGAGAATCCGGCTGACATTGCTTCCAGAGGTCTTTTGCCAGAAGATCTAGTCCAGAGTCGTCTATGGTGGGCGGGTCCATCCTGGCTCATGCACACTCCTGAATTTTGGCCTGTTAAAGCAAACACCAATGAAACTGATGCTAAAGTCGAAGAACGTATACTAACTTTGCTTGTTCATGAAGATTTGCATATGCTTGACAATCTTATTGAGAAGTTTTCTTCAATTCGTAAAGCTCAACGTGTCTTAGTGTATTGTCTGCGGTTCATCAACAACAGTCGAAATAAGTCTTCTATTTTTACTGATAAATGTATTAGTCAGGGAGAACTTCATCAAGCTTTGCTGTTGCTAGTTAAACGTATTCAATCTGTACATTTTGGCGAAGAGATCACACGCCTTAAAGAAGGTAAATTATTATCAAAACAAATGCGTAAATTAAACCCATTCATTGATGACTGTGGAATTCTCAGGGTGGGCGGTAGGCTGTCGCAATCTGGATTGGAATTTGAACACAAACATCCTGCACTGCTCCCTCGTGACTCAACATTAACTTATCGTATAATTGAAGCTATCCATCGCGAAAATTGTCATCCAGGTATCAACACAGTTCAATATTTGATTACTCAACAATTTTGGATCTTGTCCCCAAAACGAGCGATTCGACACTGTTTGTCGAAATGCATAAAGTGCTTTCGTGCACGTCCAGTGCCGATTGAACCATTCATGGGAGACCTACCAGCCGCGAGGGTGAATCAAGTAAAACCTTTTTCTGTTGTCGGTGTTGATTACGCTGGACCTTTTCGTATAAAATTAGGGAAACATCGTAATGCCAAAATAGGTAAAGCTTATCTTTGCCTATTCGTCTGCTTTACCACTAAGGCTGTACACCTTGAAGTTGCGTCGGACATGTCAACTCAAGCATATCTTGCAGCCCTTCGTAGGTTTGTAGGTAGAAGAGGCAGAGTTAAAATAATTCACTCCGATAATGGGTCAAATTTTGTCGGAGCATGTAACCAACTCGATATGTATATGCAACAAGCGTCTGAAACTGAACATATACAATTTCGATTTAATCCGCCTTCAAGCCCCCACTTTGGTGGTGTTTGGGAGATTCAGATAAAGGCAGTAAAATCACATCTATACCGAATCATTGGTGATCAAGCGTTGACATTCGAGGAACTTAATACGGTTTTCATCCAAATTGAAGCAATGCTCAATTCACGTCCTCTATGTCCAATCAGCTCTGACCCAAATGACTTAAACGTTCTTACGCCAGGGCATTTTTTAACGTTAGAACCACTTACAGCAATTCCAGAAAGCGAACTAACTGAATGTAAATTAAATCGACTAGGCCGCTGGCAACTCATTCAGCGCTTCCAACAAGTATTTTGGAAACGCTGGAAGATTGAATATTTACAATCGTTAACTATACGTGCGAAGTGGACCAAACACTGTAAACCTTTATCCATCGATTCTATCGTTATAATTAAAAGCGAAGATACTATTCCCTTACATTGGCCCATTGCTAAGGTGGTTCAATTACATACTGGTCTAGATGGAGTGGTACGTGTAGCTACTGTTCGTACGATTAACGGTACGCTATTCAAACGATCATTAACTAAACTTTGCCCTTTGCCTATGAATTTAGATTAACTTTTGGTAACTTATCTTATTTGTAAATAGGAAACTTATAGAAAAAGATAATTTTATTTCATTCCTATCGTAGTTTTACTTTATGTTAAACATTATCATTTCTTTTTTTTTATAACTTAAAATACAAATTATGTATTTTGGTGGGCGGAAAATGTATCGTTTACGAGAAATATGTTTTATTATAATAAGTAAAAAACCGTTATTTTCGTTATTTTACACACTTGTTGGCACATTTTCTCTGAATTAAAATACAAAGGTTGGTTTTTTAATCAACTGATGCGGGACTAACCTTTTTGGTATCACAGCAAAAAGAAACAAAAACCTTCCTCTTTTTGAATTTCGTAAAACGTCATTAGAAAAAACGTGACTCTTAAAAAAAGATCGACAGAAAAAAGCACCGAAAAAATACATACTAATTATTATTATTTTGCGTGTACATTGAAGAATTCTTTGGCGTAAAACGTAACCGGCCGGTAACAAGAATAAGATCAACGCGCTGCTGGATAGGACGACCTATACATTGGTAAGTCCTGCTTATGTTGTTCTTTAGTTCGGAGAATCTGTTGCCATCATCTACTTTAACATCGTGTCAAATTTATTTTGAACCCAAATTGTCGCGGCCCTTGTGGTTTGCGCACAACGCGGGTGATACCGCTGGGCGGACTACAAGTATTATAAACTTAAAAGTGTGTGGAGCTGAACGACCTTTGATGAAACTTGGCACGCAGGTAGATCATATAAAAAGGAATAAAAGAAAGGATACTTTTTATCCCGGGAAAAGATAAGATCTCTCGGAAACTCGGATGAAACCGCTGGGCGCTGGGCGGAAAACTAGTACCTAATACTATAAATAAACAACCTCCGAGGGATACAGTTCTGAAGCTGCATTAGACTTCATCTATGTGCTTATGTTGAACTAACTATTAACTCCTACATATTTTAAACCGAAATATGTACTGTACTTATTATTTTTGGAAATCTTATCTATCACATAAAAAGGTTGTCTGTGTAGAAACTCCTAAAATTTAAGTGTTGTTCCAAGTCCGCCAGCCTTCCATCCAGGCCTCACAGTTGGTATTAGATCTGGCACCAAGCCAGAAATATGCCTGAGTGAGCGAGGAATAACTATGCATCTAGACATTTTACAACGTAGATAAGTTTCTACAAATATTTTTTTACCTTTTGTTTACATAATGTGTAGAACTTTAATATTGCGGTGTCTGTTTTGATTTTTCAAACCCTTACTACAAGCACTGGCAGGTTAAAAATCGATAGTAATTTTAGTCAGCAATACATTACCCGCAGATATAGGTTCTTAGTATGATTTAAGCTGGTTTAGTCATCGTCATCATATCAGCCAAGGATCAGCCGGCCTCCCCCAAGGATCTCCACGATGACCGGTCTTCGTGTTGACCTTTACGGTCTTTTTAGCTGGTTTTATAGCTAAATTTATATTTTTTGTGAGAAATAATGTCAATGAAAAGCCGGTGTAGCAATTCGCATTAACGTCGCAACTGCGTTGTACGGTTGAATTTATTGTTGAAATTCAAATAGTCTGGTCGAGCACCCCGTACTTCAGTGTACCAGCCTGGTGCTCTTTATGATACAATTAAAATTTCACGTGCAAGCTTTCCGGCATTACCTACTGCTCATTCTTTTTTTTTAAATGTGTCCCGACAAAACCAGAAACTATGATTTTAATTCCAAGTATTTACAGAGCAAGATTTCGAAATTGGTGACAGTTAAGACAACCTGTAGCCCTTCATAAGTGCTCTTTGAGGGTCTAAACTAAACTTTTTGACTTTAACTTTAAACTTGAGTGCTAAAGTGAAGAGAAAAATTATATCGTTATTCAATTTACCAAATATCAAATGGTATTTGGTTTTTGCTTTTGTTGTACTTACTTATATATCATATTTTTATAAATTTAACAATAGTTATTTATTTATAGCTAACGAAACTAAAATGGCTATAGAAGAGTGGCATTTCCTAACACAAGCAAACCATTGCTTAAAGGGGACCGAAATTAAATGTACTCGTATATTAGTGATAACTTAATGAAATAAAACTAAAATAATGATCGTATTAATACGACCTCTTGAGCACCTAAGTACCAACTTGAACCTTTTGACTCGGTTCAGAAACGGGCTGTGAGAATTGTCGGCGATCCTGAACTCACAAGCGGTATCGAGCCTTTAAATCTAAGGAGAGACTTTGCCTCCTTATGTGTGTTCTACCGCTTGTACAATGGGCTGTGTTCAGAGGAATTGTTCGATATGATGCCCACGGCAACTTTCTACCATCGCACTGCCCGCCGTCGACAATCCTCACACCTTAGAACCAAATTGGTCGCGTACAGTGCGGTTTGAGAGACATTTTCTCCCGCGTACGATCATGCTGTGGAATGAGCTCCCTGTAGAGAATTTCCCTAGAGACTACAGCATGGGGTTCATCAAAAGAGGAGTAAGAAGGTTTATGCAAGGTCGGCAACACGCTCGTGACGCCTCTGGTGTTGCAAGCGTCCATAGGCCAAGGTAACCACTTACCATCAGGTGGGCCGTAAGCTTGTTTGCCACCTAGTGGTATAAAAAACAAAAACAAAAAAATATAGGAACAAAGTAGGTAGATAGGTACTCCATTATTATTCTGATTACAAATTGAAACAGTTAATTTATCTGAAGAATAATTTTATTACCTCTTGTTGGATGTAAACTGTAAGGTAAATAAACAGTCGTAAGTCCCAATTAGATTCGTTTGATGTGTCTAACACGAAATAAAATGGTCCCAAATTCAGTCGTCACGAAACAATTTTCATTAGCGCACATTACGTGACTGCATTATTAAGAGGGGCGAGGAGCAGGGGCCGTTCTCCCTACTTTGAACTAAAAACTTTCCTATTATTTTCCACAAGATTGCGTATTCACGGTGTTGCTTACAAAACGCGATTTTCACGAAAATATCATATTGAATGAAAGCTTTTAGGATTCAATAGGGAAGGGGTTACTTATTCTAGCGCACGTATTTTGTTCAACCCCAATGATGTTTGTAGGAATATTAATTTTGAAGTTAATTTCCGAAGCGAAAACCATAGCGAAAGACGTTACATTGACGTGGAATGATCTGTTTACATTTAGGTTTTCAGTTGACTAATCTAATAGGTATATACTCTCATAATTATTTGTTAATCTTTAACATAAACCAAGAAACATATCATAAGAAGACTGGCAGCACTAGCACGCTGAATTAAAAAACGGGCCAAGTGCGAGTCGGACTCGCGCACGAAGGGTTCCGTAAAAAAGGCAAAAAAATCGTTTGTTGTATGGAAATATTTATTTTATTTTAATTTTATTATTTATTATTAAAGTAAAAATGCAACTGAGTATTTTGTGAATATTTCAACCTGCCTACCTGTTGCCATTATTGAAATCGAGCAAAATAGGGCAAAAAAAATGCGTTTGTTGTATGGGAGCCCCCCTCAAATATTTATTTTATTTTGTTTTTAGTATTTGTTGTTATAGCGGCAACAGAAATACATAATTTGTGAAAATTTCAACTGTCTAGCTATCACGGTTCTTGAGATACAGCCTGGTGATGATATCGAGCAAAAAAATAGCGTTTTTTGTATGGGAGCCCCCTTAAATATTTATTTTATTTTGTTTTTAGTATTTGTTGTTATAGTGGCAACAGAAATACATAATTTGTGAAAATTTCAACTGTCTAGCTATCGCGGTTCTTGAGATACAGCCTGGTAACAGACAGACGCACGGACAGACGGACAAACAGCGAAGTCTTAGTAATAGGGTCCCGTTTTTACCCTTTGGGTACGGAACCCTAAAAAGCAAAAAAAGCACATGTTGGTGTGTTCCGGCAATTGCACTTGAGCCAGTTGTCTTTCAGGTATTGTAATATGGTGTACAACAAACACATTGGCAATTCCCCTGGTATTGCTAATGTCTATAGACACTTACCATCAGGTGACCCTCCTGGCTGGTTGACTGACACTGTAATTTGTGAAAATTTCAACTGTCTAGCTATCGCGGTACTTGAGATACAGCCTGGTAACAGACAGACGCACGGACAGACGGACAAACAGCGAAGTCTTAGTAATAGGGTCCCGTTTTTACCCTTTGGGTACGGAACCCTAAAAAGCAAATTCGGTGGTTACTATTCTCAAACGCCAAAAATATGCTAGTTCTCCTACAGACTGCAGCATACTTACAATACTTGAGGCACTGATAAAGTGGATCGGCAACGCCCGGAGTTACTAACGTAGCTGGATGGTATGATATTGTTCTTATCACTAAAACTGCATACAAGTCGGCGATTAGATGCGCTGTATTTATTCAGTTTAAGCACTTATGAAGGTCGAATTACAGAATTTACCACCGGTTAGTATGTCAGCCTTCAACTGAGAAGAAACGGCAAGAAACTCAGCAAGGTAACAATATTTGTTTAATATGTATTTTTGGACCACTTTGACTGCATTGGCATATTTTTTATTCTAGTGGAATCTCTAGAGTACTCTATTCTAGTAGAAACACATATAGCGTGGTCCCTCAGGTTACTTATAATATACCTACTGCCGAGTGTCTTGTTATCGTCACCCGACCGAGTAGATTTTAAAACCGCTGAGTGTTCGAGTTGACAGAGCACGGTGGATCAAGTAAGTAATAAGTGGCGTATATTTTGAAAGCCTTCAATGTGGGACATTACACGTTGCTATAAACGGAGACATTGGTCTTAGAAGTTGAGTCGTCCAATAATGCACCCGTAGTTAGTTGATAGGCTCGTTTGTATTAAAATAATATGCATGATTATCTAATAAAGCCTATTGTTTTACATAATAATAAGACATTTTTGTTATTTGTAAGTGTGCCCTAATAATAGAAGTTACACGATATCAAAATGGAGTATTTTGAGCATTATTTAAAGTGAACAATTTCACCTCAGGTTTGTATACCATCAACCAGCTATTTATTGTTTTGTAATTATTAACTTGGGTATTCAGTGAACAGGCCATGGCTTCCTTTGAAACAGGTGACTGAATAATTATCTTCAACAATACAAGGGCAACGGTTGGTAAAATTGAACAATTTGCAAATAAAACAATTGTTATTAAACTGGCAGCTTATTTATTGCTAACATTCCGTTCTAAGGGTCATCATATATCTATTTACTCAGTCAGTTTAGATTACCGAGAAGGGGTGGACGGGTGGACGGGCGGACGATAGTTTTGCAAATATATCTTATTCAAATTCAAATATATAATTATTTTTAATCGTCAATTTGATTCATGTAAAATTGTAACGCTCGGTTCGGAAGGTTGCTTTTGCTGAAAAGAGCCGGCAATAAACTCAGCAATTACACTTTTTTTTTATATTCCTATTACATTTAATAATTATTTATATTTGTTACGGCGGCAAAAAAGGAATAAAGAAATAGAATTTATTTACGAGTGATTTAGTAAACAACAAACTCAAGCAGACCAGCCCCCACAAGCAGCTTAATAACTAAGTACCTACCTACCTATTAAGATTCATTGATTTTAAGTTCACAGTCAAGCGGCGAAGGTGGTACGTTTGAATCCTACAGTGAGGTTAAGTTTTCGGTGAGGGAAAACATCGTGAGGAAACCACAGCATGGTGTAGGGTACTATTAGTGCTCGACTTCTTCTTCCACCCTCAAATTGAAAATTCTTACTCCTTGGCGACCAAGGAGTAAGAAGGTTTATGCAAGGTCGGCAACGCGCTCGTGACGCCACTGGTGTTGCAAGCGTCCATAGGCTACGGTAACCACTTACCATCAGGTGGGCCGTAAGCTTGTTTGCCACCTAGTGGTATACAAAAAAAAAAAAAAGCACATGTTGGTGTGTTCCGGCAATTGCACTTGAGCCAGTTGTCTTTCAGGTATTGTAATATGGTGTACAACAAACACATTGGCAATTCCCCTGGTATTGCTAATGTCTATAGACACTTACCATCAGGTGACCCTCCTGGCTGGTTGACTGACACTGTAATGGTATAAAAATAATGGAAGGACCATTAAAAATAAATAAGCGTGATAAAACAGGGATCACCATGAAAAATTGTGTAAATTGTATAAAAATGAGATAAATAACCATAACCACTCGGGCTCATGTTGAAAAAAAAATGTAACCAATATTTTACACGAAATATTTTTTTTATTGATTTGTTCCTAGACACAGTTACGAGTAAGTGCTTTTTATTTTTATTTACGAGACACAGTTACGAGTAAGTGAGATTTCTTAAATTTGTTTTATCAACTTTGGTATACTACTATAGTGTACTTTCATCATCATCTTCATCATGTCAGCCGGAAGTCGTCTACTGCTGGACAAAGGCCTCCCCCAAAGATCTCCACAATGGCCGGTCTTGCGCTATTCGCATCCAGTGGCTTCTCGCGACCCTCACAAGATCGTCGGTTCACCGTGTTGCAACTTGGAAGTCACTCGAGATCCTTTCTGCCCCATAAACCGTCAGTTCTACGAGCTATGTGCACCGCCCACTGCCACTTCAGTTTGGTAATTATTCGGGCTATGTCGGTTACTTTGGTTCACCTGCGGATTTCTTCATTTCTGATTCCACAGTAAGCGACAACGTTTCTGTTCCGTAAGTCATCACTTTCGACTGGACGGTACTTGGCACGATGGCCTTTTAAACACTAATTGTATTAAATTGACGTGTGTCGCGAGTCAAAGACTTTGAGATCTGTATCTAGAACCATCATCTGAGGATGTCAGAACCATATTCCGCCTTTCTTCCATAAGCTATAGGGCTAGATGTATTTCTATTTTCCATCCACGAGAACTTGTTTTCACTATATTTACTGGTACTCCCGATTTCATATGCTCTACTTATTATAAAATGTAAGTATATAACTTCATAGCACTAAAAACTAATATGGCTAGAGGCGTACCGAGGTCGACGATAACCACGCAGATAATGTTTACTTAAGTCCAACTTACCCGTCTCGATAGTAACTCTGAGAATTCAAGAACAAAAACAAGGGCCCACGGCGATTATTGTTACAGCCCCATTTATTACATAGTTATCTTTACCCTGTTATATTAATTTCGTGTTGCGGTTTTGGCCAAGTTGGCCAGTAGTTAGAATGTAAATAAATCTAAACCCTTCCTACATAATTATGATAAATTTACATAAATATTTAGCATAGTTAATTAAATACTCGACTAGATTCTGTAGATTATTTAAAAAAATGAGATGTTTTAGATAGGTAAAAATTATGTATCAGAATATTTTTTGTTTTGTTTTATGTTTAAACTAATCTAAACTAATAATCATTTGAATAAAACAAAAACATTGCCACTATAGTAGATTATCCAAAAAATATTTAAAAGTGTACCTAACCTTGCTGAGTTTCTTGCCAGTTCTTCTCAGTTGAAGGCTGATTTCCGAACCGTTAACTTCTGTAACTCCAGTATCGTACTAGTAAGTGCCCTCCTTGAGCCTAAACTGAATAAATGGTTTTGCTTTGACTTATCTGAATTAAATATACGCCAGATAGACGGAAGTTAAGTCACACTTATGCTTTATGGCCTCACATAGACCTAAAAATTGCGAGCATTATAAACGCAACATTTCTCATTTTCATCGCAAAACATGTGAACTGATTTTGATGAAATTTGTATTAGAACTTAGGGGTAGGTACAGTTTGAAAATAATCCGCTCAATAAAGTTCTGAAAACATGCAATAATGGTAGGGGAGGCAATGATGCTAAATTTGTAGTTACTCGAGCGTCTTTGGGACCTACTGGAATTTGAAGGTTAGGTGGAATAAAAAAAAAAAGGTTATGTGATATTTTCACATGCAGCGGTGGGGGGAGCGTCTACAGGGTTTCAAAAATGTAAAAAAAAACAGTCACCAAGAAATACTCGAGCGCGTCAGATATTAATAGGGTAGTCGCGCCACGTCTGTCTGATAACGGAAAAATAATAATCTGCCGTTTTGCGTGGTGGGGGTGGCCGTACGAAGGGGTTGAAATTATTTAAAAAAAAAATTTACTCGAGCGCGTCAGACATTGATAAGGGATGTTAAGTGAACCCTCCAGTAGCTCCTATTTTAAAGACTGACGATTTGGACGCGACCATCAGTCAGGGTCGATTTTTGAAAATGCAAAAAAAAATCGTGACCTTGATTTACTCGAGCGCGTCAGATTTTTATACAGGCGGTTTTTCTTGATGGCCTTGTTGTACTGACCCATAATCTGACAATTATGTTGAGGGACTTCCTTAATCTGACGGTTTGAAAAAAAATATATATAAAAAATATCGAAATCTCGAAAATGGTTCAAGATATCGAAAAAATGTTTGCACAAAAGTTGTAGAGAATTTAATCTTCTACAATATTTATTATGAATACACATAACAAAAAACCCATAGGAAACGAGATATTTGCAATAAATGATTTTTTGACCTTTGACCTTGAAAAATCAGTAGTCGCGGGCACCCTATGATAAGTAGCTTTTGAGACAAGTTTTAGGGTGTCAAAATAAAGGTTTATACAAGATAATAGCTGACTATCTCTCATTCTGAGGTGAAACTCATAATATTCCTGGACTATACACTTAATAATGATTTTAGCTACTTCGGCTTGTGCAAATCGGCAGATTAAGATATTTCCGTGATTCGTGACTAATTTCCTTCAAAATAAAAAAAAAACTAATCGCGCTCGAGAAAATCCAGGTGACGTTTTTTTTTTGCAACTTTGCGAGTCTCCAATTTTCTTTCGTCACGCCCAAATTGTCAGATTATTGAAATGTACACTATTTTGCATGTAACTAACTTACCTTACTTTAATCTGACGCGCTCGAGTATTTCAAACCATCGATTTTTTTTACTAATCTGACGGGCTACCCTAGGCGTTCGACACTACATAGAGGGCTCAGATTTGGTGAGAATACTTCACAAGGTGCAAGGTTGCCCCCTTTATGTTAATCTGCCGCGCTCGAGTAAATCCCGAAATCCCCTATTCGCCTCCCCTACCATAATTCATACCAACAAACAATAAGCTAACATCAGTAAACAGATTCCTCGTTCATCCATCAAAGCTGAAGCAATATTGCGTGTCAACACATATTGTATCTAGTCTGTATTCGATACGTCGACAGTACGCTGCGTATTTGTCTCTAATTTATTGAACCGTCGCTATTCGTTCAGACAAACAATTCGAGACATGTAATGTTAGCCATCTGGATGGCATGCTCAAATCCCTGCACGCTATATTGATATTAATTGGACGACACAGAAACCGCCCGGTTGGGAACGAATAACAGATTAATAAAGCCCAATCCCGATTGTAGGAATTCCCTTTGTGAGTTTGTGAGATACGCGACTCTAATAAAACCAAATCATGGGGGACATACAGATATTTATAAGTTCTTTATTATTTACTCAACAAAATAAAAAGCCAGCGTATCTGAATCGAATATTTTATTAATGAGCATAATATATCAATTTTGTTACGTATGCCTATTTAAGTTACGGGCCTTTCATTGAACTTATTAACATTCTATTCTATAATGTAAATCTCATTTAAATTCATTTGTGATTGTGACTAAATATTGTTGTTTGTTAGTAGTTAGTAGTATAAGTGCGTGTAATACAGAAATATAGATAAAGCAGAATCTAAATTTGCTAGGCAATAATAGAAAGAAGCTCAGCACATAGGTATTGGTTACCTATCTTTTGTCTTTGGTACCAAGCAGAACATTAGCATTTATTGAATTCAGTGCTTCCTTTAAAGCAGCTGTGTTGAATACATTTTGAACAATGAATGCTCCGTTTTATTTTTATTGGCAATTAAACAATTAACCCGTTGAGAGGCACAAAGGCTCCAAGCGTCCCCACTGTGCAGCGAAATTTCATACTCATTGAAGGTATTGTGGTATATTTGAAGGTTCGTTCAGTCTCACGGGTTGAAAGCGCAGATTCGACACCGTATATCTGTAAAAAAATAATCACAGCTGGTACCTAATAGGGTGGCAATTTGCACGAATTTTTGTTTCACCTTTCTGTAGTAGATTAGATCATTGTTTATACATAGGTAGCTAATATAGCCTGCTGTTTTCTTTTTGAAATTGATCGGGATTAATAATTTTTTTTACTTAAAAAAAACTATTATTAAAATTATCTGTCCAGTATCTTCTTACTATTTTATGCTATCGGTCCACAGATAGCCTATTTTTGAGGACAATAACGCAGAAAATGAAATCCAATGACTTTTTATGTTTTATTTAAGAAAAATCTCTTTTGACTTGAACACGATCACTAAATTACAGACAATTAAAGAAATAGTATTTCATGTAACATTGATTATTTACGTCGTATCAGTCGAGTAGCTTAGAAGAATAATAGTTACATAAGACCGATGTCTCTTGCTGACTGATAAAAGGAAAGTGTACATTATACCTACCTATTTACATTCTTTGTAGATATAAATGTATCATATAAATCTTAGTCATCATAATAAGAAGCGTCTCATTATCGCGGCAAATAATCAAGGAATTTCTATGCCAGTTAAAGTATATCATAATAATGTATACTGTTAACGAAAAAAATATTTATTCTTATTTTATTGATATACTTGTGAGGATGAGGATGAAGATCTCAGATAAATAACAAACTTACCTATAATTAAACATTATTAAAACTGTATAAATCAAACGAAAAGTAAGGACACTGAATCTTCCTTACAAAAAATAAGATTCGAAAACGGATAAGTAAAGTAAGTAAGATCGTCTTAATTTTGTTAAATTGTAGTAGTTAATATAAAATGACCTTCCTTTTAATTAAGGTGTTTATTTTACGGTGATATAAGTACTTTCCTACTTAGCAGTAATTCATCTATAAAACACATAACGCGTTTTATTTCATATAGACTTTTTTTGCAAATCAGATTATCTGATTACAATACAGTAAAATTAATTGTAGTTTGAAATATTACAGCAATAATGAAAAAATATAGGTAATCTATCGAGGACGTAGGTGAGAACCAATTTGATGAAATATACAAGCAGAACCGTCTGTATTGAGATTGTTTAAGAGTAGGCAAATACGAGAGAAATTTTATTGTAAATAGTATTCAGGTGTTACATCGACCTAACAGTGTAACTCTACCAATTGAAAAACCAAATGAACGAGTGCTACACTGTAATTGGGTTCGCTTAGCGTGCATAACTACATAGAAAACGGGAAATGAATTAATGACGCAGCTTAAGTCAAATGAAAGGGGTTGTAATGCTGATACTTTAATGAAACACCATTCATTTTATTACTACAATGTCATGAAAAACGAAAAGCACAATGCCGAAGTGACTGTATACATACATAAGTTATTATATACATACAAAATTAACATAAAAGAGTGCACCATGTTTTGTTTTTATTTACAAAATATACAATTATTCACTAACAATTATTAACAATGATGTCACCGCAAGGGAATAACGTTAATTATTTATTTTTTAAAGTAAAGAATTTTATAGATTCTCTTCTCCAATATGCATTAGGTAAATAAATATGTTGGACCATTTATTGTTACAAATTTTCGTAGGTTCATTCGAGTACTCGTTGGTTCATATTACAATAAAAGGTAAATAAAAGGTACACCTTGCTTTCTATTCTGAGCACCATGTTGTAACCAAAACAAAGTATTTTTGATCATATTAACAAGTTGCACTATATTTGATACAATGTATATTATAGTAAATATCAAATTGGAGATCCAAAAGTTTTTTTTATGTAGCTGCATTACTCTTTTCGACATTTAAACAATCTGATTCAACTGTATCAGCCTTTTCGTGTACCTATTACCTACTAAAAATTTATAAGTAACAACAACGTATTTATTACGTTTCTATGAAACGATCGTATCAACAATACAAATAACTAATTAGGCTCTCTATCACTTCAACGTATACTCACCTCGTTTTCCCTAACGTTATTATAATCATTGTCTCTTTATGCTTTATTTACACTTCACCGACCACAGATAAATGATAGTTCGTCTTAGAGACTCTGATTTGTCGGTGATAATAATATTATTATATTATGGAATGTTTATTAAAATTTGTTGTTATTTATTGAATACTTTCTCAAGTCACTAGATTTGTTTTTATCGCTGTCCTTTTGTATTTAGAAGCCCTTCTGAGGAGTTGGAGGCGGGTATTACGAGGGGGCTCGGCCCCTCAGCTCTGTGCTAGGGAATCCAACGGCACCACCAATTTTCCGTTGGAGTAGCTGTAACAAAGAAAAACATTCAAACTAAATATAATTTTTTTATCTATCTCTAATATTCTTTGCGGTATTTTTTTAAAGAATGTGATTTTTGTGGATATTGTATTTATTTCCGGATGTGTTATAAAGTATAACGTAGATTAATAAATATGAGTTATTATATGAATATGTATACAAAATATTATTAACCTGTATGGTATAGTAGCCGTTCTGGATTTAGCTCTGCTTGGCCTACAGGCTTCATCTGCAACCAAGACGTTTAAATTTAAATGTCGTTACTATTTATTTTTAATATTTTTAAATAAATGTTTGTCTTAGCGGATGAATCGGAAAGTTTCCGCTTGTTCTTAGTTTATATCGTATCGAGGAGGTTTAATTAAGTGGTAGCGCACGCTATTGTCTCGGTTCTTACAGAACAATACTTATCTCAAGTCGAAGTTGGTAGAAGTGATATCTACGATACCTTAATGAGGTAACTTTGTATCGACTTTGTTAATCGTTTTTAACCCATTCTCGATGCGCCGCTGTTATTATTCCTTCATTTGTAATGTTTGTTGTTATTTATTTAACAGGAATAAATTATCAAGTGTAATGTCGTAATATGTACCTAAGGTTTATGCATAAATAACAACACAAAAAAAAACGATAAAGAGGTCTTCAATGAGGAAAACAATTGTTATGATTGAAATGGACGCGCTCATGCCAATTTTAAGAGGTAAAAATAAAATGGAAATATTTAATAATGTTACTGAGAGAAAGTCGAATTGATTTACAAAAAATCAATTAAATATTATATGTGATTATTATTTGCAAAATGATAAATGTGTGTAGTACTTTCAGCCAGTAAAGTGGCATGTTTGAGTGAGGGGACCCTTACCATAGTGCGGCTAACATCGTTGTGAGAGGCACGCATCGCATTTGACGGGCTCGGCACGCCGCTTGCCCTGAGAGCCCTGCGAGCCGGACTTACGCCGGAAAGTGTACCTAACGAGCAGACCTGCAATGCAAAACGCGGCACCGTTAACAAAACAAACAAATAAACCAAAATGAAAACAACAAACATTGAGCCACGCGCGCGCGTCCATCTGAAAAACGCCTATAGGCGGACGAAAGCGGGCGAAAATAAAAAAGAAATGACGCTCTCAGGGTTTTCATGACTTGATACCGCTCGGATTCATTCACGTTTATGTGAGAATGGAACTTTATATGCCGTGCAATTGTGTTCTGAAAAATATATTTGGGTGGACGTGTGTTATGGTATTAAGTGACGATATTTGGAGATGTAGGTACATAGGTAGGTACTCGTATGTTGTTTTGATTGTTTTATATGTTTGTTTGAGCTAAATACAGAAGATAAAGAATAATAATATAGGTATTAAATTTTTAAGCAGCGCAGGGAAATAAAATAAATTTCTTAATAAAATTGGGAATGATTTCATGCATAATATTTTTTTATGATAATTGACTGCTGTAAATTATTAAATGACTTACCAGTGAGACCAGCTTTATTGATGCTGTTTGAACTAGAAAAACCAGATATTTTCTTCCAAGCTTTTTTGTTCCAAAATCCAGTCGTTTTAGCATCACCACAACTAGAACTTCGAGGTGATGTCGCATCTCTCGGACATCGGACTCCGCACTCTTCTGCACCTAGAATTCTTACACCAGCACCGCGCGTACCGTACGCTACCGCCGGCAAGTGTGGCACCGAGCCCGTTGGTTTCCTACGCAAACTTCCTACATAGCTCGCACCACTACTACTTCCACTGAATCCGCTATCTAAATCGGGAGGATTACAACTTGCCGGCGAAAGTAACTCGTCCGTTGGACCTACTCGTAGCAACTCCTCAATATTATCTCTATCTTCTGCTCGTTCAGAATCAGGGGATTCACATTCAGGCATTAGCATAGCTTCTACGCTAAGGTTTAGTTCACCTAAAATTCTTTTATGCCTCGATTCTACTCGTCGGACTTCCTCTTCAACCACACTTCTGTCTAATGAAACAAGAGACTGTCGAGGCGCGTAACGATGTTTTGGACAGGTCCTGGATCCATCTGTTATTTCTTCGTAAATATTTTCTTCTGTTCCGTACCTCGTTACATAGTTATGTCGAGCAGAGCGATCTCGCGGTACACCGCCACGTCCACGCTGTCGATTCGCCTTCCTCGACGATGAAGGCATCGATAGATGGTGGTCGTAATAGGCGTATGAATAATCAACGGGTTCAAATCGCTCCATCGTGGCAGCGATGTTACTTCTATTCCATGACTGCGGTGGCGGTTCCCTTGACAGATTGACAGCAGCGAGCCTCGCCGGTAAAATTTCATCGAGATCTCGTGCACATCGTTCATCAAGTGACTGAGCACCATCATCTTCTTCCCGTCTATGTTTCTTATGAGATCGACGTGTAACTAGTGACCTACCATGTCCACGGTCGCAATCTGACGTATGCCCGTGATTGTACTCAGGTGTATGACTTCGGTTGTAATCCATTCGATGTTTACAATCCAACGTGTGGTGGTAATCGGGAGTATGCCTGAGGCTGTAGCTAGAGTTCCCGTCATAGTCGGATCTATCGTAGGAGGGGCTGTCCTCAGCATTGCTAGTATGTGGATGGGGGCAATCTGCAGCGATACCTGATTCTGACGATGGATAATCGTGAACTTCGGCCGTCGTAAGGACTCGGTCGTCGGGCCGCGCGGGCTCGGACGTTGCGTGTCGATGGTGTGGACGTGGACGTGCCGATTCCCGGCAACTTGCAAAAGTCCTCTGCAGAGAAGGTGGGTATCGTCCGCATCGGGAGTCGAACACCGCCTCCCCTGCCTCGTCGGGGCTTGGCGGCGCACTGCGCGATTCCATGGCTCATCCTTTCATCTCCAATTAGTACCTGTAAAGAAAATAATGCTTTTAATTTCACTCTAGTCTAAATACTTTCAAAAGAATTTTAATAAAAGTTTCTAAGACTGACAAAGCTTGGAGCCGAGGGCAATGAATCCAAAATTACATGCTCCATGATAAGGGTAGGGTAAGTAACGATCAACACAGCAGCCGACGTCGATATATCATCATCAGTCGCCGCTTAATAAATCGGGGTCTTCATGCCGTGTTTACATTTTATATTGTCTGATCTCAATTGTTATACGGTATTATTTATTCTTTGCACTGTTTTCTTAGTTAAATTATTGTTGTAATTTGATAAAGTTTGTTCATGTAAGGAAGATGAAGAATGAAAATGTTGTGGAGATTGTCTTTTAGAAACTTATGTTTCTGTAACTTATGTTATAGTTCATTATTCAAAACAACTTTTATCACACCAATTAGTCGAGATAAAAATACAGTCACATTATTTCGTGGATCAACTTTACTGAATTGCGTTTTCTGTAAAAGTTATTGCACGATTTCCGAACCAATTTATTACGAAGGCGATAAGTGTCCGTGAACTAGAGTGTCGCAAGGGCGGGCGTCAGGACGCGCAATACCCTCGTGGTCGTTGCCATGGCGACGGTCCCGCGGTTTATCGCTCCACTTCCGCCCGATATTCCTTGCATCTAAATCATCATCAGTGTTGGGAAACGCCTCGTAAAGCGCCCGTTGACCATCCGGCTCGACCATAATTTGTTATGCTCGCTATACCAACGTTTTGGGATTTCTGTCACTTCTAACGAGGCCCTTACACGTCAATATATTCATATTATTTCAATCAAGAATTTATTAGAGATAGTTTTCAATTTTCATATAGTTACACGCTAGAGCCTTTATTGTTCTTAAATAATTATGAAAAATACGGACATTTTTAGGGTTCCGTACCCAAAGGTTAAAAACGGACACCCTACCTATTACTAAGACTCTGTCCGTCTCTCTGTCCGACTGTACCATGCTGATACCAGGCTGTATCTCATTAACCGTGATAGCTAGACAAAGATGTATTTCTGTTGCCGCTATAACAACAAATACTAAAAAAACTACCTACTAAATTTGTACGGAACCCTCGGTGCGCGAGTCCAACTCGCACTTAACCGGTTTTATTGTCAATTTATTAGTATGATTTTTTGTGACACCGCAGAGGTACATAATATAGGATGATTCTTTTATCTGTAAATAATAATTCTCAAAGAACAGGGTGTAATCGTGCGGCTAAAAAGATAAAAAGTGTTCGGATATAAAAAGTACCCAATCCATGACGTCTGAATCGGCATTGTTTATAGGATAGGGTTCAAAGCGGCAGGTGAGAATCCCACACGTATATTTATTTAGGGCCCTTCTATAATCAAACGTTTATTTATCGATCAACGAGAAAATTTATAAAGAAATCATGATTTACAGTTCCAATAATATAAGAGGGAATTGCATTATTATACGGAGCGTGATATCAGCACAATTTTTCTCCCCTCTTTGTCCCACGTATTAAAGCTCACGAATATATTACGAGTCGCGAGGGTTGAAATCATGGAATTATTTTAATGGTGACGTAGTTGCAACTAATTTCATTTGTTAGTATTGCTATTATTTTTTATTAGAGCTACTTAAAACCAGTTGAAGGTAAAACGTGTCTGGTTTCCTTACAAATCGTAAACATACATGACGTTGGTACCATTCATGATGCTTACATAAAAAAATCTATTAACAATTTATCAACTACGAGTACTTTGATTAATTAGGGAGATAGGTAACTTATTGAGACTTTCATATTAATACCATAAGCTCGAGTATAATAAATACCAAAAAATTGTCAATACCAAACGTTAATTGGTTACGAATAATGACTCTCTTTTAGATAACGATAAAAATAATTAAAACGCAGACAGGTGAAACGACGCCACATTAAATAAAATTAATTTCACACTTATTTTCAGATACCATCATTCCCCACATTTTGCGCCATCACAATCATCGTCATCAATCATGTGGCGATAAAATAATAAGCGTTTTCATTCTCTATGCACCCCACACCATGTCCGTTCATTATAATAAAATAATACGTTTTTTGTTGCGCGGACACATGTGGACTACGACATGGAAAGTAATTTGTGTCCATCTTATTGTACTGCATAGGACATTGTAATGAATTGTTTCATATTGATTGAAACTGATTTGGATGATGAACACATGCATTATATCGCTTTATTTATACTGTGGGTTATTGTGAAGTCTAAACTGCATAAACCTAGAAAATGGCTGGAATATAAACTTGTGTTTTGTATATTACTAAACTGCTCTAATAATAACCACCACTGCTGTCCACCACGCTGGCCAATCAAGATGGCAAGAACTTATAGCTAGCAGTCTATATTTTTAAACGACTTCAAAAAAGCAGGAGGTTACATGTTCGACTGTATCTATGTATTATTTTTTTCCAAGTATTTTTTTATTGCTAACACTACAGTTCGTCAATAGCTACTAAACAAAAAAATTGTAAATCGGTTGACAAATAGAGGAGAAAAAGGGGTAAAATGTTTTTTTTTCACATTGTATTATTTTTATTATACATAAAAATCTCGTGTCACGATGTTTGTCCGGGCTAACTTCAGAAACGACTACTCCGATCTTGATGAAACTTGGCACACAAAGAAAAGATAAGATTCCACCGAAACGCGTGTGAAACCACGTGAGACAGCTAGTATTAATATCATTATTGAAACAGTTGTTTTAATAATTGTTTTAATACACTACTCTGAACACTATAGGTACTATTTATTCCTGAACATTCTCAATGCTAGAACTAGCAAAACAAATATAATAATTACCTACACTTTGCCTCTCTAACTCTTTCAAACTAATACCATAAATTAAAAACAAACAACCAAATATTTCAATTTCGCATATTAGTGGGGTTAATAAATAATTTATGTATGATGCTCGCAACACTGAATATTAATACGCGGTCTGTGCCAGAACCGTAAAAGTTCACTGGCTTCATAATTGCACTCTTCATGGCCGATTTATTTATTATTACTGTGCCAAGAATCATACCCCTGAATGCGTATCACGTTTCAATATGTCACTAATAACATGCTGGTAACCTACAATAAGAATGACGTAACTCGCAGATCTTTTTATGCAAAATAATTATGATTACTTTAAGTTAAATACAAACCAACTTTGCAAGCAATTAGTAGTAGGTATTGCATATTTGAATTGTAGAAAAAGCGAATTCAACTTAGAGATTTAATTATTTGTATCAGATATACCTTATTAACTGGTATAGAGATTACTGTAATTATATTCCTATTAGCAAGCAAAGCAATTATGTTTTCTTTGTGTAATAATTTTGAAATAGATAAATCCTACCTAATCTAAATATCTTCGAAAGGCTTTCAAATTATTTACGTATTAAAGTAGTGTAGGTATTTATATATTTGGAGTACTTAATAACAATCTTACATCTTTATTCAACTCGTAACTTGCCCACATTTTAACTCTCGGGACCCTCCGAAGCATAAAATCGCAGTGTAAAAGCCCCAACTCGTTCTGAATTCAAATCTGTGAACGACACCGTTCAATGTAATGCCCTTCTTATAACGTGTTACAACATATTATGCTCAATTTTATCGGCTTACTTTACATCGTAATTTTCAACTGCTATCGATTTTGTGTAATGTGAAGTCGATGATCACTTAGTTCATTTAAAAAAAATGTATACACGAGTATGTGCCTGTGCTGTTATTTTCAAAAATTACTTTTTGTATAGGTACCTAACCATTTCTATCCACATAAATATATATGCCAAACCCATTAATATGAGTGGGTAATACATATAGGCTTTTCATCCCCCCATCTCGGAAAGAGTATTTTTGCTCTTCGATATCTGAGTGGAAAAGCCATTTTTATCCACTAGAGGATAAATTTAATTTGTGAATTCAAAACATCACTTTTATATTTACCATGGTGCCGAATTTATCATACAACCATTTTTAATTTGTTAAAAACTCAGACTAAGAACCTTCTTGGTGTTTTTCCTTCGAGGAATTTATACGATAACGCTGTCCGTTTCCTGTATTACAATGAAATACAGAACGTAGGTAGGTAGCCCTTGTCGAAAACAAATGCAAGATGTGAAACTAGTCCAAAATAACTATAGTTACAGGGTTGGACTGGTTGAGCCTAATAAGCTATTACTGCAAATGTTACGAGGAACAGTTAGTTCTGAAGCGTATCGGCTATTTTAGTGCGACACTCAAAGCACAAACCCTCCGAGTGGCTTTTAAGGAGATCTTCACGTTTTACTACCACCAAAAGAGTTAATAAAATGCGGCGAAATATTCCTACAGTATCTATTTTATGAAAGTTTCTGTGACCTTATTTAATTATCTTCAGGAATTGAGATTGAGAAGTACCTACAGTTTAGTTACAGCAACGATTTATGAAGAAAATACATTTTTCAAGTTATTATATTTTATACTTTTAGCAAAACAGTATAAATCTGTATTCACATCAGCTTAATAAATGCCAGCCGTAAGGTTTCTTTTGTTACAGTTATTTACCTTCGTCTTTGATCCTTATACTTTTGTCATCAAATCCAAAACACTGGGAATTTAAATTGGAAATGTAGCACACTCGGAGCTTGGTAATCAAGCGTGTCAAAAGTTTTAACAGAATTTGATGTCTCCACCGCACCTCCTTGATTCGACAACATCAAATTTCTCAAGAGATTTGCCACTCCATGTCGAGGAGTCGTTAAAATTCAGTAAAGCTAAGAACACATTAGAAACGAATAAGCTTACTCCGTCGGAACAATTATCTCTCGGTCTATATACCGTTTTATAGATGGAATTAGGGTTGTGCTTCATTCAGTAACGTTGATAGCATTTTATGAGTTCTTTATTGTTAGTTTATAGATGAAATTGAGCACATCATTATTCACTTATACTACCTACTGTTAGCAGAGTTTTTCTGGTCTATAGCTTGTGTTATTCGTGTTAAGTTAGTCGCATAAGTTATGTACACGCAGCGGGATAGTCACCTCCGTTCGAGACGTTTGTTTTATTGCAGTGTACGTACCAAAAATTTACCATAAATGAATAACATACGTGAACGTATAAAATAATATAAACTCATGCAATATTATATTTAATTGAATCTATTTTGTAACCATATATCTCTAATAGCTGAATAGCTATCTAATGAGAATAGTAACATAAATAGATGTGTACGTAGGTACATCTGTGAGTCCACTGCCTGATCGACTTCGAATTCGACTTAAAAAATATTTGGAAGCAAAAACTATAATCCAATATCTTTATTGATAACGGTTGGCATACAATAAAGTAGCTATTATAGTAGTAGTAGTAGCTATAGTAGTTTTATGAATATTTCTGTTTTTCTTTCAGAAAATTACTATAATTTCTTCATAAGTCATTCACTGCTGACCCAAACTGCTCAACAAAGGGTAAGGATAGAGAAGTTATTATATTATTTGAATGAATTTCTACACAGGTTGTTGATATAGAACAGGGACGGTAAACTTGTACGTTTATGAAGTGATTCATTTCGCTCCAGGCGGAAGCGTGAACGGGTATTCAATATTGGCCGATCTCCCTTCAGCTTCCAATAACATCTTTTTAAGGATTTGCGTGCGGATTTTATACCTGAGAAATATTTCCGTAAGCGAACGACGGAATTATTTTATGAAATTAGAATTTTACGAGTAACGTTCATTTATGCTGTTTCTATGGAATGTAATATTAGTATTTTTTTTTATTAAATTATATAGTTTTCTACTAACTCATATGAATTAATTTACTTTAAAGTAAAGTAGCTAACATATTGTTAGATTAGTATTTACTGCTTAGCGACCACCTTTCTAACATTTGGAATTCTATGCTCAACGTAGGTACTTTAGCCGTGTTATGACGTTTTACTTAAACCTTTGCATAAACATCTTGTTATTTTGCTTAAACGTGTATTCAATAAAATACCACTAAAATTGAGAGCATTTCTAAGTGAAAATTTGCCGTCAGCTCCAAGGAAACGACCCGGCGAATTGGCTACCAACCTATAAAACGTAATGTCACATTCATTTGCAATTCAAGAGTCCTCAGCCTGTATTATGCCTAATAAAATTTACATATTTAAATTAAACTGAGAAATAACAAGATACTGGAACCATAGCGGCGCTTAGATTACGTGGACGTCTCGATACGCATTCCTGCCTAGTATATTATTTGTGCATATTTTGAAGGAACTAATCAAAATGCTGGTCAGGTACCGAATCGATGGCAATGTCTTCTTTAAACGACGAAAAGTATTCAACAAAGGCAAGTTATTAAGAAAGCTGGAATAAAATGGGGGATTTGGTTTGAATACAGGCTGAAGGACAAAAGCTCTACGTCTACGAGGTTGGCTTACTAAATATAGCTATTTCGTTACCAACCTTTATCTCAGCATAAATTTTTAGTCATTTCAATCATTATTTCTAAGTATCAGTCTATTAAAAATATAGTGATGGGTGTGAGAAAAAATAATGGTATGCATATGGGTACTGATAACAGACGTATCGCAGAGCTGATATTCGAGTTCATGTTGCTCCAACCTTTGACATCAATCAGTCGGTGCAATATGATAATGCGCTCGTCCATATAACAGATAGCGACGGTACATTCAGCGAGAATTGAACACACGGCTACCTCTTATCACACCGTAGAAATGAAATGAAAGTTATAATCGATGTATAAAAAAATACGAAAACAATTTATGTAGTTAGTAGTTACATCATCAACGTAGCTCGTAGGTGCAAAGAAATTAAATGAAATCAATAAAGTTTTTATGTCATATGTTATGTTTTGTATACGAGTACAATCAAGGAAATATTGGACAAGAACCAAAACTGAAAAATAAAAAAAGCAAAAAAATCACGTTTCTTGTATGCGAGCCCCCCTTAAATATTTATTTTATTTTAATTTTATTATTTATTATTAAAGTAAAAATACAATGATGAATGATGAGTATTTTGTGAATATTTCAAGAGCCTACCTGTTGCCATTATTGATATCGAGCAAAAAAGGGCAAAAAAATAGCGTTTGTTGTATGGGATTCCCCCTTAAATATTTATTTTATTTTGTTTTTACGTGCGTGTTTTTGTGCGGCAACAGAAATACATAATTTGTGAAAATTTCAACTGTCTAGCTATCGCGGTTCTTGAGATACAGCCTGGTGACAGACAGACGGACAGCGAAGTAGGGTCCCGTTTTTACCCTTTGGGTACGCAACCCTAAAAAGAGGATTGTAAAGACACCGACATTTTATTATTCTGAAGGATTATAAGTAAGTAATTGATGTTGAGGGCGTAGCATAGTTTAGATAGCAGTTAGCAGTCATTGGTGAAGTTAATATAGTAGTCGTCAAGCAAGGTAGTAAAAGACACGCAGGTAATTATTTTAAAGAAGTTTATGATCCAATTACGAAATGGTGTGATGAGGGGCCAACTTTATCGCTGATATATTCAGTGGATAACGCTCTCTATGTGTTTTGTCGGTAAATTAGGTAAAGTGAAATTTGAAATATTAGAAAAGGTGCTCAAAAATCTTCTAACTTAGTGTCAATCACATTATAGGCAGCTCATTAAACAAGACATA
Organism: Ochropacha duplaris; assembly: GCA_951361185.1. Taxonomy (NCBI): domain Eukaryota; kingdom Metazoa; phylum Arthropoda; class Insecta; order Lepidoptera; family Drepanidae; genus Ochropacha; species Ochropacha duplaris. The sequence goes on from OX592703.1 coordinate 6,606,698, forward strand.
AAATTATTCACATTTTCAAACAAGTTTGACTAAGTTTAAAAACCAAAAGATTCGGTAAGATTACTAAGGTTACCAAAGTTCCAGTAACACTAATAACTTTTAAAAAGCTACCAGTCTACGCGTTCGTGGCATTTATATTATTTTTATTGCTTTTATTAGAATTTATGATGTTATTAATCACATTAGATTTTTTGTCAATTTATAACTTTGACGTTTTATCGGTGCCGCTTGCTCTCAAAATAATTCGATTTTATAATGGTCGTAAAAAGCAAAACAAATAAATGAAAAAGAAAATACTCACGTTACAAATTAAAAATGTAATTAGGATAATGCAGTCGGTGAATTGTAGGTTGTATTTTAAAAGCAGTAAACCCAGGAGCGTCCGTCGGTCTCCCATCCTACCACAGTGGTGGCTCGTGCTCGTGGGAGTGTCCGGTGACATTCGCTTTTACAGTGCAAGTCACGTGGATTAATGAATCCACTCAACATAACGTGGGCACAACCTTTGTAAATAATTTAATCAATCTGTTTATTTTGACACGTAACAAATTAAGTGGGGGCGCTTCAAATGTTGATTAAAACGTTTCTATGTTGACAGGCTGTTTCAATGAAATGAAGTGCGTAGTTAATATTTCATTAGAAAATTATTTTGGGAAATAAAACATGTAAGTATGTCTGTTTGAAATAAATTCTAGGATCTCATTATTTTTATTTACTTATACTTTTCTAAAAATTACTTAAGTTGCTCATATTGAAAAGCTATACGCTTCTTACCAGACTGAAAATTATACGGTGCCGATTCTGCGTAAATATATTATAGTCGCTATAAATAGTAGGCACGAATATTTTCTCGAACATAACATTGGAATAGACTATTTTGTTCTATCTTTTTCTGATGTACAAAGAAATCTAATGGGATTAAATTAGTTTAGTTCACAACAACAAAATCGGCATCAATTTGTCACCATTAACTGCGTCATGAAAAATACTTATTCCATTTCAAGTGACATGCTAAAAAATCACTTTGTTCTGAAGCAATTTAGAAATACATGCTGGTCATAGGAGTAATCATATCATAAACCCTTTTAAGGAATGAACTTTTACTTCTCTATCCATGGCATGTATAGTTTGGAATATGTGGAAAACGCTCTAGTTTGTCAGAGTATGAGCGAATAATATGTATATTTTTTACAAAAACTCATTTAACTATCACTACATACCTACATTTTTTTAAATTTTTTCACAAGAGTTGTATCATACATGTATGAAATCTTCGTCTAACCACTATTAAACATCGGGCCAGTTGGCGTGGTTGGTTAACACACTGCCTATCACGCCGCAGGTCGTGGGTTCGATTCCCATCCAGGACAGACATTTGTGTGCATGTCTGTTTGTCCTGAGTCTGGGTGTATTATCTATTTAAGTATGTATTTACCAAAAAAAGTAGTATATGTAGTATATCAGTCATCTGGTTTGCATATTACAAGCTCTGCTTAGTTTGGGTTCAGATAGCCATGTGTAAAAAAAAATGTCTCATGATATTATTTATTTTTATTATTTAGAAATTTAGTATTCTCGAAATAAGTGATTTTGCTAGACCTCTCACACGTTAAAATAAATGGTTTCAGGAAAGTTCGCGAGCTCCTTGACTGCCGTAGTCTGTTATTCTTTATGTAAGCACGCGAGGAATGTAAAGTCACCATCATTATTAATCTAATATGGAATCGATGGTAGAGTTAATTGTATCGTTCATAAGTGCCTTTAGGTCCTAAACTAGATAAACGAAGTGTTTAGTCTTGCTCAAGTAAACATTCGAAATTCGGAACGTATGAGTAAGTATGTCAGATACTGTAGATTTCCGAAAAAGGTCTTACATATTTTAACCCAATAGACTTTTGAACTAAATTTAGTTTGGTAGCGATTCTTTATATTGTCATTCATCAACTACAGCGCGAGACAGCTACTGGCTCGGTGACAGACGGATAGACAGACAAGATGGACAGATGAACAAAGACGGCATAATATTCAGGAGTTGTACTTGTTAGTGATTATAAAAGTGTGGTTATTGAGCTTCAAAATAAACATTTTTGCGAAATTTAATTTACGTGAATATAAAACTTGCGTCATATTAAATTATAATAAATACCTACTTTTACTGTGTTAACATTTGATTACGTATAAAATTAATTCGATAATTCAAGTAGGATTATTAAATTTATCGTTCAAGCTCATGATATTAACCATATTAACAAATTCGTAATTAACCTGTTATACAAACCTGTACCAATAGTAGGTACCTACATACATTCATACATACTTTCGTAATGAATTACATACGTATTAATTTAGTTAATGCCTTTTTATTTATTAATCAGACTACGTTAAATATTTAATGTAATAGGTACAATGTACACATTAGGTATGTGCCTACTACACTACCTCCATATCTAACTAGTGATTATAAGTTTATTAAATTATAGGTTTAGTTGTGGCAACTGCCGATGGCTTTTGGGAAGTGGCCGACGCATAAATCATTTTCTCATCCACTTTATGTCAACTTCAAATTTTGATATTAGGATGATGGATGGCCGTTTTCACATTGTCGCCGAACCGTCACGGAACCCTCGAATCAATGTATTCGGTTTAATGTACCTACTCGTGCACTCGTACTGAGAGAAAGCGTGCTCGGAGAGTAAATTAAATTTTGACAGTCGCCATAGAGACCATTAACATATAAATCAACGTTCATAAGTTGTGGACTTTGGTTTACGACGGTAAAAATAAAAATGTACGAAACGGTCTCCCGTCAGAGTTCCCGGCGGCTAAAGCGACTACACAAAACGAAGAAACAAGATTTCCTCCACCACGGCTGGAAATACTTAAGACGGAATTGTTTGAGAATTGCGCATTGTTGTTGTTTGTAAAATAAGTCATTGTAACTTTACGTGTAAGTTAGTTTTTGTACAAGATTTATTTTAAAAGGCTATTGGGGAAATGGGAGCAGGTCCGTACACTGCTCCCATTTCGCCAATAGCCTTTTAATCAGATAAATCAATTATTTGTGAAACAGATCCACGGATGACTGGAGTTCACAGCATTGGACTCGCGCACGATCGTACGCATCGTTCGGTGGAAAAATGAAACTCTCATGAAATTTAATGTGGAAATGTCTTGAAACGACGCCAAACCCGCGCTTGAATTATTTATGATCCGCTATTTTAATGGCGTCCCCGTTCATTCATTACAGTAAGAGTGTTTCTTAATTTTGAATGCTAGAACGGTGTTGCAACCTCCTTTTCGACATAATCATTATTTATGAATGAAATAAATCTGCAATAATTCATTTAGTTAAAACGGTTTAACCCTTTCAACAATATTTAAATTCATTTTCTTTGGTCTAGTAAAATTAGAAATAACCTGGAAACGGAAGATCCTATTTCTATGTACTTACCTATGGAATGGAGGAAAACGTAATGCGATTTTGTTTTGTTTTTCAAGAGACACCCACGAGGAGAAAGTAATAAAAGAGTGTTATATGAAAAATCCTTTGCATCCAAAGCACTGTTTTATGTCCCAGTCAGGCTTTGTTGGATTTGCCCGGTTGACAAACGAAAATCGTGTTGCTTAAAATATTACATACACATGTTGCATTCACAAAATGTAATAAAGAAGGTTATTTACACGTTATACTAGTGCCTGCACAACTCAAAATACTTTACTTTTGTTATAAAGATATATTTTAATTACTGCTTACTTTTGAAAAAATATAATTAATACTTAATTTATATTTAATAAAATATATTTAATACCATAAATATAATTGGGACATACCGCATTAGTTTCTGATAGACATATTGCATATTATCCTAAGATTTGATGAGAACTTAATGCGACGCTATAAATGTGGGAAGATAATACCAACACTAAGCGTGGGAGAGCGTGCTATTCGCGAAGCAAGGGTAGCTATTGTCGCACGATCGACGCACGTAAATCAATCGCCTACGCAACAGGCTGCACGTGTCGTGTACCTATTCCTGCGACCACAGAAATCTAAATCAATAAGTGTAAAAATAAATGGCTACCTCGCATTGAGTGCCATAAAAATACGATGTTTAAGTTAAAGATAATCGGAAAGATTTCCAAAAAAAACATAAAAATATACTATAAAAGCTGCTTAAAATTTTTCAAAATCAAGATTTCTGCATTTAGAAAGAACGCTTGTCACGTTAACGTAAAACCTATTTCAAGATACTTCTAGAATTTAGATTTCTATGTCATCTGACCATCATTGCAGTCTGCCACCAATCGTAAACATATCAATGGATAACTTATAAGGCCAGTGTGAACTGCGGTGTGAGGGCGGTCATAGGCAGTAAAATAAATAAAGCTTTATCACATGTGGTTGCCGGACGTTTGCTCGTATATCGGATATTCCAATATGATATGAAATTTCATGAAGATATTAGTTGAACAGTTCAACTTGGTAATTTATTGTGTGATAAAACGAAAATCGATGTTTATCGTGCCGATGAATAGTGTGAGTATCGATTCAATCATAAACATATTTAAAGGGATAAAAAGAGTGAAATTAAATCCTTCCTGTAGACTATATGGTGAATTGTCAGCTATGCATCACACCTCGAAGGTTAATAATGAACTAAATGAAATGGGGGTACCATTTCAATTCGCACAAATGTTAGTCATGAAAAAAACTTGTAAAACTCAAGTCACGGTAATGTTATTTATCTAAGTCAAATTCAGATAGATCCAAAAATAAGATGAAGCAGTAGGTAAGAATGGAAAATGGAGCTAATATCTAAATAAATACTTGTGCAGTAAATTCAGGTTCGTAGAAATGTCGTCAAGTCAACGCGGAAACATTACAGTGGCACGAAAATGTTATGTAAACATCAGGAGTATCTCAACCCTGGCCCGGGGTCGTTCTACTGAATAAATAACGCTAAAGCAAAAGCTAACTCAAACAAAAGTAAATTTATTCACCAAATACGACGATTAATACACGATCTCACGACAGATTTATATTCTGTGCTCGAAACGAGAAATGAGTACCTAGGTACTTATTTGTAATATTAGATGTAAAAGTTATTGGTTATTAAGTGCAAGAAATGTTTAAGTAATGTTTAATTTAGTCAATGTATTTTTACCATTTATCGAATTTATTCATAAAATAATCTAAGTCACGCACGCCAGTATCTATTAGTTGCTTGAAATGGCAAGAATTTGGAAATGAAGAATGTTACCTAAATTACTGTTTAACTATTCAATCAATAAACAGAGTTGTAGTCATTGAGGAAAAATCTGCTTTAGAGCGGAAATTGAAGTTCCGTGTCTCGGGGCGCGCTCGCGCACTCCGGATGCACCGCCATTAAGTCTACTTCCAAAGCTTTATGTGGTTACTGTAATTATTGTTTTGTTGCAGCCAGTAGGTAGGTAATAAATTTAGAAAATGTAGTTTGGCTTTACACAATAATATAATACGCGATGTGACTGCTATTTCATATAAGAAGTATTCAGTATACAAAGGAAATATTTGTTTTGTTTATGGGAAAATATAAACAAACAAGACGCGCGTATGAATATTAATTTATTTGTTTTGTTCAATAAAAAAGTTTCTCACAACTCCTGTAATTTAACCATCCGACTAACCGAGAATGCTTTGTTATCATTGGGTCTAACAAAAACATATTTTTAAGGATCTGCTGCTCAAATCGACATGTGGTGTTATTTATGAATGTTGTTGTATAATGGAATACAAAACAAACTTTCCGTGAACATTAGACAACACGTGTGTTCGGTGAAATGGAAACAGGCTTACAAATAACTTACTTGTACAAAGGGGACTGTACGGAGAACTTATCCCTTTAATCGACATGTGCATGTTACACCAAGTTGAGCGTGACCTGTACACCACGGCATGCGGTAGTCACCAGCGACCTATACTATTTAAATCTAACTATGTATTCAATGGGAATATGTAGTCAGAATAGAGTACGTAGATACCATCTGCGAGATAAGTACCTACGTATACCTATACAATATTATTTGCTCGTGCAATCTTGAAGTATTTTGAGAGGTCAATCGGATGATTAACAATTATTAGAAGGTATTTAAAGTTCAATATATATATTTACAAGTAGATAAATATATCGATAATAACAAATAATCTGGCACATTCTTCCCACAAAGCTACACCACACATGGGTACATAAATACTTCTAGTAGTTACAAGTATAGATATTTACATGACAGGAAGACAGACAAGTTCATACACAAATATTTTTTCTGAGAATCGAACCCGTGATCTGTGGCATGTCAGTAAGTAAAAGTAAACTAAATGAATAATATACAATTATACAAAGACGGATAATTTGCAACGATTTTCCAATTTACACGGTTCAAGATAAAGAAAAACTAAGAAAATATAACCCACTTAATCCGGAACACAAAGTTACCTTTACACCGATCTTAGGTTATTTATTTAGTTACTTTAACACAACCTCGCGTCTATGGGTTCATTAGAATAATATACCCTAGAACAGAGATAAGTAACAGACTGTTATATTAAAATTAAATATTGATGTTAATAATCAGTTAAATGTACGTGATGTGTACAGGCAAGGTGATGACTAATATGCAACTAATGCAGCTTGACAATGAATCTAATACGGATCGGAAGGATCTATTAGTCAGCTAAGTTGACACTGGGATTATACCCAAAGCGTACGTGGGACATAGAGAGAGATACTTGTCTTACCTCTAGATAACGCGATACCTACATAATTATAATGAAAATGTAATGTACTGTCATACTTACAAGTGATGAACAAAAAAAATACCATTTAATAATTTGACTCATTGTTGTCACACATTAGTTTTATATTTATAAGAATTTTACCTGTGTCTTGATGTATATTATAGTGTTCACCCCCTAGTCAAAATTAGACCATATTTTTTTTAGGAAAACAAACCTTTTCCTATTTTTTTTACGAATAATAAGTAACATTAAAGCTCTAAGACAATTGATTGACAAATATACAGGACCAGCGATTTTCTTGACGTACTAATATAATAAGAACCAACTTTTATCCAGAAAACTTTATATTCTTTCCAAAGATATTCTATAGAAAGGTCAAACAGATAATGAGAAGGAAAGGCCTAAACGGTTCTAGAGAGGAATTTAATAAAATGACATGGCAGAATACGTTTAAAACGCTATAAATCGCAATTGATTCGGCAATAGCATTTTAGCTTAGGCGGGGCCGAAGTGACTTAGGCACAAAGAAAGAGGATTATACCGTAATCTCGACGGGCGATGCCGAGACACGCGTCTCCGACTCGGGGCCACATTAAACCCACATTAGCTCTCCATCGATTACGACTTGACATTTTGTTACTCTCAGGTTATTTTATGTGATTCTGCGAAAAATGTTTACTTCGCAAATATCAAGAAAGGAGCATCTCAGCGAGGGAGAGGAAGTTATATTTTATTATCTGTTTATTACTGAGTTTGCTTTATCGATTTATTATAACGACATCACTTCAGGAGAAATTCCTTATTTTCAATTGTTAGAAATGAAGTAAGTAAAGAAGGATATTGCTAAAACGTAACTAATATCATCTTTGTATGGGAATTACACAAAGTCGTTCGATTGGGCGATAATCTAGATAGAAAGTCCATTTTATAATTTTGCTAATCTGTCGGCGAACACTTAAGAGCCAAATACCGTCTAGGCTTTGTGTGTAACCTTTTGCCACATCATCTCTTTCCATGATTAATAACATTAAAAAAGTAGACTTTGTATTGTATACTGTGTATTGATTAAAAATAAAGAAAACAACGCCGGCGTCAGACAACTTTCACAAATAATAAAGGAGCAACAAAAACAAGCCTAAATAACAAGTCAAGTTTCAGTCTAAATATATTTTTTTTATGTCACTAGAGACTGGCTCTCAAGTGCAACTGCCGGAACACACCAACAGGTGCTTGGCGATAGATTTTCAACTTGAGAGTGGTAGCCAGCCAGTCGAGTACCACATAGTACCCTACCACCGTGCTGTGGTTTCCTCACGATGTTTTCCTTCACCGAAAGCTCAAGCTCATTGTAGGATTCGAACCCACGACCTTCGCCGCAGTATTCGACGTCACTTACCACTGAGCTATCATCGCCTACATATTGTGACAATGTAATCTGTTCGCTAGTTAATACAATCCACTGGACAGGCAAATGAAGTTAATAGTAGCTTGTTATAAACGTGCGATGGCCTACGAAAACAGATTTAGGACGCACTAGACGGGTATCAGTGCAGCATTCTCTGCACAAAGCTATGAAAGCGGCTTAGTCTAGAGAAAGGGGATTAGAGTATAATCTGCTGTGGAGCGGTTGACATATGCCCGAGGCGGAGGACGGCGACTCGCAGTTTACTGACGCTAGTCACTGTAAATACAGCTAGAGAGCCCAGAGGGCTTATTAAGCGCCTAATGTAAGAACTTCATTACATAAAGGTATAAAAAGTCCTTTAGCTACCCATCCCCTACCTTCGCTTCTTAATCGTACAACATTTTTAACGAACTGTTTGTTCTCCATTTATTTACTATTATTTTTTTGCTTCTTTGTGTAATTAATTTGATCATACTAGGAATAATGATATTATGTAGTTATACTAGTCTTATTAAGTCTGCGATAGAATAGCAAAGAACTAGCAAGAATCACCACAAAATTCTGGAAAGTTTTGGAATAAATCAGAATCGGTCTCGTTTACCTTCCATCGATATCAAACCGTAGTTTGAGCTTTTCCAATAACTGTATTTTTACTTAAAATTTAACAGTCATATTAAACAGTTTAATGTCATTACCATTACAACCCAAATAGTGCTTCTGCATGGATAATTTTTTAATTGGAATATGACTCCGCAATAATTTTATTAAGAGCATATTTAGCCACCTACATCAAAGATAATTTCATGTTCCGTAGGTAACGCTTTCTTCAGAATACATTTATGGAAAATAGTTGTAAGATATGTATCTAAATTCATTACATTATGCAATGCTAAAGTATTGTTTTGAAAAACGAATTACCTAATTTAACATTTCGTTAAAAGTTTAAAATATTACCTCATGACATGTTTAAGTTTTTCGAAGTACGATGATCCTGAAACAAAACAATAAAAAGTGTTAACCTTGTTACGGTTAATTGAACGGAGCGTACATACCTACGTATGGCACTAACTAGACGATAATAAAAATGAAATAAAAGTAACGATGCATTCTGTCAATATGACGAGGAAGGCGTATGTCAAGTGATTACACCGTGAGTCACCGGCACCGCGTGAGAGCTTGACCAACGCTGGTCAGCAGTGAGCAGTGAGCAATGACCAATTGGACGATAAATAGGATAGGGCGCCCACATGCGGGAATATTGACTTACAATAAAAGTCACATATTTCTTAATAGACCAACACCTCGCACCGAGCCGACAGCCGACGAGTCAATAGAATTCCCCATTATGACACTTTCATGTCTGTCAATTTAGTGTAATTTTACCTGTCTATAAATTACAGTGTTTATACGTACACTGGCTATCGTGTCATTACTATTTTCTTGATTAGGACGTTTATTACCAAATATACTTAAATAAAATGATAATGAAGATGTTTTTACTTTTAATAGTTAAATTCATGAATATTTTTTCGAAAACTGTTCTAATTATTAGTACCACAACTATAAAAGGCATAATCATTTTTATTGGAATTCATAGGTCGCCCAATGCAAAAAAGCCTTTTGGGCTACCTACTCAATGAAATTTATGTGCGGTGAGTACAATTTTTTTTATTCTTCAAAAGTTAAAACATAAAGACGAGTACAATGGGTACTAATAAAATGGGTACAGTGATTCACGTCATTCAAAGTAAACTATCGTTTACACTCAAACGTTTGTTGGCTCTTCTTGGTGTCCAAAATATAAATCTGTTGGAAATCTAAATTCCTGAGACAGACCTCCATACTTTTCGTTAGATGCCAATTATACTCTACCCAGACCTGTTTCCCAATTTGATTTATACATACTTAAGTCTTCAAAAGTAGCTACAGTTGGAATTCAAATGTCAACTTGACCGTCGTATGTAGAATAGTTGGAAGTTACAGTTTATAAATTCACTATGTCTTCAATTATGAATACGATTACTCCAATCACCGCAGAATACCAGATTGGTATATTGGTATCGGTTGTTTCATTATTCATTCATCTCCAGCGTGCCTTCCAGACGACAGGCCATTAGCATTTTAAATTAAGTAATGAATTTACTAGGCGCACGACCTGTAGTAGACCTGTAGGCCTAAGCTAGAAAATTGCGCGAAGATCATTACTATTATAATCATATATATTGTAAGAATACTATAATCGAAAATATTGCCAAAAAATTTTTATACATAGAAAGAAAGAAAACATTGATTATTAATGTAAATAATCATTTTACTCACCAAGCACCATACTAGCAAAATGACGTTTGCTAAATAGGTAACTATTCAGGTTATTGTAATATGTAACAGACCTACGTGATACCCATCTATTAAAATTAGTTGGCTGAGCGACCTAATTCGTGGTGAAAAAGCCTCGTCACCTGACTTACAGCATTATAATTAAGCTGGTGCTACAAAGATAAAGGTTTTTTCATTTGGTCTGGGCGTGCGAGCGGAGTCTTTTAGAATTTCCAACGAAGGTTAATCCGCGCCCACGCTGCGCACGAGACTCTAATCGTTCATTTGGATTACGATTATATGGAGGAATATGCATGAGAATGTTATCGCACCATTGATTTTGAATGGGTTTAAACCGTTGAAAGAAACTACGACTTAAACGACACGTAAAGGTGACTAAACCGCCGTGATATTTCGTAAGAACCATAAAAGTAACTATTAACTTTTAATTCCTCGGACGTTCTTGTACACGGCTTTATTTAATGATTTTGTCATCTTGTACCAACATGCCTATACATGGAATGGTAAACCGAATGATGACGTAGCTAGACTTTTCTCTGGTGGAAATAATTTAGGTACATTTGCTAAAAGCACCTAATATTAAATTACTTCTCAATTTCATAAATTATATATATCGTATCGGTAGGTAATAATTGTTTTGAACGGGTAAACAATCAGTCCTGACATGGCAAGTTGAGATTGAATATAATTGTTAGTCCTCATTTATCTTAACGGGCCTATGTCAGAAGCAGATCTGTGGTACAAAGGGTCTGGCTACATGTGAATTGCCTCAAGGGCACTGACAATGGGCCCGAATGTCTAACAATAAGAGGTCTAAAATTTCACCGCGTTGCGTCGCCTACTAAGAGATCGTATAATGAATTGAGACCATTATTCAAGTTGTCAAGTTACATGTCTGTGGTGTATGGCAACTTTCGAACTATAAATGGCTGTTTAAATTAAGTGTTACTTGGAGTACTACCTAATATTACTCAAAGTTTGCAAAAAAGTTAATACTGTTCTAATAATACGAAAAGTATTTAAAATATATGCTACTATAAGTATATCTATACAATGAAAAGCCGCATACAGTGTTGAATAAATAACAACATTAGAAACACCTACTCGTTACAGTAAACGTCGTGTGACTAACGACGGTAAAATAATACCTTTCACTAATCTCGTATTGCATTAGGTGTAATGTCTCATAATTACGCTCCAGCAACGTGCTAAAAGCCACTATTGTAATGGGTGACGCTATAAAGGAAATATTTTTGCCCTAAGATTTTATAGTTCTATGATGTTCTTATCACATGCTGATTCCGTCCCAAGAAAAAAGTGGTAAAAGATTCATAGAAAATAAATTAAAATACCACTTTTTTTTTTACACTATCATCTATCTAATCTCAAACCAAGCAGAGTTTCTAGTATGGAAACCACGTATCTACTGGCAAACTTCTCGTAAATTATATTCCTACATAAATTATTTTCAATTCTGTGTGTAATTTAAATGAAACAAGAAATCGATTATGTATGGGCACCCTACCTCTGCGATGGGCACAAAGCATTATCCACGACTTGTGGCGTATTTAAACTGTACGTCATCCGACCCGTGATATTGACATGAACTATGGATCTTCCATTTTGTTCATGATTTTTTAATCACTGGACTATAGTACGGCCTAAATATATAATGTATAACGTTTTAGGTATGCTAATGAATGATTTCCTGCTTTTTATTTTTATTTGCACCGAAGATAACGGTCGTGTTTATGAGGCTATTAAAGAGCCCGCAGCTGCACCTGCACGTATCTGAATCCGTCCATTGTGATTGTGTGAATGTACATTTCAGTATTAACTGTATTTAAGTTCAATGCATCTCGGTTGAATTGTACAAAATTTTTAAAATAAATACAATAAAATATCATCAATATCGTTTCCTGATAATGGATATTATTAATGGAAATAATATTATTTTCTTCTTTATTTCTCGTAAATCTTAGAAAATATTTTTTATAACATTATCCTAAAAATTAAAACTATTATAAAAAACCTAACCCAATAAAAAAAGATTACATTTTGTATAATGTTTTGAAATTAAAAAAATAAAATAATGTTATAAAAACTAATCCTAGTCTACCGCCGGCAGCGGGGCAGGGCCCAAACAACCGGTGGTTAGGGCTGCAGACTAAGGAACTTCCTGACAATGCTAGCTGTGGCCAGAATAACTGCCTTCTGCATTTGACCCTTGATCCAACCGCCGAGCGAGAGCCTCTCGAGGTGTTTGTCGAGGCTCTTCGCTACAAGTCCATTCACTGAAACCACTATCGGGACAACAATTGTTGAGTCCACGCTCCACATGGCAGTCACCTCGTGGGCCAAGTCAAGGTACTTACTTAACTTATCTTTTTCAGCCTTCACGAGGTTCTCATCATATTATTTTTATTATTAGTTATTTTTAATTTCAGTATCCCATTGTGACCGTACCCAAAGAAGAATTACCCATTCCTCGCGGGTTGGCGTACAATACATCAGGTTCGTGCGTGACACCCCGCACTAATGTCACCTGCTTCATTTCAATTATTGCCCCAAGTAAGGTACGAAACCTGAATACCTTTACGTGACCGCGGCCAAGTGTTTTGATATTACCTGAAATGGAACAGGCTAGTAATGGGATTCCAATATTGCAATTAACGATGTGTTTATGTTTTTGAAACATGAAAATATATACAAGATTAACTTGGAAATTATCAAAGTTATTTGGATAAGCTATTTGGATAAGCTATTTGCTACATGACAAGTAGGTATACAGAAGACCTTCAAAGATATAAAGTATCAACAATATGGTAAAATGGCGGCTCCAACAAAAAATATTGTACACACATTCAAACGCAATAAAAAGCTTGGTACTTTCATCTTGGTTGTATACATATTGCGTGACGGGAAAGTAAATGTCACACGTTTTATTTCAATTATTCCGGTACACGTTTACCCGAAAATATGTAAATTGTTATATCTCTGACATATTGTTCGATGCAATGTTGACTTGATTTCATATTTTCCGCATTCACGGTATCGTGTGGCACAAATACTTGTACTTTTCACTAGCTTTTTTATTCAGGTCACTTTTTATTATCTGTTTTAGTTTTTAGACATTAAGTTTTACTCCAGGATTTTAAATAAATGTATTTGAATTTTACAGCTGTGTGCACCTTACTTATTTGCTTGCGATACCTCTCTGCATGGGTGCACATATATTTTGATCGGGTTGTATGTAATAGGTATATTGGAACTTTCATTGGAGCGTGGGTACTATAATTATAACAGTAGAGATGAAGTATGATATTTCGTAATAACCGTGTTGACACGTTTCACTCGCTGCATGGATATAAATTGCACTAACTATTAAACGAACGTTAATGACAAGCTGGATGTCCACTGAACATTAACGAGACTCATTTTCAATTCATGAAATCCAGTAACGTTCTTCATTTCCGTTTGAACGAGTAAGTATCGCTTAAATGGAACATGTTGCTCATTTCATTCAAGAACTGATCAAATTAATCCAGACTACAACATTAACTTTCTTCGTTTAATCAATATTAATATACTGCATCTGAATTCAGAGTAAATTTGCAATAATTGTATATTATATTAAACTAAGTATACTATATTTTAAATTATAGCAGATGAGTCTACGTAGTTATTACCTCAAATGAGTTAGTACAAAACAGTAACTGAACATTTAGGAGAGACGTTTGGAACTAAAACATTTTGCATTTATACAAATTAGAAGATATACTATCATTTGTATGCCAACTCTTCTCAGCAAAAGCAACCTTCCAACCGTGCGTTAGAGTTTTTCATAAATCAAATATGTGACGATTAAAGATATTTTGAAGTTTGAGTTTGAGTTTAGAATATAATTTAGACAATACATGGCAAGTAGGGTATACAGTATAAACGTACTGAAATGAGTGCTTACAAAGTGTATGTGACTTGGTTGGTATGAAACTGCGTACAAGCAGTGAAGTCGTGACCTCATTTTGCATTCCCCAGCGACTGGTTCGGATTTAGTACGAGCCAATAATAAAGTCTGAGCCACTCCACCTTCGATGACACTTCAGCCTTTGAGCAGCTCCGCTCCGCTGATGACGAAACAAAATGAAAAGCGAATTATTCTTATTGTACACTCACAGGCTCACATTGAAAGAGCCTTAAAAACCGCCCCTGGTATAATGCAGGCCTTTGTTACCGAAAAAAAAACAAATAAATTAATAAAATAAATTATTAACCTTCAAAGTCTGAGCGTAATTTTTGAATGAAAGAAAAATAATAACAAGACCTTCACAACCGGTCTCTTTGCATCTTTTTAGATTTGTCAGTAGAGTTGAGGTAGGAGTATCAATTTATATGTTGTAGTCATGGTTTAATCCATTATCTTGTGATAAAATTTTACTGCTAGTTGTAGTAAACTTTTAATTAATAAGGATTCTTACAGATATTTTGACACGTTGTAGGTATATCAAAAATATCAAGTACCGGATTTAAATTATTCCGTAAAAGATATCGGTTCTCGTAGAAAAATATGCACCCAACTTGTCTCTCAACTCACGTCTTGTACAATTCGGGGAATGTTAGAGATACGATGGTTTCATACATATTTCTGTATTGACGCACAGAACTCCATTTCACGTACTCAAAGCATAGTTCAAATAGTGGGATATAAATTCTGTTGAATATTAAATATTAGTGGTTCGGTTAAACTAACATAATATTTGAACAAAATATTTATGGTTTTAGTGGAATGAAGTAGGAAATTATTCAAATATGTCCTTAGAATGCTTCATTAATTGACATCCAATAAAATAGTAATAGTAATCCTATAACTCTTAACAGAAACCTTTAAATTTATTGAATAGACAGCGTTAGTATTTTAAAAATAATTAAAAGTAATAAATAATATTTACAATTTCATTCAATTTAAAACTAATTGCATATCAATGGTCCAAAATCAGACGACAAATTGAATTATTCAATTCTAGCCTGACAGCCGAAACGAAATCCCTCTGTAATCGTTTAAAGCAAAAAGTTTATTTATGAAATTTCTTTGTCTCTAATGTCGTGAAATAAATTATAATTTGTAGCTCCCGAACGCCGAGGGTGCAGGCGTGCCTAAATCAGACAAGAAGGGTCAACTACGCCACGTCGCGTCGTGTCGTCAAGAGGGGAGAATCCATTGGAAGGTACGTCTTACGATTCGTGCCGAGACTTTACTGCCGGCTTATGAAAAACCAGTTTATAGCTTTTTGGTCAAACTGAAATGTTGGTTTTCTATGAAAAACCTGCTCAAAGTTATTACCTTATAATTCTGGAATATCTACGTTATTCTGAATTCATCTCTGTCATGTCTCATTAGATACCAGACCAGACGTCTGCAAATAAGCGGATAAATTATATAGGTATTCATATTTTAATGGTAGTCAAAGCGTAAGCTATACGGTTGGGATATCATTTGGTAAAAATATTCAAACATTAGAGGTCATTTAGGGTCCGCTTACACTTGTGACGGTTGTTAAAACAGATGAATGTAGCGATATGAACAAAACGTTTCCTGGCCACGACGACTCAGTGCACAAGTTAATTATGATCTACACTCACCTAAAGTAAGATTGAAAGCAGATTAGTCGATGATTAACTACCTGTAGGTAACTATTCGTTTGCATAAGACAATACAATTTTAATTTTAATTTTGCACCCACTAGCTTTCCGTGGTTTTACTCACGTGAATTTCGAATAATCGTTCTTAGTTAATATCCTAAATAAAAATAATAATAGATACCCTGAGACACACTTAACAGACGGCCTTCTGAAACTATGTAGAGCTTGTAGGTGCTATGGAAACAGATAGCACAATTACACCCAGAGATAGAATGAACTCACTTCCAGTAAAAATATGTGTGTTCACATATACACGTGCGAAGGTTCGAAACGAAAAGGTAAGTAGTGTTTCTTTTTTAAATAGAGGTGTTTTATTAATAGAGTTGAACCAAATATTAAGTAGATTTGAATACAATGAAAATTATTCCCATAGCAACTATAACACCCCATTCTACCCATAAATATCGCCCCGAATAATAAGATAAGCAAATAATCTAAAGCAAAATTCTGCTCCTGGTACTTCTACAAGGTGACTTTCGTTTCTGAAGGTGATCTGTCAGTTAAGTGTCTAAGCTTTAACAGGTGTTCTGTGAACACACATATTTTTCTTAAAACTTACAACTATTTATATACTCATAGGTACTGTTAAATTTTTTAAACATTATTTTTTAAAAATTGATGATACATTACAATTCATCATCATTTCAGCCGAAAGACGTCCACTGCTGGACATTTTCCCAAGTTTTCCACATCGACCGATCCTGAGCTGGTCGCATCCAGCGGCTTCACGCGATCCTCACCAGATCATCGGTCCATCTTGTGGGGGGCCTGCCCACACTGCGTCTTCCGGTGCGTGGTCGCCACTCCAGAAACTTTCCGCCCCATCGGCCATCGGTTCTTCGAGCTATGTGCCCCTCCCACTGCCACTTCAGTCGACTAATCCGTAGGGCTATGTCGGTGACTTTTGTTCGTCTACGGATCTCTTCATTACGTATTCGATCTCGTAGCGAAACTCTGAGCAAAGCCCTCTCCATAGCTTTCTGAGTGACCTTGAGCCTTCTTATGAGGCCCATAGTTAGCGACCACGTTACATTACATTACAATTAGTTTGTCAAAAACGAAACGGCTACAAACTACCTACTCGAATGTCACAAAACCGTATGAATATGCAGACTGATTTAGCTTGAACTAATTTTAGCTATTGCAGTCTTCCACTAACAGCTTTATTATGAATATTCAAAATCTGTCCTAATTGAGCTTCGCCGTCATAACTAACAGACTACGATTACGTCCAGGTGGTGGAATATAACGCCTAGCCATCACGTTCACATTTTACAAACATCTATTCCTTTCCCAGCGTCCTCGTCACAATTTGTACTTAAACGTTGTAATAATTCACCACGTACGTCATTTCCAAATCGGGATTACGTGAACATTTGGAAATGTAAAAGTCGGTGCCTTCTCCGCCGTCTTTCGTTTAAACATATTCGTTCAGCCCCCGGCATTAGAGGGTGATGATTAATGAAGCATTCCCTGTTAGTGCCTAACGTCACGTCTGCCCCTTTTTCGTGCATAAATAAAGCAAAGTTGAAATTATAACTTCTAGGTCGTATAAAAGTTTGTTAATGTAAAAGCTATGTCGTCATTCATTTTGTGATATCAATTGCGCTAAGTGCTACATACTGCTTGCTATTATTAGCTATCTGAGGTTTCCTTTTCAAACTTTCGTTCTGCTTGTAATAAATCTTTCTTTCAGATAGGTACCTACTTATTATTCTGAGATGACAAACTACCTCCGAGTATAAGATAATATATTTTACACTAGCTTTCCCCGCTGTTTCACTTGCGTTCCCGAGAACATTGCCTACATCTTACTCGCTGATAATGTAGCTTTTAACATCGGTAAAATATTTTTGAGTTTATTCATTACAAACAAACAAACAAAAAAAACATGTTGAAGTATAATGTACATAGTTGAAACTAATAACGATAAAATATACAGGGAATCAGTATTAGAGCCGTATCCATACATTTATATTGCGTGCAATGTAAGCATAAGCATTTGTTACCCAAATGCTTTCCTCGGTGGCTGTCACCGGGCAAATTGAATACAATTTATCATGCGATATATAAGGAGCTCAACCTTCTAATATTTTCTAATGTCAACATTTACTTAATATGTATTAGGAATAAGTTAGTGTTAAAAGTAAGTACTTACATAGAATGGAAATATTGGTCTTTGAAAAGATTATAGTTCAAATGAAATTTAATAGAACCGACAAGGTTGCTTCAGTACATATAAAAATTACAATATTTTTCTTTTTGGCAATTGTTAATTGGAATTAAATGTAGGTTTGTTGATAAATTATAGTTTTAATTGCTCAGATAGAGCTTAGAATTTCGTCACAACGAGATTCGGTGTGTGTTTTCTTAGCCTCCTTTGTCAGATTTATCACTAAAATGCTTTATTTGTAAGATAATTTTATCAAGAGCGTGTCAATATTGCTCAAAACATTTAGAAATTTTCAATTTCAGCTGGAAAACTACTGTCAAAACACATGATAAAACTCAGTTGTTAGCTGCATTATTCCAGAAAGACAAGCCATCAGGTCTAAATTCGAAACAGAAAATTCTGTTTCCCTACTTTATGTGATAAAAAACCAGTAGCGCTTGCCATTTGAAATGTGTTCAGATAACATTATTCGGGAAACCCAGTGTGTTGTAAGATGTACAATATCTCAAACAAAATGATGTACTTTGCGTTGTTTGCAACAAAACAAAACTGAACTTTACTTAATGTCTGTTGAAATTAAGTTTAAATATTTCCTTTTCAAGAAGAATGCACCACATTAAATGAATTGTAAAGGTTTGTTGTAGTACTCATTGTCTTCTTCAAGAAATATATTTGAACATAAACAATAAAGGTAGACCCGCCAAAGAGGGTTGTTTGAAATAGTTTGTAAACATAATCGATTTTTCAGTCTATTCTAACGATCACTTTCGAGTAGCTAATAAATAAACTCTAATAAAGATGGACAATGATAGTTGGATCAAATATCAATGTCACATTTAATTGGCTAAAAGTGTTTTATGAGACTGTAGGGTTTCACAATAAGAAGTCATTAGACACTAGGGAGCCGGTTAATGGTCCATTAAACGGACCAATAAATTAAAGTTAATCATGACTAATTGGAGTGACATAAGGGGTACACACATACCCAAAACGTAACTAGTTGGAATGTGTCCGGGTGGTCCTTCAAATTTAGTATTCGGCCTCAATATTGTTTCATAGATAATCGCCAACTAAAAGGTTAACCACATAAAAATTAAGATAATGTAGGAATTCGAATTTCCCAAACATAAAGCTAAATAAAAACGTCGTTAACACTATCTTTTATTATGGGACCACGTTTCGTGCCTTCAACATAAACGACACGACTAAAAAATGTTTCCGTTATTTTAACAAATCTATTTTTAAGATATACCTACTTTCTAACGTTGAAAGACTCAAACCAAGAAAAGTAATAGCATTGCCAATCGGACGGATTGTACTTTAGGAACTACGCTTTGGTAAAACCCTTCATTAAACTTATCTCTGTCGGATCTAAGCCAGAATCCGTGTAACGTAATCGATTTCGGAACGAGAAGCCGCGGAGGACAAAGTGCGGTCACGAATTTACATATAAATTCGGGATTATTTTAATTTAAAACGCATTTGAAATGTTTATTTGCATATATATGGAAGAGTATCGCCGTTTCTTTGTCGCAGTCCGCTAATAAAGCAGTTCAGTGAATTTACACATACACACTGCGAGGTTGAAGTCTCGGTGTCTCGGTGCTCGGGGGTCAGAGTTCGCGACATGGATCACTCACATACTAAACAAACATTGCACACCCGGTGTTTGTGATATACGTCCACTTAACTAAATTAAGCAATTTATCAATGTGCACTGCGCTTGTATTTGTTGAGGGTGAAGGAGTCATTAACTTGCCTCATTAAAAAGATTTTCAATGATAAAATTGAATTAGATTCCTACTTGCAGGTTTTATTGTAGTTTTTAATCGCTCCTAACATAATTAATTACTGTGCAATATTTGAAAATAGAAGGAAGCCGAAAAAACCCGTCAATTTAAACATTAATTAAAATTAAATAGCATTAACGTGCAAGATTTTATGTTATTGTTATATAAAATTACTGAAACAATTTCGTCATATAACAGGTTGCGTCATATAACAAAATATCAAAATGTGCTTCAAAACATCAAATAATACCTGTCTAATTTGTTAGCTTTGAAGATTAAATCACGTTCAGTCAACATTTCCTTTTAATTGAATTAACGCATCATTTTAAACTGTAACAAGATAACTTTCTCACATCAAAGGATACCAGAATAATATCGAGACGTGGCATTAATTATGAACGCTGAACTCTGTAGTGGTATTAAATCAGTCATTTGTTAGAAAGACGCCTCTGATCCCACTACCAGAGTGATACTGGATGTATGTACATATATTTTGTTCTTGCACTAATAGCTCGTAAATATTTCAGCGCAAGCGGCAGACACACATGCGCCTCTAGACAAATGGTCGCTTATAAAATATATGTGTGCCGTCACTTTGAACATTCCCATTCGTTACGTTTCCGACGACTGAAATAACAATACTGGCCCATTACTGAAGTGCCGACTTTTAAAATTCGAACGGAAACGGCCGTGCCATCCATCACTTTTGGCCAGTACTCGACAAATAACAGCTGTTACGTCTAAGCATTCCCGACAGAAGTAATAAACTCTTCAAAATGTAATGATATTGTTGTTGGTATTTAGGTGTAGAGTTTTCATTACAAGCGCGCAGGAATTCTACATTTCCTCATTAAAGGACATGTCTATTTGTGAGGGGCAGATATTTCTAATTGAGGTGCTCAAGATGTTTATCATCTTCTGTTACACGTAGGTAGGTCTTTTGTACGCTGAGTCCTACTACATAGTTAAGTCTTGTGTGAGTTATAGCTGTTTTTCGAAAAAAGTTGTTAAAATATAAAAAAAACTTTTAACTGTTTATTTTAGATTTATAGTTTCTGGCGTGAAGTAACTACATATTTATTTTCACTATATATTTCATTAAACAAACACTTGTAGCAAGTAATATTATTTCAACAACCTTGAAAGTCGCGTATACGAGTACATAATATTTACAATAATGTTATCTAAAAAAATGCCTACTAAAAGTTACGAGCATCGTATCGAGACTAGGTGGGCGTCCGCTAGTCATTCTTCACTCTTGACGACACTCCCCGAGCGGGGATTTCGTGCCTAACAGATTTTATGGAGCCAGCTTTGGGATTAAATCACGTGGCATTCGAGGAGTCTATCTGTGACGTTAGAGAAAAAAACATGACACGGTCAGCAGGCAAAAAGATAAGTCATTAAGTCAAAAATTACAGTTTATTTTAGATAATAGTAATAGTAGAGGTGGAGTTGTAAAGATTATGTTTTTTAAAATGATTTATCTTGTGTCTAAGAGTCACTAGGTAACAAATAGTGAATTTAATACATGGAAAGTAATTTAATTATTACTTTACCAGTGGAAGAAATAAGAAATCAACATCAATAATTCCTCGGCGGCGCGCGGCGGCGTCGGCAGCGGCGGCGGTATGTATTCTACAAATACAATAAGAGATCAATAGAGTTGGCCGAATCACGTCACGTTGCGTACGCTCTATGAGAAAAGTTGCGGCATGAGACGAGGGATTTATTTGTCAACTTGGTTCTGATAAAACTTTGTTTGACATTTGATTGTGAGGTCATACCCAAGCCCCGGCTTCCTCGCAGATAAGTTTCGAGAGCCACCCCATTTTAGCTCCAGATTAATTTCTCTCCATTATATTGACTTTGGGGAAGTCGGTTTTATCATTTTTGTGTAACTGCTACCATTACTTATTAATTTATAAAATTTAAATTCTAAGCACCGCGTAGATACCCAGTTATCTGCTTGAAAAATGCTTTTCTCGTAATAAAAACCCTGTTATCATAATATTGTGAGAAACCCGCACTTGAGCTGGCTTATTAAAGGAGGATATTCAACCTCTGCAAAAATATTTACGATCATGGTGACGTTAATTTTACTGTTTCAATTTTTTCCCACACGTTGTGCTTGTTTTAATAATAATAATACTCAATTTTATTGCATAGGTACATAAAAATTTATCACATACATGACCCTAATAGGGTATAGCAATTGAACAATAGTCGAGGAAGGCAGACGGACCGAATCATTTTATAAATTATAATATTACTACATTTATTCTATTAATTATTAGGGTTAATAAAATGGTCATTAAAAAAATCATCAAGGCAATAATAACATTTTTTTACTAAGAAGCATTTTAGGCGGTTCATAAATATGTTGTCCTTTTTTTCATCTTTTAATTCGTCGGGTAATTTATTATATATTTTCGTCGACATGACATTTGGACTGGAACTGTGCATTTTTAATTTTGACGCTGGCAGAATCAATTTTTAAATCAATTTTTAATAACAAAGTAAACTGATAATGATTTAAAATAAGAAAAAAGGTTTCAACTACATCAAAACTTTGCAGACATAACCATAATTTGCTAATCTACATGAATTTATTATATCGATGTAGCAAATAAATATTTGATATTTAACTCAGACCACCCTCAAAGTTGAAAACAATATTTCACAGTCAGTTAACGATCTATTTGCATGAGGGATCCTGTGGGCTCCTTCACCGGCGGGTGCACGTCTAAAAGGAATGCCGTAAAAGCTCGAAAGTTGACAAATCTCTCCACGTTATTTTTGTACTAATTAGAAGCAAAGGCGTGGGCGATGTCAACCGAATGACAAACGAATAATAACGAGACACGTAGGTACCTACACTGAGCGGTTCCCGAAGATAAATTCATTTGTTGATTACTGTGAGCAGTATTGGTGGGAACTTAAAAGCTAAGTTAAATACTGTTATTTGTTTTGGGTGTCACGTTCACTAAAGATGGTATCAACGTACGCATACGCAGGGTGGAAATATTTAGATGTATTATAGAGTACCACAGGGACATATTTTTCTGTGGAAACACGTGACGTTATGAGAAGGGACAATTTCCTTGAAGTAAATGAGAGAGGTCGCACATGTAACATGTAGATGTGTGTAAGTGTCTACCTACTGTGTAGGTACTGTGAAAAAAGGTTGTTATAAAAATATCGTGTTTTTACGACACTCGTATTACTTAGACTTATTCGCAGTTCATATAAACACTCTTTCAGCGAAACATAAAAACATAAGTAAAGGGCTCAAAAATAAATATGAAATTAGTGTCAATATGTGCTATAGCATAGTTGAAGTAAATACACAAAAATGTTATGACAGCTTCTTTTCAGTTCACTTTAATAAAAAAAAAATTATAGTGTAAAGTTAAGAATTAAATACAATTATCAACAGTTTTGAAGCGATGATAGGTCAGTGGTTGGAATCCAACAGAGTTTGACCTTCCGGTGAAGATTAACATCGTGAGGTAGCATGATGGTAAGGTACTTTTTAGTACTCGACTGACTTCCATGTACCTTCAAAAATCCTTTCAGTAGGTAGTTTAAATTTTTGCGTGATTGAGTAACAAAATTAATCGAGACCTCGGGTGACCGGCGAGCGGTGAGCTTTTTCCGCCAACGCATCAGCTTGGCCATCCAAAGAGGAAACGCTGCCAGCCTACTGGGAACCTTGCCGATCGGCAGCAGCGGCAGCCTCGAAGAAGTTTTTTATTTATATTTTAGTTGTGCATTTTTTTTGTATAGTTTGTACATTATGTTGTAAATAAAGCAAATAAACAATATACAAAAATCTAAACATACAAAACTTCATTTTTATAATATTAGAAGGATTCTGTCCACAAATAGAGCCGATATAAATTCATCAAATATTTTAAACATCAAATATTCTAAAAGTCATAAAACGAGTAACTTACGTTTGTAGAAATAAGATGAATGTGACCCCGTTTAAATCTGTAACAAAAAATATATTATTAGAAAGAAATCTATTAGGTACTTATACAAAGCGGTTAAAAACATGATATTGGTATATTATGTTATGTTACTACTGTTAGTTAGTGGCTTTCAGTTTCTTCTTCTTCTCTTTCTTATCCCACAACACGTGGTGGGGTCGGCACAACATGTTTTCCTCTTCCACTCCGCTCTATCACTAGTCGTCTCTGTACTCACATCTTTCATATGCATATCATTCTTCACGCAGTCCATCCATACCTTCTTCGGCCTTTCTCTACCTCTATATCCATCCACACTCATGCTCAATACTCTTTTTGTTAAATGACTTTCATCCCTCCTCATGACATGCCCATACCAAGCCAATCTATTTCCTTTCATCTTTTCAGTCACTAGTGCTACTTTCAAGCTTCCTGTGATATACTCATTCCTTATCTTATCCATTCTCGTAACGCCACACATCCACCTCAGCATTCGCATCTCAGCCACATGCACTCTTCTCTCATTCAATGGCTTTCAGTTTCAATCAAATAATTGTATGTACAAGTAACACAGACTTACTCATGATTGTGTAGAAAATATTAACATTAAATATGAATGATTTAATTAAGCGATGCCTACATATCAGGGCATACATATCATGTCATGTTAATGTCAGCGGGGTGGCTACGTTTAAAATGTATATGCACAAAAAATGTTTAAAATTTTACATTCATTTAAAATCGAGTTAAACATTAATTAACTCACTTTATACGTTTTGCTTGATGGCTTCGGCGTGTTTGTTCTCGTTCTCATTGATAACGCATAATTAACTGTAAATAGCTTTAATTAAATTACCCAAAAAATGTCGCTGGGTGTTGATTGAAGTTTATTACTCGACGTTTTATCACTTACATTCACAATGTATGGGAAAGTAATAAATGTTTAGCTGAGTTAATTATTTTGACATGCATCTAAATATTACATTGTTAAAATCTAATTAATTTTATCATAAGTGGTAAGAAATAATTATTATTGAGCTTAATATTTATAAAGATATTTTTGTGGGTCTTAAAAGCATTTTCACAAAATACCATAAATCATAATTTTGCAAAGGCGCCCTCACGATTAAGTCCTACGTCGATACAAAGTAGGTAGGATCGCAAAGTTTGCGTGAACAAAGGGTAATTTTCGTTTATTACGTTACGATACTACTCTCAGTTTGTTTTTCGCTTTATTTCGTCTTGTCTCAGCTATTACAATAACAAGCGGCTTATTTGAGAGCTATTAACGTTATTAACGAAAGTACAGTGATCATTATCTCCCCGGCAGTAATTGTAGAGCTTCAATATTTCAAATTTATTGCCGAGTTAGGTTAAGGATGCTTCTAGCGAAATAAATAACTCCAACAGGTAATTAGAAGGTAATTATTAAATGTAATCGATCTCGAACTTTACAGTCTTCACTATATTAAAATAAAATAGAAGCTTCTACTGAAAATACCACCTATACCTACCTAACTAAATATGAGGGGAAGCACGACATTATAAATTGAGTTGAGTTTTTAGGGTTGGTCCTGATGAACCTAAGTAAATAAGTAAAACGTTCATCTGTGAGAGTGAATGTTATTATAATCATTTTGTTTTTTCATGCTGAACCCTGTTGCTGTAGCTATTGTTTAATATGTTCAAGAATAACTGCAGTATCACGACATTTACATTTAAACGGCGTAAGTAAAATACAAATTACAATGCTCATTAAAGCACTAAACAAACGCAGCAGAGCTTACATTCCCATAATAAGAACAGAGTGGTGTATAAAGACACGATACCGAGGAGAACAACAGTCTATGTAGGGTAACCATTACTGAAATATTTACCACTGTACATATTTTTTTTAAATTAATGAATTTCTTGCTTGGGTATTCCGTTATATAAATTATCAGTTGACTAATTATAACTATTTTTGGTTTGATCCTGTCAAAAACTGTACATATAACATTATTTTTTCATAATTCCAGGAATTTCAATTCAAGGTTAAGGATTTTCTTGGCAATTTTTCTTAAATATAAACAGAATAAAAGATACATAAAATATTAAAAGATTAACAACGTTCAAAAAATCCTAAAAACGTTCTAAAGCTTATTACAAGTATTATTGTAAACTTATTCATAACTTGGTAGTTACTATAGTTTTTTTGTTATAATAAAATCTAATGGTTACCCTTCTCTGTAGCTTCAGAGTGCGGTAATGGCTAATTAACCAAGTGTATGCTCAGTACGAATTAGCTGCTCAATTAGAATCACATTACGTGGAACAATTTACCGCTAACCGGTCGAGGGTGCGCCCGATGCGCTCCGAATAACAAAATGGCTGGTCAAACGCTTTCTGTGCTGTCAATATGTAGACACTAGTACTTTGTGGTCGTAGAAAAGGCATTCACTAAATTCTAAATGAAATGAAATCAATTTATTTGTTGAATAACGGTTGTTTTTTTTTTGCGGTTACAAAAGATGGTGCTAAATAGTAGCTGGCTTACTCTACCGAGATTCATTGTGCGAATGATAAATTTACAATAAGTTAATAAAAAAAAAACAACACCTATATAGGTACATATCATATACCCTATCAATATTATATACATACAGCTATAATAAACATAACCGTTGCTTCACTAAAGGCTGGTTTTCAAAGGTTTAGCTGCTAACTGGTCTGCAATCTGAGTGATTGTTTCCCGATACTAGCTAGCTGCGGCGCCGGATAAAACCAAGCAGAATACTGCTATAGCGAATACGCTAGTATTTCTATAAACATCTATGTACCCCAACTTTGAATAAAACATTAATGATTAATTACATATAAAATATAACGCTAAATATACTTGAATGCTAAAGAAGAATGCAAAAAAATGAACTAAAAAGAAGGATATAAACATCTCCGAAAAACAATTGTTGCTAACTCTGTGGTTCAATCAGTGGAACTTATTGGTGAGCAACATCCCGAAAATCGTGATCGGACCACCCACCGTCGCTGTGAGAAGCCAAATAAAATAAAACAACGATAAATAACAGTGCTCTCGCATAATTGATCACAAATTAAAACTCGCGGCGCGTCCGAAATGTTAAACGCCGACGTCGCCGAAAGCGAAATTAGTATCTGCATATATGTAGTATATATATGTACGTATACACGATCCCACACACACATGCTCATATATGGGTCCATGACAGGGTTGCCCTCGAGACATGGTTTTTAACGGATGAACAATTATTAGGCTTTGTATTTTTACTGATGTTTATACAAACGAAGAGTTAGGAGATGAGACAAATTATATTATGTAACATTTTTGTTGTGATCATACAATTGTTTGTTTTGTACTAACTTTGACAACTGTCATACATAGTCCTTGCATATTAAAAGTCCACCATCGCGTCTCTCTGCCTGTATGTTCGCGTAAATACGAAAAAATAAATTACACTCATAGCTTTTGTTAGAAAAATACGAATATCATAGATGAATATGTATGAAGTGCATAATATTGTAAGCTTTGTTTGCTAACCCTAACTGCTTAACACACGCACAATCTGTTTACGGAGTCAAAACAATGAGCTGTTGTATTCAGGACAATATGTCACTAAAAATAAATGGATTTTGTTGAGTTGAGACATTCACTGTTATGATAAAAGCTGCTTATTGTTCTAAAACGTATTTATAGCCTGTTTGTACAACAATATTCAAATGTCTATGTAAGTTTTAAGACACCATAAAATGCTTAAAAATATTTTATTCATCCTCCAATAAATAATTTAAAATGCTTGTGTGAATCTTTAATTAAATAAATACATATCCTGGGAGGAATGATGTTACGATGTGGTATTTTAATTTATTAAAATACCTATTTGAGAGGAATGTCCATGTAATATATGAATACATAATTTGCAAATATGTATTTATTTGTATTCTAAGAAGGACAATATTCCAACTATGGATCGACCTCTCGTTCCTAGAAGGTTTGAGGAACTAACTGCTTGCTAACAAGTTTTAATCCAACTGATGTAACAAAGATGTGTTAAAATTACTTTCATATGAAAAGTCACAGTTTAAACTACTGTATAAAATTGTATTCTATGTCTGATTGTCACGATTCATTAATTCATTGATTTTCAGTGTTGAATTCATACTTGATCTTGAGTTGACGGGACACTCAGGCGAGTCAACCTTTGAGTAAGGACTCAAGCGATGCTATTGATGTACGTGTTTACTTATGTAAGGGTCACGTTAAATATTGAATTTGTGCACGACTAATCCTTGACCTAATACTAGAATTACTATTATTATTATTTGAAGAACGAGTCTCCATATTCATCAAAACAGAAATATACTTATCGGTATTATGGGGATTTCTACTGACTGGTAACATTCACCAGTAGATTCACTTCTCAATATAGATACATGTTGGTTAGGTTAATTAAAAAAAAGAATGAGAGAGTTAAATTCAGCATTTTACTGATGAAAGTCAAGTTGCAACTGAAGTGATAGGTACGTAAATAGTAGACTCATGTATGTCATAGGTACATTTTATTTTTACTTTTTAAATGCATGTCAACTTTAATGAACATAACATAGTCAAGCATTGCATTGTTTTTACAATTAGATATGAGGGTTGTTATCAAAGTAACTGCACCTTCAGAGCCGGACGCTACTTATCTTCACAAGCAATACGTAGTTTTATTTTGGTTATGTCCTTGTTGCGGCCACCGAGAGCATCATTCGCGTGCCTATCTCGACTACAAATCAGAAACTCTGTGTAACAACCAGATAAATCTCAAAAATACCAAATAGGTCCTTAATTCCAAGGCATACGACTGGTATTTCCAAAAATAAGATAACAAAGGCACAGCACTCCTAAAGTGGCTCGTTCTATGCAGTCTGCCGGGCCTTATCGAGTTGTGGCAATCTGCAAACACTATTTTGTTATTTTTGCAGAAGTAATGTAGATGAGGAAAGAAATATTACTGGCTCTGCCATTAAGAGTATATTTATGAGCAGCTGGTTATTCTCAGTGGTGTTGAAATTATTAATGCCACATTTCATATTGCTTTTATTGTAGGTATAAAAAGATGTACCTAACTATCTTTTGATAACATTCCTACAGTCATGAGTAGTCCAATAAACTTAGTTATGATTTCGTTTAGGTAATGATACCGCATACTGTAAAAAATCTATAAATGTTCGTAAGATTGTAATAGTGTGATAGATTTGCTAATAGATAATAATAATATGAATTTAAAAAAACTAGAGGATTGCCCGGCAAAAACCTATTAATATAAACATCCTTATAATAAAAATAAAAGTAAACAGTTTCCTAAAACTATAACCTGAAAATCAAATCGGTTCACTTGTTCCGCCAAACGCTTAGTGGTGAAATCATCAACATGAAAATGGATATTTAGATTTTCTATTCAGTCAATTATTTATAGAGTTTCTGTGTAACGATACCGAGTATTAGCAGAGTTTCGCGGTTATATAAACTGGACTCTATTCAATTCTATATTAAAGCATTTAGGTCACTCAGTTCCTCTGTATTCGTATAGTGATGCTGAACCGTAGTACTCAACACTCATACAATATTTGTGTTCTCACATTTGAATTGAATTTAACTCACTCCGGTTCGTCGCTGGTAAACAAAAATCTAATATTAGTAAGATAGCTACGGAATCGTTGTGGCGAAGAGAAAAGCGAAGAACACCGGGTAGACTACCGACCCGATGAGGAAATGACATAAAGGCAGTGGTTGCGAGATTTATTATACTCACTAGTAAAATAGAGCTTGAAGGAACTAATAAAATAAAAACATAGAAGAAGCTATGCAAATAACATTTCAATTGTGAAATAACACAGACAGTTCAGGCATTATGGGATGACTGTATATACATACTCGTATGTGGTGATATATTTTGTCTAGATTTATCAAAGCTCTATGCGGGTTCGAATAAGACATAAATAAAATGATACTGATAAGGTTTCATAAAATGTCGTTGAATTTCATTTCTTGGAAATGTAGGCTAATTATGTTATCATTTGCCAAAGCAATTCACTGTCGTAATAATAAATTAATTTTCACTATCCTTTTATATTTATAGTTTATTATTTTTTTGCTCAGTGGCAGTGACGTCGGATACCGCGGCGAAGGTCGTGAGTTCGAATTCTACATGCTGAGCACTGAGCTTGAGCTTTTGGTGAAGGAAAACATCGTGAGAAAACACACAGCTCGGTGGTAATATATCTTTATAATGTGGTGGTAAGGTACTTTGTAGTACTCGAGCTAGCTACCACCCTCAAGTTGAAAATCTGTCGCCAGGAACCTGTTGGTGTGTTCTAGCATTTGCACTTGAGAGTTACCTTTAAGGCATTGTAAAAAGGTCATCAACACATTGGCAATCCCCCTGGTAGGCTAATGTCTGTAGGCGACGATATTCATTTACCATCAGGTAGCCTTTCCAGGTTGTCTTTGTGGTATAAAAATACCTATTCCTTATTCAGGTTACAAAGTTAAATGAAAGACAAAAAGCTACTGGAAATAAAAAAATGTACTTAGTTTTTTTATCAACCCACACACATCAACGTCCACGTTTAGATTTTGCTAATACCCATCAAGCCATATTTTTTACACTATGAATCATTATGATTCATGGAACTGATATGTAGATTTATTTTTAAGTAGATATCTAAAGTATCTATTAACCACCAATTTTTTTTTTTACAAATTCACGTTTCTTATCGTAAACTAAGGCGAGAATATATATTTTTTTACCATTTCATCACAAAAGCCTTTGTTCGGATACAACAATATTAGTTTTTTTGTCTTGGGGACCCTGCCACAACAAAAACGTTAACCGACTCAAAGCCAGTGAAACTACCTTACCAACAGACAGTAGGTATCACAACATTAGGTTATTATAATATCCTTCAAGCAAATATTAACATTAACCTTACGACCTCAAATACCTCGACGAGACTTCTGATCTCGGCCTATGATTACTTCTTTACTCCCCGAGGGCATACACTGATTTATTTTATTATGTTAATAGAATCAAATTTAAAATTAATGCAGGAGATGAAATTAATGGCTGCCGTGCTGGTAATGATTAAATACGGCTTACTTCCTGTTTTTTCCCACATAGGTAAAAAGGAACGTTCGAAACTTTTATTCAGGGTCGAGCAGCGAGTGATTTTAACGAGCTTTTATTCGCAGACATTTTATTTGGAGCTAAAGGTATTTTCATGAAACTAATGTAATGAATGTCAATTTACTTTCGTTCGATAACGACGACTTTTATATTTTATGATTCTTTATTCAAATTCGTGTTCATTTCTATCCTGATTGTAACGATGACGTTTTATATCTTTATTAAAAATATTTATAGAGGGTTTAATTAGATGATCGTACCACCCTCATAGGCACACTTATACCTACATCCTATCTTCATTGAACAGGTTTAAAAAGCTTGAGGTTTGTCCAGGATACTATTACATGTAGGTACATCTGCCAGATAAAAAATAAAACAAGTGTCACGAAGAAATAAATTAATGTTAATAATCTAAAAAAGTTAAAATCTATTTATTCTGATGTATTTCATTTTTAGCACGCATTAATTAGCATACAATTTTTTTCCCACATTTATTATTTTATTTATTTATTCCGTTTTTAGTGAAGGTATCCATCCTAGCGAAATATGCTGATAGTGCGGTTTCAATGTTTATAGGTACTGTATTTGATCACAAAGACTGCATAAAAGTAGGTATCTACCCACGTAATTTCAATTCATCACATCCCCAAAAAGGCCGTTTCACACCCTACCCAAAGCACGTATTACAAAGTGAATTTGTAACTCGATCCAAAGTCAATTATAATCGTATTACGTGGCGTCTACGTAAACCATGCGTTAAATTTAATTATAATATTATGCTTCCGAAAGAAAATGGATTGTGTTAGCCATGATAGAGGCACGGGGCGACGGCGGCGGCGGCGGCGGTGCGGACAAGATACCTATTATTCAAAGAATCATCAGTTGTGATGCGCGTAGGCACATATTTAGTCATGGGCTGGGTTCATCCCACCGTAACTATAGCTGGTTAATAAACCTACCTACAGCAGGTTCACGCTCGAAATTATTCCTCTCGTGTAACCGGTTCTGATGCACTGAGCGAGGCCACTACAACTTGGTCACTTAGTGGGGACATACCCTTATTTATGTTCAGAAGTTTGAATCGACAATAAAGTTCGTACCTTTTTGTTGAAAGATATTTCATATACGAATTCTGTGTGGATCATGAGATTTTATAAGATCTGCACTTGTCCACAACAAAAAACGAGCAAGTAGGTATGTCTTTTTCCAAAGGACTTTCAAACCGAATTATGTTTACGTTTGTCGTTGAAAAACTTAGATAATATTTAAACAACCTCCCATCACATTATTATAAAATAAATTTATCATTTTGTTCGAGGTGACGAGCGGCGAACGGACAACAAAGAGGGTCAACATCTTTCCATGGATATCGCTATTCCACCGTTATCCAAGTCTTTTACAATACATTACCATACATAAACGCAATGTATTCAAACCCGATGGCTACCCATCTATCATCATCTCATTTGAAATGGAATACCCCATTTAATAACATCGTGTTACGGAACCCTACGAAAGCGAAAGGTAGATATTGTAACCACTTAAAGCCAGCGGCAACCTGTACTTTTATGCAATTAAAATTTATTAATTTCAGTTCGAAAGCTTTTATTTTTACTGCAAGTTAATGCGATGCAACCGGGCGCCCCGCTGAACTGCTGGGGACGGTTCATAGCTTTTATTTTACATCGTGTTATTGGAAAGTTACATGAATTAATATTGGAATTCCTTGGGTAAATATATTGTACTAATGTGATAAGTGTGGTTTTTATATCCAAAGTTCTGCAATATTTGCTCGCATTCCGCTTTAATACCACATCACAACTTTGTCTTGTTATCTATCATTATAACACTAGCTGTGCCCGGCGTGCGCTGCAATGCTACTTTTATTATCTTTTTTCTCTATAACCTTCTTCATACGCAAAACATTTCACTAAAGTTTCACCGCATTCAGATGAACGGAATGATATAAAATACGAACAAACAAACATTGACTTTAAATATCAGATAAGCAGTTTAAGTGTTTGCAGAGATACTTATAAAACATATCTCATTCCCTTTAAAAGCTTTTCTCGTGCTTCGTCTTAGTGCAAAAACATTAACAGTTATGAATTTAATGACACTCATGTTTTTTTAGACCAAAACATTCATAATAAGCCGGCTGGATGACAAGCGTCCGCCCAAAACAGCTCGTCGTCACGTGACAGGCCGGAGTGGAGGACCGAGCCATCCGCTCCGCCGCTTTTTATTCAATGTTTTTTCAAGCACAGGTGATGCGGCGAACCCACACTTAGGCGGCGTTAACCTGTAATCTAAATTCATTTCTCGATCCGACCCACCAGGGCCATATCTCTGTTTTTATTATAGCGTTAAGACCCATTTGCAGGTTTTTTTATTCTTAACAAATTACCTATTATTCTCGTGTCTGGCCGACCTCATTATACGGCGATAGATGATTTTCTTTCCAGACGCTGACCGTGTCTTTTATAAATATTATAGGGTTTACAGACTCAAATTCAACAATAATGAGAATCGAAGATCGTAAAGCATCGACTGAATCGATTTGCGTTCATTGAGTCGAGTAATTGCAATGATTCCGTCGAATACTAGCAGTTGATTTTATTTTACCACCACCACCTAATTGTCTCTACTACCTATTGGACGTGAGGTTGATTAAATATGTATTAGTTGACGTATGTCCCGCTTGACAAAACAGACGATACTGATAAGAATTATTTAAAGTGTACATATCCATAAAATATTCATTTATCGACGGTATATTGGGGTTGGACCGAAGGGAGATGTTTGGAGGTCAACGATATCATATTTATTTATAGTCTCTCAATATAGGTGACATAGTAGCTAAAAATTTATGGATTAACATTTTTTTTTATTGATCTGTAGGTGGGTACTTATTTTATTTTTACTAAGTAGATACTTATGACGTATTTTAACTAAAAAACTACTAACATACCTACGTAATTTTTTGAGTTAAGATAAACAATTGAATTTAATCGTGGATCTTATCTTATAAGATTTTTGTCCCATGATAGATTTTTTGTCATCAAATTTATTATTCCATGTTCAAATGACTGGTAATTTTCAAAGTATATAGGTGAGAGACACGAAATATTCATTACGCTACAATACAATTAAAGTGACTACCAAAATGACAATCGTTTTACAACTTTAATGACATCAATGACTATAAACCTGATACTTACCTACTCGTATAATGTAAAAATGTTCACATCTACATATAATATGTTATGTCTTTTTTCGAAACATGTGAGAACGTATTACTTACTGTCATTCATCTTACATAGCAAAGACGTTGTGTGCACGTAAAAAAGATAATAAAGTGCTCTTTTGATGGTTCATATAACAAGAAGTGTTGACGTTCCATACATTTGTATCGTGACATCAGATATATTGTGCTCTTAGTCAGATTAAGAGCTTTTTTCGTGTGATAAAAAAGAGAACGGTCATATGCAGCATATGGAATAGTCTGTAAATGTCTATCTTTTTGTACGAACCGTCTAATGTCTGATAGGTATCTATGTATATATGAGTTTCTGGTCAGTATAGAAATATCATAAAAATATGCATAACATTTTAAAGTTCTTATGGAAAAATAAATTAAATTAAATAGAACATTAAGAAAAAATTTAATGGAACCAGCAATATACATATGCAATGTACCTACATTATGTAACAAATATATAATTAACAAACCTTATTTTAGTACATATATCCAAACTGGCTTGTAATAAATTGATCTACATAAAATTAATGGTTATTTCACTTTTAAATAAAATGTTTTGTTAATGAAAAATGTCTAGATTTCTAACGAAATACAAAGTTTCCTTTTGGCCTCAATGTCAAATATAACATGCGGAGGGATTGATTTAATTCTTTTTTTCAAATACAACTTCTTCTACTTTAAAAATATGAAAAATTTATGAAATTTGAAGGCAACTAGGTAGATACTATTATTAAACGTTGAACGTTCTTTGATCAGCATTCCTAAAGAATAACTCAGTTAGTAGAGGAAACATTAAATATTCAGTAGGTTTATCCTTATATCGCAGTTTTCTAAGTAATCCCGTGTCAATTAGGGTCTTGCTTGGGTCACATGCGTGTTGCACGCAAGTGTCCCATGAAACATTTAACTGTCCCAATTGTACATTTATCTCATTGTTATTGTCGTACGTATTGTGGACAATAATAGAGGAAGCACATAATTAAAAAGATTCCGCTCTTTCTTTCTTGAATTTTAGTCTTTTTCTATAAAGGACTGTTTTGATGATAATAGCTATTATTGGTTATCATTGGCTTCCTTAACAAGTTACCTTACGTGCACCTAATTTCAAGTCTAAGTTTTAATGCGATCATAGCTCAGTGGTACTGACCCCGGATACCGCGGCGAAGGTCGTGGTTTCAAATCCTACAATGAGCTTGAGCTTTCGGTGAGGAGAAATATCGTGAGGAAACTATAGTGGTAGAGTACTTTGTAGTACTCGACTGGCTGGCTACTAACCTCAAGATGAAAGTTCTGATGCTGCACTTGAGAGACAGTTTCGTCCTAAGCTATTTTACTATCTGCAAATCATCACTTACCATGTTAGGATTGCGGTCAAACACAAGCTTAACCACAGTAAAAACAAAAAAGTTGAACAAATGTATATTTTGAAATATTTCCTAACTTTATTTCTCGTAGGTATTTAGATTTATTTCTTACGGAGTACACAATATTGTAGTTTAAAATAATCATTTGGTTGTAAACTTTATTATTTGATTTCGCAAACATCAAATTGTACTTACGTGTGTAGGTACTATAAATAATTCTTTCAGGTTGTTAAAGTAAAGAAGATCGTGGTTGACGCCCCAGGGCGTTTTCTACTTAACATAAATTTATATGGTAGTGTTTTAAAGTAAAAACACAGAACAGTTAAACGAAATGGGTTTTGAAACTGTAATATAATTTATACATTCTCAATGTAAATGCTAAATACTTAACGCCGTAGGTCACAATTTATATTATAATTGGCTTTATTAAACGGCAAGATAATATCATTTTATTAATGCTATTTTATTTATAAGGTATACAACTTATTCATATCCATAAATCGGCAATATCAACGTTTGCTTTCAATATAATCTAGGTCAATAATAAACGCTAGACAGCATTTGCATTAGTATATTTTAACTTCGACTCTAATCAACAAACCCATGATTATAAATCTTCATAATACAAAATTACTGGTCGTAAAATTAAAACGATATTAAACTGAGCCTCGTAATAATAAAAACAAAGTGCCGACGCTGCTTTAGGCCGCATCGCGGCGAAAAGTTACGAATCAGGTTTTCTTGCTTTCCTTGCGAATTATTATCATGTGAAAATGTGTTGGTCGCTAATTCGAGATGTAAAAACAAAAGCGGTTTGTTACAAAGAGTACGTTCAACCAATCAGAGCTTACAATCTGTACTGGGCGGGGCCAATCTCGTACTTAATCTTTACACGCCATGAACAAAGCAACGCTCTTACAATTCGCAAAGAATGAAAAATATAATTAACGCACTGAGCGACGAGACCTGAATTCTTATTTGGTCAAAAGGTTGTATGAAAAAAGAAAAAAGTAGTAACCTTTATAATAACAGGTGTACCTATTATTATTCATAAACGCAAGCAAATATTTTATTATAGGTCATGTTAGTTTAAGGTGACGATATACGCGAATGACCTTGCTCGATTGGCGCTGCACCCCCCGCGCGCCCTCACACAGAACGCGCAACGATCTCCCTCGCAACTCGAATCGAGACAAAACAGATATTTTAAAAGTTCATAATACAGCTTGAAACGTAATAGTTATAGGAGTTACGTGACAATGAACCTTATTTCTATAAGATAAGGTCCAATTTCAAGTATCACAGGTTTCAAAGTATATTTGACGAATTGTACAAGCTATGGTGCCGCATAAAACTTAGGGTGAGTCCAACAACAATTTCAAGTTTGTTGGTTATCAAAAAATCTATTTTTATTATCTTATTAAATATAATTCTTCTGTACGTGTGTTTGTCACCTAACGGCTGGACCGATATGGATGGAATTTTGTGTGTATATTTCAATGGGTTCCTCGATGGTCTGACATTTAGACCCGGTAGGTGGCGCTGGAAACGGGTTCTAAGTTTTGTTTTAATTTCAGGGCAGGACGTCTGCCGGTCCCGCTAGTATATGTATAATATTTTTCGAAGTAATCATTTAAAAAATGTCTTTATTTATTTTTATTATGTAATTTATAGGTTTTTTTAATTATTAGCATTCGCTATAATATGTTTTCATCCGTGTGGATGTCGAATACTGCAAAAAAAAAGTAAGTTGTGTAACTTGATGAATTCATATTTTTTCTAAAGGTAGTTACGTACTAATACTATAATCAACTATATGAGTAGTTCTACAAACTAACGAACTTTCGACGCCTCAGCTAAAATACCATGAAACATTTTTAAAAGTTTCTAAAAAACATCGCTTAATTAATGGACGAGCCCTAGCAACCGCATCGCGATGTATAGCTAAAATATACAACACTGCTTTAATAACACCATTTATGATATTGTATCGAGTGGAGAAAAAAGTAGCACAGGTCCGATCAGCACAACGTCCCGTCCCGCACTGAAATGACGGGCGAACGAGGGGACCAAAGCTGTCACCGAGTTAAAAATCGAGTATAAATTTAATTAAAAAATAACAGTAACTTTTTTTGAAAAAACAACAAGACAGTGCTATTTGTTTTAGGTGTAAGAATATCTGTAATTAATTTCATGTTATTTGAATCCGTAATATAGGAGAGAAATATGTTTGAAATTTCAAAAAGGCTCATATTCGCGATTTTTTTCTGATGTTCTCGATGATAAAATTAAAATTTGAAAAAAGTCATTTTATGTCGTGTATCCTCTAGTTTAACATATATTTTTAATAAATCACTTGCAATAAAGAATGCAGAGAAATATTGTATCGAAAATCGTCATTTCACGTATATCGTCGCCTTAAGGTATAATATATCACAAGTTCACGACATGTTTTTAAAATAAAATTCAACACTCAATGGTCAAAGTAAAACAAAGTTAAAATCTTCATTTGATAGCAAAATTTATAAAAGATTCTAAAATTTCCTCACACATGTGTAAATGGCTAATGTGGAAATTCTCATTTGACCTGTATTATGATAATGGTAAAGGTGAACATAAAAGTTCAACAAAACAACGAAGCTAAATGAAGCAGGCACATTACCACTCATAAGTTTTAATTAGGTTTGTTCATTGACGATATTCCGTTGCGACCATAGTATTCAACCCTCGTTTTTGATAAATATGATAATAAATAAAAAGACCCACATCACAAAGTTGCATATCTAAACACTATTTTATACACTTATCTTTGGATAATGGACGTGTATGCATAATATTATTATGGAAATAGTCGTATGATTCATCTGTTTATTGCTTTAATGGATACTTGGCATCGTAATTACTACTCCCATGCACTTTAAATTAATTTCCAAGAGCAGTGAACCGTTGGACACTACTATTAACTTTAGATATTACGCGCTGATACTGTAATAAGCAAGTAGGCTATCGTATAGAATAGATGGCGAGTAAAATACGAGTAAGAGGCAATTGGTTTGGCCTTTGATTAAATTAAAAACAATATCCTACTGAACCATTTGAGAGTAATGCTTTTACTCGTAATTTTCATCTTATTTATTTTTTAATGTATATTTTAAAAGTCAGCTTATTAAAAGCTTCAAAGATTATACTTCGTAGCAACGTAAACTCTGCAACGAAATATGTGCATCAGCTAGATAAATAATGATGACAGGTAGATATAGTTATAGATGTATATTTGATCGTAAACACTATATTTAATAAAATATATGACAGTGAATGAGATCGATCAAAATTGCTATCCGATAAAATTAAGTGCTATATAGAATATCGACTCTCTCATTCACTGGTTCATTTAAAGAAGTTTAATTTCATTATTTAAGTAAACAAACTCGATAAATATTTAAATAGTTGCAATTCAAAACTCGTTTCACTCAAATAACGTACGCATTTAAATTCAAATAAATACTATGGGAGATAAATTGTAACGATAGTATGCCATTAGAGTCAAACCTACTGTAATTATTGGAAGAGTTGGTCCACTAAACCGCAGGTGGTATTTAATTTTATTTCGTGAGAGAAGTGATCAGACCAAGTACATACCAATAATCGTATTCTAAATATTTGAGGCTTAATACCAGCTGCCTTATTCCATTTTAAAACAGTTATTACAGTAAACGCATTCCATTAGTATACTCGGCCTTTCCATTGAAGCAACTGCTTATTTTATTTTAACATTTTAGTCCTTAAATATACATTTTTCAATTATATCTATGTAGATTAATATATTAACTAATTTTTACGCCAATAGGCGTAAAAATTTGCAGTATTTTAATAAATTATTGGGTTATTAAAATGTACTTCTTTTTTTTAATTATCTGTTATGATATCATAATAATAATATGCAACGTCATTATAAACATTGTCATAACAATAGGTAAAGCCCCGTGGCATAGTGTAATGTTGTTGGGCCTGTAACTGGTTATTTACGCTGTTACTTACAAAATTAGGTAAGATGGGTTGGGTTTACCTACATTCTATAAGAAAAAACATATAGTACCTACAATACTTTTATATTTTTTTACTTCTGGATAAACTTGTGGTTGACCGCAGTCTCACCATGGTAAGTGTTGATGTGGCCGTATGTGGTAAGCACACAAAGCCTAGATGTGATTAGTGGTATTAATTACAATATGTTCGATTCCGATATAAATTCTATTCGATATTCCATAAAATTTTAGTTAAAAAATAAAGCTCGTATATAATATTACTACTTAGTTAAGATTTTCATAAAGTTTCTTTGACGATAAAATAAATTGAATTGTTCGTTTAATTTTTATTCTTGTAACTCGCTGTTGGTAAACTATTTGAATTTTTATCACGAACTTCAATGGTGTTAAAATCGAGTACCTTTTTACACCACTGAGGTACACGAATACATACAATTGTTATTTCAATATGCGGTTAAATACTACATTACAAATAAGTACTAAAATGCTGTAAGTAGTGTTATTTCATTTGTGGCTTACCTTTGTATTTAAATATGTAACTACGCCGGCGTGCCTGCGGTGCGACTGAATGATTTTTAATGGTCTGACCGGGCATTAAATGACTATAACTTACATATTTCTATAATAGTATTTTATAATGCGAGATTAGTGTAGGTGACACTCATAAAAAGGGAATTAATTCA
Organism: Ochropacha duplaris; assembly: GCA_951361185.1. Taxonomy (NCBI): domain Eukaryota; kingdom Metazoa; phylum Arthropoda; class Insecta; order Lepidoptera; family Drepanidae; genus Ochropacha; species Ochropacha duplaris. Next base: position 6,647,394 of record OX592703.1, read on the forward strand.
ATATAAAATGGTTTTATACTTCTCTCGTCATGAATCATGTCATGACAAAATATTTAATGACAGTATTTATTGAGATATTTTCATTTCTATGGCATACTTAATGTCTTAAGCTTTCATAACTTTAATAACATTTTAAAAAAAATTCAATGACGTTTTAACATATATATATTTGCAGTAAATGTTGTTATTAAACAGTGAATCCATTATCTAGTTCAACACGTACCTACTCAATATTAATAAACTGCCAACGAAATTACTTGCGCATCCAACTTCGGCAAGCGGCACTAAAAGATCATTAATAAAATTTTCGTGAAGGCAACAAGTTCCACTGTGACTAAGCATTACTGCGCCCGAATAACCTACAAAAGCCATAGGCTCGTTGTGAACACGACTCCAAACGTGAATACCTACTTAAACGAGCTTCACTTCCCATTTTACCTTTAACGGGGCATTCTCAGTATGTTAACGCATCATTGTCATGTCACAGTTTTAAAATGGTTTTTAGATGGCCGGCAACTGTTACTGTATGTTAATATCGTAGGGCGGTTCCGGGTGACGAAACACATGTTGCCTCGGCTATTGTTGAAAAAAACTCGAAACCGACAAGCGACACGAATGTTAGGCGATAACATCGACAAAGGTCGTTTGAACACGATATGCACCCACTTATTTACATTCGATTTAATGAATAAATAATGTAAACATCAGATTACAAGTTATGAGTATCGTATTCCTATACGAGTACCTACATGTGAAACAAGTTGGTGATCTGAACTTTAATTCCAAAATAAAAAAAAGTTTTATGGATAACGTTTCAATAATATGATTTTGGTGACTATTTAACATTTTATTTCCAAGATGTCATAAGCTATAAAACGATTCAAAAACAAGTATATGTAACAAATATTATATTACTTGACTGAAGCGAATATAGCCAATGTGTATTTTATAAAACATGGCAAGAGAGAGTTCCGCATATGGCGCGTGGCATCTCTTCTATTCGCCGCATTTCTGTGGCATAAAGTTGTTCGAGGTTTTAAAAAGCAAGACCAAATTCCTGCCGCAGAGAAAAGTTAGATCACGCTTGCACTCAGCTACAACTTTTAACTAAATTGAAGTTGTGGGTAAAGAGTGCACCCGATGCACGTGCACGTGACGCATCAGTCCGTCTGTCCGTTTGTACTTTTACGTGAGTGGATTGCATTGGACTTCTTTATTCAATGGTGCGGATGCACTTTCGAGGACGTTTGCCGAGTCGCGGTTGATCGGCATGACAAGTATCTGCAGTGAGGCATTGTGTCATATGTCGTGTCGACTCACTGTTTCATACCTATCGTTTGATAACGCAAGCTCCTGCTCAAAATATGCTTGCGGCTATTTTACGAGAATCACCAACTTTTATTACCGTTAAATTTTTGTTTGCGCATACAAGTATTTGATAGGCAAACAAAGTTCATGTAATATGTTTATCGACTAAAAGTCAATATTGGTTATATTGGATAAACACATTCGAAATTATTGAAAATATTTGCACACGTGCCAGTAAGTACCTATGTCTGAAATAAACTAGAAAACTTTCTCTACCTTCCGCAACTTTACTTGCGTGGCGAAAATCAATATACCTACATTATATAATTGTTTGAGCATGAGTAGACATTTATAGATCACTTAAATATTAGAAACAAGCAAGTAAATATTTCACAACTAAGTACTAGAACTATTCGATCGCAACATCCCCATCTCACAAATACCGGTCCAGGTTGAATTGCAATACACCTATCTACGAAAGGTAGGTGTTTATCCACTCAAAATATCTGGAATTGACTGAAAGTAGGCTTCGGAACGGAACAGACGAGTGACAACGCGACAGCAGCGTGTTGCCTGCACGTTGCCTGGACGCTGCCCGCACGTTGCCCTGCGCCGGTCACAACTGAGGCTAATTGACAGCTACACGCGGAGCGAGCGACACGACAGATATGGCTCTAACTATTGTTATTTTGGTACCGTATAAATAGAATACATTAATGCTGCGAGAAGTTATCACCATTTTGTATAGTCTGTTTATGAATTTTGAATATTTTACGGAAACTCATGAAATGTTAAGCTGAGTGCTATTACAAGTACCCTATACATCATCTCGTCACGTATTCGGAGTATATTTATTTATGAAAATAATTACAAAAAAATACTTTGTATGCTTACAAATATGTCTTTATACATGTTCTGTTTTTGCTACGTGTCTTTCTTTCTTACAAAGGCAAGTACCTGATTTAATTTGTTCGTTATTAACAAAATTGCCATATGTAGTACACTCTATCTAATCTGAACAAATGTAGCTCTGAATATTTCTTTAAGTTATTACGTCCTTCTTGTCTTGTAGTTATCGAACGAAAACAATATTATGACTATAATTTCGTAATTTGTTTGTTATAGGAACTAATCCTACGCGTAAGACGGGATTGTTGCAACAGGCGGGTAAATGCGGAGGCTTGAACCCATGAGACGGCGAAATTAGTAGAGCTAGCAGAGCCATGTTACACGCCCCCCTCTCTCCCCGCCTTACATAACTCCCTCTGCACGTGAGCCCCTTACCCTGGAAACAAGACGTGGCTCTCTGTAAGGAGTTGTCGTTTGAAATCTGATATGGAAGTAGGAGTTTAGCGTAAAACAAACATTGTTAACAAGTCTAGAAATAAATGTTTCATATAGCTACTTTAAATTTACGAGTATGTGACATAAAATAAATTCATAAACATAAAAACTGTTAAAAACATTATCTCGGTTTGGAATAAAACTGACGTCCTAATATTTAAGTTAAATTAATAAATAGAGCGAAAATATAATATGATGAAGTAATTTTCTAATGTAGCAAGTTAAAACGAAAAGTTTCTGCATGGATATACAAACTACTTTCCACAAGTTTTGCTACCGGAATATCTATACTCAGAGCGTAAGCAAACTGTGAAACAATTACCTTTGTTAGCACTACCAATAACAATAACATTTATCAAATTACTCGGGCGAGTAACTCCGAGGCGATACAGGGTGGAATAAAATTGACAAAGCAAGCAAAAGGCTTTCAAGGCTGAGTCGCGTGTAGCGACGTGTTTGCATCCGTAATTTGTTTGTTGGCGGCAGCACACGGCTGACTACATTAATGGATCTCAGCTCCGCACGCGACCAGTCCTGGAACACTGTTTATCTATAACGTCTCCCTTCAAAAAAGTTAAAACGATACCTACTTTATTTCTAAAGCTTCACCGTCAAAAATAAAAAGAACCGGAGTCACAATTTAGTATCACGTAATTTGATGAAAAACATAGGTCGCTCCAAAAGGACAGAGCCTTCAAGTCTGTCTCTAGACGACTGTATCGACTGAACATCTAAAACTAGCGTTAAAGTTAAACAAGCCGCAAGTCTAGAGCGCGGTCTCGATCGACTACTCGGTCCCCTGGAGCTATTTCAGCTGTTTGAATAATTGTTATATCAATATAGCAAATGCTCAAACTCATGCAAATTGCAATTATTCAGTCCGCAAAATTTTAGTGTACCTACTATAACAGTTCTCCCTCAAATATCTCGCTATAATTTTCGTATGTACTTGCCTTTTCATCGCCTTGTGTTTTAATGAAAACGTTTGTTGAGAAATTAATGCTTTGAACTTTTGAATTTAATTCATTTTGTTGTCTACTTTGTAAGTAATTTTCATTTAAATATGGTTGACTTCATCTTGATTATTCCATAGCAATTATTTTGTAATAAAATGCATTATGTCTTGAATAGAGCTTTAAAGGTGCTATAAACAGTTATTTTGAGGTTATTAAAAAAGTTAATAGCTCGTAAAAAGGTGTGGGTATTAGAATCTATACCATTCACACAGAACAAATATAAAAGGTAGAAGGAGCGTACCTACGTAAACAATACTCTCCAATGAAGTGAAGCAACGTGCGTTACTCGCGTCGTACAGAAACACGATCGGTTTCCTTTTTCAAATTCGGCTTCCTTTACTGTGCTTCACTTTAAGTGCGCACGGCTCTGTCTACCTTTTTTATTTGGTGTATAAAACCATTCACTAGTGTTGTATAGAATATAGTAGGAACGAACCGCACACCGCACACCTAGGGAGCGCGTTATCTTACACGCCAGGCATTCGCGACGTGCCGTGCTATGTCGGGCCAATTAAACGGACTTGCCTTGCGCGTTGTGGGCTGTGGCTGTCTAGCATTTGCAACACAAAGAATGACTAGTTAAACCTGTCACACACCACGCTACAAGTTACTGAAGAAAATCGCGTGTTTCGTGAAAACATGACAGAATTTCAACACAATTCCTTTTGCATGCCACTTTATTGGAATGAATGCGAAATACATAAACCGGATTATACAAAATGTATCTATGTTATTCGCTTGAGACAAAGATCGTTTTATTTATCTCTTAAGATTTCTTGATGATACAGAGAAACATCATTATTAACAACTATTCTTTTTTTAAACTAGGTAGGCATGTATGAACATAAGCAAATATAGAAAATAAAGTTAAGTTAAATGCCTAACATGAAGTTTTAACTAGAATCTTTGAATCGCGGACAAGTCCGAAAACTACCTACATTCGAAATAGAATTCCAGGAATCGCGATTCAATAAATAATTATAAATTCCGATGTCAAGATATTAGTCCGCGATGAACTCCGAAACTACTAAATTGATCTTGACGAAACTTGGTCCAGGCGACATTATAGAAGACGAAAACAAAAAAAGAGTCAATAATTATTTTAAACCAGTAAGTATATTCGAATTTCTTTTAATTATGACTTTGAGTTAACGCTTTTTTAACTTGACAAGTTCTAAAAGCTAGTCATGTAGCCTGCATTAATAAAGCAATAAACTAAAGATCTATTCGTATTTATGAGTTCTGTTGTGTCTCTGGCATAAACCACTGGCTATAAATCCGTCAAGTAAACTTGACTTTAACACTCGCTCCTATATAGTCGACTCGACTTCCCACTACTTCGCTTCCGGTAATTCGGTCGGCTACTACAAACGATGTAAAACAAAGTATTTAACACACACTTTATTTTGGAGAACTGTAAATATAACAACATTTCTAATATAAAAGATGTAAGTTAAATGAAAGAGTTACATAAATTTTAAAATATTCAGGGAAAATAAAAGCAAATAGTTTATAATTCACATTTATAATATTAGACATTATATTATTAAAAAAATAGTTGATCGATAATATAATAAATTTACTATGTAATTTTCAAATTAGGTAGGTACGTAACCTCAAATTAAAATTGTAGCGTTGTATTGTAATTGTGTTGTTTGTTAAACAAAGCGTACTTAAATGTATTTACATAACCGCTAGCTATTTTGTAACCAGCTTTTACTTTTAAATACTTAAGTCAGTATGAAAGTCATTCGGTGCAATGTTTTGTTAAGTTTTCTGAGTGATATAGTGGTAGCTTAGAACGCTGAATTATTTATTCAGTGCAACCTCAGCACGATGTGGTTTGGTACTGCATGTGAGTGCGGATTCACACTATTTTAATAAATACTAAAGAAACGCCGTTGCATAAAAATATCTTTGTTAATTTAGCTTTGGAGGCCTTTGACCAGCGGTGATAAGTGTTATTATTTTAGTGTATAAAAAATTAACCTATTTGCATGGTCAATTTGATCAAATATGAAAATTAATTAAAAATAAAGCCTGGAGGAAATTTTCTACATAGTATGTAGATTGTATATTTGTTGTGAATACCGAGCACATACTTTCAAATGAAAATAACTTTTTAGAAATTCAATAATAAAGATTAGTATACTGATATACTATAATTTCAGCGACACAGGCTACATTCTATATCACAAGCCTGATACTTCAATTCTTTTACTTTTACAGAAATAAAATTTTCTTGGAATGATGGAATTTATCGTTTGTTCTTTACTTGTTTATAAGGTAGCAAGACAAAATTAATGCACCTTTCGATTGTGTTAGATATTTGAATCTGAAATCGTCTTTAAATTACATTAAAAATATTTTTTGTAATCAGAAATCTTTCCAACTTTAATTTCATTAAAAATATTTCTAAAAGTCACTCTCTCTAAGTCTATTCGACAGAGATGTTTTCAAAATTTCTTAATAGTCATTTTAATATCAAATCATATATTTCTCGACACGCACATGGTATTAAAATAACACATAAAGAATCAAATAACTATTTTGCAAAGGCTTCAATGGTCATAGAAAGTATACAACTAGCAATAACAAACACAATTCGCTGGCAGATAATGTAAAGAATTCGACACTTTAGTTAAAATTGCACAATTCGTTGTTTGAATTCTACATACAAATGTCACAAAAATAAATATGAGAGTACAGTGCGAAAGTTTCGTTCTCGCTCTAAGCATTCCATTGTGGCTGAAGTGGAAATGGGGCATAAATTCGTGGAGCCAAGTTGTGACGATTACTCAGCGGGACACAAAGCAACATTGAACCAATCCACGCCGCAAGGTACCGACCGTTTCTACAAACTTACTGAGTAGTAACACACAGTCACGTTTACAGTACTGAGATCCTTTGTAATTGACATATTATTATATTCAGCTCGCTTATCTTTCAAGGCTAGGCGACAAATAATCCGTTTCGTTTTCCAATGATCTATTTTTACGACGACGGAGTCAAAGGACTCGTAAACCAAAGTAAAATATAGAAGTATGAGCAAAGGTATAGCTTTCACGTTTTTTTCGATTATATAGTCTGAGTAGTCAAAGTAGCTTTTCGATAATTATAACAATTTTATCTTTGTATTGGAATTATGCAAACTATTATTGTATTACGAGTATTACTGTATGTGATCTACATGTGTGTCAAGTTTCATCTTCTTTCATTAAATCCATTCAGACGTTTTTACGTGATTGAGAAACAAACTACCAAACATATAAACTTTCACATTTATAATATTAGTATAGGATTGGCATAAGTTTCGATAGTTACATTCTATCAGGTGACCCAATTGCCTTTCCGGTGACTATAATAACTACAAAATAAAAACTAAGATCATTTGAGGCATAACCAACAACAATTTTAAGTTTTTTCACGGATGAAATATCCCATTGTGAGGTAAATGCAAACACTAAAATGTTTAGAGTTAAATGCGGCAATTATTCAAGGAAGGCACAAAGTTCCATTGTATGGACCCCATCGTGGTCTCTCGCTTTAGTACTGTGCTCACTAAATTTTGATTTTCATGCCTTGTCATCCCACATAAGTGTTTTAATGCGGTTAGCATTATTAATACTTGATAGGATGTGACATTCATAAGGCGACGTATACAAATCGTACTCTATTTATTATTCGTGCTACTATCAAACACATTAAAGCTTTGAATTATAAACATACCAACAATATCTATAAAGAACATCTTTGATTACAATTCAATAACGCTTGTATTCTCATTTCTATTACAATTACAAAGAAAAAGGAAATATTAAACCACAAATTTCAAAAGACTTCATTAATAGAATTGGATACTTCCCCTCGGTCTGATTGTGAAGATAAAGATTCGTCTCAAGAAACGATTCCCTGTCCGCTAAAGACTATGTTCGTGCCAATATTAAACTCAAATAATTCACAAAAAAATTGAACGCAGAGAGATCTCTGAGATGTTTATCGCATTAATATAATACGGCATTAAGATTACAATGGGTCGGCTCAAGAGAGGTCCAATATAAGGAGCTCAGAGGCTCCGCATGCTTTGTTGTGAAAATAACTTTATGCCTCAGAAGGCGGGGACAGTATAAAGCAAGCATAGCTTTTCAATAAAGCCAATGGCCCTTCTTAGAGATGTTATATATTCACTTTTGTAGTTCATATCCTTTGTGCAATAAACTGGCGTTATTCTAGTATTAATGATAGTGCTAATGTAATACTTTTATCCTAAAATCATTTTTTTTTTTTTTTTATTGATTCACAAAACTGGATACAATAATTTTTGTTTATAAATTTTATAAAAACATACTTAAACAAGTTTACTGTAGCCTACTAGATGTGAATGCAGCTTGCAAAATCAAAAAGGAACTCACTTATGAATACATGCATACGAATATTTCAGTATATCTACTATATGGTAGGGGAGGCAATGATGCTAAATTTGTAGTTACTCGAGCGTCTTTGGGACCTACTGGAATTTGAAGATTAGGTGGAATAAAGAAAAAAAGGTTATGTGATATTTTCCCCTTCAGCGGTGGGGGGAGCGTCTATAGGGTTTCAAAAATTAAAAAAAAAACATTCACCAAGAAATACTCGAGCGCGTCAGATATTAATATAGGGTAGTTGCGCCACGTCTGTCTGATAACGGAAAAATAATAATCTGCCGTTTTGCGTGGTGGGGGTGGCCGTACGAAGGGGTCGAAAATATTTAAAAAAAAATACTCGAGCGCATCAGACATTGATAAGGGATGTTAAGTGAACCCTCCAGTAGCTCCTATTTTTAAAGACTGACGATTTGGACGCGACCATCAGTCAGGGCCGATTTTTGAAAATGTAAAAAAAAATCGTGACTTTGATTTACTCGAGCGCGTCAGATTTTTATACAGGCGGTTCTTCTTGATGGCCTTGTTGTACTGACCCATAATCTGACAATTATGTTAAGGAATTTCCTTAATCTGACGGTTTGAAAAAAAAAATATATAAAAAATATCAAAATCTCGAAAATGGTTCAAGATATCGAAAAAAAATTTGTACAAAAGTTGTAAAGAATTTAATCTACTACAATATTTATTCCATGTACATATACCAAAAAACCCATAGGAAACGAGATATTTGCAATAAATGATTTTTTGACCTTTGGCCTTGAAAAATCAGTAGTCGCGGGCACCCTATGATAAGTAGCTTTTGAGACAAGTTTTAGGGTGTCAAAATAAAGGTTAATACAAGTTAATAGCTGACTATCTCTCATTCTGAGGTGAAACTCATAATATTCCTGGACTATACACTTAATAATGATTTTAGCTACTTCGGCTTGTGCAAATCCGCAGATTAAGATATTTCCGTGATTCGTGACTAATTTCCTTCAAAATAAAAATAAAACTAATCGCGCTCGAGAAAATCCAGGTGACGTTTTTTTTTTGCAACTTTGCGAGTCTCCAATTTTCTTTCGTCACGCCCAAATTTTCAGATTATTGAAATGTACACTATTTTGCATGTAACTAACTTACCTTACCTTAATCTGACGCGCTCGAGTATTTCAAACCATCGATTTTTTTTTACTAATCTGACGGGCTACCCTAGACGTTCGACACTATATAGAGGGCTCAGATTTGGTGAGAGTACTTCACAAGGTGCAAGGTTGCCCCATTATGTTAATCTGCCGCGCTCGAGTAAATCCCGAAATCCCCTATTCGCCTCCCCTACCAATATATTTGATGATATTCGTATGATTGTAGTATACGACCTAAAATTGTATCACGTCAACTGAACTCGCGAATATGCAATAGGTAGAGCCTGGCACAACAAAAGTGATTGGTATCAAACAGCGCCGCCCTCCTTATACCACTACACAATCGCAGCTTCGCAATTACAAACAAGTTATTTACAGCCAGACCATATGGAGATATTTTTAGCTTATTTCCATCTAATCGATCGATTCACGCACGCGGCATTGCTCGCTTTTAATGTTCTTATTTGGTTGAATTGATATCCAAGTTTGGATTTGAATAAAGCAGAGTTACATTTATAGCTCTCGGTAGTCGAGAGTAGGTACCTAATAAAAATTAAATGTTGAATGGTGCTGGTGCTCTTTATTTACTCCAAATGCTCGTACGGGTAAAATCGTAGCACGATCGGCATGAAAAGATTGAATTTATTACTTCATAAGTCATGAGGGTTAAGTAATAATCGTCGACAATGGGCAATAAAGAGTTTATAGGCAGTAAAGTTCGATCCGCTCACAAGTCGAGCTCGGAAGTGAACTGCACGAAATTCCGAATTTTAGTTGGACAATTTCTTGAACCTGCCGAATACCTCGTAAAATAACACCTTTACAAAGAATATTATATTATAAGGCATTTTATCATGTTATTAAATTACGCAATGTTAATCTTGGACATGACATAATATGAATATGCCATCATCGCTTACAGTTTACGATAAGATAGAGTTGTATCAATATTTTTGTCAACATTGAAATAAAGTATTATTTATAGTGTTTTATGTAAAGGCATGTTATGTATTACGGTAAACAGTTAAACGTTGATTTTTATGTTCTACATAAATATTTCGATGTGAACGTTATCTCATTTTAAATATAAATTATCGAGACGTTTGCTCACGAAAACAGTTTTCTGTTGCATGCAACCTGTTTACAATAATTTCAAACCTGTTATTGATCCATTCGTTTAACAAGAAGATTAGTTAATGCTATCGTCGACCATTTACTTATAAAAATATTTTAAAATGTACCTACGTCGAAAATTAATAGTAATTAATACCATTCAATACATATTTAATTTTGACTCTGAGTATAAGATAATTTCTTGAAGATATAGGTATTATGAAGATACTGCCTGTTATGAAATATTTATCAATTTGTTTAAAGTAATTTGTGTAAACAAAGTACGGAAATGTTAAACAAAGGTATCTTGGTAAAGCACACAGCCCTTGGGTATAGCATTACAAGGAATATAATCTTACAGAGGCTGTCGGCGAATGTTTAAAATAAACACGGATGGGCCGCGGCCGCCTCCTATCATAACATTATTGTTTTGATTGTCCGTCCAACGCTGGACTTGGATAACCCGTAACCATCCATATACCATGGCTTGCTTTCAAAAATAGTATCGAGATAACTTTTTTTCAAAACTCAGCTATTGCTGATGTTTTGAAATGTAGAAAATTTAATTAAGTTATAGGAACGTATGTGTTCCAAAAGATACTTTTTATCCATCTCCACGAGAACACGTGTGAAGAGCTCTTACAGTTTATTTTATAGATGGTCAATAAAATGGTTTTAATTTTTTCCGTATGTTATGAAATTTGATGTAACCGAAGTCATACAAAGTCTAGAATGGATCCGGCTCTTAAATCTAGCTGCCGAAACACTCCGGTAGTTGCTTGGTGCCAAATCTCAAGGGCATATTCAACATCCAGGCAGGTGAATATTACAATGAACCGTGCTATGGTTTCCTCAATGCTCAAACTCGATAAAAAATCGATAGCATGTCTGAGCTACCACTGAGTTATCATCGCGTCAATGCTCTACCAAAAATAATAGTATCGCTCCATGAAACATATTTTGATTTACTGCGTTTTTTATGATAAAACCAAATTGTAATACGTCTTTGGCGAACATTTTGGACATGATGTTTATGCATAATATGTCAATAATTAGATTAATAAATATCAAACCTATACTGTATTGAGCTCAGTGCATTATTAAATTTACCCACCTCTATCCGTCAAAACTCATATAGCTCCTAGGTTTTTTTATTATTATCACAAGACTGATGAGAAAGCATAAGATTTCTCATCATATCTGTTTTGATTGTCGCGACCTATGTATTATACCGACGCAGACACGGCTGCCTTCTGCGGAATGTATTATGAGTATAGTATATGGGACGTTATCACAGAAAATTTGAACCCTTCAATGATTAACTAGTCATGATTGTTATTGATGAAAGTACTCACATCATTGGACTCGCTTAGTTTGTATTACATTCAATTTCAATCAATAGAAGATAACGTTCCAGATAACTAAAAACATTATAGCATAGAAAAAAAATATCTTTATTTGCAGCATGAAAGTAAATACAATTTAATGTATTTTTTGCAGCGTGAACAAAGTGTAGAAATAGAAACCGATCATAATGAAAATATTGTAAGATTATTACAATGAAAGGAGTATTCATTATTAAACAACATTTAAGTGCATCTCGTAATAAATATATGCAGTTCTGATAGCCCAGCCGCACCATATATACGAGTGGAGCATAGAAAACATAACAAAGTTTTTATTCTTCCGAAACATTGTTAGAGAGCTGTTGTGAAATGTTATTCTTATAAACTCACTCTTTATTCAGCAGTAATAAGATGTAAAATCCCTCACTGGATTGCGCATATTTCATTTTGTAGGGATCGTAAAGATTCGCTTACCTGCTTGTTTGTTGTGAGTAGGAAAAGGCCCGTCGGGCGTAGAACCTTTTTTACCATTCAATTTTATGTGTGGGAATTTTAATGTGAGCCCAAAACGGCACGTTCTGCTCTCTACAGCTGGGTCCCATTTGGTGTCGATTCTTCGCGAAACACATGTCTCGTTCGGTCATAAAATTTTAAGTAACGCCTGTTTCAACATTCAAAAGGAGAGAATTTGAATGTCGCATATTTTCTTCGGGTTTATAAAGTGTAAGAATTTATTATTTATAGTCTAATTATAAAAAAAATTACTACCCGTCTCCAAATAACTGTTAATTAGTTAATTCTTTAGATTATCACTTCTATACTCTAGCCACAGATCAACTCTAGCATACAATTTATCGCTGCAATCAATTGTTGAACTATTAATAATATACAGTAGGGCTGAATCTCACGCAGCCGCAGCAATAGTGTAAAAGTGCAATGTCATCCGTCTCACACTCACCCGAAGGATCCCCTCTGTTATAATACTCGTATTCTTGAAATTATATACTTCAATCATTTAAAATAAACACGGCTTCTTCTTCGAAATGTTTAGAGAGAGGTAGCTGATAGGACGCGGTGTGGTCATAAAATCCCTTTTGATTTATGATACTTTTGGATTGTATTCGTTCGTCAACATCTGCTATTCATTTATAACATTTTGGAATATTATATACCTAATACATATTATCTTTTTTATACACACTACTATTTTCTTTTCATTCGCCCAAAATCATATATAATATCTAACATCAAAATAGTGTTATACAATTCATCGAAAAAGAAGTACCTATGTAGTTAAAATGGAAGACGATCATGTAGATAACATTTATTTCTTATTAATAACCACAAGTGCCTTTTATAGCAAAACTCTAATGATGAATTGGACGTAAAATATCCTTAAATGTAACATTTAATTTCCTTCGTAATCGACTAATAAGAAGTAACTAATGTTTAAAACAGCTGGAATTCTAGCAAGAAATCCAGCGGGCGGCGCTCAGCGGGACGCCTCGACAATGGCAACCAAATTAAAAGGAACCGTAAACGTTTCGACTTGAGCCTTGCTAAAATTTATTGCTCTAAGTTTTTTCTCTTGTTTCACTTGCTAATGAGATTCGAATGCTGCAGCTGTATTATTTGAAATGTCGGATGAAGAATAAACAAATCTTGTTTTAGCTACTATTTACAATAAAGCTGAATAAAAATATGTTTTTCTCACAAATTGAAGCACTCTGCTTTATTTATTCTCCGGTTTTGTTACATAGATTATAACTTTTAGAGTAAATTGAGACGAGCGCACCGGTATAAAATATTCCCTCAGAACGTATATTGAAATTTGCGCGAGTAGACGCGAGTAGATTGCAGAACGCCTTATTGCTAGCGATAGGTACGATGAGATACTGAGACGCTGATTTGAAATTCTATCTGGATGTAATAAAGTTGCTATTGAATTGACGGTTTTGCTACGCGGGTGGTCCTTCCACTATGTTGGCTCTTGAATCGAAGCAGGCATGCAAATTTCACTAGTGTTTCTGGTCGCTGTTGTTGAACCCCGTTAAGACTAGATGAATACTATTAACTGTGGAGAACGGGTTATGGAATTATTAATTAAGGCCCTGTTGCGGATCATGATTGGTAATTATTCCATGCTCTATTAAAAAATCGATACAATTATATGGCAGCGACGTCGATAGAGCGTCGCGCAGTTGACTATTTAATCGGCCCATCCCAGCGATGGATATTTCCAAACAAAAAGAAGAAAATGGTCTGGAACGAATGATGCAATACGAATTAAGTGCGGCAAACTAGATCCACGGAATAAAGGGCCGCTCTTTTGACGGCCTGACGAAGCTAAGTACGAACAAAGGGACAATACTAAAAGAGTAAAGTACCGAAGCGTGGCGATCCAGAGCCAGCTTCCGGCAACGTGGGAATGGACTTTTTATTGCTATCAATAATTTCTCCACTGATAATAATCCATATCGTCACCTATTTGTTCCATTCGTACTCAAAAATACAATTAATCAAAACAATTTAACAATGTAAACCATTAGCAGAGGTTTGCCTTTGACCTTAATTGTTAATCAATGTATTCTTAGTCTATAAATGTTATTTATCCAATGTCTTCAAATGATTTTCCTATTTTAACCTAATAGAAATTCAAAGAGCACAGCAAATTCACTTCCACCCATCGCCACATCCTAAACAATAGTTCATCAAATGGTATCGCTTCACCCGACACATCATTTCACGGGCCATCAACTGCTCTACTTAGCACTTCTATTTTCTTGACGAGGCCGTCCTCAAACCACCGCTATTCAATTATTCGCCTCATTTTACTACATTTCCATGGTTTATAATCTAAAGCGTATAGAGTTTAACTTTCTTTAGCAACAGTATAATAATTAATATCGACTAAATTCTAAAGCTTCTAATTTTCTGTGAAATTATTTAGCAAATTCTCTTCGCAAAAACATGTTGGCCAAAGAATTTTAATAATACACATCTTGTAAGTACAAAGTATGTAATTTGCTCATCTTGTATTACGTATAGATATATAAATATATGCTACCATATCATCACAAAATGTTCCCTATTATATAGTTTGGTAGATACTTTTATCACCATCTTAAGTTGTGTTAAGTTCACATCAAGCCACTGATAAACTTTTATCTTCAAATAATTTCCAGGTAAAGATTTCTTTTCCAATCCCCACTTACTTATCAACCCAGACGGAATGCAATAAAAAGGTTAATGCTTGTTTTTTCTTCGTCGATCGATTGCAGACTTCCGATAAGTGTGTATCAGACAAAACTAACAAGTGAGGGAAGCTCTTGCCAAATACTGCTCCCGGTTTAGAAGCTCCTCACAGGCAGGGCAAGCATGATTTATCGGCAAAACTTACGCCATTACTCATCTCAACATTCGTTACTCCAATAAAAAGAACGTCTTCCGATAATTTATTGGTAAAGGTATGGACTTTTTATTTTACTCGTCTATTTTTGAGTGCACTCCATCGTACAGTTATTACTTCATAAATAATAGATTTGATTTAATGTATCCTCAAAAATCCATTAAAAGTTTTTGTGTTGGTTGGTTTAAAAGTTTTGCCCGACGGTTGTTACTATGATGGTGATTTGTTTGTATGTAACGGATGGTACGTAAATATAATTCGATTGTCTTGTTTTATACTTTAAATATACAGTCATGCTAGACTCAGCTTTCCTAACAGTATTGGAATAATATTTTTTGAGCCATTTATCTAGCTGACCAATAAGCAAGTAAAGTTTATGAAGTACAACATTCAAACAAACGATAGAATAAATAAGTAGGTATGTATTAAGGAATAAAAACACATAATAACATGCTTTTTCTCTTTAACTTATAAATAAACCTAAAGAACCTGAGTATTGCTTACTAAAAAATATTGTAAACAGCCGATTAAATTTTCCCAAAAGAAAATAATTTTAGCACTGAAACTTAAAATTAATTTAATAAAAATAGACATAATGATGTAAATCCAATTTTAAGTTTCAATATAATATTTACCTGAACAGCTGAAACCGCTGACACAGCAATGTGGAGTACCAGTTAAAGTTATGAATTTACTGAATGACGTACAAAACTTTGTAACAAATTTGTCAGTAAATTGGAACAAACAAACGCGTCACATACATCACGGTACCAAATTACAGGGAATGTCACTTCGCACGATGAAATTGAACTTTTATCTAAACTAGACACTTCACAAAAAGTATTTAAGTAAAATACCTCTAACACATGGGAAAAGTTGAATTATATTTAGGCTTTGACAGTCAAGCACTAATGAACTAAAGTTTTTGAAAAGTCAAAATAGCACAGCACAATAATTAGAATAGTCGCACAAGGTGTACACAGAGGAGACCGGCCGGACCGGTCGCGGTCGAGGCGAGGAGCGAGCGGTTGCGGGGCGGGCGCGGGCGTCGAGACAGGGCGTTCGAACTTGCCGACCGCGCGAGGCTCTCTGCCTGCATCGGAGGAAGCCCTGTGGCGGGCGAGGGGGCCGCCGCCGATAGACGAAAATGGCTTCACAAGTTAATTTTTTTCTCTTTCCTCCTTTAATATTCCGCATATGTCGTGCGCGGCCGACGGTGCACGCGCATGCGTCCCAACCCCGACGGGGCACGTAGGGGTTGTAATGTAACGCGATGCACCCGCACTTTACATAACTTATTGGGCCGTTTATTGAAGCCACTGTTTAATACCCTTTCCATGTCGGCTTTGTACGTAGCTTCCTCGATGTTCCTGTTCGAAGCGAGGGAATATTAATCCATGTTCTAAATACTTTAATCTTACCAAAACTGCTCCATTAATCTTGATGAAAACATTAACGTTACCTGTACAATATATGGACTTTGTATATTCAAATTCATTTAATATTCATTAGCCCAGCTATCTGAATATTATTTAGGGTCTTTAATTCAATATTTTCCCTAACTTTCCATAATAATATAATACAATCTACACTACTTTAATACTTTATTCACGTCACACAGTACGAGTATATTCAGCTTTCATTAACCTTTTCTACAGTTACAAAACAGCGACATGATAAAAAAATGCTATTTCTGAAATCCAATGGAATTTAAAATTGTTAACTTTTTTATATAAAAAAAACAATCTTGAATATATATTTACTAGTTTTCCGCCCCGCGTTCCCGGGGATCTTATCTTTTCCTAGGATAAAAAGTATCCTATGTGTTATTCCAGGATATGAACTACCTGGGTGCCAAGTTTTATCAAAATCCGTTCAGCCGTTTTTGCGTGAAAGAGTAACAAACATCTTCACACACATCCAAACATACTTTCACATTTTTAATGACTGTTTGTTGCCAGAATAAAGAGAAAAAAAATTGTAGCATTGCTTTTCCCATTACATTATCCAGGTACGTTGACGGATTTTATTAAAAGTACATTAATTATTATCTATTTTATTATTATTGTTCCATTTTAGTAAAGCTTTTGACTGTTTCATAAAAAATGAATCCGAGAATGCCGTCGGCATAAATTATTTATTACTTGGCACTTGGACTGCCATTAGCAGAGCTATTACATTTATTTTGGAACAGGATTGAAGGTTCCGGTTTAAATTTTTACCAATTCTCTCAGCTTTGAATTCATTATATTTGTTACAAGTAACTGAAAAAGAGAGCTATGAGCACTTTTGGATTAAGATCAAAGCAGGAATAAAATTATTAACACAGTACTTTTATTGTCTATGGTCAGTCACTAAGATCACCTATCTTTGGTAACATTTTTAGCATATAGAAACATAAACATAAACAGAAACAGGTAGACATTGTTCACGTACGTTGACAAGAGCTTTGCCGAAATGCGACTGCCAAATTAGCATACAGTTCCCATGTGAGCCGTCAATCGTCCGCGTCCGCTATTACAAAGAGGGCTTCCATACTTTTGGTCCTTTAACTCGTCACTACGCCAATTTGACTCTTTGTTTCGAGAAACGATAAAAATAGCTTAAAAAAGGTTTCTTTTGAAGAGCCCAATGAAGATGGCCGTAACGCAAAACCGGTGCTGATGATTTGCCCTCTGTTTTATTACGAAAATAAAATCAGAAAGAGTTGATAAATTTATGATAGTCAAGGTGTAAGCAAACGTTTTGATGACGTATAATGAAGGCCTTTATCTCATTTTGTGGCCTCCAAAAAGCCAAATATAGTTAGATAGTTTTTTTGGAAAAAATGTGATACCAAAAATATTGTGCCAACCAAGAAAGCTTGTAAAGTGTGAGGAGAAAGCTTTATTCAACGCTAGCCCCGATATTACTTTTAATGCAAAATGAATAAACATAAATTGGCTTCTTTATAAAGTTAAATGGGTGCCTCAAAACACGGAAAGCGTTGGATTTTTGTATTGTGGAGGTGCTAAAACAGCTTTGATATGCATTCATAGCGGTCGCGCGTCGACTGATTGTAGGATTGCGTGTGCCGACTTGATAACTAAGCTAAATGCATAGTACCTAATGTTTTAAATTGTGGATATTCCTTACTAGTTTTCTGCCCGGCGGTTTCACCCGCGATCTCGAGAGATCTTATCTTTTCTCGGAATAAGAAGTATCCTGTGTTTTATTTCAGAATATGCTCTACCTGCCAAGTTTGATTAAAATCTGTTCAGCCGTAATTAAGCATCAAACATCCAAACTTTCACATTTATAATTTTAGTAGCATTGAAAATGTAGTCTAAAATGTTTGCTTGTATAAACTGAAAAAAAAATGACGGATTTTAATTTTTTTTTTTTTTTTATTCTAGATAAGCTTGTGTTTGACCACAATCTCACCATGGTAAGTGATGATGTGGCGGAAGGTGGTAAGCACACAAAGCCTAGATGGGAAGCTTCTTCTTCAAGCTACATTATCAGCGAGTAACATGATATATTTATTTTAATTTCCCCGAGAATGCGAGTGAAACGGCGGGGCGGAAGGCTTGTAGAAAATAAAGAGTATACACATAACTTATTTACAAATATTTATCAAACCAAGGTAAAAAGCTTATAAAAGAAAAAACCGCAGGATAGATCTAGTATTTATTTATTTACGGACCAATATTCCTTGGAAAATAAAATAAACAAGTGTATCCAGTAAAACCTTTCAGTGAATTTTCAAGCGAGTTCAGTTCGCTCAGGATGACGTCGACGGTTGCACGTAAACACAAAATGCCATTAACAGCTGAATAAGCGAGGCTTTCACTAAAGAATTGCCTTTTTTCCATTTCCATTCCATCAAAATCTATAAATAACGTAATTACATTATCCGTAAAGTTTTCCTGTGCTATAACGTATTTTATGTAACGCAAGAGTTTTATTTGATCAAGCTGAATTCGATAAATAGTCGATATGACGGGAAAATGTTTAAATTCAGAAGTGATCACTTTGGAAACACATTTCATACTGATTTTTTTCCACTATAATAAAGTAAATAATAAAAATAATTATTGCATTTTTTCGATGCTAACAATAATCAAAAATCAATCTCACATGAGCGACCTACTTCGAAAACATTTTATGTATGTACTCATATACCTCGGTTCGTATTATGGGTTATATTGACTTCAGTTTTATGTATCAAGTCTGATCTCACGACATACCATTAGCGCTTGCATGTATTAAGTAAGATGCACTTCAAACGACAACCGGACCTTATAAGGTGTCGAACCTTATCACCTTATGTGATACTTTGTAGTACAATCTATGTGTAAGAAACGTTGTAATACTTGAACAGTACTAACGTTTCTAACACTTAGCGAGTCTTCTATGGTAATAAACAAATTGCACAGTACATAATACAGCTAAAGTAGTAACTCAATAAATTAAAAAGACGTTGATTCCATTTACTGCAGCAATGTAAAGCGCTTCGTAGCGCGCGTTAGCACGTGTAAGCAATGAAAAATTTGCGAATGTAGCGCAAACGAATCACATTTACGTCTTCATCTTAGAGGAGAGATTAAAAATAAAAGGTATATTTTAACTACCTTTGATTATGTTTTCCATTCATAGTCACGCTTGCACTACATGAAGTATTTTTGATAATATTTGCCTTACTTATATTTATCCTGATTGTGTGCAAAACTAAATACTGTTTTTATTAAAACGATAACGAGTTCGATTACTGTTTTTGTTGTGACAATACTGAATTAAACATAAAATTTGCATAACTACATACAATAACTGTGTATGTTACCTATACTCGTACCTACCTTTCTGTTGCTAATTGCAATGGTTCGCACGTTTATTGTAATGTATTCAATCTGTAGCATGTAATTTAGCGGGAGAAAGTTATGACTGTAGTTGCTCAAAATTACACAAAATAAGATCTAATTTCGTTGTACTTAAAAATGAGATTATGTTTAATGCTACACAAATAGTAAGTCTATTAAATTATTGCGGCGCAGTGAGTGAGATTGATCATAGACTAATTGATGACGATTTTCAATCTCCTAATATTTGTTGGGGTTTAAAGTCTTCTTTCCTTGAAATGATGTAGATAATAATGTGCCTTATTGTTTTATTTTAGTCCTTAATTATTATAGTAAGTATTTATTTATTATCGATAGTGTAAAAAAACCTTGTAAGTTTCCTTTTTCCGTTAGTATTATGTTTTGTTTTATAGTGTTACCAAAGCTGATGTTTGCTTGAGACCAGTAATATAAATAAATAAATAAATATCCTCGGTCATTTTTCACACACGGCTATCTGATCCCAAACTAAGCAGAGCTTGTAATATGGAAACCAGATGACTGATATAATACATAGACTACTTTTTTTTGTTGTAAATACATACTTAAATAGATAATTACACCCAGCCTCAGGACAAACAGACATGTTCATGCACACAAATGTGTGTCCTGGATGGGAATCAAACCCATGACCTGCGGCGTGATAGGTAGTGTCTTAACCAAGCCTCGCCAACCGGCCCGTCGTTATCATTATATTATATTATTTTACACTTGACGTTATTTTTCGTGTGTGCTGTTCGTATGGTGGATCTCTGTATAATTAAACAGTGGATAACCTACAAAGCTATTTTAAAATTAGCAGGGCTTCAAATCTCACAGCTTAGGCGATTAGTACTTACAGCCATGCATCATTAAGATTGAGTTGGCAGCCGGAATTTTGAGGACTGTTTGAGATCCACAAAACTACTTAATTTAATTAAACCAGTACATCTTCAAGACTTTCAGATTATTTAGACAAATATAATTTTGTGAGGACAGCTGGCTATTTCATTTCAGTACAGGTTTATAATGTTATTCGTGCTGGGCTTTATCTTATAAACGTCTATGTCAATGTTATTTGCGGAAAAGTAATTATGAATATTTTTGATAGGGACAATAATATTTCCTTCTTATAACTTTTTCATATGGGTTTTCTTATAAAGAGTTAGGTATAGTGAGATTAAATTAGTTTTGTTATCAATAATTACTTCACGTCATGACTTCACACAGTAAGTATCTTATAAATACAGTTATACCGCTTAGAGAACATAGTAAAAGTAACACAAAATAATATCTCGATTACAGATCGATATATAATTTCACAAGTTCAACCAAACACGATGAAAAGAAGCCACTAAATGAAATTGCAAATAAACGAAATCGTCTAGTTCAACAAACTTTAGTGCTTTCCTCACTGTTTTAATAAACAAACAAGGGAAATATGAAAAGTTTCCGCCGCGTAGGACCTATTGTTTTGCTTGGCCTCGATTCCCAAAAATTTGATTAAACACGTTTTTCGAGACAAAACAAAATACTATTATTAAACATTAATTCGTACTCGAAACTTTAACTAGAACATATCGTAATTAAAATATCTTATTCTATTCTCGGAATTGAGAAGTGAGATGTCCTGCTTGTCGAGGAACATCAGCAAGACAAAATTCATGGTGATCTCTAGAAGTACAGATTTAAACCCTAACATAACAATAGCAGGAAAACAACTTGAGCGGGTACGACAATACAAGTATCTTGGTGCTTGGGTTAATGAAGTATGGGAAACAGACCAAGAAATTAAGACTCGGATAGAATTTGCCCGAGCCTCTTTCAACAAAATGAAGAAAGTTCTGTGTTGTCGTCAACTTAACATAGAGCAACGAATTAGGTTACTTCTGTGCTACATCTGGCCAGTTGTCATGTACGGCAGCGAAACATGGACCTTGAATGTGGATACCACGAAACGTGTAGAAGCATTTGAAATGTGGTGCTACCGTCGCATGATGCGCATAAGCTGGACCCAGAAAGTCAGAAACGAGACCGTGCTTCAACGTGTCCATATGCCCCGAAAACTGATGCTTACCATCAAGAAGCGCAAAATAGAATATCTCGGCCACGTGCTTAGTCACGATAGATACAAGCTGCTCCTATTAATCATGATGGGTAAAGTGGAAGGGAAAAGACGCGTTGGGCGCAGGAAAAAATCGTGGCTTCGAAACGTCCGGGAGTGGACCGGGATTACCTCCGTCGAACAACTGTTCCGTTTGGCCAAAGACAAAGAAAGATTCAAAAGGTTGACGGCCGACCTTCAGAATTGAAGAGGCACCAGAAGAAAAAGATTCTCGGAATTAATTTTGAATCCAAAATAATAAAAAATTTCTTATCGCCGCATGTTTCAACATTAGGCAGTTTTTTTAAGATAACCGTTTCAATTTGTTGCATTCAGTAAAAATCATAAGCTAGCCTGATTGCCGGTTCGCGTGCGGCACTCTGATAGTTTTGTTTGTGCTCGACGGTAAAAACTACACCGGCTATCTAGTCTACTTCTGTAGACGAAATGAACGATCGCTAACATAAATAATACGCCGACGATGTGATGCTTACAATATTAATAATGGCGTTCGTGACTGGCCCCTCTGTTCCATTCATCTCGAGACGTTTGTTCCTATGATGTATGGGGATCTTATTTTGGAATTAAACAAAGATAGACCACGACAATGCAGCGGGTTTCAATACTCGTTAATATAATTTACGAAGTATTATGGATTGTTGGTATCGGTGGTCTGTAGAATCTGTAAAATGTTACTTTAATCTTTACGTTGTCGCAGTTAGCATTTTAGGTTTAGTTGGTCGGATAGGTGGATATGAAATAAATAAATATCGAATCGTAAGTACATATTAATCTGAAAAGCCTGCCGATCAGATAAGGGATCACAGCTTACCAATGCAGAAACATTGTCACAGTTGGCTTGGAGTCCAGTACTCTTGCCAAATATGTCGAAACAGATAGCGTGCCGTCGCGTACCTACTCCCGCCTTCATTGCTGAGATTTACTGCTGAAATTCTGTCACACTCGCTTCACCACAGAGGCAACTAGAGCACGTAGCTACATATGTATCCGAACACATTCAGTGCTTCATAATAAATTTTAAAGTTGATGATTTATTTTTAAAATTTCAAAGAAGTTTACAACAAATGTATTTTTCATGGACTGTATACTTATGTTTATACAGCATTTATTATTACAGCTGTACTGAATTAAATTGATAAAAACCTTCCAAATATTGATAACTCCAGACGCATAAGTTTAATTTAAGTTAATAAGTACATCGGCATAAGTTTCGTCGCACAAAAACTCACACAAACATAATAGAGCGTCGAAAGCATAGTGTCCCGGGTGCTTGATGTAGCTAAGATATACTCCAATCTAATATGTACGATAACGATGTAGACCGTCAAAATTTGTTCACCAGTTGGAGCGCTCATGTCACGCAGGTGACGTGTTAGAGGGTATCATAGCATTTTCCGCTTGACTCCAGCAGTTCAGCGGAACACGGTCGAGTGAGCACAAAAGGCGAATGCAAGCGCGGATTCAACTATTCCAGAGTTTCTACCAGCTCGCACTAGTTTCCACTGTAAATTCACGCGCCACCTCATTATTCCGCTCCGAGTCTGCTTCCTTCACTCTAAATAAATGTTATTAAAATGCAAGAGTAATATTTTTAAAACGTCAAGAGTAAATGTTACGTTGGACGTAGGTGCTTAGGCATATGCAATTAAGATTTGCATGAGTGTTGCATTGAGCTTGTATGTGCTTTGAAATAAATTTTAATCTCTCAACATTTTAGAAAAGTTTAATTACTTTGCAGGAACGTTTACAGCACTACCGTAATATTGTAACGTATTTTTAATACTACATGTGACAACCAGGCAGGCGGATCATCTGATGGTAAGTGAATACCGTCGCCTAACAGACCAGCGGTATTGCCGATGTGTTATACAACTTATTACAATGCCTTATAGACAACTGATAACAAATTATTGCAGATGGACTATGCCTAAAAAATATCAAATTTTCAGTTTAGCTTTGAGTTTTATAGAAACTAGGTTTATTAAAGTGTAGAAGAGTTTGCACTGTATGGTAAATTTAATAGAAATGCATTTTTTTTTATTTTCATTAATTTATATCAAATAACTGTAATAATACCAAACTAGATCCAATTGTACGAAGTACTTTTTTATTTTAAAATATAGAAGATTCGAATGCTATAGAACTCTAAAACTTTTCGCATAAAAGATCTTTGCTCCGACACAAATGACCTAATTTTTCAATGCTGTAAAGTTCTCTGAGTGAATTGACACTTTGAGACTCAATAAAACACGCTGACGTTGGCTTTACACTAGTTTCAATGCTTTATATGGGAACATACTATAAACATCGTTGTCTTTAAAACAATATAGCATGTTCTTTGTAGTCCGCACTTAATAACATATATTGTTATAAATGGGCACATACATAATTGCAAAAGTAGGTACTACAAATTTATTATTATGGGATAAAAATGTATCCTATATTTTATTCCAAAATATGATCTACCTGTGTACCAAGTTTCATCAAAATCCATTCAGCCGTTATTGCTGAAAGAAACATCCAAACATTCGCATTTATAATATTAGTAGGATTACTTATATTACAGCCAAACCTGGGTTCAATTTACAGGTCATTCAATAAATCTTCACCTGAAGAAAATTGGGATGTAGATATAATATGCACTTTACCATCGAAAGTCGAATTAATAAAATGTATCTACTAATTTTATAATTATGAAAGACTAGTTTTCCGGCCCGTAGTTTCACCTGCGTTCCCGAGAGATCTTATCTTTTCCCGGGATAAAAATTATTCTATTTGTTATTCCAGGATATTAACTACCTGAGTGCCAAGTTTCATCAAAATCCGTTCAGCCGTTTTTACGTGAAAGAGTAACAAACATCTTCACTCACATACATCCAAACATACTTTCACATTTATAATATTAGTAGGATAAGATGTTTGAGGCTCAATCACACTTAATAAAAGTGATCACTTTGGCACAAGTATCAGGGAATAAAACAGGATATTTTTTATCCCGAAAAACATAACATCCTACATGAATCAGAGTCACACCGCGGGGTGGAAGCTAGAATAATAGTAAATTATATTCCCTTTGGCTCGCTATTGGGACGGTCGTCCCAAAACTACGTATTTTTTAAATTATTGCTGACCCGTCTCGGGTACAGACATGTCATGTAAACAATCAACATAAAGTTTTGCGACCATGCTCAAAACATCTTGGCCCTGCAGTCTTTCCAGCTATGAAGTAAGCAAACACACTTCGTAATTCACGCTAAATTTATTGACTAAGAAACATGCTCTTAGTTTATTAATCACCATTCCACACATAACGAATGGCTCAAGGGTCAAAAAACTTAACATGTCTTGAAGCGTCCATTTGGAACAAAAAGCGAGGAGGAGCTTCCGTTCACCGACAAAAGGAAATTCAATAAGAACGAATTTCCCGTGATTTACGACCACTATTTCCTCGTTAAGACTTTGCAGACTCTCGAGGTGTGTCCGTGCACGAGATTTCATTGTAAAGACAATTCAGTTACTTCTAAAACAGAAAAATACATTTGTTGTGTTTTGTTTTGTGTTACCAAGGTTCTGGCAAACATTATCATCTTCGACGTCAATTTATTTTTATTGATTTATCTGTTTTAATATAAGTAAAGAGAAATAAGTTGCCGTTTTATATATAACTAAACGCAACTTGAGGATAAGTTAATAGCAAATCGAATCCTACAATGAGCTTAAGCTTTCGGTGAAGGAAAACATCGTGAGGAAACCACAGCACGGTGGTAGAGTACTATGTGGTACTCGACTGGCTGGTTACCACCCTCAAGTTGAAAATCTGTCGCCAAGCACCTGTTGGTGTGTTCCGGCAGTTGCACTTGAGAGCCAGTTGCCCTTGCCCTTAAGGCATTGTAATATGGTGTACAACACGTTGGCAGTCCACCTGGTATTTCTAATGTCTATAGGCGACGGTAGTCACTTACCATCAGGTGACCCGCCTGCCTCGTTGTCACTAGTGACATAAAAAAAAAACATCTCACTAATAAATATTTTGTTTTCGTAAGGTAAATACATATATTTTAAATATAATTTATTTATTTACAACAAATGTACAAAAGATACAAACAAATGCACAACTTTAATTATGTAGATGTTATTTTTGTTAAGTACGTCATAGCTATTTTTTGAGATACCTTCATATAATCCTTGCGTCCTTGTTTTCGATAAAATCGCGAGTGAGTTTATTTATAAATAATATAGTTTATATAGATGGAAATAAAATATATTAAACAACACTCTAACTAGGTTAGTTACTATGGATGAACGTATAAAAAATAAGGTCAATGATAACTAAAAGAGGCATCAGGAGCATCAAACTTCCGATAAGTGTTTAGTTTTTCCCGTCCGGTCCCTGAGGCTCTGAACTTGTCAATAAACTGTACCGACGTAATATTTTACCGATCTCCATTGACCCGGAAATACTGCTTTTAATGTTCACAACGTTGGCGGTGGTAACATAAGGATGTTGTGAAGGTAAAACCGCGGGGAAAAATAAGCTATTCCTAAGATTATGTGGCTGTGTTTTTCGCAATCGAGTTGAACGGAGTTAACTCAAAATGCTTTTTGGGTGAAGTCGTGCAAAGTTATTTTATTTGCGACTAGCCTTTCACCCGCGTTCCGTAGAATATTTTCATTTTTCGGGCTAAAATATAGCCTTTGACACTCACAAATGACATGGGTTTCTATTGGTAAAAAAAAATTCAAAATCGTTTCAGTAGATCCAGATTACTCCCTACATCCTCACAAAATTTACCTCTTTATACTATTATATTATAGATTTCTATAAGGTGATATGATGGTAATATGATGCATCATGTAAGTAGATACTATATTATTGATCTTTGGTCGTTTTTTTTATTATAATCAAAAGCAGTTTTTAGAACAATATTCGTCAATATTTCCATGAAGGTTTTTTATCAAGAGTAAACATTGTCCTTACATGGTAAACGTCACAGCAACTATGTCACTCTATGGAAAAGCTATTTTCTTGCCTTGTTGCCTCACAGCAGGGATACTTTGACCCACTAACATCACTATTACATTTAAGCAAACGAATTCATAAACATATTTACGTACTTACGTACCTACATCAAAGGAAATCAAATTATAAGTAGGTGCTTGATTTATGCCCATCTATGTAAGCCTACCTAACTCCCAATTTTCAGAATCCTGTTCGATGTTGATA
Source organism: Ochropacha duplaris (assembly GCA_951361185.1). Classification (NCBI taxonomy): domain Eukaryota; kingdom Metazoa; phylum Arthropoda; class Insecta; order Lepidoptera; family Drepanidae; genus Ochropacha; species Ochropacha duplaris. The sequence goes on from OX592703.1 coordinate 6,674,683, forward strand.
TTTTGCAAAAAATTATACTTACTTGTCTGTATCTTGCTGTCTGATTATTTTTGATTGGGCTTCTAGAAACTGGCACTAAGACATTAAAAGTGGCAGTACTATCTTCTAAATCTCCCAAAACACAATTTTAGTGTGTCAAAAGTTAGCATAGTTTTGTGAAACATTAATACAATAAATAATACTTATAACTTAGATAAATAAACATAGAATTAACATTCTTACTTTTTTATTGAACCATACTATAAAATTTGATCATTATAAGCCGCTTATGCAATACTTTTAAAAAAAAAACCCATATTCCTCCCAATATAATAAGTAAATACCAACATACTACATACAACATTGTTCAAAAAAATTGTATCAAGATACCCTTAAGACAAATTACAGTGCTTTCAAAACATTGTAAAAATGTACGCATGCGGAAACTTTACTGAGACCAAATAATGGCGGATAAGAACGTATGTGACGTAATATATGTGAAAAATTTTCTCGTAAAAACTTCAGTTGACGCGTAGCATCGAGTTTTTCGAGTGGAGCCCTCTATGTTGTCATGAGTATCATTAAAGGCCCAGGATTTTAAAACGATCGGCCTTATTCCTGTTTTGTTTACTTGAACACAACAACTTGTTTCTTAAATACGCTCTTGGGAAATCCTTTGATAGCTTGAAAACCTTTACGTAAGAGCCTACGAGTTGTTCTGTTTGTGTGATGTGTTGTATGAGCACAACACGTTTTAATACTCTGTGGGATTTGAAGATATTTCGCACTCACGTTTATGCCGAAGTTTTATTCAACGAAATAAATCTAAAAATCCTTATTTTTTACTTCACATTTAATTTTATAAATTACTTACTGTCCCCCGCGGTTTCACCTGCATTACAGAGCTATCTTACATTTTCCCGAAAAAAAAAGTACCTTGTGTTTAAATCCAAGATAAGCTCTACCTACCTGTGTGCCAAGTTTCATCAAAATCCGTTAAGCCGTTTTTGTGTGATTGAGCAACAAACATCCAAACATACAAACTTTCACATTTATAATATTAGTAGGATTTAAACATAAATTTGAAATCTTAAAATAAAAAATATCCAGGCCACAATAGTTAATTACTGATAAAAGAGCGTGTTTCTTGGTATTGATACTCATCCTACTGAATCCGTTAGACGCAAAAAAATATGGATTACCAGAAAACATAGTGTGAACATAGTTGTAACTATTTCCATAGGATTGTTGTAGGATAGATTATCCAAATAACTCGTCGGGCGTGCGGAAGACGACTAGACGGCATGTGCACGCGAGCCTCTTGGCACCCAACACTAGTTAGATTTAGGTACATGGCAAATGTTTGTTACATTGTAAACTTGGTGCTTTGTGATATTGCACCCCATTATACATACATGAGGGTTGGAACTTAAACAACCTCCGACAAATTTATGTGAATAATCTGTGTAGAGAATAATAAAACTCTTTATTTACATGTTGTTAGTAATTATTGTTTACTTTTCGTTGTATTAAATAATACTAACTATTTAGTTAGGTGAGTAGTGATCGTCGCAGCAGCACTTATCGGAAATACAATCCAAATTCAATTATATTACTTTGCCGATCTCTCACGAAACTGTATTACGAAGCTCTTAAAATTTATTACATCGTGAACAAAAATAGATGTCCGTTGATCCTGGATTCACGAGTGACTCAGCAACAGTCGCAAACTTCTTTCGCCACTGGTATTTATTGCTGTAGTTTTTGATATACTCTCTTATTTTAGTGCATTGTAAAGTTTTTAGTTTGCTTACTCTCATGTTACTTGAAAAGCAATTGTAATATTTTTGACAGTAAAATAAATATAATATGTTTTATCTACTGATACTGTAAATAAGTATTGTTTAGTTTTTTCGCCGACTCCATACTTTGCTTGGACAAGAAGAATAAACTTGGTTTATTTAATGTATTTATTTGTTTTCACAGTAGAGTACGTTATTCTAAGTTTCCTCACTTTCCACACTTAGTGATAAACTTTGAGAAACCGTCTATAAATTGCCTGAAATTTGAAGCAAACTTTGTGTTTTGTAGTTATGTTATATTAAACGTTGTGAATTGTTATGTTGTATATATTATTTTAATAATATGACGTAAGAGTTATTTTCCACCTACCCGCATTTTTTTATAATGATCTATGCCGATATAAGAGTTATACGATCAGCTTCATTGTCAAAAAAAGTCGTTATCTCTCGTATATGAATTTTAAAGAATTATCAGACTAAAAGATATATTAAAGTGTGTGAAAATCCCAAAGGTATGGGTTGTTAAATCAGGGTGGCTTCGTTTGAAGATATCCCTCTTTTCTTTCAAATGTCCCTTAGGACTTAAGATAAACAATGTACCTAAATCCTTTCCAAAGCCAACTCAACGATACGTAGTGACTTATTTTTATCTTTTCCTGTAACTTTTATGTTAAAGCGGAGCATTATTAGAAAATGCTTCTTTTTATTTATTCTGCAGAAAATAATGTGCTCCTAAATGTTCGACTCCATTCATATTCTTGTTGACTCCATTATTGCTGTAGATGGGTTCACAACGATGGTATAAAAATGAGGTTTATTGTTCCAAGATTCTGCACATGCACCGTATATTTAATTACACAGAAAATTTACCACAAATTATTATCCATAACTTAAACTTTACTTAATTTTGAATGAAAAGTACTTAACTTATCATTCAAAATTATCCTTAAATACTTTCTTTTTATTATTACTAAATAGCCAACAACCCCACCATATCGGGCGAAAACTTCATCCGAACCACATCTGCTGTCTGTAAAGGATAAATTTGACAAATGTGAAAAAAGTAATACAGGGAATCCCTCAAGGATGGGGATGGCGATATAAAAACCGCTTTTGTCCTCCCTTCTTATGATTAATGCAGTTTTCGCGTGTCGCCGACAGTCTCTCTTTACTACCGATATATGTTTGTCTGCCACCACACAAGCAAGCACAGTGTATCGTTATTTGTAAACGCATTTTAACGCAGGTTTTAAAGTATTTGCAATATACAACAGGGCATCGGGAAAAGCGTTAGATGAATATTTTTGAATTGATCCTTAAGTTACATGATTTAACATGGTGGAATTAAAAAAAATCATGTTGCGTGTTGAGGAGCACCTACCTCGTAATATTCAGATATTCAGCTATCTCTCCAAACTTTTTATCTACTATAATATTCAAAGTATTATTCAATTAGTTAATTTATCAAATACTAGTTTTCTGCCCCGCGTTCCCGAGGGATCTTAACTTTTCCCGAGATAAAAAGTATCCTATGTATTAATCCAAGATATGGTCTTTTGCGTGATTGAGCTATAAACATCCAAACATACAAACATTCACGATTATGATATTAATAGGATTGGCATGCATACACGATATCTGTGAAATGATGATGCTATAGGTACGGTAAGTACAACCAGCAAGGGGATGGGATTACACAACTTAAGCCGGTCTCAACAATTGCTGCTTTTCTCTCATTAAGCGAGGATTAACGTTGACTTTGAACGATAGCATCCATTTGATAGTAGCGGCTACGATCAGATAGAACAGAGGCGCCAATCAATTCACCAATTCGTACAATTTCCTTTAACAACTTGTAATTAATAATAGTGACCGATTGAGTCGCTCTTCCTTTGAGATTTACTTGGATTGCTATTTATAATTTCAGTCTATCGAAACCTTAAAAACTATTATGAGAACTGATGTAAGAATATTTCTAACTTAAATATGTATGTAATTCAAATATAGAACGGAAAAGCCGCAAAAGTGTGTAAATAGAAATCATATACAGACATCACTCGACGTACCTATACAATATCTTACAGGAAGATTGCTTAGGAACATCACGAAAATCGATTCCCATGGTTCTTATATCCCTTTATTTTGTGCTAAAATTGATTAAAAATAATATCGAAGGGACTTTTTGTAGAAAAAATAGAAATAGAAATTATATCGTGGATATTTATCTAACTAGGATACGGTATTTTGATTAAAATTATAATCAATCATACACAATTTAATCTAGAATAGTCAAGAGGTGTACCTACATACATATTCGTTATTTGGTATACTTACTTAAAAACACCTATTGCAGTTTATTATTATTTATTTTATAACCATTTTATTATATTCAGGATTGTTGGTGTTACAAGACAAACACATTGAGCTTTACAAGCATACAAATATATATTTCCTTGAAAAGCTGCATAATTCAAAAAGCTTTTTACATCCACCACGCATATAACACATGTTCCAAAGGCAATGTTTCTTGGAAACAAAAGAACACAAAAACAAACAACATGACACCCTAAACGCGCACACCCGCCCAAGCAGCAGCTCAGTAGCAATCACAAGATAAATAAATAGGGAGTGAAATTGTATTCTAAGGGGGTAGGTACCACTGTATGCTTGCAACTTAAAAAGCAGCTACAAAGTCGTATCTTCGAAGTTAGATTTTATCTGAAGCACTAGGGAATAGCCTAGGTACGCGAGGCTCCAGCGAGTGTCAATATTGAATCAGCACAGTTCGTGTTTGTGAGAGGAATAAATTGTGGCCAGCCGCTGGAAACTGTTCACGTCGGACGAATAATTTTCTTATCTATCTTTTTCATCTTTCTTTTTCGAATTATTCAAGGGAGCTCGCGCTTGTGCGTTATTTTTAATTATACCTACTCGTATTTACAGTTACCGCTTTAAAATTTAAAACTTAACTAAATCTACCAACAAAGTTTTTAACCATACGGATATACTTACATTCTTTTTAAATTTTTAAATAGAATTTTAAGCTTTTTGTGATAGTTCCTCAGATAAGATCGTAATCAGACTAAATTAACCATAACTATGCTACGCATATAATTATCGTCGGCCGATAGATCCAAAGAGCTAGATGACTATATTTTAGCCTATTTCAATAAAACGTAATAAATTTGCCATCACTTTTCAACGTTCTATATAATGCACTTAGCTTACTCGTACACTGAATGCATTATTGCACGTCAATATTGTGGGGGCGGCCGGCAATGTAAGGGTATAAGTAAAGGAAATTGAAGGCAATTCAGCAATCTCGACAGCGTATGGCCTTTTAATATAGTTTACGATCTCTTTGAAGTATCCACTATAAAGAACCGTGTCTCAATTTCCATGAACACGCAACTTACATAACTCTATCATCGACAAAGAAAATCCTTTTTACGCAGGTAGCCGCCGTTGAAAGTTAAGTGATGTACGAAATCAATATACGTTTCTATCAATTTCGAGCTTGGTCGGGGAAACTAGGATATCTCGTTACTACCTAAAGAGGTGGCCGTTTTATCTAAACGTTGTTTTGAAGTTGGTACCTACTTTATAAATGATGTTGTTGACTTTCGCTTAAACTTTATCAATTTATTCAAATTCAAAAGTTAAAGGGAAGGAAAGTTGGATACCATTTTTTTGGCTTCACGTTTAACTTTCAAAGGAACAGGTAACGAAGTGCCTTTAACAACAACCTCAGAATAAACTTTTGTCATAAATTGTGTATCTCTGCAGTTGTTATAAATACGGCTGAATATCTTACACCTATACTTACTTTATGTGTAGGTTACACGACACACAAGCTAATTTTTATTTTTGAGTATAAGTATATATTTTTATTTATATTAAATAAGACAAAGGATCATAATGTGTAGTCGTTTACTTTAATATAATGCAATGATAGTTCAGTAGTCATGACGTCAAAAAAAATGGCCATTGTCTTAGCACTGTTTTAACTGGCGTAAGGGTACCCATGAAAAATACAGTTAAAAATAAAATCAATAGCTATTTATATAGTAGGTGCTAGTATAGTAATAAAAAACTAAACGATCCCTGGCTGTATCATTTCCACGGCATTTGATCCGCTATTGCGCTATTAATGTGAATGTTCCTACCACCCCTGTCTTGTCGAACTGCCATAAACTGGCAAATAATAATAATCTATGAAACATAAACAAATTATATTTTCACCCTTTGTGAAACATGCAAATGTATGGTTGTGACAACAAAATTGGCTTGTAAAATTATTTTCAATTACGTCTAATATAGCAGTTTAGTTTGTGATTATAGGTACTATCAGAGGGTATTTATTGTACTTATTCAAAAAAAGTACATTCAAATTGTGAATCCACTAGCTTTTTGCTTTGTTGTTTCACCCGCAATCTCCTATTTCCCCCTTCAGGGGCTAACTTTAAAAAAGCCCTTTTTTAGTAAGACGCCTAAGTAATAAACGGAACCTGTGCGAAAAATGTTTCTAACCCTATTAGAGATTTAGAGTGGATTTAGTTTTTGCGTTGACAGATCAGTTGGTCAGTCAGGATATGTCTTTTTGACCCCCGACGAAAAAATGGGGTTTTATACATTAGAAGTGTATATGTATGTATCTGTTATATTGAAAGTACAAACACACATTAAAATTAGTCAAAAATAATTTACAATATAAATGTGAATTTGTTCTATAATAGATTTTTGTATCTGCAACTTAAATACTTATCTTTATTTTAGATTATAATATTATAGAGTCTTTGAGATGATATTTATCTTTTAATCGAGGTACAAAGAAGCAAAGTGTCGACATAATCTGAAAAGGTACAAATAGGTTGACATTCCTCCGCCATTTTACTTCGAAATGCTCGCAAAATGATAACACCATGGCACTAACCATAGTTTCCGCGACACAACACTTTATGGTTGCGGATGCTGCGGTTTTAATGTCGTCTGCGTACGATAACGGCTTCATCTTACAGCTTCACATTACAACTAAGTTGTTATGTACATAATGTTTAAAAGTACCTGTATATTTATTATTTATATTTTTTGAGTTTTTTCCACCAACGTAATAGTTTTACCATTGAAAGAAGTAACGCTCCCAACCTGCTGGGAACCTTGCAAATTGGCAGCAGCGTACTTTGAAGAGATTTTCTTCATCTAACATTTAATTATAACCCTTCAACTTCTGAACGTTATCGTGTACAAAATAAAATATGATGTGACTCGGAATGTTGTCCACAGATTTTTTGTTGCAAAACTTTATCATTATGAATAGCGTGACGTAAACTATTATTTTGTTTAAATTAATAATTAAACATAAGAAGTTTCACCTACAATTGCTTTACATACTACTATATAAAATGATCAACATTCAACAAAAATATGATAGTCGCTTTTTCTATTAATTTAAACCCTTCAATTTTATCTGAAAAGTAATAAAAGCTTAAAATGTACAAAACTCAACTAAAATAAAAGTTTCTAGACACATAATTTAAGAGAGTTCAACGAAAAAATCTGCAAACCTTTAGTGAAAACATTAAACTGAAAACTTATTTGGATAACATTTACCTTTACATAATTTGGAAACTTTACAAAGGCATGGGTTGATTTGTTCTTTTTAAATAACCTTCATATGAATTACGAGTTTAAAATAATCGTGTCTAGAACGTTGGATTAGGTACTTTACTTTATTATCGTATCTATCTGAATCCTTTTGGCTTATTTCCAAGTCATAATTTCTATTGTTGACTATGAGTATGTAATGTTTTTCACATAATAAGTCCAGAACAAGATATCATATGATAGTCATAAATGTATATCATAAAATCTCTTCCATCTGGATAATCCATAACCAAAAGTGTGTTGAAAAAAAATTAGGTTTTTATATAGCCAAGTAATATTTACGGTACTATTTTTAAATTAATTCTAAATGGTAATAAACTACAAAATAAAAAACAAAAATGTTATGATTAAATATAAGATATCAATACAAATACCAAAAATTCGCTACATATAAACTGAATGCACTCAACTTTTCCATCAAGCTCATCAAAAAGAAGCACGTTGCGATCTTGTATAACGAGTGTGACCTAATTTACTGAGGCCTCGTTATAAAAAATCATCTCCCCTTTACATTTCGAACTTTCCGCTCTTCCCTATCTATCAGTACATACAAAAATGTTTAAACATATATGAATCGAGTGTAATCGCGTTATTGCGGATAAAAAAATTGATTACCTACCGATTGGTAACTGGATTCCATTTTGAATCGAATCGGTATTGAAAACTTTTTAAAATGAATATTTCAATCAGTGCGAAATAAATACTGCAAAATCTCTTTGACATAATATCTGATAAAGAAATTAGTTTTCACTAGAGTTCATGTGGTTTTCACTCCTCAATTTTATTGTTTTTATATACCTACTCTATAAATGTGAATGATTGAATGTTTGTGACGCATAAACGACGGAGATTGATAGAATAATATAAAATAATCTTTATCTCGGGAACACATAAGATTCCTTTGGAACGTAGATGAAAGCGCGGGTTGTGTTGTGTATTAATAATTATATTTCTAGATATATGCCCTTTACACAATGCCCCTTACAGTTCATTCAGTCGTTTTATCCATCAACAAAACAATAAAGCCAGATCTTTAGTTGAAGACATAGATAATAATAATTAAATATATTATATGAATTATATGAAGTCACTGGATGCAAGTAGCCCTAGACCGGCTATTGTGGAGATCCTTGGGGGAAGCTTTTGTCCAGCAGTGGCTGACATGATGATGATGATATTTATTTATGTATATTCCATTATATGGTTATACCTACTTTACTTACATGTTATATTCGTACAAAAAACGTTTCAACACATTTTATTAGACTACATTCATTAGTTAAGAAGATATATAGTGACTCCAAGAGTGATTCACATAGTCCCAAATTAGACAGAAAAGGAAAAACATTACAAACAGGCTGTGCCGGCGTTTTATATAAAATCCGCTGTCCTAGGGACTTACTTCCTAACTTACCTTTAATAAAATTCATAATTAGTCAAGTAATTCAATTTGTCACAAAGAGGAATAGGATTAAGTCGATTATTCGACCGGACGATGGAACCAATTTTCAAAATAATATCAGAAATTCCCGTCAGTATCTTTGTTTAACGGTTTGAAGTTTGGAACACTGATTGACGAAGTCAACAAACTTGGCAAACTAGAAAATTAACTTTGATAACTAACACCTTCAGTGTGCTGGAGGCACTTTCATTAGTTTCACACCAGTCATCTCATACATAGGGGAACAGAAGGCAAAACGGACCCTGTGGGCAAAACGGAACACATTAATAATTTCGGAACCAGTAGCTCCATCTATGAATGAGTTGTGCCATTTAATAGGCAGTCATGTCATTTCTCTCGGTCAGTGTGCCCAATGACATCGCCCGCATGCACACAATTACAGCGAGGTAAGTTTGTTTTTTTAGATTTTGATGTAAAATTTTGGTTTTTTGACTGGCCTCCAGTTTCGTTTGGTTTATGATAACGTGTCCCATTGGATTCCATGATTAGAATGTTTTATTATTGACCTAATATTTAATTATGTTTTGTTGTGTTAATAACACCTAAAAGGCAAAACGGCCCCAGGCAAAACGGACCGGGGTGCCGTTTTACCTTTAATATAAATGTGTTGTGTGTTTTTGTGGTTTTGTTTTGTTACATATGATAGTATTTCTTGTTTTAGATGGTTAATAATTATAGAAAAACGTCTAATCGGAATTCATGGAACGAGACTAACATGAAAAAAGCTATTGAGAAAGTCATATCCAAAGAAATGGGGCTTAACAAGGCTTCTACTGAGTTTAATGTGCCAAAAACAACATTAAAACGTAGGTTGGAGAAATATATGACTACCTAAGATATGGATAGAGCTACAGAGAAGAAGTTGGGCAGGTTTAAACAAGTATTTAGTAAAGAGCAAGAATTTGAATTAGCTTCTTATGCCAAAGATATGGAAAGCAGATTTTTTGGACTAACAACCAAAGATCATTTAGAACAACCAAAAACTATTTAGAGATGACGAAACACCGAAGAAAAGAAAAGCAGCAACCAAAGGAAAGAAGTCTTTAGTAAAGGGATCGAAGAAGAAAATGACAAAATATAAGAACGACACCATACAAATATCATCGAAAGGCAAAGCTAGTAAAAAAAGTGATATAAAGGCAACTGAAAAGAACAGAAGATGATGATGCGGAATGCCTTTACTGTGGCCACATGTATTCGGAATCAACAGATGGGTGGGTGCAATGTCAAGATTGCCAATCATGGGCACATTGCGGTTGCGCTGGAGTAGACGACAACGATGATGAAGTCAAATTTGTGTGCGAAAGATGCTCTGATTAGTGATAGTCCGTTTTGCCCTTAAGGGTGGTCCATTTTACCTTCTGCATGAAGGTAAAACGGACCAAAGTGAGTTATTAGAAATCATTTAATATCTTCACAAATTGTGATTTGATTAAAGTCTGATTAATAAGTAAGATAAAGATTAAAGTGTTGATTAGTTGTACTGATAAAAGGTTTACATAAATATAACATTGTTTTTTCTAAATGCGTTTTTCCTTAAGTGGTCCGTTCTGCCTTCTGTTCCCCTATTATGCTTGAATTTAGGTATATTCCATGTACCTATAGGTACCTTTAAGTAAGATCATAACGTAGAATATTTATAAGATATATTTTGCATGTATCTAATACTTATTGGCACTTGGCAGATGTCAAAGCAGAAGCGATGAAATTCATTAAAACTGATCATAGTTAGGAACAAAAGAAAATTCACCAAATAAATTGACTGATCAAGTTGATGACTCATCGTCATCCAAATTTTACACCTTTGTAAGGGATGTGCTGAACTGAATTCGATGGAAGCAGATCATCCGTTCCAGAAGTAAATCTGAAGTTGACTTCACTCCTCAGACATGAGGTAACGAATTAGAAAGAAACATCCTACTATCGATGTGTGTTACGCAGCACTTGAAAGCCAGTTGCCTTCTAGGCATTGTCGGCATCACACTGTCGATCCCCCTGGTGTTATTAATGTCCTCCTGCTTGCTTGACAGACTTGTGATGTAAATAATGTACCTACCTATAGGTAGGTTGTTGATTTGGATTAAACTTGGCATGTAGTAAAATAGATAATAATGGAGAATGTTACTAGGTATGCCAAATCGGTTGAAAGTGTTGTTACAGTAAAGCTTGTATGTATACAAATACACTAGATTTGTTGTAGTCAAAAATACCTATTAGTTTTGGTTTTACAGGCATTTAAACTTACGATAAAATCGAGTCCCGCTAACAGTCACGTGACCGAATTTGACGTCAATGTGCAACGCTCCGCTATGAGCGAGTGTTGCAATATGACGTCACACCGTCACACAAGTACGTCACATCGAGTACGAGTCCGCATCGCACGTTTACTTCTTTAAATCGGAAACTAATTGACGTATTGAAGTAATTCTTTCACTTGTATTTTTTATTTTTGACAGAGAATATGGAGAGCTAATATTCAAAATTAGGTAACATTCTTCATTTTGTATTGAAACAATATTTTTACCCTGGAGAATATTGGCCATGGTAAAATCGCGGGATAGGTCTTAATATTATGAGAAATGTATTAATAAACAACAGCATATAAACTTATGTTACTGTTAAAAATATAGAATAAGCTTTTTGACATTATAAAAAATAAAAAAAAGTCGGTAAATTTTATAGTAAAACATTTCTCGTCGTATAAACTCATTTAACAGAACAAGCAACAAATGGTTTCACTTGCGCGACCCTACGAATTGTAAAATATTAATATAACTCTGTAGCATAATAATGAATAACTTTTAGAAAGCCATAGTAAAAGCCAGACAACTACGAAAATCAATTATGCACAAATACATTTAATGATTAATCGACGACGGGCCGGTTGGCGTGGTTGGTTAACACACTGCCTATCACGCCGCAGTTCGTGGGTTCGATTCCCATCCAGGACAGACATTTGTGTGCATGAACATGTCTGTTTGTCCTGAGTCTGGGTGTAATTATCTATTTAAGTATGTATTTACAAAAAAAAGTAGTATATGTAGTATATCAGTCATCTGGTTTCCATATTACAAGCTCTGCTTAGTTTGGGATCAGATAGACGTGTAAAAATAAAAAAAAACTATGTAATTTATCTCGCTTTTTTAACGTTGGATAATACCGCTATCCACATTCCCCTATTTTGGCCCTTTGAAGGGTACAAATAAAGTTTACGTCCTTACTCGATGCTATGTAATGTGCTATGGAAACCAGATAACTGATATACTATTATACCTATTACATTATTTTTATGAATACATAGGTACTTAAATAGATAATTACACCCAGACTTAGGACAAACACACATTTTCATGCACACAAATTATTGTCTTGCATGGGAATCGAACCCACGACCTCTACCACGCGTAACCATGAGTACTGAAGTAGTAACAACTTAGACAAGACATGTAAGTATGTCACATTGTGTCAGAGTATTTTGTCGGTAGCGTAAAACACGGGCTCGGTTTAAAACGGCATTACGATCCAAAGTCTGTTTAGTAAAGTCGAAATCAAAGCCATTCATTTTAAGATAGATTTACTATAAGAACTATAAAACAATATGATCGTAATAGGATACAGATGTAGGTATTACTACCGTAATCTATTCTCCTAACGAATCTGCACACACTGAACACGTGTCGTGTTTCGAATTTATCGGTAGCGATGTAGTATATGGATCGATCGACACAGCACTGTGACGAGCCAAAGACCACCTTGAGTGCATACAATATCCATTTTGGTACGGCCCGTAATGGAAGCTTTCATCGTTCAACCAGCACAGATAAATGTGGAATACTTGTGCAATATGCTTTTGAAGTTTGCAACGTGTGCGAACACGGTAAAGCACTCACATAGCCAATAATAAAACTATTTAAATTGAGTCTATCAATTTGTGCACTTAAACACCCCGCCATATATTATTATACAGATACACTGTACGTTATTAGGTAGGTACCTAAAGATCGAGTATGTATATTAATTGAAGCTGAAAAGATTCATACAAACCTCCATATAAACCATAATTTTGAGATTTCATAAAAAGAAGCTGATTTGATATGTAGGTATATAATTCCTTTATTACAACTTCTTAGGAAATATATTATTTTACGCTGAGACATTATACAGCATGGATAAATAATATAGGTAAGCATTGTATGAGAAAATACTGCTTCTTTATTTCAGCTTACATCTTTAGCTCTTGGAAGATGGAAACATCTAACATTTTAACAAGATAAAACTAACAAACTCTATATAACTTAAGAGGAGATAGCGTAGTACAAGCTTTAACATTAATTTAAGCTCTTTATTTTGTACTTTCATGTTATACTAAACAAAGGATTATCTAAAGAGAAAATAAATTGCGGCAGACTAAACACAAAGAAGAAGTTTTTTAATGTGTGGCTAAAAAATAATTACAATTTATTTAATTACTTTACAATAATTTTAAAGAGGCTAAATTAATGTAGTGTTATTACAACCATGACACCCGCAACTTTTACATGTGGTACTCTTTACGAAAAAACTATGACATCGCTAGATTTTAAAATTAACATATTAATTTAGTTTCATGTCTAGATGCGTTTTATTATATGATTTTGCAAGTAAATATGAAAATATATATGTTATTATCCTACTAATGCCATCTGTCGGAAATCTTGCGAGCCCTTAAAGAAGTTATAGTTACATTTAATTAGAGAATTGTTATCTGCACCAATGACAGAAACGGTCCGACTCAATTTTATTTAATATTTGTATAAGCGCTGGGTAAATAACAATAATATTACGCAATAACAATTAGTATCATGCACCATGTCATGCATATAATTCGCAGAATCCGCTTAACTTCATAAATCGGTAATACCGCTAAAGCACCCGTGAAGTAGTTATTAGGTACCGACCATTTTATTTCGCTTACACTGAGATTTTCAGTGCGGATGCAATAGCTTCGCAACTCTCGTAGTCGACTCGGAAAATAAATTTCAAATCGTGTTAGAACCTCGTGTGACACGAACGGTGTTAGTTAAACGGAAAATATTTCTGTGTCGCCCATGGGTGCAGAGCGGCTCAGCTCATGCGATATTCTCTGCGTTTTTCCCGCCACGGGCGTTGAATTTCCAATTTTTATTTAGTTATCTTTAGGCGAAATAAAAGTAATAATTTCGCATAAGGCCCATTATTTTAAAAGCTTTCCCATTTTCACCATAGTTAATATTTAATTCTCACTTAGTGTTTATTTTTAAAATCATCGTTTTAAAAACAATAAGGATTTCCTAGAAATAAGAACAAAAGAGAGATATTGTAATTACAAATTTAACGCTACTCCGAAAACGCTTACGTACATTTATTTTATTACCATACATAAATTTAATTATTTTGTAAATTAATTAACAATTTTAGCTTTTCATATTAAATAACATATTGAGACTCTTTGTAGTAACATTTTAAATAGTAATATGTTAAAGCTGTGGAGCGGACATATTCATTTGCATGCATTTTTGCGCTTCGGTGGTGAAGTAAAACGTAAATCGCGACGCCCTTTGAAATCCATCGAAACCCTCCCCGATATTTGTGCTCATACTAGGCTCACACATTCGCCTTCTTCAGTTTATTTTTGCCCCACGAGCAGAGCCTAGATTACACTCTTGTGATGCAGGTCGCGACGCACACAAAACATCCGATAGTGGTGCACAGTAGAGAGTAATTTCCCTCAAGTGGGGCACTCGCAGTGCCAGCCGTGCCCCAGACGCGGGCGGCAATCAACAGAGAAGTGTGTGTGCCATCGCTCCCCCAAGTCTGTGCCTTAAAAATAACATTAGAGCCTATATACCTTATCTTATAGTAATCTATATGACATTCAATATCAAGAATTCGCTACAGCGTTTTCTCAAGCTCAAGTATTTTATAGATATAATTATATATTATGTTTGATTATTTACTATAGTCTTAATGTAACATAATTACGTTACCCATTTTGGATTCTAGGCTTTATAACAAAAAAATATAAGATAATTTATTAATATTTTCTAGCACGAATACACAAAAGCGTGATTTGTAAATTAGACAAGTTTTTGATTAATCAAAATCAATGGGAATAATAAGAAGCAGAATTACCGAAAGCAACCGGCACCACTGTTTCCGATTTAGAAAATATTATATTACCTAGTTGCCGATGTTATTTCCTACAATATTTTTTCTATAATCATGCTTACATCTAAGTTAACAAACACGATCACTACATTTCTAATTACGTATTCATTTACAATGCTTTGATTAGCGATAAAATTGTATGGTTCTAATTTATTTTCTTCTAAATGTAACCACTACCTATCATTCCTTAAAATTAATGAAAAAAGTATTCAGACAAAAATATTCCAACATGTGTATCTTACGTAACTGTAAGAATATCAAAATATATTGAACAAGCTTGAAGGAATCGTAGCATATCACAAGAGCTAGTACTAACAATATATGGGTTATAAGAATTTTGTAAACATCCCGCGATATTTATTTTATTCTTTCACATTTTCTACTTTCATACTAACATAAGGGATATATTTTATTATTTATGGAACACGTTATTGTCGATATAAAATGATAGGTTGAAAATATTTCATAAGGCGACAGTTTTCTTTTATTCAGATCAAATAAAAAATTTCAAGCACTTACATCTTTTGAGATCAGTGTTTCACCCTATTTATATTCGTCAAGGTAGGCTATATTCTGAATGCGTACCTCACATTTGTGTGGTAGAAGTTTGTTTTTCACACTTCAATGACTTTCATTTCCTTTGTGATCATGGTCTACACTAATATTCACTGATTCATTACTTAATTTACCGATCAATGATAGTATGTGGCTACTTATGCGTAATTTTGCCTCGAAGGCTTTCGTCAATCATTGATTACCATAGATACCTATAACTTCAAAGATCTTTTATTCACCTCGTTATTTCCTTCTAATTTACAGCTATCGAGTCAATTTACTACGACGCGGACGTTCGAAATATAAAATAATTAGGTACTGTACGAGTACATATCTACCTCCTTGTCTTATCTGAAGTTTTACTATATCTTTCAATAGGGCTAATAAATGTCATCTTGAATACTAGCCAGTAGTTAAAAGTTTTACGTACAATTTCTGTCTTATTTTTCATTTGATTCTTATTTTCTATTTTCCGAAGGGATTCATCAGCTGATTGAACTGACGTTATTTTATGAACGAATTAAACTGTAGCTATAGTCTGATTTTTAATAAGCTGGACTAAACTGACAGTTACGAGCGCAATATGGTTAAAATTTCTGTGTCATGGTTTGACCATATTATCACTTTTTATCAATAAAAGTCAATATAATATCAGTGATTACAGGTATTCTCATTCATTCTTTTAAGAAATAATTTCTGAGTAAAGAAATATTTCTTACGACAACTGTCAAATCAGTCCACCTAATTAAAAATCCAAGTATAGCAAGAAACACACCTCGTACACGTATACAGGGAGGGTATTAAAGCAAGGAAGTCTAATTAAATTTGTTAGGTGTCAACATAAAGTTTCGTTTCGTCTGCCAACGCGTCTGCTGACTTACATTTGAATCGCGCCGTTGTGAAGTCTACTCACGTGCCGCACTGAATCAATTTCGCGTCAGCCTGAGCTCCCGCTCGACAATGTGCCCCGCACTTTACGCAACGACGCCGTATTCGTTCTTAATAATAAAGATATCAACTTGTTTAATTATTCCATCGTGAGTATAACTTCATATTAGTGTTGTAAACTGGTTGATATGTGAAACTGAAATAAAAGGTTACGTTATATTTTGAGTAAAAAATATAAGAAACATTCATAAGAATGTGGACATGTAGATTAAATATGTACCAATATAGATATAAGATTATTTGATAATGCTTGAATTAATGCTATATATCCATACAATTCTAATCAAAACTATTATTTTTATGAAAATCAGTCCAAAATTGAGATTTTATCGTTTTACAATCTATACAAAAATGAGGTTGTCAACCACAATTTTTATGGGTTATTCATTTTAATATCATAATATAAAAATACAGTAATAGTAGGTACAAACAAGACGATCTTTCCGAGAGTATCAGAATGAGGTAGCCGAGATGCACTCGCCGCCATAACGGGGCAATAAATTTTAAATAGTGCTACTATCTCGGGTAATGTAAACGTTCTTTAGTTAATCGGAAAATATTTGGTAACTCTACTGCTCGTATGAACCTCACTATGGAAATGTTTCACTTCGGAGGAAGAAAATTTGAGATAATTGCGTAGCTGCTGTTTGAAATGATATCAACTTCAACCTACTGATGATTTTGGTAAACCATTTAAGTAAGTATATATTGTTCCATGTATGAATATCTAACATATTAGAGTGTTATTCAAATTCATTACACACGTTTGATAAATACGAATAATAAACCGCAAATGCAATCGTAATGAGCATTAGAGTGTAGATTCTAATTTTAATTTGTCTTTATAAAGTGACTGTCATTCATTCCAAACTTGTTTTTTTTATGTTATTATTACATAAGAATATGTTCATATAGGTACAATACAATAGCCCGTGGAGCGAACAATTCATTCAAATGCATTCTTGTCATGTATAAAATCAAAAACTCTATAGTACCTACCCTTTCTTACATAATGAATGATTTACTACCTCTTAAATATATAGCAGTCATATATTAATCATTATAATAACTACATAAAGTATGTAAATTTATATATAGTTAAGTTATTATATCGTACGTGCACTACAATAAAAACTTCCCCTAGGAGATTCATAAGTATTGCACACGCGAACATTGAACAATGAGTACATGCGTGCTTACATTTAAACAATGCACGTCATCGCAGCTCAAGTGTTAACGCCGCTAATATGCCGCCAATTCTTTGGTCAGACTACTTACTCTGGCAATGTTGCAAAGGTACTAAAAACAATCAACCCCTGAGTGTTAAGGCACGATTCTATGATAAACGAATACCTCGCCTAAGAAGTTGCGGGAAAACTAGTCTGAAATATAAGGTACTAAACCTTCTTGGCGAATTACTAATGGGCCCAGCAAACGCTGTCCTGCCCTGAAAATAAAACGATCTCTAGACATGTCAAAACGTCGTTCTATACAAAATGTATGAAAAAAATAATTTTCTTCATTATTCTTTTTTTTGTGAATTTTTATTTTTTTTTAATTAAGGATAACAACAGCTCTCTAACATTTTGCAGTACATAATATCTAATTAACATAATAGGAAGCCAAAATGGTTAACCACTACTTTTATATACAGACATAGTAGGTATTACATGAATATGCGATGCTACCTAGGTTTAATAAGAATAACATTTCCTTCATTAGCTTATTTCCTTCACCTATTCCATAGCAACAAAAAAAAAAGAATCAAAAAAAGAAAATACTAGAACATTCCAGAAAAAATAAAGAATTAAGAAAAAATATCTTATAAATAATGGTATAACTTATATATAATTTTTTTAATCCTATGTGTTATTCCTGGTTCTAAGCTATCAAATTCTCAGCCAAATCGGTTCAGCCGTTCTTGAGTTATAAATAGTGTAACTAACACGACTTTCTTTTATATGTATATAAATTATGATTATGAGTAGTATCAATATAAGGTAAATAGTACGTACCTACTGTCCGATAAGTAGTACGACAAACTTAAGGGGGAGATAGGGGGGGGTCACTTATTGACTTTCAAAAATAACCTTAGTAAAAGTGTCACTATTTTCGAGATATTTAAAATCATCGAAAATGTAGATATAGCTCGAAAATTGTTAACACTTTTATTGAGGTTATTTTTGTACGTCTATGTTATCTGGGGGCACGGCAGTGCCCCGCCAAGACAAGCCAGCGAAGCGAAAACGCAGGGGCACTACCTACCTTTTCTCGAAGCGCTTCGTCGTATTTTTGAACCCTCATAACTTCGCTTTGGATTATACCAGATAAACAAAATTCTCAGGATATGATGCCTATAGCAAACTTATTACACATATAAAGTTTCATTTGCGTAGCTGTTATACTTTAGATTTTATTGATATCTAAAAACCCCCGATTTCGTCCCTGACTGATGATCATCAAAATTCATAAATGGTACTTCCTGAAGTTCTAGAAAGCTGAAATTTGGTATTTAGGCTAATATTAGTACACAAACAACAAAAAAAATTTTAAACTTGAAACTTTTATCCCCGAACCCCTTAAATAGGGAATGCGTCAACTATGTATGTATGGGGACACCCTTTAATTTTAAACTTTTTTTACTTTTTGGAATTTTCCCTTTATTTGTGCTGTAAGACCTTGCTTTTTGCCAAATTTCGTGATTCTAGGACAACGGGAACTACCATATAGGTTTTCGACCCAAAACCTATAGGGTACTTCCGGTTGACCTAGATTTATCAATTTTGGTTTAAAGCAAGGTCTTACAGCACAAATAAAGGGAAAATTCCACAGTGCGAGCCATGTGGTGTCTTGGCAGCACTCTTTACATGATAATGTTTTTGGTGGGATTTTATTTACGGACAAATTCGAGGCTTAGTAAAATTTCTAAAAGCAACATTTTATTGCAGTTCCAGAGTCAAATACAGGGCTGAGGGAGGCCCGCCCCTGGCACATACACCTGCTTCGTACGCGCACAGAGTAGCCCACTTAAGCAAAATTAGCTTCTTCTGTAAGCGCAAAGAACACTATCGGATGTTTTGTGCTAGCTCTGATACGCCCCACGTTTGACGTCCCTAGATGAAAAGGAAGGGCGCGGTGCAGAGACGAGTTAATACGCCGCCAATACGCCTCGTTAACACCAACATAACTAGGGATGTACGTACGTACATGTTTGAATGTATTCATGAATTTTTCATTAATTAACGCGGAGTAAACTTGTCATAATGTCTCTCTGTAGGCTACCGAGTATAGTTCGACCTCATAGATGATACAACACATAGTTTGGATGTTTGTTGCTCAATCACGCAAAAACGACTAAACGGGTTTTGATGAAACTTAGCACACATGTACTTAGTTCATATCCTAGAATAAAACATAGGACACTTTTTATCCCGGGAAAAGAAAAGATCCCTCAGGAACGCGGGTGAAACCGCGGAGCGGAAAACAAGTATAAATAATAAAAACTTATTAGGTATCTATTTTGAAAGGTTCAACTCCATAGTACCAAATACTACCATATAGACATTTCTTACTCTATCCTTACGGGTGGGATACAGTAGATCTAAAAGTTAGTTGTTCCATAGGTACCCAATAAACTCAGAAACACGCTTTACAACATAACCTTCGGAAATAAATTGAAAGTTATCTCTTCTCAACTCCCTTTACCCTAATTGCTTCGAACATTACGTCACAGACCGAACCCTATAACCCTATTAATTCTAATTAAGCCTAATCTACCTTAAAGTGCGAAGACTTAGCGATACAGTCAGAGTTCTCCCGGGGGACAAGTAAACTGTTACTAAACAATGCTTCTTAGGTAACACCACTATTTATTTGTACCCGCAAGTAGCCAACTACCCGCTGGGGTGACGTGAGGCCACTGCATTACAACCACTCACAATACACATTTAAATTATTACAACTTTTTGTATAAATTATTCTAACAAATTCTATTTTTAAATTATAAAATAATATAAACAAGAGATAAAATATTTAAGTAGGTACGTACCTACACAATCATTGTTTGATATACGAGTAGACTTAATTTATTAATGTAAACTTCACAATTTACTGATATGTATTTTACGAAGTTCTATATAATTTGGGTTTATACTTAGCAAAATCCTTTCTTACTCTGAAATTTTCACCTTCTTAGATATCTAACAAATGTATTCTATTCAATTAGCACAAAGTAAGTATAGGAATATAAATAATTATAAAAATCAACGACACATTAATAACTGTAATATAAAAATAAATATTGTTCTAAGAAGAAGTATAAAGGGAATTTATTATCAAACAATGGAATGTCTAGTAAATATAGAAACGATGTTATCTGTGAGGCCGAGTCGAGCTGTCGCCGTCGGCAAACACTACTTGTTCGGCAACATATTTTTTTCGAAATGCTTTATAACATCAGTCCTAAATAAATAAATAGTAATATGTATGATTCCTTGTCATCTTGACGTAAAAAATTAAAGGTAAATACATCCAAAAGAAACAAAAGCATATTTTTGTATTTCATGTCCGACGTCGCGGTCGTATCGACGTAGACGTACCTAGTTCATGTAGAAGCATGACTACTGTAGTGTTTCTTACTTTGATTATTAAAAAGGTTTCTTAGTACTCGTACTTTTTATTAGAAAATGAGTTTTCGATCGTAAAGATAATCGAATAAAGATCGTGAACCAAGACACTGATCTCATTGGGCATGATCATTTTTCTTTTATTGTGAATTGCTGTACCTACTCGTACTGTAGATTTCTTCAGATTATTTTTATAAAAATTATATCCTAGTCATATATCTGTTCAAGTTATAATCTAATTTATATGCGCCAAATTAGTCATAGATTTCATAATTTACAGGTGATTTGTAACACAGCAACTATAGAACTGGAGCTTTAAAAAAGATTGGGCAGATTATATTACGACTGAATTTATTCGAAACTTTTATTTCAAATTATTTGCCCAATCTCTGTTCCGTGGGCTGATTTAACAAGGTATGTATGATAGGTACCTATAACATTTTTGTTACATTATCACTGTATGATATAAGTACATGTTATCCTATATTTTATTCCAGGATATGATCTACCTGTGTACCAAGTTTCATCAAGATCCGTTCAGCCATTTTTGGGTGATTGAGCAACAAAAGAAACGTAAATAGATCCACTACTGAAAAATTACTGCCGGAGTCGTCTCAGTTTAAGTGTAGGTATTCCGAACCGGTGGTAGAGTCAATTCTAACATTCATAAGTGCCTCACCAGGGCCTAAACTATATAAATGAGATTTGATTTTGATTGAAACATCCAAACATACAAACTTTCACATTTATAATATTAGTAGGATATAATATTTCTTTAACGCTCTGCTCTACTAAGTATATAATTCTTAACAGAAGACTCAACATTACGCCTATATAATAAATAAATATCCTAGGATATTTTTTCACAAACGTCTATCTAAGCATACCATACCTAGCGCGTTGCCGACCTTAACTCAGACTCAGGACAACAAGACATATTCATGCACACATTCAACGACTGTCTTGGATGGGAATCGAACCCACGAACTATGGTGTAATAGACAGAGTGTTAACCAAAAATGCCGTCCGGCTCGACAATCGTCATTTCACTAACTGATTGCTTATTCATACCATCTTTCAAACAAACAATTTATACTTCTCAAGTAACCTTGTCTTGAGAGCCAGTTGTCTTGAAGGCATTGTAATAAAGTGTACCTACAAGACATTGGCAATCCCCCTAGTATCGCTAATGTCTATAGGCGACGGTAGTCACTTAACATCAGATGAACGGCCTGCTTGGTTGTCGCATGGCTGTGGTATAAAAAATACATTTATACTTAATATACGACGAAAACATTGCGTGAAAATTAAATCAGTATACGTTGTTCTTACTTTGTTTTAGTGGATGGTATTGTTTCTCCGTGTTCGAACTTTGGAACAGCAAATTCACATTTATAGCAAGCGCCTGCAATTCAATTACAAGCAAAGTGCACCGACGGTGCGTATTGCATCGTAAACTGTCGGCAATAAGGCGTTATGACTTCTTGCTAAGAAATAAAATCTAGGTAACCAGCAAGCAAGGAACTTTACCTGCAACCTAAATAAACGTTAAAATATTTTTTTATTTATTACTTTACAATCCTGTTTACGAAGACGACATAGGTACGTACTACCATGCATTAATAGTTATTATAACCACACGTACCTAAACCAGAAATTAAGCTTATGTTAAAAATCTTTATGAAAATTTCGAACCATTGAAAAAAGTATTTTATCTATGAATAGCCAGTTCCTATGATACTTACATAATTAATTAGTGCAATTATTATAATGGATTATGAAATAGAAAAATTTAAATAACAAAAATTATGAAATGGATTTTACCGATAAACCATTAAAACGATTAAAGGTTCAAGTTTTTAAATTGGGAGCTTTCTTAAATTATTTTCATATCAACCTATTGAACTAAAAGAATACCAAAAATAGTCCTTTGCCAACCAATAACATTATATTTGCCTTACTTTCTATAGTAAAATGCATTTTCATAGATTTCGGGATCAAAAATGAACATTGATTAGGTAACTGCATGAGATTGGGTCACATTTAGTACAAACAAATTTGCTAATTCCCTAACTTGGCCTCCAGTAACAATTTCTAAGTTTATAAAGCCATAAACATAGAAACTTGTGCCATGAACGCGGCGCTGTCGGTGGGTTAATAAGCTTTAAGGAAACTAAGAAGGTAGATATAATCTGCTCGAAATAACAATAACCTTACTTTTAGGTTCCTCGACATAAACTAAAACAATGTTATATTATTAACCTTATTGGAAAATATGCAGGTCACCTTATGAATGAAATTAGGAAGATCTTTGAAAAAAGCCAATCTTCTATGTATATGTATAGTACGCTGATAAGTGCGTGGTGGAAGATTTGGCCAACATAAGGGTAATTTAAAGAACTCTTCCTGCGTGCATTAATTAGGTACATTAGAATTATGTGTACCTACAATTCAGTATAACCAAAATCCATGTTTCAGAGAGCTTCTAACCCCTATTGTTGCAGCCTGAATAAGTTTATAATCTGCCAATAAATAAACCTAAATAGCAAATTTATTCGATTATTCATTAGACGATAAATAATCGCACTGTTGAATAGTGCTCTCCCAATAAATAACCAGCAAAAACCTACAAAATCAATAAATAAGTAATATACGCTTAAAGTCACGTAGGCAGGTTCTGTGCCGATTCGTGCTCGTTTTGAGGTACGAGATGACCTTAACATTGTTTTCCATATAACTACAGTAAAAGTCGGGATTGCAATAAATTTATCAATAATCGGTACGATTTTGTTAAACTTTCAGGATACGGGCGGAAAGTGAAAATTCCATTTATATTTTCATCGCTGCACGGTCCCGAACGATCCCCGCAGAGCAACGGTAATAAACTCCCTCCTATTGTAAATTTTGTTTCGTAACAAACTCCGCGCCTTTAGGTCGAGTGGAAACTTTAGACATTTGCTAGACTACCAACAATTCCCATAAATTCATAAGCCCCAAAATGAAATTTAATTCTTACCCGGCTTTATCGCGGCCCCTCAAACTAATTTGTGGTGGAACCGTTATGAAAGAAGCATTTGGATAAACTACGTTTAATATTCTGTTCCAGTATCAGATATTTTTACAATCGCATGTCTTTCAAATAGATAAGAACAAATAAAGTACAAAATCATCTAATTCCTGCTGGTCAGAGTTTTAAATCGAATGAATAGTTTTATCTGTGTGAGTGGAGTGGTAGCAATTCGTCAACGTCCCGATATAATCCCCCCCTCAATGAGTCTAAGCCGGCCTGCAGGGATGTCGCCTCATCCATCACCGGCCGACTAGTTCGATCGCTGCCCGACTCCGGGCCTGCTAAGTCATCGTATTAAAAACTATCGGAAACCGTAAAAGTATTACAAGCACAAATCGATCTGTCTTTAATTAAGCATTGAACTTTAAACAAATATTTTATTTACGTAGAAAATTACGATCAATTATATAGAATAGAATAGAATAGAATAGTTTTTTTTTATTTGACAGTATTATAATAATAATCTAGAACTATTACATGATAATACAAAAAATATTTAAATATACTGCCAAAAAAAAAGACAACCGCTCAGCAATATAGTTGCGGAATAAACCGGCAACGCTGATTTTCAGCGGCAACCTTAGTTGACGTTTGGACGCCCCTGCAGCAATATGGATGCACCTCAATCCGCTTAAAATATAATTAAATTAAATTGGTGTTTTTATCATTACGAAAATATTAATATTATTGACCACTTATATAATAATTGTTATGTGCTAAATTTCGATTCAATACATACATATCGTCTATCTCCGCTGTTAATAACAATAACATGGATCAACAGCAATGGTATAAACATTGGTAACCTAAGGTACTAATTAATTTTTCTTTTTCAACTATCGGAAGCTCGTAGAAATTTTCAGTTTTCGAATATCAGTAAAATAATAATATAGCGAAAGAGTACAATCTAAATATCCTGGTCGTGTACAAGTTGGGTGAGCATCTGGTACCGAACCAATTTATCGTGGATACGTGATATTCGTTCACCAAAACTATGTCAATGAAATGCCCTACTCCTTGTTACGATTTTTCCGGCGCCAATAAAGGTTATTGAATAATTTTCCAATTTTTTTGGCTTTTTGCAGTAATAATGTTACGACCACATAATAATAGATATACTTAGCTTTTGAAAGGGAAATAACATTTTGTTATTAAATTATATCTTAGAATTTTAACATCATATTTTTTACCATTGGTTTAGCACTTAAGCTATGTTGGGTTGGTTATAATATCTATTATTTCAAAGGGAGCATTTTTTTTTAAATTCTGGATAAGCTTGTGTTTGACCACAATCTCACCATGGTAAGTGATGATGTGGCCGAAGGTGGTAAGCACACAAAGTCTAGATGGGAACTGAACTCCAATAACATGACGAACCTAACTGGGGATTCGAAAAGATACCATATCGCAATTTTAGTCGAACTCTACCACACACTCCTAATTCATTAGCCTTAGCTTTTGTAAATAAATAAATAAATAAATAAACATCTGTTTGTTTCACCTCACATAACGGATACACAAGAATATTTATGTAAAGTGAAACGCCCAGCCATAATCTTCCTCCTCACATTCTACATGAAATATAAACCTTAAAAATTTCATGAACATAGCAAGATCAGAAAGGCAAATAAACACGTGAGGCTTACATCAGAGATAAGGAGGCAGCAAACAAGCTGACGTACCGGACGCGCTCCGCTCCGTCAGCTTCCGCTGCTGTCGACTACGGAAATCTACCGCTGGCATTAACCTACTACCTACACATAAGAGACCGAAAGAAATTGTGAACCTTATAAATGTCATATGGAAACCTCTTGACCCTTTACGGTATGCGCAAATGAATTAGTACCTAGAAGCTCGCCTCTCGTCGGTGAATGGCCAAAAATATTTATCAAGCTGTGATATTTTGGTTATATCAGGGTAAATTTTTTATATGGTAGATAGTATTGTATTTTCGGTATCAAAATTAAATTTTCAAGCATTTACTCGTCTTATTGCGTATTGAAATATGTAGGTAATGTAGGTACATACTTGAAGATACATTTGAATGTGCATTGATTAAAAGTTTTATATTTTTTGCTCTAGAATCAAATGTGTTAAAAGGTTCTCTCAAAAACGAATCTTCGCAAATAAATTAAACACTGCACGGTTAGAGAACTTACAAAAATACTTTTCAAATGGCTATTAAATCAAACTTACAACAACACAAGCACTAAACACATTCGCATACTCACCCACACCCCATAAACACACCCAATCATTGATATACTATACAATTTATTTTGACAATGTTCTGGAATCTTGGCGAAGAATCGGCTACCTACAGGACAAGCTTAGCCTAGTGTAGGAGCCAAAGCATTTAAACCTATACGTGAAATCAACAACTCTCACACACAGTAGGTACACTACACACATTTTATTTAAATTTTACTTTATATTTTTTTATTACATAAGATTTTTTTTTCTTTTTCTCTTTTGTTAATCCTACTGTTGTGTTGTGATGAGATGAGTAAATATATTATTATTAAATGATCAAACGAACTTACCTAAAGTGAAGTTCGATCTTAATTATCTTGACTTCGTCGAAGAGATTATTTAAACTATGTAGTAGTAGCCCTGCTACGCCTTAACCCGTCGCACAAGTATTCAGAGTAAGTAAAGAAAAAGATATACTTGTCTCTTCCTCATACTCACATCGCATCGCCGCCCGGTTACAGCTTCATTATTTCAGAGTAAAAGAAAATACCACATTGATATTCTGGGTCACATTTTGTATGGGGATGGGAGGGACCTTAATCTCTTCGACGAAGTCAAGATAATTAAGATCGAACTTCACTTTAGGTAAGTTCGTTTGATCATTTAATTATCTTGACTTCGGTCTCCGAGATTATTTAAACTATGTAGATGTTCAGATATAAGTAAATATCAATGTGAATAAACAAAAATAAATCTAAGAATGTTTCAAATAGAGTTTTATTTCAATGATTACAATACAACTTATAATGTATAACTAAAACTATTTCAAGTATACACAAACAAGTCTGGATACTCTCATGTAGTATTTAATAGATTAGATGTCGAATCAACAATTGGTCTATTATAGAAATTGCCAAATACTGCTGATTGGTCTGACCAACCGGCAGTTCTCCGAATGACATCAACACTTATGCCAGCACGAGATGCCGCTGAGGTAGAAGCGTGCCTTGTACTATGGGCACCAAATATCGAAGTGTCAATGCCACTTTCTTGCAAGGTCAGCTTCATCCATCGTCCAATGGTCTGGGATGAAGCGGATCTATGAGGTTTTTTAAATGTTAAAATAAGGTAGTCCTCATTTTCAGGTCTTATAGAAGACGTTTTCGATATATATATTTTTATCGTTGCGGCTGGACAAATACACGGCTTTTGTAAAAAATAAGGTAGATTTAAAGTTGGTTGTGCTCGACCAATACCCGATGTCTTTATTAAATCCGATATAATTATAACTATGCGATCATTGTAATAATTTATGTTGGAAATTTTGATTAACGAAAGAGTTTGTGTTCTTTGGCCAGTCGCTAATGCTAATAACATAACTAATTTTTTACTTAGTAACTCTAAACCAATGGAATGATTTGGAAGATTGGCCAAATAATCTAATACAATATTAGGGTTCCACGTAACATTATAACGGGGAAACACAGGCCTCAATTTAAAAATTCCCTTAAAATAACGCTTGATTCTATCATCGTGACTAATACTTTTGTTAGAAGAAATCAATGCAATAGCCGATCTATGATTATTTAACGTCCCATATGAGGATTCTGATTGAAAGCATTTTGTTAAAAAATCTAACAATGAATTAACGTTAACATTATAAAAATTACAATTATTATGGTTGCAATATTCCCACCATTTTTTAAGGCTTGAATTATATTGGGAAATAGTAGTCTGTGCTAATGACGAAATCATAACCTTCATTGCCGATTCTGGTACATTTTGTCTGATAAAGCCTTCGCGGATAACACACTCGCTGCCAGGGAAAGGTGTTGATGCAGCGGATGTGTTGAACTGAAAGTAGATGAAACAAGATATTTACTAGGGGGAAATATTACAATTTCACAAACAGATAATGACTTAAAGAGAGGATACCAAGGCTGGGACGGCCAATGTGGCACTACCATAATTCCCGTAGCTCCATCGCTTATAATTTTATTTAAGCTTTTTAAAATTATGGCAAATGGAGGGAATGCATAGAAAAAGAATGATGACCAATCTACGGTAAAAGCATCAATATTATCGGCATAGGGATCTCTCTTCCAGGATATATACCTGGGGCATTTGGCGTTGACTCGAGATGCAAAAAGATCAATATCAGGATTACCTAATTTGCGGACAATTTTTGTAAACGCATATGTTGCCAACTCCCATTCAGCGTCAATATTAAGTTTCCTAGATTCACTATCGGCTTCTATATTCAAAGAAGATTTAATATAAGAGGCAAAAATAAATATTCTTCTTTCCTCGCACCATTTCCAAATCATATTTGCAACATGGTTTAAATGGGGAAATTGTACTCCACCCATTCTATTCACATAAGCAATAGCAGTAGTGTTATCTACTCGTAAGAGGATATCGCAATGTGTTTTATCTTTAGCAAATGACTTCAGTCCAAAATAGACAGCTAACAGCTCAAGGTAATTTATATGACTAGTCACCTCAATGTCATTCCACGCACCCCCAGTTTTCTCATCATTGCAAGCAGCCCCCCATCCTGTGGTGGATGCATCAGTAAATATCTCTATTGCATATTTATATTGTCTAATCTGATTAACAGTTACTGGAATTTGGTTTATCCACCATAATATATCATTTTTTAAATTATCAGTAATGGTCATGAAGGAATCGAAATTGTCATTACTATTCTGGAGTGCTAAATATTTGGTTCTCTCAAATGACTTCGTGTATAGCCACCCATAAGCAACAGCGGGACAAGCCGCGGTAAGAGTACCGATAATATGTGCAAATTCCCGTATACGCATATTTTTTGTAAATAACAAATGCTGTAAGCTTAGTAAAATACATTCCCTTTTCCTCTGAGGTAATTGTAAGGTCATTGATTCGGAATCAAGAACAAAACCTAAATAAGTACATGATTTTTTTTGGAATTAAACTGCTCTTTTTATAATTGATAACAAAACCTAATTTTGTTAAACAATCTATTGTACTATTTACATTCACTAAACAGTCTTCCTTAGAATCACCTAATAAATAAATATCGTCTAGGTAACGTACCGATTTCAAACCACTTGACCTTAATTGAGTTATAACTGGTTGTAATATTTTTGTAAATATATAAGGTGCTGAACATAGACCAAACGGAAGAACAGTGAATTCATAAAGGGCATCAAAATAAAAACGTAGGTATTTCCTATAATTATTGTGAATTGGAACTAAAAAGTAGGCTTCTTGTAAATCAATATTAGCCATAAAGCAGCCTTTTGTTATAAGTTTGGTCGCTGTTCTAATATCTTCCAATTTAAAATGGTTTACATAAACGTACTTATTTAATTTTTTTAGGTTCAATATAAATCTCATACTACCGTCATTTTTTGGTATAAGAAATACATCTGATATAAACTGACCACTAACTGAATGGCATTTTTTTATAGCTTTGATTTGTAATAAATGCTGTATTTCTCGTTTTATAGCAAGAGAATCGGTTGTGGAAAAAGATCGTTTAGGATACTCCTCCGGACGCTGATTCGGTACCGTAATAAACGGTATCGAGTATCCCGACACAGAATTTAAAATAAATTGATCATTAGTGAGAGACCGCCATGCTTGCATAAAATATTTTAAGCGACCTGCGTGTACCTGAGGCTGAGTTTCTACTTCTGCGGGCGGTCGTTGCCTGCAACACGTTGCCTCTGCGCCGGTTGGCGCCTGGGTGGCGGCGGCGGCGGCGGTGGTGGATAGCGGCGAGTGGCAGGCAGATGCGGCCTCGGCGGAGGGCCGGGAGCGGTTCGCCAGTGGTTCGGGTACGATCCTCGCGGCCCACCGGCAACGGTTCGGTAGTTCTGACCGATCCACTGCTGGCGTGGTCGAGTCGATGGGCCTTTGGGGTTTAAAGAGGTAGAAGTAGCCGCCGCAGCTTGGATTAGTTTGCTCGTTTTCTTTATGCCTCGCGAGTTTTTTACCACCTCACCTAAACTTTCTCCAAATAAGAAATTATCCCTTTTACGTTTTTTAAAGGGGTCAATCAAAGATTTTTCTACTAACGGAATAATAACTGATCGGCGAGTATCTGTTTCTATATAATGGGAATCGGCAAACAGTTTTCCCGAATCGTTCAGAGTACTAATTACATCTGGAATATTTGGGTTTTTCTTTAAGAGACCTGTCATAGCTTTTCCTAATGCTGATAACGCCCTACCTAGCTGGTCTTGTTTGTTAAGCAAGCGTTTATCGCGGAAACGGCAGGTTTCCACCAACATAGCTTCAATTTCCGGGTTTAGAGTAGGTGCCTTTAAAAGTGTGACATTTTTCGGAAATAAATATTTTTTGATTAGCTCGTCCTTAACTTCCTTTTTTAAACCTGTCGATAATATTTGCTGAAATCTATTAGCAATATCAATTTGTATATCTTCAGAATATTCGACCGCCTCTGGTTCTTTGTCACCTAGCACTCGCAACATTTCCATATCGTAAACATCGGATACCGTGGCTTCGACGATGGGACTTTCAACTAAAGAAGCTTCTGTTAGCGGGACTCCGACAATCGGGCCCTCATTGAGTGAGGTTTCGGCACTAGAGACTAAAACCTCATCGTTGCCGGGCAGTCGTTCCTCATCATCGGCCGGCACAGCAAAATTATCATATATAACGCCGTCCGCGTCAGCCAACTGAATCGGTCCAGCTTCCCGATGTTCTGCAAATAAATTATGTGTTCAATTTTTTTTTTTTTTTTTTTGTGGGTAGACAAATTTTCTGGAGGAAATTGATAACCATCTGTATTTATGGCTCAAAGGCAGTAAATTCACCAATAACTTGGTTAAAAATAATGGATCGAACTAATTAGTTAACGATCGTAAATTATCCCGAAGAATACAACGGGATTTAAAATATTTTCTCGAAGAATTCAACGAGAAATAAATAATTACATAAAGTAATGATACTTTAAAATAGCACACCTTCAAATTGTTCATCATTTTCATCGCTGGAGTAAATGATCCGCTGGTTTATACGACGTCGTTGCAGCTTATCTTCATACTTTTTTAACTTCCTCGCCCAACGTTCCTCCTTCACTTCCCGTTTACGTTTCGGCATAATGTTTTTTCTTTTTTATTTATTAATATTATTTTATTTTTTATTTTATATTAAAATTGAAAAACTATTATAATTAGTGTGGTACTTGTGCAGTCGATGCGCGCGCACGAACAATAATGGAGCTGTAACCGGGCGGCGATGCGATGTGAGTATGAGGAAGAGACAAGTATATCTTTTTCTTTACTTACTCTGAATACTTGTGCGACGGGTTAAGGCGTAGCAGGGCTACTACTACATAGTTTAAATAATCTCGGAGACCGAAGTCAAGATAATTATTATTACATTTATTTACTTTTCTTCAACTTATTAAATACAATTTCAAATACATATGTATAAAAAAAATACAATATTTATATTTAAAATTATAAAAAAACAGCACCCAACCGGCATCGGGAACAAGATCCAAGTCATTATTATTATTAAATTAAGCAACAAACTAGATAATGCATTGATGTCGGATGATCTCAAAACTTATTCAATGCTTTATTTCAAAAGATTGACGTTGATTTAAGTCGAATATAGGGTTACAAATTAACACAAAATAAATTTTAACTTTTTAAAAATATTATATTCTAAGTAGTTTTTGAATAAGTAGGTACTGGTGGATTTTTAAGAGACCTTAAACACATCGGTCTTGGAGACTTCTTATCTTGCTTTTAGTCTTTTTAAGAGCGTTGTCTCTTTGCCCGATGTATGCTAGACTTGACTTTTCCCTTTCCCCTATTAGATGAAGACGATCGGGATAACACTATGTTAGTCCCATCAAATTAAGTTTAGTTCAGTTCTGTGAATGTGCATCGACAACATTTTACTACTAGTTTAAAGCAAAAGAGGTGTCAAGCAAAAGAAACTGTCTGTTCCATCCTTGTTCCAATAACATTGTTGCTTTAATCGTAAACCAGGTTTCCGCAGAGCGTTTAATGACATTTTATGGCCCATTGCAAATTCCCACACCATTTTATGTGTTGCTTGTCAGACGCTTTTTATCGGTTTAAAATAATCACTCCACGAAACATATCTTCGATACTGAAAATATAAAGCAATTTAATTTACTGATGGATGAAAAATTTGCTTTCACAGAATAATCTTGTAGTTTTTTTTATAAAATTTAATCAAAGAAGCTCTCTTTGTGAAGGGATAAGTGAACAAATTCTTTTCGCCGATGTTATTAATTTGCTTCAAACCTGACTTTGAAATGTTTATATTTGATCAATTTAGTTGAAATTGCTTTGGGTAAAAATTTATTGAATTTATTAAAAATAAAAGTCAGTTATTATATTAATAATAATTTTCAAGGATCCAAAAAACATACCTAATGCATTACACCTTTGAATGGGTACCCCCCTACCGGGAAAGAAAATAAATATAAATATTAAGATTTTTGAAAGTAATCCTGGCGGCGCTCATGCGTGCACATTTATTTTGTCACGAGACATAAAAAATAGAAATATCTTTATATCGGCCGCCCGCACAGTAGTAAGTAGGTAGGTAAATAATACTTACAGGACTGAGCATTAGGTAAACAGTTGAGGTACACAAACAAATTTCAGAACCTCAGCGACAGAAAATATTGGCAGCTAACAAATTCTGTTTCCTTCAAATATGGTGGTTGAAACCCGATTTGTGATTGATTTCCTGTGGCGCATACATTTTCCCGCCAAGTCAGGTATTGAGAAAATATGTTCCGACACACGCAGTGAATAGTTCTATTATTGAATGATGGTGATTGATTGTGTTTAGCCTTTTATTATTACTATTCTCAAATAGCAACCGGTTATTAAACCAATTTATTTTTCACGTGAATCATATTGTTGTTGAAAAAAGATTTAATACTGAGGTTTAGGTATTTATCCTACTAACATTATAAATGTGAAAGTTTGTATTTTTGTTTGCTTAAACACAAAAAATGGCTGAACGGAAGCTGATGAAACATGGCACACAGGTAGATCATATTCTGAAATAAAACAGGATACTTTTATGTCTCGGGAATGCGGGTGAAACAGTTGGGAACAACTAGTTTATAATATTAGTTAGTTACAGAGTTTACAACATGTAGGTACATAATATATTTATGCATGATGCCGTGACTGTTGTTTAAAAACTAAACTTTCATCTCACTTTCTGCATAAGAAAAGGCTTGAGCTTATTTTCATCTAGTCATCAGTAATCTAGACACGCGGCTACGTGACAAGCCAAGTTCAAGCCAAGAAAGAGGAGACTTATAATTACCATCAAAAGTAGGCATGACTATTTTCCTGTAGGTACATGACAATGGCATAGACAAACACAGAACTAAGTGCAATTTATCTATCCTTTTCTTGTGTTTCTTAGAAAGTGATGTCTTTAGTAAGATTAAATTTGTTAAGTTTGTAATCAAAAGAAAGAATTGGCACCATTATCCGTGTATCTAAACTACCAAGTTCTGCGCTAAGGACTTCATTCAGACGAAATTGTCATCCGTAGTAGATAGAGATACACTTTAATGAGGTCTCAATGGATTGGATATTTGCTCACAGCTAACCACTGGGGAACGTTTGTAGTAGAATAGTTTCTGTCCTCACTATGCTAATGTCTTACGTAGGTATCTATTATATTTGCTTAAAGTGCACTGCAGAGAACAGAGTAAAGACAAGTTCGGCACATTTAAATATGCCGAACTTGTCTAAATAAATAACATAAATATACATTTATTTAACTAAGAGAACTAAGCTAGCTAAAATATTAAAAAGCAAACAAAAAATTTAATTGAACTGAACAACTATTGTGACACTAGCAAATGTGTGCAATTTTTGTTTATTTCATTTGAATTTTAAATTTACATTACATTGACCCGGTGTAGTTTCTACGAATAATTTAAGGATACCTTGAGCATGGTTTAGAAACTAAAATTAATGAGTCTCGTTATAAGGGTGAAATTTTCATTACGTGAAGTGGTTACCGACCTAAAATGGAGCAAGTAATTTTTACGGAAGAAATTGGTGCCTACATAGACAATGTTGTATTAACTGAAGATTAAATGGAATGGCAGTCAGTCGCTTAATTAATGTAAATTAACTATCAAGATTATTCGTTCACTGATGACTTTAATTCAAAACAAATACCTACATTATTTGAAAAACCTAAACAAAGAGAAATATTCTAAAAATATATATTTTAGTAGCCTTTGGTCGTGTCGAATAGGTAGGTGTCGCGATTTTTATTTAATGAGACCAGTAACATACCTAAATATAAAGTAATACATATGTCTAACTACTTAGAATCTTGTGAGTATAAAATCGTTATAAAGATCTATTTAGTACCTACCTGAAGACAATCCGACGTTTTGAGAAAGTAGTGCGGGTACGAAGAAAGCGGTACCCGACTTCGAATCCCGCTAGAACTACTTTTAATTAAATTGAGCGCTCTTACCTGCGCTTCGAAACTCTTTTAAGTGATTTCACGATAAACTTTGCAACAAACTGAAACAATACTTAGCCACTTACAACGGAATAAATACTTTTGTAGCATTGAATTTTTAATAAAACTTTGTATAAACGTACAAATAGTATTTGAGACGTGGTACCTATGGTTAATTCCCTAGGTGTAATGTCTTTATTTAGTAGCGAAGTTTCGTCTAGGTACTGAGAAGTTTACAATTTCATTACAAAATTAATATTAACACATTTGCTGGTAGAAACGAATATTAATATCATATAGAATACTATTAATACCTATTACCAAAATGAAAAGTTATGATAGAAGTTTTACTAGTACTTAGTTCTAATAAAAGCTTATATTACTTGGAACAAAAAGTGGAGGGTGGTTGTAAAAACGAGGATACGACAATGTCGTCGACGAGCCGGTGACCGCAAAAACTTTAATGGTTTCTTTTATCGACCATTTGCGAAACGTAATGGTCAACTCCTTTTGTTCCGGTGCAAGCCTAATCTGTTAAGCATTTTTATTGACTAAATAAAAACGTGAAAATACATTTTGGTAAGTAAGTTTTTATGAAGAAAATATAGCGCACTTACTCAAAATAAGCTAATAATAAATTATATTTATTTCAAATATGTTGTATGACATGACTTATATTTTGTCAGGATATCATTGAATTCATTAAGGAATCAAATAAAAAGGAGACCCACCATCAAGTAATTAGCAAAGTCGAAAGATACAGAATTACTGTGCAAAATACAAATCCTCATGTTTTTGTTATATTAGTAGCTTTGAGTTCCTTTGAGATCTTAGCTTTTCCCGTCATAAAAAGTATCCCATCTCTTATTCCAGGATATAATTTTTTTTTTAAGTTTCATCAATATGGGTTTAGTAGTTTCGGCGTTCATCGGGGACAAACATTGGAACGTGACATGGGAATTTTATATTTAAAATATTTTTATTTTAAAAATTTACATAAGTTTAATTTATGTAGGTAAAACGTTTATAGTTTTACAATTTACAGAAAAGATAATTATAAAATAATTCATGGAATAGTTGTATAGCAAACGGTATGTTCAATTAATTAGGACAGCTAATGTAATGACAACATTCCAGCATTCATTTGCTAATCGATCAGCAATTTGAAACATATTGGATACGTAAACATTTAATCTGCCTACAGTGACACACTTGCTCGTTTTTACTGTAATAGTATGTTGTATTGAAATTGAATTGGGTTTCAGACAACGAACGGTGATATATACAGAGTGTTCGGTAAGTAGTACGACAAACTTAAAGGGGAGATAGGTGAAAATGGTGACACTTTTATTGAGGTCATTTTTGATATTTGGTAGGTAGGACCCGCCCACCTAGCTATCTCCTGTATAAAGCATTTATTCAAATAAAACTTACTATTACTACGTAAAGATGAACACACACTCGCAAATTTTAACGTCTCATCGCCTTCTACATAGTAGTAGTACACCAAACAGTACTCTCGTGCCGTCCATGAGTGGGATATTTCAGATGCGCTTTTACTTTGCGAGCGTCATTACAGCATTGCCAATTTATCCCGCTAGGTGTCGCATTGTCGCTGGTGCTCTTTAGCTCTCAAACACCATATTCTTTTTACATATTCATTATATCGTAGAATAAGAGACAGGATAATTTTTATCCCGAGAAAAGACAAGATCCCACGGGGGAAACCGCGGGGGACAGCTAGTAATATATTATGCATGAAATAAACTTGGTATCACCAGATAAACATTATTAGGTATAAATAGGATAATAATATCAAATCAATGACAAGAAACTGGGGTTGCGCTATCTGAGATTAGCTTTGCATGCGCCTCCCCATTAAGTACAAGAAAGTGCATTACTTCAAGTGCGCAGTAAATTCATAGAGCATAGGTAGAGCTGCTCGGCGTTACTGTAGGTACGTAGGTAATATCCTAGTGACACTACGCATTCACAGGATTAAGCTTTGCATATTCCACACAGCGCTTCGCTGTACTGTACCACAAACGTAACTCGGATTACATATTCAAGTGATGCAATAAATTACTCAGTTAGAAACCAGCACTTGCTGCTTAAATATCTAAAGAGTGACAAAAGTTTCGTATGTATTGTTTGGGTTGTCTGAAAAGTCTAGACGCTGGACGTTCGGACATTACTTCACAATATCTTTTTATTCCTTTTCATCTCAAAATTTATTTAGCTGTACGAGATTAAAATATATCTAGTACCTAGTCGGCGAAATGATACGCCCCTCGAGATATGTCCTTAAATATTTATCTTAGTATAAGACATTTTCACGCTCAAGATGGGAGACATAAGTATCCATGAGGAATATGACAGTTGTAACCGCTGCTCTTCAAAAAATAACTCCAAGTTTTATCCTCGACAATATAGTTACGCGTCGTTATAAAACACGCTACAGACCATTTGAGCTCGCTACGAGGATAACATATTATATGGGATACTGGCTGTTATTTTTATACGGAGAGCCCCGAGTGGCCTACAAATCAAGATAACAAGCCCAGATAGAAGCAAGAATGTCGGAAATATTTACACATGGCGCTATGCTTTATTCAGTACTCCGGTAATCAATAAATTAATGTCTCAATTACCTATTAACAATATATTTTTATTTAATTACAGACTTTTCGTTTTCTTGGTGATATGATATGTAGAGTGTAAACATTATATCTACATTATGTACAATCTGTTCGTAGGAATTTTCTCAAGGCTTCCGCTACTGCCAATAGGCAAGGTTCCCAGCAGGTTGATAGGATGGATGAATGGTAGCCAAGCTAATGCGTTGATGGAAAAAAACTTCATGCTCGCTGGTATCGATCCCTCTATTAGTTTTCTGGTAAAACAATAATCATATCCAATCAGTAATTACCCAACATTGACGTAATAAATCAGGAATTTCAATGTTATATCAGTTTGATTCAACTATTCGTAACGATAGATAAATAAATGACTCAGGTAGTTCATAAAACAGAATGTGTCGCTTTAAGCTATAATCAATCGTACAGGATCGATACGGAAATAAAAATACCTATTTGCTTTATACATCGTTACTCAATCCTGATATCAAGAATCTTATAAATATATCTGTATTTTCATACGAGAAATCGATTTCTCTTTTCCCTCCTCGTTCCGTAGAAAAACAATTGTGAAGCGTTATACGTAAAGTGTGTTTGTTTTATAAACATCGGTGGAGTTGCCCTCTATTTATCAAGTGCTCCAAACAAAACAGCCGACTGACAGTCGCGGGCCGATCCTGGCACAGCGCATCGAAAGAAAATTAATCCTATGAACTTAGCTCGTTCTTCAAATAATAGTAGTTGACTTGCTTACTACGTTACTAGCTATTTAATAATGAAGACAAGTTATATTATTAATAAAGCTCGCTATACAATGAGGTAACGTAGCGATTGGTCGTAGCGTGGGTAACGTAAGGTGGGTTTTGGCCACGTTACCCATAGACAGCGACCTAAATTTCGTGTTTGTGACTGTAGCTCATTTAGACAAACAGCATGCAAGGCTAGGTATAAACTTTACAGGCTAGTAGTAAATTTGACGATTGCCATCACGTTCCACTTTTGGAGTTCACTTTTAGCTTCAAGAAAACAATATTTCCAAAGAAAAATGAAAGAAGTTTCAGGTTTTACTGTAAGTAAGGCTAGTGACTGTTTGACGACAAATTTCCATCACAGAATATAATAGCCGTGTCGACCTTACCCCGCCCCGACTCCAGCTCACTCTCTCGCGATTAACTTCGGAATAAGGCAATTCATCGAAAGAACAAGTTTATTACTTTCAAGTTTTCGTTCAATGCGAGAAGGTCCCTGGAAATTCAGTCGCACAATGGGCCCAATTACTGAAATCGTAAAGATTTGGGAGATTTTACCGGTTTCCATCGTTCCTCGATGCTTAATCCACTTCTTCAGGGATGTAATTATAAAAGTTTATGAATAGCAAAAACATCCTAACTCGAAGTATTCGTAATAAGAAAAGCAATAATATGTTTATATGTATGTGTTTGTTGGTAAAACTGAATAGAGTAAATGTACCTGCCATCAATAATTTGTTATTGACCATAAATGTTGTTATGGAACTAAATATCGCTGTTTGTAACTATGTTTATTTGAAAAACATGATAACTTCACATATTTAGGTTTCTTTTTTACTGTGAATAAGTTAGTGTTTAGACCGCAATCAAACCATGGTAAGTGATGATGTGGCTGAAGGTGGTAAGCACACAAAGCTTTGAAGGAAACTGGCTCTCAAGTGCAACTGTCAGAACACACTGATAAGTGGTTGGCAACAGACTTTCAACTTGAGGGTAGTAGCCAGCCAGTCGGGTAGGTACTACAAATTTTCCTACTACCGTGCTATAGTTTCCTCACGATATTTTCCTTCACCGAAAGCTCAAGCTCATTGTAGGATTCAAACCCATGCCCTTCGCCGCGGTATCCGACGTCACTACCACTGAGCTATCATCGCCTTAATTGTAGATAGAATAATAAGATAATATTGCACTCAAAGTAATTAAACAGAAGTATGCTTTGTAAAGCTGAGATCGGCGCAACTTCACAAGTGCGATGCACTTCAACTCTAAACATCGCTTTATGTAGGTAAGTGCATTTGCAAGTAGCTACAAACACAATTATTTCTGCATTACTTAAAAGAATCGTTACATTTAATTTAAGATAACTAGAAACGTCTAGTTGTATTATATATTACTTTTGTTGGTTAGTATCTAATCTGGATTTACGGATTCAGCTAAGCTTCATGTCTGAATTAAATAAAAAAAATTTAATACGCTATACTAAGGGCGGTTTATTTAATCACTGAATAAACCTCGGATCAGCTATTTGTCTGATTAGTCCATACAAAAACTGTTCTAATTTTAAATTAACAGTTAGATATCGCTTATCTAGCCATTGAAAAATCAGGCCTAAATCAAATTAATATTATCTAACACCTAATGATAAATGTGAGATTAAAAGTCTATTTATTTTACTCTAGGCAACTTTACCCGGCAACTTTGCCCGCTGTTTCTGATAATATAAAAAGTAGTGGTCGTTGTAGGTGAATAGCCAAGCAAAAACGCACGTTTCAAAGTAACATCGTCATCCCTTGATGGGTTTCTTCTTTCATTTAAAAACAAAACGTTCAGAAATTTAAAGCCGTATTTAATAAAGTAATTCAACTATAATAAATAAATGATTGAAATTATTCATAAAAAAAATACTTGCTTTATTATACATAATATAGGTACTTAACTAAACTTCAATATAAAGCAGCTGCTTCAAATCTAAAGTGATGATTTCTAGAGTTAATATCCGATTGTATAATAAATGGTTATTTAAATGACAAATTTAAACCAATATATTATTATGTAGTGTCAAATTATAACATGAAAACCGTGAGAATACATACGTGACTACGCGATACACGGAATATTAACAAAATTTTGTTGCAACAATGAAATACTCGTAATCTAAGTTACGCCCGCGCCGCTTGCTCGTTGCGTCAGTGTATAGTCGAATATCTAATGAATTTGTCGTTACGGAAGCGTCGGCTGTAAGGCAACATTACCTCCCTCGTTAAGTTGACGATTGTTGTAAGCGCGTGATTCTATGGAGCTTTGTTTTATGAGAGCACTGCCGCTGCAGCTATTTGTCAAAAGATTCAACTAAACGGTTATCCATTATCTTTACATAAAATGACGCTCAGCCTTAACGAGGCTAGTTGAGTGCCCGAATAATTTCTTGACAAAATAAACGATTTGCATATATAAATCGGTGACAAATTATTACCATGGTTTTAAAATTGAACGTAATTTAAATAAGATGTTACTGCTAATCTTCGCTCAATTAGCGCGTATATAGAGACTTTGCTTGTTAAATTAGTATTATACCTATTTAACCTTTCCATATAGGTAAGCAAAAACCTGAAGATAAGTTTTATAATTAAATTCAAACAGATATTTGGAGTCTATCTGGGCTCATAAATAGAATTCACAAAGTTGTTTTTCTCCTCAGTCTCGTTAACATCAGCAAAAACCTTTTGAATACGTGAGGACAAAGTAAATAAATTTTCCATAATAATTTGTTTCTCTTTAACTTGTCGAATTGCAGAAACTTAAACTATGCAGATATACATGATTTTATAAATTTAACTGCTAAGGCAAAAAATATTTTATAGTACTGCTAAAGACTTTAAAGGAGTACTTAATCAAAAAATCTTTTTTTAATAATGTGCCGTAACTCAAAATGATAGAACAAATTAAAATGTATTTTTCGTTTTTATAAAGCATAGCTATGAAATAACAAAATCTGCGGGACTAAAACAGAGCTCATTAAACATGAATACACTCTAAAAACCTATCGATCCAACTGCAGTAGTGCATTTATAGCAATACAGCTTGTAAGCTACATATAGATGAGCTCATTCAAATCCAATCTACATAGTTAAGAGCGTTCTGAAGCAGTTATTTTTTATTCGAAATGT
This sequence comes from Ochropacha duplaris, assembly GCA_951361185.1. Lineage (NCBI taxonomy): Eukaryota > Metazoa > Arthropoda > Insecta > Lepidoptera > Drepanidae > Ochropacha > Ochropacha duplaris. The sequence goes on from OX592703.1 coordinate 6,716,227, forward strand.
AATCTAAATATTCAATTCCAAATTCATTCCACTTAAGCGCATACTTACGAGGAGTATGAGAAAAAACTGGAGGAAAACTGCTCGACTATGCAAGAACTCTTTATGCATTTCAAGGGTACACCACCCCATGCTTATAAAACCACAGAAAGCGATAGAGGAATTGAAAATAGAGCCCTTGTTATTTCGAGTACATGTGGAGTGGAATACAAAGGGGGAACATTGTCTCTGGTTCCTCGTTATGCAGCGCTTCAGACGTTCTGATAACAAACCGCACGTTACGTGTACGCCAAATAAAATATTATTTTATTAAATTGTCAAATTGGACACACAAGTTACTTTATGTTCGAAATCCAAACTAGTTTTATAGGTTGCAAGCTTTCTGGTAGAGTCTGAAAATATTATCTAGGTACTTTATTAATCTTATTATTCAAGTTGGGATCTAATCTAGTAATCTTTTTATTATTTATGAGCTACATTCGATCAAAGCGATCTAAAACTTTTTGAACTAGGTAAATGTACTTTGCATAGGATATGCATGGTCCTACCCTTCATGAACTTGGCCTATTTTCCTAAGTCAAATATTATAAAAAAAATATGTTTTATGGTGAAAAGGTCAAAACATCCCACAGTAAAATAAATGCACATTACGAATTTATAATGTGTATACCTACTAATATATTTTTTTTATATGCGTACACGTGTTGAGGTAGAATACCTCTACAAAGTATTGTTTGTAAGTAATATTTTTGCATAGGTATAAATATTTTTTCTGCTATGGGTACATGATTACACAAAAAGCTGAGCAAATTAAAATAAGGATATTAGGATATCAAAGCGAGTTGCGCCGTAGCTACATACAAACCGTCTACTAACATCATTTGCGTTGAATCACTGTGGCAATAATGAAATTCTGGATTGTGGGAAGCCTTAATTTTTAATTTCCCTTAGCGTCAATGTTTAATAATCACACTAAACAAGTTAATTATCTATCTAGCTTTATGATTGCTCTTTTTAAGTCTATTTTAAGAATAATTAAACATAAACTTTTGTAGATATGCAGAGCAGTTAATAACTTCTTTAATAATATCCTCGAGGCTGCCGTTGCTGCCGATTTGCAAGGTTGATAAAATTTCCGTTTTGTATGGTGAAGCTAATGTGTTGGTGAAAAATCCTGCCCAAGTCGATTAGCTATTTTGATAAAATAAATGAATCGCACCCTGCTTCGGTCTCCTGGTGTCAACCGCAAAAGTTATAATTAGTTTTTTTTTTTTTATTCTATAAAATTATATTATGTCACAGAAAATAACTTAGTAGCGGATCCAGGGAGGCTGAAGACCCCTCCTCTAAACATCTGAGTCTTCCCATGACAAATGTTAAATTATAATTAATCTTTTACAAATAAAATATTTACTTTAATAAAAACCTATCCTCAGCGGGGCCAAGCCGCTCCCCTCTCCGGATTCACTACTACTTACCTTAATTAGTGACTAGAAGAGATAGGTACACTTGTGGCTAAACTCCAACTCTAGTATTTATAGTCATCAAGTTTCGATGATGTAGTAGCAATTTCCCTGTGGTTTCATCAGCGCCACGTTACGAATTGAAGCTCGCCAAATCGTTTCTCATTCCACTCCTATTGTGCCAGAAAGTTACTTCTATGGTCTACCTATTATAAAAATAACCTACTACAATATATACATTTTTTAATGAACCTAAATAAGAATTTCTAAATATTATCTTATGAAGTTTGTTTGAATGTGAAAATGCTTGTTATTCTTTCACGCACATACTGAAGATTTTTTGATGAAACTTGACACACAGCTAGATTATGTCTTGTATTAAAACATAGGATACTTTTTAACCGGGAATAGATCATACATTCAACCACTCTAGACTTAATTAGCATCAAATTTATACTCATATATTACCCTACTTGGCTCCTGTGAGCCGACACCACGACTCGACATCTAAGAGAAATTGCATTCATGTCTCATATAGCAATAATTTATTAATTTGTCTGCTCACACTGCCTCGTAAAGCTTTACTTAATATATTGAAGTGAAAGTAGTAGGTTGTAAGCCCCGCTAATATTATAGACTTGTCCCGCAGAACAAATAAAAAAGGTAGGTATGTAGAAGGAGCGTACGTAAACAATAGTCTCCAATGAAGTGAAGCACCGTGCACGAAGTTGTGCGCGTGACATGTACGTACGTTTTCCTGCGTGACTCGCGTCGCACAGTAATGCGATTGGCTTCCTTTTTCAAATTCGGCTTCCTTTACTGTGCTTCACTTTCAGGGGCTCTGTCTGCCTTTTTATTTGGTTTGAGACTAAGTATAAAACAGAGGTTCCTAATTGTTAATGGTAAATCAGAACATTTCTTTTTGTTTTGTTTATTAGCTATTGACGAGCTACTAAATAAAAAAACATATCAATTAAAAAAAAAACATTTCAATTCTTTATTGGAACTTAACGATTTGATCGTAGTCTACGATTCGTAAATAATTCTTATAGTGGTGCAGGTTGCACAATTCCAATGGAATAAATATTTCAACTCAGAATATACTTATTCAAACAGCTTGTTAGGATTGTAAAACAGCAGCTGCTAGTTTAGAAAACTGTTTTCAAAATGAATTTATTGGATCACAGGAATCAATTTATAACGCAAATTCGACAGTTACGTCCGGTGGTCCGAGCGACCGAACCTCAAGTGCCGGCAATCCGTCAATGTCCAAAGTAAAGCCCCTTAAATGCGTTCTTAAATACGGCACATCCACCCCACCGTCCAGCCCACGACCCGCTGTCCACTCTGATGCTTCCTGAGATCGATACGATACCTTACATTGTCCTTTATAAACCTATAGATCAGTATTTTGAAAAACATGATGGTAATTTAGTATGGTCAGTTAGTAACTGTACCAGTTGAGAAGCTGCTCTACGATCTAAAAGCTACTCATCAACTAAATAAAGTTAATCACCATATAGTAACTCTATCATAATGACAATTCAGAAACAAAGGGATGATATTAACCATTAACCCCTTGGCACGCGGTTTGAACGGTCGTCCCAAAAAGAGATCAGGAATCGGTTCAAAGTAAATGAATGAAATACATACAGACAAAATGTATACATATATCCTAAATCTTCAGCAACAAAACACAACATAGCAAAATGTACCTACGTTACCTATTTACTTATAATATTTGTCTACGTTGGTTTCTGTTAAGCCTTAATAATTGAAAACATTTGATAACTTGAAATTAAAAGTAAATTTTATTAACATGTGGGCATAATCCAACCTCTATTATATAGACATTAATAATCCCAAAAATCTTGACCTTGTAGTTAAGTGAGGTTGATTTTCTCCACATCGTAGTAATTTAACACTTCTCGATGCGATATCGAAGAAAAATGTGAAGCGTCTGTATTCCGAAGATAGGTTGTAGGTATGTGCAAGAAATGAGCAAATAAATCAATTACACACCGCCAGGCGGCTCCACGGGAAATAATTGGATTTGTACTCAAGCGCCCGAGGGGGCGATCACCAGTTTATTGTCTAACATTCCTCGATTTCACAGAAAAAACTGACGGAGCTTGAAATAGATATCGGCAAAAAGAAATTAACTGTCATACATAATATAAGGAAAAACTATTATTGATCATAAAAAAGTAATTATAAGTAAGTGCACTGGCTTGATGAACGCGATTCGTAATAGCTTTCATACTAATAGAGTTAGTTTAATCACAATAAGTTCTTAATCAAATCTCGGATTTTACGACATCAGAGTAAATTGTTTCATCAGTAATCACGAGAGTTATTTAATTAAAACTGGAACAAGTTACTCATAAAACTAAGCTTCGAAATCTTTGTCGCCGTCGCGCGCGTTCCTCCAAAATTACTCCGGAACTTACTTCCAACTTATACCTACACTCGTTAACTAACAAGTATAAAAGTTTTAACTACACTTTACACGATTATTCTAACGACATGACCTATACAGTAACTAACAATAACTGTAGTTATACATATAGAACTCTCGAGCTCTCTTTGTGATCTAGGCATTCTAACGATACTTTGTACTATTTTGATCAGCTATGTTTTGTATAATTAAATGTATAGGTAATGGGTTGCATCACACTAAACTAAATCATACAAGTAATAGGTGCCTATTAATTGTTTTATGTTTTTCTTTCATTATATCCTATAAGTATTTTGGCGTCTGGTTTTTACATATATGTGAGTATATTATTTAATAGCTTAATAAATAAAACAAAAATTAAAAGTGCATATCGGTTTAAAATTTTTTTTAAAGTGATGATAGCTTAGATGTATCGTCGGATACCGTGACCAATTTTGTGAGTTCGAATCCTACAATGACCGTGAAATATCGATAAAGAAAGCGATATCCTAGGGGTAGGGTATTTTACCCGCCTAGCTAACTACCAACTACCAACCAACCCCAAGTTTAATTATTTGTCGCCAATCGCCTATCGGAGTGTTCCGGCAGTTGAAGCCAATTGACAGTAGGTAAGATGCCTTCTACGCACTGTAAATAAGGTCGGCAACTCGGCAACACATTGACAATATCCTTGATATTGCTAACGTCTATAGGCGTTGGTAATCATTCATACCACCAGGTGACCCCAGCCGGGTCAGATTTTTGACAAAAAATATAGGTGTTTTGAATGAAATTCATATTTCATTTTCAAAAATATGTTTTTACTAGAAATTGGTAAATATATAACGTAGTTTTAAGCTATTAGCCGGTACATTAACACTGCTCACAAGGGCATGAGTTAGTCGACCAACTGAAAATTGCGGCAGCAGGCCACGTCGACTGCCAAACGAACTGTGAAAATAATGGGCACAGAGCAATGCGCGTCTTAAATCGACTAATGCACTCTGCTACGTTTCGCCGGATTTGCAGCATGTTTTTACCAACTTTGTGTATTAAATGTCTAGATTGAGTATGATTATGTGAGTAAACTGGTATTCCAAAAGCATTTTAATACTAGGGCAATGCCCCTAGTAATAAATTGCATTTTGGGCTACCAGTATATGTGTTGACGGCCTTTTTATAGTGCCTTGTAGGCAGACATACCGGTAGGTTCTTGGCCTACTGCCAGTGGACAACCTACTCTAAAGTATTCTACCACCGTTTCAGACTCTACACTCTAAATTACAGTTTTACAGATTTTTCTGAAGAGAAGAGATAAAAAAAACTGAAATATGCTCAAGTTTGGCCCCAGACCCAGGCGGGGGAGTAATGACAAAACCACGCTCGATAAATATAATGTCCTAAAATAACTTAAAATAGCTACACGCATCCCTGGATCCTAACCATAAAAACAAAGTTAATCAGTCTTTTGACTTGTCGTACTTCCCCGTAACGCAGATAAACCAGCACGTTTTCCCAACAAACTATTTCCTCAACGAAAACTCTCCGGAAATTAAAACCAGAGAAAAGTCTCGCGGGACATTAACTCGTTGAGAGAAAAGGATTTAATTTTAAATTTGTTTCGCGGCTTATATTTGTTTGTGGAGAGATGAATAAGTGCTTGTACTTTCCGGTCTCGACGCAAACCCCTTTCAACGATGCTGTTTAAAATATAACCTGTCAGAGGGATTCCAAGCTGCTTATCGTTAGCTATTGCGACTATTATGCCTGCAACTTCCTATATGATTATCATTATATTATTTTATATAATTTAATTATTTGACTATAGACGTTACACGTTTATTATTTAATCTACATTCATCTCGTAATGTTTAAATTATTGATTTAAAAAATAGTATCATAATGTCATAGGTAAAATTAAAATAGTTTTATAAAGTGCAGTTTTCTTAACAAAGTAATAATATTGTTTTAAATAAGTTATAAGTTAAAAAAACTTTTTAAAAACAAGCTTTGGATTCAGAGTGACGTTCCTTTATTTTTTGAGTTATTCTCAGCAAGCCCTTTCATTTGATACCCATATTGTAGGATTGCATTAAAAAAATAATAGTCCGCTATCTAAGGTGTTCCGCCATGTTGGATTTAGAATGACGTCACACAGCTGACCATGCATTGTCATCTAAACTAAACGTGTTTACAAAATTTCAGCACAATCGGTTAAAGATATCTGCTTCAAAATTGAGTTGCAAGATTCACCCCGGAAAAACATACATACATTGCAAGCTAATATAAAGCTTGTGCTGATATTCTTTATAATATATTTTTCATCCCCCCATCTCGGAAAGAGTATTTTTGCTCTTCGATATCTGAGTGGAAAAGCCGTTATTATCCTCTAGAGGATAAAGTAAATAGAACATCGTGTGCACTAAGTTTGTGAATTCAAATCATCATTAAACCTACTTACTTCTCCCTCCATAGTGCCGAATTTATCATACATCAAAGTCAAAGCCAAAGTCAAAACCATTTATTCAGTTTAGGCCCTAGAAGGGCACTTATGAAGGTCGAATTCAGAAGTTACCACCGGTTCGGAAGTCAGCCTTCAACTGAGAAGAACCGGCAAGAAACTCAGCAAGGTTACATTTTTTAAATATTTTTGGACCATCTGACTATATTGGCTTTTTTTTCAAATGTTTAACAATTTTTATCTTAAACTAATACAAAAATACATAAAAAATTATAATTTTGACAAATCAAAAGAAATTAAAGAATCATTTTTTAATTTGTCCAAAACTCAGACTCGACTTTCGACCTTCTTCTTTTAAATTTGCTTTGCGCGCGCTATTTTCTTTTTTTTGCATTTAGTCATTTCCTCGCTGATGTGGGATGAAAAATTACGTGTTGCACTCGAGTGCTAAGCTCAAGGTTCTAATTTTTTAATCCCTCGCTGCGCTCGTGATTTAATTTTAGAATCCTTCGCTTGCTCGGTCATCAAAATTGAGGACGCGGTTAATGAACAACTTTCCACTCTTGTATAACAAATAACTATTCCCTATTGAAGGAGGTACACTTCGGACCGAAACCAAGGTGTTTTTAATACAATTTTATAAGCTGTGGTGGCATTAGGGTGCAAGGTTTGGGCGCCATATTAATTTTGCATTTTTGTCACTATGTAGTGACAACGAAGCAGGCGGATCACCTAATGGTAGTGACTGCCGTCGCCTATAGACATTAGTATATACCAGAGGGATTGCCGATGTGCTGTACACCTTATCACAATGTCTTATAGGCAACTGGCTCTCAAGTGTAATTGCAGGAACACACCAACCGGTGCTTGGTGACAGATTTACAACTTGAGGCAGCCAGTCGAGTACAAAGGATCCTATCACCGTGTAATGGTTTCTTCACGATGTTTTCCTTCACCGAAAGCTCAAGCTTATTGCTATCATCGCCACAAAAAATCGCCGCTAGCTGTGGTGGCGTTAGGACGCATGAGTACGTTTGAGTATTTTATTCACATTACTATAACATTAGTATAGACAAAGTAGTAGGTATATGAAAAAGCACATGTTAGGTAGTAATAAAACACACATGTTGTAATAAATAGCCCCTTTTATGCAACAGTTTTTAACTACTATTTATTAAGCCTTGAACAAAACCTTCAGCAAAATTTTTAAAACCAAAACGAAATATATAGGTAAAAGTTTAGAATATATAGTATATCAATATCAGATAAAGTCAATAAAAAATTTTGAATCCCTACTAAAAATGGTAACTCGCGCGATACAATTTATCAGTATAATTTACGTTACTGAAAAGAGTTTGCTCAATTAAAGTTTGAGCGTACACGAGTAAATAAATCCGCTTTGTTAATCAGACAGTAGTAGTTGCACCTCGTTTCATGTTGCTCTCTGCTTAATAGCATTAGGGGTCGACCACACCTCGCTGCCAACTTATTATGAACTAGCTTCTTTGTAATGCGATTAGGGGCAGCTCTGTTAACTAAAGGACCTATGTTACATCATTCGAATAAAAAGCTTTTAAGTTATCATCAAGATAACAATATGTTGATATTTACCACACTTAATTGTGGGTTCATATTTCTTTTATTTAAATTATTTTATTATTTAAAATTATAATCGCCGACGAACAATTCCAACGTGGGAGGGGGGTCCAGAAACATGCCCTGAATCCATGGTTTTCGGTTGTGCGAAGATGTCCCTTCCACCCTGTATAGGATCTTGCTCATATAATAGAAATGTCAATGTCGTGTAAATGTCGTTTCTGAACCCATCTTGCAGTTTTCGAGATGAAAAGTAGGTAATCTAGGGCTCTCAGGGATAATGTAGCTATTACCTACTATAGTGAAATAATTTTCATAATGTAATTCAAAAGTTTCGGATATTACCTCCTACATCTAATTCTACTCATTATACTTAATATTAGCACAGTATAAAGATATATTTCTACTGTGATATTAGTGTAGGTAAATAAATATGGCCATAAATGTATTCAAAGTTTCAATTTGTTGCTTACCTTTAAAATTGTAGATTACCTGTAAGTACCTACCTACCTAATATCAATTTAATATTTTTCCGTAGGTAAATTGTATGATTTTATTCAGTTCCTTTGTAAATATTACTCTTACTTTTGTTAATTTATTTAAAATCTATAAAAAGTAAGTATATTTACAATTTATTTACAACAGGATATACAAAATATATAAAAAAAACTTTTCGAGGCTGCCGCTGCTGCCGATCGGCAAGGTCCTAACAGGATGGCACCGTTTCCTCTTTGGATTGGCTAGGTTGATGCATTGGTGGAAAAAGCTCCCCACCCGCCGGTCTCCCGAGTTCTCGATAATTTTTTTAGATAAAATACTTGTGATTTTAGCATCTTATAATATATTATAGGTATAATTCAGTTCAATGTAATTGAACTGAATTATACCAACAAATAAAAAGAAAATAATTTCTGTGTCGATAATTCTTGGTAGATATTTATTCTTCAGGTTTTACTAAAGTACGAAACATGCTAATTATTTGCAATTAAAATATAAATACGATCCGTATTCATATTAATAAGGAATAGTTCCGTTTGAGCCGTCGTACCGGACGGTCGCTTCTATAGTGGCATTGTTCGGCTACCCGGCATTCTCGGAATTTGGTCCGGTGATTTTATTACCTCGCCATTTCGTCGAATTGCTCATTAGGCTAATTCCAGTGATTAATACTTCGGTATTTCACTGGAAGAGGCTAAGTGCTCAAATCGACACCCAATCGGTAATTTTCATTACCAACCAACTGTGCCGTTTTAGTCACTGTCGCTGGTGAAAGTATTTAATACTTCCGTATTATTACTGGAGGCGGCCTTGACGAGAGCGACACAAAAACCTTGTGAAAACCACGACTTTCTGTGGTGAGCTAGTGGATACCTTACGGTGTTAACGAAGCTAGCTCGAGCGTGACCCGGCCGCTCGCGGTTGCCCTTTTGGCAAACGCAAACCCGGACGGGGCTGGACCAGTCGGCCTTGGGGGCTTCCCTAGTCGACCCCAGCCATCGCTAGGCAGGGACGTAGGAACTCCGCTGCTTAATAAAGCTTCAACAGCGGAAGCACCAGCTTAGGGCTCACCCCGTCGTTCGTCACACACCTCCTGGCCTAACCCCGGCCAGGAGAGTAATACTCACCCCGGGCGCACCCACCCGGGAGAAAATTAGAGTTTTTTAGTAGGTCCCCCTGGCTGGCCACTATGGCCAGCCAGATTAACCCGCAGTCCCTGGAGGATATCCTCCAGGATGAAATCACGTTAAGTTTTTTAATTAAGCGTCATGGCAACTTGCCATTTCTTACGCCCTCCCGCCCCTCCTCCGCCATGTCGGCATGCTCCATTGCGAGCTCCCCCTCCACCCCCCTGACCCAACCGTCCCAACTGTCGCTCTCTAGCGGCGTCCTTCCCCCCTCCCAACCCTCGCCTTCTAGCGAGATCCCTCCCCCGTCCCAGCCCCCGCTCTCAAGCGAGGCTCCTCCCTCCACCCAATCCTCGGACGACGGCTTCACCGAAGTCCTTACTAAGAGTGGCAAGCGCAAGCGAGCCAAGAAACCCTCCGAGGAGGCGGCAGTCGCGAAAGCGGCCAAGCCCTCTCAATCCCCCACACCCTCTCCCACTCCCATCTTGCCTCTCATGACCCTTACCCCTGGCTCCCCTTCCATCAGCCAGAGAGGGCTCTCCCCCGCTCCCACTCCTATGGATATCCCTATCCATAGGATCCCTGGTACCCTACCCGTCCCTAACCCCGTACCCCAGTCCCAGAAGAAAGACTCGCCACCTCCCCTGTTCATTCAGGACAAGGTAAAGTGGCCTGAGGTCTCTACATGGTGCAAGACGCACCGTGTCAATTACACGTCCGCCCGTCCCACTGAGCACGGGATCAAGGTCACTGTGGTCACCTCTGACGACCACAGAGCCCTGAGCAAAATGCTCCGAGATAGGTTTGTGGCTTTCCACACCTACACTCTCCCAGATGAGCGATCCCTCCGGGTCATCATCAAAAATGTCCCAAAAGAGTTTGATGTCGAGTACATCAAACAATCCCTCCTCAACCAGGACCTCCCGGTGCAATCCGTCCACCGGATGTACAAAGGTCGCGGTCACGCCCCTTACAACATGGTCTTCGTGTCCCTGGACCGTGGACCAGCCGGAAAGGCCATCTTCCGCCTGAAAGAGTTGTGTGACCTTTCAGGCTTCTACGTAGAGTCACCCAAGAAGGGACGTTACCCGTCCCAATGTCACAACTGCCAACTTTATGGCCACTCCGCACGCAATTGTTACGCACCAGCTAGGTGCGTCAAATGCCTGATCCCACATGCAACTAAAGATTGCAGCCGTCCTAAAAACCCCGCGGAGGCAACGGAACCACCTGGTTGCGTCCTCTGCCAGTCGCTAGGACATACCGCGAACTACCGTGGATGCCCCAAAGCGCCACGCCCCCGTATCACGTACGACTCGCCGCGTAACGCCACGCGTCGTCCCCCCCCTCCAGTACCCGCTGCGCAGGCCCATCTGGCCCCACAGCGCCCTTCACCGTGGGGAGCTTTCAATTATGAAAGCAACCACTTCCCCCTACCCCACTTTGCGGCCAAAACCGCACCCGCTGCTCAGGTGGACAGCTCCACCCAACCCCAGCCTTCAGCTGGTCCCTCCCCTCCCGCCCCCGTCCCCATCCCTACTCCCTCCCCACCTGCCCCAATCTCCCGCGCTGTCCCCAAATCGGTGCCAACGGCACCTCGCCGCGCCAAACAAAACCCCCCCCACGGCGTTGATCCGGATCTCGCCCTGGTGGAGCGATTCGCTGAGGCCTTCAACCCCAGCGAAGTTAGGGAGTTAGCCCACGAAATTAGAGTGAACGAAGGCAACGGTCGTGCCCTCGCTCAAATCGCCATGAGGTTCGAGCGCCTCTTCTCATCGTTAGCTCAATTTAAAGTTAACCCATAATGGATAGTTCGACTGTGTGCAGAATTAAACCCCGCTCAATCAAGATAGGCTTCTTTAATGCCAACGGCATTACAGGTCAACGAAATGAGATCGCAGATTTCCTGAGTGATCATGACGTTGACATACTCCTAGTACAAGAGACGTTCCTCAAACCCTTCCATAGGAATCCCAGGATTGCCAACTATCAGATAGTTCGCAACGATAGGCTCTACTCCGCCCTAGGAGGAACCCTCATATATTACAAAAGGTCCTTGTACTGTTCTCCCATGGATCAGCCCAAACTTGAGTACATTGAAGCTTCGGTCTGCAGGCTCGGCATGACTGGCCACGAGTCAATCATTCTGGTCTCAGCCTACGTTTCCCCAACTCGCTCTTCAAGCGACCTCCAACTATCACTCAGAAGAGATTTGAAAACCCTTTTCGAACTAGGAAGCTCTGTCATAGTGGCGGGCGACCTAAACGCGAAACACCGCCTCTGGAATTGTCATACGAACAACTCCAGAGGTATTGTACTAGAATCCCTCCTCGGGCCGCTGAACATCGATTTAGTCGCGCCCCTGGAACCGACTCACTACCCCAACGTACTTGACCACAGACCCGACATCCTCGATGTGGCACTGTTGAAGAATGTAAGCCTAGGCATACACGACTTGACAGTGCACCACGAGTTAGTCTCCGACCATCGACCTGTAATCTTAGAACTTACACCGAACTCAGGCCCCCCTGATTCAGGTCGGACCCCTCTCACTAAAGTCGTGACGAACTGGGACAAACTGGGCGAAAGCCTCAAGTCTGCCTCATCCGTTCACCTCGACCAAATCCCTAGCAGCATTGTCACCGCTGACGAAGCTGTAGGCGCAATCGACTCCCTGACCAGCCACGTGCAATCGCTTATTAGCGATTGCTCTCGGACAGTTCCGGTGGAGAGCAATCGACACTGGCGCTTGCCCGACGACGTACGTAACCTGATTAGGGTAAAGAACGCAGCCATGCGCGAATACGATAGACGTCCGACCGAGGACAACCGAATCCGCTTACGCACTCTCCACCGCGCCGTCAAGGAGCGAGTGGCCGAGGCCCGCGAAAAAAGCTGGGATCAGAAACTGATCGACATAAAGCCCTCCCATCGAGCCTTTTGGCAACTCTCACGTGCCCTAACCAAGGACACGGTTGCCCATATTCCACCTCTCAAAAGGCCCAACCTTCCACTCGCCTTCGAAGACGAGGAAAAAGCCGAATGCCTGGCCGAAAGCCTGGAGCTTCAGTGTACACCCAGTTCCCTCCCTATCGACCCTGTTCATATGGTGGAAGTAAATTCGGAAGTAGAACGGCGAGCTTCTCTCCCGTTACCCCCACCTCCTCTCAACGAAGAGGAAGACCCCGTCCCTCCCGTGACCCCGGACGAGGTCAAGCAGATCATCCGGGACCTCCACCCGAGAAAAGCCCCGGGCTCGGATAAAATCACCAACAAAGTGGTAAAGCTGTTCCCGGCTACCCTTATCATGCTCCTGACAGCGATCTTTAACGCTGCCTTATCCAATAACATTTTTCCACATCAGTGGAAAAAAGCCCATGTAATTGGGATCCATAAGCCCGGCAAACCCAAATCCGAGCCCTCCAGTTACCGACCCATCAGCTTGCTCAACGTCATGGGCAAGATGTATGAAAGGTTAATATACCTCCGTCTCAAAGCGTATGCCGACGCTAATAAACTCATTCCCGACGAGCAGTTCGGCTTTCGAACTAGACACTCGTGCGTCCAACAAGTTCACCGTATCGTTGAACACATCGCCTCCAACTTTCAGAAAGGTCAGATGACCGGAGTCCTGTTCTTCGATGTTGCAAAGGCATTCGACAAAGTCTGGCACAACGGCTTAATTTATAAGCTGTACAAACTCGGAGTGCCAGTCAGACTCGTGACCATCCTACGAGACTTCTTGTCGAATCGCCAATTCAACTACCGAATAACAGGAGCGCTATCCTCAGCCCACCCCGTTTTAGCCGGAGTCCCTCAAGGCTCTGTGCTGTCCCCCTTATTGTTTACACTCTACACGAGTGACATCCCAAAAACTAGCAAAGCGCAGCTAGCCCTATTCGCGGACGATACCGCAATATATTATTCTGGCAGGAGCCCCACGGCAATTGCCAAAGTTCTCCAAGCCGCGACTCACACCCTAGGTCCCTGGTTTCGGAAATGGAGAATCGAAATTAACCCCACCAAGAGTCAGGCGGTGCTGTTCTTCAGTCCTGCCAAGAAACTCATCCCCACTCCCCCCCCTCCAGTCACCATGTTCGGCGAGCCGATCCCTTGGGAGAGGCGAGCCAAATATCTCGGTGTTACCCTGGATGATCGTTTGTCCTTTGCCGACCACATAAAACAGGTACGTGCACGCGCCTGTTTTGTGTCCGGTCGCCTTCATTTCTTGTTAAATAAAAAGTCTAAACTTGCCCTAAAAAGCAAGGTGAGACTCTACACCGCGTGCATCCGCCCCGTTATGCTATATGCATGCACTGTGTTCGCACATGCATCCCTCAAGCTGATCCATAGACTCCAAGTGGTTCAAAACCGCTTCATGCGCAAAGCCACGGGTGCCCCGTGGTACATGCGCAACTTAGACCTCCACATAGACCTCAATCTGCCCACGGTTAAGCAATTCATTAAGCGCGCTTCACGCCGCTATTACGATCGTGCCCTAAACCACGCGAACCCATTGATTGTAAACACTGCAAACTATACTCCTTCAGAGATTTCAAAAATCCGTAGGCCTAAACTCGCCCTCAGCGAGCCGGATGACCCTACAACTCTAGCTCAGATTAAGGATAGGGAGGCTCGCGCAGCCCTGAAGAAACAAATACAACACCGCCCGCGTTTTCGCCCTCGCCGGAGAGGCCCGTCGCGACGTCCCACTCAGTCAGTCTCGTCCCCAGTAGTTGGCCCGAGCCGTACCAGTAATCCGACCGTCCCTTAAAACTCCTCTAAATCGCTTAGGCGAAGCCCGTCCCACTATTTTGTGCCCCCCGACGACGCCCTGAGCCGAGGTTCGTGCCCCAACTGGGGCGCCCTCAGCGGTCAGTCGTCTAAAATTTGTAAACTCGGTTGAGAGCCCTAAGCGCTCACCGAAAAGTCCGCGTAAGGGTGTCTATGGTCCCTCAGACCTCCACCTTTAAGTCCTCCCCAAAAAAAAAAAAAAAAAAAAAACATATTAATAAGGGGTGTCTTTAATATATGTAAGTATTTATTATATCTTGGACTATTTGACCCTGACCTACCGATTGAGTAGGTTGTTTACTAACGATGTTTGCTAACGATCGACGACGAAAGATATTTATGACAAGTAGTTAAATAAAATAAAGTAATGATACATGATAATAATTTACATTAGTTCCCTCATAACGATAAAGGAAGGAGAACGTGTATCTCCCAAAAGTAAAATAAAATTATTTTACCTTTAAAATAAAGCAAAGCTCTTCAGAATTGTGAGTAACATTTTTTATGCAATGGAATTTAGTGAGTGTGACAATGATGTTGTATATCCTTAAAGTTATGTGACCTAAATGTATAATTAGCGTTTATGGAAAAGTTCGAAGCCGTTTAAATACAATATCATGGTTGATTCAGTCAAGTGTGACAGCTATCGACGCTAGTCTTGCTGGAGAGCGTGTAGTGAGTCCCTGACTCTCCCTGTGGATAGTGGTCCGCGCCCCGCCTTCATGTCCGCTAGGAAACCGAGATACCATCCGCAGACGCAATGGGAATCAAATCAATTTGTCGCAGACAACATTGCGCTCATTCGATCTTCGTCACGTTGGCGTCGGCTCTATCTTATATAACCTTTGATCTCGCGCAGAATTGACACGCTATCACGGGTGATGTGCCTTCGGTTAGCTGCACTTTAAACCTCTGATATCAGAGTCCCATAAAGTATCGTTTTAGTTTTATATACATCAACATTGAATATAAAAACAATTGTTAAACCGCAGGCAAGCACCAAGCAAATAGCATGTGGAACAAATATGAGGCTGGCAAGCGATGTGCGCTCCGAGCGAGGCGCACTTGCCAAATGTGCCATCCGATAGCGCCAGAACATTGTAGCAAATTTATAACCACCCTATTAGCACTAAATCTAAACATTAACCCGATTCCGGTAACCAAACTTCACGGTTACTTGCTCAAAATATTGGTCACAGAGTGCAGGATAATTTCATTCGACACTCGCTTGCTTTTGGCGAGCTTTGCTGTAATAAACATCAAAATGCAAATAAGTGGAAAAATTAAAGTCTGTTATCAAGTGCTGGCAGTGTGGCCAGTTGTGTTAAAGACACATTACTGGATGTGGATATCATAATGTCGACCAATGATAATATTCACAATAATGTTGTATGAGAAGTAAAGTAACTAGCATCATAACAGCATATTTTTTTCTGAAATCTGTGTTAGGTATATTCTTATAGCGTTTTTTGCAGAAATAACCAGCCAATCACAATGTCATCGTATAGTTTATTAGTATCAGCACCGACGATAGCGGATCGAGACTTCACTAAACCTTTGCTCTGTGGGCCAGGCCCATGTGATGTCTGGCCGTCAGTCGCCAAGGCACTAAGCAAGCCCATCCTTACACCTTTGTGTGATGAACTTTTCAATGTAAGTAGGTATATACATATAATATAAAAAAAACATGTATACTATCTGCATTTGTCCCCTAGAATTTGCATACAAAATATGAAGACTCAATATAACTATGTTCGTCCAGAAGCGACTCCTGAAGCCTGAATAAAGACCTCTATTTTAAGGAACTCCTATTTAAATTACCAATTTCTTATAACATAACTAATTAATAATCTTCATATTTGTAGTTAATATATACTGGGTCTATTCACGTATAGAAGTCCATCAAATTGCATCAAGTTGTATTTTTCGAAACGTCGAGTTAATGTTATTCAAAACTAAACCTTTACTGATCATGAGAAGTCATGAAATCAAATTGTACCAACTTTTCAGGTCATGGATGATATTCGTGCTGGCCTCCAGTACCTATTCCAAACCCGTAGTAAGCTTGTCCTTGCCGTGAGTGGCTCAGGACACTGTGCCATGGAAACCGTGATAACCAACCTGGTGGCTCCCAAGGAGACGCTGCTCATAGCCTGCAGGGGAATATGGGACGAGAGAGCCCTAGATATAGCTAAAAGATTTGGTTAGTAGGTAGATTATTATTTGCTCTATACTTTCGATTACGCATGCATTTCCCTCCTATATATTTCGTAGTCAATATAATTTATTGTTTACGAAATATGAACGAATAGCCATTGGATTTTTTATGCTCCCTTTGGTTTGGACCAATACAATAACTAAATAACTATTCCAAATGTATAGATATATAAATAAGTTGATCAAAATATCTTCCCGGTGACATACTCCGATCCCCAGGCAAAGTGTTCGAGGCGCAAGTTACTACACAAACGTAATCAAATATAGCCAGGCCCGGTTTAGCCAACACGTTTTTGAATAAAATGTACGACTATGGAACCCTACAGTATAGATGGGCCTACATGCATTTATCTGGCTCTCCTAATTAAATTGAAAATCGTAATCCTTATGGCTTTTAATCTGATAAGTATGTATTGTGTATTAAACTCGCAAGTTCTATCAAAGTCAAGCAACGTCTGTATTTATTGAATTGTTTTTTTTTTATTTTATAATACATTGAATAGCAGCTTTACCAAAGACAGTAGACAGACATAATTTATTTCAACGAGTAGACTAAATAACGACAACTGTATTTCGATAAGACGAAAATAATTCTTCGGAATAATTTATTAGTCTGGAATGGTTTTTATGGTTTATTTACCGTTTTATATCATGAATACTTCAGTAGTTTAATAAATAATGTTTTTATGATAGTACAGGAGTATAAAATTGTCATAAATAATTCTACACACCACACCACCTACCACAGTATAAATATTCCAAAATTAAAATTAAATTAGATGTTTGTAATAAATAAACTTTATACATGTGAAGTAACTACTGACGATTTTTCCTGAAATTAAAATTTATATAAAACTCGAGTCCAAAGCCTTATTTCTAACGAATGAGACAGAGGGTCTGATACCTATAACATAAGATATCACATTAGCAACTAAAAAGTGATAAACGTAATTGATTGAAATTTTACTACATAATAGATAGTTTCTCTTATAGATGGTTTGTGCATATAATTAAAACATGTGTTTTATATTATCCGAGCTATCACAGCTTATGTCAAGGTAGTCGTAAAAACCGCTCAGGCTGCTTTATTCTTTGCGAATACCTACAATGAGTAATTCGTTTGAAGTCTTTATTTCGCGTGTTACTAGCTAAAACATCTCACTGGCTACAAATTACGCACCTGATTCTGGCAAACATAACTATGGTCATCTGGATTAAGATTTGATTCAATGCATTTACTTCTATTATCAGATGCAATCCTTTTTTACAGGGATCAAAACGGTAGTAGTGAAAGTGCCATTTTACGAAACCTTCAGCTTAGAGCAGCTGGAGTCCTCACTGAAAAAAGTAAAGCCGACTGCGCTTTTCATCACCCATGGTGATTCATCTACGGGTTCAGTGCAGAATCTTACGGGACTTGGGGAACTCTGTCACAAGTAATAAATTTATTCGTTTTTTTATCAGGGTATTGTCTTAAGCGTAGCGTATATAATTACTGTGGTATTGTGTTAATCAGCACTTTCCTTGTTCTACCCATTGGCTGTATACTTAACCAAAAAAAAAAATCCCGGTTATGGCTATTCGAGTAATTATCAAGACTTGTGGCGTGACAGGTAGTGTTCAAACCAACCACGCACACCAGCCCGTCAAATCAATCAAAAACTTGGTTTCCCTTGTTACTTGCCTTGTTATTTATAACAAGAGATACGATTTTCAGCTTTTTACTCTTCCACCAATTAAGAAATAAATGAAGCCCGAGAAAATGCTTTCTAAGGTCATCACGTTAAGCTCGATCTTAAACCGTTACAGCTGCGCTTCTTTTCCTTCGAATAAAAAAGCAACGAGTTTTCGCAGAAAAACTATTTGACTGCCGAAGGAATAGTGAGACCGAGAAACGGAAACCGAACAATTTAATTACATTCGCTATCTCTTTCACTCCTGACTTGGCATTTTACTTGGATCTGGATCTCCCTGAATACGTTCGAGTTGAAAACTCTTTAATTGCATCCTGTGAATCAACTGCAATTAGCATGCAGTACAGATTATACGAAGACGGTCAAAAGATAATTTTACAAAAAAATACATAAACTATTTATTTCATACATATTTTAACTTTCCTCGTACATTACAAACAAGAATCTTTATTAGTTTTATCCATTTGTTAAAGAATTAAACATAGAACATGCATGTTCTCTGACGGAAGAAAAGTAGGTACCTACATCAGCCCAATCTTCCGTTTTTTATTTCAAATTGACCGATTCATTTGAAAGCCCTATAATAGGATACGTAAGGATATATAAGGATTACCTTAGGACCTGAACCATGGATGAGATTAGTAGTGCAGTGTCATAAGGTATGCCATATATCCATACAAATTTTTCGCTTCGCGGCTTCACCCGCGTTCCCGTGCGATCTTATCTTTTACCGGGATAAAAAAGTATCCTATGTCCTTCTGCAAGGTTCCATCTATCTCCTATCTACTAAATTTCATCTAAATCGGTTCAGCCGTTTAACCTTTGCCTGAAGACGTAAATGTTAAACGGTTTCTTTAAAATCGTTTCAACCAACCATTTCTTAGATGAATAAAATTGGGACGTATCTAGAAGATTATAAAATATCAATACCAACCTAAACTCTTCCACTTACAGATACGGTACATTATTACTGGTGGATACTGTGGTATCGTTGGTTGCTATTCCATTCTTCATGGACGAATGGCAGGTGGATGGTGTGTACTCTTCTACACAAAAAGCCCTCAGTGGACCAGCTGGGATATCTCCAGTGGCTTTCAGTGCGCGTGCTGAGTATGCTTTTTTCTTTTTACATAACTTTTACTGGGATGAGATAATATAGGTAGAAATGTTTTATACAGGCAGATTGGTCACCTGATGGTAAGTGAATACCATCGCCTATACACATTTGTAATACCATCGGGATTACCAATGAGTGGTATACCTTATTACAAAACTTAAAGGCATCTGGCTCTCAAGTCTCAACTGCCGGAACACACCAACAGGTGCTTGGTTTGTATTTTCCTCGCGATGGTTTCCTTCCTCGTGCTCATTGTAGGATTCGCTTCGCCGCAGTATCCGACGTCACTACCACTGAGCTATTATAGCCTTATACCCAATTTTTTTGCTACAGAACTATTGAAAATATTTGAAGGAAATAATTTTGATAAGTATTAGCTGTATTTAAGAACTGAGTGTTTTTTTTCACAGGGAGAAAATAAACAAACGTAAACACGAACCACCATTTTATTATGACATGAAATTATTAGCGCAACAATGGAATTGTTACGGAAACACAAGAAAGTGAGTTGTAAATTATGTATAATCTTTTTTGTAACGCAAAAGATATAGTTACATTAAATGATATTAGTCACCATAAACAACTTTAATTATGAAATCATTTTTGATATTTTTTGAGATTGATCGATCAAAATCTAAGCAGCAGCTATTATTCTTCGGTTTTTAATTTGCTATAATTTTATTGATCAGAGTTGTTGGTACATACAAGAAAAATCGTTAAAAATAAACTGTACAACTTCAAAGGGATTTCGCAAATAACAAACTCATCGCTTATCTTATATCTTATTTTTAGATATCATCACACCTTGTGCCCTCCACTCTTATGGGCTCTACGTGCTTGCATTCAAGAGATCATAAACGAGACTCTGCCTGCGACCTGGTCCCGACATGCCTCCACTACCGCTCATTTCCATAAACGCCTTCAAGAGCTGTCCTTTCAGTTCCTAATACCTAAACCAGAAGACAGACTGACTACCGTCACAACTATTGTACTACCAAAGGGCTATGATTACATGGAATTCGTTAAATATATGAGAGCAAAGTAAGTAACAATAGCATTTAGAAGAAATTGTTGCTATGTACACGACAACAAACGTCACGATCCACAACGGCATGGCACGGTGGTAGGGTACTTTGTACTACTAGTAGGTACTCGACAGGCTGGCTACCACCCTCATGTTGAAAATCTGTCGCCAAGCACTTGTTGGTGTGTTCCGGCAGTTACACTTGAGAGCCAGTTGCCTTTAAGTTTAAGACATTGTAATAAGGTGTACAACGCATTGGCGATTCCCAATGTTGCAAATGCCCTTGGTATTGCTAATGTCTATAGGCGACGGTAGTCACTTACCAGCAGGTGACCCGTCAGCTTCGGTGTCACTTGTGGTATAAAAAAAAACAAGCGCTCGTGCAAGCGGTGTAAGAAAATAATACAGCGAGCGCCTAGCGAGTGATTGAGTGAATGCTGCGATATCGGCGCAAGATAATAAAATGCAGTGTTCTCTCAAGTAGGTACATACATAGCTACATATTAGCTCAATGGTATTGGATATAACAATAATGTACCCTTTACTTCCGTAATACTGCGGTTAACAGGTGGATTGATGACCGCAGTTTATAGTGTAGAGTTCCTTGTATCTGGCTGGCTGTTGAAATTCTGTCAATAAAACCCTATC
The DNA here is from genome assembly GCA_951361185.1 of Ochropacha duplaris. Lineage (NCBI taxonomy): Eukaryota > Metazoa > Arthropoda > Insecta > Lepidoptera > Drepanidae > Ochropacha > Ochropacha duplaris. The sequence continues at coordinate 6,737,300 of OX592703.1, forward strand.
GATGTATTGCCCTAGCTACACAACTGCCTCACAAATGGTTTTTTTTATTCTGGATAAGCTTGTGTTTGACTACAATCTCACCATGGTAAGTGATGATGTGGCCGAAGGTGGTAAGCATACAAAGCCTAGATGGTTAAGAAGAAGCCTAGAAGATTGCTTACTTTCAGCCACATCGTCACATACATATATTGTGGACTTACAAACGCTTATATTTTATAGATTTCAGTGTACAAAATACTGAAATACCTACGTAATCAGTAAAGGAAACCCAAAGAATTGTGCACTTATTTTTATTTGAGTACTTTCATCACAATGACATTGAAACTAATCTACAATAAAATTTTCAGACACAATATCCTGATATTCGCTGGTCTGGGCCCAACAGTGGGCAAAGCGCTACGGATTGGTATCATGGGCATCAACTCTACGATACATGTAGTCGATGCAGTAGCTGATGCTATGGCTGATACTCTCCGAAGTCTAAAAAAATCTTCTTTATAGTGTAGAGTAGGATTGACAGTAGGATTACCAAACTCATTAGGAAGTTATAAAGGCAAAAAATTATACATTAAAATCGGCTATTACAAATACTGCTTTCGTATTTAAATTTGTTCTTTATTTCTTGTTTATTCTTGTAATCGAATATAAAATTGCAAATATTATCTTGTATCTGAGCTTGTTACCAGCTGATCTCCAACATGTACACCTATACATTACATGTATTTATATATTAGGTACCTAGGTAATCATCAGCCACGAAATGTTATAGATACGAGTAAATGATTTTTATTAAAAACACAGAGATATATTTTTGTACCTATTGTGAGGAAAAATTAAAAGTAGATGTGTGTTCACAGGTCATTTATTTTATTTAAAAAATAGCTGTGTAGTGGTTTACATACTATTGACTGAATGCACCTAGACGCCCAAAATAATGTTTATTTACACGAACAATATAATCAAGTCTGTTGATATGTTTAGGGAATAACACAAGTTGACATTTAAAATATCTTAGAATTGTGAATATCATCCCATTACAATTACACTGGTTATAGCGCGTTTAATCCTATATGATTTATTAAATAGAAACACAATGCAATAAGCAAGTACATAGTATCTTCATGGCCATTAGTTATGTTATTTGCAAGCCATAGGTGACTACTTTTCTATTGTTAGATTAAAAAAAATATATATATTAAAACCTTGAGATAACTCTTGCGCTTAATCGAGTGATTTTCTCGTTATGTCAAAAAACATAAAGCGATTATAGCCAATATAACACTATAATACATTCTCTTCATAATTTGATGGACTAGAACCCACAATGAAACACCAAGGATTATTTTGAAAATATCTCGAGAATTTTCGTGTCAGAAGAAATTCATGTCGGTTTTGAAAGTAAATACAATAAAAATTGGTTGAATCTACTCTTTACATAAAATTATCGGGCTTTTAGAAGTACTAAAATTGAATCTAAAGGTCTCATAGCGCCCGCGTATTTTACTACATAAAACAGCATCTCATATCTGTGTAATATAATAAACTGTACCAACTTGACACCGACATGTTTACTATATTATTGATATTACACTCAATGACAATGTCATCCTTTATGAGTATAGCTTAAAATATTAATAAATTTCTATGTAAGTATTCAAGACGTATTGCTACCTACATGGCATTCATTTCCATCACATCAAAACATTTGGACTAGCTTTCTTAATTACGTAACTAAATCGTTAACCTAGTAATTAAACAAAACTAGTCAAGAAATTTGCGTAAACTACACAATACATAACTAATTTTAAGTATTGTTTTATATCGGTACAATCCGTTAAATGTGTATGTATGTATATTATAAAGTTAAAGTCTAAAACAAAAAAAATACTATTTACAACATTTTTAATGATAATCGATACATAAATATTAGATTTCAACAATAGACATGAGCTATTAACTTTAATGAGTTTTAAACGAACTAAATGTCAAATTAATACAAAGTAGGTATATTTTATCTAAAAGTAAACTCATTCTGTAGTCAATTTAAGACTAAATTATATGTACTTTAATAGGTATTTCCTACTTCGACACAGGTTGCTGAACTAGTGCTAGATAATATAACATAATGCAGGTAAGACTAACGATTCTATCGCTAGTTAAGTTATACAAAACTAAAAGCAAATGCACAAACAAGGCGACCAATACAATACAATAAAATGTCTGTGATGGTTTGTTTCCGATTACCTATGAGTGCGGCTGTCTCGTATCATATACAAAAGAAACGTAAATAAATATGCACATAAGTAATAATTATTATAATTTATATTTACAATTAAGAAAATATGGCACAACTTAAATCGACCGCGCTCGCACCTCTCTCGATCTATTCTCGAGCGATCGAGCCCTACGTCTAATAAATACTACACGAATCAGTATCGGATGTCATGCACCTATAAAAATTTGGGATATCTCATAATACCAATTAAAATACCGGTGGGTAAGTAAAATATTCAACGCCGTTTATTAATAATACACAGTAAAGCTACCGTTGGTCGTCTAACGATTCCGATCAGTCGCTCCTCAAACTCCAATGCCGCAAACCTTATGATCCGTAAGACCCATGGCCTAAACGTAAGCTAAGTTTTATTTCGGCGACTTTCTAATACTCAGATAAGACAGTAAATGTATTTTTTTTCTTTTGATGAACAAATTTGAAAATAAACAAAAAAACTACATGCTGTTATGCAAATGAAAGCCAGCCATGTCATACACGGCAAGCTGTTAATCGTCATTTATTTTCGGTTGCACCGATAGCCACCGGTCGATCGGTTCAATTGCAGCGCGTCACCGACGACGCAACCTTAAACTAGAGCCACATTCCAGTCGCACGAGTACATTAAAATATGTCAGTCTATCGAGCGATGCGCTCTTTCACTTAGCCTACGAGCAGTCTGGGGTGAAGACGGTGTGGTCGGGCGCAGTAATACTGTGTCCGGCAACGTGTCGCGCACCGACGAGGGCTGGCGGCGCGCTCAACTCGGCAGCGGGGGCGGCGGGCGCTCGGTGCGAGACGGAGGCGGCAGGTGCTCGGTGTGCGGCGGGGGCGACAGGTGGTCGGTGCGCGGTGACGGTGGCGGATGCTCGATGCGCGCTGGTGGCGACGGATGCTCGGTTCGCTGTGAGGACGTCGGAAGCTCGGTGCCCAGCGAGGGCGGCGGGCGAGCGGAGCGCGGTGCGCGCTGCCGTCGGTGCCGCATGCACGTGCAGCACGCGTCCACCCGCCGTCGACGCATGCATGCTGACCGTCCGCATCGCTTGCGGACACACGTCACCTCACCGTCCTGCAAAAACATATTTCTTTAGGTCCACTCTTTCTTCCCTTAGGAACAATTGAATATTCAAATTGTTAAGTAGGTATTCAAAGGTAAGATAAATTCTACCCATTAAACTGATAAAAAAAACTAGTTAATAGTGACAAATGCAGTAGCTCACCTTGCACCGACAAGTAACGCATCTCTGTTCTCCATGCGAATGTATTGAAGGATGTACCTCCTTGCCGTTGGGCAGAGGTCCGTCAGGAAACTTGCACCCACCTTCAGCAAGAATTTCTTCAGCGGTACGCGGTGCTGCCTGGTCCTTAGGCGTCTCTTCGTCAGGTTTCTTGGCCTTCACCTAGACCAACAATAAATAAAGCCTTTACAATCCAAACAACATACTTGGGTATAGATTTTTTAATTTGACCTCATTATATTTTATACTCGTAAATCAAAAAACAACACCCTCACCTCTGGACAAATTCTGCAACAAGATTTCTTATCTGGCCGAATAGCTTCTTTTTCGCTACACCGCAGCGGTGGACATCTTACTCGAGGGCACTGAATCTGCCTGCTGGCGAAATTACAAGTGCAAATGGCACAAGTGTCATAGCCTCCGGGTACCAAATAGGGATGCCATGATGAACCTGGAGCGTAATTCTGGCCAGCCAATACGCAGCTGCCATTCTCTGACCATACCGCTGTCGTTGAATCTAGAATACAGTTAATATCAAGAAATAAAATTACTATTAAGATAATTATAGTTCATTATCATTGATAGTCGAAGAACTGACAAGAACCTTGTTTTATGGCATAGATATTTTAAATACTTACTTGTACAGATTGGGCAGCATTGTCCAGGTGGTTGAATTGTTGGTACGAGACAGTTAATTGGTGGACACTGCACAGGTTCACAACGAGGCATGCCAAGAACGCACCAGCATTTTGAACAAGTCTGAAAAATTGTTATTAGCTCGTCAAGTAGAAATAGTTACCTATATTTTTATTTAAGTTATTTTTAATGAAGTAATTCTTGAAAAAATACTGAAAGATTCCTCAAAAATGTATAGATAAAACTATTTGATTACCTCGGTATCAGTCCAAATCTCGCCGATTTTGTAGTATTTTTCCTTATGCGTGCAATACCCAGCATTCATTCTGAAGAGTGCGTAGTCTGAGAGCTGATCATCGATAGGTCCAGGAGTATACTTGGTATTTAGCTCATTATCGGCAGTGCCCTGAGTTGCTGGCAGACATGTTTGGGGTACACTTATCTGAAATCATAACGTAATAGCCATTATTAGGTACATTATAATTTTAATAAAATGCGATTTTAATTCACAAGTTGAGTACCTATACCTATTGCTTTGTAATTTTTTTATTAATGTTTTAGTGACTGTGCCTCTTAAGTGAGCCAAGGTTTGAGGAAAACGACATGCGCATGAATGAGAAAAATAATTTAAAGGCATATGACATCCGCCAATGCACACTGAGCTCAGGAGGTTTAATTTAGGTCACCTATGAAATTGCCGTTTTGTATGAATAAATTTAAACGATTTTTTATTTGTATTAATCGAAGTAATCACCCATGCAATCAATGCATCTTTGCCAACGCAGGGGCAGTTTATTGATGCCCTTCTTAAAGAAATCAGCTGGACGGCAACAAATTCTTCAAAGGCATTTTGTACTGCCTCTCGGGTATTGAATTTTTTTCCCGCCAAGAAGTTATCCAAATTCTGGAAAAAATAGTAGTCTGTAGGCGCAAGGTCTGGTGAGTAGGGTGGATGACGGAGAGCTTCCAACCCCAGTTCTTGCAACTTGGAGACCGTCTGCTGTGCAGTATGAGGTCGCGCGTTGTCGTGCAGGAGCAGCGGAGACGAGCGATTGACCAATGCTGGTTGGAGATGTGCCAGCTTCTCCATCATTGTGTTCAGTTCTTCATAGTACACATCTGCATTAATGCTCACCCCGTTTTGTAAGAAGCTGTGATGAATCACACCGGCGCTAGACCACAAAACAGTGATCATCACTTTTCTAGGGGTAAGTTTTCGTTTAGGGCATTGTCTAGGTGCTGAACCAGGATCCAACCAACTTGCTGAGCGCTTGCGGCTATCAAACAGAATCCATTTTTCATCGCAGGTAACAATGCGGTTCAAAATTCCTTCATTTGTGTGTCTGTTGAGCAGTGCAAGGCACGTCTCGACGCGTACTTCGCGCTGGCGATCATTGAGTTCGTGGGGCACCCATTTGTCAAGCTTTTTTACCTTGCCAATTTGACGCAAATGGACCAATATTGTTTTGACGCTAACGCGAAAGCTGCTGCTAATTCAGCCGTAGATTGTGTAGCTTCCACAATCGCCTTTAATTCGTCATTGTCGACCAAAGTCTTCGGACGACCGCGAGGTTCATTTTTCAGGTCGAAATTTCCAGAACGGAAGCGAGCTAACCAATAACAGGTGGTGTGTTGGTTTGTAGTGTTAGCTCTGTAAACGTCGTTGATGTTGCGTGCCGCTTGTGCTGCGTTGCTGCCACGACGGTACTCATATTCCATAATTACTCGAATTTTTAACTTTTTTGAAATGCCATGAAAATGTAACACTAATCAATAAAAAAATGACTGCTTTTGGGAAAAAAAACCATGTTTTTAAAATAAAATTAATTTGAAATTAGAATTCTTAGCCAAACAAAAATTATTTTGATTTGAAATGGCCAGTACTGCAGAACGGCAATTTCATAGGTAAAGACCAATTATTTATGGAGTGTCGTGCCGTGCCCTAGTAGTGGGTTCGTAATGAGGCTTTTAATGATGCTACAGTTACAACTTACCACGCTTTTTCCCAAGCAGCAAGAACAAGCATAAAATTACTAATAATGTTCGTCACATTTAATATCGAATTTTAACAAAGACACAACATGCATAATATTTACAGCTAACCAATTCCGACAATCAATAAGATTGCGCTAGAGCTGTCGATATTCAAATTATGGTCCAATATTCTGTTATTTGTCTTCATCATAAAGTATTTTTAATTTCACCACTTTTCACAAAATCACTTTTTAATTTTAAAATAAGTATAATTACCTGTGATAATCGCGTGCGCAAGAGCACAGTTACATTATCGTTGGCTCGCAACTCAAGGAAGGCGGCACCCACGCGTAGCGCCACCAGCTCTGAAGATGTAGGCTCTAGAACCCATCCCTCTTCGCCGCTAAGTTCCCGTGCACCGCCTTCCCCACCGGCGTGGGTTTCCAGCCACCATGATGACCAGGATCGAGCATTACTTCCCGTCACTATTGTCTGTAATTTAAAATTCATGGAAAATTGTGAAAACATTAGAAATTAAAGTAAATAAATTTATTTACAAGAACATGGTGGTACAATAGAACTAGTAGATTGTTATTTAAGTTAAGTTGTTTTACCACATATTCTACCGTCCAGCCAGTGTGTAAGTATTGGTAGATACTGTCTAAATAAATCCTATAATTTTAACACTTAGAATACTTATTTGCCAATGCAAAACACAACATTAGGGCCGTGGTCGTGATGAACAAACTTAAAATGGCTAATATTAACCTATGTTTTAATCAAAACAATGAATCGTTCATAATGAATCCAAGCTTGTCTATAAATTAAATGTTAAATCAAAACGTGACTTGAATTGTCATTACCTCGTAATAGAAGCCGCACAATGAATCAACTGAGACCCAAGCGAGACCGGCCATTGTTGCCGGAAGTCGGATCTGACTGGTTCGCCTCAGTAGAGCAGGACCTGAACCCGCAGCATCAGGCAGCAAACGTGATGTTAACCGTCCACGCAATATTGGCGGACCTTATAAACAAAGTAGATAAAGATAGAATTGAAGAATCACACAAAAAATAAACAATATTTTGGCTCATAAAATTCCCAGACAAAACATTATTCACCGTCATCCTTTAGTTGTAAGAACTTCGCAATTTCTTTTATAATACAACAAATATACAGAAACATACGTAACTGAAGTGTCGTAAAATAGTTTATTTATGGGTGGCATTTTGAAGTCTTATAATATGTAATAAGGTTTTCACATGATTCTGCATTAAATTGGTGGTACTTTGAGATTAAATTGTTACCGATCTTACCAGTGTCAGCTCCAATATGTACCGCAAGAAGGTCTTCATATAAGGGCTGGAAGATACGCGCACTAGGTCTTGCTAGTACACCAATCCTTGTATCCAGTATTTCTACCTGAGAATGTCGTTTGCCTTGCTCTTCCACTAATGTTATCTTCGGATCAGCTATACCCAAATTGTCCATCTGCAATTTTTTGTCACATTTTTCTTTTGTTTTAAATTCAAAATATACAGATAATATTATTTATTAACATATATTTACAGTTCATACGTTTATATACATATACCTAGTTCACACGAACTTTTATAGTAGGTTACCTAACATCTTGTTGAAATCTAATACCAAATTACCCGGTTCTTTACTAAATGTGTTATCTTTTAAAAAATATTACCTATACCTGTATATCATAGACGAGAGATCCATCTTTATCGATGTAAAGTAAGGCAAGTCCTTCAGGTGATGGCGAAGCCGGAGCTCTTTCAGCAACTAGCGGCGTGTGGTAAACTTCACATGCAGCTTTCTGTCTAACACTGCCCACTATACGTCTTTCTGGGGTACCTACGGCTTCAACGGTCAAAAATAAGCGACCACGTGCCAAAGATCTCAATTCTGCCGCTGACACCGGTGTAGAAACCTCCAGCACATTAAAGTCGTAGTGTGGTTTAGTGATTTTCTGGACCTGGATGATTGACACGACAATAAGAAATAAACAACCAATCAAATTTCGAAATTAATCGCGGAATTTGAAGAATTAATAAATTACCTGATCAATAATAGTCTGATTCTTTTCTGGTAGCGTTAGCACTACTCTTACTAAAAGTGATGCGACTGCCGTTTTTGGAAATACTCCATTGAAAACAATAGCTAAATACAGACTGGGCGTAGCCCCAGCCACTCCAGTAATGACTGCTGTACCGCCCCACCAGCCGTCTTCATGGTCCATTGCACGAAAATCACGACATGCTCCTTGACCGAACGATGGCGGCGGATGCTCAGGCTCCAAGAGCGTTGTAAACATTTCCGATGACAGTGCAGGATATCTGTCAAATAATTAAAATTTGTATGAACTTATTTATTCAAACAAAGAGAATATCTTACAATTTTTTTCATTAAAATGTAAGTGTAAATGTGGATATTCATGATAATATGGCAAAGCAATTCAAAGATCGTAAACATCGGCTTTTTCCAATGAGGGATTTCCGTTATTAATCACACGGTAAATTTATTTTAGTTCAATCTACACAGAACAATAACACTATTCATGATTTCCATGGAACAATTACTTCATGCGTACCTACTAATTATATCGATCTAGCAAATCTAGCTAGATCTAGAACCTAGGCCGGAACACACAAGTATCTAAGTTGTTGATGACAGATTTTTATCTTGAGGTACCCATGGTTTTCTCACGAACTTTTTGTCTTCAAGGAAAACTCAAGCTCATTGTAGCATTAAAATCTTATAACTCAACTTATATACTAAATTCTATTATTATATTATTGTTTAAATGAGAGAGCTGTCCCTAAGTATACCCAACAGGTTAAATATCTAATTCGATGCATATGTAGTAAGTTGAGTAACACAATATAGACCAGGGTTAGGGTTTTAAACCCTTTACTTAATAAAAGCATAGTATAAAGTACAACCCTAGGGATGTAGAAGATGTCATATCCATAATATTCGGGTTATATATTTTTCATTATATCAAATACCTAATCAATACGTTCGTCGTAATAAAGTTTTACTGTAAATTCCGTACCTACCTGTCGATTCGACCACTCAGAGCGCTGTCAATGGAATTATTACGTTCATCGCCCCATAGCAGAGCAACGTGTAATTCACCATCTCTCAACAATGTCTTGTACTGGCGAGGTACTCTACGCCAGACACCACATAACTATAAAATAAATAATGTATAGACGCTAAATAAGAAATATGTTATTGTTTTCACTAAATCTCATTTAACTTATATTAATTACCTTATCAGTTTTTTCCTCGTAAGTGGCATGAATACCAGGTATTTTCTTAAGAGGTTGTTCGAGTAACACTCGTCCAATTCGATCTAAAAATGCGAGTGCTCGAGGCTGTACAACTATCGAAGGGCTCAATAAAACGGACCAGTAAAGATGGCGTTTTCGAAAAGTGAAACGAGCTGTTGCCACTCCAGGAGCCACCGGCACTCCAGACATGTCATCTCGCCTAACGCACAGCGGAGATCGGCCAGTCAGAAAAGAAGCAAAATCTGCCAAACAATCAAACGTAAGCTTTTTAAAAACCGAACATGATTAAGGCAAATTAAATTGGATCATATTAGGGTTCATATAACTGCTTACCTTTCATGTTATGTTCATCATCTTCAGTAGTAATAACTACTGGGCTGTCTTCTTGGACGATATCCGGTGCTAAAACAAAATAAATTACATCAGTAGGAATTATATTCACAGTACTAAAACTGGCTAACTGGCAAACTGCTTGGCGACAGATTTTCAACTTGAGGGTGGTAGCCAGCCAGTTGAGTACCTACCACAAATTACCCTGCCACCGTGCTGTGGTTTCCTTGACCGAAAGCTCAAGCTCATTATAGGATTCGAATCCACGACCTTCGCCACGGTATCCGGCGTCAATACCACTGAGCTATCATCGCCTCAAAAGTTAGTTATAATATTTCATTAAACTTCAGATATTAACTACAACAATATCCGCAACGGTTTAAACCGGCCATACCACAGCGCACAGTGCAAGTGGAAATTAATATACAAACGTCCCGTCAATATATCTGTACAGGAAGTGGATAACGAAGTTAGACGTTCAATAATTCAAAGATTATTGTTTTCAAATACTTTCTCCGGGCAAATCAGACTTTAGTAAAATGCGTAGCAGTTGGTTGTTGATCGAGTGACTGACATGTGCGTGCGCGTGTTACGTGTTACGTGTTACGCTAGCGGCGGCGGTGGTAGGCCCGCGGCGGCCGCGGCCGGTTCACAAGACCTTCCCGACCTCTCCATTCGGGTTGATTGGATCAATCAAATATTATTCAATCGTAACAGGACCGACTCAGTACGCGATCGTCTAGACGGCGACGGTAGAATTTGCGTTTTGCATAGCTTTCTTGTTGGGTCTGCTATGTACAGAAATAGAGAGAGCACTGACATTTCACGCGACAGTTTGATTGGTGCTCGATTTGTCGATGTGCGCTCGTTAAATGCTCGTAAACCCTCATGAATCTCGGTTGCATATTAGATTTATTGAATTTCCGCAACTAAAAATACTATAGGTACTAGTTTACATTCATAAATGATTAAGTTAGAAATTATTTGCAGTACGTTCCATTAAACTTTCACTTTCCTATCTACCTAATAGGGACACCAACTTCTGGTATGATAATAGCTTCGATATTGTGATGTTAAATAAAATTAAATGTAATACATTTTATTATTAAATCACAACTCTTTTTGATAAATTTATACAATCTGTAAAAGAAAACTAATAAATGAAATAAAAATTAGAGACTGATTCAGAATAATATCCATTAAATTAGTTTCTAAATCCTACAAACATTCAAGCGAATTTAATAAATGAATCACCGGCTCAAGATATTTGCGTCGGAATGTTGGCTATAGTTATGTTATACACCTACTGTAAATATTAATGGTCGAAATGATATAGTATCCTACAAGCGAACTCAATAAATTGCGATATCTGATCATTGGTTACTAAACAGGGGAATGACATGTCAAACAAGCAGTATCATATGTGTAGGTATGCATAATGACTGTAGTGAACAGTGTGATGAGCGGACCTGTTTACAACTAGCTTTATCCGAAGTCAGATTGTGATCTGGCACGGTCTGGCGCCACTATTCATAATTCACTCCGTAAATTCATTACATGTCTGAGACAGCCCTAAATTTATTTGCAAATGGCGCCAACGTTCCGATGAGTGGCTCTAGGATATTTGCAAATACAACAAATAGTAACTAAGAAGAGATCATTCGAACGATTCGATTCAAAGTAGGTATTTACTTGATAGAATATTGTGTTCACTTAGAATTGTTTGGTAATGAATATAAAAGGGGAATTTCCTCGAATTAATAAAGAAATTGTTGCTTTATCCTCCTTATTTTATTGTTTACTAGCTGTCATCCGCAGTTTTACCCGCGTTCCCGTGGGATCTTATCCCGGGATAAAAATATAGCCTATGTTAATCTGGAATAATGTAGCTTTCAAATGCTGAAAGAATTTTTGAAATCGGCCCAGTAGTTTTTGAGTTTATTCGTTACATACACATATGGATGAAAATCTTTCCTCTTTATAATATTAGAAGATGAATAAATCATTCAAATAAGATTATATGATATCACGTATGTAGGTATGACTATGTGTTAGCATATTGATAGAACAACCCTTAAATCTGGATCTACCAGAAGACCTTTGGCACTTTTTAATTGACCTGGCCTGACCTAAAATTCATGCCCATGCATGCATGCCGTAGGTATCTGCATTCTACATGGGTGACTAAAGCACCGACGGCAACCGACTGCAGTAGGCGCGTGTCGGCGGCTGCAGTCAGCAACATATGCTGCTCGTGTGTACGAGCTCTTACCAAACATGTAATTTAGCGTAAATTTAAACTTTTGAAAGCAACCTCGAATGTGGACGTGACGGGACTAGATCCGTGGCGGTTTAATTTCGAGTCTAGTTGCGTCCGACGTCTTTAGCCTCTCTGAACGCAGCGAGTTTTCCAATCGAATGATGTAACCAGGCGCCGCGCGCCGCGCCACGTAGAGACGACCGTAAACAGCTAAGCGCTAACAATTTTACCGACTGCCAACGTAGTTTTTAGAAAAAAAAGTTAATGACAAATGATATCATCTGGTAACTAAAATTATGAAAAAGTAATTAAGACCATTAAATTTTTTTACCTTTTAATTTTGTTGCTGATAGACGGATTTACCTCGGCATAAGTAGGAAACATAATCAAAATGACACAATAATATCCTCCTACCTTTAAACATGTATTGTAAATAAATACCTATCAGAAATTAGGAGTAGGTACTTTTATCTTGCTACAAGTATTTCCCAAAATTAATTTGAAAGTAATTTAAACTATCAAAATCATACTACGATAAAGATATAAGTTAAGTTATGCATTGTATAAAGTATCTGCTTGCTCACGGTTGGAAGCCAAACGAAGCAAACCCCGACGGTTTCACTAAATAAATTACAAAATAAGTCACTGATAAGGTGCAGTAAGGGTGCAGTAAGTGCGCTCATAAGCGGTTCAAATTTCAATTGCTCAATCAATTCGTAGCAATATTACATCTAAGACTAAGATTTTGTATGTTTTACGAGAGGATAAGATAAATGATATGAATACTTGATTATGCGAGTGTTGGTATCTGTATGTATCGAATAAATAATGGACTAACTCATATCTAAACGATAATTTTAGCAACATTCCGAGGTTTGTCGTGCAACTTGAAAGCGATTTTACGAGTCAAATTAATTATACAAATATTTAAATGCGACAGTGTTTGTTGATTTGTCCTTCATTCACGCAGCAAAGGAGCAACGGATCGACGTGATTTTAGCATAGAGATAGTAGTCTATGGAACGGATAGTGATATCGGCTACTTTTATCCCGGGAAGGAAGAGTAAAACCTTCAAAAACTATCAAAATCACTGTAGTTGATTATACATAGCGTACATTACTAAGTACCTACCTAATAAAAATATCTACGTTCAGAAAAGATTATTAAAATATTTTTTGCCAATAATATGCCGAAACTACTTAAGTAGGTAGGTAGTTTGGGCATATTTTTTTGGTAAGATTTTGTCTACAGGAGTATCCAACGCGTATATACTTATGTGGTATATATACGTTGGATACTACTGAGGACACTGAGTCGGTACTTCAAATGAAGTAATTTCATTAGTCCAACTAGATATATGACAAACGGGAATTATAAGATTTATTTGGCATGAGTCCGATTTCAGTCCGAATGTAGGTTGCGAGTATGTAGGAAAAAAACTCAAGTTTGTATTTAACATTTTTTCTGTGTAAATTAAATAATGTTTCAGAAAACGCATTGGACGACACCTTGACCTCGGCTAGACTAAAAAAGAAAAGTAATTTTCAGCCATCACACGGTGCGACGATTCAGAATGAATAAGTGACGGCGCGTCTGGTGACGTAACCACGCCTCGACACGCGCACTCTTCTGAAACCTGACTGTCGTCCCCACGTCGCGGTCGTCCCTGTCACCTCAACATCTAAAACACATACCTGTCACTAGCTGCTCATGCTGTAACTATGCCAGGATGTTTATAGGTATTTTATCGTTTTGAAAGATTTCATAGACCACGAAGTTTCCAAACATGAATCACTTTGTCTAATCAAAAATATCACGTCGGAGGGAGTATAATTATTAAAAATAATCAAGTAACGATCAATAGAAAATCCTTAATCTCTACCTGAAGTGCTCGACCTAATTAACCATTAACCTACATGCTGCTCACACAAGCTCGTAGATAACATTTAATATCTATCATGTGCCATTGTTTTAATGTGTGCAATTTTCTTATCTAAAATTACTTATAAATTCAGTATCTAGCACGGCATGAATGAAGTGTTAAAATGTGCAAGTGCCAACTGATACATTACACCTACTTGTAATGTTATGTAAAAATATAATTACATTTTGTAGTAATTTTATTAAGTTGGTTCTATTTTCAAGAACATCCGATGGAATCATGAATTAGATGACAATAAATCCTTTTAATATGCAATTAAAATCATACATTGGTTTCTATTCCCATAATTGTTATGAACTTTGGATCGACCATTATCAATCAATTTTAATAATACATAAATTCGAGTTTAGATAGGTATTACAGTATGCACGAAGACAAAAGCAGTTCAAAGTCTAATTGGCAAACCGCTGGAGCAACGTAGACGAGCGACATGTCAGCAACTCGATCGATGCCGGTGTGCGCAGTGCTCGGCACAAGCAATATCGCGGGCGCGGGCGCAGACGCGAGCACAGGCTCGGGCGTGCAACTATTCCATTGAGGGTGACAGCGTCGTTGCAGCTCGGGTCTGACCCTCATTGCGAATTCCCGCAACGGCGAGCGGCTTGTTCGCAGTCGGCTCGGTGCTAATTTATAGGTTATATTCGTAATGATTGCGGCAAAGAATGTTTATGGCATAAGGCGCGGTCTTATTGTTGTTGATAGCCACGCCGCCGCCGGTTCGGCTTGGTGTTCGTGTCGGCACACACGCCCGCATAACTGTCACACTGCGAGCGAGTATGCAATGAGCATTGGCTTCGATTCAACTTCCAAACCCATTAAAATATGATTTCACTTCAATGGTCTGGTCTGGATACATCTTTATTATAGCTGCGAATGCTTTACTTTTAACGCTCTCCGTTCTTTCATACTTAGGTACGAGTACATTAGGATTATGTTGTGAAAGTCCGGTGACGCAATGACCACGCTATACATATAAGTTCGAATACGTTACAATAATTGTACCAGCCGACGCAGATTCATCCATGTTCACCGAGTTTAGCTCAATACCAAAACTGTGATTTTTAAGTAAACTAAAATGGATAGTACACGCTTGGGAAATATCGAACATGTGAGAAGCGGTGCATTTACGCCCGCGACTCCCATGTACGGCGACGCCGTACGAGGCATTGTACCGCCTGCGGTATTTCTGCGGCGGCCTATGCAATGCCGTTTACGGACAACCGTTTATCCAAAAAAGTAGAACAACAAACCACGTCCGCGCTGTTTACAAGACCAGCAACACTTCGGCCGCATTGTCCTGCGGTGAAACGCAGCCGATTTGCATTTTACGCCTACAGTCTCACGTCGCACCCGCGCCGCTTCGTCGCCACTTGGAACACCTTAATTTTTCCATTTCTCTTAAAACTTCTTTTTTTTTCTTAACAATTTGCATCCAAAATTTATCCACATAATAATAATCCGTTAATCAATTGACTATTCTATTATTCAAAGAACATCTTGTTTCATTACGTATCATATATGTAATGCATTATCATCTAGGTAAAAATAAACAACGAAATAATATTAATTATCATACTGATTTGTACTGTCAATAACATCCTGCTTTACGGTGTGAGTTAATCGCTCATTAGCTCACACGTAAATGAAGTTAATGAAGAGTAAAACATGACATACCTACATTCGAGAGTTCGTATAGATACCTATTTGCGTTTTCCCCGTCGATGTCCGTAAAATTAAGTTTCCGTTTTTAGTTAAAGCATTACAGAGATGAGAAAATTGCATGAGCGCCTTTGATTACCAATGAGCGCCAAATAAATGTATTTCCATGTATGAAAACAAAATTGGGTATGTACCTAAATCTTATGTAGTGCCAGTAACCTTATAATTAAGCTAGTTAGGTAACTCTGCTTCGATATCTATAGATACGAGATTAGTCAAGCGTGCTCAATAAGGGTAAAGTAAACAGAACCGTAGAACCCTCTTTGAGAATACTAATTCATATTCAAGTTATTTACTTAGATATAGGTACCTGCGAAATAGTCACGAAACATATTTTTATTTGACATGATGCATGCGCAGCGCATGATGTAAGTAACGTACATTTATCTACAAAGGTAATTTATTAGTTACGAAATATTAGATAATATGTTTAAAGGTTTACTTGGAATGCATAGGTATAACATTTAGGTACTTGAAATGAAAATATATATAAAATCGTATTTATATAGATGTTCTAAACATCTATTTTTTTCATGGAGTAGCTGTTTATGCATTTGCGGCAAAATCAGATGGAGCTTTACTTTTGTCGAATGAAATAATATGTCTTCCCAACTGCATGTTATGATGGCGGCCGATCGACCTCGCTGATTGAATTTAATTAGAAATGGAGCGAACGAGCGCTGATTGGCGAATGACTGCCTATTATCGGAATATCAAAACCGCGTAGCACCCTGCCAGTTTCAAGACGATCCGTCCTGAATATGTAACATAAAAATGTATTTACTTTGTTCAATTCTTACTCGTATCGTTAAAATGTAAGAAAACTTGGCAACTGAATGAGTAACATAAGTTCGGCGACAACTTTCTTGGAGTGCTTAAAATTGCAACATTAATTTCTAGTAATGAGTACTTAGACAAAGTTTGTTTACTTGTAGTATGTTGTACAATAAAATTAAATCACAGTGTTAAGTACTAATGATAACCTATTAAATATCCCGAATTTCATGTTACATAATTTATGCCTACTTATACAAAGTATTTACGTGTAGCATCTTGTACAATATGATTTTGTACAAAGTAGGTACTAATTATGACCAATTATATACCTATCCTATTGTAAGACATATTGTTAATTTCATCGATATTGTTAGAGCCCTTTTGCGAGAACACAAAATAAAAACCGGCCAAGTGCGAGTCGGACTCGCACTAATGGTTCCGTAAAAAAGGCAAAAAAATCACGTTTGTTGTATGGGAGCCCCCCTTAAATATTTCTTTTATTTTAATTGTATTATTTATTATTAAAGTAAAAATACAACTGAGTATTTTGTGAATATTTCAAATGCCTACCTGTTGCCATTATTGATATCGAGCAATAAGGGCAAAAAAATAGCGTTTTTTGTATGGGAAATGCCTCCCTTAAATATTTCTTTTATTTTGTTTTTAGTATTTGTTGTTATAGCGGCAACAGAAATACATAATTCGTGAAAATTTCAACTGTCTAGCTATCGCAGTTCTTGAGATACAGCCTGTGACAGACAGACGGACAGACAGCGAAGTCTTAGTAATAGGGTCCCGTTTTTACCCTTTGGGTACGGAACCCTAAAAAGCAGCCTATATTATGTATAAATATTGCTCGTTTAGGCTTATGTCAATCCTACTAATATTCATAAATGCGGAAGGTCAATCCTTTATAATCGCATCTTTTCGAAAGCTAAGTTAGGAAGGTGATTTTTATTTTTTCTACTTTTCATATCCTGGATTTTTACTTTCAGATTACCGATGCATCCGATGTAGGTAAGTTTGCCATCTAACAAATCATACATACAATACCTATTATTGTAGGTACCTATTTTACAATGCTGATAAAGTAATACAATACAAGTAATACCTACGTGAGCAAAAGCACATGATTACCTATGAGCAATAATGATAAATAACATCATTCGCTATGAGTAATTTTCCAGTGTTACAAGTAAAGATCGTGAACATACCTATATCTGGAACGAATAACTGCTAAGGATTATTAAAATGACACAATTTATCAAAATCACGAAATAGAAATGGACAATTGATAATTTAGCATCAGATTATAATCATACAGTCACGGTGTCTTTATCACATAGGTACCCAAATATTTTTATTTTATTTGATAGGCCGGTTGGCGTTGTTAGTAGTGTTCATGCCACAGATCGTGGGTTCGATTCCCGGACAGAACAAACATTTGTGTGTTTGTCCTGATTCTGGATGTAATCAAGTATTTATTTTTTTAAAAGTTGTATGATTAGCTTTATTCCATAGTTAGGTACATGCTCTGCTTATTTTATTTTTTTAAATCTCTTAAATCTACAGGAATGCTATTTTTCATACCGCGCATAATTATAATTACTAGTTATAAAAATAAATGTACTGATACTAATTTTAGTATCTACTTTCGTTAAGACTTTGGCAATGGAATTAAAATTGCAAATGATACATACTGATACCTGCATATACTTGAATACAAAAAAATATGTTACTTATCAACCGACTGAAACATAATGTGAAGGTACGGTCAGTAGGTAAAGAGTAAACATGTGTAATATTTATTTGAGCACATGTTAAAAAAATGCCAACATACTTACTTATGACCTTTCATTCATCTCGAAAAAACACACTTTTTGCGTAAAAATCAACTGTAATTCAAATATATATGCCTGACTCATTAATCATTATAGATCTTGGACTAGTTAACTCTAAGATCATCATAAAATTTCACTATTAATTGTATAGATACCTACCTATCATATTGATAATAATAAGCTTTTCACCTCGCGGTTTCACCCGCGTTCCCAAAGGAACCCAGTGTCAATTCCCAGATGGGACAATCATCCCAAACACCATCAATAAAATATAATTTTGGATGAGTTATTAAATACCTAAGATAAGTATATAAGACCTCGAATAGTAACATCCCCCCATTTCACTAAAGTTATTTTAAATCCCAATGTGAGATATGGAGAGTAAGTAGGTACCTATACTGTCACCGACATCGTCGCTTGTCATGTCACTCATACATTCCGGGAACTTATACCGCTCCGCTCCACCACCGAAGTAAACGGCGACTCGTAAAAAGTAGAAGTCAATAATATTATTCTTGACGTAGATTAACCGCCGTGTGCAATTACAAAAACAACTTTTTAAGAATTAAGTTTTTCCTCGTGATAAAAATAATCCAAGGATGGTATGCTGTACGTTCTGCACTCACTTTTATCGTGACCTTCGCCTTAAAACGTGGCTTGAGGTTAGTCGGGTGATTGTGTCACTGCACTGCACTGCACTAGACTAATAGACAACGCGATCAATGGCGTGATCTACGCAATTATAAATGTTCTGCACAGTATCTAATTGATGATGAACGCATCCCACAAATTATCATGAGACTTAAACACACACCCATCCATACAGACATAGTAAATCACCTCTGAATCATAGCGCTGGCATGCAAAAATATCGTAGGCGACCCCACGAGACTAAGGTCACTGAAGATTAAAAATACCGCCGGGTCAAATTAACTTTAGTGATTCAAAAACTAACACAACGTACTTTGTTTATCTCCAACTGGTTGATTACCTACTTGTGTTATAAGTAGATATTTTATTATGTGATGTTTATGTTTTACAATTCTCAGAAGTAATCAGATTCAGAGCAGGAACATTTTAAGCTTCTGATTTGAATTTCTGAATAGTTTCCTCGTCGTAGTTTTATCCACGTCTCTGAGGGATCTTATGTTTTCTCGGAAAAGTGTCATATAAGCATCATCATCTATTGGTATTTCATTTTTTTTTATTTACACCATAAAGGCAACAAACGTGCTATACAGCCCGTCTGATGGTAAGTAAGGCTATCGTACTTTCAAAGCTCCTTTGAAATTGCCCAGTCCGAGACCAATTAGGTTCCAAGGTATGAGGATGGCACGATGTGCATGCGGTGGCAGAAGGTAACCGTGGGTATGCAGTCAAACCATTATTGAGAACATTGTCCGTGTCCCAAGCATGTCCATATATTATATGTGTTCTACACACATATATGGACACAGTCTCTCCTTAGATTGAGGAACTCTAAACTGCTCGGGATCGTCGACAATTCTAATACGCCGGGTGGGCGAAACCGTGTCAAAAGGCCTGAGCTGGTATCCAGGTGCCCACAGATGCTGCAGCCTTACCCCGATGTGAAGTAGGTACGAGTATCACGTTGCTCTATTGAGCAAACTAGAAACGTCAAACGTCGACGTCAAGGATTCCGATACTCTTTGCGATGTTGTGGAGCCATGAAAATGTTAGTATTTATGTGCTTATGGATTTTTATATAAGTATCTATCTATCTACCAATATAGATTAATATTTTGATAAGAAAGATACACTGCTGAAAAAAAATTGCTTTTCTTGCTTTATTTCTGCGTAAAGCAGTCATACGGTTTTTACCTGAACATCTAAAATCCTAAATAAATATGCGCATAATATTTTAATATTTACACAGGTACTTAAGTACGTGAGCATTGCCACGCATTTTTAAGGATTCTTTATTACATATTGATATTCCACTAAAATATTTTTCACGAATCTAATGAAAACAGAAACGTTTCAAGCATAATGTCTAAAAAAATTATATACCTACCTTGACAAATCTTTCTGGCATTCAAGTCCTTCTTTAGGATTTATGTTCAAATAGATTTCTATATTTGAAATTAAATAACGTAAATACTCATATCTCTCAAAACATTGCCTTATTCTCCAACCAGTGCCAATTATAGCGAGCTTTGTAATACACAAGTAACGATTTATCTAGCTTTGTGAAACGGTACTCACTCGATTGAAAGATTTACAATCACGGTTCATTTCGAACGTGATTCAATAAACATTGATCTTGACACGAACAGCATCTCAGTGTGATACAAGAATAGGATCGTGGTTCGGTTCCACGATGGGTCATGAATGGTGTCCATTGTGCCCGGAAGCAGGCCATGTGGCGCCCATCACCGGCGCCAGTGTTTGACCATGAAACGTGGGATATCGAGGGTCAAAGTTCTAGCTTCGTGACCTCTATACTAAGCGGACTCCTTTGCCATTCCTAAATATTGTTCTCTATAAGAATACGAAAGAAGAATATCTGGTTATAGTTTTGATTGGTGATTTCTCATCGAGCATATTGCATGAGTGTTTATTGCATTCTCGATACGATAAACTGTATCTTAAGTAAATATTTTCATTATTTGATTATAAAATAGAAAAAAAAATGACCTAGATTATTAGTCGTAAATTATTAAAACATCAGTGTTATCGTTTTATTGCCGAGCGAGGAAGATTAGCTAGCACTGATCAATAAGGTGGAGTGCTTACTTCATATAGCACTCAATTAAGTAACAACTTCTATAGGGGGCGTGGTATCCATGTGAATAAAGTTTCATACCTCACAACTGGTCTGTGAACCCTACGGTATGGTGTTCAAGTACGATTTCATACAAAAGGAATATTTAACTTTTGAAAATCATAATTCACGCTTATTAGCATGACGCATATATAATTTTAATGTGTACTATTTTATTTGAACTATCTATGATAGATTGTCAATTAATCGATAAACTACGTGCGCACGAGCACGACAACGTTAGCGCACCTAACTCAAAAGACGTTAATATTAGTTTCCTGCGGGTCACGCACGGGTCAAGTCTGTAATGCAACAATCAATTGATTAGCATGGATATTAAATCTACCTGAGTAAACTATTAGGTGCAACACGAAGTGCAAGAATTTATCACTTCGATTATATTTGCTTAGTAATGAAGCTGATCATTGGGTTAAATGTGAAGGGAACCAATGAAACTATTCGAATATTAATACAAAAATCTCTGGAACTCGATAAAAATGCGGTAAGACATCTAAAATAGTAAAATCTTAATTAGTTTATTAAAGTAAGTAGACATCACTGCTACTGATTGAATAAAATATCGTATTGAATGTGTCTGATTTAAAAAAAAAAGGTAATTTGAAAGTAAAACTCAATAGAAGCTATTTTGAATGTTAGGATATTGTTATTGTTGTTTTACTTATGCTACCGCGACGAAACTCGTATTCTATAATTACTCGTATCGTGTCCATACTGATGAAAATGATACAAACTTATCAAGAAACAAACGACTGAATTTGAAAATAGAATTCCATATTTTTAAAATAAAATTCATTTGAATTTAGAATTCATTGCCAGCCATACATAATTCATATTTCACGTGCACTTCAAAATTGACGTTTTTAAATGTAATTCTTATTGTTACAAAAACATACCTACACAATTATTTTCAAAACTTATCATGATTTAATAGCTAAATTTAATCATCAAATTGATGCCACTTGTGTCGATACACTTGCGCCATCTCACTTACCGGTGACTTGTAAAGCCGCGGGAGCGGCTGCGAAAGGTGCGGAAAATTCAAAATTCAAAAAGTACGCCTGTATTGGTCCAAATTATCAATTTATGCCTTTTGCGGTTGAGACCATGGGTACGGACCCATGGGGGTCTGAAGCTCGTCGTTTCGCAAATATTTTATGTAAAAAATTAATCGAGGCCTCGGGTGACCGGCGGGCGGGGAGCTTTTTCCGCCAACGCATCAGCTTGGCCATCCAAAGAGGAAACGCTGCCAGCCTTCTGGGAACCTTGCCGATCGGCAGCAGCGGCAGCCTCGAAGAAGTTTTTTATATATTATAGTTGTACATTTGCTTGTATATTTTGTACATTTGTTGTAAATAAAATAATTATATTTCCCATCATCAAAAAGTGTCTGTTTTTAAATTCCCTCGCAAATTTATTGGTGGAACAAATCGTGACGTCAATTTTACACTCGACCACAGAGTAAAAAAGAACTCAGAGGAGTAAAAGCATATATAAATTTATTATAATTTATAAGTTTTCTGTGCGTGCTTTTCCATGGTAATAAATTGATTTTATAGCACAGTGTGACCTAAACCCGCACTTTACGCACGCTTTTCCGTGACCTAAGTAGCCTATTTCTGCACGGTGTGTAAATGAATTGACCAACTTCACTCATGTAGAAAAAATAAAAGGAAACATTTAAATGTCATTCAGTAACAGCCAAAACAAGGAGAAACGAGATTCTAAGAAAAAATCGACACAGATAAAAGCACCGAAAAATACATATTAATTATTTTCATCTCACCTGCGTGTACATTTAAGAATTCTTTGGCGTAAAACTTAACCGGCTGGTAACAAGAATAAGATCAACGCGCTGCAGGATATGACGACCTAAACATTGGTAAGTCCTGCTTATGTTGTTCTTTATTTCGGAGAATCTGTTGCCAGTCATTATCTACTTTAACATCGTTTCAAATTTATTTTGAACCCAAATTGTCGCGGCCCTTGTGGTTTGCGCACATTCTTGTTTGAATTATACGAGTACAAAAAATAAAGCTCAATTCATTTAATCAATTCGTTTAATTGTTCAGTAATCGGGGGGGGGGCTTCGCGCCAAAATTGCCGCGTTTAAATCACCCGAAAATGATAGAGATTTTAATTTTAAAAAAATTGCTCAATGGTTAAGATTTTGCAAGTGTTATATATTTAACCCGTAGAAACGTTTTAAACAATAAAAAAAATACGTGCATAATAGTGCATATTCCCTATTGGGGTATATTTACTCCATTTTCATATTGTGTCTCTAGTATTTACATCGAATTAATTATATTATTGGAAGTGAAGCCTAGTTTTTAAATTACTTTATTTTATCATCATAACTAGTTTTATTTATCACAATCTCTACAACCAAAGAAATAGTGACAAAGTATAAGTTTAAAGTCTTTGTCTACAACCAATTCAAACAAATCACAACCAGCCACCATATTGGTCACTAAGGGGTTTCCACGCAAATTATAACAAACCGCTCAAGTTACGTGCAGGATAAGTCAACAGTTGGTTCGATTGATAAGTCTACCGTCATTGCGATTATTACTTTTAATGGTACTTGAAGACTATCTTACGAACACACTTTACACTTGGGAAATCGGTAAACAACACTGTAACAAATTTTTATACGAGTTCTCATCAAGAAACGTTGGACTGCAGTCCCCGGGCGTTGATACCGAGGCCGGTAGAAGATCTTCCCTTTTCGCGGTACCTATGACATATCCAACAAATAGCTAATGATTCTATTAGCAAATTCATTCAAAAATAATTCAATTTCCAATTCCAGTACCAATGTTAAAACTTGTATTTATAAACATTTAGAAACAAACAATCAAGAAAACATAATAATAGGTCTTTACCTATGAAATTGCCGTTCTGCAGTACTGGCCATTTCAAATCAAAATAATTTTTGTTTGGCTAAGAATTCTAATTTCAAATTAATTTTATTTTAAAAACATGTTTTTTTTTCCAAAAGTAGTCATTTGTTTATTGATTAGTGTTACATTTTCATCGTATTTCAATCTTTTTCGTCATCATGGATACGTTAAAAATTCGAGTAATTGTGGAATATGAGTACCGTCGTGGCAGCAACGCGGCACAAGCGGCACGCAACATCAACGACGTTTACGGAGCTAACACTACAAACTAACGCACCACCTGTTATTGGTTTGCTCGCTTCCGTTCTGGAAATTTCGACCTGAAAAATGAACCTCGTGGTCGTCCGAAGACTTTGGTCGACAATGACGAATTAAAGGCGATTGTGGAAGCTGATGATACACAATCTACGGCTGAATTAGCAGCAGCTTTTGACGTTAGCGTCAAAACAATATTGGTACATTTGTGTCAAATTGGCAAGGTAAAAAAGCTTGACAAATGGGTGCCCCACGAACTCAATGATCGCCAGCGCGAAGTACGCGTCGAGACGTGCCTTGCACTGCTCAACAGACACACAAATGAAGGAATTTTGAACCGCATTGTTACCTGCGATGAAAAATGAATTCTGTATGATAACCGCAAGCGCTCAGCAAGTTGGTTGGATCCTGGTTCAGCACCTAAACAATGCCCTAAACGAAAACTTACCCCTAGAAAAGTGTTGGTCACTGTTTGGTGGTCTAGCGCCGGTGTGATTCATCAGAGCTTCTTACCAAACGGGGTGAGCATTACAAAGGAAACACGCCTGTGTATGCTTGTTTCTTGGACCTGTCGAAGGCATTTGACCTCGTTTCGTACAACGTACTGAGGGATAAGCTCCAGAGGGATACCAGCATGCCTAGGGAGATTATAAGTATTTTCAGGTACTGGTATCAGAACCAGGCAAATGTTGTTAGATGGGCTGGTTCATATTCATCAGAATACAGGCTGGAGTGTGGGGTGAGACAAGGGGGTCTGAGCTCACTACGACTATTTAACTTGTACGTTAATGATCTGATCGATGAGCTCAGTAGGGCTGGCGTTGGCTGTTCAATAGATGGATGTTTCATTAACAATATAAGTTACGCTGACGACATGGTTCTGCTGAGCCCATCGATCAAGGCACTCCAGGTTTTATTGAATATATGTGAGAGGTACGCGGAGTCCCATGGCCTCAGGTATAACTCGAAAAAGAGTGAACTACTCATATTTAAGGTCAGAAATAAAAAACTTAATAATGTACCACAAGTAAGGCTGGGAGGAGTAAACTTGAGTAGAGTTACCAAATTTAAATACCTGGGGCACTGGGTCACTGAGGACCTCTCTGATGATATGGACATAGAACGGGAGCGCAGGGCGTTGGCGGTGAGGTGTAATATGCTGGCCCACAGGTTTGCAAGGTGTAAAAGCGACGTCAAAGTTTCATTGTTTAAGGCATATTGTCAGACGTTTTACACTTGCAGCTTGTGGACCAGTTATACATGCCGATCCTTCAATGCCTTGCGTGTCCAGTATAATAATGGTTTTAGGATGCTGTTGGGGTTGCCCCGCTTTTGTAGCGCATCAGGTATGTTTGCCGATACTCGCACTAATAGTTTTCGCGTGATAGTTCGCAACAGAGTTGCCTCCCTGATGTGTCGCGTGCGGGACAGCACCAACGGCCTACTGAACACCATACCTGGCAGGGTTGACTGCCCTGTGGTGAGGCACTGGAACACCATACACATGGGTACCAGGCCCTCGATGTTTAATGTAAGATAGTTTTTATTTTTATGTAATGTAGGTATGTACTAACATAGAATAAGTAAATTGTAACTAATATTTTTTATGGTCTTTTAGACTGAAATAAATGAATTATTATTATTATTATTATTACTGCAGATGTGTACTGTGAAGAACTGAACACAATGATGGAGAAGCTGGCACATCTCCAACCAGCATTGGTCAATCGCTCGTCTCCGCTGCTCCTGCACGACAACGTGCGACCTCATACTGCACAGCAGACGGTCTCCAAGTTGCAAGAACTGGGGTTGGAAGCTCTCCGTCATCCGCCCTACTCACAGACTACTACTTTTTCCAGAATTTGGATAACTTCTTGGCGGGAAAAAAATTAAATACCCGAGAGGCAGTACAAAATGCCTTTGAAGAATTTGTTGCCTCCCGTCCAGCTGCTTTCTATAAGAAGGGCATCAATAAACTGCCACTGCGTTGGCAAAGATGCATTGATTGCATGGGTGATTACTTACTTCGATTAATACAAATAAAAAATACATGAAAAAAAATCGTTTAAATTTTTTCATACAAAACGGCAATTTCATAGCTAATATAATGCTTAAATACAAATACGCTCTCCTTATTACTATAATGTATTACCGATATACAAACTGATAGCTGTAATGATCTACAAGTCAATCGTTGTCGGCGATACGGTAAAGCATCTGTTAAGGATAAATCTTTCATCGGTGGTGTTCTATTGAACAGACGGGGCGCAGATATTCAAGGCAAATGTTTATAAATTCCACTCATCGGCCTTTCGCACTAACATAGTTCAATAAACACACATGCCATCGACTCTGTCTAATTTCACATTGAGTGTTCACAATTTAATATAATAATAATATCAAATCCTTCGTTACAAGATATAGGCATATCATCACCGCCACTTATTGAGAAAATATCTGAAAAGCAGACATATTTAGAAAGAACGGCCCTTACTACGATTGTCCGTAGACGGCTTATGAGAGAAGTGATGCGGTGTGCGAAGAGTTTTTAGTACACTGTCTATTCGATAAAAATAACAATACTTTTTAAGTCTTCTTCTGAGCTTTATAAAAGCTATAACAAACGAAAAAAAACCGGTCAAGTGTGAGATGGTCTCGCGCACCGAGGGTTCCGCCCGTACAGACTTGTAGATATGTAAATCGTTAGTTCATCACGGTAATCCAGTCTCGAAGATTTTTTTCTATTTTACACTAGCTTCCGCCCCACGGTTTCACCCGGATTCCCGGGGGAGTTAAAATAAAATATAACCTATGCATAGTTGAAAAAATATTGTAGGTATATATTGTTATAAATAGTTTTCTCCCTAAACAAATTGTAGTAACTCGTACCTAATTTTGGTTGATATTTTATTTAGACTTTACCTAGTCCTATACCTCACAATAATACAAAATAAACAATAGATATTAGGGTGTATGATTGTCTAATCAATAATAATTGTGAGTGTTCCTATATTCGATTGAATATGCCCCACAACTCATACGTAAACAATATGACCTAATTCTCATTCAAAATGGTTCATGACTCAGAGAGCTTCCTGATTATTTTGATGGTGCACTTACATACCATGAGCTCAATCAAATGGCGTGATGTTTATTGACTCTGTCAATCAATACGCTTCCGATAAAAAATACCACTCCGAGGGAATCCTGTCATAATTACAACTCATGACTACGGGAATTCGGAGCACGTCAACAAACTCTCGTGAAAGTTTAAAATTCCAAACAGATGTTGTACAGTTTGAGGATGCCGAGCTCTATTCACATTCAAGTGAGGGTTTAAGATGCAGAGAAAACGGCATTTGCAAGCGTCTGATCATAAAATTACATATGAACGAGTGGCCGGCCGGCGCCACATTTCTATGAACAATGAAATGGTATGGAAATGGCGCCAAACCCTTCATCATAAGCTGCGCACGCGCGAGCCATAAAACTGCATGTATTAACAACGTTTTGCTCCAACGTTTATGACTTTGGCCGATTGTATCACGTCCTTGGTTAATAACCAACCATCTTGGTGTTTTTTTAATCTTTTGCTTTACATTAAATCATTTGTAGCATTCCAGTTGATAATGCAGGATAAATGACGTCGCTTTATTTAAAGCGAAGTATTTATTCACGTATATATTTCACGTTTTGCGTCTATTCAGGCTGCCTAGTATTTTTTCAGGATTTATTAGTAGTTTTTATCTGTTGCATATAATTCGCACAACAGCATTTTATCATTCAGAATAGACTGTATTTTATTCATAGCTACTGCAATTTGTGACGAACTCCACCTCATCCATATATTACGATCAAAAGATTAAGCACATGAGTATGAAAGTCAATAAGAATGAAAATGATAGTTATAAGTTTACCTGTACTATTGTTATTTTTGTGTACATTGTGCAATATATAAATAAATAAATAAAATAAAATCAAAAGAAAAGAAAGATTTTGTAGATAAAATAGCATTTAATCATATCGTAGGCTTCCACTTTATCACTATCCATAACTCAACCTTAAATATTATCTACGGCATAGCTTCGCGAAACGTGAATCCATTTCTAGCAATTTTAACGCTTCAGGTACAATCGAAACTCTATCTGCTTTTGAATCAAGACACCCACGTCCACTTCCAAACTTTAACCATCCCGATCCCCTATGTTTTGACCATTTTTTAAGATCTTCTGAGCAATTTTTTTCTGTTAAACCTAGCTCTGCTGGCACTTATTAATTGCTTGATGCTTCAAAAAAAATGCTTCAAATGCATTCTCCTTGATTCATATTCTGTTTCGAATGTTCTGTAAAAGTAACTTGCTACGGTCGCAAATAAGTAAAAATCACATAATATATATATTCGTGATAAAAAATTACAAATTATTAAGTTTTAGAGTAAAACCAAGAGTAAATCTAATGAAAATACAAGAACGTATTGCATGGGTAGTCAAGTCTTATTCTATTTAACTTGCTATGTTCGATATCAGATGTGGCACGCGGCGGCATGCGCAATCTACCAAATTTGCGTAGACCGGCCGCCCGTTGGCGCCAATCTACTTTCCGAATAGCCTTCGTGTCTCGGTGTCTCGCCTGTGACCTTTTATGCACGTAATACACGTCTTACGGCCAGTATTCCACTCCTAGCTCATAAACTAATACAACTTCTATTGCACACTGACGACATCCCGGCGTCATCACCGAGAAGGATACTGTTGGTAACTCTCATTAAGTAAATAACAATTTACTCTATCGTAGTAAATACAATTCACTTGATCTTAGTCTCCCACCGCTGATGAGTACCTAAAGTTGAAGACCTGCGTATTTGATAGATATTAATTTCAACATGATACTTCCACGCGTTACCTAATAGACGGACAGACGTACAACCAAGTGATCCTATAAATTCTTTTTTTTTCTCTTTTGAGGTACGGCACCCTAAAAATAACACAAAACAGTAGGAAGCCTTTCAATCGCTAACAATAAAGTTTATATAAACTCACGGGAAATGAGATACTAAAACCTTGATTTTAGACGAATCAATTAATTACAAACACTAAGTAGGTATGTATATAAGTACCATACATGTACATTTGTTTGTATATTTTGTACATTTGTTGTAAATAAAATTTCTTAGTAATTGCAATGTAGTACCATACTATTTCAATATTTATGACATTGATATGACATATGATTACGTCTCTCGTAAGCTCGTAGCCTAAAGCCCACAAAAATCGATATAAAACTAGCAATTTCTATTTATTAGATTTAGTAGAATGTACCTATGCAATATTAAAATGCATATCTAAAGGTAAAATATGAGAAAAAAAATATCAAGCTAATACAGAAACTCGTGTCTGAAATCAAAACACTCATAAAACTAGTTTAACAATGAATCGACTAACAGAAATAACTTTGCTGTAGGTGGATTAATTACCTAAATGAAAAACAAAAACATAACTCACAGAACATGAAAAGATCAAATATTTACGAGCGTTACATTTAAGTACTTAACTATTAAATTATACGTAATGTTTACCATTTAATTACCTTTTCATTCATATTTTAATGTAAAAAAGAAAATAATTTAACTTTTTTTATATTTGTATTCTTTCTACCTATCTTATTACGCAAGATGTTTTGAAGAATGTTTTGTAAAACCAAAGTTTAAATAAATCAAAATAATTTACTAAATACTCTGGGTTAATCTGGGTAACAATAACCGCCATAATACCTGATATCCTAGAATATACTGTAAATAAATAGAATAAAGTAAAATGTCAATTAGGTAATCATTTTATTCACGGACCAAAGAATTTGATGACAAAATTTATTACGTATCACAAATGTGCTTTCAGTTTATAAATATATCCACCTACCTACTAGCTTTCTGCCCCACTGATTCACCTGCGTTCCAATTAAATATGTTACTCACTTATAATGCAGTTCTCTAGCTTTCTGTACGTGAAAGAATTTTCAAAAATAAGTATATTTTGGGTTAATCCATTACAAACTAGAAATCAAATATTTTCTCTTTATTTATAATATAAAACATTTAATTTATCATAATAAGTACACTATATAAAATCAATAAAATATTTACATTATTATAACTATATTAAAACTAATCTAATCTAAAAACTACCTAAAATAAACTATAAAAGTGCGTCGAAGAATTCCTCCGCATCGCCGTCGACTGGTAACGTTCCCAAAAGACTGGTAGCATTGCCACGTTGAATGGCAATGCTTAATCTTTGGCCAAAGTAAAAGCCAGCCTTTTGGTCACGGGAAGCGTAATAAACTAAGCAGATAAACTAATCTCTTTTTTTTACGAATTTATAATAGCTGCCTACAATACACGCAGCATTTTTTTTTCTATCCATACAGCGTTTTTGCCTGTGCGATACCTGTCAGTCAATATTATTATAGAGCAAGATATACAGTATGCCTTAGTTAATATTTGAGTATACCTCACGACCGTATTGTAGTACCTACTTATGAAGATAACGATAGTAGTTCGTCGACACGAGTGTTGTACAACACCCGAAGCTCGTAGCAAATGTTTACTTTAAAGGCCTTACCTACTTATTTACGGTACTCAATTAGCGCACGAACTCACATAAGTTATAATATCAATATGAAAATAATTGGTTTACAAAATAGGCTCACTTAAAAAACCTGCTTTCGTATACCATCCTTACTTGTTCAAATTTGTCAGTTCGTAGGGGACACAGAACAGCTATGTTTTCCCGAGTCGTAGATGCTCTACGAAATAATCAGACCTCCATGGGGAATTTCAAAAAGACGCTACAATTTAGCTATAAATATACACATAATAACTTCGGCCCATATTAAATTCGCTTCATGGCGAAACTTAGAAATTTTGATTGCAATTTTTGCATTTGTAACTAACCTAAACCAACAATTCAATAAATCTACTTACATTTTGCGGTATGCATTTTAAATACAGAACAGAGAATGAACACTTATCTGTTACAAGTACTTAAAATATATTAACATACTTTGCATACGCAGTCGTTTAAAAACATCAGGCGTCATTGTGATACACACAAGTAAGTAGCACTCTGAAAATACACGCATATTTCAGCCTCTTTTTCTTTGATGCCCGACGCGACTCATAAAGCGTCAAATAACGTACGTAGTGATAAATGAAAAAGCATGCGCGCGTAATTTCAGCTGCAGTTGTAGATTACCACCCGTAGGCGAGGCGCGGGAGACGGTCGGCGGAGGTTCGGGCGGGAGTGAGATGCCTCGTAATGTGTGAAACGCGTGAAACAAAATCAACACTCGCTTACACATTAACCCGCATATTTGTGGCGCCAATATGCGTCGCCAGTTATCATTGTATCTATACTATTATATAGTCAATAACAATAACATTAATGATTAGATAAAAGGATTTATCGCACTCTTTATTGACATCACTCTGCATCTCTTTGACATTTCAACAAAATTATGACGTTCACCAATAAATTATCAACATGGAACTAAGACTATTGAATAGAAATCTATCAGGAGTTTTTTAATAAAGCTACCTTTGTAAGCATATTGTCTTAGCTTTTATACAGGTACGTATCCATAATGTTTATGCCATTGATTTAAAATTCACTTAGCACCGAATCACTGAACTCGTAAATACTTTTAATTTCTTAAAGATTTTCCTTTTGGAGAAAATTGGTTGGTATTTAGACAATCGTGACATAAATCCTAATTACATAATGCATTATTATTTGTATGTATTCGCAGATCGCGCGTCCTCGGAACGGCGCCGGCGGCGGACGACGGCGGCGGCGGTAGGCGCCGGGCGCGACGCTCAGCGCACGTTGTTTGCACATCGCGTATGTTCTCTATTTACGCAAATACGTTTTCGCATTGTTTCAACAAACACGTACTAAATTACGAAAATCATAATGACGTCAACGAGCAAGCGATTATACCTCAGAGTAAATAATATTGGTGCTATACATACGAACAAATTATACCACCGTCCGGTCCTACTCATGTTACCTACCTACTGTTTTTACGGGATGGCCTTAAACTTCCTTCAAATAACATTAACTACGTCAATCGGCAAGATAAACATAATTGGGTTTAAGTAATACCTAATACTGGATTATTATATTAATTAACCTGATTAATACCATCAAGTACCTTTAATTTGTACACTGTATATGGAAATATGATTTTATCAGGTTATATTGTAATGTTAATCTTGTGTGGTATGGTTGTGTATTGTGTATTCCATTGTAATAACTCTTATTTTAACTAATACACAATTTAAGGGTCTTTATAAAATTAAAAGATTACTGTTAATTATTGGAAGTACCTCTCTAAATATTTATATGTTTACCGAATGTAAGTAAGTAGGTAGGATACAGAGACGCGACTAGCTACTCAAATGTCATAGAACCAAACGACCCGGTTTAATAAAAATATTAATGTTTGAGGTAAATCATAAAGAAACTGGCGCCACCGAACGCTGCGTTGCCTGCCAGCCCGCCCTGGCGCCCCTGGCTGGCCACTCGCCGCAGCCGGCACGCCCGCGCCGAGTCACGCACTATTCGCACCACAAACAACTCCACTATTACTTAAGATAAGCCTGCTCGCTAACCGCATTCACCTCTACCTCATTAGCCAATAGAAAGCGCTTGCGGCCAGCGCTGCGCGTGCAACGAACAACCACTCCATTCATACTATTTATGATTAATTCATACTGAAGGATTCTATTTTTTGAGGTCATTTCAGGTGGGACAGAATCTTTGAATTCATCTTTATTAAATGTTTTACTCTACTACGGATTTAAATATACTAAATATCACGTAGTATAGTGTGGTCACACTAATAGGTGGTTTCGATTCCCACCCAGGACATACATTAATTTGTGTGCATGAACATTATGTCTGTTTGTTCTGGATCTGGGTGTAATTATCTAATTAAAGATGTAGGTATATAAAACTGTAGTATATGTTTACCATAGTACAAGCTCTACTTAGCTTGGGATCAGTCAGATGGCCGTGTGTGAAGAATGGCACATGTTTTTTAAAACGTTGTATAATCACTAGGTACATAGTATAAAACAAAGTCGCTTCCCGCTATCTGTCTGTCCCTGTGTATGCTTAGATCTTTAAAACTACGCAACGGATTTTGATGCGGTTTTTTAATAGATATAGTGATTCAAGAGGAAGGTGACTGACTATAAAAGTCCTATATCAAAGCAGTTTTTTCGTGGTGATTGGCGAAAAAGGCACACAAAATTATGCAGCACGGAATGCGTTGCAAGAGCAGAGACGCCAATCTCACGAAAATAAAACGTCAAATGTGCACGACTTCGGCGTGCATAAAACAAATTCCTGTGAGGCACATGCTGTACACTGAAATAGATACACTCGTGATTGACTGACGACTGGTCGCCGATGCGGTGCCCGACGAACCGTGGACACTGTTGAACACACCAACTGACTCAGTGCATCACCTTACCTTTACTACACTAGGACGCAAAATTAAGGGGTCTCTTAGAAAAACTGCGATATCTCTATTGCAAAGAAAGAACTTTCAGATAAATAGTTTCTTATAGGTACATAATAATAATATGTATGTATATGGATAATATTAATCTCTAAATGGCTTATTTGAATGAGTTAAACAAAAAAAATGATTTAAGTTAATCTCTTGGCTAGATCACACTTTTCAGTGCAGCAAATTTTTTACATATCAATTCAATGGAACTATTTCAGCTCAATAATTGGAAATGTTGGAGTTTCGTTGTCTACGGTCCAAAAAGCTGTTCTAACCATTACAAGAAATGACAAGGTACTCGAGATGTCCGATATATCGTGAATATTATTATGCTAAGAAACCGATATCTGTCGCCAGTTTTGGTTTGAAACAGACTACAAGAAATTTCAAGCTTCAATGTGAGCTTTAAAAGTAACGGACCCCAGATTTCTTAGGAAACATCGAGTTGTCAGATAACGCTACATTGCTCGAAACCACGTTCAAGCAATGGACAGAATATTGATTAACTTTTAGATTTGGTTTCCTATGGCTCCAGAATGTATTTATTTATATGTTTCACATCATATATTGAGACAATGAGTATATAGAGTCTAGTAGCACGGTATTAGCGGAATGTTTTGAATAAGAAGGTGCCATTTAATGAAGCGTCAATAATTGTGTGGAC
The DNA here is from genome assembly GCA_951361185.1 of Ochropacha duplaris. Classification (NCBI taxonomy): domain Eukaryota; kingdom Metazoa; phylum Arthropoda; class Insecta; order Lepidoptera; family Drepanidae; genus Ochropacha; species Ochropacha duplaris. The sequence continues at coordinate 6,771,797 of OX592703.1, forward strand.
TGGGATATCTTCAGCAAGTTGTATGAAACGGAATTATTGGTCAAAGAAAGAACTCTGACTGCTCTCGGACATGCAGAGGACATTTAAATTTTTGTGAAATACCTTTGTGAACGTAAGAACGTAAAAGCATACACTCCCAACAAAAATGAGAAGACCTAGACCCCAATTCTAGTTTGCTAGGCTCTCTTCAAATTACACTAAAATATAAAAATCTCTATACCTAAGTTAAGGTATAAATGAGATTAGAATATACATATTTTCCTTCCAGTGGAACTTTGGTATTTCCATTTTGAGGTGGAATGTACTGAAGATAATTTAAAGGTAGAAGTGATAACTACAATCACGATCAAATTTACACAGACCGTCGGTGTTTGATAAATATAACAGATTGCGCTAAATATATTTAACAATGTCAGTCAGTCATCTAAAAAAATGTACCGATTGCAATGCCCATCACACACTAAAATCGTATAATTTCACTGATATTACAAGCTATGTCCCGTCTACAGGCGTGAAATTCGTTTAGTTTATTACAGTAACACCTGGTGGAAATTCAATTAAAAATTAAATGTTTTACAGTCTACGCATGGCAGATGGGGATTTATTAAAAAGCACGATAAAGAATATTATTATTATTACTACAGCGAACAGCCGGCAGACGGCCAACCGGAATTCTCACAAAGGCAACAAGTGAATCACATTTGATGCGTTTTATAGTTATGAGTCTCAGATAGACTTTACTGCCAGCTTAGAGTTCCAACATGTTTTAACGACTTGTGTGTATACCTACCATATCCAAATTTTGATAAATTCACTACAAAATAAACTCATTCATCTTTGCCGGTACAGAACAACGATCGAAAGACAAAATTATATAATCAAATATTAAAACATCCTTCCAACAAATAGCGCTACGCAATTTGACCGAGAGACACTAGCACATTCTAGCATGGTGCTGATTATTTCTATATTATAAAGGAATGCCACCCTAAAATAGGGTAATTTGAGAGTTATCACAGTGTAGTGGAGTGAAATTTCACAAGATATGTTTTAAAAACAATGTAAGTAGGTATTGCTATGCACCACCCTAGTGCAAGGCCTGTAGTCAGCTTTTGATTCCAAGACAGAAGTTAGACAATATTGAAACATGTTTTTTATTTATGAACTGAAAACAAACCCTAAATCTTTTATCGATGGAGATTTTCGTTAGTGTAAAGGTTCAAATATAATGTAACAGTAATTCTGTGTGTCTGTCCGTTTAACTATCTGCATGATTTTCACATCGAACAGATTATGACGAAATTATCCGAGTCCGCGATAAGCGTCTTCCACGGGGTAGTCCCGGGGAAAAACAAGTAGGTACCTACCTGAATGTATTTAAAAAAGGCGTACGTTGACGTTGAGGATATTAGTTCGCAAAAAATGAGTATGTTGTAAATAGTGTTCGCTAAAAAGGCGAGCAGACGGCGTCGCGGCGACGGGTCGACGGCCGCGCCCGGAATAACCAGCACCAGCAGCTATATTTGCAGCAGCGCGGCGCGGGCGCAGGGGGGCGCACCAGCGCGTGCCATTTCTGCACCACCGCCCAGTGCATTTGAGTAATGCCATTGTAATGCTCTCAATATAGTCCTAATGAGTGGACGCGGGCGAGTAGACGCGGTGTCGGCGACAACGCTGCTGACGCTCACCACCGCGCGGTCCCACTCAGCCTCCTTGGACATATCGTCAATCATTTGTAAGCCGAATATTCCCAGATAACGCATGGTGAATAATTTAACGGTATTATTTATATTTTATTGAATTTGTTTGGAATTTACGTAGACCTTCATGATGATGATTAGCCGAAGTGAGTGAGCGCAAGCACGTACGTCGTCTGGTTAGGAACTATACCTACCTATACCTAATGTAAATTGATGAGAGCCTGTCGTGGGAACCGCCGCCGTGGCTGTCGCTCGCCGCACAACTGTCATTTGTCATCGCCGTCTGTTCCTGTCACAACGCATACGCATACTTTCATACATTCTGCAATTACCTTTTAAAGTCGGCAAATTTGCCGATCCCGCAAAAAACACATGAGTACTTAATGGTATGATGACAATCATGAATTACCCGTAACCATTTCCAAAGGCAAAGTAGAAACGACTAATGATTGCAATATGTAATAATTTGTTTTTCTGTATAATCTACATTTTTATTGAAGGCCTGGTCTGGACGACCAATTATCACCTATTAAAATATTATAGGTTCAAAAAACAACAAACCCATCGACAGCAGCGGCAGCCTCAGAGATTTTATTTATAAATATATGGATCGTGAATAAGTTATTTGTTGTAAATATTGTACGTGTTGCATAAATTAATATTTTAGTAACTCGAACAACAATTTGGTTTTATCCGACTAAAGTAAATAAATAACTAATAATAAATAAACCGCATTAAAACGCATCTTAAAAAACTTTTTTCGAAGAGAATTCGATCCTGATGGATGGTTTTATTATTAGGATTAGTTTAGCTTTGATTATTTATATGACTTGTATTTGACCACAATCCCAACGTGGCAAATCATGATGTGGCCCCGGTGGTAAGCACACAAAACTCAGGGAACTGGCTCTTTGCATGAATATTTTATGGGGTAGCCAGTTAGGCAGGTTCCAGACCACTGTTAAAATGGACAGCCACCTGAGAACAGTTTGCTAACATAGATAGTTGCTAAGTAACTCCGTCTGACTAGATTGACCGTATGGTCAGAGTCAGAGAATTGTTAGCAAAAAAATATTCGTGCCATTAATTATTATATCATATTTCTGAACAGGTTAGAAAATTAAAGTTCAAACTAATTATTTTCCATGAATTTCAAAATTGTCTCATCGTCAATTCCGATATAAATTAATGTCATAATTTAGGTATTAAATTTATTACTTTATATGTTTGTCGCCCAAAAACAAAGTGTCATGTTACACAAGCGCAGCTGGGTCAGCCAAAAATGGCATATTAACGGCTGTCATCAAAGAGAGTATACGTTTACTAAAAGTTATAGGTATATCGTTCACTCGATTTCCACATGTGCAGATAGTTTTCTCGACAGATGGTTCGTGACTCACAAACCTGTTGTCAGCGGTATTCGTTTCCAATGTTATCGATATGACAGTATTAATTAATTAATAGCCGTTTAAATTACTAAAGTAAAACAATTTAAATGTTTAAAAAAAAACATAAATTCAATTCCATAAAACCGTTCCCCGTTTGCAAAACATTAATAGATCAATTAACAAGCCAAAAAAAATATGACATCAGTATGTCCATAGAGCTTTAACAAAAGTGACATCATTAATTAGGAAATTATACTGATGGACACAGCTTGCTAAATAATTAATAATGACGAATATAAGATGTTAAATAAAACAATTTTATTTCTCAGATGGCTAGAATCAGTGAAAATTTTAAAATAAAGGTGAGTGCCCAACCATCCTCTTTGGTGCGAACTGCGAAATCCTCGAATGTATGACGCGACGCAGTGAACATGTGCCACAAAATTGCTTCGTTAAAGTAGAGGAGATACCAGCGGTGATCACCTCACATATCTCTTATTCATTATCGTATTTACGATACAATTATCACGGAGAGAGTACTATGCATATACTGCGCTCCCGTGTCCCGTAGGCCAGGAGGTATGTGCTGACTCCGTCTAATTTAATGTGCGATCCTGCTTGCCGCTTGTACACCATTAATAATGCTCAAGTCACAGCGTCTAGATTAGTTAGTGTTCTTTGTCATTGCTGTTGTGATGCTCTTTTGTTATTGTGAGTCGACCCACACTAATGTCTGTATATGTAGAATAAGAAGACGCCTATCTTGGGCTCTAGTTACTAGCTAGCTAGAAGTATGTTTAGCATTATGATGTATTGCAAATCGTATATCATATTTTTTTTTATAAATGTATTAAAACTAGGGCTTATAAATTTAAAAGAAACTAAAGATGACAAAAATGTTTTTTAATGTTTTTTATTTTAAATAGATAAAAAATACTTTTTGTTTTCTAGATAGAAACCTACCAACATCCAATGGTAACAAATAAAAGAACCGGTCAGGTGCGAGCCGAACACGTGTAGAGTGTTTCCGTAAAGTGTTTTTTTTTTTTTGTTTTCTTAACTTTTCCTTGAGAACTCAGTCTCAGGTAAACTAAGAAATACGTATATTTTTATTGTTTTTTATTGCCTCAGAAATAAAGAGGGATTTTTAATAAATAAGGGGGGGCAAATGCTCGATTTTCTTATATTGTATGTATTCAATATTTAGATGATTCAATATTCCAACTTGATTTCCTTTTTACTTCTCCCCCGAAGTAATTTATTCTAACTTACTTCATTTCAACATAAATAAAAACATATTTAAGTCCCCAGGCTACCAGTAGGTACGTTCAGTATATTTATATCTATAGGTAAAATAGAAAGGAGAGACAGAATTTGAATGTTTGAATTTGACGTCGATGTATGGGCGGTACCTATTATTTTAGGCTGGACTGGTTTTCGGAAATATCTAAGAATCTAAGAAAAGAACTTACAATTTTCGTCGCCCGGGCAGGACTTGCAGCACCTTCCAGGCAGAAGGACGGGTGTATCACACGACGGTTCTGGACACTCATTTTTGATATTGCGACAATGTACTTTGGCCACCACGCGACGTTTCTTTTGCACCTGTAACATAACAACATTTTACTCGCCGATACCATTACCTTTTCTAATTTTGATCTTTTCTTTCAGAATTAGCCATTTACTTACCTACTTAATACATACATACAATTTTAAATTTAGCTGTGTTAAAATTTATTACAATTTTTAGAAATTATATGAGCTGTTTCGGCTATATAAACATTTTTGATTGATCAATTAATAGGTACTTACGATATAGCTCGCAAAAGAGTTCAATTCAAACGTTTATTAAATAATTCAGGGTAGTCAATATTTTTTGAATACGTACCGCTAAACACTCACATTTGATGCAGTACATAACCCCGAAGGGTGGGCCGAGGTCCGCAAACCACTTGGATCCTAACTCCATTGCTTGTTTGCCAAAGAGGCATTCTGTAACAATGAAAATATTAGAGATAAGCATCATTTTTTGTATATAGTTTGTCACTACATGTATGTCGTTTCACGTATTCATAATGAAGATGTATTCTAAATGAACGGCTATTCTAAAATCATAATATTATGAGGGATTCCAAAAATATGTAATTTCAGACCACAAAACCGTGTGGGTGGGTATCTTTAGATAGGTTTTCAAATATGGTAAAAAGGTCTCAAAATTACTATTTTGGGTACCGAATAATCCTCGCGAGTCTAGTTATAGCCCTACACCACGCCAAAGACCGAGAGCAGTGGAAGCGGCTCTGTCGTGAGAAAGAGCGGGAACATCACGATGCTCAGCAGTGAGCCAACGATTAGGGAAGAGACAGAGCTATTGATATATATGGGATATTTTCAGTAACACGCTATAGATTATAATGACCGCAGAAATAATTTAATCAACTATACCTAAACTAACTAGTTGAGGTATAGGTAAGGTTTAGTTATAATATAGATAGAAGCTTCTACTTAGGAGTTTTATAAGTACTTTATGAAATTTGAAATCAGTAAGGTATAAGAAAATGATTCCGCTATCATCATTTCCAGTTAATACATGCGATCGAGAGACTCTATAGAACGTGCCTAAGTATAAATAAAGTGTCTATTAGTTAGCAGCCACATCCAAGGAGCCAGCGCAAGCACAAGTTAACAAGACACATTTACATACCGCACCCGTGAACAACATCTAAAAATAAAAGTTACCTACAGGTCGTACTGTTAAAATGTAGGTATCTTGTACCCACACTTGAACCTATCCATGTGATGATCATTCCATTTCCATAAGCTTTGCGAATGTGCTGCGATTCGATTTGTAAAAGTAGTCGAGAAAGGATTCCAGCGTTAAATCAGACTTTATAAAGCTGCTATTTAAAATCCTGATATCTCTCTCTTATAGGTACCATTACTGTACAGAACATCACAAGGAGAGATAATTGTTATAATTACACTGTTGATAGCTTCAATGAAACTGGCTTTTTTATAAGATGCGCTTCAATCAAGATATTGTTTATGATCGTTTTATTAATAATTTATGATTAAGTATTTCTAACCACTTAATCAAACGTCTACCTCTTAATCAAGAATGATGTTTGTCCTATGACAACTTTGTCCCTATGGACTTTATGTTCCCAACGACATACCTAACAAATCAAACGAACATTAAATAATAAATCAAAAATCCTTAATTCATTTTCAAATAAAGATCTTTTTTTTAATTTCTATCATTGCTTTTTTGGTTCTGATACAAATATTTTTTTTTCATATAAAACAACATGATTGTGTATTTTCAGTCCCGTTATAGCAGCTAAGTAACAAACCAGTGGTGAGCAGCACATAAGAGAGCGGAGAAGCGAATCTTGGCATCCGAGATAATGAATGCTAAAGGATCTATTCACATCACTATATACATTAGCGCCATTTTTATCGTTGTGTTTCATAAAAATGTATACATGGTATTGATTTTCAAATATTTGCTTGAACACATTTAGCATAAACAGACACATGGATTGATTGAATAACGATTCGTAATTATAATTTGAATTGAATTGTCAATCGAAACTTCGATACAAAGGGACAGCGAGCGATTAGGTGTCGTACATAGATTTACTATCAGATGCATCGAGTCGATAAGGTGGCTCGGCCTCTATAAATATGCGTTACTGATATTTCCCTCTCGTAACTATTTAATTAACCTCACTCTAAGAGTGCACTGATAACGGGTGAAGCATGTCGCGTTACAACATATTACTCTTAAATGTCAATTCCGATTCAAATCGGTGTTGTTTGTCGGTTGTATTTAAAACTGAATATTTTCGTACCAATTTGAATGAAACGATACTTGTCTCATGCTTGTATAATGTAATCAATCACAGTAAGATTTCACATTTAAATATTGTTGAGTTAAAAATCGCAAAAAAGAGAAAAAGATAAATAGGTAATAAATACAAAATTATATATTTATCCTGTAAGTAAGTATTTAATGGTTCAATAATATTCCACTTCGAGCACAGTAATATTTATTAGGTGAAAGCTATGCCCAGCAACACTGAAATTAAAATTTATTGTCGTCATAACGAACTAGTCTGTTTCTAAATACAGATAATGTAAGATAAGCCTTTTTAACTTAGGAATGCAAATGTTATTATTTATTTTTGAAGCCTGGGCCGACCTTTTTTTTTAAACGAAATACACGCGCAAAAATGCTACATAGTATTTATAATAAAATCATGTGTGTCATCAAATAATGATGTGGAAGTAAAATCAATAAAAGCACATTGCTTGTTTATCGACATGATCCATAATAAGGATGGAGGGTGGCGGCAGAGTCGCGTCTCCTTTTCAGGATGCAACAATCATGTGATGTCGTGTAACGCATGTCTTTATTTTTCTCACGTCTATTACATTTAATTGTCCTCTCTTCTACTTATTTATTGTAAGTGTTGCTGTGCCCGACAGGGTCCACAAATTGACTAAACCTAATTTACCACCTAAGGTGTAAAATAATTTTATTGTGGAATGCAAAAGAATGAATGAAATTAATGAAATTTTAACTGTCATTTAAAATTGTGTCAAAAAGCATATTTACTTATCATAATGAAGTAAGGTAATACAATCAAATTGACGTCACTCTCATGATGAATGAGCGTGCCAAAACTATGTCAATTGTCGTAACGTTTCGCCAAAAGGCAATGGGAATCTGGCAGGTACTCAACTTGTTTCATGTAATAAGTCCTGGAATCTTTTTGGACTGGTAAAAGCATGTGAAAATATTATATTCGATGTAATTTAGGCATATAAAGAGAGGCGAGACATCGCGTAACCTTCTCCCGTTTTCTCGGAAACGTTGGCAGCCATCCAGAGACTGTTCGCCAGGGAAGTGAAGTATTGGCGACGCCCGTCTTATGATTCTTTCCCGATCTGTTTATGGAATTTGTGCCGATGTTTATTTTGAATTCATATTGCGCATGTTAAAAACCTTATCGAAATAATTAACTATAAAATATAAAAAATACGAGACGTATTAAAAACAATATATGCGCTCGATTATCTCCATAGCAGGTCACTAATGTAAGTATTTATATGTCTCGGTATAATTTGTAATCTTTGAAGCGTGGCATACACGACCTCACGGTTACTGCTTTGTGTCAGCATAGATCACGATACTATAAGCTACATGTCAAACGAGCAGAAGTATATGGTCAACCCATTGAAGCGTACGCAAGTTGCTTCAATAAATCTTCCACATAAAAGGGTTGTAAGCGCCGTATTTCAGCGAGCGTGTGCTACACATAAATATCCGAAAGAACGGATATTTTGACATTCACTCTGCCGACACGCTGACTAGTTTACACTCGGTTGGATGTGGTAAAAGGTGACGATGTGATGCGCACATTGATGTGAAATGCTTGCGAGGGAGGATAACGCCAGTTTCATCATCATACAAATACATTATTTCAAGGATCACTTTATATTTTTCGTACAACTAGCGTGATCCTTGACTGAGTATAAGTCAGTAAGAAGTGACCGTGGGATATTTTGCGGTAGCGATACAGAGATACTTACGTCAGGTTGCGACGACAGGCGACTACTCTCGTCGCAAATCACTAATATAATAAATTACTTTAATTAAGAACAATACTTTTATTCAAAGTCAAAGTGAATGTTGAGCTACAGAATAAATTAGTTCGGAAGCCAGCTTTCCACTGTAAAGAACCGACAAAAAATTACAGTTTACATTTTTCAAATATTTTTCGGACAAAAACAAAACAAAAATATAACAAGAAAAATAATAATCGGAAAGAGACTACAGGCTTTTGTACAAGTAAAAACAAATGCACTTGTGCAGAGAGCAGCTACTTCCACTTTTTTTATCTAAACTAATAATATCATATTATAAAGAGGAAATATTAGATTTTTTGTTTGTTTGTTACAATTAAACTCAAAAACTACTCGATTGATTATTCCTGAGTAACATAGGCTACATTTTTATCCCGGGAAAAGACATGATCCAACGGGAACGCGGGTGAAACCATCATCAATAATTATAATGAGCTACCTTGTAACAAGCTTAAGTCTTTCCATACTCGAATCGCGATTCCTGGAATTATATTTTTTATGTAGGTAATTTTCGGACCGGCGCGGCGCCGCGGCGGTCTGATCAGCGATTCAAGGGATTATGAAAAATCTTTACGTGAGATTTTAATTTAAAATTGTTAATATCCATATAAATAAAAATCAATGTTTGTATGTTTTTTTTGTCCTCTATGAGTTCCTAAACCATTGCTCCGATTGTGCTGAAACTTTGAAGGTTGTACGCAAAAGAAAATTCCTTGCCCCTGGCCCAAAAAAATTGAAACTCTACCAAACTGTTTATTTGCGCTTGTGCAGAGAGCAGCTACTTCCACTTTTTTTATCTAAACTAATAATATCATATTATAAAGAGGAAATATTAGATTTTTTGTTTGTTTGTTACAATTAAACTCAAAATCTACTCGATTGATTATTCCTGAGTAACATAGGCTACATTTTTATCCCGGGAAAAGACATGATCCAACGGGAACGCGGGTGAAACCATCATCAATAATTATAATGAGCTACCTTGTAACAAGCTTAAGTCTTTCCATACTCGAATCGCGATTCCTGGAATTATATTTTTATGAAGGTAATTTTCGGACCGGCGCGGCGCCGCGGCGGTCTGATCCGCGATTCAAGGGATTATGAAAAATCTTTACGTGAGATTTTAATGTAAAATTGTTAATATCCATATAAATAAAAATCAATGTTTGTATGTTTTTTTATCCTCTATGAGTTCCTAAACCATTGCTCCGATTGTGCTGAAACTTTGAAGGTTGTACGCAAAGGAAAATTCCTTGCCCCTGGCCCAAAAAAATTGAAACTCTACCAAACTGTTTATTTCTTTAGATGGCATTGCAACGCATGCTAGTCTAACCGCTATACAGAACAAATAATGTATCTTTTATCAACATTAACTTTCCTATATATTAAAGATACCAATCATTAGAAGATTCTTTGAGTACCTAAGTATACATATTATGTATCATGTGTGTGTCAGAAGAAGCATAATCTATGTATAATATTATGTAGATAATTATCGAGCTTCAAAGTCGCATCTATTAATTTCTAAGTCCACGGTTCAGGGCCTCAGGTGTTTAGCATCAGACGACTGCGGACTGCGGCGAGGCGCGCGTATTATGTAAAACGCGGGGGTATCGGATGTCGCAACAGGTGTCTATCGCCACTGGCCACTGCTAATAAGAATCATTGTTAAGTATTTGATCACTAACTCACATGACTCAGTCAGTGGCTATTATCTCCATTAGCACGCCATTTCTGGTGATATTTAGGAAACTTGTAAAGGCAATAAGTAGATACCTACTTTCTCATTAATTTAATGTGATAGATTTTCGCAGCTATTGTAGGTCAGTACACACACCCTAATAACGGGCTAAGGTTTACCTTCACCCAAAACTCAAGCTCATTGTAGGAATCAAACCTCAAATACCACTGATCTATCGTCGCCTTATAAATTGTCATCGATTTTAGAGTTACATTGAAAGATTAAAAAAATACTCATACATAGTATTGGAAATTTTATCTTACCATTTTTATTGTTTCCATAACAAATAGACAACTTATAGACTGCAGTAGTCTACTACTATATATCGTTGAACATTATCTTTAGCTTGTAATTTAAACTTTCCCATACTGATCCACAGTAATGGAAGAAACATTTATCGTGTGTCCAAAATTAAAGGCTATAAAAGTAAAACTGATCCATGCTAATATTATAAATGCGAAAGTGTGTCAGTCTGTCTGTTACCTCTTCACGCTTAAACCGCTGAACCAATTTAGCAGAAATTTGGTATAGAGATACATGGAACCTTGGAGAAGGACATACGATACTTTTTATCCCGATAAAACATGAGACAGCTTTCGGTGAAGGAAAACATCGTGAGGAAACCACAGCACGGTGGTAGGGTACTTTGTAGTACCCGACTGGCTGGCTACCACCCTCAATTTGAAAATCTGTCGCCAAGCACCTATCGGTGTGTTCCGACAGCTGCACTTGAGAGCCAGTTCCCATCTAGGCTTTGAGTGCTAACCACCTTCGGCCACATCATCACTTACCATGGAGAGATTGTGGTCAAACACAAGTTTGTCCAGAATAAAAAAAATATATATATCTAAAATATTTAGAAAACTTGACTTTCCTCACAAAAACATTCGTCAAACCATCATCAGTAATCGATGTGCAAGAAAATAATGCACATCACTATATTAGATATCTACTTGTTGGAAGCTCACAATCATTCAATTGTTAGCGAGCCATCCACAGAGAAACGATCCGTTTGTCCGTATTCACATCGTTTTTGGTTTTGACTGGTATAGGATAGTTTTTATCCCAGAAATCACCACTTAAGGGGGTGAAAAAGGGGGTGGAAGTTTGTATGGTGAATCAATAACCGCTCGAGTGGTCCTATAAGGGATCGTTTTTTTGTACGGAACCAAGCAGATTGGATAAAAAATAAGCTAACCAAATTACTAATTCCAAGCGGACGAAGTCGCGGGCAAAAGCTATTAGGCTATAATTTTGTTACTCTGTCGCTAGTCTCTACATCGATGTTTCTCACGACTAACTCGCAAAATCCACAGGAGATATTGTCATGGCCTATTGCCATTTTATAGTTGCGCTTGAGTGTAATGTACCTAATCATCCTCGCTCATACAGTATGTACAGAATATACGAGGCAAGGTTGACGACATCGCGCCCTACGCCGACGCGGCTTCCTGTTTCTGCCTCATACAATATCCATTCCATTTAGCGACACTTCTAAAGTACCGGTAGTCATATTGTTTCTACAAAAGGTCAAAATGTCCATCAGCTCGTAACGCCACCTTATAACTAAGCATTGCACTTATCGTTTGCCAATGTTAGATAGATTTTATCATTAAGTAAGTTTAAGAACAAAATATTTGCGAATGCTATAATAAAAATAATCTTACCAATTAAATATAACAGAGTTTAAAGCGCATAAGTATCTAATGTATAATATATAACGGTTGTAAATATTCAACTGTGAGCTATAAACTTAATGTAGGTACGTATTAATAGTCTCGTTTCCCTCAACTTTTATATATTATTTGCAGACTTCATTGACTGGGGCCGGCGCCTGCTTGTCGCAATTGTGACTGGTTCTTCTCGTTCTATATGTCCATAATTCAACTTAAATATGTTTATTTCCAGTGTATCCTGATTAAAATGCAAGAAGGCGAAGTAAGGCCGTTTACATTGTCGAACCAATTAGTAGTAGAACCATAAAAAAGCATACAAATCATTCTCCATCCTTATTGAGTATTTTTGTGTTACAGTCCGGCGTGTGATCTTTATTATTTTCGAAAGACTTATAAGTATTGAGACAGTTTTACGAGCTGTAGACAGCTTAAGTGGCACAAGAAAGGTACGCTGAACGCCATATCGGGATTGACGCGGACGCGACGAGACGAGAGTCCAGTTTCAGCGTTCGGTTTCGTAGACAAAACGCGCAAACTGCGTAAAGTCATCGCGATGCTTAATAGCTTATTATTGAGTCTGATAACATAAAACCCAGGAGCAGACAGTGGACGTGAGCCAACTTATTCAACAAAAATATCGCATTTAATTTATGGAATATCATTCTACGAATGTTTGCCGAGTGAACGTATCATACAGTTGCACCTCATAAAAACAAACTTTCAGAAATATTTTGCGAACATGTGTCGCAAAATATCACGGATTTAGCCACCGATGCATATTATGTTGCTCAGGAAAAATAATATATCTGTCATTTCAGAATAGTTATCCCAGAGAATACAAATGACGAAACATTATTTCATGTTAAAATAGAACGTTTCAAAGGAACGCAAACGTCCTTTACGTTGCGCAAGGTCGTTGAATTATCTTATTATTTTAATTCTCATCTTAATAAACTTTTACAATGCGTTTTCGTGAGAACCGTGTAAAATTTAGAAATAAGACCGCTAGCACACACATAAATAAATAATTTTATATTGGGTAAATTATGTAAAAAGCTTTGCAGCCATATTCTCGTAAAAAGGCACAATTAATCGAGGTGCATCCTGGGCTCACGCAGGCACGCTGACGGCAGGCAACGCCTACGCGAATCAAATGCCGGCTCACCCAACAGAGTTATCAATCAGACGACAAGAATGCAAATTTTAATTATTATTGTACTCGGGGCCGCCGGGTCGATGTCGCGCGATATTATGATCGCAATTTATTTGCACGACGACGACGCGACGGTGCGCGTGCGGCGCGGGGCGGGCCGACTTGCACGCATTGCACTAGGGTGGGAGTGGGAGACAACCGCCAATTATGAATAAACAAGCTCAACTACTATGTTAATGAGACTTGAGATTTTTCCTAGTCGATTTCACCAGGCTAGTGAGTATATGCTCATTAATAGTTTTGTGGCTCCATTATCCGACCTAGTAGAAAGCTATAATAATCCACAACCATTATTCTGTTGAAAGCTAAAGTACTCCTGGAATTAAATATGAGGTCTTTTACATAGCTTGTGAAAATCAACACAATTTCAAAGTACTCTCTATACATCGTGTAGGTATCATATAGGAATGGATTTTTCAGTGATAATGAAGTTAAATAGTCTATTAAAATCTTACATTGCATTTTTTTTTATTCTAATTTATCTGCCAATTTTTTAAGTAAAATGTAATTAGCATATCTTGATAAATTCATGCATAGATTGTTTATTTGAAAAGCTGGAGGAAACCTCTGATTTTTATTAAATAAGAAAACTAACTAGCTTTTTGGTAACGCAAATCGTTTTCATTCGATCTTCAAAGTGAAATTATGTTGAGAAAAAAGGCTATAAAAACATACAAATGCATTAGGTAGATTTATTAGTTCCCGGACGGAGTACTTAAATATTGGCATTTCCGGATTACCAGCCAGTTGAAAAATAATATCATTTTATTTATTTACCAAAAATCAGCAATTTATTTCCGCTACTGGTTTGTACTAAAGTACCTACTCAATAAACATTTGCCTTTTTTTAAGTAACTTATTTACTAATTAATCACAAATAAATAATTATGTATTACTAGCGACCCGCCCGCGGCTTCGCCCGCGTGGACTACACGTTATATCGAGCAAGTGGGGGTGGTGGAGGTGGGATAAAAGATAGCCTTTGTTCTCTCCCAAGGTCTACTCTATATCTGTGCCAAATTTAATCTAAATCGGTTGAGAGGTTTAAGCGGGAAAGCGTAACAGACAGACAGACAGAGTTACTTTCGCATTTAAAATAACCGCCGCGGCGCCGCAACAACTACGACCCTGCATTTTAAATTTGTAATATCTTCGGAAATATTCACTTAAATAACATGCTGTAAAAAGCATATTGATCTATAATAAATGTACAATTTATTAGAGGTACTTAATTGGATAAGGATTAATATTGTATTGTTTAAAATCACTTCGTAAATAATCACTTTTTAGTAAAGGATAAAAAATGGTTATGGTGGGTTATCCCTAAGAGATAGACATATACGATCGCGGACTTTTTTGTTGAACTTTTTAAGGTGGACAATACTGTAGTACATTATTTTGGTCTATCTCGTAGGGTTCAGCCAGCGTTTGCAATATAAGCGCAAAAAAATGCTTAATTACGACATCACATTAGAAACCTCTAAATTTATCAGTGTTTCGCTACTATATTATGCATGTATTATACATATAAACCTTCCTTAAGAATCACTCTATCTATTAAAAAAACCGCATCAAAATCCGTTGCGTAGTTTTAAAGATTTAAGCATACATAGGGACAGACAGCGCAAGCGACTTTGTTTTATACTATGTAGTGATGATAAGAAAGTTATAGGGCGGAACCCTATAACTTTCTTATAATACATAATTATTTAGTTGTGAAAAGTATAGTTTTGTTATGTCCGACTGTATGTCACAGCTATTTTACTTCTAAACTATAACATAATGTATAGGGTATGTGCGTAAAAATTGGCATAGAATAAAAATGTAAGGCATTGTAATAAGGGGTACATTAGCAATCCCGCTGGCATTGGTAATGAGTAATGTCTATAGGCGACGGTATTCACTTACCATCAGGTGACCCGCCTGCCTGGTTGCCACTTGTGGTATAATTATTTTTTTAATTGGTTGCTTAATTAATGCATGTACTATAAAAATAATAATAATAAATATTATAAAGAGGAAAGATTTGATTGTTCGTTTGTTTGCATTAAATAGGCTCTGAAACTACTGGACCATATTTGAAAAATTCTTTCACCATTAGAAAGCTACATAATCCTCGATGAAGATAAGCTATATTTTGTCCCGGGAAAACATTTAAGATTCCACGGGAACGCGGGTGTTGAATAAATATATTTGTAAAGCTTCTTCAACAATTTTTAGATAGGTGTGATTACTGTTTACAATATTTTATGGGCTAAAGTGGCTGTTATGAATGAATAACGTGATATAATATAGTTAGATGTGACCCTAGCTAGATCATCAACTGGTTACAAGGAATACTATCATACATACCCAAAAGTATACAATCTATAATCACGTATTTTTTTAGTTTTAAACGTTTCTAGGGGTTATTACATTACCAAAAAAATATATAACACATCTTAAATCTTAACCATTAAACTAAAAAAATATATTAAAATCACTATAATTTTTGGGTGATTCAAACGTGGCCATTTTGGCGCGCTTATTGCTGTGAGATTAGACAAGTTCGATGTCAACAATGAAGTGTTTGGTTCACAAAGTTCCTAAAATCAGTTTATCACCATGGAAAAGCACAGAAAACTTATAAATTATAATAAATTTAAACGTAGCGGTTACGTACTCTGTGGCCGAGTGTAAAGTGACGTCACGATTTGTTCACGGGGCGTTTTGGAAATTTGCGAGGGAATTTAAAAACAGACCCTTTTTGATGATTAAATTTAGCTATTAAATAATGTTTTTTTTTTAAATAATTATGTAGGTACCTATGTTTTTTTAACAATAAGAATTACATAAAAAAAACATCAATTTTGAAGTCACATGCATATTCCCTATTGTATAGACATAGTTTTACGAACAATTGTAAGTTCTGTCAAGTGTGAGATGTGCAATACCAGAATTGGACTGCCGATGTGCTGCCAACCTTACACAGCTCTTTTATTATAACTATGACAGGTACGAGGTATATGATAGCAACGCCACAATACTAACTGCCGAAGGTTTCTCACAAATATTTCAAGTCGATAATGTGGAATTTATTTGATAACAATCTCTTTGGAATATCTACCATTTTGGGAATCACTGACTAGTATCTGAATGTTTAGAGAAGTGCCGTAAACAAACTCCTGTAATGCAATGAAACACCCACGTTAGCATTTGTAACGCATACGTTACAAGGTGTACACGATTTAATGTGAAGCGTGCTGATGAATGGTGAACCTTCACGCGAGCTCGTGAGGTTTTCAACACCATGCGCCAGTCTGAGGGCGCGACGGTGAACGGTGAGCGCCGCGATGGGCGTAGGCACGACCCCGTTTCCTGAGCTAAATATAATCTTACTTGATCATTTAATTATATGGAGATTAATGGGTGAGTGGAGATGCCAACATTCACGTTAATAAGCTGTACGATATGGCGTGAAGCATTCACTAATAGGGGAGTAGGTGGTAGTGTTGCCCAAATACAACATGCCGTTCCAGTAACTGATTTCAGTATTTTAATGCAGATCGAGCTAGTCTCATAAATTCTCCCTATTAGATAATATTTATACTCTCCGCAGTTTTACTCGCGTTACAAGTTATTATTATAAAGTTTTAAGTTATATTTGCCCCAAAATTGGTAAAACCATGATTTTACGGTTTTACATTAAAAATATCTGTTACTGGCAATTGTTTTCATGATTTATTTATATTTTTTTTTGCATTTCAATATTGCAATGAATATATTTTTGGGGTGTATAAAGTAATCATAATTCATAACCTTGTATATCACACGAGAGTACCTACCTCTACTCCGGGAATAGGTTCGATGCTTACGATATTTTATAAAAGGAAACGCTTTTTGCTCTGCAACCGTTTCGCACAAATCTACGCGGGTGGGCTTCACTATCCATATAACTATGACAAAAATTTACATGAATATCTAGGATAAAAAACATTTAGGTATTTAATATCTAGCCTCGTTTTATATTTATCATCTCCATCCAATAAAACATACATAAAAAACTGGCAACACAAGTAAACAGATCACATAGCTATAAACATTTTGCAGACTTGCTGCCGTTCGCGTCGAGTAAAAAGGAATATAAATTACAGCTTATACTTAATTTACATTTAAAGTCTATTATATGTTGAGCTCTGACTTTCGCTCAGGTCAACATCAGAACCAGTAGGTACTTGGACTACTTAGTCTTACCATATGTACTACCTATATACATATAAAATATATGTAATAACTCAGCTAAGTAGGTATCTGTATTACCATAATATTATCAGTAAGAAAAATATTGATTGAAAATAAGCACAGATTCATACAATGATAATAATCAGATAAACTATCAATAGTATGCTGATGTAGGTATACTTCAATTTGCACAATTTATTATCATTTGATAAACCCAAGTCGATATGTAAGAATGACAAGAAGAATATTTAAAAAAATAGGTTTTCTTGGAAACTTTAAATAATATCCATTATACGCACCAGAAATCGCCCTGCTACCGAACAAAATAAGGGCATCATTGTCCGATTTGATCACAAAAATATTCAGCACCAATTATTTATCGAGCATATAGGTCTAGTTATGGTAGTAGTAGGAACATGAAGCTCGTCGTTTCGCAAATATTTTATGTAAAAAATTAATCGAGGCCTCGGGTGACCGGCGGGCGGGGAGCTTTTTCCGCCAACGCATCAGCTTGGCCATCCAAAGAGGAAACGCTGCCAGCCTTCTGGGAACCTTGCCGATCGGCAGCAGCGGCAGCCTCGAAGAAGTTTTTTATGTATTGTAATTGTACATTTGCATGTATATTTTGTACATTTGTTGTAAATAAAACTAATTTAATACAAAAAAAAAAAAAAAACTATTTATAACGATTTTATTATAGGTACCTCAAATTGTGTCGAAAGCTACGCGCCGACTGTGTGAGTAGCAAAAACGTTATTTATACGTGTTTGGTGACAGGGCGCCTCTTCGCGCCTCACGGCCTAATTAAAATTTAAATTTAGAAGCAGAGTTTTTGGAATTAATTTAGGTTATATAATCCAAAAGATCCCATATTTTTAAACGGCACAAAGTAATCTAACAGTAAACGGAGAGTATAAAGAACATACCTATAAGAATTTTGGTACAAATGATGCAGCAGAAACGCAACGGTGATGTATCTAATAGTATCGAAGTACCTAGTCTACATAATTTGCACTATTTGTAAATTTATAGAGTTAAGAATATACCTAAGGCGCGTGTCATAAAAGTACCTGGATAACCGAGCATTGCTCGTTTTTTTTTAAATATTTTAATAGTTTTTCTCACAAAAGAAGGAACTTGAAAAAAAAGGAAAAAAAAGTCAGATAGTAGCAAAATTTACCTTCGTATTCTAATGACATGTAGCAGTTTTTTATTGCATGAAAACACGGATAAAACGGCGTTTTCTAAAAATGAAACATAGATCGATTTATCGCCCCCGAAACCCCCTGCATACTAAATTTCGTGAAAATCGTTGGAACCGTTTCCGAGATTCAGATTATATATTTATATATATGCAATAATTTCTCGTTTAAAGGTATATATGTATATATATATATAGATAGATATCAGTTATAGTAAAGTATACCGACCGCGTTGCTTTGGTAACGCAGTTAGTAGTGACAAGTGACGCATTAATTTCGTAACTGATTTCGCAACAATAACACACGTAGCGCAAAAGTAAACAATCGTTCTCCATAATGTATCCTATATTTTCAAAATATGTACTATAAGACCATGGAGTAAATTCTTTACTCCATGTATAAGACAACACTGCCGAATTGAACGCAGTAAAAGTCTTTGCAGAAATCAGAATATGCTTTCCGTTAAAATAAATATATAAATAAACAGTGAACATTTCACATAATACAAACTTAAATAATATAATGAGATCATCAAAGGAATTATGTTCCATTATTTGATTAGTAAGGTACCTGCACATAATATATTCTTTACACAAAAAAAGTAGCTCGATTTTTTATAGAGCTTGGATTAACATTTTCCAATAATTGCGTTAAAAGGCGTATTTGAAGATATTTTATTTCTGTATTATATTATAATAAATTAGATACTTGTGAATTGTGCATCAAAGATGGTTAGACACTGTTCAACGAGTGCATAGACCGTCACCGGGATGGGTGATTTGTCTACATAGGTGAAGGTAGAAACATGCCGTCCTGGTTGTATGAAACATATTATAAGTATTGAAACGTACACTACGTTTAGGAATTGGTCTGAGGACAGCCCAGAAAAATTACTTTAATAAAAAGACAACAAATCGAGGCCGAAGGGCGTGTCGCGTAAGTTTGAGTAATGACCGGCGCGGGCGCGGGCGCGGGCGCGGGCGCAGGCGCAGGCGCAGGCGCTGAGCATCGTAGTTGCCCCGTGGTGACGCGTCGGGATTTGAATACAATGCTGCGATATTTCAGGGCCGCCCGCGAACACGCATGCATAATCCTTTGCAGTTTATTTAAAATCTGCAACATTCCCTGTAAGAGTGATGTGTAGGTACATCTATGAATCTGTGAACAATGCGCTGATACGGCGAGACCTCCTCCGCCCACCGAACGGAATGTTTTTCGTACCAATTGACCTCCATTTGATGTCCATTTGCAATTAATAACCACGGTCGTCTGCTGAGTGCAGCTCGAAGTTATTGACTCCATGTATATTTCATCCATTAAGGCTTAACGATCGTCGTTCAAGGCAAAATCGCCGCGACTTGGCGAGCTGGCGCGATGGCGTCTAGTTGAGTGAGACAGGCTGTATACGACAATAATTTTTCCTTATCTGTAGTTAACGCCTGGAATAACATGTCTAGAATGAAAATAAACTTGCTATAAATAAATAGTTTGAAATACGAGTATTAGCATGCCACGAGTGGTGGGTGACTGTGGGTGTCAACACTCTCTTCATGCGCCTGGCGTATGTTTCTTCGAACATGTCCTACACATGTCCTGTATTTAAAGTTTGAAGATTTTTGTACCTAAAATAGTCTAACAATGTCTGCTCTGTCATACCTTAGGTTACCAGATGTCAGGTCATTATAAAATATGTCAAAAAACGGCTGAACGGATTTTACTGAATCTTGGCAAACAGGTAGATCATACTCTGGAATAAAACATAGGATACTTTTCATCCCGGGTAAATATAAGACCTCTCGGGAACGCGGGTGGAACCGCGCGGCGGAAAACTAGTTAACTATATTTTTATATACTGGACAAAGATAATTATTAACACTTGCAACTTAACATTAGACATTATCTTGTATTGTCTTGTTTAATCTACTTAAACTTCTAATAAAACAAAAGAAAAACATTGCATTTTTAGTTAAATAATAATTAAATCCCCCCGTGCCCGACACGTGCGCCAGGAATTTTGTCACTTATTTCAAAAATCATAGTATTCATAACTCGCATTTATTTACCTCGTCACTGTTGCTCGGTTTCAAGTGTAGACATCAAATATATACAAATGACTAAAGGGAAAGTATTAATATGCTCATGCATTATGTACCAGTATGTAATCATTTGTCGATATGTGTTTTGTGCCAGCTGGAATAAACTGAATTATTTAGTGGTATGTCCTCGATGACGGCACAATATAAAGACAATATACACGTAGACAATGAAAAGAGGAGCGGATTGGTGTTGCGTCCTCGATAGCAATGCAGCGCGGGCGCGGCGCGGCGGCGGTGCGGGGCGGTGTGCGCCGAAGACGACGCGGACGGCTCGATCGATGCCTATTTGGGAGAAGACAGAAGGCCCTATTTGGAATGCTGCGTTTCGAGTCCAGATCGATATCTACGCCACCGTGTCGCGCCTGATCACTGAGATGCGTCGCTCGTCGTCTGCCCGTCACCAGGTCGTCATCGTCACTCTGCTACTTCGTACTCGTAAATGACTAAGGTAGGTATATAGTTGATGAACTGTAACGGAATGTGCCCATAAACCATAACCTCTAACTTTGACTTGTTAATATGGATATTTACATAATGACCATTTATAAAATATGTATAAGTACTGTCAGAAAATTTATGTTTTTTGGCTAAGCAAGTATCTATAGTAGAAGAGCAGCCATTACTTACAACTTCACTCGATGGTACGTAAATCATATCGTATAGGTGTGAATATCATAAGCATTGAGGATGATCACTGGCGGTTGTAAATGTACAATCACGAATATTACTTTGGACCTTGTTTGTTAACACCACAGCACGATTTAACACTTCGCAGCCTAATAAAGTTTTGTGCAAATGAAGAAAAATTTATACCTATATCTATATCTGTAAATAAAGGAACAGAAAATTGTTACTCTTATATTTTTATTATATTATTATCATCTTAATTAACGGCTGTTAAATAAAGTACAGATAATAATTCCGGCGACAATGTAGGTACCTATAGTATCATATTTCCACTCGAAATATTGTCCAACTTATTCACTAATAGCTATACATAATGAAAACAATTCAACATCCAAGAAGGTTTCAAGGTTTTGCCACGCTTTGTAGAAAGGAACTCGATATTTGTCATCGTGAAACAAAGTAGCTATGTAGTTGTACGGTACCTATATATGTGTACTGTACCTATATACCAACTACGTATCTTTAGGATAATTGGCGCCGTTTCTCAGTACTTATACCTCAACGTAATACTATTTTGCCACGACCGAATTTCTCGGTAGCTAACAGATTTCAGCGCGTTCTGTTCTATCAAATCGCTCGTAAAATGTCTGAGCATTCACGAAAAATATGCCAGTAAATTTATGTCCCAACATACATTAAGTCGTTAAAAATCACACAAATTCTCAAACAATTTATTCTGTGCTGAAAAAAATATGGTAAAGCGGGACACATTTCTTACTCAAGGTGCTTCAAAGGTTTTTACACCGGCACATGTCTTTTCATAATACGGATTTTAAATAGATATTATATCAATTTAGAGATTTTTATATTTATTTACCAGTTAAAAAAAAACATTAAGCATGTGTAAATTGATATAATATCAGAGTGAGCTTCTTCAGATTTAATAGTTCTTCTTTTAATTTGATAATTAGATGTCTATTGTTTTTTCGTAGATACGTTTGACGATTGACGATCGATGTAACGGCCCGCGCCGCACACAGAATCACTGGTAGGTAGAGATTTAACCAACGACCTGCGAGACTACATATCGTATAATTATGACGCAATCGACGCGCGATTTCTTGAACAAAAATGCATTGCACTTAAGCAGGCCGCAAAATAGTCTTCGTCCGTGTTAAGAGACATCATCATAATTAATAACGTGACGTGGAACACGGCTCGGGTGATGTGTTATAGGCGCGACGAGTGCGATGCGCGTGCCGTTAAGCTGAATGAGTGCTCGTTAAAAAGCAACCCGCCGTGTAATTAGCAGCCGGTAACACAGGCCAATGAAAATAAAACAAAGTCGCCGTGTCCCACGGCCTCAGGCGCCTCGTGACTGCTCTCACGGATCCATCACGAAATTTTACACTCGTACTGCATCTTATTATGTGTTATGAAAGGTCTTTCGTCAGTGACAGTGCCTTTTAAGGCAAGCGGCTCGCCTTTTGCGAACTGATTCCGATCACCTCCCACGGTGACATTTTTTTATTTTTGTTGGTTTAGGTAGGTGATAAAAACTACTGTACACTTTATATATAATAATCTTCATACTTCTTTTACACTTAGCATAAAATAACACACGTTAGGTAAGATGAAAAAGAACAGTAGGTATGTTAAGAGTTACAAGAAGCAAATACATTTTGCCGAGGACGGCTAATGTCACCACGTCAGCTGGAAGCTTTTGCTTATTTTGAAAAGACAAAGAGGCGGGGGCCGCGGCAGACATCTCTCGTCACCTCAATGTGCTATCCGCTCGCGGGAGGTCCGCACTTGCATCGCTTAAGGTAACACTAATTGCAAACCGCTTCAAGGATGCTAATCGATAATACGATAATGTTTTTAATGTCAGTCTTACGTTGGCTCGTAATATTACAATTTGTCTTGCCCATTTTCTAAAATAACGGCCAGCCTCACTTGCTTGAGCATTTACTTAATAGACGGATCTTGTGTCTTTTCTCTGTTAATTTACCGCTCCGACCTTCACCATTTAAATCGAACGATAGATATCAGGGTACATAATACAGAACAAAATTATGCAAGTTAAATCATTGAGTTTGTTTTGATATCGTCCCGTAAATCCTGAGACCATTCCTTGGTATGCGACGTGACTGCTCGTTTATGATGGAAATGATATACTTATGAGTGAGGCGCGAAGTACCGCGTGCCTTCACCCTTTAAAAGGCTTTGGGACTTTTTCGCTTTGTAATCTTCTGATTATATGTATCTTTGATTAGACAGACAATCTCGGAATTTTTGGTAGCTGTAAGATGTTGGTATTTTTTTTCCACAGAAGGGGTTTTGTCCCAAGTACCACTGCCCTTTGGGGCTCTCAATCTCAATCTAATATTATGGAACTTTTTAGTGAAATCGGTTATATTGCACGATCACCATAACTAAGGCGCTGACTATAAATCAAAACAAATCTGTTCGAATGTAATGTGTACTTAAAACCATCTGCTGGAGTTGTGTACTTACCAATTACACAGATATTGGCTTTACGCGCCCCGGAATGCTTTAGCACGCCCGCAACAGAACACAAATTGCAACCAGTTGCATAACATGCATTATTAAAAGGCGACAACCTTAATAAGAAAGTATTAATGTGATAGAGACTACGTACATATGTCGCATGCGGTGAGTCAGAGCAGAGCCGAGCTCAATGACCCTCGCTCACCCGCCGACGCATACTATTCCTGTGCTGCCATGCACTACATTACTTCATTTCAAATGTGAGCTAAGGTTTTTCATGAATTAATGACAATACAACTTAACAGTTCACATGAAAAACGTGGTTTTCTTAATTCAAGAGATGGCGGCGACTGAGACACGCGAGACGACAGCGTGTTTATTGCACCATTCTAATACACCACTGCTCAAATGGAGTAATTTATTGAGAAATGGGGGACAGTGAATAAGTAAACAAAATCAATCAGAATAAAAAGATCTCGCACTTTCGAAAAAAAAGGACTAAAATAAAAACACTTCCCTACTTTTCGGACACACTTACAAATACATAATAAATGATGATGACTCCTAACATTTCTCCAATCACCCCACTTCATATGATCACAAATAGCTCATCTCTTTCATTTATAGTGAGCATTTGCAAAGCAACAAACACAGAGGTATCGTGTCAAAAATATCATTCAGCAGTCGGTTTGCAAACGTGTAAATTTGCATACGACCGCAAGTCCAATCTCGCAGGCGTCGACTGGAAAGAGGGCCGAGAGGGCCGATCTCGTGTCGATACTGTCACATGACTAATGGAGCAGGCGCCGATCACAGATATCGACAAAATAAAATAAGCTTGAGCCACCGCCACCACCGCGCCCCGCCCTGGCTGCAGCAGTTTGACGGCTCGAACGCAACATGAGCGTTGTTCCCACACGAAACATGCCGCCCGCAGTGACGTGCTTGACTCACCCGCATACAGTAGGTATCTACACTACACGACAAATCTGACGATAACCCTGATCAAAGCAGCTTCATAATATTATCATTACGAGAATGTACCTTGTATTGCATAAGACATTTAAGGCAAAATGTCTGAACATTACTAAAACAACATTTAAGCTAAGAAATCGACAAAAAATGGAGAGTTAATTTTTCTCAAAACATCATACTTTACAGTTTCCATAAATTTGCTTACGCTATTTTGTTTACACGACTCTTTAGAAACTTTACCGACCGAAGTAGAGCTGATAAAATATAGTGTAGTCCGTGCTTATCGTAAAGTATGGAAATAAGCGCTCAATCTCGACAAGCTTTATGATAACAGTTTATAACAGATTTTTTTACCTACATTCCTGTGATCCTGTTATAGTAAACGGTGCCCATTTTTACATTGGCTAACGTTTTATAATAAGATAAGCTTAAATAATTGTAATTCCACAATAATAATGTCATTTTTAAAAGCTGTACCTACTCTAAGTAGGATTCCATATTTTAAGATAGGAAGGAGCAAAAACATTCGGTGCTGACATTCATCAAATTGATAAAAAAAGGTCAATAACATAAGAAGGAATGTTATCTATTTGAAAACCGATGATTTAAACTTTCGCAAACTGTCAAAAACTCACGTGTTTTATCAGCTGGACATAGTGTTATCTAATTTTATCATGAAACGAAAGAATCCTCTGCACTTATCCTTTACAATGATTACAAATAAATATTTTTATGTCATAAAGTCAAATAATTGGGAACAGGACAGACAGTGATTATGATTAATACTCTAAAATTATTAACTGTCATAAAGTTTGAGATACAGGAAGACGATCCATATTGTAAGTATCACCTTCGTCTGAGACCAATTTCTACACCAGGGAAATTACCAATGTTTTACCGACGCGACGTACGACTTTTAAAGAAGTCTCTTCACACCTTTTTTTAAATATTGCGGTTTAGAAGCGACGATCGAGACAGCTCAAGAATGTGAGGATGAGCGCCACGTCATCAGCAAGCATTGATACGCGATATTATGTTACGATAAGTATGGATTTTAAATGTGAAAACATGTTTGGATGTGAAGACAAAAACTCCATTACTGATTTTGGTGAAACTTAGCATACAAGTCGATCGTATCCTGGAATAAAACATAAGATACTTTTCATCCCGGGAAAAGAAAAGATCCCTCGGAAATGGAGTTAAGCCACGGGGGATAGCTGAAATCAAAAGGGTTTTATGTTATTGCAACCCAACTCGATAATATATTTAAGCGGACGGCTAAACTATGAACTATAATTTTAGAGTATTAATCATAATCATTGCCTGCCCTGTTCTCAATTATTTGCGGTCGGTGCAATATTTACTATATTTGTGCGATATAGGCCTTAATAGCTGAAGAGTAAATGGTTGAGTTTCAATGAAACCCGAGACTGCCGTAAAATTATAAATCTACGCTGGTTTATGAGACTATTGAATGAGTGTGTAATGAAAGAGAATCGATATCGGTCAACAAAAGTTTGACGTCAATCATTGGCAAATATACGTCAAGTGTGTACCGTTAGACAAGTGTAACAGGTCCGCCGGAAACGCGTGTGACAGTAGGTAAATATCGAGACCTTGCCAAATGAGTATTGCAAGTGTTGGGCGGCGCGCGGTGCACCCGTCGGTTGTCGAGTGAGTATACGGCCGACGCCGACGCCGACGCCGACACCGACGCCGACGCCGACGACAGACGCTTCCGTGGCGGGCGGGCGCGGTGGCAAGCGGCGGCGGCTGTGTGACGCACCTACACCACTAAATATACCGCTGACAATGAGACACTCTGCCGACTAAGGCGCGACAATTACCTAAAACTGAAAGTGCGAAACTTCGCGATTCGCCCGCCTTTGTAAGTCTCAATAAAAGCCAGTTCAACAACCTACGAACGAGAATGACGCGTCGTCTAGATATATGCGGTATGCGGTTAATATCTACCAAGATCAAAATAAATCGCTAGGATTATTGCCAAGTGGAAATTCATTTTAAATATATTGGACACGCGGAATTCACTTTGACAATATTTTGACAGTGTGCGGTCGCAGGGATTTAGTGACGCCCGCGACTAAGAACTTGAGTGAGTGAGATTCTTCTATCGTTTTTAGGGTTCCGTTTCCAGAGCTTCTCGGAACGGTTTTGCTGTCTATTTGACTGTATATGGACCAGCAACCTACGTTGAATGTTTTTGAAATTTAATTGAATACTATATATACATACTATCTGAAAGTGACTTAGTGTTAGAATGACTGTGAGTGCACGGCACGGTGCACGGTATGGATATTGAATGTGAACTGAACTGAAAGTGATTCAATCAAATTGTCACTACAGTCGTTGTCCCTACAGTCTAGGCTTCTAACTCTTGAGTCAAGTAAGACAGTTTTAAAATTAACAAATTAGGTATAGGTAGGTGATAGGGACTTTGTAGTAGGTACTCGACTCGCACCACCACCCTAAAGTTGAAAAACTGTCTCGGTGTATTTTGGCAGTTTCATTTATGAACCAGATGCCACCAAAAGACAACACATTGGCAATACCAGTTCCAAAGAATGATTTGAAGGGAGCTCCAAAGTACGAGTAAATAGGTAACCCAAGTTTCCTTGCGGGTCATTGTTGAATTGAGCTTTAAAAGGAGAACAAAATTGTTCAAGATAGCAATAGCAACATATTTATTACTCTTATCTTAAATATGTCGTAGCGTAAATCTTTAACTTGGGAATAATATAACGCAAATAAATTATAAAAATATATAATTTATAAAAAGTTGAAGAGGTAGGTATAGTTAATTGCAAGCTATCTTGGTTACAAAATATTTTTTTTACGCCTCTGCATAGCAATTGCAATTGCTATCTTGACCTCACAGAGGAGCAGTTAAATAAGCTTGAGCGGCTTCAAAACTTCTGCATACGGTTCATTTTTGGCTTACGCAAATATGACCATATCTCCCAGTTTCGCACTCAACTCAAGTGTCTCCCAATTCGCCTTCGCCGGAATACTCACACACTTTCAGTTTTATATAACATTATATTGAATCCCAAAGCCCCTTCTTATCTTAGGGAACACTTCGAATACCATAGCTCTCAACATCACACCCTTCGCAAATCTTCCGAACTTCTCCTTAAAACACCCTTACACTCTTCCCAAACGTTTAGTCAGTCTTTCACTGTGCAAGCTGCTCGTCTGTGGAACTCTTTACCTCAGACCATAAGACAGGCTCAGACTATTGAATTGTTTAAGTCGCAAATACACTCTTACTACCTTTCTCTTTAATTTGTATGTATTGATATTATTTATTTATTTATATTTACAGTTATATATGTATAAGTATTAGTATATCGGTTGTATATATACCTATGTGTTGTCATATTTATTTATTTTCTATGTGTATAGTATCTGTTTATCATATGTATATTGTTTTATTTAGTTTATGTAGAATGTATATACAGGTGTTACACCTGCCACTTTTTAGATATATTTCCTCTCACCCAAAGGTTGCCTGGCAGAGATCGCTTAAGCGATAAGGCCGCCTATACATATTGTACTCACTTTATTTTATTTATTTTTTTATCATGTATCTCTCTTGTATATTGTATAAGGTGTATGTACAATAAAGCATATTTCATTCATTCATTTCATTCATTCATTCAATTTTATAGTAAAGTTTAATTACAAATGTACTAATTCATCATTTTTTATTTTATTTCTACGTAAATTGTACAAACTGCTTTAAAGTATTTTCTGTGCAACGTTACAATATAACTACATAATACGACGCAAATAAAAACACCAAAAATGCAATTTTACCCAAAATTACGAGCAACATTGTATAGTATTATATTTTTTTTATATGTAGGATAGGTAGTAAGTTTCCCGATTTTTGACACAAATGAGCGTACACCTGTGGGTCAACCGTTGCAGTTGTGTGGTAACCAAGCGCAGGCGCAGGCGCAAGCGCAGGGCGTCAATGCAAGAGAGAAACGAGCGCCGCCGGTGGCCATCTAAGGACTGCAACAGTATAACCGGACCGACAACGGCCCCCTATTTAGAATGATCAGCCCATAATTTCGACTCGATATCTTAGCTCTGTCTCTCGCCTCGCTACCACATATGAACTGAATATACTGACCTATGTACTGGAAAATTAACCTGATCAAATATTTACTTATTTTGACAACTATTAATTGTCAAGTTTATTGCCGGCTCTTCTCTCTCTGCTGCAGTTTTCGCGGTATATTTTAATAAAATATTTTAGATTTTTCTTTTGTAATCAAATATATTCATATATATATATTTGATTGTTTGTTTGTTTGCATTGAATAGGCTCTGAAACTACTGGACCGATTTGAAAAATTCTTTCACCATTAGAATGCTACATTACCCCTGATGAACATAGTCTAAAGTTTGTCTCGAGAAACGATAAGATCCCACGGGAACGCAGGTGAAACCGCAGGGAACAGCTAGTATGAGATAAAATTAAATGATGTGTGCCCAATTTTTGTAGATTGGTACTAATCACTTAAATTATGATAGTCTGAACTCGATTCACATAATTAAGCACTATATAGAGCATTTGTACTTCACGGTCGTTGGTTGATTCTTTTTCAGTGGCGATCGACCATATCCATATTGTATTCTTTACGGAACACCGAACACGACGATCTGAACCGACCAGGACTATTGTCTGCACTAGGAACTTGCGTACATCAATCCCGAGGCTGTACTTAAGGTGATTCTTTTCGCATATTCCAAAAAAAATATCATGTTTTTAAATAGAAGGTTATTTATAATATACTATACCTATTTAACCGAAATAAATAATAGAAATAAATATAGAAATAATATTGTTTCTTTTAGCTGTCCCCCGCGGTTTCACTGCCATTGATATGAATTTTCAAAAATCCTTTCTTACCTCCCCCTCCATGAGGAGTCTATCAGCCAAATTTCAAGTTTGTAGCGTTTAGAAGAAGGAGTGGACTAGAACAATTGACAAGCCACAGTTGTGTGACGGCAAGCTTCCCTCTGTTGAACCAACACGACCAACGTTTTCGATTGTCATACAGGATCCACATTTTATCACAAACTAGCTGTCGCAGTTTCACCGGCGTTCCCGTGGGATCTTATCTTATCCCGGGATAAAAAAATAGCCTATGTTAATCTGGAATAATGTATTCAAATGGTGTAATAATTTTTGAAATCGGCCAAGTAGTTTTTGAGTTTATTCGTTACATACATACAAATCGTTCCTCTTTATAATATTAGAATGATGATATTTCGATTCAAAATCCCCTCATTTGTAAGCTTATTCAACAAAATAAGGCGAGCTTAGACGTTAGTTTGTTGCTGTTGTTCAGTGAGTAAGTACAGTACACCTATAGTAGGTACCACTATTAAAGCTTTTTATCTTTCCAATTTGACGTAAATTAATCAATATCGTTTTGGCAGAAAGGCTGATGCTAATATCGACGTGGTTTTCTGATCGGCCACGCGACCCATTGTTGAGGTGAAAATTCGACAATAGTTTTAGAAAATGGCCGCCAATTTCACTAAACCTAAGTTTACTGTGTATGCTTTGAGCATTGAACCAAAAATTGCTCTAAGTGTAAATGTAAAATAACGTGAATATAACTAAAATAAATTAAAAATAATAATAACATAAAACTGGCAGAAATTTCATAATGGAGAAATTGAAATCATGAAAAAAACAAAAAATAGGTAAGGATCTGCGATATTAAAAATAAATGCATAAATAAGTTTCGAAGAATCTTTAAAAATGATGTACATACTTAGTATTTACTTATTATTTACGTATTATACTTAGTACATGTAGATGTAACCACCGCCGGCCGTTTATGAGACTAAAAGTTATATAAAACTCAATATAGCTAACTAATTAATTTATTAAAATATAAATTGGCACTAAACCTGTCACAATAATAGCCAAAACTGTACAACAATGACAAATAATACGGAATAACTATGAAAAATCCGATGCAAGATATGTTTTCAGTCAACTTTCCACCATAGTTACGGTCTCAGCTATTTTTTGGAAAACACCAGGCCGCAACGTAACGGCCATACTGAAGAATGAGACAGTTCCCTACTTATGGCCGTTGCGATGTATCCCGCTATAATGTGCTCATACCATTAAAGTTTGCCAGATGAAAAACCGGCATGTCATATGAGACAAAATGCAATTCTTCGTCAACATTTTCTTACTTAATTCGTATATGCATTTTTCAATTGCATATACGAACTTTCTTCTCTACACTTCCTCTCTATATCATGGCTACATCATCGGTTAACACACCAACAAGCGTGTGTTTATGTACATGACGCATGTACCTACATTTGTCGTAGAAACAGCATCGCAGCGGAAAATCTTTAGAATTACGTAATTGTATAATGAATATAAAAGCAAGTGGGTAAGTACCTACTGTAAAATATAGAAAGGCTGTTTATCTAAGAGCAGTCCCCTACTGCTAATTGTGAAATCTAATCGACATCGTAATCGATTTAAAATTAAACTTTTGAAATCAAAGATTGGTTTGAATAATTAATTAATTACTAGTAACAAATTTCTGGAATACCTATAGTAGTCAAGGCGATGATAGCTCAGTGGTAAGTGACGTCGGATACCGCGGCGAAGGTCGTGGGTTCGAATCCTACAATGAGCTTGAGCTTTCGGTGAAGGAAAACATCGTGAGGAAACCACAGCACGGTGGTAGGGTACTATATGGTACTCGACTGGCTGGCTACCACCCTCAAGTTGAAAATCTGTCGCCAAGCACCTGTTGATGTGTTCCGGCAGTTGCACTTGAGAGCCAGTTGCCCTTGCCCTTAAGGCATTGTAATATGGTGTACAAAACACGTTGGCAGTCCACCTGGTATTGCTAAAGTCTATAGGCGACGGTAGTCACTTACCATCAGGTGACCCGCCTGCCTCGTTGTCACTAGTGACATTAAAAAAAAAAAAAAAGGTATACTAGTTGTCCTCAGCGTTCCCGAGGCATCTTATCTTTTCCCGGGATAAAGATTATCCTATGTTTTATTCTAGTATATGATCTACCTGTGTGCCAAAAATCCATTCAGCCGTTTTTGCGTGATTGAGCAACAAACATACATTTAATTACATTGAACATCAAACCCTGTATATACTATGTTTGCAAAAATGCTTGCTCTCGAGCATAATGAGTGCGGAGAGATGTGGTTTAATTTTTTGTTTGTAATAATTATTTATTTATATTTATTACAAAATCCACAGCTCTTAGAAGTGTAGCTTAGGTATATACTTATATGTGTATGTGCGCATATGCTTATATGTAAATATTTATTTATAGAAATTTATAGATAACGTATACTACATTATCAAAATCAAATAATTTCAACCAGAGTTTAAAATTTTGGTTACTTCTTTTTTAAATGTGTAACCGGTAGTGTTAAAAATGTCTATGTTATAAAAATTCTTATTAAAAGTTTTATGAATCCTGTTAGCTAAACAATTACTCGTACTAGCATAATTCGTTCGGGAAAGTTGAGTCTGGAATTAGTACATACCATGTAATAACAAGGCGTTAAGAGGGCTGAAGATGATTGTACGTTTGTAAGCCCACGGCTCGGGCGAGGGTTTGTCTCGGTCTCGCGAGTTATAGTAGTCTGGACACACGCGTACCATGGGAACAGCTACCGAAAAACTGTACACCAGTTTGGTAGAATTATGTGTAGGTAATGAGTAATGACAATTTTTGTAAAAAAATATGTAAAAATAAATTTTAAAAAATTAACTGAACTGCAATAAATACACAGAATAATCGTAATGAAATCACAGTGTAAATTTTAAATCGATTACGATGTCGATTAGGTTTTACAATCACCCTGCAGCAGCTTTTAACATTGCGCGAGGTCGAGACTTTTTTCAATGAAAATATATCCGACAAGGAAATAAATAAATTAGCTTCAATGTATAAACGATAAATATCGTTTGCATATAATATGCATTTTATATGTACATAGTTTAAACAAATAGGTAGTTAAAATCTCAGAGCTCAACGAGAGCTTGGATATGAAAGTCACACTAGCATTTATCCAAACACGTTTCGCGACCGATTGAGAAGAGTGCTCGGATCCATTACATGTTGCGTTAACAAACAATTTTGCAGCAAGCCATTAACACCACTGGGTGTGTATAAAATAAGGACGGTATTGGTATGCGACCCACGAGACAGTCGTGTTTGTTGAGGCTGCCCAAGCGGCTCTGCCGATGGGTAATCTCTAGAAAATTGACATTCGGCGCCAAAAGGAGCTCTGTGAGTGATTGTGAGTGCACCATTTGGCGCGAACTGGAAGTAAGTAAATATTTATTGAGTCTGGATCCATAAGTGGCTTCGTATTTGCATTTGGCTATTTTATTTCATTGTGCATGACTTTCAAATAAGTAAACAATTTTGCTACTCTCGTAAGTAAGTATCATATTATTAAACAAAGTTGTTAAAACATTAAATACAGAATAATTCTTCGTGTACCATTTTCCAGATATAAAAGTAGTAAATATTATACAAGATGATTTTGTAATCACTAACCAAACAAAGTTGAATGTACCTACTCATGAATACCAACATGTATGGGACCAACTCTGATATTATATAAAATAAACTTATCAAACTAAATTATTTATCTTATATTACCTATCTAAATTTATTATAGTAAAAATTGCTAAAGCTGTTTGTATTCATTCAATATTCAAAATTTAAGATACGTTGCGTGGGCATTTGCAAAGTAATAATGTTTTCTACTTATCCTAGTTAGTTTTATTACCGATTGGTTCTTAAGTCGGACGCGCGTACCAATCAAACAATAGCATAACAATTGATTAGAAATTCCTCGCGATTCAAGTTATTAAAATTTTACAATTTGCCAAAATCAGTAATCATATTTCGTAGTCCTTATTTCGAGTTTGAACGAGTTTGCCCTCTCAAAAGACCTCAACGGGGTCAAATATTAAGTACATGCCAATGTTATTTATTGACAACTAGCTGTCCCCCGCGGTTTCACCTGCGTTCCCGAGGGATCTTATCTTTTCCCGGAATAAAAAGTATCCTATGTGTTATTCCAGGATATGATCTACCTGTGTGCCAAGTTTCTTTAAAATCCGTTGAGCCGTTTTTTCGTGTAAGAGTATCAAACATCCATCCATCCAAACTTTCACATTTATAATATTAGTGGGATTAAATTAAATCTACCTACGTTTCAGCCACTAGCCTCTGTTTTTGAAAATTCAAATAAAAAATTCATTATCAGGAAAGCTTTGTAGATAATTTGATTGGAATACCTACATGTATGTCGACTTTGGACTATCAATATTATGGTACACTTATGGTTAATCTATTGGGCAAACCTATGAAGATGAATTGCAATCATATTATCATTATTTTCGAAGGTCGTGGGTTCAAAGCCTACCATGAGCTTGAGCTTTCGATAAAGGAAAACATCGTGAGAAAACCATAGTAGTAGGATACTTTGTAGGACTCGACTGGCTGGCAACTACAAACAAGTTAAAAATGTGTTGCCAAGCAGATGCTTTCACCAGTATATTCCGATAGCTGGACTTGAGAGCCAGTACCCGTGTAGAATTTAGAATATATTGTGCTTACTGCCTACGGCCACCCACATCACAGTCATCATGGTGAATATTAGTGCGTATTGTTGGAAATCTGACAAGCAGTTGTGTCTCCTGATAGTAAGTGAGTACCGTTACCTATGGACATTAGCAATATCGGAGGGATGGCCAATGTTTTGCCGGATTTTTACAATACCTAGAATATAACTGGCAAAGCAACTGCTGAGGCACACCGTAGGTGCTTGGGGTAGTAGCTAGGCAATCGTTACTGACTGACTTACTGACTAATCTACCAATACGCAGCTCAAATCAGCAGATAGTTATTATGACGTAGGTAAGAAAGGATTTACCACAATCACCCCCTTAAGGGATGGATTTTAAATCTTTTATATTTTCAGAAAATATAAATTATAATATAATAATTAATCAAATTATATTTACGATCGCCTTTTATATAAAACAGATAAATATATTTCTTACAAAGTCACGTGAACCACTTGAAAAAATAAGAATCTTACAAGCATAAACTTATTTTATAAGGTTCTCTCAACTAATTCTCCTCTATGAATAAGTAATTAATTAGGTATACTTTGTATTGCGCAGTCAATTCATATGTTTACGAGACAATCGTATGCTAATTCCAAGCTTGGGTAACTCTTACACTACACGTAATCCGGTACACGAGTGGTATATGTAATTGATCAACTGTTTTATCGAGAGACCGATGAAATTTTATACCCTTGTCGGGATATGCCTCATATCAATACTGATATCATTTAGACTTGCTGATGACCCAGCATCGATCCAGCTTCTTAGTAACGTTCAGTCTCATCCCTTATTATATTAAAATAACAAAATGAGACGGGGCTATCTTAAATCCTGGCTTTTATATCACTTGCTCTAAACCATCTCACGTATAGGTAATAAGACAGTATCAGATGCGCCTGTTGTAAATATTGCGATTCATAACGATTTGAGAGGGTATGAAACTGTAATACTATCATAAGGGATAAAGCGCGTAAAAAAATGTGTTACAATGAGAATGGTTACCATGAACGGATGCACGTGCACCGGCGCAATGGACTAGCGTGGTGTACGTAGCGCGGCTGGCTTGCACTTCCGACTCACATTCATTCCCGCGCCATTCATACAACTGCGTCATTCATTTAATTCAAGTTCATAACGAGAGCCGGCACCCGTACGTGGGAGGAGCTCCGTTACTAGACCGACACACCCGCGCCATCGCGCCATCGCGCCACCGCGCCTGGCTAACGACGTGCTTTATCCAAATCTTTTATTATCGATAAAGATAACTGATAAACAAGGCCGTTTTCACGATCCTCCAGTTCGACCCCGAAAATGACCGTTAAATAAATTGAATCATTCAACTTTTGTAACTGCATTTATCGATTCTGCGTATTTACTTCAGGATGCTTTAAATTCTCTAAGGCGCGCAATATTTCACTACTAATTAGATGCGGGTGGAGGCATCTCTGTCAACGGACGTGATCTTCGGCGGCTGCGCGGGCGCACAGCGGGCCGGCTGTAGTTAGTTACGACGTGATCGAATTTAAGGATTGAGCCGAGTGTTAGGTGCCGATGCGGGAAGGTATTAACAGCGGCGGTGGCGGCAGAGCGGCGCGGCGCGGCGTGGCGCCGAGATGCTATCAGAGCGTCCCACCACTGGCACCACGCACCGCACCGTGTCATACTTTTCTAACTTTTTGGTTTGTTGGGTCGCGCGGGGGCGTATTTTGTTGTGTGCAATTGTAGCACGCGAGAGCACCGCAGGCCGACGACCCGCCTGTCGTCCGCTCTGTATAATCCGACAGCATTATGGGCGACCCGGCGCCTTTGTTGACTACCGGCTTAATGAGGACCCGTGGCGTGGGTGGCTTATGACACGTCAGGATCTTATCATGAAAGTGCCAAAAATTCTACCTGACCAAGATTGCCCCGACGACATTCCTATCTCGCGCCTTTGAAAATTAATGTCTATTGTTAACGCATAATGGCGGGAAGCGTTGGGGATTACGAATGATACAATGTTTTTTTCCATATCAAGATGAATAAGACCCTTGTTAATATAAAAAAAAACATATAGGTGTCGTGTTTCGGAATGGCGATGACTCCCGGAGCGGTGTAACGTCGGGTTTAATTGAGATGTATGCACTCAAATTCTTTGACCCCAATTAATTTCGTGGAAGTGAGTTCGTCGAGCGTTAATTAAGTGCGCTAATATTTGCTGTGAACACACCAACGGTCAAACACATGTCCATTATAATAGCAGCAAACACTACTGTCAGAAATAAGTGCCCAGGAAGTAGAACAGTTATCCTATTTCATATGGAATGCCTAAATATCAATACACTAAGATTTCGTCATCATCATAAAACAAATATTTTACCTAATCTACTTATATTTTTCCTATAACCGTAATATGAAATAAGTTTTGCAAACAAATTCTTGTTCATTTTTAATACGATCCTACATACATACCTAACCCTAAATGATTTAAATGGAATCTCACAACCGGAAACGGATTAATGAAAATTATATCAAGTTTTTTATACTTTTTTTGATCGTTATCTTGTATAGGTATTGGCACGATTCGTTCAAAGAGAGTAGGTCGGTATGCTGTGCTGGTAATGCAATTTGAGTGCAATGTACATGACGTGACGTCAGTCAGCGGGTCGTTTGTTACGCCCAGCACAAGCTAAGGGCAATGAACCAACGGCTGAATTGGACATAAGTGTCCTGCGACGCTGTGTGCCACGGGCATAACGCAACCCAACCACGATTTACGACATTGCGCTTAAAACGCCATGCAATATGATTGTGAGTAACTCGCTACTTTATCGACTTAACATCGTCAATTAACTTTCATACTTATTAGTAAATATTTTCATTTTATTACTTACATAAAATGAAAATACAATAAGTACGAGTATTTACTGCTTTAATGTATGTTAACGAAATGCATTATTTTTCTTCGTAATCGTTAACTCATGTCATAGCGTAGCAGTTATTTTCCCTTCTGGAAAAGTGTGACTTGTTTCACAGTTCTGTTCCCTTATATTCTATATATAGGGTCTATATATATTCTATATAGACCCTAGTCTAGCACACTCGATTATTTTTTATTTAAAAAAAAAATCTGCTCATGTATAACTGTTTAACTTCATAGTTTACAACCTCCGAGAGAACATTGTTGAGATTTCGGTCGCCAATCATCTTGGTTTTATATGGCCAAACTCCAGACTGTCAAGTTAATTTCGCTGAAGTAATTCAATTTCAAAAGCAACAAAGTTGAGTCGTCAGCATATCGAGGAAAGAGATGTTGTGAACCCCGACAATATCCTAGAGCTAGAGAATACGTCCCTGTCAGACACCCAGACTTGTGACAGAATCATACTGAAGCAGAGGTATTTTCGTACAGACTGCTAGTAAATATACTATGTGTATGAGGGCAACCATTTCCAAGAAAGTCTTCCTCAATCGTGACCATTTTACAGAATCAAATGCTATTTCAAAATCAACAAAGCATATGAGGGTCTGTTGAATTATCTGGATTGCTTGATGACTTATGATCAGAATATGTCCTCTTGCACGTTTTTTTTTCTAAACAAAGTCGACCTGTTCTGGTGGTATTTCTTTTGAAACGAAGTCTTTTAATCATTAATTGAGAATATGTTATGAATGTTAGTTATATGTCCATGCGCATGTTTTCCATATTTTGTTTGATAGAATATTTAAACGCCATACTCTCCGCAACATCAAATAGTTTCCATCGGTACCTAGGTCTTCGCTTTCAACAGCATTGTTGTTTTTAAATGTTTTACGTCAGCCCTAACTTATTACTTTAACGTATCGTGCTTTAGGTTTTCGGCGGCTAGTATTATGGAATGAAAAGACAACGAAATGTAATCAGGGTATATAGTTGATTATCAGGGGAATTACCAATGTAAATCGATAAATAAATTAATTGCAAATCCCAAAACACATTGGTACTCAGGTAATAGCGTGAATATGTTTTTCAAAGAACTAGATTTGCATTTCCATTCTACTCACGATATAACCGCGGCACATGTGGGTATGTCAATATTATATAATATTTACGTATAAATGCGCATTAACATGCCAGATGCAAGGTTTAGGTATCTATCCGCTAATAACACATATCTAAGCTATGTAACTTTGAATAATTAAGAGTAGTTATATAAACAATCTTAGAATAAATAACTTGTAGGTATATAATAGACACAATAACAATAATACCTCACAATCGATACAAAATTGAATTTTGTTGTGGTACCTACGGTTGAATATGGCTTTGTATACTATTTCAATATAAAGAGGAAACTCTGCCAGCCTGCTAGGCACCTTGCCGATCGGCAACAGCGGCAGCCTCGAAGAAGTTTTATTATTTACCTATTTTACCTAGTTGTTTTATAATGTTTTAAGCTTTTTTTCCTATTTTGCTAGTGATGGTTTTGCTCATATATCTTAGGATATAAAATTCCCGTGTCATAATGTTGGCCCGCGATGAACTCCGAAAATACAAAACCGATCTTGATGAAGAGATAGGATAGCTTTTATCCCAAAAAAAGATAAGATCCCACGGGAACGTGAGCAAAACCGCGAGGGACATCTAGTTATCTTACATATACAAAGTCGGGTTAGTTACATCATTTATTTAACTGATGAGTCCCTAACTGTGGTGGTATAAAATTTGAGTGTTTTTGTGTACCTATTGTCTTGCGAAATAAATGATTATTTATTTATTTATTTGCCCATATATAACTTAAGAACGGCTGGAACATTTTTCAAATGTTGAATTTATCTCCGCCTCGAATAGCAGAATAACACTAACGTATTCAACGATACCACATACCTACATCTACATATGTATAATTTATAAAGTTCGTATGTTTAGTTGTAGGAGGTAATCTCGAAAACTGCTGGTCGGATTCTGAAAATTCTTTCACTATAATAGGAAGCTGAGAGCTGTAGATTACTATTCATTTTTGATACATACACTTGAAACAAACATGACAAGGAAATACCTGATTGTGACAATAACTACACTTTCGTTTACCAATTAACTATGACACTAAGATAACCCAAACAGAAAACAACGCGGCTTTACAATACATATATTAAAACAAAAGTTATGACAAATTAACAAAAACATGTAAAACGTAGGTCCTACTTACCTATCGCGAATTGCATAAAAAAAACCATATTTTTGATACACTGCCGACTCAGGGTTACAAGATCAAGCTGATAATTAAACGTCGATCATTGTGCTAAAAATAACAATGCGCAATAATATCTAATTATATTTTTATGTTGTAAGTACGTACCCACTAATATTATTACTAACGTAGGTATCTTATTTATACAGCCACGGCATCATTTGTAAATTTACGACAATATTGTCATGTAGTAAAGTTTATATTAGCTTGTGCAAAAATCTGTAAGTTTGTAAGCAAACCCAGGTTACACTTGGATAAAAATATTACAGAATAAAAGTCACAATTACTAATATTTACTATTTTTTTTTATAAAAACCCTCCTTCCATAACACGATAAAGGAATATTTTTTGATCACCAGGTAAACATTCATATTAAGAACTTTTACTGTGAGAACAATGAATTTTCGTGAAATATGTATACATATGTTGGTGCCTTCGGCAGTGTGATGGTAGAAGGCAGCTGTGGACATTAAGTAGGTAAAACAATTCTACAATACACTATCTGTTGTATAAGAAAACACATAAAGTAAAGAGGCAAAGTCTCCACAGAGACGGGAAGGGTAGGGCTCTAAACAGTTAATGAGCTCGGGATCGTCGATAGGTAATCATTTGCAAATGGTACCTAAATGATAAATTATTTATCAAGTTGTAATTGTAGTTGAAAGTCAAATAGATTGCATGGA
This sequence comes from Ochropacha duplaris, assembly GCA_951361185.1. Lineage (NCBI taxonomy): Eukaryota > Metazoa > Arthropoda > Insecta > Lepidoptera > Drepanidae > Ochropacha > Ochropacha duplaris. The sequence goes on from OX592703.1 coordinate 6,812,386, forward strand.
TAAATCGATTCACATAGAGATAAAATCATCGATACCGCAATATTTAGGTAATCTCAAATAAAACTTGAACTTGATATGTAGAGTCACGATCATTCAGGAATTTTCCAATCGGGTGCCAGGTGATAAATGGGTATTGGTATCGTTCCGCGTTGTTTTCGTGTGTACTACAAAGTTACGCAACAAGCGAACCTCAAATTAGCACGCCCTTTCAGTCGGTCGACGCGGACGGGACGACACCCACTATACTGGCATACGTCATATATTGGCTACGGACGTCTAACGCTTTTAATTGCTCTAAGTACCTACTTTAAACATAGACATACACATATACACATACCTACCACTATACATATTTGGTACCTACATAAATAAATGTATAAAATGTAGATGTATAAAAATCATGGTCCTGAGTCAACACGATAAAAAGATGTGGGCAAATTTAGATTTTCGCGAAAACTTGTAAGTACCAAAATGTACCTTAATTTTCAACTTTTTTTATTTTTCGGAATTTTTCCTTTACTTGTGCTGTAAGACCATGCTTTTAACCAAAATTGACAATTCTAGGTCAACCGGAAGTACCCTATAGGTTTTGGGTCGAAAACCTATATGGTAGTTCCCGTTGACCTAGAATCACGAAATTTGGCAAAAAGCAAGGTCTTACAGCACAATTAAGGGGAAAATTCCAAAAAGTAAAAAAAGTTGAAAATTAAAGGGTGTCCCCGTACATACATAGAATCACCAATTAAGATAGACCTCTGAGTTGTATCGGCGCTCATACAATTTAGAGGTCTAGCTTAATTAGCACCGACCTCAAATAAGGTAATCGAAAACATAATTGAAAAAAAATGAAATCAATCCGCGAGACTCCATTACGGAACCCTCGGTGCGCGAGTCCGACTCGCACTTGACCGGTTTTTTTTTAGGGCTTCGTAGCCAAATGGCAAAAATCAGAACTCTTATATTCTTCTGTCTATATCTCAGCCATTTAACTCGGAGACCATTGGCATTATATATTAATAAATTATTTTTTTATTTAAGTATAGAATAGATGATACAAATAAAGTGTTTCTTTTCAATCCTTCTTTTATGATCAAATTAACTAAACTGCTCTCCTTTTTTCTGTTTCTATCTGGCAACTCTACTCCGGCGATAGCTCTTGTGTTTTGGTTACACGCCTGACTGTCTATGAGATGTATGTATCCAAATGCAAAGAGTAGAATCTCTTCCTGCATGATTCCACCGTGTTCCATCACCATATTTGTAGCATTCATAATAATCATTGCTTATAACAGTTCACCGATATTACCACCGAGAAATTAAAGAAAATAAATAGTTCGTGGAAAATAAATCAACACGACAATGTCTCCAAAATTTCACGTCACGTCTTGTCTCGGTCGCCTGTCTAGACATCACAAAATAAGACGAGAATTTACACACACCAGACAGCAGTCCAGAGAATATAGTCTTGGCAGACATTTGTAACTTTTATCATATTGGGAAAATTAATAAAAGCTGTCGGATGAGATTGACTCACGTAACCAAAACCATACGCTTTACTTAGAAAGTCCTTGTGAAGTATAAAAATAAACATAATTTTGTAAAATGACATCACTCTTGCGTGACATTCAAGGTTACAAGACTAAAGAAGATGTTAGTAATCATTTAATTTTACACCTATCATGAAAGTGTCTACGATATTACTGTGACAATAATAAAAAAAATATATTTAGATTTCAAAAGGAAAAACTTATTCAGTTCTCACAGAAAAAACATTTTTTTGTAAATTGTCTGATCTACTTTTTGGTTATTAAAACCACCTTCATATATGTAAGAATTGGTTTTAAAGCTTGACTTACGAAATTTTCAATATTTTTTCAATTTTCTCAAACTTTTTAGACACACAAACTTATAATACCTGTCCGGTACAAATATTTTTGTCTAATTGGTATTTGTAGTTTTTTACCTATAATACATATTGTATTATAGGTATTTGCCACACTGCATGGCGCTATACTGCTGGTGACGATTCCTAGATTGTCTTGTGATTAAGTATTGACAAGAGAGCTCCAAATAAGACCCCTTTGGATTCATTCATTCCTTAATAATCTTACTAATATTAAAAATGTGACAGTTTGGATGTTTGTTACTAATTTACGCCAGAACGGCAGAAGGGATCTGGATGAAATTTGGCATAGAGATAGATTATAGACTGGAATAGCACATAGGCTACTTTTTATCCCGGGAAAAGTTAAGATCCCTCAGGAACGCGGGTGAAACCGCGCGGAACAGCTAGTAGTAAATAGTACGGAGCCCTCTCCATGTGAGTTTAGCTCCGGCTCGCACTAGACCAGATTTATAATTTTCTTTTATCGTTTTCATCTTTATGAACAAAAACGTTTATTACACTAGGTCAGTATGTAGGTCACAAGCAGAGCGTAGCACTGTATGGAGTGTAGGAAGAAGTAATAAGTAGACTAAGAGTAACCGTATCACGTTAAGGCGATGATAGCTCAGTGGTAAGTGACGTCGGATACCGCGGCGAAGGTCGTGGGTTCGAATCCTTACAATGAGCTTGAGCTTTCGGTGAAGGAAAACATCGTGAGGAGACCACAGCACGGTGGTAGGGTACTTTGTAGTACTCGACTGGCTGGCTACCACCCTCAAGTTGAAAATCTGTCGCCAAGCACCTGTTGGTGTGTTCCGGCAATTGCACTTGAGAGCCAGTTCGCCTTAATAAGGTGTACAACACATTAGCAATCCCCTGGTATTGCCAATGTCTATAGGCGACGGTTGTCACTTACCATCAGGTTACCCGCCTGCCTCGTTGTCACTTGTGACATAAAAAAAAATAAAAAAAATTAAAGCATCTTAAAAGGGCCTCTACATGTTGTATCTGTATCCCCACGCACGCCTTACAAATGGACCATTCCCGAGACAGTGAAAAGTTAAAAGATAAAGATAATTGCTTAATAAATAATGAAAAGGCCTAGGTACCTAATTTAAAAATCTTAGAGAGTTTTAAGCTATCATTCATACGAAATCGATAAGATAGCAAAATCGTACGATACTGATATTGAGTCATTCATTGATATTATAATAATCATAAAAGCGCTGTATGTTGAAGGTTGAAGGAAACATCAATCATTCAGGAACAGGAAAGCGTCCTTTTTTAATTTAGTAAATTTCGGCCAATGCTAGTAATATTTTCATTAACTATGTATAATAACGCCTAACATAGGAAACTTTTACGTTTAAGTTACTCACGTTTAATCATTTTCATATGCATATAATCATGTCGGCCAATTCTTACGTGTCGGGTAGGGTTATAAAATTGTGGCCATTCCACAAAAAAATTGGTATGCACTGACCTTTTGAGACCTGAGACAACGTGATCTCAAACGACTTATTCTAACTTAGTAGGTAAATATTTACGTTTCCTTTATAACTAATTAATCCCAAGTTATAGTCACTCACGTAACATTTTATGAATTAATATCAATTTAAAAATAAACCGATCAGACGAATAATTAATTATGACAAAGTCTTCAGAATTCAAAAATAGAGTGCGTAGAATGATCTAGGTCATAAATAGGATCATAGGAACTCAATTAAAAAAATTACAATACACGACTCCGCAGTCACTTTATTCACTCGATCTTTATTGTATAAAACGAATTTATTAAAAAAATCCGTTCCTGCCTGTTCCTCCTGAAATGAAGCATAACAGAATTTTTGCTTTATTACAGCAACTAACAATTTCATAATAAATGACACACATGATGTTTGAATTCAATCCAGAAATGAATTAAGACTTTGAAAGTTAAGAAGACATGCATCCACACACACACACACAAACACCCCCATAAACCCTCACACACCCTCACGTACACGAACGCAAATAAATACGAGTTACGTTCAAAACAAACCATAATCTGCAACACAAATAAGAGACTTTATGAATATCAGTATATTACGTTTTTAGTTTGTTTTGTTAGTTGATTCCTTAATTATTTAGATTTTTTATGTTTTACCGATTAAGAGAGCAGAAATAAGAAATAGGGTATCCAATGTTCACAATTATTTTTTTTCTAAGTTAATTTTGGAAAGTGTAATTTCTGAGAATTAATTATTGTCAGCGCTTTTCAGCAAAAGTAACCTTCCAAGCCGTGCGTAAGTCAACTTCTTTAGTGCCTGTAAAGGCCTACTTGGATAACCAATCATTTATCCGATTGCGATGAAACTATGGAGAATTTCATACTTGTTTGGGAGAGGTTTCTTGCTAGATGCCGGAATTTTCAAGACATCAAATGAAAATTTAATTAACAATGACTTTGTACAATGCCATACAATTTATTACAATCTAGATTAGAGTTTTATCTGAGTTTTATAAACACTTTGACCATATAACTTTTAGTTTAATATACAATGTTGTCATTGTAACGTTAGCTTATATTACCCGGTATCAAAGAGTGTGATAGACAGCTTATATTTATAAAAGACCTATTGAACGCATCATATGATACCTACGAACAAAAAAATAAGACCATAAGTACTTTACATTATGATTTATTATGACTAGACTATTAAATTGTTTAAATACAGAACTCTAAACTACACACCCCTTAAAAAGTCACAGAGGCCTTTTTGAAAAGTCCTCTACCTGTCCTTGGAAATCCTGTCAACATCGGTTCAGCTGTTTCGGAGCTTGTACAAACAATCAGACAAATGTCTATTTGGGTTTTGGTAGGCAACTAACATACAAATAAAAATAATGAGCTTAAGAAAACGTATTTATGTCGAAATCATAGACTAACTTATCAGTTTTTTTATTTGTATTGATTTTAACCACATCTGAATTTATTATCATCCGAGTTTTTACTTTCAAACATCAATAAAAGATAAGGAAAACTCTAAGCAAATATATGTTTTATTTAATACTGTAGTAGGTACACCACAATAGCAAGTGCAGTTGCTTCTAATTACATGCGACTTCTCACATTAGGATAGGCAGTACATGTTAGTAAAGTTATTATATTCTTCACTGTACAAAATATTGCATCAATACAGCAGTTTGTGAATACGTCATCTCCAGCGCTCACATGGTATTGTTTTTATTATACCACCTCACCAACGCCGCCGGTATCGGCTTACTGATAACGCGATACGAGAAACGATAAACAGTCTTTAGCAAAAAATGTTACCGCATTATCAACCGCCCCGGCAACTCGACGGTAATGCGTGGACGTGCGATTTAAATTAATTGAATCGCTCGAGACAAGTGCAGAAATCTCGGAATGCAATTATTTACATAAACATACATGTACCTACTACCGTGTATCTACTAGCTCTATATCGTGTTATATCGTAATACTCGTTTAGAACGCGACCTGAGTTACGCCGCATCTAAGCCGCGCACAGTACATTGATCGATATGTATTTTACAGTGTCGAGAAAGTGGCAATAATGATATCGGTCATCGGTAGCATCAATCAGGATAGCACTCACCGGCAGGTCGGGTGGTGCGTCGCGCAGGTTCTTCCTCGCGCAAATCGGGCGCATGTCGGCGCGCCGCCGCCGGGGCCAGCACTACCAGCGCCAGCAACACCAGCGCGGGCAGCATGCCGCCGATCTTGCACTAGTACTCTCACCGGGATTTAGCCGCTCCCGGCCACGAGCACACTATTTTGGCCGCGCGCGCTCTGTTCGTACGTATAGTGCAGCGAGCGTAAGTTCGCGATGGTAGCGCGCGACTCACAGGCGTCGTCGTAGCGCGACGGCAGACTCGGACTGAGAGGAGCGACGCGCGATTTCCCAGCTCGTGCGGGCGAGGGGACCGGCGCGCCGCTCTCGTGGAAAACACGGTAGGTACTCGCGCGGTGCGGGCGGGGAAAATTGCAGCGCTACCATCCGCCCGCCCCGCCCGTCGCACATCGCACATGCCGAGCCGAGCCGATGCCGCCCGCTACTACTAACGCGTCGACCGCCTCGCGCGTCCTCCAACGAGCGCTCACTACAGACGCACGATGCACGATATACCAAAGAAATTATTACAAATAAATAAAATTATATTCTTAAGAACTTGAATCGCTTATATACTAGATTCTATTGTTATCTTATTGTTTTGCTGGGACATCTGTCCCTATTATAGCCAACGGGACTCGTATATAATAATAATAATATATTTACTCATCTCATCACAACACGACAGTAGGATTAACAAAAAATTAACAAATTATAGTTATTAACACGTTATCAAAAACACACTTCTTTAAATGTTTGCACGGTGGTAGGGTACTTTGTACCCGACTGGCTGGCTACCACCCTCAAGTTGAAAACCTGTCGCCAAGCACCTATCGGTGTGTTCCGACAGCTGCACTTGAGAGCCAGTTCCCATCTAGGCTTTGTGTGCTTACCACCTTCGTCCACATCATCACTTACCATGGTGAGATTGTGGTCAAACACAAGCTTATCCAGAATAAAAAAAAATAGTTTTTAATGAGAACTATGGGATATATATACATATATACATAAGTATAACGTTACCGATCATGATAAGCACACAAAGCCGAGAAGGGAACGGACTCTCAAGTGCTGTTGTCAGGTAGGTGCTTGGTGACAGATTTTCAACATGGGGCAGATTTTCAGCAGTCGGGTACTACAAAGTACACTACGACCACAGTATATATCTTTATACTGTGCTACGACCGTGCAGCAGTTTCTTCAACGAAAGCTCATGCTCATCGTAGTTTTCGAACCTTCGACATTCGTCACAACATTCGATGTCATTATACAAATCGTCACGCTAGTCAGCTAGCTCAGTCACAGTTACTTTAGTAATAATTATTACGTATTTTATTCCAGTTCCCAAAAAACCCTTGTTAATCATTTAAAAAAAGCGAAGTAAAATATTTTTTGTATGATTATTTTTACCTAAAGGACGTAAATTATTACTTTATTTTGCCTCTCAAAACTGCGTCGAATTCAGACATGTTGAAGACATTCATTCATATGAATTTACCGAATTACTTAGTCCATTATATTTGGTGCAGAACACGAATTGGCAAATAGCCCGACAGGGACAAGTCAGGTACCTACCTAATAATAATATTAAAATATATTTCGTCGTTATAAACATTGATTAGTTGATATACTTACATTACAAACGTCAACATAAACAACATTGTGATCGCTCGACCTTTCGCTTTTGATAATTGCTAAGGAAATAAAATATTGTTGACACTGTTCCGTAGGACCAACATTAATCTCAACATTTTTTTTATGGTACGATTTTGTTCTTGGATTTCAAAAACATTTCAGCAGCTTTTGTCATCTAGGTACTCTTCACACACAACACACATTGAAATAACTTTGTGCTCGTTGTTCCGGAGTTTGTATCTATTAGGTACCTATTTGGAAACTGAAACGGCCTTCCCTTCATATTCAACACTTGCATTGTTGCTATCTGAGATGTAAGTTTTAAGATATTCACTTAATATAAATGACATCTACTTAGATAATTGAAACCACATGGTTTCTATAGCATACCTACGTTCTATTTAGTTTGGGAACCGCAGAGCGAAGCTGTTTACTGTGCACATCCCAGGGCACTTTAGTTCATTGTAGCTTCTCGTTTGAGATATACGTATGAAACATAATAACCAAATATTCATATTCGTAGCACTTCGTGTTTCGAAATCGTAGCAATACAAAATATTATTTTGCTTTGCTTATATGATATTATTTTGGGGTCCATATCAAGAGGTTCGAACCCAAGTGGCAAAGTTCTCCGTCCGTTATACCTACCACACCACAAGTGACCACCAGGCAAGCTGATCACCTGTTGGTAAGTGGCTACCATCGCCTATAGCCATTAGCTATACCCCCCTTGGTATAGCCATTGGTATTGCCAATGTGTTATAATATTACCTACAATGCCGGCTCTCAAGTGCAACTGCCGGAACACACCAACAGTAGCCTGGCGACAGATTTTCTACTTGAGGGTGGACTAAAGACCACTAAGGAGGAATATCCATACTAATATTATAAATGCAAAAATGTCTGTCTGTCTGTTACCTCTTCACGCTTAAACCGCTGAACCGATTTAGATGAAATTTGGAATAGAGATAGACGGAACCTTCGGGTAAAACCGCGGTATAGTCAAAAAATTGCAACGACAGTCGTTTTATTGGTTTTACATTAATTTTATAGGTAACCTAATAGTTTTTGATGAGGCAATGATCGCTCTGCAGCAGAAGATTATGTAAAAAGTCATAAACAGCTAATAAACCAAATATTTATTTGAATATAGTAATATTAATGTAGCTCAGGATCGGAATTATGCGGAAAACTTTGGGGGAGGCCTGCAGAAGCGAAGTCCAGCAGTGGACGTTTTTCGGCTGAGATGATGAATGTCGCTAGTTTAGTTTAGGTGCCAGATCTCGTTAAATTCAATAGAAAATAAAGTAGGTTACTCTGACCTTACATGTCTTTTTTTTATTGTATAAAGGATAACTGACATGATGATAGGCGACGATGCGGTCTACGATAATGCACACTAATTAACTATTTACTTGAGGCCTGAAGACTCCCAGTTTGTACCTAACTATCGGTAAACACAGACTCAGGCAAGGAGTTCCACTCATTTGCAGTCCTACGCATAATGAATGATGAAGCAAATCGCTTCGTGTGTAAAGATGGAACGTCCAATATGTAATTATATGGGTGGTTTCACATTAGCACACCGATCCCACAACGAAATAATTATCGGCAGCTGTACCGAAAGCGATAGATACCTACATCGATTCGATGTCGGTGAATGTCTTGCTACTATTGCTCCTGCCTTATTGCCTACCGGATCAGTGTAAACAACCTAGAATACCAAATTTCATGAATAAACCTTTTACAGACAAAAATAGTTCTTAAATTCTGAAAAGTTCAATTTTTATCACTCACGACTCGCTGTCATTAAGGCGACGATATACGTGAAATGACGATTTTCGATACAATATTTCTCTGCATTCTTTATTGCAAGTGATTTATTAAAAATATATGTTAAACTAGAGGATACACGACATAAAATGACTTTTTTCAAATTTTAATTTTATCATCGAGAACATCAGAAAAAAATCGCGAATATGAGCCTTTTTGAAATTTCAAACATATTTCTCTCCTATATTACGGATTCAAATAACATGAAATTAATTACAGATATTTTTACACCTAAAACAAATAGCACTGTCTTGTTGTTTTTTTAAAAAAAGTTACTGTTATTTTTTAATTAAATTTATACTCGATTTTTAACTCGGTGACAGCTTTGGTCCCCTCGTTCGCCCGTCATTTCAGTGCGGGACGGGACGTTGTGCTGATCGGACCTGTGCTACTTTTTTCTCCACTCGATACAATATCATAAATGGTGTTATTAAAGCAGTGTTGTATATTTTAGCTATACATCGCGATGCGGTTGCTAGGGCTCGTCCATTAATTAAACGATGTTTTTTAGAAACTTTTAAAAATGTTTCATGGTATTTTAGCTGAGGCGTCGAAAGTTCGTTAGTTTGTAGAACTACTCATATAGTTGATTATAGTATTAGTACGTAACTACCTTTAGAAAAAATATGAATTCATCAAGTTACACAACTTACTTTTTTTTTGCAGTATTCGACATCCACACGGATGAAAACATATTATAGCGAATGCTAATAATTAAAAAAACCTATATATTACATAATAAAAATAAATAAAGACATTTTTTAAATTATTACTTCGAAAAATATTATACATATACTAGCGGGACCGGCAGACGTCCTGCCCTGAAATTAAAACAAAACTTAGAACCCGTTTCCAGCGCCACCTACCGGGTCCAAATGTCAGACCATCGAGGAACCCATTGAAATATACACACAAAATTTCATCCATATCGGTCCAGCTGTTAGGTGACAAACACACGTACAGAAGAATTATATTTAATAAGATAATAAAAATAGATTTTTTGATAACCAACAAACTTGAAATTGTTGTTGGACTCACCCTAAGTTTTATGCGGCACCATAGCTTGTACAATTCGTCAAATATACTTTGAAACCTGTGATACTTGAAATTGGACCTTATCTTATAGAAATAAGGTTCATTGTCACGTAACTCCTATAACTATCACGTTTCAAGCTGTATTATGAACTTTTAAAATATCTGTTTTGTCTCGATTCGAGTTGCGAGGGAGAGCGTTGCGCGTTCTTTGTGAGGGCGCGCGGGGGGTGCAGCGCCAATCGAGCAAGGTCATTCGCGTATATCGTCACCTTAAAATCCTAGACAATTTCTAGGCGACTTGGAAACGTTGGCATCAAGATATATCATTAAGCGTATAGAAAAATGCTACCTACCTGAAGACTATTAAATATCGATATTCGATCTCGACAAAGTTATTGGTGCGATTAGTTTGGTGTTTAAAACTAACTCACTCTGAACTTTGTCAACATCAAACATCGTTAAATACCAAAGTAATTTATTTACCTCTTTTTTCCACGACTCCAAAAACGCTAAGCTTAGTTTTTGTGGGTTTACATTATCTTTGATAAATTGTTTGCTCTTCCATACAAGTTTTAAATGTATATCCCGCTCTCAACTCTCACTCCGCACTTGTATCGTGCCAAAATCGTAGAGAAAAACGCTAACTCATGAGCCATGAGATCAATATCACAGAAAATGACTATTTTGTTATTTGCTTCTACATCACTTTACGAACTTAATCTTGAATCTAATTCGACCTTTACAATGATCTCAGTCATTATTTTTAAGTATCTCGTAGAATGCTAGGCAAATTAAGTATTTTTGAAAACTGTAGTCTTTTGAGTATAGGGTCTAAAAGCCAATTGGATTCAACCAATTAAGCGAGAAAAAATCAATATTTGGTGAGGATATTTTATTCCATAATACAGCATAAGACAAACCGGAATGTCACATTTCGCATTTTTATCATAGTTTCTCATAAAAAATAAAAAATGAACGCAGTCCACCACTCCTGCCACATAATTTAGGTATCCCTGAATTGAGTTCTAACAATTTCTTCTAAATTATTATAAAAATGCTATGTTATAATTAATTGTGTAAGAGCAAAGTACCGCTGCGGATTCTGAGCACTGTCTCCCTGTAAGCGGAAACATTTCTCAAAATGACACCGCGTTAATCTAATAGGTACACCTAAATTACACGTTAATCTCGATTCGGTACGAGAAGTTGACTGTAAATGCGGTCAATCACAACGAGCCATATGAATTGATGAACATGAGAATCGTCTATAAAAATTGTTTTTGAATGTTAAATACATAACAGCTTAATCTACCTATAACTTCCATAAAAATAAACTATCATCGTACAATTAATCTTTCAAGTTATACGAATATGCACAAAATTGGTGACGAATCAAAATTAGATGCTGCTATCTCGGAAGCTACAAAGCGATGTGAATAGGCTGCGGCAGGACTTGACCGCTGCACTGCCGGTAGACGCCGAAACTCGCCTCGCACCACCACTCCACCACACCCAACAATTATGTATACTAACTGGATAGGACGCTCTCCATACCTACTTGAAGCAAATACCTATCAATTGCGAAAAAGAGTAAGATACCAACTACATTGGGACAACTTTCCAAGTAGGGTTACCCAAAATGAAAGAGAGAGAAGTTGTTGTTCGTTGTGGTGTTGATAGGTATATGCTTCAAGTAGGTATGGAGAGCGTCCTATCCAGGTAGTACAAATAATTGTTGACCACACCACACGTCACCCTCCACCCACTAGTAGCTCTAGCCCGTCCCGGTCCGCAGTCCCATGCCGTGTGTCATCATATTATTGTATACATGACAGCGAGCCTCCGCAATTCCAGAGGAACACTATACATGTACTACTCTTCATAACTTAGCAGTATTCGCTTGCAGAATAAGATAACATGAAACAGATGGACAAACGGGTCAGACTAACAGCTGAGAAGCGTTCTTTAAATAGTAATATTTAATATTGTTTGCTAGAGCAGACTAAATATAATTAAAGTCATAAAATGTGAATTAACTTTAAATACTTTATTAGGACAACTTATTCCACATTATAGTATACATATAAAACATGTTATGCTGTGATTCACTTTATCACGTGTCAGCTACATACCTATCCACATCACAATGCGCGATCACTCGAGAAGAGTAGGTACACCGTTACTTTACTTCCCTACGTTCACTGATAAATTAAACATAATTGTGGGTAATTTTGCATTAACTTTACACACTATATTTTGATCGACGTCAGCGGAGATCGAACAAACAATGCATTTCAGCAATGTAGACCCTAATACCAACCACTTCACTAAGTACAGCCCTGGTTAATTTGTACACTCCCTAGAATAAGATGCACGTTGGCCGCCGCGCCGCTCTAGCTTGATCCATCCATCGACCTGCGGCTTCGTTCGTGCAAGTGGTTCGGAGTAAATGCGATGCGATGCGATGCGAGCTCGGTCACCGGGTGACGCATTATGGTAAGCGCACACTATGGCGGGTGACACACAGCAGCGGACCACATCGCAACAACCATACTAAACAAAGAGACCTACTTCTTATACATATGGCCGTTGCGATGCGGCCCGCTGCTGCCAGCCATAACGTACTCTAACCTTAAGTAGTAATACATTTACGATTCCGCACATAATACATTGTATTTTATAGCAAATAAAGTGAACATATCTTAAACCATAGTCTTTCAGTAATCATATTTGTCTGTGAGTTGGTAGCGCACATGCGGTTAGCGGTTGGCGTTCTTGAGCTGGTTGGAGAGCCAGTCGAGCCCTTCGTAGAGCCCGTCGCCGGAGGTGGCGCACGTCGCCTGGATGTACCAGTTGCGGTTGCGCAACGAGTGCAGTCCCAACTTGTCAGTTATTTCTGCTGCATTCATCGCATTTGGGAGATCCTAGCAACAAAAACATATATTAATTAATTATTTTTTTTATTACCACAAGTAAGGAGGCAGGCGGGTCACCGATGGTAAGTAACTACCGTCGCCTATAGATTTTAGCGATACCAGAGGGATTGCCAATGTGTTGTACACTTTATTACAATGCCTTAAAGGCAACTGGCTCTCAAGGAACTACCGGAACACACCAACATATGCTTAATGACAGATTTTCTACTTAAGGGTGGTAGCCACCCAGTCGAGTACTACAAAGTACCATACTACCATGCTGTGGTTTCCTCATGACGTTTTCCTTCATCAAAAGCTTATTGTAGGATTCGAACCCACTACCTTCGCCGCGGTATCGGACGTCACTACCACTGAGCTATTATCGCCTTGAATTATACTTTACTCATAGGTACACACTTCGTAAACTTCGTAACTTCTTATTAAAATGTTATACCTTCATATCAGTAAAATTTAAAGTGAGTTAAAATAATCAAAATCAGTATCTTTTAAATGAAAAAAACTTTGAACTCATGAATATAATCGACAAGCATCGATACAACACACAGATCATACATCACTAAATTTTCAATCATTTCTTTAGTCAAAATTTTTTTCACTTCACCTGTTTGTTAGCAAAGATCAAAAGGACAGCATCCCGTAGCTCATCTTCACTTAACATTCGCATGAGCTCTTCGCGCGCCTCCCCAATACGCTCTCGATCATTACTGTCTACTACAAAGATGAGGCCCTGGAAACAATAGTAAGTAATTTATTAAAAATATTATACCTAATATATACATTAATCAACCATGAAAATTTAAATTATCACCTTCATAAAAAAAAGTATAATTATCTTATCTCCATATCACTGATAGTAAATATACAGGCTGAATTTTTCAAGTGGGTGTAGATTGCCAAATCCGTAACTAAAGGGAATAGCGAAAAATATTGAGAGGAGTCTCGAGGCACATTTTGATGAAAACTAAATGGCATCATTTGTTTTTTTTTTAAATGAGGAAAAATTACAGCCTATATTAAATTTGTAATACAAAAGGAGAAACTGTATGTCCTAGTTATATGTGTATCAGTGTACAGCCCAAGCTACAGGGGCAAGTGAAGTGAAATTTATATAATTCCTTTTATAATTCACGTGTATAAAACAAAGTCGGGATAGTTACACTATTTTTAATTGAGAATGGCTGGACCGATTTTTATGATCTTTGATTTGTCTACGTCCTGAATAGCTGTAAAACTATTAAAAATTATGAAAAATTCACGATAAAAATAATTAAGAAAATAACTTTTTTCATTCATTTTGTATAAAATCACTTGAGATCGGATTGACTGATGGTTTAGAGTCACAATTAGACCCGGTAGGTGGCGCTGGAATCGGGTTCTGTTTGATTTAAATTTCAGAGCAGGACAACGTCTGTCAGGCCCACTATTATAAAACATGTTTCAAGGCGTTTTCAATTTCAACCTAAATTTTTGCTGTTCGCTACTGTATAAAATATCTACTTCTCAAATTTAGATTGCGTTGAAGTAGAGTTAAAACATACTCCTTAATATTAAGTTTTAATCCTTAAAAGGTACAACTGAATAGCAGCATCTCACCGGCGATTGACAGTTCTAGCGGCATTAATTTCCTGAATTATAAGATTTTAGTTTTTAGTTGATTTATAAAACGATTTTACTATTTTGAGTTTATTTTTCGGATTTTATATACTTAAATAAATAAAACAATAAAAACATTTTAGTTTTTTAGGGTTCCGTACCTCAAAAGGAAAAAACGGAACCCTTATACGAGTACGATCACTTTGTTGTCCGTTTGTCTGTATGTCAAGACCCTTTATCTCAGGAACGTGTGGAGGTATCGAGTTGAAATTAATACGATATATTCAGGTCTACAGTCCCAGAAGCTGTAAAAAAATCAAACTTCTAAGTTAACGTAAAAAAAAGTTACAGACGTTTATACCGCAAAAAACGTAATATATTTCGACGCTATCAAGGGAATCATAATTGTTAGGATACTTTCCATTGACCTAGAATCATTAAATTTGGCAAGAAGCAATGTCATGTAGCATACGTAAAGGAATAAATCCGAAAACCGTAAATTTTCATCCGAAAAAAAACAATGTAATAGAAAAAAATCCTCGGGACTCTTTACGACGAAACTATTTACATATCTACAGGTCTTTACGGAACCCTCGTTGCGCGAGTCCGACTTGCACTTGACCGGTTTTTTTAAATAATTCATTATGTTTATAAAACACAATGCAAACAGTATACATAAATAATACAATAAAATATCTAATAATATGGAAAGGAGTATGACTGGGATCAAAAGAAAAGACAAAGTTAGGAGCAGCAACATCAGAAGCAAGACTAAGGTCCAGGACATAACTCTGAAAATAAGGAGACAAAAGTGGAAATGGGCAGGTCACATGATCAGGGGAAAGGATAAATGGAGCAAAATAATCACGCAAAGAGAGATGGAAAGAGAAAGAGAGGTAGACCACAAAGGAAGTGGGACGATGACATACGACAAGTCGCGGGAATAACATGGGGTAGAGTGGCCACAGAAAGGCCAGAATGGAGAAGATTGGAGGAGGCCTTTGCCACCTGGCAAACGGACACACAAAGGTGGAACAAGGGAGCGATCTACGAGTGGTAGAGAAGTGTGCCGTGTCCGAACGAAGGCTATAATAATAATCTAATAATATGGCTATTTATAATAAATATCGGATATTTTCGAACCCTGCCCAGGATCTTGATCTACAATGTTTTTATGGTGTTACAATTTAATAAGATACATTCACTTCTTTGCGCAGGTAAAGACTTGGGTGAACTAAACTAGTTTATTAATATTGGAGAGAAACCAATAATAATTATTAATTCTGACCATAACTGCACCAGCGCAGGGGTTTATAAAAACAAATAAAAATTACATAATATACACTTACCTGTGTATTCTGGAAGTAATGCCTCCACAAAGGCCTAATTTTGTCCTGACCACCAACATCCCAGACAGTGAAACTGATGTTTTTGTATTCTACAGTCTCGACATTAAACCCTGTAAGTATTGGTTTGTAATTTTAATATTTCATGATAAATTAAACATAAACAGTAGTTTCAAGGTAATATAAACTAGTTTACATAATATCACCCTGCTATAATAGGGATCAAAGGCTTTGTGAAGAAATGATTCCAGGATTTTTATTCAATAACATTCAAATTACTCATGTAGGTCAGTGACTCATGGATAAAACTTTATCAACAAAACCCATTGATCATGTAGGTATGTAAGCGAATAAACCCTAAAGTTATTAACAGTAAAATAAATTTGTTGAACTATTTCAACTAATTTATTTTTCAGTTTATAATTTTGTCCTGTATTTTAGACACATAATTAAAATATTGATGTGTATATTCCTATTTTCTGGTATTAGTATTCTATTCTGGTATACCTATTCTACTGGTATCCAGAAAAAAAAACAAAAGGTTCGAATTTAGCATAGAATACTTCCCAATGATGGCACATAATGTATTCTGGCACAAGAAAATGCAATAGATTTATTTTCAATTTAAAATTGCTGCTCGAAATTGATAAAATTTTCTTGAACTTTGAACTATGTATATTTTCTTGGACTTTGAATTATGTGGAGACTTTGAACCAGGAAAGACATGGAATCGGGTTGATTCTCTGCTACCTGGGCATGATTCCCTGATAAGCTAATTTCACACAAATGAAAACACAGGCAAAAGCTAGTTCAGAAATAAAAAATACTTGCACTTTTTTATATATTTTATTTAAACAGGTTTGAACACAATCTCACCTAGTATAATAATAAAAACAGAAAGGGCACTGACACCCAAGTGCATCTGCCGGCAAACAAGGTTGATTATAGATTTAATATTTTAGAATAAAGATTTAATCTTGTGCATGGAAGCGAGCCAATTTAGTACTACAAAAACAAACACTCTCCCACCAAGCTATGGTCTCCATGTTGTTTACGAAAAGCTCAAGCTCACTAAATGAGAGCCTTCTACATACATTTGACATTCTCATTTATGACTGTATAGTTATATGGTGATAGAAAGTCCAATATGTCTATAGTAAATATGCATACATGTTTTATATTACAGATAGATAATGGTGGCTAACCACTATTATTCGATATTTGATATAATTCTCATTTCTTTACTAATTTTGATACACATCTGCTTATAGTATCCAAATACTGATTGCAGATTAAGCTCAGAAAAACAATTGTGATACACCAAATAGTAGTAGGTAGCTAGTTTTCTATTATGTGACAATGGCCAATAATTTGCCTGACATTAGTTTCCGGACTATATAGATGTAAAGAAAATATACACAATTAATTAAGAACTTTTTAGAATAATTTCAAATCATAATTTTTTTAGCTTCCTGAAGTTTCAAAAGGAATTTGGTATTTTAATGGAATAAAAATACTCTTATGTACCAATTGTTTGCCATTATCGTGCTAGGTGATGATAAAAACACACGTTTCACACATTTAAAATTTTAATAAACATGTTATTTTAGCTTTTACCTGTGAATGTGTCTGTTTGGAATTTGTCTATAACCAAATTGTATGTATTTGTTGCTTTTCACTTGGATATTCACAACCCAGATATACATACCCCTAACAAACTTCATCAAAATCTGTTCAGATATTTTATCAGTGAAAACCAAGCAAGAGACGCTTACTTTTGAATGTTTAAATAGTATGGACACCTGGACAATTAAAATGAAATATTGAGTGCTTACCAATAGTGGGAATTGTTGTAACAATTTCTCCTAATTTAAGTTTGTATAAGATTGTGGTTTTACCAGCAGCATCCAAACCAACCATCAATATTCTCATTTCCTTTTTGCCAAAGAGGCCTTTAAATAAATTCGCAAACATATTCCCCATCTTGAGGTTTTGCAAGTGTTCTGAAAGTAAATACAATAAATATTGCTCAGAACATAGTCACTGAGTCATCCCACTGTCTACACATTATTTCAATCAATGATAATGAATGACATGGCAGGCCATTCTGAAAATTTTACGTCGTAAGTTTTCAAAGATAGGATTCACATAAGACTGCACAGGAGATAATATTATGTACATAACAGCATTTAGAACACGCAATACTTGGTCAGAAATGCACTTTATTGCGATGTAAATTTGTGTAACAAAGATTAGCCGAATCGCTGTTGGTCTCTGCAGCGGTCGCCACCCTCGAATGGGTAATGCGTGTAAAGCGTAAACATTTGTTTCAATTTCTACAGAGCACACTAAATAAAATAATTACAACAATTAACTTACATTTTCAGGAGCAAAATTAACTATTTATCGAAGAAAAAATGCTACACTCCTATGCGCGAACTCTATAAAATTCGCTGGATGTCAAAATGGCGGCGAACGTGGAAGTTGTTCGTGCCTATGCCACGTATCGGAAAAAGTGGCCAGTAAGAATAAAAAAAAGGTAACTATAGACACAGATAGACTATAGATCCGTAGATAGTCCGTCAAGAAATAATGCCGATTTACTGTTTTCAAAGCAAAGCACCAATATATTATATACATACTAGCTTTTTCACCGCGGTTTCACCCACGTTTCCGAGGGAGTTAAAATAAAATATTGCCTAAAATAATAATGTGCCACTGTAGAAGCACTTCAAATCTGTGGAAACTCGGCGTTTCCTGTCATGAATAAGAATAAAACGAATCAAATCAAAGAATCAAAACGTGTATTTGAAATATCGTAAAGCTCCGTTACAACAATTAAACGACAATGAGTTTCTTACGTAGTTGTTGTTTGTAACAATACGATTAAAAATGCAAGTCCGAGACGGACGCAGACGTTCTCTTGGTAGTTTGTGACGCAGACCGCAAACTGTAAACGACCGACAATTTTTATGAATCTATGAAATTGATTCCGAACGTGCCGCAGCCGCAGGCTGCAATGTTGCCGCGCTTTCATAGAAAGTACTGTCTCTTGCAATTTGTGATTGCAATTTGCGGTCTGTGGTCCGTCTCAGACTTGCACCCTAAGTATGATTTTGATTTTGACTGGATGGTTTAATACTCAAAGTTAAGACTATACTTACATGTACTCGCTGGCATTAAATTGACTTTTGTTGATAAAAAGTGATAATATGGTCAAACCATTAAGCACTAAGCAGTAATCTTAATCGCATTGCATGCAACTAAGAATTTTGTTTGAAAACTATGAAATATTATGCCCGTTTTGAGAACCCATATGCATTAACGTAACACAAAGAGACAAATATAGTGAGATGCGGAGAGAACTATTAAATTTTAATATAAATACGTAAAAGATATCAATAATAATTTAACAATATTTTTAAAACCGTAAAAAACTACGATTGAAAAATAGGACTGAGCATTTTTTTATAGGGAGGTTCTATAAAAAAATGCTGGCAACATAATTTTGGAGTTTGACATTTACTTTACTCCTGTCAGTCAAAATTACTATCCAGGGGGGTGACAGCTCTATTTCCAATCTTACAGTTCTGGCGCTGCTGTAGCTTGCTACATATTATTAATCTGTGCTCTGCTTATAGTGTTCAATTTTGTGTCAATGTGTGTGTACCTACGTCATTGGTAGTTTGACACCTCTGACAGTTTGAAAGGTAAATAATGTAAATCGGCCATTGTTATTTTCATATCACATCGAGTCGAGCAGTTTATCTTGTGTTTTCCTCCGTTTACAATACAATTCCACGCTTTGCTGTACTCCGTACAGTGATCAGTGATATTTATTTCTTTTACTGTGCTCCATACTTTCTCGTCATGGCGTTGTGCATATAAGTGTTGTGGGTTGTGACTCAACAAGTAAAACTCGCAGACTATTTTGCATACTCATGAACGATAAATTACTTGGTTTGACAAAGAACCTATTGATGAACAAACGTGTTTATGAAAAACATTTTGATCAAACTCAATTTGACCAGTCTGGTGTTCGAACCCGTTATTCCTATCCTTGCTTGTTTACGGAACAGGAAATTGCTCATGTCTTACCACTTGCTAAAGGTATGAATGTAAACTTTTAATGTAACCTATACTTTAGCTTGCAACTAACTTTCGCCTAGAGCAACAGTTAAGTTGTCATCTTAGGGCTCTTTCAGACACACATCTTGTCCAACTTAATCTGTATCCTTCCACTTTCTGTAGCTTTATGTTTACAATATTCTATAGATTTTTTTAATTCAAAATATTTTTAATATGAAATTATAACAGTAAAGTAATTTAAATAAACTATTCAAGAAATTACTTTAGTTGTTCAACTTACAATTGTATGTCTGCGGGAGCTCTTACACACAATTATAAACTTTAGTTGATTAAATTATAAAATGCAAATAAGTTGTTCAATAGTTGGCCCACTTACAATATTATATGTCTGCGGGTGCTCTTAAAGCCCTCTGTCCTACACGTTTGTTGCCCTTCTCACTACACAAAACAATTATTTAGTTGAATACCTACACAAATCATCTTCAGTTCTATCGAATCTACTTATACTACTAGGCATTAATGCTTTAATGTTTTTAATAATTCCAGGGTATCATATACAGCATGGAAATAATTATTGTCAGAGCCAAGAACAAAATTATAACAACTCAACAGGAGAAACAATTACCATCACAGGTATGAATAAATTGATCTTACTTGATAAATTAATTACACAGAGGCTATGACAGAATCAGACAGTAATGTCAACCCTGTAAAGCTTAAATTACTAGCTCACTCAACAGACATTGTCCTGTCCAAATTCCATGGAAAGAAGTGATAGAAGAGATAGTGTATCTGTCTATTCCTCCAACTTTCCAATGTTTCCACTATCTATTTGTTCTATCTTATTCTGTTGTAATGTTTATTTAAACAAATTCAATATTTCAGATAAGCGGTTCAACACTCCTATGGAGACAATGGAGACTACAGCAGTAGTGGTGACAATCTATTCGACAGCGTCAATGGATCGCCAGATCAACCAAGGGGCAAACTTAGAGGCACAGTGAAACCAAATTCTCCTCATCAAGAATTTTGACAAAAATCTATAAAATCCTCAAAACATATTAAATATATTGACACAACCAGTCTAGATGTAATTGAATATTACATAGCACTTATAATTCGCCTGCAATGCCACAATTGATGCAATATAATAAATAAAATTTTAAGTGGAAAAATAGAATCACGCAATATCTAGCGCTAAGAAAATATAAAACTCATAGGTAAAAGAAAGCAAATAAATGACCACAAAATAGATAATTTGTTTAATTTGATTATCTACCTAAATAAAAGGATAAATACCCTAAATCCTAGTAGATTTTGTCGATATCAGCAGACTACACTACACAAAAAAATATCGATAACAGCCATATTGAATAAATAATAGATGGACAGCACTATTCGATTTTGTATGTGTGTGTGTCGCGCCATTATAGATAAAGCGACAACAGCGCCATAACTGCAAATGTAGAAACTAGGCAAATTCGACTGTCACATCTGTAGCTAGCTACATATCAGTAATCTGTGTTACTATCTCGCTAAAAAAAAAAAGACTTGCTTGTTATTAAAAATAATTATATACTCTTTGATTATAAATGCATGCTTGCTATGATAAAAGTGAAATGAACGTTTTCCTGCTGATAACTTGATAAGAAAAGAAGAAAGCTGCTGGTGAAATCTTTACACATCGTTCAAAAAGAGAACTGCTCTTTTACGAAGTACACAACCAACTACTCACGCAACAGAATTTTTAATTTCATTCAATGTAATTTCAATTTCTTTAAATTTCAGGAATAAAATTATGGATATGCAAGTCTGGCTTTTACAGTCTCCTAAGTATACAACATTTAGAATCAACTCATTAAAAACATTTGAGATTAATACTATCCTGGAATTACTGCAAGCTGTAAGTAAAATTTACCCAATAAAATAGGTGTAACCCTGAAAATTTTTAACATAGGATACTTTTTAATAAAAAAAATTGATACCAAAATGATGATAGGAAATATAATAATGATGATATAATTTTAGTCACTTTACATAGATCGGTTATCTTCATTATTATCTATATTAAGTATTATACAATAAGTATGATAAAAACCTAAGGCACATGGTTTAATACAGTAAGTATAAAAAAAGGATGTGAGGTTCAGGTAGGGGAGTGACAGTATGGTAGGGCTGATTTTAGAAATACCTACATATGTTAATACCTCCAGTCATGTCATAATAGATTGTATTTATTTACTCAGCAATGTAAAGAACTTGCCACAAATCAAATTCCCAATTGCTATAAATTGAAACCAGACTGTTTAATTGTTGAACAATGGCCTGAAGAGGTTGTATTGGAAGAAACTGGGACAGAAGTTATAGTAGATGCATTATGTGCAGCTGCAGTGTTAAGAGGAGCTCATGTATTTGGTCCTGGAGTTCTTGGCCTTCCTACAAGTAATTATTTTTATTAAATGATAAATTATATGATCATGGCAGGACTGTACAAAAAGATACTACTTACTTGCCTAAATATTTCTTTTAAGAAATTCGAATGTTTCACTTCACAATAGATAGGTATTTAGTGGCTACTGAAATCGCAATTTTTCAATTTAAAATACGAAAACCCTGTTTATGGCTGTCGAAACAAGACCAAAAATTGATTCTTTTTTAGTAATTTGTAAAATATTAACAAATATAATCTTAATAATTAAAGACATGACCACATATCAATATGATTGAAAGTACAGCACCCAGATTTCATTGGTTCGACAGATTTTCTACTTTAGGCTGGTACCGCTAAAATACCGCAAAGTAGGTACCACGACCTTCGTCACAACATATGACGTAATTTCTAAAACAATCACACGTGCTATCATCGCCTTGAATGAAGTACCTAAATTGTATCTTCATTATGATTAGTAGGTTCCTTATAATAATAGAATAGTACCTTGTGATAATACTTATTGAAGATTTTGTAATTTCAAAACCCACTATTCCACCGGTAGGTAACTAAAAAGTATTATAATTTACAGATTGCCATATCAATGAAAGAGTTGACATCTATGGAGATATGGATGGTAAATGTAAAAGAGGATTGAAGGTTCAGTTTGATGGTAGAAAACTGTATGTGGGAACAGGATACTTGAAGATGTTGCGGCATGATTTATTTGATAATGGAGTTAAACCAAGGTTATTTATAAGTATGCACATTAATGATTTATTTAAATTGTTAAGATCAGTTTTTGCTAATTATGTTAGACTGACATTTATTTATATGTAGTACATCAGTCATCTGGTTTCCATATTACAAGCGCTGCTTAGTTTGGGATCAGATAGCCATATGTGAAAATTGTCTTAGTTTATTATTTATTTTTCAGTGGGATAGCAGTGGACATCATACTCCCTGCATCCAAATTACCTGTAGTCAATGAGACAGTATGTCCAAAAGGGCAGATTGTACTACAAAACCTGCCCTCAATAGTTTGTGGATGGGTTGTTAATGCAAAGCCCAATGAGTACATTCTGGACATGTGTGCTGCTCCAGGAAATAAGACTATGCACTTAGCAGAAATGTCTAGTAATAAAGTCAGTTCCTTTCATAAAAATATCATAAACTCATAAACATTTTGAGACGATAGGCTCAGTGGTAGTGACATCGGATACCGGGGCGAAGGATGTGGGATCTAATCCTACAATGAACTTGAGCTTTTGGTGAAAAACATCGTGAGGAAACCACTATTGTACCTACGTGCTTGACAGACGAACAGACGGAGGGATAAAAAAAGGATATCTGACTTTCTGAGAGATCGGTCAATTCGGGTGGTCATTGATGGCTGCTCGTCTGACCAATTGGCTATTAATGTCGGGGTCCCTTAGGGGTCGGTTCTCTCTGCAACGTTATTTCTGCTCCACATTAACGATCTGCTAAAGCCCGGTATCTTTGGGTACGCAGACGATAGCACAGTTGTAGAGAGTTACATGTCTAGTGCACAGTCCAGTGGGTCGCAGATCCAGTCTCTCAGAGAGGCCATGATCGAGCGCTTGAACTTGTCCTTGAAAGCTGTCTCCGATTGGGGTGATGCTAACTTGGTCAAGTTCAATGCCAACAAGACCCAAGCGTGTCTCTTCTCCGCTAAAAGGAGTCAATTCCAGCTGACTCCTACTTTCCGAAGTGTATCCCTGCCGATAAAGGACCACCTTGAGCTTCTTGGTGTCAAACTAACAGCGACTCTCAATTTTGGCTCCTACATTGAGTCGAAAGCTCAACTCGCTGCCAAAAAGCTAGGCGTCCTCTCGAAGGTGAGACGGTACTTCACACCGGAACAGCTGCTCAATTTGTACCAAGCGCAAGTTCGATCGTGTGTGGAGTACTGCTCTCATCTTTGGGACGGTTCGGCCAAATATCAGCTAGAGGCACTGGAGTCAATTGAGAGACGTGCCAATAGGCTCATTGGCAACGATGCATTGGTCGAGGCAAGACTTCAGAGCCTTGAGCATCGACGCAGAGTTGCCAGTTTATCGGTTTTCTATCGGATACACTTCGGCGAGTGTGCGATGGAATTACACAATTTAATTCCGCCAAGCCCCTTCCATCATCGAACGACCAGACGTACGGCGATACGCCACCGTTACATGGTGGAAATTCCACCCTTACGCACGAAGCGATTTGCTTCCTCTTTATTATGCGTACTGCTAAGGAGTGGAACTCTTTGCCTGAGTCTGTGTTTCCCGATGGTTACAACCTGGGAGTCTTCAAGTCTCGGGTGAATAGGTTATTTCTAGGTAAGCGTGCACCATCGTAGACCACATCGTCACCTACCATCAAGTGAGATAGTGGTCAAACGCGATACCTATAGTTAATAAAAAAATAAAATAAAAAAAAAGTGATTTTTTTGAGATACAACAACGAATGTACTACCTAACCTAAAAAACGATGAAAAAGATTTAGATCTTTTTGAACGTGCAATTAGGTAAGGTACTTACTGTTTTGAAGTCGGCGAAAGAATTGGAATTTGGTATACATGTATTCCATATAAATAGTATTATAAGTACCCGGACAGAGGAGAATAAGGAGAGAAGCTTAAAAATTTAAACATAATAGCTGGTATTTTCTTTCAGGCTATTATCACAGCAATAGACAAAACACCCTCAAAAGTAACTAAAATTCTACAAAATTGCGATATTCAAGGAGTAACTTGTGTCAATATTCATGTTTTTGATTCAACAAAATGTTATTCTGAATATGGTAGTGGAGTGAATAAAGGGCCTCCATATGAATCAAATACTTTTGACAAAATTCTCTTAGACGCACCATGCAGTGGCTTAGGTCAAAGACCGCAATTTGTAAACAAAATGACACCAAAAACTCTTCAGTCATATAAGTTTGTTCAAAGGAAATTATTTTCAGCAGTAAGTATTATCTGAGTCAAGCTATCAACATAGACACAAAACGCGTCAAGTGTCGTAAAATTTCTCAAAAGCGTGACGTGGAAGTGACAATTTCTTTACGTTATCACAGCATGAGGATGCTAGTGAACTTCCATCATGTTCACATTACATGTACGTACCGATAAATATTAAAATAAATAAATTTTCGTAGTTAAGGATCGACTGGGATCATATAAGACATTTATTTCACATCAGTACACATAGTTGGTACGAACTATGAACTCTCACTGGATTAATTACTAAGACCTAAGCGGCAAGAGGTGCCTGATTTCACTAAAAGGGGCTTCTTTCTAAACTTTTTGTTTTTATTTGAATGCAGGCCGTGAAAATATTGAAAACTGGTGGAGAGTTGACTTATAGCACATGTACAGTAACAGTTGATGAAAATGAAGGTATGGTTGCATGGGCACTTGAAAAATTTCCATGCTTAGAGCTAATCCCCGCCGAACCACTTCTTGGAGGACCGGGACTTCCAAATATAGGTCTTAATGATGAACAAAGGTATTGATATAAATAATTTATTCATAAAAAATTACATTTACTATTTCAATGAGATAGATTCAAATGGATTTTGCATCATCTCATTGAAATAGTGAATTTTTTAGTATGCGTTCAGTTTTCACTATGAACTTATTTAATTAAAATGCTGTGTTAGTCGAAAGTCTAAATGATATATCTGTAATAGGAGTAGTAGAAGTAATCATTCTTTATCCAATTGATATAAAAAAAAACATTATTTATATTCTAATGGCACTGTAACATGTAAATTGTTATAGTTGTACATTTGTTTGTATATTTTGTACATTTGTTGTAAATAAATAAATTATTATATGTAATTATTATATAATATGTTTTCAGGTTAATGGTACAACGATTTGGTCCAGAAAATGATCCACTAAGGCCTGTTCAAGACATATATAGAGATACAATTGGATTTTTTATAGCTAAATTCAAGAAAAGTATATAAATAAACAAAATCATGTATAGTCTGATTTTTAATTAGCTGGACTAAACTGACAGTTACGAGCGCAATATGGTTAAAATTATTGTTTCATGGTTTGACCATATCACTTTTTACAATAAAAGTCAATCTAATATCAGTGATTACAGGTATTCTCATTCATTCTTTTAAGAAATAATTTCTGAGTAAAGAAATATTTCTTACGACAACTGTCAAATCAGTCCACCTAATTAAAAATCCAAGTATAGGTAGTTATTGTGCCAGTTGCAGGATTCGGTAGCCAGATGGCAGAAAACATATTCTTTATAATTTTATCCTATATGCCTGTCCATGTGTCATATCTATTACTAAATACATAACAATGGAATATTTACTCTATAAACTGCAATGGTAATTATGTGTGAAAAAATAAGTGGTCCCTACATAATAATATAACTGAGGGATGAAAAGAAACCAAATGGACATAAGCGTGTGCAGTGTCTTAAGATAAGCCTTCGAAAATTGAGAAAATTTATAATACCATTTTCAAGTTACAAACTTCATTTATAATTTTTCAATTCTTATCCATAGACCATCTTGTGCCTTGAGTAGAAATGCTCTTTTATCAAACTTTATGGGATCCGTAGTTTTGGCGCAAGTTGAAAACTTAAAATTTTTCAGAAGTGATACCATAGCTAATTTCGCTGAATACATTGCAAATCGGAGACCTGTAAGCAAAAACATTTATACTTCCACCATAATATATTAATATTCAGGATTGAATAGTATTTATCTAGGCACTTCGTTAGTTTTTGTTAAAAAAAATCTAGATATTTATACAGGTGTCCGGTAAGTAGTACGATAAACTAAAGGGAAGATAAGTGGCCGGATCACCTACCAAATATACAAAAATGACCTTAGTAATAGTGTCACCATTTTCAAGATATTTAATATTAAAAAATCTGAAATATCGAAATATCTCGAAAATGGTGTCCTTTATTGAGCTCATTTTTTTTGTAGGTGAGCCGCCCACCTGTCTCCCCCTTAAGTTTGTCGTAGAACTTACCGGACATCCTGTATATTATTTATTAAGTAACAGCTTATATTGTCAAATTACCACATAATAATAAACACATGATATGAAAAATACATGTTTTCATGTATACATTGTTGGTATTATGCAATACGATCGAATTTATAAAAATATTGGAACAATTAAGATTGCCATCATGCAACCACGGGACCGCCTGCCTTATCTGAGCAATATACGGCCGATTTTTATGCGCCTCAAATTGATATTGCGAGCAACTATCGCTAGATAGATGTTTTAACTGAAATAGATTATATTACAAAACTTACCTATACAATTTCTTGGGCCCGCCCCAAAGGCAAGAAATAAGTGAGAAGGTCTATCTTTTTTCTCCTCGTGCATGAACCTCTCTGGTTTAAATTCGTGTGGCTGCGGGTAGTATTTAGGGTCCATATGGATCCCATATACAGGTATGGCGACAACGTCACCAACATTCAGCTGTATTGCAGTCCCAGGCAGGTTATACGGCTTGGTGCAAGTACGATCCACACGACTCACAGGTGGGTACATACGCAATGTTTCTAGAATTTTCCCAAAATATATCAATATTGGAAGGAATAGTACAACTTTGTTATTTATAAAAGAAGTCTAAAGAATAGTTTTATTTCTTTATTTTAATGTAATGTTGTGTGTTGTCAAGAATAAATGTATTTCTTTCTGTCCGTCTATCTTCAAAACTGTAAAATAGATCGTTGAGAATCTTATTTTATTACATCACATTTTAGTGAGAATTATTATACCGCTAGTTTTCCGCCCCGCGGTTTCACCCGCGTTCCCGAGGTATCTTAGATAAAAAGTATCCTATGTGTTATTGCAGGATATGATCTACCCGTGTGCCAAGTTTCATCAAAATTCGTTCAGCCATTTTTGCATGAAGAGTAACAAACATTCATACATACAAACTTTCACGTTTATAATATTAGTAGGATTATACTTGATAGCGAAACCACGAATGGTACCTAAAAAACCTAACGGTAGGTATAAATTATTGCTCAAATTGGACATCTTAAGAAGTGTTTTTTTATTGTTACATTATTATGATAAAACTAGCTTTCCGCCCAAAAGTTGGCTATGCCAGTCAGTGAACAATGGAACCAGGAACAGTGTCCTAGTTAGCGTGGCTAGACACGGCAGTTTCCACATCAAAAATCATTAGCAACCCATCATGTACAGACGCCTTCAGTCAGACGTACTGGCTGGCATAAGACGATGTTAGCTAGTACATACTGACGTCGGATACCGTGGCGAAGTTCGTTAGTACGAATCTTAAATGAGCTTGAGCTTTCGGTGAAGGAAAAATCGAGAGGAAACCATAGCGACCTATACTGGCAACGTGCTACTAGTAATGGTCGTGGGAAGAAGTCGGATACTAACAAATAAAAAAGTTTATTACCTAACAAAAATCCTTCAAGGTACGTAAGTTGCGATAGAAGATCGTAACTGATCTCTTTTCCATCAGTCATTAGTTGCACATGAGCTCTCAATTTGTCTTGCAAGTCCGGTTTGGTCGCGAGCACGAACGTGGCGAATGATAGCAATGTGCTGGAGGTTTCATAACCAGCTACCAGAAAAAGCAACGACTGCGCGTCGATGGTGTCTTCATCCAAATCTGAAACAGTATTGGTACTAAGCAAAGAGAAGTTAATTCCTCTGTGGTAATGGTTTTCCATCTAGGCTTTGTGTGCTTCGGCTACATCATCACTTACCATGGTGAAATTGCAGTCAAACACAAGCTTATCTTAAAGTCAAACAAAAAAAACTAAATAGTCACTGACCGAGAATAGTAATAATAATAAACACATAGAACCCGAAATAATTTATAGGAACCAACTAGCTCTGTCCCCCGCGGTTTCACCCGCGTTCTCGAAGGATCTTATCATTTTCCGGGTAAAAAAATCCAGGGCCAAGTTTCATCAATATCCGTTCAGTAGTTTTTGCGTGAAAAAATGTTTTTGCGTAAAATTACAATATTAGTAGGATCGAAACTTCCCTCTCCTGGATTCTTGATGTTTTTCAAAGATTTCTTACAACATTCTAAATCCATTCATTTTTAAGACCGTCAAAAGGGGGTATAACTACTTAAATAATCTCTGCTAATTACTCCACGTGGAGTTAGTTAACTATTATTTAGGTCAGGGGTCGGCAAACCGCGGCTTTGAAGGGTCAGTTGCGGCTCTTCAAGTTCCCCTCAAAATATTTTTTTTTGGGTGCATAAGAGATGAAATATTTCGTAAATAACGCGAGCCAAATAATTGTATTTATTTCGAACCCAAACACGGTTTACTACATTTTTTGGAATACAGTGAAAAACCTAAAACAGAAAACTGCGGCTCTTTGAGATTCCGAGAAGTCGATATTTTTCTGGAATCTGGCTCTTCGTCTAAAAAGTTTGCCGACCCCTGATTTAGGTGTACAAGGGCGTACCGACCGCGGTATGAATTAATAACAATTAACTTACATGTAATGTCAGTTGTTTTAGCCTCCAAGTCAGCCTTTTCTTTGTCTGAAAAGTCTATCAGAATTTGCAAGAAGTCTCCTTTTCTGAAATTGTTAAATAATGATATAAATCATAATGGAGCTACCATTCGTTCGTCTAAACTGAAATGATGCGCCCACTACGTGCACCTACCACTACCGCACTAAACTTAAAAAAACCGGCGAAGTGCGAGTCGGACTCGCGCACGAAGGGTTCAAGGGCAAAAAATTCACGTTTGTTGTATGGGAGCCCCCCTTAAATATTCGTTTTATTTTGTTTTTAGTATTTGTTGTTATAGAGGCAACAGAAATACATAATTTGTGAAAATTTCAACTGTCTAGCTATCGCGGTTCTTGAGATACAGCCTGGTGATGATATCGAGCAAAAAAGGGAAAAAAATAGCGTTTTTTTGTATGGGAGCCCCCCTTAAATATTTATTTTATTTTGTTTTTAGTATTTGTTGTTATAGCGGCAACAGAAATACATAATTTGTGAAAATGATGTATTTCTGTTGCCAACGGTCTAGCTATCGCGGTTCTTGAGATACAGCCTGGTAACAGACAGACGGACGGACAGACAGCGAAGTCTTAGTAATAGGGTCCCGTTTTTACCCTTTGGGTACGGAACCCTAAAAATGGACGCAATACACATAAAAACGCCATTCGCCCGTGGGAACGCAGATCCCACGGGAATGTGGGTGAAACCGCGGGGGACAGCTGGTAGGTACACTTATATATAAAAGGCAATCGTCCCTGATCTATCAACACACAGCTCAAACCAGTGAACGGATTGCGCTGAAATTCGACACGCAGACAGTTACTATCACTTAGGTATCCGCTAAGGATTTCCCAATAAAAACACCCCCTAAGGGGTTTTTTTTTTTTTATTAACAATAGGTATCGCGTTTCACCACTATCTCACTTGATGCTAGGTGACGATGTGGTCTACGATGGTGCACGCTTACCTAGAAATAACCTATTCACCCGAGACTTGAAGACTCCCAGGTTGTAACCATCGGGAAACACAGACTCAGGCAAAGAGTTCCACTCCTTAGCAGTACGCATAATAAATGAGGAAGCAAATCGCTTCGTGCGTAAGGGTGGAATTTCCACCATGTAACGGTGGCGATCGCCGTACGTCTGGTCGTTCGATGATGGAAGGGGCTTGGCGGAATTAAATTGTGTAATTCCATCGCACACTCGCCGAAGTGTAGACTGCTTTCAAGGACAAGTTCAAGCGCTCGATCATGGCCTCTCTGAGATCTGCGACCCACTGGACTGTGCACTAGACATGTAACTCTCTACAACTGTGCTATCGTCTGCGTACCCAAAGATACCGGGCTTTCGCAGATCTTTAATGTGGAGCAGGAATAACGTTGCAGAGAGAACTGACCCCTGAGGGACCCCGGCATTAATAGCCAATTGGTCAGACGAGGAGCCATCAATGACCACTCGAATTGACCGATCTCTCAGAAAGTCAGATATCCAGTGACACAATCCAGTAGGTAGGCCGTATAAAGGAAGCTTCCCAATCAGGCTGTCATGCCAAACCCTGTCAAAGGCCTTCGAGATGTCGAGGGAAACAGCAAGTGCTTCCCCGTGTTTCTCGATGGCTTCGCTCCAAATGTGAGTGGCATACGCAAGAAGGTCCCCAGTAGACCAGTTTCGGCGGAACCCGTATTGTCGGTCACTGAGGAGGTCATTCGCTTCAAGGTATGCCAGGAGTCTGCCATTCAGTATACGTTCCATTCTTACAGAGTATAGATGTAACCGAAATGGGTCTATAGTTGACAGGGTCAGCTCGACTGCCTTTTTTGGGCCCGGGCTGCACGTTAGCTTGCTTCCAGGCTTTCGGCACTTGTCCAGTCTCTAAAGAGAGGCGAAATAAGCGTGTCAAAACGGGAGACAACTCAGGCGCACAGGTCTTGGATGAAAATGGGATGAAACGGGGGTCCAAAGTTTGTATGGAGAAACGGGATCGCGAGTGAAACCGCGTGCTGGAAATCTAGTCTATAAATAATACATCATTGAACATACAATGTTGCAATATCTTAGTTGCTTACAATCTTATATTTGTATGATAAATTATATGTATATCTTACTTGGTATCAGAGGCTCTTCTTTCTGCTTTTGCTTCTTTTAATATTCTTACTAATTCATCAGCGGACTTAAAGTTCCAAAACGAAATATTAAGATACCTTAGTATAGTTGGAAAAAATAAAAGAATAGTAAATATTATTATTCGTTTGTACTTAGGCATGTAATCAAATTTTTCAGCAACCTGTGAATGTAAAAATAGTAATTAGTACCGCCGTAGTGTGGTTTCACAATTTGGTACTTTTAAAATTATCAGTTCAACCGAGCGCATAAATTAAATTGATTTATTCTCTCTCTATCATTCATTTCATAGATTTGTGAAGAACCTTAATTATGATTATTATTTTTGACTTATGTTTGGTGTCCCAGAAGTTGATGTCAAGCCGGAATCAAGTGATAAGCCAAATCATAATAGATAAGAAAAATATAAAAAAAACATTAAGTTATGTATTTTAAAAATTATAGCCCTTTTCGAGAAAAACTAGTATACCAGTCATATTTTGTATCATTTACATGTTTCAGAATTTTTGCCAACATTGAAGCAGCAGCGCAAATTACGCGTAATACATACCTTGAGAAAATGGGCATTTTCATCAGTTAACGCATCACATTTAACCCCAAAAGCACATGCGCCTATAACTTCTAGTGTGAAATGTCCCATTGTTTGTTTCATCTCCACATCTTTGTTATCTGTAAAAATTTACATGAATTCATGAACATATAATTATTTATAATAACATTATCTTATCGCCATAGAACAAAATATGTAGTTTATGTTGGTTGATAGTTACGTGAGATGATTCAAAGCATTTATTTTAAAATAGCATATTATTTCGATATTTCTGATTTTAATTATATTGATTTTAGAATTTCTGATTTTAAATAAATATCTCGAAAATGATGACACTTCTACTAAGGTCATTTTTAGGGTTCCGTGCCCAAAGTAAATTATGTATTTCTGTTGCCGCTATAACAACAAATACTAAAAACAAACGCGTTTATTTTGCCCTTTTTTGCTCGATATCAATAATGGCAACAGGTATATAGGCACATGAAATATTCACATTTACAGTAGAATCCGTTTATTATGACTCCGCCTATATTGACCAACCGGTTATTATGACGTAATTACACCACGAAGTTTGGTTTTCATATAAAATTCTTTATAAAAAAGTCGGATATAATGACTTCCCTTACAGTGACATGTCGCTTATTATGACCCATTTTTAATAAATTATGTCCGGTTATAATGACCGACATGATTCTTTACACCTCCGGTAATGTTCGTTGATTCCCGACGACGTTCGGCACGTGACTCGTTTTTGTTTTGAATCTCAGTGAGTAATTGACGCTTGAAGGTCACGCATTGTTTTCTGTTTGTTACTGTGAAAAAAATGTAATCTCAACGACGTAAAGCATTTACAATTGAAGAGAAAGGTGCAATAATATGCAGATTAGAAAATGGAGACCTACCGCAGAAGAGGCATTAAAAGCTGCAGAATTATTATCACGATTTGTTCACAGCAATATTGAAAATGATAATTTGACCATAGCTATGTCTTCTATACACAATAGTATTAGAAACTGTTTTTACAATAAAATGAAAAAACAAAAGCAGTAAAAATTACAGATTTCTTACAGTAAAAAATACACTTGTATGTGTTATAATGTGCTGATTATGTACAATTTTGATTTAATATGTATGTATACATATGTATTTACTATGTTTCTGTATTAAAATACTTAAGTACATACATATTTACATAAAAAAGGTTTTTCATTTCACAAAACGTTTTGTATGACGTCCGCTTATTATGACGTGTTTGTCAATTCCTTTCGATGTCATAATAAACGGATTCTACTGTACTTTAATAATAAAATTAAAATAAACATACAACAAACGTGATTTTTTTGCCGTTTTTACGGAACCTTTCGTGCGCGACTCCGACTCGCACTTGGTCGGTTTTTATATATTTGGTAGAAGAATCCCCCTTAACTTTGTCGTACTGCTTACAGGACATCCTGTATTATAATATGTTATCCTGCTTAAAACTAGACTTGATTTAAAGTACTTTAAAATACCGAGTCCGTGTCCAGCCAGATAGGATCAATGATTGTCCAATACGCCTCCAACATCACAAATGGTTTTAATAATAATAATAATGAATGTGATTAATTGTTAATTAATTGTTAATTAATTGTTAATTAATTGTTAATTAATTATTAATTAATAATGAATTATAATGAATAGGTTAATGTTTAAATAAATGAATGTGATATCATGGAGGGTATATCTATCTACCACCTGCAGTTCATTCTGGAGTTATCTTTATTGTTATTTACATTACTTTAGTATTATTAATATTTCACTTAAATCTTAAATCTTTTTTTTTTAAATACAAACCATACTGTTTTAAAAACTCAACCATCTGCTTTGTACATATATCAAAAAGAGGCAGCATGTTTTTCAATCGAGCTGAGCTAAAAACTGGTGTTAGTGCACTTCGAACTCCTTTCCATTCTGAACCCTGTTGAAAATAAATAATATAATTTTGTAAATAATACAGTATATTTTATTATGATATGGTAGCTAGCCTGAGAGTTACCACTGTAGTACCTGCTATGGTTTGCTGACAATATATTCCTTCACTAAAACCTTAAACTCACTGTACTTAGGTTTCAATGTCACTACACAAATAAACAATTGAGCTATCATCGCATCACTAATTATTATCTTCAATTCGGGAATCTATTATATATATTATTAATGATACATTTATATCTATATGCACCTTTAAGGCCTGACAATTGGATTGAGTACTAACCTTTAAATTAAGAAGTGACCTACTCAAATGCCTCGGTTCCCTGCTTTTTAGAGTATTTCGGTCGGTGAAATATTCAAAATCACGAATAGTGATGATTTTTATAAGATCAGGATCTAGGACAACCAGAATAGGTCTTCTTCCTTCAAAAAATCCTGTAAATATGAATAGATACCTACATCTATACAGGGTTATAGGAAAAGTAGACATATAACCAATAACAGCTTGTAGTAGAGGTCATTACAAACAGATTTTACTATGGAGAATGCCTTATCCAAAAATAAACACTTACCAAGTTAATATTATTTTTGAAAATATCACTCACACTAAACAATAGTAATTAGTTAAAAAATATTGAAGAAAGCTTTGGTTTACAATAACATAAAAATTTAAAAATCTATGTCATAGCTTTATTATGGTCCAACTCAAAGGGGGACAATCATTTAAAAAATCTCTATGAAAATGTTTTATAAAATATCTACGTCTCTTTAGCTATTGAACAAGGTATAATGATCAAAGGTTTACCTCGCCTATTGCTACAAAATCATGGTACAGCTCAGGTAATAATTAAAATTATGGATACTGTGAATTGGCAAGGTCCATATAAAAATACTTACCACCATAAAGATTTCCTTTGAAGTGGTTGTATATTTTCAACTGGAATTCAGGAAATGAAATCTTTGCCTTTAATCTGGGTCCCAAATTTCCCAAGAAGATAACAGGTTTCATATATGGAATACCTTTCTTTTTGAAAGTATCAAATGTACTAGTGTAGTACGTATACAAAAAAAATATTGTTGTAAGCAATACGACAAGCTTCCAATCTTCTTTTAGAATTAATAGTAATTGTTTAGTCCCACTGTTGAGCTCCATATTAGAACAAAATTAAAAAGAAACAAGCCAAATGAAAAACTTAATTAACTGTAGTTCACTAAGCTAGCTTATCGCTTATCAACTTCTTATCACTTCTTGTTTATCCCCTATATACTATCAGTAGAGATGGGTAGTTATTCTAATAACTAGCCAAATACCCGCTACTGATCAAATACCCACGGCTACGATATCCTTCAAAAATATATTCGGCTGTTGGCTATCGAATGGCTACGGCTTCGAATAACCTATACGTTTATGACGTAACGCGCTGTAGCGAACAACCACGCCAGCCGCCGGCAGCCGACTAACTAACTAGTTGAATGAACAGCTCGTGGTTACTCGTTGGTTACTCGTAACTGTAGTAGCCAAACTAATTAACCAACCAGTAACCAACCAACCAACAACGCGGGAGCGCGCTGTCACTGCGCTCACTGCTATTAACGATTTTGAACTTAATCGTGTAGTCGGTTAAGTTTAGAATTGTAAGACAAACAGATTTTCGAAATTTTCTTAATGAATATCCGTAGATAGAGATAGCGCTAAACCCATGATATCAAAAGCTAAACCAAATAGATAGATAAATCAGTTTTCTATTAATTATAGTATAATCATAAATGTATTAACATTTATGATACGAAGAATGAAATTGTTATTTCTTTTCCAATTGAATAAATTTTACATTAAAAGTACTCGTGGTTATAAAATTAGACTAAGTGAAATGCGAGTGCAAATTGAACGCTGTTTCTAGTTTCTTTAAAACGTGGTATTTGAATTATCACCCTTCTTCTCTTCCTTAGAGAAGAAGAGAAGAAGGGTGAACTTGAATTATCACCCATACGATTTAAATCTTAATACCACTTGTGATTAAGCTTAGAATTGTACGACAAAACACAAAACAAACTATCATTAGAGATAAATTCATTACGCCAAATGGATTACCACGACATCTGTAGTTTATTTGTAAAATAAAAGACAGCTGACGTTAAAATAAAATATGCGCTCCATAAGATCCTAGTCTTGTCGATAGACAGGTTATTAATTCACAGCAGTTGAAATAGATGGCGCCAAATCAGTAAATGGATATTTAACAATTTTCTATTATTCTTTTTATTTTTAGTTTTTATTATCATTACGAAAAAGGAAATGCATACATTCTTTTCTAGGAAGTGTAAAAAGTTTTTTTTAAATTATGTTATTTAATCTAAACTTATTTTGATGAATTTGGCTAGTTTTGAGTCACTATAAATAAGTCGTTTAAATATATTCATAGATCATAGATGGCGTTAAATCAATATACAGATTTTCGACAGTTATTTTTAGATTATAATTAGTAAATTTTATAATACGTACGATAAGTCATTTCAGTGAAGTATAAAATATAAAAACATATCATCTAAGATTATTACCGCCGCGGCTGGTATGATACTAAATAATTGCAGCCAACAGGGTTTGAGCGTTACTAACGGTTGTCCTAGAGATAAATCCATTACGCCAACTGGGGTACCACGACATCTATAGTTATTTTTGTAAAATAAAAGACGCAGACGTAACAAAAAAAATGCGCTTCATAATATCCTAGTCTAGTCGATAGACAGGTTATTAATTCATAGCAGTAGAAAGAGATGGCGTTGAATCAGTAAATGAATATTTTTCAATTTTCAATTTTCTATTATTCTTTTAATTTTAGTTTATTATTATTATTTAATATTACGAAAAAGGAAATGCATATTTTCTTTTCTAGGAAGTGTAACAAGTAATATTTTTTTAAATTATGTTATTTAATCTAAACTTATTTTATTGAATTTGGATAGTTTTGACTTTCTATAAGGAAGTCGATTATTATATATATATATAATATATATATTCAAAGATGGCGTTCGATTAATATATAGATATTCGTCATTTTTTTTTATTATAGTTAGTAAATTTTATAATACGTACGTACGATAAGTCATTTCAGTGAAGTATAAAATAGGTAAACAGAATATAAAAACATATCATCTAAGTTTATTACCGCCGTGGCTAGTATGAAACTGAATACTTGCTGGCAACAGGGTTTGAGCGTTACTTCCTTTTGGTACAGTTACTATACTCTTTGAGCGTTACTACTTTGCTACGGTTATCCTAGACTATTGGATAGTGACAATTGATATCTAATAACTAAAGATAAACAATCCCAAGCAAAAGTTCTCTCAAAACTGTCTCAAATTGTGTTGGGTAATACTAGTTATTTCTTTAAGTTTTATTCACAAAGCTATGTACAAAAGACAATAAAAGGACATCGTTCAAAATGGGCCCAGAACCAACAAGCATTATTGTTTATATATTTTATTATATTAGTTGCAAATATCTGTATCCAACGGACAAGCTGCCTTCCAAAATGATTTTTTAAAAGTATTGTGACTATTTGTGACGACTACGCCATCATCTTTACCATAAATCAGCATTTTCTTTTTTAAAGGTTTTTGGCTTGGTATCTAGACCTTTAATGCATTTCTTTATTTTAAATATTCTTCTGTTATGTTATAGGCACGTTATATTTTCACATTCACAATTTTCGACGAAATCCTTTCAAAGTACATTGCTCAGCGTCCATAGGTACAAGATTCCCCCCAGAACCAACAGCAATTAAAAAAATGCTTATAGTATTTAATCACCTATAAATTCTCTTCATAACTATTTTATGAAACGGACAAGCCGGAAAATCGCGATATTACATAAAATTAATCAGGTTTTGAGTTAACTCTTTGAGTGCTTTGAGTTTTATTGAATAATTTTGGTGGTGGTTTGTCCAATAAAGATCAATCTAAGTGCACAAGTGAAATGAAATCGTGTATCGTGACTTTTCAGGTTGTCCTAAAAGGTCCGTGAAAAGTTTTAATGGAATAGCCGCCAATTTAACTAAAACCTGAGCGGACTTGTATGGACAAGGACTAGACTTTACAGTGGATGTGAAAATATTACGTGACTATAACAAAACAGAAGAATATTTAAAATAAAGAATCGACTTAAAGGTCTAGATACCAAGCCAAAAACCTTTAAAAAAGAAAAAAAAAGTTGATTTATGGTAAAGATGATGGCGTAGTCGTCACAAATAGTCACAATACTTTTAAAAAATCATTTTGGAAGGCAGCTTGTCCGTTGGATATAGATATTTGCAACTTATATAAAAAAAAAATATACAAACAATTATGGTGCATGTCTCATGCTTGTTGGTTCTGGGGCGAATCATGTATGGACGCTGCACAATGTCCTTTTACGACACATAGCTGCTAGCCAAAATATATCTTAAACGAGCACTGAAGCATGTTTACTGTCGGAGCTTTCGAATGCTACTAGATTAAAAGACCACCCAAATGTTCGAGTGGGTAGACATTCGGTACGGCCATTTTTTGTCGCTGATCGTGTTAAAGATACACGATAGTGATATAAGATATCAAAGATAGTGAAAGACAGTAGACACATTTACCCAATAGCCAATAGCTGAAATAGACGGGTATCAAACTGGTTATTGCACCACAAATAGCTGGCTAGCTAAGTTATTGAAATTTCGGCTAGTTACCCATCTCTTCTTATATGCCTTGTGTATACTGTGCTTGTGTTGTGATCACAGATTATTGATATGTAGCTAGCTAGTTGTGATTTTTTTTTTTTGTTACTGGCAATCATCGTTTTAGGATATTTCTGCCAATGTCAAAGTATTTGAAATGGTCTTTTGTCACTCCATTAAATTTTTTTTTAAATAATTTTTAATCAATACAAAGTTGTCGCGACTTTTTCGCGAAATGTAAATATTGCAAATAGCAACATAGATTAATATAGAGTATGGAGGTAAGCAAAGACAAATAAAATAAACTCTTTCAGTTATCATATTCATTCATTCATCAGTCATCTTTCGTTGGTAAAACAAATGGAAGAGGATTTGATTGTTGACAATAAGTTTTTTGTACAAGTTGTGGTAAAAATCCCTGAAGTGTGTGTTCTCTCTGAAGGCCTGGCTGACCGCATCTGTCGGAACGGCGAAAGCTAAGTGCCTAGGGATTATAAAACTCAAAATACACGAATTTAATGAAAATAAAATGATAACGCAACGTCACTCTGCAAGTTCCCGCCAAAAAGTCAGTTGTGATTATATTCTCTTTGGTGTTGTGTTTATTCACACACATAGGCAATTTTTTTTTCGTTACTGGCAATCATCCTTTTAGGATATTTCTGCCAATGTCAAAGTATTTTAATTAAATGGTCTTGGTCTATTTGTCACTCCTTTAATAAAAAAAAAAATTCATAAATTTTAGTCTAAGTCTTTCAGTCACATAAATCCTCCTGAGCTTCAATTTCTTCCTTCATGTTATAGTCACATTCTCAAACTCACTGCAATGTCCAGTCCTCGTCCGTACATGTCCAGTCAGGCTTTAGTGAAATTGGCGGTTGTTCCACTAAAACATTTATGGACTTTTTGGGACAACCTGGAAAGTCACGATACACGCTTTCATTTAATTTCACTTCACTTGTGCACTTAGATTGATCATTATTGGACAAAACACCGCCGATTTTATTCAATTAAACTCAAAATACACGAATTTAATGAAAATAAAACGAAAACACAACGTCACTTCGCAAGTTCCCGCAATATATTACATACTCTTTGGTTCTCGCCAAAAAGTCCCACATAAACACTTGCGACTGACTTAACACGGAACACTCTAGTATATAGTGTAGTCTCTATGCTCCTAGCCGAGGACTTTTTAGGCCTTTGATTATTAGCAGGGGGGTGACAGCTCTAGTTCCAATCTTACAGTTCTGGCGCTGCTGTAGCTTGCTACATATTATTAATCTGTGCTCTGCTTACAGTGTCCAATTTTGTGTCAATGTGTGTGTACCTACGTCATTGGTAGTTTGACACCTTTGACAGTTTGAAAGGTAAATAATGTAAATCGGCCATTGTTTTTTCATATAACATCGAGTCGAGCAGTTTATCTTGTGTTTTCCTCCGTTTACAATACAATTCCACACTTTGCTGTACTCCGTACAGTGATCAGTGATATTTATTTCTTTTACTGTGCTCCATACTTTCTCGTCATGGTGTTGTGCATATAAGTGTTGTGTTGGTGGTTGTGATTCAACAAGTAAAACTCGCAGACTATTTTGCATACCCATGAACGATAAATTACTTGGTTTGACAAAGAACCTATTGATGACTAAACGTGTTTGTGAAAAACATTTTGATCAAACTCAATTTGACCAGGCTGGTGTTCGAATCCGTTATTCCTATCCTTGCTTGTTTACGGAACAGGAAATTGCTCATGGCTTACCACTTGCTAAAGGTATGAATGTAAACATTTAATGTAACCTATACTTTAGCTTGCAACTAACATTCGCCTAGAGCAACAGTTAGTTGTCATATTAGGGCTCCTTCAGACACACGTCTTGTCCAACTTAATCTGTACCCTTCCACTTTCTGTAGCTTTATGTTTACAATATTCTATAGATTTTTTTAATTAAAAATATTTTTTATATGAAATTATAACAGTAAAGTAATTTAAATTAACTATTTAAGAAATTACTTTAGTTGGTCAACTTACAATTGTATGTCTGCGGGAGCTCTTACGCACAATTATAAACTTTAGTTGATTAAATTATAAAATGCAAATAAGTTGTTCAATAGTTGGCCCACTTACAATATTATATTATGTCTGCGGGTGCTCTTAAAGCCCTCTGTCCTGCACGTTTGTTGCCATTCTCACTACACAAAACAATTATTTAGTTGAAATACCTACACAAATCATCTTCAGTTCTATCGAATCTACTTATACTACTAGGCATTAATGCTGTAATGTTTTTAATAATTCCAGGGTATCATATACAGCATGAAAATAATTATTGTCAGAGCCGAGAACAAAATTATAACAACAGGTATGAATAAATTGATCTTACCTTGATAAATTAATTACACAGAGGCTATGACAGAATCAGACAGTAATGTCAACCCTGTAAAGCTGAAATTACTAGCTCACTCAACAGACGTTGTCCTGTCCAAATTTCATGGAAAGAAACACTATCTGTCTATTCATCCAACTTTCCAATGTTTCCACTATCTATTTGTTCTATCTTATTCTGTTGTAATGTTTATTTAAACAAATTCAATATTTCAGATAAGCGACTCAACACTCCTATGGAGACAATGGAGACTACAGCAGTAGTAGTGACCATCTATTCGACAGTGTCAATGGATCGCCACATCAACCAAGGGGCAAACTTAGAGGCACAGTGAAACCAAATTCTCCTTGTCAAGAATTTTGACAAAAATCTATAAAATCCTTAAAACATATTAAATATATTGACACAACCAGTCTAGATGTAATTGATGATCGCCTGCAATGCCACAATTGATGCAATATAATAAATAAAATTTTAAGTGGAAAAATAGAAGAAAAGTACGTCTTGAAAATGCAATCATGCAACATCTAGCGCTAAGAAAATATAAAACGCATAGGTAAAAGAAAGCAAATAAATGACCACAAAATAGATAATTTGTTTTGATTATTTACCTAAAAAAAGGATAAATACCCTAAACCCTAGTAGATTTTGTCGATATCGGGTACATCACTACACTACACAAAAAAATATCGATAACATATTGAATAAATAATAGATTGACAGCACTATTCGATTTTGTATGTGTGTGTGTCGCACCATTATAGATAAAGCGACAACAGCGCCATAACTGCTAATGTAGAAACTAGGCAAATTCGACTGTCACATCTGTAGCTAGCTTGCAGATTTCCTAATGATGGTGAAATGAAAATGAAATGGAGTCAGTGCATCAATAGGTTTTTCTCATACAAACTTCCACCTCCTTTTCACCCCCTTAAAGGGTGATTTCTAGGATAAAAACTATCCTATGTTTTTTCCCGGGACTCCAACAATCCCTATACGAATTTCATCTAAATCAGTTCGGCGGTTTAAGCGTGAAGAGGTAACAGACAGACAGACAGACTGACACACTTTCGCATTTATAATATTAATTAGTAAATTAGTATTAGTATGGATTTTAATGATTAATAAAGACATTAAATTAATAATTGTAGTTTCATTTATACTTGTGTCAAATTCTTATCGTCTCTTTCCTATCACACTTGACTGATATTCCGACGCCGAAGTTCCGTCGTGGTAAATCCGTTAGTAAACCACAGCCACACTTGGCAGATTATCCGTCGACAGCCAGCGCCTATACTGATAATAAATCATAATAACATGGGAATGTTAAGAAAAGGATAAACTATATTAATTAAAAAATATATAATAGAAAACTATTCTATCTATAGGTACACATAATAAAAATGTAACGGATCGCTATCTGTACATGGAAGATATATGAGAAAAAATATTATTGAGTCCTTTATCAACGCAATAGCACCCAAAACAATGATTGTTAGAATTTTGTCTGTTTGTGCAAGCTAATCTCAGAAACGGCGTATTCGGATGTGGTTTTCACTAATATATTGTGGTAAGCTTCACTTAACATTTAGTGTTTGTTTCATGTCAATCGGTTCTTAAATAAAAAAGTTATGTCAATTTAAAGAATCACGTCGAACATTTGTTAATCCAAAACAAACCAAAAGATATGCACAAAGTCACTATTCCACGCGGACGAAGTCGCGGGCACAGCTAGTACTAACTATATTTACACGACAATGTCGATGATAAGCCCATCACTAGCCAAAAAATAGCTTGTGACAACCTGCATAATAACGAAACAGAACGGTATTATATGTCTCTTTCCCACGCATTATTAACGTCGAAAGTAAAAAAAGGTAAAGTATATGCATTTCATTTCTTATTTTAGCCCGGCTTCCATGTTAGTTATTGTTCCGAGGAGGGACCCCTCTCTTGACAATCCTCAAAGTCACTGTTACGTTTTGCAGTGTTGGCAGCTATTTCATTATTTCTGTGTTGTTCGCTCGAAATGTCTTTAAAAAAATGCCAAAACAAATTGTTTACTGCACTGATTTGGAGACCCTCCAATATTTAAGAGATGAAGACACAAGTCTGAATATCCTCAACACATATCCAACTATAAAAAAGTGTTTTTACCTTAGACGAATAATCTAGTAGACGGAAGGTATGCCTAGGTAGCATGTCCATTTTATGTTAGTTTGAGTTCCTAGATCTGCATTAGTGTGCGTGAGTAGGGAAGTGATCGTACCTACAGAACATATCGATGAAAAAAATATCGATCCATAACAGTGAGCCTAAAAATTAAAATACAGGAAAATATTTATGATAAATATATTTACTTTAATGAACATGAATCTAACATATTTTTTTACATAATCCAAAAGACCAGCTTTCACATAATATAACTTCCTTAAAGAAAAAATATGGTGGAAAAATTTAAGAATATTCAAGCTAAATAATTACATACAGTATAAAAAATCTAATGCAAATGTCTAAATCAAATAAGTTAACTTTCATTGCGAGCCTGGGAGTAGTAGGAAGATCCTCTGACTTCACTCCACAAGCTTCCATCCTCTTCCGTCTCC
Source organism: Ochropacha duplaris (assembly GCA_951361185.1). Classification (NCBI taxonomy): domain Eukaryota; kingdom Metazoa; phylum Arthropoda; class Insecta; order Lepidoptera; family Drepanidae; genus Ochropacha; species Ochropacha duplaris. Next base: position 6,856,649 of record OX592703.1, read on the forward strand.
TCGGAGTCAAAAGGAGGTTTTCAATACTGTGTTCACTTTGTTTTCTTTTTTTAACTATCGGTTGATAATATTTCGGATATTCTTCAAAGATGATCGGAACTGCATCTGTTTTTAGTTTCTTTATTGACAATCCAGTCACAAAGCTGGATTTATCAAAATGTTTTGAGCAGAGCCTGAAGTATTGAGTCGGTTCCCAATTTTCGCGCCTTACAGCTTTTATCCACTGGTTTCTGATTTCTGGACTTTTTGGAAAACTACAACAAAATATTTTATCAATAATAATCCTTGTATTAATATACAAAGGCATCTTACATTTTTAATCGCAAAATGTCACGTGACATATTTTCAGATTCCTCCCTTTCACGTGATTTATAAATGCCTCCCTGCCTACCAGCTTCGATCACGACGTCACCAACATATGAGATAGTGGTCAAACTGATATTTAAAAAAAGTTCCTAAACTAGTTTACTTATAAAATTTCATCATAATCCATTCAGCGAAAGAGGAACAAACGGTCAATGTTTAACTTAACATAAAGCAAGGATATAGATTTAGCAAATATCGACAAAGCGTTGTAGGCACATCACTATTCGGAATGCGTAAAACCATGCATCTAATAAACATAAATTAAAGCTGTAAATCTAAGTAAATTATCACCACATGGTAATAAAATGATGTTAATGATGTGTATCCTTAATGTGAAATGCATTTTGGCTTTAAATCTACGATACTTAAGATAATAATAGCCCAAAAATACATACGTGTGAAATGATAATTGCGGATCTTTTACACCTCCTTTTGTTGTTCTTGATGGACAAAACACAGCACAACACGACATAATTTCAATATAGTGCAAAAAAATCTAGTCTTATCACCAATATTTCCTCAATTTTTCACTTTTTATACACCCGTGTTGCTATGTTAAGGCCCACTTGTAGGTCAAAAAATGACACGAGTCACACGGATAGTGCGAGGTTGCCATTCCGACAATAGCTTTTTCTTTTACTCAACGTGAAGATCCGTATATAAAACAAAGAAACAAGACAATGCGGCTACGGATGGCCGGCGGAGCGGCAACGTTGTATGGTTCTGTCTACTGGATTATTCGTCTAAGGTTTTTACGGTACAACACTTGTCTCCCGAGTTCAGCACCAGTGGAAAGGCTATTTTCGTATGGTGGTATGATTATGCGTCCACACAGACGCAACATGTCAGATGCTCTTTTTGAAGAGCTTGTGATTTTAAAATCTTTAATAAATAAAGAAAACCAGTAATTTTACCATAAAGTATTTTATTTCAATAAAGTATTTTGAAAATACATATTATGTATTTAGTATTTAAATACAAAAGGCAAAAGTATTTTGTATCTTGCACTTGAAATACTATAATACTTTTTGTATTTGCATTTTGTATTAAAATACTTTTCGAAAAGTATTTTGTACATCTCTGGCAACGACACTTCGCAAGTTTTTGCCAAAAAGTCCCCTTTTTTTGTCAAAATCGGTACGATGTGTTAAAACTAACGCCCGATATTAATAACCTATCCACAGTTAAACGTAGAGCTATCTGAGAACTTTATTAATGATCTTAGATAGCTCTACGTTTAACTGTGGATAGGTTATTAATTTCGGGCGTAAGTGCACCATGGTAAAGTGATATGAAATGAAAACGTGTAGGTTGTTCCAAAAAGTCCATGAAAAGTTTCTGTGGAACGGCCATCAATTTCATTAAAACCTGACTGGACTCTTAACACAAATGAAATGAATACGTAAGATTAGGCAGTATGGTCAATAGACTATAGCCTACCCTGAAGAGGCGAAAAAATAATAAAGCATGGATTCAAAGAGTATAATAATATATATAGACCTTCAATCGAATAATAATGGCGGATATTGCTATCACTCTCCCTCAGTGCAGTTTCTCTTTCTTGCTTCTTCTGTCAAGTGTCAGCCATGTTGTTTGTCAAAACTTCATTTCGAACCATTTGTGTTTTCATATAAATATTTGTTTGATTGTGGATTTTAATTGCTAAAAAAGTTAAATTTCTCTTAAAAATTAGTGACGGGTGATCAGAGGTGTACTTTAATTAATAATTACTTAAAATGCCACTGAAAAGACGGTTTATTACTTGTGAAATATGCGGGATTCGAGCAAGTCGTTCGAATCATGAAAAAAGGATGTTTATGGCAAAATTTCCTTTAGATGAAGCCCGGTAAGCACTTAAATATGATACTTTGCAGCCATATGTAAGTAGAACAGGCTAAGAACAAATAAAATTAACATATTTAACTTTTTTTTTTTTTTTTTTGAGAACATTTTTGGCCTGGTATCGAGACCTTTAAGCCATTTCTTTATTTTAAATATTCATCTTTTATGTTTAGTCACGTTTTATTGTCACTTTCACTGTAAAGTCTAGTCCTCGTCCGTACAAGTCCGGTCTAATTTTAGTGAAATTGGCGGCTATTCCACTAAAACATTTCATGGACTTTTTGGGACAACCTGGAAAGTCACGATACACGCTTTCATATCATTTCACTTCACTTGTGCACTTAGATTGACCTTTATTGGATAAAACGCCACCGAAATTATTCAATAAAACTCAAAATACACGAATTTAATGAATATAAAACGAAAACACAACGTCACTCCGCAAGTTCCCGCCAAAAAGTCACATATTTAACTTATTTCAATTGTTTGCTAGTGATGTACTACAACTTTAATATCCACATATCGATAACAACGTTATTGTTTATCATTGAAAAGAAATAAGAAATATAATGTTACGTAAAAGAGTAGGGGCAGTATGTTTTATTGCCGGTAAATATAAATGAGCAAGGATCGGAATAGGTTATGTAATTTTTCAGGATTTAGAAACATTTTTGTTGTTCGTTTTGACGGGGCTATTTCAGCACTAAGCCTCTTGATTGGGCCATTGTACGTATATGATTTATAAACATAATCTTTATAAAAAATTCAGATGCAAACAGTGGGTCAAGTTTGTGGGCAAAGAAGATTTAATATATGTTCCCGTTGAAAAGTTGCGTGCATTTCGTTTGTTAAAGCTGAAGATTCAAATGCCTACATTATTAAAAGATCACAGCAACAGGGCATCACAAAATAATATTAAAAAAGAACAGTTTTTATTTTCTTAGAAGACTTATTGTTGAAGTATTAAGTTTAGAGAGTAAGCTTTAGAGCAACATGAAGAAGACTGATTGTTAAATTGTTAAGTTTAAAAAGTGAGCTATGGAGCAAGATGAAGAATGCTAATTGTTGAAATATTAATCTGTTGAATCCCTTATATATTAAATTATATTGTTATGTTATTGTTATGCCACTTGGGAGGCAACGGGGTTTAAAAAGTGAGCTACAAAGCAAGGTGAAGAAAACTGATTGGTGAAGTATATAATTTTGATTATTATTGATTATTATCATTGATATATAATACTGTAAAACAAAACCAGTGATATTTTTTTTTCTTAGCTCTATAAATCTGCATTCTCAACGGTTTACAATTGATTGTTTCATTTTCGCTGAATAAGTAATTTCATTTCAGTATTAAAATTTTAATTAAATTAGCAGAAAGTTTTTTATTTTATTTCGGGTCCGCATTTAAGTCCAATCTTGTATTAGTACCAAATATCCCCTCGTCAACATTGGACTCATAAATACGGATTCGATACTTACCTAAAATTAATAAAAAATATTATTTAGTAGTAGCCTCGGTTTCTACCCTGCATATTTTATCGATATCGATAAGAACTATTTATCAAGCACTATTTGGTTCGTTAGGTTGGTACTCCTCTTGTTTGACAAGATGTCAAAAGATGTTTGTGGTGTCGGTGGTATAGAATTCCAAGCAAAGGTCGCAAGGGCTAGTACAAGAGCTAGTATGGGAGTCCCGTCTCTTAATATATTACATACTCTTTGGTTGATTGATTGATCGACCTCGCTAGAGTTAGCTAGCTACATATCAGTAATCTGTGGCTAGAGTATAGTGTTCTATGGATCGACACAAATCAACACAAATAGTGTTCCGTGGAACGACATTCGACTGTTTTTGAGGCAAAAATGGGCAAAACTTCTAAAGATAAACGAGATATTTATTACAGATTAGCTAAAGAAGAAGGTTGGAGAGCTAGAAGTGCATTTAAATTATTACAAATAAATGAAGAATACAATATATTCGAAGGTGTGTTGAGAGCTGTAGATCTCTGTGCCGCTCCCGGTAGCTGGAGCCAGGTTCTTACAAAAAACTTACGACAGAACGCTGAAAACGTTGAAGATGTCAAAATTGTAGCCGTCGATCTCCAAGCTATGGCTGCTTTACCTGGAGTTATACAGATTCAAGGAGACATTACAAAACTATCCACTGCAAATGCAATTATTAAGGAATTTGAGGGCCTGAAAGCAGATTTAGTAGTATGTGATGGAGCACCTGATGTCACTGGTTTGCATGACATAGATGAATATGTTCAATCTCAATTGCTTTTAGCTGCATTGAATATTACTACACATGTTTTGAAGAATGGCGGTGTGTTTGTAGCAAAAATTTTCAGAGGGAAGGATGTCTCACTTTTGTACTCTCAATTGAAACAATTCTTTCAATATGTAATTGTGTCCAAACCGAGAAGTTCAAGGAATTCCAGTATAGAAGCTTTTGTTGTGTGTCAAAATTATCAACCACCTGAGGGTTATACACCTAATATGGTGAATCCACTCCTAGACCACAAATATTGTAATTTCAATCAATTTACTGGCTCCAATAGATTTATTGTTCCGTTCAATGCATGTGGTGATTTAAGTGCGTATGACTCAGATACATCATACCCTTTGCTGTTGGAGGGTCAAACAAGTTATGAGTATAGGGAACCTGTACAGAGTCCAATAAATCCACCATATAAGGAAATTTTAGAAAAAACTAAAAATATAAATTTAAAAGATAAGGAATGATGAATGTATCTCATCTACTTGCTGAATGGTCATTGGTTTTGGAACCAAATCTGGATGAAAATTTCAAGCAAGTGATGTATTGGTAAATGGTCATGTATATTTATTATTTCTCCAACTTTATTACAATAGTAATTTTTCAAGAAATAAATGGATAAACGGCCATGTGTTATCAATATGTTAATTAAGTATGTAATTTTATTATTTCTCCATCTTTTATAAATAGTTATTTTTTATTTATTTAAATGACATTTTAGGTTTTAAGTAATGCTATAAAAAGGATATAGCAATATTTTTCGATTTCAGTGGCTTCATTTGTAGCCATCTCTACCTTTGATTATTAAACCAGCCAAAGATCTCTACCCAATTAGGTATTGACCAAATCTATTAAAAACATTTTGAAGCAAATATATGTTTGAATTGTGAATTTTTAGGTCTTAAAAAGCTAGGTTAAATTTTTTATTTTTGTTTGAGCATGAGGTACTATAGATAGTGCCATCCACGAATCTTCTAAATCCAATAGGACCCCATGATACTTGACTCTCGATTTAACAACACATTTAACATCATCGTGGGTTCACCTACTACAATATTGTCTAGTCGGAATTTTATTTTAGGTACTGTTCAATTTTAACCCCTGTGCATCAGGGGTTAAAATTTAACGTCAAATCGAAACAATTGTGTACCTATAGAAAATATGCATGAAAGGATTGTTTATTAAAAGAAATTAATATGGAATTATCACAAACAAAATATTCTATTTCTTTTCATAGGTAGGTAGGTAGTTAGACTTGATGGTTGGTGTGTTCCGATGTGTGTGAACAACAACATCAACACTGCATCATTATCAGTATGTATCAGGGTTCGAGGATATATATCATGATATATATCCAACGATTTTTTGTGAACGTCTGTAAAGCTAGAAAGGTCAAGTCGGCAGAATCACTCGTTTTATATCTCAAAATTTAGTGCTCATTTAGTGCTAATTTAGTGCTGAAAACAGATATTTGGTGCTGAGATAGGGGGACTGAAAATGAGAACACTGCTAACTTTTCATTAAGCTAGCAGTGTACCATTCGTGACCGCGCTATGATACGTGCTACCGATGATTAGTGCTGTCATTGTAGTAAAGAAGTTTTGGACAATAATTTTTTTAAATTTTTTTTTCTAAGCAGCTACTGCTAGTATAACGACTCCAGCAGTCTCAAGAGCGAGGAAAGTACTCTAAAACGGGAACTAATGAAATTGAAAGGCGTCACCATTTAGTGCTCAATTAGTGCTGCCAGTACAGCAAAAGATTTTTGAAAAATAAATTGTTTTTTATTTTTTTTCAAAGCAACTACTACTAATACAATGACGTCACTGTCTTAAAAGCTAGAAGGAGACTCTAAAAGGGTAACACATGGAATTGAAAGACGTCACTATTTAGTGCTGAAATAGTGCTGTCGTTGTAGTAAAGGAGTTTTAGACAATCAATTTTTTTTTGATTTTTTTTTTCAAAGCAGCTACTGCTAGTATAACGACTCCAGCAGTCTCAAGAGCGAGGAAAGTACTCTAAAACGGGAACTAATGAAATTGAAAGGCGTCACCATTTAGTGCTCAATTAGTGCTGCCAGTACAGCAAAAGATTTTTTAAAAACAATTTTTTTTTTTTTTTTCAAATCCATTACTGCTAGTATAACGACGCTAGCAGCCTTAAGAGCTAGAAGAAGACTCGAAAACGGAAACTAATGGAATTGATAGGCGTCACTATTTAGTGCTCAATTAGTGCTAATTTAGTGCTGAAAACAGATATTTGGTGCTGTGATAGGGGGACTGAAAATGAGAACACTGCTAACTTTTCATTAAGCTAGCAGTGTACCATTCGTGACCGCGCTATGATACAGTTGGAGCGAGAGGCACATCAGCTAATAATTTAGTGCTCAATTAGTGCTGTCATTGTAGTAAAGAAGTTTTGGACAATAAATTTTTTTTTTTTTTTTTCAAATCAACTACTGCTAGTATAACGACTCCAGCAGTCTCAAGAGCGAGGAAAGTACTCTAAAAGGGTAACACATGAAATTGAAAGGCGTCACTATTTAGTGCTCAATTAGTGCTGCCAGTACAGTAAAAATCAAACTTATAAGTTAACGTAAAAAAAAATTACAACCGTTTATACCACAAAAAACGTAATATATTTCGACGTTATCAAGGGAATCAAAATTATTTGGGTACTTTCCATTAACCTAGAATCATTAAATTTGGCAAGAAGCTATGTCATGTAGCACAAGTAAAGGAATAAATTCGAAAACCGTAAATTTGCATTCGAAAAAAAAAAAACAATGTATTTAGAAAAAAAACCTTGAGACTCCCATTACCGTGAGGAACGAACTATTTATATATTACAGGTCTTTACGGAACCCTAGTTGCGCGAGTCGGACTCGCACTTGACCGGTTTTTTTAAATAATTTATTATGTGTATAAAACACATGCATATACCATTGCATATACCATGCAAATAGTATACATAAATAATACATACCACCAAAAACATTATCATGTAAAGAGTGCTGCCAAGACACCACATGGCTCGCACTGTCAAAAAGTAATCAGATCTCATGTTGATCCAAGCTTCTAACTCTACACGCCCTAACTCTACAAGCTCTAACTTCGTTACATATTTTCACTAAATTAGTGAAAATATGTAACTTGGCCATTTCGTTACTACAAAATCAGAAACGTAATGAACAGTGAATAAATTTTTCACCTTAAGCCCATGTGAATGTAGCGATTTCACTTCTTTTTGTACATTGCTTGTGACAATATTTTCGTTTCAATTCGAAACAACGCCATATACCTAGTTTTTGAAGTGAAAACTGAAGTCTCATACAAACTGCCATCCCCTAGTAGGTAGTGCCCTTGCGCTTCGTTTCCTTTGGCTTGTAGTTCATCACAGTGGTCTACAACATATCGCACGATAGCAGTCCTGACTTGCGAAGTGACCTCAACGTCTATTTCTTCATACATTAAGTATGTCAAGGAATAGAAGAGGCAGGAACTATCTCCCGGCATATGAAACATACGATGACGGCGAGGTCCCAGCTCTACTTCAAGTGAAACTATTTCACAATCCATGCTAACTTTTAAATCAGTTGGAAAATCGACTATGTTCAAACAAACTAACGAAACTTAATAAAATGTTTTTTTTTTTTTTTGGGGAGGACTTAAAGGTGGAGGTCTGAGGGACCATAGACACCCTTACGCGGACTTTTCGGTGAGCGCTTAGGGCTCTCAACCGAGTTGCAAATTTTAGACGACTGACCGCTGAGGGCGCCCCAGTTGGGGCACGAACCTCGGCTCAGGGCGTCGTCGGGGGGCACAAAATAGTGGGACGGACTTCGCCTAAGCGATTTAGAGGAGTTTTAAGGGACGGTCGGATTACTGGTAAGGCTCGGGCCAACTACTGGGGACGAGACTGACTGAGTGGGACGTCGCGACGGGCCTCTCCGGCGAGGGCGAAAACGCGGGCGGTGTTGTATTTGTTTCTTCAGGGCTGCGCGAGCCTCCCTATCCTTAATCTGAGCTAGAGTTGTAGGGTCATCCGGCTCGCTGAGGGCGAGTTTAGGCCTACGGATTTTTGAAATCTCTGAAGGAGTATAGTTTGCAGTGTTTACAATTAATGGGTTCGCGTGGTTTAGGGCACGATCGTAATAGCGGCGTGAAGCGCGCTTAATGAATTGCTTAACCGTGGGCAGATTGAGGTCTATGTGGAGGTCTAAGTTGCGCATGTACCACGGGGCGCCCGTGGCTTTGAGCATGAAGCGGTTTTGAACCACTTGGAGTCTATGGATCAGCTTGGGGGATGCATGTGCGAACACAGTGCATGCATATAGCATAACGGGGCGGATGCACGCGGTGTAGAGTCTCACCTTGCTTTTTAGGGCAAGTTTAGACTTTTTATTTAACAAGAAATGAAGGCGACCGGACACAAAACAGGCGCGTGCACGTACCTGTTTTATGTGGTCGGCAAAGGACAAACGTTAATAAAATGAAACTTTTTGCCTATAGGATAAATCTTTAAGAATGAAACCATAGCTCGTTCAATTAGAGACAACGCCATCTAGTTTTTGAAGTGAAAACTTATTTGGACTGCCTCTGTATTTTTGTTGTTTATTAGTATTAGAAAGGGTTGTATTATTATTTTATTACATTATTTTTTGGATTCCGTCCCTCAAAAGTTAAAAAAAGAAACACTAAGATCACTCTCTTGTCCGTCTGTCAGTGCGTCACCACCGATTTTCTCAGGAACGGGCGAACGGGTGGACCTGGCAAGTTGAAATTTATACCAAATACTGAGGTCTATAGTCCCTATTAGGTGTATAAAAATCCGGTCAAATGCGAGTCGGACTCGCGCACTGAGTGTTCCGAACAAACTTGTAAATAGTTCGTTCATCACGGTAATGGAGTCTTGAGGATTTATTTCAATTTTTTTTCGATTAAGTTTTCAATTACCTTATTGGAGATAGGAGCCAATTAAGCTAGACCTCAAAATTGTATGAGCTCCGATACAACTCAGAGGTCTATCTTAATTGGAGGTACTATGTATGTATGGGGACCCCCTTTAATTTTAAACTTTTTTTACTTTATGGAAATTTCCCTTTATTCAAACTCAAACTCATTTATTCAGTTTAGGCCCTGGTAAGGCACTCATGAACGTTACAATTGACTCTACCACCGGTTCGGAATACACTTAAACTGAGAAGACTCCGGCAAGAAACTCAGCAAGGCAATTTTTTTTTAACAGTGGATCTTTCTTACATTTTTATAAGTACATTTAGATACATTTTCAAATATTTTACACTAAGCCAGGGGGATGCAGGTGCAGAGAGAAGTTACTACAACCATATATTTCTGTCTTCCATGTAATGAGCCACCTTATAGTAGGCTTTGTTCATTAACCTAAGTTTAATAAAAATTTTGAATTTAAAGTAAGACATTCCAGCTACCTCACGTGGGATCCTATTGTAAAAACGAACACAATTCCCGAGAAAAGATTTATTAACTTTCGCTAGCCTGAATCTAGGGGTCACAATTTTATCTTTGTGTCTTGTATTAAAATTATGATGATTACTGTTTACTTCAAACAAATTTAAATTTTTTCGAACATACATTATATTTTCATATATGTACAGCGAGGGCAACGTTAATATCTTAAATTCCTTAAATTGATTTCTCAGTGACTCGCGAGGACCCAAACAATAGATCGCGCGAATCGCCCTTTTCTGTAAAATAAAAACAGTATCCAAATCAGTCCCTGAACCCCACAGCAAGAGGTTATAGGACATCAGACTATGAAAATATGCAAAGTAAACTAACCTAGCTGTAGCAATATCTGTTATTTGTCTAATTTTCTTTACCGCAAAAGCAGCCAAACTCAATTTGCTAGCTAAATTTTCTATATGAGGACCCCATTGTAATTTACTATCTAAAGTTATACCAAGGAAAACTGTCTTGTCAACTAGTTCAAGTGTTCTATCATCAACTAGTACGTTGGTGCTGCTATGTATATTTGTGCTGTAAGACCTTGCTTTTTGCCAAATTTCTTGATTCTAGGACAACGGGAACTACCATATAGGTTTTCGACCCAAAACCTATAGGGTACTTCCGGTTGACCTAGATTTATTAATTTTGGTTTAAAGCAAGGAAAATTCCGAAAAAAAAAATGTTGAATATTAAGTTAAATTTTGGTACTTACAAATTTTCGCGAAAATCAAAATTTGCCCATATCTTTTTCTCGTGTTGACTCAAGACCTTGATTTTTATACACCTAATAGGGACTATTAGACTTCAGTATCTGGTATAAATTTCAACTTGCTAGGTCCACCCGTTCCTGGGATAAAACCTTCGAAAACCTATAGGGTAGTTCCCGTCGACCTAGAATCACAAAATTTAGCAAAAGGCAAGGTCTTACAGCACAAACTAAGGAAAAAAATTTAAAAATAAAAAAAAGTTGAAAATTAAAGGGTGTCCCCATACATACATAGTTGACGCATTCCCTATTTAAGGGGTTCGGGGATAAAAGTTTCAAGTTTAAAATTTTTTTTGTTGTTTGTGTACTAATATTAGCCTAAATACCAAATTTCAGCTTTCTAGAACTTCAGGAAGTACCATTTATGAATTTTGATGATCGTCAGTCAGTGACGAAATCGGGGGTTTTTAGATATCAATAAAATCTAAAGTATAACAGCTACGCAAATGAAACTTTATATGTTTAATAAGTTTGCTATAGGCATCATATCCTGAGAATTTTGTTTATGTGGTATAATCCAAAGCGAAGTTATGAGGGTTCAAAAATACGACGAAGCGCTTCGAGAAAAGGTAGGTAGTGCCCCTGCGTTTTCACTTCGCTGGCTTGTCTTGGCGGGGCACTGCCGTGCCCCCAGATAAAATGTCTAATAATATGGCTGTCATACAAAATGGTAATAAATATCCGATATACCTATATCCAATTTTTGATATATATCGGATATATATCATAAATATCCGATATTTTGATATTTATTATAAATATCGGATATTTTCGAACCCTGGTATGTATACGAGCCCACCGCGCCCGCGGTCCTCTGTGGTCCTCTGTGCCCGCGGTGAGGTGTAGTAGGTATCTGCCGTTATATTACTTAAAACGTAGTGATTATATACTCTTTGATATTACTTTCGTCTTGTTTGGAAGCATGGAGGAATCTTGGGAGGAATGAAGAATTTCAGACTGACGTGGTTGTAGAGTAGGTATGCGAGTGGCGATGGCGTCACAACATCATTTTGCGGCTAAGGTTTCACCGAATGTAACTGGCGTGCTGGCTATACATGTAACCATGAATTAAAATATGAGAAAGAAGTAGGTAGGTAGGTACCTATAGAAGGTAATGTCATTATCATAAACCATGACAAACTAAATTTTGAGCGTATAAATGTCAAAATTTTACAAAATTGCTAAGTAATTTTTTCTTGCTTGAAACTAACAAAATTGTTTGTTTAACAAGATGGGGAAATACAAAATGCCAACTGTTCAAAACTTCTTAAAAAAAAAGGTCGGTAAAAATTTATTTGAGATGAGGAAATGTTCTTTGATTTCACCCTATCTCATGGACGGATATGCTTTTCTTTACGATATGTATTTAACGACATGATACCTATGTGATGACTGATGACACTGAAATCTAGCGCTGCGACGTCGCAACACAACGTGTGGTTTTTTTATAAGTAAGCCGACGAGTCACCTTATGGTAAGTGACATTAGCAATTCCAGGAAGATTGCCACTGTGCAACTGGCTCTCAAATGCAACTGCCGGAACACCAACACCGACAGATTGAGAGTCAAGATGAGTTGAGGGTCGAGTACTACAAAGTACCCTACCGCCGTGCAAATGGCTTATTAAGTTATGGAGATAATCTCATCTAACAACCTATGTAGGCATATGATTCACTTTTGTGGAGGAAGAGGAATATAGGGAGTAAAATGCTTAATTAGGTATGCTTGGTTTATTATGCTTAAAACGCCTGCAAAATTTTGGTTCTTGAATATATTGGTATTTTATTATGTAAGTAGTCAAAAGCCTTTATCACAAAATTTGATGATTTCACTCACACCCACAGAGTACCTACATTCACACCTCTGGGAACACGGTAGGTAAGTACCTACTCTATGTATTTAGACATGGGTAACTCAACTCAGCGAAATCCTTGCGTTAGCTCAGTAACTCAGGCGCAGCTAACTGCGCCGGCTCATTACGCTAACTCAAAATTGCAACAAAATGAAAACAAGCACGCCGAGTGAGCAACGAAATGCGCGCGCGCCATCTGCACGTCGCGGTCACAGGTTATTAGCTATTAAGTATTTTTATATTTATGGCTAGTAAGTGAAATCTAGAAAATAAAGATTACCCTGGTATAACTCCATTTACATTTCACGGAGTTGCAGTTTATAAAAATGATATTCGAATTTCCCGGACCTGCGCTGTGCGCCAACTCATTTTGAAGATGTGAGTTAACATACCCTACGCAGTGAAGTGAGTTAGCACAATTGCGCGGCGCAGCGCAGTGTTACCCATGTCTATAATATGTACTTACCTACGGTCTAATGTGTGCGAACATCCAAAGAGGGTGGCATAGCGCGGGCGCCTGATCACGACAGGATTGCCATGAAGGTTGCGGCAGGCAGTAGGTGTAATTGTAGTCGTCATCTCTAAGTAATTCATTCCAAACTTAGCATATACTACTTTGAAGTCAATATCAGTCTGCATTCTAATGAAGTCTGTTAAAAAGCGACACGGATTCAGGACATAATCTAAATCCAACACGTGACAACTTACTATTACATTTATTTCAAGACAATTTATGGCGAAAAGAAGGAGCCAGTGTGGGTTTATTTGGAAAAAGAAATGAGGAAAAACATTGCTGTAAAAGCATATAATGAGAAAGTTGGAGATTGGTTGAAGTTTTTGAAGGAACTTAAGTTTTACTTTTATTGTGAGGGTAAGTAAATAATAAAATGTTAGTGATATATTTTATTTAGTGGGTTAATGAATAGGTTTACTTACAGGTAGTGATGTAAAATAAAATAAAATAAAAACGCAGTGTTTTTCACTATCTTGAAAAACTATGCATCGTTATTTTTTTCATCTATTGGATAATAATTGTTTTATTTGAGTAGGTAATTGATTGAATAAAACGTCAGCGAATGCTGCCAATATTTCCATGTATTTTTTAACCGACTGCAAAATAGGAGGAGGTTCTCACTAAATTTGGTTGTAGATATAGCTTAGGTTCTCAATTATGTTGGCGAAATTCCGGTTACTACCGATACCTACTATTCCATATTTGGTTACTTTCCTCTAGGTACCTAAATAAAATAGGTAGGTAACTTACTTGAAACTTCGGTATATAGGTATGTAGGTGTCTACCGAAGCAAGCGCATTCAGATAATTATATCATACTAACATTATATATATATTTTTTATTTATTTAGCTAAAAGTAAGGCGAAAAGATTGCAACAGGAAATTGGCCCAGCTTGGTATTGTGAATTATCAAGTAGCCAAAGAGAAGTCCTAGGCAATTTAAAAGCTAATATTCATGCTGACTTGTTAGAAGACTTACCTGACCGTATAAGTAAATCTCTATCTGACCTCGGAATAACACTAAAGATTCCAAGAAAAATATTGATGAATGTAATGTTTGATTCTGTTGAAGACCCTGGCGTATTTATTTGGAATCTATATAAAGCTGTTTATAAACAGTCACCAAGCGAATTGAGAGCTAGTAAGTTTTATTTTGCAAACTTTTAAAAACTATTAGGTCTACCTAGAGAGACGCTGTCAACAAACGAAGTGTTATTTATTACACATAGGTACCTACATAGAGCGTCACTTTATTTTAGGTAGGGGAAGTACCTATATACATTTAAGGCGATGATAGCTCAGTGGTAAGTGACGCCGAATACCGCGGCGAAGGTCGTGGGTTCGAATCCTACAATGAGCTTGAGCTTTCGGTGAAGGAAAACATCGTGAGGAAACCATAGCACGGTGGTAGGGTAATTTGTAGTACCCGACTGGCTGGCTACCACCCTTGAAAATCTGTCGCCTTACACCTATCGGTGCGTTCCGACAGCTGCACTTGAGAGCCAGTTCCCATCTAGGCTTTGTGTGCTTACCATCTTCGGCCACACCATCACTTACCATGGTGAGATTGTGGTCAAACACAAGCCTATCCTGAATAAAAAAAAAATACATACCTACCTATACATCTATTTTTAACCGACTAATAATAATATGTTAATATTAATTATCTATTGTTGCAGAATATGATATGAATGCTAGGATATTGTTGTCAAGTTTAGTATTTATTGATTTGGATGAATGTGTTGAAAGTTTAGAAAAGTTGACCTACTTGAAGAAAACACCACCGGAACCTACAAAGGAAAGTAAGGAATCTTAAAGCACCCAACGTTCCTGTGTAATCGTACTTTTTAACCGACTTCAAAAAAGGAGGAGGTTCTCAGTTCGACTGTATGTTTTTTTTGTATGTTTGTTACGCGATTACTCTGCCAATTATGAATAGATTTTGATGATTCTTTTTTGTTTGGTAGATCATGCTTCAGAGGTGGTCCCATATAAATTTTATCGAAATTGATTCAGCACTTTTTGAGAAAATCAACAAAAACAAAAAGGGGAAAGCCCGTTTTGGGCCTACCGTGGACATTACCTAACAAGAAAACAATTATATGCATTAATTTTGTAATTTTTTAACATTATTTTTGCATATAATTAAACAGGCGCCACTATATGAAACAATATTTCGTTTATTAAAAGTATTTTTATTCATTTCATTTAAAAATCGTCGAATGATAAGTGGGTAAATGTTGCCAGGATTTAAAAAAAGTTAGTTATGATTTATTTTATCGAGATAAATAATCGATTTTAATAAAAATTCAACATTCAACTAAAATACAAATATCACTTTGCTAATTAACAGTAACATAACTTACAGGTTATATTAATAGGTACGTACTTTAAAAACAATTTATTTGGAAAAGGTTTTTAAAAATATCAAATCTATAGTATTTTTTCCTACGAAAAAAAATCGATTTATCGAATGTATCGATAGATTTTTTCATGAGTGACAACACTTACTTGACAATTACTCTCTAATGATAATGAATGAAATGTCATTTTGTTACTTCATTCATTCAATTCTTCCAGTAGTGTTTATATATTATTTTCTTTGACTTAATTACAATGTAAATGTGTTTTGATTTCGATTCCGATTTATTTTACTACCTACGACCTTTGGAATTGTACTCACAATCAACGACGACTTTGGCTTTGAAATCACGAATCCCTGCTGCATTCATTTTTGGATTTCGAACAAGTGTTTCATTCTTATATGTCTGAAGAACATTGTGGTTTTAACCTGGTAGGGATTCAAAGACATGCTTGGAGCCCCAGGAAAACCTAACTATAATACAGCAATGGGTTGCACCACGACAGGTAAATAAATAATTAAGAGACACAATAATAAATGTTTGGTATTACCTACAATATACAAGAACTTACAGTTTATGTTATTGTTTAAAGGTATCAAGGGATAATCTTGTTTGTCACAACTGCTGGGAGGATGTTAGTGCAAGCCTTGTTAAACCTCAACAAGAACCAGGAAGTTCTAGCCATCAAAGTCTTTGTGTTAATTAATTGTGGTCGCTCAATTAGACGACTAAGAAGCCATTTGTTATGTACAGATACAAATAAAGAGAATATCTTTAGGAGTGTGGCATTGGAATGGATTCAACGTCGAGAGGTGAGTTTCAAATCATGTTGTTAATGAAGTGTCTATAAGTATGCTAGGTATGCTTAATTTATTAAGTAGCGTAGCTCCCACAGAGTTTGAAAACAAGATAATTTCTATAGTGTCTTGTTTACATTGCATAATGGACTAAACAGATAAAACAAGTGAGGATTAAAACATGTTACAATACCCTGATTATGTAAAGTATAACTTTTCAGGTATCATCTTTCAGTCAAATCTGTCATCCTTGCTGGCAGAGAGCTGACGGGTCAGGTGTACATTTTGTGCAAGAATCTGCATCCACATCGTCAGCTGCCACTAATGAAGCAGAAATAATTCTACCCAACTATAGAAGAGCTGTTACTATGGAATGTCATTGTATTTTTCCTGACTGCCATGGAGGTGGAAGAATATGTATCCCTACTTCGTTATGTGTGAGATTGTTTTGTGATTTATCATTTTATGTTCCACAAAACTGCCATATTTGTAACTTCCATTTAAGAAGCAATACATGGGTTTAGTAAATGTAGAAAATGGGAACCATACCTTCTCTGCTGACTTCATTGAAGATTTTGCAATGCTGTTAAAAAACCAGATAGGCAATAATATTGATAAATATAGTGATGACCATTTAGTCTATTACTGGCTTGGAATATCTAAGAATCAATTTATACAAATACTGCAAGAGGTTCTTCGACTAAATAATAGCCGTAAAGGTAATTTTATAAAAGTATATTTTGTATTTTAATAAATAATTATAGTCATGGGGATGGAATACAACAATATTATTGCAACTGTATAGTTGGAAAACACATGGTAGGTTGTTGCTCCAACTAATTACTGTACTTTGGTATATTGATTGGGCTAGATATGAGCCTAATATATTACCTCCTGCACCATTTTTAGATGATATATTGGTCATATATGAAAATGAAGAGAATATATATAACTAATAAATGAAAAAATTTGTATTTTTTTAAGTACCTACCCCAATAACTAAAAATAAGTAAGTAAAATATAATGAGAGTTAAGTTTTATACATCAGGCATACCTAGGTATACAGAAAGACGTATTCTCATACTGTAAAATAACCTCAAAATGTTCATTGTTTTCTTCTCTTTCTAAAACAATGGCGGCCATTTTTATATATTTTTTAGATATCTGATATATATGTAATTTTAAAACTCTCAATTAAGATACAAATTTTTGCTGTCCATGCTGGGCCCAAGACACTATGAAGCTTGGGCAATCCCCTTTTAATATCTCGTTTGATAAACCTTAGTGAATCAAACTGAGTCGTTGAGCATGACTTTTTGGATTTGGATGAAATTTTGTGTGTATACTTCAATGGTTTTAAAATACAATTGGACCCGGTAGGTGGCGCTGGAATCGAGTTCTAAGATTTATTTTAATTTCAGGGCAGGACGACGTCTGCCGGGCCCGCTAGTTATATATCATATTTTACCGGCCAGACCCGATTTCAGGACAAACTAGTTTTGCCTAGGATAACATATATAAGGAATAAACTTTAAAAATTGAAAAATAAAAAACAAAAACAGACTTCAAAACTGTAACCTATACCTATGTACAAACATAAACTAAAAAGTAAAGAATAATATTTTAATTTCAAAGCAAGAGCCTTAAAGGACAATCAACAAAATTATTGATATTTATATATCTATTTAATATTTATAAACAGTTCTTTTTGGAGTCGGTGCCAGCCAAGAAGGACAGTTTAATTCTGCCTTTGTAACAAACTTTCGATAAAATTATTTTTAAAAATAAAAAACAAAAACCGACTTCAAAACTGTAACCTATACCTATGTACAAACATAAACTAAAAAGTAAAGAATAATATTTTAATTTCAAAGCAAGAGCCTTAAAGGACAATCAACAAAATTATTGATATTTATATATCTATTTAATATTTATAAACAGTTCTTTTTGGAGTCGGTGCCAGTCAAGAAGAAGGACAGTTTTGAACTGGACAGGAAGTGTTCATACGAGAAAACGTCTTACGACACCTCTCCTTACGGTAATGTTCCTTAGGTCTGCGCCGTCGCTCCCCTACTTTTCGAAAGTTTGTTACAAAGGCAGAATTAAACTGTCCTTCTTGGCTGGCACCGACTCCAAAAAGAACTGTTTATAAATATTAAATAGATATATAAATATCAATAATTTTGTTGATTGTCCTTTAAGGCTCTTGCTTTGAAATTAAAATATTATTCTTTACTTTTTAGTTTATGTTTGTACATAGGTATAGGTTACAGTTTTGAAGTCGGTTTTTGTTTTTTATTTTTAAAAATAATTTTATTTTTCAATTTTTAAAGTTTATTCCTTATTATATGTTATCCTAGGCAAAACTAGTTTGTCCTGAAATCGGGTCTGGCCGGTAAAATATAATATATAACTAGCGGGCCCGGCAGACGTCGTCCTGCCCTGAAATTAAAACAAATCTTGGAACTCGATTCCAGCGCCACCTACCGGGTCCAATTGTATTTTAAAACCATCGAAGAACCCATTGAAGTATACACACGAAATTTCATCCAAATCCAAAAAGTCACGCTCAACGACTCAGTTTGATTCACTAAGGTTTATCAAACGAGATAGTTTTTTTTTCGTTTTTGTTGATTTTCTCAAAAAGTGCTTAATCAATTTCGACAAAATTTAAATGGGACCACCTCTGAAGTAGGATCTACCAAACAAAAAAAGAATCATCAAAATCTATTCATAATTGGCAGAGAAATCGAGTAACAAACATACAAAAAAAAAAAAAAAAAAACATACAGACGAATTGAGAACCTCCTCCTTTTTTTGAAGTCGGTTAAAAAGTAGGGGAGCGACGGCGCAGACCTAAGGAACATTACCGTAACGAGAGGTGTCGTAAGACGTTTTCTCGTATGAAAACTTCGTGTTCAGTTCAAAACTGTCCTTCTTCTTGGCTGGCACCGACTCCAAAAAGAACTGTTTATAAATATTAAATAGATATATAAATATCAATAATTTTGTTGATTGTCCTTTAAGGCTCTTGCTTTGAAATTAAAATATTATTCTTTACTTTTTAGTTTATGTTTGTACATAGGTAGGTATAGGTTACAGTTTTGAAGTCGGTTTTTGTTTTTTATTCTTAAAAATAATTTTATTAACCAAATTGAGCTACTTTAATATAATAATAAATAGACTTTCACAAAAAATGCTATACCTACGGATTTTTTTGATGTGTAACATCTTTCCTCTCGCTTTCTTGCAATCTGTGCTGTGGGATGACTCCCACAATTCCGTCCCATTTTACGAAATGACTTTCGTAAAATGGGACGGAATTGTGTAGCAAGAAGCTGAGTTGACAGATAGGGGCGGAAGTGTGTAATTTTATTTCCTCTATTGTAAGTGGTAGAGTTGACTGTCTGATGGTAACCTACAAACCCACTTTCCGAGAGGTTGGTAGGTACGTGTATGGTATTACCAAGGTGAGATTTCAGATGTTACACTAACATCATATGCGACTACTGTAAGGCTCTCTAGTTTTGTTTTAATTGCATACAGTTTGTAATAAAAAATACGCATCACGCATTCGTTTACAGAAAAGTTAAAATATTATCAACCTAAGGTGCGCTATGGCGAATATCTGCAACGCTCATATGTACCTCTATATAGTACTCATTCCGCGGTCTCGAAAAAGAAACCTAAACCGCTTGGTAATAAATTAAGACTCCGAAGCGAAGGAGTAAGTTACCTACCTACCTAGGTAGATTGTATTTTTACTTTAATAGATTGTATGTAATGTTAGATTGCATTTGTACTAAAGTCAGTACAGTAGGTACCTATCTACCTAGCAGGTGATCACACCGTCCATCTCCAAGCCGTATCACCTTGGACGTAATCTGTCGTCAAGAGTGACAATTGTGACTGTTTTTTTTTATACCAGAAGTCTGATAAGTAGACAGGTGGGTCACCTGATGATAAGCGACTACCGCACCTATAGAAATTAGCATTACCAGGTGGATGGTCAATGACTTAAAGCAACTGGCTTTCAAGTGCAACTGCGGAGCTTGAGGGTGGTAGCCAGCCAGTCGAATACTACAAAGTACCCTACCACCGTGCTGTTGCTTTCTCACGACGTATTCCTTTCCGAAAGCTCAAGCACATTGTAGGATTCGAACCCATCATCTTCGCCGCGGTATCCGATGCCAATACCACTGAGCTGTCATCGCATTAAAATGGGGAAAATGGATGTTAGTTTAAAAATCTGACCTGACTTTACATTTTGCCAAGCAGTCACATAATAATATCATGCTGATTATCCTTAGCTCGCGAATGTGACTCTCCCGCTCGTCCCATAACTTCATCAAAATATTAAATAATTGTAACATCAAAAATCATGATTCAACGTTTGGTTGCACATCAAGAGATGTATTGGCATCTGGATTTTTATTGCTGAGAAAAACATTTTAATGCTGTCCAAATGTTTTTTTTTATAAGTTTAGGACTAATAATGGCGATTAATATTATTACGTATATTTAACCTACCTACCACTACCAGTGTGTTCCGACACCCTGATAGATAGGTAGCGAGAAATGTAGACTTTGTGTCGATCACCTTCATTCACGATCGAAAAAAATAAATCTACTTTATTTTCATTTTACCAAATAAGCTTGTTTTTATTATTTGCAATAGCCTGCCTAAAGCTAAAGCTTATTGTAGGTTTCGAACCCACGACCATCTATTTCAATTCCACTGGCACCTCTAAACCTATTTTTCCATATTTCAGAGTTACGAAAAATTATGCAAAGATCAACATTTTGTAAGTTACCTATTATTTTGATTCGGTACTTTTATAATTTGCTGAACCTGAAAGAGTAGGTAGTATGGATGGAACTTAGCGCCGATCTTTCTCGTTATTCATCGATCAAGGCAGACTCCACTACGTGTATAGTCATTTGCTCTTTCTGTTGCGTTATAACCACGGTGGCACAGAATGGTGGGAACTGTTATGAATTACTTATTAAAATATTTGCGGTGATGATATTTTTTTTGAAGTTTGCCGAAGGTGGTAAGTTCTTTACTTCGTCTGGTAAGCACACAAAGCCTAGTTGGGAACTGGCTCTCAAATGCAGCTCTCGGAACACACCGATAGGTTTTTCAACTTGAGGGTGCTAGACAACCAGTCGGGTATTATAAAGTACCCTACATCCGTGCTATGGTTTCCTCACGATGATTTCCTTCACCGAAAGCTCAAGCTCTTTGTAGGATTCGAACCCACGACCTTCGCCGCGGTATCCGACGGACGTCACTTACCACTAGGTACCACTGATCTATCGTCGCCTTGATATAATGTTATAGTTTTTATTACTATAGGTACATATTTATCAGTTAGTTACTTATTATTCATGAATCTTGGACATTATAGGTTCAAGTTTAATTCAATGTGGTGACTGTTACCTACTAACGAACGGCAACTGAGTACTACATACTCTTACCCTTAGTAAATAATAGCTCAATTCCGCAATTTATGGAATTGAAAGTAGATAAATGGAATCGAATCTACGAGGCATGCCTTTTAAGTTTTGTCGTTTGAAGAAAAAAACAACTAGAACCTTATAGTACTTTTTATTGTTTTTCAAAATATTTACCACTTAGCTTAATACACTTTTCCATTCGCTCAAACCAGTTATTATAACATTTATTCCACTCTAAAGTGGGGGTCTATAAATAAAGAAGGCTCTATAAACCCACCGATAGCACTAGATATGAGGAACTTAACAAGAATGTCAGAAGATTGGTTCGTCATACTAGAGACACTTGGTACCAGAATAAGTGCGAGTACGTAGAGGAACTCCTTAAAAAGCACGACGCATTTAATATCCATAAAGAGATCAAGAATATGATTGGCCGTAATTCCGTGTCTTACTTACCATTTGGTGGATGACAACAATCTGCCTGTTCTGGGGCTCTTAACAAAGAAAGCTATATGGGAAGATTACATCAGAAGTATGTTTGCAGATGAGTCCAGAAGCACAACACAGACTGCCTTTACCAATGAAGGGCCCGCTATACTCAGGGATGAAGTTTGGAAGGCACTATGCAAAGCTAAGACAGGAAAATCTGCAGGCCCAGATGATGTATACATAGATATTCTCAAGCTTATCGACGAAAGTAATCTGGACGCTCTTGTGAGGTTTTTCAATCTCGTATATGATACTGGAGAATTGCCCGAAGATTGGTTGAAATCGGCTTTTATCACTCTTCCAAAGAAGAAAAATGCGAAAATATGTGAAGAATTCAGAACGATAAGCCTTATGAGCCAAGTGTTAAAACTGTTTCTTAACATAATACATGAACGCATCAGAAACAAATGCGACGACCAACTGGGAGACAGCCAATTCGTTTTCCGATCTGGAGTGGGCACTAGAGAAGCTCTGTTCGCGGTGCAGGTACTGGTGCAGAAATGCAAAGATATGCAACAAGAGGTGTTCCTTTGTTTCATTGACTACGAAAAAGCGTTTGAGCGAGTACTTCACGACCGCCTGGTACTACTCTTAAACGACGTCGGGTTAGATGACAAAGACATCAGGATCATTCGAAACCTTTACTGGAGCCAAAAGGCTACTGTTCGTGTTGATGGCGAGGAAACCGGTGAGGTAGAGATAAAAAGAGGCGTCCGGCAGGGATGCATACTGTCACCGACACTCTTCAACCTTTACTCGGAGGCAATTATCGCAGAAGCTCTGGAGGGACTAGTAGGTGGTGTACAAGTGAATGGTCGGTATGTTAACTATCTCCGTTACGCTGACGACACCGTCCTAATAGCGTCCACAGTGGCCGAGCTGCAGCAAATTGTTGACCAGGTAAACGAATGTAGCCTGAGAGCAGCCCTTAAAATGAATGTCAGCAAAACCAAAGTCATGGTCGTCTCAAAGATCCCAAGTGCCGACCCTGGTATCACTGTGGAAGGTAAACTACTAGAACGGGTGCACAGGTATAAGTACCTTGGCACATGGCTGAATGATGTCTGGGAGAGCGATCTCGAGATAAAAACTCGTATAGAAATAGCCCGTAGTGCATTTAAATCTATGAGTAAGGTACTATGCAGTCGCTGTTTAAAGATATCCCTACGTGTTCGCCTTCTACAGTGCTATATATGGCCCATACTTCTATACGGATGCGAGGCCTGGACACTCAAAGAGCAACTCAAGAAACGAGTAGAAGCCTTTGAAATGTGGACCTACAGACGTATGTTGGCTATAAGCTGGATACATAGAGTGACCAATGAAGAAGTTCTCCGTCGAGCTGGTCAGAAGCGCCAAATCATGCAAACCGTCAAACAGAGAAAAGTTCATTATCTGGGCCATATCATGCGACATGACAGATACGAACTGCTGCAACTCATAATGATGGGCAAAGTGGCTGGGAGAAGACCAGTAAGCCGGAGAAAAAAGTCGTGGCTGCGCAATATTCGCGAGTGGACCGGCATCAACAGCGCCGCTGAACTTTTCCGCCTCGCAAAGGACAAACAGAAGTTTTCCGAACTGATGGCTAACCTCCACTAGTTGGAGAGGCACTGCTAGAAGAAGAAAGTGGGGGTGTTCAAAATGGCTGATTTGAAAGCGTCGACTGCTTCTTCACCGGACTGGAACCTTTGACCACGAAGACTTTTCTTAATTTTAGGAAATGTAAAGAAATCGTTAGGGCTTAGGTCAGGACTGTATGGAAGATGGTCAAGAATTTCTACTTTTTCCTGCTTTAAATACTCAATCGTTCGACAAGCTCACAGCTTGTGTTGTCGTGGTGCAGGATGATGCGTCGCTTTGAGTTAGATTTTCGAAGTTCGGCGATGACATACCACTCTGCGTTAACCGTTCTACGATCTTCAAGTGCAATAGTCGCAACATGACCGGTTTTTCCAACGAACGTGGCCACCATCTTCTTTGAAGTGCTTCGAGAACGAACAACTTTAGTCGGCTTTGGCTCGTCTTGAAAGACCCAGATTGTAGATTGTTGTTTAGAATCAGGATTGAACCTTTGTAGAGTTTTCTTACACCATCTGACGCGGGCCAACGCCGGTATCCAACGGCAAACTAGCTTTCTCACACCAAGCGCTTCATGCAAGATCTTCTGAATGGTTGTCCCTGAGATGTCTAATAGAGCCTCTATCTCTCGATACGTCACATGACGATCTTCGAGAATTAGTTGTCTCACAGCAATGATGTTATCTTCAGTGAAGGCGGATTTTGAGCGTCCGCAGACATGGGGCTTCATCACTGAACACTGATGTTAGCTCTTCATAACACTGAAGCCGTGTCAGGCCTCTTCTAAAGTTGTAGAAAATTATTGCACGAACATTTTTCTTAGAAAGATTCATTTTCGTACGTAATCTGACAGATTCCAATCGACGCTGTGACTAAACAATAGCATTAATCCTAATACTTTCAACTGTTTTGAGATTCTAAATTTAAACACATTCGAATATAGAACAGTTCCAAATTCAAAATTGCCAGGGCATATGGAAACGACAGAACTGAAAAGGCATGCCTCGTATTAGAACGTCATACGTAGGTAGGTATATGATGATTTTTAGAATAGCGATACCAGTTATGTCGGCATTTAGGTTCATCCAATATATATTGGACTTTACGCACTTTAATCATATTCCAGTTAGAAAAACGCAAAGAAAGAAATAAAAAGGAAAAACAAGCTGAAAGAATTTGTACTTTTAAATTCTGGGAACCGCCTAGTACGTTACGTGAGTATGAATTAATTTTTCTTTGTAAATTTTTTATACTTTTTCATAACTGATCTGGATGGTGTCAGAGTTCCTTAAAGCTTATTACACAATAAATTATATTCGATGTCGTTTATTACCAAATGTTGAGATATGTGCCAGCTCAACAGCCCATAAAATATTTACAGATGTTATGGGTAACAATAAAATAATTAGATCTACCATGACATAAAAAAAATTATTAAACAAGTAGGGGTAAATATTAAACACATGCTCCGCTCTACACATTAAAAGAACCTATCGTTGGTTACATACAACTTAAATGTTCTTAGTTACAACAACTTTTTTTCAGGTAATACTGACCCCAAAATGGTTGCTTACGTCAATATATTGAAAATGTTGAAATTAAGAGCAAAAGCAAAATACGTAGCCCCATATGAAAATGTGCAGTATCAAGTCGGAGCAGTTGCATTTATTGGAGGCAGACCCCAATACCTCATAAATAGTAATTATTTGATTATTACTACCTTTTTTTTACTTCTACGTACTTCGCTCAGTAATTCCAAGTTCTTGGCAACCCTTTTTTGGCGAAGAAAATGTCCCCCGCGGTTTAACCCGCGTTCCCGTGGAATCTTTTCCCGGGATAAAAATTTGCCTGTTACTCAGGGATAATGTAACATTCTAAAGGTGCAAGAATTTTTCAAATTGGTCCTGTAGTTTTTGAGTTTATTCGTTACAAACCTTATTTGTACCTTGATTGACTGCGAAGCCCTAAAAAGAATAACAATAGATTTGTACCTACTCTACTCAATGTGACTTTGCAGATGTTGCTGTAATGCCTTCTGGCTATATACCTATAAATGGAGGATATGTCAGCATGAATGGAGATTATGTGACTGTGGTTCATGGCCACTGGAAATTTCCTAGAGATTCGAAGGATAAATGTGATGACACTTGTAATTGTTTATCCAAATGGTAAGTAGGTAGATACTACTTACCGTTACCGTAAAGAAAATTCATACCGTCAGAGAAAAAAAGCTCTCATATTATGCTTTTTAGGGTTCCGTACCCAAAGGGTAAAAACGGGACCCTATTACTAAGACTTCGCTGTCTGTCCGTCTGTCTGTCTGTCACCAGGCTGTATCTCAAGAACCGCGATAGCTAGACAGTTGAAATTTCAGAAAATTCACAAATGATGTATTTCTGTCGCCGCTATAACAACAAATACTAAAAACAAAATAAAATAAATATTAAAGGGGGACTCCCATACTAAAAACGCTATTTTTTTGCCCTTTTTTGCTCGATATCATCTCCAGGCTGTATCTCATGAACCGAATAAAATAAATATTTAAGGGGGGCTGCAAACGCTATTTTTGCCCTTTTTTGCTCGATATCAATAATGGCAACAGGTACTTAGGCATTTGAAATATTAACACAAAATACTGAATTGTATTTTTACTTTAATAATAAAACTAAAATAAAATAAATATTTAAGGGGGGCTCCCATGCAACAAACGTGATTTTTTTGCCTTTTTTACGGAACCCTTCGTGCGCGAGTCCGACTCGCACTTGGCCGGTTTTTCAGAATGTTAAGTTAAGGATGTTAAAGCAATTTTTTTTATGTACGCCTACATTTCTTATTCTTAAAACTTTTTTTTGAACTTTTAAGCTACTTATGTTTTTTTCAACTGAATGTACACTGGCAGCTTGATATGTTTTATTATTATTATAGGGAGAGCGTGGTAATGGGTTATTTGAAAGGTTCAAAATGTAAATGCGGTCATTTGTACGATTTTCAAAACGAGGGAAAAGCGAGAGAAAAATATTTTTACCCTCCTACAAGGCATGGAAAATTTTGGATTGATCAAGCTAAAATTTATCAAATGGATCCCATGGAAGATTTCATTAAAGATACAGTCAAAGATGCAGTGATGTCTGTGGATCACACAGTAAGATAACATTTATTAATTGGTATATAATGACTTCAATGAATGGTTGCTCCTATGTAACTTAGGTACTTAACAATGTCACGCTGTTTATCTTTGCATGTTTGTTTCGTTCGTATGCTAGATAATATTTTAGAAATTTCTTTACAGCCAGTACCCTCAACGCCGACTATATCAGCTACTGGTTTGGAAGAAAAAGCCTTACTGGCGGTAATTATTTATTTTTCGTTTATTATCTCCCCCATGTTAAGTAGCTCAACAAAAACTCATATACATGTCATGTCACGCAGATAAATATACCTACCTACATTTAAAAATCCGAGGGTAGGTAGATACCATAGCTGGGCACCATTAATCAAATAGTTAACTTTTTTAAACGTTAAAGCGTTATATTTCGGATGATTTAACGTTAATTAACGTTTAACAATGATCCGTTAACTGTTTTTTATGTCGTTGCATTAGAGATCTTATAAAAACTGTTAATTTGAAATTGACGTAATAAATTAAACTGCAAGAATTGGGTATAATTCGTAGGAAAAATCCATATTTTACTATGAGAAATTATGAGATATGATCGATAATATAATATTTTCAGGCATTCTTAGCCGATGTCTCCGATACACCACTACTTATACCTCATTTACCACAAGCCAATCTCCTAAATAACCTTCAGGAATGGGTCCGTAATCGAGTAAAGGGCAAGATTACACCAAAACAACATAGTAAGTACATGTTTTGAGCTTCTCAATGGAAGCAAGCAAGTAGAAACGTACGAATTGACATTTATTTTACAGAACAGCTAATTTTACAATCGCAACGAAGATGGTTAGATTTAAAACATATGGATTATAGGGCTCGGGCCTATTTCATTCCGTTTACGTTGAAACAATTGGAGCATATGAATTGGTCACATCGACATTTAGTACAAAAATTGGTAAGTTTTGGAAATTTCAGTATCTAGATATGTTCTACACGGTTGGATTGATAATAGAGTCAATGGAGGCCGGCTGCACAAAAAAAAAACCTAGATAGTGCTATCCACGAATACGCGCCCCACTCTTTTTCCTAAACCCTTACAGTACAAGTGTAGGTATCTACATCATTTTGCTTGGCTTTGCTGACGTGATAAGACAGAGCCGATCTACGTAAAATGGTTGTGAATAAGTAGTTCGTCAGTATTTAACTGTTACAGGATCAACATTATGTTGTTAAGACTCATAACGAGGTACCTAATTAAATTGTGATGAAACCTAATCTTGATTAGGTACAATCTTTATCGACTCAAAACTTTCTCCCCCGGCCATGTAGAACGCCTATTGCCTTGTAATATTACATAATAATTAACAGATATTATATTAGCATACCTATGTTATTTACAGTTTAATAAATTATTGCAAGATTTCGTATTTAGGAATAGACTGAAGCAAATAGAACAGACACAGATGTGGTGGTCGACGACTAAATACGACGTGTACCCCAGTAAAGCGTTTCTGTGAGTTTTATTTTAATTTAAAAATACTTTATGTGAATACTTATCGATTTATTCATATGGAAACGTTTAATTTCAGAGATATATTTTTTACGTACATGCCCGGCAGAATGAAAGATACTTTCCTGATAAACCCATACAGCTCCGAACGCACCCCTAAGAGTGGAGCGAAAACGTGCCCATTAGGGTAGGATAGGTAAACACCTACCAAAAAAACGGAGTAATTGAAAAGAAAATTGTTTTAGAAGCTATTTATAAAACAGGTTTTCCACAATTTTTCATTTATAAATATTGTGATAATACAGCCAAAAAGATGTATATTGTGCAATATAGTTTATACCAACATAAAATAAGTTATAGTTGATTAATTTGTGTAATATTTACTATATAATGTTAGTGTTATATGTTCTGGGTTAATATTTACCTACGTAAGTTAATTGTTTAATACAACAGTAATAAAAACGTTAAAGGTTTTGATGTTTTTCTTTTACCTCTTTACTTATCGATGTACCTACCTACCCAATATTGTTACTTTATTTCTAATGCTACGTACGACCAAGTATAAAAAATGGCTACGACTGTTGTAAAAGAATCAGGTGATACTGTCTAGATTGGTTATCGCGCTATGTAACTCCGCGGTCGCTACGAGCCTTCGAGCGATGACAACAGAATCGTTATTTTCATGTTTCATATCATAGTCTTATGTTAAATTTATTAACATGACAACGCAGGTAAAAGTTATTAATTTTAAAATTTGCAATGATTCAGTTAATTACAAAGCGATGATAGCTCAGAGGTAGTGACGTCGGATACCGCGGCGAAGGTCATGGGTTCGAAATCTACAATGAGCTTGAGCTTTCGGTGAAGGAAATCATCGTGAGGAAACCATAGCACGGTGGTAGGGTACTTTGTAGTACCCGACTGGCTGGCTACCACCCTCAAGTTGAAAATCTGTCGCCAAGCACCTATCGGTGTTCCGGCAGTTGCACTTGAGAGCCAGTTCCCGTCTAGGCTTTGTGTACTTGCCACCTTCGGCCTCATCATCACTTACCAGGGCGAGATTGTGGTCAAACACAAGCTTATCCAGAATAAAAAAGTAAAATTTACATGCTGCAGTAAAATTTCTAAATTATCTATGCCATTTGTCATGATACTGGGAAAGTTTCTGGTCCCACATCATCCTTTGAAGGCTTTAACTATGTTTATTTTTTGTCTTTTCTTTCCTGCTAATTCTGAAAACAGATTTCCCATATTTCCTTCCGTTTTCACAGATTAACTAAGAGTAGAGCAGACATGCTCGGACATGCTATTCCACTGGCAAGTCCATATAAAATAACTTTAAATTACCTGTTAAATTTTGTTGATTGTTTATGTTGGCCTGATTATGAAATAGTAAAACAAAATCTGAACAGAAATATCTATTTACTGCATCATTCCATTACAATAAGGACTATTTACATGTAACTTTTAAAAATATTTATTCTATTCCATTAAAGAATTTCGAAAGGAAATCCTTGGGCTTAGGTTCTTCAGTTGGTTTGAAATATGCCATGATGTGTCCCTTTTGTTTCCACATGTTCACTGATTCTTTGAGCTCCATTTGACCCTGAAAGTGAAATCATATGCATAGTCAGGACAACTCTTTTCATATAATAGATAGACTGAACTAACTAAACGGTACTCTAAATATTTGATTGATATAGCAAAACAAAGACAGTTGGTAGCACGCAGTTTGCACCACCTATACACTGAAAATTACTACTTTGAAAATGTATAGGAGGTATCCCTTACCTCATTTTTATCAGCGCTTAAACAAATATACAAGTTATTTTGACACTAAAAAAATCAGGCCAAACCACACGTAATTGAAAGCCAAGCTTAGTATTATCATGTGTATGAATTCCAATTCCGATTTGTTTGTTTGATTAATATTATTGATGTTATTCTCCATTGTTGAATAAAATCAAAACTGGTACATAACTCCTATTTTCACTACAGACTTGACAAATAACTTGTAAAGTTATTTGTAACTAAATAAGTAAATTGAATTGTAAGTAAATTGACAACCAACTGGCCTATTATGGTGTATTAGAGTGTGTGAGACACATATTTACAAGAAAGCCAACCTAGCTCACATACTGATTAGGTGAAGCTGTCTAGACTATTTTATGTTTCTTATATTACTGCAGTAAAAAAACAGTAAAAAAATTACCTTGATGACTAGCATGTCAATGACTCTGATGTCTGTAACATCTTTATTTTTCAGGAACAGCTCCTTAAGTTTCAAACGGCATTGGTCTTCAGATTTTGGGATGTCAAAGTCCTTAACTTTAACAATAAGTACAATTTATTCATCAAATATGTAGTAAGATACACAGTAGTCATATTATATTTAATTTTATTTAATTAATGCGATAGTTTTTGTATCGGCTCAATGGATTTGGCAGAAACTTGGTATGAAACAGATATATCCTGGAATAAAACATATCATAGTTTTTATTCAACCAATATATCCAATGTTAGAAAAAAATATCGAGATAAACCATGTAAATGTAATGTAGATTAGCAATGTAATACATAACGTAAATACATAAGTAAAATATTTTTAAGTTCACATGATATGGTATACATATTAAGTGATATTAAATAAAATTGGATGCGAGTAACACAAGACCGGTCATCGTGGAGATCCTTGGGGGAGGCCTTTGTCCAGCAGTGGACGTCTTCCGGCTGATATGATGATGATGATGATGATGAAATAAAATTGTTTTCATCGAGAAGCTTAATTATACATTCAGATAGTAGGTGAACAAAAAGTAGATACTGTTGATGACATAACAGATTCCTCACCAAGGTATGGGATTTGACGAAACCAAGCTTTATAAAGATTGAGTACTCTTTTCTTCGCTTCTCCTTGGGTTAAGGACAGCACAGGTCTAACATTTTTGGATCCCACTTGTATCGCTTGCCTTGCAGACATTTTATTTATTTATTTTACTTTCATCTATTGGTTAGTTTCGTTTGAAAGTATCTTAAAATTACTTGAATTACAGTCTGACATATGTCAGTGGACTAGACAGACAGTTGAGTTGACACTGACAGTACAGTACAGATAAGATAACACTCTTCCTTCTCCAATATTTATATAATGCTAATCTATGCTCGGACTTTTTAGCGGGAACTTGCAAAGTGACGTTGCGTTTTCACTTTATTTTCATTAAAATCCTGTATTTGAGTTCTATTGAATAATATCAGTGGTGTTTTATCCAATAATGTTTAAGCTAAGTGCACCAGTGAAGTGAAATTAAATGAAAACGTGTCTCGTGACTTTTCAGGTTGTTACAAAAAGTTCGTGAAAAGTTTAGTGGAATAACCGTCAATTTAACTACTAAAACCTGACCGGATTGACGAGTACTAGACTTTACAGTGAATGTGACAATATAACGTGACTAAAGCGCTTTGTGACTATAATATAAAAGAAGAATATTAAACCTGAAGAAAATGTATGCCACTAAAAGACTTTGTAATTATGGTCATGAATAAACAATAAATTAAAAAAGTAGGGTCAAGGAGGTAACAGTGACTCAGTCGACAACAGTGACTCATTAATGTTTCCAGGTTAGACATAGCATAAAGTAGGTTTGTCTCTTTTGCACACTATAGCACGTAACCCCCAAACGTGTTTGAACTAGTCGGCCGGCCGGTGCAGTGTCGGTCAGGTCACAGAGAGAAAACAAATTTCGCTTGGATGAAATTAGATTTTAAGCTAAGTTTCTCTGTTTTTTTTACGTAAAATAATGGCAATTGGTTATGACTATTATATTTGCTGGTTGATAAATATTGTATAATCTTCATTCATACAGTTTTATTATGAGAATTGGATTTTAGTTTTATTGTTACAAAACAAAGTTTTCAAAATGGCCTAGTAGTGCACAGTGACTCTATAAGAAAAGTCACATTGTTAGCATTGTTTGTAAGACAAAGAGTTTGTAGACTGTTAGAATAACTTGTTTTTTTCTTTAATAAATATATAAAACTTGAATTATTTTGACTATTTTTATTACTCCTTTTGATGAGTCACTGTGTACCTTTTGAGCCACTGTGGACCCCAGGGTTGGGTTAGTACACAAACGTAGTGATTATATACTCTTTGTAGTACACCTGGGTGTGCACAGTGGCTCAAAAATTTTTTTTTTGTTTTCTATTATTTATTTTATTTTAAACCTATTTTATGGAATTGTGTTGATGCAGTGTTAAACTATAATAGTTAATGAATAATATGTATAAGTTTCATATCAATCCAGTAAGGATTTATATTTAATTTAGCTTTTCGAAAAACACATGAGTCACTGTTGCCTCCTTAACCCTAAGTTAGTTTGTATTTCAAATGATTTGTCAGTTATAATCTTAGACGAATAAGGTTATAATAATGAAAAAAAATATGTTTGCTATCGCTTAGCTCAAGCTTAGCTCACAACCATAGATAATACACTATATGCTAGAGCCTTAGACGAATTATTCGTTTAAGACTAGAGCTCACAACATAAACAGTTTTCTATATCTCGAAAACCAAATTTTTATCAAAACAATTTTCAGGGAATGTCTAGAATGTCTGTCTAGATTTTTTCTGAACCCTCAACTCCATAGTTCAAAAGTAAGACCTTTCCCGCCACATCTGCTTAATTAAATATGACATTTGGAAATCTCTATAAAAGTTTGGAATCTAATTATAGAAAAAACAGGGGGTTTTTCTCTGATAGGTACGTTACGTGTATGTTTTTACCACTTAAATAAATATGCAAATACTCCACAGCTTTGTCTAGCGGTTTATACAGTAGGTACAGTACCTCAGTTTTTTTATTCTGGATAAGCTTGTGTTTGACCACAATCTCACCATGGTAAGTGATGATGTGGCCGAAGGTGGTAAGCACACAAAGCCTAGATTGGAACTGGCTCTCAAGTGCAGCTGTCGGAACACACCGATAGGTGCTTGGCGACAGATTTTCAACTTGAGGGTAGTAGCCAACCAGTTGGGTACTACAAAGTACCCTACCACCGTGCTATGGTTTCCTCACGATGTTTTCCTTCACCGAAAGCTCAAGCTCATTGTAGGATTCGAACCCACGACCTTCGTCGCGGTATCCGACGTCACTTACCACTGAGCTATCACCGCCTATAATATAGTACACCACCTTCCTAAGTTCATCTGTGCAGTGTAATAGTCTCCAATTAAAACGCCAGTGACATGCTGTTTATTGTCATTTGACTACGGAAACCTAAAAAATACATACGGTTTTGATTTGTTCTAGGTATTTAATTTATTAAGAGGTTTTAATGCCGTAGAAGTGAAATATAAATTGTCTATGATAATTACCATAAAATTGTTTTCATTTGTGATTGATGAAGAGTTTTCTTAATACCTACCTACATAACTATTTTAACTAAATTATTTGCAAATATCTTAAAAATAATGAAACCTGTCTGCAAAATTGTAAGGCCCGTTATGTCAATTGACTTTTGTGATGCTCGCAGACGAGTCCTAAGCCTGTACAAAGCATGTTATCGTGAGATTCCTTATATATGTAAGTCCTAATGTTAACTCATTATCAGTTATCCAAGTTAAATAAGGTAAATAATAAGGTTGCGGAATAGCCAACAGGAATAGCTAGATATGGTGTTACAACCTTATGATTATATTTTAGTTTATTAAAGAACTAAAAAAATAATTTAAATAAAACGTCGCGCTGCCCCTTTTCATAATCTAATATGTAAGTAGATATTTGCTCGTAAAAAGAGGCGAAAATAAAATAATAAGCTTTTCGTTTAGCTCGGGTTCCATGTTTATTATTGTTCAGTCTATCTCCAACGCGTATCATCAAGTAGAGTAGGTACCTACCTATCTAGGGAATTTTACGCACCATCCATCAACTAATTTACAAAAAAAAGCATCAACTGCCAAATTTTCAAGTTTGTAGCCCTAGAGGTTTAGGCTCTCTCTGCTTTTATGATTCAGTCAGCCAGTCAGGACAAGAAGTTATCATATATACAGAATGTCCGGTAAATAGTACCTACGAAAAACTTAAGGGGAAGATTGCTGGGCGGGTTACCTACCAAATATGCAAAAATGACCTTAGTACAGGAGGGAGCAGGTTCAAACACTGTACGTACAAGTTCTCGTACTACTTACCGGACACCCCCTGTAGGTTATGTATCTATAGATTATCCAAGAATCCCGTACAATTTAGTCAGGTAATTGCTAATTATAGCTGAAACAACTGATTTTATTTTTTAGTAAAATATTTTGACATTCCTAAAAACGAGGAAGACTGTCGCTTGAAACTAAGGGAACGATTCTATGAGCACGCGTGTGTCACAGACATACGCGTGATAGACATTCTAATGTTGCAGGTAATCAATAAGTAACTTGGTGATTTTTATTTAATCTCAATTAATAAAATATACTTATAAATGCGAAACTAAACTCTCTTACCTTTTCACGCCTAAACCACTGAACCAATTTTTATGAATTTTGTTATAAGAGATAGATGTAGAAAGGATACTTTTTATCCCGGGAAAGATATGATTCCTCTGGAACGCGGGTGAATCCAACGGGGACAGCTAGTATGACTAATAGCACCAAAAAACGCCTCCTCGTGAGGGTACCTATCCTATTTCTGACCCTAACTCAGGAGGGACCAGGTTCAAAGACTGAACTAAGTAGTGCATTGTATCAAAGGAATGCTTTAGAAGGCCGTTAAATTGCCGACACAACCATCGAGCCTGATGAAATTTGACACGTAGGTAGCCTAAGACTACTGTTTAGCCCAAGAAGGCGGGTGTAACCGTGGGCCGAAAGCTTGTGGAACTATTGGCAACCAAAGGTCACATTTTGTCCGAAGCCGTAGCCGAATCAGTTTGTGCGTAAGTAGCAAATCTTCAGGCAGCCGTAGATGCAAATAAGTAGAATCAACCGTCTTCAGATCCCTAGTTTAGTAAAAAAAATGCAACAATAAATAGTCACTTAACAAACATTAGGTACGGTTTTAATTAAAATGTGTTACCTCAAAATAGACTGGATCGAATTCTACAATGTGCTGTGGGTGAAGGAAAAACTCGTTTTGAGCCTTATCCGCCGGGTACCTAAAAGTGTGATTCGGCAGCTACATTTGAGATACAGTTCCGTTTCCCTTTCTAGACCTTTGTGTGCTAATTAATCGCACAGTTAATTGTTTTTGTTTTTAAATGTATTTTTTCTTGGATTCAGCGTACTTACCTAAGTTGGTTCTTATTCGGACCCCTACTTATTATGAAGCGTTACATAGTATAAACACATACCTATTCATAGTACCTGTAATTAAACTTATGTATATTATTAATTAGTAATTCCCAATTTTCTCAGGGTTTTATGGAACTGAAAGAAATCACTCATAATTGGCAACAGAAATGTCATGTAATGGCCAATTGGAAACCCACAATCGAACCAAAGCCCTGTGACTTTATGAGTAAGTTTTTGATGGGGCTAGATTAATTTCATGTAATATTTATCTGTCTTGGTATTTTGGATATTTGGAAAAAATAAATGAAATGAGGACCTACATAATAAATACCAGATTTATTGATCACTTTCCACTGTCCACTGTCCACATCACATCGAATCAAACTTTCTAAGCATTATTTTATTAATTAAAATGATTGCTAATGTGAAGCAACACCTCTATTTTTTTATTTAAATATATTCAAAATAAATCCTTATGTAAATTAAGTTCTTTTGCACATGTTTTTTACATAAATGTAACAATAAAAAGATATAAATTAATTATTAACACCACACCCCATGACTACTATAGGTAACCGAGTATGTTTAAAATATAATTACTTATAGGAAAAATATCGATTGGCCAAACAAACCTAATTTTTTTTTGTATTGGAAAACCTGTCGCTGTCTTCAAAATGAGATAATACGCAGGTACGCACGTTGCAAACAAAAATAATTTACTCTTTGATAAGTTCACTTTGGTAAGAATTATGAATAAATTATGATAACAATTACTTTAAAAACTTTTTTTTTGGTAATTTTACTCTAATTTTTTAACTACGTTTTAAATTATTTATTAATTACAAAATATGTACAATATTTTACATGCAATAAATGCATGTCGTAACTTTGTGATGTTGAATATAAATAGATGATAGGTATATTTTGTAGCTTACATTTATTTTACAATAATCGTTAGGTACCTACTTAAATTTAAATAACAATCGATATTCGTAACTGACTTTTCATTCACCAATTACGAAACACGTAATGATACAATAATAAACAAGGCCGGGCGCTCGCAGCACTTACGCCAACAAGTAATAGTGACCCAAGCACGACGCGCGACGCGACGATCGACTATTCTCTTGTTTTTAATTCTACAATTAAATCTAATGAGGTCTTGCTCATCGAGGTATAGGTACGTTACAACAGCATCTTCACAAATTCTGAAAGTAAAATATTTTTACAGATTAGGCTTTTAAAATAACAATTGCAGAGTATCTAAATAATTATACCTATACTTCAGTATACTACTTGAGTAAATTATTAAGCTTATTGTCTGGTGGAGGACTTTGCGAACATCTATCCTAAGTACTTCATCATTTAAAAAAAAACATTATGAAATCTTGAGCAGGTGCAGTAAATGAGAATGATAATAATAATATAAACAATATTAAGACACACCTTCATAATCGATCCGGCCGTCATGGTCGATGTCCCCTAGGGCCAGGACCTGGTTGAGTTGCGCGTCCGTGACCGGCTCGCCGATCATTTCCAGCGCAGATCGCAGTTCATCCAGCGTTATATACCCGTTGTCGTCACGGTCGAACACTCTGTAAGTATGTAATGTAACATGCCACACATAATATTATTGTGTATCTTTATGATACCAGACAAACTCGAAACAGGATATACCAATTACTTGGTAGGTATTATAAGGACTCTTTGTCGTTATAATTTATAAAATAAGTGTACACTAACCAACAGAATTAAAACAATATTTTAAAAAACAGGCCTAATTTACTTTATTTTAGTTTGCCGTATGTCATTACTTCCGAGAATTTGGTCCTTAATTACATTATGGGGTGGTGTAATAATACCGGCTCTGTATTTTTTTTATATCAACGTGACGAACGGCTTGAGAACTTATTTTTTCAAAAACCTAATGATGAAGTTTTAGTTTTCATCAAAATCGGCCCCGAGACTCCTTTCAGCATTTTCGCTGTTCCCTATAGTTTCCGTTCTGGCCCTCCAAGCCCACTTGAAAATTTCACCCTGCCTACCAAGAAACATACCTTTATGTTTTTTATTCAATAATAACTACCTATGTTGTTCTACCGCAATAGTGATATGGAAAGCTAAAAGCATGGCCAATATGGTAAAATTTTGATCGATATTTACTTGAATGCCGCAAGCAAGTCTTTGGTGATCTCTTCTTCGGAATCGCCTCCACTGTTGCTCACGTCTAACCCTTGCAGCGCTTGTATTTTTGTCACCCACTGCATGAAGTCATTCTCATCTATTAGACCATTGCCTGTAAATAAAAGAAGAATAGTTCTATATGTATAAACGGCAATTCTACATGCCTAAAGGTGCCTAAAGCTAATATGATTCTTGCTATTGTTTTAAATTTTGCTTACTGATCAAATAGTAATTAGGTATATTGGCCTGAATATTAATTAGATATGTCACAAGCAGCACCTGTTCACAAGTATGACGCGTGTGGTAGCCATCGCCCTCCTCGCCATCTGACCGTGTAATTAGGTAGGTGTTTTGAAGTCTAGCTACATAACCTCATAGATTTGATATGCTCGGGTCTCCTTACCTAACCTCATCTACCTCATAAAATAAGATATTAAAGCTAACAAGCGTCTGCTATTATTTTATCTATTTTAAAATATTATAAAACCCTATCCTATTCAGCGGGGCTATGACGCGGCGTATGGAAAAGGTATGGGACTTAATTGAATTTAGCTCCTATCATCTGGTATTCTGTAATACTTAGACCCCATGCGTGGCACCCGATGAATCAATGGTTGGCTTACTTGACTCGTTTGATATTCGCGTATCCCATACGTATAACAAAATTTCATAAATTTGGAGCCAAATTTAATGAAGTCCATTATCATTTTCTTGCACGGTAGCAGGTCATAATCTATTCTGTTCTTTCACTTTCACCTGAATCCGTTCAGCCATTAGTGTAAACATGCTATGTCGAGTTCACAAGGGATTTATAAAGAAACAAAGGTAGTAAAGTTCAATAATTTATAGCGTGTTGACCTCGAAGCTCTTGGATTAAACGCAATCTGATTGGATCAAGTGATTAGACTGGTGGCGATGTCAAATAGCGGGAGGTAGAGCCGGCGCGGGCGCGGGCGCGGGCGAGCTCGCGGTCACACTACCTCCTCCCTCATAAAGACCAAGTAGTGATTGCGTGCAAGCCTTAGGTACTATTTAACTTTATTTAAATTAGTTATAATAAAACCAAGAAAGTCATATTTTTTGTTTATGTAGGTACATAAACAAAAAATATGACTTTCTTGGTTACTGGACTCACTCATGATCATCAAAACTCTAAATTAATCTATGAAACGGTAAAGCCATTTGTAGAGTTAAGGCTTGTAGAGTTAGACCCTATTATAGGGCACAGTAGAAATTATAGGGATTGGCTCTACATGAGATCTCATAAGAGTTTAACAGTCAAAGCGTTATGAGCCTATGAGACTGGGCAACCTATATTTTTTTACCAATATTTAGTAGATTTAATTTAGCTGTTAACTGTAAAATTTTAAACAGCACGTCACGTGGTCTTTGACCGAAGAATAGAAACAGAAAGCTTATTTCTGTTTTAACATCCAATTACTGTTAGGTAGGTAGGTCCGTAGGTAATATTAGGTACATTAACATTTTTGCAAGACTGTTTAAAACCGCAATCGAATCGAATCGTCTAAATAGGCTATGTAGCGAACTTCAATTGTAACTTTGTCAATAATGACACACACAACACCTTGCTGCAACGCAGTGCCTGGCATAACCTTGGCAAAGCCGCGAGGTCACCGGCGGTGGCCGGAAGCCGCCCGCCCTAAGCCCGTACGCCCGGCACGCCATTTTACAATAACCCTACCGATTTAACCGTAAATAAATTACCCCATCGATTTAATGAGCTTTTATTCTTCATTTCATGTTTAATTTTGAAACTCCTAAACTTTTAGGTATTTCCGTCAAATTCTATACACGATCAACTCAGTTTACAACCTACTAAGAACTGATTTCATTGAACGACTTTTTTGAATTTAGTTCATACAATTTAAATAGTTTTTACAAATTTTATAGCTAAAATGAAGAGGTTTTCGACAAAAAACGCGTTTCTAATTTTCGTATAGTCGATATATGTACCAACCGATTTACTAATAGTTCATGTACTACATGTCAGCTGGCGTAGAAATATTCGAAAACGTAAATAATATAAATAGGTGTAATTTATGTAATATACATATAGTACTAAATGTATATTACATAAAGGTAAAAATATATTATGTAATCTTTTACCTAACCTACGTACCGCTAACGAAAATATTTTTTTGAGAGTTGATGAGCTATTTTATCTTATTTATTTTATTTTCTGTCTTTCTAAAGTAACATACTTAGTTATTTATAGCCACAGAACATTCCTTTCTACATGCACCAAAAAGTGTGACCTTATTTATAACAAAATAGCACGTGGACAACTTGGCTAGTGTTCAAATCAATGAATTCAGGGGTAATCCTAATGTAGCAAAGAGTAACGAGGCCATTTTATATTCTTGTACGATTATTTTGACTGCGTTTAATAACATATGATACTTATATTTTTCTACTATAACAAAATATTAAATAGTTTCATGATTAGCGCACATTTAGTAGCCAGCACACATCTCGTCAGTACCTTACCGTCCCACCCATTTATGGTTACCAGACCAGACGTCAGGAATTCCAACCACCCATTCCAACCCAGCCTTATTGAGTCATAACAACGATCCGTATCAAGCTTCCATATATCCTACGAACCTACTGATATGCCATATATGTAAATATCATTACATTATCATTTACACTGTAGAATTACTGAACGAATAAAAAATTAAATCCAACCTTACCGCCCCCGCGATCACGCAAGCGGTTGACGCAATAGCAACACCCCCTTCGCTTACCCCACTCTATTACAGGTAACCTACGTACGACGACATTCCGAATTTCCGATTGATGTTTAGGAAATATTCCTTATTAGGTATACGTATAGAAATGAAATGAAATTGTTTATTTATCCAAATAGGCCTTCACAGGCACTTATGAATAGTCTGACTCTAAGTGCTCGGTTCGGAAGGTTGCTTTTGCTTAGAAGAGCCGGCAATAAACTCAGCAATAAACTCAGCAATAAACTCAGCAATAAACTCAGCAATTACTCTTTTCAAAAACAACTTACACATATTACATTCAATAATTATTTATCTAGTCTCACTGTCAATATTTGCGTGTTATGGCGGCAAAAATAGTAATCTATAGAATTTAATTATGACTGACTTAATAAACAACAAACTCAAGCAGACCAGCCCCCACAAGCAGCACCTGTTCACAAGTATGACGCGTGTGGCAGCCACCGCCCTCCTCGCACATATTATTATCCAAAAAAATCTATATTTAATATTACATACATAGAAGATACATAAGTATAATGACGAATTACATAGGTACATTTCCGATAGCATAATAATGATACGTTACATTGCTACGGCGTAGACGTAATATTGGATTCGGCAGCAAATATTTTATTTTTTTACTTATATTATGTAGGTAAGTAGGTACATATATTTTCTACTTACCAGTTTTACTGGCATCCTTGATTAGTTCGGAAATGAGGTCATCACTGACCTCGATGCCCAGGTTCCTCAGCATAAACTGTAGTTCTGCTGGTGTTACGTGACCGTCGCTATCCCGATCCAGTAGACCGAATGCTGTACGTAGATCTGGAATATTCGATTCTTTTTTCAGAAACATGTTACAACTCCTTTCCTGCCATTCCCGCAGGTGGCGAACAGGAGACCCTGATAAGCAATTATGGCAGACTCAGTCGCATTCCAATAAAAATGCGCAAATAAAAATGAAAATGCCTTTTGATAAAAGAATGCGACCCAGCTGAGACTATTGGTACCTACTTTTTCTATTGGGAGGAAAACTTTTTAATATAAAGTAAGAACTTATAAATACATAGGTATACTTATATGTATCTCACTCACAAAAATCGTTGTTCTTCGGTGTTGCCATAATAAACAAATTAAATAACCTTAATTAATTTATGGGATATCTAACTCACTCAAAACTACACTGTTGTGATATTAATGTTGATTGTACCTACATGTTATTATTATTATCTGGTGTGTTTAAGATATTTTCCTACACCAGTTATCTTTAATGAGTTTTTTATGAGAATGCGAGGTTGTCAACGGTTCGCCATCATATACCTTTGTCGACAATATTGACATAAGATTATACACTTTACGTGTGCATCATTCTTATCTTACAGCTCTTATTTTTGACTTTGCTCTTACTTTAATATTAGACTATCAAGCGAGTCCTATATACTACTAGCTTTCCGCCCGCAGCTTCGCCTACGTAACACGATTTTGGTTGATTCGTTTTTTCCAGTTCCGGAGGGATATATCAAATTATCCAAAAATACTTAGTCCTTTTATTTTTCATACAAATGTTAACATTCCTTTTTACCCTTTTAAGAATTTTATTGAAGAGCATAAATACTAAATTTCAAGTAATTTTGATAATAAACAATTTTGTTTTTCATACAGACTTTAATAACCCTTTTTTAACCCCCGACGCAAAAAGAGGGGTGTTATAAGTTTGACCGCTATGTGTGTGTGTGTGTGTGTGTCTGTGTGTCTGTCTGTGGCACCGTAGCTCTTAAACGGGCAAACCGATTTGGATGCGGTTTTTTTTATTTAAAAGCAGGTTTTCCAGCGATGGTTCTTAGATATGTTTTATCAAAATCGGTTCAGCCGTTTCAAAGTTATCCGCTCTTTTGTTAACTGTGGTAGGGATCTTAGACGCGTAATGGGTATTTACTTTACTTTCAAACCTAGATGTGACCTAAAATTTGAAACATCCATGTATGCTATATAACTATGCAAGATTATGGAATTTTTGGTCTGATGCTGCAGCCAGGAAATCCAGCACACTAGTACACTCTTGAAAAAATAATAGCAGGTATGTCGTGTTTGGATTCGTTTTGATCAGTATTTGATTCTACATACAATGCAACGGTGGCAAGACGATGAGCTGATGCTGCAGCCAGGATATCCAGAACAATAGAACACTCTTGAAAAAATAATAGCAGATATGTCGTGTTTGGATTCGTTTTGATCAGTATTTGATTCTACATACAATGCAACAGTGGCAACACGATGAGCTGATGCTGCAGCCAGGATATCCAGAACACTAGAACACTCTTGAAAAAATGAAAGCAGATATGTCGTGTTTGGATTCGTTTTGATCAGTATTTGATTCTACATACAATGCAACGGTGGCTACACGAGGAGCTGATGCTGCAGCCAGGATATCCAGAACACTCTTGAAATAAGATCAAAGATGATTTAAAAATTGTACTTATCATATTTAACTTCTTTTGTAACTAAGTTTAAAAATTTTAAAATAAAAATTAAATTAAAAATTTAAAAAACCCCCGACGCAAAAAAGAAAAGCGGACATTTAAAAAGTCAAAAATAATACCTATCGTTGAGCCATCAAATTCGATTGAGTAATACCTATACGGTACCCCGCCGCGACATTATAGCGCCATTTCAATGAGCAAACCTTATCGTGCCATCCATCAACTTCTATAATTAAAATATGTATAGGTATTACTCAATCGAATTTGATGGCTCAACGATAGGTATTATTTTTGACTTTTTAAATGTCCGCTTTTCTTTTTTGCGTCGGGGGTTTTTTACCCCTTTAAGGAGTGAAATTGAAAAAAACCTTAAATACCTGTTTCTTTGATTTTAATGAAGAGCATAAATACAAAATTTTTAGTAATTCTGATAATAAACTATTTATTTTTCATACATACATTAACGACCTTTTTTACCCCTTTTGAGGGGTGGAATTTAAAAAGTCTGTAAATTTGTATCTTTAATTTGATTGAAGAGTATAAATACAAAATTTTGAGTAATTCTGATAATAAACATTTTTTTTCATACAAACTTTAACCCCCTTTTTACCCCTTTAAAGGGTTGAAATTCAAAAATCCTTAAATACGTGTTTTATTATTTAACATTTAGAGGCAAAATACCAAATTTCATTCATTTCAAATCAAAAATGACAGAGTTTCATACAAACTTGGACCCCCTTTTCATCCCCTTGGGGGGTGAATTTTGGAAAATCCTTTCTTAGCGGAACCCTACGTTATAATACATATCTGTGTGCCAAATTTCAACGCAATCCGTTCAGTGGTTTCAGCTGTGCGTTGATAGATCAGTCAGTCAGTCAGTGAGTCAGTCAGTCAGCTTTGACTTTTATAATAGGTCTTTAACTATGAAATTGCCGTTCTGCAGTACCTACTGGCCATTTCAAATCAAAATAATTTTTGTTTGGCTAAGAATTCTAATTTCAAATTAATTTTATTTAAAAAACATGGATTTTTTTTCCAAAAGTAGTCATTTGTTTTGATTAATGTTACATTTTCATCGCATTTCAATCTTTTTCGTCATCATGGATACGTTAAAAATTCGAGTAATTATGGAATACGAATACCGTCGTGGCAGCAACGCGGCACAAGCGGCACGTAACATCAACGACGTTTACGGAGCTAACACTACAAACCAACGCACCACCTGTTATTGGTTTGCTTGCTTCCGTTCTGGAAATTTCGACCTGAAAAATGAACCTCGCGGTCGTCCGAAGACTTTGGTCGACAATGACGAATTAAAGGCGACCGTGGAAGCTGATGATACACAATCTACGGCTAAATTAGCAGCAGCTTTCGACGTTAGCGTCAAAACAATATTGGTACATTTGCGTCAAATTGGCAAGGTAAAAAAGCTTGACAAATGGGTGCCGAGACGTGCCTTGCACTGTTCAACTAACACACAAATGAAGGAATTTTGAACCGCATTGTTACCTGCGATGAAAAATGGATTCTGTTTGATAACCGCAAGCGCTCAACAAGTTGGTTGGATCCTGGTTCAGCACCTAAACAATGCCCTAAACGAAAACTTACCACTAGAAAAGTGATGATCACTGTTTGGTGGTCT
Source organism: Ochropacha duplaris (assembly GCA_951361185.1). NCBI lineage: Eukaryota > Metazoa > Arthropoda > Insecta > Lepidoptera > Drepanidae > Ochropacha > Ochropacha duplaris. Next base: position 6,901,409 of record OX592703.1, read on the forward strand.
AGCGCCGGTGTGATTCATCACAGCTTCTTACCAAACGGGGTGAGCATTACTGCAGATGTGTACTGTGAAGAACTGAACACAATGATGGAGAAGCTGGCACATCTCCAACCAGCATTGGTCAATCGCTCGTCGCAGCAGGAAAAAAATTCAATACCCGAGAGGCAGTACAAAATGCCTTTGAAGAATTTGTTGCCTCCCGTCCAGCTGATTTCTTTTAGAAGGGCATCAATAAACTGCCGGCAAAGATGCATTGATTGCATGGGTGATTACTTCGATTAATACAAATAAAAAATACATGAAAAAAAATCATTTAAATTTTTTCATACAAAACGGCAATTTCATAGGTAAAGACCTAATATATCTACTATTATACGAGCAAGTAATAAACGATTTCAATGAAGACTTATGTGAAAACTTAAACATTATTTTGTAAAACTATAAACAGATTTTGTAAAAGCCATCATTGTGTGGTCTTTGTAGTGATAACGACCGTTCTAAACGTTCGTATATTATTCTCAAACGTTTATCGCTGTTCCCAAAATATCACGCATATTATGATTTAAGTAGGTGCGTATTCTACGGAACGAGATTTTTCATGAGTCGGCTTATTTTCTTGGAAACATATGCTTATTGATAATTGCCAAAATTTGCTATGTCAAACTAGGAAATAGCAGTTTATTGATTATACCAACCTACTTCCTTTTTGTACTGCCGTTTCACCCGCGATCCCTTATTTTAACCCTCAGGCAGGGATTGAATCCATACTAATATTATAAATGCGAAAGTGTATCTGTCTTTAAACCGCCGAACCGATTTAGATGAAATTTGGTATAGGGATAGTTTGAGTACCGGGAAAAAACATAGGATAGTTTTTATCCTAGAAATCACCCTTTAAGGGGGTGAAAAGGGGGATGAAAGTTTGTATGGGGAATCAATAATCGCTGAACTGATTTATGACTGTCTGTCTGGAGATTTATGAAAAAACCGGCCAAGTGCGAGTTGAACTCGCGTGGACAGGGTTCCGCACAATGCCCAAAGTCAGTGAACGTATTATATTGAGTTTACCCCTTTATTTTCAATTGATAGAAATTTCACCTGATTTGGTCCAGTAGATTCGGAGCAAATGTCTGGATCTGAATGTGTCATGTCCGGACAGACAGACGATTGGTCCTATAAAGGTCCGCTTTTTTGTACGGAACCCTAAAAAGCAGATTGGATAAAAAATAAGCTACGCAAATTTCTAATTCCACGCGGACGGAGTCGCGGGCAAAAGCTAGTTTTAAATAAAACCTCCCATAGTGGATGCCTACGTTATAAAAGTAACAAGTAAGTAATCTGTGTGTTAATTTTCCAAGATTTTTTAGGTAAGTCAGTCAGGTCAGACAGGACAAGTCTTTTTATATTTACATACCTATATGTAGTCTTAACATACTGTAAGTGTATGTAGCTTACTTTAAATTTAAGTAGGTAGGTACTAGCTGCGCTTCTACTCGCAACTTGTATCCACGTGGGTAAGGGTGGGTTTAAAGGCCGGGTCCTTGCGTACCTTCGTGCTTTTTGTGATTAAATAAAGTCTCAACTTGGCACAGATTGTTCATTAGGCGGTCCTAAGCTGGTTTAGCCTGTTAACCGTTGAAATCCACCGCGTAGGAGCGGGTAGGGGGAGAAGTTCACGACTGCCGCGTTGCCCTTTACCCTGTAATGCCCTCAATGAACTGTCTAACTAAGATAATAAAATATCTATTTTGAGGTGAAGTGTCAGCTACACTAAGGTAAACTTGATATCATTTTCGTATTATTTAAGGATGTGGAATTTATACCTCGAAGAAATTTTTAAAGGTTAAATACGAACGAGATAGGTAGGATTTAAGCAACCTTACCCTACGTTGCTTTTCAGAAATGAACATAGGAAAGGTATTTATTGAGTCTCTTTCGTTTATCGTTGTCCGAATAGACGCCATTCTGTCTGTTTGACGCTTGTGTGATAATTACTTAATTTTTAATTAAAGATAATCGGTCAACAAACATTTTATCCTCGCTCCGCTCTGCGGGGCGCGACGATTTATTCATCTATGATTTAACTATTAGGTACTTAATCAGCTAAGTTGGCGTTAATAAGGTTATTTTTTATTTAAATGATGCATTTTGAGAAGAAACTATTTTTGACATAATTCTTATAATTGATATATCTTTATAGTGAACTAGTTGTCCCCCGCGGTTTCGTTCCCGAGAGAACCCTTTATGGGTTGCAATTTCAAAAATCCATTTTAGGGGATACCTACCTATGACGAATCTACCTACCTGCCAAATTTCAAGTTTGTAGCATTTATTCTACTTTCTGATATTTCGTGATTAATCAGGGTGTGGTTGGTGATTTACTTATCCTACTAATATTAAAGTTAAATAGGTACTAAATATGTGAAAGTTTGTATGTTTGTTGCTCAATCACACAAAAACGGCTGAACGGATTTGATAAAACATAGGATTTTCACACAGGTAGATCTGAATAAAACATAGGATTTTAATCCCGGGAAAAGATAAAATCTCTCGGGAACGCGGGTAAGACCGCGAGGCTAAAAACTAGTCTGCCGTTAAAATAACGAGATACGATTTGTGGTTTTCATCATTACGTCTTTACAATTCGCTTGGTCTTTACCTCGAAACCTCAAACAACTGTGGGAAATTTTATGGATGTGAGCCATTCCGGAGACACAGTTTGATCATTCCAAGTGAATTATCCCATATTTTTAACCGACTTCAAAAAAAAGGAGGAGGTTCTCAATTCGTCTGTATGTTTTTTTTTTTTTTTTGTATGTTTGTTACTCGATTTCTCTGCCAATTATGAATAGATTTTGATGATTCTTTTTTTGTTTGGTAGATCCTACTTCAGAGGTGGTCCCATTTAAATTTTGTCGAAATTGATTAAGCACTTTTTGAGAAAATCAACAAAAACGATAAAAATCTATCTCGTTTGATAAACCTTAGTGAATCAAACCGAGTCGTTGAGCGTGACTTTTTGGATTTGGATGAAATTTCGTGTGTATACTTCAATGGGTTCTTCGATGGTTTTAAAATACAATTGGACCCGGTAGGTGGCGCTGGAATCGAGTTCCAAGATTTGTTTTAATTTCAGGGCAGGACGACGTCTGCCGGGCCCGCTAGTTATATATTATATTTTACCGGCCAGACCCGATTTCAGGACAAACTAGTTTTGCCTAGGATAACATATAATAAGGAATAAACTTTAAAAATTAAAAAATAAAATTATTTTTAAAAATAAAAAACAAAAACCGACTTCAAAACTGTAACCTATACCTATGTACAAACATAAACTAAAAAGTAAAGAATAATATTTTAATTTCAAAGCAAGAGCCTTAGAGGACAATCAACAAAATTATTGATATTTATATATCTATTTAATATTTATAAACAGTTCTTTTTGGAGTCGGTGCCAGCCAAGAAGGACAGTTTAATTCTGCCTTTGTAACAAACTTTCGAAAAGTAGGGGAGCGACGGCGCAGACCTAAGGAACATTACCGTAAGGAGAGGTGTCGTAAGACGTTTTCTCGTATGAACACTTCGTGTCCAGTTCAAAACTGTCCTACTTCTTGACTGGCACCGACTCCAAAAAGAACTGTTTATAAATATTAAATAGATATATAAATATCAATAATTTTGTTGATTGTCCTTTAAGGCTCTTGCTTTGAAATTAAAATATTATTCTTTACTTTTTAGTTTATGTTTGTACATAGGTATGGGTTACAGTTTTGAAGTCGGTTTTTGTTTTTTTCGAGACTAAAGGTACTATCTACATAATATTATGTCTAGTTCGGAGAAGAAAAGAGCGACACACCAGCAGTGTGTAAGGTAATATTAAACATGAATATATTTTGAGCTACTATAGTCAAAAACAATTAGGACAAATATTATTTTTTATTTATATGTTCGAGTAAGTATATGAATGATGTAGAAGTAGGTATGAGTATGAGCCGCAGAAACAAAGGGCTCAGTTTATGTCAGTCTTATCTATAGGAACGATTGTACAGATAGCTATATATCAAGTGACAAACATCATGCTATCTCTTTAGGAACGTTTGTACGTTCTTAGATAATACTTTGATTGATACTTCGTTTTTATAGTTTGGTTAGAGTACCTACCTACAAAGATGCAAATAAATATGCTGCTCACTCATGTACAATGTACATATACCTACCTACCTATTATGATTTATTTTACGTGGCAAATTTTGTAAAACTTGCCTTTTTAAATGGTTGTGTTTATATCAGTCAGTATTGATTCGAAATATTAATCATAATTTAAAATCAAACGAAATCTGCAAATAGATTCTATATAGGACGTGCTCTCAAGCATCATCAGGATATCGAAGTCGAAAGTGGGACCGACATCAATAGATTTTTAATTAAGTTCAAGACGGAGATCCTATTTGTGCAAAACATTACATTAGTCCTAAATAGTGTCGTCCCATATAGATACTGATGATAAACTCCACCAAGTACACTTGGAAGTGATGACTGATTCAAATCAAATTTTATTTAAAATAATCTATTTACAGCGATATTCAAAGATTGAACAATAGAAAGGGACACAAAGTTGCTGGTAGCCTGTAACTCTACTTAAGAAAGTAAGGAAACCTATAGGGGAAATGTATATTTTTTTCCATAGAAATCCAAAAGCTGTATACAAAATGTAGGCAAGTGACAGACGTCAGACAATTTTGCCCATAGAGCATTAAACCACTCTCTCTGGGCCCGTTTTGCCAGAATAATAAACTCCAAAACACCGCGGGCCTATTGTACCACCTTGATTGTGCACCAGCGAACAGCAGATTGACCGATTTAAGATTATTAGGTACATTGCAGGATTAAGAAAGTTAAAAATGAGTTACAGCTACGAATATAGAGAGAATCATACCCTGGATCCATTGTACCTACCTATAATCAGTGTTCACATTCAAAAACGTTGAAGGTGGGTTTGATAAGATTTTATAGATGATAAGAACGTAGGTATAAATTTTGTTTTAAACCAGCGCGGATAAGTTTCAAAAATCTACTTGACTGTGAAGAGTGGCTTATTGCCTTATCTCTAAACATCGCTAATTAGATCATAATCTTTATAATGACATTAATATCTCCGCAAACATCAGATAGGGGGACAATTTATTGTATCACGGTCTTCCTCCATTACACATGGAAAATAAGATAAAGTTTATTATAATTTATGTTCGCTGTTGAATAATCAAGTCGAGGACTACCTCTACCTATTTTACGCGTCTAACTTATTATTGTACTCACATTAAAACAAGGTTAAGGACTAGTTTAAAACCTGATATATCCATATTTCTAAAGCCAATGGAATTCGTTTCTAATTGTTCATGTAACAAGAACAATAACCTAATATGTGAGATTACACAGATGAAAAAGTTTTTGCGACCTACTCAAATTACATTAATTTTAATCCATTGAGTCCATTTTCATCCTGCATTATAGTTGTGCACGTCGAGATAAAATAACACTTTTTTAAGACTAGACAAGATGTGTTCCGAGTCGGAACTTCCGACAGCTGCACTTGAGAGCCAGTTCCCATCTAGCCTTTGCATTCTTCGGCCACATCATCACTTACCATGGTGAGATTGTGGTCAAACATAAGCTTATCCAGAAGTTAAAAAAAACTAACTTTACGAAAGCTCACATTATTGTAAAGTTGAAATGAATATTAACGTGAACTGTCCACTTATCAAAACATGTCTACCTTTTAACAAAGCAATTTGCGAACACCTTCCCTGTGTAATGGATGTTCGTGGAAATGATGACAGTATGTATAGTTGATTGATGTTAAACAGTGGTAAACAAAACCTACCAGTGTCCGTCCATAACAATGTACTTACATACATAATCACGACAAACATATGGAAAAAAGTAGAATGGGCAGAGCGAAAATAGTGTAAACAATCAAATGTTGGTAAATCTTTGGAATTACAAATCAAATCCACATAATGAGCTAAATGATAATATAATTATTTTATTTACAACAAATGTACAAAATATACAAGCAAATGTACAACTATAATATATAAAAAACTTCTTCTTTTTTTATTTTTTATAAAACACTGATTAAAATCTAAAATACAGTTAAATAAACAAAAATAACGACTCCATGCCAATGCCAAGACAATTTTTCAACGTTTACTGAACGCTAAGTCTGAAATGTATGATTATCACGGAGCAGTTCCGACTTGTACCACTAACATTTGGTAATTTTCTAGAAAATCTTTGGGTTTAAAGAAAATAAAGATATTTTATTATTTGAGAAATAGCATATTTAAAATGTTGGACGGAAAAGGTGCCTCAAATGTTACTCGAGCAAGTAATAATTATTATTAACTATAAAACAGCAGAAACCTTTGAAAGATCAATTTTATAATAGTCTTTCATTGATTCGTTATTTTCACTCGCTCTGTAGAAGCAGGAAAGCAGTCACAATAATGGTTATTATCTTGAAACCAACACAAATAAACTAAGCTACTACTAAAAATATAAATCTCTTTCTTAGAACTTCAGCAACGAGTCCTCTGAATCTATGTAATTTTTTAGAAAAACCCATTTATAAATTACTTAGTGCTTATGTAAGTATTTCCCGTCAATATTACTACTACACTATACCTAACACTTACATAGAAAAACGAAACATGTTCAAGATAATGGTTCGATACAAAGTAAAAAATACTTACTATTGAGCATTGCTTCACTAGGCGCCGGCACCGTCGGCCGGTCGTCAACAGGGGATTGCTTTTTCTTATTCTTTTTCTCATCTTCTTGCTGTGAATCAAGAACAGCAGCGTTATCAGACATACACTCTACTAATTATACGACCTATTCACAGAAAAATATAAGTACGACCACAATAACGTGTAGTGTTTATCAACAATGAATGTAAGAAAATAATGCTCAGTGATACTGATTTTTTTATCAATTTACGAGTGTTATCAATCTTGTCACAAGTTTTATCAGAATATTGTATGATCAATAAAGAGTACCTACTTATCCATTAAGTGTAAATATAATATCTGTCTAGCTAAGTTACTCGTATATTCATACAATGAAAAACACAAACCTAGTAAATACTTACAAATAGCTCATGCTAATAAAAACATGTTAGAAAACAGAACAATCTGAATTTCAATGTAATGCTACAAATCTCCAGTCTTTTATAAGCCTAATGGAAAGCTATAATCAGCTGTATCATATAGGTATGTCCTCCACAGTTTCACCCGCGTTCCCGTGGGATCTTATCTTATGCCGGGATAAAAATATAGCCTATGACAATCTGGAATGATGTAGCATTCAAATGGTGAAATAATTTTTGAAATCGGCCCAGTAGTTTTTGAGTTTATTCGTTACATACACACATAAATACAAATCTTTCCTCTTTATAAAATTAGATAAGAAAGATAGTGAATAATAATTAACTTGTAATGGTGATGTAACCTCTAATAATGTTAAAGTGTTTCTACCTTATAGGTAGGTACCTAATATTTTTTAGTTCCAAATAGTTTCAATCTATCCTTAGATTTTACGAGTATATAATAGAAAAAGACACTATTATAGGTACCTACCTAGGTATGTAATACACAATGTGTTGTGGATGGTATGTTCGCTGAATGAGTTGGTATTTTCTTTATTTGAACCTATATAGACCATTATAAAATATTAATATATCGAGCCACCAATGAATTACATGTTTCTTTCTATATCCGTGATACTAAATATGTACCTAATCGTACGAATTTATAATTTCAAATAAGATCGGCTAGTAAAATTAATGAGAAATAAGTATTCATAGTGAGACCTTGACATAACTTTTGCGTGATCACCGTAGTTCAGCGCCAATTCCTTCCTCTACACATTCGTTACAATCCATGCCAAATCGTAAAAGTAGATTTAGTGATGACTCAGTTATACAATTATTATATTATGGAGACATTGAAAGGCACAATAATATTTTAGCCTATGGTATATGCAAATTTAATTGTAAGTTAATAAGTAATAAATTTATGTCTGTCATTGATGGGACCTATTGATTAGAACATAAAACGTTTATTATATATTTTTATGAATGAGTGCCGAAGGTGGTAACCTCATAAAGTCATTTATTTGCAGACAATGCAGAAACAGTAGGTATAGTAAGTAATCTAAGGGTGTGTTGTTTTAGCTCACTTTGACTTACGAGTTAATAAAACGAATTCCACCTTGTTTCATGAATTGTCGGTTCTTTTTTTGTCTTTCGTTATTACAAGCTTTTAGTTTTATACACATAATGTAACAAAATATTGTGATCATCGGACGTTACATAATGTGAAAGTGGTGTAAGATGTTCCATTTGTGGAATTGCGATTCAAGTTATTTAAATACATATCACTATTTGAGGTTTGGTAGAGTATCTAAGGTTGATTATGTCGTATCTACATCCTAAGGTATGGCGACTGGCGACCACCCACGTGTCGTTTACATAGCATACGACATTCACGCCAGCGGGGAAATCAACACGTTGGTACCACCGGTACCTATTTTTTGTTTCGACATTTAGAATAAACTTCAATTACATTTTGGAAACACAATCCAATATCAAATATCTCGACGAGTGGCAAGTCAAATTTCCGCTTAGGGAATAACTCGCATTTTTCAAGTCAAAATATGTCAATTCTTTGAATTTTAACTTGGCACGGCACGGGTCTAGGAAATATTGCCGACGGCTCGTACGTAGCGCCCGCGGAGATACCAAGTGACAACAAATGCGTGTGTGTTTTCTTGATGTTAATGACAAATTGGTAGTAACCAATATCGTGGCTGATTCCTGTTTTTTTTTTGTTGCAATTTAGACATTCTCGCGAAATACGAACAGTTCTGCATCAGTGGAAAAGATGATGAATATAATGAAATTGAGCTATCTTATGTATCGGGCAATCATAGACCAAAGTTTAGTCAAAATTTTGTTTATTTTACTAAATTTAAATTGTGTTAGTAGGTAGGTACTTTAAATGGACGATCCTGTTATCGAAACGAAAAGATAATAATAGTACTTCGTACTGTTGTCTGTAACACGAGCCTTACATTCGCGTGTATTTACTCGTAAGTTAGTCATACTACATTCACAAACTAATTAACATGTAGGTTATCTATATGTGATTCTGGTTCAGATTTTAAATCTGATAGATAATAATATAGGTATGTGTGTAATTATTTACGAAGACCAAAACCACAGGACGTACCTAACAGCTAGAGACGAGCGAGGTTCGAATAGAAATAGCGCTTGGCACGCCGTCAACTCGAGATGCGGTCAGTAGACACCTCCGACTTAGTGAAAGAACTGTGACATCCGAACTTTTGGTATGTAAATAAACACACAGAATCGTGATGTATCGGCGGTCGTAAAGATCAATAGATTCCATACATATGGCAAGCACCGTCTTCAAAGACCATCTTAAATCAACCGGCTTAACTGTTTAACAAACATCTACAAAGAAAACAAGCCATTATTATTACAAGCTATGAACGCACGAAGGTACCTACATGGTACCCACCAACAAACTTTTGCCAACAGAATGGTTAGTCTCTACTTAGTTGCATCTTTATCAGCAACATTGAGTAAATGCGAGGATGAATGATTGTTTAGAATCAGAATTAAATCCACTTTATTTACAAATAGAATCGATCTACAGCTTTTAATCATGATGTTTTTAAGACTTGGTTTTTAAAACTATTCAAATATCACGATGTCTATCTATCGTAGAGTAAATGAAACCTTAGGTATACTTATAGTTATATCGAGCATTGATGTACCAATTAATTACCTACCTACTACTAATATTCATACCATATGACGGATAAAAGGGATGAATGGAAGTAAAGTAGGTAACACTATACGCCGACCCCAAAAACATGGGAACAGGGCAGGCAGATGATTATGATGATGTACCAACTAAATAATAAATACTAATTAGGTAGATAATTTTATTGTTTGATAAAAATATCTCAACATAGATTAATCTGCCATTTATATTGCAATCACAATAACTCTCTTTTAGGAAGAAAATTAAAATGTTAAGATTGAGAAAGCTTTTAGATATATACGAGTCAATATTACATTATTATAACAGTAGGTATAAGGTCATAAGATTTAACATATCTAATAGATAAGTAAGTAGTTATTTCATCGTCAATAGTACCACAATCAAAGACTTTAAACTTGTATCTATATTTAAATTTCTTTGACCACAATAGTACTAACACTCACTGAATTGCTCTTTATTATTTATTATTATTGTTGTTGACTTTGATATCGCAACGAGGCGGTTTTTGTTATCAATTTATTATCATGTTCAATTTTATTGGCTCATTAATAAATTAATTAATTTGGCTCCAAAACTCGTAACTAAGAACCTTATTTCCCGAAAAGGCATTTTTTCAGATGAATATAGATAATCTATGCTTAACTAAAGTAATAACCGAAAACATATTATATGCATTTACAAATTATTTTTTGGAGAAAAGTGCACGTTACCTACTGTCAGTTTTATTTAGCACAAAAGAAAGCTACCAAACCTTTACATACTTACATACAAACCATGCAGTCCTTTATAAATCTAATATTTTTTGGCATAAAATGAGTGATCACCTTATACAACTCATTCGGATTTTATAAGTTCTATGAATTTGACAAATTAATTCCATTTAGCAATATTCCTTTTATGGAGACATAAAAACTTTTAACCACTGAGAGATTATTTTTATGTGAATCGCCAAGATATTTGAATCATACCAACAAGCTGGGTAGGTTAGGTATCAAACAACTAGCTAAGGACAATACGAAAACACGCCCACTCAAATAAGTGACCAAAGGCTAATGTGTGGACTCGGAATGTTTGAAATTACATTATAGTTAGTTACTTAGTTGCGAAATGTTCACAAACATACGTTACATATTTACCGAGCTCGTCTCGTCATCCGACAGAGTGCGGACGCTGAAGGATTCCAAACATTTCAACTGTGGCACATCACGAAAACTCCAATGCCTTTACAAATTTTGAATTGTTGTTGTAACGGTCAACCATACGAAATTACTAGCATAATGTTGTAGCATAGTTATATCTTTATACTGTGGTTGTAGTACTAGATCTTACACATTTCCCAAAAGCGTTAAACAATGTCAGGAAGCAAGCTATCTGGCGCATAATACGATACGATTTGCACGGTGGTAGGGTACTTTGTAGTACCCGACTGGCTGGCTTGTAGTCAAACACAAGCCTATCCAGAATAAAGAAAAAAAAACCTATTGATAATACCCTCGGAACAATAGCTAGTTATTGTTCCTTTTTTTATTCTGGATAGGCTTGTGTTTTGACTACAATCTCACTATGGTAAGTGATGATGTGGCCGAAGGTGGTAAGCACACAAAGCCTAGATGGGAACTGGCTCTCAAGTGCAGCTGTCGGAACACACCGATAGGTGCTTGGCGACAGATTTTCAACTTGAGGGTGGTAGCCAGCCAGTCGGGTACTACAAAGTACCCTACCACCGTGCTATGGTTTCCTCACGATGTTTTCCTTCACCGAAAGCTCAAGATCATTGTAGGATTCGAACCCACGACCTTCGCCGCGGTATCCGACGTCACTTACCACTGAGCTATCATCGCCTTGTTAGGTAGGTAATGCATAAATCGCCAATGTTTTCTGCTTTATGCACTGCAATTGATTTGAATAACAAATACATATTAGATACAGTAAATTTTATTACTTTCTTGTATCTTTATACCTTTGCTGAATGTAGGTATTTAAGTACTTTATGGAATACAAATCATTGTGTAGTTAAATCTTTTCAACTAAAGCAATATAAAGCCAATTACATAAATGACCATGTTCATACAGGCGAATAAATCGTGTTATCATATTAGCTGTAATGTAATAATTCAGAGCGACGAAGACCTACCTAGGTTTAATTTAGCTGACCATTCATTTTGATCTTAAAATTGTATATAGGTAGAATATCCGATCTAGTACACCTTTTCCAACGACTACATGTTATTCGCTAATGAGTCCCAGTGCATTTTTTCATCAGACAGGCTGAAAGCAGGCAGATGGTCCTCTTGGTGTTATAGTTACCAGCACCTTAGGTCATAAGCATTATCTATTGCCGACCTCAAAGATATAAAAGGCAACTTTACTGGCTACGATAATCAGATGGGCCGTAAGATTGTTTGCCACCTAGTGGTATAAAAACTTCCGGTTACACCCTGATAGGTGCTTGTTTAGATTTTCAATTTACATACTAACTAACTAGCTAATATACAAAGGCACCTATGTAAAATAAAAAAATATTTAAAAAAAAAAAAAAAAAACATACAGACGAATTGAGAACCTCCTCCTTTTTTTGTAACCTATACATTATGTACAAACATAAACTAAAAAGTAAAGAATAATATTTTAATTTCAAAGCAAGAGCCTTAAAGGACAATCAACAAACAAAATTTCATCCAAATCCAAAAAGTCATGCTCAACGACTCAGTTTGATTTACTAAGGTTTATCAAACGAGATATTAAAATTTTTGTTTTTGTTGATTTTCTCAAAAAGTGCTGAATCAATTTCGATAAAATTTATATGGGACCACCTCTGAAGTATGATCTACCAAACAAAAAAAGAATCATCAAAATCTATTCATAATTGGCAGAGTAATCGCGTAACAAACATACAAAAAAAAACATACAGTCGAATTGAGAACCTCCTCCTTTTTTGAAGTCGGTTAAAAATACAGGACAAGTGCGAGAAGACTTCGCACCCAGATGGTTCCCTACAAACTTAACATATATCTACATCACGGTCAATCTTCAACAGAATACATATTATTATGTAAGTTTCTAGTCACATAGTATTTAAATTTTACTACAAATGAAAGATTTTTGGAGTTTTACTTGGGCCGTGAGACCAACTTTTTGCCAATTTTCAAGATTTCAAGTCAAAGGGAAGTATCCTAATTATTCGAACAATATTGGTATACCTAATCACAATCTCGGTGTTTATAATGTTGGGGTATACGGGGGCGAAAAATCGATCTCAGGTTTCATTTCTAGGAAATCTCTCAATGTTTTCACATACTTATAATGCAACACATTAGCCTTGTCCACACCTAATATGTCCTGAGCAAAGCTGAGTCACCTACTACTACTAGGTACTGTGATATAAATGGACGCACGTGGGTATGTATTTACACTTCCGAGGGACCGTAGACTCCAAGGATACTTTTTTAAATATTTTTTGGACTATCTGATTATATTGGCTAAATTCTTTTCGTTCAAAAATGTATAGAAAGTTTAACTCACTTTTCTTCTACTCCGTGATGTAGTCGCCATACCCTGGAAAGAAGATAATCATGCGGTTATAAACGAAAAAAGAATGCACAGGTAGGTAGGTAGGAAGGAATGCATGAGAATGCTTAGGTACATAGCTAACTTTCAAGTAAATTTTACATAAAATATTATTTTCCATGCAAACATTGCCATCCCCTTTCTCGTATGGGACGACACTCATAAGTTCAAACCAAATCGCTAAGTACAAGTTTTTAATCGATTTACCATAAAAATCATCTTCAGCCAGCCAGTTCAGCACTTACCATGTAGAGATTGTGTGGGTATATGAACCAGAATTGGAATAAGACATTTTGGTGAAAATATTGTTCGGTAATAATTTCTCCAAAGTCATTTGTACATAATATTTACTTACTGTAGCGACACCTATCTACACATAAATATAGTTCGCACGACTCCTAGATAGATGGCGCTCCAATAACCTACATCGCGCTCACGAAGTTTTCCATGAGATCAGTAGCCCAAGCACGAATTTTTTTTCCCTTTTCAATGGAGGAGTCTAACACCTCGCTCCTCCATACTTACTACTAAGTTTAATGGATGTAGTTTTATTTTAAATTATGAGTTGATATTACCGTTGCTGGTAATATCGTACCTACAGTTCGTCAGTCGACGGCTGCCGCCGACGCGCGCCGACGGCGGTCGGCGGCTGCAGTCGGCAACATGCTGCTCGTGTGTACGACATTACATAAAAAAATACAGATTCTTGAAAACAGCAACTAAGACTAGAAGAGAGGCAGGTGAGATTTGAAGCTCACGTACGAGTATTAGGTAGGCATTACCCCTGCACCTGCCTGGCGACGAGGTTAATCCCGGAGTGTAATGATAAGGATTATGATTGAGACATTATTCTAATTTAAATCTCATGGATTAGTCAGGTAGGTACGTTTTTATTATTTTTATTAAGGAATTTTGCATATTATAGGTAGGTACATTGTGTATATCACGTTTTAGGTAAATATACCTACTTAACGGTATAGTAGCAAAAAATATAAATATGTATTTAAATTAAAAGGAGAGTCAGAGTTCATACAAAAAGGAGAGTTGGAGCATTTAATTTTTTCCTTTAATCTAAGAAAACGATTTTTTTTATTATTATATTATCTAATAGGTACTAGTTGTTCCCACGGCTTTGCCTGTGTCTTCGGAATAAATTCAAATTTGGGATCAATAGCTAAAGGTATAAACAAATTATTTTGAGCGGCAATACAACTCTGTCTGTATGTATAGTTACTTTCTCAATACCTATTTATACTCTACCTATTGCGATTATGATCAAACTGTTCCACCACGTGCGCCAATTAAAAACATGCGAGCAGATTGGAGGTATATAATAAACACGCGAGTCTTTGACACGGCTGTGGCCAATATATCTAACGAAAGAAATAAACGCAGCTGTTGCAGCGCATACAACATTCGAGAACATTTTAGAATTTATGACAATAAATTATTTAAAAGAATATAAAAAGACTTACAAAACATTTTAATCGCTGTAATCCGACTCGTATGTTCTTAAACATTTCACCCCAATGACAGTGCGAATTCATAAATTACACAAGTTTCCGTTAAGATGACAATGTTCTTGATTCTGAGACTAGTTCCGATCAGAAATAGCAGGAGCAGTGACCGAGTTCCCCGATTGTGTTCTTTATCTTCTATTTATAATCCCTAAAAACCATGTGACTGATGCCCACTATTCAATTGCTTTTCTCTAACACAACACTGCGCATACCTACTGCTTCGCTGTCAAGTTATTTAGTACTTAGTACCTTACTTTTCGTCAAACCAGCTGGACGTATAAAATTGAGAAAATACAAGGGGTAGCATTTCCGGTTGAGACCCCTAAACGTCCGCGCCGCCCTGTTTGCGTAAGGGTGTACCTACAGTACAGTACCATGGCCCCTCAGCTCAGGCATATCTATCTATCTATACATACGTAATTTTAGAGATAATAGTATCGGCTACTTTTATCCCGGGAATGCGGGTAAAATCATATAATTAATCATAAATATTACCTTTGGAGTCCAAAATATTATAAATTATTTTTATTTTACAAAATTAAGTAAGACTCTTACACATATATAAAGGGGATAATTTTGGAACATATAAGTACTTAGGTACCTATTTCATCGCAATGACTTATTCAGCGCATAATTAAAACTGTGTTTGTAGAATTTTATTGTCTCATTGCACGTAGGACGGAACTGATGAATGCTTGATGGATGAAAGCTAAGTCAAAAAATATTGTGGAGTTCTCAGAGAGTAATCCTGATTACTTTTATTCTAAGAATGCATGTGAAACCGCAGGGGACACCTGGTATCCTTTATAAATATTTTAGGGTTCCGTACCGCAAAAGGAAAAACTGAACCCTTAAAGGATCACTTTGTTGTCCGTCCGTCCATCCGTCTGTCTGTCAAGAGTCAAGACCCTTTATCTCGGGAACGCGTGGAGGTATCAAGTTGAAATTAAAACGATATACTCAGGTCTACAGTCCCTTGAAGCTGTGAAAAAACTTCTAAGTTAAGGTAAATACGGCCGTTTATGCCGCAAAATAACGTATAGGTACATTATTTCGACGCTCTCAAGGGAATCAAAATTTATAAGGTACTTTCCGTTGACCTAGAATCATGAAATTTGGCAAGAAGCAATGTCATGTAGCACAAGTAAAGGAATAAATCCGAAAACAGTAACATAAAATTATATCCAAAAAAATAACAACGTAATCGAAAAAAGATTGAAACAAATCCTCGAGAATCCATTACCGTGAAGAAAGAACTATTTACATATCTACAAGTTTGTACGAAACCCTCGGTGCGCGGGTCCAACTCGCACTTGACCGGTTTTTTTAATAACTTGATTCGGTTAAACAAAGACTGACACTGAACTGAACTTAACAGTGAAATTCCGCCGATAATGGAACCCACATCTTCGATCTCTAAGTGAGCCATTGACCAAGTACATTGGTCATAATAGGTAGGTATCATAATATTATCATTATGACAATGAAAAGCACTTTCCTATTAAAACACGGTGAGTATACTCGTATACGAAAGGTTGTTTACTTTCATCTGGTTTAATGCTCCAAGACTTTCATGCGTTGCAGACTTAGTTTTACAAACATATTAGCTACATAAATATAAATATATTATTATATTATACAATATCATCAATCATTCCATGTTAGCGGCTCTGACTGAAGTAATCTGATTACCTTTCTTATCTTCTTATTTTGGTTAAATTTATGTAAACTGAAGGGGGTGAAAGGCGTGTAATTTATAATGATAGCAAAATGTAGGATACACTTTACTTTAATTTGTTTTATAAAATATTTAATTATAAGGCATAAATGCAAATGCCGCTTTAGGTTGAACATATATTAGTCAAGATCCGAAAATTTTATGTAAAATTATGAATAAACATAGCTATTTACCAAAAACATGTTAGCACTTACAGGCAGCTTTTTCCAAGTGTATAAAGTCTTTGCATACTACAGCAGCGACCGTTTATTGGAGTTGTTGTGAAATACCAACCTGGCTAAATGCTTCATAGTAAATACCAATTTTTAACATTCCATGTAAAATAGTTAGGTAGGCAGGCAAAACAATGTATTTTTAACAATTCCATGTAAAATTAAATTAGGTAGGCATTATGAATTGTTATGTATGATGTTATTGTTGGGACGCACTATCCAGGAAACTTCACTGTTGTTTAATTGTTAAGCACCAGCAGCCACATGCTCGTGTAATTAAATAGACAAGATCCTTAGTAAAAACTAAGAGGATACACGGGTGACAGTACCTATGCTTGATCAGATAAATAGATGACAAACAATGTGTAGAAATGACGCGACGACTCGCGACCACGACGACGGGGCGGTCGGCGAAAGCGCGGTGCGGAGCGCAACGACGATGACAACGTTCACAAGGTGGCAGCGGCAGCGGTAGGTGCCCGATGCACGCGGTGTGGCTGCCGGCTTGCTGAGTTAACGCAAGTGCGATGTCGTGGCCGTTCTTTGTGCGTCGCACGTCGGACGAGTGTTTAATGCGAGGATATTTCGGTAGATCGCAACCATCAGACAAATCACGACCGTGCGACCCGGCCTCAACGAGCACTCTAATAATAAATTGTTTATATTTTTTTATTATCTCGATGACTTTATTTCACACTAACGTTCGAGATTCGGGAGGCGAATGGAAACGAAGGCCTCTCTTGTCGACCTCGAGTAGCACGTGCTCTCCGAAATAGACCGCTACGCGACTGTCAAATTATAGGCCACTACGAATAACTTATTTGTCGAGAGTGCATCGAGTGTAGGTTCGGGTGCCAATGCTGGAGTTTTGGACGGATCGTAAAGAATTAAACGCAAGATGCGAGTGATGGTGGTGGAGCACGTGCCTATTGTTTTGGCGGTACGTACCGAAATGGTGTCAGAGATAGCGCTGCAGAAAGCGCCGAAGCCGGTGTGTGTAGCGGGAGGGCTGGGCGGCGGACTCCCGCTCGCCCGGTCCATGTCGCGGTGTGCCCCGACGGTCGGCAGAGCACTGCCGCCGCGTACCGTTCGCGCCCTCGCGTTACATAAACCTCGATGGTTGCCCGCTGCCCGCTCACACCTGTCTGTTGTCGCTTCGTTTTGGCATCAAATGCAAGCCACAACAATAACAATAAATAATTATAGACAGGCTATTTTAAGCGCACTCAACGCCGAGTGAAACTAATTTGCAACACTATCTTTTTACCCGAACCTATCTAGATGTTTTTACGGTAAGTATTGCGTGTAGGTAGATAGATACTTACTTATTTACAATGATTGTTGCTACGTGTGTAGGAGGCAAATAAACCGATAAAGAATTCTAGCTCAGGTACCTAGTGTAGGTAGGTGGGGAATGGGGTAGATATTGTATCTAAAAAGTTGGAGGAGAAGGTGGGAATTGGCCCCCACTTTGTTGTTCAGTTAAATGTTTTATAAAGAGCTTAGTACCTAATTAGTAGGTATATATACCTGAGTATTCTAAATAAGTACATCTGTTTTCCTTTTATTGAAATACCTACTTACATGATATTTGTTACTTAATACACATGTACAGATTTTTCAAACGTTTACCTACATTTCGAAAACTGGCATAAAATCTCAAGAATAGACAAGATACTGTCACTGCATTGAGGCTTCGTTCCGGACATATACCATCCAATAAGTTTAGTTTTTTAATGCGAAAGGAGCTTTCTCCGAACTGTCTGTTGTGTGGTAGGTTGGATGATGTGCATCACATATTGATGGAATGTGTCCGAGGCGAAGCTTTAAGGGTTGCTCTTGGTCCTACATTATCACAAATTGGAGGATGTAATAGTATTCTGGCTTTTCCATTTTCTGAGAGAGCCAGAATATTATACAAAATTTCTGTTGTCAATAGAAATTCTAGGCTAAGTAATTAAAATTATAAAAATGTTTAAAGTTTCGTGTATTGTCATAGGGTGACATAATCGTCTATACGATTAAACCCATAAATAAAGAAAAAAAAACAGACTACTTTTACTTACGGAAATGATGAGAAAATTGGCTCTGACACATTACTGGCCGTTTTCGTTAGATTGTATTTAGAACATGGTAGCTTAGATTTTTTAATTTATCCTATTATTAGGCAGTACTTAAACTCGATTTTTAGGGTTCCGTACCCAAAGAGTAAAAACGGAAACCATTACTAAGACTCAACTGGCCGTCTGTCTGTCTGTCACTAGGCCGTATCTCATGTTACCGTGATAGCGTAAACAGTTGAAATTTTGCCGCTATAACAACAAATACTAAAAACAGAATAAAATATTAAAAAATAACTACAAAATTTGTACGGAACCCTCGTCGATTTGTGCGCGAGTCCGACTCGCACTTGACCGGTTTTTTTAAGTTACGTGTCCTCACCCCACAGCAAAAACCGTTCTTGTTGTTCCTACAGCAAGAACTGAGGGGGGTAGTCATGAAAAATACAGAGCTAAATCTAGGACTGAAAATTGAAGGAAAATATATATTTTTTTAATTCTGGATAAGCTTGTGTTTGACAACAATCTCACCATGGTAAGTGATGATGTGGCCGAAGGTGGTAAGCACACAAAGCCTAGATGGGAACTGGCTCTCAAGTGCAGCTGTCGGATCGGAACACACCAATAGGTGCTTGGCGATAGATTTTCAACTTGAGGGTGGTAGCCAACCAATCGGGTACTACAAAATACCCTACCACCGTGCTATGGTTTCCTCACGATGTTTTCCTTCGCCGAAAGCTCAAGCTCAATGTAGGATTCGAACCCACGACCTTCGCCGCGGTATCCGAGTCACTACCACTGAGCTATCATCGCCTTAACTATTAGGGAGGTTATGTCTAATGAGCTGAGTCTTATGGTTTAGGAGCTTTATTCGATCGTTCGAATTAGGTAATCAAAGAACATGATAATCTCCAAAAATACTCGTACTGAATGGATTATACTATATGATTAAGCTCGGCTGACGGGATAAAAAGTTAATATAAATTTTATGAAGTCTGAAGCGTCCATAACACTATCCATATTACTACATCACATAAGTATACATGTATACCTACCTACCGATGTGAGTTCAACACTTGTATAAACACTCATAATGCTGTATTTTGTCACGATTTTCAACAAAAGAATACCTATTTCTATATTTTTGGGTTCCGTCCGTTTTTGGCGAATGACACTAAAATTATTTTATGGTCCATCATCTTATTATATTAATTACCTAAGTAAGTATATATTTTCTGCCCTTTATGCTGCTGAAACTGGCTGCCGTTCGTTCGGGCATCTGGAGACGTTTCCCATTTGAATTTCCCACGGGAAACGTCTCCAGATGCCCGAACGGCCAGTAATGAGATCCAACCGTATAGAGAGGCCATGGTTGAGTAATTGAAGTACCTACACTTGAATTACATACAATCTCCGATTGGGCGAAGACAATGTGTTCAGTATAACACCACCACGCAAGACACATGTCTGTTCACCGCCAATAGGAGTCATTCAATCAATCCTAACTCCTGCTTTCCAGAATATATCCTTATCGATATGTAACCGGCTTGATCTCCTTGGCATGTTTTTTTTTCGCTACGATCTAGATCAACAAGTTTACTTTAATAAATAGATACGAGTCCCTTTGCATGCAAGTCTTGTACGCACTTGGTTATTAATTAAAATTTTATGAAAACGTTCATAAATATTGTAAATAATTCTTAGATACTTTTACTGATAACAATATTATCGATCGTGTTTGAAATGTATATTAAAAAAGTTGTAAGGTTAGCTGCACTTGTTGTTATTTTAAATGTGTTTTGTTTTGTAGCGTGTCGACGAGTTAAAAGAGTGGTCGGCGGAATACAAGTAGACTGTGGTAAAATATTTTGTTTTATTTTTTATTGTATTGGACGCATTGGTGTATTACCACTTTACCACCCACGTTCACTAGATACAAAGTAGGATATTCGATATCCATAACCAACCTCTCAGACTGTTTGTTGACTGACACCCAACTTGTACCAGTTGTACCTAACTAACATACGTACCTACATGATATTTTGTATAGATGGCACAAAGGAAGGTATTCCTAGGTAAGTATTGATTTTCATTATTAAGAATTCTTCCATTGTTTATTTTCATAACAACAGAAATAAGCACGATTCAGGATGAGCATCTAGTCTACCTACTGACAATGAAAATTAAATATCCAAGTAGGAAGATGACAGGTGCCCACTGTTTAATTAGATTTTTATTAAACGTACTAATAATTATTTATTAAAGTAATTTTGTACATTGATGTAGGAACAGCACCTCGTGTAGTTTCTCTACGGAATTCAAGCAGTTTACAACATTTATGTGGCGCCACCCTGTTATCGCCACACTTCGCCTTGACAGCCGCGCACTGTGTGCAATATACCTCTGAACAGTATTTCCTACAACTCAACAACTTTTGCATTCAAGACGAGGCGCAACCCCCACGAGCTTCACTTATAGACATAATTATGAACGAGCTGTACGATCAGTACGTACCTACCATATTCATTGTATTTTATTTATTAAATAGCTAAGTGGAATTGTGATAGATAGGTACAAAAATAGTTTTCATTATTATCTTATTATAAGTAACTCATAAAAATTGTCGATTCTTAGTACCTAGGCCTACTGCCTATTGTAATGATCAATACCTATATGTACTTCATTGGACTTCGAATTCCAAATTCAAATTACGTAGGTAATAGATTTGAAATAAATGTTTTTTAAAATCCGTTCTTCATTTTTGTTTTCTCGCAGTTAGATTGATCTTTAACCCAGCTTCGCACGGATAGGTACATAGGAACACCTACATTTTTTTCCTGTCGTAGTGTCGTATTAGGAATAATTTTATTGGTTTACGCAGCGAACGCCTTGGTATAGGTAAAGCTCGCAGTCGGCATGATTTGTTCCGACATCTTCAATAATCATCATCAAATTTCAGACAATATACACAAAACCTTATAATACCTACCTACTTTCACCAAAACCTTCCGCATGAATCACTCCATGCATTTTGTTTTTGAGTTTATTGCGAACAAAGACAGACAGACGCGGAGGAGGACTTTGTTTTATAATATGTAAGGATACGCTTTCATAGTTTCGTCGTGTCACCAAAGACGCCGAAGCGAACCAAAGTCGACGTATAGGGACCAGACCACCTATCTTATTGCAGAAACCACTTGTTTTCCAGGCAGAGCGAGAGCGTGTTAAAACATGGGAATAACCTTTTTAAAAATATACCTATCAATGTTGATATGTTAGTACATTGAGCATTCTATGCCCTATAAATGTTCTGTGATTGTATGGTTTCAGAACCTCACGGGCGCACGACATTGCTTTGCTGCGGATAAAACTAAATATCAACGACGTCACGTGGCTTGATGACTCCATATTACCCAGTAATTCATTCGGAATATCAGGTATTCCAGTAATTCCTCATACTAGCGTTTTCAAACCAAAATAAGTATAAGTATGTACATATTACAATATAGATTTACTTACTAAACCAATGGTAAGTATTAATTAGGTACCACCTAATTATTTTTACAAAATGTATGTCCAATTTTAATTATCTAAGGTAGGTAGGTACCTACGTGATATTAATAAAGGCTTCTTACCTAATTCTAAACGCTGATCAGTCAACTTATTTATTACACAAGCTTTCCGTCCCGCAGTTTCACCCGCGTTCCAGAGGGTTTTTTTTATACTTTGGATAACTTGTCCGCAATCTCTCCAAGGTAAGTGATGTAGCCGATGGAAACTGGGTCTCAAGTGCAGCTGTCAGAACACACCGTTAGTTGCTTGCTACCATCATAACTCAAGGATGGTAGCAAACCAATCAGGTACTACCACAGATTTCAGACAAAGTGCTCTGGCTTCCTAACGAAGTTTTCCTTCACTGAAAGGTCAAGCCCATTGTAGGATTCGAACCCACTACTTTCGCCGCGGTATCTGACGTCTCTACCACTGAGCTATCCTTATAATTAAAATAAAATAAAGCCCATGTTTCTCGCTGATAGTGTAGCTTTCTGAAGGTGTTTTTTTAAACGGTTAAGGTTTTTTTATTTTATCCATTGCAAACAAACATATCTAAGCAACTATAGAAACATACAAAAAAAAATGTTTCAGGTGAATGCACATTATATGGATACGGTAACAAATATCTGAGTACAATGGAAACGTCTCAGAATTTATTGGCCGGCGAATTGGAAATAGTGTCATTGGATGACTGTACACGAATACTAGGATCGTTTATGGCACCAAAACATGACAGTGGAATGATGTGCGCAGTTGGGGAAGGAATTGACTCATGTCAGGTACCTATGAATTGAATATTATAAACTAAGTTTCCGCCCCGAGGTGTCAGCCGCGTTCCCGAGAATCAAATCCACGACCTGCGGCGTGTAGTGTGTTTTACCAAACAACCGGCCCGTCAGATTCCACTTGAAGCTTCTGTTATTGGCAGGGCCGGATCTACCATATGGCTTTTTGGGTCAAGTAAAAGTCAAAAATAGACGATAATGCGAAATAATCCATAATTTTATTAAATTAAACAAATCGTATGGTTTGCAGCCCTGCGAATCCTACGATTAATCAAACCAAGGCATATTAAATATTTTACTGTCTCATTTTTTTCTATACTTTGAGTAATTAGGTGGGCCCCTAAGTTTTTTTTTTTTTTTTTTTTTTATATTCGATAGGCTTGTGTTTGACCACAATCTCACCATGGTAAGTGATGATGTGGCCGAAGATGGTAAGCACACAAAGCCTAGATGGGAACTGGCTCTCAAGTGCAGCTGTCGGAACACACCGATAGGTGTTTGGCGACAGATTTTCAACTTGAGGGTGGTAGCCAGCCAGTCGGGTACTACAAAGTACCCTACCACCGTGCTATGGTTTCCTCACGATGTTTTCCTTCACCGAAAGCTCAAGCTCATTGTAGGATTCGAACCCACGACCTTCGCCGCGGCATTCGACGTCACTTACCACTGAGCTATCATCGCCTTAAAAAGTAGTATTAGCCCAGGGCCCCCTAAACTCACGGTCCGGCCCTGGTTATTGGGAGACGATACCTACGTTGTGCGGTGTGTAGATTTACCAAAATGACTACATGCTCAAGGGCTCTGAGAACAATAAATATATTTATTGTTCTCAGTATTAGAATGAAACGGATATCCGGTAACTACCTATCCAGTAACCGGCTTATCCGGCGCCATGACTTTTTTTTTACTTTTGGGATAAGCTTGTGTTTGACCGCAATCTCACCATAGTGTTGATGTGGCAAGCACACAAAACCTAAATTAGGTACTATCCGGCCGGATACCAAAATATCAAATTTAGGTAATTAGGTACGTTACTTATAGATCTATAGATCACTTAACAAATACAATCAGTGATAACATAATTTTCATTCTACAACTTAGAAAATTGACTGAAAAAGAATACAGATATGCTAATTTTGTTTGACACACACCTACTTTTTTTCCCCTTCGCCGCCACGAGACCGGTGGCATATTATATATTAAATTGTAATCACACACAAACCCATCCTAAAAATAAATTTTATGTAGGTACTTACATATTTAAATTTTTAATTTGACTTCTAAATGTAGGGTGACTCGGGGAGCCCACTCTTCTGCGCTGGCGGATGGATACAAGCCATTAGCAGTTACGGGCTGAGTTGTGGGATCTCAGGCGTCCCTGGAGTGTATACAAGTGTAGGAGCACATGTACGTTGGATTCAAGATGTCATACAAATTTAGTCTGTGCTGCTTACCCACAGAATAATTAATATTGTGATAAATTAAAGCTGAACCGAACTGTTTCCCTACTTCAAAGGCCTCCAGAGACTGACGGGCCCTCCGACTTGTATATTTGTAATGAAATTAATTTATAAATAAAACCATTACTTACCAATTGTCTAGGTACTTAATTTTATTTCATCCACAACACATTATCTTAAACGTAATAAATCTAATAAATTAAGCTATTATCATAGTAGGTTAGGTAGTCATAAGGAAGGTATAACTAACCATAAGCATGTCGCCAGTCTGTTAGTAAACTATAGTTCAACCGATATCTAAAGAAGAAGAAGAAATAAATTTATTTGTGGCAAAAAAAATGATACAAAACAAAATAAAAACTAATTAAAAAAAAAAAAAAGATTATATTGCCACAAAACGGTCCCAGCTCTGCGGGACTTCAACGCAAAGTAATGTACTACCATTAACTTAGGTAGGTCCTTGGTAGTTCATTAGAGCTTCATTGAATTTAGATTCAATTACATTATCTGAAATTCTATAGTATTTAGTTATTTTATCATTTATCTTATATCTAACATTAGGCCTATTATGTATAACATCCACGTCGTTAAGGAAGTATAAGTACCTACTTAATTCGAGAAAAGGATGGTACGGCCGTGCCGCTTTTTTGCTCGAGACTTGGCGATCTATTTTTACAGTTTAAATTTATTCAACAAGTCTTGAAATCCAAAATAAATTATGGATTTTAGTTTGCTATATGAATTATAATAGTACTTTGGTACCTAAACTCAATAAGGTACTTACTTCATTATGGAATTTCCACGAATTATTATAGGTATATATTATTATAACGATTGTTTAAACACCCTATTGTTTAAAAAAACAACTCACTATAAGGACAGTTTTATAGAATCTAAGAAAAATTATATATATATAATAATATATATATAAAGATAATAATAACAACAATATTGAACATTAATGCAAGTGCATGCTTTAATTTTAACAAATACATAACTTGAACTAATTGAATCCAGCTCTCTCTGCACATTCACATAAATCAAATCAGCTGTACTCTTTGCCTTTTAATGAAACATATCGATACATACTCACTTTAATACTCAAATATAAACATTGACATAAATGATTTTAATTTTTTTTGTTTCACAAATATATTTATAACAAAATCGCGGAGTACGATAATGATACAATAATATTATTGTCAATGAAAATACAAGAAATAATTATAGT
Source organism: Ochropacha duplaris (assembly GCA_951361185.1). Classification (NCBI taxonomy): domain Eukaryota; kingdom Metazoa; phylum Arthropoda; class Insecta; order Lepidoptera; family Drepanidae; genus Ochropacha; species Ochropacha duplaris. Next base: position 6,927,406 of record OX592703.1, read on the forward strand.
AATTGAGTAAATAATATTTTTTTAAAATAACAATATTAATAAAAACATATACGTTAAATTGTATTGAGAATAACTTTTACATAGGAAGACAGTGATTGATTGAACATGTAAAGCTCTCTAGTATATAGTGTATTATCTATGTGTAAAAACAATTGGAATGACATAAGTTACAACCTTTACATGCAAAGTATGAATAAATAACAAAAAGGTTGTATCGCAAACTCAGCAAACTTTCTAAGTTGATGTTGTGATATAAATTCCAAGGCAACAGATGAACACATCGATTTAACAAAATGAAACTCTATTGTTACTAGCATGTAACTGAAATCAAATCATTACAGGGTGTAATAACTTAAGACCAGTTGAACCAAGACCTTTCTGTTGTAGGGGTGCTTCCAGGGCTTTTTGGCGTTTTGGGGGTCCTTGGAGTTTTCGGAGTTGGTGGTTTCGATGATGATTCAGATTTTTTATCATCTTCACTATTCACTTGCTCGAGTGTCATCTTTAACTAAAAAAAGTATTGTTATTTATTGATCCACTACCTACCTCTTGTCTAAAAATAGCTTTAAAACTGGCTGGCTACCACCCTCAAGATAAAAATCTGTCGCCCAGCACCTATCGGTGTGTTCTGATAATTGTACATGAGAGCCAGTTCCCATCTTAACTTTGTGTGCTTACCACCTTCAGCCACATCATCCACCTTCCATGGTGAGATTGTGGTTAAACACAAGCTTATCCAAAAAGTTAATGTAGAACCATTTCGAAAGCTCACCTTAATATTCGTCTTTGTTTGCATTTCTTGCTCGTATTCTCTGACGTCTTTGATAGTCATGTTGTACCAATCGTCCATCCAAGCAAACGCTTGACGGTGCCCAAGTAACAGAATTTCTCGTATTGCCTGAATTTATAAAATTTTAATTAATAGTTAGTGGAAACATGATATTTACATACAAAATAAGTGGGTACAAAAACATACCACTTGGACATATTCCTCAACTTTAGTCTGTAAGCCCCAAACTTCAAACTTGGCGCTAACAGCTTTATAACAACACATAATAGGCTGGTGAGTGTCTCTCCAGCCTTCCACGAGGGGTCCACGGCCTGTCTTTTCAGATTTAAAGAATTTTGGGTCTTCTTTTTCCTTATAGTGATGGGGCTTAATCTCATCATAAGCTATGTCTATAAAATCAACTTCCCTTTGTTCTAGTTCCTCAATTGTGAAGCCCAAACACTGGAAAATATAACATCTTTAAGATAAGTCTTATTGACTTACTTTGTTACATAGGTATATTTCAATGATGGGGACAGCGCGTACGCAGTCCCCACTACCAAAAATTACGCGTCCGAGTTATCCACATTAGGGATAATCACAGAGGTCAACCTATCCGCAGTGCAATAGAAGGGCCTCGCTCTGGGGGAACCGCCTTTATGATCACGGTGTCCCCTACGCCAGGTAAGTATGATTAAACGTATGTTAGCCGATGGGGTCATTATTCCGGGGAGACTCTTAACATTGCGATACAGAAATGCCCTGTCGTCGGTGACACCCCATCTGTTGGTACGATTTGGAACTATTTTTTTACCAGTTGGTAGGTTGCTCGCCTTGCTTGAGTAATATTCCTGAGCCAAGCTTGTTCTTCATCAGCTGTCAACTCTCAACTTGTTGTTGGAAATGTTCTTGGAGTGTGTGTAATTTCAAGTTCCATAGTATCTCTTAATTTAGGCAGTACTCTATTCGATACTTCCTGTTTTTTTCTTATTGACATATTCAAATTTCACAGGAGTTTTGAATCGTCGCGTGCCTTGCATAGTAACATTAGTTTTATTTCACTTACCGAAATATTTTTTTATTGTTCGCTATTCCTTATAGTTTCGGATTTGGGCATCCACGCCAATGTTAGAATAAAAAAATTTTGTAGGAAGTAGAATTAAAAAATGGAACCTAACTATATAAATAAACCTATCTTACTTATGCCCTCATAAAATCATATGAAACTAAAGGAGTTTTATAGGGATGAAATTGTCATAAAAATACAAAACATAAGAACATAAAAATAATGAATTACCAACTATTATATTTTTCTCCACAATTTTTTTGGCACGTAGTTCCTTATGGGGCGTTGTGGAGGGGTAACAGGCAAAAAACGTCCATAACGTTAAAAAAAAGCGTATTGATTGATTTGTGTGACATATCTGCGCAGACTGCACAGATTTTTTTTTGACCCCCTTCACACCAAGCCCTGACCACTTTTGGTCGTGGGTTCGATTCCCATCCTAGACAGACATGTGGGTATGAATATGTCTGTTTGTCCTGTGACTGGGTGTAGGTAATTATCTATTTAAGTATGCAATTTACAAAATAAAAAAAATAATTTTATCGATAAAAATATCATAATATAAAATGTATTCCCTAATAATTTATTTTCTTTATACCTCGAATAAAACTTGAAATTAATATTTTTATAAGAAGGAACTTCGTTCCTATCTGGTGTCCCAGGACACCACGCGGTTTTTTTTATACATAAAAATGTGATGACAAATAAAGGAATGTTAAGCCATATAAGATCCCTCAGAAGTCCGCGCTTACCCGCGAGATGGAAGCCAGTTATTTAATAGTCAAAGTCAAAACCATTTATTCAGTTTAGGCCCTAGAAGGGCACTTATGAAGGTCGAATTACAGAAGTTACCACCGGTTCAGAAGTCAGCCTTCAACTGGGAAGAACCGGCAAGAAACTCAGCAAGGTTACATTTTTTTTAATATTTTTGGACCATTTGACTATATTGGCTGTTTTTTTTTCAAATGTTTAACAATTTTACTCTTAAACAAATACAAAAATACATAAAAAATTATAACCCGCATTAGTTACCAACATAGTAAACTAAAACAAAAAATACCTAATAATAGAGTTTCAACTTACGTTTTCAGTAGTCCCATTGTTATTTTCATACCTCGTTTGTATTGAAATAGAAAACTTTGGGATAAAGGAACACTGAAAAGAAAAATAATTAACTCTAGATGGATATTCATGGAAAATATGTGTAGGGTAAACCGGGTAGCTATTGCCCATTAAGGATATAGCCATTAGGATCGAAAGAAAATATTATAATTATATAGCTACCAAAACTTTATTACCAATTTCATATTACCTAATAATCTCTCCTTTAGAGTATCGACAGTTTTTTCGTCAAAACTTTAATGTAACATAGAAAAAAAGTTATAAAATAAAAAACCTCTTAAAGTACAGTTATTGCCCACAGCTTACAGTTATTACCAACATCACAGCACAGTAATTGCCCAGTACCTTAAAATAATAAATTAAGCCTGAATTGACTTTAAATATAAATCAACATAACAAAATAAAATTATATGTATATCTAATAGGAGAGTCAACAATATTTTAAAATAAATTGCGTTTAGCTTTCGAAATTGCATGAATTTTTTTTATTGCTGATGATAATGATTCAAAATCACCAGAGAAACCTCTTCCACTTCAAAATTACATCAAATACTTCTTTCGCTAATGCTGATGACTCAGAAATTTTGAGGCGATGATAGCTCAGTGGTAGTGACGTCGGATACCGCGGCGTGGGTTCGAATCCTACAATGAGCTTTCGGTGAAGGAAAACATCGTGAGGAAACCATAGCATGGTGATAGGATACTTTGTAGTAGGTACCCGACTGGCTGGCTACAGCCCTCAACAGTTCCGACAGCTGCACTTGAGAGCCAGTTCCCATCTAGGCTTTGTATGCTTACCACGTTCGGCCACATCATCACTTACCATGGTAAGATTGTGGTCAAACACAAGCTTATCCAGAATAAAAACAAAGAATCACCAGAGTCAGACTCTGCCACTTTGAAACAATTGTGGCATGTGAAAATAAATTTAAATAAGAGTTATCAGGTATATGTTGCATTTCAACCAACAATTTCAGTTATTGCCCTGGCAATAACTATAGACACTACCAATGGCAATTACTGAAATACTGGTGGGCAATAACTAAACTTTTCAAATTCTGGTTTCAGGGATGGGCACATAGCTAAAATAATGGTTAGGATTCAAAATTTAACATAAATTTTCATTGAAAACGAACAAAAATACTTATAAGTTTATGTCAACAATGCAACAACAGCAGAATATCAAATAAAATATGTTCAAAAATAACTTTTAAGCGAGTAAGTCCTTAAGAAAATTGCTAAAATGTTTACTTGTTTAAGTAATGTGTTCACCTGTCATAACAAAATCCACTATTACTGTTTTTTTTTGCCAGTTGTAAATTTTGAATATTCTCTAAACTAATCTTAGCACCATCTAGCGCATTCTAATTAACCTAGAACGACACAAAGTTACCACAAAACAATATTTTCCTTAAAGTGGGCAATCACTGTCAGTGGGCTATCACTGTCAGTGGGCTATTTACTCTCTGGTTTACCCTACTTAGTTTAACTAACTTCTCAATATTTCACAAACAGATATAATTAGTTAAGTAGGTTACTTACTGTATATTCTTCATTGATTTTGTTATCATGAAAAGAAAAAAAAATTTTAGTAGGTATAGGTAATTCAACTTTTTCACTTAGTTTACTTTCACAGGTTAAGGTTTTTTTTTATAGTTTGTTGCTCTGCAATATTTAAGTTTTGTTTGTAAAATAAATATAGGTAGTTATAAAACTATTAATAAATATCCTTGTACCAGACCTTATGAAAAAGAATAATGCAAGACATGCAAGGCATTATTTTCATTAAGAACCTTTTCGTGTTATAATACTATAAATTAAAGATTTAGAGCCATTAAAATTTTTGTGTCATTAGTTTTATCAATTAAAAGGGGCGAAAAGGATTCAGTTGACTATTGTGTCAAAAATTTCAACAAGTGCATGTAGGTCCATAGGCAAACTTACAAATGCAACACATTTAATCTCTTAATGAATACACAAAATAATAGTCTTGAAATACACCACTCTTATATAATATATGAAAGAAATAAATAATATCATAAATGGGTAGTTACCAGTAATAGTATATGGGTAGTAATTCCATGCTTTTTCAGTCACATAAAATATTTTTGGTATTAATGACTGAACCCAATAAGGTAAGTGGCTGAAAAGTATTAAAAGGAAAATTGTTACATTTCTGTATAACACAAAAAATACATAAACAAATATAATAAAACTACTAGCTGTTCCCCACAGTTCCACCTGTGTTCCAGGGTTATCCTGTGACTCAGAAGCACTTGCATTGTGCTTCAAAGGGAGTTGGGTTCTCATGAGGACTGCATAATAAAGCCTCCTCCATGTTCAATGCTTGATAGCCCATCCCAAGGTTGTGTGACAACATATATAAATAATATATCGATAGAATTTAAACCCTAATTTAGTAATTTTTTACTAACCTAGACAAATGAATCCTTTTCTCAGTATACTGTCCTTGTCCATTTGCTTCATCATAAACCTGCTCATTGGCAACAACCTCCACACCTTCTCCATTACTGGATTGCTCAAAGCTATGACGAGATATCATGTACAGTTGTCCAATACGATACTGCAATTTTAAAAATATAATAATATAAAGTTATTGTTATTAGTATTTATTAGTAGTAGGTAAATAATAAAAAGAGGCTCCATTTATCAACATATTTTCAATGTGTAGATAAATGTACTACAGTAAAGTAATTTTTGGTTTAGCAGACTGTAATTTGATTAACATGAACTAACTGGCTTCTTTCCGTAACATTAGAAAATTGTTTGAGGAAGTTTCAGTAAATAAATAATTAATATTAGGAAAATATAACATTACCTCCTCCACAGTCATAGGCATACATATTCTATATTCTTTGGTTAGAACCATTTTGATCTAATACTGCGAACAATCTGACCAATTTTTCAACCACCACGTACGTAGTTATTATTTATATTCACTTTGAGTAGTACTTGCACTATAATAATAATAACTCTGTTTGACATGGATGGACAGCAAAAAATCTTTCAAGTTTCAGCCCAATTTCAGCCATTCAGCAGTTTCACTTTTTTTTTGTTTTTGGCTTGGTATCTAGATTCTTTAAGCCATTTCTTTATTTTAAATATTATTTTTTTATGTTATATTGTCACATTCACTGTAAAGTCTAGTCCTCATCCGTACAGGTTTAGTGAAATTGGCGGCTGGGCTGTACCACCAAAACTTTTCACGGACTTTTTGGGACAACCTGAAAAGTCACGCTGTCATTACATTTCACTTCACTTGTGCACTTTGATTGATATTTTAAACGCCACCGATATTATTCAATAAAACTCAAAATACATGAATTTAATGAAAATGAAACGAAATCGCAACTTTACTTGGCAAGTTCTCGTCAAAAAGTCATTTTCACTTTTATTCAGCTGAGAACTAGTCGGAGAGCTGAGAACTTCATTCAGCCAGCGCCATGTGTAAAAAAAGGCGTGATTTTACACCAGCTCTTGGACACCATCAACAAAAGACTGTACTATGCCAGGGAAATATTTAAATGAAAAAATGGTGCAAAAATAATTAAAGTTAAACTAAACTCAGTTTAAAATAAATAATTTATTCCAGGATCATATCTACCTGTGTGCCAAGTTTCATCAAAATCCGTTCAGCCGATTATGCATGAAAAAGAGATGCTTCGCTTTTTTTTACTTTTGGATAAGCTTGTGTTTGCAATCTCACCATGGTCAATGCAGTGATGATGTGGCCGAAGGTGGTAAGCACAAACCTAGGTGGGAACTGGCTCTCAACTGCAGCTGTCGGAATACACCGATAAGTGGTTGGCGAAACTTGAGGGTGGTAGCCAGCCAGGCGGGTACTACAAAGTACCCTACTACCGTGCTATGGTTTCCTCACGATGTTTTCATTCACCGAAAGGTCTAACTCATTCTTCGCCGCTATATCCGATTCACTACGGTACCACTGAGCTATCATGGACTTGAATCTCAAAACCTACTGATCGCACTGTATACAGATGGTATAAGACCTACTAATATTATAAATGTGAAATTTTGTAGCAGTTTTTTGCTCAATCACGCAAAAACGGCTGAACGGATTTTGATGAAACTTGGCACGTAGGTAGATCGTATACGGAATATAATATAGGATACTTTTAATCCCGGAAAAGGGTAAGATCCCTCTCTTAAAACCGTGTGGCAGAAAACTAGTACACTATAACCGTAAAGGTTTGATTGATTCACATCTACAGAGACACCATACGTGGCTGACTCGTTACAACACAAACATAAAAATATTCTTACGTACATTTTCGACAGGCGTATTCACGGCATATTCTTAGCGTATTCGCACTGTATTCGTAAACCGCGTGTGCGCGGATTACGTCCACACAGAAAATGTATGTAATTAATAGGGTTTGTAGATTACGTTACAACCTTAATACAGAGTCGTTCCGACAAAGCCATACAACAACCATTGCAAGTTCATGAGATTTGATGTGCCATAAGAAAAATGCAGTCGGGTAAAAACAAACTCACATTAACATTTTATAATAATAATGAATGACTTAGATACCTTTAATAGGTATAAAAATTATAAATAAATAGGTACATAATTAATCATATTATATAACATCCATATCAATAATAAGTAAATATTTTATACATTTTCATGAATAAACATAAACAGATGCTAGGTCATCATAATCATAAGTTCTCTTCAAAAACAGGTCTACCAAGGAAAATCCAGTAATATTGTGTAGGCCAGTGTTGATTGCTAATGCCGATAAATCTACAAATACTGATTTTCCAGGCTCCAATGAGCCCAATTTTCTATTTGAAATTCCACACCACAGCAGGCTTGTTTCTTGTAGTGAACGTAACTTTAGAATTAAATCTAGTGTTCTTTCACTTGCATTAACTATTTTACATTTGAAATTGAAGGGCTCATCAACAGTTATCCTGTTAGGCAAGTTTTCAAATGTTAATCTTATATCTCCATATTCAGGAGTCATTCTTTGCAGTTGACTTGTCTGTAGTCTACCCTTTTCCCCCAAGTTTGACCGCCATACTATATCCAATTTGCCAATGTTTTTAGCAGCTGCCAATAACTTAATTTCTTTTGAAATGTTCTCTCTTGGTGTCAAACAATACAAATACTGACAACTTTCTTGAGGCTGCAATAATGTTACATTGCCAAAAACAGAAATACCATTGCAAATTTCATTTAATGGTTTTACTCCAAACTGTTGTGAGCTTTCTAAAGAAACTTGCTCAAGAATAATCGAACTTGAGGTGATATTCTGTACCTGTGCTTCTAGGTACACATCATCAGACTCAGCATTGTAAAATTTAGTTTTGACATCAAGTGGCTTCATCACTTCAAACTTAAAAAACTTCCTGAAGGATGCTAATGTGTTATAGTTTGACATGTATGTCACTTCACAGACCAGGATGTGTGTGCCGAGATCTTTTACTTCATGGTGAATAACATCACTCAGAGTTTCATCTACATCAAGCATAGTTGGGGACTGATTTTGTTGGGTAGTAAGAAGAATCCTCTGAGAATTTGTTTGAAGATCAGCTTTTATAGACACGCTTTGTACAGGCTGGTTTGTTTCATTGTGCACACATACATAACAAGAGAAAGTTTCACCTAAATAAATATTCCCAAAACTTTGTGGTAGTACTAAAAACTGACCAGCAGCAAGTGTTTCCATTTGATTAACTGAAGTCGCATCATCTTTTATGAAGTTATTCAAAATGTTACCTGGTAAATCTTTTGAGTCGCAGGTAACAATTTTGGGACTGATTATAGCTGGTTTTGTTAATCGCATCACCTTCAATGCAACTAAATGCTCTACGACTTCTTTAGGGTCCATTTTATATAATAAATTATCCCTATGATTGATTGACTGACCCTATTTTCTGTGCTTATTTTATATAATTAGTATATTTTAGTATTTCCAATTATATACTCTTTGTTATTTCCTTCCTTTCCTAGTCCAAAGCCCAGATAACTATATACTAGTGTCCAAAGAGTATATAATTTATCCTAGTCTTACAATAAAAGTCAAAATATTATTTTTTTATATGGTTAATTCATGACCATAGATACAAAGTCTTTCAGTCGTATACATTTTCTTGTTTAATATTCTTTTATGTTTGAAATAGTCTTAATTTATTAAATAGTCTAGACAACTTCTCTTTCTTTCATATAGGGTAACCGTACTTGGAAAGAGAGGTTGTCCCAACGTAGGCAGTTGTTATCTTTCTCTTTTTCGCAATTGATAGGTATTTGCTTCAAGTAGGTATTTAGAGTTACCTATCCATTTAGAATACATATTTCTTGGTTTATTCATGACCAAAGTCTTTCAGTCGCATACATTTTCTTCAGTTTTAATTTCTTCTTATAGTCACATTCACTGTAATGTCTAGTTCTCGTCCGTAATCTTTGATGTATAAACTCGGAACAATAACTAACATGGAAGCCGGGCTAAAATAAGAAATGTAATGCATATACTTTACCTTTTTTTACTTTCGACGTTAATAATACGTGGGAAAGAGACATAAAAACCGTTCTGTTTCGTTATTATGCAGGTTGTCACAAGCTATTTTTAGGCTAGTGATGGGCTTATCATCGACATTGTCGTGTCGATATAAGTCATCAAAGCAAACAAGTAAATATAGTTAGTACTAGCTGTGCCCGCGACTTCGTCCGCGTGGAATAGTGACTTTGGGCATATCTTTTGGTTTATTTTGGATCAACAAATGTTCGACGTGATTCTTTAAATTGACATAACTTTTATATTTAAGAACCGATTGACATGAAACAAACACTAAATGTTAAGTGAAGCTTACCACAATATATTAGTGAAAACCACATCTGAATAAGCCGTTTCTGAGATTAGCTTACACAAACAGACAAAATTCTAACAATTATTGTTTTGGGTGCTATTGCGTTGATAAAGGACCCAATAATATTTTTTCTCATATATATTCTATGTACAGATAGCGATCCGTTACATTTTTATTATATGTACCTATAGATATAATAGTTTTCTATTATATATTTTTTAATTCATATAGTTTATCCTTTCCTTAACATTCCCATGTTATTATTAATTTATTATCGGCCCGAAAACGCGCCTCCAGACTTTACCAGGCCTACGCCACACTTGACGGATATTCCGTCGTGGATGTATTTATATGTATCGCGGCACATTCAGCGGATAACACGCAGCGACGGCTCCATTACGAACACACCGTATAGGCGCTGGCTGTCGACGGATAATCTGCCAAGTGTAGCTGTAGTTTATTAACGGATTTACCACGACGGAACTTCGGCGTCGGAATATCCGTCAAGTGTGGTAGGAAAGAGACGATAAGAATTTGACACAAGTATAAATGAAACCACAATACATAACACAAGCATAAATGAAACTACAATTATTAATTTAATGTCTTTATTAATCATTAAAATCCATACTTAATATTATAAATGCGAAAGTGTGTCTGTCTGTCTGTCTGTTACCTCTTCACGCTTAAACCGCCGAACCGATTTAGATGAAATTCGGTATAGGGATTGTTGGAGTCCCGGAAAAAAACATAGGATAGTTTTTATCCTAGAAATCACCCTTGAAATGGGTGTGAAAAGGGGGGTGGAAGTTTGTATGAGAAAAACCTATTGATGCACTGACTCCATTTCATTTTCATTTCACCATCAAGAAATCTGCAACAGTATTGAAATGATTATCGATAACCATTTTTACATCACTAGTAACCTATACTTGCGACAATTTTATTTTTCAGAAAAATCATAAAATAAAGCAAATATGTGAATTCTTTTGAGTAGATAGGCATAAAGTACTATTTTTATGTATCGTCTATCACTTTTTTATTTCCAATATTGAAAAATATATCTCTAAACTCACCGATGAAATGTTAACGTTTCGTTCTCATTTTCTTTTCTCGAACTATGGGCTTTACACCCTTCAACAACACAAGACATCTTGTCCAGGGCACTGTACACCTCTCGTATATACTTTCTGGCCACGTTCTCAGACAGAAATTAATAATTAACTCGCTTTTTTCCATTAGTAAATTCGTCAAACTCCCGACTCGTATCAACAAAACATAAAACTACAAAATTTAGTTGATAGCCAACATAAGTATTTTGACGTCTTGGATAGAACTTTTGTATTTGTTAGCATTATAAGTTAACCAAAGGTGACCATTTGACATATTGCTTGTGACACGTTCAAAAATAATAAAAACAAACAGCCATGTTTTGTTTCATTCACACATTACGATATGCTAACTGACATAAATGAATAAACTATATAGTACTCTGTTTTTATTTTAGCCCGGCTTCCATGCTAGTTATTGTTCCGAGTGTATAAACTTGTACTTGGGCTCGTATACTGAATGAATGCGTTCGATTGTTAAATTCGTTTAGCATGCTAAGACTCATGAATTTACAAGCTCATGAAATTAATATGAATTCGCATTAATTACCATCGCTACCGTGAATGAAAAATAATAATCACAGACTATAGTCACCATGTAGCAACGATGGTGGAGTAGATCTAATATTATAAAGAGGAAAGAAGAAAGTTTGTATTTGTGTATGTATCTAATGAATAAACTCAAAAAATACTGGGCCGATTTCAAAAAATCTTTCACCATTTGAATGCAACGGTATTCCAGATTAACATAGGCTATATTTTATCCCGGGATAAGATAAGATCACACGGGAACGCGGGTGAAACTGCGGATTTATTGACAGTTATATTGAATAATATCGGTTGTGTTTTGTCCAATAAAAAGTAATCTAAGTGCATAAGTGAAGTGAAATGAAATCATAGCGTGTATCGTGACTTTGCAGGTTGTGCCAAAAAGTCCGTGAAGTTTTAGTGGAACAGCCGCCAACGTCACTAAAACCTGACTGGACTTGTACGGAAGAGGACTAGACTTTACCCAGCCCAGATATTAATAGTCAGAGACTTTACAGTGAATGTGATATAACGTGACCGTTACTAAAATAAGAATAATATGTATGCAACTGAAAGACTTTGTATCTATGGTCATGACGTAAGATTATTAAAAAAAACTGACTGACTGAAGCATAGGTACATACATTCATTTCATTACCTATTTATTGAATGTGATCCTACGATAGGATAGATTGAATTGAAACAAACATTACATTCAATTCTGATGTGGCCCAATCATGCCTGTCGTATGGAACTGTGACTTTATCAACTTAACTAGTAGTTTGTGATAAACTAGCTAATTTTGATTCGAATGTTCTATGTGGATAAAGTGCTCCAATAATTTCCATAAATATGGCATATCATACCATTTTACAGGAGTATATGCTTATTCCACCTGTGACGAGAGCGTATACAACTGCTTGTGTTGTCACTACACTGGCTGTTGTAAGTTTTGATAAAACTAATTATATATATTTGATATACATATTAACTAATTTATGATGAAACTTTTTCTTCCAGCAACTAGATTTAGTGTCACCATTTCAACTTTATTTTAACCCTATACTCATATTAAAGAAATGGGAACTGTGGAGGTTCATAACAACTTTCCTTTTCTTTGGGAATTTAGGATTTAACTTTTTCTTCAATATGATATTTACATACCGATATTGTAGAATGTTGGAGGAGGGATCATTCAGAGGAAGAACAGCTGACTTTGTAGTTATGTTTGTGTTTGGAGGTGTTCTCATGATTGTATCCTTTTTAAAAGTTTATACAAATCCCAATTTTATGGAAGTACTAGTCGACCCGAGGGAATATTTACCAGAGAATGGGCAGCAGCGTCTCTCTGAGTACTATAACCACCATACTGCGATCGCCAACCCGTTTATGGCATGATGAAAGCGATAAAACCACGGCCTCTAGTCCCCGGCAGCCCTGCTATTCCCAGCCATGGTAACAGCTGTGGTAACGGCGGGGCAGGGGGTGCTAAGAATCCCCGGCAGATTCCATGTTACCAACACCAACAACCTCTGGCCCTGGCAACTTACAACACTCGTACACTGCGGAGAAGATCATCGAGTTGGAGGAAGAGCTGAGCAGGTTACGCTGGGATATTATAGGATTGTCTGAAGTCCAAAGAGAGGGGGATGACATGATAATCCTGAAATCCGGCAAACTGCTCTATTTCCGGGAGGGTGACCAACTGTCCCAAGGTGGTGTCGGGTTCATAGTCCACAAGTCCCTCGTGAACAACGTGGTGAAAATCGAGAGTGTGTCGAGCAGGGTGGCGTACCTTATACTCAGAATTACCAAGCGGTATTTGTTTAGGGTGGTAGATTGGTGGTCACAATAAAACTCCTGAACCTTTGAAATCTATATTATTTTGTGGACTGTATTTGGTAGATAGGTAATATGGTTGGAAGGAGCCGTGCGCGTGCGCTCGCTAGTGCGACGTAGGGAGAGTGAGTCAGGCCGACGCGGCCGCCGCGAGCGCTGCTGACGCGATGCCTCCCCCCGCACCTCAGTCTTCGCCGCTGGTACGTAGTAGCGGCGTGGACAGTATTCGTTGAAGGTCATACAGGTATACGCGCCGACCTCGACGCACTCCGACGATGGTGTTGAGGTTATGTATGAGGACATTTCTAGAGCCCTACATACCTCTAACACTTATTTCACTGTGGTCATGGGGGACTTCAACGCGAAGCTGGGCAAACGATTCGGTGATGAGATGAAAATGGGGCAATTTGGGATAGGAGACCGGAACCCCCGGGGCCAGATGTTGGCCGACTTCATGGAGAAGGAGGGACTCTTTATGATGAACTCTTTCTTCAGGAATCCGGCACACCGTAAATGGACCTGGGTGAGTCCCGATGGTAAAACGAAAAATGACATAGACTTCATCTTGTCGACGAGAAGACAAATCGTTAATGACGTCTCAGTGATCAATGCTGTCAAAACCGGGAGCGATCACAGACTAGTGAGAGGCTCATTGAACCTCAATGTCAAACTCCAGAGGTCTACTTTGATTGATGAAGTCTACGCTCCGTCCTTTACCATTCCACGTCCAAAAACCCTTTTCAGCTCGAACTTCAAAACCGCTTCGAATGCTTAGCAGACTGCGAGGAAGTGGACGCATACAACGACAGATTCGTGGAAGCTGTCCATACGACTGGGTCTAAGTTCTTTAAGGCTCGCCGTACAAAAGGAACCAAAAAGATCTCTGACGCTACCCTACAGCTCATGGAAGAAAGACGGAAAATGGTTCTGACATCCTCAGATGATGCTGCCAGGTACCGGCAGCTTAATAGACAGATCTCAAAGTCTTTGACTCGCGACACGCGCCAATTTAATACAATTAGTATTAAAGAGGCAATCGAGCGGAACAAAGGCTCTAAATTGTTCGCAAGAGATCTGTCTGTTGGGCAGAGCCAACTGACGAAGCTGAAGACTGAGGATGGTAGAATCGTCACGTCTAAACCTGAGTTGTTGGGGGAGGTCGAGAAGTTCCACGGACAGCTGTACACGACAACGCAGTCATCTGTCAGTAGTCATGCTTCAGATCCTAGAGCAAGACTAACCCGACACTACACTGAAGATATCCCGGACGTCAGCCTGTACGAGATTAGAATGGCTCTCAAACAACTCAAAAACAACAAGGCGCCTGGTGATGATGAAGTTACAGCTGAGCTTCTGAAAGCGGGTGGTACACCGATCCTTAAGGCCCTTCAGAAGTTATTCAACTCCGTCATACTAGAAGGTCAAACGCCACAAGCATGGCACAGGGGTGTGGTGGTGCTCTTCTTCAAAAAGGGCGATAAAACCCTATTGAAGAATTACAGACCCATCACACTGCTGAGCCATGTTTACAAGTTGTTTTCGAGAGTCATTACGAATCGTCTCACGCGCAGGTTCGACGACTTCCAGCCTCCCGAACAAGCCGGTTTCCGATAAGGCTTTAGCACCATAGACCACATACATACGCTGCGGCAAGTTATACAGAAGACCGAGGAGTATAACCAGCCATTATGCTTAGCGTTTGTGGACTATGAGAAAGCCTTTGATTCAATCGAAACCTGGGCCGTACTGAGGTCTCTTCAAAGGTGCCAGATTGACAGTCGGTATATCGAGGTGTTAAAGTGTTTGTACGAAAACGCCACAATGTCGGTCCGACTCCAAGACCAGAGCTCGAAACCTATCCAACTGCAGCGAGGCGTGAGGCAACTGTTTACCGCTGCATTGGAAGATGTCTTCAAGTTTTTGCAATGGAAAGGATTCGGCATCAATGTCAATGGCGAGTACATCACTCAACTACGATTTGCTGACGATATAGTAATCATGACTGAGACCTTGGAAGACCTTGGCACAATGCTCGATGACCTCAGCAGAGCCTCTCAACAAGTGGGTCTAAAAATGAAGATGGACAAGACGAAAATCATGTCTAACGTCCATGTTGCACCCACTCTAGTAAAGGATGGAGACTCTGCACTCGAAGTTGTAGACGACAATATTTACCTAGGTCAGACCATCCAACTAGGTAGGTCCAACTTCGAGAAAGAGGTCAATCGACGAACGGCTGGGCAGCGTTCGGGAAGCTGCGTAACATCTTCTCGTCCCAAATACCGCAGTGTCTCAAGTCTTCGACCAGTGTGTGTTGCCAGTGATGACATACGGAACAGAGACGTGGTCGCTTACTATGGGCTTCCTAAGAAGGCTCAAAGTCACCCAAAGGGCAATGGAGAGGGCTATGCTCGGAGTCTCCCTGCGAGATCGAATCAGAAATGAGGAAATCCGCAGGCGAACCAAAGTGACCGACATAGCCCGAAGAATTGCCAAACAGAAGTGGCAGTGGGCGGGGCACATAGCTCGTAGAACCGACGGCCGATGGGGCAGAAAGGTTCTCGAGTGGCGACCACGAACCGGAAGACGCAGCGTGGGCAGGCCTCCCACACGGTGGACCGACGATCTTGTGAGGGTCGCGGGAAGCCACTGGATGCGAGTAGCGCAAGACCGGTCATCGTGGAGATCCTTGGGGGAGGCCTTTGTCCAGCAGTGGACGTCTTCCGGCTGATATGATGACTATGTTAGTCCTTACAAGTGTTGGCAATTTGCATAATTGTATATTGGGTCAAAGAGTACTATGATTTCCTATGCAATTTTTTATTATGTTTGGATTTCATAGAATTTCTCTAAGACAAAATGATAAACATTGATAATTTAGGTATCACTCACTGAACTCTCAATATCCAAAATTAGTTGTTTTTTTTTTACGGATAGTTTTTGTCTAAATCAGCACTTTCCCATTTGGTGGGTCACAAAACGTATGAGCCTATCAAAAGAAAATACCGGGTCACAGCTGATTAAGATGTCGACTCGTAAATTCAGCTGTCATGTGACACAGCACTCAAAGATAGAATTGTGTCAATACCACTGTTAGATTTTTGGTAATCTTGTTGTCAAGAATATACAAAATTAGTTAATCAAACAAAACTATTGATGGGTGACAAATGAACTGATGAAATGGGGCAATATGAACATTAGTGGGCCATGGCAGAACAATGTTTGGGAAACACTGCTCTAGATTATTTTTCATCCCTCAGATACATTTATGGAATGTTACAAAGAAAGTTGTTACACAATTTCTCTCCTTTGCTGTTTTAGTGTTTCATAAAAAACAGCTGCCTTCCAAATGTAATTTATGTAGTGCCAATAGTCTCCAAGTAAAACAGCTGTGACATAGGGACATACAAACAGGATGAAATTATAGGGATTCTGTATATGCCATTTGTTTGCAATGCAATAATCATTGGGAATAGGATGTATATATAGTAGTTATGTTTGATTTTAAACAGGCATTTCCTTAATAATTTAAACAGCTATGTGCTTTCTTTGTCAATTTATTATTTTTAGGTCAAGCATTTACAATCATGATTGTTTATGTGTGGTCACGTCGCAATATCTTTGTACGAATGAATTTTTTTGGATTGATGAATTTTCAGGTAAGTAATTGTATCTGCACTTATAAGTGCCTAGTAATATAGGTAGGTAGGTATCATAGTAAGCTAACTCCTGACATACATAATATCCTGGAACATTATTTACACACAGCCATCTGATCCCTAACTAAGCAGAGCTTGTTCTATGGAAACCATAATTGGTCTGATTTATGCCAAAATCATACTATCAAAAATTTGTTATTGACATTTAATTGATGAAAAATGTGATACATTACCATGAACTGTTGGACTTAAAAAAAGGGCTGAGTTTTCATCATCAAATTGGTAATGGTATCCACAAGCTGACAGTTTTAACTTACCAACCACACGCACTGGCCAACACGCCCTGTAACTAGACTACAATAAAATTGTTATATTTAATTGCAGGCTCCATACCTCCCCTGGGTTTTATTAGGTTTCTCAGTTTTACTTGGTAATGCAATATCAGTAGATTTGGTTGGAATGGCTATTGGTCATATCTACTTCTTCATGGAAGATGTATTGCCAAGGCAGAGAGGAGGACAGAGGCTATTGAAAACACCCAAGTTTCTGTGAGTTGTGTGAGATTACTACAAAAATATTTATAATCCAAGTGTTCTTATTTTTTTATTGATATCCGATTTTTTTGGTTATTGTATGTGCAATAAAGTTCCAATATTTTTTTCAATTAATAGATTGTAAGGAGGATATTTTCCCTTGATAGATGGCAAAGTATTGTTCCCAGCGAAGGAATGAAAAATAAATCTTTGTTACTTATTCCAGAAAAAAGTTATTTGATCCACCACCAGAAGAACCAGAGTATGTTCCCCTGCCTGAAATGGCTGATATCCGACCAGGTGGATTCGATTGGCGGCGCCAAGAAGACCAAAACAACCCTGATAATGATAACAGATGAACAAATAATTTTTACCTAAATCAATGTATATAAATAAAAGGGAGAATAAAAATTTAAAGACAATCATTACCCAAGATTTCATTTCTTTTTCTCAATGCTTAAATATATGCTACTTGTGTCAAAATACGAATAGTAACATTTTTTGTATGTATACCGGGTGATTTTTTTTACCGTCTTGATAATAACATGGTGTGTTATGTTTGTGGAATAGAATCTATGGACGTTAATATTTGTGTACTAGCATTTCGGTTATTAAAGTTCAGAAAATCCAATAAAATACATAAAAAGATAACATTCTACACGGCGCGGCGGCGCGTGCGTAATAGTAAATAAAATAGGTGCCTACACTGCCTATTACTACCAAGAACGGGATCGCGCATGAATGAAGTGCGAGCGAAATAGATAGCGTCAGTACCTACGCATTTCTACCGTTGCGGTTTAACAAACTGTTATTTTAGAGATTTCGATCTTCCCTTCATACTTTTAAGGGCTTAGGACCATCTAACATGCTGTAGTTGTGTTACATGTTAAACTTTATCATTACCTACTCATAACATTATTTGTCAGAACGAATAAAATAGTTGATACCTACAAGATTATACGTTAACTACAACATACTAGGCGTATTTAAAATATTAAAATCAACTTATTTACAAATTACACTGATAATGACAAAATAATTAAGTACCTTTTAGCGATATCGCAGTAATTGTTCAAAGTGTCCACCGTTTCTCTCGTTTGTTAAACTACGAAGGGTGTTTCTATCACTTTTTAAAATATTAAAAGCGTCTATTATGCGATGTTTTAACACACCACCGTTTTAGTTCGGCCCACAAATAAGTCCAGTTCACAGGTCCCCCGCGGCCTATCCACCTGCCACTGAACTGACTGTCCAGATACTCGCGCACCGATCTTTTGTAAAGGGCTGGACAGTTGATACGTATTCAAAATCAAAGTAGTGCTGGGAATTTGCGGATCCGGAATAACCTGCCGGCGAAGAGATTGAAGATGTTGTGGTTCTGTATACATTCGCCTTGCACCATCTAAGCTTTCACCAGACATGATATAACACTGCACCATT
Organism: Ochropacha duplaris; assembly: GCA_951361185.1. Classification (NCBI taxonomy): domain Eukaryota; kingdom Metazoa; phylum Arthropoda; class Insecta; order Lepidoptera; family Drepanidae; genus Ochropacha; species Ochropacha duplaris. The sequence goes on from OX592703.1 coordinate 6,946,329, forward strand.
GCTAAATACTCTACATTGTTGTATTCCTACATGTTTACGGTAATATCACAGCGAGCGCGAGCGACCGAAGGTAATGTAAACAATGCGAATAGATGACGTAGGTACCACGTCACAAACACGACGTCACGGAATGCCTAATTGCAGGCGACTGCTCGGGCGGCGGGCGGTGGATGGTTGGCGGGCGGCCGGGCGGGGGGTGGGGAATGGCGGAATTCGGGATGCCTGCGCCGACGGCGGCCGGCGAGAAGGGGCGCCCGGCGGGTGCGAGTGTGCTTGAGAGAGAGTTGTAGGCATTTGTAGCGAAATCATTCATAAAATTTGTCGCGCGTTTATTAGGGTAACTATGTTTACGGTTTTGGATTATTTTAATTTTTTTTTTCGAATTTATATTTTAAATCTTTTAATGTGCAAAATAGAGTGTAAATGAGTAGTGTATATTAGTAGAATAATTTCAGACTATGTTAGTAAAATAATTAAATAAATAAAGTAACTATGCCATAGGCTTCTATTCCATTTACCTATCACGCCCAATTTTTTTCAAGACGGTAAAAAAAGTCACCCGGTATAAATACATAATTTACACCAATTAACTTGACTTAACCGACATTGACTTTTATGAAGGGAAGTAATAAAATAAAAGCAAACTGACAGTTCTCCAGCGTTTATTCAGCACAACAGGCAATGTTAACAGGTCAAATGGAAATCACAGCAATTTCAAAAATTAAACTACTGAAATGTACCTACATTAGATTGTGAACATATTGGTAGCCATAAATTCCTCGAGAAATCGAACTGGATTTAAGAAATGGCAACCTAATAATAATTACATTCATTATTTACTTAATTTGTATAGAAAAAATGTAAAAGCAAAAAGAAAAGTTTTATTTTAATAAAACTGTTGGCGGATTTTTAGATGGGTTTGTAGGGTATACTTTGCACAGGGTTTAGTAACATATATTACATCTAGTAACAACAAGAATAGTTAAACCTACATCAGTCTTCACTCATACAAAACATTGAAAAAAACATCACACCAGTTAATACATACAGCTATAAAGACAAGCGCACAAATTAGTGCAGATATTTTTCTTGAATACAAAACAATTTTAATTGTTCCTGGTACTATATATCCGAAACTCTAAGCTATCAATGAACACAAAATAATCCTTAAAAGCCTATCGCTCACTGCGACGAGGCGCGCTCATGTGATGAGTCGAGGCGCACGGGTGATTAGGCTTGCATTCTCATAGACTTAGTAGGAAACGAAGTGCCAAAATGACGGCAGTCAAATCTAATATGTAGGTAGGGAGTATGTAGGTACGGAGGCGTGCCGACGACTACTTTCTGAGCAATTGGTCTTTAATTTTTATCGTTGTTTCCTTTTAATAAAAATATTTAGAAATAATAGAGTATAACAAATAAATTTGTACAAATTAATGAGCCTGCATCACTTTGTTCCATAGTCTTACTGTCAGTATCACCGCCTTACTTATACCTAGTCTGGGCGAAAAACAAACAACTCTGCTATTAGGTACTGTGTCATCTCAAATCCTTCGATCACTAGATTTCCGCTCAGGCTACAGCCTAAAAAAATAGTAGCAAAACTCCTTCAAAGTTAAGCAAAATCGAAAAGAATTTGCTGTAATGACAAATTGATGAAAGAACAATACTAATATTATAAAGCTGAAGAGTTTGTTTGTACATTTGAACGCGCTAATCTCACCAACTACCAGACCAATTTGTATATTTACTTTCGACAGCCCATTTTTAAGGAAGGCTACTTTTTATCAGAACTATATTTGATAGACAGCTAGTGTAATATATGTAGGTAATCTGTTTTCAAAATTACGATTTATTGAATTTTACATTACTAGTCTCGTGTATACATACTCGTAGAGCATCGCACCTCTTGCCAAATGGCTAGACCGGTTCGACAGGCAAAATCATACATGGAATTCGTAGCTCTTAACATTAAGTCATTCTCATGTATGTTGCCGCAATGCAATAATATGTTATCCACAAAATTATTATTGTATGACGTCAAGTAATTGTGTATGATAATATCAAATTTGTGCATCTACATTATAAGTAATTATATCAGTACAAGTATAAGATAACGCTATATTTACAAATATAATTGAATGTGTGATCACTTTTTTTAAATAATAATAAATTACCACAGGATAATGAGACCTGCTGAGCACAATCAAACACAAGCGACGTAAGTCTTTCAGCACTGGATTATCATCCTGGAGGATGCTACATTTGTATCTGCTAGCTATAAGTTTAGTATTCATTTTATTATACTTGTGCTAGTCAGCTCAAAAATCGAGATCATCAATCGTCACTTTACATGACAGAAATAGTTATGTTTTAATTTAAGAATTCCTCCAGTTACAGAATATTTAAAAGCATCCTACTGGTAAACAATAACATAAATTGTTCCTGTCTGATGAACGCAGTATAGCCACTTGCTTCCCTGATTGAGTATAATTTAATAACCAACAAAATTAAGTGTTTTCGATGGCTTTATCACAATCATAAATAAGACTGACATATCTCCTATATCTCATATAATTCATGTGTTCACTCATCCAATTGTAATGAAATGTTGGTGAGTAGTAGTGCACCACTAAGAAAAACAGACATTGCAATCCAAGCCGGGCATTACATAGTAGGAATTTAATCACAATGATTTTAAACATAAAAATATTTTCATTACAATTGAATTTTAGTGTGCTTTCTGTTCATTCTACATTAAGAGACTAGTGCCCGAGGCTATACAAAAACCTTGACTAAATCACTATAATTTACATGGTCAATCAGATCAAGTCTCAGTATTAATAATATATACGTAAACCTATGAAAAGTAAAAGAAATGCATGTTTCTTTAACAAAATTAAGATATTAAAGGGTAACGTAGCAAACAGCGAGTCTACCGTAAAACTTTATCCTTTCCTGGTCATAATGTGGAAAACATACAATGATGTCATTATTATTTATTATCTTACGATGTGATTTGAGAATTATAATAATCATTACAATAACAATATTTTGTCCCATGTTTCAATATTTTGGTATTGTTGCTTATCATCTTACAAATTTTGAGGTTATCTCAATCATAACAAAATGTACCTAATTAAATCACATGGGGACATTTTCATAGCGCTACGATAGCCAGTAGCACCGTTATGTCGTCTGGTTTCCCTCCTGCAAACAAATTAATACCACGTTAGTTCACTACCTTCTCACTCACGCCTTTATCTCACTACCTTTATTAGGAGTCTGACAATGATTTTTGGGTCCTACTCAACGAATCGTCCACTTGGGTGTTAAACCCTGTCGTGTTTAAATGATACGCCTTGAGTGCTAGACAACAACTGACTTTATTCAAGTACCCACTACATATAAATAAAACTTACATAGATTACCTACAACATCTCCCCCTTTTTAATACAAAAACAAAACTTATATACTTTGAGAAAATAACTAAAAATAATCATGTTACAAGTAGATACTTAAAGAAAATATAGAAAGCTTATTTAACTTGATAAGTAGGTATGTTAAAGTACGTACTTATTACATAGCAAGTAATATTTTTATTATACCCATCCATATACATAACATTATTACACTATACCCTATCTATCCAGAAAAGTAGTAATAAAACATCATGTGTCAGTGTGAACAATAGACTATCACTTATTGACTATTTGAACTTTGAATAAGTTCTTTTACAATTTTCTTAGCCCTGCGAGTAAGCATAGGAGATGTAGGTTTGTTTGACTCAGCATTGCTACGAAAATTATTTTTTAAGTCTAAATACTCGTGAGCGTCCCTAAACTCCTCTTCGTCATCCTTAATGTTTGTAACATCAGGTTCACACTTAATCAAGTGACGACGGTTGCGTCTGTACCTACTACCAACATTAGTCTGTACAATATAAGATCGAGGAGTATTGGCATGATCAATATTCCTCGATTTCAAAGTCATTCAGTCGAAAGTCATTTATTACGTAAGACGATTTGACCGAAACGCCGTTTAGAGTCGGTAAGCGGATAGTCTACCGCTACCTGTGTGCCTAATGAGCGCCCTTAGGTACCCTATAGGTAAACGATTTTTCTTACATAAGGGGGCAAACTGGCAAAAATCATGTTAGTTAATAAATGAATGGCGCCTTACCAATAGCATCGATGCCATTTTGTCGCGCGCTCTTAGCGAACGGCGACATGTAGCATCCATCGAAGGAGAGATTGCGCGCCATCCACGCGATGGAGTTGGCGACGGCCTGCAGCTTGTGGGAGTCGTCGGCCACGCCCTGTGCGCGCCGCATCTCAGCCACTAGCACCGGCTCCGGTACGTTGTCGAACACACCGTCCGTTGCCACTAGGATTACGTCACCGCATTCTACGGGGAACTGCGATGTGTCCGCTGATTCCGGCCTACAATTATATCGTTATCTCTTACTTATTACAAATATTATTATTTATCCAGTATAAATATTATAAACAACTAGCTTTCCGCCCCCCGGTTTCACCCCCGATCCCGTTTCTCCATACAAACTTAACTCCCATGGCATGCCCTTAGGGGTGAATTTTGGAAAATCTTTTCTTAGCGGATACCTACATCATAATAACTATCTGCGTGCTAATTTCAGCGCAATCCGTTCAGTGGTTTAAGCTGTGATCAGTCAGTGAGCCAGTCAGTAACGATTGCCTTTTATATACATTTAAAGGCCTTATACATCTTAAATAGATGATCTAAACAGCGTCCGCGTGGCAGGCCTTAGAGTGACTGTACAGTCCGATACGGGAGCGACAGTAGCGTCCACATTTTTGGCACCTAAACTGAGGGCTGTTTGATGGCTGAGTTGGTGAAGCGACTCGCACCTATGTGTACTCGCACTTATGTGTCTCTTCTCTTTTATATACTTATACAGATTATAATACAAAGACTCAATAAAAAAAACTCTTAGTTCAGTTTTCTTTGATAAATAAAGCCTACAACATGTTAGGCAGGTAGGTTAAGTAAAACAAAATATCATAAGTTTCATGCAACCAGTGAAATTGAGCCTAAGCCTCTTCGTACACAAGGCTACGCAAATCTTCGATACTCAACGATTTTAGTCTTGAAGCGACTACCGCCATACAAATCCATTGAGGTTCGTACACGACACGAGTCGCATCGCCGACATTCGTCCCGCGACTCGCGTCGTTCCAATCACGCGCTACCTGCTGGACGAGATCGTCGCTACATAAGTCGCGGCGATATCCCTGATGCTGAACTATTTTTGAATATTAAATTTGTTTCAGAGGTGGAAAAATCCACTAAATGCCTATGAACTCCCTTTGGACATCCTGTACAATGATAAGAATTTCGCATCTGTTTGTTGTAATTCTTTTGCAGCTATAAACAGTCTGCACTTTATGTTTCTCTCTATATACGGATGAACCCAGTATCTTCTGTTACGACGATTTCTTTGTTTCCGATAAAGATAGTACAAAATTATAGTTTCATCATATATTTTCATCGTTTCATAGTGACTGAATACGCAATTCGCGTCTTGCGATTCAATGTGGTGTGTACGAACCACGGAGTAAAGAAGCGAACAGTGCGCTCCTCGATACTCGCGACTTGATACTAATGTAGTATACAGCATTAGTATCGAAGATTTGCGTGGCCTTGTGTACGAAGGGCCTTACGATAAACCATTTTTCATTAACTAATAATTAATTAGTTAAGCAATGTATGTTTTCGGCATGGCATAATTTCAAAAAACCATAGTAGGTAACTAGGTACCTAAACAATTTTTGCTCAACTAAAATGTATGTTTTATTTTTCGATTTTCGAAACTATGCTATCTCAAAGTACCCGGAACTAAAAAACAAATATTTAACTCTTGAGTTAACTTCTTGTTACGGATGTCGTGTTTTTAAAGCTTCGATCAACAATTATATCTATGTTTTAAAGCAATGATTTTCGGGATGATTCTTGGGGGCCAAAATAAAAAATGTGAACTCGGCTGGCGCAATGCGGTGCGATGAAAACACATCACTTATTTTTATTCATTCAATGGGTAATTTTTGTATAGTGAAGTGAGCATAAGTACGGTAGAAACGATACATTCATACTCCTACATGACTGGATTGACCGCGATTGATAGGATTCAAGGTCTAAAATTTTCGATATTCAATGTAATTGGAGTTTGTTCCTTGTATCCTTACTCATTTCATATTTATTTTTACATTGATTGTTTAAGCGACTTGTAAAAATACAAATCCATAAATTTAAACTGACCACGTGAGAGTTTAAAGAGTTGGCAAACATCCATTGAGCTAAAAATTCTAATATTAGTGTATACAGAAATACAACAGCTGTGTTTGTGGAATGAGCACATGATCACTACAGGTCCCGAGGTAGAAAACGCATAATAGTCTTATGATGTCGAGATGAAAATAACATAATAATACAATTCATACACTTGTTGTTGTTTGTAAATAGAATGTAAAAAAATACAACTACTATTACATATATCGGTAAATCTAAGAAAACTGAACGATCTGTATACACCACACACTCTATTTGACTGAAATTACCTTTTGCTTTATTTCTATCCATACACATACATCCATACAACCGAGTCCGTAAGAACATCTACATGTCATTTTAAAATCATCTTGATTTCACCTTTATTATTTTTCAATTAATGCTTTCATGTCATGTATGAATATAAATAAAGTTGTTATTTTTTGGGCAAATTTAAGTGTCTGTCGGAAATTGCCACCGACGATGTCTGGGAGTGTTGATTATGATTTTTTTACAACATTATAAGAAGCATACATAAAAATCAACACTCAGAATTTAAAACAAGTGAGTTTTTTTTACGTAATGTTAGCCCCTGGTATTCCTTGTACCTGTAAATTGGCCATCGGACCAGGGTAGCAAGTATTTATAACTTCAATGTACATACTAACACTACTCAACCACACACTAGTAAGGTTTGGGGGCCCTGGGATCTTGGACCATTTGGCCAACAATAAACTCACCGGTCACTGAGAACGTTCCTGTCGTGTCCGGGTGGTGGTAAGCTAAGCTGGTAGGGTGTGTTGAAGTAATGCTGTTGCTCGTGCGATCGGTGTACGATCCGGCCGCTACGCACTACCATATACCCGCTGTCACCGATATTGGCCGCGCGCATCACGCTCTCGTTGCGGTCCAAGATCATAACACACGCTGTGCTACTACCTGGAATGAAAACGAAAACCACGTGGGAGAAGCACGCACAATCGTGTTGAACCAGTTACTGTATAAACATAGGTATGAAATGAAATGTTTATTCATCCAAATAGGCCTTCACAGGCACTTATGAATAGTCAGACTCTAATGCTCCGTTCGGAAGGTTGCTTTTGCTGAGAAGAGCCGGCAATAAATAAACTCAGCAATTACTTTTTTTAAAACAACTAACACCTATTACATTCAATAATTATTTAATTTATTCTGACAAAATTTGCGTGTTATGGCGGCAAAAACAGTAATTTAATTATGACTGACTTAGTAAACAACAAACTCAAGCAGACCAGCCCCCACAAGCAACACCTGTCCACAAGTAAACCGCGTGTGGCAGCCACCGCCTTCCTCGCACATATTATAGGGAAGTCAGCGACCCTCCACACGACGCCGCCGCAAGCACTTAATTGCCGATAGCGACGCTTTAAGGATACAAATGTTAAATCTTGTCATTTTGATAAAGGAAAACAAAACACATTCATACCTCACCACAAACAGCAACATACATTTTTTAATTACAAAATTAGAAAATTAACTTATTTATAGTAGATTTTTATTTATTTATTTGCTTAGTAAAGAATTAGCTTTACATCTGCTTGTGAATTGTTGCACACAGCCTTTTCTCGCCTTAGGGGTAAAAAAAAGTATAGATAAAGTAAATATTTCTATGTTTTGTATTATAATGTATAGATTCTATACTATAATACTATAAAGAGGTAAAGTTTGGGTGCAGAAGGAAACGTCTGAAACTACAGATCCGGTTTTAAAATTATTTCACAAATAGGAAGCCACATAATCATTGAGTAGACTACTTATCACCTTAAAAACTCTGGTAAATCTATGGGGTGAAAGCCAGTAATATATAAAGTTGCTAACCCACAAGCATATAACAAATAACACTACCACCATAGATTAAGAATTGGTCCTCGCTCGATATATTCATATATGACTACCACTATCTATTTCTTTGGCTATCATAGCCATTCCAGCTCTTAACTTGCTGCAATGAATTCATGTATATATATAAGGAGAAACTGACTGTCTAGCTAACATGTCAGGTATAACCCAAACTACTGGGAATATGAATGTGAAATTCCTGTAGCTTCCTTTTATAACGTTGTCTACATGCCTAGATGAGATTTTTCGAAATTCTAAGATTTCCGCAGTGAAAAGTCTAGTATTTGAAAATCTATTAATTTTGATGATAAGTATAATAACATACTGCCTAATAAGTACTGTATTCAGCCACTTAGCGAAAAATAATTATGACAGTTTCATGTGTCCATAATTTCGAAAATCACCACTTTAGAACAGATAATGTCACCCCGACATTGTTTGTAGGTTATTTTTTGTTTTCTGGTCAAAATTACTTAAAAATCGGTAAAGAAAGACTCTTCAACACATTAATTGAGCACATTTTTCTAAATTTAGCCCCTAAGTAGGAAAACTGGTGTTCTTATGCCTACATTACTTACCTAATATAGGTTTTTTATGCTCCAGCAGCTCATAGTAAGACTTTGCTAATAAGTCCCCTGGTTCTGATAGCTTGAAGTGTCCCATTTGTACTAGCCTCTCACATGTCCTCATGAGGTACGATGAGAACTCCCCCGGATCAATGCCGTATGCACGCCATCCACCGACTCCATCTGCGACTCCTATCACATAAATAATATTTTGTAACATCAATCTGTCCCATCAACAGTGTCCAGGATTAATTTTTAATAAGTGAACAAGATATGTTTTAATGGTAGATTAGCACCACAAACATGCATGGCAATAGTAGACAAAGGCTGCAATGGGCTTGAAAAAATTGCATGGGTTGTGCCAAAATATCACATACAACTAACATATAGTTTAGATTTAATTTAGAAGTTTACATTACATACCTCTAAACATTTTATACAATTTGGAGGCTCTTATGTAATGTTTCCAAAGGGTTCAAGGATGGATAAACTACATTTTTTAAACGTTACTGCCTCTTTATGTAAAAATGGGATGTAAATTTACTCACCAATAACATCCGCATTGTTAAAATTTGTGGAAAACCATGCGTCGTCCCCGAACTGACCTTTGCGAGTTCTTCCATTAGCAATGTCTTTGGGAAAACCGCACACAACCGAAACTAAGTAAGGATTTTTCTTGTTTGTAACGTTTAATTCAGTCGCACTATTAGATAGACTTGCTATTCCGTTTCGTAGGGCACGTGATAGGACTCTGCCTGTCCAAAAGATTGACTGCATCATTCATTAAATGTTTTGAACTTTGGCACCAGCCTTTTACATCAGATGAGCAAGTCACAAATTATACTAATCGAAAAACTGGTTAAATCAATCATAATAAACTGAAACATATATCGCTAATCTACAGAGGACAGTTTGTATTAGTCTCACAAATTTTGGCCAAATTAATTAATTTATTTACAAACCACAGACTAGTATTTTTTTTTATATTTATTCATGCATAGTGCAAAGTGTTTCAGTCGCATACATTTCCTTCAGTTGTAATTTTTTTTTTATGTTGTAGTAATATTATTTATGATATCACATTCACAGTAAATTCTAGTCTTCGTCCGTACAAGTCTAGTCAGGTTTTAGTGAAATTGGTGGCCATACCTGTAAAACTTTTCACGGACTTTTTGGAAAAACCTGAAAAGTCACGAAATACAGCGTACTTATGACTTGCGCATTTTTTTATCTACACAAAAAAAGCGTTATGGCTTTAGATTTTTTGGTATTGGCCACTGTTGATTAAAACCAGGGACCGTAAACAGCTACATATCAGTAATCTGTGACCGTAAAATTTCAGTGTTGGCAGGACTAAATCTATGGTTAAAGGCGTTGTAGAATTTGTTGAAAGTTCCATTATTTTAGAGTATTTGTAATGACGGCCGCCAATTGATTAGTTTCATCAGGCGCCGATTCACCTATTTTCTCCTTCTAGTGTAGTACTACTACTAAATAGAAGTTTCTCATCGAAGTGTAAAAGATAAGGCATAAAACTGGTGTTCGATAAGTCACTTGGCAATATGCCTGCCGTCAGGGGAGATGGAATGCGAGGACTCGCAGTCTTCATATCCGACATAAGAAATTGCAAGAGTAAAGAAGCAGAAATTAAAAGAATCAATAAAGAGCTGGCTAACATCAGAAGTAAGTTCAAAGGTGATAAAACTTTGGATGGATATCAGAAGAAGAAGTATGTATGCAAACTTTTATTCATTTTTCTTCTGGGTCATGACATCGACTTCGGTCATATGGAGGCGGTCAACTTACTTTCGTCCAACAAATATTCGGAGAAGCAGATTGGATATCTTTTTATTTCTGTTCTAGTCAACACCAACAGTGATCTTATTAAACTCATCATTCAAAGTATCAAAAATGACTTGCAGTCGCGCAATCCAATCCACGTTAACTTGGCTTTACAGTGCATTGCAAACATTGGCAGTAAGGATATGGCTGAAGCATTTGGAACTGAAATTCCCAAACTTCTTGTCTCTGGTGATACTATGGATGTAGTGAAGCAATCTGCTGCCCTCTGTTTATTAAGACTATTTCGTAAGTGCCCAGAAATCATTCCTGGTGGTGAGTGGACATCCAGAATAATACATTTACTGAATGATCCACATATGGGTGTGGTTACTGCAGCCACATCTCTCATAGATGCACTTGTTAAGAAAAACCCAGAAGAATATAAAGGATGTGTGACACTAGCTGTAGCAAGATTGAGCAGGATTGTAACTGCTAGTTACACAGACTTACAAGATTATACATATTATTTTGTACCAGCACCCTGGCTTTCTGTAAAGTTATTGCGTCTTTTGCAAAACTATACTCCACCCTCTGAAGAACCTGGTGTAAGGGGTCGACTCTCTGAATGCTTAGAGACCATTTTCAATAAAGCTCAAGAGCCTCCAAAGTCTAAGAAAGTACAGCATTCCAATGCAAAAAATGCAGTCTTATTTGAGGCAATAAGTCTTATAATACATAATGATAGTGAGCCCAATTTATTAGTCCGTGCATGTAATCAGTTGGGACAGTTTCTCAGCAACCGTGAAACTAATTTGCGCTATTTAGCTCTGGAGTCTATGTGCCATCTTGCTACTTCAGAGTTTTCACATGAAGCTGTCAAAAAGCATCAGGAAGTAGTAATACTTTCCATGAAAATGGAGAAGGATGTCTCAGTCAGACAACAGGCTGTTGATTTGCTATATGCAATGTGTGATAAAACAAATGCAGAGGAAATTGTCCAAGAAATGTTGGCTTACCTTGAAACAGCAGACTATTCAATTAGAGAAGAAATGGTATTGAAAGTTGCTATATTAGCAGAAAAATATGCCACAGACTTCACATGGTATGTTGATGTAATTCTTAATCTTATTAGAATTGCTGGTGATTATGTATCTGAAGAAGTATGGTACAGAGTAATACAAATTGTGATTAACAGAGAAGAAGTTCAAGGCTATGCAGCTAAAACAGTTTTTGAAGCACTTCAAGCCCCAACTTGTCATGAAAATATGGTAAAAGTGGGAGGATACATTCTTGGAGAGTTTGGTAATTTAATTGCAGGAGACACTAGATCATCACCACAGGTTCAGTTTGAATTACTTCATTCTAAATACCATCTATGCTCAGCAGCAACTAGGGCCCTCTTATTGTCGACATACATTAAACTTGTTAACCTATTCCCTGAGATTAAAAATCGTGTGCAGGAAGTGTTTCGCGCCGATTCAAATTTGCGTTCAGCTGATGTTGAATTACAACAACGTGCATCTGAATACTTGCAGCTGAGTATTGTAGCCAGTTCTGATGTCCTGGCTACTGTATTGGAAGAAATGCCAGCTTTCCCAGAAAGAGAATCATCCATTCTTGCAGTTTTAAAAAAGAAAAAACCAGGTCGTATACCTGATGATGTTAGGGATTCAAAAAGTCCACAACCTGTAATTGCTTCTGCTGCTGCAATTGTCAATTCAACAAATAATACTAATAGTTCTACAGATCTCCTTGGTTTATCTACACCCCCTGGCACAACAGCACCTGCCACTGGAAATGGATTACTTGATGTACTGGGTGATTTATACACCACTCCTAAGTTGAACTCCAGCACCGTGCAACAGAATAATATTAAGAAGTTTTTATTCAAAAACAATGGGGTTCTATTTGAGAATGATTTAATTCAGATAGGAGTAAAAAGTGAATTCAGACAAAACTTGGGCAGGATTGGTTTGTTCTATGGTAACAAAACTCAGTTTCCAATTCAAAATGTCCGTCCTGAAATGCATTGGACTGATCTGAGTAAACTCAATGTTCAAATGAAGCCAATGGAGCCAATATTAGAAGCTGGTGCTCAGATTCAACAAATGTTAACTGCTGAATGTATTGAAGACTTTGCTGATACTCCAAGTATGTCTATTTCGTTTGTCTACAATAATGTGCCTCAAAAAATTACTATGAAACTTCCACTTACTCTGAACAAATTTTTTGAACCAACTGAGATGAATGGAGAATCATTCTTTGCAAGGTGGAAAAATTTAGGAGGGGAGCAACAGAGAGCCCAAAAAATATTTAAGTCTCAAGGGGCTATTGATATTACAGCAACACGTACCAAATTAGCTGGTTTTGGCATGCAACTTTTGGATGGTATTGATCCAAATCCTGATAATTTTGTTTGTGCTGGTATTGTGCATACTAGAGTTCAACAGGTTGGATGTCTCATGAGATTGGAACCAAACAAACAAGCTCAAATGTTTAGACTGACAGTGAGATCTAGCAAAGAGACAGTCTCACAAGAAATTTGTGATTTGCTTGCTGATCAATTTTAAAAACAATATAGTTTAAAGGACCATAATATATGAACAACATTGTTAAACAATGTAGATGATGTTATATTTGCTTAGGGATTCACTCCATATTCTTGAGTTGCTATTAAGTGTAAAACTTAGGAGAAAAATATGCAATACACTAGTGAACTTTGCACAGATTCAGAATGAAAAATGAAATCTCGTGTAATATTTTAAATTTATTTTACCATTATTAATATAGATATTTTTAATAACTAAAAAAGTTGGGTTTACACATAATTAATGTCTAACATGCAATTCATCCTTCTAACTATGAATAATATAATTATTATTTCAAGTTGTGTTTTCTGGTGTTGCAAGCGTCCATAGGCTATGGTAACCGCTTACCATCATCAAGTGGGCCATAAGCTTGTTTGCCACCAAGTGGTATAAAAAATATATACATAATGCTGCTCTTATTTATTATGTAACTTCTATTTGGTAGGCCCAAATTGATATTTGTCCTTATGAATCCTATTTATATAGAAATTATTGCAAACATGATAATGATATAAGTTTTAAGGAGATTTTTATGTTCCCATTCATAAATTTTTATTTTCAAGTTTAAAAGGTATGTGTAAATTCAATGTACCAAAAATATATTCTGTATATAAATACCTAGAGAATAAATAAGTATCTCAATATTAGTTTATCTCCATTAAAATTGTTATTATATTAATTAGAATTCCACTCATTCTCAGTATACAGCTGATTCATATAATATGAATAGTGTTATTCAATTTATACTTATATTTAACCTTATGATATGATGTAGAAAAATTATGATCATACCAAAGTGTATATTTGGCTGTTAAATTTATCATCTTATTAATATGGATGTCTATAAATTTTAATTTGATCTTGGTTATATTCAATGGTGTGGATTTCTAATTTCGGCAAATAATTGTGCACAATATTAAATTATAACAGGTATTGATGAAGTGTTTCTGCATGTGGTTTGTTGAAAGAGCAGCCACCCACAAAATATAATTTTAAAAAAATGAGAGTAATTTGAGTATGGTTAATTTATCAGTTGATGTTGATTGATAATTGTACAAACATTAGTACAAATGGTGTACATTGTACAATCATATTTATTTTACTGGATTATTTTTTATTAGTTACTCATTTGTTTTCAAATAATTATTGTATCATGTTCCTAATTATAACAATAACTTGCAAATTGGAGACATTTATTTATCTGTCTGGAAGAATAGACAATACTTTAAAGTGACTTCATGATATGGTTGAATGTGATAAGTTTTTTTTTTACGGATATAACACCTGATTGATTAATTACTACCTGTTGGTTGACTGCATAGTTGTATTTTTGCAAAATCAACAGAATCAATTCCAGACTGAAATAATTTTATGTAAAATCCAAAAAGTACATGAGTATGGTACTACAACATTTTTTTACAAGTCCAAAAAACCAACATTCATTTTTAAAAATCATAGGAAATAATAATAAGATGTTTTACAGACACATTGCATATCCATAATTTAACAATCATTGATTGAACCGTTGACCTGGTAAAAGTTTAGTTTAATTACTAGCTTTTCCTTGCTGTTTCACAGTGTTTCACCCACTACCTAATAAAATAATCGTGAAAATTTTAAACTGGATACCTACTCATTAAGCGATGTAGTATTGTAGGTACTTTATCTGAAATTATAACAAACTACAAGTAGGTACCTAAATACGCCTCCTCAATTGTCACTGCGTATCCGCTACATTCTAAATAGTTACTAAATCCCAGTTTGTGGCGCATTATTACCTATAGGTACATGCTAGATATCTATGGGAAGGCCTTAGCACTCAAGAACATTGAAGCTCATTGCCGTTTACATGGGAGTGTCGGTTCTAAGGATAGAAAAGTAACTAGTTCCGTGGAAATACAATGTAATGCATGATATAGGAAACCTGTACCAACTCATTTATTAGATATTTATTTTATTGATGTTTGCTGTTGAGTAAAGGAATCTCAATTGTAGATGTTTTATTTTTTCATACTTATATATTACTTATAAACATAGATAAGTATAGTAAATTTAACATTTCACACATCAAATGTTGTTATTTTAACAGTAGCATGCTTACATTTTCTTTGCATGGTAGTTTCGTTAAGAGAACAGTAAAAATAAATTAATATATCATTAGAACATTTAATATTTAGTAAAATTGTTAAGTAACATTATATGTATATTATGAAATTTAAATGAAAAGTATGTATAGGTACTTGCTTAATTGATAATGTCAACACTTTGTGTAATGTGTGATTATTTATCAAATGTTAAATATCGCAGAGGAAAATGGGTGTGATTCTGTACTAGATTAGATGTTTGTTCTTGCGCTTGAAAACCATATTGTAACTGTCTATAATAAAATATTTATCGTATACGTATATTTTTGTTATGTAGTTTATTTATTTACCTACCTGGCTCAGGAACTACTGGTTCGAATTGAAATAGGAGCGGAGCGCCAAACTGTTATTTTACGTTACGGAGATCTAGGTCACCTAGACACAAAATATATTCTTAATAAATAACGAGGTAAATTTACTATGTATATAGAACGTCAGTTAGGTGGGCGAAGGAGTTACGCAGCGTGCGCCGAAGCTGTAGCTCGTTCCGTGAAGTTAGTAAGATGTTGACTGTAGAGTAGACACATCAGCATCTAATATATATATATATACATTTTTATGTCAATAGGTTGACAAACAGGCAGACGGTCCACATGATGGTAAGTGGTCACCGCCGCCTATGGACATTTGCAATACCAGGGTGATTGCCGATGTGTTGCCGACCTTGAAGAGCTCTTTTACACCTTTTTTGAAGAACCCCATATAATAGCGCGGAGGGAAAACCGTAATGGGGAGCTCATTCCACATCCTAATGGTCCACAGAAGGAACGTCCGGCTGAATCGTTCGGTGGACGATCGAGGCGGCTCGAGGATATGAGGATGAGCTCCACATCGCCGGCGAGCAGTGCGATGGTAGAATGGTGACGGTGGCACCAAGACAACAAGTTCTTGAGAACACTCCCCATTATACAGACGGTAGAACACACACAGAGAGCCAATATCTCTCCGAAGGCTGAGGGGTTCTATACCGCTGGTGAGCTCGGGATCGTCAACTATACGAGTGGCCCGCCTTTGCACCGAGGCAAGTGGATCAAGCTGGTAAGCGGGTGCGCCAGCCCAGAGATGTGAGCAGTACTCCATATGCGGCCTAACCTGCGCTTTATAAAGCTGCAGCCGCTGGGGTGGTGAGAAGTACTGCTTGGACCTATTTAGCACACCCAGCTTTTTTGAAGCCAGTTTGGCTTTGCTTTCCAGATGACCTCGGAACTGGACATCACTCGCAATGTCAACACCGAGGATCCCGATACTCTTAGAGATGGTGAGAGGAGTGTCTTCGAACTTTGGTGCTGCTATGAATGGGGTTTTTTTCGTGGAGAACGCGCAGACCTGTGTCTTCGAGGGGTTAAATCGTACTAAATTACGTCTCTCCCATTCCGAGACCCGCTCCAAAGAGGTCTCGACTTCAGACACAAGTCGTATTCGGCTTTCCTCTACCACGGGCCGAGGGATGTTAGCGCCGCCGGTATATTGAGCATCGCCAGTGCTGTCATCCGCATAGCAGTGCATGTTGGAAATGCCCAACATATCATTGATATGCAGGATGAACAGCGTGGTACGCCAGCATTAATATTCTTGATATCGGAGCAGCATCCGTCAATGACGACCTTGATGCTCCGATTAGCAAGAAAGCTGGACACCCAAGTGCATAAACCCTCGGGAATTCCGTATGACGGTAGCTTCGATAGAAGTGCCCTATGCCAGACCCGGTCAAAGGCCTTAGCGATATCTAGGCTAACTGCCAATGCCTCGCTTTTACTCTCTATGGCTTCAGCCCATCGGTGCGTCAGGTATACAAGAAGATCACCAGCTGAACGACCATTACGGAAGCCGTACTGGCGGTCGCTAATCAGCTGGTGCTCCTCTAGATACCCGAGGAGCTGAGTATTGATGACTCGCTCCATCACCTTAGAGCGAAGGGAGGTTATCGCTATAGGCCTGAAGTTGGACGGATCTGTTCGGTTCCCCTTTTTGGGAATCTGATGGATAAGGGCAGTCTTCCACGAAGAAGGAACACGTCCGGTGGTATAGGAAAGCCTGAATAGGCGCGTCAACACTGGAGACAACTCTGGAGCACACGTTCTTAGCAGAATGGCGGGGATACCATCTGGCCCACTCGACTTTCGGACGTCAAGGGAAAACAGAGCTCGCCGTACCGTAGTTTGCGTAAAGCGAACTTCCGGCATTGCGCTGCCACAATGCGGAATGGTAGGCTCCCCCGTCGTCAAGTGTCGAGTTATCTGCAAAGAGAGCTGCCAATAGGTCGGCTTTCTCTTTTGCAGTGTGGGCCAGAGAATCATCCGGTGTGCGTAACGGAGGGAGCGACGACCGACAGAAGTTACCCTCGACAGCTTTGGCGAGCGACCAGAATGCTCGACTTCCAGAAGGGAAGCTTGCAAGTCGATCGCCAATTCAGCCGATGTGCTGGAACTTCGCTCTGGAAATTTCCTTTTTGCTGGACCAAGAGGCAGAATTGTATAGTTTTCTCAATTTGGATTCCCCCGGATCATTTTGAGCATGCGCTTTTGTCCAGGCTCGGTAGGCATCTTGCTTAAGGCTAGTAGCCTTAGCACTGGGCCGATCGAACCAGGGCTGACTAGGACCACCGATGGACACTACAGAGCTTGGGATGAAACATTCCATGCCCTGCAGTGAGGTCATCAGGCGAGTTGGTGGTCAAACGTAAACTTATGTTATAAAAAAAAAGTATGACATCGGTGACCGAGTCTGCGCAGCTGTCCGGATCATCCAATGAGAAACAAAGCTGCCTTTTTTTTTTTTTTTATGTCACAAGTGACAACGAGGCAGGCGGGTCACCTGATGGTAAGTGACAACCGTCGCCTATAGACATTGGCAACACCAGGGGATTGCCAACGTGTTGTACACCTTATTACAATGCCTTAAAGGCGAACTGGCTCTCAAGTGCAACTGACGGAACACACCAACAGGTGCTTGGCGACAGATTTTCAACTTGAGGGTGGTAGCCAGCCAGTCGAGTACTACAAAGTACCCTACCACCGTGCTGTGGTTTCTTCACGATGTTTTCCTTCACCGAAAACTCAAGCTCATTGTAAGGATTCGAACTCCATGGGTAGGACGAATAGAACTCCCGCAGTCCATCCCAATCTGCTGACCGGTAATGCCAAACTTTACGCGTCTCGCGGGGACGAGATCTTTCTTCTGGTTGCGTGAGAGGCACATCAGAGCACATTCTAAGCTGCTCGTCTATAATTAAATAACAATCTTATATCTACTTACTCAGTGGCGATGCGAGCGGTGCGACTGCACCGGGTGCAATCATAGGGGGGGGATTTCTCCAAAGACTTTGTCAGCGACGCAATATGAATATAATAATATTTCTATTTTGTAAATAGATAAATAGGGTCCTTGTATATTGTATAATAAATAAATAGTTAGGAAATAGTCAAGAAATAATTAGGAAATAGGTAATAATCTTAGAATGTGCGGCATCCGAACAAGGCATTACCTTAACGAGAGCCATTTTATGTTTTTAGCGATAATTCTCTAAATAATTGAGATATTATCATGATTCCTTTTGAATAATATGTAAAAATGTATTACCTATGCAATAAAATAAGGTTTATTGTAATAGGAAAGCCATTACCTAAGAAAATCAGTAAAAACCGTTGAGCCCTACAGAATAGATTGTCAGAAAGAGACAAAGATATAAACAATGAGAGATGGAAAACATGATTTATGACCTTCTCTCTGATTGGTCAAAAAGTTTGGCTCCTTGCTCACGGAATTGTATAAAAGTAGCGCGGTTTTCTTCGGAATGGCATTCCTACGAGCACCACTGAAGAAGAAACAATAAGAAGAAGAATAAATCAAGAAGTCTTGAAGCAAAAGTAGTTCTTTTATTTAGTGATGAAAGTTAGTGTCCAGTAGGAATCCAGCAAGCACCCCGTCGGTATCCAGCAAGCTATCAGCCTGAATCCAGCAAGCATCCAGCCGGCATCCAGCTGACATAAACCGACGGAGCGTTGCTTTCGCTACGCCACCCCGTCGTCGTCAACCGTCGTCAAACGTAAACGCTCCCCCTCTCCCCTCGGTGTTCGCGTTGCCCCCTCCAGCCAGCGCGTTAGATGGAACATCGGCTCGTCAAAATCACATCGTCGTCACATACAGTCCACACATAGTCACAACAGAAGAATTAGTCCTTCGAGCCGGATCTGGAAGAACTTGATCTTCGTGTTCCGGATATTGGAAGAATTGTTCCGGATATTGAAGATTTGTTCCGGATATTGAAGATTCGTTCCGGACATTGAAGATTTGTTCCGGACATTGAAGATATTGTTCCGGATATTGAAGATATTGTTCCGGATATTGAAGATATTGTTCCGGATATTGAAGATATTGTTCCGGATATTGAAGATATTGTTCCGGATATTGAAGATTTTGTTCCGAATATTGAAGATATTGTTCCGGATATTGAAGATATTGTTCCGGATATTGAAGATATTGTTCCGGATATTGAAGATATTGTTCCGGATATTGAAGATATCGTTCCGGATATTTGAAAATTTGATTTTGTAACACGAAGATGCAACGAGCACCGAGAACCAGAACAGAGAAAGCGCGTTCACAAGCGACAGAAGAGACGCCGCCGACTTCAGATTGGAGCATGAACACACCCGTCGAGTCGTCAAGCTCAGCAGAGAGTCAGGCTACCCTGACAAGGAGCACACCCCCGCATTCCGTCGGTCAAGGAGGCACCCCCGCACACGTCGCGGGGACTTGTACCCCCGAAGGAGGAGTCACCCCCGCCCACCCCGCGGGGATCGACACCGTACCTGCCGTCGCACGCACCATGGGGAACCCGGCGCGCACCAATACTGAAGATTCAGGGAAAAGGCATATAGCAGATGAAGATGGATTCATAGTACCCGCCACGAAGACATTGCAAAGAATCCGAGAAGTCAATGTACCGTCAAGAGATAAGGATACTCGTTCAGTCCGTTCATCGAAGCGTCGAGCCGAAGCGGAGGCTCGCATGATGGTGGCCAAGAGGGAATTGGAAATCGCCGAAGCAAGGTCAAAGGTGGCCCTAGCAGAACTCGAAATGCTGCAGATGGACTCAGATGAAGAAGTCGAAGCCACCGAAGAAGAAGTCAACCGATCACACCACGTGGAACAATGGCTCAACCAGTCAAATCCGCGACCGATCGAAGAAAGGATGCCGACTCAAGAAAAGAAGAGCGACATTCAAGAACTGGCCTTTGCGATCTCGAAGCTCACCGAAAGAAGTCCGATGACGTCAACACCGAAGCATATGATTGAACTACCACAGTTCAACGGTTCCAGCGAAGAATGGCTTGCGTTCAAGAGGACCTTTGAAGATACAGCACAGACGTTCACCCACGCGCAGCCTGGCGCGTTTGAGGCGATCACTACAGGGAAGGGCAAGAGAGGCGGTCAAGAGCCTGCTATTCACCGCGGGAGAACCAACAGAAGTTCTCAAGGGACTGGAAGCACGCTTTGGAAGACCAGGAGCACTAGCCTTGGCTGAGCTCGAGAAATTGAAGAACCTCTCAAGAGTCAACGAAAACCCGAATGAAGTCTGCATCTTCGCAAGCCGAGTCAAGAATGCGGTTGCTACTATCAAGGCTTTGGGCAAACCGCAATACTTAAGTTCGCCGGAAACCATGAAAGTCATCATTGAGAAGATGTCTCCACAGATGAAGTACCGATGGTTCGCGTATCACTGATACCGTCGAGAAGAAGAACAAGCAGAACTGGTCCTCATCAACGAATTTCTGGAAATAGAAGCTGACATGTGCGGGGACTTCGCTTCACCTGAAGTGTTACCAGAAGCAAAGAAGACCCGTCAGCAGTACGCTCCAACTGAAGTGCCTCGGGAGCGAAGATGGGAGGGACCACGCAGAGCTGTTCACACCACTCAGAAAAGAGAAGCATATCCGAGAAGAGAAGTTACATGTCCTGAGTGCAAAGCAGAACACTTTATGAATGTTCCAGATTTAAGGAACCTGACATCAGTGCCAAGTGGGAAATGGCCAAGAAAGCGAAGATTTGCTTCAAGTGTCTTCGTTACCGGCACTCAAGAACGAACTGCAAGGCCCCAACCTGCAAGAAATGCAACAGATGGCATCATGTCACCCTACATGCTGACAAACCACTAGTGTCAGCAGAGAAGCAACCCAGATGCAACGCTGTCTACGAACATGAAAGTGATGACAACGAAGAATACGCCGACTCCAAGAGCAAGATAACCTCCGTACACACCACTGCAACCGAAGGGCAAGCATATTTGAAGATGCTGCCGGTGAACCTGTACGGGCCGAAGGGTTCCACCCAGGTGCTTGCTTTGCTGGATGAAGGATCTACCATCACGTTACTGGATTCTTCAATAGCAAGAAAAATTGGAGCTGAAGCCAAAGAAGAGGCGATCACCATCGAGACAGTTGGGGGACAAGGTTTCAAGAAGAATAATTCGCAACGGGTTCAATTGAAGATAAAGGGAACTCATCGAAGGGATAAGAAGACAATTGAAGTCAGAACAATAGACAACCTGAAGTTATCCAAGCAAGGGGTCAAGAAAGAAGTCGTGAACACATGCGAGCATCTGAAAAGGATACAAGATCAACTCATCTACGACAAGGAAGAACATCGACTGTTGATCGGACAAGACAACTGGGGGCTGATAGTCACAAGGAGATTGAAGAAAGGCAATATATCAGATCCGGTAGCTTCCCTCACAAGTCTAGGATGGGTTCTCCACGGGTGCAACGCAAGACAGAAAACCCCAGTCCAGTTCGTCAACCACAGCAGACGCATTGAAGACGAAGACGAAATAGAATCATTGGTCCGGCATCACTCTGAAATCGACTCCATCGGGATACAGCCACGTCGACCGAGCAACGACGCAGATCAGAAGGCATTGGAGATCCTGGAGAAGACAACGAAGCGATTACCAACCGGTCAGTTCGAGTCCGGTCTACTGTGGAAGAACTCAGAAGAAATCTTGCCTGACAACTACTCTCAAGCTCATCGACGTCTTATCAATTTGGAAAGAAAATTGGATAAAGACGAAGGATTAAAGAAAACACATGAAGAGCTTACAAGGCCTCAAGATTGGAGATGGATTCCAACAAAGGAGAATCCAGCTGATGACGCCACGCGGGGAGTACCCAAAGAGTTCGACCACACCGCTAGATGGTTCAACGGTCCCGACTTCCTGCGAAGGAGCGAAGAAGACTGGCCAATCAGAAGATTCCATCACGAAGACATGAACACTGGTGAAGAAAAAGAAGTTCGAACGGTAGCCACAACGAAAGTCGTTGAAGAAGATCGGCCGAATCCAGAGAACTTCTCAAGGTACGTCTACTCAGGGTAACAGCACGCGTCTTCCAGTTCACGGATCTTTTGAAGATGAAGATTGAAGCCAAGAAAAGAGTCAGCATTGCACGCAAGAAAGAAGAAGTCTGGAAACCACAGAAGGGTGTCATCAAGAAGAAGATGAAGAAAATCCAGTCGCGCAAAGAAGAGGTCAAAAGAACATTCATCCCATTGGAAGATATCCAACTAAGGAAAGCCGAAGAAGCTTTGATAAAGAAGAGTCAAAAGGAAAGCTTCAACAAATAAATACTTTGCCTGAAGAATGAGAAACCACTGGAGAACCCAAGCCGATTGAAAAGGATCGACGTGTATCTAAATCGCCAGGACATCATCAAGCTCAGAAGTCGTACAAGAAAAATCGATACTAGAGAAAGAAGAACGAACCCTGCGATATTGGACGGAAGACACAAGATCACCCGGCTCATCATCGAAGACTACCATGGAAGATTTCTCCATGGGAACACGGCATGAACGAAATCCGACAAAAATATTGGATTTTGGGTCTGCGAACAACGGTGAAGAGGATTATCCAACCACTTCTGGCAACGATGGATCAGGGAATACCTACCTACCCTGATGCCGAGGAAAATCACCGGACGAGACACTGCAGACCCACAAGAAGGAGACATCGTTATGATCGTCGATTCGTCACTGCCTCGGAACACATGGCCCCGAGGACAGATCGAGAGGACCTACCCAGGACCAGACGGAAGAACAAGAGTCGTCGACGTGCGGACTTCGGGAGGAGTACTACGAAGACCGACCCGCCGCGTCATCGTGCTGGTACCTGCGACGTCGCTTCCCAAGGATGGAGTGCTTCGCACTGCGGGGGAGAATGTCAGCGACGCAATATGAATATAATAATATTTCTATTTTGTAAATAGATAAATAGGGTCCTTGTATATTGTATAATAAATAAATAGTTAGGAAATAGTCAAGAAATAATTAGGAAATAGGTAATAATCTTAGAATGTGCGGCATCCGAACAAGGCATTACCTTAACGAGAGCCATTTTATGTTTTTAGCGATAATTCTCTAAATAATTGAGATATTATCATGATTCCTTTTGAATAATATGTAAAAATGTATTACCTATGCAATAAAATAAGGTTTATTGTAATAGGAAAGCCATTACCTAAGAAAATCAGTAAAAACCGTTGAGCCCTACAGAATAGATTGTCAGAAAGAGACAAAGATATAAACAATGAGAGATGGAAAACATGATTTATGACCTTCTCTCTGATTGGTCAAAAAGTTTGGCTCCTTGCTCACGGAATTGTATAAAAGTAGCGCGGTTTTCTTCGGAATGGCATTCCTACGAGCACCACTGAAGAAGAAACAATAAGAAGAAGAATAAATCAAGAAGTCTTGAAGCAAAAGTAGTTCTTTTATTTAGTGGTGAAAGTTAGTGTCCATTAGGAATCCAGCAAGCACCCCGTCGGTATCCAGCAAGCTATCAGCCTGAATCCAGCAAGCATCCAGCCGGCATCCAGCAAGCATCCAGCTGACATAAACCGACGGAGCGTTGCTTTCGCTACGCCACCCCGTCGTCGTCAAACGTAAACGCTCCCCCTCTCCCCTCGGTGTTCGCGTTGCCCCCTCCAGCCAGCGCGTTAGATGGAACATCGGCTCGTCAAAATCACATCGTCGTCACATACAGTCCACACATAGTCACAGACTTTAAAAGCATATTAAAGTTTTATATCTGAAAAAAGTTTGCGAAACTTGCTGGGAGACTAGTTTCTAGCCTTGCTTGCTACTATGCGCTTTAATTAGAAATCAGTTCGTGATGCCCTTCTGAATCTTTATAAAGCAACAAATGACTCACATCAGAGGAGCTATTTGAGTTTATGGTGGCTTGGTATTATATCGTTCGTTTCAAATAAATGCTAAGTATTGTAGATAAGGCTATGCAGTCTGAATCTATGAATGGACGAAATGCATCGTACCTAATTGAAAGCACTTAGTATCATCGAATGATCACAACTGTTATTTTTGAAAAATTGTCTCTTCTCATAGTTATTGTTGACTAGCAGACGGACAGACATGATATATAACGTAAAGTTGTATGATAATGACAGGAAGGTAGTCGATAAAATACGTAATCATTTAAATATTTATTAAGTTAAATAGCGCTTATGAGTAAGGCCTACTATTTATAACATACAAGTAAAATAAAATATAAGATAAAGCATTAGTCAAACCATTCTTCTACGTTCGGGGAGTTTTCCAAAACATCATTTGATTCACTGAAACAAAAATACTCTGATAACACATTCAATTCGCTTAAGTTCTAAATTAATGAAATAGACGGCAGCTGAGTAAGGAGTAACCCCTGCCACTGTGAGGTCAATCTTATTTGTTTTACACTATGTGGCAAACAAGCTATTGTGGCGGTTTGCACGCAGGTGAAAGGATTGTTGCCAGAAACAAAATAACCATTAAAATGGTTGAACTCGTGGCCTGGGTCATGTTATAATGGCAGAAAATTCTATTTGTTATCTCGACTAATAGTAGGGGAGGCAATGATGCTAAATTTGTAGTTACTCGAGCGTCTTTGGGACTTACTAGAATTTGAAGATTAGGTGGTAGAAAGAAAAAAAGGTTATGTGATATTTTCCCCTTCAGCGGTGGGGGGAAGCGTCTACAGGTTTTCAAAAATGTAAAAAAAAACAGTCACAAAGAAATACTCGAGCGCGTCAGATATTAATAGTGTAGTCGCGCCACGTCTGTCTGATAACGGAAACATAATAATCTGCCGGTTTGCATGGTGGGGGTGGCCGTACGAAGGGGAGGGGTTGAAAATATTAAAAAAAAAAATACTCGAGCGCGTCAGACATTGATAAGGGATGTTAAGTGAACCCTCCAGTAGCTCCTATTTTAAAGACTGACGATTTAGACGCGACCAACAGTCAGGGCAGATTTTTGAAAATTCAAAAAAAAAAATCGTGACCTTGAAATACTCGAGCGCGTCAGATTTTTATACAGACGGTTCTTCTTGATGGCCTTGTTGTACTGACCCATAATCTGACAATTATCAGAAAATATTTCAGTGCTACACACTTGACATTTGGCAGCTAGATTTTCTCATATCCGCGATGAAAGGCTTTTAGAAAATTTAATTAAAAAGAAGATAAGTTTTTGGAAAGAAAATCGAAATATTTAAAAGCTGACATTTAAAAAACAATTTTAAAACAGTTTGTCTGTCTGTCTGGCTATTTGTGCCGGCTAATCTCCGAAACGTCTGCACCAATTTTGACGGGACTTTCACTGGCAGAACATTTTACTATTATTTTTAAAAAAATATTAAAGTACCGCGCAAAATAAATATAACCCCTGAAATTGTGAACAAAATCCGTAGTATTATAGTACTTGAAAGGCAGGTAGATTCCTTGGCTTATAGGGAGTAGTTATCCGCTAAGAAAGGATTTTTGAACATTCAACAGTTCCCTCAACAACGCGGGTGAAACCGCACGGGTCAGCTAGTAGGCTATATTTTTATCCCGGGAAAAAATAAGATCCCACGGGAACGCGGAGTGAAACCACGGGGGACAGCTAGTTCATAATAAAATAAAATCTGCACTAAAACATGTTTTAATTACCTGTTACGTTACAAGGTCATCATGAATAGAGTATGGTATACCTACCTATCGAGTGATGGATCGTTGCTGAACATCTCAGTAGGTACAGTGGGTGGAGCTCGTTCTGGCAATAGTTCCAGATAGGATTGCCGAGACTGTAGATGGCGCTCTACCTCTTCTGGTGTCATATGGCCGTCGCCCGGGGATAAACCAAATCCGAGAGCAGGTGATACCTTTGTCATCATAGAACCACTTGTTTGTTGCTGAAATTGAATGTAATAATAATAAACATTTATTTCTCTTTCACTTATATTTACAGTTTCCTTTATGAGAGACTGGTAATAGACCTGTAATAGAATACCCTGTATTACAGGTTATCAGGCCCTCGCTCCTCGAGTATGTAGGCTAATGTACCTATGTTACAAAAAACATTTTTGTCTGTCTGTATTTTTGATATTGCTAATCTCCAAAGGGCTGGACCGATTTTATTAAGAGGTTACTTACTTGATGATTGGTATTTTGTGATTTCTTCGGTAGTGGTGCTCTTTTTCTTTTTGTAGCATTTGTACCTTTACCGATTGATGAAGCCGTTGACATATTCGGGTTGCTGGCACTTGCTTCGTGTTTTTTCCTTCAAATTTCAGAGAACATATTTATTAGTTATCGTTAATCTATATAATCGGATTGACAGGGTGATAGTGACCTCCCTGTCGCATGCCGTCGCCTCCTTTGCGAGCATGACGCGCTCACATAAGGAGTGGAGTGCGTCCCAAGGCCTCTCGACGATAGCTCGAAACACGACTCGACCTGACTAACTAGCCTATTCCAACCACTGAAGTAAGTAAGAAACATGCATTTAATTATCTGCTACAAATAGTATTTACGTCGCTTGTAGAAATTATCAATACTAGGGGGTAATTCAATATGTTGCTGACCTTATACCATATCTAGAAGATAACTGGCTCTCAAGTGCATCTCCTGGAAAACACCGATATGTGCTTGGCGACAGATTTCAGCTCGATGTAGCCAGTCAGGCGGGCGGACATACAAAATATCTACCACCGTGGCATAGACATCAAAATATTAGTAATTTTGTAAAGAAATGTGACATGCACTCAATCAATACTAGAAATAAGCACAAACTTGTGACCTCAGCTTATAGACTCCATAAAGTGCAGGACACATTTTTAGGACTGGGCGCACGCTTCTATAATAAGATACCACCTACAGTGTTAAATTTGCCTATACATAAATTTAAGGAATGTGTTAAGAATGTTTTAATACAGAAGGTGTACTACCATATTAAAAAATATTTAAATGATGACAATGCTTGGGTGTAGCGCTCGCTCTTGCAGGACATACATTTATGTAATAATTCTAAGATTGTTTTGAAAAGAGTAATTGCTGAGTTTATTGCCGGCTCTTCTCAGCAAAAGCAACCTTCCGAACCGTGCATTCATTAGAATCTGACAATTCATGAGCGCCTGTGAAGGCCTATTTGGATGAATAAACATTTCATTTCATTAGTTTCCTCCCGACATTAACTTCACCGAAAGCTAAAGCTCATAGTAGGATTCGAACCCAAAACCTCACGGTATACACTACCACTGAGCTATCATCCTTGTTTTTATGATATAAACTAGCGGGCACAACCGCGACTTCATCCACATTGAATTAATAATAATTTGTGTAGCTTATTTTTTATCCAATCTGTTTTTCATCAATAAAATAGTATTTGAATTGCTTTTTATTTCTGAAGCTCAAATGGGTAAAAAATCTCCAAAAATGGTGTTACGTAATACTTGAAGCTCCCTTATCCTACTAATATTATAAATGTGAAAGTTTGGATGGATAGTTGGATGTATGTTTGTTACTAATTTACACCAGAACGGCTGAATGGATCTGGATGAAATTTGGCATGGAGATAGATTATAGTCTGGAATATAATAGCACATAGACTACTTTTTTTCCCGGGAAAGTAAAAATCCCTCGGGAACGCGGATGAAACCACATGGAACAGCTAGTAGTAAATAAACTAGCAATATGTGAATAGGTATTTGTAATTGCGACTTATAAAGAGCTCGATGAATTTCGATGAGATGTAAAAAATAAAAATATTAAAAATAAAATAAAATCTCAAATATAGTTTTGGCTGGGATTATTTTGAAATGTTTGATTACCTTTTAACAGATTCCATACGATTGTATTCTGTATCATCTGAAGATTCGGTATCTTCACTTTCTGAAGTGGTGCTCTCTTGTTTTTCATACTGCAGTAATCTGTCCAATAAGAAACTACGGTCTCTGGATGCTTTCAACAATCTCTTCTGACTACTTCTCAGAGCATCTTGGAAACATTCATTTTCCTGCAATTGTAACAATAAATTTATGTTTTATTATTTACCAGTGTGGTTCAAGGACAGCACCCTTTCATAGATAGGAGGAATTATTATCAAGAGTTTGGAAGTTTTACTTGGTAGTGGTATGGGGCAGGGTTGAAGGAAAATTTTTATATTATTCAAACTATCTAATTGCCATCATCAGCATTTACAATTAACATATTCAATAACCACTGCTGAACATTACTATGCAGAACTAAATACTATAGAATTTGAATACCGTAGACATGTGACAATTTTTAGCAGTCTTACTTATTGGAATCCTGTTTCTCTTCCTGAACTTCATCCCGCACCTAAGGCTACTCTCTCTGAGCAAATACTCACATAAATAAGATATTTTAGTTTCTTCTTCAGTGTTATGTATTGAGCCCTATAATTAGGTTCTGGCTCTGGATCGCTACTGCTATCAGTAGAATAATCTTTACAGGACTCTCGCCCTCGCGGCGGCTCTGAAGGCGGGTTCGTGCTCACGCCTGCGGCTTCGTTTGCTTGCATATTTGCTATAGAACGACAGTACCACCCGTCAAGCATCTTCTGTAATTATAGTTATTGATAAGTGAAATAAGACCATTTTAGGTGACTATGTTAACAAGCAAGAGATGTGATATTTAGGGACATGCAAAAACTACAAAATTACCTTTGTAATAAGCTTTCCAGCGTGTGTCAAAGAAAAGCGTAATGATTATATCCTCCTTCTTTGGTTAGGAATAATATATTACATACTCTTTGGTTAGGAACTGAATAGTGATTATCAAAGAGGATATACTAAACAATAAGTTAAAGTAATTCTTGTATATTCCTTTTCTACGTCTATGATATCACTTTTTATTTAGTGCATAAAATTATTTCTGTTATTTCTGGCAACAACAAAAGTTTTAGCGATTAAACATTCAATAGGTAGAAGAAATATTTACTTTTACTTACGCTGCTAGAAGCCACAGATTACTGATTTGATTATTTTTTTTTGTTGCTGGCAATCATCCTTTTAGGATATTTCTGCCAATGTCAAAGTATTTGAAATGGTCTTGGTCTATTTGTCACAATTGTTTTTTCCATAAGTTTTAGTACTTTTAGTCAATACAAAGTCTTTCAATCGCATACATTTTCATCAGTTTTAATTTCTTCTTTTATGTTATAGTCATATTCTCAAACTCACTGTAAAGTCCAGTCCTCGTCCATACATGTCCAGTCAAGCTTTAGTGAAATTGGCGGTTGTTCCACTAAAACATTCGCGGACTTTTTGGGACAACCTGGAAAGTCACGATACACGCTTTCATTTCATTTCACTTCACTCGTGCACTTAGATTGATCATTATTGGATAAAACACCACCGAAATTATTCAATAAAACTCAAAATACACGAATTTAATGAAAATAAAACGAAAACGCAACGTCACTCTGCAAGTTCCCGCCAAAAAGTCCGATTTATTTATTATAGATTTGTTTTTTTTTTATTATTTTTAATCTGGCAATCATCCTTTTAGGATCTTTCTGCCATTGGCCAGATTTTAAAAGGGGTCCGTTTAATACTCAAAGTATGTTTCAGATTTTTAGGCGGGATCTTGCGTTTTCATTTTATTTTATTTAAATTCGTGTATTTTGAATTTTATTGAGTAATATCGGTTAATGTTTTGCAGATTAAGATTAATCTAAGTGCACAATCGAAGTGAAATGAAATGAAAACGTGTTTCGTGATTTCAGGTTGTCCCAAAAAGTTTGTGAAAAGTTTTAGTGGCACAGCCACCAATTTCACTAACACCTGACTGTTAACCTCGTCCGTACCAGTGTATGGCGAGGACTAGACTTTCAGTGAATGTAAAAATATAACGTCACTTTAACATAAAAGAAGAATATTGAAAAATGGTTTAGCCTTGATAGTTTTTTAACTAAAGCCTTAAAATAAAAATAAATAATAATAATATTGTCTATGGTGTATCTCTCGTCTCTCTTACTAGCTTGTGTATTGCTCGAGGAAAATATGTTATTTTAATTTTGCAGGATTAGAGGACAATAAAATTCATGTTAGTTGTTAGTCAAAATTGAACCTTATATCTACCGCATGTGTTCTTTCAGCTGAGTTCAGCCGTGTCCGTCGCGGTCAATCTGAACGGGATTGATTCCTCGAGTTGTGATGGCTCTCGATAGTGAAGTGAGTGAGAACTCTTCGAAAATTGCTTCTCAAAAAGTTAAAAAATGCCCGGCAAGTAGCAATGTGAGCGACAAAAGTGTTTCAGATAATGTTATTATAGGTAAGTTTCATTGGTTATGCTCTCAGTTATGTAACAATGGGAATGGTTTTTCGTTGCTTAGTAATTATTTTATTGTGCATAATAAATTGAGTATTCTCCCAGATGCTTCTATGTCACGTGACGAATGAAATTAATATTTACGAAATCATGTGATCAATAATTTATTAGCCATGTTCACTTCGTACACCATTTTTTGATATTTATAAACTGGCTAGGTATAACAAAAATATAATTACACAGCTTCGCGCTGACCGTACTTCAATTAATTATGGGATCTTTGCCATGTTACATATGAAATATTGTGTTACCATGAGCCATAAGATCTGCAAAATATGATGTAAATCATTACACAACTTGAAATATTCCTATAAGTATGTACCTGTACATGTTTATACAATGCAATTCAAAATATTGTAGGTACCAGTTATAGTAAGTACCAGTATTTCCTTTTTGTAATCTTTATTTGAGGGTTTGATCACACATGATCATGCCACCCTTATAGCTAATTGAACAATTTTATAAAGCATCTGGCTTCCTCCAATTGAGAATTGGCCAGGATACTATTACATCTACCAAGTTCATTAATATAAATCCTATTCTGTCTAAGAGCTAGCCTTTCTGCATTGTTCTGGACTACTCCACCATAATGTGATACACATGTTCTATAACATCACACTTGACATAATTTGGTGTACCAGTCTTGATGATATAAATGTTTAAATAACCATTTTTTTATTTCCTTCATTAACAAAGTCATGTAAGGTTAGATATTACTATTATGCATATAACATTACTGAAAATATCTTGGGTTTTTAGATTTTATGAATTAAATTTTGCTAGAGGATGACATAATAATGACATATTGTTTTCATACTAGAAATGGAAAATCAAACAGTATTTATTTTTTGTCGAAATTGAAGTATTGAAGGCTATTTAGATGAAATGAAATATGAAATAAAATATACTTACATGTTTGATGAATGACCTCTGAGTACATGAGTTAGACTACACACTCATTGAATCGAATAATTTTCTTAATCTCATAATATTATTATAAGTAAAATATCAGTGTTGACATTATTAAATAAAATGCTATGTTTGAATCAAAATGAATGTAAATACTAAAATCTATATTAACTTGCCTTGCAAAGAAAATGGTTGTCTCTGTGCTACATAGTGTAATTAAATATCATTCCAGGATTCACAATTCAAGTTATTAAATTACTAATCATATTTCAAGAGAACAGAAACAGAAAAGAATTTCTTTTCTGTTCTGGAATTACTATTCCATCATAATTAAAATTATAAACTGGCCAAATGCAAGTCGGATTCTAGTAGGTACAAAGACTGAGATGATATTTTATCACTTCATTAAAAACACGAATTATCTAGGCATTAGTAATTCAATAGTTCCTCTTAGAATCTTCATCTTTTAGACTAGAATCTCGAGCTTTTGTGAACCCTTTTGTCTTAATTTTAATATTCTATGAAGACCTGACATTACCTATTTATTACAGTAACTGTAAATAAAACATGGCTAAGTGCATGTACGACTTTAACCCTGTTTGAATATTAGTTTTCAAATGAGGATTAAATGTACTACCAGCTTGTGCAATATCAGACTCTTATTGGATGTGATGGTTGTCCTTGTAACTTCATATCTTTGTATTACATGCTGTAGGTTTTTTAGTACTTACTAGAGGTAAAATGATAAAAAACTGATATGGGCCATATTTATTTTCTAATGTAAGTGTCACTTCATTAAAGGATCTTATATATTTTTTGTGTTAAAGGTAAAGGGGGCACTGCAATAGAAGTATTTCTCCATAGTGATATATTTGTATGGGTCTGTTACCATTTATCTTTTAAACAGTTGGGACCAATATTAATATGGTTATTTTGCATTATAAAGTGTCACTTCCGACCAGGTTCCTTGAAATGTTTTAGCGTTAAAAGCTTCCAAAAAACCGCTACACCGATTTCGAAAGTTACAAAATAGTAAAGATTTTTGCTCGTAAACCTTGTAAAACATACCTTGTGTAAAACACTAACAGTAAAATTACGTAAAACAATCAGGAAATAAAAGGATTCACATGGACCCTGCATTTAGTAGGTACATACAAAATACTAGATTTTCTAGAAACCTACAGTGCAATGTTACATTAAGATACGACCCGTGCGTAGGTAGCACAGCGTGGGTGCTGCGGGGAGATGTCAAGCTTCCCCCGGGACGGGCTATCTCAGCGCCCCGCGTGGAGAGGGCTCGAGTATGAGTTCTGTACGAAAACCCGACGCCCTGTACAGCGCAGATGGCGATTACCGTGGGGTTTTAAATAAGAGTCTGGCATAACCCGGCCGCTACCCGTTGAGCAGCCGGGTACTATATGAGTATTTCCCCACGTTAAAAAAAACTTTACATAATATCATCATACATAAATAAAAATGTTACGGATCGCTGTCTGTACATGAAAGATATTGAGAAAAAATATTATTGGGACCTTTATCAACGCAATAGCACCCAAAACAATGATTGTTAGATTTTTTTTCTGTTTATCTGTGCGTTTGTGCACGCTAATCTCAGAAACGACTTATCCGATTTAGATGTGGTTTTCACTAATATATTGTAGTAAGCTTCACTTAACATTTAGTGTTTGTTTCATGTCAATCGGTTTATAAATAAAAAAAGTTATGCCAATTTAAAGAATTACGTCGAACATTTGTTAATCCAAAAAACCAAAAGATATATATATCCAAAAAATGCTGCCCAAATTCACTATTCCATGCGGACGAAGTCGCGGGCACAGCTAGTTTTAAGCATGTTTATTTTGTTTCAATCTATCATAATTTACTTATAATCATATTTCGTTTTAAACTAAAAGGGGTTATGCATTTTAATTAATAACTCGAATCATGATTCCTGGAATTCTATTTCTTGTCGGTAGCTTTGTGACAACCATCCCTCCTGCTAGTGGAAGGTAGTAAATAATAAGTAGGTATACGTTTATAATATTAATATATTATTAATAGACCTACATTTCCAAATGAGCCCCCACTAGTGCTTGACAGACATGTCATTCTGGATACTCATCAAGACACCTAAAAAAAGATACATGTGCGTATCATATGCCTTATTTGAAGTAAGGTGATAGAGTAATAATAGGTGCCTGCCGACAAGTAATTCGTTATTACATACATTATTTTATACTAGCGACCTGCCCTGGCTTCGCACGTGTTGTTACCCGCATACCTATACGCTTTTTTTGTCGTAGTGTCGTATTAGGAATAATTCTTCCAGTCGGCATAATTTGTTACGACATCTTAAACACACATAGTCATATTTCAGCCAATATACACAAAAGCTTACTTAATTATACACAAGAACCTTCGTCATGAATCACTTCATCCATTGGTGAAAACCGTATGAAAATTCGTTCAGTCGTTTTTGAGTTTATCGCAAACATACAGACAGACGCAGCGGGAGACTCTGTTTTGGATTGTTTGCGCATCCGATGCTCTTCCTGATATGCTTGCCACACACATGCAACATCCAATACGCAGGGGAATAAGCCACATGCGGCAAAGATATATAACGCTACGTATACATGCAGGCCGGCCAGACACGCACGCAGGCGCAAACCCAAGTGCGTGTCTTCGTGAGGAGTCGGTCTATGATTTCAAAATGACAATTGAGAACCTACTTACATACAGGTGCAGAAGATCATTTAATTATCCTTATAAACGGCAAAGTCTCTTGCTTGTCTGTAGGTGTGCCAACTTGAGCACCACTGTTTACTTATTACCTACGTTACTCCTTGATGAAGCTTGTAGACTATAATAGGTAAGTACATATCAATATGTTGGGACTAAAGGGAGCCGATCAGTGATAGTTTTTGTGACATTAACTACCATGTAAGCGGACGGACCGTCGCGTCGTCGTCAATGCGGCTAGTTCTAAAATCTTTGAGTAATTTCGACTTGAACATTAAAATAAACCTACTCCTTTTTAACCGATTTAAGGCGATGATAGCTCATGATGCCCAATCAGCATCAACATACCCTATTAAATTACAATTACTTTTGACATATTTTAATCCATAATGTTTAGTTTTATTTAAATATTTCAAGACCCGTTTTAGATGTTTCCAATGAATCTCACTGTAACAATTATTATATTGACTTAGAAAACTAACTGCAAAAGCAATATCTGGTCTTGTGAGTACACATAAGTACATTAAAGCACCTAACAATTGTTGGTAAGGATATTGCTGAGAAATAGTTGTAGCCTTTTCTAACTTTAAATTATTTTCCATCGGAGTGTCTGAACTCTTACTGTTATACATATTAAATCTTTTCAAAATTGTATCAACAAAGTCCTTCTGATCAATAGAAATAGAGTCATTATTCACTGTTACATTCATACCAAGACATTTTTTTATTTGGCCTAGATCTTTTATGTTAAATTTTGCTTTTAATTCACTTTTTAAGTTCTCACAAGTTTCCTTACTGTTATAAAAGACAAAAAAATCATCAACAAACAGAGCAATATAAACTTTGATATTCATCATATTTCATAAATCACATTTCATAAATAAACACGGTTCATACTGAGACTTGGTATACCCTAATTCTAGCAATAATTCCTCAACTCTTTGGTACCAAGCTCTAGCAGACTGTTTTAGTCCATATATTGCCCTTTTGAGTTTCAAAACTTTATTCTCACAATTTGCAAACTTTGAACAAGCTGGTATTTCCATGAAAATAGTCTCATTTAACAGACCATTCAGAAATGCAGTAGGGACATCAAGGTGAACAATATCTAAGTTTTGGTCGACACTCAGTGCAAATAATAACCTCAAAGTGGAATACCTGAGAACTGGTGAGAAGGTTTCCTTAAAGTCTGTACCTTTCTTCTGACTGAATCCCTTCGCAACTAGCCTCGCTCTGTACCGCACTTTGCTTTCACTATTGAGCTTTCTTTTAAATACCCACTTGCACTTCACAACTGTCTTATTCACTGGTCTGTCCACTAACTCCCACGCATCTCGGTCACTGAATGATTGCAATTCTTCTCTGATTGCTTTCTGCCACTGCTCCTTTTCTGGTCCATTCACGGCGTCATTCAGGGTTATTTCTTCTTCAGAGAAGTCCTCCATAACACACAAGTTTGCATAGCCATAATAATCTGGTTTCTTTCGAGTACGTTTCTGTGACATTTCAGTGTTTTGTTGCTGAGAACTAACCTCTCTGTCTTCTGACGTCAATGTCATTGACTCATAGTAGCTGTCCTCCGAGTCACTCAACTCTTCTACTGGAATATAGGTTTCGTCATGTTCGTCATGTTCGTCAATCTGCCCATCACTTTCAGCTTCTTGACTTGATAAATCCTGAACATTTTCTGACTGTTTTTCCCCCACTGAATCCTGTATGTCACTCTTGTCTTGTATAATCTGAGATGTCATACTGTCACACTCTTTTTCCATTATTATGACGTCCCTTGCAACTGTCATTGTTTTTGTTATGGGATCATATAGCCTATAGCCTTTAGTGTTGTCAGCATAACCAACAAGAAAAAGTTTCTTTGCCTTCTTATCCCATTTAAGACGTCTTTCCTTCGGGATGTGTGTCATGGCTATGCTGCCGAAGACTCGGATATGGCTCACATCTGGCTTATATCCCATCCATAATTCAAATGGAGTTTTCTGATGAATTCCTGCTGCAGGAGATCTGTTTTTTAAGTAAACTGCAGTATGAACTGCCTCTGCCCATAACTTTTTTTCAAATTGGGCATCTGATAGCAGGCATCTGGCTTTTTCTACTACAGATCTATTGTATCTTTCACAAAGCCCATTTTGTTGAGGGGTATATGGGTTTGTTTTCTGATGTATTATGCCACACTGCTTCATATAATTCTCCATAACTGCTGAACAAAATTCACCTCCGTTATCAGTTCTTAAAATCTTTATTTTTGTTGATTTCTGATTTTCCACTAAGTTTTTGTACTGCTGGAAGTAGGTGAATGTCTCATCTTTAGATTTGAGAAAGTACACGTGTGCCATTCGACTGTAATCATCCACGAACAATAGAAAGTATTTGGCCATACCGAGCGACTTAGTTTCCATAGGCCCACACAGGTCTGCATGTACCAGATTCAAAACCTCCTTGCTTCTCGACAAGCTGGTGGGAAAGGGGAGTCTAGTTTGCTTTCCCTCGCAGCAAACTGTGCAATTACTTTTGTCAAATTCTGCCTTATCTTGGAAATTTAAGCCCTCCACAGCACCATTTCTCATGGCGTTCAGGTCACTTTTGTTGATGTGGCCAAGACGCCGATGCCAAGTCTTGCTGGAAGTTACTACCATTGCTGCTAGAAGCTCTTCCGACTTTACAATGTTTAGCTTGTACACACCATTCACTTGGTTTGCTTCTCCAATACAATCATTTTGCTGATTGTAAATGTGACACACATTTTTGTTGAAAATGACTCTGTTGCCACTGGCTATGATCTTGCTCACGGATAGCAGGTTTGTAGTTAGGTTATGTATGCACAAAATATTGTTTACTTTTATGTTAAACTCTGAATCTCCAACACATGTTGTTATCTGCAGATCTCCAGAACATAAAACCGGCACTCTTTCTTTATTTGCCACTACAATGTCTCGAGTTTCTGTATTGTACGAAATATTTGTCAACAAACTTTTGTTTGATTCGGATATCAAATGAGTGCTCGCGCCCGAGTCCACATACCAGTCTTTGTCACTAAATTCACCAGTCAAAAACATTGCACTGAATGCGTTCATTTGTTTTTCGTTATGTGTACTCGCATTCGTATTATAAGATCGGCACTGATTTTTATAGTGTCCAGTTCTTTTGCACTTATAACACTTGACATTTTTTCCCGGCTTGTTAGTTTCACTGACGTAACCTTGACCGCCGCCATTTGCTTTTTCTTTGCTTTTATGGCGCGCGTTCTGATGATATGCACTTTTGGCAATAAAAGCACCCTCGGACTTTGTAATATCAGAATCTGCACTCATATCCAATAGTTTCGCATAATGTTCATCCCCGAGTGCTCAATGGCCATAATCATAGGCGCGTACTTTTCTGGCAATCCGGCCAACAGGAGGGACCCTATCCACTCATCGTTGATTTCAAAGCCTGTGCCCTTTAGCTTTTGTGCCGTATCCACTAACTGTGTCACGTACGCGGTCATTGAGTCGCAACTTTCAAGACGAATGGAGATCAAGCTTCTGAGTAGGCTGATGCGGCGGGTGAAGCCAGAATCGTCGAATAACGACTTCAACTTTTTCCATAAGCTATGCACCGTAGTTTCACTCTTGATGTGTACATATAGTGATGGATCAATGGTCATCACCATCTTAGCTTTAGCCTTCTTGTTATCTTGCGCGCTTAATCCTTCGCTGTTGCTGATGTCAATGCCTTCGAGGATGAGGAAATTTTCCACTGCGAACGCCCAATCATCGTAATTATCCCTTCCCTTGAGCTTTGGGACATTCATAGAATAATTTCCTGCCATTATCACTGTGCTGTACAAAGATCACTAACTATTTTTTACTTTACGCGGGACTGGGCCCATAACCTAATAAAACTCGTGTGGCGGTTTTGCAGAGACTGAACGTTTATTATTTCAAACTCAGGTTGACACATACAATGGCAGGTGGCGCTAGTGTAACAAATTATTTTTATACTACCATAGACTGTAGTACGAATTGGAACAATGTTTAATTCAAAATAACAGTAAGTGACGTCGGATACCGCGGTTCGGATTCGGTGAAGGAAAACATCGTGAGGAAACCATAGCACGGTGGTAGGCTACTTTGTAGTACCCGACTGGCTGGCTACCACCCTCAAGTTGAAAAATCTGTCGCCAAGCACCTATCGGTGTGTTCCGACAGCTGCACTTGAGAGCCAGTTCCCATCTAGGCTTTGTGTGCTTACCACCTTCGGCCACATCATCACTTACCATGGTGAGATTGTAGTCAAACAAGCTTATCCAGAATAATAAATAAAAAAAAGATCTCATCATAATTACCTATCCATAACATATTTGTGTTTCTACTATAATATGTGTAAATTGAAATTTGTTTACAGAACTATTTAGTTAGTAGTGTAGTTGAGTTACAGAGCTAAGTTGTCTAGTTATCTTTAACGAAAATATGTGTCAAGTTACGGAATCTAGTTGTCGTGAGCAACCAATATGAGTTAAAATGTGTTGCCCAACAAAAATGTACCAACCTCGTAATATTCTCTCGTTCGTGAGTAGTTTTACATGGTTTTACAAAGTTATTTAAGTACATTTATATTCATCTTATTTACTCAATCCTTATCGATTAACGCGCGTGGATAATTGATTTTGAATTTTTTAAGTAAAAATATTCATTCAGTTATAAGTAGGTACGTTTTTACTGAACTTTTAATTTAAAATAGTTACATAACGACCTGGTTGATCGTCTCCCTATATACTTTTATTCGCTATAAATACCTAATAAAAAAAACTGTCTCATACGATACCACCAACATAGCGTGTTGTTTAAACGTATCTATTGTCTATTTTGCAAAACAAATTTAGTTTCCTGTTAGTCTAGTTTAGATTTATTTCATATCTTACAGTTTTATTTAACCTTCGTACATCATGTTTTAAAAAAAAGCGGTGCCGCGGTCTTTAAGTGTAAAATGATTGTGCAGCTAGTAATAAGGTTTTTCTTATAAATTTTATATTTTAATAATATTCAGGGTACCTACAAAGAAAGCTAAGGTCAAGGGAAAACATCATACAATCATTATGTACAATAATCGGTGAGTTAAAAGGTTAAAATATTCAACATTAGTTGCCGGCGCTACACTGGCAGGCTTTTGCATAATTCATTGATCGATTCAGTTGCTAGTCGTTTGAGTAACGTCGTGGATATGCAACAAATGCTGTTGATCAAAGTTGTGACAATGCTTTCTAACGTTAAATACCTACTCAATTCATAACTGATAATGCTTTTTTCGTTCTTGAATAAATCCGGATTTAACATAATTAGTAAATGATCCTCGTGTTCCATTTGGCACTTATTGCAACTAATTCCTTTGTTGGCAAAAAGTAAAAATGCTACTTACAACGAACACTGTAAATTTTAATTAACCTCTGCGTATGGCAAGAGTATAGACTCTTGTAGACCAATCAATGTTACGTACGTATTACATACACACCTACTTACGTATTTAAAACAGAAATGAGAAATGAAATTTGTGTCAACGTCTGCTTATCAAGCATTTTGATTTAACACTTATCTTGAGTCACAGGCGCCTATATCTGTTATCTTGTTTGAAAAGATAATTTTTCAACGATAAGGGGGCGATAAGCTGTGTATTTCTCATGTTCAAATTCGTAAAATGTATAAAGGGCGACGCACCATGTATTTCATTTCGAGCTACTTTCGACATACTTCGAAAGTTGGGTGTGGTTGCCCCCTTGAACACATTCAATTTCAAATTTAATAAAAATTTTACCTAGTTGAAATTTTGCCATCAGTTTTTTTTTTATTTTTTTTTATTGAGTACCTACATAAGTTCGCGTTTGACCACTAAGTAAATAATTTGGAAGACTTACAAAGGAAGCGATGTGAAAAAAATCAGAAGACTACAATCGATGTTCTGGTTCTACATATTTATTGGTGCAATTATTATGATACTGAGTGCTAGTTGCCTTCAAAGCATTGTAAAAAGGTCAACAACACGATAAATAAAAATAATTGCCGATGCTGGTGCCCCTGGTGTTGTAAATGTCTATAAGCGATGGTAGTCACATATCATACCACCATCAGGTGACTCGCCTGCCTAATGTTAACACTCTGACAAAAAAATCTTTGTGCTTGAAACTTATCTACAACACAAAATCCTTTGTCGTAACAGAATATTAGAAAAATACAAAAGTAATTAAACTTTCAAGGTGATATGTTTTTCTAGATAAATAAAACTTAACAATTTATGATAATCCCATCAAAGAATCAATTTATAAACATTTTACATTTACATGAACCAATATGAAACTTGGACCCGTTCTGTAGTCGTTTATCGGCGATTCCAGCAATCCCAAAAGTCTGTACCGAACCTGGCCCTTTTTCACTTTTGTGTTTTTAGTTAGATTCGTTTTATATCTTCTAGGTCTCTGTTGTACTGTTTGGAGCTACGATTTATTTGTAGGTTTACCTTTCTGTGTACAACAATGATTCGTAATGTAGAGCGTAGCTATTATCTGGCGACATAATGGGTTATCAATTCAAAACAACCAATATTATTATTAGAAATTATTTGAATGTAGGTCATGTTGTGTTGCTATAACTCAGTAATATGTGTGATTTAAGTTATCTTAAATTGGGTAAGTAGTCTATCTAGTTTAACACAAGTATTTAATTTTAGAAGAAAAAAAATAGTCAGTGCCTCGACATTCGTACAAGAGCAGTCTTTCGTGACAATCGATATTTCGGACTAAACGTAGAATTACGATGTAGGCAACCGCGACCGGTTCACATGCGCGACCTACCGTTTTATTTAGATGAATGAATTTATATTGGATAGGACTATGACCAATGCGATGCATGCAAGCCACCGCGTTGCCTTACTACTTATGCTTGCGGTCGCCGACATCATTCTATCTTCCATCCCGCGGTTTCACCCGTGTTTTCGAGACGAAAAGTAGTCGGATCAGTAATTTCGGAGATCATCCAAACTTTAACATTACTTCGAACCTATAGAAAAAGAGAGGCGTTTGTAGATATGTTTTTATATTTATACGGTAATAAAGACTACTTCTTATTCTGTTGTGGTACCTTTTAAATAACAATACAAAATCGTCATAAGTATAATGTTACCCACTAAGATTACCTTCATAATGTAGTTTTGAAAACAAATCACATGTAGATACTAGGGAGTGGTGCACCGATAACGACAACTGGGATAGCGTCTATTGTTGGCGGCATGGCATCTCGTTGTCGTCTATTATTGACTCGATGCTGGAGATAGTTGGCGACGCGCCAGCGCAGCGCAATCCACGTGTTTACCCGTCACGTGACGGGCGGGACGCGTCATAGCGCACTCAACACACTCCCGCCACCCCGCCGCCATCGCTGTACTACACTACACCGCACGCCCTGCCTGACTCCTCTCGTCGTCTCCGCTCACCTAATATGTGTATTTTTTATGCCGCTCACGGAAAAAGCCGGTCACCCTAATGGTCCGCGATTAATACAACAGTTTCTTCCTTATCGTTACACCACGTACACAATAAATGTTACAGCCGAATTACTGAGAACTTGTTAATTTGAAGTCCCGCTTAACTTTTAACGGGTATACTCAAATAGCAATGAATATATCTCCGAGCGGGATAGAATACCCTAGATTTCATTAAAAATAGTCGCATAGGTAGGTACTAACTATCCTTCCTACTAATATTATAAATGTGAAAGTATGATTGGATGGATACGTGTGAAGATGTTTGTTACTCTTTTCAAAACAGCTAAACCGATTTTGATGAAACTTGGCACATAGGTAAATCATATCTTGGAAAAAACATAGTATAATTTTTATCGGGAAAAGATAAGACCCCTCAGGAACTCGGGTGAAACCGCGTGGCGGAAAACTAGTACCTACTACCTAAAGGTAAGTGCAAACGACCTGTGCACGTGCATGTGCTCGCCGTGACGCCGTGAGCATTCGTGGTGTACCTATTACCAGGGGAGTAGCTACCGCCGTATCAGCCGTATCAATTATACGGGGTCCCTGGCCCACAGGGGTCACAAACGTGTAAACTCTTAAGCCCTACTACCCGGAAAAAAGCGAGCGATTTTTGGTCCCTACACCTTATACAGGATCCGTCTAAGGCAAGCTACGCCACTGCCTATTACCTATATGCGTACGTTTCTGTGGACAGATGTTTGCTGTTGGATGCATTTTTAGGGTTCCGAAGTCAAACACTTTCTATAAGTTTACTATTTTCCTCATGTATGTCGGTCTATATTTTACAGACACATTTTTATAAATAACTAGCTTTCCCTTAAATTATTTCCCCATAGTGAATTGGTACTCAATTGAAATTTCACGTTTTTGTGACAGTCCTATTATGTCTGGCGTTGCAGTACTTGGCCGTTAGTTAATTAACCTAAATGTATGTATGAATTAATGATCTGTATAATACCTACTTATCATCGAGTACATTAACTTCACTAATTGTCTGGGAATGAATTTGAGAAAGATTTTTGTAAATATGCTATTGTTTCCGTTTGTTCCAGTTGACAAACAAGATAAATCAGCATTAAAAATGAAAAAGGAGCCTACTGTTAAAACGGTAGTTTGTAGTAACGGTCATGTGAGCGCTCCTAATGGGCGCGGTGACGACGAGGGCGGCGGCGGCGGCGAGAGCGTGTCGGCACCACGCGTCTCCTACGCGGCTGCAGCGCGTAAACCACCTTCCCCACAGTCCAGTATCTCACCCGCCCCATTTCCACCAAATACAGGTTCATTTGAGCACTATACTACTAAATTATTTTCCATTTTATGTGATGAAGAGGCCGTAGGTGGTGAGCACACAAACCCTAAAAGAAAACTAGTTCTCAAGTGCTGCGGTTGGAACACACCAGTAGGTACTTAGTGACAGATTTTCAACTAGAGGGTGCTATGGCTTCTTCACGATGTTTTCCTTAACCGAAAGCCGTCATTGTATGATTTGAACTCAGTCTTCGCCGTGGTATCCGACGTCACTACCACTGAGCTATCATCGCCTTAAGTAAACTTAATTTGTAATTGTCTGTAGAAATTTTATTTTAAATTATACTTTTCAGAAACTCAAAAAGTCAAAGTTAATGTCGAAAAGCCATCACAAACGAAATCTAGTAATTCCACAATGAATGTCAATGGAGAAGGATCAAAAACAAGTGATACTGAGAGTATGAATGATGATAAATTAGGTACCAAAGAATCATTAATGAATGGCACAGAAATAATATGTGAAAATATCGTTAATGGTGACCCAAAAAAAGATTTAGATTGTGATATTTGTAGTAGTGATAATGCTAAAGTAGTTACTAATGGAGTTAATAGTGAGTTGGATGATACGAAAGTGATCAAGTCTGATGAAGCTTTCATACCTATTGTTTGTCCTAATAAAACATCTGGAGGTAAACATATTGCGGATAAAAAGAAAGAAATAAAAAAAACAAAAGTATCAGATAAACATAGCGAGTCAGATAAAAAACAGGAGCCTGAAAAAAATAAGAATACTGAACCAAAGAAAGACGATGATACATTAAATAAAGTTAACTCATCCGAGAATGTAAATGGCGATAGCACTAAAATAGTTAATGGAGAAAGAGACAGAGAGTCCTCACCTAGTGAGGATGGTGAGGAGAAGAAGAGAGATGCCGAGGTTGTGTTCATTCAGGATATGGGTTTCACGGTTAAGATTGTTAGTCCTGGTGCGGAACCCTTAGATATTCAGGTAAAACTATCAGTATTTTCTTGCATTA
The DNA here is from genome assembly GCA_951361185.1 of Ochropacha duplaris. Classification (NCBI taxonomy): domain Eukaryota; kingdom Metazoa; phylum Arthropoda; class Insecta; order Lepidoptera; family Drepanidae; genus Ochropacha; species Ochropacha duplaris. The sequence goes on from OX592703.1 coordinate 6,990,715, forward strand.
TATTTTGTTTTTATATTTTTTTTATATCGCATAAACATCAATTTATTTTATAGGTATCCAGCATGGAGCTTGTCCAAGAAATACATCAAGTATTGATGGACCGTGAAGATACCTGTCATAGAACATGTTTCTCTTTACAATTGGACGGAGTTACACTAGATAATTTCGCAGAGTTGAAAAATATTGAAGGCTTAAAAGAAGGCTCGGTTATTAAGGTGATTTGAACGATATAGCTGTTTTGAAATTTATAGTCTTCTCTCTGTAAGTTATTATTAGTAATGATTTCATTTATTTTATAGGTGGTTGAAGAACCATACACAATGCGCGAGGCTCGAATCCATGTGCGCCATGTTCGCGATCTCCTCAAATCGATCGACTACACAGATGCTTACGCCGGCCAGGAGTGTAGTTCCCTGGCTTTCCTAAATGTGGTCACACAAGGGGACATATTAGGTATGAATTTCTTTAAAACTCCAATATTAATTATATTTCAATATCTTTTGATAAGTATTAATAATTTATTTTCAAATGGCAGAAAAGAAGAAATCTCGTCCAGAAAGTGTTGACTGCACGCCTCCTGATTACATAATGCCAGGCAGCATAGAACGACCGCTCCTGCCTTTGCATCCGGGCCTAACAAAGGAAAATAAAGCTCCTCAATGCCTTAAGGTGAATAAAACATATTTAGAATTTTGTTGTAGTTCTGCATTTGAAGTACTGTATGAAAACAGAGCATGTAATGTTTGTCAGGTATTGACGACATCTGGGTGGAATCCGCCGCCCGGGCCGCGCAAGATGTGCGGCGACCTGCTGTACCTGGTGGTCGTTACACTCGAGGACCGCCACTTTCACATCACGGCGTGTCCAAGGGGATTCTACCTCAATCAGTAATCATTTATTTTGTCCGCTTTTCCTGCTTTTTTCACACGAGTTAGTTAGTTACATAGAAATCGTTGTATCCATATAGTTCCGTAACAACAATTTACGGTGTTCCATTTAACAATTCCATAGAGAATTTTTGCACAGGGCTTTCTTTTATAATTTGGCGAACACTAAGAAGGGGGAAAAATGTGGATTTAGTTAGTATGTTTTTTAAAATAATGGTTGAAAATTAAGAATTACACTTTCTGATATTTTGGAAAAACATATATCCCTTTAATTAAAGGGAGATATGAAATCTACTTACATAATTAAACTAAACTATTACATAATTCTACACTCTTAATAAAATGTGTATTTAAGAGTTGTTGAAAATTCAAATCTACTAATAAAGGTAAAGGTAGAAGGTGTGTAATAGGGGGAAATCTGTCTCATAAAAAAACCTTAATAATCTATTCTCGTGCAACAAAGCTCAATAAAAAGCGTTTTTATTAAGATTTCTCTCAATCAGCCTGATCTAAAAACCTAACTTTACATTGTAACAAAAATATGTAATTAATTAATTAGTTCATTCATATGAATACTGCAGGTCCACTGAAGAAGTGTTCAACCCCCGTCCATGCACCCCGTCGCTACTGTGCCACTCGCTGATCGAGCTACTGAGCATCGTGTCTCCGGCGTTTAAGCGCAACTTTACGCTCGTGCAGAAGCGTCGCATGCAAAAGCATCCTTTCGAGAGAGTCGCCACGCCCTACCAGGTGTACCAGTGGGCTTCACCGATGCTCGATCATACCGTTGATGCCATACGCGCTGAAGACAGTAAGTTATTTGTTCGTAAACAGATTAGTAGTGTCCGACCGATCTTTACCCGTCCGGGTTCGTCTTCTACTTTGGTCAGTATTTCGGCCCACTTCAAATCAAATCAAATCAAAAATCTGTTTATTAAGTGAACTCATTACAAGTATTTTAAATCGTCACATGTTTGATATATTACGTTTTTTTTTACTCTAATGCACGGTTCTAAAGTACTTTTGCTGAGAAGAGCCGGCAAAGCTTCGGAAGTAAAAGGTTTGGCTGAAGGTTTCCAGCAACCAGTCTACATACATACACAGTTCTAAATTAATAGTCCCAGCTTTAAACAAGTTAAACATTGGAAATAATTTTGTACTGCTATGGTAAGAATATTCCACTTCATTGTACACTAGCAAGCAGATAATCCAAGATTTCACCCGCGTTTTCGAGATAAAAAAAACATATAGCATTCAGGGGTCAACGGGTCAGTAGTTTCGGATATTATCGCTAAACCTATACAAATGGTTTCTGATATCTGAGATATTTATATTCTTAAAAACGTACTTAGGTCACCTTTCCACCTCTGCGGTGAAATAAAATTTAAAGGCGTTACTTAAAATTTTATTTCACCGTAATAGAACGTAACGTATTTAATTCGTAGCTTTTTCATCAAAACTGGGCTACGAGGAACATATCCCGGGACAGACGCGCGACTGGAACGAAGAGTTGCAGACAACACGAGAACTGCCTCGCGCTACATTACCAGAGAGATTACTCCGCGAACGAGCAATTTTCAAGGTCTGTTGTAAATTGTGTTTCGCACATTGTGTACAATAATATTGTGATGACTTATGGCACTGAAATTTGGTCGCCAACTATGGGCCTCATAAGTAGGCTCAAGGTAACTAAAAGAGCTATAGATAGGGCTATGCTATGCTATGCTATGGGCTATGCTCGGAGTTTCGCTATACAAAATCGAATAAGAAATGAGACAAATAAAGATCACCGACATAGCCCTACGGATTAGTAGAGTAGTGGGCGGGGCACATAGCTTGAAGAACCGATGGGGTGGAAAGGTTCTGGAGTGGTTCTGGAGTCCCCCACAAGGTGTACCGACGACCTAGTGAGGGTCGCGGGAAACCGCTGGATACGAGCAGCACCGTTCACCGGACCGGTCGTTGTCGAAAACTTTGGGGGAGGCCTATGTCCAGCAGTGGATATTGTTCAGCTGTAATAATGATGATGATGATAGTAATTTATTAACTCGCATTTTAATTTTTTTATTCTCACATTAGTCCAATATTCGATCTATTTACCTGTTGGAAGGTACAAATGGTGTTATGGTAATGATACAGGTGCACAGTGACTTCGTTGCGGCGGCGACGCGCGGCGCTATGGCCGTCGTGGACGGCAACGTGATGGCCATCAACCCGGGCGAGGAGGCCAAGATGCAGATGTTCATCTGGAACAATATTTTCTTCTCGCTTGGCTTTGATGTTCGCGACCACTACAAGGACCTGGGTGGTGATGCTGCTGCGTTTGTTGCACCGGTAAGTTAGGCTATTTGATTTGACTCGAAATCTCTAGTCAGAAGGCGATGGTCGTGGGTTCGAATCGTGGGCTCAATGAGCTTGAGAAAGCTCAAAGTAAAGGAATACATAATGAGGAAACCACAGCATGGTGGTAGGGTACTTTGCAGTACTCTACTGGCTGGCTACTACCATCAAGTTCAAAATCTGTCGCCAAGTACCTGTTGGTGTGTTCTGGCAGTTACAGTTGAGAGCCAGTTACCTTTAAGGCATTGTAATAAGGTGTACAACACATTGGCAATCCCCCTGGTATTGCTAATGTCTAGCGATGGTAGTGACAACATCTGCCTGCCTGGTTGTAACATGCGGTATTGAAAAAAAAGAAGGAGAATCCATACTTAACTTAGTGACAATTTGTAACAGCAACCATAAAGGTTTGATTTACTGTTATGCTTTTATACACTAGACCAGGGATCACTAATTAGTTTGATGCAATCCGACATTTGGTAACCCCTGCACTAGACCATTTATAAATGTTTCTTTTTTTTCTACAGCGCAACGATCTTCAAGGCGTCCGTGTGTATAGTGCAGTAGATACACCTGGATTACACACGCTAGGCACAGTTGTTGTCGACTACCGCGGCTACAGAGTTACAGCGCAGTCTATAATACCAGGCATTCTCGAGAAAGAACAGGAACAGAGTGTCGTGTACGGGAGCATTGACTTCGGTACCACTGTGCTGTCACACCCTAAGTATATGGACTTGGTAAGTGTACTCATGGTACTTACTTAAACAGAGTGTCTGGTAAGTAGTACGACAAACTTAAAGGGGAAATAGGTGGGCGGGGGTCACCTTACAGATATACAAAAGTGATATGAAATATATAGTGATAGTGAAATATATAAAAGTGTCAACTTTTTTGAGATATTTAATATCTAAAATTCAAAAATCAATACCTAATAATCTGAAATATCGAAATATCTCCTGTGACCTTTTAATTGAGGTCATTTTTGTATATTTGGTAGATGACCCGTTCACCTTCAAGTTTGTCGTACTACTTATCGGACACTCTGTATACCGAATGTAGATAAATCTTAATAATGGTCAATTTGATCGTTTATCACAATATTTTTAACCATTATTGAATTAATCTCTGATATCGGATAATTTTTAAGTCAACACATCCTTTCAGGGAAAATCAATGAAATTGCAAAAAAAAGATGATTAGGCAAAAACGACACAAACAAAATTGGTGTGTTTAGCCAGGGTTATCAATTTTATTTTTAAATACCCGACTAAATTTGGGACGGGCCGGTTGGCGTGGTTGGTTAAGGCACTACCTATCACGCCGCAGGTCGTGGGTTCGATTCCCATCCAGTACACACATTTGTGTGCATGAACATGTCTGTATGTCCTGAGTCTGGGTGTAATTATCTATTTAAGTATGTGTTTACAAAAAAAAAGTAATCTATGTATTATATCAGTCATCTGGTTTCCATATTACAAGCTCTGCTTAGTTTGGGATCAGATAGCCGTGTGTGAAAAATGTCCGAAGATATTTATTTATTATTATTATTAATTCCTGACATTTTCTTATTCCGACCGCATTCCTGACAAATGGTCAAATTTGCTGACGTCTGGTAACCCTATGTTTAGCTGACTTTTTGTGATTTCACAGTTGGTCCCATAGTTCACTATGGTGATACTAACGACTTTAAAATGTTTGTTTAATGTAAGAAAATATTTACAGTTAAGCAAAGCTGGCCAACAACTTAAGATTATGCCGCATTCAGTGATCAGCGCAAATGGCGAAACTATCGAGTTGTGCTCGAGTGTTGAATGCAAGGGCATTATTGGCAACGACGGCCGTCACTACATATTAGATCTGTTGCGTACCTTCCCGCCTGATGTTAACTTCCTCCAACGTTAGTATCTTGTTATACATTGATTTCACTTTTGATTATACCGATAGAAATTAAAAGAAGAATCTGTTTATTTTTACAGTGGAAGATGACGAACTAAGAGAGGACATAAAATCAATGGGTTTCCCCATAATTCACAAGCACAAATTGTGTTGCCTAAGACAAGAATTAGTTGATAGTTTTGTGGAGTAAGGATAATAATTAATTAATAAAATTGTTTTAGTGCTTTGTACAAAATAGCTCATGTATTTTTGGTTATTTTAGGGCTCGTTATTTCATGTTCATTCGCTACGCCGCATTCCACCTACAGCAGATAAGTGCAAAGCGTCAACGTGAAACTGCTGAACAGAAATCCATCGAAGCCAACGTAGAGGAGGCTAAAGTTACTAATGAGACTGAAACGAAAGAAACCAACCGTGATAACAAGAGTCAAGAGAAAGAGGTCAAAGATAAAAAACAAAAGAAAGAGGAAAAGAAAGCGAAACAAGAAAGTGCCAAAAAAGAGAAAGAATTAAAAGAAACGGAAGAAGCAAAGACCGATAAAGGCAATGATGAAGAGTTGTTGTTAAATGAAAACTATTCTGAGATTGATACAGATGTCGCGAAGAAGATTGTTGAGAGCATAACAGACTCAATTTGCAGTGGGGAAAAACAGGAAAATGACTGTAAGTACATTATATAATTTTTATGTTAATAATTTGATTTTAGGTAGTGCCTACTTTAGACTTCGTATTCATTTATGTTTTATTCGCTATAAGGCCTTACTTACATTCATATTAACACTGAGTTCACAATAAAACTCTCATCCCGAAATCGTCATACATTTTGTATCGACATTTTTTATTTAGACCGGCATTGATCGACATTTGAATGTGGCATGCATTGTTCGATGAATGCCGGTCTAAATGCAACAATAAACATAGCGGGTGAACGTTCCCGCGCGGTAGTGGCGTCAGCGGCGCGCGCGGTGGCTTCGCTAAAGGAATCGGAGTTCGACGTTCGCTTTAACCCCGACGTGTACTCGGCTGGCATCAAACATGCGGCCGCGCCCGAGCACCTCGCCAAGCAGAGGCACCTCGTCAAGGAGGCTGCCGCCTTCTTGCTCACCACACAGATTCCAGCATTCGTGAGTACCAACCAACCAACCTATTTAATGCGGCGATAGCTCAGTGGTAGTGTAGATTTTTTGAGTGTGAGTGCTTTTTCTTTTAATTCTCAATTTTGGAAAGGAAATTTGAAATACACTCACAAGTAAGGAAGTAACATGATTGAATGAGTTGTTTGTATGTGTAGGTGCGCGAGTGCCTGGAGCACACGTCAGCGCCGATGGACGGCGCGGGTCTGACGGAGGCGCTGCACGCGCGCGGCATCAACGTGCGGTACCTGGGGCGCGTGTGCGCCGCGCTGCGTCCGCTGCCGCAGCTCGCCTACCTGCACGCCATCGCGCTCGCCGACCTCGTGCTGCGTGCCGCCAAACACATATACACCCTGCACTTGCAGGTCACTAACAAACACTATCACCATATTTAGGGGTATCAAAAGCGATGATAGCTTTGTGGTAGTGACGTCGGATACCGCGTCAAAGGTCCTGGGTTTGATCCTTCAATTAGCTTGACCTTTCGGCGGAAGAAAACTGTATGAGGAAACCACAGCACAATGGTTAAGTACTTTGTAGAACGCTATTGGCTGGCTACCAATCTTAAGTTAAAAATCTTTCGCCAAGCACCTGTTGGTGTGTTACGGCAGAGAACACACCAACAGGTGCTTGGTAACATTTGAGAGCCAGGTGCCTTTGAGGCATTGTAAAAAAAGTCGATAACATATTGGCAAGCCCTCTGTATTGTATGTTTATAGGCGTCGACATTCACTTATCACCAGGTGGTATAAGACGCTAACGCTATGTGCGCTTGTCAGGGTTGCGAGGCGATGTGCATCGGCGCGGGCGTGGCGCACTTCCTAAACTGCCTGGTGGGCGCGTGCGCTGCGCCGAGCGTGCCGGCCGGCGAGGGGGTGGCGGCGCGCGGCGCGGGCCGAGGCGCGCGGGCTCGGCGCTCACGCAAGCATCACGCACACCACGCGCACAACACGCAACACGCGCCCTCCTCCCCGTCGCAACCTGACTGGCAGAACTTGACACCCAAGTCGCTATTTGCGCAGATCAAGCACGAGCTCAAGGTTAGATGGTTTTATTATTTCCTATAGTTTTAGCTTGAATACGTGCTTCACACACTCTTCGCATTGTTTTCGATCATCTTTTGTTAAGATTCAATGTTGGGCTTTCTGATTGATGTTACCTATAAACTATTGTAATTATATACGATACATGTTTGACGCTGTAGCAGTTAGACAGTTAAGACTATTATGGTGTGGTGTTGGCAGTTTACTAATTTTAAATTAATTTTCAGTCATACTGGGGCTATGAACTAAATGCTGACAATATGGATTCTGTAATTGAAAAGCATGGTCTTCAGAAAATATCACTTCTCAGGTATATACAAAACCTAATTAGTATTCTTTATTCAATACTATATGTGCCCCGCGGTTTCGGGATTAAAAAGATTTATCTCCGTGATCCAATTCACCCTTCTGTCAAAACTCATAAAAAACATAACTTTTGGGTTTAATTTTTTAAAGAACTTCACTTTTATGTAGGTCACTTCACTCTTATAGACATGTACACATAGTGTATACATTATACATGTGTTCTGAACTCATATCTACTTTCTCATTATAGGTCTTTCGCCCTGAAAGTCGGTCTGCAGGTAATGTTACGCGAGTACGATTTCGACAATAAGAACAAGGCGACGTTCTCTGCTTCGGATATCATGAATATTTTCCCAGTTGTGAAACATATCAATCCTCGGGTAAGTGTTACAGAATACTTAAATTATTACTCCAAAATGTATCCCTTCCTGGTCTGAGTAAATTGATACTCAAATTTACTCCGTTCATCATCATCATCATATTAGCCGGAAGACGTCCATCGCTGGACAAAGGCTGCCCTCAAAGATCTCCACGATGGCCGGTCTTGCGCTACCCGCATTCAGTGGCTACTTTAATTTTTCTAAATTTAAGGCATATTCACATAACATCCTGGTGTCTAAAACAGGCCACAACCAAATATTATTTATACATATTATTAGTTATAATATCTAAACGTAATAATGTTTAAACACCCCAGGCATCGGATGCGTACAACTTTTACACGACGGGTCAAAACAAGATCCAAGGTGGTGCTGTGTCGGAGGGTCACGAGCTGATCGCCGAAGCACTGAACTTGTTGAACAACGTGTACGGAGCTATGCACGGTGAGATCGCACAGTGCCTCCGCATGGTGGCGCGCCTGTGCTACGTCACCGGCGAACATCGGGACGCCATGGCGTACCAGCAGAAGGCTGTGCTCATGTCCGAACGCGTCAATGGCATCGATCATCCATATACTATTACCGAATATGTAAGTTTTTTTTATACCACAAGTGAAAATGAGGCAGGCGGGTCATTTGATGGTAAGTGACTACCGTCGCCTATAGAGATTAGCAATCCCGGGGTATATCTTATTACAATGCTTTAAAGGCAACTGGCTCTCAAGTGCCTGGGTCAATAAAAAATTATTACAAAGTTATAGCGCATCAAAGTATAGGAGTGCTGCTTGTGCGTCACTTCGTGGTAAAATTTGCACCACGGCGTGACGTCACGCGAAATTTCAACGCACTGTATCCTGTTGGCTTATATGCGGAGCCAAGGTGAGTCGCTAGTTCTAACTAATTATCTTTTTTTCTTGTTTCAGTCACACTTAGCGCTGTACTGCTTTGCTAACGGTCAAGTGAGTACTGCGTTAAAGCTGCTGTACCGCGCTCGCTACCTCGCGCTGCTTGTTTGTGGCGAAAATCATCCTGAAATGGCATTGCTCGACGTAAGTTTATAATTAATAAAAAAAACTTTACACGTCCAATTCTAAACAAATAACATAACACTAAACTAAAAATAACTTTGAGAACCAAGATATTTTATGTACCTTAAAGAATATTCAATCTCTAGTTTCTTTTTTTGTCAATAAAAGCGGACATTAGCGCTACAATTTGCCTTTTGAATACGGTACCTGAAAAAATTAAACATAGCTTCGCTTCAATCTACTTTAGTTGAGCCAAAATAGCAAGTTTGTCATTAGAAGTCAGTGTTGGTTGCTGTTGTAGTTCATATGTTGTAGGTGTAACACATTTTATTGTAAGTTGAGTACTCACTATTGTATACTACTCAAAACAAAATAAGGACCACCTAAACTTTGTTGTTTTTTTTAAAAGCATGTTTTTTTTTCAAAAGTTTTTTTTGGGTAATAGGGATGTTGATTGACATATCAAATCAGCTTCTTTTTATGAAATGTCAAAACGATAATAAAATTCATATGGTGATTGTATGAAATGTATGAAAGACTTGCTTGTAAATATACACCATCAAAAGATCTACTCTTTGTTGTTAAATTGCTAATTAAAAATCATAAAATGGTTGAATTTTACAGTGTTCGCTATTTTTGAGTATTTTTAGTGTTGGATATTTTTTATTATAGGAAACATTATAGGAAACATCCGTATCAATGATGATTAAATGTAAAGGATGTCAATGAATGAATATAACGTTAACAGAGCAACATAGCGTTGATCCTGCACGCGGTGGGCGAGTACGAGTTGTCGCTGCGGTTCGCGGAGCGCGCGCTGGTGGTGACGAGCTCGTCGCACGGCCCGCGCTCGCTGAAGGCGGCCGTCGCTCGGCACCTGCTCGCGCGCACGCTCTCCTGCCTCGGGGACTTCCGCGCTGCGCTGCACCACGAGAAGGAGACCTACTCTATATACAAACAACATGTCAGTACACTATACACTCGCCCTGACCTCACACCACCCCTCATATGTTATATAGTCCGTCTGACTGTCTGTCACCAGGCTGTGATAGCTAGACAGTTGAAATTTTCACAGGTCATGTATTTCTGGTGTCACTATAACAACAAATAATATAATTATAAAAAAAACTACAAAATTTGTACGGAACCGGACCGTTAAATAACAAGTTATACTTTATGATACATCAGTTGGGCGAGAAGCACGAGAAGACTCGCGAGTCGTCGGAGTGTCTGCGGCACCTGACGCAGCAGGCAGTGGTGCTGCAGAAGCGACTCGCCGAGTACACGCGGCCCGCACCGCCGCCGCCGCTGCACATACAGCCGCCCGGCATGGCCTCCGTCATAGACATGCTCAACCTCATCAACGGAATACTCTTCGTTCAAATCAGGTACCTTTACGACCGATACTATAGGCACAGTAAATATATAGGCAGGGTTGGGCAGTATTTGAATTACTTATACAAATACGTATTTGGTATTTGTATTACTTGCTTAAAATTTAATTTGTAATTCGTATTTCAAATACCTGACGCCGAGGTATTTTGTAGTTAGTATTACATATACTTACATAATTAATAATACATATAGTCCTCGCAATCCCACTGGTATTGCTAATGTCTATAGGCGACGGTAGCTCAACATCGGGTGACCCGCTTACCTTGTAAAAAAACATTTTGTGACTAAAATCAATCAATTAGGCCTAATAATTAAGTGTGTCGAATTCATTATTTTCACAATGATTTTTTTCAGCCCGCAAGACATAGAGCAATTCAAGGCAGAGATAGAGAAAAGGCAATTGAAAGATTTACCGCTGCCGGGCGTTCTGTCGGAGTTGAGTAGCAAGGGAGAGGGAGAGGCAGCGGATATCGACGAACTGAAAGAAACTTTAAAGCAACAGGTGGAGAGTTGAAGTTGCTGCACGTAGCTGTAGGTGGGAACGCGTTCGCTGTGGACTATGTTTAGTTTTAGTAAGCGAGGCTCGCACTCGCCCTCGCTGGTTGAGCGACGGAGGTGTCTGTAGCACAGCATGTTCCACTTATATTGGACATTTACTATATACATCGTTACTTTAATATAATTATTGATTGATGATATTGTTCCTTATCTATGAATGTATGCCGTAGTGGATAGTGTGCTAAGGTTTGATGTAGATTTTTTTTATTAGTCAAATTTTGAAGATATTATTTTAATCATGAATTAATTTTCGTTATAGCAAATTATGCTTGTGCATAAGTTTCTATTTTTCGCTCAAAATCACGTTCGCGTTGTTTTATTTATGCTTCCGTTTGGTAAATACAAATTAACTGCCACCCAAAGTAGTGCAATTTCAATGTAGTGATAATAGCATTAAGTTTTGGTTGTGAACCTGAGACCGTGTGCGTCGCTATGTAATGGTACTGGTGCTACTCTCAATATGTCTTTCGTATATAATGATTTTATGAATTGTTATTGTCGAGTATTCTTTTTTTCTCTTGTTTTTGTTAACGCGGGAGAATAATGTTGGAGTACGCATAACAGTAGAAATTCAGTTATATTGTGATTGAAATGTAACAGGATTTAAATGTCTTGAGAATGCGGCAAATACCAATACAAATGAAGAATTTCATACGTGCAATTAAAATAAATATACTATAGTATTTTAATGAACAATTTTACAAGTTTTCCGTATTTTACGAACACTGCCTTTATTGTTAAATTTTTGTTTCAGTTTTTAGTTATTAGTGCCATATATGTATGTAGTGAGTTTAAGTGTTTTATATTATGTTAGTCTGTGATATCATGATTTTCATCGAGCCACTTGCCTTGTTTACGCAATAACTTAACAGGCAATAGGTAATAAAACGATAAAGTTTTCCTGAGCATGCTTTAGTTAAAAAAATGTAAAGTAGGCAGCGAAACGTGTCTTACAACAATATTCTTATAATTTTCCTTCAAACTTGGTAAAATTCTCGTCCAGGAAATAGCACTGAATATTTACATTAAATACTGCCGAGTTGTTGTTCATGTGTCACCCGACAGACAGACGGGTAAAGCGTACGTAAAATCGAACATGCTTTTACTATTGTAATGTTATAATTTTTTTATCAATTTAATCAAGTGTTTAACTCATCATTGTACCTCTATACCTAAAATTAATTTATACTGTTATGGGTTATGAATGAGGTTACAGTTATGTGTCATTTGTTCAATAAGACAATCTAAAGGCATGCTAGTACGTTTTTATTCTCTGATTTCTGTTTTGGTATACATTATCATAAGTACTCTCTCTCGGCTTTTAATTATTTATTATCTATTTGCTTGTTTTTTTTTCGAGGAATTGAAATGAAGTGTGGTCATATTACCAAGTACCGCGTACAATTTAACTTAATGATACGTCGCGCGCGCGTCGATGCAAAGATGATATAAGCAAGCGAACAGTGAGGCATCTCAGCGGGGACTCACAACAGCGCTATAATAATATGTAACGCAATACATATACGCGCCAGCCGCACGCCGCACGCCTGTACATGTTGCTTGCTATATCATCCCCATTAGCTAAATATGTATTTAAGAATGTTGTTAAATGAAGTACGTGCCTAAGCTAACAATAATCAAGTTGTTGTCGTTACATTTCTTTAACAATATGATGATGTAAAAACGGCGCTGTTCGTAGTAATAAAAGATTCGTTTTTAAATATTAAGTTTTTTATTTACAACTAAATAACATTGAAATACTGCGTCGCCCGTCGATTACAGTTTCGGCTTCGTACAGTACTAGATTTGTATATATAAATACATACATGCCATCAAATGTGATGATTAAACATGAGTTGCTTAAAACAATTGTAAAATACAGGATTAATTATATAAGGCTCTTTTTACATTGCCGCGGAACGGAATGGAAGTGATTTTTTGTAATAGCATAATGGACTTTTTTATTAATCGTGTAGCCGCATATGATAATTCTCGAGAAAGCGCGAGGATTCCCCGGATGACGCGACCTCTTTTTTTGTTTGTACCTATCTAGTTAGTACGTTACACGATTGACATTAAGTTCATTTTGCTATATACAATTTGTTCGGTTCCATTTTGTTCTGCGGCAACGTAAATTGAGCCTAAGGTGGTTTATTTCCTGGTCCTGGGTCGCGGGCGCGGTCTTGGTCGTGGTCGTGCGCGCGGTCGCGGTCGACGTCGGCGCACGCGCGCGCTGCGGCCGCGCTCCAGCTGCGCCGCCACCAGTTCGCCCAGCTTGCCGCGCTCCGCCAACATCGACAGGAAAGTGCAGATGAAATCGTCGTAGTTGTGCGTGCGCCGACAGTCGTCCACCTGCAACACCATAATCTATATCTATCTATCTATATATATAAAAGGATAAGTCCTGACTGATCTATCAACGCCCAGCCTAAACCCTTAGACCTAGAAAGCTGATTTTTTTCCTAGGTGTTGTTTTTAAAACTTGACCGAAGAATAAGAACGGATTTTTCGAAATTCAACCTTTAAGGGGGTGAAAAAGGGGTTGAAAGTTTGTATGAAAGTCGGTCATTTTTGAAGCTATAATCATGAAACTTTGTTTTTAGACTATCAATTAAATATAAAGAAACACGTGTATCAGCGTTATTTAAATTTATACCCCTGAGGGGGTGAAACGGGGGTTGAAAGTTTGTATGGAAGTCCGCCATTTTTTGAAGCTAGAACCATGAAACTTTGTTTATAGGCTAACAAATAAAAATAAAGAAATACGTGTTGTAGCGTATCCTATAATTCCACCTCTGAAGGGGTGAAACGGGGGTTCAAAGTTAGGAGTTATTTCCGTTTCTTGATATGAAAAATGAGAAGGACTGACTCATCAACGCCCAGTGTTAGACCTAGAAAGCTGTTTTTTTTCACAGGTAATGTTTTAAAGATGTAGACGATGATTAAGAAAGATTTATTGAAATTCAATCTCAAAGGATACGCGGGTGAAACCGCGGGGCGGAAAGCTAGTATAAATATAAAAGGAGAAGTCCTGACTGACTCATCAACGCCCAGCCTAAATCCTAAGACCTAGAAAGCTGTTTTTTTTTCACAGGTGTTGTTTTTAAGACGTGACCGAGGAATAAGAACGGATTTTTCGAAATTCAACCCTTAAGTGGATAAAAAAGGGGTTGAAAGTTTGTATAGAAGTCCGTCATTTTTGAAGCTAGAATCATGAAACTTGGTTTTTAGACTAACAATTAATAATAAAGAAACACGTGTTTTAGGGTTTTCTAAAATTCAACCCTCAAGGGGGTGAAAAAGGAGTTGAAAGTTTGTACGGAAGTCCGTCATTTTTGAAGCTATAATTATGAAACTTGGTTTGTAGGCTAACAATTAAAAATAAAGAAACACGTGTTTTAGCGTTTTCTAAATTTCCACCTCTGAAGGGATGAAACGGGGATTCAAAGTTATTTCCGTTTCTTGGTATGAAAAATGAGAAGGATCGACTCATCAACGCCCAGCCTCTACACCCTTAGACCTAGAAAGCTGATTCTTTTCACAGGTTTTGTTTTTAAGATGTAGACGAGGAATAAGAAAGGATTTTTTGAAATTCAATATCTATATGTGTAAAAAAAGGATACGCGGGTGAAACCGCGGGGCGGAAAGCTAGTTATCATATATTACACTACGCTCCATTTAATTTATACCGGTCTTGAGCAAAGCTCGGTATATTGAACTAGCAGTCTCCCGCCCACTTCGCTGAACATCACATTCAGCACATCACAATATCTCGGCTTTTCTCTACCATATGCATGTATGTATACATAATAAACCTACCGGAAGAATCTATCAAAATCCGTTGCGAGGAGTAAGCGGATAAGTCTGTGTGTTTGTCTGTGTAAGGATTTGTAATAGCATACTCTAAAGCAGCTCCATCGATATAGGCGTGCGAAAAATCGATCACCCAGCAAATATTTTTAATGCGAAAGGTGTGTTTGTTACCACTCTGCTCCGTGAAGTGAAGGCTGAATGTATTTGGATTCTGAATAAAATCTGGGGATGCCTAGTTACTCGATTCAGGCACTAAGATTGATTCATAGAAAATACTCTTAAATTTGCTTCTGAAATACGGGTGAAACTGCAGCGAAAGCTAGTGCGTTAAAAACAATAGTTAATCAATACATAAAATGAGCACTGGCTGACATATCCATACCCAGGCCAGCCTTTTTGACCTAAATATCTGAAATTTTATCCTGTAAGATAAGAGTTTATCGTGGAATAGGATGACTTCTATAAAATATAACTCTTATGGGGGGTAAAACAGGGGAATGCGGATGAAACCGCGGGTCGGAAAGCTAGTTAAGGCCAGGAAGTCCCATTTTACATCACTTTGATTCAATTTTCAACAAACAAAGAGTTATTGTTTAAAGCAAAAAAAAATACATATCATAGTTCACTATATGTACTTTGATAATTCTCGGTTCAAAACAAGATATCGGAAACTTCACTCGATCAAAAAAAAACTGAAGAGGGGTCTAATTCGATTATATTTCTTATTTTACTTGAAGCATATGAAAG
Organism: Ochropacha duplaris; assembly: GCA_951361185.1. Taxonomy (NCBI): domain Eukaryota; kingdom Metazoa; phylum Arthropoda; class Insecta; order Lepidoptera; family Drepanidae; genus Ochropacha; species Ochropacha duplaris. The sequence continues at coordinate 7,006,244 of OX592703.1, forward strand.
TTTCACTTCCAAAAAAAATATCTAAGCAAAGTTAATAAATAACATATAGTATCAATAATCCTCGGTTACATTTTGCAAAATAGTTGAATTATTTTAATAATAAATTATTATATAATACAGCGGCTTGCGTACGTGGCTTCAGTCGCCCGCCGGGCCTTGACGAGGCAGGACCTGTGTTACTTTTGCTCTCGTTGAGTTAGGTCGAACGATTTATTCATACTATGTACGAACCACAGTTTTTTTTTAAATTTATTTTGTACTAAAATTCAAGTTACAAAAATGAAATGAATACCAACAGAAAAATGTCACAATTTAGTACAAACTACCTACTACCTAACCTAGGGCAAGCCTGTATTCTAGGTAGCAGCCCCCATAACTAAAGTCATTTTTACGTTTCTATTATAATTTGTAACTGTTATACAATAATATTCAATGAAAAGAAAATTAAAAAATTATAATTAAGTGAAATTAATTTTAACAAAGGAATAAAAAGATGCCTATTATGTGTGTGTGTGTCAGTGTGTGATGTGAGGTGTGTAAGTGTGAGGATGCGGTGTGTGTGTGAGTGAGTGAGTGAAGTAGCGTGACGATGACTATCCAGAACAAGCAGAGAACATAATTAATTGTTGATTCATACTAGGGTGATGATTAGTTTTTCAGTATCTTCATATGTTAAGGGCTTAAGCCAGCTCTTGACATGACTCTTGCAGCGGGATTTACATGTATTATAAATAGAAATTTCCTTATTAATTTTATTATATAAATAGGGGCCAAGGAAGCAGTAAAATCTATGAGAAAACATTGAATTTAATTTTGGTATTTGGCATACAACATCTTTACGCCTCTTCTTAGAAATTTCAGTCGGTCTATAGTTTACTTTAGAATGTTGCATGTTGATAATTTGGTGAATGAAGTGTTTGCGTACTGAGAGGACTTCACAAAACAGTTGGTTAGTAGGAAACCGAAAGGGCTTAAAATGCAAACTTTTAAAACGGCTCGTTGAGCTCTTTCTAGCGGCGCAGTAAAATTGATTTCGGTGCCCCACCCCACGATGTAATGCAATAAGTCAATAGTCATTGACATAGCTAAAAGTAACCCGTTTTCAATAATTTGGGTTCCAAGATATGTCTAAGACTTTTGAACACGTAAATCAGCTTGAGTATTCTACTTGTGAGTGATTTAATGTGGGTATGAAAGGACAGCGTGTTATCTAATTGAATTCCAAGGTATTTAATTACTGAAACTCTAACCAAAGGACATTGTGCAGCGTCCATACATGATTCGCCCCAGAACCAACAAGCATGAGACTTGCACCATAATTGTTTATATATTTTATTATATTAGTTGCAAATATCTATATCCAACGGACAAGCTGCCTTCCAAAATGATTTTTTAAAAGTATTATGACTATTTATGACGACTACGCCATCATCTTTATCAGTCCATCGACACTGCCTTACAAGCTGAATTAGGAACGTATTTTGTACCAACATTGTAATATAAAAATAGTCCTACTAAATTAAAACGAGTACTGATTCCTTCGGGTAGCAGGTGTCTTAACGTCTATTTGATTTAGACGCATTATACCTTTTTTTACTGTTGGTAGAATTGTTGAGGTATTATAATCTATGTTTGGATAAACAGTTGGGGTGTTTTTCGTGGTGAAATTATTGTGTTATACAGTGTTTTACAGTGTTTTATCTCCGTTTTCGAGTGTTTTATGCATTATGGGAAATCTCTTAGTAAATGTGAAGTTTGTGGCGTTAGGCGTGTCAGAAGAAGATATTCTGGGATATTTTAGCCCGATTTCCAAATGACCCGGCCAGGTAAAACTTGGTGTATTTCAATATCAATTTACTTTATAGGTTGTATTTATTAGTTGTTTTTACTCATATTTGTAGCAGTTTCATAAAAATCATACTTACGCGAATAGGTACAAAAAGTGATGGAACAATTTATCGATAAACTTTTTTATTTTATTTTAGGTGCCGTTTATGGGTGAAGTTGACAGAAAATGAGGACTTGGCCTACTTACCTATTTAACTATTAAACGAAAATAAATTCTTATGTGGGAATCATAAAACTTTGTATAGTTGATCATCCTAGCCGCATAAATACTTTGATACTGACTGTAGCTACAGGTTATATTATACAATAAATAAACTATTTTTATGGCGTATATGTATTTATTTTCGTACGACCAGCGACCTATGCGACTATGAAAATCGAATATTTATCGATATCGATAGAAAAGCATGATTCGTATTTGTCAAGCCCTAATAACGAATTGGATTTTACAATGTTGGTATTACTTTTATGTTACCAGGTTGGTACAAAGTACGTTCCTAATTCAGTTCAATGGCTTGTAAGGAAGTGCCGACTCTTAAAACGTAGTGTTTTTATCCTCTTTGATCTTTATCATAAATCAACATTTTTTTTTCTTTTTTAAAGGTTTTTGGCTTGGTATCTAGACCTTTAAGTCAATTCTTTATTTTTAAATATTCTTCTGTTATGTTATAGTCACGTTATATTTTCACATTCAAAGTCTAGCCCTTGTCCATACAAGTCCGGTCAGGTTTTAGTGAAATTGGCGGCTTTTGGACAACCTGAAAAGTCACGATACACGATTTCATTTCACTTGTGCACTTAGATCTTTATTGAACAAACCACCACCGATATTATTCAATAAAACTCAAAGCACTCAAAGAGTTAACTCAAAACCTGATTCATTTTATGTAATATTGCGATTTTCCGGCTTGTCCGTTTCATAAAATAGTTATGAAGAGAATTTATAGGTGATTAAATACCATAAGCATTTTTTTTATTGCTGTTGGTTCTGGGGGGAATCTTGTACCTATGGACGCTGAGCAATGTACTTTGAAAGGATTTCGTCGAAAATTGTGAATGTGAAAATATAACGTGACTATAACATACATAACAGAAGAATATTTAAAATAAAGAAATGGCTTAAAGGTAATACCAAGCCAAAAACCTTTAAAAAAGAAAAAGAAAATGTGGATTTATGGTAAAGATGATGGCGTAGTCGTCACAAATAGTCACAATACTTTAAAAAAAACATTTTGGAAGGCAGCTTGTCTGTTGGATATAGATATTTGCAACTAATATAATAAAATATATAAACAATTATGGTGCAAGTCTCATGTTTGTTGGTTCTGGGGCCATTTTGAACGATGTCCTTTGGGCAAGAGCATGGATTTCGACCTTGCCTTGCACAGGTATGAGCGGTTATGGTATACGTATCCCTTGGAGATGTTTTATTATTACGCTTTGAGAAGCACACACATTTAGTTTTATCAATATTTAAAGTCAGAAGGTTATTCAGCCATTTGTTTACCGTATTGAAACCACTTTGTGCATTAGCAAATACATCTTTCCAAGATTCGGCTGAAAATACAAGCGCCGTGTCATCGGCGAATGAAATGATCTTTCCCATATTAAGCTGAAGATTACAGAGATCATTTATATAAACTAAGAACAGTGTGGGCCCCAATATACTGCCCTGTGGCACACCGTGTATAACTGGGAGATCAGAACTAATATATTCACCACTCTTCACAAACTGCGATCGATCTGTGAGGTAGCTCTTAAAAAGTTCGAGTTGTATCCCCCTGATTCCCAAAGCCTCCAGTTTTGTTAAGAGTGTGGGAACAGAGACTGTGTCAAATGCTTTAGCTAGATCCAAGAAAATAGTTAGGCACTTATTTTTTTTGTCTAAATTGGTTACGATATAGTTTGTTAATTCATGCACTGCATCTGAGGTAGATTTTTGTGATCTAAAGCCAAATTGTCCTGAAGAGATGAATTCCAAGAATTTAACAAGTCGTTTATTTATAATGCGCTCTAAGATTTTAGATAAGGATGGCAAAATCGAAATAGGTCTATAATTGTTGACACAGTCTCTGTCCCCACTCCTATGTATTGGCTGGACTACTGATCTTTTAAAAACCAAGGGAAAAACACCAGTGGAGAGAGAAAGGTTGCAAATATATGTAAGAGAGGGCACCAGAATGTTCTTATATTGTTTAATCAATGTTGAGGGTATATTATCCCATCCAACTGCACAATCACTTCGTAGGGACATTATGAGGTGTTCATCTGAGGCCAATAGAACGAAAGAATTCGTATTAGACTTGGACGTAGGTGTATGAATAGCTTTTTTGCTGTGATTCTGTGTATTGGATGCCAATTCACCACCAATGTTCACAAAATATTGATTTACTTTATTCACCGCCTGCAGTGGGATATCATCAAGTAAAAGTAAGTCGCGAGCTGGTGTTTTTATTTTATGTATGTCTGCTATACTTTTAATTGCGTTCCATAATTTTTTATTATTATTGCCAGCATTTTTTATTTTATCCTTTTCATAGTCAGTTTTCACTTTTCTCAATAAGTTACCACAAAAGTTCCTGTACCTACAAAAAGTAATTCTTAGAGTTTCATTATTAGGGGATTTTTTTGATCTAAGTGCAGCTTACCCCTATTTCTAATACAACGCAAAAGTCCCGGTGTTATCCATGGTTTGATTATGCGTTGTCGGCGTGGCAATGTTAAAATGTTAGTGCTTAAATTTATAATTTTGTTGAGAGATGTTACCAGGATACTTGCGGCTTCATTAGGGTCCTTTGTGCTGAATACGGAACTTAAATCTAATTTATTCATTTCAGTATCAAGTATACTGTAGTTTATTTTTGAAAACTTCGTCACAGCATATTGCATACAATTAAACTTGCCCAGGCAAAATAAGACAGTTTTATGATCGGTTAATGTTGATTCGGCAATCATTGTAAAGCAGGGTAGTTTACTTTTAACTAGGACGTGGTCAAGACAGCTATTAAGTCTTGTAGGAAGATAGTGTGCAGGAAGAAAACCGAGATAGGAAAGCAAGGTCAAGTATTCAGGCCAATTTCGATCATGATTGTCACGTGAAATGTCGATATTAATATCTCCTAATATCAGTATATTTTTGAAATTGGTAAGTGAGGACACTATGCTAGTTAGAGTCGTAAAAAATTGACAGATTATACTGTGAGGGCGATCTATATAACCCCACTATGGCAATGTCGGAGCAAATTTTTTAAATTACACAATTTGCGTCGTTACAAGATGGTTCTTCAAATGTGACGTTTTGTATGTTGTTTTTGACATTAATTACCACACCGTCGTTTTGCAGTGCAATTTGTTTATTACCGTAATGTAAGTAACCGTTAATTGTAGGTATATTACTTGTACACGAAAGCCAGCACTCTGTGAAAACCAGAACATCGCAATCCAGTTTCATTTGCTCCTGCAATCCTGAGCTGTTTCGGGATATGCTTCTGATATTTTGTGTCAAAACATTGAAGCTCTTGGAGTATCCTGCGTCACTTAAAATATACTGACAATGTTCCGGTTGCCATGCCCTGGCATCGTGGTTACCAAACGTATCAATGTTGTTAAGATGATCACTTATTTGATCGAATTTTGCAGTTTTAGTACGTTACTACTGGAGTGAACTTTGATATCAAAGAGATGGTGAACGCTAAGATAGCAACAATTTTTGCTTAGAAAATGCATATTGTGTAACAAATAAATTTGAGCGATAATGGTTATGTTTATGAGTGCTTGTAAGTATTCCGTGTAAATAATAATTTGTTGTAAGCAATGTGAGTGTAATGATTGTGTATTATAGTGAATAGGCATAATATAATATGTGTTATTTATGTAATCTTTTAATATAAACAAAATTAGTAAATTAAAACATGAAAAATTGTAGCACGTAATAGGACATGCAGTAGAAATATAATGCTCAGAGATAATATCTAGTCATTTAGACTCCTTACGTAGAGCTTGAATCTGCGATTCCTCTGTAATTGGGATGGACGGAGCTCCGTCATCCTTCCGGACAATTATTTTTCCATTGGAAATCCAACAATATTTGAATTGTTTCGATTTTACTAGCTCTCGGGCTAGATAATATAGATGTTTAGCTTTGTTTGTCAAGTGTTCCGAGACATAAATAGGTTTTTTGGGTCTTTCCAATCCCAAATGTGTAGTATTGAGCTTGTTCCTTTTATTTTCGTTAAAAGTCTTGACTGCTGATATTATTTTATTTTTTATTAATGGTCCAGAGAGGTTTACAAGTATCGATCTTTCTATGTTTGTTTTATTTCCGAGACGTCTTACATCTCGAATATCTGTAGAGACAAGTTCAACTTTTACTGTTTTGGCGGTCTTCATAGCATAATCTAAAAGTTTTTCCTGACTTTCTTGTGGGATAGTAGGAACATTACGAATTTCAATAAAATGTTGGGATGACTGACGAGACATTTCTTCAAGTTTACTTTCCAGGTCATGAATCCTTTTTTTGGTAATTAGAAGAGTTTTCTTCGACAGACTGAATCTTCGATACAACAGTTTCATATTTGGACGACAAAAACTCTATAGACGTTTCAATTCCCACGTTAGATTTTTGCACATCGACTAGTTGTTGCTTGAGTTCCGACATTTGCCTGTTTATATTATTCAGTACGCCAATCTGTGATTCGACACACGCCTATCGCGCTGAGCTATAGCGCTGTTTGCAAAGTCGTGCCAAATAATTGATCGTATGATAATTGCAAGCGGTAACAATAAGATATTTATTATTTGGAATGTGGGTACTTCTATATTTAACACCACAAAACTGCACTAGAAATGTCGATAAAAATCACCTTTATTGTCACTGTTTCGCTTGTTTTATTACTGCCAGTGGTAATTTATAGGCCGTAGATGGACACAGACTAACTTCAATGGAGAAGAAACACAGTTTATTATTTTTAATAACAGTATAAAGTCAGTATAAACTAAGCGGTTGTCGCTAGAGAATAATTTATTGTTTTAAAATTGTAATCGTCTGTGTGATCGATCATAATTAATTCGTAAAACATAACATCAAATACAAATTTAACATGGCGGCTGCAATAGATTATATTATTATCAACTATAACGTCATGGGTGTCGTTTTCATGGTTTTTGAGGGTGTTGAAGCTGACAGTGCTGTCAAAATCTAAATCCAAGATGGCGGCTGCGCGAAATTATCAAATTTTTCGTCATGGGTGTCGTTTTCATGGTTTTCGAGGGTGTTGAAGCCGATAGGGCTGTCAAAATATAAATCCAAGATGGCGGCTGCGCCAAATTATCTACTTTTCGTCATGGGTATCGTTTTCATGGTTTTCGAAGGTATTGAAGCCGATAGTGCTGTCAAAATGTAAATCCAAGATGGCGGCTGCAAGAAATTATCAACTTTTTCGTCATGGGTGTCGTTTTCATGGTTTTCAGGGGGACACCCTATCGGCTTTGACAAATGAAAATTATAATTTCTTGCAGCCGCCATCTTGGATTTACATCTTCGATGCAAATAAAAATAATCGAATCCACGACCCCTTTTTGTGTTCGTTAGCCCTCCGCAACGCCTCATAAGGAACTTCGTCCCAAAACAATGTAACAAACTTAAATCTCAAATAAATTAATTATGACTCACATTTTGCATTCACAACATCTATTCAAAATTACATATTTATAAATGTTAGGTTTTCCCGATGACTACGTATTATAATAAAACAAGCAGAGAATTTAATAAAATAGGTTGACCTTTTGCCTACACGACACGCTTACCTATACTGTGACAGATTTGGGTTCATGTGAGTTCACGCCGGCAACGTCTGCGCTCGGCTCGCCTCGCGTAAAGGATGGTAGCGTTAAATGCCTACTTTGCTTGGTCTACCTGGCCTTAAATAATATGTTTTGCACTAATGCTACTTTACCTTATACATATCCCTCTTGTCATTTTCATCATTCAATGCTTGCTGACACAACTGCACCTCGTTGACGATGGTGCTCATGAGAGCATTCAGTTCTGTGTGTGTTAACAGGAGTTTCTTCAATTTCAGTGGCTGGTCCGATGCCTCACAACATACTAGTATTGGAGAGTCATTGCTTCTTATTAATGCCGTCGTTGATGTAGGGTATATCTTTAAAAAAATATATGAAGGAAATATACTAGACCTGTTAGACAAAATTTTAAATACGTAATGAGCAAAATTTTATTAACTTACATCTCCAAGAATCTGATTGTCCCTATTTATAGTGATAAACTTTACCGAAGCACCTTGTTCAATAGGTTCAACTGAAAATCAGAAAACACATGTTATTGTTATATAATCTTACAGAAATAATTGTGTTTTCAAATGAACGGAAAAACGGTCGGTGCTCACTATTGATAGCGACTATATTTATATATATATATATAAAAAAAGTAGCAGTTGGACTAATTTCACAGGACAATTTTTTTCTATCCTTTTCTTATTTTTGGTTTCATAAAGAGATATAGTGATTAGTATGTATAAACAGAATCGGCAAATGTCTATGTATTATTAGTTATTTATTATTAATCACCTAAATCAAGACTACTATCCTGTTGTGGATGATCTGCAGCGCCAATTTCAATAGTAATAGGGCGAGTGCAGTCCAACTCAAGCAACTGGACTTGAGTTGATTCCAGCGCAGTAAGTATGGTCTCCTCACTTATTTGAACTATGTTATCATTTAGCGAACTCTCATTACTTGTTTCAGATATTAGTTCACCATTTTCTGAAATTATAGGGCAAAAATTAGTATACATTTTTTTAAACTTTTGGTTAAGCTTGTTTTTGACCTCAATCTCACTATGGTAAGTGATGATGTGGTCAAAGGTGGTAAGCGCACAAAGCTTGGACAACTGGCTCTCTAGTGCAGCTATTAGAAGACAAGTGCTTGGTATAAAGGTTTATATAAAGCATTCATATAATATCAACTACTTTTGAATATTTACCATTGACTTCTCTACTCTTAGCAAGTAAATGACGTAAATGTTTATTTATTTTAGAAATAGCTTCCTTTACTCTCTTCTGATTCATTTCAAGTGCATTTAGTTTTTGTGTTAGAGCAATCCTCCTATCAGGTACAACTGCCATTAAATTGAATCTGCACAAAAATTTTAGTGGATAGTAAAATTTTATAATTAGAAATTATAAAAAAAAAACCTTATAATAAGTTAAATTCCAAATACCTGATATCATGCACTTGTTCACCCGCATCCCTGCCTAGTCTCTCGGCCATAACCCTCCTGAAGTTGTCTGTCCAGTTGTCATCAGCTGCCCAAGGCCCATGATCTGTGGGGTATGGCTTCAAACCATCCAGCTCAAACAAATGTCCATTGATGGGCACAAAACTCACAAAGTGGTAGGCTTCACCTGATGACAATATTTCAGAACAGAACATGAAGAATAAGGTGTGAATCTATCTTTATACCTTACTTCTTCTTATGTGAGTATATAAAATTGTATGTTTGTATATATGATATTTATAATATAGATAAATATGGCCACAGCTCAGCATTATCTTCTCTATATCTCTCTATCCTTCCTCCCCTCTTGGATTCCGCACCTAGCGGACGTGTCCAAAGTAAACGCATATTAAAAATTTTGAAGATTTTATTTTATAAATTTAATTAATATTTAATCAATAACTCCGAGTGAAGTACCAGGAGCGCAGTAATAAGTGAGAGTGGCCGTATTTGTGCAAGAGTGTGTCAGCAATATCAAGGTGAGAGAAATAGCTATCTAACACACCGTGTCACTACAAAACTGGAAAGATTAACCACGCCCATCGACTACTCTAATGCGCACAAGCAAGAAATGTACTTACAGTAATATAACCATCTCGCTTAATTATTGCTATTACTGTGCTACTCATCTGCTAACAACCGCTGCCGTCGGCTACGCACTATCGCCGTTAAATAGGCCTACTTTTAAATTAGCTAACTTTAAAATATATATTGCTGGAATTAAAAAATGCCGATAAATCACTCACCTCCAAAAACTCCGATTACGACTATGCAACACTCCCAGTCCTCCCCAGATTTATCGGGGGACACAAATATTACTTTGAGACCACAAAAACGTAAGCAAGGAGATGATATGGATTATTTTATGAAACAGATACAAACTATGTTCAGTAATTGGACTGCGTCGCAGGACGCAAAGTACGAAGCACTTCTACAAACAGTCAGTACCATCAGGGATCAAAACACCCAAATCTCATCGTCAATCGAATTTATGTCCAATCAATATGAGGAGTTAAGGCAAAAATATGAAAATTTATTGCACGAAAAAAAGGAGGACAGGGTGCATATACAAAACTTAGAGGGAAAAATAGAATTCATGGAACGGAATGCTCGCGCGTCTTGCGTAGAAATACGAAATATCCCAAGTCCTAAAAGTGAAAAACCACAAGATTTACACAACATAATTCATTCTCTTGGAGACGTTCTAAAAGTCAAGATTGAGCCATATGAAATACGAAATATCCATAGAGGTTTCTCAAAAACGGACTCAACAAAACCAATTATAGTGGATTTCTCTTCAGTTCTGATGAAACAAAAAATCTTAACCTCTATTAAAAATTTTACAAAGCAGAATAAAGGAAACGGAAAAGGAAACGGTCCTCCAACAACAATTTACGTATCGGAATTCCTTACACCTAGCATGAAAAGGCTCCACTTCCTTGCAAGGGATTTCGCTGCAAAAAATGAATACAAATACTGTTGGGCAACATCAGGAACTATTTTTCTACGCAAGAAAGAAGGTGAACCATTTATACGGTTAAAAAACGAGCAAGACCTCAAACGCCGGCAGACTACGTGAGCAGTTGTAGCTTATTAGATTTTTTACTTTGTTTACTTTATTTCAAAAAACATTTTATTTTATCACAACTTTTACTACACACAAAACATTCCATATTATTATTATTACATTTTTATACACTTTATTATACAAACTATTTTATTTTTATATTATCAAACACTTTCTACAAACATAATAGTAGATTGTTATACAAGGGGCTAAAATGACCCATTATATACGAGGTAGTTTTACTCCCGAGCTTTAGCGAGGGAGTAAATAGAAACAGAGTTTTAATGGGTTTTAGCGCCGTGTGTTACACTAAACTTTTCACTACGATTGCGAAAAAATAAAACAATCCAATACAATATGAAATATGTAGTTTATAATTTCTTTTTTTTTGTTTCTTCTGTAGCCGCAACACATTGCATGCAGTCTACCAGAGATTTTCAAAATTAAAATGAAGTTCTTTTTTTATGAAACAGTAATAAGTCCAGTCTTTATTCATGATTATTCTACTTATGACTAAAGACTTTTTCGTTTTTGTAGGCTCATTGTCATTTGACACACAAAAATAAAAGAAAATAATACTTTTCCCCTAGAGGATGAATTGCTATTTTTTCACCGCTCTGGTACGCTACAATGACGGTCTTTTTGAGCAAGAGGAGTGAAAAATATCATTAAACAGTCTTCTGTTTCAAATAAATAATAACGAAAAACAATTATACATTAAAAAACATTGCCTATATACTAATTACAAATCTCAAAAAAATCTCTTGTACATAACCAAGACAATATCGCCTGAAAACTATGTTTATTTTAACCTATTTAACTGTACCTTAATTTGTTTTAAAATCAAAATTCGCTGATTTAAATAATATAAACAACTTAGACAGTTTTGAAATAACTGAGCTTCAATGTTGTGAACATTGCATTACGCAAATATTGAAACCTACTTCGTATTTGAAAATCCTACAGCAAAATATAAGAAGCATAAATAAAAATTTTGACAGTCTAAACGTCTTATTAACAAGATTACATGTACGTAGCGATATAATAATTCTCTCAGAATGCTGGCTTTCGTGCGTTAGCGTACTACCTAATATACCTGGATATTCGAGTTTCTGCACTACGGCAAATTACAACCAAAATGACGGTGTTGTAGTAATAATAAATGACAACTTAAATTATAAAATAGAAGAGCCAAATATATCGGAGGCAAACTGTTTAATAATAAAAATTAACAATGACATTGTTATCTTTGCCATATATAGACCCCCTAGTTTTGTTATTCTTGATAATTTCCTTGAATCATTACAAAACCTTATAGCACAGCACTCATCATACAAAAATATTCTATTAATGGGAGATATAAATATAAACATAGCGGATTTAAACCAAACTAGTTCAAACTACCTTGAAGTTTTGTCTTACTTCGGTATAATTCCTGCATATTACTTACCTACAAGAGGAAATAGTTGTTTAGACCATATCATTCTTAAAACTAAATATTCTTCCCACACTTTTATTTTAGAAACAGCAATTACAGACCACGAACCTATTTTCTTCTGCCTAAATATAAAAAAAATGTATGTGCATGATAAAAAAAAAATCACTCGTAAAATTAATTTTGAATACCTGCATGAAGCTTGCAAAAATTTTGATTTTGGCTTTGCATATAGAAATGATCATAATTTAAACAATATTATGAACGATTTTATTGGACATGTAAATACTTTAATACTAAATAGCTCAATTAATACAAGGCTTCCTAAAAGTAAAATAACAATAAAACCATGGATAAAAGTAGGTTTACTAAGATGTATAAGGACGAGAGATAAAATGCATTACAATTTACAAGGTAAAAAAAGAACCAAACAATGATATTCTTAAAATCTCATATAAACGCTATAGGAACTACTGCAATAATATTTAAAAAAAATGTAAAAGGAACTATGAATGCTCGTTGCATTTATAGTTAAAAATGCTGGAAATGATAATAAGAAAATTTGGAATGCTATAAAAAAGATTAATAATTTAAATAAACCTAAAAACTTACCAATGGAACTCCTAAATATAAAAAGAACGCCTCTCGAATCAACAAACTCAGTAAATTCATTTTTTGCAAATGTGGGTAAAGAGCTAGCAAATAAGATACCCAGTTTTCCTCCGTTTCAGTCTACCTTAAATAGTAGCCCTTCAACTTGTGACTCTTTTGTCCTCCTTGATACAAGTGAAGAAGAACTTGAAAGGCTCATTCTAAACCTTAGATCAGATTGTGGTCCTGGTTGGGATGGCATTTCCCCTAAGGTACTCAAGTGCATAAATGACTTTATTATCCCCCCACTTACGCATATTTTCAACAGATGTTTATCAGAAGGTATATTTCCCATTGCGCTTAAAAAGTCTATAGTGATACCCATCTTTAAATCAGGTAAAAGAGACAGTATATCAAACTACCGCCCTATCTCGATATTACCATCCGTCTCTAAACTTTTAGAAAGAATTATAAATAGTAGACTTGTCAAATATCTCGAAGATAAAAATCTAATCTCTGATTTCCAATATGGCTTTAGAAAACAAAAATCAACAACAGATGCGGTACATATGCTTACAGATTTTATAGTACATAACTTAGATAATAATAAAAAATGCTTAACCATATTTATTGATCTTCAAAAAGCTTTTGATACGGTTTGCTCTACAAAATTAATGGAGAAGTTAAATAGATTGGGAATAAGAAATATACAGTTAAAATTTTTACAAGATTATTTATTAAATCGATCACAGCAAGTCAGGATAGGCGAGGTTATTAGTAATGAAAATGTCATCGGTTATGGAGTCCCGCAAGGTAGTATTTTGGGACCAACATTATTTCTCTGCTACATTAACGACCTCTGTAATCTAAAAATACAAAATTGCAAAATAATATCTTATGCTGACGATACTACTCTAACTTTTTTCGGGGACACATGGGACGAGGTATATGATTTTGCTCAGCAGGGATTTGATATTGCATGTCGCTGGATGGCACTAAACACTCTTACTTTAAACATCATTAAGACCCAGTACATCCCGTTTTCAATTCAAAACTCACCTCAAAATGACAACACCTTTAAATTAACAGCCCATTCTTGTAATCAAGAGTCCAAAATTAATTGTACATGTCCTATAATTACTAAAACCCAGCATACTAAATATTTGGGTGTCATAATAGATAAAAATTTAAATTTTAAGGAACATATTGGTAGTGTATCTCGAAAACTTGGGAAATTAATATATATTTTCAAAAACCTTAGGTATATTACAAATTGGACATTGATTAAAACAGTATATGTGTCTCTGTGTCAATCAGTGTTATCGTACTGCATTTCGGTATGGGGTGGCTCAAGTAAAACATATTTACTTGAAATGGAAAGAGCTCAAAGAATGTTACTAAAAGTAGCCCTCTTGAAACCTAGACTATTCCCCACGTCAAGTTTATATAGAGAAGCAAAGGTGTTAACTGTAAGAAAACTTTACATACTAATGACCATCTTAAAAAAGCACAGTAGTATAAACTTATCAACTATTAAGAATAAAAACGAAAATAGAAGATTGTATGAGGTTTGTAAAACTGTATCAGTAAAGACATCTTTTGCGAAAAAGTTTTATAACTTTAGATCAGGAAGACTATACAACAAAATCAACAAAAATAACTCTATATCTAAACTCCTGAAAATTGAATGTAGAAATAAAATTTCAGACTGGCTTTTGGAATGAGACTATGAAGAGATAGAACAATTCATATTATTCTAGGCCAAACAGTTCTGTATATTTGTCATAGGAAGGCAGAATGTATATTTATATATATAAAACACACACACACACTCACACACACACACACGCATAGACGTTACTTATCTTTCTTTGTTTTTTTTTTTCCTTGAAATTATTACTTTGTCTGCAAACACAATATTGTAACTATATCCTAATAAGGGGGGGGAGCCAGGAGACTCATAGCACAGGGAAACCTAGTTTGAGCTCCTGACTCCCACATTAAAAATGTTTTCCTTAATGAAAATTCATAATAATAATGTTCAACCATTGTGGGAGCAAAAAATAAAATTATACTGCAGAACATACCTGTGCTACAGCACATACCTGTGCTACAGCACTGGTATTTTTCTGAGGCCAGCTAGTGGCGCCACAGATATCTTGGCCAAATCAAAATAATATTATACTAAGTTTTAATATTCATTCAAGTTTGGTTATTTGAAATGAAATGAAAAAAAATATCGAGTAAATTGAGTAGTAGGATTTAAATTAGAAAAAATATGTTGGGCTTTAAAACCCATATTCTAAAGCAAATCAAAAAAATGGATAATCACATTCTTATTATACTGTTTATTACTAAAATCAGAAAGGTACCTAAATTATTATAATAATACAGCATACCTGTGAAGCGGCCAATCGGAACTCCTGCATTCTTGTCTGTCTTTTTTCGAGCCTGAGGGATGGCATGTGAGTTATGTGCACAAGCCAGCTCTGGGGTGTTGCCAATAGCCCAGCCCTTGTTCTCCGGGTTCATTCCTAATGTGTGATGCTGTCAAAAAAGTATATGGTAGAAAACAAAACATTAGTAATTACTTTAGAGCTTTTATGAATAAAACATTCATTTCTTTTCCGCTTAGTTCAAGTAAATCCTGAATTGGCAGTATGTGATAATTATAAGATTAATTTTATATTTAAACAAAAAGTGCTGTGGTTTTTGTACCATTAATAAAATATTTAAGGCACTAATTAACACCAGTTCAGAAACGTCTAAAACTGAGATATATGCTAGAAACTCAATAAGGATTCTATAGTACTCATAGGTTCTATAAAAAAAAAGTACATATAAATAGCAAGGATTTATGTATGTACCGGGAAAATTTGCATGACCTTATAACCATCAGTTGAAAGTTTGTTACAGTAAAGCTTGTATGTATGCAAATACACTAGTTTTTGCTGTAGTAAAAATACCTATTAGTTTTGATTTTACAGGCATTTAAACTTACGATAAAATCAAGTCCCGCTAACAATCATGTGACTAAGTGTTGCGAGATGACGTCACACCGTCACACGAGTATGTCTAATCGAGTACGAGTCCGCATCACACATTTACTTCTATAAATCGGAAACTAATTGACGTATCGAAGTAATTCTTTCACATGTATTTTTTATTTTTGAAAGAGAATATGGAGAGCTAATATTCAAAATTAGTTAACATTCTTCATTAACAATAAGATTAGGTTATTATCTTGTACTACTATCTTATAAGAAATGTTAAATATGAACCACATAGTGATAATTTTGTATAATAATACAAAGTCTGAAGTTTGAGTCTCAGTTTGAAGCATTGAGCTATTATGAACTTTAATTGTGCAGATATTGCCCCATTCACTGTTAGTTGCTAGCCACTCACCATAATTTCTTCTCACCCAGCATTTGCTTGATGCCTCTAGAATGTAGTACATAATAGCTAAATGGTTAGAAGTTGTATTTTTAATTTACCTTCAGTCTGCTCAGGGTTTCCCCCAAATGTAAGTTAGGACAGTTCAATAATATTGAAAGTAATGCGTGAGTGGCACAACTATTGGGCACCATCTGTTGTGCGAAAAATATGTTGTTTATTGTCTCTTCATCGCGAACAAAACTCTCTATTTGTTCTACAAATTTACGACGAGAGCGTCTTTCTTCTATCCAACGGAATAAGAATATAAAACCGTACACCGGACTCTCCAGAGGCTTATGTAAGTCATATATCTCTTCAACTTGCACGCCCTTTACGCCGAAGTCCTCCAACAACAAGGTGAATAGACCTGGATCACTTTCTAGCTCAAGCCATCCTTCTATCAGGCTGTTTAGCTCCACTGGCATATTTTTCATAGATGATGTTTTGTCCACCTTATGAACTGAATGTAAAATGTTTTCGCCTCCTCAGTTGGTAGTTTTGTTTGTTGTACTTTGATTTATATAATGTGATCACAAAATTCACAGTTAAAACTACTATTTTTATAAGCTTTTATTCAAAGAGGATAAAATCACTGCGTCTTTTATTTTGCAATCTTCGTATTTATTCTTATTTTTGCTAATTAGTATGTACCTACCTAATATGTTTGTTATTATGTTTATTTAATTAATGTTTATTCATGACTATAGATACAAAGTCTTTCAGTCGCATACATTTTCTTAAGTTTTAATTTCTTCTTTTATGTTACAGTCACATTCTCACATTCCCTGTAATGTCTAGTCCTCGTCCGTACAAGTCCAGTCAGATTTTAGTGAAATTGGCGGCTGTTCCACAAAAACTTTTTACGGACTTCTTGGGACAACCAGGAAAGTCACTTTCACTCTTTCATTTCATTTCACTTCACTTGTGCACTAGACATCTTTATTGGACAAAACACCGCCGATTTTATTCAATATATCTCAAAATACACGAATTTAATGAAAATAAAACGAAAGCGCAACGTCACTTCGCAAGTTCCCGCCAAAAAGTCCTTGTTATTATTATGTTATTATGGTTTTGGCAGTGTTGCCAACAGTAATTTTTCAAATCCGTTAACGTTATGTAAATCAGTCCCTCTCATTAGCTCAAGAAAATTATAGAAGGTTTTTCTGTACACAAAGATATTCTTCTTTTTTTTAATCAGAGGTTTGTCCCAAGGTTCTGTATACTACCTGGAAAGCTAACTCTCCATACCTACTTGAAGCAAATAGCTAAAAAGAGAAAGATAATCCTAAATATAATGCAGTTGTTATCTTACTCTTTTTCGCAATTGATAATTTGCTCCAAGTAATTACCTGGTAGTAGGTAAGTATATACAGTATATACAGTAAGTATATATAGTGTAATCGTTAAGTGTGTAAGTTTTTTTATTTAAGTGGTTTAGTACTCAATTTACCTTAATCTCATTTTATGATTACGTATGATACGATAATAATGATTTTCAAGTAGATATACGCGTATATTAATTATCTTACCACTTCAAATTAGTAATAAACCTTGTTTCAAAATCGCATTCATTTGAACTGGCTGAAAAGCAACACACTACAAAAATCTGCTTTGAAAAAAAAAATTGTATTTACTAAGAAATAAATGTTATTCAATTAAAATATAGTTTTAATACTTTGTTAGGTTATTAAACAGTTTCCTTTAATATCAGTAGTAACCTAAAATAACCTTTTAAAATTAGGAAATTGAAACCTTTCTACTAATCCCATACTAAATGGATGGTAGCGTTTAATGACAAAATTTTTGATACTTCTAGTTTGATTTAAAAAAAAAAACGATGTAATTTTACTGATTAGATAACGTACTTTCGATATCAGTTTATTTTTTTTGGATATCTGTAATAGTTACGAAATAATCGCCTGTATAATGGGGAATATGCATGTGACTTCGAAATGGACGATTTTTTTATCTACACAATTATTTTCAAAATTTATCATGATTAAATAGCTAAATTTAATTATCAAAAAGTGACTGTTTTTAAATTCCTTCGCAAATTTCCAAAACGCCCCATGTCAAAATCGTTTGTAATCGTGACGTCACTTGGAAACTCGATCTCAGAGTTTGTAACCACTACGCTTAAATTTATAGTAATTTATAAGTTTTCCGTGGTTTTCCATGGAAATCAAATAATTTTAGTAACTTTGTGAACCAAAAAATGAATTTTGACATAGAATTCGTCTAATCTCACTTCACAAAATAAGCGCGCCATAATGGCTGCGTTTGAATCACCCGGAAATGATAGTGATTTTAATATATTTTTTTTAGCTTAATAACATTTTGGTATGGTAAGTATTTTTTTTGGTAATGTAATTACCCGTAGAAACGTTTAAAAAAAAACGTTTATATTCCCCATTCTTTGTACAGGTAGGCGGGTCACCTGTAGGTAGAGGAAACATTTGCAGGAAATCCTGCTGTATGAGTAGTGAAATAAGTTAACCAGTTCTTTTTTCAAAATTTTATACATAATCGTCTTTACTGACGATGTTGCCGTATTTTTTAAAGAAAATAGAGAAATTCACAAAGAATTAAGCAAATTGCAAATGTATTATGCTATTGTGAACAATTTTAGCTAGGTACTTTTCTAAAACCAGTCAAATACCCTATTATAAAGGTAAAAGAGCTTGATAAGTGGCTACCGCACGAACTGAACGATCGCCAGCGTGACGAACGCATTGAGGTATGCCTTGCGTTGCTTAAAGACATAGAAACGAAGGTATTTTGAACCGTATTGTCACTTGCGATGAAAAGTGGATTCTTTTTGACATTCGTACCGTAAGCGGTCGTCATGTTGGTTAGACCCTAGTTCAGCACCTAGGCAATGCCCCAAATGAACACTTAGATACCCCTAGAAAAATGCGTCACTGTTTGATGGTCTAGTGCCGGTATAATACAATTCACCACAGCTTCTTACCAAATGGTACGAGCATTACTGCGGATGTGTTCTGTGAGGAACTGGACATAATGATAGAGAAGCTCGCAAATCTCCCGCCAGCCTTGGTTAATCGCTCGTCCCCGCTGCTCCTGCACGACAACGCTCGACCTCACACGGCACAACAGTGAACAACAAGCTTTTTGTTACACGCTTTAGGTAGGTATATCAATTATTTAATGACCTTACTTCATAATTTCGTAGTGGACCTATGTCACAATATACTTAACTGGGTATTTCTAATTCATCGGATACCTATTTATGGCAACTTACTCCAAAGAAAATCTATCATACGACCATGTTTATCTTGTGGCTAGGAGTATGTAATAGTGTTCCGTGATCTTACGGCTTAGACATAGGCCCTGAGTCTATCTATTTTTATCATACCTACTAACTTTTCCGCAAATAATCTATATTTGCTGTAAAGGTCAAATAAAACCAATATTATCTCAACAACATTTATTTTGTATGTACACTTCTAACATCGTATCTTTGTTTAATGTACAAATAATAAATGCACAACTTCAGCATTGTAAAAAATCATCGTAAAGATTGCTATGATGAATTAGCAATTTAGAATAAACACACATAAATTAATATTAATACGTTAGGTATTTGGTCCCACTGTATAATTAGAAAGGTCACTGCTACTAAAAAACGAAGAATATTTTTTTACGTTCTACTTAATTATTGCTTTTTTTATTACATATCCATGGATAGGCCTTTGTT
This sequence comes from Ochropacha duplaris, assembly GCA_951361185.1. Taxonomy (NCBI): domain Eukaryota; kingdom Metazoa; phylum Arthropoda; class Insecta; order Lepidoptera; family Drepanidae; genus Ochropacha; species Ochropacha duplaris. The sequence goes on from OX592703.1 coordinate 7,026,138, forward strand.
TGATCATAATCACACCATGGTAAGTAATAATGTGCCCGATGGTGGTAAGCTCACAACGCATAGAAAGGATTATAGGAGAAGGGATAGGTAATATTAGAAACAATTATCATGAACTGAGTTTGAATTAGAAGCCCTATTTTCAAATTATAGAATTGAAGGTAGACATAATGTTAAAATTATAGTGGCAACATTATTTAACAAAAGAACTTGTACTTATGTTATTGTAGTGTTTGAAACCAACAGCAGTTGAATGTTATTCGAATACGTAGGAAGTCCAACACGAGTGTCAAAGCAATGGTAAGATGGCATAATATGGCAAATATGTGATTATCGGTCAATAGAACATGGAAGTATAAACATGCATAATAAAGAGATTTTGAGACTCTTAACCATTGATTAATCTATCACTTCAATCTACATATCGTGTATCTCTCAGTTGAAAACCTTTAAGTTGTGCAATCAAAATGTGTACAAATTACAAACTATAACATGTGTAACTGTACGGATTACTAAACACTCAGGTAAAAGTACCTATGTGTTATAGCAGTAATTTGAAGACTAGAATAGATAAAACGGAAAGGAATCTATAAGATTTACTTGTACAATTATTAACCCTTTGGCTCGCCGATGGGACGTTGATCCCAAAATTTCATATAAAAAGAAATATTCCAGGAATTACGATTCAAGTTATTTAACTAAAATGCAGGTTTCAATGGTCGCACTATCAATATCACAATTTGTAAATCGTTATAATCACAGATCAGAGAAACTAAAAGGTTATTACAAATTTTCACCGATTACCTTGTTACCTATTACTTTCAACAAACCAAATTTTTAGCTCGTCTTTACACGTATGTACAGTGCAATTAAAATAATTATGACAACTTCATAATATAAAATACTATACCAATTCAAAGGAATATAAATGATATGAATGGCACAGTGCTGTTACATCTTGATGTTTACTTATATAAAAATGTTATTCACATAGATATGTATATCTATATCTTTCGTTTTCCTATATTGTAGTTCACGTTCGATTACTTACGCTATCACCTAGTCAGTTCGGAGCCACAGAGGTGTTCCGTATCCATTCTCGGAACATACATTTTCAGTTGACATTGGAAGAGATTTTAATTTCGCTTATAACTACAGGTACACAATTAACAAAACTATGTATTTTACAAAAATCAGTATTATGTACATAGCGGGTAAGTAACTATCGTAAAAATAACTTTTCTATTATCACATAAGTACGCATCGCATCTTACACTCGACATCCTACAATAATTATTTATAAACGATCGTTTCACGTTAAATTATAACAATATACGTACCTACAGAGGTAGGTACGACAAATAATATAATACCATTACATCGTCTCCGGTCAAACAGAGTGGCCTAACTAACGAGGTCTCATCACATGAAACGGCAGTCAATTTAAAGCGGCACTTCATAGGCCGGGGGTTCATCTGATGGCGTGTGTCGGGTTGTATGGGGGCGGGGGGGTCTTGGGGACCTGCGAGCGGTGTAAGGGTACGACGTGAACCGGCACGGGCGCGGGCGCAGGCGTGGGAGGCAGCGGCGTGTGTAGATTCAGCGGCGTGGGCGCGTGCGCGTCCTCTGGCTGGCCGGGGATGACGGTGGCCGCCTGTGCCGGGGGCAGCGGGGGCAGCGGCAGCTCGCGGCGTGTACTGCTAGTGGCCGGCAGCAGCCGCGCCGGGTTTAGCTTGATGGCGTCGTCGTACGTCGGCGGCGCTCCCGCCACCGTGTCGTAGTCGGGCGGCTTCTGCTGCATCGTCTCCTCATCCGGCATCGATATCACGTGGATCGGGTCGTCGATCTGCAATAGAAAAATCAATCATATAATTATTTTGTAAATTGACAAACTGATCGCATACTTAATTAAGTCTCGCTACGATATTCTCGTCTCGCATCTGTGGAAGCGTCATTAGCCGCGTACCTACTGATTGAGCGAGCAGCCTCGCGATGCAGCCGCGCAATTATATGGCGAATATAGACTACTTTGGGATGCGCAATGTCCTGATTATACCAACAATAATCTGTTCCCAGCTTGTAATCTGTTTTTATCCAAAAACGTTTAGGTTTTTTTCTTTTCATTTTTTGTACAAGTTGATGAATTAGTATAAAGGCAGTGGTGGCGATAGCCTTCCGAACGCACGGCCTCATGACAATCTTGAGCAGTACTGCATATGCGCTACGCTGACGTGGCCTCTGTTCGACTTGTGAGTCACCTCACCACTGAGCGTTCGAGTCGTACGACTTTGGCTCAGCCTCGCTCCGGCTCGGCTTTGCCTCGCGCGCAGCCTCATGCATATTTAAATACAGACCGAGGCTGCCTCGCGCGGCAAACGTTGCGATGCAAATGTCAGAGGCTGCCTCGCGAGGCTGCTCGCTCAGTCAGTACGCGGCTATTAACGAACTCCGCTATTAGGCTAGTCACCTTTCTAACCTGTTTGTCGATGAATATTGGAATCCTAAAATGTTATTTATTTATTAATATAAATATAATATAAATGCATACGTGATACATGTCACATTGCGTTAGGTAGGTAGGTAAGTATGATAGTTACCTGATGTGTATCAGGCGATGCCCGATCGTGTTGCGGCTGCCTGGCGGGCGACTGCAGCCAGCAGCACATGGCGGCACAGATGAGCAGCGCGCCGGCCACGATGCAGGCGACGCCCACGTAGCGCACCGGCTCCGCGTAGTCCTCGGCCAGACCCAGCCAGTTGATGAGCGCACCCGCGCATAGCAATACCATGCCATATCTGTATGGCCTCTGTGATTGTCTACCTTCGTCTAGAGACATGCCTGAAACAGAAAATATCATACTATTAAAATTCGTCAATTGAGAACGATACGTCTGTTCTGTTTATTAATAGTTATAATTCAAGTACATTTCTAGTTTACGATTTAATATAATGGCAACACCATACTTTACTAACGGAATTTCTGAATTGATGTCGATTCTATTTCAAAAGCTTCATATAATATAGGTAGATCTAGGATTTCGATTATAGATTTCAGCTTTGTGTGTGACCAAATCATAACCTTATCTGGTAGGTAGGCACTGCCTACCAGGCAGGTATATAAAAAGCCTAAACAAAGTAAAAAAAATATAATTTGAATTTAAAATTCAGGGGGTATAAGGACTCTCAGAGAATGCTTGGATGAGCGTATCTCCTCTGTTTTAATGACCCTTCTGACACTCGATATTCTCGAAGGGGTGTGCAGATGGCCTACGACAAAATTGGGTCGAGTAAATAAATAGTTGGTCGCATTATCAATTTCAAAATACACATAAATCAATTGGAATGATCTAACAGGGTCGCGATGGGCTTAATATAGAGTTCCGTTTACAAATATTAACTCATCAAAATGTGGAAAGTGTATGTCATGTAGTTTACTAGGGCAACAGTATAATAACGGGATTCTGTATTCACGAAACGGTGATCAAAAAGAAAGTTGGGAAAGTAACAATTAGATGACACATATAGTTAATTCATACCACAATCGAATGTAGGTAGGTACCTTGCGTGTGCCTGCCTAAACATAGGGAAAGAGAAAAGGATCAAGAAAAGGTTACCGGTGGAAATAATTGTTTTTCTGAAGTGTGGTCGGAGAATAAATTTTGAAGAGTAATTTTTAAGCATCAATTGTTCGTCGTTGATCGATGTTATCCATGAAGACAATGGTCTCTCAGGAGATGTGGGTCAAGTTCGATACGTGCGCTCGACTGGCGCCGGCCGCCAGTTCATTCACGTCACGCGTCACCAGCACCAGTAAACATGGATTTACTGGTTTTTCATAACTCACTCGATGATAATACGACACAAAATGCCAATTTGATAATCATATGTACAAATGATTATCACACTATTATAACCAAGGTATTAATTATAATAAAATTATAAATCTCATCAAAAACATTAATGTGAAAATGAGAGCCTGAACTTAGCATTCGTTTTTAACATACATTTTTATTAATAATAGGTAGGTAGGTATGCGTGGTTGTCGATTTTGCCACGACAAAAGAATTGAGATCTAAATGGGTGCTAAGTTCTGTAGATAATCCTGAAATTAATTTATAAAAAAACATTATAACGTTCTAAAATATGTTTAAAATGCAATTTATTTTTTTCTGCTTCATTTTTCTGCTACAACAAAGTTTCCTATTAAAAAATAAAATACTTCCTAAATTTGAAAATTCGAATAATTTACACAAAGCAGATAGACAAATAAATCGAAGCTCAAGATTTGACTTCGTTAATTTTCACATTTTACAACACTTTTACAACTTACCTTCTTTATGTTTTACGCAAGTTACTATGTTTATATAGTAAGGTCAATATATCTTACTGCTCTAAAAACATATTTTGCAGGTAATATCTAACTAGCCAAATCTCCTATAGTTTGTGTCGCCTCACCCTTGCACTTACCTACTTGAGTGAGCAAGAAAGCAAGATTCTAGACGCCATTTTACGTGCATGTTAAAGTTAACTATTTTATATCCAACTACTTTGCTTGTATACTACAAACAAGTAGAATAACTAGGTTAAACTATTATTTCCGACGCTAACAACCCCAAATGTCGTAGTTACTGAACTTGACAACATTTTCACATTTTTTATTTTAGTGGGATTGTTTATTATTTTTATGATACGAATTTATCTTAATGGTTTACAGTTATTTGTAACGATAAAGATAGTAAGTGTGTAAAAGAAAAGATACAAGTAGGTACAACATACTACTACATGGTAGGTTTGGTAGCCATTTAGTTTTTCGAAAACGAAACGTTTAAAATTGTATCCAACTTAACTTTCTCTAGTTAAGTTGGATACAATTTTAAACGTTTCGTTATTGCAAGTAAAACTATAAAAGAAAATAAATATTTTACTTTTTTAAGGCGATGATAGCTCAGTGGTACATAAGTGACGTCGAATACCGCGGCGAAGGTCGTGGGTTCGAATCGAGCTTGAGCTTTCGGTGAAGGAAAACATCGTGAGAAAACCATAGCACGGTGGTAGGGTGCTTTGTAGTACCCGACTGGCTGGCTACCACCCTCAAGTTGAAAATCTGTCGCCAAACACCTATCGGTGTGTTCCGACAGCTGCACTTGAGAGCCAGTTCCCATCTAGGCTTCGTGTGCTTACCATCTTCGGCCACATCATCACTTACCATGGTGAGATTGTGGTCAAACACAAGCCTATCGAATATAAAAAAAAAAATAAGTTTTATGAGCGAGTTTCAAATATAATCTAATTATTAAAACGAATTGATTCAACATTTCTACTGCGTAAGAAAATAAGTAAGTAGGTACCTACCTACCTAATGTACCTATCGTTTTCACTTACAATATGCAGAACGGCTTCTTATAGATGTATTATACACGAGGGGGTAGATTGCGGTCCAGGCCATCATAACCAAGGTTTTTTAAACTCTTATTTTAATATCTTTTGTTTGTCGATCGATAAGAAAATGTTTCAACTAATTTATTCACAACATTGTTTTAAGCCCACATTTTCACCGCGACTGGACAAAAGCATTCCATCGATTGTGAGATGTAAGACTTATCATCTAAGATAAAAAAGATAAATGGTTAACGTATCAATTGCAGGGAGTTACCTCTCAAAGTATGTAGTGATAGTGATAAAAGATAAGGGGTCAGGATGATAAATAATGGCAAAATCTTGACAGTCAAAAGAATCATATGAATAGGTAGGTTACCTCTTATTTTAGCACGACGTTTTCCTAATTGATCGCTTGAAATTGCCATATTTATGAACATGACAATAACACGGAAAATTACAGGTTTCCATATAATAGTAACTAGTGACTAATCCTGCCTTCTTGTTTGACTACTAAATTTAAAAAGAACTGCTTTTGACCAATGACAAGTCCGCGTAGAATCGGATCTTTTCACCACTATTGCTTATATTCTATATTATATTATCTATATATATAAAAGGATAAGTCCTGACTGATCTATCAACGCCCAGCCTAAACCCTTAGACCTAGAAAGGTGTTGTTTTTAAAACTTGACTGAGGAATAAGGACGGATTTTTCGAAATTCAACCTTTAAGGGGGTGAAAAAGGGGTTGAAAGTTTGTATGAAAGTCGCATCAATTTTGAAGCGAGAAACATGAAACTTTGTTTTTAGACTAACAATTAAAAATAAAGAAACACGTGTATTAGCGTTTTTTAAATTTCTACCCCTGAGGGGGTGAAACGGGGGTTGAAAGTTTGTATGGAAGTCCGCCATTTTTTGAAGCAAGAACCATGAAACTTTGTTTTTAGGCTAACAATTAAAAATAAAGAAACACATGTTTTAGCGTTTTCTAAAATTCAACCTTTAAGGGGGTTAAAAAGGAGTTGAAAGTTTGTACGGAAGTCCGTCATTTTTGAAGCTAGAACCATGAAACTTGGTTTTTAGGCTAACAAATAAAAATAAAGAAATACGTGTTTTAGCGTTTAAGAAAGAATAGTTTTGAAATATGCCGATCGTGTTACGATGTATTTTTTGAGTAGGTTTCAGTAAGGATAATGATCGGCAGTTTTATGTCGGGAATTAGGTGGCACTGGTACCGGCCTCACTCAAGGTTGCCAGGTGATATTTTCTTCAAGCCGGACATCGCTATTGAAAAAGCCTACATTTTGGAAAATAAAGTTCGACGCGATGGTGAACTTTTTCAAACAAGAACAGTCTTCACCAAACGTTGAATATATCACCAGATATGATATCTTCATATTTTAGCTGATTATGCTCGTCAAAAGGTCGTACAAAGCCGGCCAAATTTTAGTCAGATAATCAAACGCCGCCTGACAACCCTAGCCGCAGCCCGGTAACACTTGTAAGCAGTCTCCTCGCCCACACGCAAAGTAGGGCTTCGCCCGGAGCGCGGCGCTGACAGCAGCTGAGTAAGTTCGGTTTCGTTAAAGCGATAATATTCATTAAATGGATTAAACTTATATAACTAGGCTTATAGTATTTCTATTTTATATTATTTACAAAAATATAAACCCATAAGAAATTTTAATTTTATCGTGTCAAGAACGTTTTACCTAATTAGTCAAATTATCCTTTGTTTCAAAATTATTTGTTTATCACGCCATTGTTATCATTATTCATGGCCAATAACCTACTAATATCCATGAAATTATTTGATAGTAGACCTTCTGAACAAATGTGGTTATACAGGTTTTAGTATTATATATTTTCCTTTTGCCAATGTATCTTATGATTGAATTATATCACTTTTAAATTAAGCCTTTTTGCGCCTCCTTGGCGCCCTGTCTGTCTGTACCTAATAAGTTTATCAGTAATTTTTACAAGGATTTCACATAAAATGGTTTTAATTTCAGTCTACAGAGTCCATAATTATATTGTTAGTAGGTACAAAAAGCTTGCATGTTAGTGACAGCCACGACAGTACTAAAGGATAGGAATTTGTGTATTTAATTATATTAATACTAGTGGGCCCGGCAGACGTTGTCTTGCCCTGAAAATTTATACCCGAATATTTAGAACCCGATTCCAGCGCCACCTATTATGAAACTAAACCATCTGTCAGTCCGATCTCGAGACATGTCAAAAAGTTGTTCTATACAAAATGTATGACAAAAATAATTTTCTTCATAATTATTTTTTTCCGGTCATCGCGGAGATCCTTGCGGGAGGCCTTTGTCCAGCAGTGGACGTCTTCCGGCCTTATATGATGATGATGATTCTTTTTTGTGTACTTTTTGTATTTTTTAATAGTTATTCTGCTGTTCTGGATGCTAACAAATCAAAGATCATTAAAATCCATTCAGCCGTTCTCGAGTTATAAATGTAGAAACAAACCCGACTTTGTTTTATATATCCTACTTGTTCTTCTTCAGTCCTTTCATTCTCAATGTTTCGAATCCTAGTTGCATTACGGCATTGTCGGGAAAGATTTGATCGTCTTGGTCGCGGCGTGGTATTGTTAATGATAATATCGGCACAATAAGCTAATAGAAACTCGAAACAAACACATCAACCGGTCAACTTCAAAATTTTAAATTGTTTAATTTTCAAACATACATAACCGTAGACAACATTACGTTTAGCTGTCAGTTGCGTTTTTTAATTCCATGTCAGTTGCATTTTGTTATACCACGTTTTATTTATTTAATTTTTATTCCACGAAAATGGGATAAAGATTATCCTATGTGTTATGCCTGGTTCTAAGCTACCTCCCCATCAATTTTCAGCCAAATCGGTTCAGCCGTTCTTGAGTTATAAATAGTGTAACTAACACGACTTTCTTTTATATTTATAGATTTCCTGCAAATGGCTGAGCAATAATTATTTTTTTCCATCAAATATAAAAAAACAGGTCTCTTCAAAGCTTTTTTGGCGTGCGCATGACAAATGATAATAGGTCTTTACCTATGAAATTGCCGTTCTGCAGTACTGACCATTTCAAATCAAAATAATTTTTGTTTGGCTAAGAATTCTAATTTCAAATTAATTTTATTTTAAAAACATGGTTTTTTTTTCCAAAAGTAGTCATTTGTTTATTGATTAGTGTTACATTTCAATCTTTTTTGACATCATTGATACGTTAAAAATTCGAGTAATTAAAATGAGTACCGTCGTGGCAGCAACGCTGCACAACCGGCACGCAACATCAACGACGTTTACGGAGCTAACACTACAAACCAACGCACCACCTGTTATTGGTTTGCTCGCTTCCGTTCTGGAAATTTCGACCTGAAAAATGAACCTCGCGGTCGTCCGAAGACTTTGGTCGACAATGACGAATTAAAGGCGATTGTGGAAGCTGATGATACACAATCTACGGCTGAATTAGCAGCAGCTTTCGACGTTAGCGTCGAAACAATATTGGTCCATTTGCGTCAAATTGGCAAGGTAAAAAAGCTTGACAAATGGGTGCCCCACGAACTTAATGATCGCCAGCGCGAAGTACGCGTCGAGACGTGCCTTGCACTGCTCAACCGACACACAAATGAAGGAATTTTGAACCGCATTGTTACCTGCGATGAAAAATGGATTCTGTTTGATAAACGCAAGCGCTCAGCAAGTTGGTTGGATCCTGGTTCAGCACCTAAACAATGCCCTAAACGAAAACTTACCCCTAGAAAAGTGATGGTCACTGTTTGGTGGTCTAGCGCTGGTGTGATTCATCACAGCTTCTTACCAAACGGGGTGAGCTAATGCTCTGCAGATGTGTACTGTGAAGAACTGAACACAATGATGGAGAAGCTGGCACATATCCAACCAGCATTGGTCAATCGCTCCGCTCCGCTGCTCCTGCACGACAACGCGCGACCTCATACTGCACAGCAGACGGTCTCCAAGTTGCAAGAACTGGGGTTGGAAGCTCTCCGTCATCCGCCCTACTCACCAGAACTTGCGCCTACAGACTACTACTTTTTCCAGAATTTGGATAACTTCTTGGCGGGAAAAAAATTTAATATCCGAGAGGCAGTACAAAATGCCTTTGAAGAATTTGTTGCCTCCCGTCCAGCTGATTTCTTTAAGAAGGGCATCAATAAACTGCCACTGCGTTGGCAAAGATGCGTTGATTGCATGGGTGATTACTACAATTAATATTAATAAAAATACATGAAAAAAAAATCGTTTAAATTTTTCCATACAAAACGGCAATTTCATAGGTAAGACCTAATATAATATGGAGGAATTGTACCTCCTTCCCTGTCAAATAGGTCTAAAGAAAAGTCCGCTACCCCGCGCCCTTGAGCATTATATTATATTAGTAGATAATAAATAAGCCTGAAATGCATATTTTATTGTGTTTGGTTGATTTACAATGAGTTGTCACATTCAAGGAATAACGCTGTTGTGAATGTATAAATCATAGTCAATTCCCTCTTTATCTAATCAATAAATATTTTTCTTTTCGAGCATCGACACACTCGCAATGTCGCGCAATCACGTCGTCGACGACAATTGCAAGTGACACTTATTCCTTTTTCCTAATTTCTTACAGTGCAAGTGTGCATCCTTTCGCTAGTGTTGTAGAGCTGTATATTGACATATCGAAGTATAAGTATACAAACATCGAAGTATAAGTATACACACAGACATATCGACAGCATGACAATACAGTATAGTAAGTATCCAATTTCCAGGTTTGATCTACCTGTGTGCCAAGTTTCTTCAAAATTCGTTTAGCCGTTTTAGCGTGATTGAGGAATAAACATCCAAACATACAAACTTTCACGTTTATTTATAGGTTAATATCAGTAGGATTAGTAGGACAATGATGTGAAGAGCGTCTCTACAGATAATAATCGATCGTGTCGATGGCAATTGTACAAAAATATTCCTCAATAATTTATTCAATTGAAAACGACTACTCAGCACGAGTTTTTGCTCACTGAACACTTTGCTCCCACTGATAAAGGAAATGACAGGTGACGACGAAGGAGTGAATGAATTACTAAACAGTAAAAGGAAACGGATTCTTACTTATATATTCTTACTACTATCTGACGTCTTGTAAAAGAAAGGTCTCGAGATTGATTTTCATTTAAATTTACAAATATTTTATAATGACTTTCAGCCGTCATAAACACGTATAGACTTACGTGTGACCCAAATTTTTACAGCAATTCAATTACATTTTAACGGTTTTTATATGAATACCTAGCTCTAGAATTTAGAATTAGAACATTACTGCTTACATAAACCTTAGTTTATAGGACCTAACTCAAAAATAAATGTATTGTAAAAACATACATAGCTTTTTTTATACAGAAATTTACAGAATATATGTATGTATAAAAAAAAACCGGCCAAGTGCGAGTCGGACTCGCGCACGAAGGGTTCCGTAAAAAAGGCCAAAAAAATCACGTTTGTTGTACGGGAGCCCCCCTTAAATATTTATTTTAATTTAAATTTATAATTAAAGTAAAAATACAACTGAGTATTTTGTGAATATTTCAAGTGCCTCTACCTGTTGCCATTATTGATTCGATATCAAAAAAGGGCAAAAAAGGGCAAAAAAATAGCGTTTGTTGTATGGGAGCCCCCCTTAAATATTTATTGTATTTTGTTTTTAGTGTTTGTTGTTATAGCCGCAACAGAAATACATAATTTGTGAAAATTTCAACTGTCTAGCTATCGAGGTTCTTGAGATACAGCCTGGTGATGATATCGAGCAAAAAAAGGGCAAAAAAATAGCGTTTTTTGTATGGGAGCCCCCCTTAAATATTTATTTTATTTTGATTTTAGTATTTGTTGTTATAGCGGCAACAGAAATACATAATTTGTGAAAATTTCAACTGTCTAGCTATCGCGGTTCTTGAGATACAGCCTGGTAACAGACGGACGGACGGACAGACGGACAGACAGCGAAGTCTTAGTAATAGGGTCCCGTTTTTACCCTTTGGGTACGGAACCCTAAAAAGCTGTAAGTACCTACATGTTCAATACAAATTCAATAACATAATCTGCCGATTTGCATAAGCCGAAGTAGCTAAAATCATTATTAAGTGTATAGTCGAGGAATATTAGGAGTTTCACCTCGGAATGAGAGATAGTCAGCTGCAAACTTGTTTAAACAATTATTTTGACATCCTAAAACTTGTCTCAAAACCTACGTATAGACTTACTATACGTGTTTATGACGGCTGAAAGTCATTATAAAATATTTGTAAATTTAAATGAAAATCAATCTCGAGACCTTTCTTTTACAAGACGTCAGATAGTAGTAAGAATATATAAGTAAGAATCCGTTTCCTTTTACTGTTTAGTAATTCATTCACTCCTTCGTCGTCACCTGTCATTTCCTTTATCAGTGGGAGCAAAGTGTTCAGTGAGCAAAAACTCGTGCTGAGTAGTCGTTTTCAATTGAATAAATTATTGAGGAATATTTTTGTACAATTGCCATCGACACGATCGATTATTATCTGTAGAGACGCTCTTCACATCATTGTCCTACTAATCCTACTGATATTAACCTATAAATAAACGTGAAAGTTTGTATGTTTGGATGTTTATTCCTCAATCACGCTAAAACGGCTAAACGAATTTTGAAGAAACTTGGCACACAGGTAGATCAAACCTGGAAATTGGATACTTACTATACTGTATTGTCATGCTGTCGATATGTCTGTGTGTATACTTATACTTCGATGTTTGTATACTTATACTTCGATATGTCAATATACAGCTCTACAACACTAGCGAAAGGATGCACACTTGCACTGTAAGAGATTAGGAAAAAGGAATAAGTGTCACTTGCAATTGTCTGCAAACTTGTTTAAACAATTATTTTGACATCCTAAAACTTGTCTCAAAACCTACTTATCTTTGGGTGTCCGCGACTACAGATTTTTCAAGGTCAAAGGTCAAAAAATCGTTTTTTTTTTACACATTTATTGCAAATATCTCGTTTCCTATGGGTTTTTTGCTATTTGTATTCATTATAAATGTTGTAGAAGATTAAATTCTGTAGTGAATTTAATCTTCTACAACATTTATAATGAACTTTTGTGTTAATTTTTTTTCTATATCTTGAACCATTTTCGAGATTTTATATTTTTTTTTTCAAACCGTCAGATTAAGGAAATTAATCAACATAATTGTCCGGCATTTCTGTCCTCGGTATACAGTGTGAGTGACCTCGTCAGATCTGTTTTGGAACCAACTATTGGATCTGTTGAGGTTTCTTACCTATCCGATGCCAGAAATGCTTGGCAGGTAGCTTGTCCAGGCACAAATATTCCGACTTTGAGTCACTCTCAGAGAGAATGGGACAAACCTCTTTGCGAAAAAACTTGGCAAATTTTATTTTCTGATTTTTCTACTGATTCGGACCGGGCACGTTTGTTAGCTGTCTCTCAGAGTGAATCAGGTCACTGGTTGCAAGCCATTCCATCTAGTAATATCGGGACTTTGTTAGACCGCATAACATTAAGCTTGTGCATTTGTCTTCGTCTTGGTTCCAGGTCCAATCATCCTCATCGCTGCCGCTGTGGGGATCTTGTCAATGAGCTCGGCCATCATGGGCTTTCGTGTTCTCAAAGCGCCGGTCGTATTTCACGCCACGTGGCTCTTAATGATATTATCCGTAGGGCTCTTGTTGTCGCCGGCGTGCCTTCTGTACTCGAACCAGTCGGTATTTCGCGTGGCGACGGCAAGAGGCCGGATGGTATGACTTTGATCCCGTGGAGTGTCGGCAAGCCGTTGGTGTGGGATGCCACTTGTGTCGATACACTTGCGCCATCTCACTTACCGGTGACTTGTAAAGCCGCGGGAGCGGCTGCGAAAGGTGCGGAAAATTCAAAATTCAAAAAGTACGCCTGTATTGGTCCAAATTATCAATTTATGCCTTTTGCGGTTGAGACCATGGGTCCGTGGGGGTCTGAAGCTCGTCGTTTCGCAAATATTTTATGTAAAAAATTAATCGAGGCCTCGGGTGACCGGCGGGCGGGGAGCTTTTTCCGCCAACGCATCAACTTGGCCATCCAAAGAGGAAACGCTGCCAGCCTTCTGGGAACCTTGCCAATCGGCAGCAGCGGCAGCCTCGAAGATATTTTTTATGTATTGTAATTGTACATTTGCATGTATATTTTGTACATTTGTTGTAAATATTAAATCATTGACTCAGTTGGAAAAGCTATTAAACTAATAATAAATATTGTCAGATTATGTTGAGAGTGTACATAGGCTATTTAAAACACTTAACATCCCTTATCATGTCTGACGCGCTAAACTAAAGTAAAGTAATCGGTATTTTTTAAATTATGTCTTACAAAAATGAAAATGGATTCAAGCAGCGAAATGTCATTGAAAACCGACAAACAGTTTATTTTAAGACTCGTTTTTGGGAGATGTGACAATAATCTGAAAATCATGTTCACGGTCGGCCGGCAGTGACCGCAAAGTTCACTGAACCACTACGCAAAAGTCGACTATTTTAAAACAATATCTAGGTACCTATTTAAATACTTCACTTCTAGCTTAAAACAGCGTTTTGCTGTTTAAATATAGGTACATAGGTAACTTTGTATTTAGAACTACTTCTCACACGGAAGAGTTGAATGTTAATTAGTATTCAGGTCATAAGCAAGAATTAGGTTTAAAGTTTTAAAGGCAAATGTCATCAGGGCGGCACAGAAGCTAAATTATTTTATGAGCCTTTGATTGAATGGCATATCCCACACCATCCGTGACAAGAGAGTGACTACATAATCTTGTGTCACTAACATGGATGATGTGGGTCCAAAACCAATCGATAATCATGATTATCGATAGGCGCTAGATAGGCATTTGAGCCTATTTTAATGGTATACGGAGGTGACAATATTTTGCATTTGCTGCTTACAGAAAAAAATCTCCAAGCAAAGCTATAATCCAAGTATAAGTATCATGTAGCTAATGAACAATATAAAAATAGTTGCAGATTGCGTTGGCCAATTAACGTTCATTGGGTGTTCACGCGATGTGGCATGGTACCTCCGCCACTCCAAAGTCTAGACATACAGTCGGCATGTATACTGCTGTAAAACAGTGTAGTAGTAAATACTTAATATGTGTATAATATAATGTTAAACAGAGGTTTGACCGTATTTAACTAAAGAGTACCTACCAACTTCTAAAGGAATTATTAATTTGTAATAATATTAATGCCGGCATACGTATAATGTTTTAAATAGCCTATGTACACTCTCAACACGATATATGTTATCAATTGGAGGAAGCTTTGAATCCGTTATGTTAAAGTAATAATACCATTCATTGCGGTATAAAATATAATAGGAGTACCTATATATGCAGAATTAACGATGATTCAACAATAGCTGACATTATTGACAAATAATAAGAATATAAAATTCTCAGTAAGTGCACGAGCGCACAGGAAAAATCTTCTAGTAATTTCTAGATTTCAAATAGGTAAATACTTAGTTATATCAATTCAACTTGCTATACCTAATCAATGATAAATAATAAAATATATCGGTAGATACTTGATAACCTTTTGTTTTACTGCAGCAGACCTATTTATTATAATACGAGTATACCCTCAGTTTCTCTCGCGTTTCCCATACTTTATGCCCTTAGGAGAATTTTGGATAATGCTATCTTAGTTCACCCTTAGGTACTTACGTAATAAGACGAAGCTCCAATTTGCCCAAACAAGTTTTATAACTATATTTTTCCATCACATACCTATTTCAATACAACACAATTCCATCATTCTGAAAAACAATGTTTTGTATTTTGAGTCGTCACCTGCCTTTGAGCTTAGTAGAACACAAATGGCACGTTAACTTAACCAGAAAACTATTATTTTTGATACAAACTTTGCCACCTCGTTTCTCCCCCTAGGTGGTGATCTTCCAATATATTTTTTATGCAAATTATCTTGTATTTATCATTATCAGGCTTTCGCACAACCGAGTCCTTCCTTGTCCCCCCCAAAAACCCCAGTGTTAGTGCTCATCTACTCTATAATAGGAAGACTCATGCACACCGCACACGTCTCAGTAGTTGGGGATGAGCTCTGATATTAGTCAGTCATCAGTCAGTCAGTCACACCTTTTATATACCTACTTATAATATATAGATTAGGTGATAGCGCAGTTGTAAATTACGAGATACCATATTGGAAATAACATAGTCAAGTGGTGATAGCATGTAACTGAATGTCTTCTGAACCGACATAAGTATACCTCTCAGAAATGAATGTGGAAAAGTGTAAAATAATTTGTCAAAGGTATGTCTTTAATATACATAATACTAGCTGTCCCCGCGGTTTCACCAGCGTTCACGAATGATCTTATTTTCTTGGGATTTAAAGTTATATCCTATGTTTTATTCCAGGATGTGATCTACCTGTGTGCTAAGTTTCATTAAAATCCGAAATGTAGTTTCTTTGTTTTCTAACAGACAGATTCCATTTTTTTTCTGCGTACCTGTAGGTATGTACCTACCAGTGTATGTATTCTAAAATAATTAAATCCTTTCCCTCATTATATTATACTATATTACATATTCATACATACATACATACTATGTCCGATATTGTAATGCGATAATCGCGTCATCAATCAATATGTCATTAAAAAGACATTAAAATTTAATTTGGAAACCGTTAAATTACCTAGTTATTTAGGGTTTTCCAAAGATGAAACGACGCACAATACAATTCACAAAGGTAAAACCTAGGTACCTATCTACTTAATAAGAAAGACAATCAAATAAACTTATTTAATAATTTTTGTCATCAGTTTAACTGAAGAACCATCATAAAAATTATATACTTTTTTAATCCAAAATTTTACTGCAAAATATGAAACCTATGATGGTGAAAGTAGGTGTAGGAAAGTACTATGAATTTTACCTTTGAAGATTGGAATTAATTTTGTTAGTGGTTAGAACATATAATAAATATTTCTTTGCTGACTCGATCGAAAAGCTTAAAACTATCCATGTCTACCTACCAACGTCGCTTAAATTAAGCATAAATATAAATTACTACATAGGTAACCACTGTATAAATAATATATGAACATTTTATAAAAAACGTTATTATTTTTTCCTCGAGTTATAAGTAATAGCTATGCATGCATAGGGAAGGGAGGCGGTTTTCCAGTTTAGTGATCAGTGCTTCGCTCGCCTCCTATAAAATGAATCATTGTGCGTCATTTACAAGTGAATATACTTATTACTACAATTTATTGAAAATTATTGCAATTTTCTTAGAAGTAGGTGAAAAATAAATTATTATTTCTTCTTGGTTACGACTTTGGTACCCATAACTGTATACTCGATACTCGTACCCATGTCATAAGAAGCCCAAAGTGGTCACGATATGTAATGAAATTTAACACACGGGAACGGGGTGAAACGGCGGGTGATGACTAGCATACAATACTTAATAAATATGTAGGTACTTTCAGCATCCACTAGCATAATTCTCTATATATAAAAAGGGAGATAAACTTGATGCCTCTAATTACCGTCCTGTCAGCTTAACATGTATATCTTGTAAAGTAATGGAAAAAATTGTTGCCAGACAAATCAGAGAGTTCTTATCTAGGGAACAGGTTATAATGAATGAACAACATGGATTTGTTCCACAAAGGTCAACAGTTACTAACTTGCTATGTTGCGTAGACTATTGGACGAAGAATTGGGATAATCATGAACCCACAGACATCGTTTATCTAGACTATGAGAAAGCATTTGATCGTGTTCCGATTAAACGATTGGTTGCAAAGTTGGCACATTTTGGAGTACGTGGGAAACTTCTTCTATGGATAGAGGACTTTCTCAGTGGAAGAACATTCAGAGTCAGAGTTGGAGAACAGTTATCAAACTCCTTTAATGTTCATAGCGGTGTACCTCAAGGCTCTGTTTTAGGCCCAGTCTTGTTTGGTATTTTTTTGACAGACTTGAAGGATATTGTCCAATCAAGACTATCTTTATTTGCGGATGATACTAAAATAATGGGGAACCCTCTTATTACTCACAATATTATTCAAGATGATCTAAACCGAATAACTCAATGGACAAAAGACTGGCTTCTAACTCTGAATTCTGGAAAGTGCACTGTCTTGCATGTTGGGAAAAACAATCCTCACTTATCATACACGATTGACTTAGAACCTTTGAAACCAGTAACAACACAGAGAGATCTAGGAGTTACTATTACACACAACTTGAAGTGGGATGTTCACATTCTTAAAATAACCAAAAAGGCTAACTCCATGATGTACATGATTAGGAAAACTTTCAATTACATTGACAATGCATTATTTTTGAGAATCTATAAGACATATCTACGCCCACTATTGGAATATGCCTTTCAGATCTGGAGTCCATACTTTCAAAAAGACATAGATATGTTAGAGAAAGTACAGAGGAAAGCTACTAAAATGGTTGTTGGTTTATGTAACAAACCATATGAACAACGACTAAAAGATCTTTGTCTAACAACTCTGCTGGAACGAAGACAACGTGGAGACCTCATAGAAACTTATAAAATACTTACTGGGCACTATGATGTACAAGAACTTCCCCAGTTATATACAATAAACACTAACTCTAACCTAAGAGGTCACTCCTTTAAAATCACAAGATCCAACAGTGCAAGCAATCCCTGTCATCACTTTATGCCTAACCGTGTCGTTTGTGAATGGAACAAATTACCAGAGACTGTCATCAGTGCAACAACAGTGAACTCTTTTAAAAATAGACTCGACAAATACATGAAGACTAAAGTGCAGTGATATACACTTCATCAGCTTTTAGCTGCATGTGTATAATAAATAAATAAATAAATAAATAAATAATCTTTGCATAATTATTATTATGATACCGGTGGGCGGGGAGCTTTTTCCGCCAACGCACCAGAGCTTGGCCATCCAAAGAGGAAATGCTGCCAGACTGTTGGGAACCTTGCCGATTGGCAGCAGTGGCAGCCTCGAGGAAGATTTTTATATATTTGTAGGTTGTATATATTGTATATTCGTTGTAAATAAATTGTAAATAAGGAAAAAATATTATTATTATAGGATACATATATTATTATATTTTTAAAGTTATTAAATCAATCGGTAATTGAATATCTCATAGTTTTCTCCAACGATATCTCGTCAATCATGCCGTCGTTGAAGTCTTGTGTTCTGTAGGTCAGTGTCAAGTGCGGTGCGAATGGCGCGATTCAACAATGTAACGTAAAGATGTGTTGGATTACTTACACATTATGGATACCACATTGTTTTTTTTGTAATGATATTAATTTGAAATTAAATTGATGATTATAACATCATTTAGTAAGTTTGAACAATCAATTGAAACGATTGACAAGTATCAATGATTTACGTATATTTATAAAGTTCAAATTAATAGACCGCGAGGAGCGCTGCATCAATTCCTTATGCGCGATTTTTATACGAATTAATAATTTTCTTTATGAATAACGCGGCCGCGACGTCTGGCTGGTCGCCTTGAATTACCAGTGAGCGACGCGCCTTCGTTCGATTTTCTGTAAATCCTCTTTTGAGTCGCTACACAATAAAATATAATCAATAAATTATAACTGTTACTCTATAAGGGATAGGTATCCTATGATTATGATAACTATTGAAAAAACCGTACTTATTTGAACAGGTGTAGTACGTAACGAATAGTAGGTACGCAACGTAAGGTAACACAAAATAGATTTAAGGGAATTTTGGCGTATGATTTTTTGCTCATTATTACTACACCAATCAAACCACGCAGGGATTAGTCAAGGATGATGTCACAGAACATAATTAGGAACAATCTTGTATCTATATAAATTGCTACGTTTTGATATAAGTACGACTTGAGTTGCGCGGCTGACCTTTCGGCCCGGAAACGAAATGGTTCGTTCTTAACCTTCAATATGATCGCAAGCAAGCTGTAACCAGTAACGACTGTAGGCCTTTTACTGAGCCAGCCGAGCTGCGCGGCTGCGCACGCACGCAAAGACACAAACATTCGCGGCCGCCTGTAGAATTTACGTCAAGTGATACGATAAAAATAACGTAAGTACCAACCTAATATGAAACGAAAGAACGGACGTGCTGCGATAATGGGCCTTGATGCACACATAATAATAAAAAAAATTAGGTAAAATATGTATGCAAAAAATTTTTGAAAGTGTCCTTCACAAGGTTTGTCGAACCATTCAAATTAAGACATTGAATAAAGATATACGTAATAAAATATTACTAGCTAACCTAACAGATGTTGTTCTCCCCTGAATTAGTCCAATTATGATCTAAATCGATCCAGTAGTTTTGGAGGTGTTCAGTGACATAAGTACACACGTACAGTAGAATTATATTATACAAGATAGATTTTAGTACAGTTCGAGCGGAAAGAAATAGTAGACTATAAAAAGAGGCTATAAAAGCCCAGAAATAAAAATATAAAATACAGTGAAGTTGTATTTTGTAATTTATATGTATAGTATATTCATTCATGGTATTCCATATTATAAAGAAACTTTCCTTTTAGGTGCAAAGTAACTAATTAATCCTATAATGACCATGGAGGGGCGCCTTTTAGCGCTGGCAAGGAATATCAATGACATCATAATCATTATGGAGTACAGCATCTGCTTGCGTGTTGCTTCGACATCCATACATTCACTTAAATTGTGACTTTTCCGCTTTAAAGACAAGGTAAAGACATGAATATATATTTAAAAGAAGAGGTAGTCATGGGTGTGGCTAAGTCCCAAGAAAGATATTTATATCTGATTCGGTTTAAAACTTAAGGAAAAATCTTAATTCTGATTCTGTTTTCATATTACACGTATTTATCCTACTCATCTTTACTATAGGTAGAAGAAATGTGAGTGAAATTAGAATATGCTGTTGTTTTTTTCTAATAAATAAATAACTAGCGGAGGGTACCATTAGAAAGTATTTCCGGTCCCGCAGCCACGCCACACGACGATAGAAGGAACATCCCAAGTTTTTATTCTGTAAGAGTCTGACATAAACCATCCAAAGTTTTATATTATGTATACTGGACGCGCAAAGAGCGCTGGTGCCCACTGCGAACATCCGACCCACAGACTGTAGTATGTGTAAAAAGATTGGTAGTAGCTAGTAGGTACAATTTTAATAGCGTCTTTAATACCTTAAAATTAATGGTAGTTCGTGCAAATCTGCGAGCTAGTATGTAACATACCTAAACGTCTTGCTCGGTCCCTCAGCAACGAGGAATAAGTGAGGTAAACGGACAACCTATGGAATATTAATAAACATGTCATTTATAATTTAGACAGACGAACACTGTAAAAATGTATTCAATAATCCTCACGCCTCTTTCTTGTCACGAATTGGAAGCTGACAATGATCACCACGTAGAACGTATTTCATACCGAAGTTGTCTAACTATATAACAAAAAAAAAACAGGTACCTAAGTACTACACATTTGATGAGGCGTAGAAACAAACACAAAGGAATTTCCTCCACGTCAAAACGAGTTGCAAGATTTTAATTAAATTGTATCATCGATATAAATAGCTGTTTGAAAACATAATTCCGATATAAGACTGGTTTTACAAAATGACAAAAGTCAAAAAGGAATACCTACTTTAAAAGTGAAACACGTTAGAATTAACGTGTGTACACATACATATATATAGTTAATGCTACTTTGCCTGTATTCATAATAAATTATCAAACACTAATTAACCAAAGTATAAAAAATCTAAAATTCTCGGAAACTATTCATTACTGATTAAAAATCATAAAAAGGATGACTGTCCTAGTGGTGGTGGGGTCCCACAAAAAGTAGAGATGTTTTAATGGTATTTATGACGTCACATGTCGATAAAAATAATTTTGACATTTAATAAAGAAGCTGATATAATATGTCAGTCATCTTCCTTATAGAGTGAGTAGGTATTGCACAATTCCCACGTAATATCAGAATTGACATCTCAGAGAGCACCAATCTGAGTCAGGGCTATCTCAATGGTTTTAGTTAGAGTGAGTCATTTTATGTGGAACTCAGTGATCCGGGGAGAATAACTGGAATTAGGTATTTCCAGTTCACAACGGTCGCATAAACACATCAAGCTGCACAATATTTGTTATGTTGCGTATATTATCGATATTATTCGATTATATTGAAAATGACGTTTTAGGTAATTACCGGTAAGTAGTTGTATTTGTTTTGGGAAATTTGTAAATAACAATCAAAAGATCTGTAAAGAAAACAGATTTAGAAGACGCCCAATTTATTTTTGGTATTGCTATGTTTAATACCGCCTTAAGATACCCGCGGTTTTACTCGCTTTTCCGGGAATAAAAGAAGCCTATGTAACCTAATCTCCTCAATCCTCCGCCTCCATGCTATCACGTCTATCCTTTGCTGTGTGAGAGTAGGACAAACCAACATACACTCGCATTTATAATAATTATTAGTTGCAAACATGTGGGGTGATTATAGGTAATTTAAAAGTCTGGTTTAAATTAGGAACTAACATTGTTTCAGTAGAAGGAGAATCTTGGAAAAACACTAGGAGTTTCTATTAAGTACAGAAGATTCAAAATCACGTAAATCATTTTTAATTAATAACACCTACCTGTTTGCTATTCCAATAATAAGCAAATCAACAATACCGGTTCAACAGTTTCTTAGATATCACAAACACGAAAACACTTTATTTAACACATCCACTTTACGTAAATGTAAACGTTTAATTGTTAAAATAATGCACGACAATAATTACGCGTGAAATGTAGTGACGTCAAGAGAACACTTAGATAATGTAATTGTATGTTATCTATCCGTTAATAATTGTATTGATAAAGCAGTAGTAGGTGGTAGTATAGTATAGTATAGTAGGTAGAGATTTATATTCAGCGACCGGCCGTTACGGCGCACGCTATACGTATGCAGGTTTGTGGCTACTACACTACCGACCACATATACATTTATATTTATGATGTGTTGGGGATTTTGTGGTGAACGAGGCAACAACCAGTCTATGTGATGTGACGCACTTGGCGCGACGAACGAACAACAAACGTTTGATGTTGAATGACCACCCCACTTTATATAATTATCTTTGTAACTAACCTAAAATAAGTGGACTCATATTATGTAGGTACTCCTTTTTCTTGGTAACCTTTATCTATCTTTGGAATTATTGATATACTTGCAATATTATGCTGCTACTAAAAAGAACATGAGACATGGCAATAATTTTTGCTTTTAGAGTTCTGTAGTCAAACATAGAACCCTATTATTACCCTATTAGGTACCAATATCCGTCTGTCTATCTAGGCCTTTATACTAGGCAAGTCAAAAAATATAGTACATAAACATAATTGGGGTTGTACTTTTTGCAGAATATTGTTTGTAGTCTGATTATTTAAATCCAAATTACTCAGGTTGCATTAAATTACGTATTACCTACTCCTAGTTGAATTGCTACTTCAAGAAATAAAAAAAACTGTTATGCAAGTAATATACTTATATTATATTCATTTAAAAGGAATATGTAGCACCGCTATGTAGGCTTTATTTGTTTACGAGCAAAACTTTTCATAAGCTTGTGTTTGACCACAATCTCACCATGGTAAGTGATGATGTGGCCGAAGGTGGTAAGCACACAAAGCCTACATGGGAATAAGAATCTAGCCTTCAGTACTACCTAAATGTTCTAACTACGGAACCTTAAACTGTGCCTTTTTCGGTAGTACTTGGTCGGCCTTAACTATTATTATTTTTTATAACAACATTAATATATAAAGTTTATGATGAAATACATAGCAAATCGCTATATTAGTGAGAGAAGAGTTGTCATTGAAGGACATTATCGAACATGTCGATAATTTGAATAACGTATGGTATATACCTAAATGTAACACATTAAGAAGTTAGAAGTCCGTCCCACTTTTTGTGTCCCCCGACGACGCCCTGAGCCGAGGTTCGGGCCCCAACTGGGGCGCCCTCAGCGGTGAGTCGTCACAAACAAACACGGCTGAGAGCCCTAAGCGCTCGCCGAATAGTCCGCGTAAGGGTGTCTATGGTCCTTCAGACCGCCACCTTTAAGTCCTCCTCAAAAAAAAAAAAAAAAAAAAAACATTAAGAAGTGTGATTAGCGGAAAGAATCAGATAATCGAAAGCACTTCGTAAAATGTTGATTGTATCGGAAGGTGTATAGTCCAACAAACTTCGAGAAAAATCGCCCGAACTTAACACACCTGTCATTATGTCATCGGCACTGTGAAACCACAGAATCTTACACTAATGTAGTGTGATGCTAAATATTGATACATCCGTGAGGTTAGAAATAGTACAATCTTGTAAATTCTCCAGTGGGTGCTAATGCAAAAGACACACCTTCGCTTTGAGCTTGGCTCGGGCTGAGTCTATTTTTGAAGAGAGTTAATGACTCCGTACCCACAGATACTCGCCAGTTGAAATTTAGGTCATTCTATAATGGTTTGACGTTTTACCTTTCCCGTGAATGTAATGTCCTTTTTAACTTTTGTTATATTCTATTGTCTCTGGCTTGCTGGATTCGCAATTGATTACAAACATTAATGTATAATATACAATACATTACTGTACGGTGCTGTTTGTTTACATAATTATTTAAATATTAAATTACGTCATACTGAGAAAAATATGTTTTTGGTATGGATGGAATGGAATGTTCTTTTAAAACACTCACTTCAAATGAATGTATGTACAATAATATCCTAAGATATTAATGAAATAGAAATAAATGTTTGATAGGAAACATAAACGAGCCGCCGCCATGGCTCCATTAATTTGAAAGAAACCATTCTTCCTTTTCGACCGAAGGGTTGTTCCGTTGACCTGATTGCTTTCATCATGAAATTAGAAATAGCGGACTGAGCTACATTACAATGTGTATATATATATATATATACAATAATATTTAATAATTCAAATGGAGGTAATTCTTTTCTTTTCTTCCTTTCTTACATTTTCTTTATTAACGTTGTTTACACTAAACAATGGGTATTGTGTTAATATAATTTGGAAGATAGTGACAGGCGGGTTACCTGATGGTAAGTGAATATCATCGCCTATAGACATTAGCAATATCAGGAATCTTGCCAATGTGTTGTCCACGTTAATAAAGGTAGATATTTTGGATATAGGCACTTACCTAATTATGAAACTATAATGTTAACTAGGTATATTCTACCTAGGAATATCAAGTATAGTGTTTAGTCGTTAGTGCTTCGTAGTTGATAATTTTATTTTATTTTACGGTAGGCTACCTATCTACATACACCCTTACAATGTAGGGTCGACATTACTCTAAATGTCTTTCACCTATGACTCGACGGTTTTTATGTTTTGTTATGAGGTTTCAGGTCAATCGATACAGGGTCTTATTAAAAATGTATGTACAAAGTGGTGTAATCAATCGATCACTTATTCACGTCCGTGCCCAACATTCATTTGCATGTTGGATAGAATCGTGTCCACATAACAAACACCATTAGTTTACTATAATTATGTTGTTATTTTACCTTAATCAATAATTTTCATTTATCTTTTTGACCAAAAGAGGCCTTGTTACTCTGCTACGCCGCTCATTGAAATTTTCATTGGGGTGAAATACCTAGTTATTTTACCCATACTTCTTTCTCATATGATGATATTCTGATGCGGTTGCATACAATAAATAAATACGCAGAAAAAGTGATATCTCAGTGGCGGAAAGACACGTAACTGTGTACGGAACCGACTTACATATTCGTATGTGATTGATTAACTTACCACTTAAAAAAACTCGGATATATTTTTTTTT
Source organism: Ochropacha duplaris (assembly GCA_951361185.1). Classification (NCBI taxonomy): domain Eukaryota; kingdom Metazoa; phylum Arthropoda; class Insecta; order Lepidoptera; family Drepanidae; genus Ochropacha; species Ochropacha duplaris. Next base: position 7,051,477 of record OX592703.1, read on the forward strand.
ATGTCACAAGTGACAACGAGGCAGGCGGGTCACCTGATGGTAAGTGACAACCGTCGCCTATAGACATTGGCAATACCAGGGGATTGCTAATGTGTTGTACACCTTATTACAATGCCTTAAAGGCGAACTGGCTCTCAAGTGCAATTGCCGGAACACACCAACAGGTGCTTGGCGACAGATTTTCAACTTGAGGGTGGTAGCCAGCCAGTCGAGTACTACAAAGTACCCTACCACCGTGCTGTGGTTTCCTCACGATGTTTTCCTTCACCGAAAGCTCAAGCTCATTGTAAGGATTCGAACCCACGACTTTCGCCGCGGTATCCGACGTCACTTACCACTGAGCTATCATGACGACCTTGATAGTTTTCTAATCCCATCATCTGCCTACTTACGCAGTTTCCAATAAGCATTAATTCCATTCCTATGCACCCATCATTTCAGTCTTCCTTATCACACGTGTCTATCAAACAAATTTATAAAATCTCTATTTTCAACCACAAATTAGATGTTTAAAACCCAATTTCTGCTTCATCGATCGGCATGAAATTAGGTAATTCCAGCCGTAGTAGATTAATTACGTAACTTGTTTGCAATCAGTTTCAATTTGCAACTGTTTCAAAGGTACTTGCAGAGGTTCTCTGTTTTTTACGTTCTGGTAACTTGCATGCAGTTACCAGAACTTTTTTGTTGTGTTGCGCTGTGTCAATTCCTCTAAATAAATGTCATAAGCGGAAACGCGATAGTGCGTTATTGTCTATCGTCAATTATTATTTACTTTCAGTCAGGGGTGACCGCAGTCGGTTTAAACTAAGTGTAGATTTGTTTTTACGACCAGTCTACAGCTTTAGAATTATCCATTATTTATTAATACAATATCTGCTTTACAATTCAAATCTAAATTACATAATGTTGCGTGCGAACATAATTAGTTTTTTTCTACTCCTTTTTTTTTTCAAAGATCTGTTGTTATGTTTTCGATAGACAGGTATTACATTAACGTTACAAATAAATCTTACTTTAAGTGTAATTAATAATTGTAAAGTAAGAAGATCGGAATGACCGTTTTCTGAGTGATAGTATCATAGTAACAGGCAGCTAAAAGATGAATAGGACCGCACAAACGACCGTCTTGATGTGCGATGCGCGCGACCCAAATTGCGGCAAATAAAGTGTGAGCCAGAGCAAGCTTCATAAAAATGTAGGTAGGTATAAGTATATATCGCACGCAATTACGGATAAACATTGAAGGTAGGTAATACAATTCCGGCACGTATCGTACATTTTGTTTAAATGCATTCTTGAAATGTTAATGTATTCGACAAAACAAGTATTTTGTTCGCATCATTCGTCAGTTAGCAAAAGTGGGTACGTACCTACGTCTATCTACGTGAATCAAATAAAATAAGTGTATTAACTTTTTTTGTTTATTCTCAACGTGTGGATCGCGAAGCTAAAAAAAAGAATACAAAGGGCATTGTTCATTTTCGGCTTGGCGTGAACAGAATTGTTAGAGAAAAACATTTATACCAAAAAATATCTTTAATTAAAACATGAATATTGGTGATTTCTCGTTGTGTAGATTTACACTGATAAAAACATCAAATAAATAAGTATTTTAAATCATAATTACTTTTTCCTGTCGGCATTATGACTGCGTCATATTGCCAGCATAAAAATAATAACTACAACTAATGAAAATCGATTTTAAAATATTTATTTTATATCGATTACAATAATACTATTTTATTTAACTTCATAAAAAGGATGTTTAATTATTCAAAACATTTATCAAAGGCATTAAAATCGTGTAATCACGTGGTACTGCATTAATATACATATATACAAGTAAGGAAGTAATGTTACTATTGAATTATTGCATTTCGATTATTCAAGATAATCGATATAATTATTATTCAGTGGTAAAGATTTTTATGGCAGCCCTGGTTTAAGCAGTTTGACAACTTTGACAGAGTTTGATTGGCTGGGGTTTGATTTGACTTGTCTGTCATTTCAAGTTATCGTAATCTCTTGTTTTGTTATCATTTATTTGTTGTTTTTCCGTTTTATACCTCGAACTTTGCTAATCATATTAGACACCGATGACGCTATTTACGACTAACACTGGCATTCCTACTAGAAGTGGTGATTATATCCTCTTTGATTCCTACCTATACTGTTCCTAGCCCAAATGTTGACTTGATTCCTACTATTTCCTACCATGGATGTAATACCTATGGAAGGTACGTCCGATGCTATGGAATTGAGATGCAACAATTGTAACCGACCAATTGTTCTGACTTTAATCAAAGGAAAAGGCATAACCTTGATCTGGCGGAGGTGATGTCGGTAATACAGTGGATCTCACCCCAAGTAGTAAGTGTTTAATTCGCTATTTGTTACCCAACAAATCTTTGAATAGTATCATGTCCCCGTGCACCATATTTTTTTATAGTGTGGTATATTTGCTTTGTCAAAAGGTGACTAATAGCACTGTAGTATGCCATTCTTGCTGGACTCTGGCTTTGAACCATTTGACTGTGGCTAATGAAGAGTCTTCTACTAGTAGTGGTTGCCAACGTCGTGTTTGTGTTAGCTATAAATGTTCTTTATTGAGAACAAGATCTCACGTCTACGTACTGATACAAAATGTGAACTGGTGTTCTTGCAAAGTTGCATGGATTTGCACTCAATAATTGCTCTGTTCCAACAATTGCACACAGTCTCTGAAGCCCTATCAAGTATAAAAATGTCTCTAGACTGAAAATATTGTGTAACGACTTTGATTCATCATTAATTAATTTGATATGATATTAGCATCTGATGTTGTAGCTGGATAGGGGCCTTATATATCTACAATGTACCCATCACAACACACTATTAGAAAAGGCTCTTATATTTATAAGAGTAGGTATAGTTTTGGTACTTATAGTTATAAATCTTTTGTATAGGTAGGTAGGTACCATCCATGATTACAATCAGTTTTCTATTTTCGGCACAAAAAAGTCTATTTGGTATCAATAAATTCCTTGAGACAATTTCAGCCCAAGTTATTTTATTTATTCCCAAGTTCCTTGGTACAAAGTCTTGTTTATGAAAATCACAAGTTTTATTAATTGATCTCATTAATGTTGTTCTAGGCACATTAAATAATGTAGAAATTATTTGATCACTACCTCCTATATGTAATTTAATTAAATATGCAGCTAATGCTAAAGTCTCCTTACGCATGTTGGTATAGGCAGATATAAAATCAATTGTTGGGATTGGGATTTTGTTCGTCCAATCCAATAATGGACTAAATCTTCAGACATGTCTGCTATATGCTGAGCTTTTGTAAGTTATGAATCTGATTAAAAAATAAGATGAGGAAAAAAATATTTTATTTCAAAAACCATCTTATAAATGTTTCCTAAAAAACTATTAGAAACACCTGGATACAAAACCTTATTATTTTTCATATTCCTACAGGGTAAAGCTACTAATTCTACATATTGTTTTTATTCTCAGTGACTGTTCACTCCAGGCCAAAACCCCCATACAAGGTGGACAATGCCCTTTACAAATCTAAATAACAACAAACAAAAGTCACCGATACTGCCCTATAGTAGGGGAGGCAATGATGCTAAATTTGTAGTTACTCGAGCGTCTTTGGGACCTACTGGAATTTGAAGATTAGGTGGAAAAAAGAAAAAAAGGTTGTGTGATATTTTCCCCTTCAGCGGTGGGGGAGCGTCTACAGGGTTTCAAAAATGTAAAAAAAAACAGTCACCAAGAAATACTCGAGCGCGTCAGATATTAATAGGGTAGTCGCGCCACGTCTGTCTGATAACGGAAAAATAATAATCTGCCGTTTTGCGTGGTGGGGGTGGCCGTACGAAGGGGTCGAAAATATTTAAAAAAAAAAACTCGAGCGCGTCAGACATTGATAAGGGATGTTAAGTGAACCCTCCAGTAGCTCCTATTTTAAAGACTGAAGATTTGGACGCGACCATCAGTCAGGGCCGATTTTTGAAAATGCAAAAAAAAATCGTGACCTTGAAATACTCGAGCGCGTCAGATTTTTATACAGACGGTTCTTCTTGGTGTCTTTGTTGTACTGACCCATAATCTGATAATTATGTTGAGGAATTTCCTTAATCTGACGGTTTGAAAAAAAAATTATATAAAAATATCGAAATCTCGAAAATGGTTCAAGATATCGAAAAAATGTTTGTACAAAAGTTGTAGAAAATTTAATCTTCTACAATATTTATTATGAATACACATACCAAAAAAACCCATAGGAAACGAGATATTTGCAATAAATGATTTTTTGACCTTTGACCTTGAAAAATCAGTAGTCGCGGGCACCCTAAGATAAGTAGATTTTGAGACAAGTTTTAGGATGTCAAAATAAAGGTTTATACAAGTTAATAGCTGACTATCTCTCATTCTGAGGTGAAACTCATAATATTCCTGGACTATACACTTAATAATGATTTTAGCTACTTCGGCTTGTGCAAATCGGCAGATTATGATATTTCCGTGATTCGTGACTAATTTCCTTCAAAATAAAAAAAAAACTAATCGCGCTCGAGAAAATCCAGGTGACGTTTTTTTTTTCAACTTTGCGAGTCTCCAATTTTCTTTCGTCACGCCCAAATTGTCAGATTATTGAAATGAACACTATTTTGCATGTAACTAACTTACCTTACCTTAATCTGACGCGCTCGAGTATTTCAAACCATCGATTTTTTTTACTAATCTGACGGGCTACCCTAAACGTTCGACGTTCGATAGAGGGCTCAGATTTGGTGAGAGTACTTCACAAGGTGCAAGGTTGCCCCCCTTATGTTAATCTGCCGCGCTCGAGTAAATCCCGAAATCCCCTATTCGCCTCCCCTACCACTACGGATTAGTAGACTGAAGTGGCAGTGGGTGGAGCACATAGCCCGAAGAACCAATGGCCGATGGGGTGGAAAGGTTTTGGAGTGGCGACCACGCACCGGAAGACGCAGCGTGGGCAGGTCCCACAAGTGGTCCACGACGACCTAGTGAGGGTCGCGGGAAACCGCTGGATGCGGTGCGCTGCAGTACAGGATCGTTCGTTGTGGAAAACTTTGGAGGAGGCCTACGTCCTTCGGCTGAGATGTTGATGATGATGAAACAACAACAAGAATAAAAAAAGTTGTATATCAAACAGTTCTGTACAAATGGTTAGCTCGTTACAAAAGCGGACAGCTGGTGGTCACGCGAACTGTTAAATAAAGCGACTACATATTTTATGTGTAGATAATGTGATGATAAGGTAAAGTTCTAACGGTAGTGACGTCAAATACAGTGACGAAGGTCGTTGGTTCAAATTCTACTATGAACTCGTGCTTTTGGAACCCATAGTAGGGCGTTGGGTACTTTTTAGGGTTCCTTAACTCAAAAGGAAAAAATTGAACCCTTATAGAATCACTTTTTGTCCGTCTGTCCGAACTCAAAATATCTTTATTAAATGAACTCATAAACATTATATTGAATGAACAAGTATTTTTAATCGTCACATTATGTTTAATATACTTATTATGAAATAAATGTCCGTCTGTCACGATCCGTTTTCTCAAGAACATGTGGACGTTTTAAGTTTAAATTAATACCAATTACTCAGGTCTGTAATCCCTAGGAGCAATGAAAAAATCAAACTTCTAAGTCAACGCAATCAAAAGATACGGCATGCCACATATTTTGAGTCTTGCAAGGGAACCAAAACATATAGGGTACTTCCCGTTGACCTAGAACCATGTTTGGCAAGAAGGCATATCATACAGCATAAGTAAAGGAATAAGTCCGAAAACAACACAATCGAAAAAAAACCGGAAATAAAGCTTCGAGACTCGATTCCCATTATGAACGAACCTGCAAGTTTGTACGGAACCCTCGATGCGCGAGTCAGTCTCGCACTTGAGCTTGACCGGTTTTTAGTATCCGCCTACCTTCAAGTAGGTACCTACGTCACGCTGGTGCGTGCGGCAGTAGCGCCTGGGTGCCTCTTGTCTTCTAGGCTTTCTTGTGCATCAAAATGAATCTAATAACGGTTTTTTGGATACGCCAGTTTTTTCGCGTAGGTATTTTCAATACTTTATATTTATTGATTTTATAATAATGGCACTGAGCCTACATATTTGATCTAAAAGTAAAAATTAGAAATCTCTTTCAAGCCAACAGCTTCAAGGATTTACCTTTAATTACCTAAGTAGACGGTTGATGGCTAAATGGAAATTTCGCACAATTCTCCTTGGCATTGATAAATTTAACAACGCTTAATATAAAATCCGATAATGGTGGGTGTGTATGACACAATGGCATTTTCTTCCGTTTTGTTTCCTTTCTTCCTTTGACCTTCAACTGTGTCGCCCTAAAAGGTTACCAAGTATAGGTAGGTACTTATAGGGTACCTGGACAACTATTAATGTAATTTTATGCAAACAAAGTAGTATAGTCACATAGTGTTGTAGCAATCCGGCATTATTTAACTTTATCTATACTATGATAGCTCAGTGGTAAGTGACGTCGGATACCGCGGCGAAGGTCGTGGGTTCGAATCCTACAATGAGCTTGAGCTTTCGGTGAAGGAAAACATCGTGAGGAAACCACAGCACGGTGGTAGGGTACTATGTGGTACTCGACTGGCTGGCTACCACCCTCAAGTTGAAAATCTGTCGCCAAGCACCTGTTGGTGTGTTCCGGCAGTTGCACTTGAGAGCTAGTTGCCCTTGCCCTTAAGGCATTGTAATATGGTGTACAACACGTTGGCAGTCCCCCTGGTATTGCGAATGTCTATAGGCGACGGTAGTCACTTACCATCAGGTGACCCGCCTGCCTCGTTGTCACTAGTGACATAGATTTGATTGGTTTGTTTGTTTGCATTGAATAGGCTCTGAAACTACTGGACCGATTTGAAAAATTCTCTCACCATTAGAAAGCTACATTATCCCTGATGCACATAGGCTGTATTTTGTCCGGGAAAAGATAAGATCCCTTTTTTAGAGATTTCAAGAGATTTTTTGTCTTCCGCCTTTAACTCAGCCAGTCTCATAGGTAAAATCCTAAGGGCTTTTCCCTCAAACTATGAGACTGCTGGTTTGGAGGAGGCCAAAAAAGCTTGGTCAATTGCTTGCCCGGGACAGGATGTCCCTGGCCACCCAAATTCACAAAGGAGCTGGGACGATGTCATTTCTAAATTAACTTTTAATTCTCTTTTAAGCCGCAGCATGGGACCAGAACGGGCCAGATTACTGGCGTCGGCCACTAGGGAAGCCGGCACTTTTTTGGTGCCAGACACACTTCGCCTTGCAACCTGTCTACGACTAGGGGTTCGTGTATGCTTTCCTCACAGGTGTCCCTATGGCAGCGCGGTTGACCCACTGGGACACCATGGGCTATCGTGCCAAAAAAGTGCCGGTCGCTTCTCTAGGCATGCCGCGCTGAATGATATCATACGCCGCACTCTTGTCACCGTCAACGTGCCAGCTCTACTCGAGCCAACCGGCATTTCCAGAGACGATGGCAAGAGACCGGACGGGATGACCCTGGTTCCATGGAGCTTGGGAAGGGCACTGGTATGGGATGCTACCTGACACATTAGCCCCTTCTCATCTTCATGGAACCAGCATTCAAGCAGGCGCGGCGGCTGAAGCGGCAGAAAAATTAAAAAGACAAAAATATAGGGGTCTCGGCACTGAATATAATTTTATTCCTTTCGGTGTTGAGACCCTTGGTCCGTGGGGTTCTGGCGCTCGCCAGCTCTTTAAAGAGCTAGTTTCAAATCAAGCAAGCCGAAACCGAACTATTGTGGAGAGGGATCCATTCCATTTCGTGGATGATCGCTGGTTTAAAGCTATACTGTAAATAAACGTTATGGGTATTATGATTGGCACGGATATTCTCCATGCATAAAATTGATATACAAAAAGAAAACGATTCATTTGTGTGACTGGCACGACATGGTGACTATTTCTTCATGTGGAACTCATAATAAGCGGAGGATGCTCGTCTTATTATGCTAATTGTGATATTTAAAAGTAGTTTTATTAGGTCGCAGGTCAGCGGGAAGCAGTCTGCTACGCTCTTTTGCAGGGTCTTGCTGTAAGTTCGTGTGTAGCCGGCCTTAGTGTTTAAATTACATTGTTTAACCTGTCAGTTCTTTCTTGGGACAATCGGGGTTTCAGAGACCGCACCACTTGATTCTCAAATGGGACAATCGGGACGATGACATTTACTTGAAAATTGGGCGCGAATTTTGAAATTTAGAAAACTGTGCGCGAGTTATTTGACAGGTTAATGTCGCGAGTCTAAACAGATTAATGGATACTGATTTAATGTATCTTTATTCAGGTTCTTTAGTGGTTATATCCTATTTCGAATACGCCGCACGGTGTATAGCTTAATAATTTTATTTGTATATTTCCATGAGGAAGTTCAACTTTCACATAAATGAAACAGTGGTGGGGCAAAAGCTCCTAGTTTCTATTATTAAGTTGAAATAGTTTAGTTTAGTTTAGCTAATTGTTAGTAAATTTATTTATTTATTAAAAAAACAAACTCAGAATAATACAAAATTGGCACTAAAGATCCAGAAATGGATGGTGAAAAGGTAGAATGGCGTCGTTCACCTTCAAATATCATAAACTTGATTTTGAGCAAGTAAAGCAAATAATGTGTTGTATGTATGTATTGTATATGTACGACTGTGCACATGACCGATGCGTGGCGGAGTCTGTTCTCTTACAATTAATAAGCACTTCGCTCATCCACGTGACATTGAGATAAATCAAATTGTTATATAACAATCAAAATATACCTACCATTAACCATCATTAGATAAATTGCTTCGAATGAATCTTCATGACCACGGGCTCTTTTATCATGGTTATATCTGATTGTGATTCTTTTCATCAATAAATAATCAAAATAATTAATTGCACGCCATTTAATGTTTCAGAAAGAACAGCTGAAGTCAAAATAAACGCTATCTATTATTTTTTAATAGGATTATTATAAACAATAAAATTATAAGTATTAAGAATATACCTATTAATAGGAATGAGATAGCTATAGTAAAATAAAGTTAAATATTTTTTTATGGAATTAGGCCTTCACAAAAACACTTACGAATTGTTAGACTGGTCGGAAGGTAAATCTGTAAGCCGCATTAATTTTGCTTTGAGACGGCTGGCGGTCACGCACGAGCGAGCAGTGCCACGAATGAATTTTCTTCTGGACGATTTCGAATGGACCGATCGAGTGTGACCGATTGCGCCCGATCAGATATCATAATTGGTGACGACATGGCTATACAATAGCATTGAGTGATAAAAATTATGATAAATAACTTCCGTTCCATCCATAGTTCATCCGCGTTTCCGAAGATCTAATGTTTTCCCGAAATAAAAAGTAGGATACTTTTAATGGAATTGATAGTCGCATTTAAAATAATATCTAATAATTATTAGGACTGGTTTTCAACCCACGGTTAGCATAGCATAATAGAGAAGTCTATTTATCTCTTACTGAAACAATATTCTTTAGCTGAATATGATCTTCATGTTGCTAAAGCTAGAATCATGTACTTAGGCTATTTGGTAGCACCAAATAGCCTAAGTACATGATTCTAGCTTGATAATCCTAGCTTGAAATATCCAATTTGATTACTTGCTTTATTAAAAAGTTGACAAACTGGCAGAATAATCTGATAGTAGGTATATAAGTGTACTACCGTACGTAAGCAACATCAGTGATTTCCAAGTATTGTCCACCGTGAAGTGCTCTTTTCATTGCTTTATTTTGGATGAGAAAACCTTCAAATGCATGCTCATGCAGCATGTAATGCAAGATGTAGCATGAGTCATGCTACATCTTATTGGCCCACGATTGTCAACAGTAAAACAAAGTTATTCAGAATCCAAGATAAATAATTTATGGAACCATGAACATACATCGTACTTATTTTACGATATTTAAAATCCTCTTATTATGCGGGTATTATGTATCTGGATTTTCCATCTGAGCGTGGGATTCTTATCAGATAATTAGAAAAGGAGAATCCGTTTTTTCTACCACTGATGTTTTCTAATGTTAGATGAGCATCTAAACTAATACTTTTAAAAGAAAAGATTAGATTTAAACTTATAGATTTAAATTTAATTAATATTATTTGATTGTTATTTTAAATATTAGATTGTTTCTATGGTTGTTTGTAACTAAAAAAATCGTAACGAATAAAATTTGACGTCAGCATGTATGTGCCATGACTGGTTACATAAAATGGAAATTGAAATTCCATTATCTATACATACGTAGGTATCAAATTATTTCTAGTTCATTAATCAAAGAAACAAAATACACTATCAGCATTATCAAGCGTAAAGCATTGGAGGCATGTTATTGTTATTTATTACTCATTGTAGTGACGTCTTTTTATGTGCAATAAGTATAATTTTAATAATAAAGTCGAATAAAGTTCGTCTTTTCGCTTCACTATTCCAAATACTCGCTATTCGAGAATTAGCTAAAACCACTAATCGCGGCAACTCTACTATTTTAAGTGTCTCAACCCTACAACCAAAACTGTAGTTCTGAAAAATCTACAGCACCGGCATGAACTGAAGTTACAAGGAAAACCAAAATTATTTGGTACTCTACAAATACTCTATTATATGCACGTACACTTCGTCAGTCTCATAAATAAATGCAGTAGTCTGTGCGACATTTTCAAAGATTTAGATGCCTTAAATTTATGACTATGCTATAAAATATGCCGCTACAGAAAATAAGGTGCTAATTATAATTTCCACTATTCGACAGATAATGAAAAATTACGAATATGGAATTAATGGCTCTCTCTCTAGAAATTTATAGAAAACTAGTGGGCCCGGCAGACGTTGTCCTGCCATGAAATGAAAATAAAAAGAAACTGTCACACAACTGGCAGTTATGTCAAACGCCATGTAGCGACATCTATCTACACATAGATATAGTTCGCACGACTCCTAGATAGATGGCGCTTCAATAACCTACATCGCGCTTACGAAGTTTTCTATGCGATCTGCATATATACAAGATTCCAACATCTACAGTTGGACCGCGGTCCCCAGGCACGATTAGCCTGGCGGAAGATCTTCCCTTTTCAATGGAGGAGTCTACCACCTCGCTCCTCCATATTGGTGACCCTGACGTGATTGGAATGTCAGCAGTATGCAGCATCACTTCCCTGCACTCCTCACCAGGTCTCTGCAGCAGTCCACAGCAAGCCAGCTTCGCCTTTATCAGGTCCAACGCAGCCGACTCACCGCGCTTCCTGGTCCTGCAAGGCTCATCGCTCAGTCTCAACTCACCGTAGACTACGAGCAGCACTGGCACTTGCAAGCTACCTCAGCACGACGCAGCAACAACATATCGACCTCTGGTCTTGGAGGGGAGTGATGTAGCGACATCTATCTACACATAGATATAGTTCGCAAGACTCCTAGATAGATGGCGCTTCAATAACCTACATCACGCTTACGAAGTTTTCTATGCGACCTGCATATATACAAGATTCCAACATCTACAGTTGGACCGCGGTCCCCAGGCACGATTAGCCTGGCGGAAAATCTTCCCTTTTCAATGGAGGAGTCTAACACCTCGCTCCTCCATAGCCATGTTTATATTAAGGTTAGGAAATTTAAATATTTCGTTAAACTTTCTTAAAATTTCAAAGTTTCTGAGCAATTTTCTTATTTTTTTTAATGTAAGAACCTTCTCCTTACAATAATAAATACAACAAAAAAAGAATTAGCGAAATTGGTCCAGCCGTTCGAGCGTGATGCCGTGACCAAGGAAATAGGGATTCATTTTTATATAATAGACTAGCGGACCCGGCAGAACACGATTCAAGTGCCACCTACCGGGTCCAAGTTTTTAAATCATCGAGGAACCGATTGAAATACACACACATAATTTCATCCAAATCGGTCCTTTGTTACCGTACTCCTCCGAAACAAAAAAAAAAATAACAAAAGCCTATTCTCAGACCTACTAAATACACATATAAAATTTTATCAAAATCGGTCAAGCCGTTTCGGAAATAATTTATTATTTAGTACGGTAACTAAAACTGTGACACGAGAATTTTATATATATAGATTGCCACTTTAGCCTGTATTTTAAAACAGTAAAATAACAGAAAAGTATTTTTCGCTTATTTCTTATCTCTCCTCTTGTTTTCGCTCATCTTGGAAACATTGTTTTTCCAGAGTACAATATTCCGTTAATAAAGAGAAGCTGATTCTTTTAAACAGCTGATATATGATTTTACCTTGACGTGATATAATATATATTAGGTTTTTACCTATGAACTTGCCGTTTTGTATGAAAAAATTTAAACGATTTTTTTGCATGCAATCAATGCATCTTTGCCAACGCAGTGGCAGTTGATTGATGCCTTCTTAAAGAAATCAGCTGGACGGGAGGCAACAAATTCTTCAAAGGCATTTTGTACTGCCTCTCGGGTATTGAATTTTTTTCCCTCCAAGAAGTTATCCAAATTCTGGAAAAAGTAGTAGTCTGTAGGTGCAAGTTCTGGTGAGTAGGGCGGATGACGGAGAGCTTCCAACCCCAGTTCTTGCAACTTGGAGACCGTCTGCTGTGCAGTATGAGGTCGCGCGTTGTCGTGCAGGAGCAGCGGAGACGAGCGATTGACCAATGCTGGTTGGAGATGTGCCAGCTTCTCCATCATTGTGTTCAGTTCTTCATAGTACACATCTGCATTAATGCTCACCCCGTTTTGTAAGAAGCTGTGATGAATCACACCGGCGCTAGACCACAAAACAGTGATCATCACTTTTCTAGGGGTAAGTTTTCGTTTAGGGCATTGTCTAGGTGCTGAACCAGGATCCAACCAACTTGCTGAGCGCTTGCGTTTATCAAACAGAATCCATTTTTCATCGCAGGTAACAATGCGGTTCAAAATTCCTTCATTTGTGTGTCTGTTGAGCAGTGCAAGGCACGTCTCGACGCGTACTCCGCGCTGGCGATCATTGAGTTCGTGGGGCACCCATTTGTCAAGCATTTTTACCTTGCCAATTTGACGCAAATGGACCAATATTGTTTTGACGCTAACGCCGAAAGCTGCTGCTAATTCAGCCGTAGATTGTGTATCATCAGCTTCCACAATTGCCTTTTTCGTCATTGTCGACCAAAGTCTTCGGACGACCTCGCGGTTCATTTTTCAGGTCGAAATTTCCAGAACGGACGCAAGCAAACCAATAACAGGTGGTGCATTGGTTTGTAGTATTAGCTCCGTAAACTTCGTTGATGTTGCGTGCCGCTTGTGCCGCGTTGCTGCCACGACGGTAGGTACTCATATTCCATAATTACTCGAATTTTTAACGTATCCATGATGACGAAAAACATTGAAATGGGATGAAAATGTAACACTAATCAATAAACAAATGACTACTTTTGGAAAAAGAATTCCATGTTTTTAAAATAAAATTAATTTGAAATTAGAATTCTTAGCCAAACAAAAATTATTTTGATTTGAAATGGCCAGTACCTACTGCAGAACGGCAATTTCATACGTAAAGACCTATTATATTAGTCTGTGTCAGTCCCGCATAATCTGTTGACCAGTGTGGGCGCGTGTACAACATCCCGCGCCCGCGCAACATGCCACTGTATAGGGAAACGAGATCGTATTGTTGTGGGATACATAATGATAATAATTTTGAGTCTTGCTTGGCTATAAACGGTTCTGACCTTTCATAATTATAGTATACAATTAGAGAGGGTCACAAAAATTATAACTTTTATTTCCATTGTAGTAAATAGTCCCGTTTCTACCATCTCTACTTTCATAGATTTAATATACCTACTCTCAAATAGGCATAGGCACAGACATATCTCCTGGAGACATATCCGCGTCACTGAGTAGGTTTATTCACAAATTGTTTATTCTGTGCTACAGGACGATTGTCAAACCTAATCGATGAAAAAATTATGACGTATATGAATTAGGTACCTATATTTACGACGTTACAAGTCAGTATAGGGATGCTGCCTATGTTCAAGAAAAACATATCGAACACTAACCAGCGCATACAAAATCAAAAAATACTCGAAAATAGCAAATACATTGTAAAATTCATTCTTTTTATGATTTTAAAAGTAGATCTTTTGATGAGGCTTCCGGCGACTGGGACCGCAATAAACTGGGACCGTGGTCCCAGTTGCCGGATCCATTTAATTTGAATATTTTTCTACCGGCGACTGGGACCACCCATAAATTAATAGTAAAATCTATTTTTCAAGTCAAAACAGTACAGTCATACGAATAAACGTGTAAAGTAGTTAAAAAAAGTCTGATTTAAAGATATCATTTATTTATAAAAATAATATTATTTACTTATAGACATGAATTTATTCCATGCGCTTAGTAATAAATTAAACCAGCCTACTTTCACGTAATTCAATCGTGCAGGTAAGTACAAAGGGATAGCATTGTATATTGCTATCCCTTCCTAATTACTTATTGTTAATTGTTGATTATTGTTAGCATAATTTATGTGATTATGTGTAATAGTATGTTCGTCGTCGTAGTAATTTCAATTTTAAATAATAAGAATGGTAATCGTAGGGTGTTTTTTATGTTATATAAATAATTGATATTTTTGAATCAATGAGTTTTTTGGGGTTCCGTACAAAAAAATGGAACCCTAATAGGATCACTCGTGCGTCTATCTGTCCGGTCATGTCACAGACATTTGCTCTAAATCTACAGGACCAAATCAGGTGAAATTTGGTATGATGGTGTAATTCTATGACCCAAACACAGATGTGCAAAGTTTTTTTTTTTTTTAAATAAGTGTCATTCAGGAGTACCTATTGTAAAAAACACACCACAATTGAATAAAACCATTTGACTTTGGCATTGAATTTTAAGATTTAAATATAATGTCAAACTAACATAGTAAAAGATTTTACTAACACTAATGGGTTTTTTTTGTGTTGCCTGAATAAATGAATTTTATTATTATTATTATTGTACGGAACCGTCTTCACGCGAGTCCGAATAGCACTTGTCCGGATTTTATTTTCTTGAATTACTTACTCAACATTTTTTCGTTTGACTGTACAGTTTTAGCTTGAACAATAGATTTTTTCCATTCATTTATACCCATAGTCCCAGTCGCCGCAAGAATATTCTAATTCTAATATTCAAATTAAATAGATCCGGCAACTGGGACCGCGGTCCCAGTTTATTGCGGTCCCAGTCGCCGGAAGCCTCCTTTTGATGACATGTATACTTATGACGTCACAAACCAGTATTTCATACAAAACTACCGTACATAAACGTCCCCAAATATAAACTATCGTTTTGACATGTAATAAAAAGAAACTGATTTGATATGTCAGTCAACATCCGTATTGTAATAAAGAAAGTGACACAATACTCGTATGACTATTGTCTATTAGCAATATCAAGGATTGACGATTTTAGCACAATGTAAATAAGTGTAAGTGCCTACAGCTAGGAAATGTGTCGTCACATAGACATTTGTATTTGCAAAAAAAACAGTCGAACATATAACCTCCTCCTTTTTTGAAGTCGTTTAAAAATCACATATTATTTTACTAACAATATAAACTAGCTTTTTTTAACTATTGCTCCAAAGAAACACGAGATCCCACGGGACCGCGGGTAAAACCGCTGGCAGAACCTATATATCCAACAAATTAAATATAAAGAAGGCGGAAGCCAGGAGTAGCTTGCGCAAAACGCCTTTAACCAAGGCCATCAAGCTAAATTATAATGATGATAATATTGAATGTTTAGTTGATTTAAATATAACAACTCAATGTTAATGCGGAACAAGAAATTAAGAGTTGATACGCAAGACAGAACCATATTTGGTAGGCCACTATAGTTTAATGGTTCCAGACGTGATGACAGTGAATATATTTCCGTAAAAACGGCTTGAGGGTGGTAGCCAGTCGGGTACTACAACCATACAACAGTCTCATTGTATGATTAAAACCTAGGACTTTCGTCATTGCAATTTTAGGTCCTGGAAATATACAAGTACGAGTACATAAGGTACATTATACAAGATTTGTACCCAGGGAACGCGGGTGAAGCCGCGGTCTGTCGCGCAAATTTTAGAAATATAATTAGGAACTAAAACTAATGTTGACAAAATGGGCAATATGCCATGAACTTAAAAAAATAATAATAATTGAGTTATAAAATATTTATAGATATAGTAGATTTTACAAAACTGATCGCACAGTAATTTATATTATGTTCAGCATCAATTTTTTTTTAGAATAAACTCAAAACACGAGAAAATCGCATTTTCAAAAATCTCACGTGTTATTGTGGGATGGGGGATGAGGTTGAGCCTTATCTCACCAGGGGGGAGAGGGGGTCGGTCTTACTGAATATATTCAAAGAAATAAGCTGGACATGTCGCAGTTCTCAAAATAAAGTTCTCAATAGAAATAAAACCACATCTATTATTATTTTCTGTATTAGTCACGGATTCGTATTATTGACACTATGCAGTGGGCGGAAAAAAACAAACTTATTACTGTTTAGTAAAGACAATGAGGTCACTCAGAGGTATTTAATGATTATTTTGTTGTTGGCACCTTGATCATGTTTGTTATCCAATTAGCTGTTAACCTTCGACGACAATGCAATATTTCGGGTAAGAAATATAACCTAACTTTCTTTATAATATAAAAATCCTGTATCATCGTTTGTGGTCGTACTCCTCCGAAACGGCTCGACCGATTTTTATGTTTATTTGGTAGGTATGAGAATAGGTAAAGTATATTTCATACCGCTAGATGCACCCACGGGAACGCGGATCCCACGGGAGCGTGGGAGTCAGCTAGTTCTGTTTATTAAAATAAAACCGTTATTTTTCATAAATTAAGTACCTATGGTATAGTCGTATAGTCTGTAGTTTAGTCTAGTGTCAATATAAGTGAACTTATATTTCATTCGTACGTATATCAATTGAATAGGCATAGTACTACCAACTGGTACATCTTAAGTAGATGCAAAACACGTCCTGCGACGTTTGGCATTGTAAAATGTTATGTATGTATGTATGTATGCGTGAATGTTACCCAACAACACAACACAACACTACCTGTAAACAAAGCACAGGGGCTCCTTCAATACATGGAGATTAGCTTCGGAAAATAATTGCTTTTTGCCTTACATGTTACGTGAGCGACCCACATTCAGGGAAAATACGGTCATTGTGAATATTAGCTGCTAAGGACTGTTTTCAGTTAAAATTATCCAGGTGATAAGGTTAATTGATGTTTTATTGAAACACGGTATTACCAATGATATTATAAGTAAAAAGGTGTTATAAGCGCTCCTAAAGCGGGAGGCTAAAAATTGGCTAATTAGCCAACCTGGGTCACGTCGCCAGCATCAACGGATGCACTTCACGTACCGCGTGTTACAATTAAAAGTAAAAGTGACCCAAAAAAACCAAAAATGCCGACGTGTCTTTTGAGATATCGTTCTGTAGAGTGGATAATAAGTTATTTATGGCACTGTATCTAACGCACAAATAAGTTTTTTTTTTTTTAGAAATTTATGAAATTTATTTATAAGAAATTAAAAATAAATTTCTAACAGAGATTAAATTTCGTTAGATACAGTGCCATTTCTCGGCCATTTTTCAAGATCGAATGTTGTTAAGGTCTCCCACCTTTTTACTTAATCTCATTGGGTATTACTATTACTTTATTACACACCAATATATTTTATTTCTATGCTATATTTTATTATTCTATACTGTATTTTCAGATTAAACTTGTCAAAGATATGAGTAAAATAAGGATATTTATTACCAGTGGAAAATGGTTACGGGATTAAAAAAATGTATCACGGCCATTTTATCAGACAAAAAATAAGGCCAGAATGCTGAAGGTCGATTTCGTTCTTTAAATAATTCATAGGTACTATTAATCTAAATGTATTTAAACATGCAAGCGTGGTACGAACTTAAATAATTATTGTAATATTTTAGGCCTTACTTTTGGTTGACGCACTAAGTAAATATCTACAAATCTGTATTTAGGTATGTGTGTATGTAACGAATAAACTCAAAAACAACCGGGCCGATTTCAAAAATTCTTTCATCATTTAAATGCTACATTATTCCAGATTAACATAGATAAGATCCTACGGGAACTCGTGAGAAACTGCGGAGGGCAGCTAGTCATATAGGAATACATTATTTTAAATGGCGCTAAACTGTAATAATTATCAATTTAGGATAGTGGATCAATGAGTTAAATGTACATACATATAATATGTATTATGTCATGAAAATGCAGTAAAAGTATAATAACATTGAAACAGTTTCGAAGACCATATAATATGAACGGTTGTGGTAGGTACTTAAACAATTATTAGCGACGTGAAGGCAGGTAACGTGATTAAAACATGACGAATTTAAGACATGACGAAGTATGTGAAGACAATGAAGAAGCAACTCTAAGCGTTAAGTATGAAATCATAATTAGTAAATGAAACAATGATTTTGTTACAACAAATTACTATGGTTTGTGATGCATTGAAGATAACAACCAACATATAGCAAAACCTTTCCATAGAAATGCTATCGCTTCAATCCTGCTTGACAACAACTATTGCACAAATATTGTTCTGAACGTCTTATCAAGTATTATGATACGCTATGTAAACAAAATCAGTAATATAAATGACTAATTTCTGAAAATGCTTGACTAGGTATAATATAATCAACGAGTACGCAGCATTAATACAGCCTTCATGTACATAAGTAACCTTTCATTGTTCAGCTTACGAAACGTGCAAACTGTCGATGTGGGAAATAGAATATTGTAATTCATATTGGATTACCTCTCGGCGGTGTGGCAAGGGTGTCAAGGCGTAATGTGATGCATCAGATAAGGTCTGATGGTATAACCAGTTTAGTGCTAAACAAGAGCGGTTTATTTAAAAGGAAGATCTACCAGGAGGCTATTGATTCATGTCATGACTTCGGTAACCTTGAATTGTTTCTCAGCGAATGTACCTGCATTCTATTAAACCAAATTTCAGATCAACTCTACAGAGTTAAAAGGATAATAATAACATTGTATGTTTATAACATTGTGAATGTAGTTTACCCTGCCTGTTAAATTGGTCACTTGTTTTGTGAAGTAGAGGAGGTATTTTATATCTTCTATATATATAATTAAAATATGATTTGCTCTGCAAGTAACTGAATACATTGTATCTGCAATTAGCGGTATAAATGCGTTTAGTGATTGATGTGCATGCTAATTAGATGAACGGATTACGAAAGCCATGATTGACTTGACTTTTAAATAAATGCCCTTTTAATGTCACTGTAGAATCGTATTTTAAAAAGAAGGTAAGCAGACTCGATTTCTCCTCAAAGTTTCGAACGAAGCGTTGTGCTAAACTGTCTCAGGCTTTTGCAAAGAAAGGATCAAGACTGTTCGCGTTACTAAACTGCTTTTAGAAAGTTCATATATCTAGCTAGACTAGAGGTGTTCTCACCTGCTCCGCATGAGTTCTTCCAAAAGTCGCAAAACTTGCTGCATGAACACATCTCGATCGAACGTCACTACGCACTATGCCAATGTATTTTTAAACTTCACTTGTACAGTTTCGCAATCCTTCAGCCGGTGCGCATTCACACGATTGAATTAATGTCGACAGCAAAGAAAAACTTTATTCATGTTATAGTAAATAGTGGCGGAGTAAACATGTCAGTGTAACGGCTTAGATGTCGGTCGCTGGTGTACCGTTGGCGAGTAGAAAGCGAACGCGTGTCCACTGGCTCGGGAGAGCAGTCGTCATCGTTCGTATCGGACGCGAACGGTAGGAGTGCGGGCGCGAGGGTCAGCGTGGCAAGGCGTTTGGAGGCGCGACGCGACGTTCTACCGATGCGGGCGCCCTCGTGCGACTGCCGCCCGAAAATATTCTCACCTAGTTTGTTTGCCAAGAAACCGATACGTAGACAACACAACCAATATTATAAACCGAGGAAAAGCACAGATTTCGCGAGCAAGCGACGGCGACAAGGATATTTATTAGCTTTGATTAATGAAAATATCGTTGTTTTTCGGATACCTAATAAGAATAGAACTGTAAGCATTTCTTACAAATGGAAATACATTATGTCTAGGGCTATTACCTAGACAAGTTTATTAGTTTTCAATTTTGATTACAGATTTGACTTTATACAAGTCTTGAAGGCAACTGGCTCTCAGGTGCAACTGCCGAAACACACCGACAGATGCTTGGCTACAGGTTTTCAACTGGAGGGTCACCAGCCAGCCAGTCAAACTCTACAAAGAACCCTATACCACCGTGCTATGGTTGCCTCACCATTATTTCCTTCACTGCATTGAGCAAACGTAGTGTTTTTATCCTCTTTGAATTGAGCTTTCAGTGAAAGCTCATTATGAAGGATTCGAACTCACGACCTTCGCCGCGATATTCGACGTTACAAAAACTCTTTTTATTTATTTAAAAACATTTTCAGGGTCCTTGAAGGTTATCAGGCGTTTTAATATAAAATAACTTTCATGATCATAGTTACTTCCTGCTTCCAACAAATATTATAAATGTGTGTGTGTGTGTGTGTGTGTGTGTGTGTGTGTGTGTGTGTGTGTGTGTGTGTGTGTGTGTGTGTGTGTGTGTGGGTGTGTGTGTGTGTGTGTGTGTGTGTGTGTGTGTGTGTGTGGGGAGGCAATGACGCAAAATTTGTAGTTACTCGAGCGTCTTTGGGACCTACTGGAATTTGAAGATTAGGTAGAATAAAGAAAAAAAGGTTATGTCATATTTTCCCCTTCAGCGGTGGGGGGAGCGTCTAAAAAAATTTACTCGAGCGCGTCAGACATTGATAAGGGATGTTAAGTGAACCCTCCAGTAGCTCCTATTTTAACGACTGACGATTTGGACGCGACCATCAGTCAGGGCCGATTTTTGCAAATGCAAAAAAAAATCGTGACCTTGATTTACTCGAGCGCGTCAGATTTTTATACAGGCGGTTCTTCTTGATGGCCTTGTTGTACTGACCCATAATCTGACAATTATGTTGAGGGATTTCCTTAATCTGACGGTTTGAAAAAAAAAATATGTAAAAAATATCGAAATCTCGAAAATGGTTCAAGATTTCGAAAAAATTTTTGCACAAAAGTTGTAGATTATGAATACACATACCAAAAAACCCATAGGAAACGAGATATTTGTAATAAATGATTTTATGACCTTTAACCTTGACAAATCAGTAGTCGCGGGCACCCTAAGGTAAGTAGCTTTTGAGACAAGTTTTAGGGTGACAAAATAAAGGTTTATACAAGTTAATAGCTGACTATCTCTCATTCTGAGGTGAAACTCATAATATTCCTGGACTATACACTTAGTAATGATTTTAGCTACTTCGGCTTGTGCAAATCGGCAGATTATGATATTTCCGTGATTCGTGACTAATTTCCTTCAAAATAAAAAAAAAAACTAATCGCGCTCGAGAAAATCCAGGTGACGTTTTTTTTTGCAACTTTGCGAGTCTCCAATTTTCTTTCGTCACGCCCAATTTGTCAGATTATTGAAATGTACACTATTTTGCATGTAACTAACTTACCTTACCTTAATCTGACGCGCTCGAGTATTTCAAACCATAGATTTTTTTTTACTAATCTGACGGGCTACCCTAGGCGTTCGACACTACATAGAGGGCTCAGATTTGGTGAGAGTACTTCACAAGGTGCAAGGTTGCCCCCCTTATGTTAATCTGCCGCGCTCGAGTAAATCCCGAAATCCCCTATTCGCCTCCCCTACCACTACTTTTTATCCTGTGATAAAAAGTGGGGCGGAAGCTAGTCATAAAAAAAACTTAAAGTTTGTATGTTTGTGGCTACTTGTAGTGTAATCTATATATTTATAAAGAGAAACAGACTGTTTGTCTGACTGAGTGACTGACTGACATATGAGCGCAAAGCCCAAACAACTAAGAACGTGAAAATTTACATACCTCAGGCTTACTTATAGATTTTGTTTCAAATTCTACAAAATCTGCCACTTTTAAAACAAAATAAGCCACTTGTTTGAAAACTCATATCACGTAGGGGTGATTCAAGTTTTTTTTTTTTCAAAATTCACCCCTAGAGGTAAAATAGGGCGAGTGAAACTGCGGTACGGAAAACTAGTTATGTAGGTATAAACGACTGAACGGATTTCTGTTAAACATAGCTCACATTCCCTGGATAATAGGATACTTTTTGTCCTTTCCCGAGATTTTTCATCCCTCGGGAACACGTGCATAGATTAAGTGATAGTTAACACGGGTAACTGCGGGCGGAATATAATTATCTTATTTAAACAAGCCCTGAATGCAAATAAGTTGAACAGTAATTGTATTCACCCAATATTCCCATACAAAAGAGTTCAACGCTCTACGAATGTCCGTATGCATACGTAGGCCCGGAAACAATGATATTTATAGTAGGAACTCAACTTTTTATATTTTAATTGTTTTCTGATAGGTATTAAAGTAATGAGAAGTAATTAATTAATAATCCAATTTGGGTACTAATAAACTTATTAATAGGATTTTTGATAAACATTTTAATTTATGTATTAAGAGTCAAATTTTAAACAATCTATTCATAGGTTTATAAATAATATCCAGTTAGTCATAAAATAAAATAAAAAGGAGATATTTAAAAATGGTGTTTACACCTTCATATAAAATTTAATAGGAAAATCATGGCGAAAATAACTCTTTGGCACATCATTTTAAAGATCTAACCACTTTGAAGTATCTAGTGATCAAATAAATCGCGAATACCTCCCGTCTGCAATAGGGTATTTTACTCTATAAAATGAAAATAATCTATCATATTATTGAGATAGCTTAGGCAAAAAGCAGTCGGGAAATGTTAGTTTTAGTTCATGTAGTTTTAGTACAAAATAGATTTTTAATTTCAATTCAAAGGTTTCAGTATTTTTAATCTGTTTTTTAACATTATGAAATAGTAGCCGGGGACTTTTTTGGCGGGAACTTGCGAAGTGACGTTGTGTTTTCTGAGTTTTATTGAATAATTTCGGTGGTATGTTATCCAATAAAGATCAATCTAAGTGCACAAGTGAAATGAAATGAAATGAAAGCGTGTATCGTGACTTTCCAGGTTGTCCCAAGAAGTCCGTGAAAAGTTTTAGTGGAATAGCCGCCAATTTCACTAAAACAGACTGGACTTGTACGGACGAGGACTAGACATTACAGTGAAAGTGACAATAAAACGTGCTATGTAAAACGTGACATAAAAATGAATAGGTAATAGTAGCCGCGGACTTTTGGGCGGGAACTTGCGAAGTGACGTTTTGAGTGATTTTTATTTTCATTAAATTCGTGTATTTTGAGTTTTATTGAATAATTTCGGTGGAGTTTTGTCCAATTAAGATCAATCTAAGTGCACAAGTGAAATGTTTGCATTGTAATATTTAGAGTTTGTCCAGATTTGTGTTTGGCTGTGTAACCAAATGACGTCATGTCCGTTTTCGTCAAATTACGGGCGAAGTTTGAAAATGTAAAATTTTAATGCTTTTTTATGGCACTTATCGATTGATAAAAAAAATTGTTTTTTTTGTGGTTTATCAGTAGTATAGAACTATTTGAGACACTTTTCAAAAATGAGTGTAATACCCTATTGGGGGAGGCGTTGATAAGGTCTTTGAAGTTTTGTCAGATTTCCTAACAATATTTCGACATCATTTAGATTTTCAGTCTTTACAAACAACTACTGAATGAACCGGTCTTTGCGAGCCTCCAGACTGGTATTTTAATCATATATGATGAAAACATATTTTTGTATTTTCAGGGTCGGCAACGCGCGAGAGATACCTCTGGTGTTGCAAGCGTCTATAGGCTACGGAAAACGCTTACTATCGGGCAGACCGTATTTTTGTTGGCCTCCTTATGGTAGGGGAGGCGAATTAGGGATTTCGGGATTTACTCGAGCGCGGCAGATTAACATAAGGGGGGCAACCTTGCACCTTGTGAAGTACTCTCACCAAATCTTAGCTCTCTATATAGTGTCGAACGTCTAGGGTAGCCCGTCAGATTAGAATTAACGCTTTTTATCCTACAAAAAAAATTAATTCGAATCCTTACCAATATAGACCAAACAACTAGCTGCAAACCCTTTTTCCAAAAATACAAAATTCTAACCTTGCCATGCCTTTATATCTTGGAAACATGCAAATTTGTCAGAAAATATATGTGTTTCTTCACAAAGCGTGGAGAAAATAATACTAACCGAACACAAAGACATAGGACCAACATCCCGCATAACTCTACACGCTAAAAGTCCCTACGTGATGTGCATAAAAATATATAATAAATTACCAGATTCACTAAAAGACGAAACCGATACAGCATTTATCAACAAACTAAAACAATTACTAATAAACAAAGCTTATTATACAGTTAATGACTACATAAATGATGAAAAAGTTATATAAACTAACAAACCACATACATAAAAATAATAATACAAATTGCTTTAATCATAATAATATTATAAAAATAAATACCTACTAATAAAACAAATATTAAAAATCACTCATTTTATATTAAATAAAAATGAAATAATATACTAAATTCTAACGTACTAGGTAATTAATCTAATAATATAAAATCTAAATAAAAAAGTCGTTGTCAGTAGGCAACGTACCCAGAATGCTGGCAGCATTGCCACGTTGGATGGCAATGCTGATTCGTTGAGCGAGGTATATGCCAGCATTCTGGTCACGAGATGCGTCGACCAGTCGTTTTGACATTTCTCGGAAAAGGTGGTGTGCACTCGGCCCCCACGGACCCAGAGTTTCAACCCCAAACGGCTCAAACATGTAACTTGTATCTAAGTTACTGTATTTTCGCCGCTTGAGGCTCTCTGCTGACATGGCTGCACCACCGGCCCTATCCACTGTCTCTGGAAGATGAGACGGTGCTAAGGTATCAACACACGTGGCATCCCATACCAAAGGTCGACCCATCTTCCAGGGTATAAGTGTCATTCCATCGGGTCTCTTACCATCGTCACGAAACAAGCCAGGTTCTAAAATAGCTGTTACGTTGGCGCTGGTAAGGGCCCGACGGATGACATCATTAAGGCAAGCATGTCTCGAATATCTACCTGCGCTTTTGATGCAAGATAGTCCGTGGTGACCGAGTTGATCGACAGCAGTGCCACACTGACAGCGATGTGACGAGAAAATCGGCAAGCCCAAGCGTAAACATACTGCGGATCTAAAAGTGTTGGAGTCCAAAAGTGTACCCATATGTGAAGATGGTAAGGCCTGCAACCAAAGACCCGATTCCCAAGCAAAAACAGCTGTGAGGCGGGCCCTATCTGCGGAACTGGTTGACGTTTCTAATAAATTATTCCGTACCAGTTCACAGAGAGGGTCATCCCAGAGCCGCTGCGAGGAGGGGACCTTGGGCAGTTCAATGTTCGGGCAGGCCAATTGCCATAAAATTCTGGCAAAAAACATTTTGAAAAGAAACAGAGTATGCGCTTTATAAGGTCATCTGTGCTATAGACCGAAGACAAAAAGGCTGGCAATGACACACTAGAAATTTTGCGAATGCCTAAGCCTCCATGCCTAATAGGCAGAGAGGCTTGTGACCATCCTCGATTATCAAAATTTATATTAAAAACTGAGATGAGTGTATCTCTAATGGTATTGTCCAAGTCTTGTAATAAATTGGGGTACTTCCAAAGTGGACAACACCTAAGAGTATACACAAATTTTGGGACAAACAGTATCTGATGATAGCGAAGGCCATGTGTTTATTAATTTTTAAAAGACGATCTGAAACATTTTGAAAATTTTGAATTTTTTCCTCGACAAAGGTGGAAACTGATTCTTCAAGGATGGGGGAACCTAGCAGTCGAAGTGAACCACTGTCTAAAAGTTTAATATTAGGGGCTAAACTATTAAAATATTCAAAAGCCAAATCTTTTGCTGTGCAAGTATCCGTAAAAAATAGTTCACATTTCGAAAATTTTAGTTCTAAACCTATAGTATGAAATTTTTTTATTAATTGTTTTAAATCATTTAACACAGTGGTCACATCTCCTCCCAAAATCCCATCATCGAGATACCAAACATTAAATTTTGATTTCAAACGCTTAATGATAGGATTAATGGCTAAGCTAAAGATGGCCGGCCCGAGAGGGTCACCCTGTTGACACCCTACAGCTGAATAAATCAAATTGTTTCCATACATTAATTTTGAAGGTTTGCTATAACATTGATATAAAAAATTTGAAGAATTTGGAATATTTTCAAATTTTGTGTCAAAAGGGCGCCCCTATCAACTGAGTTAAAAGCATTCTTTATATCTACCTTTAGCAGCACCTCTCCGCCTTTATTATCCAGAAAGGTCCTAAGCGAATGTACTGCAGCTTCACAGCCCCCTCGTGAGCCGAAACCAAGTTGTGTTGGCTGCAGTAAATCTCTAATTTTATCTCTGTTGGCTCTGCAGCAAACCTTCGCAGCAAGGCGGCGGTATACGGTGCCAACAGCAATAGGTCTTATTCCGCCATCTTTTTTTTTTAAAGCGCAGAGATTAGCGCCGTACAATATTTGTGATATTTCATTTGGGACCCTTCCGGATAACATTAAATTAACTAAACCAGTGAGATCATCAAGAAGAGTGTCCCCAATATCACCACAACGACCACATGTGAGATCTTTAAGGTGTTGTGGAGAGAGGGCATCAATTCCAGGCGCCGAACCACTTTGGAATGATGATAAGGCACCAAAAACATCTTTATTTATACATTTTAGAGCTGTATCAGATACTGGAATGCAATTTTGTAAATCTGAAAGGCAAAAAGTTGATGAAGGAGGTGGATGCTTGTTATGTAAAGCTTCTAAAGTGTCAGCTGTATTATCGGCTATGGTATCATTGGAGAATAACAACCTCGCAGCACCTCTAATATCGCCGTCATTTAACTTGTTCTCTATTAAATGATATGGATGAGAACGAGTACATGAGCGGGTAGGGTTTATTCTAGGATGAAAAACTGCTAGTAGGTCATTATTTATACGGCAATTTTCTTTTATAACAGAAGTAAGTGATACATTATTATTGGTATTGTAAGGGGCGTGCAGAATTCTATAAGGAAAAGTGATGAGTTGTTCCCAAGCATGGATGGAATTGAGATTAATAGTATGTTTAATTAATTTAGACAAATATTGGGCTACAGATAAACGGGCACCGCGGGGTATACGTTTAACGACAGGAGTAGAAAGCTTTAAATTTGTTAGTTTTTCCAAAAAATCTTGATGAACTAATGAGACAGAAGGGCCATGAAGAATGGTGGGGCATGATACGTTAGAATTTTTATGAACTTTGGCTTCATGTATTTTAAGACCTCTTAGGCCTTTAAAAAAACGTGTTTGTGGACACTTTGGGCACTGCAAAAGAGTATCTAATGAAGCGGGCACTTGAACATCCGACACAATTCGATCAGCAGGTATGGGCTCTGTCATTAAAGAACAATTTGGAAACTAAATATATAAAATAAATAGGTATATAAAAAAAAATTACAGACAAAATTTAAAAAATTACAGTCTATAAAAGGGATGAAAATAAAATAAACTATAACACTAAAATCGTAACACTGAAATGGCACTGAAGAACTTAGCCGACGACGTCACCGTGTTGACATCTCAATGACATAATGACCATAAAAATGGATAAATTTTCCTTATTCCCGTACTATTCCATCAATGGCCACTCGCAAGTACTCGCAACCATTTCATAGAAGCATTCCATAAGTGTGCTATATTCAGTTTACTAGTAATTTATGAGACAGTCACATAATCTTCCAATTATTGTAAACACACTTCCCTTAGATTAAAGACAGGTCGTCGCATTGACCAGACTATAGGTTATTATTATATTATCTTTTGATATTATCCAATGTTTACTTATAGGAGACGGTAGTTACTTTAAGAGAAATCAAAATCTGAAAGCTTTATTACAAATCTCCTTAAAAACCAATTTATACAATTTATTTATATCAAATAACGTCCTGACACTTATGTCATTATTTTTCCTTAATTATATACTAATAAATATATGACATATTAAATAAAAATGTAATAATTGTCCTCTCTTCTACTTGTTTATTGTAAGTGTTGCTGTGCCCGACAGGGTCCACAAATTGACTAAACCTAATTTACCACCTAAGGTGTAAAATAATTTTATTGTGGAATGCAAATAAATGAAATGAAATGAAATGAGATTAGTAAAAAAAATCGATGGTTTGAAATACTCGAGCGCGTCAGATTAAGGTAAGGTAAGTTAGTTACATGCAAAATAGTGTTCATTTCAATAATCTGACAATTTGGGCGTGACGAAAGAAAATTGGAGACTCGCAAAGTTGCAAAAAAAAAGTCACCTGGATTTTCTCGAGCGCGATTAGTTTTTTATTTTTATTTTGAAGGAAATTAGTCACGAATCACGGAAATATCATAATCTGCCGATTTGCACAAGCCAAAGTAGCTAAAATCATTATTAAGTGTATTGTCCAGGAATATTATGAGTTTCACCTCAGAATGAGAGATAGTCAGCTATTAACTTGTATAAACCTTTATTTTGACACCCTAAAACTTGTCTCAAAAGCTACTTATCTTAGGGTGCCCGCGACTACTGATTTTTCAAGGTCAAAGGTCAAAAAATCATTTATTGCAAATATCTCGTTTCCTATGGGTTTTTTGGTATATGTATTCATAATAAATATTGTAGAAGATTTAATTTTCTACGACTTTTGTGCAAACATTTTTTCGATATCTTGAACCACTTCGATATTTTTTATATATATATATTTTTTCAAACTGACAGGTTAAGTAATTTCCTCAACATAATTATCAGATTATGGGTCAGTACAACAAAGACATCAAGAATAACCGTCTATATAAAAATCTGACGCGCTCGAGTATTTCAAGGTCACGATTTTTTTTTGCATTTTAAAAAATCGGCCCTGACTGATGGTCGCGTCCAAATCGTCAGTCTTTAAAACAGGAGCTACTTGAGGGTTCACTTGACATCCCTTATCAATGTCTGACGCGCTCGAGTATTTTTTTTTTAATTTTTTCGACCCCTTCGTACGGCCAACCCCACCACGCAAAACGGCAGATTATTATTTTTCCATTATCAGACAGACGTGGTGCGACTACCCTATTAATATCTGACGCGCTCGAGTATTTCTTGGTGACTGTTTTTTTTTTACATTTTTGAAACCCTGTAGACGCTCCCCCCACCGCTGAAGGGGAAAATATCAGTAGGTCCCAAAGACGCTCGAGTAACTACAAATTTAGCATCATTGCCTCCCCTACTATTAGTGGTGTGATAATAAACACATATCTAAATGAAAATGTTGTTCTTAAACTTTGTTTTAGAGCACCTCGTTCAAGTATAATAATATAATGTGATAAAGACAGGCGATGGGTAGTTTTTACGCCACCACTTTTAATCGCATATTTTTTTGTTATTTTATATATAAAATTCATCTCATTATATATTTCAATCTAATTTTAGTCGTAGAACAATAAGAAAATAATATATTTGTATCGTATATGTTTGTATCGTAACAATCAAGATAAAGTGAAAGATTGCATGGAAACGTCAATTGCTTATATGATTAAAAATACATGATTTTCATATGAATACCACTTTCGGCCTGGCTGGTTAACAATAGATACTAAACAAACATCATATTTTTACTTTTGGATAAGCTTGTGTTTGACCGCAATCTCACCATGGTAAGTGGTTAGATGGGAACTGGCTCTCAAGTGCACCTGTGCAATTTATATTATTACTAGCATTGTCTTCCCAGTATAGTATAAAACGTATTGAATTTTGCTTCGGGTTATTTATTATATATCTTTAATCTGTTGACTCGCGACCTTAACCTGTCAAACAACTCGTCAACTCACGCACAGTTTTCAAAATTTCAAAATTCGCGCCCAATTTTTAAGTAAATGTCATCGTCCAGATTGTCCCATTTGAGAACCAAGTGGTGCGGACTTTGAAACCCCGATTGTCCCAAGAAAGAACTGACAGGTTAATTTCATCCAGATCCAAGCTAGTAACAAACACGCGCCACCAACCACCTAGCTAAGTAGGATGTCTTTGTATGTATGTAGTAATTAATTCCGACTTCGGTATCGACCGCTTATTATAACGTATTATAATAACTGGTTGGACAACATGCTAAATATGCTTATGGGTCATTATCAGGCGACTCATTATTTGGTTGACTTCGGTGACAATATTTTTTTTTTTATTTTGGGATTACTTACATGAATTATCAAGTCTAGAATAAATTTAAAACATATTAGTGGAAGAGGGAATCATGTAGACCGAATGGTTATGAAGGGATAAAATTTTAAAAAAAATGTGTCCACCGAAATCAATATTCTTATCACCGAAATCAAATATATAAGAATCTCACTACCAGCCTTTTTGTCTTCTGTTTTTAGTACAAAAAATTTAGTAGAACGTATTCTTGGTACATCACCTCCTGTCGTATCTTATTTGACGGATGGCAAGGAGGCTTGGCAAATAGCCTGCCCCAATTCCGACCCACCCACAATCCCATCATCACAGAGGCAATGGGATGAGCCGCTTTGCGAGCTAGTACGTAAACAGCTTTTAGAAACGTGCCCTAGCCACGCGGAGCGCGCTCGTCTCCTTGCCGTCTCTGTGTGGGAATCTGGTCTCTGGCTAGATGCACTACCTTCTTCTAACATAGGAACACTTCTAGAACCAAATACTTTCCGGATTGCTGCCTGTTTGCGTTTAGGTGCCAACTGCTACGGCCCTCATCGCTGTCAATGTGGTTTTTCCGTCGACGCATTAGGGCACCATGGCCTCTCATGTCAGAGAAGCGCAGGTAGAATTTCTAGGCACGCCAACCTTAATGATATCATTCGTCGGTCGCTTGCAAGCGCTAACTTATCGGCCATTCTCGAACCGAATGGGCTGGTGCGTGATGACGGCAAGCGACCCGACGGTATGACTTTGATTCCTTGGAAGATGGGTCGGCCTTTAGTGTGGGACGCTACCGACACTTTGGCACCGTCTCATCTTCCAGAGACCGCAGTTAAGGCAGGCGGCGCCGCTGCTTGCGCTGAGAATCTCAAACGGCGCAAATATAGCGATCTTGATAGTTGCTACATATTTGAGCCGTTTGGGGTTGAGACAATGGGGCCGTGGGGACCAGCTGCTCACCGCATTTATCGTCTCATCGCGAAACGCCTCATCGAAGCGTCACGTGACCGGAGGGCTGGCGAATACTTTGCCCAACGTATTAGCATTGCCATCCAAAGAGGCAATGCTGCCAGTGTTCTGGGCACGCTACCACCTGACAGCGATCTGGACCAGTTGGCCTATTTAGTGTAGTAAAATTTTAAGTTTTTTATTTTTATTTGTGTAATTAGATTATCTGTAATATATTAGTTAGTCTTAGTTTATAATTTAATTGTATATACCATATTAGTTTATTAGAAAAAATGTAATCCATTAGAAGTGATAAATAAATATATTTTAAATACAATATATAAAATAATTGATATATTTCAAAGAATATTTTTAATATAAACATAATTATGGTCTGTAAGGAATGGCATGTTAATTTTACAATAAAACATTTTATTTTATTAAGTCTTATGTACCATTTATTAAGTTTTAAAACTTTACAAAAATCAACATTGGTAGGCTCTGGATCACTTTTGATGCGAGCTTTCCGACGTCGTTCAGCCAATCTTTTTTTGATCAACCGATCTTCTTTTGCATCTCCCATAATCACAATACTGAAAGAACATGAGAGGTTATGAGAAAGTTAAATTTGTGATCTTAAAATGTAAATAAATAACTATTGATTGATTTCGGTGATTTTAAAATTGATTTCGGTGCAACTATTTCCACCGAAAACACCGAAATCAATGCCACTGAAATCAAAATATTTAGCAAAATCCTAGATATTTTCAGAAGTACCCCGAATTCTAAATATTAATCCTTTTTATTGAAATCTTATACACATAAGGCATACTTTTATTATAATTTAAAAATATTAATTCAAATAGTTGTGGATAAAATGAATTCACCGAAATCAATTTTAGGGGTGTACCAAGCCACCGAAAACTATTACGTACCTTAATAAAAGAGTAGCGCCGAAACTCCCTGACGTGTTATCCTCACCACCGATGCGGTGCGACTGACAGTTTGTATTACTCAAACAACCATTCTCGCAGCGGCTAGAGTACAGGATATATGAACGGATCGGTGCGCGCCACTGATATCAATGCTAAACGTCGGACGCGAAGACAACCAGTTGTAACTTGTCTACTTAGGTGTATTATGGCTTAGTTATATAATAAATTGAAGTAATAACTATATAGTTATTTGTGAACACATGCAAAATAGCGCCATATATGGGAGAAAAAAAGATAAAATATAATTTCCGCCGCAATACGGGGCCGGACGCGGCACCGAGGTCAATATTTTCGAGGTTTCTATTTTTTTAAACCAACTTGTATTTAATTAATTTAAAAAAGAATACAGGCCCCTCCTAATATTTTAATCATACCTGTTATAGAAAAAAATATCAAGTTGTTAGTAATCCATTTCGTACTGGATTTCGACCTGGACACGCCTATTTGAGCCGTCTAAGTATGACCGTTATTATGTATTTATTTATACTGCCTACGCGTCTATATATATTATGTAATACCTATATATATGTATGAAGGTCATGCAACTTCACTTCATATAGAAATCGGGAAGTGTTTACGAAGTGTGTATGTATGACGTAGCTATAAAATGACGTATAACGGAGTGGTAGTGACGGAGAAGAAAATCGTGGATTCGAACTTCGAATCATCGAAATTCAATGAGTATGAGCTTTGGGCCTCTTGATTCCCTATACGTCATTTTCGAGATATTTACGGTCTTATTCATAATGACTTATCGGAGGTTTAAAAGCTCGCTAAAAATAGATTGTCAAAAAGTGTTATTCATAATGGTTCAATAGCGCTAAAACGTTCCTTAAGTCTCCGATAAAGTGGCATTGATATAAACTACCTAGGACCCTACTATAAACCTTCGATAAATCTATATTAGCAAAAAAATGGCCGATTTTGGTCAGCTGATTATTGAAGTTTGCAATGACATCTAATATATCAAACGTTTTTATTGTAAAATAAGTACGTAAATTTTCTTAAATATGCAAGCTTGACAAACCTTGGAAAGTATTGTGGTGATTGAAAATCATGTTATCTTAATAGCCGTATATGCCACCCTTAAAAAAATTGGCAATGTTAAAACTACTGTCGTGGCTCTTGCAGTTTTGGACAATATTGCAATTGCACATAGTGAGACATATGTGATGGAGGACAATGAGCCCGCTACAGGAGAGCTACTGGAACAGACAATTTACATGGACTCTAACCATAGGTGAGGTAGAAATGCTGCAATCTTGCAAGTTTTTATTGCAAGGCACTCTAGTGAATAAAGTTCTCCCTACTTGCAGGTAAATGATTAAATAATACAAAATAAGATAATCAATAATATAATTTATTCTTTTATTTTCATAATATAGTATTTTATTCATTCATTAATAATTCCTCCTCCAACTTCAAATTTTCATTTTCTACTTGCATCATATGCAGTTCTGTCCTGCATTCAATTTCACGAGCAGCAACTTGTTCTGCAGGTGAACTAACTTTAATGTTTGACACGTGGATCTGAAACAATACAATATTATATAAACATTCTAATATTACAACATGTTTTTTCTGGTTATTGGAATATTTTTATACACCTTTTTCTTTATTTTTCTAGAACCCAGCAATTGCAAACCTGAAGACATTGAAGGTGGTGGTGCCTCTACAGTGTCCACATTAATATTAACTGAAAATATATATAAATGTTTAGATAAAGAACCAATGACTTTTACAATAACATACTTCTTGAACATTGTTACTTTGGTTTTCTTTTCCAAAATCATCCTAAAAACAAAGATCATTTGATTCCAGTATTACACTACTACATCCATACTTAAAATATTTGAAATAAACTTACTATAGGTATTGCTTCTATAACTGGTGGTGGTCCTCTAGCCCATTTTCACATCTCTGTCTTTTTTGGATTCATATTCATTAGTACAGTAACACAATATTTCATTATAATTGTACAAGAACGATTTATTATTATTATTAAATAGTTTTTTGACGCGATCAAAATGTTTGACACAAGAGTCAAGATGCATTTTTTTTAATTTGTACCGATTTTTAAATAAATACTCATGAAACCATTTTCCTACCATTCACATTTCACTATTTTTCTACGAAATTGCAACATTG
Organism: Ochropacha duplaris; assembly: GCA_951361185.1. NCBI lineage: Eukaryota > Metazoa > Arthropoda > Insecta > Lepidoptera > Drepanidae > Ochropacha > Ochropacha duplaris. The sequence goes on from OX592703.1 coordinate 7,085,954, forward strand.
TGTTCAATAACGACATTTTAGTTATCGGAGGTTTATCAAACGATTATGAATAAGGATTTTTATCGAACGTTTGATAAGCTTAAAAGACGTTTTAACTAATATAGGTTTATACCTTCGATAAGTGTTTCATTATGAATAAGACCGTTAATATCTAAAATTAAATAATCAATAATAATAATAATAACTAATTTCGAAAATGGTGACCTTTTTACTAAGGTCATTTTTGTATATTTGGTATGTGACCGGCCTACCTATCTCCCCTTAAGTTTATCGTACTACTTACCGGATACCTTGTATAGATATATACAAGGTATCCGGTACCCGGAATAAGGTCAGGGAAAAGAAGATGTGTGTCTATCTTTAGTACCTATAGTAAAGAAAACGTAGTACGTAAATTAAAAATAGTAATTAACGAAGAAACGTATGATTCCGGAGACCACCTCATATCAAGGCGTTGATAACCTATTGATATAGGGTTCATTGTCGTCATACATAATATAACTGGGTATGTACATGCACCGATAAAAAGAGAAAAGAATTCCAATGCACGATAATCATGTAGGAATATATTTCTTGATATAGACATCTGATTACAAACTAGATTTTATCAATACGTTGCCAAAGCAATACCATTATTATATTAGACTACGGCCACAGAGACTACGGCAAATAGGTAAGTAATTGTTGATGGTTGCTTTGTCTAATTCAAATAATAGGTACTAAACCCTACACAACATAGAAATTCTATAAACTACGATACATTGTTGAAATACGATATAATCTAAAAGGAATGTCTAGGAATTTTCACCTACAATACAGCACCATCTTGAGGCAGCAATAAAAAGCAAATATTATACAACTGAGTTCAAAAAGTTAACAAGTAGAAAAGAAACCTAAAAATGTCAATGAAGCGTTGTGGAAAACGCAGAAAGACCAAATAGTGAAATTCGTGTAGAGATTCTTCATTTATAAGTTTAGGAAAACCGGCCCATAGCATGTGGGTGGGACCTTGCATGCCATACAGAGTTCCGAAGTGGGTACTTTACCTAATTCGAAATTTTTTTCCGGTCGCAACGTGGACCACACATACATATAGCCTGTGAACGTGAAAATTGTCCTTATAACCTATAACTTATGAATTTTCAGAAAAAATACCGTATATGTACCGTATATGTATTGGCAAATTAACAATACAAAATGTTTTGATACAATCATTTTGGTTAATAAATTAACTCAGTTCCACTTCAGGGGGCGAGGACAGCTAACTTGTACAAAATAGCCACTTTTACCCACGCTTCACGTAATTTTTATATAATTACTGGTGAAGGAGCCTTACAATGATTTTTAAAGAGCTATTAAAATTAAAAATAGTAGGTAGGCATACTGAATAGTGTCGCTCTGAAAGTTTGGGAAATTGCAATGCATAAAGCATGTTTTATAGTATGAATTAACTCAACTAAACACAAAAAGCCTTGGTTTTATCAATAGAATATCAAAACCCTTTAAACAAGCCACTACACTTAAAATCTTATACTTTGCATTTGTCAGGTCAATCCTTGATTTCGGCTGCGTAGTTTGGTGTCATTTTTATAAACAACATATTGAAAGAATCGAAATGGTTCAAAAGAAATTTATTAAAATTCTTAATTTTCGTTATTGCAATGAGAATAATAGTTCTTATCATATTGCGCTTTGTAAACATAAACTCTTGAAGCTCAGTGATCGGCGAAAGCAATTTGATATTGCCTTCCTATATAAAATTGTTAATAGTAAGCTTGATTGCCCCACTTTGCTATCACAAATATTTTTTTTAAGTAAAGTTCGTCTTCCTGCTCGCCCCAATCGTAAATTGCAGACATTTGTACCACCAGTTTTTCATAAAAATTATACTCGCAACTGTTTCATTTGTCGTTCATTAAATCTTTATAATAATGAATTTACTGATTTTGATTTATTTAATAGCTCTTTAAAGGAACTTAAAAAAAATATAGTAAAAACGCTTTGTACCTATGAGCTATAAATTCTCTATTGGATACGATATTGTACCTAACATACAGTATATTATGTTAATGTCAAGTTATATCTAAGGCATATTTAAAAATGAAGTAGGTAGGTATACACATACAGTATATCTTTCTGTATTAATTGTTTTATATTTTTTCTTCTTTATATTTATGTTTTATATTTCTTTTTTATGCATCTATTCATATTGTAAACCGACGCACTTCTTATTTATTTTTGTTTTAAAATATGTATTTTCGGCACTCCTTGTCTATCACTTTATGTAATATTGTTATTATGTAATATCATTTGTAATGACTGTTTGCTGCCAAAATAAAGAGAAAAAAAAATAGGCTAGAGAGAGATGTATGAAAAAAAAATCGGTCAAGTGCGAGTCGGACTCGCGCACCGAGGGTGCCGTAAAAATTTTATAGTTTTTTTTTTAAAATTATTTTACTTAAGTATTCTGTTTTTAGTAAGTATTTGTTGTTATAGCGGCAACAGAAATTTGATTTGATTTGATTTAGGGTTTCCGTTTTTCCCTTTGGGTACGGAACCCTAAAAACTAACTGTATCTCAACTACCTTGCTTATGTACTCGAAGGTCTCAATAGTACCTACACTGTTGTTTAATAGGTAGTTAGTTAGGTCATTTCTGCCAACAGTTATTAATTAGTTACACGGGCTTTGAAAACAATCGAAATGCATTTTATAAAGCGGTGGTACTTACCTAGTCGACTCATGTGAAGGTGTGGTGTAGTTGATACATCGTTCATTCTGATGGTTACGCGTCAATATGAGCGGGGAGTTACATTTCATCCGATGAAACACTTACCTGAAACAATAGAGTTGTGCATATCACTACATATTATAAAACAAAGTCCCCCGCCGCGTCTGTCTGTCTATCCGAACGCGATTAACACAAAAACGACTGAACGGATTTTCACACTATGATAGAAAAAATCACAAATGTAAGTACTGTATGCTCAGCTATCCGTGCGAAGCCGGGCCCAATAGCTAGTTACTGATATATTAAAGAAACATTTTGTATGTTTGGTGAATATGTCATTAAAAAAGTGGCGGGGCAGTCTTTGGGGACTGCCGATAGAAGTGAAAACTAATGGGAAGCGTGCGGTGACGATGACGCGAGTTTCACGCTTTTTGTTCAGCCAAAAAGTGCTCAACGCGCCTAAAGAACTTTTCACTTCAATGTAGTATATTTAAACTGTGCAGTGTTGAGAAATGGGTCCGCAATTTGAGATAGTGATAAATAATACATAGTAATAACAAAAATAAATGTAGTGTAAAAATATTGAATTCTGGAGTCTTGGGTTTTCTCAGCTGCAAATTGAATGATGATGACGCCCTTGACTCGTGCTGTTTTTCTTGTTCATATACAGAAGAAACCGTTACAAAAAAAAAAGTATTTAGCGATAAAACGTCTTACCCGGGAAAGGTAAAATCTAAACAAAGTCTAGAGAACACCAAGTATTATATGTATATGTAAATAAATACATATTTCGATTGAAATCTACTTAAAATATGTAGACATTTTTGATCCTCGTAATGATTCCGAACCACATTATCAAAAGAAACAAAGATAGGTAAATATCACCTTAATTTGTTGAGCGTAAAATATGGGTCACGGGTCTTCGTCTTCATCTAAATTATGTATCTTTATTAACCGACTTCAAAAAACTTTTTTTTTGTATGTTTGTTACGCGATTACTCTGCCAATTATGAATTGATTTTGATGATTCTTTTTTTTTGTTTGGTAGATCATACTTCAGAGGTGGTCCCATATAAATTTTATCGAAATTGATTCAGCACTTTTTGAGAAAATCGACAAAAACAAAAATATTAATTTCTCGTTTGATAAACCTTAGTGCATCAAACTGAGTCGTTGAGCATGACTTTTTTGATTTGGATGAAATTTTATGTGTATATTTCAATGGGTTCTTCGATGGTTTTAAAATACAATTGGACCCTGAATTGGAGGCGCTGGAATCGAGTTCCAAGATTTATTTTAATTTCAGGGCAGGACGACGTCTGCCGGGCCCGCTGGTTATATATTTTACCGGCCAGAACCGATTTCAGGACAAACTCGTTTTGCCTAGGATAACATATATAAGGAATAAACTAAACTAAAGTATTTTATTTACAACAAATGTACAAAATATACAAGCAAATGTACAACTATAATATATAAATAAACTTCTTCGAGGCTGCCGCTGCTGCCGATCGGCAAGGTTCCCAGAAGGCTGGCAGCGTTTCCTCTTTGGATGGCCAAGCTGATGCGTTGGCGGAAAAAGCTCCCCGCCCGCCGGTCATCCGAGGCCTCGATTAATTTTTTACATAAAATATTTGCGAAACGACGAGCTTCAGACCCCACGGACCCATGGTCTCAACCGCAAAAGGCATAAATTGATAATTTGGACCAATACAGGCGTACTTTTTAAATTTTGAATTTTCCGCATCTTTCGCAGCCGCTCCCGCGGCTTTACAAGTCACCGGTAAGTGAGATGGCGCAAGTGTATCAACACAAGTGGCATCCCACACCAACGGCTTGCCGACACTCCACGGGATCATGCAGAAATGCCGGCAGTGATACGCTATTTTACGCACTCCTAGGCCACCATATCGTACGGGTACGATATGGTGGCCTAGGAGTGCGTAAAACACACCACCACACTTTGTTGTCGTCTAGGCAACAATTTAGGATTTTAGAAAGAGAAACTTTGATCATGTTGTCCAAAGTTTCTAATAATTGATCGAATTCGAGACGAAATCGAATAAGAGACGGGCCGGTTGGCGTGGTTGGTTAACACACTGCCTATCACGCCGCAGGTCGTGGGTTCGATTCCCATCCGGGACACACATTTGTGTGCATGAACATGTGTGTTTGTCCTGAGTCTGGGTGTAATTATCTATTTAAGTATGTATTTACAAAAAAAACAAAAGTAGTATATGTAGTATATCAGTCATCTGGTTTCCATATTACAAGCTCTGCTTAGTTTGGGATCAGATAGCCGTGTGTGAACAAATGTCCGAGGAATTTGAATAAGTGAGTGCAGCGGAGTAAATACGTAAACTTCGGCACAAAAAGACATAGTCGTACAATAAAAAAAATACTTTAGTTTAGGATATAAAAAAAAGGAATAAACTTAAAAAAATACACTAACTTCCTTGTTTGAAAAATAAAATTATTTTTAAAATTAAAAAACAAAAACCGACTTTAAAACTTTAACCTATATGTACAAACATGAACTAAAAAGTAAAAAATAATATTTTAATTTCAAAGCAGGACCTTAAAGGACAATCAACAAAATTATTGATATTTATACATCTATTTAATATTTATAAACAGTTATTTTTGGAGTCGAATATCCTAAACTGAATAAATGAGTTTTGAGTTTGAGTTTGAATAATTTTGTTGATTGTCCTTTAAGGTCTTGCTTTGAAATTAAAAGATTATTTTTTAGTTTATGTTTGTAATATAGGTTAAAGTTTTGAAGTCGGTTTTTATTTTTAAAAATAATTTAATTTTCAATTGTCTTTTCGACATCATCGTTGGAAGTGCTTCCACATACATACAATGAGTAGCTATTGAAGGAAACAGCTGTTTACAATTATGTGTTTCGGATAACTGAATGAGAATATTTAAATGGATGAAGGATGCTAAGAAATAAGCGGGAAGTTAACGCGTTAAACGAGTATTCAACAAGTGACATTCAAAGGCTGATCAAAAATAATACCAATATTTCGATAAAGATTTTAAAGTCAAAATCACTAATTTTATCCATATACATATAACTTATAATTCGAAAATACGTATAATACTTAATTATAGAATATAAAAATGATTAAGTGTTACAAATAGAAAATATAATTTAAATTACTTTTGCGTTTATCGTTTTTTTATAGGTATACAAAATAATTGATTATTTTTCACAGTTTACAAAGAGAGAATAATTCAAAACTTATCTCGCCATCGATGGAAAACTTAATTTAATTCGACTTTTAAGCGATAGGATAAATTTAAATTCGGGTTCTTCAAAATGCCCAGGCCTCACAGGCTTAGTCCTAAATCCGCGACTGGTGTAACTATAAATGACGCAAAATGTTTTATAAACTAGTGTCATCATTGTATTCATCATACTTACTCCAGCCAATAAAAGAACACTGACCACCTGTTAGGTATTCGATCATGTCTGATCTGAAACATTACCGATGCAGAAGTGTAGTGTATCATCTCATCACCGTGTTTACAATACAACTTTTACACTCATTTTTTTTAAATTTCAGTTTAAGTATACTTAACGACAAATGTAAGATACAATATCTTCAAAGAGCATCATTTAATCCTACACGATACAAACAATAATCCTATGTTGATAAGTATACTAATAAAACGGCGGATAATAACTAATATGAAAATAAACAGTTAACATGAAAACAGATAAAACTAACCAAAAATAAATTAAGGAAAACTTAATACTGTGCGTTTCCTCGTTATATGTATTGGAACTCGTGTAGCTCAGTGTGGCTCGATATGATAGCCCGGCCCGCCATCGGCATAGGAAACAGTTAACATTTGTTTATTTATGAAGTCCGTGAGAACGATGCGTTTGACAGCCAGACTAGTGCAAATCAGAGAACCTTGACTCACTCTTCAAATAGATAAATCAACTCATAACCACGTTGTAGAGTTAATTCATGATAGCGGAATCTGTTTTCTATTGAAATTTCGTAGCATGATCTTGCAAAATTGTATTTTCAAACATCAATGGTGAGGGAGGACGTAGGATTTCATTTTATTATAAACCAAACGACGAACCTGAGTGCACTGAATGGATTTAAATTGAATTCTCTTAGTTTGAGCAGACATTTTCCAATTAAAAGAGCTGAATGAGCTATTGCGATGTCGGCAGGGCTCCTCATCGGGCGTAAGGCGACAGACGATATAATGTATTAAGGTATTTGTCAAAGGAACTTTAACGCGGTCTATCTAGTATTATGGTATAATATTATAGTTATATTAATTAGTAGGTAGTGTTTTTTTTAAATATTTTTTTCAAACTACATATTACAAAACTGTTGATGATCTTTGGAATAATCTACACGAACAAGGAATTTTAAAGGTCGTCTAATATCTAAAATAACTGAACGTGCGAATATTTTAGTAGTTGATTAATATTTATATTCAAGAATGTTACGCGGAAGACAATTTGCAAAGTATTACAATGAACCGGTTACACCTCAATCATACATCCTATACCTATTTCGCGCAAAATTAATCACGCGATGACATATAAAAATAAATTATATATTAGAACATTAAATAAGTAATAAACCTACACTTAATTTTAAAACAGTTCAGGAAAATAAAATGTACGTGGTTACATAATGTAAACGAAGTAATAAAAAAAACGGTATGATTTTTTGCAGCACCCGTGCGAGAGTTTTGTTAAGAACAGGTTGATAGGTATGATATATATGTATATAAGTACCTCTAAGTTAATTAAATTTAGAGACATGGGCTTGCTTGTCATTTATAAAGGTCATATAACCTAGCCACAAAATAGTAAATATGTTGTATTGCCTAGTTATGAGAGTAGATTTGCAACTACAGTTTTGTCCCCCGCCGTACAATCATACCTAACTCAAAAAACAGTCGTAGTTTCTTAATTTCTTAATATGTAATTACATTTTTATTTCATGTATTTTAGTGGCTATATGTCAACCAGGATGATACAAGGACTCTTATAATATGTAGAAAGAGCAGTTACATGAAGGAGCTTATTAAATTCATTGATATTATAGAAAAGATTAAATTAAAAGTAAAACGATGCAAATCCTTGCATCGGAAGCGGAACCAACCCTAACGGGACTAGGGGGTAACGTACTGACCTGAATAGTTTTTTTACTTGTCAGTATCAGCGCCGAGTAGGTTATTCAATGTTATAGCGACCGTTCATTTGCTGGATCGTGGATCAATAGCACTTGTTGTGGTACGAGTAGATGAAACATATTTTATGCACTAGTTCGTTCTAATAGAGACCGAAGGTTTTCATCTTGAGGGCATTTGCCTACCAGGCGGGTAGGTAGTTACTACCGAGCTATGGTTTCCTCGTAACGAAATGTTTTCGTTTGCCTAAATCTTAAGCTTATTTATTGTAGGAGTGTATGTCCGTATTTATGAAACACTCCCTAATTATGTTCTATTAATTATAGATGCACTAGCTTTACGTCCCGAGGTTTCACCCACGTTCCACTATTATACCACCTTAGAGAGAGAAAATCTTGTCTCAGTTCACTTACGTCATATGAAAAGTCAACCCCAATCAGTATAAAATATTTTTATTCAAAATACACTTTTAGAAAATTAGGGGGTTGTTTTATTAATAATGCTGATGATGACTACAAAAAAATCTTTGACATCTCTTAAGGCGCGTCGCTCACTGGTATGTCGAGGCGGCGCGGCGGCGATTTTCATACAGAAAACAAGAGATGCCCGCGTCTCGACCTCTGTGTCTCGACGTCGCGCATCGGTCGCGCGTCGTATGAAAATTACCGCCGCACCGCCCAGTGGGTAAGTCGAGTCGCCTTAGAGGCAAATTTTCCTAAAACTTGGAATCACTTCACTCCTTATTTCTATATCATATCACTAAACTGACAGATTTTAAAACAATTAATATCACCGTTTTCAACCCCTTAAAAGCTATGTTCTAAGCTAATGTTTATTTACCAAAAATCTCTCTTAGTGCTCGTCTATATTATAAAAGTGATGCGCAAGACCGTTCCTAGTTCTAGTAGTTGGGGCTGTGTGTCAGTTAGACGGGGACGAACGAGACATATGCCGATGTGTCTCGGTGCAATCAGAGGGTTATTTCCGTCGCGAGATTAACCGACATTTTCATAATGGAAATGAAAAACCGGAAAAGCATAGAAAAAAAAATTACTCACAAAATCCTAAACAGTACAGTATTAATAACGTGTGTAGGATTCCAAAATTAAGGTACCTATCAAAACTAGTGTCCAACCGAAGTTTCGATTTCGGTTTCGGTAGGTTTCAGCAAAAAAACGTTTCCACCCAAGTTTCGTTTTCGGTCAAAAATGTGCCGAACCTTTCGGCCCCGCCGTAACATTACTACCCATACAGGCGGATTTCGTTCGGCCCGTCTTAATTAAATATAAAAATTACTAAAAAAAAACAAAACTCAGAATACTCTTTTTTTAAATTTTATAAGTGAACATGTTTCATTTTATATGGTGGTAGATATACAGGTTGTCCCAAAAAGTAGTGTCAAGCGGAAGCCCAGAGGAAGAGCACCTTTAGAGGTACCCGTATGACCCCATGTATGTTCCGCGATTTTTCGTAATTTACTAGTTATGACTTCGTTTTTTAAATATTTACCCAATTTCGATTATCAATGCATTTTTAGTCACAGTGATGCGAGTAGTGGAGATACAGGCGTGAGTATTTTTAATTAATTACCTGAATAATAGACTTAGCAAATGTAAAAATATTTGTCACTAGAATTGTGACCAATACGCTTAAAAATAAGGAATCTGCAAGAAAGTGGAAATCCAGATTTTATCTAAAATGTTTGAGGACATTTTAATAATAAAAGTTAAATATTTTTTTTCTTTCAAACAAATTTAAAAACTTGTCCATTTTATCAGCTATTTATCCTGTAAATTTCATTGAGCTATCTTTACAGCTTCCGACTCAAAATTTGATCTAAAACACACAAAGTCGTGTAGCGACATCTATCTACACATAGATATAGTTCGCACGACTCCTAGATAGATGGCGCTTCAATAACCTACATCGCGCTTACGAAGTTTTCCATGCGATCTGCATATATACAAGATTCCAACATCTACAGTTGGACCGCGGTCCCCAGGCACGATGACCTAGCCTGGCGGAAGATCTTCCCTTTTCAATGGAGGAGTCTAATACCTCGCTCCTCCATAGTCGAAATCTTAAATTTGAATGGGTGAATGGAAAAGATTGAATGGATTAAAACTTCTGATCTGAGATCTTTTAAAACACAAAAAAAATACGTTTTAATAATAATAAATAATAATACGTTTGATCTACAGTGAATTTTAATCCGGCTGCAATAAGTTTAGCAGACTCCAAAGGCGTTGATTGATCCTAGTACAGTAAACATCTGGCCTATTCAACTGTATCTTGGACGAATAAACCACAACTGTATGCAACGGGCTGATTTAACCAGTATAAGCCTTACCAGCAAGTATAAAAATACTAACTGGAAGCTGTACTCGGTTACTAAGTAGGTACGTAGGTAGGTAGGTACACTTCCCGACTGGCGCTAAAATTATCGTGGTGTCCAATCGATATAACCCTGCATACATACATAGTCGTCTAGACGGACATGTAGGTATGTATGTACTATAGAAATTATATTCAGGCAGTTACGACACATATACGACGATATACTAACAAGTGTACAATTATAACTGGGGTTTTCTGTACGGTGGAATATTTTAAAATAGGAATCATATTCCCATATTATTGACACTTTTCATTTTACCTATATCAACTAAGTACCTACTTCATAAGGTACTAGCTGTTCCCCGCAGTTTCACCCACGTTTATCTTTACACGGGATAAAATTATAGCCTATGATACTCACACACAAATAATGTGGCTTTCTATTGGTTAATGAATTTTCCAAATCGGTTCGGTGGATCCAGAGATTATGTATAACCTCACATACTTTACCTCTTTATAATATACCTACTTTATAATAGACCAGTGCAGAAGCCTTTGAAAATGGTAAAAAGTGAAAGTAATTTATAGTAGGATGAAACCCATTGTAAAAGGTAGAGAATATAACAAAAATGAAAGGAAAAATAATTTACGGTCTATCTGAGGTCGGGAAGTGGAAGAGGCCCTCCCTCCCTCTATATGTATATATATAAATAGAAATGAAAATATCTGGCTTGCTTTCTATAAGAGAGAGAGACAGACAGAGAAACATGCGCACGCCGCACAGCGGTCGGTGACTTTTGTCACAAAAAATCACCGACACTAAAGTGTCTTAGTAAAGTGTTGTTCTGTTGCCGCTATAACAACAAACACTAAAAACAAAATAAAATAAATATTTAAGGGTGGCTCCAATACAAAAAATGCTATTTCATTGCCCATTTTTGCTCGATATCATCACCAGGCAGTATCTCAAGAACCGCTATTGCTAAACAGTTGAATTTTTCACAAATTATATATTTCTGTTGCCGCTATAACAACAAATACTAAAAACAAAATAAAATAAATATTTAAGGGGGGCTCCCATACAACAAACGCAATTTTTCTGCTCTTTTTTGCTCGATATCAATAATGGCAACGGGTAGACACTTGAAATATTCACATAATACTCAATGGTATTTTTACTTTAATAATAAATAATAAAATTAAAATAAAAAAATATTTAAGGGGGTTCCCATACAACAAACGTGATTTTATTGCCTTTTTTACGGAACCCTTCGTGCGCGAGTCCGACTCGCACTTGGCCGGTATTTTTATGAATTCGTACTAGAAATGAAATGTTTATTCATCCAAATAGGCCTTCCAATAGGTAGATAATAGAAAAACCTCTATAAACCTATAGGACCACTTTCTTGCCAGTCTTTTAAGATTAAGTTCGAATACCATGATCTATCTTTAGCCTCGCATCCTTTGGTTTAAACTTTCAAAGTGCATCTTCATTTAGGTCTTTTGGCACACGTGAAGGTATAAATCCGTAAATTGCAGTATCGTGCAACGTGAGCGCCCGCATTAAATACCTACATGCAATAAAATCTCCTAAGTGTGAAAGCCCGTTGCGGCACGAATGCACGATCTAGGGATTTACGGTGAATGAGAAAAATTACCATTTTCAACTAGTTTCTGTTTTTCCGCGTTTGGATTGAGACTCTTAATTTTAATTCAAAAACTACAATAAAGCTTAACAATCAATTACCTGCCCTGATCCTGGTTAGAAAAAACCTAACTGTATCAAGTAGTATGTGATGAAAAAATCGGATGAAATTTTCCTAAAGTACAAAACATTAGTAGTTTCATAACTAAAGACCTACTTAATTTAATATTATTTACGTGATGGACGTACACAGTTTGGTACCTACATACCTTTATGTATTATCTATGAATGCATGTAACATTATATTATTTATTAGGATATAAATTATATTGAAAATACTTGTAAATAATTATAAAGTAAAATGTATGTTATCTTATCACGTTATATTAATAACTATAAAAGAAAATATTATGTAGGTGTTTCCGATGTTCATAATACATTACAGTGTAACATACGGGAATTGGGAATCTCCATCCTGCGACTATACTCAATTCAATATAGGTAATGTAATGACATTACTTTATCGCACTGATATTGAGACAACTACTTCAGTTTTACTATTTATAATTGTATTTCATAAATGTAATTGACGCGGTAAAATGATAAAGTGATCCCCGGCTATAATAACGTCATAATGTGATTACTTATAGTGATAAATGAGATACAGACCTACATCTCGGTTCGGGCTAAATGAAATAACGCGACACAATTATATGCAACAGCAAATAGATGGCACTGCTTGCTTACCATTGATACGCCTGTCGGAAAGTGTATCCTCCTCGTCCCACCAGGGCATGTCCTGCACTCTACGTGTCGGCGGACGGTCATAATTCCCATAATATTGGAACTCCATCCTTCGCACTTTAGTCAACGTCTATCGTAAAAACACAGCGATTTTTTTTACAAAATCGTTACGAATGTAGCACTATTTGCAAATGTCATTGTCGTACACCACGCTTCCTTTACAGTTTAAACGATACTGATTTGTTATTAATTTTCTCGACCAGACACGAATGAGATAAAACAACGCGATTGACGCTAAACAATATTGTAAGTGTCTTTATTATTGACAAAACTATACACTGTGATAATACGGGTTCGGCTATATCTATAGCTTGAGTCTACCGGCACGTCATCGCGGCAGTTACAAATACTAGTAGTATCATATGACGAGATATAGGTGTGAAAGCCTAAATATCCGTTTTCTGGAACAGACATTTAAAAAGGAAACTGTACTTATTGCAAAGATTGGTACGAGTAATTAGAAAACAGTTAAGGACTAAAGTCGGTATTGAGATAGATCCGGCTGACTGAAAAACCATTGGGATAGTGTCTGATTTTAATTAAATTCACTATGTATTCGTACCTATTTACTGAGTTCATTGACCATTAGATTGAAGGCACTATAAATATTATGTGCCATTGGCTTTTTTACAACCTTTAAACAAAAATTTTAATTTTCAACTTCAAATTAGGTATGATCTAAGTAACAGGAATCGATCGTTTACTTATTCAAATACTAGTGGGACACTTGTAATAATCCATCTTTCTGGCATATCTGTATCTACCTAATAAACAAATTTCCTTTCCAATAACCAGTTCTCGCCTTTTGTCCACTGACAGGTGCCCCTGAATTACCTGTAGGTACCTTACCTATTATGTATTTGTATTTGTCGTGTGAACAGTGTCGTCGCCATATCCTCATGTACAAATATACTCCTACTTGGAAAGTGGATATTGCCACGAGAACGGCACTATTGGTACCCTAGGCATATTGACATGGATTCTGTGCTTCGTGAATTTTATTTAATGTCGGAAGGGAGGTGGGTCATCTGTTGTCTACTACACTACCGTCGCCTATATCATACTAAGGGTATTGTCGATCCTTTACTTAGGAGGTCTACAGACGGTAACTGGCTTTCAAGTGCAGGTTCATGGGCCTACGTGTCCTCTGAACTATAAACCCGTTAATATTTTTGTCGTAGCCAAAATAACTTGGTATATTTAGTCATATTGCGGCGACTTGAAAAAAAATACGAAACAAACATTTATCGGTTCTTACCATCGATGTAGGTATATATTCTAGGTTTTTAGGTAGATACATGTAGATTTTAAGCCAAATGCTAGGAACTCGTAATAAATCTGTCTCTCGTTATTTATTCAACGGCTTGCAGTATTTATTTTAGTTTAATAAAATATAATTAATATTGTTCTCTATTAGGTAATTTAAATAAAATACTTCTATATGCGAGTATAGGTATTGTGACGACACCGTCATTTAACACATCAGAAAATGGATTGGCACTATTGACGGATATGTGCTAAATAGTACGATAAAAACGTGTCCGTTTATGTTACCCTCCGTATATTGATATTATTGATAAAAAAAAGTTAAAAATAAACGCTTCAATGTAATACCTAAATGAAAAATGTGACCACAGACATTCTTTTTTATATTTATATTATTCAGTTTAAAACTGTTTTCGTATAATTTGACAAAAGTTATGTTAAATGTAAAGAAGATTGGTCATGTAGTATTTTAGTTTGTGCAGTGTGGGAGGTGAAATAGGTGGTCCTTGATATTTTCAACTATTAATTCTGCCTCCGTCTTTAATGACTGTAGGTGACTATAGAACCAACTTAGGTTGATGCAGTCTATCTACTACACTGTCATTGTCCTATTCAATTCTAAATAAATTACCTATTGAATTGAAAAGAAATAGAAAATTTTCTCCAGCTACCTTTTAGTGATTAATTAAAAACAGTGTGAAGGTTATTCATGAATCATCACATTCTTTAAAGATGATGTTTTGGTGTCACTTTTAATCTCAATTAGTTAGTCGATCACCTCTCCCGACCTTCCCGTGTTTATCGAAGTTTTGGTTCGTTCAACCGCACCGACCAAGTCTGCGGACATTATGTAAATAGTTAATTTATCGAACAATAAAGATACAGCATAAAGATAAAATATGGCATAGATACCTTTATTATCAGGTATTAATTTATTTGCAGATTTAATACCACCTAGTCATGTGGCTGCTGCTGACACATCTCTGCGAGTATGTTGTACCTAGTGTAGATAGATAGGTAGACACGTGTATGTAGTTACATACAGACGTTAACCTACATATACCTACTGGCGAATCAACCGTTGATACATGTAACTCCGTGATCATTTTATTTATATTTTTCTACATGGTACCAAAGTTTCAGAAAAACTATATTTAGCTAGCTATAAACTAGCTTTCTAGCTGATATTTTTTCAAGATTATTAAAATAGCATTGAAATACAAATATAAACAAACTTAGAAACCGACAACCATATCATAACCAATATTCATCACACGAATACAGAAAAACAGATTCATTTTTAAAAGATAGACAGGCGGCCGTTACAGGTACCTATACTAGTTTGCTATAGGTTTAACGTGTTTAACCGATATCATAGCAATTAATTCGGTAAATATAAGCTGTGCTAAGGGCAACCAGTCCCAGAAACCTCAATGGACAGCCTGTGTTGAAGTATCCATTAAAAATAATGTCTAATTTAAGCAACAACTACATACAAACTGTGAGTAGGTATGCCTACTTACAGACTGGAAATAGCCAGGACGTAAAGATGTATGCAGTAACTATTGCAGTTTTACTTAGGTACTTTTAAAAATAAAGGACTTTTGTCCCATGTGAAGTTAGCTAACATCAATATTTAGGCACAGTATAAAATATCTTTATACTGTGATTTAGGTTACTTTCCGTAGAGCCGGGGCTGGGCTACATCTTAACGCAAAATGGTAATGAACTTCATTGAATTTAGCTACCCATTCTGTTATACTGGAATTCTCTTTATATTCATGGGATACCTACGCGAATAAAAAATTTATTAAGCCATCCATTGACTCGACCCGCACAGGTTCTAATATGATAGAATTCCAAAGTCAATGATGATCTTCACCATTTCCTTACGCGGAAACCCCGTGGGGCTGCGGGGCCTTTCAGATATAAATAGTTAGATTAATATGGTAACTTTTGGTCGCTTTGGAAATTTTAGTTTTTTGAACAGAACCAGAAAATAGATTGGATTCATTTCACTCAGTTTCCCAACAGACGTTTCTTCCACTACTAGCTAAATAGAGAAAAAAATATTATAGATTATTATACCTAATAAGTTGTACCATAATGGATGTGAATCTATTAGATAAGATAAGACAAAACGTCTTTACTCGTAGTCAAAGTAAAAATATGTTTTGACTCTGGTAAATTAATAAAAAAGAAGGAATTAAAATAAAAAAAATCTATCAACAATATCATCAATGGAAAACATATTTGTGATTACTCTTCTAAGGTAATTCATGATGACCCCATGAGAAACGTAAATGACAATTGCATGCGTATGCATCTTATGAACATGAAAATAAAAACGAAATAACTCAGTGATACTCTGTGCTACCCCTCACTCACACAATGTCGATATCTCAGGAAACATGAAAAGTCTTATACTAGGCATGAGTTTAGAAATAATTTTCAGCAATTAAACCCCTAAGTAAAAGGGTGAAAAACAGTTTGTATGAATCTATTTTGAAGGGTGATTGAAATACGAATCAATTCCTCGGATTAAAATTGCATTAAAGAATTGGGTAGTATGGGGAGTTAAAAATAATCAACTCCGTTCTCTATTACCAAGAAAATATTTTCTTATATTCAAAGCAGAGGGGTAGCTTGAAGCGAAGAGCTAGGTTACTTTTTATCCCGGCTATAAAATCGGGGACCAGTTAGTTTTGACGACAGCCCTGGGTATCACAGAATCCTCTTTGAATTTAAAAATCTGCATAAAATGTTTTTTGAATGAAAAATATCTATTAGTTACCGATTTCAAAAAAGAAGGATGTTCTTAATTATTCTATGCGAAAAAAAACCAAGACCGACTCTTAAAAAAAGTGAATGAACAATAGTGATGAGTAATAATGTATACTCACGATTAGCTCTCTTGTCACATTATACCTAAAGTATTATCAATCACCGAAGTAAAAATACTTGTTTGCTTTTTTGATCAAATTTAAATCAAGTGCGCGACTGACCGGACCGTAAAAAGCGTGATCGTAAGACGTATACCGAAACACTAACTGCCACTAAGCTCATTTCAAATACTTGTTGCTGAAACGAAGCCTTCGGTAAATATCTATCTCTCTCGCCGAAAATTACGCGATTTTCCGTGTTCGCGAGTAATCGCGAGCCGCTAAATAACTGCCACACTTTTTAAAACAAGATGGTTGCTGGCTACGTGGCAATTCACACGTATGTGCCTACGTAGATAAAGATGATTTTGACATAGGTACCTACGTATTTTCTTTTGGCTACATGTGAATAATTAATTTTAGTTTGATAATGATACTTTTATGGTATTAAGATTATCTGCCCTCCTAAACCCTATACTGAATAAAGGATGGGTTGATGTGATGAAAATAATGTCTAATGATGTTTCAACGATACAAGTTAAAAATAAATGCCATTCATTGGGGCTTTAATTTTTTTTTTCCTGAAGACTAACATATCTCTTAAAACTGAGACCTATATACATTTCACCAAACGTTTTAGGTCCTAACGTGAGAATTGCTTCCTGGGTTTCCTTGCAATTTCTCAGTCGAAGGCAAGGCTGACTTCCAAATTACCGATGATAAGATACGGTCAAGTTCATAAGTAATGTGTTATGTTTGTACTTTCTTCACACGCGACTGATTCCAAATTAAGCAGAGCTTGGACCATGAAAATCACGAAAGTGACATACCGACTACTTACCATCATAAACACATCAAATTATACCCTGCCCGACACGGGTATCAAACCCAGGACTGAACGAGCTATAGGCAATAATTATACCTACCTCTCGACCACCAAGGCAAAAATTTACACAATAAAGAAACAAGCTGACGGACGGTAATAGATGACACAAATCGAATAGTAAGAAGAGTTAAGTATTTTGGGCCATTTATAGAATAATATTGGTTTCAATTCTGTTGGCGCTACACCCTTTTTACCCTTTCTTCGGTTGATTTAGACTTTAGGGAGGTGTCCTCTTTAGAAAATAGGAAAGAAGCAATAGCCCACGATGTAAAAAAAAACCGAGAAGTAAGTATAACAACATGTACTGTGTAGAGTCAATGCGTTCATTCTATGCATGGAATGACATACCTACATTTATAAACCGAAGCGATTTATTCAATGCATCAATAGGATGTTATCGATGTTCCTATACATATCGAGCATCACTAGTTCGATGTACCAAAATGTCCATTTTAAAACATAATTAATGGCAAATTTAATTAAAAAAATTCAAGTTCAAGTTTGTTAAAATGGAATATTTTCAGCTTTATATCTATACCTATAGGGAAGATGAGAAAATGAGAACGTTTGTGTTAATTTACCGAGTGACAACAATCTACCGATGACGATTTACCGCAGTGCAAATGTTTATCTTATAACAATACCTTATTTACAATTCGTGACACGCGTCATATCGGACGCATATATTTCCGCATAAAATGTAGGTACAGATCAAATTATATGTAAGTATATCACTACTGGAAGGATATTTAATACTAATGTATTTGACGCAGTCATCCAAACCGTATGGTACCTAGCTGCGTACCTTGTACCTGCTGTTTGTATAAAACTTATAATATAAAAAGATAATTTAATGTTATTTTCCTATCGCTACTATGATAGCGACAAAAGCACAATGAGGTTTCTTTTATTGCCTGCCTACATTCACTAACCTCTTTATTCATATCATGATACATAATAAAACAATAACGATTGTACTATTTGTTTAACGCTTTATCAATTCATGTGTAAAGAGAAGAATTATTTTTTGCATTGTTAGATAAGTATATCTATGACAAGTTCGAGTAAATATGTATTGTAGATGACAGGTAGATTTATGGAAGTAGGAATTTACCTAAAGCTTTTGATTCCTAACTGAAAAGATAGAATGTAGAGTGCACAGTAATCAAATAAATACCAAATAAGGTAAGTACCTACCTACCAACAGTAAGTATGAATTTTCTTAAACACTATTATTTATTATATATTATGTTAATAAATTGAAGTTGAAGTACCCACCTACCTAAAGATAAATCACTAAACAAGTGTATGCCATGTCTAAAAATCCTCACAAACTTTATCTAGTTATACATATATACTACAGGTGTCCCGAAACTCAACGTCAAGGGGATACCGGGCGAGAGGCCAACCTGTTCTGGTAAAAATAAGAAAACAAGCGCTATTTACGCCATTTTGAACGGTTTTTTTAACCATTCATATTCAACAGCAAAAGGCCGAGAAAAAGAGTAAATTCAAAATTTTCTTCCTTTGGTTAGCTTCTGAAAATAGCACAGATTTCGCCAATAGCTGACTCATCAACGCCCAGCCTAAACCCTTTCACCTAGAAAGCTGTTTTTTTTCATAGATGTTGTTTTTAAGACGTGACCGAGGAATAATAACGGATTTTTCGAAATTCAACCCTCGGGGGTGAAAAAGGGGTTGAAAGTTTGTATGAAAGTCGGTCATTTTTGAAGCTAGAATCATGAAACTTTGTTTTTAGACTAAGAATTAAAAATCAAGAAACATGTATATTAGCTTTTTTTTAATTTCTACCCCTGTAGGGGTGAAACGGGGGTTGAAGTTTGTACGGAAGTCCGTCATTTTTAAAGCTAGAATCATGAAACTTTGTTTTTAGGCTAACAAATAAAAATAAAGAAACACGTGTTTTAGCGTTTTCTAAAATTCCACCTCTGAAGGGGTGAAACGGGGGTTCAAAGTTAAAAGTTATTTCCGTTTCTTAGTATGAAAAATGAGAAGGACTGACTCATCCATGCCCAGCCTACAGCCTAGAAAGCTGATTTTTTTCACAGGTATTGCTTTTAAGATGTAGACGAGGAATATGATTTTTTGAAATTCAATCTCTAAATGGGTAAAAAAAGGATACGCGGGTGACACCTAGTGAAAGCTAGTTCTTATATAAAGTCAGAGATATGTCATTTCACTAAACTAAATGTAGTGAAATAAAGAATACTGTTGATGAATAAAGTAATAAACCAAAATTACTTAAAAAAGAAACCTAATCAAGCCTTTTCTGACATTTTACTAGATTTAGTTTAGTGAAACGACATATCACCGACGATAAATTGGTATTTTGTCATATCACTAGATACTTTTAGTAAGAAGACGTAATAATCAAGAATATTCGCTAGTTTAATAAAACTAAACTAGCACAATGTTGATCGAGACTATCAACTATTTAATTTTGTCCTCATTCTGTCTAGGCAGTTTTCAAAAGAAATCTGTCAAAACTTTAGTGGATTACAAAACTAAATAATGATAAGTTATCTTGTGTATCTACTACATAAAAATATTGAGTTTATAGGTACCTAACCTGCCTATATCATTTAAAAGTCTCCACTATTCATACCCAGCAGTTAGTATCAACCCAACGCGAAGGTATGCTCGTACATTATGCAATTTATATCTTTGTATAACATTTTGAATCTACCTATCTATTCTATGTATTTATCTACCTAAAGCGAAATATCGTTCATAGAATACATTTGCAAATATGGGGGAGGCAGAGGAGGGATCGAAGGAAATGTTACGGTCGTACTTCATCAATTTGAATCTTAACTTGGCAAGTCTTAAAATTATTTCATTACAATAGAGTCATTCTCAATACCTACTCTACTTAAAAGCCTGTAAATATTTTATTATTGTCCCCCGCGTTTTAAGGGATCTTTTCTTTCCCCGGTATAAAAAGGCATAATATCCTATCTCTTATTCCAGGATATAATCAATTTGTGGGTCAAGTTTCATCAAGATCGGTTTAGTAGTTTCGGAGATATTTGAAAACATTGTTTGCGTCATAGAGACCTACCTATGTGTGACTATGCAAAATGTTTGCTTGATATCACTGGTAATCCTAAAATAATCTTGAGTAATAAATACCAACAAAAAGGATGTCAAAATGCTAGTACCTATATTAATTTGTATTATAAAGGGTAGGGTAGGGTTTCCAAATAAGTATCTCTGATAAAAAAAAGGTGTAGGTGCATGTCTGTAACATGAATGAAAAACTGCAATTTTATGTAACACAATCACTCAAGAACTACTTACCTACACCATTTATCAGTTAAATTAAGTTTTAATAACATTAAGGAGTAGACATTTTTTAAGAATATTCACAACTTACCTTCATCGTCTTTCCCTTCAACGTCGAGCACGAAGGCGCCCCTCAAAAGGTGACCCATAGCGAAATTCTATACTGCGTAACACTATTATGAAACGATGCTGAATTTGTGCAATATTTAAGTGTACTTCCAACCCAAAATAACATTAAACTATAATTACATCGATACAATAAAAGGTGCTAATCACACTACAACTACATAAACTGAAATAAGATATTGATTAATTCTGACAGATAAACCATATATTTTAACGAATACCGCTCTAGTCGGTGTAAAAGCTAAGCGGCTACATCTCTGACAAACAAATTGCAATCGACACGCGCTAACAGAAAGAAAGCTCGATAAATGTAGTTGGTATCGTCACCACTTCACAAATGATGTACAGCGAGCGCTAACCGAAATTATAGGTCGTGTTAAGAAAATGAACAATGAAAAGAGTAGAGCTGCACGCACATCTGATCGTATATTTATTTTGGCATATTTTATATGATAATCTTAATAGGTATAAGTACCTTTATAGGTATCTTAATCTTATCTTTTCATCAAGTAGGATACAAAAGTACTAATTAGTAGCCTATAAGCATTTACAGGATGAATTTTATGACTTTGGCTATAGGTACTTGCAGAAGTAGGTACCTACTACTTGTACTCATCACTGTGATCACCTTTCACTAAGGGAACACTGAAATGAAAAAAATAACGCGGAAAAAAGTGTCTTACAAAAGATCTACTACGACTCCCTTTTCGTGGTTTTTATTTTTAATATGAAACAAAATCCTATGATTTCACAGTTATTTCAATATGTATGTTGCTGATATCGACGAATATGGTCACGTCTATAAGTGGTCGACTATAAAATCAACACGTAGGTACCTAGGCAAAAAAAATACATAATTCATTGGCTACGGCTAAATATAAATAATCTCAAAACATTTATTACAAAGGCTTTTAAACAATACAACGTGTGAGACAAGTGTTTGTTAAATCAAATGTTGCTTATAAATTATAGCACTTATTAGTATAATGCAAAAATGCGTATGCAATTTCATTTTTTCCAACTTGAATAATTTAAAAAATTCTGACCCACTCTATTCCAGCAAGAAGCCGTACCAGCATATCGTGTTGACAAAGCAAGGGAACAATAAAGCTATCTGCTTCTGCGTTCGCGCAGCCGAGACGCGCTAGCAAACATTGACGGAGTGACGCTACTTAGAGCTCGTACACACGAGCAGCATGTTGCCGACGGCTGCCGCCGACGCGCCGACGGCAGCCGTCGTCCAATAGCGTCGACTGCAAATAGTTCAAGAGTGCGCTCTCTTTTAATACTAATTTAATCCATACTATTACTATAATATTATAATATACATATATAGGTCCCAAAGAAATAGAAAATCTTAGTAAATACCATCTTTTAAAAACAGAAATCAGTCGTCTGTGGAGTACCCAAACGACTGTCATTCCAATAGTAATAGGCGATAAGTTAAAAACCACAATAGATACGAGTATCAGCATCCTACAGAAACAAGCAGCCATACATACCTATATCAATTATTCTCAGTAAAAAGTGCAAGGAGATACAGTATTTGTAAATAACACACAGAATAGTGACTAGATACCTGCCTACCTTAGTAATTTAAATATTTTTTCCGGTGGGTTACGGCCACGGGACGGGGTACTTATAAAAAAAACCGACACAAGTCTTGAAAAAAGCATTATATTACAAGGAGAAAAATATAATTAATTAATATTTAATATTGTCTGTCTGTCTGTTACTGACTGACTCCTATACTACTGACAACGGCTGCCGCTGATATTCGAAATTGAAATGTCGGCGGCAGCCGTCGGCAACAAGCTGCTCGTGTGTACGCGCCCTTAGAGTTTCAACGCATGTTGTAATCACGGAAAACCTTTAAAATTAACTATTTCCCAACTATCACACAATCTGAGGGTTTAATTAAAGCGAACAAAATATTGAGGAAGTAAATATGATAAACCAACCAGCCCAAAAAAACGTACCCACTTGCCTACTTGTATCGCCTGTTAAAATTTTGTTTATTCTCTCACCACAATATTTTAAATTTCACATGTTATATATATATACATATCTAGACAAAACTTATTGTGGGAGACTGGTGCCTAAGCTAGGCAAGAGCCTGTGTTTCAGGTCACCAGGTCTCGGTCACTGGATTAATTTTCATTTTTATATGTAGTTATTGTTTATAACAGGTTGTAGTAAGTAAGTAATTTAACTTTAACTAATAGAATTAAATTAAAATTTAAAATCATTGAGGGTGTGTTAGTATTGTTAGTATAGGTGAATTTTGTGAATGTGTGTGTGGATGATTGTGTGAATGAATGTATATATGATTGTGTGAAGGAGTGTGTGTATGGGGCGTGTGGGTTTTATGTATGATATTGTCTGTCTGAATATATTTTTATTTATTTATTGGAGCAGTGAGAAGTTCTTCTGTTTTAAGGTAATTTAAGCCTTGGAGCCATTCAGTTACTATCTTTTTGCATGGTTGCTTTGTGAGTTTAAGAATTGATAGTAATTTGTTTGCATTATTATAGATAAGACCACCTAGGTAGGAAAAAAACCGCTGTGAAAATTTGGTGGAGAACTTAACATGCAAGCGGTCTACAGGGTCAGAGCGTCTTCTATCACTAGAAGTTGTTGGCCCGTAGGTTAGGAGTGAGTGCTGTTTTAATATAGTGTTCAGTATGAACAGTTGGCGAACTGTTAGTACTTTTGTTTCCTTGTATAAGAGCGTTGTTGGGTGTCGGAAGGGTAAGAATGAGGAAACCTTAAGAATAGCTCTCTGAGTTTTTTCTAATTCAAAAAGTCTAGTTTTAGGTACACCGCCCCAACTAGTGTTGCAGTATGTCAGTAAGGATTGTGCAAGCGCGAGGTAGACCGATTTTCTCAGCTTAACATCAACCACACATCTCAGGTTCTTGAAGACGTAAATGAGCTTACGCAGTCTGCCATTCAGGGCGTGAACATGAGCCTGAAATTTAAGTGACCCATCAAGTATCACACCCAGATATTTTATACTGTCAGTATGCTGAAGTTTGGAACAGGAACAAGTTCTATATGGAATTGGACACTTATGCGCTACAATAGAATACGGAGCCAAAGTATTAGATTTGGGTTGTTTAATGGAGAAAGTAACATATTTTGTCTTATCCAAATTAAGCACATTGACTCTCAGCCATTCCGAAACAGTATTGAAACCAGCCTGGGCAGATGCAAATACCTCAGGCCATGTGCTAGCACTAAATAGAAGGGCAGTATCATCAGCGAAAATAATAGTTTTCCCTTTTGGTATTGGGAGCATACCCAGCTCGTTAATATAGATGAGGAATAAGGTTGGTCCAAGCACACTACCCTAGGGCACGCCGTAGGTTACTTCAAGCTCTTCGCTGACGTACTCATCATTCTTAACGCACTGAGTACGCTCACTTAAATAGCTCTCATTTTTTTTTTGTTGAAGCTCTCTTATTCCCATGGCTTCCATCTTTTGAATCAAGATGGGAACAGAAACCGTATCAAACGCCTTAGCCAAATCCAAAAAAATACCCAGTACTTTCTGACCGCCATCCATATTTGTTGCTACATAATTTGTTAAGTCATGAACTGCATCAGAGGTCGATTTACCAGTACGGAACCCATATTGTGAAGACGATAAAAAGTTATCTAATCTATTGTTTAAGATACGTTCAAGTATTTTGGATAGGGGTGATAGAATAGCTATAGGTCTATAGTTTTTTACACGATTTCTGTCCCCACTTTTATAGATCGGGTGTATGAGGGACTTTTTAAATGCTTTAGGGAATATGCCTGTTTCGAGAGCCAGATTACAAATATATCGCTCCTTGAATACAAAAGGGCCACAAATCAAAAAATATCCAAAATCGTTTTATCGTAAAAATGATACCAAAATAGACTAAATTTTATAGTTAATTGAAGACACCCATCATTTTTGCTTACTCTATGGTCAAACGGACTATCCGCCCTTTTTACATCGGAGCACTTTGACAGGTGACGTCAGTGCAAAACGGCCATTTTTTTAGTTGCGCCCCGAAATTCAATGTGAACGCACGTCGGTTGCATGTAAAAGTGCCATAATCCAAAAAACGTCTGTTTTGCTTTCAAAACTTCAGGTAAGTTTGATTATATTTTTTATACAAAAGTGCCACAATCTAAAAACGTCTTGTTTTGCATTCTAACTTCAAGTAGTTATAATCGCATATTATATTACAAGAGTGCCATATTTTGGAAATCGACCGTTTTGCATTCAAATATTAGGTATGTGTAATCATATTTTGTAATACATTATTAGCCTATTTGAAATGCGACCGTTTTGCATGGAATAAATTATTATTTTTACCGTTCTAGAATAATACTCTCAGAAATATGGCCATTTTGCATGAAAATAATTTAAATTTCCTTTACTATTTTTTCAATAAAAATAAACCTATTTGAATTTAATTCCTATGTTCAAGTGTGCGACTCAAGTAGCAGTTCCAGTGACTCTGACACCAGTAGTTCTAGCTCCAGTAGTTTATCAGATGCCCGTTTTTCATCAGATGGCAGCGTCAAAGATCCCAATTTTCAACCCAACAATGAACGAGCTTCTGATTCCGAGGAAGATATACTGTCAAAACTTTTTTAGTTATCCAACAAATTTGTATTTCATTCATTTAACTTCTTATGAAACTGAAGAGTTCACCTCGGTAGTCACGGTGTCAAAAAAGAGGGCTGATAGTCCTGTAGTGCCAAAAAAGCTGTACTTTGTTTGTAAACTTAAAATAGCTGATTCGAAAAAGCAGTCTATACCAAAACTGATTGAGAATAAGTAAATAAGTATAAATAAGTATCCTCGGACATTAGTTCACACACGGCTATCTGATCCCAAACTAAGCAGAACTTGTAATATGGAAACCAGATGACTGATATACTACATATACTACTTTTTTTTTGTAAATACATACTTAAATAGATAATTACACCCAGACTCAGGACAAACAGACATGTTCATGCACACAAATGTCTGTCCTGGATGGGAATCGAACCCACGACCTGCGTCGTGATAGGCAGTGTATTAACCAACCACGCCAACCGGCCCTGAATAATATTGAGAAGATTATTTTTATTTAATAAATTTTCATAAAAACGTTCACCAAATATAAGTAAACAATAATTATATTCTGCTTAAGTTTGTTGTTTATTAAGTCAGTCATAATTAAATTCTATAGATTACTATTTTTGCCACCATAACATGCAATAAATTGTCAGTGAGACTAGATAAATAATTATTGAATGTAATAGGTGTAAGTTGTTTTTCAAAAGAGTACTTGCTGAGTTTATTTCCGGCTCTTCTCAGCAAAAGCAACCTTCCGAACCGAGCATTAGTCTGACTATTCATAAGTGCATGTGAAGGCCTATTTTGACGAATAAACAATTTCATTTCATTTCATATAAATATTCTATAAAAAACTATGTTTCTATATAAGTATTCCAAATGATTCAGTTAAAAAGTCCCATAAGTTAAACTGTTTGAAACTATGTGATTTTATAAGACTGTTTATTGTTACTGTGTAATACGCTATAATATTTTGTTTTATTTACCCTCATCGTACCATTATGGTTGATCTCATATTATTATTTAATCGAAGTTAAACATGATAGAATTTAGGGTCGACTATTGATTTTTTAAGAGTATTTATTAATTAATAATGTTTTTATGTAATATTTTTGATATAATTATTGTAATTTTATGTCTTGCTGTCCTAGAATTCTATAATTTAATTAATAAAGTTTTAAAGAGGATGTTTAATTTGACAAAATAATAGTCATTCACCAAGAACTCCTCAATTATATTAATAAAAAAATCCGATTTTGTACTTTAGATCTTGTAAAACATTGTTTTACTGGTGTTCGTCCATTTATTATTGTACAAGTAAACAGTTTTATTACCGTTTGATAAATTTTATTAAGAAACCTTTTAATAAACCATTTATTTTTGTAAAATTGATTTTATTTTTTGACTTAAGTCTAATGATATTGATTGAAATTTTGAATGCAAAAGGGACTTTTGTGCCATTTTTTCATAATGGGTAACAGCTGTGCTAATGTCCATATTGTATGTGGATAGCATTTAGAAATACGCATCTAATGATATATATAACATAATTATAATAATAGATAACATATTAAATATTTCAAAAAAACACTTATCAAAATTTGTTTTGGCCCTCCTGTAAAATTTATGAATTTTGATTTGTGGCCCTTTTGTATTCAAGGAGCGATATGTTAAGGGAGGGACCACCAAGGTGACATGTTTTTTAAGAAGATTAGTTGAGATTTTGTCCCAGCCAACAGCGCAGTTATTTCGAAGAGAATATAACAGTTTTGCTACTTCCTCCTCATCTGTAGGTAGGAGGGCCATAGAGTGACGACATTTATTAGTTTCAGTGGTTTGATCTGTAGGATTATGAATTATCGTTTCTGCTAGATTTTTACCTATGTTGGAGAAATAATTATTGATTAAATTGACGGATTGTTTTGGAGAGGCAGACAAAGAAAGTAAGTGGGTTATGTTATCCTTCTTTTTTTCCCTATTTGTAATTTTGTTAATCGCTTCCCAGAGTAGTTTATTGTTGTTACCAGCTTTATTTATTTGTTCTTTATTATACTCTCTCTTGATTTTCTTAAGCAACGAATTACAAAAATTCCTATACCTTGTGTAGGAAACTTTTAGGATTACATCTTCAGGTGTTTTCTTGAGTTTTTTGTGTAAATTATACCTGTGTCGGATA
The DNA here is from genome assembly GCA_951361185.1 of Ochropacha duplaris. Classification (NCBI taxonomy): domain Eukaryota; kingdom Metazoa; phylum Arthropoda; class Insecta; order Lepidoptera; family Drepanidae; genus Ochropacha; species Ochropacha duplaris. Next base: position 7,113,899 of record OX592703.1, read on the forward strand.
CATCGTAGTAGGCCCGGAGTGATCCATGGTTTTATATTTTTTTTACGGTTCGCAAAACGGACAGGTTTTGTATTAGATTCAACCACCTGTTTGATGCAATCATATCGCAGCAGCTCTATTTGGATCTTGGCTGAAATCGAGCTGTTGTAAGTCTAGGTCTAATTGCTCATAATTAATGCGAATTGCCAGTTTTTTCATGTAAGGCTTCGGATCTTTTATTGCAACAAATAATAAGATTGTTTCATGGTCGGTGAGTGCTGAGTGGGCAACAAAAGTTTTAGCAGGCAGAAGTGTTTTAAGCATAATGTGATCCAGACAGGAATTTAGACGGGTTGGAAGAACATGTGCCGGGAGAAGACCGTATGAAGCCAATAATAAGTTTTAAGTAGTTATTTTTAGCAGAATCTTGGCATTGGTGACTGACGCATTGGTGGTTAATATTAATATTAATGTCTCCAGAGATTATTATATTATTAAATTGGTTAATCTTCGACAAGGTTATGTTAAGAGAGTTCAGGAAATTGGAGATGTCTTTAAAGCCCGGAGGTCGGTATATTGCCAAAAGAACGGTATTTTGATCAATTTTTACTTGAAGACAATTTGCGTCATCAAAAGAGGGTTCCTCCACAGACACATTAAGATATTTGTTTACGTAAACAACTACCCCTTCATTTTGCGTATGGTTAACACAGGTTTTATAAGAGTTATATCCGTCTAAGTCAGGTATAGTATACGCACTCTGCAACCAACACTCTGTAAGCGTTATTATATCCCAATCAGTCTTCGTCCTAGCTAGCAGAGTATAGAACCCAGTCATATTTTTTGATATACTTCTTATATTTTGGTTAAGAACTTTAAAAGATTGACTGGGGACAATACCGGGCGGGACACAGTTGTCTAAATCACACACGGATGAGTCCGACACAGATACAGAATCGGTGTGCTATAAATTATCTTGTATATTATCGAACGTTAATATTTTGGTTTTCATGCAATAACTTCAGTAATTTAACTTTTCTTATTTTTTTTTTATTCTGGATAGGCTTGTGTTTGACCACAATCTCACCATGGTAAGTGATGATGTGGCCGAAGATGGCAAGCACACAAAGCCTAGATGGGAACTGGCTCTCAAGTGCAGCTGTCGGAACACACCGATAGGTGTTTTGGCGACAGATTTTCAACTTGAGGGTGGTAAAGTCCATAGATTTTTGAATTTCGGAATTTTGAGTTCTAATTTCTGAGTTTTGGCTTCTAATTATAGTATTTTGGGATCTGATGTCATCAAGAGCTGCTTGGAAAGTATCAATTTTATTGTATACAGATGTTGTTGGAGTATTGGGTGGAGTACGTTTAAGCATTTTATATTCTTTGAGTCTTTATGTGTGAAAAGGCTTCGGAGGGAATGTCTTATTGAAATGAGAAACGTAAACAATGAATGTAGTCAGCATGCGTTTACTTGCGGTGAGCGATATCAATAAGCCAATCTTACTCAGAGATGGCCAGTTGCTGCGCTGCGCTGTCGTATTCCATCCCGAAAATGGTCGTGAGTATTCGTTGTCGTGTTTTGTTTACGATAAAAAATATCACAGTACCGGGCGGTAGGTAGTGTAAACAATGACGTGCGGCCGCACCGGCGACGATCAGCTGCTGCTAGTCCGGTGACACGTTAGAGCGATGACTCACACAATTAGCAATGTTTTTAAAGTATTTGTATTCGTTGATTGAAAGAAAGAAAGAAAGAAATATTTATTTTGCTTTAAATGTGGTTAAGTACACTAAGGTCTTAATTCAATTAAAATTCAGCACGTTTAGCTTTAATATAAGCATGCAAATATATTACCTATATACTATATAAAATTGGTTAGTCATTATGTCCTTTAAATTAATACCTCTAATATCTAAAACCGTATTAATTTATCTATAAATTTAGTGATATTAAAATTGATTGGTGCACTATGAAGCCTGTACTTGGGGCTATACTGACACGTAAGTTTTTTGTATACAAAATAACTATTTCCACTACTTTTGATTTTTCAAAGTAACGAGAGCAATAAGTACGTGTAGTCGTTCGTAAGTCCGAGTGAGTGGATGATTACCTAAAGCCTTATTAAAATGGGTACATGTTCAATACTTATACAATTTTTACATAAACAACAAACGCGGCTTTACTCGGGTTCACCAGGGTTTTTAGTGGGAGCCCTTTTAGTATTGAATTTTAAAAAATGCTTTCTTAGTGGATACCTAGCAGTAGGTACTCCTCATGAGGAATCTGCCTACCAAATTTTATGTTTATAGCATTTACTTGCTGAGATTTCGTGATTAACCAGCAGTGAAAACTGACATTGTTCCATACATTTTGAAAAAATCCAATGTGAATTTCTCGCTAAGAATATTTTCACTGAGAATACGAGACATGCGATTTTAAGTAATATCCAAAAGAGATAACAAGAAATTGATAGAATTGTTGTCTAAAATCACAGCACGCGTCGGCACAGAGAGCGCGTCGGAATCGACACGGCACACAAACGTCACGATGCGCGCGACGTCTCTGTACAAACCTTTATTCACTTGCGCTAAAACTTTATTTCTTTAGGACTATCCCGATTCAGAATGTAAAATGATATTCTTTAGGTACTATCATCATCATTTCAACCGAAAGACGTCCACTGCTGGACATAGGCCTCCCCCAAAGTTTTCCACAACGACCGGTCCGGTGAACGGTGCTGCTCGTATCCAGCGGTTTCCCGCGACTAGGTACCTACCTTCTATACAAAAACTAAATTTCTATAGTTAATTAGTATAATAATCGTTTAAAATCTGAATATTCGTTTCGGTATTGTTTCTTAAAAACGAACAAAAACAAAATCCGCGTCGATCTATGAATTAGGAATATTACCAACTTGGACGTTTCAATTTCTAGAGTAGGTATTATACTCAGTCACGTGCGGCTACACATGTTACATTCGACGAGGCAATCAACTGCCCAAATACTAGATACTTACTAGAAACACGTGAAAATCTCATTCGGAACAAATTGCCTTTAAATAAAACTATGTTTTTGAAAAGTTATGAAGTCGTAAAGGAATTGTAGGTAAAACATATTCTAAACGCAATAGGAAATGCAATGTTAACGTGTTTATTTACACATGTTTTGCTGTGACATGTAAGGTAAGGAGGTAGGTATACCGTATTACTTTGACGGGCCGGTTGTCGTAGTAAGTTAACAACACTTACCTATCACGCACGCCCCGGGCCGTAGGTTCGATTTTCAGTCCAACACAGACATTGTTGTCAATAAACATGTCTATTTTCCTGAAACTGGGTGATTATCTATTTAGTAGGTATGTCGGTATTTACAAAAAAAAGTTGTATATTGTGTAACCTATCTGGTTATATTTTATGGAAGATAGCCATATGCGAAAAATGACCGAAGATAGGTACCTATAATCAATCTTTATTGTATTAAAGCGACTGATTATTATTCACGAAATCTTAGAAACTATAACATAAGGAGAAAGTAATAGAGAGTACCTACTTAGATATCCGAAGATAGGATTTTTGAAAATTCAGCCCCTTAAGGGTTTTTTCGGAAACGCACCTGAAACCGCGGGGACATAAATAATCTTTTAGGAAATGCGTTTAGCGGAAAGTAAATTAGGCGTGAAATGATGACAGCTTGGCGTTCCCCTTTTGAATTTGGGTAAATTTTCGACACGACCTCGGTATCCCTCGCCTGCCCTATCTTCCTATTTATAAGTAGACTAGCTATCCCCCGCAGTTTCACCCGCATTCCCGTGGGATCTTTTCCCGGGATAAAAAAATAATATAAGAATTTTCAAAATCGGTTCCGTCTGTAGGTAGATTCAGAGATTACCCCTACAACCTCACAAACTTTAGCTCTTTATAATTTTACTATACTTACACTTAGATATAGATTGAAAATCTGGTCTATTCTCAAATCTAGCTTTCGCCCTGCGGTTTCATTCGCATTTTCGAGATGAAAAATAGACTAAAGATTTCACTCAAGGATAAAGTAGCTTTACTTACGCTTTACGTTACTGAAACAATTTTCAAAATTGGATCAGTAGTTTCGGAGATTCAAAATTACAAACATAGTATCTGATCAATAGATCACCCGACATATTGGCTTAACGAATTAATTTTCTGGGCCGTATAAGCTTTTTTACCGACGTCATCACACAAAAACTTTCATCCCTTATTTTACCCCCTTTAGGGTAAAATTTATTTATATCTAATCAAAAGCCTAAAAAATAAGTTTCAAGCAGAAGCTTGATTAAAGCTAGAAAGCTATAAGAATGACGTAATTTCCATACAAACTTTCATCCCCTATTTCTACCCTTTACAGCCCTTTTTTCGCATTGAAAAGTAGCCTAAGTATGTCCTTTCTCAGGTTCTAGACTATTTCTATACCAAATTTCATTTAAATTGGTCCAGTAGTTTAGACGTGATTGCGTAACACACAGACAGAGTTACTTTCGTATTTATAATATTAGTAAGTAATATACATTAGATAGGTACTGTGTACAAATGTGTTCCTATAGGTAAGTCCGCACTGCGCCTAGAAGGTGGAACTTAAATCCAACAAGTTTTAGAAGAGGCTCGTAAGGACCAATGAGATATTGATAATGTCGTGGAGGATTGATCGATTGCTATAGTTAAACCCTGATGACTAGCCATCTATTGACCGCAGGCGCGGCCCAAATGTTGCTAGAGCAAAAAAAATATGTATGGGATCTATATACGATGATGGTCACAGGACCTTGTCCCTATTTTCATTAACTAATTCAGACACTCTGTCATGAGGTGAGTGACAAACAATATGCACCTACCCACCTAATTCAAAATCCGGATTTACTTCCAATAATTTATTTCATTTATTTACAAAAGTAGGTACATATATAAAACTTAAATAATAATAAAATATTAGATACGGTATAAAACTAGAATACTTTTCATTTTAATTTCATTCATTTTCATTCTTGGTAGTCTGCGAGATTGGTTTGTATAAATATTTACATTAAAGGACTGTTTTTTAGACTTCTATAAAATTCATAGGATAATAACTCAAATGTTGAAAAGATTTATGATAAATGTTCATTGAGAACTTTTTTCAAAAATTATAATAGGTACCTATCGCGTTTGACCACTATCTCACCATTTATATTAATTTATACATTTTAGTATTATTCAAGGTTTCTATTAGTTCTTCTCGTCGAATTTTCACGCGTAAACTCCTGGATGGATCTTTTTTTCTTTTTTATCTTAATGAAAGGCTAATTTTATTCTAGTTATTCACAGCGACTGATTAAGAGTTCTGACCGCCCTAGGCTAATTATGAGGACGCGCCCCCGCCAGGTGTCTTACGGTTGGCCTCCTTTAATGTGCACGACATTCAACCTTAGGGTGGCAAATTAGCCACCCTAAGGTTGAATATTAATTTTTTTAGCTGACCGTACATACAGGCTAAACACCTCACGCATTATACGACCAAAATCATAACAAGTGACTGCAGGCTACCGATACCAAGTAGAAAACCAAATCCATGTCGTGTTTGGCCGCATGACTTGTATTGGCTTAGTCTCTACATATTGACAACTTAGTTGTTGCGGCCATTGACCATGAGCGTGGTCATCTAGTGTGTGAAGTTGCTTCGACTAAGTTATTTTTTAAATATTTACACTTCTGTTGTTATCTTTAAAAAAGACGAGACGAGAGGAATCATACAAGTGAAACATTTTTGCAACTGAATAGCCGCGTCCATACCGGCCAAGGCATTGGCTCGCGAGGCTGCCTCATCGCACGTTGCCTCGGCCGAGCGCCGGTCGACTGCGAGCCATACGTTGTCAGTTTTTGGCGATGCTCAATGGCGCCTCAGTCTGATGAGCTGCTCGCGTGTTGTGGACGGATGTAACGACTCTCGCGAGCCAGTGCAAAATAAAAATGGATATAGAAGACTGTATTCGAATGTTGATTTTAAAACTTCCATATTTTTGTCGTATTGATTACGATTTCGGTTCCAGAGTTTTTGTCTACTACAGGGTAGCGGCTAAAAACATGTGATTCTTCATCGTATTTGGAGTGAAGCTAAATGCTCAACCTTGGATCACTCCACCATGGATCACATACACACGGTGAAATAAATAATGGAAAAATATAACGAGTATAATAAGACTCTCTACATAGCATTCATTGATTACTCGAAAGCTTTCGACAGCATAAGTCACAAAGCCATATGGGAGAGCCTAGAACAACAAGGGATACGTTCAAACTATACCAATATTATCAAGAACATCTACGCAAATAGCGAAGCGCGAGTCCACCTAGAAACCCTGGGAAATAAGTTCGAGATCGAGAAGGGGGTGAGACAAGGGGATCCCCTATCATCGAAACTGTTCTCAGCTGCTCTGGAAAATACCTTCCGCAAACTAGAATGGAACAACTACGGTCTCAATGTACAGGGTGATAAACACAACCACCTAAGATTTGCGGATGATATAGTCCTATTTGAAGAAGATCCGACAAATCTGAAGAAGATGTTAAAATCACTTAACGATGAAAGCACTAAAGTAGGTTTATTTATGAATAAAGTCAAAACAAAATTACTTACGAACTCCGATCCAATAACAATGGATATTGACGACCAACCACTCGAATATGTCACAGAATACATCTATATAGGACAGGTAATATCTCATACAGATCAAACCACTAAAGAAATTGATAGAAGAATTGCGAACGGATGGAAGAGTTACTGGTCTCTGAAAGAAGTCTTGAAATCCAAGGAATTAAGCATGCAGATAAAAAGGAATGTTTTTGACACATGTATACTTCCAGTTATCACCTATTTGGTCACTCACCAAACATCACAGAGAAAAGTTGGAACGCTGTCAGAGAGCCATGGAGAGAAGCTTAACAAGAATAAAGAAACAAGATAGTGAGAAGTAGCATAATAAGGGAAAAAACTAAAGTAGTTGATATAATTGCCAGAGTAGACCAACAAAAGTGGAGATGGACAGGACACATGATACGAGACCCCCAAAAGCAGCAAAAGTGTCACTGATTGGTACCCCAGAGATGGCAAGCGCAGTAGAGGTCGCCAACAAACAAGGTCGAAAGATGACCTAAAACTAACAGCTGGACCTCACTGGAGAAGGGTAGCACTTGACCAAAAACGTAGCCAAAAACCGACAACGTATGGCTCGCGGTCGAGCGGCGCTCGGCCGAGGCAACGTGCGCCCGAGGCAGCCCGAGCCACGTCCACACCGGCCGAGGCATTGGCTCGCGAGCCTGCCTAGCGAGCCGAGCTTGGTCGGTGTGGACGCGACTAATTATTTATTTGAAAGACTTTCGATTCGAGTGACAAGTCACGTTTGTTTTACGCGCGTTTTTTAAAATTTCTAAATTTATTGTCAAAATCAGGGACTCCCAAGCTTTTTCAGTTCACAGCGCATTTAGTTTTAGTGTTTTGTCTCGGTCTAGTTGAAATATGTAGGGTAGATGCAATGATGCTAGTTTAATAGAGCATGCGAAGACACGATTTCAGCGCGCCACCCGGATCCTCGCGCCCTAGGCTACAGCCTAATTAGCCTAAGGGTTAATCAGGCCCTGGTTATTCATCAGCATCAGCGAATGTAGCCGCGAGGATTATCTAGTAGGTACCTATAATTCCATTGGTCTATCGACAGAGTTACCAAATGCTCGATAGGTCTGTTTGTTACCATTTCATGATTGAACCTCAAAACAAATCTGAGCTAGGATTATTTATTATTTAATTCACGGAAAACAATAAGTATACAATATTTTTATATTCAGATTCATCATCATCCTAACAGTATAAAACACTTGAATATGAGTTTTATCATCTTTCCTCATCACTTTACCTACCTACAAAATTTTCTTCTTATCTTCTAATTCAAAGAGATTTATCTTTGAACTCGGAAAAACTGTTTATTAGGTGTAGTAGGTAAGTCGTATTCTTGCATTTTGGCACTATGCAGGGAGAGAGAAAGACGCCCAGGAAGTCATCACTCACACAATTGCAGCGAGCGCTACTTCAGCAAATAGATATGCGTGTGATTCCATGTTAAAATACGCTTCAAATTCCCATGAACTCACATATACCTCTATAAGCATCTCGTCCCTACAATGTGCAATGTTTTCTGGAATATCAACAATAAAGTATTGTAAAAACAACATTTCAGTTTATGAGCTAAGTTATGACTTGCGAATATAATATTCATAGAATCAATAGGTAAAAAAATATTTTAGTGTTGGATAGCACATTTATACAGGAAGGCTATAGGTAAGCTATATATTACATCTAGCTATGTTGCGAAAATACCAGGGACAGCTAGTAATAAAGTTTTTCATAAATTTAAGAAGTATGATAAATTATCATTGTGGGTTCGATTCCCATCAAGGGTAGAAATTTGTGTACATGATCATGTGTGTTTGTCTTGAGTCTGTGTGTAACTATCTATTTTAAATTAGTACCTACATGTAGTATATCAACAGTAATCTGATTTCCATAGCACAAGTTCTTCTTAGTTTGGGATCAGATAGCAGTGTGTGAAGGATGTCGGAGGATATTTATTTATATTCAAATAATTAAAATATTATGGGAATTATCCATAAATGTTACATGAAATGCATGTACACCCCACGAAATGTATAGTATAATTTGCCATAGGTTTTATTTCACACATTTTCCTATACATTCCATAGAAAATCTATACATTGATTAACTATAAAAACATTTTAATAGTTAAATGAAATCTATGTTTACTGATTTTTACCTATAATCACTTGTTTCAGCTTATATTCCTTGAGCAGTGAAGTATATATGTTGTCTATATTATTTGATATTTGAGTAGCAGACCAAGTTAATATCACCGGTTCATTTGTTGGCTGTAACTTGGCAAGAGCTTTTAATTGATCGTTTAAAATGCTTACACCTGTAACAAAATTTACTTTATATGAATACACAGGGTCAATAGTCTAATTCTTAGCTAATTTTATCACAAACTAGCTCACACCGGGTGATGCGGGTTATGTCATTTGATCAACTAGTTTTATATAGTACCTATATGTTAAGAAAATGAAACATAGTCAAATTAGAAGAAAATATTCTTTCTGGAGAAATATTGATTCTGGATTCTGTAAATTACCTTCTACAATATTTTTAAAACTGTCTAAAGCATCCAATAGATTCTCCATGACCGGTTTCAGTTGATGTGGATAATAATCATTGCTACAATCATGTAATTTCAATGATGTTATAACTCTGCACAACTTTACACCTTTATCCCTGACTTTCATCCAATCACCTAGTAAGCTGTGCAATTTTGATACATGAGAAAAAACTGTCTTCGAGATACCAGGTTTGTCTTTATTAGGTGATAAAATTTCTGAAATTGTGATAATAGGTGAGTTTAAGATTTAAATTTGCCTTCATTTTGGGTCTATAGATTATATTATACTATTCATTACAGAAGCCAATATGTTTCAGTCTTATGCAGGTTATTTACCTGTTTTTGAGATGGAAAATGAGAATAAATTGCCAGCCATAATTTTTTTCGAGTTCAAAATAAGGGTCATTCATACCTTTAGGTATAAAATGAGAGAACTCTGCAGTTTTGGTAGGTGTTTTAGACATATTTTCTTCAAAAAACTCTCGTATCAAAGTAACATATGCGACTTTTCCAAAGAGTAACTATGATGAAATTGTACCTATATAACTCTTGAGTCTCTTTGCTGGCTCCTACTCCAATTTATTATACTAATTTGATATTATTTTAGTAGGATCTATCTCATAATATTATTTTGTTTGAATAAAATTATTGAATGATACTTTATGAGACACATGTCATTCCTGCCACTCGATGACAGTTGACACACGTCACACACTGACACATGCGTCATTTTTTTTATTGCAATCATTGTTTAGGACCAAGAATTATATATTCTAAATAGATAGGTAACACTAAATACCTACTTGAAGCAAATACCTATCAATTGTGAAAAAGAGAAAGATAACAACTACGTTGGGACAATCTCTCTTTCTAACCCTACTTACCCTTAATGAAAGAAAATCCATTTAGCTTCGATCAACAATAGCTATAGATTTAGGGTCGGCGCAAAAAATACGTCTCAGTAAATAAGAGCGCATTTGAAAAGTGAGCTCTTATTTTGTTTAGTTCACTTGAACACAGCCAATATAAACACGTCTCACAATGCCGCAGTGTGTATTCAAAAGTTGCAAAAATAATGCTCGAAAAAGCAATTTAACGGTCGGATTATCTTACTTTCGGTAAGAACATAAAGAATAAGATATATTTTAAGCTTTAAAGTAACAAATAATATAAAATTTTGAACAAAATCACATATTTTAAACGACGCTACCAACGCTACAAATGTTTGGCCAAACTCGCCAACACACGCACAAACTTCGAAGAAGAAAAAATAAACGAAACAAAACGATGTAGCTCTCAAGGCGATAACGGGAAAACATACTTTATTCGTTGCTCTTTAAGGTTGATTTCACACTAAATGTTCTTTAACTTATGTCTATTTCTTTTAAGTGACAGGAGTAGTTTATTGCTTTGCTCGTTTTATGTGACTAATGATCTTAAGTATTCGATAATATTTTGAAGATTTGTGACTTTATTACTGGGTGCTATGATTGTAATTAGGTTGAACTTGAAACTGTTTTAAAACATTTCTCTCCCTTTGTTAATAAACAAATGTAGCTGTAAAAAAAGCTTGGATTTTGTACGTGACCCGATATCTATGGCTATACCTATATCTATGTTTAGAATACATAAATCTTGTTTAGGACATTCCTTTTTTGTTTTTTTTTTATACCACTAGGTGGCAAACAAGCTTACGGCCCAATAAAAAGATATTATTAATCACGTAATAATCATATTCACACTTTGAGTCTCAAAGTATTCACAGTGTGTTTACATCATCAGTCAAGTCAGGTCAGCTCAGGCCAGGTTTTAGTGAAATTTTTGGCCGATCCACTAAAACTTCACAGACTTTTTGAGACAATCTGAAAAGTACCAATACAGGTTTTGATTTCATTTCACTTCACTGGCACACTTAGGTTGAACATTATTCGACAAAATGCCACTGATATTATTCAATAAAACTCAAAATTCACGATTTTAATCAAAATAAAACGAAAACGCAACGGTTCTTCGCAAGTTCCCGCCAAAACAAAAAGTCCATGCGTTATTTAGGTTTTTTTTTTTTTTTTTTTAGATTCTCGATAGGCTTGTGTTTGACCACAATCTCACCATGGTTAGTTATGATGTGGCCGAAGATGGTAAGCACACAAAGCCTAGATGGGAACTGGCTCTCAAGTGCAGCTGTCGGAACACACCGATAGGTATTTGGCGACAGATTTTCAACATGAGGGTGGTAGCCAGCCAGTCGGGTACTACAAAGTACCCTACCACCGTGCTATGGTTTCCTCACGATGTTTTCCTTCACCGAAAGCTCAAGCTCATTGTAGGATTCGAACCCACGACCTTCGCCGCGGTATTCGACGTCACTTACCACTGAGCTATCATCGCCTTATTGTCAACTCGATAACACAAATAACTATACATGTCCGTTAAGTAGTACGACAAATTTAAAGGGGAGATAGATGGGTGCGTAACCTACTAAATATTATATTAAAATTACCTTAGTAAAAGTGTCGACACTTTTACTTGTGAAGTGGCGTTACGTTTTCTTCTTATTTTTATTAAGATATTTTAATTAATAAAACCATTTCGTCCTTCTTCTTCTTCTCTTTCTTAACCCACGCTAGGTGGGGTCGGCACAACATGTTTTCCTCTTCCACTCTGCTCTATCACTAGTCGTCTCTGTACTCACACCTTTCATATGCATATCATTCTTCACGCAGTCCATCCATACCTTCTTCGGCCTTCTTCTACCTCTATATCCATCCACACTCATGCTCAATACTCTTTTTGTTAAATGACTTTCATCCCTCTTCATGACATGCCTATACCAAGCCAATCTATTTCCTTTCATCTTTTCAGTCACTAGTGCTACTTTCAAGCTTCCTCTGATATACTCATTCCTTATCTTATCCATTTCGTCCATTCAAGAATAATAATGTCTAAGTGCACCAGTGTAGTGAAATAAAATGAAAGCGAGTGTGTATTGTGACTTTTCAAGTTGTCTCCAAAAGTCTGTGAAAAGTTTGGAACGGCCAACAAATTACACTAAAACCTGACCTCACGTGACTGTAACATCTAAGATACCAAGCCAAAAACCTTTAAAAAATTACCAATAAGAAAATCTCCAAACTCGGAACAATAATGTTCCGAGTGTCCAAAGCATATTTATATTCTCTTTGGTCCAAAGACTATATAATTATAGTCTGTCAAGCAGTTAGAAATATAAAACGGTAGGTATAAATAAATAAATAAATAAGTATATTATTTACTACGAAATTACATATTTAACTGTCTGTCCGTCTGTGATTTTATTTTAGTGTTTTTCTTTTCATTAGTAAAGTGAGTAAATGGATTTATTATATTCTATTTGAGTGATATGTACCTAATGTATGTAAAAATAGTATACACGGAACATTGATTGTAATTTTTGAATTAAAATCATAGCATTTCCTCTTCTTCTACAGTAAATAAAGCCAATAAATTGTATGATGTCTGGACCTATACAAGATGTAGTAGAGGAAGATGCAGCTGATCTTCAATTCCCGAAAGGTATATAGATTTATTTTTGTGTACAAACTAAAACATATTTTGATGGTACGTACATTATTTGAGGTTATAGTAGGTTGGGTGTTAAACCTTAAAAAAACTAGTAAAAACTACTAGTTTTAGTAAACTTCCTTGCGTAGATTTTACATTACATCTCAGTATCTCACTGTTAGGGTTCTTGGCATCAAAATAAAAGTCTTGTTTCCTTGGTGGTATATTAACTGTCTTGTTATTACTTTACAGTAGGTTCTTGAAGAACATACCAAAATGCAATAAGAATACTTTGAATCCTGAAATAGGATACTTTTTATTTTTAACTCCTATGAAGCTGAAATAGGTGTGAAAAGGCATGATTCGGCAATAAACGCACCGGCAAGTGCTAGTATAGACAAAAGCCAAAATATATATTGTAATCAATATAAACTGTTCTATCCTATTATATGATCTCATTTCTTTATTAATTAAAAACAATTACTTACACATAAGTATTATTGTAAGATATATTTTATTTACAATCAAATTGTCCTAAAAGTTCATTCATCGTAAATAGGAACAAGATAATAATGTATCAGGTACTTATAGATTATTTCATTAAGTAGAAATTTTACTTCTATTGAGTTATACCTACCTTACCTTCAAAATGTAAACTGCTGGTCTCATTATATGATATAGTTTAATGTAGAATATATTTTTGCATCATGTTGGAATGTGATGTAGTTAGTATTGATTGATAGGTATATTTAAACCCTGGTTTTCTAAATCAAACTATTTTATTCAAATAGGACCTTGCAAGCACTTACCTTATATCACACCACCACCAGCAAAGCACTGCATAAAAAGTTGTACACCTGAAAATGTGGATATTAATTAGTCTACAAACTTTGTATTATATCTCATATAGAAATGAATGAATATTGATATATACTATATATATATTAGGTTAGGTTAGGTTAGTATATATGCTAGTGGGCCCAGCAGACATTGTCCTGCCCTGAAATTAAAACAAAACATAGAACCCCATTCCAGCGACACCTACCATGTCCAATTTGTGAATCCAGACCATCTGTCAGCCCGATCTCGAGACATGTCAAAAAGTCGTTCTATACAAAATGTATGACAAAAATAATTGTCTTCATTATTATTTTTTTGTGCATTTTTCTTATTTTTTAATAGTTATTCTGGTATTCCGGGCGGAGACGAATCTAACAAATCAAAAACCATGAAAATCGGTCCAGCCGTTCTCGAGTTATAAATAGTGCGACTAACACGACTTTCTTTTATATATATAGATATCATATCCTTACAGAATTTGAAAATGCTGAAACACTTCTTATATCCGAAGTGGATATGTTGTTAGAACACAGAAAAGCTCAAAATGAATCTGCAGAGGAGGAACAAGAGTTCTCCGAAGTTTTTATGAAAACCTTGACTTACACTAACATGTTCAAAAAGTTTAAGAACAAAGAAACAATTGCTGCAGTTAGGAAGTGAGTTCTGAGTGAATGATACTGTCCACAAACATGTTTACATGGTTTATAAGGTTGGGATTTTTATAGATTGATGTATACTTTTGTGTGATTGAGTAACAAACATTTACATTTATAATATTAGTAGGATAAATAATCTATGCAGACCTTGTACTATGATAATCAGATAACTGGTATACTACATATAGGTACTATTTTATTTTTTACATACATTCTTTGATCATACTAATATTATAAATGTGAAATTTTGTATGTTTAGATGTTTGTTTTTCAATCACGCAAAAACAGCTGAACGGATTTTGATGAAACTTGGCACACTGATCATATCTTGGAATAAATGTAAAATACTTTTTATCTTGGGAAAATATAAGATCCCTCGGGAACGCGGATGAAAACATGGGGCAAAAACTTGTTATTGAAGATTTTAAGCATCATTAATGCAGCATTTGCATTCCAAAGATTTTAGTACATTTTTATTATTTCCCGGTGTCATTGTCAATCCTTTTTATTAACTGAAAACCATCTATAATACTTGCCATGGCCTCTTGTGAAAAAATCATGGACTAATAATTTCACCCTTACAAAATGTTTGTAAATGCAAATTTGATAGTAATCATAATGACATAATATTATATTTTAGCCTTCTTCAATCAAAAAAACTTCATAAATTTGAAGTCGCAAGCTTAGCAAATTTGTGCCCAGAAACGCCAGAAGAAGCAAAAGCTTTAATACCATCTTTGGAGGGAAGATTTGAAGATGAAGAACTTAGAATATTGTTAGAGGATATACAAACAAAAAGAAGTCTACAATATTAATGTAAGTTATAATAATGTGTAAAGTGAATTAAAATTATGTAAAGACTGAATATAATTGGTTCTTTGTATTCACTTATTTTATTTATAGTCATATAGAGGTTTTTTGGTAAGTTTCATGATGAGATAGTCGATTTATTCCAATTGAGAGTCGCAAGAGTTGAAAGATTGTGTCAGGTATGTACTTAATTGAAATTTTAATAGAACTACTGTTCATACTTCATATTATAGTTATATGTATAGATTAATCCTGGACATTTAGCACACGTCAATTACCTGCAATGATGCAGCAAAACTTTAACTGCGACGTCCGACTAGAATCGTAATCACTTTAAAAAGTAAACATGGACATTAATCCATAAATGAAAGAAGCCCATACGTGTATAAAGGAAACCCTAATCAAGAGATACAATAAAAATAAAATAGTTTAAATCAGTCTGTATATTGGATATGTCTGCAATACAGCAAGATACATTACAGTGAAAACAGATAAGTGATAAAATATTGGAAACAAAAATAGCAATTAGAATTTCTTCTTTGAAACAAAACTATAATAAAATAATTCTTATTTATTACTTATCAATATTGATGTTAATTAATGCCTCTAACTAAACAAGCCTTTTGTTGAGCATTGCAAGTAAAAAAACTAAATGAATTTTTTATCAATAAACCTCAACAATTTTAGATAACTTAAACTCAACAATCCGTCGATAATTTCCTTATTTCCTAATTTTGTTGCCTAAACATTATTCTTCAACAAAATGCCAAACAAAAGGCTTGCATGTATTATAAACTTATCTCAATGGGCACTTTTGGTTTAGTTTAAATGTTAGTATTTAAATCTAATATCATAGTAATAAAAATTACAAACTTATCATTCATCTAAAAGCAAACATTAAAATAATATTAACCATCTATAAAAGAGCTATCAAATCTAAGGTACTAGCCAAGTAACTTTTATGGTACATCTTGCATGACTCCTACCCTGAACATACAAAAATATTTTCATGTACTTTGAAATCATTTGCAGACCCTATATAAAGATGTTTCAGAGATTTTTCTGTTTCTAGGCAGGTAGCTAAAATATATTGGAGATGGCACAAAACATCTTTATCTACGGTCTTATGTCCACATTTCAGTGGAATACTTTAAATTAAATAGTCAAGTAAGGGGACCATTTTATAGCACACATTTATTAACAGCTAATATTTTTCGGGTCACTTCACTAAAACTTACTAAATCTTAAATTAGGTAACGACATTGGGAGTCTTACATAAATCCTACATTACAACCTGGACCTGTGACAAGTCTAATATTATTAATTAATTAGTAAAGCATAATACATATTGTTTTAGATTCCACGTGTAAGGGAGTCCAGAAGCGACATGGAAGCTGTTAGGAAGCGATGCAAACATAACCACAAAGCTTACACTGTGGATTAATTAATAGTAAAGGAGCAAATTAAAATGTTTACTGTCAAATGTACAAAGAGATTTCTATAAATGTATCAAAATGCCTCATGTTTTATATCGTAATCGGATTACTATGAAATTTAATAGCTATATATTGCACTAATTCAGAAAGATTTTTACACAGAAATCCGGTTTTTAAATACTGGCTCGGCTATTCTTCCACAATAATGTTTTGCACAAAATATTTAATTCTAATTAATGTGAAACAATTAATTGGTGACTTTATAAGTGGCATGACATATCGTAATAATAGTAATATTAAATATACATTATTCAATGAAAAATGAATAATTTGTACATCATAAATCGTTTTATAGCTTTGGGCTATTGTTTTCATTGTTCGTCACACTTAAATCAATTTGATATCTCCCATCAAATTACATCGCGTATACAAAATGTTCGCATCCGAAACACTCCGGTGTTTTTGTCACAAGTCTGTTCTTTCAATTTGTACACACCTACAATACAATCACTACTCAGCACCTTCGGTAACACTTCACAACTTATGTACCTATACTGTACTGTACTGTACCTTGTGCAACATGTGTAAACATGCACGTTATATACAAATGCACCGGTCATTTCATCTCAGCACATGAAGTTGTCAAGCCGCGATCGACAATCACATTCGAACGATCCACTAACATTATCACATTAATTTATTGATTTATCAATAGATTCTTATTTAAATCAGTAACTGGAAATATGTATTATATCCACTAAGTTTACATTTTCAAATTCGGGTGGCTCTTTATAAAAAATTTGATTTGAGCAATGACAAATATTTAAAATTCTATATATTCCAAAGGTGAGCCTTCTAAAATATATATATATATATAATATACACATACATATTTGCTGTCGAAATTTACAAAAGATTAAAAAATAATTGCGTATGTCCAAAAGCAGATCTAACTACACACATACATATTATGTTTATGTGTAAGTTGTCAACATACTACATTATCAGTCTCGATGATAAAAATGCATTTTGGCCAAAATGAGAAATCCAACTGGCATGGTCCGTTCATCCTTAAACAAATTATAAAAACATAAATACCTCATGTAGGTACCCTGGTACATAACCTGATACAGATACCTACTGACACGACGTGGAATATTATATTTTACTAACACAAACTTTAACTAATTCTTCTCTCTGATTGTGATGGGAGCCTGCTGTAAACATAAAATAGGTAAGCATGACCATAATAGATACTTTACATTACTATTACTATATAACGAATTAAGTCAAGATACCTGTATCAACGTATGAGTAAAGTTTAAAAATTCAGTCTATTTTCTTACATTCTCTTTTCATCAAATCCCACAATTTAAAGCTCTTTGCATTAGAAAATCGTTCTAGCGACCGACGTAACTGCGACCACAAACAATACTCTGGTCTTTGCAGAAATTTGGTCCAGTAATTTTAAAACATTAATTAATTTTCAAATGAAACAAACTATTTTGAGAATTAAATGTCACTTAATTATCATATTATAACACATTTTAGTTATATGTTTGCAAAATGTAGTGTTATGCACATAATTTAAATTTTAAATAATACATAAAATGAGATCAAATATATATCCAGTCATGTCACAAATTTTAGAAAACAAGATCTTCATTACCTTTGTAGTTATTAAATATAATATCAGAAAAAAAACTATTATACCTTTAATACATATATATACAATACTTTTTATTGTATGTTTTAGGCTTTGGTTATATTGTTATTTGGATACACATTTTTTCCAAAAGTAGCATGTCAGATGGGTTTAATATTTGGGATATTTAATTCTCACTCAAGTTGGAAAATTGACAAACATTTTTACATTCCCAAAGTCGACGGTTTCAATACAATATCGTGTCGTCTTCCAAATAGAAATTCCAAACAATGAATATTATAATTATTGTCTCAACATATTCGAGATGCAACTCTAGTGTAGGTAAACAGAACTTTTCATAGCAGTAGGTTGGTTACATTAAGGTGTTCCCACACATCAGTTATTTAAACGTTAGAGAATGTTGCTTAACATTTCTTGTTGTTTAACAAATTGTAACAAAAATTATAAATTGTTAGTGATGTTATACAACTTCATGTAACAAAAGGTCATACAACTAATTTCAACTTGATATAACAAATTATAACATTTGTTGTATAACATCATCCGGGCGACAGCGGGATGTTAGCGGACCCAAACTGATGGTTACAGAATGTTATACGATGTTTTACAACGAGTTGAACCAGTGTGGGAGCGTTTATAACATAACATTATTAACATGTTGTAGCAAAATGACTGTTACAAAATGTTATCGTGCTACACAATGTTTTAGAACGTTATATAACTGCTTTAGGGGATCAACTTTATATCAGGTTCCAACAATTTCAAGTCACAATTAAAGTCTTTGGTGATGACACTATGAACTCTAGGGCATGTACGCATTACAATTATTGCAGTTGCTTAAAAAGATTGTGGTAAGATCCCTAAATAACTGACGGCCTTCTCGTACATATTAAATTATCGAATATGGGCAGGTATGTACATAGTACACATCCTATTTAAAGATGCGACAACACATTCTAAAGCAAAGTTGGACAATAGGGATGTTGACTGACGTATCAAATCAGCTTCTTCTTTTTATTAAATGTCAAAATGATAGTTTACATGGAGTTTTGTACTAAATACTGGCTTGTGAAGTCATAAATATACATCGTCAAAATATCTACTCTTTGTTGGGTAAATTGGTAACTAAAATCATTAAAAGAATGAATTTTACAACATATTCATTATTTCTGAGCATTTTTAGTTAATAAACTTAGATTTTTTTTTCTTAAATATTGGCAACATCCCCATTGTAAATTTGATCTTGAAAATGTGATAGTGCTACTAGCTGTCTATATAAGGTTTATTGTACAAATAAATCACTGATTGATTCTACAAATATTTCCATAAACATTAAAAGTTGTACTGCTGAACAACGACATATTTACTTTAATTTACTTTGTACATACATTTATTACAGCAGTTTAGACAAAGGATACAATGAGGTGATACTAAATTAGTCTTATATCCATGGTACACACAAGAAATATCAGAAGTGGCAAGATACCACGCCACGACGAAAATAACATAACACTCAGAAGGGTAGTGTTTGTCGTCAGCCACATGTAGTTTGATCATGTTATTGAGATACCTGAGTGGGGGGTAGTGAGTGGGTAGTGAGTGAAGGGTAGCAGGTCAGTGCGGGGCGGGGGCGTGGTCGGGCGGGGTCGGCGGTGAAGCCGGCTGAAGCGGCTGAAACGCTGACCCTAGTGACGGCCGAAGTGTAAACCCCATCACCGCCGGCGCCGGCTTCAACATCGATACTGATTCCGAGTAAGCGCCCTCGCCAGCTTTCAGGTTCACCTAGAATACGGATGGTGACTAAAATATCAAATCAGCTTCTTTTTATCAAATGTCAAAGCGATGATTAATATGGATTTTTTTATGAAATACATACTTGTGACGTCATAGATATACAACATCAAAAGACCTACTCTTTGTCGTTAAATTGATAGTAAAAAATCATAAACAGGCGAAATTCTACTACGTCTTCGCTATTTTCGAGTAGTTTTAGATCAGTTAATGTTAGGTATTTTTTCTTGAATATAGGCATCATCCCCATTACATAAATAGAGTTCCGAGATAATTATATTACTCGCAAAGAATCTATAAATATTTTAAGGCGATGATCGCTCAGTGATAGAGACATCGGATACCGCGGCGAAGGTCGTGGGTTCAATGAACTTTCGGTGAAGGAAAAAATTGTGAGGAAACCATAGCACGGTGGCAGGGCACTTTGTAGTACCCGACTGGCTGGATACCACCTTCAAGTTGAAAATCTGCCAAGCACCTATCAGTGTGTTCCGACAGTTTCCATCTGGGCTTTGTGTGCTTACCATCTTACGCCACATCATCACTTACCATGGTGAGATTGCGGTAAAAAAAGAAACTAAAAAAAGTAAAAAAATAAATTTACTTAGCACAAAGTAATTCATATTTTGATTTAGTTAATCAGAGTAACCTATTCAAATTATTATTCTATAAATATTTATTAATCTGTTTGAAGTCGGTGCCAAGCCTAATAGGTTTGATAGGCTTAGTACGTCCGCGTCCGCCACATAACACCACCCTCTGCGTGCAACGGAATGCGTGAGCGCGTGTGGATAATGTTTCGTTGTTATTTTAACCCTATTTACCAGTATTTACTAAGCATTTAATCTTATTGTGTATTTCTTTCATTGTATTTTTGGTTTATGCACCGACTTCAGATCAATAGATATTTACAGAATAATAAAATGAATAGGTTACTCTGATTAACTAAATCAAAATACGAATTACTTTGTGCTAAGCAAATTTATTTTTTACTTTTTTTAGTTTCTTTTTGAAGTCGTTTTTTTTTTGTAAAAATTATTTTATTTTTCGATTTTTAGTGATGAGTATACCTAACAAGGATCTTAATTAGGTATTATTTTTTTATGAACTGAACATTTTGGCATATTGAACCGTATGAAGTAAGCCCAACAAAAGGTAACTACTGTAAATCGTTGAGGAATTCCCTCGACTGTCTATGGTCTCCATCATCAGACCTGTAATGGCACTTATAACCCATATGGGTGCAAAGTTCTCATCAATAGTAATGAATTAAGTCCAAACACAAGGTAGCTACTCTAAAACGTTGAGGAGTTCCCTTGACTGTCCTTCGTCTTCATCATCAGACCCCTAATGACAGTCACAACCCATCTAGATGTAAAGTTCTCATCAACACAAATTAATCAAGCCCAAACACCAGGTAACTGCTGTAAATCATTGAAGAGTTCCCTCGACTGTCTTTCGGCTCCATCATCAGATCGGCTCCAGACCTTCATTAAGTAGTAGTGCTTTCATATACTCAATGAAAAAATTAACAAACGCACTAGTCGCCACTACGATTTTCGAAGGTTTCCCTCGATTTCTCTGGGATTCCATCATCAGATCTTGGTTTCCTTATCATGGTACCACCCTTGGAATATCTCCTTTCCAACAAAAAAAAGAATCATCAAAATCGGTTCATAAACGACGAAGTTATCCGCTAACACACATAAAAAAAATATACGGTCGAATTGAGAAACGGCTCCTTTTTTGAAGTCGTTTAAAAACAGAATAATTTTTCGCACACATTTATATTTAAATAAAACTAGCGTTCAAGTGCGACGCGTTCTAAAATCGAGATACGCAGCGGTCATCAAATATTTTACTTTAATTCGCGTTGTATCGCCGCGTCCGTTACATAATTTTTGATTTAGGTTCCTATTTCGAATGTAAGTAAAATATACCTTTTCACAACCATCTGGAGGTTCACGAGCCAGGAATCGATTAATTTGTGGTGATGTACCGAGTTTAGATCCGTCGAGATCAGGAGATGAGCAGACACTTCCTCCTGAAAATGGAATGGAAATAGTTTTAAAACATTTTACTATTTTTGGAGTGATCTGAAGAACTGCAACTTTAACATATTATAAATGTTACTTTTCATAAAGCAAAAAAACAACATAATATTACGATGCTAATTTATGCACCTAATTATTACTTTATCAATTCTACTATTCGTATTAAAAAATGAATTAAAATCTACATTAGACGATAAATAAAAAAATCCTAAAAAGGAATTTGTGCAAATAAAAAATGATTACGAAAATCCATGCTTTTTATAGGGACTGTCAAATCATTTCTGTGTGTTTTGGTGCATGGGTAATAGTAAATTGCAAAGGGATTATCACTAAAAGCTGTATGTTTGTTTATAGACCTGCAACCAGTAGCTCTGCAGAACCGTCACTGGAGAGTGACCCTCGGGATGGTGGATCTATGCCCACAATTGATTTTTATTTATATTGTCTTAAATAGGCATTACACACAATTGTCTATGGTCAAAAAACCTCTTAAAAATCATTATTTTTTTGACATGACTGATGTCTTCTGACATCTTCAGAATCGCTTAGAAATAAATCCAGATCTATAAATATACCTAATGAGTGTCGTCACAGGAGGTAGGTACCTCTACATATGTAAATTTAATTTGTGTTCGGAAAAACATTCAAAACTAAGCACAATCTTGCTGTAACAACAACTCGGCTCAGCAAAGATAGGGACTCTTTCAAAGGTATAGGTATATGTATATGTCGGAGGAAGTAATCGGAATCGAGTTGATTGTTGTTTTCATGCGAGATATCGTTTAGTTAGTCAAATAGTTTCTTAAATCTTAATTTAATTTAAATTGATTTATTACATTTTGCTATCATGTAAAATCTTATTGATTTATTTAAAATTATAAAATGTTATTATTCGTTTAGAGCAGAGGGTAGGCCTCGAGCGGGGTCGAGGCGCCATCTTGACGGTTGTTGTGCACGCATATTAGCGAGTATCGTTGATCGAGATGGATCATTATTGAGTTGCTTGGTAACAAAGTAAGATCGGTGTCGCGAACCCGCTGCTCGGTTATAATTTATTGATTATCGTTTTAAATTTGTAACTATTTCATTGGTGTATTGTAAAGCTTTAATTAAATCGTATGTGGCAGCGAAACAGTGTTTTGTGCTTGCATTAATACCCTAATTACGCCCGCTACACCCGCGACCACAAATAACGATATAGACAAGGATTGTGTTTCTCCGACATCAGAAGATGGATCGGTGCAGGCACAAAATGTAGATAGATCGTTTGAGGTATAAGATGACTGGCGTGTTTTATTTGAGGCACAACAAAATAGCATGCAACTACTTGTGGATGCATCACGCAACCCGTCGGCTTCTCAAGACAATAATATCACGCTGCCCTAATTTCAACCGGAGAATGCAGACACCGACGCCCGAGCCTGGTTTGCAACTGCGAATATCTGCTTGTCAGATCAGGACATACAGGGAAGTAAACTTATTCTTATAATTAGTAAGGCTACGAGAGGTTCAGCCGCCACATAGTTTTCCCAGTTAGTTTTTCCTTGTATGAAGTGGGTAGTAGTAAATTATAAAAATCTTTTCTCGTTTCGACACATTATAAAGATGAGCAGCGATGGTTTTAAAAATGTTAACGGTTAAACCACAAGATGGCCTATGTGTCGCTGCTTATGCAAGTCGTTTATTTAATTCACCTATGGCACGGTGGGGTAATTTAGACAAGGAGGAAATGTTGATATCTGTAATACTTGGCCATATGGGATAAATCAAGCCACGGTTGCAACGCAATATTTTTTCTGAAGAAATAACTACCCACACTAAAATGCAACGTGAACTTATTTTTGTATCGTAAGCTGAGTTATCAGGATGTTCAAAGACCGGTGCCAGTACTATGCAGGATAACAAACGACCTAGGCTAAGTCTTACTTTCACAAAATGTTACTCATGCGGAAAATTTGGTCATAGATATTTTGAATGTTTCAGCCTTCCGATCGCCCCAACGCAGCCGTTGCTATGACTAAGTACTCTGTGACATGCTACAATTGTGGCTGAGGGTCACTTGGCACCACGATGCTCGAAAGCATGGCCTGTCGCAAGTGGTATAACACACAACCTGCCGCCACATCCAGCATAGTAAAACGAGTGAATGTATACGGCATAAAACCTGTCACCGGGGTGATCACTCAATTTGGTTGTTTCAAGAAGTCTTTGGTGGAACGGCCACCAACTTCACTAAAAACCTGACATGACCGGATTTGTACTGAAGAGGACTAGATAATAAAAAAGAGGTTTGATCTGTGCTTCCTGAACGCGCTGACAGGGACTGCGATACCTTGGTGAGCAATTTTCATTTTGTTACGACTCTGGTGCCGAGTGTTCATTAATTAAAGAATCTGTTTCGAATAAATTTGAAGGTAGACTGTTACGATTTGATTTCGATTCTGGTGCTGAATGCTCGTTGGTAAAAGAAAGTATTGCATCAAAATTTAATGGTAAACGTGTTAGTAATGTTGTTGCTATGACTGGTATTGGTCAAACGCAAGTATTCAGTACGGAACAGATTTTATGTTGTGTAGTGATTAACGATCACCCTCTCGAAATCTATTGCATGTTTTGTCCGACAATTATTTGCAAAGTGACGTTATGTTACGTCGTGAGATTTTGAATCGGGGTTTTGCTGTAAACATGACGGCAACGGACCTATCGTTAACGAAAGTTCTTTGTGTAAGTTAGTCATAGTAGTAAAGTTCTAACGGGCTTGAATCGGATTTAACTGTTATCGCGACGGATTTAACTGTCAAAGTCAGGATCAATGTCAAAGTCAATGCCAATGTCAAAATCAAAGTCAATTACAATGTCAAAGTCAAGGTCAAGGTCAAAGTGAAGGTCAAAGTCAATTCCAAAGTCAAAACCATTTATTCAGTTTAGGCCCTGGAAGGGCACTTATGAAGGTCGAATTACGGAAATTTCCACTGGTTCGGAAGTCAGCCTTCAACTGAGAAGATATAAGTCCATAGAGAGCACTGCTTTTATAACAGCTGAGAGTCAGTATGAATTCCTGACTGACTGCTAGAAATTGTAGACTGACCGTTTATCTTTTGTCAAACGTGTAAGAAATTGACTATAACTGGAAATAGGACCTACAAATATGCACACGATAGGCTAAGGAAGATGCCAGCGGGTCACGTACCAGATGTTGATAAGGGTTTTGATGATAATGATGTGCAAGCCTAAGTTGCGGTAGTGTAGCCTCGAGTAAGGGATTCTAACGGCCGTATTCGAGGTCGGGGTCTAGAGAGACCGTAGTGTGTAGTCAATGGGTGATGCACACGGGCGATCTACTCGATGGATATGCCATTTGATCCATGCGCTGGATGTGAGCAATGCGATTGCTGGTCGGCTAGAGTGCCGTGGCGTTAGAGGTTTTACTCGAAGATATTCTGTTAGCTTGGCAGTTTGTGTTAAAGTAGAGTTTTAAAGTTTGATTCGAACGACTATGGTACATGGCCCAAGGTAGTGATTGTAGTATTTTCGATAATTCCCAATTTTACCGTGTTTAATACTGAGTAGAGATTGATAACATTGGTGTTGAGATTTCTTTTGACTGGTTGAATACTAAGTAGTAAAATTAGCATCTAGAGTAACTTAGTAAATTTTTGTTATATTCTGTAACGTGTTAGAACAAATGAAGTGACTTGTTGAACAAACCTGGTTTAAGATTATTCTGATAAAGGCTCGAGATTATCTGGGTTGTTGGTAACCAGATGGGGGTTACGTGAAGACCGTGAGGAGGTCGTTTGGTATGATGCTTATGACCAGATGGTGGTTATAAGTGTGATGATGAAAACCCAATGGTAATCAGAGTATGAGCACTGCAATATTTTAATGAGTATCCTATTATTTGAAAGAGTATGGTGTTGTTCAACATGTCAGCTGAGAGAGAGAGAGTTAGAGAAAAAGTAAATTATTAAAGCCTGTAATGATTTTGATCTGAGTGTTTTAAATCCCTAACCACTTGGGCCAGGAATGGCCGAACAACTAGAATGAGTACTGTTCGGGAATTTTCTTTGATTCCAGGTACACCACACGAGGACGTGTGATCATCAGGACGGCCGTTTCGGAGCGTTGAAGTACACCTGAGTGTCTAACCTTTATTTAAATTAACGCCATCTATCCTTTGTGATAGAAACTGGGTAGAATGACAGTTGGTGGTTGATTAGGGAACGTCAAGTAATAACTTAAGGATGGTTGGTGCGGAGTAATGGCAACACTATAATCACGCGATTAGTTTTTAATGAAAAATCATGAACGGAATCAAATAAATTGGATCTTAAATACAAAGGAACTTTTGAGTTCATTGAAGTGTTGGAAGGTGACAGGTATCATGTTAAAAATTTGAATTCAAATCGCACTTACAAGTACTCAAGAGATCGCTTACGTCCGCTCCCCTAATCCTAAATATCTACTGACCTGGATCCATGTTTGTCAGATGATAATAAGATCTTGGCCGTAACCTATGAATGTTTGTGTGTGTGTGTGTTTTTTTTTATGTGTTGAATGGCGTGGTGGCTGTTGTGGTTTAATGTTGTGTCTAAACGGCGAGGTGGCCTTTAGACGGGGTTGATGTCTGAACGGCGAGGTGGCCTTTAGACGGGGTTGATATAGTTTGTCTAAACGGCGAGGTGGCCTTTAGACGGGGTTGATATAGTTTGTCTAAGCGGTGAGGTGGCCTTTAGACGGGGTTGATATAGTTTGTCTAAGCGGCGAGGTGGCCTTTAGACGGGGTTGATATAGTTTGTCTAAGCGGCGAGGTGGCCTTTAGACGGGGTTGATGTCTGAACGGCGAGGTGGCCTTTAGACGGGGTTGATGTCTGAACAGCAAGGTGGCCATTTAGACGGTGTTGATAATTATGATTTGTCTGATAGTCAAGGTGGCCATTTAAACGTTCTACGGCGAAGTGGCTGTCAAGACATCATATAAAAGAGCGTGGAGGCTATGAAAATTATTCAGAGAGTATAATTATTTGGATGATACTTTCGCGCATAAGATATGACAGTGACGTTTTTATCTTGTCAGGAGTGGCCGAGCTGTGTTACCCAAATACTTTTTTTTTTGCTCTCTTTACAGTTGATGATGATCCTCGTCCCTCAGCATCACACGAGGACGTGTGAAACGTCAGGATGGCCGTGTCGGAGGAAGTAATCGGAATCGAGTTGATTGTTGTTTTCATGCGAGATATCGTTTAGTTAGTCAAATAGTTTCTTAAATCTTAATTTAATTTAAATTGATTTATTACATTTTGCTATCATGTAAAATCTTATTGATTTATTTAAAATTATAAAATGTTATTATTCGTTTAGAGCAGAGGGTAGGCCTCGAGCGGGGTCGAGGCGCCATCTTGACGGTTGTTGTGCACGCATATTAGCGAGTATCGTTGATCGAGATGGATCATTATTGAGTTGCTTGGTAACAAAGTAAGATCGGTGTCGCGAACCCGCTGCTCGGTTATAATTTATTGATTATCGTTTTAAATTTGTAACTATTTCATTGGTGTATTGTAAAGCTTTAATTAAATCGTATGTGGCAGCGAAACAGTGTTTTGTGCTTGCATTAATACCCTAATTACGCCCGCTACACCCGCGACCACAAATAACGATATAGACAAGGATTGTGTTTCTCCGACATATATATTTCTATAACAAAGTACTCATACAAATTGAAGAACTATCTGGCTATAGATTTAAAAAGTTAGTTAAACAAATGTTGTGTATGAAAGTGAAAGAGTACTACAAAGGTTCTGATTTTGTAGATGACAAGAATGAAGAACCAGCTATTTTATATAATACATATCGGTTGCGGTACATCACTATTTAGAAAGTCGACAAAACTTGTAACACTGAAATGTCAAATTACTATATCCCTAAAAAAAGTTAAAAAAAACAGACTTTAAATAAGTTTGAGTTATTCAGAGACTGATGGTAAGTAAAATCTTTCAAAGTCAAAACAATTTATTCAGTTTAGGTCCTAGAAGGCCACTTATGAACTTATTTACATATATTTACTTTCATATTATAAACCTAATATAAACGTATGTAATATTTAATCATCTGAAATGTGATTTATCAGTAACGAGTGTAATAAAGAAGAGAGACAAGATGTATAATGCATGTATCACCTGAGGAATGAGCAGTGTGGCACAGATCGTGTGGTGTTTGTGTATTGACAGATCGCCTGAGGAGTTCGGCAAGCGGTGCGCGGTGGCCCTCTGGTGTCACCTGCAATATTCAAATATTTTTAAACTTCAAATTGGTATTTTAATATTAAAAAATATTAATCTAAATGAATAGGGATGATAACTTAAAATACTCGAAAATATTTCATCCTTTTATGATTTTTAATTAACAACAAAGAGTACTTATTTTGATTTCTGAAGTCACAGTCCAGTATTTCATATACATTTAATAAAAAATCAAAAAACCCGACTGCGTAAAAAGTGTACCAAACTATGTACATAATAAAAAAAAACTGAAAAGAAAAGAAAAAGCACTTAGCTGTCCGGTGGTCTAGAATTCTATAATATATTATTGAATGAATACTATTGAAGAAAATAAAATATATTCTAATAATGGAACATAACAACTGTCGGGATCCATTACTCGACAGCCAATCTAATATTTCAATGGATCCTGACTGTTCAGTTGTTATGTTCCATGGAATTAACTAATAATATGGTGCTAAGTGAGACTATGATAATATATGGCAGGGAACTCTTGTCAATATTGCTGAACTGCATGGGTAAGTAAATAATGTTTCATGTCATTAGGTTGAAAAACAGGCAGACGGCCCACATGATAGTAAGTGGTCACCGCCGCCTATGGACATTGCAATACCAGGGTGATTGCCGATGTGTTGCCGACTTTGAAGAGCTCTTTTTACGCCCTTTTTGAAGAACCCCATATCATAGCCAGAGGGAATACTAATGGTCCTCAGAAGTAACGTCCGGCTGGTGGTGAAGGTATGTGGGTGTCTGTCAATCACGATTATACAGGATAAAGGGACAATTAAAGATTTATTTTTTTATGTCACTAGTGACAACAAGCTCAAGCTCATTGTAGGATTCGAACCCACGACCTTCGCCGCGGTATCCGACGTCACTTACCACTGAGCTATCATCGCCTTAAAAGTTGTTTGAATAAGCACCTTATCTCGTAGCCGGTCGAGGTGCGGAGTTTGTGTGCCGCTGGCAGGATACAAAACAAGTCTCTCTATCTCCTGATTGAGACCTTCAACTGATGAACGCGCTGCTCGGAGCGGTACACTGCCGCTGCCGAAACGCGACCCTGTACATATGATAAAAAAATATGCATATATATTTAGAACTGGCTATCGGCCTCGTGGTTTTAGGCGAACATCTTTATTCTATACTAGCTGTCCCCCGCGGTTTCACCCGCATTCCCAAGGGATCTTATCTTTTCCCGGGGTAAAAATTATCCTATGTTTTATTCCAGGATATGGACTACCGGTGTGCCAAGTTTCATCAAAATCCGTTCAGCCATTTTGCGTGTAAGAGTAACAAACATCCATACATACAAACTTTCGCGTTTTTTATTAGTAGAATATACCATGTAATGCCATTTTTGTTTTGCGCCCTTAGTTCTGTCATGCAAGCATGATACTCGAAGTCATCACCGCGTTAGTCAGGCTTTGAGTATCAGCCCATATATATCCCCATTAACAAATACATGGTGGTATTTTTTATCATAATAATAACTTAGCAAAAACTTTGTAATACCTATTATTAAATATGTTTCATGGATAAAAATATGTATAAAAGATAAAAGGAATGAATGTAAGGAGACCTAATTTCCAGCAATACACATAATGGATTTTTTATCATTTGTTTTGAATTGAAATATTGTAAAAAATATTGTTTTTATATGGTTCATTATCATTTCAGCCTAAAGATGTCCACTGCTTGACTTAGGCCTCCTCCAAAGTTTTCCACACTGACCGATCCTGAGCTGCTAAGCTGCTTATTATTATTTCTTATGGAATTATTTACTCACAAAAAGCAGAGTTCATGGTGTGTGCAGAATAATCTCCCGATGTCGATAGCTTGTGAGGTCTCTGAAGGCGGCTTCGTAGAAAACGATCCAACTTATCATCTTCCGATCCTCTTGATGATCGTCCTGAAGCTCCACCACCATCATCAGTCTATATGATAAAAACAACAGTTAATCAAATTATCAATATGTATTTATTTTGGCCATAGTGGATATAATGTACAACTATGCAGACACTATTGGATCAAAGTAACTTAATATAAGTTTAAATAGAGAGAAAAAACATCTCTTGTCTGACTGTTTGAAAGTTGAATAATTCAATTTAAGTTTAGTTTAGTAATCAACACCCAATATTAACGTGGGTAAGATTAAGAAGTGATAAGGTATTTGTATTACAAAAACACATAATATGAGAGGTTTGGTCTTAGAAACGAAGAATTAAGTAATTTACATTTTTTATTTTATATTCTGGGACATTCTACACGCATATTTTTATCTTTCAGAGTCTCACAGTCTATCCAGACAGCCTCACCATAGAAATGTTGGATTTTGGATAATGGGTTGGATCCACTACAAAAAATTCTAAGCAAGAACATATCTATATGTGCAGACTGGGTGTAATAATCAAGTGTTTAAATACATACAATCCCATGGGATCCGCATTCCCGTGAATATTTTTATATTATACAAACCTTGTCCTAACAATCATGAATACATGAAACAAAGAATCATCCAATTTGGTGCAGTCATTTGAAAGTTATGAGCTTACATACATTTCGAAGATCCATTTTTATTTATATAGATAGATTTAAGCATAATTATAGCTTATTTAATTAGATTACTCTACCAACACATTAGCTCGGCTAACAAGGGAATACTGCCAGCCTGCTAGTGTAGTAGTATATGTAACTTAGCTGAACAGCAACAGCAGCCCAGAGTAAATTTTCTAAGTTAAGATAATGAATCTTATAGTTTTTATAATTATATAGTCTGATTATAAGTCATTAAAATATTTGACTGTTAGAAATATAACATACTTGTGTGGACTTGTCAACTTGTAGCTGGCCAGCATGTAGATAATAGTCTCTGGACCACTGCCCCTTGTGGTAGAGTGTATCCAGAGAAGCTGTGCGCCTGATCACACTGGCACCAAAGCGTCCTTTACCTGGAATATTTATAGTAATTCTTTTACTTGCAGATTTGATAAATCTTATCTTATTATCCATTATAAATCACTGCTAGTTTTATTTCTTCAAAACAAACATAACTAAACTTAATAGGCCAACTGGTCCAGATCGCTGTCAGGTGGTAGCGTGCCCAGAATACTTGCAGCTTTGCCTCTTTGAATGGCAATGCTGATACTTTGTGCAAAGTATTCGCCAGCCATCCGGTCACATGATCGATCCATTATTAACTTTTTTTGTTATTAATTAATTAATTTGTTTGTTTTGTCATTCAAATATCTCTTTATTAAGTAAGCTCATTACAAGTATTTTTAATTGTCACATGTTAGATATATTACAAAATATATTTTACTCTAATGCACGGTTCTTAAGGTTGCTTTTGCTGAGAAGAGCCGGCAATAAACTCAGCAATTACTCTTTTTTAAAAAAGCAACTTAGACTTATTACATTTAATTCTTAAAAATAGTTTCACATGGTACAAAATATGTAACTCATCAAATAGCTCGTGAAGCGAGCAATTCATATGCATTCTTGTCATCTACAAAATCAGAAACTTTATAATACCCTTTCAAACATAATTTTTGTTTGACTAACTTTTTTTTTTGTCTATACACAGATAGTTCTTGAATTTTTTTGGGTACCTTGTTATAGAAACGTATACATTGCCCCTTGAAAGAGTCCCTAATTTTGCTGAGCCGAGTTTATGGTACAGCAAGATTGTCCTTATTTCTAGTGTTCAGGCTATGAGTGTCGCTGTTCTTAGGAAAGTTATGAATGTTTTTCCGAACATAAATTAAATTTTCATATATGTACTGTGACGAAACTGTCATAATATTTATAGATTTGAACACATCTCTAAGAGAGTCTCTTGGTCTTAAGTTATGAATGCATGAATAGCCTTCTTCTGCAAAAAAAAAATCTATTGATGTCGGCACCACTACCCCAGAGGAGAATGCCGTAGGACATCAAGCTGTGAAAATAACTAAAATATACTAATTTTGCCATACGTCAGTGAGAGAACAAATTTTCCTCACTGCATAAGCTGCAGAACTAAGTCTATTCGCCAAATTATTTATATGTGGGCCCCACTGTAGCTTATCATCTAAAGTTATGCCTAGAAATACGGTTGTTTTAGTAAGATTCAGTTTTTCACCTTTAATAACACTGGCTGTTTTTTTTTTTTATTATTCACACGCGGCTATCTGATCCCAAACTAAGCAGAGCTTGTAATATGGAAACCAGATGACTGATATAATACATAGACTACTTTTTTTTTGTAAATACATACTTAAATAGATATTACACCCAGACTCAGGACAAACAGACATGTTCATGCACACAAATGTGTGTCCTGGATGGGAATCGAACCCACGACCTGCGGCGTGATAGGTAGTGTCTTAACCAACCACGCCAACCGGCCCGTCGAATCTAATTGTCTTACTTTGGTTAGACTGAATTTTATACATTTGGTCTTTTTTTCATTAAGCATTAAATTATTAACTGTAAACCAATCAAGCTGAAAGAGCATTGTTCACATCGTCAAAATTATAATCATGTCTATTCAGTTTGTAAAGAAGTGAAGTGTCATCAGCAAACAATACAATTTCATGTTTTTTTTCGACAATGTAAGGTAAGTCGTTGATATAAATAAGAAAAAGTCCAAGGATTGAACCTTGTGGGACGCCCATTGTAACAGGTGATCCAGAGGAAACTTCGCCATTAACATTAACCCTCTGAATCTTATCATTCAAGTAAAAACTTAGTAATTTATGTGAAATGCCTCTAATGCCATAGTGGTGTAATTTCCTGATTAGTAATTCATGATGCACACAATCAAAAGCCTTGGACAAGTCACAAAAGACACCGACGGTATCCCGAGACTCCTCCCAGGCGTACAAAATATTTTGAATAAGCTCAACTCCAGCATCAGATGTTGAGCGACCCCTAGTAAAACCAAATTGTTTACTGTGAAGCAGTCTATTATTATTGAAGTGTGACATCAACTGATTAAGTATAATTTTTTCAAATATCTTACTAATTGTAGGTAGTATAGGAATTGGCCTAAAATTTGTGGGGTCAGATGAACTATCAGTTTTAAATAGAGGTACTACTTTACTATGTTTCATGAAATCAGGAAACACACCACAATCAATACATTTATTAAACATATCAATTATAGAATTAACAAGTTTAACATTAAGTCCCCATAAATCAACAGTATTTTTTAAATCTATAGATTTGAATGTTTTTATTATGTCACTAGAACTAACAGGGGAGAAATTAAAATCAACTGTACATTCTTTAACATTTTCTCTAAGTAAAGACAGAGCAAGGGCAGGAGAGGAATCAAGAGATTTGGTAGTCGAAACTGGAATATTAGTGAAAAACGATTTAAAAGCGGCAGCAACATCTCGGTCAGATTCTATAAAATTGACATTAATCAGAAGTCTAAACTCATGATTACTTACACTGACTTACTTAAATACTGCATTATACTCGTTTTTTGTTAAATTGAAAATCGAGTTGTAAAGTTCATTTGCATTATTATTATGTGGTAGGTATGGTAAAATCGAGTTGTAAAGTTCATTTGCATTATTATTATATGGTAGGTATGGTAACTTAACTACAATATTGTTTCTAAATTTTTCAAG
This sequence comes from Ochropacha duplaris, assembly GCA_951361185.1. Classification (NCBI taxonomy): domain Eukaryota; kingdom Metazoa; phylum Arthropoda; class Insecta; order Lepidoptera; family Drepanidae; genus Ochropacha; species Ochropacha duplaris. The sequence continues at coordinate 7,147,803 of OX592703.1, forward strand.
ACTGTCACTCATAGGAACATACTTAATATCTTTTTTATCACCTTTTTTCTATACTCAGATTTTTAATTAGCTGGACTAAACTGACAGCTACGAGCCGCAATATGGTTAAAATTACTGTTTCATGGTTTGACCATGTCACTTTTTATCAATAAAAGTCAATCTAATATCAGTGATTACAGGTATTCTCATTCATTCTTTTAAGAAATAATTTCTGAGTAAAAAAATATTTCTAAGGACAACTGTCAAATCAGTCCACCTAATTAAAAATCCAAGTATAGGTATATATATATAAAGGAGACCATCTGACCACAATGATCGGAACTTAATTTACTAAAAACTGACTTAGTAACTGGTTTAAAATTAGTAAAAATATTAACAATACATGTAGCTGATGTAGCAGTTATCCTAGTTGGTTAAAAAAAAAAGATTTACAAGATTATAGCATAGGAAGAGAGATTTTATTCTATAGCATAATGCATTATCTTCCAACAAATTGATATTAAAATCTCCACAAATTAATAATTAATTCTTATTTACATTACTAAGTTTATACAATGCTTCATTCATATATTTTTCAAACAAATTATAAACAGCTGTAAGGGGTACACACATAAAAATGAACTGCTCAAGCTCTATACAATCAGTCCTTCCGACTATGAGCCAATGTGTTAAAACTTAATTATTATAAACTATGTAATAAATGTACACAGTAACATTGCAATAAAATGTCCCAGGAAATTTATATGAATTATTTATAGGCACAGAAAGGATATCAGTGCAAATGGAAATCTGTCATTTCTGCCTACTCTATTGAGAGATGTGTATAATCCATTCCAAATTAATACTTATAAATAATAAATTAAAAATGGATAAACAAAATTGGTTATTATATTATAACCTATGTAGTTATATTTTATCATTTAAATAGATGTTGTTATTATTTAATAATAAATCAAATCAAATCAAAATCATTTATTCACATGGGCCTCATGAAAGTTAATGATTACTGCCTAAACTATACTGCCAAATAAAGGACATACTATGAATATGTATTGTTAAAAAACACATAAGAAATTAGAACTAATAAAAAGAGTCAAATATGATGATAAATATGACCTAAAAATACAGCTCGCAACATTTTATATTTAATAATAGGGATACATTTAAATAACTTGATCTGCAAGATCTTCCCCACAAAATTATACAATGTTACTTTACTAACATTACAAAGCTACTTGATGAATAGGTTGACAAACCTTTATAATTAACAGCTCCAGGACTTCGTTGGCCTGAGAGGGCATGATCAGGAGATATCCGACGCCATACGTTTGTGGGGGACAACGTCGGGCTGTTGCCAGTGTTTTTCTTCAGACCACCGCTTTGTTTCATCACCGATGACACCGGCAGGGTAGCCCTCATCGGCCCCTGTTTCCCCACGCGACCCGACATTTCTTTCTATTTCTAAATACACCTCACAATTTTCAACACCTTCACAGTTACACTAAGCTATTACAGCACGAAGATAATTTCAAGTTCATCCGTCGACGCCGCAGTTACTCTTTGTAGAGGGAATTTGTAGGCCCCGATTTTAAACGTACTTTTGAATGTTCTTATTAAGCAATAGGGTAACTAATGCCTTCGATAACGAGCAAAACGAAATAACGGTTGTACTTAATGTTCAACTAGCACTTATTATATAAAAACAAAATTACAAAGCGAACGAGTCACATTTTTTCTGCACATTAATGGATGGATGGATGGATGAATGAATGAAACTGACAGATGGATGACAAGGGCAAAGAAAGACTAGGTAGGTATACTAGAATAAGACATATTTTATGGCGCCATTCCATTTGACTGGTGGTTTGTTTATAGGGTTCATTGAATTGGAAAAAGAAGAAATTATTATATTATAATATAATGTAACGTATTAAAATAAAGTCCTTGATTATAATTTACTACAATAAAAAAATGATTACTTATCTACTTAAAAAACAGCTGATAAGTCTATTTATTTTATAATCTATAGTCATGACCATAGATACAAAGTCTTTCAGTTGAATAGTCGAATATATTTTCTTCAGGTTTTAATTTCTTCTTTTATTTTATAGTCACATTCTCACAATTCACTGTAACGAAAGCTGTAATGTCTAGCCCTCGTCCGTACAAGTCCGGTCAGGTTTTAGTAAAATTAACTAAATAAAATATTTTTTAAATGGTATGAAGATTTTTTCGTCGCGCCCCGCTCCGGAGCGAGGACCAATTCTTAATCTATGGGTTTCTCCTTATTTGTACGGATTAAGGCTTCTAATCCCGTAAGGGTGAACTAAAAATACAACGAAGAATGGAGCTATTCTTTTGTATAGCATTTATATTACTTATAAGTTTTTTTTCCGTATTAATTTGTATTAAGTGGGGCGCCACATTTAAAAATACTTCACTGCATGCACCTTCGTGATCGAAGTAGGGCCAGAATATTCAATGTTGAATCCAGAGTTATAGTACAAGTACATAGCATAACATATTATAGTATAACCAAAAAAAAATTATAGTACCTACGTATAGCATTCATCCTCGTGCTTGACGTTCAGCGGTTACACGATCATACCCGATTGATTTTAGCTGTGTACTCTTTATAGTGCACAGTTTTAAAAGCGATGATAGCTCAGTGGTAAGTGACGTCGAATACCGCGACGAAGGTCGTGGGTTCGAATCCTACAATGAGCTTGAGCTTTCGGTGAAGGAAAACATCGTGAGGAAACCATAGCACGGTGGTAGGGTACTTTGTAGTACCTGGCTGGCTGGCTACCACCCTCAAGTTGAAAATCTGTCGCCAAAACACCTATCGGTGTGTTCCGACAGCTGCACTTGATAGCCAGTTCCCATCTAGGCTTTGTGTGCTTACCATCTTCGGCCACATCATCACTTACCATGGTGAGATTGTGGTCAAACACAAGCCTATCCAGAATAAAAATAAAAAAAAACCTCTCACTGCCAAGGTTAGGACTCAGAACAATAACTAGGTTAGGAGGTTGAACGAGGTGAAACAAAAAATATTTTACGTAACTATTTATTTCTAAACTAGGGAATAATATATTCTTAATGACAGTAATTTACCACATCAGGGGCAGTAATTAAATCACAACAAAAACAAAAATCGGTACCCAACTTACCTAACAAAACTAATACATTTCACTTAACAATCATAAATAACTATATAATAATATACAAACGGAATAAAGATAATATATTACATTTATATACATAACATTAAATGATATGTACCAGAACTTAAATAACTAAAACAATCTCATAAACATTATAAATGAATCATCAATCAACAATATGAATGAAATTTGACATAAATTATATTTCTTTTGATGTAGGTAGTATTTCTTATATGTACTTTTATGTTATAGTATACAAGTTTTGTAGGTTAAGAAATACTGCCTAAACAATACTTACCATATCATTGAGCTCAGTAAGAAATCTACATAGTTAATTTAATAAAAAATTACAAGTATATAAAATTTAATGTTTAAGAGTTACTGGTCCCGATTTGCAAATTTTTTTGCTTCTGTGCTGTAATCCATGCCTGAATTTTTTCCTTTAATTCTGTGTTTGACTTCACTTGATCCATTGAGAGCGGCGATCTATTGAACGGGTCTGATTGGTCGCTAAGAAGATGCCTGTAATAAAAAAACCTCTTCAAAGAACTTTCGAAAAAAACAGCTCCCAACCCAAAAAGGTCTATCACTTTAGACTTAATGCGCAAGGCAAAGCGTAATGCGGGAGCAAAAGCGAAAAAGCGTTATGTTAACTTGTAAAAATAGCTCAATTGATATTTTCACATACCTGGCAATGGTGGTACGGTCCACAGTGGTTCGAGAACTAGGTAGTATAACAGGATCCTGCATAAGAGTACTCATGATGGGGTCAAGGAAGTCTTCGGGCGCGTTTGCTAGGATCTCCTCGTCTCGTTGTCGCTGTTCAGCAAGTACGCTTACGCGAGTTGCCACTTCTCGAAGCGATCCTATTAGACCACCGCCTCCGATCCTAGCTGTACAGTTCAGGAATAATTATAAACAAACTGGGTATATATAGCTGGGTACAAACAAAATTTATATATTTTATAGCACAGTGTGACCTAAACCCGCACTTTACGCACGCTTTACCGTGTCCTAAGTTGCCTATTTCTGCACGGAGAAGTGTGCGTAAAGTGCGGGTTTATGTCACACTTGCTATAATAGTATATTTCATTACAAGTGCGGAAAGGCTGTCATTGCAAAGACTTCCGACAAATGTCTACCCGAGCCGAGACGCAGCCGAAGGCGAGGGTTGATAGTCGGAACAAGTTGCAATGACGGTTCCGCCAGTGTACTGAACGACTATTTTTAATACAGTTGCGAAAAAATGAAGCAATTTAATAAAATAATAAAAACACATTAAACTTAACTAACTAATAATTTATCTAATATATAAAATTCTCGTGTCACAGTTTTAGTTGCCATACTCCTCCGAAACGGCTTAACCGATTTTGATGAAATTTTTTGTGCTTATCCGGTATCTATGAGAATCGGCCAACATCTATTTTTCATCCCCCTAAATGTTAGGGGTAGTCCACCCCAAATTTTTTTTTTATTTTTGAGACAAAATTTCTATTTTTTTATGATACAACATACAAAAATACATACAATCCCCAATTTTCACCCTTCTACGATCAACCCTTATTTTTTAATAGCCATTTTAGTAATTTGAGTAATCGGTCAAGCCGTTTCGGAGGAGTATGGTAACAGGACCGATTTGGATGAAATTTTGTGTGTGTATTTCAATGGGTTCCTCGATGATTTGAAAACAAAATTGGACCCGGTAGATGGCGCTGGAATCGGGTTCTAAGTTTTGTTTTAATTTCAGGGCAGGACAACGTCTGCCGGGTCCACTAGTTTCTTATAAAAGTTATAGTACACATGTACATTGAAATTGGTACAGTTTTTTAAACTTACTGGGGAAGTTTTAGGTTGCATATTTACTGTTTGAGACAAACTATTATTAATTTCGTATGATTGTTCATGTATATTTGTCATACAATGTTTGTGCAATTATAGTGATTCCGGTGGTGTTAATTAAAAAAAAATAGGGTCGAAATTACTCATTTTGTGCAACAAACAACTAAACTCGCAAAGAAAATTTCTGGAAAATGGCGCCAACCGTAGAATATAAGCAGAGTTTTTTTTTTCTTCACCCAAAGGGAACTATCCATACAGCTTAGTCTTCAGTATATTTTTTTTATTGATATGAAATGAAAATGAAATTTAATGAGATGAAATGAAACCTAACCTAACTCATTCAATTAAATCATTAAATCTGATATTGAAATAAATTAGTAGCTTCTTTTTAGAAATATACGTATTTGTATGAATCACAAAAACTCTTTAGTAAAAACTTCATGGTTGGATTTTCTTTTTAATAGACATTATTTTGACAGTCGGGAAAGAGAACGCACGAGTTCGGTAAAGGTAAAAAAAAAGCACTAGTATGTAATAGCCTCGGAACAATAACTAGCATGGAAGCCGGGCTAAAATAAAAACCGAGTACTATACATTTTATTCATTTATGTCAATTAGCATATCGTAATGTGGGAATGAAACAAAACATGGCTGTTTGTTTTTATTATTTTTGAACGTGTCACAAGCAATATGTCAGATGGTCCACTTTGGCCCTCTTATAATGCTAACAAATACAAAAGTTCTATCCAAGACGTCAAAATACTTACGTTGGCTATCAACTTAATTTTGTAGTTTTATATTTTGTTGATACGAGTCGGGAGTTTGACGAATTTACTAAGTGAAAAAAGCGAGTTAATTATTAATTTCTGTCTGAGAACGTGGCCAGAAAGTATATACGATAGGTGTACAGTGCCCTGGACAAGATGTCTTGTGTTGTTGAAGGGTGTAAAGCCCATAGTTCGAGAAAAGAAAATGAGAACGAAACGTTAACATTTCATCGGTGAGTTTAGAGATATATTTTTCAATATTGGAAATAAAAAAAGTGATAGACGATAAATAAAAATAGTACTTTATGCCTATCTACTCAAAGGAATTCACGTATTTGCTTTATTTTATGATTTTTCTGAAAAATAAAATTGTCGCAAGTATAGGTTACTAGTGATGTAAAAATGGTTATCATTTTAATCATTTCAATACTGTTGCAGATTTCCTAATGATGGTGAAATGAAAATGAAATCGAGTCAGTGCATCAATAGGTTTTTCTCATACAAACTTCCACCCCCTTTTCACCCCCTTAATGGGTGATTTCTAGGATAAAAACTATCCTATGTTTTTTCCCGGGACTCCAACAATCCCTATCCGAATTTCATCTAAATCGGTTCGGCGGTTTAAGCGTGAAGAGGTAACAGACAGACAGACAGACAGACACACTTTCGCATTTATAATATTTTATAATTATAATATTAATTAGTAAATTAGTATTAGTATGGATTTCAATGATTTATAAAGACATTAAATTAATAATTGTAGTTTCATTTATACTTGTGTCAAATTCTTATCGTCTCTTTCCTACCACACTTGACTGATATTCCGACGCCGAAGTTCCGTCGTGGTAAATCCGTTAGTAAACCACAGCCACACTTGGCAGATTATCCGTCGACAGCCAGCGCCTATACTGATAATAAATTATAATAACATGGGAATGTTAAGAAAAGGTTAAACTAAATTAATTAAAAAATATATATATAATAGAAAACTATTCTATCTATAGGTACACATAATAAAAATGTAACGGATCGCTATCTGTACATGGAAGATATATGTGAAAAAATATTATTGGGTCCTTTATCAACGCAATAGCACCCAAAAAAATGATTGTTAGAATTTTATCTGTTTGTGCAAGCTAATCTCAGAAACGGCGTATTCGGATGTGGTTTTCACTAATATATTGTGGTAAGCTTCACTTAACATTTAGTGTTTGTTTCATGTCAATCGGTTCTTAAATAAAAAAGTTATGTCAATTTAAAGAATCACGTCGAACATTTGTCAATCCAAAATAAACCAAAAGATATGCCCAAAGTCACTATTCCACGCGGACGAAGTCGCGGGCACAGCTAGTACTAACTATATTTACTTGTTTGCTTTGATGACTTATATCGACACGACAATGTCGATGATAAGCCCATCACTAGCCAAAAAATAGCTTGTGACAACCTGCATAATAACGAAACAGAACGGTATTATATGTCTCTTTCCCACGCATTATTAACGTCGAAAGTAAAAAAAGGTAAAGTATATGCATTTCATTTCTTATTTTAGCCCGGCTTCCATGTTAGTTATTTTTCCGAGGTAATAGCCCACATCCCGAACGCTATACGTCCCTGTAATACACCAGTTTTTGAGCAACTGTATTAAAAAATAGTATACGATTGCACGGCGTTTAGCATCCTCGCTGCGCTCGGGCGCTAACTTCACACCGTGCAATAATAGCCTACTTAGGTCACGCGTATCGTAATGTACTATTACTAATGTTGGGGTTCTTCAAAAGGGCCTCCGATCCTAGCTTTACAGTTAAGGAATAATTATAAACAAACTGGGTATAGCTGGGTACCAACAAAATTTATATATTTTACTAATGTTGGGGTTCTTCAAAAGGTGATCGCTTACCATCAGGTCGGTAAGGTTGTTTGCTACCTAGTGGTATAAAAATACTAAAATTTGTGTTATTTTATGTTCTTTTTTTAGGGTTCCGTACCCAAAGGATAAAAATGGGACCCTATTACTAAGACTTCGCTGTCTGTCCGTCCGTCTGTCTGTTACCAGGCTGTATCTCAAGAACCGCGATAGCTAGACAGTTGAAATTTTCACAAATTATGTATTTCTGTTGCCGCTATGACAACAAATACTAAAAACAAAATAAAATAAATATTTAAGGGGGGCTCCCATACAAAAAACGCTATTTTTTTGCCCTTTTTTGCTCGATACCAGGCTGTATCTCAAGAACCGCGATAGGCAACAGGTAGGCACTTGAAATATTCACAAAATGCTCAGTTGTATTTTTACTTTAATAATAAATAATAAAATTAAAATAAAATAAATATTTAAGGGGGGCTCCCATACAACAAACGTGATTTTTTTGCCTTTTTTACGGAACCCTTCGTGCGCGAGTCCGCCTCGCACTTGGTCGGTTTTTTGTTGTACATTTTATGTATACAAAGTGTAACGGGAGGGTAAAACAATACTTTTAAGGCATTTAACGTAGTTTATGAGTTAAGTTATAGAAAAGTATAAGAGCTAAAACCCCAAGAATTTAATATTTAAAGAAGGTTATAGTGAAAATGTAGCTATATAAAGTCTCGAAAAAAATATTGTATTTTCGGTGCCCATTTTTGATAATATACTTATTATTCGTGATAAAAATGTACTTACCAAGTACAGCTTCTGCCAATGTGAATAGCTGTGGCGAATAGGAACGACCATCGTCAGAAACGGCGGCGCAGAAACGTTGGTTATTACCCAGTTCCACGTACATACGGCAAATGTCGAGCACCGTGGTTGCTGGGTCAAACTCGTATTCTTTCATGTCTTTTACCTAAGGAAATTAATTTAAGAAAATTAAGTAATTATGTTACAATTCCGCGTGGGTGGACTGACGCTTAGAGTAACAAGCGATGCAAGCTTCTGAGAATAACATCTCTACGCTAAATAACAGATTAAGGGAACGGAACGTTATGGAAAAATTACTCCTCTATGATCATCTAACCCTAGTAAATTGTTTGACGTAGGTACGCTTTTGAGTTCCAAAATAATGTAGTCAAACAAGATACCCTTTATAGATTCATCTAAGCCGATGTCGCTCAAGTTTGGCACATTATAAATACCACTATTATGAAAAAAAAAAACTAATAAGTTCCTCCCAAACACATATGAACTGAATTTTGTTATTTTGTAATAACCTTATGTGCGGTAACGTTAAATAGAGCTTAAAAATCATGGAACCTCATGAACAATATTTCGATGGCAGCATAAATTGTAGTTGTGATTTTTTTTTTTCACAACTACAATTTATGCTGCTATAAGAAGAAGTTACAAGTAAAACTATCACGTTACGATACAGCAGAGCTCTATTCGATTAAATTTACGATCGAAACATCATTTTCGAAATGGGTGAAAGTATTAACATTGTCCTACATGCACTTGGTCGGATTAAATAAAAAAATATGGTCTAAAACTCGCATTGTTAGGTTATTGAGATATTTGTTTATAATTAATTTAAAAAAAATCATAGATAAACATACTTAAAACCAATGTAAGTCTATGGTCTATTAAGAACCTAAAGGGCAGTTTTTTTTAATATATTAGAGTACACTACTTTGGTGAAGATATTACCAAAAATGTGTCTTCAATAGTATTGTAAGTAATTTGTACCTTAAGATTCTTCTTATTAGGCCCCACTAAATGAAGTAGGAAATAATTGAGCATGGAGGCGATCCTCTCGACGAGTGTGGGGTGACAGAACACGTACGGCGCATGCGCAGTGAGCCGCACGAGCGTGCGCACCGTGTCTCTGCCCAGGATGTTGTCGAAGCGCGCCAACATGCCCACGTGAGACAGGTTGTTTATGTTCTGTTCGCGCTCTTGTGCTGGTAAATTCGTCCACTCGCCTGATTCCCTGTTCAAAATAAGGTTATTGTGTGTGGCATAAAGTAAGAGATTTTTCGAGACGAGTGTAAATTTTAAAGTTTCCAATTGGAACTAAATATCTGGCTATCGCGTCACGTGCTCGCCGCTATCCTTGTATTCCATTAAGAGATCTCCATTTTATCATACTTCATATGTTATTAACTGACTTCAAAAAAGGAGGAGGTTCTCAATTCGACTGTATGTTACGCGATTACTCTGCCAATTATGAATGAATAGATTTTGATGATTCTTTTTTTGTTTGGTAGATCATACTTCAGAGGTCATCAACGATAAATATCAACAAAATTATTGATATTTATATATCTATTTAATATTTATAAACAGTTATTTTTGGAGTCGGTGCCAGCTAAGGACAGTTTAATTCTGCCTTTGTAACAAACTTTAGAAAGGTAGGGGAGCGACGGCGCAGACCTAAGGAACATTACCATAAGGAGAGGTGTCGTAAGACGTATTCTCGTATGAATACTTCGTGTCCAGTTCAAAACTGTCCTTCTTGTTGGCTGGCATCGACTCCAAAAAGAACTGTTTATAAACATTAAATAGATATATAAATATCAATAATTTTGTTGATGCCGGTGCCAGCTAAGGACAGTTTAATTCTGCCTTTAGAATAGAATAGAATACTTTATTTTGCATGAAAATGTGGTATACAATTAGCTGTTGTGTTATTTATAATGCGTTCTCACCTTTCACCAGTAACTGGCATGCAAAATTTTACAGAATGATTAAATAGTCTCTAATTCATACAATATTAAGTCATCATGATTTTTCCTAAATATCACTTTATACAAGCTTAACACATAACTTTGTCAATAATAAAAATTAAATTTAGTACATTTAGAAATTAATATCTTAATGTCAACAAAATAACGATAAATATAAAATTCTGATTAATTCCTTGCCTACCTATTTAAATATTCATCTACAGAATAGAAACATGCTTGAACTAGCCATTTCTTAAGTTTTAGTCGAAATAAACTTAGGGGAATCTTTTTTAGGTCCTCTGGAAGCTTATTATAAATGTTTATAGCCATTGGATAACTGTTCCTATGGTATAAGGCAGTTTTCATTTTTGGCAACGATAGTTTATTAGGATGTCTGGAATTAAAATTACATATATTTGACATCTTTGTAAATAGAAATGGATGCGACCTTACGAAATTGCATATTTCTAAAATGTATAGAGACGGGACTGTCAGTAGATTATGTGTTTGAAATAGTGGTCGGCAGGATGTCAGGCTGTCAACATCACAAAACGCACGCACACATTGTTTTTGAGCCAAGAAGGCTTTCTTTATATGGCAAGAGTTACCCCACAAAACGATACCGTACCTGAGCATAGAACAGACATAACCATGATAAGCTTGGATTGCAGTATCAATACTAGTAATTTTTGCAAGCTTCCATAGAGCGTACACAAATGGGTTCAACCTTTTACAAATATTATTAATGTGAACAGACCACGAGCATCTGTCATCTAGAAGAATGCCAAGAAACGCGGTCTGAGAACATTCTTGGATTATTTGATTTTCGAAATGTACGTTTATGTTGTGTTTCTTGCCATTTTTGTTCAAAAAATGTATATATTTAGTTTTATTTAAGTTAGGTTTTAAATTATTGTCTCTTAGCCATAAGATTATAGTTCGAACTGTATTATTTATATGGTCATTATACGTTCCGCTATCCTGACAGGGAATAACAACAGATATGTCATCTGCAAATAGGGTGCAGTCATATTCAATATTATCTGGAAGATCATTAATATATATTAGGAAGAGTAAAGGTCCTAGTATACTTCCCTGAGGCACACCTACACTATTTGTTTCGGTTGTCGATTTATAAGACTTTTCTGTGTGATTTATGTCAAGCTTTGCTATTTCTACATATTGATGTCTTTGATGTAGATATGACTTAAGCCAATTATGCGCGACTCCCCTTATTCCGTACGCTTCACACTTGCGCAAAAGTAAATCATGTGATACAAAATCGAAAGCTTTACTGATGTCAAAGAATAATAACTTTGTAACAAACTTTCGAAAGGTAGGGGAGCGACGGCGCAGACCAAAGGAACATTACCGTAAGGAGAGGTGTCGTAAGATGTTTTCTCGTATGAACACTTCGTGTCCAGTTCAAAACTGTCCTTCTTGTTGGCTGGCATCGACTCCAAAAAGAACTGTTTATAAATATTTATATATCTAATAAATATCAATAATTTTGTTGATTGTCCTTTAAGGCTCTTGCTTTGAAATTAAGATATTATTCTTTACTTTTTAGTTTATGTTTGTACATAGGTATAGGTTACAGTTTTGAAGTCAGTTTTTGTTTTTTTATTTTTAAAAATAATTTTATATCGTTGAAATTTGAAATTGACCGGACTTACTGAGCAGCTTGCATAGTGCGTATTTGAGCCATATTTCCAAGTGCCTCGTCCAAAAGAAATATCGCGTCATTCATCAATAGGTTCACGAAACGCAGGAATATGGGCGGATGAACTGCTTCCATGTTGGATTCTGCTTCTTTTGCCAAACGTCTGTAAATATTTAATTAAAAATAACACCTGTATTATCAACTAGTTTTCTACTATTTTTTACATTCAGGGTTAGAATTAAAAACCGTACTATAATATTAAATATTCTATACTAGTCGGATAGCGCGGCAAAGGTCGTTGGTTCGAATCCTACGATGAGCTAGAGCTCTCGGTGAAGGAAAACATCGCGAGGAAACCATATCACGGTGGTAGAGTACTTTGTAGTACCCAACTGGCTGGTTACCACCCTCAAGTTGAAAATCTGTCGCCAAGCACCTATCGGTGTGTTCCGACAGCTGCACTTGAGAACCTGTTTCCATCTAAGCTTTGTGTGCTTACCACCTTCGACCACATCATCACTTACTATGGTGAGATTGCGGTCAAACACAAGCTTATCCAGAAGTAAAAAAAAAAAAATCATTCCCAGGAAAAGTAGCCTAGGTCACTTTCCAGTCCGTAAAATATAGCATGAAAAAAGTCAAGTCGATCCGTTGCTGCGTGATAAAACGACATACCAACAAAGTTATTGCATTCATAATATTAGTATGCTATGACAAGACATGAAAATATTGTTTACATTTTTTAGGTACATCACTTTCTACTTGTTGAATGCTAGTTATTAGATTTCTATAGATAGTTAGATAATTAATAGTTTCAAAACACTATCCTACTTAATATTATAAATGTGAGAGTTTGTATGTTTGTTTGTCAAAAACGGCTGAACGGATTTTGATGAAACTTGGCACACAGGTAGATCGTATCCTAGAATCACGGGTGAAACCGCGGGGCGGTATAGAATAATTCAGCCATTTTTGCGTGAATGAGCAACAAACATCCAAACACACAAACTTTAACATTTATAATATTAGTAGGATAAGTAGGACAGGTCAGGTAGACATGATGATCAGTAGACTAGACATACGTGATAGCATGCCTGTGTTCCTCAATGGCCCACAAGAAGTCCATGACGAGGTACATCGGCCGGCGGTAGTTGAACTTCTGCTCGAACTGCACGCTTTGACCCGTCATTTCTATACCCACAAACACGTCTAACAGACATGGCACCAACTGTAATACAGGTTGAGTACAATGTTGAGTATTACATTAAAATATTAAAAAATGTACTCACATGGTACTGGGTAATTAGGCATTTGTAAGAAGATAACGAATTGACTAAAATTATTGAATTTTCTCGTTTTTTTATATGACAAATTGTAGTAATTGCATTTTCAACTTTTACTAAAATATACTTGACAATAGGGATGGTGACTGACGTATCAAATCAGCTTCTTTTTATTAAATGCATTGATATCTAATAACTAAAGATAAACAATCCCAAGCAAAAGTTATCTCAAAACTGTCTCAAATTTTGTTGGGTAATGTGTACTAATTATTTTTTTATTATCACAAAGCTATGTACAAAGGCAATAAAATTTTACGACTCATACCTGCTAGCCAAAATATATCTTAAACGAGTACTGAGGCATGTTTACCGTCGGAGCGTTCGAATGCTACTAGATTAAAAGACCACCCAAGTGTTCGAGTGGGTAGACATTAGGTAAGGCCATTTTTTGTCGTTGATTGTGTATCTTTAGTTATTACTTACATATCAAAGATTAAATGTCAAAACGATGATTTATATGGGGTTTTGTATTAAATACATACTTGTGACGTCACAAGTATACACCATCAAAAGACCTACTCTTTGTCGTTAAATTGGGAATTAAAGATCATAAAAAAGCGGAATTTTACAACGTGTTTACTATTTTCGAGTATTTTTAGATGTTTTATATACTAGTTAGTGTTAGGTTTTTTCTTGAATATAGGCATCATCCCTATTGTTCTAATATTTATCAAATTGCTCTCTTACAAAAAAAAACTGATATAAGATATTACCTGTAATCTATGTGGATGTTCTTTGAAAAGCTGCTCTCTATAGAATGAAGCTAAACTGCTTAAAGGTTGCTGATCATCTGGATGATTTGGCAGCATTGCTTCAAGACATTCTGCCAATCTTGCCCTGAAAATGTAAACATGGTATTTACACGAACTTTTACCAAACGTACGTTAAGTAAACGTGTAAATAGGTTTTATGTGGATTTATCAATTGACTATAGATCCACTAAGATGCGCCCCAGTCTTTTTCCTAATCCTTTACAGTGCAAGTGTGCATCATTTAGCTTTTATTTAGTGTTGCAGTGCTGTCGATATGTATAGGTATGTTGTTTTCACATGTCAAGACAGACGCATATAAGAAAGACATTAAATTATGAACAAGTGACGATTAAAAATACTTGTAATGAGTTCATTTAATAACAATATTTTCAGTTTGATATGCAGCACCAACTAGCAAAAGGATGTACACATGCACTAGTACCTAAGGGATTAGGAATAATGGTGGGGCGCGTCTTCTAATACTAATTAGTAGTACCTTAAATGCGGATTGTATGTGCGTGAAGAATCTCCCATGAATGCGAGTACAAGTGTGAGCGCCGGCTTCATCAAGCCCGCTATGTCCGCCTCCTCGCTGATGGCGCCAACCGTCCGCCGCGCCATCGTTATTAGCACCACTATGTTCTCTAACACGAATTCTGGTATGCACCTGGGACCATTATTGAAAAGTGGGTAATAAAGGTATGGAGGAGCGAGGTATTTGACTTCTCCATTGAAAAGGGAAGATCTTCCGCCAGGCTAGGTCATCGTACCTGGGGACCGCGGTCCAACTGTTGATGTTGGAATCTTGTATATATCGAGATCGTATAGAAAACATCGTAAGCGCGATGTAGATTATTGGAGCGCCATCTATCCAGGGGCCGTGCGAACTATATATATTTGTAGATAGATGTCGCTACAAAGGGAACAATTTTTAATAAAGGTTTTTTTTAACTTTTTTATATGAACAGGTAGACAAACAATGTCGATGTGTTGCCAGTTATTTTATTTTTTATGTATAACTTAAAACTACACGTGCGTCAATAAATGGTTTATTATATATTTTCAAAGCTAGGACACTTTCTTTTAATAATATTTATCTTACAGTTTTTTTCGAAGTACATTTTTTATTTCAGAATTGAACCAAGAGTAAATACCACTTTCGATACACTTTTCTAAAATATACATAATATACGAGGTATGCCGTAAAGTTTATATTACCTTAAGGTATCAGGCGGTGCGGTAGTAATAGGCATCACAATAGGAACAACATTAACAGGCGCGTAACTCGATTGCGCAGCCTCCAAATCAGACCTCACCGCGACTTGCACTAACCACGTGCAAGTCATCGCTTGAAGCCTATTTAGATTGGTCAACATTTCTTTCTCTAGCAACGCGCAACGGAGACTGATGAATCTGTGGAGTTGAAAGGCTTTTGTTTATCTTTGTGTCTCGATAGAGTGATAAAAATTAATGGATAGCCATTCCTAAATAAACAAGAGTATTTTCACTATGACTCCAATTTAATATTAGTAAATTATCACTACGCTGTATCAGCCCATTGGCATAATTATAATATCGGGCGTTACAAATATGGGTGACTATTAGCACTGCATAGATGAAACTTTGGAAGGCATTTGTGTATTCTATGAAGCGCTAGGCTAGGCAAAGGAGTAGAGAAAAAACAAAATAATATGTGACTCTCTTTTATATAACTGAGGTCTGAGGGATAAAAAAAGATGTCGAGTTAGTATAGTAGAACCTAAAAAACATTATAAGAAAATTGGTTTAATAAAGACACGTCGTATCCTTTTTGAGTTTCGAGAAATTTTCAGTTACAACGTTACAACTTTGTTTTTATTAGTCTATTTGAGAAATATTATAGGAATAACTTATTTTTGCTGCTGATTACATAAACTTTGTAACTTATAACTTGCCACTAATATGCACTAGGTCCGCCCCGCTTTTGCTGGTTTTTTTTGCAATCGGATTCATTTTAAAATATTTTTTCAAGAGTTCCGGCATGGTAAAAAAAACTGACCAAGTGCGAGTCGGACTCGCGCACGAAGGGTTCCGTAAAAATGGCAAAAAAATCACGTTTGTTGTATGGGAGCCCCCCTTAAATATTTATTTTATTTTTAGCATTTGTTGTTATAGCGGCAACAGAAATACATCATCTGTGAAAATTTCAACTGTCTAGCTATCGCGGTTCTTGAGATACAGCCTGGTGACAGACGGACGGACAGACGGACGGACGGATAGACAGCGAAGTCTTAGTTATAGGGTTCCGTTTTTACCCTTTGGGTACGGAATCCTAAAAAGGCTGGGCCTTTAATAAAAAGTATACCTACAACAATATCTATTTTTCACTATTCCTCGAATAACAATTTGTAAATTAAAGAGATATGTCAAATAGTGAATTATAGTTGGATTTCTAGTACAAACACCGCGTCTACTAAGAATCAATTAGTTAAAAATAACAAACCGGGTCATAAGATGGTGCGCCCGCTGTCTCATAGGTTCGAGGAGGTGGTGAGCGCTGGCGGATACGTTAGCGAGAGCGCGCTGCGCCTGACCCAACTCCTGACCGCACCGCCATAGCTTCTCCGCACATACACGCACTCCTGTGGGGAATTTATTTCAAGGTCATTGTAAGATTCGACCTCACGTCACGACCCACGCCGTGGTATCCGACGTCACTAATATTGAGCTATAATCGCTTTAAATATATCAGCAGCAGCGCAATGTTGGTAAACTTATACGCCCATGTATTCGATACGTTCGTGTTAGGTACTCATGAAAGATGTTTCCCAAAAACTATTTTTAATTATTGGGCGTCCATTAATTACGTGTGGCGTTTTTGGAGATTTTCCGACCCCTCGCCCTCCCTGGTGAGATATCGTGAGATTTGGCTCAACCCCTCCCCCAACCCCCAAACTAACGTGAGATTTAAAAAAATGAGTTTTTCTGAAGTACCTAAATGCGTTGGATTTATTAAAAAAAAATGCTTAATAATTTTATTTTAGGCTAGTATTGAAGATTGCTTAGAAAGTAGGCTTGAATGACAGAGCAACTTAGCGGCATTTGCAATAAATATTACTGTGTAAGATTTGACCATATTTTTTGCGAAGAAACATGTTTTACTTCATTTAACCCAATTTTCTCGCAATTTTACTCTGTTTCTTGCGTAAAAAGAATTATGTGATATTCGCCGAGACCCTCCCTCTCCCCAAAGTAAGATTAGATGAGATTCGGCTCGACCCCTCCCCCTGAAAGCCTCACGCAATTAATGGACGCCCCTTTAATGGGCTCAATGCTGGCGCTACGTCAAGTCAAAGTTCTCCAATAAAATTGTGTCTCACCCAAATCTATACATTTTTGAGTCATAAAGAAGCACTCTGTGACAAAGTTATATGTATCGGCCGTGGGTCGTTTTACTGCATGTCCTTCTTCGTCCTCCCTGACTGGGAGGAGGCAAGTTTCATTGTGGAGGCAATCTAGGTGGATTGCCTTTGATACACATTCTTCAGGCTGGAAATATTGTAATTTATATATTTTTTTGTTTTATTCGAGCATTTGATGTATTGGCCATGAATTATCTAAAAACATTTCTATATTTTTTTTTTTCGCCATTACAGTATGTAAGAACAACCCCAATCATGGGGTTTCTCGGACTTTCATCACGAATAGGCTTTGTTTTATCGAAAATACTTGGTGGGAAAAATATACAAATATGAAATCAATTCTGCGCGGCAGGCGAAAATGTTAGTCTATGTTTGAACGCGGTAATCTCAGGAAATACTAGGTATAATTTTAAAAATTCGTTATGGGTTATATTTGTTAGGAATTTTGTAGGCGGAAGATAGCTAGATTAGATTTATTTCCATTTGATCTGCAATCACCTTTCCAGTTTTAATCGGATATTATCTGAATCCCATTTTGTTATTGTGATGTTCAAGTGAACAACATCCAAACTTATTTAAAATTATTTTTTTGTTTTATTAGGTTATCAGATCTTGTTACTTTCTCTTGCTTATTTAGGAGGTGATAAGGTAGGTTGTTGCTTGTGTTTTTGAAGTTCTCTCATAGTTGGTATTTCTTTTATTTGTATAAGTTTTGCATTTGCTTTTTCTGAGAAACCAGTGAGTAATTGATATTATTGTTTTAAAACCAATATTAAAATAAAAAAATAGGTAAACTTATATTTATTTACCAGTACGGCACCATAGGTGGGATCAATTTTTAGTGACTTTGCTTCATCTGATGATGTGCAAAATGGCTGACATAATTGTAGTAAAACTGCCCCTAAGTTCAACATGAATCCATCTGATACACATGTTAATGTAGCCGCACTTACTTCACCAGCCTGTAATTACATAATTGTAACAGTATTTAACCATTATTCTTCATCAATAGCTTCTGTACATAGTTTACGACAGTTAAACTTCTTAGGCATTTTTGACACATTAAGTAATAAGCGATATACTCATCACATCACAAAATAACAACAATCTTACTAATATTATAAATGTGAAAGTTTGGATGTTTGTTACTCATTTACGCCAGAACGGCTGAATGGATCTGGATGAAATTTGGCATGGCGATATATTATAGTCTGGAATAGCACATAGGCTACTTTTTATCCCGGGAAAGATAAGATCCCTCGGGAACGCGGGTGTAACCGCGCGGAACAGCTAGTCTATTACACAGCTAGTCTATACAAACATCTATAAAATAAACTTCAGATTAGTTACACCACACCATCTATAACTCAAGAATGGCTGTATCATTGTTAATGATTTTAGATATTTTAGATTTTTTGGATTTGTCTCCACCCCGAATAGTAGAATAATTATAAAAAATTGGAAAATTCACGAAAAAATTATGAAAAAAAATATTTTTATCATAAATTTTGTATACAAACACTTTTTTGATCACATATCTCGAGATGGGAACGACTGATGGTTTAGATTCACAATTGGAGCGGCAGGTGGCGCTGGAATCAGGTTCTAAGTTTTTATTTTCAGGGCAGGACTGCCGGGCCCGCTAGTACAGAATATAATTTATATAGAATGTTTTATAGGATTAATATTTAAAATTCTCTAATACCTGTACATTCCATAGTTTCCCTCTTGCAACATTTGTTTTCAAACACTTTCCAATCCAAGTCAATATACGATTTCGCATTTGTGTACCACCTTTTAAAAGTGTTAAGAATATTTTATGCATATTATTAATGAGGTGGGAGGATGCATTCCACACGGATGTTTCAATCATTGATGTTGCAGCCTGAAATCAAATTGTAGCTTTTATAAGAATTATATTTTTTTATTAAAATCTTATTAACTCAACAACCATCTAGCATCAACATACTATCACATCAGAACATTTTTTATTATGAGCACAATATTTACATATGATATGTATTATATTATATTATTAAAAAACATTATGTTTAAAATATATCCCCAGCCTACGAATAAGTAATTACTTATTCTTGCATAATTTAATATAATTAATATAATAAAAATTTAATATAATTTTTATATGCTGGGTAGCATATAAAAATTATATTAAAAATATAAATATTAAATAACAATTTTATTGTTCAATTTTTTTTTTACTTCTGGATAAGTTTGTGTTAGACCGCAATCTCATTATGGTAAGTGATGATGTGGCCTAAGGTAGTAAGGACACAACGCCTAGATGGGAACTGGCTTTCAAGTGCAGCTGTTAGATCACTGATAGGTGCTTGGCAACAGATTATTAACTTTGACTAATGTTTCCTCTCGATGTTTCCCTTCACTGAAAGCTCAACCTTATTGTAGCTTTCGAACCCACAACCATCATCGCCTTAAAGCCTTATTAATATAATTACATAATAACTGCTGCATACATGATAAATCTTGTTTGTAGACATTCATTGATTATAAATAAATGACCACTGATATTTCTATTCATAATGTTCAACGATTTTAACACATCTTTAACAGTTTCGTTTTCTTTTTTTTAATGTCACAAGTGACAACGAGGCAGGCGGTTCACCTGATGGTAAGTGACAACCGTCGCCTATTGACATTGGCAATACCAGGGGATTGCCAATGTGTTGTACACCCTATTAGGTACAATGCCTTAAAGGCAACTTTGTCTCAAGTGCAAATGCCGGAACACACCAACAGGTGCTTGGCGACAGATTTTCAACTTGAGGGTGGTAGCCAGCCAGTCGAGTACTACAAAGTACCCTACCACCGTGCTGTGGTTTCCTCACGATGTTTTCCTTCACCGAAAGCTCAAGCTCATTGTAGGATTCGAACCCACGATATTCGGCTAGCTAAATGTCAATAAATTTTATTTCCGGAACTGTGTTCGTTTCTACAATAGGATCCCACGTGAGGTAACTGGAATGTCTTATTTTAAATTTAAGAATTATATTAAACTTAGGTTAATGAACAAAGCGTACTATAAGGTGGCTCATTATATGGAAGACAGAAATATATTATGGTTGTAGTAGCTTCTCTCTGCACTAGCATCCCTCTGGCGAAGTTAAAATAATAGATAATGTATCTCATGTATTTTTGAAATTGTAAATGAATTTAAAATATCCAATGATTTTAACACATCTTTAACAGTTTCGTTTTCGGTTTCAGTCGGACACTAATATTTTGCAATATATGATGCCACCAAAGGTTTTCATACCATTCAAAAGATGCATCGTTTAACTTACCTGATCCGTAGGATTATCAAAAAAATCATGGAGGGATGAAGCAGTTCGTGGCAGCACTGAGAGGCTGAGCAGAGCACCAAGCACTGAATCCTGGTAAAGTCTACCATTTGTTTCAATTTTAGGTTCACAAGCTGACAATAGTATTGGTGCCAAATTAGGATTACCTGGAATTATATCATTATACCTAGTTCAAGAAAATAAATAATTTCATCTTATCTTTTCTCAGGATATAAAAATATACTGTTATACTCCATCATCTACCTCTGTAGCAAGTTTTATCAAAATCTATTCAGCCTTGAGTAGTAAATATGTGTTTACTAACTTTGTTTATATATACAAATGGTTTTTTTTTATATCATTAAATAAAGATATTAAAAAAAACCAAATGAATATTTATAAATATTATAAATAAATATTTATTTAATAAATTAATTTAATAAATTAATTTAATAAATAAATATTTGGAGGTTTTTTCAATTAGAAAATGTCACCTCCGTAATGCTTCAAATTAACAAAACACTTAACTAAATTACAAATTATTTTGGGCCTTAATGCCACAATTAACTAATCTGTAAAGCATCCTGGCCTCCTCCGAGGCGGAAGAAGCCAGAACACTATTACACCAGCCAACATCAAAAACACTAATATTTAACTGTGTCAACATGCGCCATCTCCGGGCTTCGTTCCATACACATTCCATAATTATATGATACACATCTTCAACTGAATCACATTCTAAACAATTAGGTGTAGTTACTTTGCCCATCATAAAACCAAATTTATTATACAAATGTTTAATATTTAACTTACCAGAAAAAAGTTGTATTGCAGGTAAAACATAAATCGGAAGATTTATTAAGTTTGATTTATTGACATCAGTATGTATGCATTTTAGAACAGGTGTCATTATGTCTTGTAACTGTCCTTGAGCTTCATCATCACCTTAAATAATAAATAAAATATTAATGATATTAAGAAGCTTTTAGAATATACAATATAATTTATTCAATACACCATAAATTACATTTGTAAATAGTAACAATACACAAATAAAATTCTCAAACAGTTGAGGCAGCCTCGGTAATGATCTGTAATAGGATGGATATAAAATATGTAGATGTTTGGATACTAAATACAGTATTAGTATAAGTATTATGTATATAATTGAATTAAATAATTTTAGACACACTAATATAAAAGACACAGGTAATATACAAGGTTATTCATAATGCCATTTCAAGAAATTTATTGGTATCTACAGAAAAATCAATCCTCATAGGTATTACTCAATTATTATATGATTCTTCTTCTTCTTTGGTTTAATGGCATTATTATATGATAAAATGTAGGTATCATCTTTTAAGTGGGTTAAGGAATATTTTTTTAGACATCTAATTTTGTTGAGTTAATCAGTTCTTTGGTATACTAAAAATAGCTTGATTTTGTCTAGGATGTGTTCCACAGTTAAGATAGCTTCCACAGAGAAAGGACTGAGCTATGAAGTCAGAAGTATGGAATACCTAAAGCAAGAAAGTCAGAAATATGGAAGTCTCTAAAGCAAGAAATAATACACAAATTTTCCTACCATCTGACACAAATCCCTTAACAATATCAATGAAAAACATATGGCTCTGAGGATCAACATGCTGTAGCAGTTCAACTAGCTGCACTGAAAACTCTTGGTCTTCAAACAATGCTGGCTGCTTCAAGGCTGTCACAGCATTTCTAAATATAAGTTGTTTCATTTTGAACACAGCATCTTTAACCACTACACTATTTACATTATCATAGCTCTGCAAATTTTGAAGAGAGCTAAATAAATAAGGGAAAACCTGCTTTTGTATCACATGTTCCTTATAAACTGTATTTGTTTTAGGAATTACACTAGATTCTATCTCTGTTAGTAGTAATCTTTCAAATAGTGCTTGTTCTAATGCTTCTAAATCTATATGCACTTTTGGCTTTATAGCTGCAGCTAGCTCCTCTAAATAAACCAATTGTCTGTCTGCAATATTATTATCATCCAAGGCTTTTGAATTAATTGTAAAGTGGAAAACATTCTCCACTACATTGTTAATTATTTCAATTTCTTCGTCTTCAGGTGTTTTCTTAGGTTTGATCTCTAGGGAGTCATTATCGTCCCTCAATGATGTATCGACGTCTTTACCGTCTGAGACGCCAAGTAAACCAGCAAATGGGTTATTTGGTCCAGACATCTTTTTCAAATATTTCGTGATACAGCAACAATGGAACAATCTGTGTAATAAATATTGTTCTATATTCTGTCTGGTTACAGCCAGATTATGATATCCTTCTTTTAGTAGGTAATAATGTTAGGGAATGTGTACATAATATGTTAATTGTTTTTATTTATTTATTCATTCATTTTACCTACATGAAATGCAAAATGCAAATCAAAAATCACTTGAAATGACTTTGATTGATGATTGATTAAAATGACACATTTTTTTTATATTGACATTGTCTCAGACATTCTTTTTTTTTATATTGTATGACTGTAGACCATGGATACAAAGTCTTTCAGTCGCATACATTTTCTTCAGTTTTAATATTCTTCTTTTATATTTTAGTCACGTTATATTGTCACGTTCACTGTGAGGTCTAGTCCTGTACACCACCGACAGTGACCGACATCATTTAATAAAACTCAAAATACAGGAATTTATGATAATAAAACGAAAAAGCAACAAATCAGACAGTCCTCGTCTTTGAGTATTAATCAAAAGTCCTCCGTGATCTCGGAACAATAACTAGCATCCGTGATATACAGATGACTGTATAATAAAATAAGAATGTTAAAACTGAAAATGTGTGAATCAAAGAGTATTAACATTCATAAAAAAACCTTTTTTAGGCATTGATAGGGAGAGGGGTCTATTTAATTTTAATCATAAAATTACACAACAGCAAATTATTTCAGTATTAATTAGTAAATCCGTTCGATACTAAGAACTATAGGTACATAAAATAAATAATTAGATGTGGAAACTCAAAGATATCCAAAAAAATAAAATGCTTTCTATCTATTTATCTGTATAATCGAAATTGAAAAATATTTGTGATGGCGAATTGGCAACATCACTGAAATGCTTGGTCTTTTTATGTGTAGTATGGTAGCACTGAACAGCAATACCTATTTAATAAGCCAGTGACTTTTATTGATAAAATATGATTGTTATTACCTATTAAAGGTAATTCTACTGTCCGTAAATAAAACATATCTTTTTTCTATTGTATTATTATGAAATGCTTATATATACTGTTGCATTATGAGAAATAAGTTAAATTGACCGGAATATATATTAAATTATCGTAAAGTTGGTGTTAGTGCACCATGTTTGCCAGATGTAACTATATATTTTGCCTAATATTTCAATAATAATTGGCGTAACTGCTCTATTCAATTTCATAAAATTTATTCCATTCTAAATATAGAAAGAAGTCGTTGGTATTATACGCGGTAGTGAAAGAACTTGTCACTACAATCTTTAACCAAAGATCGAAGATTTAAGGTCGGCAATCACCCTGGTATTGCAAATGTCCATAGGCGGCGGTGACCACTTACCATCATGTGGACCGTCTGCCTGTTTGTCAACCTATTGACATAAAAAAAAAAACATGAGGATAACATGAGGAGAAATAAAATGAGAGTGTTTTTTAAAACTCAATTACCACTCTACTAATATATTATAATAATTGATGCAGTAGCTGATGTTTTCAGTTTTCAAAATTGACAAATAAAATTACTTAAACTTGTAAATTTGATATAGATTGACCTTTTTTTTCTGAAACAATAATTTAGCAATTATTTACATATTACTCTGGAATTTACTGCAAATAAATGCTAGCCTTTAAGATTTGTGTGCTTACCACCTTTGGCCACATCATCACTTAACATGATGAGATCGCGATCAAACACAAGCTAGTCCAAAAGAAAAATAAAAATAACACATCTTGATATTAAGGGCACCTGTAGACAACGCAAAAATAACTATTTAATGAATAAATATTTATTTAAATAATAATTCACAACTTCTTAAGCATACAAACCTACCGTCAGTATTCTTTGCATTTTAATAAAAGTATAATAATTTAATTAATAACTATGATTTAGTGAACCTGTGACGTCTAAGATAAACTTAAAAACAAAAACTCATTTCAATAATTTTACCAGCATAAAATACTATTTCCGTATATTTAACACATTCAAACTAGGGATAATTTATCTCATTTACCTACTCTATTCCCAGGTTCTGTAATAAATATTTAAAAAAAACTTATTTTCTCATCGTTATGCCCAAATTACCCAGAATTGCGGAAGAGCTCCAAAATCGGGCAACCATATTAGGACGGATTTGACGTCATAGACACATGCGCCACGCGTCACGGTACGTACGGTGTTCAAATTTGGAACTAAATAATTTCTGATCACGTCTTTGTTTCGCTGCAGTCGTCGTTCGAAATCAATATAGCGTACTCGAATTGTCACGTCTTTATGCAGCAATGCTATGAAAGATTTCTATTTTATATGGCGTAATAGTAGTCGAACATAGTGAATCGTTCATTAATGTAAGATTGGTAACACTTAATATTTATTTACTCGCTAGGTCTTATATGAATGCGTGTCCCCTATAACATAAAGTGCTTAAAATTAGACAAAGAAAATACCATACACGTGCAACATCCGTCTTCTACACATATTTTGTATTTATATCGCGATTCGTGGAATCATATAATTTAGCAAATTGGTAACCTTCTCATTTGGTTATTGCTCTTCTATCTGATATTGTTGTCCAGTTAAACAAAATGGCGGTTGCGATTCTATGGTTGCAATAACCACGCACTAGGTAATAATAACTTATTGTGTGGATGATGAAACTTCATGATTGTTAAATATTGGCGGACAAGTCTTATAATTTGTGCATGGATTATTTTAATTTTAGTTACATATTGCTACACATTTAATTATATATAAGTACCTACTACATAATATCTTATGTAGGTAGGTAGGTATATTACTATATTTTTTATTAACGGGATTATTGGTGCTGGTTCTATATCTATAACCTACGTACTAATCGTACATAATCGTGGTATTGTTTTAGTTGTTTATGTGAATTACGTGTTAGTTAATTAATCTGCTAAAATTAGATGCGAGGTTAGCTACTATAATGCTGCTGAATTAGAAAGGTAGGAATATCACCCTATGGTATGTTACGCGCCAATCACCCCGCCATCTATAATATATTATTGTGCAAGTGTGTGTGAGCGTTGTACGACTCGTGACCTCGATGAAAGGAAGGAACACATAGATGTCTTGCTGTTCTAGAAGGCTGACGTCATTCCAATCGTGGCGCGGAGCGCACTGCCTGCACAGCAAGACGGACATTGTGAAATCAGAAATGTGAACGGCCACCCACTGCTTGCTTTCCTTGGCTGTATCTACCCAATTTACTTGAAAGTAGTGGCTATGAACAGTTACTGCTCTGACTTCTGCCATAGATGTTGATTTTCTAACTGCGCATCATCTAAGTAACTTTGTGAACATTTGGATTCATTCCCAATGCTAATTGTTCCAACGATAATTAGGTACAGTATTTAGGGACCACATCAAAATTACTTTCGCCGTTTATTATACTACACGTTGTTACCCACATTTAATAGGTATTAACACTAACCACATATTAGTAGGTATGTATTATGTTATGTTTTTTAATTACATATTTAATTATGATTTAGGACATCGCGTTGAGTAATGAATCAATTATCCAAGTAGATGTGAAAGTTTTGAGTAAAGTTGTAATGTTTCGTTATTATATATGCTTAAAATAATTTGGTTCCGAAATATTATCCATTCTGGATTTCATTACTATTATTAACTGCTTTTATATAATCAATAATGTTATTATTAGCATTTGCATCCATAAAACAACCTTTCCAATGTGGTCGCACTATACAAGATGGCGATTTCGGTGTTGTATACAAGGTTGTACTTGCGCGTCTGTAATTCCAAAACCCGACATCGTAACAGTTTGCAACATTATGCGCCGTCTCTTTCTGATAGTTCTATGCTAAAAATATCGTTCGCAGAATGTAGTTTGGAATTCATTGAAGTAATTAGGTTCAAGGTATTACGAAAAGATCAATGTTTATACACGTACCTAACCTATATATTTATTAGTTTTCCTTAATAGGTATTATATTATTCTATTCAAACCATTGAATAACAATGACGAGGAAACACATTTAGCCCCTTGACTCGCAAATGGGTTGTCCTAAAACTAAAAATAACGAAGTATAGGTAAATGTAGGAGACGCGATTCATATTATTAAAATATATAAACTTATGATATTTAAAATTTTATGTAAGTAATATTCAATAGCTTCTAATTGCTAAGCAAGGTTGAATCTAAAATGATTGGGTTAATTCAAGAGTTCTTAATCACTAAGCAAGAAAGAGCATACGTTCGTCATTAGATAATATCCATTGTTAAAAATATTCTACAATCGTTTCGTTAAATACATATTGCTGACGATTTCTGTAGATAATTTATATCAAATGGTTATTAATTAACTTTTAAAATGTCAGAAATTTATAAATGTAGGTATATTTTTATAATGAATTGGTTTCGTATGATTAATTGAGAATCAAAGATGAAAGACGACGACAGTCGATTATTTCGATATTTGGATAACCCTACAACATCTCATATTTATATATACATATCTAGTTGAATTTTAACAATTTATTAATTTATATTAAAGTAAATTATTTATATTCAACACAATAACGTAAAAAAAAAAAACAGTTTATCGGGGATTTAATCTTATCAATAGCTTAAGTAGGCACCTAATTGATTGAAAATAATGACTGACTTTGTTTAGGTATGTCATAATACATATATATTTTCGATAATTAGGTACCTACTTATAAATATAATTAAATAAAAAGGCCATGTGAAAATAAATGTCTCGTGTGTCATAGTTTGCGATTGTAGTAATTTTCTACATAGTTTTTTATACGTTTTATTGATTTTTTAAATAGCTTTTCGCCTTTTCCAGTTACTTATTTTTGTTTGAATTATTTTGATAATTAATGATGTAATATAATTGAAGTAGCACGATAATTTAAAGGATTTATTTTCAATTTCAGTTACACTTTAATTATGGCGGAGTCCACGACAAACGTAGAAGACTTGGAAGATGGTGAAATTGAGAGTGGAGATGAAGAAACGACTGAGTTAAATAGCGAGGAGAAAAATGAAGAACCTGTTGTAACTGTCGATATCGACGAGAAACCTCAGGAAAAAGCGGATACTCAAGACTATTACTACTCTAAGTCAGGTAAGAAAAAGAAGTCGAAATCTAATAAAGGAGAACAAAAGTTAAAGGATAAAAGTAAAAAAAAACGGAAATATGTCACTCCGACAGAGGATGACTTTGCGGGTAATATTGAAAAAGCAATCAGAAAAGCAATGAACAAAAATGATGATGGAGATGGCCACATGGAAAACGACGTCGATGAACGACGTAAACATAAAAAAAGAAAGAAATACGAAGCGAAAGAAGGTCCTAATAAGAAACTTAAGAAACGAGAATACGGGGATGAAATGGATGAAAGCGAGATGATGTGCGTGAGAGGCGCATCACCCGTCCAAAGACAATCGCCAATTGAAATGTATCAGGACGATGAAAGAGATTCTTATGCTTCGGATAGTAGTCATGACTCTAGGGGACATCAACATCATCGCTCTCAAAGGCACAGACAAACACAACGCGAACGAAACAAAAACAACAAAAATGACCGTAGAAGAGCTCACCCAAACCAAGACCCAGATGGCGTTTGTTTATATTTTATGCAGGGAAAGTGCCACAAAGGCGATGACTGTATCTATTCACATGATGCGCAACCTCCTCGAAAAATGGAATTGTGTAAATTTTATTTAATGGATTGTTGTGCGAAAAGAGATAAATGTTTGTATATGCATGCAGACTTTCCTTGTAAATATTATCACACTGGGCTTCCTTGTATATACAAAGATGAGTGCAAGTTCGCGCATGGTAAACCATTGTCTGACAGTTTAAAAAATATACTTCTAAAGCACATAGAATCTGCTCCTAAAGAAATTTTAGGAGATTTTCCCAGATTAAATAGGGAAGGTGCCATGAAGATGATACAAACAACTCAAGCAAAATTGGTGCAACAATTTTCAGAAACAAAAGATATTCAAGATAAGGGTATACCATCACTTTTTGAATTAAACATACCCAATCCTCAGGGTATGTCAGAATCTTTACAAATGACTCAATTTGGCAACGAAAGACAAAACAAAATGTCATCAAAAGTACGACAGTCGAGGTGGCAAAATGATAATTCAAATCAAAATTATAATATCAATTTGTCACCAGGTGGTAACTCTAATACGTCAGGCACTTCTAATGTTCTTAGTATTAAGAATCTAACTGGAGTTTTGACGCCACGGCAAATTTCAGATCTCACGAAAATGGGCATTGATAATTTAGATCAATTAGGACAACTAACGGTATTACAATTGAACAGTATTGGTCTTTCCTTGAAACAAATTACGGAAATTCAGCTCAATACCATGAGCATACAAAAACTAGGTCTAATAAATTCGAATACTGAAACACAGTCACATCAATTCGTAAGTACTACAGCTAGTTCAAAAGACCTAGATTTAAGAGTACCCCCGGTCATTCCAGTCTCTAATAATGTTACGGTTTCCTCTGATTTACCGGGCAAGGATGTCGACATGCGCTTCCAACCAGCTGTAACTGTCCCGGCAAATGAAGATGCTTCTTCATTTAAAATAATTCACAAAGATACGCAGCTTACCCGAGATACGATTGATATAGATCAGTATACTAAAGATGCTTTAAAATTCGCTACTAAAGATAAAGAAAATATTGATATTTCAAATGAGTCTTTTGAAAATGAAAAACCAGCTCTTACACACGAAATAAAGGATGTCGACCATAGAGTTTTGCCGTTCACGGATGACGGTCCAAAGATACTACATACAGCTATTGTAGATAGTAATGCAAAGAAAGAATGCGATACAGATATAAGATTTCTGCAACCTGATCCATTGTTCAAGAATACTGAAAAAAGAAATCGTCGATCGACGACAGACGATGATGAAGATAATAATCTGTTAATAGATGAAAAATGGTATTCTAGTGACGAAGAAAAAGGAGCTAAGAAAAAGTCTCCGGTATCATCACCTCTACAGAAATCATTATCACCGCAAACACCCGCTCCGCACGTTATTGAACCCGCTACAGTATTGAGTAGGCTTGGTGATCTTTCGAAAATAGATATAAGCGAAGAAGTAACAAAACTGTTGAATACAATGAAAAATAACTTACCTCAAAATAAAGGTGAAAATAATACTGATGATAGTGACTCCAGTAACGTAAGAGACCCTCGTTCTAGAAGATCTCCTGATAAAATAAGTGATAATAACAAAGTAACTATAAAAAAACCTAGAGTATCGATATACGAATGTGTTGATGGTGAGCCAACAGATGGTCGACGGAGAACCGACGTCGATTTAAGACAAAGTGATTACAATATTCCAGCTTTCGGAGACACTGATTTGAGGCAAAGTTCTAGTGGAGACATTGATTTCCGTTTGGGCTTACCATTTAAACCTATTCCTAATTATACTCCTGCATCAGAAATAAATGGATCAATCAACAGCCATCCGCCTATAAATTATAAATTATTAGCCATAGAGATACCCCGGCCGGATTACACAGATATTAGAAATAGTACAGCAAAATCGCAGGCTTTGACGGATCCTAGACTCAGAAAGGTATTCCGTTTGTCTGTAGATGAATCCAATAGTGATAGTGAAAAGTCAACTAAGACTGCACCAACAGGGCCACGTGTAGATCCTCGACGAAAACCGAAAGATACGATCGAGAGCCCAAGCCAAGATCAAAAATCTAATTCATTAGAGTTGCAAAGTATTTTGCAAAATTCCAATTGGTATAAAGACTTGAGCTCTACACAAAAAATATTCGTCAATCAAAACTTAGCTCCCGTAACTCAATTAATAAAACAATATCAACAAGAAAAATCTTCTGGCAAGAAATTTGATCTTTTGCCTATACAAACCAATAATGTATTATGCAATATCTTTGCGCACATGGGCATTTCCTTAGGTGAGAATGGAGAGTTTTCTTATTTACCTAAACCAAAGGAAGCTTTACTTAAAACCCCAGTTAATTTTAATCAAAATTCTAATCCTTTTGGTTTAAACACTAACATGGGTGTGCCACCAAATATGGACTCAAATAACATAAATATGATGAACATTCCACCGATGGGCATGGGAAGTATGAATAACATGAATTTAAGTAACATGCACACTTACAATCAATCCATGCCAGACCCCCGTGGTGGTCCAACGCCTGGTTTGTTAGGTATAGCTCCTAATATGCCACATAATTTTAACAACAATAAATTCGGTGGTCCTAATAATTTCGGTAATATGCCGTTCAATGGCCCAGGTCCCGGGAACGATTTTATTTTTATGGACGGAGAGCAAAACTATACAAGGTTTCCAAACAGAGGAGGTCATCGAGGCCGGGGAAATGATCGTTGGAATCGTGGTGGCTCTGGTAGAGGACATAGAGATCGGAAAAATTTTAATGACCGCGGTAATTGGAAAAACGATAGGAATTAAACTTTTGTACATACCTTAATCATTTGATATTGTCATGTATTTAAAATAATTAAATTATTTGTATAATGTTAGAGAATCCTACCACATAGAAAAAATGTGATCAAGGTTATAATTATTTAATGTCATGCCAGATTAATGTAGGTATGTTTCTTTGTATAAGTTATATCTTTAAATACCTTAGGTGATAGTCTTTATGTGATAGGTCTTATCAAATGTAAATATTTTTACTTAGTATGTCAATATCGATCGGTACCTATAATTATTTAATTTTATATTTTGAAGTAAATTATGTTTAGCCAAAATAGATCGTTACAAATCAACTCACTATAAGAGCCAAATGTTTTAAGACTGAGTGCAAGTTCTTCATTGAGATTTTTATATTTTTCAATGTATTACTATTTCACTTGAGAATAGTAACACTAGCGTATAGTTAAATAGTAGTTACTGAAATTCTTCCCGGACATTATTTACTCACACCAATAATTTTAGGATCAGTTGGTACTTAAACATCAACTAATTGTATAGATGAATGACTAAATCACGGTCATAGTGTACAAGCAATATTAAATTATTTACTTTTAACAATAGATTCTTGGAATAATGTACATTAAATAAGTATACATTTTGGTTGATTTCTGACAAGAAGAAGAAATCGTAAAAAGGTCCTACTCATCTTTCAAATAAATTTATGTTTATATATAAATCAATGCTCTTGATTTAATACCTTAACCAGTTTTTATGATACTTAAAAAGTATAGTTATATTTTCTTGTCGTCTATCCATTTTTAGAAACATAAATTTGAACAAACTGTTTAAAAGGAAACAATTATTTTATGTACGTGATATGATAAATATTACGACAAATCGTCACTTGACATGCTCTATGTTTCAGGAAAAAAAATTATGAATGTATTTTAGTCCACACACTATAAGCATGCTTGAAATTGCGTAAGTATCCCTTCATGATGCTGAACATTATATTCTCGTCAGAACTATGTGTAATGAAAAAAGACAAGTTTAACTATCTTTAGGATTTATTGAATTTAAAACAGATGCAACATAATTTGAAAAATCTATTTTTAAACGGTTACCCCCGGTTTTTAAGTTGATCGTTACTTGAGACACTTTCGAAAATGATGAAGCTGAAAATGTAAAAGGAGGCATATTTTAGAAATACTATCAAAAGATAACTTAGGGCAAATTAATGGTACATATATAACATAAACAATTAAAGATTCATACAAAGGTTTAAAGCATCCATGTCATCAGTTTCTTCTGTGCAATTATAGAAGAGAACACATTGTTTCGCTGATAACTTAGGCTGAGATACGAAGTAGTTGTAAAGAAGTTCCATTTCTCTCGCTGCTGCGTGTACCGTGTTCGGGGAACAGACTAGTATCACTCCTTGGATTCCAAGCCGCAATGCAGGCCAGCATGACTCAAACCTGAGCAAAATATCCTTCAATGGATTTTAGCACCTAGTATCAGGTAGGTATTCATTTTATTAGGTTGGAAAGTTGTGACAATACATACATACACACATAATGTAAGTAGATATATCTAGGGTCATTTGGGAGATAGGTTGCCACTTGTACTTTTTAATTGGATGAAAACAAAAATAGTGGTCAGCGTGTTAAAATACGACACGGAGTAAGAACGCTTATACCCTTCAGCATATATTACTATAATGGTTAATCTAGTCGTAACCATTAATTATAACATCTGTCAACTAAGTATAGTAACAATACTGTGGCCTAAAATTGATTGTGAGAAATAAAAGCCAGCGTGCTCCAAGAGGTTAGATAGACCTCAGACCAGTGCTAACTGCACGCTTCACAAACATTCCTAGCTCCTTGCTAAGCGACTTGTGATCAGTTGTTTTCTTTTAGTATTACTTAAGATTTGAATTCTTTACATTAGATCATTACCAATTTTATTTAGTTCATATTGATTAAAATTTTACAAACGTTTGAGACTAATCGCCTGCCTTCTGACATAAAGATGGAAAGTCCTTAGAGTCACAATGGGCGGCCTTATCACTAATAGCGATCTCTACTAGGCAACCAACTAGGATTTTTTTGAAGTCAACAAGCGAAAAGGCAGGCCACCTAATGGTAAGTGACTACCTACCGTCGCGTATTGAAAGAGATATAGAAATACCAGGGGCAATGTTTTACAATGCCTTGAAGTCAACTGGTTCTCAAGTGCAACTGCCTGAACACACCGACAGGTACTTGGCATTGGTTATTATGGTTTCCGCCTATTGTTGATCGAAGGTTTCCGCACAATATTTTCCTTTATCGAAAGGTCAGGTTCATTAACGCTCATATAAGCAGCCACGTGAATACTTAGATATACCTAATGTTAGAAAACTGCGTGGCTGGTTTTCACTTGTGGTAGGTACAAAAATAACCTATGACTTAACTTTTATAGAATAGGTAGGTACATATACTTTGACTTAACTTCCCATAAAATCTCACGACATACCTGTGATCACCACTACAATCCCACAGTTCTATATCTATATTACTAGTCTTTCCGTTAACTGTCACGTTGGAAAGTTCAAACTCCACTATCCTGACGCCCTGAGTTGGTCGGACCACTCCAACTTCTTCAATATTTGTTGACTCTGATATGAAGTTCGCTATTTGAGTTTTGCCGCTCTGTCGAAGATAGGAACAACTTTATACGAGTACCTACAAGTTCTGTATAGGATTTTTATTTTAACTGGGTATATACCTATACCGGCAGGTTTGATCACAACAAACGACACAATAAGTATACATATATAGATTTAACCACAATCTCACTCTCATACTATGTGATGTTGCCAATGGTGGTAGCCAGCCAGCCAGGTAAGAATCTACATAGTAAAAGTACTCTAAAAAAATGTGCTACGAACTTATTATCTCAGTTATTGTGTTTATCGCAAGATACCTGCTTCAAAATCCGTTCAGTACCTCTACCACGAGTTTACTATGGTATCGTAATCGATACCCGCTAGCGAATATCGTAACAAACTATGTTTCTATGAAAAACTGTGTTGTCACAACTGTCCGTTAGGGGCGCTGCACAAATCTTCATACTAATTACCGTAGTCGCTAGCGAGTATCGATTACGTTACTAGAGCAAACTCATGGTAGAGGTACTGTAGCTTTCGCCTGAAACTCGAACGAAAAGATGATAACGTCTTACCGTTTTTAGTTAGTAATAGTTTAGTATTACTTAGGTTAATTTTGACTTCCAAACCAAGGAAAATATGTTAGGTTCAAATGCTATAAGTAATTAAACTACTTAGCAATAACTTATACAAGACTCATACAATACTATTGCTATATGACTTTACGAAGTGACATAGTGATATAATACGAGCCTATACAAAACTATAATATAAACCTTAATAATGTAACATTCCCGTATTACGATGTTGCTCCGCGATGAACTCCGATACTTATAAACCGATCTTGATGAAACTTGGCACACATATAGTTTAAATCGTGGAATAAGAGAAAGGATACTTTTTATCTCGGGAAAAGAAAAGGTCCTGCGGGAACGCGGGTGAAACCGCAGAGGACAGCTACTAAGTAGGTATCTATACAGTATCATGACATTGAGTAGGTGCATTATATTAGATTATGTATAAAATAAACCAATATACAGTAGGTATATGACAAACAATGATTGTACTTACATCTGAAGGTCCAATCATAAGTATTTTTAACTTATTTTGATGCATTCCTTATATTTCAACGTTTTCCTAAATTAAATTGGGATTCGGTGGAAGGTAGGTAGGTAATCGCTGCAGAACCTAAGATCTACGCACACTGCAATGGCATTAGGTATAATATAATTATATTCTCACAGCAATGTGATGGTGAGGTATCGACTATGACAGTAGCACGTTTTGTTTACCCCATTTGCGTTGGCTGGGCAACGCTTTTTAGCTGCCATGTAGAAAACGAAGTAGGTAGACGAGTATGTACCTCATAGATAATACACTATGATGTACGTATACTATACTCGTACCTACATGATCTATATCTATTCACATTTCTTTTTTTAAAGTCAGTTTACATTAATCTGTGCTGTACCTACCTAATGTTAAAAAAAATACCATTATTCAAATCTAGCAATTTCTTAGTAAAGAGACTTACCTTGATGCCAGTTTTAGGTTATTGCATTCTTTTAGGAAACCATCCAAATCGTTTAAGCTGTACAGTTATATATTTTCTTCGGTACCTACAATTTACCTTCTCATTTAACGGTAACACCGCGCCTGTGGTGGTTGGCAACTGTTTCTAAATGCCCGGTCCCTTGCAGTGAGGTAAAAAACTACCATAGTGGAGCTTGTGGTCCTATTAATTACTCAGGCTAGGTGTTCCGTTACATAACATTAAATACTTGCTGATACTTGGGATCTCGGCTAGTAAATTATAGGTGGCAAATAATTGTTACAAGAATCACAAACCAGAAGCGATCGAAAACTCATTTTCGAATTAGGTAAAAGTACCTCGGAAACTTATGGTATGTATAAGGTCCTACATGCACATGGCTATGCTTTTTGATATATATATCGATAGATAGATATATAGGTACATAGATTAATTATACTCAGATGTTATTGTAAGTATACGGTTTGTGTTTGACGACAATCTTACCGTATTATAAGTTGTGACAGAAGGTAAATAACGAATTTTATTAAAAATTTTAATATTTTTTATTCAATTGGCCTTTGCAAGTTCCTATGAATAGTCTAGTCTAGAGTTATAAAATCTATCGCACGGTTCAAAAGGTTGCATTTGCAGATAAAAACCGGCAATAAACTCAGTAATTAGGTAGTCCTTTCAAAAACAACAAAGGCGATGATAGCTCAGTGGTAGTGAAGTCGGATACCGCGGTGAAGGTCGTGGGTTCGAATCCTACAGTCGGCTTGAGCTTTCGGTGAAGGAAAACATCGAGAGGAAACCATAGCACGGTGGTAGGGTCCTTTGTAGTACTCGGCTGGCTGGCTACCACCCTCAAGTTGAAAATCTGTCGCTAAGCACCTGTTGGTGTGTTCTGGTAGTTGCACTTGAGAGCCAATTGCCTTTAAGCAGAGGTGAAATACTTCTATTTAAAATGCAAATACAAAATGCAAAATACCTATTTTGTGTTTTGCATTTAAATGCCTTTTAGTAAAAAACATTTTGTATTTTATTTGAAATACCTTTCGAGATGTATTTTGCATTTTTAATAATTTTGTGATTAAGTTTAGTTTAGCCAACATTACCAGTCAAACAAAATGAAATGAACGAATGACGCTTGTATTGCCGAATTTGATCGATAGAGGCGCCTGCTAGCCATGCGTGCCCTTTTTTATTGATACGCGTACTGATAAATATGACCAAAATGTCATGCATAAGGTGAGTTCCGTTTGAGCCGTCGTACCGGACGGTCGCTTTTATAGTGGCATTGTTCGGCTACCCGGCATTCTCGGAATTTGGTCCGGTGATTTTTATTACCTCGCCATTTCGTCGAATTGCTCATTAGGCCAATTCCAGTGATTAATACTTCGCGTATTTCACTGGAAGAGGCTAAGTGCTCAAATCGACACCCAATCGGTAATTTTCATTACCAACCAACTGTGCCGTTTTAGTCACTGTCGCTGGTGAAAGTATTTAATACTTCCGTATTATTACTGGAGGCGGCCTTGACGAGAGCAACACAAAAACCTTGTTAAAACCACGACTTTCTGTGGTGGGCTAGCGGATACCTAACGGTGCTAACGAAGCTAGTTCGAGCGTGACCCGGCCGCTCGCGGTTGCCCTTCTGGCAAACGCAAACCCGGACGGGGCTGGACCAGTCGGCCTTGGGGGCTTCCCTAGTCGACCCCAGCTATCGCTAGGCAGGGACGTAGGAACTCCGTTGCTAATAAAGCTTCAACAGCGGAAGCACCAGCTTAGGGCACACCCCGCCGTCACACACCTCCTGGCCTATCCCCGGTCAGGAGAGTACTACTCACCCCAGTAACACCCACCTGGGAGTTAAAATTTAGGTTTAAAGTAGGTCCCCCTGGCTGGCCACTATGGCCAGCCAGACTAAACCCGAGACCCTGGAGGACCTCCTCCAGGATGAAGCCATCGTAGACTACCTCATGAAGAGGTATGGTAGCCTCCCTTCAGGAAGTCGCCCTCCAAGCCGGCCTTCTAGCCGTCCCCCATCTCCATCTCGCCCTCCGTCCGCGATGTCAGCTCAATCCGAGCCAGACGACAAGCCTCCCACTCCTACCACGACCCCCCCTGCCTCGGCAAACACGGCACCCCCACCCTCGCAAGAGGATGACGGTGAGTTTACCGAAGTCGGCAAACGGGGCAAGCGCAAGCGCGCTAAGAAGCCCTTAGAGGAGGCAGCAGTTGCAAAAGCAGCTAAACCCTCCTCCCCAACCCCAACCCCTACCTCCCTACGCGAGGTAGCCCCACTCACCCCGGTGAGCCCACCAACCCCCACGCCGGGAGCTTCATCCTCCCAGTCTAAAGTCCCCGCCAAAAAGGACTCCCCACCCCCCTATTCATTCAGGATAAGGGGAAGTGGACGGATGTCTCCTCATGGTGCAAGTCGCACCATGTCAACTATCTATCCGCTCGCCCCGTCGAACACGGGATCAAGGTGACTGTGGCCAACTCAGACGACCACAGAGCCTTAACCAAAATGCTTCGGGAGAGAAAGGTGGCCTTCCACACCTACACTCTCCCTGATGAACGATCCCTTCGGGTCGTCATCAAAAATATACCCATCGAGATTGATGTCGAGCACATCAAGGCCTCGCTCATTGAACAAAACCTCCCTGTCCAGAGCGTACATCGCATGTACAAGGGGCGTGGCCACGCACCCTACCAAATGGTTTTCGTCACCCTCGACCGTGGCGTTGCCGGCAAGGCCATCTTTAAGATCCGGCACGTTTGCGACCTCACCGGCATATCCGTTGAGGCTCCCAAAAAGGGACGCTTCCCGTCCCAGTGCCATAATTGCCAGCTCTATGGCCATTCTGCCCGTAACTGCTACGCACCCGCCAGGTGTGTAAAGTGCCTTAAGCCGCACTCCACAAAGGAATGCGACCGTCCCAAGAACCCCTCCGAGACAACGGAACCACCAGGTTGCGTGCTATGTCAACAGTTGGGTCACACCGCCAACTACCGCGGGTGCCCAAAAGCTCCTCGCCCCCGCCCATCTTACAACGCGACTCAGCACGCCACGCGTCGCCCACCACCCCTTGAAGCCGCTGCTCTGGCCCATCTGGCCCCACAGCGTCCTTCCCCCTGGGGCGTGTTTGACTATAATAGCAGGCACTTCCCCCTCCCCCCTTTCGCGGCTCAGACCGCACCTACAGCTCCAACTGGCAGCTCTCCACAGCCCCAGCCCTCAGCTGGGCCCAACTCCCCTCCCTTACCATCCGCCCCCCGCGCTGTCTCTAAACCGGTGCAAACGGCACCTCGTCGCGTTAACCAAAACCCCCCCCCTCGGCGTTGATCCGGATCTCGCCTTGGTGGAACGATTCGCTGAAGCTTTCAACCCCAGCGAAGTTAGGGAACTAGCCCAACAGATTAGGATGAACGAAGGCAACGGTCGTGCCCTCGCTACAATCGCCATGAGGTTCGAGCGCCTCTTCTCGTCACTAGCTCAATTCCAAGTTAACCCATAATGGATTGTACAACTGCGTGCAGAATAAAACCCCGCTCTGTAAAAATCGGTTTTTTCAATGCCAACGGCATCGGTGGTCAACGTGATGAAATCGCAGACTTCCTGAGAGATCATGACGTTGACGTACTCCTAGTGCAAGAGACGTTCCTCAAACCCTTTAACAGGGACCCAAAGATTGCCAACTATCAGATAGTTCGCAACGATAGGCTCAATTCCCGCCTCGGTGGAACCCTCATTTACTACAAAAAGTCCTTGTACTGCTCCCCCATGGATCAGCCCTCTCTCGAGTACATTGAAGCTTCGGTCTGCAGGCTCGGTATGACTGGCCATGAGTCAATCATTCTGGTTTCAGCCTACGTTTCCCCCTCCCGCGAGTCTAGCGACATCCAACTATCACTCAGAAGAGACTTGAAAACCCTTTTCGAACTGGGAAGCTCTGTCATAGTGGCGGGCGACCTAAACGCGAAACACCGCCTCTGGAACTGTCATACGACTAACTCCAGAGGTATTGTTCTAGAATCCCTACTAGGGCCGCTAAATATCGACTTAGTTGCGCCCACAGAACCAACTCATTTTCCTGACGTACTTAACCACAGACCTGACATCCTAGATGTGGCACTGTTGCAAAATGTGAGCCTAGGCATACACGATGTGACAGTGCACCACGAGTTAGTCTCCGACCACCGACCTGTAATCTTAGAGCTTACACCGAACGCAGGCCCCCCCGATTCAGGTCAGTCCCCTATTACCAAGGTAGTGACGAACTGGGACAAACTGGGCGAAAGCCTCAAGTCTGCCTCATCCGTCCACCTCGATCAAATCCCCAGCAGCATAGTCACCGCTGACGAAGCTGTCGGCGCAATCGATTCCCTAACCAGCCACGTGCAATCGCTCATTAGCGATTGCTCTCGGACAGTACCAGTGGAGAGCAATCGACG
Organism: Ochropacha duplaris; assembly: GCA_951361185.1. Taxonomy (NCBI): domain Eukaryota; kingdom Metazoa; phylum Arthropoda; class Insecta; order Lepidoptera; family Drepanidae; genus Ochropacha; species Ochropacha duplaris. The sequence continues at coordinate 7,188,047 of OX592703.1, forward strand.
CTGGCGCTTGCCCGACGACGTACGTGACCTGATTAGGGAAAAGAACGTAGCCATGCGCGCTTACGATCGTCGTCCAACCGAAAACAACCGCGTCCGTCTGCGTACTCTCCACCGCGCCGTCAAGGAACGAGTGGCTGAGGCACGCGAAAACAACTGGAACCAGACCATGATCGACATCAAACCCTCCCACCTAGCCTTTTGGCAACTCTCACGTGCCCTAACCAAGGACACGGTTGCCCCTATTCCACCTCTAAAAAGGCCCAACCTTCCACCCGCCTTCGAAGACGAAGAAAAGGCCGAATGCCTGGCCGAAAGCCTGGAGCTCCAATGTACACCCAGTTCCCTCCCTATCGACCCTGTCCATCTGGAGGAAGTCAATTCTGAAGTAGAACGGCGAGGTTCTCTCCCGTTACCCCCACCGCCTCTCAACGAAGAGGAAGACCCCCTACCTCCCGTGACCACGGACGAGGTCAAGCAGATCATCCGGGACCTCCGCCTAAGGAAAGCCCCGGGCTCGGATAAAATCACAAATAGAGTGGTCAAGCTGTTCCCGGCTACCCTCATCATGCTCCTGACAGCTATCTTTAACGCTGCCCTCTCCAATAACATTTTCCCACACCAGTGGAAAAAAGCCCAAGTTATTGGGATCCCCAAACCCGGCAAACCTAAATCCGAGCCCTCTAGTTACCGACCCATCAGCTTGCTCAATGTCATGGGCAAGATGTATGAAAGATTAATTTATCTCCGTCTCAAAGCGTATGCCGACGCTAATAAACTCATTCCCGACGAGCAGTTTGGTTTTCGAACTAAATACTCGTGCGTTCAACAAGTCCATCGTATTGTTGAACACATCTCAGCCAACTATCAAAAAAGTCTAATAACCGGAGTCCTCTTCTTTGACGTAGCTAAAGCCTTCGACAAAGTCTGGCACAACGGCTTAATATATAAGCTGTACAAACTCGGAGTGCCTGACAGACTCGTGACCATCATACGAGACTTTTTGTCGAACCGCCAATTCTGCTACCGAATAATAGGAGCGCTATCCTCCTCCCACCCTATTCTAGCCGGAGTCCCCCAAGGCTCTGTGCTGTCCCCCTTGCTGTTTACACTCTACACGAGTGACATCCCCAAAGCTGGCAAAGCACAGCTAGCCCTTTTCGCGGACGACACCGCAATCTACTACTCAGGCAGATGCCCCTCGGCCATTGCTAAAGTTCTCCAAACCGCGACCAACACCCTAGGTGCTTGGTTTAGGAAATGGAGAATCGAAATCAACCCCACCAAAAGTCAGGCGGTCCTTTTCTACAGGACCGACAAGAAATTTGGCCCCACTCTCCCCTCTCCAGTTACCATGTTCGGCGAGCCGATCCCTTGGGAAAAGCAAGCCAAATACCTCGGCGTAACACTGGATGATCGACTGACCTTCTCCAGCCACATTAAGAAGGTACGCGCACGCGCCCTCTTTGTGTCTGGTCGCCTTCATTTCCTGCTTAACCCAAAGTCCAAACTTGCTCTTAAAAGCAAGGTGAGACTATACACCGCGTGCATCCGCCCCATTATGCTATATGCATGCACTGTGTTCGCACATGCATCCCCCAGGCTGATCCATAGCCTCCAAGTGGTACAGAACCGCTTCATGCGCAAAGCCACGGGCGCCCCGTGGTACATGCGCAACCTAGATCTACACATAGACCTCAATCTGCCCACAGTTAAACAAGTCATTAAGCGCGCTTCACGCCATTATTACGATCGTGCCCTAAACCACGCGAACCCATTAATAGTAAATTCAGCCAATTATACTCCTTCAGAGATTTCAAAAATCCGTAGGCCTAAACTCGCCCTCAGCGAGCCGGATGACCCAATAACACTAGCTCAGATTAAGGATAGGGAGGCTCGCGCAGCCCTGAAGAAACAACAACAACACCGCCCGCGTTTCCGCCCTCGCCGGAGAGGCCCGTCGCGACGTCCCACTCAGTCAGTCTCGTCCCCCGTAATTAACGGCGGCCCGAGCCGCACCAGTAATCCGACCGTCCCTTAAAACTACTCTAAATCGCTTAGGCGAAGCCCGTCCCACTTTTGTGTCCCCTCGACGACGCCCTGAGCCGAGGTTCGTGCCCCAACTGGGGCGCCCTCAGCGGTCAGTCGTCTAAAATTTGCAACTCGGTTGAGAGCCCTAAGCGCTCACCGAAAAGTCCGCGTAAGGGTGTCTATGGTCCCTCAGACCTCCACCTTTAAGTCCTCCCCAAAAAAAAAAAAAAAAAACATGCATAAGGTGGCATTTGGCTCCGCATCGTATCTCTATTGTATTTCTCATGATAAATACCTAAAATAAATAAAAAATATCATTCGATTTGGTCAAAAGGTATTTTATTTTGAAAAAGTATTTTGAAAATACCTATTTTGAATTTAGCATTTGAAATACAAAACGCATAACTATTTGGTATTTTGCATTTGAAATAGTAAATCTGAAAAGTATTTTGCATTTTGTATTTTAAATTCTTTTTTAAAACCATTTTGTACATCTCTGCCTTTAAGGCATTGTAATAAGGTGTACAACACATTGGCAATCTCCTTGGTATTGCTAATGTGGACGGTAGACACCTCGGAACAATAACTAGCATGGAAGCCTCGGAACAATAACTAGCATGGAAGCCGGGCTAAAATAAAAACCGAGTACTATACAGTTTATTCATTTATGTCAATTAGTATATCGTAATGTGGGAATGAAACAAAACATGGCTGTTTGTTTTTATTATTTTTTAACGTGTCACAAGCAAAATGTCAAATGGTCCTCTTTGGCCCTCTTATAACGCTAACAAATACAAAAGTTCTATCCAAGACGTCAAAATACTTACGTTGGCTATCAACTTAATTTTGTAGTTTTATATTTTGTTGATACGAGTCGGGAGTTTGACGAATTTACTAAGTGAAAAAAGCGAGTTAATTATTAATTTCTGTCTGAGAACGTGGCCAGAAAGTATATACGAGAGGTGTACAGTGCCCTGGACAAGATGTCTTGTGTTGTTGAAGGGTGTAAAGCCCATAGTTCGAGAAAAGAAAATGAGAACGAAACGTTTACATTTCATCGGTGAGTTTAGAGATATATTTTTCAATATTGGAAATAAAAAAAGTGATAGACGATAAATAAAAATAGTACTTTATGCCTATCTACTCAAAAGAATTCACGTATTTGCTTTATTTTATGATTTTTCTGAAAAATAAAATTGTCGCAAGTATAGGTTACTAGTGATGTAAAAATGGTTATCGATAATCATTTCAATACTGTTGCAGATTTCCTAATGATGGTGAAATGAAATGGAGTCAGTGCATCAATAGGTTTTTCTCATACAAACTTCCACCCCCTTTTCACCCCCTTAAAGGGTGATTTCTAGGATTAAAACTATCCTATGTTTTTTCCCGGGACTCCAACAATCCCTATCCGAATTTCATCTAAATCGGTTCGGCGGTTTAAGCTTGAAGAGGTAACAGACAGACAGACAGACAGACACACTTTCGCATTTATAATATTTTTTAATTATAATATTAATTAGTAAATTAGTATTAGTATGGATTTTAATGATTAATAAAGACATTAAATTAATAATTGTAGTTTCATTTATACTTGTGTCAAATTCTTATCGTCTCTTTCCTACCACACTTGACGGATATTCCGACGCCGAAGTTCCGTCGTGGTAAATCCGTTAGTAAACCACAGCCACACTTGGCAGATTATCCGTCGACAGCCAGCGCCTATACTGATAATAAATTATAATAACATGGGAATGTTAAGAAAAGGATAAACTATATTAATTAAAAATATATAATAGAAAACTATTCTATCTATAGGTACACATAATAAAAATGTAACGGATCGCTATCTGTACATGGAAGATATATGAGAAAAAATATTATTGGGTCCTTTATCAACGCAATAGCACCCAAAACAATGATTGTTAGAATTTTGTCTGTTTGTGCAAGCTAATCTCAGAAACGGCGTATTCGGATGTGGTTTTCACTAATATATTGTGGTAAGCTTCACTTAACATTTAGTGTTTGTTTCATGTCAATCGGTTCTTAAATAAAAAAGTTATGTCAATTTAAAGAATCACGTCGAACATTTGTTAATCCAAAATAAACCAAAAGATATGCCCAAAGTTACTATTCCACGCGGACGAAGTCGCGGGCACAGCTAGTACTAACTATATTGTTACTTGTTTGCTTTGATGACTTATATCGACACGACAATGTCGATGATAAGCCCATCACTAGCCAAAAAATAGCTTGTGACAACCTGCATAATAACGAAACAGAACGGTATTATATGTCTCTTTCCCACGCATTATTAACGTCGAAAGTAAAAAAAGGTAAAGTATTTGCATTTCAATTCTTATTTTAGCCCGGCTTCCATGTTAGTTATTGTTCCGAGGTAGACACTTACCATTAGGTGACACGTCAGCTTCGTTGTCACTTGTAGTATAAAAAAAAACAACTTAGACCTAATAATTTATTAGTTTACGTCTCACTGATAAGTAAATAAAATTTTACTATGAGTGATGAGGTACTTGGCAACATATTTTCAACTTGGTGGTAGTCGGCTTGGCGAGTACAATAAATTAAGTATCTACTACCGTGATTTGGTTGCCTTCACTGAAAGCTCAGGCTCATTGTAGGATTAATTGTGCTTAGTGCGAGTTTTTTAACTACTCGATCGCGTTAACTTTAACTAAAATTTGTATGGAGATCGATCAGCGCCGCCTTGCGGCAAACTTGTAAAACACAATTTGTGAGTGCGAGAATGTTTATGTTTACTTAGTCGATAGCGACCATCGAATAACATTACTCTAACTACATTCTAAACAAAGTTACAGTTAATTGTAAAACCGACTGTGCCACATCACCACATCGTATCTACTAATGCGATTTTGATGCGAAATTCATAACTAGTTTCCAGGTAAGGGACCGAAGCAGGACAGCTACTGGAACGCGAGTCACTACTAGTCATACTAAGTTTGTAATGATCGGCTTAGTTAACGGAATCATCTCCGATTATATTACAGGTTACGTCACTTTGATAAAACGTAAAGACTGCATAGCGATGGCCTATATACAGTTAGCAGTCCCGGAAGCTTTGCACCTGGCTCGTGTCGTATACAAGCCAGCCTACCTAACTATTACCACACTGGTCTAGAACTTGATGTTATTTTTACTTAAGTTACTGTTGAAATCATTAAGTTGCATGTTAATGATTAAGGTAAAAGGTATGGAACTATCAATAATTCACAGATTTTCGTTAGGAGTCTGAAATATAGTGTAGATGACGTCTATAAGTAGACGTTATAAATACCTAAGTACTTCAATGTTCTTCAATTAGTTGTGCTTGTAAGGAAACTGAGCTTTTAGGGTTCCGTAGCCAAATAGCCTAAAACTACATAATATTAGGTTGGGGAAAAAGTCTTTTCGCATTATAATATGTATGAACTTGTAATAAAATCTCTTTGGCTATACTATTTGTATCTGGCTGGTTTTGGTATCATTGAAAGTTAAAAATTTAAAGAACATAATTCCAAATTTAAATTAGGAAAATGTGTGATTTTCATTTGTTTTTCGTACTGTCAAGATGAGTGAATCTAATGAAGAAATTCGATACATTCTAAAATTTTACTACAAGAAAGGTAAAAATGCAACGCCAGCCGCGAAAAAAAAATGCTATGTTAAATGCAGTGTCTGTGAGAGTAGCACAAATTTGGTTTAAGCGTATTCAATCCGGAAATTTTGATGTCGTGAAATGAAATGAAATGAAATTGTTGTTTATTCATCCAAATAGGCCTTCACAGGCACTTATGAATAGTCAGACTCTAAATGCTCGGTTCGGAAGGTTGTTTTTGCTGAGAAGAGCCGGCAATAAACTCAGCAATTACTCTTTTCAAAAACAACTTACACCTATTACATTCAATAATTATTATTTATCTAGTCTCACTGACAATATTTGCGTGTTATGGCGGCAAAAATAGTAATCTATAGAATTTAATTATGACTGACTTAATAAACACCAAACTCAAGCAGACCAGCCCCCACAAGCAGCACCTGTTCACAAGTATGACGCGTGTGGCAGCCATCGACCTCCTCGCACATTTTATAGGGAAGTGAGCGACCCGCCACACCACACGACGCCGCCGCAAGCAAAGGCCTTAAAGCGAGCATGACTAACTTAAGCTTGCTGAAGTCCGTCCCACTTTTTGTGTCCCCCGACGACGCCCTGAGCCGAGGTTCGGGCCCCAACTGGGGCGCCCTCAGCGGTGAGTCGTCACAAACAAACACGGCTGAGAGCCCTAAGCGCTCGCCGAATAGTCCGCGTAAGGGTGTCTATGGTCCTTCAGACCGCCACCTTTAAGTCCTCCTCAAAAAAAAAAAAAAAAATTAAGCTTGCTCCAAACAAAAATAAACATTAAACTAAAAGCAAACGAATTAAAACACACAATATGTTATCACTGTTACTACTAACACGGTTTGTTAAATTAGGTAATATAATATTGTATCTAACATTCCGCGACATAACAATATTCAAACGCACAAATGTTACAAATTTACCAAGCATTATCATCATTAAAATATTCATTTATATTATAGTAAGCCTTTTTTATCAAAACAGTTTTAATACAATCCTTAAATTTTTGCAAAGGCATATCTAAAATTGCAGTTGGGATTCTGTTATAGAAGCGTGCACCCAGTCCTAAAAATGATCCTTGCACTTTCTGAAGTCTACAAGCAGAGGTCACAAGTTGGTGCTTATTTCTAGTATTGATCGAGTGCATATCACTTTTTTTTACAAAAAGATTAATATTTTGATGCACAAATAATATATTTGCATAAATATATTGAGAGGCAACCGTGAGTATGCCAGTTTCTTTAAACTTATCTCTGAGAGAAGTAGTCTAGTCAACAAGTTCAAAAACGTGAAAAATAGAGATAAAGGTCCTAAAAATATGAGCGATGGCTCATTCGATTCGGAATCACCTCTAGAAAAATGTTTTTGAAGGATTTTGGTGCAGGTTAAAAATTGCAATTGTTATTAACAAAATAAGATGAAAAAAAAATGATATTTCGTTTTTTGTTAATAACTTGATAAATATTAACATTTTAGCAATTTTGAAAAAAGCTCGTTAAAGAGGAGGAAATTTCCAATAAAATGATTTTTTATAACTATTGAAAAATTAAAAATCTAAAAATGTTGATAATTTTTTTTTTCAATTAATATTTAGCTATGCCTGTAGCTAAAATTAATTGATAAAAATTTTTTTTTTAGATTTTTAATTTTTCATTAGTTATAAAAAATCATAATTAACTTTAATTAAAATTAACCGCAGGATCTTATAAAGTACATATATCAAAAGGGCTCCACGAAGTTTAAAATTTATAGGCCAATTATTTATACCTTTCATTCCATTGTTTATGCCAATGGAGATTGGGAAAAAATTTGTTAGTTAACAATTGAATAACTTTTTGAAAAATGATGATTAAACTTTTTTTTCTTCAGGGCTCGATTCTTTCAAGTGTTAAGAAGATACTAGAATTTTTTCAAATTTTTAAAATCACATTTTATGTTATAAAAAAAATATTTTTATTACTGAACTCTCTTTAGCGGCGGCGCGCGCATGCTGTAACAGCCGCGCGGAGCCCTATTTTCAACGTCTAATTAAAATTATAAATAATGGAGATAGAGTTCTGGGAGTTGAGACTTTTTTATTGGAAATTTTCTCCTCTTTAACGAGTTTTTTTTTAAATTGCTAAAATGTTAATATTTTTCAAGTTATTAACAAAAAACGAAATATCATTTTTTTTTCATCTTATTTTGTTAATAACAATTGCAATTTTTAACCTGCACCAAAATCCTTCAAAAACATTTTTCTAGAGGTGATTCCAAATCGAATGAGCCATCGCTCATATTTTTAGGACCTTTATCTCTATTTTTCACGTTTTTGAACTTGTTGACTAGACTAAAGTTCGAGCCCCCAAGTTATAAATAGCTCGCACAGCCCTCTTTTGCAAAACAAAAATTGTTTCTATATCAGTAGCTTTACCCCAAAGCAAGATGCCATAAGACATAACACTATGAAAATAACTAAAATATACAATTCTAGCTGTATCTACATCAGTAAGCTGTCTAATTTTCCAAACTGCATAACGCCGAACTGAGTTTCCCTGCTACAGATGATATTTGAGTCCCCCATTGAAGTTTCGAGTCTAAAGTGATCCCTAGAAATTTGGTTGATTCGACAAGATTGAGAACTTCATTATTTAACATTAAATTACTACCTAATTTTTTTACATTTGGTAATGCAAATTTAATACACTTAGTTTTCTTTGCATTTAAAACTAAATTATTTACTGTAAACCAATTGAATACCTTAGCTAATGCACCATTTACGTCGTCATAATTGGATTTCAGTCTATCAACACCAAAAATCAGTGAGGTATCGTCAGCAAATAGTACAATTCCACAGGTATTGTTAACGTAATAGGGGAGGTCGTTTATGTAAATTAAAAAAAGAAAAGGACCCAGAATAGAGCCCTGCGGTACACCCATATGCACAGGAGAACCAGACGATTTGACCCGGTTTACATCGACACTTTGAATTCTCTGTCCAAGGTATGATTTCATGAGATCAAGTGCTATGGCACTTGATCTCACAATGGCACAAAGTTATGACTTTTACCCCATAATAATTTAGTTTACAAATAAGAGTTCCAAGATCGACACAATCAAAAGCCTTGGAAAGGTCACAGAACACACCAATAACGTTCTGCGACTTCTCCCAAGCGCTATAGATATTTTTTTATTGTGCTAGTCACTGCGACTTCTCCCAAGCGCTATAGATATTTTTTTATTGTGTTAATAGTGTCAAAGATGCACGTCGCTCTGGTCGCCCTATTACGGATAAAATGAATGGCATTTTTGAAAAAGTGGAGCAAGATCGGCATATCAGTAGTTACGACGTAGCTGAAGAACTGGGAATTGACCACAAAACAGTTTTGGCGCATTTGAAAAAAACTGGGTACACAAAAAAGCTCGATATTTGGGTACCTCACGAGCTCACTGAAAGAAACCTAATGAACCGTGTACTCATTTGTGATTCTTTATTACGACGTAATGAAACCAAACCATTTTTGAAGAAGCTGATAACTGGTCATGAAAAGTCGATCACGTACGACAAGAACGTGCGAAAAAGATCGTGGTCAAAGGTCGGTCAGGCTTCACAGACTATGGCGAAACCCGGGTTAACTCGCAACAAGGTGATGCTGTGTGTGTGGTGGGATTGGAACATAAGCATAAGCGTGTGGGGTGATTTCAGATAGCTCTTCAAAAATTATAGGTTACATTACATACATAGTAGTTTAATTAAATGAATGTTGATAAATGAATATGATGAAACATTCTTTAAAAATAGATTGTTAACTTCCCTATGAAGTTAACAATGTAACATTTTTTTTAATTCCTTGAGAAATATTATGAAATACACTTATTTTAAATGCTGATAAAAAAAACTAGGTATGCGTATTTTAAATTAGATACCTACCATTATTAAAATCATTATTATTATATTTATTCAATTATTAGTCTAAATTATTAGTTCACTGTATACTAATTAGGTATCCTTCACTATAGGTAATAAGTATGACGTCCCTATCAAAACTGAAAGGGTCTACGATTGTATGAGCGCTAGATCGTTAGATGTACTATATTTATCATTCTGACAGCGCAGGCTTGAGGTTTCGAAACAAATTGAGATAAAATCAAAATGCCTTGTGTGAATAGCATGTTTGGCTCCAACTCCTATTTTACTTACTGCGCAGCGGCCCGCCTACACTCAACTGCATACATTGAACCGACAACCTGCACATTTAATGAATTTATTGTTAAAATAAAATTATTCACTTATAGTTTGTGCTCTATAGACAACATCTTACACGTATAATACAGAAAAAAACGTATAGTTTAGATTAGAATAGTCTGACAATAGTATAAATAATATATTGAGACGTAGGATTATGTACACGACTGTTCGACAACGAAGAAAGGGTTATGTTTTTACGCTCTTTATCTATGGTTAAGACTATCAGACCGAGACGACGATCTAATAGAACCAGAAAACAAATCCCTAACGTGAACTATGTGAATAAAACTAGGTAAGTATTGCTTTTGTAATGTAGTACCTATTGTTATGTTTATACGTATCTGTCGTTCGTTATAAGTAGGACGTATAGGACGCTTTTGTAGTGCACCGCGTTATTGCAGCAATGTCACAGTTATTATTATGGAGAGAGCCAAATGGTTCCCATCATTACGAGGAACGAGGCCTCGTTCTTAAATGCGGTGTTTATGGAAATGTCCCGTAAATGTGCATGTTACCTTTTGATGCATTAAAATGTATCATGAGCATCCACCATTACGCATAAATGGGGGATCGTAAACATTAATATGCGAAAACTGTATTTCGTGGCGAAGGAAAAATATTATAATAATTACCTTGTTATCTTACTTTGTTTGATACCTACACATCATAAAAATATATACCTACAGGTGATATTAATTAAAATAATTTCTTTATTTAATATGTATAATGCGCAGGACGTTCTTTGATAATTCAAATGTAAAGTGTAATTCTTTTCAACCTTGACTACATCTTTTAGTCCTGCTTATGATGTATATTATTATTTTTATTATTAAATTCAAGATACCTATTGTGACTGTAAGCCAATAAAGAAGAAAAAATAAGACATCACGCGGTGGGCGCCCGGTTGGTTCGCCATTTTATGCTCTAACACGAAATTACCATCATTACATTAATGCCTCTTCCACTGTGAAATATTGCTATAGTGTACCTATTAGTGGCCAGAACTTTGATATTTATATACTTTGAATTTTCTGACAAATGCACATAGCTTCAGCAGAAAATACACAAATCTGCATTGATCCAAAATTGGCAAGCGAACAGTTTCTATGCCATAGTCTAGCTAGACTGTACAACAAAGAGTCGGTCGTTGCATCGTTTTGGCGTAAGTGGAAAGGTGAAATTAATATCTTCGAATACGTTTATCATAGAGTTTATGATAAGAAATATACAATAATGGGCGTGTATAGACTGTTGACCTTGTTCTTATCTTCCAATACATAACTAATACTAATACCTGTTTGAATTAATACCTATTCACAAGTTATAAATTTTCTCATGAATAAAGGTAACAAGGCTTAGTTTCAAGTTATGAAATGTGTTGTAAAGTTTAGCAGCAGTGAATTTGAATGTATAATAAATGCAAGGCATCCGGGTTCGTCGTGCAATCCAGCCCGCTCACCTAAACCTATCTACCTCACCTACCTAAGTATCCTAACGCTGTTCCCAGGTCGTCGACCTCCTTCCAGCCTCCGCGGCGGTAGATTCGCAGGATACGATAAATTTCAATAGTGCATTGACTGCATGTACGTACTGAGGTCCAGTCTACCATAGTTAGGTACCCAGAACATTATTTGGCTCTACATTTATTTCGATGCGAAAAGTCTAACTGTCAGTATTTATTTAAACCACTTGACATTATAGAACTTACGAAGGTTTGATCGGCAATCAATTATAAGAGCGTACAATCAATGTATTGCAATGAACTTTCCTAAACTTGTGTTATTCAAGCCATACATAATACCTACGCTCAGAAAAAAAGCACACCTAAGTAGATACAACTGTTTCGAAAAGTGGTACTTACTACAAATAAATACAAAATCATAATGTTTATTCTGTTTTATTGTAGGGGCTAAGGAAGTGCCTACATTTCAGATCTACATTGCTTATTGCATTGCACTCGATGCCTAGAATCGTATCGTAAATGTCGGCTTGCTGAATCCTTTATTTGTAAGTTTGTGAATTTATTATGGATCTATGTAACGAGGTAAAATGTAGGTAATGTCTAATATTACGTATTTACAGGAGGATATTTTTAAAAAACATTTGCGAAGAAAAACTACTTTTAATAAATTATTTCTTCGCGATTTACCTATGTATTCGTTTCATTCAATAATAAAAGTTTTACACGGACTCAATATAGGTTTACAAAAAGACTATACACATGGAAATATCATCCCTGTACATCGACTTATATTCTAGCGACTGTAGGTATATCAAGGTACCTACGGTTAGGTAGAGTTTCCGACGCTATCTCAGTCTCAGTGTATTCCGATTTATTTTATTTATTATTTAATATCACAGAATTGATAGTGAATACACTGTTATCTATAAGTAAATAAGAATGTTACACATAATACAAAAAAGGCAATAATATAATAGTCATGATAATAAAATCTCATCTTTGACAATTCTATCATAAAAATTGTTGTTTATTAATATCAAAATACCTACATATCTATTAAACTACTATACTTACTTGTTTGATTATGGATCCCTAAAAACGATTGTAATATTCTTTATATTGTCCTGGCTGAAATAAAAATGTGCTGTTTTTCTCAGACTAAATAAAAAAGGTGGACCAAAGCCCCGCGCACTTAAAGTGAAGCACAGTATAGGAAGCCGAATTTGAAAACGAAAACCGATCGCGTTCCTGTGCGACGCGAGTCACGCGGGATAACACACGTGCACACAACTTCGTGCACGGTGCTTCACTTCATTGGAGACTATTGTTTATGTACACTCCTTCTACCTTTTTTATTTTTTCCGTGTGTATTTTTTTATGATTATTCATAAGCTTCTCTAATTATGCTCGAGTGTATCACATTTTATGACTTTAGCGTATAACTGCCACTTCCATTCGCGGGTGTTTGTGAGGTATGCGCTCGCATTCTGTGCGCATCATTACAGCGATTGTTAGTGGGCTATTGTAAACTGGGCTGAGTTTTTTGCTGTTGGCACTTAAAAATGTTTTCTAACAACAACATTTACAGCGCTTAGGTCGTTCAGCATAATAAAATTAAGTCTTAATGCTGGCTCTACACGTGTAGGACTATAACTCAATTGCAGTTTATTGCGTCTACAGATGAAATAAAACTTACAATCAGTAAAGGTTTTTATCATTTTTATTTACGCTCCAATGTGAAATAACTGTACATATAATAATATGTAAGTATATGTAGGTAGCTATATTAATTTTATTGTATGTAGATAAGCAAAATACACGATATCTATAACCTAAATTAAATAATGTAGGTATTTTATGCAATTTGAAACCAAAATAAAGTAAATAAAATACATTATACCTATATAAACCTCATCTACCTCATCAAATTAATTTTTAATCATACATATTTCTTTATTAACTTTTACAAAACTATTTTCTGATTTGTAAATATTTTTTCTAATTAATAATGTTAAAAATCCGGGACCGCTGGCTGTCTTCTCTTCATCACAAGCCACACGCACCGACACAATATAATTTGCATTTTATGGTGAATAAAGACTACAAAATATTCAGAGAAATATGGTCAAGAATGTTATTATGCAATTATTATTAGCATGTACAAAGTGACTGGCTGGAATTAGTGAACTTCTTTAAAACACGTGTAATTTACTGGCATCTTTTGCAATTTGTGAAGTGGCGCCGGGGTACTCGCACTCGCATTGAGTCATTCTGGAAATCTGACATTATTCATACCATTTTATTATTAAAGCGTAAAATCTATGTAAAAATTAATAAAAATTATAAACAATGGCTCTTAAATCTACTCGATGTTGTTATTCAACCAATTAGACCTTCGTCTGGCCATAAAGCTATTCGAAAAATAAAATTAAAATGAACGATGATTGAGGATACACATTGATTGCTTAAACGTTTCATAGTCTCATTATAATTGTGACCACTGGATACCAGATATACTTACCATTTATTCTGTGACATGACATGGTCCTTTATATGCCTACCTAAGGTCTGACGTCACTGTCATCCAATGTCAGCTTAGTTCAATTCAAAATGTTTCTTTTATCATACGTTTAAAATCTACGTGGGAGCCGAGATTGCGCCGGGCTGCGCTTGTCTCCCTTGTCATTTACTTATAATTTAATGCTTTGCTACTTGAAATGAAGGATGTATGTAAATGCATTGGCGCACAATGTTTATCGCACTTGAAAAATATTTCATACAACTCACGACCTTTTGCAATTGTAACACGGTCTATGAGTTGTTGTTAAGTATCTAAAATATTCTTTACGTAGATACGATGAGTTAGCATTGGTTCATTGTAAAGGAATTTTCGCATTCTATGCCCCATTCATATAATATCTGATTCAAACTGCGTAAGTGATATGTTTGTGTTTGAATGATTGAAAGTTACTATTGCTTTTAAAAAAAAAAGTGTTATCGTTTTTCAATATTCAATTTTAAAAAGTAACTGATAATATTTGTGTCATATGCTGGATATTCTAATACTTATAGCTTTTTTAGAAAACAATATTCGGTTAGCCACGCTGGACAACTCGGAAACTGCAAAGACTTTGCAGTTTTTCATGCAATTAGGTCTAGGCACTTAGGCAGGAAGAGATTCTTTGCGTTACAAATGTCTAATATGTACAAATGTATCATAGTGTTCAGTTTCTTTTTATGTCAGAAATCAGACTAGTTTGTGTTACCTGTTGATAAGTGACAATTCACATTAGAAATACCAGGGTATTTCCCCGATTGCCAATGTGTCTATAGCCAGAACACATCATAAGAGCTTCGTTACAAATTTTCTACTCGATTGGTAGCTAGCTATTCTGGTACAACTAAGCATGGTTTCCTCACTATACAAACTTCGTCACGGCTTTGGATGTTATTAGGTCACCTTGGATTTATTTATCCGAATAATATTTTAAACAACTCAAAAACTTTATTCACCATTTATAAGAATTAAGCATTTTTTTAACTTTGAATAAGCTTATGTTTGACCGCAATCTCACTTTGGTAAGTAATAATGTAGCCGTAGGTGGTAAGCACACAAAGCCTCAAAGAAGGAAACTGTCTCTTTCTCAGTGCAGCTGTCGGAATACACCTATAGGTGCTTGGCGACAAACTTTCAACTAGAGGGTGGTAGCCTGCCAATTACGTACTATACAAAGTACCCTACCACCGTCCTTTGGTTTCCTCACTTTTCCTTCACCAAAAGCTCATCAGCTCACCCACGATCTTCGCCGCGGTATCCGACGTCACTACTACATAACTATATTAGTAAATAATGTGAGTCATTCAAAATGCAAAGCATCGTAATTGCTCGCCCATCGCTGACACCGATGCCGATGCGACGCGCGACGGCTGTTATCTGGAATCGAAAGCGCAATAAGTGGACTGATGCTATCGAACGATTGTACAATGAGCCTTCATGACTACCGGCTACTTTCATTACCAACTTTTTTTACTGCCATCGAAATATACAGATTTTATCGGCTATTTATTGTTTTCAATTACTATTGTAATAATGATTCATGATAGCCGAATGAGAAAATAAGAGGTGTTATGCTAATTAACGGAGTAGTATTTCACCATGAGAGTACCTACGCAATACGGCCGCCCACGGCATGGTAGAAACTGATAATAATGCTGACTGTGTATTTAATAGGTGCCCTATACGCACCAGTCCTATTATTTTCGATACAATGGCGAAAATAATTATATTTTTTCTAACGTATTTTCATGATAAAACCAGATTGAATAAAATGTTACTTCATTTCTTCGGTTAGGTACTGTCGTTGCCAACATTCAATCCAAAATTGAATGTTCTCACAACATAGTCGCAATTCGAATTATTTTTCATTTCAATCTTGGTCCTGAATAAACAGACTTAATTGAATAAAGCACTTTATATTCAATTGATATTTTATCATCCATCTACGAATGTAACGAGTGTTTAATTTTCGCTGCGGGTGCGCCAATAAAAATGTTTTGCTATTGAATGGGCAGCGCGTAGGATGGCGGTAGTAATTGATTACCGTGGCGAACACGATATCAGCTTATCGTGGATCGCCGCGTACGCACAATGTCCAATAAACTAGACGATCGTATCTACTGTTGTAAATGAATCAGTGCTGCACGCTGGACTGGTTCACTTGCGTCTTACGAAACTCTATACGAGCATCTCGTCCTTGCGCTAAAATACAATAATTTATTGTTCCTCAATGAGTTCAAAATAAATTTATTATCTCAATTTATTTAATAAAAATACCTACCTACTAACCTAGCTATGATACGGATATTGTACACATTATACCTTGAACATCCAGATAATAACCTGAAATCTAAGATGCAAATCAGTCGATATATCTTTTCAATTTCCGAAGAAGGGTAATGTTTTTTTATGCTATGTTTCTTGTCTATTGCACCTAAGGTCGTGAAATAACACTAAAGTCCCGGACCCACAGCGACATTTAAATACTATCTGGAACTCAAAGTGTTTTCCGTCGATTATTGAGATTTTTAGTGCTATTTCGCTCTCTAGTGCGTGTGATCTGTGCGCAAACATGGTAATAATGTGCGCGTATATTTGTTCGAAAGGCCAGTTTATATCCCACGAGGTGCGTAAAATGTATTCCTATAGACAGCTACGACCCCATTATGCGTAGTCCCAACTTATCGCGTTCAACTTACTTACATACCTAATATATGACAGCTTTTTGCTTAACAGATTTAAGTCGGATATTTTTACACACAATGATCCTTTTTGGGACGATCACTGAAAAATCGAAGTAATGTTAATTTATTTTTAATTTCTTTTGATTTTTATGTATTGGCTTACGCATAATAGCAAAGTACATTGATAAAAGTTTATTTGAGTTTCTTACTAAGCTATTTCCACGAGCCTCATGTCATTCAGAGCCATTATATTCGCGACTTTAATAACAACCATTTGAATAACATTACCTTTTAATATTCTGATTCATTCCAGACATTCGTTTTATTATATACCTTATAATAATTTTAATTCGCATAGCATTTGAATGGTTTCCTATGGTTACGTCGTGACGTTAATGGCTATCTATAATGTGGAAATGTTGTGGACTCGTCATTATAACGACATTACCCATTTATTCCGTCACACACGATTACAATCGCAAGCCTTGTTGAGAATATAATTTCTTGAGATAAATATTATTACTATGCTATGAAATGTAGGTACTATAGACTTTCTAAGCTGTTTCTATATTATGAGGAGAATATCTTCTACTTCTGCTATAACATTTTCCATGATGTAAAATATACAAGACTGGCTGTTTGGTTTGAGTCGCTTTACGGTATTATAAGATGTATGTTTTCACAATACTCCGGGCGAACCCTTAAATTCCACAAAAAGGTTAAAAAAAGGACCTTTAGGATTTAGCATTAGAAAATAATTTAATTTAATTAGAAAATAACGATTAACCCCACTATTTACCACTAAGTAGGTAAGTTTTTTTTTTTTTTTTTTTTTTTTTTTTATACCACTAGGTGGCAAACAAGCTTACGGCCCACCTGATGGTAAGTGGTTACCGTAGCCTATGGACGCTTGCAACACCAGTGGCGTCACGAGCGCGTTGCCGACCTTGCATAAACCTTCTTACTCCTCTTTTGAAGAACCCCATGCTGTAGTCTCTAGGGAAAACCTCTACAGGGAGCTCATTCCACAGCCTGATCGTACGCGGGAGAAAATGTCTCTCAAAACGCACTGTACGCGACCAATTTGGTTCTAAGGTGTGAGGATGAACTCCCTGTCGACGGCGGGCGGTGCGATGGTAGAAAGTTGCCGTGGGCATCATATCGAACAATTCCTCTGAACACTGCCCATTGTACAAGCGGTAGAACACACATAAGGAGGCAAAGTCTCTCCTTAGATTTAAAGGCTCGATACCGCTTGTGAGCTCAGGATCGCCGACAATTCTCACAGCTCGTTTCTGAACCGAGTCAAAAGGTTCAAGTTGGTACTTAGGTGCTCCGGCCCAGAGGTGACAGCAGTACTCCATGTGGGGGCGGACTTGCGACTTATATAGTCGCAGTCTTTGCACCGCAGTGAAGTACCGCTTAGCCCTATTGAGCACACCGAGCTTTTTAGCAGCCAACTTGACCTTCTCTTCTAAGTGACTACGGAACTGAACGTCACTGGAGATGTCGACACCAAGGATCCCAAGGCTCTTTGAGATGGAAAGGGGTGTGTCGAGGAACTGTGGAGCCACAGAAAATGGGGTTTTTTTGGCGGTGAATGTGCACACTTGTGTCTTGTTGGGGTTAAATTGGACCTACTTAGTGGTAAATTTTGAAACTCCTTAAACTTATTATTTAATTATCTACCCAGAACAATATTGTGGCAAGTTTCACAATCCAATTACTTTCCACGAATTATGTTTTGAAAACCAATGTTGAGATATATCTGCAAAATCAAGTTTTTATTAATATCAGCCAGAAGACGTCCACTGCTTGATAAAGGCTTCCCCCAAGGATCTCTACGATGGCCGGTGTGTTCAAGTTTGTATTACTATTACTGTAAAGAACTCTCTACAAGGCGACGATAGCTCAGTGGTAGTGACGTCGGATACCGGTTCGAATTCTACAATAAGCTTGAGCTTTCGGTGAAGGAAAAAATCACGAGGAAACCATAGCACGGTGGTAGGGTACTTTGTAGTACCCGACTAGCTGACTCCCATATAAGCTTTGTGTGCTTACCACCTTCGGCCACATCATCACTTACCATGGTGAGATTACGGTCAAACACAAGCTTATCCAAAAATAAATAAATATGTGAGTCAGACTCGTAGGTATACTTGGCAGGTTTTTGAACTTAAATGTTTTCGGATGGTTATCTCTGTAGGAACGTCCATATCAATTCGATACAGTTTCAGGAGCGTAGCAGTAACTGCCTCAAGCGCAGTTTATAACCAAGCGCGCTATCCTTGACTAGTGCTATCAATCATGATGTCTGATAGATAGTCGCTTTCATGCTCCCACTCATAAATATTTAAACGATATTTATGTATCCACAATGCGCCTTTGAATTCCTCATACTTTATACGCAAAATCTCTACATGGGAATTCTTATGACCCTCTACATCCTGATTTTGGATAATTCAAACATTTATAAGTAAGTAATATAGTCTTTTTTGCGAAGTTGGATGCATAGGCTATATTTAAATAAATTTTCCATACCTTAAAAACTACATAATGAAAATAAAAAAAATTTGTGATAGTGTTTTTTAAGTTCTACTATCCGAGGATTTTCCACACTATAGTTAAAAGCTCGAGGGTTACAGATGTTTTCCGACTTTGTAGTGTAGGTATAGGTATTTTACCAGCTAATGGATTAAATAAAAATAATAAATTAAATATAATGTAACTCTATATAATGTAACCTTTGAAGAACTATCTAAAGACACCCTACTACTTACCTACTTTTGTGCACTAGGTTTTTTTTTCATCCCTTAGTTACCTAACTGTATCGAGTGGCCCCTCAAATATAAATTTTATCTCAATATCTCTACCTTTATCTAGCAGTTTATAGAATACGTCTTCTTTTCAAATTTCGTCTACATATTTCGTCTCCAAGTAAAACTGTGACATACGGACGGATAGATTGAACGGACTGGACGAAATTATAAAAGACCTGTTTTTGACCATGCTACGGAACAATAAAATAATTTTAAACCACTTAAAACTACAGGTATACATTATGAATTTATCATAGATTCTTGTGAATAGTAGGAATCATTATGGTATTTTTTGAAATTCATAATTGGAACTTTATATACATAGATAAAGATTATTAAAAAAATACAGCAATGTTTTCAGGTGATATTTATTCTGGTACAAATAGCGCTGGCGATGGCTTGCATGAGTTGTCGTCGCAGGCGCAGCGCGGAGCGGTCGACTCGCGCGCGGCGCCAGTACCGCGCGCACTCCGCCACCACCGTCGTGTTGCACGACTCCTGCGCAACGTGATCATACCGTCACACGATTTTCTTATTTATTAGAGAAAATATTTGAAACCGTGATGAACAACAGTTTTTTACAGTTAAAATAACAGTAATAGCGGCCCTAGCTGGAAATGGTGGTGAGCTGGGTTTGAGGTGAAGAGATGCAACATTGTAACATTAAAGGCACACTCCTTATGCAACGTAATAGGTACTAGTTTTACGAGTTCCCGATCGATTTTGGTTTCTCGGGTTATCCTATATTTCTGCTAGATATGATCTATATCCCAAGTTTCATACTAATCCATTCCACAAATACGCTCATACTTAATATTGATGAAATTAAGGAGCCTCATCATTGACAAGACAAGCAGCATAAGACTGTTAATTTTAACAGTTCTTGTATTTACTAAACAGAAGAATGTCTTGTCCAAGGTTTATCTAGTGATTGAAAATCCATATTTGTTAGGAAGCTTCGATGCCACAGGCATTCGATGCCACAGGCATACACACAAAAGCTTCAAAATTATAATACCCCACATAAGTATTTTTGGGGCTCTAAAAAGTTTTAGCTACGCTGTTAATCTTAACTAGTCAATTAAAACTACCTACTTACTAAAGGTACTTGTGAAATATTACCTTGTAATGATTAAGCTGCACCTCACTAAAAGGCGCTGACCATCCTCCTATTCCAGATCCCCCAATTCCAGATAGAGGATAGTGGTTAAAAGCTGTCAAAACTCTTTTGGTAAGCATCAAACTCTTGCTATAATATCCCACAGGACTGATTAGTGCTGAACGCACAACGTGTCGGACCAATTTTGGTGTAGTTGGTTCTTCTCCACATCTAGATTTATATTCATCATTAATATTTTGATCTGTATCATTTATATCTATGACTTCAATGCTTAAATTATTAGTACTACCTATTAGTTCTATTTCACTTATGTTAAAATCCTGAATTTCATTAATCCGGACGTCATCGCGTTTATCATATGTTTTGACTTTATTCTCTAATCCTTGCATGAAATCGAAGAAAAACACATTTTGTATCAAAATGGCAGAGTCTTGTGATTTTTTCCAACCTAGACTATTGAGACGAGTCAACATATCTGGAAAATTTTCCGCTATTTTTGGCAAAATGATTTCATCGATGTCTAAAGGAATGACAAATTCAGATTCCTGTATATTCCGATACAAGCAATCATTATACGTAATAATGTGATCTCTCCTTCGTTGCCAAAGAGATCTACTTAGCTTATGTTTAATAGGAACCTGGAAAAGTCTAACGTAGCCATAATTTTGATAATATAGTAATATATTTTCACTTTCTTTACTTAAGCTATCGACGTACATATCGATCATGTCTACTTTGAGTATTTTATTTGTTTCTATCCATTCTAATATATTCTGTGAGATATCATTATTAAAATTCATATCTTTGACACATATAGTGAATGTTCTTTTCAGTTCGTTATTAGTTCGACTTGGTTCCAAAGGAAACGCGTTAGTGGGGTCATCACAAGGTTGGGTCACTACTGATATAATTGAAGGTCCATTTAACGGTTCTGTCAGAGGGCACGTTAAAAGCAGCGGCGTGTCAACATCTTGTGAGATGGTGTCCCACTCATGATACCAAATTTCTATTGGTTTTGCGGTTACCACTTCAACAGAATCTTCGTAAGGATTTGATGAACGTGTTTGGCAGAACAAAGTCTTTTCTGTTGAGAAGTTGCGACCTGTAAACAAACAATTATAATTCAGAAGAATTTATAAATTTTAAGATTACATCGGGGTCATTTTTGTATATTATTATGTACTATGAACACATGTAAATTATGTCTTACGAAATTTCAACAGTACTATTGCAGTTACAAATAAGTGAATGTAAAATTACAATGTTTACTATAACTGTTTGTTTATCTTTACACACGTTTTCTATATCGAGAATCCATTACTTGTAGTTATTATAATAGTAATTTGTACGAGTCATTTCCTTGGAATACTCTACGCAGCGGTGCTTCTAAGGTACTGTCATTAGAACGGTGCTTGAATTGCAGTCTCCCTCAACACGATACCTTGGCTTCCTACTGTAGAAATGACTGTATTGCAAATCAATTTCCATTTACATTGTGTTCTTACTTACTACTAGGAAAATTATTTCTGATTATAATAGTTAAAATAAAAAAATTATACGATATATATAAGTTATATACGATAGTGAGAGAGTGAGATAGTGGTCAAACGCGAACCTATAATCAATAATAAAAAAATCTATATATTTCTGATTCAAACTTTAATCGAATACCAAACGCTTTTATGTTCCATTTTTAAAATTCTATGATTTATATTGATATGGCATGATAAGTTATGGCAATCCATTACAAATGGAGAAAATTCAAAATATTAAATTTAAACCTGGATACCTGGTTAAATCATAAATTCTGGATAACGCGTTGCAAATGAAATTCCCGCTGGCTAAAAAGGAAATCCGTAGTGGGAAGGCGTGGCGTTTTAATCCGTCTCGCGTTCCTCACTACAATATAGGAGTTGGGTGGCTTTATCTCGGCCGGGAAGGAATTTACACGACGTGTACGCTCGCCTCCAGTGACAAATGAGTGCGAGCTTATCGGCTCTCGCGCACTGTCGCTGTCCGCGCACTCTGCGACGACACATTCGTTTGTTCAGCCCCGCATGTATTCGATAACACTTAAAAGACCTTTATAAAGAATATTTACTACAAAAGGATTTAATGAGCCGTCGAGCCGTGACTTACTGACTACGAGATATCATAAAAGTACGTACCTACATGTTGAATAAGTTGCAAGCTTTTTTCACTTAAATGTTGGAGAAAATACGCATTGCTGATCGGATATCACACGCACCAATAATGATGGTGCAGGTTTATCAGGATACGAGATTTCCATAATGTCTTTATTAACAGAGATTATTTTGTTTACGTTATAGTGATAAAATGCATTTTTTTCGACCACTTTAACAATCTGGTGTTAAAACAATTTAAATTACAGCGACCTAAAGCTAAATTAATTCTCATCCACTTTTATAGCATCAAAATAAGTTTGGTGCAGGGTTCATGCATATTTTTAAATTATAACATAAAACCATCTGAGAGGCATCCAGAAAGGCGTATAATTATTTCGCTTACTCACTATACGGGAGCGCTCGCGGCGACGCGTGCGTGGTCTTAAATTCAAATACAACTTAATTACTGATAAAGTTTTGAGAAAAATAACAAGATACATGATCTCATAAACTCACAAGGATTGTGGATGGTGTATCGTGCCAACTGGTGAAAACTTTTGTGCTGTTTTCAACAATGAGGCATTAAATTACAGTTAAGTAACAAACACCTAACTGATAACTTGAATTTCATGGAGTCTAAAATTTATCTATACAAAACAATGTCGGGTTAGTTACACCATTTATAACTTAAGAACGGCTGATCGGATTTTAATGAAAAATCAGTAAAGTGCGAGTCTGATTCGTGCCCCGAGGGTTCCGTACAAAATTTTGTAGATTTTTTTAAAATTATTTTATTCTGTTTTTAGTGTTTGTTGTAACGGCAACAGAAATACATCATGTGTGAAAATTTCAACTGTCTAGCTATCACGGTTCATGAGATACAGCCTGGTGACAGACAGACATACAGATGGACAGTACAGTATTAGTAATTTAATAGGGTTTCCGTTTTAACCCTTTGGGTACGGAACTCTAAAAAAAGGAAAACATCACGATACTTCTAGTGTTCTTGTGAATATTAATCGTATCTTGGTTGAACTGTTTTTCTTTACTCGAAAATCTAAATTCCTTTAAAACGCGGGTAAAACCACAATTATTTTATGAAAATATTGTAAAAGCCTCTTTTGTTCAAACACTCAATCACGTTCAAGAATAGCTTATTTGAGTTATTCTTCAAAAGATGAATAATGTATTTTCTGATATAAAATTGTAGGTAGAGCTAAAACCGGCTTGTGATACGCGTATAGAAAGATTGATTGCGTGAAAGCAAAAGTGCATCTTTATACTGATACACACATTCCACTCACAGCGTGATACTGATGAATTTCTAAATAGCAATCATCAGCATTCATAGATGAAGGCAAAGTCTAATTTAACTATACAATAGTTAACAACGCACAACGCACACGCACATTTAATTATAAAGGGCATTGAAAAGGATCCTTTGCCTTTTACGCTTAGCCAGAAAAAATCTATTTACTGATAGTATGACAGACAATAAGTGACCTAGAACGATTAGTATTTTTGTTGTAAACTTGGAAGTATAATCCTACTTCCTACTATCGTATCCTAAATGTTTGTTGTATGTTGGGATGTTTGTTACTCAATCACGGAAAAAAGGCTGAAAAGATTTTGATAAATCTTGGGGCACAGGTAGACCATACCCTGGAATCAAACATAAGATATCTTAAGAAAAGATAAGATCCGTTGAGAACACGGGTGAAACCGCGGAGCGGAAAACTAGTATTATATATGTGAATGTTTGTATTTTTGGATGTTTGTTGCTCAACCACGCAAAAATGGCTGAACGGATTTTGATGAAACTTGGCACACAGCTAGATCATATCTTGAAATAAAACATAAGGCACACATCTTTTATTATTTACTTTTTATCCCAGGAAATGATATGATCCCTCGGTAAAGCGGGTGAAACCGCGGGGCGGAAAACTGGTATTCTATATGTCTGGTTTCCATAGTTCATGTTTAGCTTGGGATATTTGTCATTATTTATTACTATTAACAGAGTAAACTCACCGTGAAAAGACGCTAATACACGTATATATCGCTGCGTTACGCGATCATCATAATACGCAGCGTATAACGATACGCGCGTACCAGCGACACGTTGCCATGTCGACTCCTCGCCGACCCCCGGGCTCCAGGTGCGATTCTGTCACAAACGGACACATTTCACTTGAAATTATTAGAGATTTAACTGTCACATGCATTGATTGCACACTTTTTTATTGGTATTTGTTGTCAGCTGGCAGACACGTTATGAGAAAAATTACGCGCTGTATAATAAATTTATTGTTTATTTAATCTCTTAGTATTCGCGCATTTGTTTGAAATGTATATAGGTAATCGTATGAAAGCTTAAAATCTTCTTCTGTTAATTAAACACAGATGTGATAGTACTTATACAGTTTATAGATAGAAGAAAAAAAAATTACTTAAATAGTCTGCGATAAATAAAATCTTGTCCCGATAACTTAATTAATGCAACCGTTTAGTGTAAAGATATCGGTCTACATGATCGAATAATTATTTACATAACGTATATTGAAACATAAAAGCGATTCCACACTGTGTTAACTGAATCATTTATAATTAGTTTGTTACTGAGGCTCGATTGGGCGCAAAGTACGTGAAGCGCGTTGATGTCTTTATTTAATAGCTACGAGAATGCTACGACAACCTTTCAACATGTAACATGTTTTTTTTCTATGATTGTTTTTTTTATTGATTTTGTATCTCAAGTCGGTACAATGCAAGTATAATGCAGCCAAATTGCATATATTATACAGCTGAAAACTATTTAGAGGAAAAAAGGATACAGAATTGATTCCAGCTACCGTTTACTAATGAATTTGTTTCGGGCTATTGTTTTACGTGTAATTATTGTACAGTTTATTAGGTTTTTACAATATATTGATACAAGAAATATTTTTATAAGAGGTATTTCTTTGTTATCCATCAATAATAATCATTAGTTATAGGAATTTATCATTGACTTATATTTAATAATACTTTTGGCAACAATTCACAAGTTATAAGCCTCAAAGTGAAATGAATCATGAATACAAATCTAAAAACAATAAAAATGACATCCCAATTTCAGATGTTACGATCCCAATTACATAATTAATAGATTAAGATTAATATATACAAAAATAACTATATGGCTTTAATGAAACATACTAAAGTGGCGATTTCCATAAATAGTAAGTATCAAATTACTTTTTTTGGAATATCTAATTGGGTTTTGCATTTTTGCTTCTGCTTAACATTAAATTAAGTCATTTAAGTACAGGTTTTGAAAAACATATAAACTGCCTTAAGTTAAGTGGTAATGGATTTTATCTTTTATATAAAAATGGCGATTTGAATACGAGATCCATTTTAATAAATATACCTACCTAATTGGTAAATTGGGTAAATTCCCATAACGGTATCGTACGTGTAAGAATTTCAAGTAACAAAACCGACAATAATGAATATTTCTTCGAATTATAATTCGAATTTCAATTTAAAAATATGGTGGAGAATTAAGTGTCGTTGGTTTTTAGGTTTCCGTACCCAAAGGGAACTCTTCGTGCGCGAGTCTGACTCGCACTTGGCCGGTTTTTTGTAAATCATCATATTTTTTATGGATGCAATTGTTTATTTCAAAATCAAACTGCCCTCACCAATGATATTTTAAGTAAATAGGTTATAAGCGCTCCGAAAGCGTTAGGTTAAAGTGCAATTAAAAGTAAAAATTATCCAAAACAACCAAAAATGCCATCGTGTGTTATGAGATATCGTAATGTAGTGATATTCCAATATTAAGTTATTTATGTGTGCGTTAGAGTGCCATTTCTCAAGGTCGAATGTTGTGTAGGTAACCTATCTACACCTTTTTACTTATAATATCTTTCGCCCTCACCATAATGATTCACACCCACATACCTAAAGTTTCGAAGTTTATGAGGTTAGCAATGGGAAGTAAAATCGCTTATTATATGGGCGTATGTCCGCAAAACCGCGCACTATGGGTGAGTTACTTATTTTTTTATTACAGATTGTGATCATAGATTCTTGTATGAAAACCCTGGGTGAAGGAAGTCATTGTAATAAGTTCATATTTTTTTATTTATATATATAAGTTACGTACTATTTTACTAATAAGTCTTTTGCTAAACTAAACACTAGCTAAGCTAAACAGTTTGTCAGCAGTTTTCTCACTTTACATTTTTTAGTTACTTAATTGGAGTACATACATATGTGCTGTGCCATTTTATAAAGCAAATTTATGTTAATTTATAAATATTTAAATGCGCTATAGACATAAAGAAAAATAGTGCTTCTAGAGAGTTTTCTTAAGATGGTTTCTGGATTTCATTTCGTTTACCAGTGTTGGTACTATATACTTCTTTGTTCGTTTTTTGAGTTGAGACACAATGTAAAAGCTTTGGGGTCTTGTTTAAAGAGATGTCACGTCGGTCACCTCATTGAGACCTTTCGAGACAGGAACACTGGCGTTTATCTAGGGTAACAGAGCATTAAAACGTGGAATGGCAATGCTGCCAGCCTTCTTGGCAGGTTTGCACAGGGCAGTGACCTCGTGTTTCTTTTATTTATAAAATATATGTATATTTTAATTAATTTTTCGTTTTATTTTGTAAATAACGTATAGTTTTGACCTTATGTAGCTAGGTCTTGTGCATATTCATTATTAATTTATACTTCTTATTTTTTATCTCTGTAATGTACTCAATTGAATACAATTTTAGACATGAGAAAAACCGACTAATAGATGGATGAATTTCGTCAAAGATAATATGAGTATGAAAGGTGTGAATATGTCGGATAGAAGGACCGAATGGAAGAAGAGTTGCGCCTAACACAAATGATTGGGAACAGGGCAGGCAGATGACAGTGTATAGGTTTTTTAGGCTTTAATGAATTACAGTAATAAGAGTGATCGCAACATAAAACAAAATAATCATATTGGTATTGTACAGTTTGATTTGTCATCATGACAAATATGAATGCATTCTTCATTGAATTTTACTTAGATTAGACATAGTCCAGGTGATTTTATAATGTTGGCAAACCTGTCTACAGCAAAGCGCATACATATCCTGTTTCTCTCGTTTTCCCGATTTAGCATAATCCTGTATCAGTGGGGACAAACGACCTATAAAAGGCAAGTGCAAAAATTACACTCTGTTAGTAATTTGCTATATTCTTGACAAGGGTGAACATTGAATTTACATTTGAAAATTAATCTTTATTTTGATGAAATGTTTGTTTACATAGCACAATAATGATTCGGAGACTATTTCTTCAGCCGTCGGAACCAACACTTTGAATTTAATGATTGATTGAAGCTTTTCAGAGCTTATTGAAAAGAATAGACTGAATCATTATAATGACATAAGTTGACATAACACATACTCAATAAATACACTTAGTTTAGTTGAAGACATAGGCAAACGCATGGTGTTGGCCTCTAGGGACTTGAAAGCTAGGGACTTTTCGCCAAGAGGCTAAGCTTAATCATTTAGCGGGGCAACGCTGCTAGCATTATGGGTACCATGGACCATTTGGAAAATCTTTTATTATAAATATATTTAGGTATTTAATTAGATAAATTTTTTCTATGATTTACTTTTGTAAAAATAGCACTTAATTTCAACAATAATTTTAAAAAGACGACAATTGGATTTCACATTTGCCCTGCAAAGTGCAGGCAGGGATATGTTGTAGGGGCTACAGTTTAACTAGTTCGTAGTTATTATTTAGTAATCTGTGCATTAACTGTTCATGCAAACATTTAAACATTATAGCGGCAGTGTGTGACTGCGGCTATAATATTATCGTCATCGGGTCGCATCGCATCGCAAACTACGTGAGGTCACGTCTCATCACAGCGGTTTTACAACCTTTTGTTTAATATCTTGTGGTTTAAATGTTTAGATTGACTTACTTCTATCGTACTGTCATGGTCACGAATTAAAGCTGTAAATACGGTTTAACATAAGTACTCAACTAATGTAAGACCTCCTTTGTCTGTTATAAATATTAACTATATATATACATACTCAAAATAAATTTCCTTTTCTGCCATGTTGGTAAGCACGAATGTCCAATCTGGAACAGCTCGCAGTGAATCTTGAATGTGATTTGGATGCCTTACTGAATGAAATATTATATATTTTCCATCAAATATATACAAAAAAGGAGCACACATAATATTATGCATATAGGAAGATAATACAATCTAGGCGACCGCATCGCTCAAACAATTTTTTTCACTTTGGATTTACGATAGCAAAAATTAAGTAAGCGACATGTTTTACTTGAACTATTTTGTTCATTCAGCCTCTTTGATATCTGAATATATAGTTAGTACAAAAGGGTTAACAATGTAAGGAATAACGGTAATCCACATTAGGCTGCCGCGGTCCGGTGTCACGTCCCAGGTAATGACTGCGAAGGTTTGGATTCGATTCCGCAGCACGAGAGCGCGCTGTGAGGCACGTGAGCTATTTGATTGCTACTACGTGCTGCATTCTCTATATGTTTTGTATTGAAATCACCCTTTTTTGATGGAATTTTGCTGTTTGGATGTAAATGACTTCTGGGTTAAGCAGACTAAATCAAAGCGTTTAAAAACAAAGTTTAAAATATAATCAGCCTTATTATGCCTTCAACTACCAGCCGAGGTCCTTATAGGTCAACTATGAGGAAAAAAGCATAATACTCCACAAGTGGCAAAGGCTAAAAGAAAGATGTTTACTGTAGCTGGGCTGGGTACCAACCTCAAAAGGAAAAAAATGAATCCTTATAGGACCACGTACCACTTCGTTGTCCATCTGTCCGTCTTTTCGTTAAAAAATGATTAGGAGAGATCGTTTTAGCGATTAAACTGTCTATTTTTTTATCACTTCTCAGTAGGTACTACTACTTCATTTTTAATCTTTTGAATTGTGATGTAGTCTAAAATAGTGTATTCCAATAATATATTATTTTGTTGAATCCTTGATAATTTAGTGATGCAATAATATACTTTCAAGAAATGTATAGTTCTAATTGCAGCTTCCCATCACTTACTATAGTTAGATATTAGTCTCATAAAATTCACTGAAAGCCTTATTGCCGCCATCGAATATTTATGACAACACCATAAAGTATACTCGTTACAACTTATTATGTCCTACAATAATTCGCACTTACCATCAAGTGACTTCAGCTGTAAAAAACATCAACATCTATATCTATATCTATATATATATAAAATACTCGTATCACAGTTTTAGTTACCGTACTCCTCCGAAACGGCATGACCAATTTTGATGAAACTTTATATATGTATTCAGTAGGTCTGAGAATAGGTTTTAATTTATTGGAACGAAGTTCCTTATCGCGCGTTGTGAAAGGGGGCTAGACGGAAAAAAATCTTACGACACTTTTTGTGTCACTGTCACTGTCGGTGACAGTTGTGTGTAGTAAGCTATTGTAAGCTGTGCGGCGTGCGCATGTTTCTCTGTCTGACTCTCTCCCTCTCTCTCTCTCTTATAGAAAGCAAGCCAGATATTTTCATTTCTATTTATATATATATATATTTTAATATATGTACTCTCTCGACTTATATAACTTCGTTCCATCCGGGTGTCCCTTGACACCTCTCAAGTTTTTTTTACCAGCTGTCCCCCGCTGTTTCACCCGCGTTCCCGTAAGATCTGCGTTCCCGTGGGATTTAGCGGTATAAAAAATAAATAACAACCTACTCTCAGACTTATTGAATATACATATAATATTTCATCAAAATCGGTCAAGCCGTTTCGGAGGAGTATGGTAACAAAGGACCGATTTGGATGAAATTTTGTGTGTCTATTTCAATGGCTACCTCGATGATTTGAAAACAAAATTGAACCCGGTAGCTGGAATCGGGTTCTAAGTTTTTTAATTTCAGAGCAGGACAACGTCTGCCGGGTCCGCTAGTTAGCTATAAAATAAAAAGTTATTTATTTACCACGATACTCGTCATCTGAAGCATATTTATCATAATATTTTAATGGTCGATAGCCCTCAATTTGA
Source organism: Ochropacha duplaris (assembly GCA_951361185.1). Classification (NCBI taxonomy): domain Eukaryota; kingdom Metazoa; phylum Arthropoda; class Insecta; order Lepidoptera; family Drepanidae; genus Ochropacha; species Ochropacha duplaris. The sequence goes on from OX592703.1 coordinate 7,218,793, forward strand.
TTGACTGTAAGACTGAGTTCGGTAACCCTATTTACTTCCAGAATAACATTTCGTAATTTTTTTTATAAAGTTTAAAGCATAATGTGATTTATATTTTTTGTTCCATGATAAATGAGAGTAAAAAATAATGACAGCAATAAAGGTAATATCAACCCGAACGCGAAATACGTGGACTCATTTCACACGAACCAAATATCATTCACATGTGTATAATTTTATTCGTAAGTGTAATAATATGTAATCAATTCGGAGCTTCATCCCACGCCCGTGCGTGATTACTGAAGGAACCGACATCGACGTAGCTTAGAGTAACACAATCGTAGATAACAATTTCAAAGTAAATTGACCAAAATTACAAACTATTATAACAGTTTTTGCGATATTAAAAATAAAATTTGTTCAAAACTTCGTCTTATCGCCAGACGAAACGATTATGCGTCATAAATGGACGAGTGGATATAATCGTGTTCTCGTTTATTAGAGTACCTGAAAACCATTTCAATTATACATATATAAGACATAAATGCGTGGTACTAAAACGAAATAACTACGCAAAAACAAGGTAACTAGTAATTAATCAGGTGTCTGATTAACTTACTGCTGTCCTTAAAGACGTATTTTTACTTACCTAAAATGATTTTAGTTTTGTAAGAATTGTATTGTATCATATATATTTTTCTGTTAAGTGATAAATGTAAAAATACTTTACTACTAAGTATCTAATAACTAATTTTAAAAAGTGACTAAAATTCAAATTGTGTCAAAATATTTACCTACATACGTAGAACTTAAGGTATAAAAAACAACAATAAAAGCGCCGGCCGCTGACAGATTCTCAAAAAGCTGGCGATATCCAAAAAGCTAGTTTGCTTGATTGCGAAGGTAACCCACAGTAAGTAACTAGGTAATACGTAGCCAGCTCTTTGGTTACCCGTTCTAACAAATAGGCGCTAAGACAACTCCTAAAAAATTGTGAGATATGTTTGAACAAAAATTTGTATAATATAATAATATTGGTGTCTAATAATTTATACGTAACTTTCAACTGCTGTTCATAATTTTGTTTTTCTAATAAAACGTCAGCTAACACCCGGACATCGTCTTTAAGACATTCAACATGTTCTGTAAATATATGTACCTACAAACTCGTTCATCGAATTAGATAATGTAAGAATTTTGTATTAAACTTTAGCTACCATCTCGCTTACCTATGTAGATACTTAATTCCATAAGTGGGACATGTCAAGTATAAGCTAACAGTCATTCAATTCAGCTCTCGAGTGACCCTCGACTCCTCGAGCTTGAAAGAATAATAATGCAAATCCAATGCATTATTCCAATTCATTCATCTATAACACGCAAGAACGAAATTAGAAAAAGTAACATGAATGCATTTGTTAAATGTCAATAAATATACTCAACACCATATAAGGTATGGCCATATTCATTATGTTCATACTACGCAATGAAGCGAGCTAGAAGGGAAATAGTTAAACGCAAGGCTACGAGAAGTTAGCGACCCCAAGATATATACCGGAAATGACAATTTATGTATACATGCAAATATACTTACCTACATACATAGTTACTCTATCAGAAATATGCAAGATAGGCTCGCGCTCGGCGAGCTATGTTATGTTATATGGAGCGGGTTGAACGCCGCCGGTAGCGTAGCGGCATTCTATTAGAAATGCCTGCAGAAGATATTGATTTCGATTTATTTTTCATTCGTGACTAGCATGGCTATAGATTATCGCTAAACAAAACAAGTTGAACTAAAACTATTCTAAGATTCTCCGCTTTGCCAGCACTTGGGCTCTGGTTTACTCGTGCCATATCGGTTGATGTTATCATTCAAAATGACACTAGCAAATTGATTACATGAAAAATTGCTGACGTTCTTTCCCGTGGAATTCAAATAGATTTTCTTATGTCCGTTCTGCGTAATTGGTTCGATGAGTTTTTATGAACTTTCTCAGATATTGTAAAAAGCTTACTGATACCAACGCGAGCGTTTAGTAAAGTTGAAATTGGAATGCGGAACCAAGTGATTATTGAGATAAAAGTGTGATTAATTTAGTAATTACTAAATATACCGTAGCTCCTCTTTAATTTTCTTGGTGTGAACCTTTTGAATAGTTTTGTATTGGATAAATAAGTTAAAATGTATCAGCTCTTTAGGTTTTTTCAAGATTACCTTACTTACTTACAATAATAATACTTATTAGTATAACAATAAATTGTAGAGCAATCTGATACATGTATAGAGGAAAGCAAATATGTTGCACTAAGAGACTAGCTGAAGGTACAACATACAGTACATACGATCTAAAAATAACACTAAACGAGTTGTTGTTGGTATCAGGAAGTAATGTTGCATACAAAGCAGAAGTGACAATGGCTGGCTGGTATTTTCTTGGGGATGTATTTTCTCAACCATTCTTGTCTACGATATTTGCATACGCGTTATGAGAAGCGAATCATTCTATTTGTACGTAGATAGTACTTTTATAAATGCTTAGATTATATTAACATATGAAATATTTTATACTGTTCTGTATTTTGCTCTGATTTGAAATGGCGTTGTTTTTATAAGAGTGAATGCCGAGCTCCGACTAACTTTAAGAAGTGCAATGAGGTGGTCGGGGACAGAGGTACTAACACATAATATGTCATATTTACTCTGTCCTTGACGGAAATATCAATAAATTAACGGCTGAGAAATCTAACTTGTCTTGTGAAGGAATTATTGGTAAAAGCTTAGTTAGGTACATATATACACAGTTTGGTATTGCAGAACTCCAAATCTTTGGGAAAATGGGAGGTAGATGACGTGCAAAAGAGGTTTCTTTTTAATTTAGTGATACTAAAATACGAATGAAATAATATATTACTGTAACAATTTAGAATCATTTACAGCATTTTTTTTGTGTAATTTTATTTATGTAGGTACTTAAAGGTACCTATGTACCTAGCGTAGGTAACAACTCTGAAAACAATCTGCCAGGAAGTAGCTTCATTTACATATCAGCAAGTGTTATCCTTCCTATCGACAATGCTGTTAGGAATAACAATTTTCTATGTTAAATAGTCTTTGTTTCATAAATAAAAATAGAGTTTATTGCCATTTATTGTGTTATTGTGGTGAGTATCCAAGCCTACCTACTGCGCGTATTATTATGATATTCATAACGATGTCATAAAATTTAAATTTCGCTCGTTAGTTTTATTTTCATCCAGCAAATTAGTTGTTGATTTATTATATCCTGTTTCGTTAATTAAAATAATTACGTCATTGTCTATGCATTCGAACTAAGATGGTGCGAAATAAAAATTTGAAAGAAATACTAACAATTTGGGGAATGTTTGGAAAAGCCGGTAGACGGTCACATGTGACAGGTGAGGGTCGGTCCAGCTCTGCTTGTTTTCCTGGGGAGTACGCTACAATAGTCCTCATGGTGGAGAGGCCTTCGCTAGAGCCTCCGCGCCTGCCAGGGCTCCAGCGCAGTCCCGTATGCCATTCATTAACACTCGCTATCCAGCTCACGCAGAATACTGTCACACCCGCCAATAACAGCTTCGTCACGCGCACTAACTTTTTCGCTTTGATTGGCATCGTTCTATTAATTTATGCCATTTGAGTGGCAGGCAGAAAAACTATGTTCTGTAAGACGAAAGTCTGAAAGCTCTGAAAGTTGCGCCGACGAGGACGCGTCGCAGAGGTTGTGTCGGGACTTGGCGCCGCGCGCATGCGCTCCGAGCGCGCTACCATGGCGGACTGCGGTGGATCAGCTGATAGCGTATCAACAATGCGTCCCTTACGGCTAATCGTTCTAAACGCTAGCGGACGTGGAAATCTAGTTTCATATACCAGTTTTTGCTCGCGATTCTTCTTTTGCTTAGAGTCGACGTGAACGCTCTTCTAAACACTACTAGTTCTCTATAAAAAGCGAAGACCGTGGCTATCTCACGCGGAACAAGAAATTCTATGGCAACTCGTTTAGTTGACCATTTATTTAATTGCGTAAGATCGATTAAACAGGTCTTGCACCGTAATTATTGGTCGACTTGATAGAGTTCTAAGCTCTTTGGTGATGTAATTTTCACGGATGTCGCGCGTTTACTGAGACTTTGAATACCTACATCATATGCTTAATTGGAACAAAATCATGTTTACCGCGAGAATTGTAATATGTAACGTAGATATTTTCTTGGATAATGCTGCGTCATTAATTACTTAGTTTTAGTTAATCTTATTAGGTATATTTAAGTATTATTTAAAGTTGAATCAAGATCTCTATCATAATTAAGTTTAAAAAAAAATTGTAAACATCTATTTACTTCCTAACTGTTCGTATTTTATCACGTTGTATTATGTACGAAGAAAACGCAATTGTATTAATGATAATACCTACCAAACTTCGAATCCGTAATCCGTTCATTCTTTCAATAGGAATTATGTAGAAAATAATAAATAAATATATTTATGGGGTCCAAATAAAATCAAACATTGCATGTAACAGATATAAGACAATTGTGTCTGATAGTGTGATAGTAAGATTGCCTGATTCTATATAATACGCAACTCGTACACCCGTAAATTACTACGACAATTTAATAAACACATCAAACCATAAACGCTTATTCAATAGCTCCGGACTACATCTGAGATCTGAGAGTATTAATTTGACATGTCGAATAGCTTCTGAACGTATTATAATTGCAGGTGGTGCTCTAGGTGTTTTGAACGAATATGCCGCCGATATGCAATTAGCGCATACTATAATAAAAATTATTATGCGCTGAATTATTTAGTCTTTTATGTAAAACTCATGCAATTAACAATTTATCTTACAGACGTAAACAAATAGTCCTAAAGGGAATTATTTACGGGAGAAGAGGTAAATGTTATTTGGTTTACTACTATAATAAATGTTAATACTAACAAGTCTAATTAATTTTAGTATTCTATTTTAAAACCAAAGTTTTAATTAAAAATGTTCTTTATTTAAACATGGTTCATAATGAAAACATAAATGAAAACGAAAATGAAAAACAATGAAAATGTTTTTTTATTCAAATAGGCCTTTAGGCAAGCACTTATGAATAGTCTAGACCTCAAATTAGATGCACGGTTCGGAAGGTTGTTTTTGCTGAGAAGAGCCGGAAATAAACTCAGCGATTTTATTATTTATCTAGTCTCACTGATGATATTTGCGTGATATGCAATGGTGGCAAAATTATAATTAATAGAATTTAATTATGATTGACTAAGTAAACAACAAACTCAAGCAGACCAGCCTCCACAAGCAGCACCTGTTCACAAGTATGACACAAGTGGCAGCCACCCCCCTCCTTGCCATATTGTAGGGAAGTGAGCGACCCGTCACACGACGCCGCTACAAGCAAAAGCCTTAAAGTGAGCATGTCTAACTTAAGCTTGCTCCAAAATAAAAAAAAGTATACGAATTAAAACACTCAATATGTTATATCACTGTGACTACTAACAGGTTTGTAAATATAGGTAGTAGTATATCTATAGAATAGATATTTATGGGAAGCGTCTATTTTGTATCAATGCTTTTGGACTAACTATTAGCACGTTTATATAGACTGTGCTATTAGGTATAAGATAAGCACAAGAAAAAAATTGACACAAATTATATTTGCTAACTAAAGGATCGACCAAAGCATTCTAATAATATCTACGATGAAGTGAAGCATTAAATTATTTCCTGCGTGTTGAATAATGTTGGTGATGACCAACATCTGTTCCCACAACTAAGTAGATTGTGAGACCCACAATTGAGCTGTAAAAAGTTAATTTTGCATTTTGTGGTTTTTCCATCCGATGTTCACTGTTTTATAAACAACTGATTGAGATAATAACACAGATATTTGCAACGATAAACATTGTAAGAAAGAAGTATTATCTTGTTCGTAATTGCTAACCTAGCTACATTTTTAGAAGCCGATTCCTGCAATAGTATGTTAGTAAGAAAATACTTCGACTTTAAGGGGTACGATTTATGAGAGTTGTTTCTACTGTATTCAGGATTTTTTAATTTAGCTAGATGATTGTACCACTACTATCTTTTTCAGATATTGGTTCAATTGTCCGCAAATTAAATTAGATATTTGTAATGAAGTTTTGATTGATTGATATGGTAGTTCAGTTATATAACACAATTTAAAAAGCGTGTGGAGTGGTGCAGTTCCCGGGATGCACTATTAAAATGCAGGCTATATCGTAGCATGTGCATCTAGTTCGTTAGGCGCACGCGCAACTGCGCCGAGTATTGAACCCGCTATCAACGTTAGAGAGGCAATAGCCAACCGCTCTAAGGGTGTTCCCGTTTTTATTTCACTTGGGAATTCAAATAAGACACTTCTTTTTAACTGACTTTAATTTTAAGTTGAATGCAAGACTTTGTCCGAGCATAAAAGATTGATATTACGTAGCCGTAGCCTTTAATTTTATGTGGGAATGTGTGCGCGCGAATGCCTGATAAACACTGACGTTCCCCAGTGCTAAATCTTTGTGGCGCGATTTTAGCAGTTTGCCTCTTCTTTGTCTTTTTTGCATTTAACTATAGTTATTATATAGTAAATAAATAGAGGAGACCTGTTTCAGTCTTTGTTTTAAAAAAAAGCCTCGATATCAGAACTAAAAAGCTTTGAGCAATTATGAAGTGAAAGAACTATTGACTGACTGACTATAGGAATCCGGTAAAACCCATTAGCAATGACATACTCTTGTTTGAGTCACGCAAATAATTTCAACGTTTTATGAAACCTTATTTTGCTTAAGGTAGGAGTAGGTATGCCATATTATAATAAGTGAATTGGAATTCTTATCATCAGCTTACATTGTCTGTATAAAGCGGTGAGACGAGTTTATGTCTAATCATTATCTACATTATGGAAGTAACAAGCAATGTATCGGTGGTTTAATCAGGTAACCATTATAATATGGGTGTTATTTTTTAAACATCAGTACGTACGTACATGTTTAGATTAGACTAAAATAATTAAAACCTTTATAAAAGTATTTAAATCGGATAATTAGCTTAGAATAGAACCAGGAATAGATACGGCGTGGTGCTATATTCAATTTAATTGGCTGTCGTGGCTTGCAAATTGTTCGCGCGTGGTGGGAGTGTGGTGGTGCTCACGACCTACCTACCCATCTTTATACAATTTTACTACTATACTTTCGTGTCTTTGAGATATCTCTTCTATCTAGACTGATACTATTGCTATCATATCAAATTTATTTACTGATTTAATCCTATATTTAGTTTAACAGTTATTTAAGAATTGAAAATAATATTGCTCTATTCTTTTTTACTTAAATTTTTAAACCATGTTTCTAACACAATTTAATATCTTTACTATTTTTTAAATTTTTGTAATCAGGTAAAAGTAAGAACAAAAAAAAAATTAAATAGTTTCTAATAACAGCAATAATGATTTTGGCTACTACCTAAAATGCGTATTCAAATGTAGCATGCATTGTCAACAAAGTTGAATATAGCAACATTCGATATTTTACTTATCCGCTTTTCATAAATAAATGCCTTCGTAAATACGAGTACACTTCGGTAACATTATATCGTAGGTATTAGGTAACAGCGTTACAAGGGAAAATGTACTGTTGTCTACATAAATTGAATCTACAATGCAGTATTGAGTGGTCGTTACAGTGATATGTGAGGGCACATTCTTCGGAGGGCATTCTGAAAGTTCCTCCGTAAGCACTTACAAGTATGTGTTGCAAACTTTACTAAAATTAAATGCATTGCCTACTAGTGTGATAATCATAAAGGACATTTTTATTGTCGAAATAATCTACAAACTTTTAGGAACTTGGAAAATGTATATCTGTCTACATTATGTCTCTTGATAATTTATCTTCCAAGCCTCAATGACCATAGGTTATACGCTGTGTTTAGGAAATGAATGCCTAAATAATAATGATAATAACATTATGGGATATTCTCCACGTATGGTGTAAACACGGCAATTTCATGTGGTTATCTCCTATAATTTCATGTATTAAGATTTTATTTTAGAACGCTGTGTATTTTGCCATCTTTAAATATAGTGTGTAAAGTAAGAATGTTTTATCTCCATTTCTAAAGTCCCATTAAGGCGCAGTTAATGGTGGAATTTAGAAAAACGTGCGTGTGTATTTTTTTACGTTTTTATTTACTTTTGCTTTGGTAACTCGCTCTGCTTGACTGCTATAGTGGTAGCCATTATTGCTATTGTAGAGAGTTAATAGGCACCTGGGTACATTCAAGCTGCGGAGATTTCATGTAGATTATAAACTGGAAAAAGTGAGAGTACGCAAATACATAGTATATCATTTAAAATAGGTACGTTATTGCGGTTTCTGTTTAAAAGTTACCATCATTTTTTTAATACCAACAGTAATAATACGAGTCGCAAGTTAATAAAACTGAAAATTGCTTTTAAAGTAAATAACAACCGTTTCCAAGAAACCACCTACATACACGTGTAGGTGCATATTATTTCATATAGTGATTACTGGTTGATTATAGTACGTAGTAGGTACCTACATTTAAAGTGGGGTAAAAAGGCGGTCCATGGTGGGACGTTCCTTTTTTTATCTGCATCGCGGTTGCAATCTCAATAAACCAATTTGCGACGGGCTCCGATGATCGCGATACTGTGACGCTACTTTATAGCTCTTTTGTTTTAGCTGTCGGCCGACATGGCGGAGGGCCACGTCGCCCACGTCTCGAGACTTCTAAGGCACGCGCTTTAATGGTTATTTACTTCATCTGAGAGTTGTCAAGCGGATTTGATATAGTGGTTGTTAATTCTGACAGAATAATGCGTGAGCAACATTTCTGTGGTTGGCTCTATGCTCGTGGGCTTAATGAAGACGACATGGATTCATCGAGGGTATATGAAAACAGCAAAGTAATTTTATTGTAAGTAATATAATAACTAATAAAGCGTCTATAACAATCACTTTGATGGTGTAGGTTAACCCTATAATTATTTAAATTACCTGAATAAATAAAATTATTATAATTTAGAAGCGGTACCAAACCAACACTCTATTGCCAGCTATTCCACTGACAGCGCTTCTGATGAATGTTGATTGAGATAACGCATAATAAAGTGTAATTAGTGCTCGCCCTCTGATCGAAATTCGACCAAAAAGTTTTTAGGAAAGGTGTCTGTTTTAAATTTTTACTAACACTCTTCAATAACTGTTAATTTTCGTACCCCGTATTAATATTATGAAGATGATATTATACATCCCACTAATATCCTGTTGGTTCTTAAGTGGTACGGCCGTACCATTCAAACAATGACATAACAATTGAATAAAAAATCCACGCGAGCCTAATTAATAGTATAATGTGAAAGTTTGGATGGATGTATGGATGGATGAATGGATGGATGTATGTTACTCTTTCACGCAAAAACGGCAGAACGGATTTTGATGAAACTTGGCACATAGGTAGATGATAGCCTGGAATAACACATAGGATACTTTTTATCCCGAGAAATGATAAGATCTCTCGGGAACGCGGGTGAAACCGCGGGGGACAGCTAGTAAGAAATATTTTTACATCTAAATTGCGTGACCATAAAGAACAGCCAGCATTATCCTATTTATTTCAGAATGCCTCCTGAGGTTGGATACGGAATGGAATGAAAATGGAACCAATTGAAAGTGGAATGTATGCGGATGTGCACGTGCGGATTCCATTTTAAACACGGGTGTTCTAATCGTTTATTTCCACACGTGTTGGAAATGAAGTTAAATATACCTATATTAGGCTCTCGTGGACAGGTGTGTGGGAGCAACGGCTTGGTGTATTGTTACAACAGTGTTATAGGTTACTCGTTCAGTACAGTTACATTGCTAAGTGTGTTCACGGCTTTTTAAAGTAAACAATGTGTGAACGTTCATGTAATGCCGTAATTGAAACAGAATCATGACGCGCAACTGATATCTGTATAGTGCTATAAATTATGCAGTTAGTTTTATGTATGTCAAGATTATTAAATAATATCTGTCTAGTATTAATGTCATTTCAAAATGTAACGCTTGCATTACATTGTAAATATCTACAAAATTATTTTTTCGTATCAGAATTTTGATAATGTAAAAAATAAGAGGATGCAATAATTTAAAACCTACAGAAAGAACAGGAATAAAAACCCACTCGTACTTTAAAACAAAAGGTAATTTGAAATGCGTTAACATAATTTGATATGATCTTGATGGATGGTTCGAGAAAATAATATATTGTTGATGAACAAAAAGTGTTAGCATTGGTAAATAATTTAGCGGTTATTGATCGAGCAGGAAATCGGATTGGATTTGTTGGCTCTATTTTTTGAATGATACACGATTAAAACAGTTTTTCTGATATACAAATATCAATTACTAGCTGTACCCCGCAGTTACACCCGCCTTCTCGAGTGTAACCCTTTAAAAAATAAAGGATTATTAGTTTTTTTTTATAAAGGATTCGAAGGCGTTAGCATGAGGGACCACGACTTTTTTCACCCTTACGCGGACTGCTCGGCATGCGCTTAGGGGCCCTAAGTTAGAGCACTCTCAACCGGAAAAAGATTTAAAATTTAGAAGACTGGTCGTTGAGGGCGCCAGAAGTGGGCCACGAACCTCGACTCAGGGGGTCGCCCGGGGGTGCCAACGTGAACTATGGGAGGTTTCGTGTAGTTAATGGCTAGAGAAATTAATGTGGCAAATTTCAAGTTTGTAGTATTTATACTTTCTGAGATTTTGTGATTAATCAATGATTGCTGGAAACGTAAATATTCTGATTTGTATTTTTCTCCTTTTCTAGGATAAAATTTGTTCGGACATTTGTATTTCTTTATATATTACATAAAATTATTACCTAACACCCAACCCTACCCTATAGTTGGATGGTAAAAGTGTCCTTTTTAGTTCCCTTACTGACCCGGTAATATTTGCCCAAACATGTATTCTACAGTCAGTGACAAAGAATGGCCCCGGAGGGAGTGTACGTAGAAATATTGCTATTATTTCGAATGTCTATTATAAAATATTGCTTAAGCATGTCCATACACAAATTCTAATTATAAATATTGCTGTGTTCACACGGCATGTACATTCTAAGTACCTGTCAAAACAAGTTACTCACTCTAATCTGAATTGTCGATCGTTTGCTTGATTTTTTGCATCAAACTTGAGTTGTTAAGTATATATTTAATTAATGATGGTATTATCCCAGGTTATCTGCTCATTCTAGTTACAATTTAAATAACTAAAACACACACCACCTTTTTCGAGAAATGTCAAAACGACTGGTCGACGCATCTCGTGACCAGAATGCTGGCATATACCTCGCTCAACGAATCAGCATTGCCATCCAACGAGGCAATGCTGCCAGCATTCTGGGTACGTTGCCTACTGACAACGACTTTTTTATTTAGATTTATTTATCCTTTGATTGGGTTAATGATACTAAAACATAACATTAAAAAGAAGAATGCCTTATTCTATTCATTATTAGTAACTAGAATGTTACCAACAATTTTTTTCAATACAAATCCTGCAAAAGATTATCAGTTTATTTTTAGATTGCGTAACGAGATTTGATTACGCCTTATTTTTAGTTTTTACAGATTACGTGTAATAGACTCGATCAGATGTGCTGACGATGATATCTTTTTAGAAGGGCCATCCCTCCAAATACTAGTTTTCAAACCGTAACTGTGAACATTGTATCTTTATGGGAATAAAACGTTGTTTCATTCATCTTATTTGATAATAGCTGTGACTCCAAGAGAAAAATGAAAATGTATCTACTTAAAATTATCTACATAGATATAGAACTAGTAAAATTAATAGTAAAGAGTTGAACCTAGTAAAATTTAATAATGTAAATGAAAAAGTCGTTGTTAGGACAACCCAGAATGCTGGCGGCTTTGCCATATTGAATAGCTGATTCTGACCGAGGTTTACACCAGCATGTCATGAGATGCGTCAACCAAGCGATTTAATATTTCACGATAAAGATGGTGGTGTGCAATTCGCACCCACAGATCAGAGTTTAAATCTAAAATGCGCCGCTTGAGGCTCTCTGCTGACATGGCAGCATCGCCAGCCTTAATTATTGTGCCTTGAAGATGAGACGGTGTCAAGGTATCACACGTGGCATCCCATACCGAGGGTCAACCAATCATGTCATTCTGTCTAATCTCTCACAATTATCATAAAACTGGCTATAGGTTCTATAATAGCTTTTACATTGGCGCTGGTAAGAGCCAAAGTAGCTCTTATATTATTTTAGTTACTGTACTTTGGTAAACGAACTGTGATTCATATTATTGCAACGATGTTAATTTACTATGTTGACGTTATTTCGGTACTATTTTAACGTTACTTTATCACTTGACACTTTGGTTGTATTGTTTCACCCACGCGCTTCAGATAAAATTAAATGCATAAAAAAAAAAAAAAAAAAAAAAAAAATATATATATTCTTTAATGTAATCTGTGGTTTACGGTGTTGGTGTTAAATTTATTGGGACTTTTTGGCGGGAACTTGCGAAGTGACGTTGTGTTTTCGTTTTATTTTCATTAAATTCGTGTATTTTGAGTTTTATTGAATAATTTCGGTGGTGTTTTGTCCAATAAAGGTCAATGTAAGTGCACAAGTGAAGTGAAATGAAATGAAAGCGTGTATCGTGACTTTCCAGGTTGTCCCAAAAAGTCCATGAAATGTTTTAGTGGAATAGCCGCCAATTTCACTAAAATTAGACCGGACTTGTACGGACGAGGACTAGACTTTACAGTGAAAGTAACAATAAAATGTAAAACGTGACTAAACATAAAATATGAATATTTAAAATAAAGAAATGGCTTAAAGGTCTCGATACCAGGCCAAAAATCTTCTTAAAAAAAAAAAAAATGTTAAATTTATATATTCATTTTTATCCTTAGCCTTGTATAATTATATAATTTAACACTGTTTGTTTGCCCAAATAAATTTAAAAAAAAAAAAAAAAAAAAAAAAATGTCGAAACGGAAAGGCCCGTGCATTATACGATTTTATTTTTGGATTGAGGAAAATAATAAAAAATGAAATGAAAAACATTTTATTCAAATAGACTAATAGAACTTATTTAGACAACAAATTATTATATACAATACATGTGATTTATTTTCATATTTCTGATTTATAATAATTTGATTTGCTACGGTTCAAATAATATACTCAAAACATATATTTTAAAGATTTTTTTTCATTTGAGTGCTTTTTGTAATTTACACCATGCAGGTAGTTAAACTTTATATACCTTCATTGCCGCAGTTCGTTTGACTCAACCTACAATAAAATTGCATCAATTTGCACCCAAATGTAAATAGTATGCTTCATTTTATGGTATCAGTACACATTGCTTTACAATTGTGGCATAGTAGGTACTTTAAAATATATTCAACAGATAATAAGAATACTATTAGAATAATTTGAATATTTTATGTATATTAGTCTGACATTTCCCTTTTCAAGTTATATTTCAAGAGGATCGTGCCCCGAGTTGGCGTGTGATATCTCGGTCATTTCTGTGCCCGTGTACCCGACTGACCTTGCAGCAATATATTATACAACACAGTCGTACAAAAGCATCCGTAAAAGATTTAGATGACATCGAAAGTCAATTACTTATTTCACGGCTATACAGATCGTATTAAAAACTTAATTGTTTTCATAGGCCATAATTTTTGCGGCGCGAACACAGTAACATTTTTAAAATAATTATCTTTAATAATTTAAATTGCTTTCGCAGAAGTCATAAAGTGTGGTCGGTCGTTATATATTTTTCATTTTCGATATGGTAACTTTGCCGGTTACTTTAATTCTTCTCGTTATACATTTATCTATTAAACTTGTAATTAGTTACCTACTTCATAATTATATTATGTACGTTAAAGATTAATATAAGCATTTACCTATTTGTATCAATAAATCAGAAACCTATAGCTATACCTATTTGCACGGTGGAAGGGTAGGTACTTTGTAGTACCCGACTGGCTGGCTACCACCCTCATGTTGAAAATCTGTCGCCAAGCACCTATTGATGTATTCCGACAGCTGCATTTGAGTGCCAGTTCCCATATAGGCTTTGTGTGCTTACCATCTTCGGCCATATACCATGGTGATATTGCGGACAAACATAAGCTTATCCTAAAAAAAACCTAGGTATATGTAAACTATTTAATTTTGACAAAATTCAATAAAAGATTAAATGTGGATTAAACACAGTACGCAAAGCTTTTCAACGCCATATATGCGGGTTTTGCATATCTATTAGATAGGTCGGCATACCTAATGTCCTCTACCCATCCACTGCGTCAAAAGTATTGCTGCGATTGTAAACTCTAAGTGAGAATGATTAAAGGACTTCCATTTAGTAATTTCCATCGAAATCTTTTGTGTATCTTGTCACGGTACAATCACATGTATCAGTGCGCTTCAATTGAGGAGATCGGTGCGCACGCTTAGCGGCGACGACGGCGTCGTAGACAGCTACCATTTATTTACTAAGTGGTATGGAGACTTGCCCATTCAAACGTCCGCAGTTGATAAATTGCTCCCGATTTGCATATAAAAGGCCAAGAAAAAGAAATTAAAGACTCCTAACATTGTCTTTATTCAGTCCTTTATGAGACATCAATTGCTTCTATTGCCTATGAATAGTGTACGTACATAATAATACAACTAATACGTAGAATAAATTGTTGTCCTATAAATGTTTAATTTCGTATATACCTACCTACCTAGTTTTTCGCCCCGCGGTTTCCCGTGTTCCCGTGGGATCTTATCTATTCCTGGGATAAAACGTACCCTATCTTCTCCAAGGTCCCATCTATCTCTATACCAAATTTCATCTTAATCGGTTAAGCGGTTTAAGCGTGAAGAGGTAACCGACAGACAGACTTACAGACACACTTTCGCATTCATAATATTAGAATGGATAAATTGGTTGATTATAATGGAATCCAATATCATTCTAGTTTTAAAATAAATACCTATTTACTCAATAATTAAATAAGTATACTTTTCAACAATTACCTAAACGGATTTTTTTAGTTCTACATGTTCATTTCTTATTCCCAATTACTCTGATATTTACTGCTAAATTAACCTAACAGTAACATAATTATTGTCAGTAAAGTAAGTATTTGTCTAGTCATTACAAACACGATTTACAGTGTAGTTTCATAGTATAGCTCTAGGTATTTAATGTGAACATTCCGGTGTCCATATCTAATGGGGATAATGTGGATGCTTGGTCCGAGAATAATCTTGTGATGAAGTTTTATTGATGCGTGGACCCTTTCCGGTTAGACGACGGGTATTGAACTTCTATCCCTTGAAAGGGAAAACACTTATTCAGTCCCAGTCTTGCGTAACTCGCTATATGATGGTACAACTTTTTGTCCTAATATCTATGTAAACGTGTTCTAGCTAACGTTAATCTCACGGAGTTAGGACGTCGGAAAAAGGCTCTTAGCTACTTGGAATAATGTTCAATATAGTCAACTGTGATCTGAAGGGCCGTGGCTGAGAACTTTGCGATGGTAATTTTTATGTAGCTGTCTTGCAGCCCCTAAGTAGATTTATGGATAAAAACGATAAATGCCTGTCTCTGCTGGCGTTCTTCTTATAGGTTCAGATGATATCGATGGCACTAGAGCGCGACCCAAAGCCCTGGTCTTGAAATTTGTGATGCATGCAGGATAACTTGGTATTATTCAATTAAAACAAAGGAGAGCACTAAAAAACTGTGGATACATACCTAACATGAAAGATTTCCTCCGGAACAGTAGATATATTATTATACGAATATTTTGCTAATGTTTTTAAGAAAGAGATTTTTCGTACAATAGAATTAGCACGATTATCTTGAGAATAACTGAACGTATGAAAACATATTTAATAATACTTTTATATAATTAAAGCACTCTAATAATGTCCGCCAATAAGCACCTATAGTAGTGTATGTATCTGGTACATTGGCCAGTTTCCTTGTAGACTTTGACTTACAAGTTTCAATTATTATTGTAGAAATATTTTATATTTGATTTTCAATGAGTTGCAGAAAGAGAGGGCATTGAACTTAACATCTGATCAATCATCAAGTAACATTATGACATAAATTATAAATATTGGATTCTAAAACGAAAAGTAATAATACCTTGTATAAACAATAATAAGTAACAATTTTCTTGCATCATGACATTACAATTTCAATGCGAGTACCAAGTAGCTACAGCCATTTTATGGTCAATTTTTATTTTTTATGTATCTTATTTATAGGGCGTACCTATTGTATTTATTTCTTGCATCATAACGTTAGAATTTCAATGCGACCACAAAGTAGCTACGTCCATTTTATGGAAATATTTTTATGTATCGCAGTTGTACGGGGATGGGCAGAACGTGCGCGAGTTGCGCGACGCTTTAGGCTACGCGACCGCCTGCGCCTGCGCAAGCGCCGACGAACGTTCGTCATTGAAATACGTTGCCATTGTAAAGCTCTGGCTGAATAAATATGTATATTTAAGTTGGCGTACCACCCAGGGCGGCTCGCACAAAGAGTCCCACATTCGTGATTGATCCTTGAAGGGCAGAATTAAATTTATCGATTCACGTTCGGTCAGTGGACATTGTGTGTAATATTTGCTTTTATTTACACACGCACACAAGTAAAGTAATTATTTTAAATGGTCTAATAATTGGACGTATGTTTCAATGTTTATTTATTTTTGTTGTTGATTCAAATATGGGTATATGGCAATGATATTCTGTTTATTTCTGCACTACAGTCTGAATACAATGTATGATATGTACCTATATCAAAGGTAAAATAAACATTATTACTTCAACTTTATCTAAAAAAACATATTATGTAATTGAAATATTTACATGGGCTTGCTGCTATATTTTTTCTAACTCGGTAAATTGTTGCGATTTCATTAGTAAAATGCGTTTTACAGTTAAGTTACAATTACAGTTAAGTATTTTATTCATAAATTATTATGAATCCTAAGTTAAAAGTGAAATTATGATGATCATTTATACAACAATACACTAAAACTAATTCGAAAAGTTATAATATTTATAGTGAAGATATTCTGGCAATTTCTACACTACAGAATGATTAAAATAAATAAAAAATCTAAAATTTGATCATAAGATTTATGATTTCTTTTAGAGTTTAGGGGGGTCAATTTAGTCACATAGGTATGTAATGTAGTATATTTTTTCGTATTAATCGGAAATGTAATTTTTATTTTGCTATACTTACATTCAAATATTACTCTACATTGAAATCAGTTATGAAGTATACCTATATACAGTTGTAAATGTGGCGAAATTAACCCATTCTGACGTAAACGAGACGTTCGATATGATAATACACGGGTATTGAATGTAGATCCTTCTCTCGAAACCATCGCCGCCGCCTGCGGCTGCAGCCTGCAACGTCAATCAGATTTGTTTTTGCTCTCTCTCGTTGCAATAATTGCCACATCATAAATCCTCATTGTTGACGCGACATGATAAATGTAAATATGGATAGTGTAACTAATGAGCCGCATTCAAACTTGAATATGTAGATGCACATTATTATAACATACTGGTATTCTGCCCCGCGGTTTCAAATTCCACTATTTTACCCCCTTAGGTGTAAATTCAGAAAAAATATTTCTTAGTTCACCCTACACAATATGAAAAATGCTCCAACTAGTGCAATAAAAGGGAAAATCCGTCTAGTATATTCCCATAAATATAGTTTATCCATATAATGTTTTGTAGGTACCCTGTAAAAACCCTGTAACACGTAATTTCTAATCGAATATCTTACCCTTGTTATATCCCCCGTTCTAACCCATAAAATTGAAATTTTGACAAACCGATTTGTGTTACAAAGTAGGTACGCTATGCGCGATGGTTAATAGACCACACTTTCTCCATAGGAGATTTATATATTTTGATAAACTCTTCAATACATGTTTTATCAATAGTATTGATGAGTGTTGATACTAAATTTTAAGCTATATATTTGACAAAAATAACTAAATCCAATAATTCCTTAGGAGGGAAATGGGATAATTTCCAATCATCTAAAATGCACGTCACTCTTAATCGGTATCATTCAAAGTGTCAGATTTTCATATAATCGAAATTCCCCCATTTCACCTCCTAAAAGGTTGAAATTGAAAAAACCCCACCATAGTGCTCGTCTGCATTATAAAAGGAAGCCTTGTGCGAATTTTCATGTTCCAAGTAGGTTAGTCTGTGCGCTGATATAACAGTCAGTCAGTTTCTCCTTTTAGGTAAACTGAGGTACCTTCATCATAACGAAAACCTACCCCTTCATATTACTGCAAGTCACTAAAATAAGGCTACACATTAAGGCTCGACACTAGTCTTCGTGCAGGTTTATTATTTATGTCATCTGATAAGTAATGGTACTCTACTCACGTATAAACTAAGTGCTATTTATACTTATTAAATTTACACAATAATTAATGCGACATGTTTACAGTGTATAAAAAGATCTTTACAAATTATCAACGGCGACCTCTCGCATGCCTATGAGAACTATAATACGTTCTACTTGTGCCTACTGTAGCAATTATTAAAAAAACTAGCTTTCCGCCCCGCGGTTTCAACCGCCTTCCCGAGAGATCTTATCTTTTCCCGGAATAAAAAGTAGCTTATGTGCTATTCCAGACTATAATAATCTCTATGCCAAATTTCACCCAGATCCATTCAGCAGTTCTAGCGTAAATGAGTTACAAACATACATCCATCCATCCAAACTTTCGCATTTATAATATTAGTAGGATAGTGGGATAACGAAATATGCCTATATGCACTTTAGGTAGGTGCGGGATATATAATCAATAATGCTTTAATTTGATCTAATTTGCTATAAAACTACTCACTATAATTTAATATACTTTCAACACAGTATGTACCTATCAGCTTAATGGACCCACACTAATATAATGACGGCTTATGATTATATAGTCATTTGAAAACCCAGTGGTAGATACTATTACCGAAGACATAAAAACCGGGTGTAATTGTTATTGACTGACACAGTTCTCATACGATGGTGTCGATTATTTTCATACCGGGTGGATGCTTTCAAAACCTATCTTGGGTTTGTCATGAACAACTTTTACTACCGGACTAACTCTGAAGTCACAATAAAAATATTCTTTTTACATTTGAAATTATAACAGAGTTTAGTAAAAGTTCAGCTTGACATACCCAGCATAGATTTGGAAGATATGTCATCTCAAATTGTTGACTCGTAATAGTAAGGCTCCTTTAACAATATTTCGATCTTTTAAAGGTTTAATTGGCCGTTTTGCATGAGACGTATCCACACCCCCTAACAGCTAAGACTGTAGTTCTGACAATACTACAGCGCTAAATCAGCTGAATTTCAAGGAAATTTATCGCTATAAAATATAAAACTCTTTTTCGAACGGGATAAAAGTACTACGGTAATTATCTACTCTATGTTGCATTTGCGTTGCGTTACATATATATTTCAATAATAGACCGAACAACAAAGTTGCATAAATACAAGATTTCCCCACTTTTATTTCCTTAAGTTTTGACATATTGTAAAAATGTTTATTACTTGGCCTTTAACGTATTCTATGAATGTCAAAGTACTGTTCTGGGACAGGCACAGATACAGATGAATCGATACAGATAAGCTGATAGCGTAGCGTAGGCTAAGTAATATTAACAAAGTCATTGGTAAGCAAATAAAATTTTATCATTTTATCATTTAATAATGTTAAAAGTTGGTCATAAAACAGCATTAGTACAATACCTTTCTGGTGCGTCCGATCCCTGCGATGCGTATTTCATGAGAATTTGGCATGCGTGCAACGTGATCCATAACTTACATTAAATTCCAAGGGTTAAGTCCGTATAAGCGGTAAGCTAAGCTGTTCTACTTTGAAAATTATGGGGACCAAAAAATGTAAGTATATTAGAGATAAATTGTGAAGAAGGGATTTTAATACTGAAGGTTTTATAACTTTTTTACAATAATAAGAGTGATAAATCTCGGGAACTCAGTAGAGCGCCATGGATTTTTTGTAAACTAAACACGGAGTAAAGAAGTATAGAAATTAAAGCTGTGAATAACCTGCTGGGTTTACAAAATTATGAAGTGGCTACCATTTAAGAATGATGTAAAAATATGTATTACAAAATACTTGGCCTTAATTTTATGATGTATTATTTTGTTTTATGGCTCTGTGATACGGTGTAATTTTGCTTTTGAAATGGCAGGTACACCTAATCTATTATATAACAAGACTACGAGTAATAACTATTAAAGCTAATTTCAAAAGTATATAGCTATATTTTTGAAAACACTAAATAAATTGTTACTACACTCTTTTGTTAGCACAGAAAACTGCCTGCGTATGCTCGGATCCACGGTTTTGTAATAATATTATTTGAATTTTAATGGCATAGGAATACGGAAGATTATTGCTTCTACATGAAAAGATAACTCGTTAATGTCCGAGCAGTTTTCCGTTCTCACTGAACCGACTCTTATCAATCTAATTCAACACTTGGATAAGTAATGTCCGCAATAAATGATTATAATTTGTATACGCCTACAGTAAGAACTTATGTCGGTTAAAAATAGATACCTACTTACAAGAGCACTAAGGGTCTGCTTATTTCAAGTAGAGAATTGAAGAATAATAAATAAAAACACTTCTAAAGAGATTGGGATTTTTTGTCATTAGATACCCAATTGAGTTTGCTAATTACATAAATGGGTAGTACTTTTATTGAGGTCATTTTTATGAGGTATATTTGGCAGGTGATCCGCCCACCTATATCCCCCGAAAGTACTTACCGGACACTCTGTATATGGATTTTTGGCAGGTGCAGGAAACACTGTCGTTATTTTCAAATTTAGTCCTACTCTTAAGTACCGACTGAGTCTGTGCTGTTTCATACGTAAAAGTTATAATAATTTCAATTTATAATAAATTAGACACATGATTTTGACCTTGAATTATTAAATTCCTCAGATATACATGATGATATATGCCCATAATGCTACTCTGAAATAAGAATAACTAGGTTATATTTCCACAGCTGGTAGTCATGGCAATGTAAATGACTCATTATATTATCTCGCAGAGCAAAGCAGACTGGTAGTTGCACTCGGATTATCGGGGTCACCATATTTTCGTTTGGATATTTTAAATTTGGATTTTTTAAATTATTGTTGCTGATTATAAGATTTATGCTGTTAGCTTTCCAAATAAAATAAAACATATATCAGGTACACATTTTACAACAATATAAAAGGGAAAAATTCATGCTTCTAATTCGTTTCTTTTACCTATTTACGGCTATTTGTGGTTTACACGAAACCTAGGTTTTACATGGCGTTCCCGGGATTATAAGTAACCTCCTATGTCACTTTCTGGCCCATAGACTCTATCTTTGTACAATGTAAGTAAAACGTCGATCCGTTGCTTCGTCAACGACAAACACACTTTCACATTTATAATATGTATTTTATATATATATATATATATAGATGATATTTTAGTGTGTTCGAGTGAATGTAATACAATACCGTACTTAGGTTATTAATGATATTTGAAGTATTTAAAAATGTAGGTAAGTTAAATAAATATTAACGTGCAATAGTAATACAGGATAACTTGTAATCGATTAAGTAAATAACTTTAAGTTGTCTACCAATGAATGCAAAATTAATACTTTGATCGTATCTTCGCATTAGTAAGACTTTCTACAAACCATTTATCTTAATTACGGTTCAAAAATAAAATACAGCCGCAAGGTAAAAATCAAGAGTTGCTGATTCCAATTCAGATAAATAAAACATTAAATTAATTTATTGAATAAGTGAATGTCCAGGGGTAATTTATAGGCTGCGAAAAGGTATTTATTTATACAATATTGTTAATAGTGTAAGCATTGTTAATAAGGTATTTTGGAATATTCCGTTTGATATGGGTAAATGTAAACCTACATAAATTAAAGAATCTTGCCGATCGGCAACAGCGGCAGCCTCGAGAAAGTTTTTATATATATACTTAAATTGTATATTTTGTACATTTGTTGTAATTGAATTGTAAATATGTATTACCTTTAATTAAAGAATATCTATTTCTTAACATTTACCTACTTAAACGTATAACACATTCATGTCATTTTATAGGCAGTTTATTGATGTCCCTGTAAAAGCATTATTCTGTACCAAGTCTTGAATCCGCTTCGGAATTTAAGTTTGTTATGTACCTTGCAAAAAAATTACCAAATAGGTACTAAGAAAAATAAGTCTGTCGGAGCAAAATCTGAGATGTATGTATCGTAGATGAGTAAGAGTCTCCAGTTCTTTTCACTTTTTTCGAAGTTAAGACATCTTATGTGAAAACTTATATTTCTTAAAAATCAGATCTGAAAAGCTCCAAGAATATTTATAGTATAAATAAGAATATTTTCGTATTCTTTCATATATTTCATAATAATTTTATTTATTAACAATGTTTAAATCTTATACATATATTTTAATAAAATTCCATCACCACAATTTAAAATTATCGTAGCAAGTTGCGTCCCTTTTTACGAGTTAATGGGTTACTTTAATTTAATAATGCGTTTTAAAATAAGAAAGTCATCTTCAGTTTGACTTTTTAAACTCATAGCAGCTAAATAGAAAATACCATATACTTTTTCATAGCATGGTAATAAAACCTCAAGGGGATTAGTAACAAGGGGAGATAATTTGACATGTCCTGACACTGGGCTCAACGTGCTTATCCTACGACGCACAGTTCAACAGGCAATAGCATTAATCCCACTTGACAGCTCAATTACCCCAGCCCTGCGCACGCGGCACGAGTATGCCACGCAGACTTTGATTTGTGCATTATACATCGCATTACAATAATTTAAACTTGTCCGTTTCACGTCAGATGCCTGTCATATAGAACGGAGCGAGACAGGTACCATTTTGTGTCTTTATTGTATTTCTAATTACATGTCTATAGTGTAGGTAGGTACCGAGTTTATGTTTTACCGTACGCGAAGTTGATGCATTTCGCACGCATGATAATATCATAGGTATTTATTTGCTCGAAAACATTATAATAATATGATTTACATAAAACCTGTGATAATTTTAAACAAGTTATGTAGATGTCAATGTAGAACATTTCACATAAAAATAAGAATGTTACAGCCGTAAAGAAAAAGAGCTCTACTTACCTAGGTTCTACTGAGCACATAGGTATTTTCAGTAGAAATCATCATATCGCAGACTGTTAGTTAGGACAGGCTTACGAAACACAGACCACACATTTTTATTTTTATTGGTGCCATCCAATAGCCTAGCAAATACTCTAATTCTAGGTTTAACCATACTATGTGGAATAATACAAACTATGGTTCGATTGAACGTGGGGTGGAGTTTATGTTATACAGGTAAGGTCCCCAATCCCTATGTAGATACAAACGTACAAAACATGTAAAAAATCTAGCTAAGAGATGAGCAGCAACGTCGTATTTGAGTAATATGAAGAAATCACGCGATGGGTTGAACTACTATAACTATGTGACTAGATAACGCATGTGTTTCATGTATATAATATAGTACATATTATGAAATTATGTTTATTATTTGAAATAAATGTTTAATGGCAATGGCTTTATACTACTCGCCTATGTGGCTACCACTCTTAAGTTGGAAACCACCTATCGGTGTGTTCCGGCAGTTGCACTTGAGAGCCTTTAAGGGATTGTGAAAAAGATTGACAACATATTGGCAATACTTTTGGTAGGTATTGTTAATATCTATAGGCGACGGTAGTCACTTATCATCAGTTGAGCCGACTGTCTGTTATTGTTGATATCATTTCCTAATTGTATAATTAGGTAATCCTAATGATTAGAAATAAATGGCTACTAATCTTCTTCATCTTGTCCTTATCCCACGCTAGGTAGGGTCGGCACAACATGTTTTCCCCTTCCACTCCGCTCTATCACTAGTCGTCTCAGTATTCACACCTTTCATAAACATATCATTCTTCACGCAGTCCATCCATAAATGGCTATGTACTAATAAGAATAATAATAAAGTTTGTGGTCACACACGAGTATTTCAATAGTATAAAATTTGCTCTCTACATTTAGGTACACGAAATAAAGACATTGAAGACAAGAGATTGCATAGTAATTCTCAAAGAGCATAGCGGGCTTCATAGTGTTTTATTTTAAACTCCTCGACGGATCAAAGAATTAAAGATAGTGATGAGCGCCATCTAAACATGAAACATATTAATATATGAGTCGACATTGTAGAGACTGTCAGTTCTCAGGTTTTGGTTGTTGGTGTCTCGTCTCGCGTCTTTAGTTTGTTCGTCCGTTTATGTGTAGGTGGCGTGGTATCAGATTATTGAACTGTAAGCTTCCAAAGCACAAAAAAATTAATCAGTATTAGTATTTTTTTCTAAAATTTAATGGTCAAATTTCGAGCAGTGGGTGAACACTAAAATAGTTAATATTAATAACAACAATAAAAAAAACTATTAATTAATTTTTCTTTTAATTGATAATATTTATTATTAATATATTGAATACCTATTAACATTTGTTATTATCTTTTGATTATAGATAATGACTATAATTTGTTTAGTAGCGTATGAGCCTGAAGGAAATTAGTCTACGCTATGATCATAATTTATTTTGAGTTTGAGGTATTTCAAAGAGGAATAAAATATAGTAACAAATTTTAGATGAATGTATGTCAATTCTTTGAAGTGATATATTTAGGTTTGATATGGTTTATTTGTGCTTGGATGAAAAACCGCATCGTTCATTCCGCATGTTTTAGGGTGAAGCGACGATATGATCAATTTAAAATGAAATAACAACAACCGCCTGAAACTCACGTACATTTCAGTTACCAGCGAGGAGCTTCCACTTTACTTATTCATAAAGTTTTCTAAGAAATTTTCACGGGAAAATGTAGGTAAGTAAAATGTGAGCTCATTCCGAAAACTATGTCCTGTTTGAGTTTCATGAATAGTTTAACAGTGTACGATTAATATTCCTTCCGAGAAGTAAACGAAATATCATGATCGTCGAGGATTTCAAAAAGATGTAAGAAGTTTACTTTCTCTTTAATTTATTACGTTTAATATTTTGCAAGATCCTAATAACATCTTTCTTTCTTTTCCTATCTCTTATTTTATCGTGTTCGATACTATTTTTTTTAATTATTATTAGGTATTACTTAATTTTAGACATCCTTAATTGATTTAATCTGATATTGATAACGTTTATATTATAATTTTAAAGAATACTTAAGTAATAAATGTTTTAAAGTGTTAAGTTGAATAAGTTGCACGCTATAGGTATACTTTAGCAACAAATGTAGGATCTATTATTACCTCTACATCAATTACTACCGTCTGATAAGCAAATACATTTATTATTAAATAACATCGCATCATGCATCCAATTAAAGAAATGCTTTTGGATTTCAAGTTCGTTTACACTAGTAATAACACCATTATCACAGTCAATAAATCTAAATTACTACGGTTAACATAAAATTTGACCCTCAGTAGCCCTGTTGTATACTGTATAAATTCAAAGCTAGATGAAAACGAAATACAACGTTTACAATCCGCCTACAAACCATTCACGGTATTGAATAGGGAAAACAAATCGATAACCATCGCTTTGATGGCGGTCAGTTTTAATTTCGTTGAGCGCTATGTCGAACTGTCTAGTGCAGAGTGTTCTATCAACGATTCATATAGGTACCCTCGCATTTGAATTCAACGAATAGGTCACCATATTATAATGTATAGCTCTGCTTATGTATAGACTTATGTGAGATTGTGGTCAAACGCAAACCTATAGAACAATAAAAAAAAGACTCCATAAAGTGAAAGGCTCATTTTTAGGACTGGGTGGGTGCACGCTTCCTATAATAAGAAACGTCCTATATTTTGAATTTGCCTATATATAACGAATGTTTTAGTAGAGATGGCTTACTACCATATTAATGAATATTTAAATAACGACAATGATTGGGTGTAGCGCGCTCTTGTAGGACATAATCTTGTGTAATAATTCTATTTTTGTTTTGAAAAGAGTAATTGCTGAGTTTATTGCCGTCTTCCGAACCGTGCATTAGAGTCTGACAATTTATAAGTGCCTGTGAAGGCCTATTTCGAAGAATAAACATTTCATTTCATTTCATTAGCGTATTTAGTAAAATACTTGTAGGTAACGAAGGTAATATAGTTCTTTGCTAAATACTTATACTAGTTTTTAACAATTTCTTCAACACAATTTTGTTTCTACTTATTTATTTAGGTACCTTTGAAAATTATAGATTTTCTTTAGTTGCGAGTTACAGATCCCAAACTATGTAAAGTGGGAAAAAATCTCTAACGCACTTTAGCCATTTATAAGGAATGTAAGTAAATAATCAAAAGATAACATTAGACATTGTAGTATTGATGTCGAAGACATTATAGTGACCCGTAATAAGAATAACTAGTTCGCTGAACATTTTATTAGCTAGGTGAGGCGAGTTTTCACATTACATTTTGATAAATCCGAGTAATTAAGCGACGTGAAATATATAAAGGTTAATTTCCCTAGCGAGGTGGCATGGCTTGGCTGAAGACAAAGGAGCCCGGGTCCATCTCCGGGAATAGCAGCCGACGCTTCTTGGAGTTATTAGTTAGTGAGCAAGGTAAACAGGTAATTATTTTATTTAGGTCAGCCTTATTAGTTATTTTTGGGTACTTGTTTATTAATTTAGAAACATACAACTATGTAAGTATTTTACTAAATAAGCAGTAGGTACTTTACAATATGCAAGTAGGTATTCGATAAATTAAACATTTGTGAGGATATCCTACTAATATTATGAATGTGAAAGTTTGGATGGATGTATGTTTGTTACTCATTTACGCCAGAACGGCTGGATGGATCTGGATGAAATTCGGCATGGAGATAGATTATAGTCTGGAATAGCACATAAATAATTTTTATCCCGGGAAAAGATAAGATCCCTCGGGAACGCGGATGAAACCGCGCGGAACAGCTAGTAATAATATAAATAGGTGCAAAGGACCGTTAGTTCGACATAGCGCTCGAAGATAATGAGTTCTTTATCCTACTAATAAGGTTGTATGTTTGTTTTTTTATTCTGGCCGAAGATAGTAAGCACACAAAGCCTAGATGGGTTTTAATAAACCGATAATATTATTCATGACATTACTTTCATTCCTAAGAATTACTCGTATCGTAAGTCCAATGATCCCTCTAAGACTAACGTGCTTCACCGGACTCATAAGTTTTCTAGACTAACCGGCTGTTCAAATTAACTGTATAAATTAGCCAAAATACCACAATATTCATAATACTTACATACCTGGGCTGGGTTAAGTCGACTAAATTTAATAAAATAAATACTTTGTATGTTGGCAAACATACGTGAATGACACGCATAATCTGACTATATGCTGTTATTACAATCTTTATAATGTTCTGACAGTCTTCGACTATATGACCTTCCTGACAGGAAAGCTGGATCCGCCCTTGACTAGATATCATAGAGCAACGTGTAAAAGTGTCATTATAAACTAAGGTCACTTAATAATAAACAAGAAAAGATTTCAAAATAATTCAAATCTGTGACGGAGGACGATTCCCATTTAAATAATTCATAAGGCTTTTGGGTTATGTCACAGCTGCCACTACTGAGACGCTTCAAACGCATAAACTTAAAGTGGAAGGAGCGGAGATAGGTCTTTGATTTCATTTATTTCGCTTCGCCAGACTTGCTTTTCCATTTGATAATTCTGATAATTTTTAAAGGATTTATTCAATATCTCTCTCTTGAAAAAACTTTAGTATTTTTTATAAAGTGCAAAAAGCAAGCAAGTGAAAATCTTTTCGAAGTGTTTCGTTTGTAATTCAGAGGCTTAATTAAGTTAAAGTAACGAAGCTATTATGGTGGATATAAACTTTTTATTATTCGTAGTTTGCTTCTTACTGTTAACACTGCCAAAGGTTTCCTTAAGTACGGAAAGTCATAAACCACGTGAAATTGCGTACTTAACTTCTTTGTACGAAATAGACCCTGCTATTCATTTGACTAAAGCAGATAATAATATGGTCACTGAAAACAATTGTACGACTAAACGTGGTCTGTATTTTATGCATAAACTTGAACTCAAACTCTTAATCAAAACTCAATTATTCTTTTTAGAGCCTGATTAGGCTTTATTCTATAGAATTCATTATAAACGTTCATATAGACTCTACCACCGCGATACCTACAAAAAACTCAGCGAGGCAATTTTTTTCTCTAATAAACAGACCTAAAAAATATCATGATTATAATAAAAATGCAAAATGACTATGGGTACAATCAATAGAAAATATCCCTATAGTAAATATTCTCCTATGTGAGGTAAGCTTTTCCTTGGTAGGTAGGTACCTTATACCCAACCAAGATCATCTTGTATAGGTACATTATATAGTCAGTCAATCATGCATTTTATTTTATAAATCACTATAAATTCCAGTTATCATTTGGAACATTAAATAATCCAATGGATATAATTTGGAGCTTGATGATATGAGCATGATTCGGTTTTGAAAACACCAACAGTGTAATGTAATAAGTAGGTCTCATGATCACGATGTACGGCGCGTGGCGCGGAAGTAAAGATTATTATTAAAGTAGGTAGGTATTACGTAGATTTAGATAGGTGAAAATAATGTACACGTTTTACGAGTCGACGACTGCGTTGATATATCCTCGAGAGAGTAAATTCGCACATGTGTGGGTGATAAAATCAGCATAAATTCTGTCGTTCTCGCAGCCAGAGTCTCACATTGTGCCCTTACATAAGCCCCCGTACATATAACGCACATGTAAGTAATGGATTCTAGTTATTCTAATGGCCTTTACGTTAGCTATACCTACCTATGTTAGTTAGGTGTCGATCAAATTAATTATGATGATGTTGTAAGATAAATAAGAAATGAAAGTTCACCTCATCTGTATTTCTGGAAATATAAAAAGTCTTTATTTATTTGACGCTATTGTGAATGCTGAAACCAAAACAAGCTATATTTATTTTGTTGAGATTGTTGTACCTAAATTGTCAGTCTCCAGACTTTATGTAATTTTCTGGCCGACATAATTTCCGGTTTAATCTAACGAAAGCAATTTACGCGGGTGAAATTGTCTTATTGCTGATTATTTTTCGGATGAACAAATATCGCGTTAAATCAGCTTACGGTTTTTGTAAATTTATAATACGAATATTATATTTAACACATTTAAATCAAAATTCATTCACGAGTAGTTAGAGAATAGTGTCAGGCAAAAATAATATTTTAATGAAAACGTGACGTAACCGATATACACGAGTGCAAGTCCATTGCGATGTTATAATTTCATTCAACAGAGAGATTGGAATTTGGAATCTGGGGTCTGTTCATTGATGGCTTGATTGTGCGTTTGTCTCGTCAATTGAATGTCAGGGATTTGGGGCACTAGTTTCATCCACCAAAATGTGTAGATAGTGCAATGTTGGCATCTTGCGGTCCCGGATCAACATCGACGGCCTTGTCTGTGTTCTACATTTTGTGGAATTTATTCAACGCCTCCACAAAATTATCGACTACTATTTACGCAATTCTAAGAAATATTTGTATGTTAATTAATCTATGTTACCATACATTTTTTGTTTTCATAAGTTATTACTTATTAGAAATATTTATATTATCGTAAAAATATAATTTCGAGTCACTGAAACCGTCAAGCGCGTGGGAAGCAATAAAATTTTCATGCAGTGTTGATGGACGTGATTGAATTCGAAATTTGTTTTCTCATTTGGAACCAATCCCCTCGCCGGATATTACCCACGCGAGACATTTGCATCAAAATTTACGAACACTAAACCTATTTACAATAGAGATTTTTTAGCACTCAACCCAGTCTTTTTCGAGATTTTTGTTGTCATTGCATAAGTCTATATTTATAAATAGTTTAAAAACAACATAATTTTTTTTATACCACAAGTGACAACGGGCGGGTCAGGCGAGTCCCCGGTTATGGGTGGTGGCCAGCCAGTCGAGTACTACAAAGTAACCTACCCAGCTGTAGTTTCTTCACGATCTTTTCCTTCACCGAAAGCTCAAGCTCATTGTAAGATTCAAACCCACAACCTTAGACGCGGTATCCAACTACACTACCACTGAGCTATTTACGAATAAAGGCTTTCAAAAATTATAATCAATCATTTATTTCTAGACTACATCGATCGTTAAAACCAATAAACATCTACTAACTATTTTATACATTTTGAATCAGCGGGTGTCGTTAAAGTGGACATGTGATTAAGACCATACATCAAAGTAGTTGCAGTCGCCTGGAATACATAAATGAACTTGTTAAATAGGGTGTTCACTGTGATTTATGACAGCTTTAGCTCTACCAGTTGTACCACGTGGGTACAATTTTACATTTCCATGAAAATTTTCACAGTTTCATGAACATTCAAGAACAAGTTTCGCAATAAGTGGTGACCCTACGTCTTAAGAGCGAAGCTGTGCGGTACAGGAGCCGACCGTTTTCGCCTAATTCTAATTAGTTCTAGGTCGGCGGTACATCAAAGTTGGGGATAAGTTCTTTCGTTTAATTGACCGTAAACTTGGGGTAACGTGGATAAATTCACCTGGAAGGGCTCGGAGGGCGGCGAACGTGATTTATCTGTACCTTGTTTGAGAGGATTGTCTTATTTATTGCTTTAGTATTTTATTCGACAGCTTTATTTATCTCTTAATTATTGAATATTTAACCAGTTATTGGCATAAACTTATGGCTATGGCTTATTCGACCTATACATAATAAAATTGTCTAAAGAGCGCTTTATCTCTCATCTCAATTCTTATCGCCTAAGGAGCGTAATCTTAATCTTATCTTTAGTTAAATTCACTGTGGATCCTGAAAACCTTGAGATAGTTGGTTACTCGAACTGTTTTTGTATGAAGCTGGATAAAGTTTACCCAGTGATTGCAAAATATATAGGTAGGTTTTCAAATGAGGAATGTAGTTTTCGTTGAAGCTGTTGGTTCATCCAGCTAGGAGTGCTCAACTTCGTGTCGACTCTCGGGCCCCGACATCAGCGGAATTGTTCTGTAGAAGCTGCCGAACCCTTAGCGAATAGTTAAACTTAATGAGGCCGTGCCGTAGCCTACTTCACAACTTCAGATTGTTTCCGGCGCAGTAAGAAAGAATTGCCTTAGAAATGTCGTCGTAGGTACTTCTAATGGGTGGAAACTGAGTTTTTGATGATACAAAAGAAGTATTTCGTTTTAATGTAATAAGTTTGTAAAATGTTATATGTAGTTTCTTCAATCCATAAAATCATTGCATATTAATTATATTTTAATCAAATAAATGAATAGATACAATTATAATGTTATATAAATTATCAATTTATGCCTTTTGCGGTCAAGACCATGGGGGTTCGAACCCCCATGGACCTTGCCAATCGGCAGCAGCGGCAGCCTTGAAGAAGTTTTTTTTGTTGTAAATAAAATGTAAATATTATGTAGGTAAAAAATTTTTTTTTTCATTGGTTCAGTGAAAATTATTGAGGTAAAATAAATCGCAGAATATTCAGACCAAGATATTTTGAGTAGACTTGACGATGCTTACCTTAAAATGTTAGTAAGTAGGCGTCGGGAAGTTTTGTATAACATTATTTTCTGGGCACATTTTTCGTTGGTTGCCTAACGACAAAGTAATGCCGTCGCATGTAAATGAATACATAAAATACTTTAGATTTTCTGTCCAGAGTTAATACTGAGTCTGAAATATGCTACTGTGTATGTAGATGTTTTACTTTAATTTAAATTAGTTTAGCCCACTGGTCGAAATTCAACCTTATTTTTTTCATGAAAAGAGGTTTTACTTTAATGTACCTAAACACTGGACGAAATTCGACTATTAGGCTTATAACCTTTAACTCGTTTGCATTTTTTTATTGATTACTAAATCCTGTCAATAGCAACTAATCAAAAAACAAAAAAACATCAATCAAAAAACACAGAAAAAAGGGGTAGAAAGTTTCTCCTATGTTTCTTGAGTATTACCTAATCCCACTAATATTTAAAATGCGAAAGTTTGGATGGATGGATGGATGGATGGATGGATGTTTGTTACTCTTTCACGCAAAAACGGCTGAACGGATTTTGATGAAATTGGCACACAGGTAGATCATATCCTGGAATAGCACAAATAATATCCCACGGGAACGCGGGTGAAACCGCGGGGGACAGCTAGTATAATGATATGTAGCAAACATTAAACAAGTGACTGTCTCCAAATATTAATGACGTTACGTACGTGGGTACACATTGTGTCAATTTAGTGCTTAACAAAGTTTCATTGCGAATAAATGCGAGGGTACGAGTAGGTATGAACAAATTAAACGGCTAGCACCTGGCTTAGCGTTAAGTTTATTACAGCAACGTCTGGGACGTCTCGGGACCGCGTAAAATATTTTTCTGGGGAAAATGACGCGCTCCCGACCTAACGTGTCATAAAGTAAGACATTTATTACTTTTCATACCGTCTGGTGGTGAGACATCTTTACTACTAGTAGGTACCTATATACTGAGAGATGAAACAGGTATGCGAGAAACGTGTCGCAACAAGTTGTTGTAACACGTATGAACATGTTGAAACAGTCACACCACTACGATAAATAGCTACCTACCATGAATATCGATGAAACTGAAAATTGTTGCATGCGCAAGGAATTCGGAATTATCTTTCACAGAATATGTTGGTAGGTACCCCACATTCCCTGTATGTAGACTTGGTATACGTTAGGGTTGCCACATCGGATTGTTCTCCATCTATTTAATACAAAATATACATTGTAGTACAAAAGTACGTCGCCCCGAAATTTTATCTTTGTGACATTCTAATAGCTAATAGTATAATATAATATCCTGGGACATTCTTCTCCATACATCTACTACTTTTTAAACACATACTTAGGTATATAGCTAATTACACCTAAACAAACAAACATGTCATGCACACAAATGTTTGTCATGGCTATCAAACCTGTGGCGGCGTGACAGGTAGTATCGACCACGCCAACCGCCCAACTATATCATACTGGTGTTTCTTAAGACTTTTTAGTGATCGACATGATAACCATTAAATCATCTAGTCTATTTAAGCCCATATGAACTTTACCTAAATAAGATCGCTATTACCACATTTCATTTTTTATTCCATTTCGTAACCAATATTCAAATTCGGTAGGTATCTATTAAAACCTTCATACGTCAAGATTTATACAGATTATTTTATAAGCATCCTCTAAGAGTCTCTGAGCTTATTCCAAATTAAAATACATCATTGGATTCGTTGCAAGATCAACGAAGATATCGAACAAAGACATTAACGAGTATTTGGAATCCCTGAAAAGGGAACGTCAAAGTGAAGGCTCTTTAAGATGCGGCTTACACAAAGAAAACAAAATTTCCACCAACGGATTTTCATGTCAGTCACGTCTCTGATTTTTTTGGCGGCGCCGAAGCAAAAGGAATTCCATTCCGACAAACAAATCACCACAGATCCAATCAAAGACGACGACAATAGGCGTATATTTAATAAAAAAATTAGCTTCTAAATACTTCAGAGCATATTTTTTGGACATGAGTTCAACAGTTATTTTATTTAAATAGGTATGTTATGTGTCACTTAATCACGTACATTTTTATAACCAAACTGAGAGTGCTGGGAACCTTGCCGATCGGCAGCAGCGGCAGCCTCGAAGAAGTTTTTTTTATATATTATAGTTGTACATTTGTTTGTATATTTTGTACATATTATGTTGTAAATAAATATAAACTGAGAGTTAATTGTGTGTAATTTTAATAATGGAAACTAGTTTTCGATCTTACCTATTTAGTGTCATTACAAGAAGTTTTTAGCATATTTTTGCTTATTAGCCTTGCATTATTTAGCTTTTGACCTTTTTACATGGAAATAGGAGATTAGGTATTTATACGCACGAATCCGAGCTAGAATTATAACTCCAAGTTATACATACAAAACTTCCCCTATCTTAGATACCAGAAATAACACTCGTGTTAAAAAAATATATCATTTTCTAATCATAATATTTTTTTATATGAATACTTTTTGCTTCCATATTGTACAGTCAAAAATAATGGTGCTATTTATTCATGCGAGATAAAGTTAAAGGAGCCCTTTTACCTGAATTCTGCTTGGGCCCGCCCGCCCATCTTGCCTAAATGCTCAGGTGACACAATCTATTATGTAGGTACATGGCAACTTAGCTAAATTGCTTCTGTTAAATCCGCCCGGTAGGTAGTGTGATTGAGTAAAGATCTGTCTCGTTCGGGAGCTCCGAAGAGGATCATCTCTTTGATATTCTGATTGAGACGCTCAATCAAATTAGGGCTTATTTGCAAATGTAAGCTAAGATTAACGAATCTACATAACTTAAGAAAATTACATTTGAATTTGAATTCATATTTGTAACTAAGGCCGACATGGTAAAAAAAGTGATTTTGATTCCAACATTACTTTCTTTAATAAAATATATTCATGGTAGTTATCGTATAAAAATGCAGAAAGCGTTCCATCCGTACTTGTATTCTGTTTCATAAATCTCATAACAGTTGGAAGCTCAAAGCTCACATTACTAACATTATTGCTGAAACAATATCATAAAGAATGTCAACAATTTTCGTATAATATAAGTACCTATATACACATTATTTATATTCGGAATATACATTACATATACCACACGCGAGGTCTACGAGGGAAGCGGATCAAAGTGATATGGCACGTTTTGGGAGCGATGTAGCTTGAAGCAATGACAGTTGAAACTCGAAGATTTAATGGGATATTACGCTTTTAAAAATATATTCTTCTTAATTTTGTCATGAGTCCGTATGTTACATATAATTTATTTGTAAAATATAAGACCGATGTCGCTCCAATTTGGTCCAAACATAAACAATTATAAACGCTACAAAGTTATGACCAAAAATCTATACTTAGTAACTTGAATCGCGATTCCTGCAATTTTATTGTTATTGTAAAATATGTACGAGTAGTGTTCAATAATAAATACAAACGTACTAACTCTTTATGTTTATATTATACATAGTAAATTAAATAAATAAAGCATTATTATTTAGGTCTTATGTATAGAGTCATAGCTGTATGTAATTAATTAGCTGTTCTCCACGTTTCACCCGCATTCCCGGGTTGAAAACTAGCTCATAGCCGTCTGAGTTAATGTAAGTAGTTTCGTATTAAAGAAATCCAAGCTCACAAACATTACCTCTTTAAAATGTAGGTATAGATTTTAAGTATGTATACGATCTATAAGCAAGATATATGAAGCAGATTTAGTTTCTAAAGTATTCGCATAACATTTTTATTTTTACTTTTGGATAAGCTTGTGTTTGACCGCAATTTCACCATGGTAAGTGATGATGTGGCCAAAAGTAGTAAGGACACAAGTTTATATGGGAACTAGCTCTCATGTGAAGCTGTCGGAACACATCGACAGGTGCTTGGCATCAGATTTACACGTGCTATGGTTTCCTCACGATGTTTTCCTTCACCGAAAGTTCAAGCTCATTGTAGGATTCGAACCCAAGACCTTCGCCGCGGTATCCGACGTCACTACCACTAGCTATCTTCGCTTTAAAACTTTTCTATGGTTTTTAAACGCAAAAAAGCTAACTCCAATTGCTCGTGTCAACAATATCTTCACGTCCGATAAAGAAACCATCAGTTAAATGTCTTCAGGAAAAAAATGGATATGAAGTTTGCTTTTTCATGAAATGTCAACTGATCTAGTTTGCCACATCGATATCCATTTGGGAATAATTGTTCACATTCATTTGTGTTAGGTAAACTCAATTTGAATGTGTGTCATCCTCACTCAGACGCGGTGTATACCCTGATCACACCGGTGTCGGTGACGTGTCACCCCTTCGGTATGGAGCTTCTACAATATAGTGACTATTCTACCTCCCTTACCTTACATCAACATGCAATAGAGCAATTTTGTACTTTCTCCATCTACTTAATCTGTTTACAGATACACATAGGATCCGCAAGACTTTTATTTCATACTGATAAACTGACTTTACTTGGTATAATAGATTTTATACGATTTGATTTTCATATCGTTCTACTGATAAAAAAAATACTTTTTCATTAAATGTTGTTATAAGCTGTAAATTAAATTTACTGTTATTATAATACTAGCTGTCCCCCGCGGTTTCACCCGCGTTCCCGTGGAATTTTATCTTTTCCCGAGATAAAATTACCTATCCTTATTCCATGATATGATCTATTTGTGTGTCAAGTTTCATCACGATCAGCTTCGCAAATAATGCATGATTTTAGAACAAATTTGATTACCATTAAAAAGGTTGTAGTGAGTCAACTTGTGGAGATTTTTAAGAGAAACAATTCCGTAGTACATGATTGTTGCGTAGCTTTATCCGTTTACGTAGCGCACGTAATGGAAGCTATCAAAAGGAATAAATTTTCCCCGTTTTTGCAACATTTTTCATTGGTTACATCTCTTATTGGTCACAGCGTGCTGTATATAGCCTTCGATACATGGGCTATCCACTGTTCCTGAGATAAGCGCGTTCAAACAAACAAACAATCAAACTCTTCAGCTTTATATATTAGTATGGATAAACGATGTCCAGTATGTTTATTTCAATAAAGTGCTATATACAACAAATGTACAAAATATACATGCAATATATTTTTAATTCATTGTTTGAAAAGGAAGCCACTAAACTTAAAAAGATCCAGTTATAAATATGTATACCAGTTTTTTTTCTCAAAAGTCGTTTCCATTCGATAACAGTTGTTTCCAACAAAATCCAACCCGAGGAAAATTTCAAGCAAAACAGCACAATTTCCATTGCCCCGAATTCAAAGAGCTGTGCAATCCTCGCGCGGCTCAAAGCTCGCTTCCCGGATATTGAAATAAATAAAATGCTGCTGACTCGCTAAAATACTGTTAGAACAAAACATGTAGTGATATAAGTATAGTTTTTAAAATATCGCTAGCAGGCTATAAACATGTCGCTTTAAAGTGAAATACTTGACTCGATTTGCCATGGTACTCTATGAATTTCCAGATGATCATCCTGCCAATCAAAGCTCAGTAGCACGCTAAATATTCTAGCTGTGGGGCGTATCAAACTGCGCGTAGCTAGTGGTGCGCTCCACAAATAGCTAACAGCCAGTCTATTTGATGGTGGCTCCTCTGTAAACAGGTCGAAATTGATTTTGAAGCTTATCGAACTCGTGCCCGCAGCCCGCAGCCCACAGCGCTCGCAGTTCACAACATGATGGAATTTTGTAATTTCGGCGACTATTGGTAAAATACTTTACGTAGATAAATTTGTTTGTCTACAAATTACGTAGTTGACAAATATATGTATATAATATTCAGACTTTCTTTACCAATTTTAACAACAAGCTTATCAAATTTTATAACTACTTTTAAAATTTAAATACACCACGATAGGATAAAAAGATTAAGTACTAGATACCTATTCGACTAGGTATAAAGGTCGTGAAATCCTCAGGATTGAGTCAAAGTCAAACTGTTGAGACCATAATTACACCTTTGACACTTCTCAAAGTTGAAATCCTATTTAGATTCAAGTGGAAACGGTAATACTTGCGAAGTTTTATAGGTTGTTAGTCATGTCGAACGCGCGAGTGGCTCACAAATGAACTTGTTTCTTAAACGCTCCTTAACAACCACTGGGCTTCACGGGCTATTAAACCGAGGATTAGTTCCCAGTTTTCTAGAATAAGAAGCTCCAAGATTGGGGCCAGTTAGCGCACTCTGCGGACTGAGAATAATTGCGTTCTATGAATTGAGTTAGCTCGCCACTACACTTGATCGTCCTCATGAATAAATGTCTTTTGCAGAGAAACTATCTCAAATGAAATTATTCCTTTCTAGGTTTTTATTCCAAGGACTCAAAATAGCCCATGACAGCAAATAAAATGATTGCCACCATTTCGCACAACTACTTATTTTATGTTTCATCGCATTGCATGGTACAGGAATGCATAATATGACATATTTTATATCGATTTTATATAACTACTAGCTGTCCTCCGCGGTTTCACCTGTGTTCCCGTGGGATCTTATCTTTTCCCGAGATTAAAATATAGCCTATGTTACTCAGGGATAATGTAGCTTTCTAAGGGTGAAAGAATTTTTAAAATTGGTAGAGTAGTTTTTGAATTAAATCGTAGCAACAAAAGCGTAGTATATTATCTATCTATGCGACAGACGTTGTCCTGTCAAAAAAGAATACTTAATTCAGTATTTTTCAGGATAGGATAGGACATCTGTTGACACTTTTTTATTCCCTATATTGCTAAATGGGTCCAGCCATTCTCAACTAATGCACTTACAACAAACAGCAATTATTATTTATTTATTTAGATAGATATTAAACATTGGTACAATTATTTTGAATATAAAGGAAAACAAAATAAATCAAAAATAATACAGCATTATGAGTTACAAAGGTTAAACTGAATGAAATAAATTGTTCAGTCGGACACAAGAAGGATATTAATTTGGGATATCTATAACTGTGTGCGGGTTGCACTGCACCTGGGGACACGTTGGGGCAAGGCGTGGCTATACAGGATCACTCTAACCCACCCCTGTTACCACCAGCTTAGTTAATTCTTCTAAGTAAATTCTTGTAGCTGTAGCTGTTAGTATTTCTCATTGCCTTCTTTGAAGATGTAAGTTAGTACTTCTTTATATCAGCACAGTGAAGTTCAATAGGGTAAGTTCGTGACGAATGTTCTGTTTGTAAAATAACTGATAGGCAGGTAATAATAAGTTGACGATTCTTTTTTGTAAATTAAATGTCAATTGTTTTTTTCGTGATTTAGATATAAATCATGTTTAATTTCAGGTATGCATGGTAATCTTCGCCATCGTGTGGAAATTGAACCTCAAACCTTGATGTCAGAACTAATTAAATGCTATGCTCGCCCTGGGGTTAGATTGGTTGCTTGCTCATATGCGTCTCCGGCGCCGGCTCACCTCAGCTAAGCGGTCGTTTCGACCGTCTTCTACAATACACAATAACAGTTTGCGACGACTTTATTGCGTGGGTTGTAATGACCATTTCGTACATTTCGAGACAAAGATTATGTCACAGAACTTGAGGGTAACGCGCAATAACGCGTATCGTGTATCGTAGCTTTTATGTACTGAATATATGTAATTGTTTACAGAGTCTGTTGTTCTTATCCTTTGATGATTTTTTATAAAGCCATAAGATACCAGTTTTTAAAATTTAACTACTTACTTATCCACGTTGTGGTTTACTATCACGGAGAATAACTATGTACCAACCTTTTTGTATTCGGCAGTAGTCACCTCTAGCCTGTATTATAATGAATGATGATGAATAATAAGTTATTATTGCCTATTCGAGGTTTGTACATTAAAAGCCTAGATATACCTCCAGAAACTGAGAGCATGTTCCATATTCAACAATTTAAGGTTAAACAACACGATGTTGCAATCAGTGTCGTGCGAGATCTGTCCTCATAGATAGATACATATATGCGGAGCTCGGAGACTAGTTGTTGAGCGAGTTACAACCGCAACTAAGCCAATACCCAATCCGATAAGCCTTCGGGGAACAACGACGTCACTGCAGCTCCGACTTTTGTAAAAGTCCTTATTTTGTAGAGGTCTGACAATTTATTTATTTTTATATTTTACAACAATGGGGAATATGCACGTATTTTTTATTGTTTTAAACGTTTCTTCGGTTATAACATTACCAAAAAAAAAAAAATAACACATCCAAAATCATTAAGCTAAAAAAACATATTAAAATCACTATCATTTTCGGGTGATTCAAACGCGGCCATTATGGCGCGCTTATTTTGTGATGTGAGATTAGACGAATTCGATGTCAAAAATGAAGTGTTTGGTTCACAAGGTTACTAAAATCATTTAATTACTGGAAAAGCACAGAAAACTTATAAATTATAATAAATTTAAGCGTAGCGGTTACAAACTCTGAGGTCGAGTTTCAAGGTGACGTCACGATTACTCACAATGGGGCGTTTTGAAAATTTGCGGAGGAATTTAAAAACAGACACTTTTGGATGATTAAATTTAGCTATTAAATCATGAATTTTTGGAACGTTTTAAGTACATATTTCTAATGTTATCATTATTTATACATTAACATTTTATAGATATTTTGAATTATGTTTATTTTCAACTTTTTATTATTTCGATGTTTTGATTCCCGTATCTCTGTTTTATTTAGTATTATTATTTATTCCATTTTTTTTTAATTTAGTACAATTGTTCATTATTTTTTTATATGTATAATTTTTAAATTATTAATGTTATTGTCTTGTTAGTAAATGCTGTACATGCCTCTTATAGGTTTACATATCTGTATTTCAAATTATGATCGTGTCAATATGTAAACCGTTGGTGTGTCTAATATATAAATAAATAAATGATGTTAGAATAACTATGCATGTATTTTTGTTTATATAATTATGTGTTATCGGAAAAAACATTGATCGAATTGGATGAGTATATACGGTGAAGCGAAGATACGTGTTCTTGCCAGCCTCAATGCACTAAAGAGTGCTTTTATAAACCTCTGAAGGAGAGTAGAATTCTTTCGGGTGCAATTTCTGGTGAAACTCAAGATGCTAGGGGTTTTATGACTAAGATACGTGTTTTATGGTGACCTGATAAGACAAAATACGCAAAATGTATGGTACCGTGTTGACTGGTTCACTAATTATATTTATTGTGCCGAAGAATATAAGCATTTTTCATAGGACTGCGTCACTTAAAGGTTGACATAGACAGAACAATAAAATTGCGATGAAAGTGAAAGCAATTTAGACTTAAGTTACATTAAATAATATGTATTGCGATCCACAAAATAATCTTTAGATAATAGTATGTTTACCCATCGCCCATGAATATTATAATGGGAAGAATTCGCTAGGGTCTTTGAGCGTCACGTTGACCAGGACCAAATTGTGCTTTACCGGAATCTTATGAATATATTATTTGAAATATGGGTAGGGTGAACAAATTACATCGCTGTATGTGCGTGTGTATTTTACATATAAATAATGTTTTCTTTTTATGGAGATATTCAATGATAAAAGATACACTTTGCAAAGCATTCATGGTAAGAATATGCTTTTAATAATTTGATTTATTATGGTTAACACAAATACAAATTATTTTTATTGGCATAAAATACATGTTGCTTAAAAGTTATTATATATTCATTTGTTATCTGAAATAAAGTAAATATAGACAACCAATGCACAATACATAGATGCGATATCTCTATGTGAGGCAGGTACATAATCGGATTATCTGACGTTCACTGTTTGCAGTTTGTACAACAGCGGAGCACGTAAAATCGTTACATTTCGATTCCAATAGAATTCCCCATCAACAAATATTTGATCATATTCTGTGGTAACTAGTTTCATATTGATATTTTTATACATGGCTTTAACTTACTCACACAACTATTGTTTATTCGAAAACACAAGCTTTACAGCTTTGCATATGAAATAGAGAACGTGCTTATTATTAAAGCTTCCTATTTGCTAAGCTTTATTATTCAGTCATTTCTGTGTGATACGTGGTTAATAAACAGACAAATAATGAAAATAATCATCTGTTTGCAATACATTTGCAGGGTAGTACCTAGTGACAATAACTATCTCATTTGTATTACAAACACAATTACGAAATTGCTATTATTTGATGCGATCCAATACGTGCACGAAAACTGCACGTAGTAAAGTAGCTACCTACTATTTTGTTTAGTAGAGCGTCGAGAGAGCTAATTTACACGAGCTTACGAAACCTTCATTTGAGAAAGTAGTACAAAAAGATTAGAAATCAACGAAGCAAGATTTCATTCAACCAGGAGGTGTTACTTAGCCGTTCAATGTGGAGTTCGTTCATTCTCTA
Source organism: Ochropacha duplaris (assembly GCA_951361185.1). Lineage (NCBI taxonomy): Eukaryota > Metazoa > Arthropoda > Insecta > Lepidoptera > Drepanidae > Ochropacha > Ochropacha duplaris. The sequence goes on from OX592703.1 coordinate 7,261,061, forward strand.
CAATTGAAATGGTAATGCGACCTCGACTCCAGTTCTAATTGCTATGCAAATGTCGCTGTACGTATTTACTGACTATTGAAAGGCATCTACTTTGCTGTGTCGACTCAAATTGATAACGAGGGATGATCACGTCAAATATTCTTCGCCGGCGATTTAATCACCGCTCTATCCTTACGTCTCATATAGCGTGTTTGTGTAAGTTTGTCAACTCTCGTGCGATAGGTGAAGTTCATTCTGTAAAGTTGAACGTAGAATATATCGAGTTATGTAGTTCACACCTGAGTAATTGTTCAGATTTGAAAACTTTGTTTATAGGAATATTCGAGAAAAGTAATATATGTAGAGGAATAAAACTATCAAGCATCTATAAACTACTTGCATAGATCTCGTAGTTTAGAAGCTAAAACAATCTATATTGAGTAGTGATTAGTAAATTCGAATAGATATGTTCATATCAGACCGATGTTGTAGGTAATTGGTTGTGTAAAAGCGTCTCATAAACCTGTCAAGTGAACAAGGTCAGACATTACATTACATTGTAAATGCGGTGTATTGTTTGCGACAATTGTAAAACACAAAACATGGCTACTGTTTGTTTATACAATAGGGACTTAAATATAAATATAATAACTATACATAGTGTATAGACAAAGCTTTTAGACGATAGAATTCAGAAGTTTTCGTAGAATTACGAAAAAAATAAGACAAGTTTTTCAGTTTTGGCTCATCATCATCATTATTTATCATCACGGAGATTGAAGCTACCGATTCGGAAATCTGCCTTTGACTGAGAAGAATTGGCAAATTCAAATATTATTTTATTGATGAAAAAGCAAATTGGATAAAAAATAAGCTGCCCAAATTATTAATTCAACGCGGACGATGTCGCGGGGAAAAGCTAGTGCTTATATGTCTAGAATAATAACAAAATAAGATAATAAAGTTACATATTTTTTTATATTTACTTAGATTAGTGAATTAGAGTAAAAAAAAACAATTCATAATACCTATCAAAAATGTGACGATTAAAAATACTAAATAAATAAAAAAATGTTAAATACTTGTAAGTTCACTTAATAATGATTTTATTTTACGCTAGCTTTTGCCCGCGACTCCGCCCGCGTGGAATTAGGAATTTGCGTAGCTTATTTTTTTATCTAATCTGCTTTTTAGGGTTCCGTACAAAAAACGGACCTTTATAGGACCACTCGTGCGTCTGTCTATCCGGGCATGTCACAGACATTTGCTCCGAATCTACTGGACCAAATCGGGTGAAATTTGGTAGGATGGTGTAATTCTATGACCCAAACACAGATGTGCAAAGTACATAATATTTTTTTAAATAAGGGTAATTTTCGGTGGACAAATTAGGAAAAAAGAAAATGTTTTGCAAACCTTACTGTGTCATATATCAAATTATAGGGCTCGTTTTCTTAACCTTAACCTTAAATATATTTTTGTTATTATTGTAAAATAAATAGTTTTGATTTTATTCATGAAAGAAGACGAAAATTGTCCATACCCCTTGATCTCCGAAATTACCGAGCCTAAATAAAAAAAAATACAAAATATAGTTAATTGCTTGTAGATTACAGGAAAACCTATGAGAATTTTGACAATTTGATTCCCCATACAAACTTTCACCCCCCTTAAAGGGTGATTTCTGGGATAAAAACTATCCTGTATTTTTTCCCGGGACTCAAACTATCCCTATACCAAATTTCATCTAAATCGGTTCGGCAGTTTAAGCGTGAAGAGGTAACAGACAGATAGACAGACACTATTAGTATTAGTATGGATAAGAGTATGCATGATGATAATTATACATTCAGATTATTTGTGTGTGTGTACATATATTCAATGTACGAGTATGGAAGACTGTAGGGGGATCGTGAACTGACATTAGTGAGGGGGGTGTCTATGTGACTGGGTGGGAGTTTCTAACTAATTTATAGGGCCTGGTAAGGCACCTTTAAATGTTACAATTGACTCTTTTACCGTTTTTACTTTGCAATGGTTTTTTTTTAAATCATTCATATATAAATTAAAAAAAACCTTCACAGATTTCATGTGAAGGAAATCACGAGAAACATTATAAGAAACTGGGCCTTCAACTCTAGTATTATTATTTTCTCTATACACGGCAATATCTAAAGCGGAGTAAACGTTAGGTTTGCAGGAATATTAAATTCAAAACAGTTGGTTGTCGGAAGGCAGCTCGTGGCTCGTGGCTTGTGGTCGCGGCTACGTGCGACATGCCGGCCGGCGAAGTTACGTCCCATCGGTGCGGAATAGTGCGGATGCCTGCCGTGTACAACGCCGATTAACCGGATATACCCGTATGCCGCTCTGTCCGCCTGATGGAAATTTATAGGTAAGTTATATTTTCTACAAGTTATATGAACGATGATAAATTTTTTATGGACAGATACAATTTTTTGTATTAAGTTTGCTACTTACTTGTAGTTTCAATGCTTGCTATGTACAGACATAAAACTTCTTCTTTACTATTATAAAAAGTCAAAATCTAATACATAGATAAAAAGTGGAACAAAGGTGTCACGCACAAAAACGATCTTCCTCGTATCGGATTTACAGGCAATTTACATTTACTCTCCATCATTGGAGCCCGTCTGTTTTTAGTGTCGCACAGTATACCTGCGTTTACTCGCGTAAAACGTAAATGACCCTAGTAATTTCTACGTTATCGTTCATTTTAGCTTTTGTTCGTGTGATAGCGCATCCTCGCCGTCTACACCGACGGTAAATAATGAAATACCATCTTTAAAGACTCAAGATTTACTGCAGACGTCAACAGCGTAACAAATTGTTGGTCGTAATATTTAACCTGTCGCTGCGGTGGTCTCGCAAGTTTGTTTCTTGATATTACGTATTTTGAAGCTCATAATATTTGCTTCACGTTAATATTGTACATTACTAATGAGAATCGTTAATCATTGCGGTGAATAATCACGAACTAGTACCTACCACACACAACTTGCACATAGGTAAATGATTTGTGACATATTTCTCTATTGCATTTAATTTGTTTGCCAGTTTTGTAATCAACCTACAAAGTTAAAATTAACAAATTAAAATATTGCCCCAAATAGCTGCCCAGCGGAAGCATTCCAAGAAGTCTGGCAGCATTGCCACGCTGACTGGCAATGCCTACTATCTAATATACAAATCTACAAACATATTATTTCTTTCAGAAAGTTTACGAAATGCGCTGCAATTTACCATGAACAAATAGGTTTTTACCTGTACGTCATGTACAGGTAAAAACCTAACGCTTTTATCTATCAACTTTTTTTACGTTCACGCAGATATTTATGCATATTTCCTACATATACGAAGCGTTAATTTACTCCTCTGATTGAATTTTGCTGACAGCATGAAATGCGTGGAAACCATGTCTCGCCCACTCGACTGCGGAGTGTGGCAAGTTAGCTTTCTCAGCAATATTGTAACTTAATGACGCGTTTCTCGATAATTACGTGACTATAAAAAATATTATTTACTTTATGGGGAACTTTTGGTTTATTCCACCAAAAATATTAATGTAAAAAATAGGCCAAGATCGACTCTGAGCTGAAATTCAAAAGTTTATTCAAAATTAAGTTTAAATTAATACTTGGTAGTTGGGATTGTTATAAACTAGTAAATATATCAATTACTCTTAACTATCTCGTTACTGAATTTAATGAATTTTGGTGCTATTGTATCAAATAAATTATATTATAGATAAGTAGATATACAAAAAAATTCAGTCTATAAAAGGTGAACTTGGCTAAGATTAAGGTATCAAGTCTTTTTGACAGAGTATTTGGCCAGATTTCACACTTATTTTGTGGAATTTTAATATTTTATCCAGGGAAAGTTTATTGGCAATATCTGTTCATCATCAAATGGAGTAGAGGAGTGTAAAATGATCTAAGTTAGTAGCCATACATTAAAGACCGATGCAAAAACAAATTTATAATTACCGTTTATTGGTTATGTAAGCATGTAAACTACTTACCATATTTATTACATTGTTTGCTTATACCAAGCGACACTTCAATTATGATAATAAAACAAGGTAAACCTTAATGCTTTAATTGAGTGGTGTAAGTAAGTATAGAGTTTTATTACATTTACGATGAAATCTGCACTTCAGATATTTTGTTTTTATTTTGAACTGTGAAAACATTTGCTGGGTGGTCGTTAAGTGGAATTGAAAAGAATAGTTCGCTAACTAAGCAATGCAAGTAACGGAGTTGGTCGGGGCGGTGCGGGCAGTAGCGAGCGCCGACGTTAATGACACCTTATTGCGGAAAAGTTCCCGGAACAGCGCGCTTCATGCTGCCAATTGTTTCTATGATTGTTAAAAGAATGACTATATAAACTCTTTATTTTAAAACACTGACACAAATACATAATTTTAAGTTTTTTTAAATTATGTTTTACACCAAATAGAGTTTCATACGTCTTTGCTGTACCTACAAGTAACAGACAAACACAAACATCATAAAATCTATAGTTCCAATAAAATCACATATAAACCAATTCTTATTATAATTTAGTTTACCTAATAGTGTATTCTGTTGATCGCCCTAAAACAATCATACCGAAAATCACTATGCGTCGCCGTCAATCCCATAACCAAGATAGGCCGGCAGTATAGCAGCGTGGGTCCTACCTAATATCGCCACAATATCGCCTGGTAATGATAGAATGTCGCCCGGCGCCGCACGAACGTGATACGAATACGACTCGATAAGACCGTCACTATTATCTCCACTGGTTTTATAGCTGAGCTGTGCGTAAACAGAGCGTATTGATATCATTTTTATTGCTTTATTTATATTTCTATTTAATCACTGGGCTCTGTAATAGTTCAATGCGCGTGGAAAATGCATACCTAATTAAGAACATTTAAAGTCATTTAAGTACCTACGCACATTTAATAACATTTCACATTTAACTGATTTGATAAATTAAGTGATTCCTCTATAGCTCCTTCTAAGACAAAAAAACTTTTCCTGACTGACTGACTGATCTATCGGCCGTACAGCCTAAAGTAAAGGGTATAATATAAACATCTACTACGTAGGATTTTTAGAGTAGGGTATATAAGAAAATATGTCATTATCATTTCATTAAGAGTATAATAAGATTTAGAGTATTTGGAATATCACCCCCTAAAGGAAAAGCAATGCTTGTAACCCATACGGGTAATAATATCGTAAGGTGGAAAGCTAGTAGGTATGTTTTATACTAAATCAGTCCGTTAATCATGTACATTTTCTTTCACTACCAACAGATAATTATTTTTAATCTGCTTCATTAAATACTATGAGTGATTATACTTTTAATTGGTAATCATTTAATAGTTTGTGTATCAATAATAGCCGGACATGAATTGATCGAATGCATCATATTATTATCATAGTGAAAATATTAGATCAGTTACTGAATATATGGCGTATGAGGCTCTCGATGTCTACGTATGTGGCAGCATTAGGAAGCGTCGATGCCTTCCGGGCTGGTTGCTTCATGGCGGTACCGATAATGAAATCCTTTACTGCTATTAGCCAATAATTTTCTTGTTTGCTTTTTTTTACCGTGAGCTTACTTATCGTGGCTTTTGTTTTAATAAAACTGATGTTGCAAGTGAGAATGAGTGTACATACTTTTAACTATTAGTAATTAATGAAAAAACTACAGTACTGTCTCAATTTTCATTATAATTATATTTTTTATTTGTTATTTAATCGGAAAAGACATCTATGTTATATTCGACGTTAGATACAGTTATTTAACAGAAATATTCCATATTCCATTTATAATACAACTTGCTCAGTTTAAACTCCCAAGTAGCTGCAAGTTCTTACAGTTGAAAGTTCGATAAATAATTGAACAGCCAAGTTCACTCTGGCGACTTCCTAGATGATAGCTGCACCATATATTATCGGACGAAGAATCGTTTAAGTGTTTTTGCGCATATTCCTTCGCAGAGAGGAAATTTTCAGAGTAATTTACATTTATATCTGCTGTAACTTTGCGAATTGATATTGAAACGACACAAACTAGAAATTTGTTGATACTCTACTCAAGAGATGTCTCTTAATATTGGAGTATCGATTTCAAATATTGTATTGATGTTTTTAATACAGTACCTTATATTACAGAACAGATAATTTTTTTTTTTATTAAATCTATACTTACTATGCTATGCTAAAGATAAAATTACATAAAAAAGGGTTAAAACTAAAAAAAATCCTATAGGTCGAATTAAATGTACTCTAAAATTCATGAAATCATTTGACACATACGATTTGAAATAAACACCTATGTTGAAAGCTTATTAAGGAAGTTTCAACAAATTTATTTGATATTAAAAAACAATACAAATATTCTTTATTGTTGATACAAGACAAAAAATACAGGTTACATACACAAAAGACAAATAACAGTGAAAACAATTTAGGCGGCCTTATCGCTGAAGCGATCTCTTCCAGGCAACCTAGGGTAATAGGATATATTTAATATGGCAAGCAAATATGACCTTAGATGTTAAAAAGCGACCATAAATAAATAAAAAAGAATAAAAATGTGAAATACATAAACATACATCATAATTTAAATCCTAATACATTCCTTTATATACATCCTAATACATTCTAATAAAATAAAATAATTTATAAACTAATAAATATCATATTATTATAATGATAAACTAATAAATATGAGTGAAATTATTATCAAGAAATAAGTAACACTAACAGAGGGACAATGAGTAGGAATAGAAATGCAGACAAAGTTTAGAGAGAGTGAAAGTGTAAGATTAGTTTCGATTTAAATGAAACAACAGTTTGAGATGGTCTAATAGCGAGAGGAAGTGAGTTCCAGAGCCGGACAGCTTCCAAAGTGAAATACTGGTCAAAGGAATGTGTAGTTGAGATGGAGTTTTTAATTGGAGAGCATGGGAACTTCGAAGAAGATGTAGTTAGGAACTGTAGAATTTAAAACGTTATTTAAGATAATTTGGGGCACACGGATTAAACAATATATAAACAAGACAAAGAATATGTGTATTCCGGCGAAGGCGGATGGGAAGCCACTTGAGTTTTTGATGAAATTGAGAGACGTGGTCATATTTGCGTAAACCAAAAATGAACCTTATACATACATTTTGAAGTCGCTCAAGTTTGTTTAACTGCTCTTCGGTTAATTCAAGATAGCTGACATCTGCATAATCAAGAATCGGTAGAAACAATGTTTTAGCAAGCGCAATTCTGGTGTAGGAAGCAAATTTCGTCTCGGATCCGGCCGCAGCAAACAGCCTCCTACTGACCTCCGCAACTTGTAGAACCCAAGATACGGTACGATCAAGGATAATACCTAGATTCTTAACTGTAGTGCTAAAAGGTATATTAACTCCATCGAAAGTAATAGGGGGAAGTTGATCTCAGACTATACGATTAATAAGGAATTTACTGCCTATAATAATCACTTTGGTTTTGGTGGGGAGTTGGATATGTTGTTAAAATCTTTATTTGTTGATAAAATGCCAATAGGAAGAGAATTAAGAGAAGATTGTCTGTAAATTTGGAGATCATCTGCATAAAGGTGGTAGAGTGAAGAAATATTTTTGGTTATTGAGGAGATAAATATAGAAAATAAAAGCGGAGATAAAAATCTTCATCAAAAAAAATCAAAATGTTGTACAAAACCGACCCAAATTTAAACAACTAAAATATTTATGTTTCAACGACATCAAAGGAAATCCTGCGTGTTTCCACTATTGGTATTCCCAAAATCTTACGGGCAGTTTTCTTTTATCAGAGCCGCTTTTGGAAGTCCTACAGAATGAGCTATTAAATAAATAGCTAGTGGCCTTTACTGCGTCGGATAAAAGAACACGACCCTTCTCTATCGCGGTCGATGTTAGGGATTGAAAAATAAACCTCTTTTTTTACTATATTTTTATTTTCCTATGATGTAAACGTTCACCGATTTTTGATATTCAACGTTTATTCTATCCTACATTCTACTAATATCATGAATTCGAAAGTGTGTGTATTTTAGGTACCTACGCCGAATGTAAATACTTTACATTGGATGGGCATCATAGGCATGTGTTTTGACCACAATTTCATTATGGTAAGTGATATTGTGACCGATGGTGCTAAGTCGATTTATTATATACGAGTAGCTTAACACATATTTTTTTCTACTCAGGCAAAAGCCCCTTGGCTATTGCCAAATCTCTCCAATCCGCGTCCGACACCCTAGATGCCCGGAAATGGAGGATAGAAATACCTCACAAAGAGCCTGTCAGGACAGTCTTGTCTTGACAGGAAACGTGCCCCTGCTCTCTCACCCCCAGTCACCATGTTTGGCGAGCCGATCCCTTGTGAGAAGCAAGCGAAATACCTCGTTGTTACACCGGTGTGACTACGATTCATGCGCAAGGCCACGGGGCTGAAACTCGCCCTCAGCGGTCAGTGGTCTAAAGTTTTTCATTCCGGTTGAGAGCCCTAAGCGCTCGCTAATCAGTCCGCGTAACGGTACATGGCCCCTCAGGTCTCTACCTTCTTGAGCCCATAAAAAAATCGGGAATATATTACATTTCATTCATTAATTTCTTTCATTCATTCGTAATGTTAAAAATGTGAGTGTAGCAAACTTTAAAGGAGGAATATGTTCATAGTATATTTTATTACACGGTTCTCAACTCGGGAATAAGTATATAGTTTATCAAATCAAACAATAATTATTTTACATAGGTTTTTATTTCAGAAGTTTTTTCAATAAAACATCTATCTATCTAAACGGTAACTCAAATATCACAAAAAGAATATTAAACAAAAACATCAACAAACAAAAATGTTATACTAATTTTGAAAACTATAAATCATTAATAAACCAAAAATAATTCAAGCTCGATGGGAATTAATATGTATTGGTTCATTTAATATTACATTTTCTCATATAAATTGACTAGTCGTAAATTTACTAAAGTACGTTACAAACATAAGTTTTACATATATATTGAGTATCAGATATTTTGGTTTATTTATAAATATGTGAGTATTTAGTTATCACAGTGTCCAGTGAACAAATACAGAGTGACTATATAATTACATAATAAAAGATTTAATTGAATCGTGCATTTTATTAATTAGTACTACCTTAATAAAAAGTTTTCACTAACACGGAGGCTTATAGGTACAAATAGAGACTGCTAGATAACCCGCCCATATCATCATAATTCAACATCACTGTATATGTATAAAGCTTTAGTCCTCATTGCATGTACATATAGATAATGTAAATAATAAAAAAATAGGACTAAGCAATGACATACTTTGCATAATATCTGTTATGTTTTTGTTTAAACCATTATTATCAGTAGTACTTATTTAAAACTGTTCCTGTATGTAAATCGTAGTCGTCAAAAAGTATACTAAACTTCTAAATATTACTTGTATTATTTTTTTACTATTGATATCATAAGACGGTCAATTAAAAGTTATTGGTATATCATGCTCACTCAGTCTATGTTGTTTTCGTATAATTATTTGGAAGTTATATGCGACTTACAAAATTACTCGTACAAAATAAAAATAAAAATTGAAATTTGGCTAGGTAAATGTTTAAAAATGATTGATACATCGATACTGCGATACATGTCAGCAATTGGTCTAGACCGACGATTTACTACAGGCATTGATGTCACCGATGCTCTTGACTCGTCTGTGCCTTTTTTGCTTAACGGCAGAATCATCAACAGATTTAGCTGGAAGAGGAGAACTCACTCTATGCGCGTGGTCTGCTCTTTGACCGTACCTGGTGAAGTTTAAAAAAACCAAGGTTAGGCAAATATCCTTGTATCGAGTCTCTCTGATTAGGTTTCTGTTTAGGCATTATCCGACTCGAAAAAAAGCTACGACGAGGATATAGCACGCTTGCCCTGAAAATGCTTATTCACTCGGACCTTAAATATGTTAAGGGTAACCTAGCCCTAACGACCAAGACTGAATAAATGGATTTGAATTTGACAAATTTAAGTAGTTTGGTGTTCGCGATGATTGTCATAATTCTAATTCTGGGTCTAAAAAAAATAAAATTATAATGACACAATATGAATACTATACCTGTGAGTAATACTAGAAGATTCCTTGATATCGTTAAGTCTTTGTAAGCTATCTCGTGTAGACACACTCGATTGTGAATACAAACTAAGCGGGGTGTATATAGGTTCGTACTCCTGCAGGGTAGGCGGTGGAGCGTACGTCATGCTCAGCTGTGACAGAGTCCTCACGGCAATAGGAGGGGAGTATGACATCTGGTACGGCTGACTCAGGCTGAGCACGCTGGAACTCTCGCTTGAGCTCGATGGAGATGTACGTTCATGTTTCGGTTTCAATGCTCCAAGTGCTCGAGTTATTGAACCCTGTTATATAGAATATACATTTTAATTTGTACTGGAAATATTCAGAAAATTAAGATATTCGTGTCATTCCTTACCCTTAAACTATGTCTTCTCGAATCGCCACTGAGATCAATGCCTGGCAATCCTGTGGCAACTGATCTAGAAAACGGTCTGCCCAACATCCTGATTTGATGACCGAACATATTCCTGAAAATTTATTAAAATTTGATTTCACCACAAACAAGGAAATGTACAAATTTGAGATAATTTGACAAAAGCCAGGCAGAGCGTTGTTTGCTTTTATTTTAAACGTATCTCTCAAATTTGCACTAACAATGATTCTTTTTGATTTTCTGCTAACACTGAAAGCTCACATGCAAATTCTGTAAATTATTATAGAATTGCTTCATAGTAGAGCTTGGAATTATAGTTATGATTTGCCCTAATCAAATAATTATATCCAGACTATTATATAACTCATGTTAAGAGATTTATGTTTATTAGAAGCTATAAAGACGATTACACTGTGAATTGGTAATTGAATATTTTGCATAGACATCAAAAGCATGATGCACTTTGCTGAAAATGAACGAATCATGCTAATTGTGTACGAATATGATTACAAGTAAAAATTAATAAACATCAATGGATTTGACGACAGACAAAAGTACTGGATTACAAATATTTGTAACAGTTACGGCATAGATTGATCGGTAAATACGAAGAACTTAAAATCAGTACTCTTTTCTGTCCGATCGAATCAAAATAGCATTAAGAATCAAAATGTTTAAATTAAACCAGACAAGCGCGAGGTGTCAGTGTGTTCGAAATTATCTCTATAAAATAAAATGTAATGTGACATGGAAGGAGAAAAGTGGACAGATTCTGATTATGGTGCGATCTAATGATGATGACAGAGAGGCATTCATGATGTATCGATAAAATGGTCGTTACCGTTCTGTCTCGATGCAAGGATCGCCAAGTTAGGGGTGATGGATTATAAAATAAACTGACTCGATGTCCCTTAGGTTTTATCTTTTGGTTAGGATTTATTCACATTTATAGGTCAATTGATATCATTACAGGTGAGCCTAATATACAATGTCATCTTTACAATATGAATGAATGTATACAAGTCGAAAACATAATTATCTTACAATATCGATAAACGCTATTATTGTTGTAATCCTAAAGCTATTGTGAATGGTTCTGTTTTTATATCTATTCAATTCATTGTAATGATTTAAAATCTTCGATTATTACAATTATTGTTTTTAATTTTTACCAATAATATTAAAATTGAATACGAACCCACTTGAATGAATGTAGGTAATGGGATACGATTCACCCCCTATTAATAATGTGAAGCATTTTATGCTTATACTTGAATATTAACTAATTTGTATACATTGATTAAATTTACCAAATTGATCGATCTCGAATAAACATTAACGTGACAAATCTAACCTACGGCAATTTGGGACTCTAGGGGGTCACGAATCACGATGTCCAACATTGAATCTAACATTGACGAAGGCGAAGGTTCCAAACAATATTGTGAATGTTTCCGATCGCTTGAACTTTTCGAGATTCTTTTTCTTACAAACCATGATTCCTACAATAACTTATCAGTCTTCACTGCTCGTAAAGTTTTCGATCAAAAAAGTTTCACAAACGAGCGGGTGTGACGGTAAAGATAGGTACAAAATTCCTTTATGCAAAGAAAACATTCGGTGTAAAAATAGCGAATTTACAAATATTTCATACAGGAAATTTTACATAGATACAAGTTTCAAAATCGGGCATCAAAGCGATATTTATTTTTTGAAGGAAAGTTTTTTGATTTTGGCTGATTTATCTTTGTTTTGTGGACAACATGGATGCTCGGGCAGCCTCCACTTGCAGTTCTTCCACCTGGCAAAATATCGTATACCTGCAGGATTGCACCTCACATTATAATCAACTACAGCTTGCTCACCTACAGGGAGTGAATCTGGTGACAACTACACGCATGCAGTGCGCGCTCTCACTCGCATCCATCTATACCATTCCTCAGTCACCGTGCGCCGGCGCCCGCGCTGTTTCGGCAGTCGGGGCGCGTTCACACAACACTCACATACTTTGATATAGCGCGTTACATTATCGTTCGTAGTTACGATGCATTTACGTTGGGTTGTAGTGTTAGTTAGTATAATAATGTTATCAATTTGACTGTGCTTTTGTCACCAAACAGTATATCGAAGGTATTGAAAGATAAACATTTCAAAACATACCTACTAGATCGAAAATATAATATTTGCAAATCCATTTTTTGTACCTTCAATATTTACTAAAAAGTGATATAGAATGAAAGCAAATACGATATTTTTCATAACCATACTGTAAACATACAGGGTATTACTCACCTTGCTGGGATAACGAGTGCATCAAATTCTGCCACCAAATGCCTCCGAATGATACTTTTGGAAGGGGGTATACCGAGGGCGGTCGCCATCGTTTCCCCAGTGAACGAAGGTTCTAGAACAACTAGGCCTCCGTGCACACCACTGTCTGTTGAAACACAATTAATTTTAAAACCCTTTAAATACAAATGAAATTAAAACAAAATAATGGAAATTATAATCATACCTTTTAGATTATCAGCGAATTCTCCTAAATCAATATTGTGAGCCCACCGCATAAATCTCTGATTGGTCCAAACTAATGGATCAGCGTCGACGTTTTCACATTGATGCCGTCTCACGGCTAAAGCCTACAATCAACAAAGATCTTGTAAAGGCGTAACAAAGATTGATCTCGGTCGGAATGTAATTTATAACATTCAAAATAAGGAAGTAAATAACAAGCTCGATGTTTTACGTTAAATATAGCTAGCTAATGTCGACCAAGAAAGAGAGAACGCAGCGATGATTAATGAGGTACGTTATAGGGGTCACAGCGGCAATAAGAGACGAAACATTTTGTACCAGCTGACTGGATAATCGCTCATTTGTTTGCGCCCTTATCTTTTTACTATCGAAAAGGAACAGAAATAGGAATATCATAATCAAATGTATTTTTTTGTACGAGAGGTGAAGTAATTCTTTTACACATTCGAAGTTATTGCAAACATTGTATCTTTAAAAAAAAACCCTAATAATATAATTATATTTTTCGAATACTGTGATTTGCCATCAGCTGATGACGTATTCGATGGCACGATTACTTACTTGTCTGTCATATTTCATTATTCTGAGTAGGTGGATGCCGTGTACAATGGAAGCCTGGTGGAACTTCCGCGTCACTCCGAGATACTTTTCCAGTTCTTTCTTGCTAATGGTGTCAAGCATCCGTGCGTCCACTAGGCTCGCCAAGAATGACTCGGCGTACTGTTGATTGATTACAAAGCTTTATATTTCTGATAGCATGTAAGCTACGGTTTATTTTTGAATTTAGAATTTAGGTTGTCACTTATTGAGTCGCTGACACAGAAAAAGTTATCGGCGCGGCGTGCGTAGGTACGAGTCCACGCGCACTAAGGGTCCCGTACCATCATACCTCAAGTATTTTGTATAGGGTTTGGGAAATTGCCATGTGACAGACAGACGGATGGGTGTCGTACACTTATTTGTACCGTTTGAGCACAAAACCCTAAAAATAATAATCCGTTTTGAAACACAGGTGCGAATTAACATAAATGAACAGTTAGTAGGTATCAAATAATAATAATATCCTGGACCCGTTAGATGTAGCTATTTACCTAAACAGATGGGCTAAAGCTCACCTGTGACAATCCCAAGTCCGGCAACCATTCAGCGGCGACCCAAGCGTGAGTGAGCTGTCCTATGCTGGGGTTCCTGACGAGGTCTGGTCGCCGTCTCTCTTCTATAGCGAGCCTCAGCTTCTTCCGATGCATTGGCTGCGAGATTCCGAGCCCCACTTCCAGGTCCGCATCCGACAACTCGAGCAGAACCTGCCCATTCAAAGCACGGATCTAGAACCAACCAGAACACAATATTTGACGCTACTATTGCGTCACCTTCTTTACTAAAATTAATATGATTGTACTGACAAGAATAAATATTTATTTGGAACACGGTATGTACATACCTACGTATGTATATATTATAAATCAAACATCAATGTGTTTTGAATAAATCCCTCGATGAATTTATCAGCAAAATTCTGACTGGATTCTGATTACCATACAAATCTAATAAAATGAGCGTTCTCTGCATAATGAAGGTGTATGGGGTAATGAAAAGTATTTTTTTATTTGTAACCATCGATTTTGAATACATAATTTAACATGTTTTATGCGTATTTATAACAACAAATCTGAACCTTTGAAAATGCTAATATACATTAGGTAGGTACCTGATATTACGAGTATTCGTGTAATAAGCTACCTTTTATAAAGATAAAATGTGTTGGTGAAGTACCTATCTAATACTTCTGGTTTTTACAAGATTTCACCTGACTTAGCTTTAGATCAGTCTTGATAACATAATAATCTGTACTTCTATACTAATATTATAAAGAGGAAAGATTTGATTGTTTGTTTGCATTGAATAGGCTCTGAAACTACTCTGAAGCTCTGGACCGCAAAAATCTTTCACCATTAGAAAGTTACCCTGATGAACATAGGCTATATTTTTTCCCGGGAATAGTTTATAAAGGCAGCTGCAAAATTCTTAAATTACATATTTTCATACATTACCCTTGAAACACTTTTGGCTTTAGCCGAAAATCAGCGCTGTAGTGATCTGCAGCATAATAATATCACAGTATAATATATCTTCATACTGTGATAATATGTATGTTGTAGCCATAAGGATCCGCGATATTACATTAAGTTGTATCTATCATGTTGATATTGTGTGTTTAATTGAGCTTATTGTTTTTACCTTGCCACTCTTCACATTATCAGCAACGGCAGCGGCATACTGTGGCATGCCAAGAGCTAGTTCCAGCCAGGCTATGATAGCCGGAGCCCTCCATCGAGCCAGTGGCAGAGATGCCGCCTCACGGAGTGCAGCCTCACTGCCCAGGGGAGACCAAGCACGGTGTGTGCCTGTGCCAGCGTATACTGGTTCTAAGCAAAAGTTTCAGTTGTTCAGGTAATACTTTAATTGGATTCTTTAATGTTTTAATAACCCGTAATTTATTCCGAACCGGTGGTATTAACAATTGTATTCTTATCAAAGCCTAAAAGAAAGAGAGTATTGAGACGATGCATAACAATTACCTACACTTACATACAAAACTCATTTAAAAGTGGGTATTATTTAGTAACATAAATATTAACACCTTCGGGATCAGTACATACATACGAGTAACATCATTTTTGAATTCCCAGCTTGTTCGGTAAGTTGCTTTGCTTTATATCCTGTAAAAGAGCGTAACTACAGGGTGATAAAATAGCCTCACCACTTTCATGTCCACTAGCAGCTGCACTGCCGGATTTGGTGCGGTGCCTGCTGCGGGCAAACACGCGGGATATGGAGCCCCAGGCAGAGCCTCTCCCGCGCGCCCCCTTGCCGCTCCCTGACCCTCCCGCACGACCCCGCATGCCACCGAGCAGGGCTGCCTCGCACTCTCCAGGGCTCGACAGTTGTTCTACTGATCTATTTTTGAATGAAAAAATATTACTATGCCAAAGTCCAAGCTTTATACCTACTATACAAGAGTGCTCCCAAGGTGAGTTTTTTAAAGACATAGTCGTGATAAAAATTGAAGTTCCATGCGTATAAGTTGTTTTGATCACAAGCTTGGACATGAATCAGGTTTACATGGAATATATTATACCCCTACAAAAAATACATTGAATTGGGTATTATTTTATCTTGTCTTGATAATTCTGCAAATTATATAATAACAGTATTTGTATGTAGTTGATTGCTTTAAGGAATTGTTTGCTTTACTACCGTCTGAAGAGCAAACTACCGTTTACGGTGTATAAATAACTGTATCCACACAATAGGTACGCTTGCATTTCAAACCATAGTTACAAGACAAGTTTCTAATATCACGTTGCTCGCTCCCGCCATACCGCAGCACCCATTGTCAAGCCGAATATATTCTGTTTCGTTACTAAACAGTGTACAAACAAACAACATAATAGTGATACATAAAGTCAGCATACACTGAAATAGGACGCATCACTTATATCAAATATCTCGCTCGATGGAATATTTGACAAAGGTAAATTCAACATGTTCTGCTGAAATAAACACACTATCTGTTATTTATATCTGAAAGGACCTGTATTCGACAGAGTTGAAAATAATTTAACGTTGTCTACATTAACGAACAGTAAAGAAAGTAGAAGTAAGTTCTCTAGACTTACCTGGATAGAGAGCCAGCGTCGATGGAGCGTGTGAATGGTGAGGCGCTGTTGTGTGGCGATAAGGTGGGACTGCAATCCCGCGGAGTACTCACTGCGATTATACAACAAATAAATTACAATGAACGAGTCAAACCTCAAGTAAGGTGGAGCTCAAAAGAATGGAAATAGTTTGTAGAATACACAAATACGTCAGTTTTAAGTAACGCTTAATATTTTTTCCAAACAGTAGCACTTATCCGTGCCTGTCATCGCGAGGCTGTATAAAACGACCCAATTTCATCGTTAAGTAAAGCTTTCTCTGTAATAAAATGGTTGTCCTGTAAGCGGAAATTTTTACCGCTTCGTTTTTTTTTCGTTAGAATGCTCTTTGATAAGGGTGGAATGGTGAACTTTCTAATTATTAAAACAGATAGAATTTTCTCGACACGAAGCATCTTTCCACTACTTTACTTTAAGAAAAAACGTCCTTTGTATCGCGCAATACAGCCTTGGGTAAATAATTTCCTTTTAAATTATAAAAAGCAATGTAAATAAAATAGACATTAAATATTCTTGAATACAAATTATTAAATGTTTGGTGCCAGAATACAATGGACGATACAAATTCATAAAGATGTGAAGTACTTGTTTACACCGAGAATGAAAAGCAATCCGTATTATTTTTCAGTCGAATCATGAAAATCATATTTCACTTTACAGCGACAATGCTCCGGATGCGATGTAATGAGCGATTCAGTTATGTTGGCTTTTAGTGAAATCCATCAGCGTTAATGCCTGGGCACACCTAGTTTTTATTGTGGGTTCTATCATTTAGTTTATAATATTTCAAAGGAATTAGTCAGTAGACAATAAATTAGTTCCTTTAAAATTAAAATACAATAATTTACAATCGAACATGAAATGCCTTTTTAAACGACTTCAAAAAAGGAGGAGACTGTATGTATTTTTTTTTATGTATGTTCGTCGATTTCTCCGCCAATTGTGAACCGATTTTCAAAATTCTTTTTTCATTTGAAAGAGTATATTTCGGCGGTGGTCCCATTGTCACCACGTCAGGATCTGATGATGGGATCTTGGGGAAAACGAGGGCAACCCTCAAATTTTATAAGAATTTATAGTATTTTTCATTCATATATGTACTTATCAAAGCTATTTCTATCTGGTAGTCATCATCTGATGTTGCAGATCTGATGATGGAAGGTACAACTCTTTAAAGGTTAGGTTTAGGGCATAATTCTGTATACATATATTATAGGCTAATATTTATAATTCATAAACTTCTAAAGCTATTCAGATATTTGCATCTGGTAGTCATCATCTCATGTTGCTGAGCTGATGATGGTAGGTTCAACTCCTTAATGGTTATGAGTTAGGGGATAATTCTTTAAACAGGCTAATGTAATTAATTCATATACTTTTAAAAGCTTTTCAGATATTTGCGTATGGTAGCCACTGTCTCATGTTGCTGAGC
Organism: Ochropacha duplaris; assembly: GCA_951361185.1. Lineage (NCBI taxonomy): Eukaryota > Metazoa > Arthropoda > Insecta > Lepidoptera > Drepanidae > Ochropacha > Ochropacha duplaris. Next base: position 7,279,286 of record OX592703.1, read on the forward strand.
TGATGATAGAAGGTCCAACTCCTTAACGGCTAGGAGTTAGGGGATATTTCTTTAAATATTATAGTCACGTTTAGACTGTAATTTATATTCATATGAGCTGATGATAGAAGGTAAACTCTTGAAATAATTTTATTGTCCAATTTATTTAATGTCTTATTCAGTTTATTTTTCGGTTTTTAGTGCTACATATTTTTCTTTGAAGTCATTTTTATTTTTTTATAAAAAGTTTTATAATAAAGGTTTATTCGTCCAAAAATAAGATACATAACAAATAAAAAATATTCAATTTATTTTTAACTACTTCGTTTTTATTTTATTTTATGTGGTGTATTATTATGTTTATTTAAGTAGGGACCTCCTAATAATATCTATTTTAAATGTGAAAGTTTGTATGTTTGGATGTTTGTTACCCAATCACACGAAACCTACTGAATTGATTTTGATGAAACTTGGCACACAGGTAGATCCTGGAATAAAACAGAGGACAGCTAGTATATATCTATATATATAAAAGAAAGTCGTGTTAGTAACACTATTTATAACTCGAGAACGGCTGGACCGATTTTCATGGTTTTTGATTTGTTAGATTCGTCTCCGCCCGGAATAGCAGAATAACTATTAAAAAATAAGAAAAATGCACAGAAAAGAATAATGAAGACAATTATTTTTGTCATACATTTAGTATAGAACGACTTTTTGACATGTCTCGAAATCGGGCTGACAAATGACAGAAGGTTTAGATTCACAAATTGGACACGGTAGGTGTCGCTGGAATCGGGTTCTATGTTTTGTTTTAATTTCAGGGCAGGACAACGTCTGCTGGGCCCACTAGTTACATAATATAAGTGAGAAATCCGCTTTAAGTTTGCATATAATAAATATTCTGAGACAAAAGTATCCAATGTAGTACATCAGGTATGCAATAAAATTTGAGTATTGAGGTATAATAGTATTGTGTATTATTCTATTTAAACAATTTAAGCGATTGCGGCCGTCGTTTTAAAGTACGTAACACACATCTATGCTAACATTGTTATAGAAAGAAATAAGATTTAAATATTAAATAGGTCAATGAGTCAGTGTAGAGAATTCTCACATTGATAGATGTGGTGTGCTGAGGAGACGAGCGACGCTGCGTCCGTGTCGTAGGCGTCGAGCGTCGGAGGTGCGCCTTCCGCTGTCGAATCTGACAAATTGCCTCCGCACACCGAAGTGGCACCGCCATCGCTGCTACCTGTTACTGACACGATATCTGATAATAATAAATAACATTACCATGTATCAGAGTTACTCGTACTACATTTTCTATAATGATTTTTTTTTCGTCGCGTTACCTCGTACGCCAGAATCAGCACTGCAGCTACCCCTATCACCTATCAGCCCTGACGGACCCAACATCATTGGCGGTCCGATCCCAAGCGACGCCACGCTCTCACCTTCAGATAAACACCCGGCCGCTTGGAGCTGTCTTCGTGCCTAACGATAAATAAATTTCCATTTCAAATATCTTGAATAACTGTAAATTACACCTAATATTTAATCCTATTGAATTTCATCCCAGTTTCATGCCCCAATTAATTTCGATTGAGGGTTTAATTTGAACAGAGTTTGGTCTCTCAATGGGACATCCCGTTCCAGCGAGCCCCACATTGTCGTAATGAGTTTGAACGTTCGCGGTCGAAGGTTAATATAATCGAGATTCGTTAATATGCCCGGGAATACGGAAAACCTGAAAATAGAGGTGGCCGGTGCGGTGTGGTAGCAAAGTGAATCGTTAAAGTTACGATAGTAACAATAGGGAAACAGTTGCGTTTAATTTTCCTTGCAATTTAGATCGGTTGGAGCAATTTGAAATGGTAATTAACACCGCATGTCAGTGATGGATGGGCGCCGGCGGCAGCCTATCGCGCCGCCTATTCATCATAATACTGTCCTGTCGATACAGCTTTATTTATTAATATTTACAGACCACTTCATCATTCTTGTTATTAATAATATTTAATTACTCAATTTTAGTTCATCGGAACAACGTATGAACATGCAGAACTGATCACTTGTTTACTCTTACGTAAAAGTAGGATACTTTTGTGTGGGTTTGGCTCAAGATTTATTCATAAACTTTTAAGAAGGGACGGGATGAATCTGTTTCTAGTTTCATAAAATTGGACAAGATATTTTATACAGTGCTATTTTATAGTTAACACCTTTATCTCTTAAATGTACAAGCATAACTATAAATAATACACGAAAAGAAACAAAGAGTTAATAACACACGAATACAATTTAATAGGTAAAAATGTATTTTAAATACACAAGATTGACAACACTGTGAAAATAAATTAACTTTAAGTAGTTTTCAAACTAATTTATGAAGTGTTTTATTAACGATAAATTGTGTGATCAATAAGTGAGTGCAATAATAATGTGAAATGATACCTCAAACAGTTGTTCCCTAGCGTGTCGCAGCTGCGTGTCCCGGGCGCTGAGGGCGGCGGCGAGTTGCAGGGACCGCTCGGCTTCATCACGCGCGTGACGCAGCAGGGCCGCGCGCTCGCGCTCCCTCTCCGCTCGCTCAGCTCCCAGGGCGGAGGAAGCACCGCCTCTTGAACGCATCTACATAAAAGTTTCTTGTACATTATCTATGCTGAACTGTTATAATGGGATTTTGTAGTCATCTATACTAATATTATAAAGAGGTAAAGTTTGTTAAGTTATAGGGGGTAATCTCTGGATCTACTGAACCGATTTTGAAAATTATTTTACCAATAAAAAGCCACGTTATATGTGAGTGTTATTATAAGCTATATTTTTATCCCGGTAAAACATAAAATCCCACGGGAACGGGATCCCACGGGAAAGATATGTCCCCCGGTGAAACCGCGGGGGACAGCTAGTCTCAAATAGAAAGAAAGACATATTAAAATGAGAGGTTGATGATTATTTCAGTGAACGTTAAGTTTCTCATAAGGATAGTCATTATAAAAAAATATCTACATATATATTTTCAAATGAATCCAATTTATTGTTGAATTACCTAAGAACATTAGAGAAAAAAACATATTATTTTGTAATATATCAAACATGTGACGATTAAAAATACTTATAATAGCTTACTTTATAAAGAGATTTTTGAATTTGAATTTGAACTTAACGCACGCAAAGCTGGGAATCCTATACGGATGACCTAGAATCTCCCGCAGCTTCCATGATACAGATTTTGTAGGTAGACAAACAGCTGAATTGGCAATTTTAGATAATTTATACGTCTGTAAAATATTAAAATGTAACCTGCTCATAGTTTCTTATGAAGTCTCGTAGCTCTTTCTCTTTGTCTTCTAATGTGGCGTAGAGTTGCTTCATTTGATTCAATAAATCAAATTTCTCGGCTTTCAGCCTCTTCTTGTCAGCTTTCAAAGCTGAAACAAATGTTATATTTTGATATCTCAAACTAATTTATTCAGTTCTCAAAAATAATACAGATGTGCAGTAACTGGTGTTTGTACCCAGTGGTGATTGTTTAATAATCTCGTTTTATGTTGTATTGTTGTAACTGTCTATGTTGATGCTGTGTGAGTCCAAAATAAATGTTTATCTTATCTTATCTTTATCTTATCTTATCTTATTAATATTTCTTTTCTTTTTTGATGATTTGAATTTTCCAAAGTAGTTTATTTACGTGGAATATTATTTATTTAATATTGTAGTACCACAAAAAGCTGTTATTATAGAAGTACTATCTATTAGTTATAATAGAATTTAAAAAAAAACAAAAAAGGAAGCAGTTTCTCAATTTTGTCGTATTTTTTATAAGGTTTTATTTTAGTTAAATGATAACTCGTTTATAAAAGTGAAAAGTGACCATCGATGTAAAGTACACACGTTTTGATTATTGAAACGGTAAAATCAAAGTATTTATATTAGACAAGGGGTTTGTGTACATTGCTGAATACCGACCAGTGTGAGGCAGGCTTCAATCCCAAGCGATTCAAACTCTTTGAGCGCACGTTGCTCGCTTAGGGGTCTGTCTCTTTGTCGTTCTGCTTTCTATGCAGATCCCCTCAACTCGGACAAATATACGATTCAAACGTTTGATGCGAAAAATAAAACGCATCCCAAATTGATCTACATGTCACTGTTTTTAAATCGGATTTCGTTGTTGATAGAGATGTTCTTTTAAAAGGTAGTCAATATAATTTGGTAACTACTTCAATGATTAGCGAAGCTTGTGCGTTACGGCCTTTGATCGGCGTTTCATTGAGCGCATCTGATAGCCCCTTTCCTATATCTAAATTACGTATCGGCATCTACATAATATATTATATTGCATTACATCGTTAATATAACGCGAGCCTTCGCTTCAGGCTCTATTTATATGGACATGTATTCAAGCCGACGTTGTTGCAGGGAAATTTATATTCACGCTGTATGTAACGTATCACATATCCTTATGAACCTCCACAAGCTTACCTCCTAAATCTACTTTATTAAAATGTAAAAGCAAACATGTAAACACTTTTTTATTCTGATTACCTGCTTATGTAAAAATGTTTGACAATATAAAAAGTAATATCATTTACAAACAAAATATTCCTATTCAAGTTATCAAATAATGTCACGGAGGAAAATGTTCGTTCAACTCACGGAACAAATTCACCTCAATTATTCTATTTATTCTCATGTTAAGACTTTTTTTTCTAGAATTTCTTGCGGGTTCCAAGAAAGATTGAATCTATTATTTATGTAAGTAGAAGGAAGTATTTCCGATAGTGTATCGATATGGGTTCGGAGTGAAGAATGCTATCTCAATAACATTGGTAAGTTACGCTTGTATGCCGAAGCTAGTGGAATTATCTTTTGGTTACTTACTTTAGTAGTTGATATGAACAAAAATTATTTCATGGGCGTTACCATACCAAAACTATAATATTTAATATGATATTTTCTATTTATATTAACTACGTAGGTATGTTACAAATAAAGTAATTCCATGTATCTTACATGCGTATGACATCGCAGTCATTTCGATTTCGTCAAGGCAACGACATTAGTGAAATGCCAGCCAAAGTTACAGAAGCACCCCTAAGAGGGACGTGACCAGCTTACTGATTTTGCCTCCTCGGTACGGCTCAGGTACTTGGATATTATGATCATAGTTTATCAAAATGTCGGCTTACTGCACGCCTCTCTCATATCATATACGGCACTCAACAAATTGGCCACTTTTATAGGATCTGATTGGATTATTGTGTGAAGAAGGTACCTAATAAGTTAATTTTGCATGATAGAGATTTGCCTTTATTACTTTCTGTGGTTATGAAGTAGCATTTCTTGGTTTTAATTTGGTTAAAATCAAAATAATTTCTATTAAGTAAATGTAAGAAATTAAAAATGTGCCTTCAGCCTTTGAAAAATGACTTACAGTTTACAGCTTCTCTAGCTAAGAGTAGTTCTTTCTCAAGTTGTTGTGGGTCAAGTGGTAGTGCGTCCACGCCGTCACCTTTGGCTCTCTCCACTAGCGCCGTACCAGCCTCACCGCGCTCAGCCGCCGCCACTAGCAGCCGGCGGACTCGTGTTAGTTCCGCCTTATTATAGACATTACTATTATTAATATTCAATGCCTACATAAATCTATTTAAATATACATTAAAAAAACATAAAAGATCTATGAGCGTAAATGCCAAGGTATTGAATATATTAGGTGTTTAAAAACGATATGTACCTAAAGTAGCTAAGTTTAATGAAAATACAGCATAAACACAGCAAAAATCTGAACAAGTTTTGTCCAAACAATAACTCCTCAAGGGATACATAATACTACTATAAGTTATAACTGTATCTCCCACTGTTAAATGAGCCCTAATTTAATTTTCGTCATAAATATTTGGTATAAAGCGAGGGGTGTACCTGCAATCGCTCATTCTCCATCCTCAATCTCCTGGCAAGTTGCGCCGCGGTGAGCATCCCCGGGGAAGGCGGCACCTCCTCCTGCCGTGATCTGTCTGACCTCCCGCCGGGAGACGCCGCTTCTGTTTGTCCAGTGCATTATACATAATAATTCAGAACAGCTTCGTAATTTAAATTACCGATTGATGTAGGCTTTTGTACTACGATGTCGTTTAATTAACTCATGGTTATTAATTGGGATATTAGGTAGGTACTCAGTATATTATCAACAACCACAAATTATTTAAATTTATTAATCACATTCCGTGTCTTCGATCTATTAAATACAATGTCCATATTAATTTTCCATGGCAAGTAACAATCACAATAATCAGAATATTCATCGGCACGTCCATGAATTATTTCCACTCAGTTAACTAATTCACAATTTGTTTACTTCCCAGCATTGTCTCGTTAATAGCTTTACTTCTACGAAGTTTCGTCCTTGTTTAGTACTCGAGGGTTCACGATATAACCGTCATTATTAGCTGTCGTACTATAATATGAAAACTTTAGTAAAGTGCGGTTCTGCCGTAGTCATATAAATGGAATCGGTTATGGGAACGTAAACGTTTGTAATAACGTAAAAGTTGTTCTAGTCACGAAAGCCGCGACTCTGGCCGGTCCAGACGAATCGATTACTTGAATGTAACACGCGTCAGGGTTCGGGCCGCAGGTGTGCACGACGCCTACTTTATTGTACCATCGCTATACTCAAAGATGTATTGACTCCGGGAAAATAAACTATTTCCTGTATCGTGTAATTATTCTCCCTCAAGCTGCACAACGAGCAACAAACAAAATGTGAAAATCATTACCCACATTAATAAATGTACAACTTGTAGTAGCGAGTGAGTGGTTAAAGGGAAATAATAGCTATAGGTAAGTTTCTAACTGATTACATTGTTGTTTATGGTATCTAAGTTACGGAGTTAAATATTAGCAATATCCAACAATCTTGCAATAAACCGATTATTCCACTAGGTTTGATAAACCAATACGGTGAGGTATTGCAGGATTGATTCCGGAGACAATTATTCCGGGTGGATGCACACGTAGGTCTGCCTGTCTTATTCTCATATTGGCATTCAGATATAGGTTACTACTGAATTACGATATACGATATGGGGCTAAAGTTAAACTTTAGGCAGGTACTAGGTGATTCTTCAAAATTGAAAAGTATGTTTTTATGAGAAGTGTGCTGATTAAAAAGATGCGAAGAGAAATAAATGACAAATTGCAACCTTAGACGGAAAGTTTCTGTCTCGAAAATATGTTCGTTTGAACAGTTAGTAGGCAAATAAGCTTATTCCCCAAGGCTGCAGGCTCATTAACAGGGAAAATATTTCGTAGAGGGTGCGGCGAATACAACGTATGAATGCTTTCAGAAGACATACTTTGTATCATCTTTATACTACTACATTTATTGCATTTAGAGCTCATACAGCAATTAGGCTGTGAATTTTTTAATCTTTTCATTAATTAAGTTCTGCAAAAAAGCTGTCTGATTACTCCGCCAATTCAAGTTAGTAATACCTACATTAATACTTAATATTAAAAATTAATACCGTTACGTTATTCATCTATTTATACTAACTGTTTTTGAAAAAATGATATTCTTTCATTTTTATTGAAACATCATATAGGTGCACGCGTGTAGGTTCCGGAAAAAAAAATAACTGTGGTTATTCTATTTATATACCTAATAGCTGAGATAATTCTGTTTCTTTTTAGTTCAAAGACTGACCAGCAGTCAGGTAGGTCTATCTAAACATGTTTGACAAAATTTTATGTCTGATGAAGCTATAATTATATAAGTTTTATATGAGGGTGCAGCGAGGTATTTTCGGAATTTTTAACAAAATGTTCGAACTTCTCGGTAATACCTACTGTATCTAGGGACGTGAAATAAATAGGTAATCTATTGTCACTCCAGGTATATTATAGAATCATTATTTGAACCCATTCTTTGTTAAATCAATTTGAATTTCACGTTGAAATTATTAGATGTATCTACAATACGTGGACATTAAGTGAAGCTGCGTTGTTATGTAGTGTGTAAAGACAAGAGTCAACAGTACAGTAAGTTTATTCAACCTACACTAACACCACTGAACAACGCTCATAACATTCTTAGCTTGTAGCGGCAGCTATGAAGAATTTCTAACTAACTCTCAACTTACTTCATCAGCAAAACAAACATGCCGTCTCAACTAGTTAGCAACTATTATCTCCTGGATTACAGACTCAAGATAAACGCAAACAGACTAACTTTACTTTTTCTCTCTCTACTCTATGCCAGCTGTGTTTTGTTTGTCAAATTGATGAAAACTGTTTACATATAATGCACCTAACTACAGCACAACGAACTTATGATCAAAGAATTAGACCTAATGTTTAGATTTTTTATGGTACTTTCTACCAATCTTTGTCGTTTTAAATCATAAAATATTTCACGTAGCTATTGAGCCATTTGTCAAAAAAATGTCCAGCATTGAAATCGACGGTCATTAATCAAGTTACGTCACGTTTTTTAGATATTACTTTTGTAATAAATTACGCTTAGACGGTAAAAACAGAGAACTAAATTAAATAAACAAAAATAATATAATAAACATACCTGCGTCAAGCGTGGCTGTAATATCAGCTCTGGGCTCTGGTCCATCGCTACTCCTTCCCGGGGAAGTAGCATCCGGCAGTGGAACCTCCTCTTCTGAACTGTCTGCGGGGTCTAGAATGTTCCTTTCACTAGCGTTGCTGGTTCCTATTTCAGCATACGTGCCACTATCGCTACCGTTTTGAGTCGACCATTTAATAGGTGACTCAAGTTTTCCATTAGCTTGATTTTCTTTATTGTCGTCGTCTGTGAAGAGAACTACTTTGTACACTCTACCAAAAAATAATCAAGTGCATTGATTTTAATTTACTGACCTATAAAAGGATTATCTTTTCCATTTCTAACAGTTAGTTTAGTTGTTCTATTTAATGTTGCTTCTTTGTCAACGTTGAATGATCCGTTGCGTGGTTTGTCCAGGGTGCCGATGAGCAGCCGACGCTCCGGTGGCACCGGCCGTGGGTCCAGGTCGCGGTCCAACACAGAGCTGGCGGGTGTGATGAGTGGGTCAGCGGGCTCAGGCTCAGCATCAGCCTCTACCCGCGAACCCACTGACACCTGCTCATCCACCATTTTCCGTAGTTTCGCCTGCATTATGTTTATCTACTTCAAAAAGGATGCAATTTTCGACCAAACGATCTACTTTCGAAAACCTATTTACTTATTTCACCTGGCACCATTTGAATTTATAGCCGTCTAAATCTGGCCGCTTAATCAAAGCATTTTGGAGTCGGAATGATACTAAAGCGACTTTGTAATAATAGTTATTTGTTATACAAGAGTGGAAAGTTGTTTATTAACCGCGTGCTCAATTTTGATGACCGAGCAAGCGAAGGGTTCTAAAATTGAATCACGAGCGCAGCGAGCGATTCAAAAATTTGAATCCTGAGCGTAAGCGAGGGAATCAAAAGAGCACGAGGTGAAAAATCTTTGCACTCGAGTGCAACACGTAATTTTTCATCACACCTCAGCGAAGAAATGACTAAATGCAAAAAAAAGAAAATGGCGCGCGCAAAGCAAATTTAAAACAAGAAGGTTCCGAGTCTGAGATTTTGACAAATTATAAAATGATGCTTTAATTTCATTTTTTAATTTGTCAAAATTATAATTATTTATTAATTTTTGTATTAGTTTAAGAATAAAATTGTTAAACATTTGAAAAAAAAGTCAATATAGTCAGATGGTCCAAAAATATTTAAAAAATGTAACCTTGCTGAGTTTCTTGCCAGTTCTTCTCAGTTTAAGGCTGACTCCGAACCGGTGGTAACTTCTGTAATTCGACCTTCATAAGCGCCTAAACTGAATAAATGGCTTTGACTTTGGCTTTGACTTTGATGTATGATAAATTCGGAACCATGGAGGGAGAAGTAAATAGGTTTAATGATGATTTGAATTCACAAACTTAGTGCACACGATGTTCTATTTACTTTATCCTCTGGAGGATAATAACGGCTTTTACACTCAGATATCGAAGAGCAAAAATACTCTTTCCGAGATGGTGGGATGAAAATGATATTACCCACTTAATATAAACGTGTGGACTTTGGGAGGTGAAAACTAGTACAAGTTATTTATGAGGGGTTTATAACTTATAATGAGTATGGGTTGTCGTGCAGATATGTATGTATATTAGTAGCATTTCATGTTGCAGGATGTTGTCAAGAGTTTGTACGTGAAGCGTTGTTCTATAATAAAGCCCGTCGAAGTGTGGCATGGGCTAATCGTGCATGCAAGGGGTGACGTCCTCACCTGGGCGTCGCCTAGAATGCGGCGCACTAGCGCCATCAGGCCGCCGTGGCAGTTGTCATGCTATCCCCCGCCTCCCCGATGCCTCATTGTTCCTCTTCTCGAGACACCTAGCTGCCACACGCTGGTTACGGTTTCTATTCACCTCCAACTTTCAAAACAATTCGAAACTATTTCACTTTGTCGCGTGTTCCTTTTTGTTTCTGATGAACGTAGGCAGTTTCAAACACGAACTTTGGTTACCAGAAGTTATCTGAAACAAACGAGATGACTTTATTACCTTGCTCGTGACATACCTACATGCACCGTCATGTGATTTTGATCAAGATCACTGAATGTTATTCACTGAAGTTTGTATCATGCAAGGGGCAGACGCCTTCCATCTCCAATTAAAATTTTCCCGATTTTGGAAAAACTTCAAAATTAACATTTTTTTTTAATTGTTCAATAGGTTTGCGTTTGACCACAATCTCACTTTAGTTTATTTGTTTAGCTCATCCAGGTTTCTCGGGTATATCATTATCACCTACTATTAACTCAGCATGGTTAAATTTCCTATAGTAATAAAAGCTCTTAAAGAAATATACATAGATATGGATAAAACGATAATAACTGCGTACAATAAATATTTCTTAGAAATTAAAAAATAAATTAATTTTAATGTAGGTAAACATTTTTACAGTAACTTAACCGTCAAACCGATAGGAGTGATGGAAAATTATAATCACCTATTTTATGAATTGAGAATAACAATAAATGAAGAGTAGGTAATTTATTATTATTATTATTTTAAACGTCTTACAATATTTTACCCTATTTTATAAAGACTGAATCTTTTCTGATCTGAATATTTTGGTAATATTTAAACATAAGTTATGACACGACGTTTGTTTGTAAATTAACCAGCGCAACCCCTTTGAATCATCGCGCAAACAAATTACCACGATGAATAAGAAAAATACTGAGGCTATTTAATTGCCTGTTAAGTATTAAGCATAATAAAGTTTCTCCAAAATACTTGTAAAACATTATTCAAGTGGCCGCGGGCGTTTCTCGCAATACAAATAGCTCGTTCACAGCTCTTGTCTTTGACGCCACAATATTTATTTTTATCTACCTGACTCTAGTGTAAAAGAAAACAAAACTTTGTTCTTTGATAAAATAAAACGAGAAAGTTCCTTGTCACTACTGCTATAGAACCGATGATTTATTGAACATAGGATCACAGCAAGCTGCTTACGTTGTTAATTTCAACTGACGCAATTACAGCGCCTGGATCATTATGGCTTCTAGCAAACGTGAGACTTATCTTTTATGTAACTGACCCTGTTATGCAAATTATCGAATAAAGTCCTTTTAATTTAGCAGCGTTCTCCTAACGAATATAGTCAGAGCAAACGTTTAAAGGCGGTAATTTGCGAAGTGCGGCTCGTTGAGACCGCCCACTTCAGTTATTGGCCGCAAAATTGATTAAAATTCCAGCTGCGTAAGGGAGTCTCATCTACTTTTTATTAGATTGTGTTCGTTGAAGACCATACCGTAGAGTTTCTGCCTTTAATTCGAGTCCTATCACTTGATCTGCTGAGTGAGTTACAATTGCGCATCTACTGATAAAAAATACTTAGACCTAGAAATATTTTTTCAAAAGATTCATTGTTTTCATAATATGGGTATGAACCCCATACCTGTATATTAATATAAGACGATTCTCGTCTTTAGTTAAAGTGAAACTACTAAGACTCTTTTACATTTTATCTATAAAAGACGTAACGTAGCTCTAATTTAAATCAATAGACCTGCCGTTTAATTTAGATTTAGCCTCTCTTTCTCGCTAAGGGTCGTCACGTCACGAGTGTAGTATTCATCAAAGTAATTGCTCAGTTTCATTAAAAATCCCGGCACATCCTTCAAGATTTACATAAAAAGGTCTCCGGGCTTCGAGCGTGAGGCTCAGGCCTCTCGTTTCAGTTTACATTAAACCAATTTTTAAATGTCACTAACTTCTTGAAAGTGTCACGTTTGAAAAGCAAAGTTCGTAAAAGAGTTAAACGAAGAAGTGCGTCCGGCTTGTTTTTAAAAGAAACGATAAATTAGCAGTTACAAAGTTTCGATGCGTCATGTCATGACGGGCCGGTTAGGCGTGTTTGGTTGTCTAACCAAGTGTGTAGGTCTACACTACCTAATACCTATCACTGCTGGTTGCATCGACTCCAATCTAGGACATACATACATTTGTGTGCATGAACATGTTTGTTTTAGTTTGAAGTCAAATGGCCGTGTGTGAGGAATTTCTCAGGATATTTATTTTATTTTTATTAATTGTTTTGGTAATGTCAGTCAGAGTAATTAATTGTGAAGGTAATATTTACCTACTTAGTCTGCATAGTTCTATGAGATTTTCAAAAAAATATTTATTTCAGTCTTTGTCAAAAATAATAGAATAGTAATAGGTCAAATACATATACTAGTGGCTGGTTTAATAATCAAAGATACTAGTCACAAAACGAAACCAGAGTCGCAAAAGCGTGGAGGAGGGCGCCGGGCGGATCGGCATTCATACTGAACTAAGTCTATACTAGCTATAATATAACTCAAGCAAATTCAGCTCTGAGCCTCGTTATTCGAGCCTTTGAATACTTCATACTTTAATTAAAATGTTGCTGGTGTATTTTCAAACGCTAACAACGATACTTATACGAGATGATGAAATAAATAACAGACATATTGTATAAAAGAAACACAAACGATAATTAAAATTTATTAAAGTAATCTTCTAAGAATTTTGGCGTAGGTACATGTAGACATTAATAAGTAGGTATCCTATCAAAAACACAAATATGAAAAATGCCAAATTCGTAAACAATTTCACTAATAAATCGTTCGGATCTCAACTCTTTTATCGGCGACGCCAACAAACCCAAAAGATTTTCGTACCGAACAAGGCCCCTTTTTCACATTTATATTTTTGGATCACTTTAAAACAATATGCATCTGAATATTTTAGATAGTTTCAGTATCTTTGAGATAATAGAATAGCGGGTAGGGTGGCAAATAACGGTAACATTAAAGTGTTGAGATTTAAACTTAAGATATTTACGAGGCCATTATAATGGAGCAGATGAGAGCTGAAGTTATCTCGTAAATATAGTCCCGCTTTGGTCCCAAGTGCAGAGGTTGTGCCTAATAATTTTGCTCACCTGCGCCTGACTCTCGTAACACGTCTGTTATTTCAGTTGAAACTATTTACACCTGCTATCTATTCATTATAAAGATTAATTTGGATATTTAACTTTTCCATTTATAATTTTATTATGAGAGGTCTCAAGTTATACTTCTATTGCGTTTGCCATCCGTATTTATTTGGGCTACTAATATTTAAATCAGATTTCAGATTTGTATTTAACTCATTTCCATATAATAATATATCCATCCATGCAGGATTTCCCCACGTAAAAAAAAGGTGTTATTTTGTGTACTAAAGATTATTCAAGCTTTTAAGAATTTTGAGAAATTTATCATCACTTCGGCCTATTTTCGTGAATAACCCTCAATTAACTTGGTGGATAAGTTAAGTTCAAAAGCAACTTCTGACTTTACTCATTCCTTTCAAAATTAACTTCAAAATTATGTAAGTGTACCAACTTGTATAGGCAACTTATTTAAAATACCTTTCCGGCATCAAACTGATCAGCGAGAAAAACAACTTTCTTGTCAGTTTGACGTCGGAATTTGTAAAGAGCGGCGTGGCGTGGTTGTAAGCCTGAAATAATGTGCTGTTAGCAGACACGTCAGCGGTAAAAGTTTATAAAGTTCCCTGGAGGAATTGCGCCGACATCGCCACGCGTCTATCTACGAAACAACTTCACATACAATATGTATGCAATACAAACTCACTAACTAGGATAGAACCTTATTAAGCACATTTGATAACGGGTGACATCACAGACGTGATGGACATTCTGAGCAGTATTCATGAGAGATTAATGCTATGAATATTGCTCTTGTTGGATAACTGAATTATTGAAGTAATGTTGTTCCGAATGCTTATTGCTAATGGATCCCAAAGCCTATGAAGAACATTAAGCCTACTATCGTATTACAAACGCTTGTATAAGTTAAACTAGGTATATGATTTTTTTTAATACAATACAATTAGTGTTATGTTACAATATTCTAAGTATACAGGTGACCGGTAAGTAGTACGACAAGGTACATACTTTTCGAAAATGTACGTACCTAGTTCATATCAATAATTACCTAACTCACTGACTCATTGATGCCCAGTCTAAACCTTGAAAGCTGATTTTTTCACATGACACGTAGACGAGGAATAAAAAAGTATATTTCGAAATTAAGGGGATAAAATAGGAATACGCGGGTATACCTAGATAATTAATCACACAACCTTAAAACTATATAATACTCGTACAAACGTATTACAAAGTACGAACTATTAAGTTTGGTATCAGATACAATGTGATGTTAACATGTCACAAAGTAGTCTAATTGGGGACCTCAAAGGTACAAATTAGTAACATTAACATACGAGTTAACCGACAAAAACCTTTTCACGTTCGACTGAACTGCCTACGCTTATTTACCCGTGTCCTAATAAAAGGCCCGCCACATATAACAAACACGAAAATGAGTTCTCATAATGTGACTTATGTGACGGAATGTGAATTATGTAATTTAATCGTTTTTATGCTATACGTCTCTGTTCATATAATAAATTGAAGTGACAGCTGAAATATCCGTGATATTTAACAGAGTCGTTTTACTCCGTGAGTAATGTAGTTATTAATTACGTAAATGTTTTACTTGATTTACTTAATTTAAAAAAAACCGATGTCCTAATTAAATGTTTATTAAAATTACCTGTGTATTCTAGCAACTGTCAATTTACAAATTATTAATAATATTATGAGTACTCGCTTGTACTTAATAAAATTAATATTTTTTATGATTCCTATTATAAAATCTACAGCGTGTAGATTTAGCGTTTGATGTCCTACTCATAAAATGAGTTCAATCAAACACATTCTCCTAAAACGAAATTAGTCTCAAAGTAATATTAAAATTATGATGAACATAATCATTAAGCTAATACACGATTAAAACGTTTAAAATTAACGTTTTTGTTATAAAAATATACCGAACTTTCCAAATTTTGTGACAGCCAGAAACTTTTTGATGTATTAATCCACTTAATTCAGCGCACAGGGTTCTCTAAAAGCGTTATTAAATACCTTCAGCAGCTGGAAGTTTCGATGGCTTATACAAAGTCAAGGGAGCATTGAAATAGATGGAGATGTTAATTTTCTATGTAAACCTCGGCTGAAAGCGCTTTGAGCTCAGGTGCCTGGCGATATTGCGCTAGCCGTTCTCTCCGACACAATTATACACTGTCAAAATACTCGTGCATTCTGTTATAGACAGTGTTGA
The DNA here is from genome assembly GCA_951361185.1 of Ochropacha duplaris. Taxonomy (NCBI): domain Eukaryota; kingdom Metazoa; phylum Arthropoda; class Insecta; order Lepidoptera; family Drepanidae; genus Ochropacha; species Ochropacha duplaris. The sequence goes on from OX592703.1 coordinate 7,295,034, forward strand.
GAGATTGACTGCAGACGTTATTATTTCATCACGTTTATTTTTGTCTTAGAGTACTAAAGGTTATTGAACTTTTCAATTTCTCCAAATAATTTCTTACCAGTCTTGGAGTAATCGACATAAAACAAAAATAATTCAACGTATAATTATCTATGATACGATTATATAAAGGCTGAGATGCAATAATGATAGTAGATCCAAAAAAGATAAAAAGAACGCCATTTTACTGCTCTTATATTCTTTGTCGGTTATTTAAAAGAAAGAAGATACACCTTTATGGCTGCCAAGCAAGCCATTGTATTATTGAAATAGCAAAGGTTTTTAAATTAGTGCGCTCTTCTTCAGGGTAACCACTATCATTATAAAATAATATAGCTTATACCTAGCACCGGTGTGTCAAATGTTTAGTTAAAACGTTAATATCATATTGTAAATGTTATAGCCCCCATCGGGGTTTAGAGTTCACGACCTAAGATGTTCGGCCTTCAATACAAGAACGACACTGAAAATATGTACTAGCTACGGATGCTACGAGCTATGCTACGAAAATGTAGAGGTAACGTAGCGAATATCTACATTGAAATATCTGTATCGCGAACAATGTCATCTTAACACAACATTATTCTTTGATATTTGAAAATTTTAAGACGTTACAATACTACTTAATATTATTAATGTGATAGTATGTTTGGATGGATGTGTGTGAATATCTTTCACGCAAAAACGGCTAAACGGATTTTAATAAAACATAGGATACTTTTTATCCCTGGAAAAGATTAGATTCCTTGGGAACGCGGGTTAAATAGTTTTAATGTCCATGTTATCTTTTTGCCTGAAAGCCGACACGAAGACAAACGGTTCATAAAGCAGACGTCGCCTATGGATATTTGTAATACTAGGACAAATTATGCCAAAATAAAAAAAAACCCTTTGTTATATAGGTACCTATCTATTACGTTTTACAATAAATGATTGTTTTTGTTATCTAAAACTGATTAAAGATATAAAATAGATTGCCGTAAGTCCACAAAAGGAACGGATTAATCCAAAAGTTGTTATCCGTTTTGGGGTTATTATCTTTAAACATCTAATTAATCCTAGGACCACTTTAGCGGCGGATTGCCAAAGGGCTTACGAAATAAACCGTGAAAATAAACAGTGTTGTGATTTAACAAAGTAAATAATCTCCTAGTAATGGAGTTCTAACCTTCTTAGAGAACATCGTTAGTACAGCTTTACAGTTCATTACACCCGAGCGCTTACAACCTTACCTCACAGCGTAGGTATTCTTCTGAAATAAAACAAATCGGGAATAGGACATTACATTTCAGTTTATATTACTATAATTTATTTATTCAATTTAGTTCAAGTTATACGACAAAAATACAACAATAGAAAATCTGCCATCTGAAATAAGACGTAATTCGTATTTGTATAGGTAACAAACATGTAATATTTTTTATTCATTGTCACCTCACCGTAATAAACTTTTATTGCCATACAGACATTAATTTCCTCGGGGACAATACCACAGGAAGTGTCAGTAATTTAGCCATACACACCTACAGTTACAATTATGCTTTATCAAGATAATATACTGGGTTGAATTCACTTGTTACGTGGCAATTACTTTTGTGAAACAGTGAATTGCGTAATATAACACAAGTTGCTGTAAAACTGAAAAGTGAAGTCAAGTTCCTAAGCTCTTTAAATGGCGCTAGTAGAGATGGGTAGTAATTCTAATAACTAGCCAAATACCCGCTACTGATCAAATACCCACGGCTACGATATCCGTCAAAAATATATTCGGTTGTTGGCTATCGAATGGCTACGGCTTCGAATAACCTATACGTTTATGACGTAACGCGCTGTAGCGAACAACCACGCCAGCCGCCGGCAGCCGACTAACTAACTAGTTGAATGAACGTGGTTACTCGTAGCCGTAGTAGCCGTAGTAGCCAAACTAACTAACCAACCAGTAACCAACCAACCAACAACGCGGGAGCGCGCTGTCACCGCGCTCACTGCTTTTAACGATTTTGAACTCAATTGTGTAGTCGGTTAAGTTTAGAATTGTAAGACAAACAGATTTTCGAAATTTTCTTAATGAATATCCGTAGATAGCGATAGCGCTAAACCCATGATATCAAAAGCTAAACCAAATAGATAGATAAATCAGTTTTCTATTAATTATAGTATAATCATAAATGTATTAACATTTATGATACGAAGAATGAAATTGTTATTTCTTTTCCAATTGAATAAATTTTACATAAAAAGTACTCGTGGTTATAAAATTAGACTAAGTGAAATGCGAGTGCAAATTGAACGCTGTTTCTAGTTTCTTTAAAACGTGGAGAAGAGAAGAAGGGTGAATTTGAATTATCACCCATACGATTTAAATCTTAATACCACTTGTGATTAAGCTTAGAATTGTACGACAAAACAAACTATCATTAGAGATAAATTCATTACGCCAAATGGATTACCACGACATCTGTAGTTTATTTGTAAAATAAAAGACAGCTGACGTAAAAATAAAATATGCGCTCCATAAGATCCTAGTCTTGTCGATAGACAGGTTATTAATTCACAGCAGTTGAAAGAGATGGCGCCAAATCAGTAAATGGATATTTAACAATTTTCTATTATTCTATTTATTTTTAGATTTTATTATCATTACGAAAAAGGAAATGCATATATTCTTTTCTAGGAAGTGAAAAAAGTATTTTTTTTTAATTATGTTATTTAATTTAAACTTATTTTGATGAATTTGGCTAGTTTTGAGTCTCTATAAATAAGTCGTTTAAATATATTCATAGATCATAGATGGCGTTAAATCAATATACAGATATTCGACAGTCTTTTTATTATAATTAGTAAATTTTATAATACGTACGATAAGTCATTTCAGTGAAGTACAAAATAAGTAAACAAAATATAAAAACATATCATCTAAGATTATTACCGCCGCGGCTGGTATGATACTTTGCATCCAACAGGGTTTGAGCTTTACTAACGGTTGTCCTAGAGTTAAATCCATTACGCCAACTGGGGTACCACGACATCTATAGTTTTTTTTGTAAAATAAAAGACAGCAGACGTAACAAAAGAAATGCTCTTCATAATATCCTAGTCTAGTCGATAGATAGGTTATTAATTCATAGTAGTAGAAAGAGATGGCGTTGAATCAGTAAATGGATATTTTTCGATTTTCTATTATTCTTTTAATTTTAGTTTATTATTATTATTTAACATTACGAAAAAGGAAATACATATTTTCTTTTGTAGGAAGTGTAACAAGTAATATTTTTTTAAATTATGTTATTTAATCTAAACTTATTTTATTGCATTTGGCTAGTTTTGACTTTCTATAAGGATGTCGATTATTTATATTCAAAGATGGCGTTCAATTTATATATAGATATTTGTCTTTTTTTTTATTATAGTTAGTAAATTTTATAATACGTACGTACGATAAGTCATTTCAGTGAAGTATAAAATAGGTAAACAGAATATAAAAACATATCATCTAAGTTTATTACCGCCGCGGCTAGTATGAAACTGAATACTTGCATGCAACAGGGTTTGAGCGTTACTACTTAGCTACGGTTATCCTAGACTATTGGATAGTGACCATTAATATCTAATAACTTAAGATAAACAATCCCAAGCAAGAGTTCTCTCAAAACTGTCTCAAATTGTATTGGGTAATACTAGTTATTTCTTTAAGTTTTATTCACAAAGCTATGTACAAAAGGCAATAAAAGGACATCGTTCAAAATGGCCCCAGAACCAACAAGCATGAGACTTGCACCATAATTGTTTATATATTTTATTATATTAGTTGCAAATATCTATATCCAACGGACAAGCTGCCTTCCAAAATGATTGATTTTTTCAAAAGTATTGTGACCTTAGATTGTGACTATTTGTGACGACTACGCCATCATCTTTACCATAAATCTTTTTCTTTTTTAAAGGTTTTTGGCTTGGTATCTAGACCTTTTCGCCATTTCTTTATTTTAAATATTCTTCTGTTATGTTATAGCCACGTTATATTTTCACATTCACAATTTTCGACGAAAATAAAGATCAATCTAAGTGCACAAGTGAAATGAAATCGTGTATCGTGACTTTTCAGGTTGTCCCAAAAGGTCCGTGAAAAGTTTTATTGGAATAGCCGCCAATTTCACTATAACCTGAGCGGACTTGTATGGACAAGGACTAGACTTTACAGTAAATGTGAAAATATAACGTGACTATAACAAAACAGAAGAATATTTAAAATAAAGAATTGACTTAAAGGTTTAGATACCAAGCCAAAAACCTTTAAAAAAGAAAAAAAAATGATTTATGGTAAAGATGATGGCGTAGTCGTCACAAATAGTCACAATACTTTTAAAAAATCATTTTGGAAGGCAGCTTGTCCGTCGGATATAGATATTTGCAACTTATATAATAAAATATATAAACAATTATGGTGCAAGTCTCATGCTTGTTGGTTCTGGGGCGAATCATGTATGGACGCTGCACAATGTCCTTTTACGACTCATAGCTGCTAGCCAAAATATATCTTAAACGAGCACTGAGGCATGTTTACTGTCGGAGCGTCCGAATGCTACTAGATTAAAAGACCACCCAAATGTTCGAGTGGGTAGACATTCGGTAAGGCCATTTTTTGTCACTGATCGTGTTAAAGATACACGATAGTGATGTAAGATATCAAAGATAGTGTCACATTTATCCAATATCCAATAGCTGAAATAGCCAGGTATCAAACTGGTTATTGCACCACAAATAGCTGGGCTAGCTAAGTTATTGAAATTTCGGCTAGTTACCCATCTCTAGGCGCTAGTTGATTGGATGGCCACTTTTTAGAACAAGCATTAAATTAAATGTTGTAAATATAAACTTAATTAACATCGAATTCAAAAATAATGGCTGTCATATAATTGTAAATTGTAGCTATAATTAAATTGACTATACAAAAATCTACTTTTACAGTAATCTTTTTTTTTTTTATTCTGAATAGGCTTGTGTTTGACCACAATCTCACCATTGGTAGGGGAGGCGAATAGGGGATTTCGGGATTTACTCGAGCGCGTCAGATTAACATAAGGGGGGAAACCTTGCACCTTGTGAAGTACTCTCACCAAATCTGAGCCTTCTATGTAGTGTCGAACGCCTAGGGTAGCCCGTCAGATTAGTAAAAAAAAATCGATGGTTTGAAATACTCGAGCGCGTCAGATTAAGGTAAGGTAAGTTAGTTACATGCAAAATAGTGTACATTTCAATAATCTGACAAATTGGGCGTGTCGAAAGAAAATTGGAGACTCGCAAAGTTGCAAAAAAAAAACGACACCTGGATTTTCTCGAGCGCGATTGGTTTTTTTTTATTTTGAAGGAAATTAGTCACGAATCACGGAAATATCTTAATCTGCCGATTTGCACAAGCCGAAGTGGCTAAAATCATTATTAAGTGTATAGTCCAGGAATATTATGAGTTTCACCTCAGAATGAGAAATAGTCAGCTATTAACTTGTATAAACCTTTATTTTGACACCCTAAAACTTGTCTCAAAAGCTACTTATCTTAGGGTGCCCGCGACTACTGATTTTTCAAGGTCAAAGGTCAAAAAATCATTTATTGCAAATATCTCGTTTCCTATGGGTTTTTTGGTATGTGTATTCATAATAAATATTGTAGAAGGTTAAATTCTCTACAACTTTTGTACAAACATTTTTTCGATATCTTGAACCATTTTCGAGATTTCGATATTTTTTACATATTTTTTTTTTCAAACCGTCAGATTAAGGAAATCCCTCAACATAATTGTCAGATTATGGGTCAGTACAACAAGGCCATCAAGAAGAACCGCCTGTATAAAAATCTGACGCGCTCGAGTAAATCAAGGTCACGATTTTTTTTTGCATTTTCAAAAATCGGCCCTGACTGATGGTCGCGTCCAAATCGTCAGTCTTTAAAATAGGAGCTACTGGAGGGTTCACTTAACATCCCTTATCAATGTCTGACGCGCTCGAGTAATTTTTTTTTTAAAATATTTTCGACCCCTTCTTACGGCCACCCCCACCACGCAAAACGGCAGATTATTATTTTTCCGTTATCAGACAGACGTGGCGCGACTACCCTATTAATATCTGACGCGCTCGAGTATTTCTTGGTGACTGTTTTTTTTAACATTTTTGAAACCCTGTAGACGCTCCCCCCACCGCTGAAGGGGAAAATATCACAAAACCTTTTTTTCTTTATTCCACCTAATCTTCAAATTCCAGTAGGTCCCAAAGACGCTCGAGTAACAACAAATTTAGCATCAATGCCTCCCCTACCACATGGTAAGTGATGATGTGGCCGAAGATGGTAAGCACACAAAGCCTAGATGAGAACTGGCTCTCAAGTACAGCTGTCGGAACACACCTATAGGTGTTTGGCGACAGATTTTCAACTTGAGGGTGGTAGCCAGCCAGTCGGGTACTACAAAGTACCCTACCACCGTGCTATGGTTCTCTCACGATTTTTTCCTTCACCGAAAGCTCAAGCTCATTGTAGGATTCGAACCCACGACCTTCTTTTTTTATCTTTTTTATCTTCGCCGCGGTATTCGACGTCACTTACCACTGAGCTATCATCGCCTCGCACGTTAGTCAAGGTTGCTACCAGCTCTCAGACCATTGGGTATTCGCTTGCGGTGGCATCGTAAGGCGGGTCTCATACATGTTACATACCTAGTAAAGGCTTATTTATATAAAAATATTTTAATTTATCACACCTATCTTTCATAGGAAATATTCAGCTATAAAAAGTAAAATAAGAAGTAGCTCATAATATTTTTTTGTAGAGTTCATTAAAAATAAACATAATATTTTATAATCTTTAACTTTTAAGCTATTTACAGTTTACTCAGAATCATTTCCTTAGTAATGTCGCTTTGATGTGGCAATAAGTGATAATGATGTCAATTTGCTGGCTGACGTCATCCATATATTTTCTACTTTATGCTTGTTAGGTAACTTCAGGCGTACCCTAATGATTCCCTTAATTGTGATAGCACCTTATACCCGTTGTTTGATGTTCAACTTACATATCTACACGTACCTCATTCATGATCAAGTTACAAGATTCACTTTCAAGAATATCTATAATAAAATAATAAATATCCGGCCTGGAAAATAATAATATCAAATACACGGCCATCTGATCGATCCATTATAAGATAATATTTCTGTTATTTGACTATTTACGAACAAATCAAAGTTCTCCGCGAAATCTTGTAAGTAGTCAGAGTCAGGGGGTTTATTCGTCGCTTCCTTGCCTCTATAGTATAAATAAAAATCTATTGCAATTTTTTTTGTGCGCACATCAATTCAAAACGGCTAATTCTTCTTTTTTTGTTGTATTTTTTATTGTAATTGCAAGCTTTGTATGAGATAATTGAAAAATCGTACGGAAAAGAGAAAAAATCTGTATAGAAAAAAAGTGAGTGAATATTTATTAGGTTATTTATTATATCTTTTTCGTTTGTTTTTGTTTGTTTATAAGGGGTAATCTTTGGGGCTACTGAACGGATTCTAACCTCGATTTTGATGAAACATAGAATAGGTATTTTTCGGGGAAAAGATAAGTTCCTTCAGGAACGCGTGTGAAACCGCGCGGGAAAGATTATTTAAAAAAAGTATGAAGTTAAATAGCTCAAAGTGATAGAGTCACTAATTTTATTATTAATAATTGCTTTGTTTGCCCAACGCGAGGTAAATATCCCGTGTCTATCTACGATAGAAGTGTGTGGCGTGTTCGGTTGTCGTTAAAGTACCTACAAAGGTCGTGACATCAATCGTCTCTCGTTAGTGCGTGCAAAATGATATCACTCTAACAAGCACCATCGGGAAACAATCTCAACACACAAATGATAGAGGCAATACATAAAACATGTCTTTTTATCAGTCATTGTCTGCCAATATGACCTGAACGTTAATCTAATAAACAACTGAATAATACTCTAGTTTCAGTAAACTGCGTAGGTACGAGTATACGTGGGTTTATTTAGGTAGTGATGAAATAATCCAAGAAGAATTTCTCACGAGTTTTGACCGACAAATTAAAATGTTTAATATTTTTTTTATCTGATTCAAGTTATCAAAAACATTTTTTTTTAAATTTCGTATGTTATCGTCATGAAGCATCATTATTCTTTACCTATAGTAGCATGTTGGAAATCTCAGTTATTTTTTATTGATGTCGTTCGGAGTCTTTCATAAAACTATGGTGGTTTGAAAGGATTTTAAACATTTCATAATTTGTTTTTCATTACATATCTGTTGTCTACAGAAACAAAATAAAACCAACCTTAAGAAAACTGTGCTTTCTTATTAATTTCATAATTATCTGTAGGCTCTGTTGCATCATTTTATTATAAAAATTCCAGCAGCTAATATCATCGCGAGGGGTTTTATATTTTCACGGATAAATAAATATTTTATTAATTTACCACAATAACAGCTACTCGTAATCGGCGCAAACAATAGAACACGAGTGTTCAATATACTTCAACCTATATGTTGTTATTCTATGCCAATATTACATGGGCTTATTATTATACGTTACAGAAACTCTCCCGCGATCAAAATAAGGGTAAAACAAATCCCATCCTTTGCATAATTTTGAACAACCTTGTCCTGGTGAAAACCGCAAATCTGAATTATATCCCTAAGAATATTTCATATCCTGTATTATATACGAAATTAATATTACAAGAAATATATATCTATAATGATTTGTAATTTAAGTTACGATAATAATATGAATATCTAAATATTAAGTTACTTCAAGTAATTCTGACTGAAGATGAAATAGTTATTTGATCTTCGTAGAATGATATTTGAAGGACATCCTGTCACTTGATAGTAGCTATAAAGTACAAAGGGAACAAGTTTGCTGAAGGCATTTAATAATAGATTGTGTTTCATCCAAAGACAAGATGAAATTTATTCCTTTATGTCTTTATATGTATATCATGCTTGTAGCAGCAGTTGTGATTTTCTAGAAACTTTATGCTTCAAAAATTAAAATTTTATCTAAATCCACGTTTTATGCTCCTTAAAATAGATTTAGAAATCATTGTTATCGAGTTGTGAGCTGAACCTGAAAGTTTCAGCCAGACAGCTAATCGGAAAGTGCTCGAAATTTGAGATGCAAGATTTCTTAATAAAAACGTGGTAATAAAATAAAATATACAGCAACGGAATCAACATCCCTGTATTCCCTAAGCAGGGATATTTAAATTGATTATGTTTAAAGGTAAACCATATACAATATGTATAGACGGGGGTCGCGCAGCCGTAAAAATATATGAAATGACATATCGTCGCAAGAGATGAAAGAAAAATCAGTCAAGCGTAAGTTGCGTTTACCCTTGCCTACTCCTAGATAGACCGTACGCTTATATTTTCCCCCTATATCCTCAGTATTGTACGTTTAGCTTAGCAGATTATATTATGGAATCGGTATAAGATGGATTTTTAGATTTTGTTTTGATTGTTTTTTCTTCTCGTTGCGAATACAACGGAAGCTCGATAAGCGTAAGGTAGATATAGTATGGATAAAGGTATAGTGTAGTGGTCTTGTCTAAAACCAATTTCCTCTATTTTGGAGACCAAATAGGGGAAGGGAGCCAGCAGAGAGACACGACAATAATAATAGCCAAGATATTTAATATGATTTTGTTTATACCTGCGGTTTACAATATTATTGCTTATACACGTCATATACACATAATCATAAATCAATCTTAATTACTTTAAAACAAATACTGTAAGTGTAATTACTTATATAAAATCATCTAATTTTCGTAAAAATACAGGTCCTTTATATTTATAAAGGAGCCATCGTAAGCTACTTTCTTTCATTAAAATGACAAGATAAAAATTAATTGCAAATAACGTCGCTCCTGCTCAAACAATCTCGTTGCCCTTCCCGTTTACTAGAGTTTAATTAAAAAGCTTAACGTTCACAAGTACTCGCTAATAGGGCAACACAACACTGCGCCCTACGCTCTGCGTACGAGTCCTTCAGACGAGTATACGTACTGCGCCAAAGTGGTTTGCCTACGGGACTTTGTTTACTTAAAGGGGAGACTAAATCTAACTGAGCTTTCATCAAAAAAACCAATGCATCCTAGCATCATAAATTTCACTAACAGATTGAATAGAACCATCGTGATACGGACGTTTTACATAAAAGCTTTTTGGGTGCTCACGCTATCAGTAAACTCAGTGTTCGAAGAATTCTTTTTAACCTCTAAAAGGAGTACGCGTGAATACCTCCGCATCATAACCATTACCCCATGCCGTCTGTGCCGCAATAATAATATAAAAGTAAAACCATGTGCCAAAGGAATTTAAAAATGACACCTCGCTTGTCGCACCTTTGTCCCCATTTGTCCGTCATCATTTTTACGTGACAATGTGGAGCCTTATTTTGCTAGGTAGTATATTTAATTCGTATTCCCATTCATAAAATATTTAATATAGTCGTAGCCAATGATATTATAAGTTAAAAGGCGTAGATAGGTTATAAGCACTCCGAAAGCGGGACGCTAAAAAGTGTCTAATTAGCCTATTTTGACCTGTGTCACATCAACGGTATCACTTCATGTACCGAGTGGAATTAAAAATAAATTTAACACAAAACAACCAAAAATGCCATCGTGTATTATGGGATAGTGATTTAGAGTGCCATTTCTCGGCCATTTTAAATGATCGAATGTTGTTAGGTAACCTATCTACACCTTATTACTTATAATATCATTGGTCGTAGCCAAAGAAATTTATATGAATTGTATTCTCATATAATATTTGTTTATAACAACTAGGTACTACTCAACCTACTATTTTAGTATAAGTACCTACATTATATCCTAATAATATTGTAAATTGGAATGTTTATGTCTCAATAAATTATGCCGTAATGACTGAATAGATTTGAAATTTGGCACAAAGTAAATATAATTATAATATTTTTTCCTAAGGATAATATTCGATTTCTCGAAAATACGTGTAAAACCAAAAAAGCGACAGCTATAGTAGGTACACATAAAAAACCTACGCAAAAAAAATGTTAATTTGATTTCATAATAGCTTATATTCAATAAGAGCTTTGAAGAAGTGTTTTATACAGATATTATTATAGTTGTCCATTTCTTTGTATATTTTGTACATTTTATGTACAAAATAATTAATTTAAAAAAAATAAGAGCTTTGTTTAATGGTAAAATGTATAAACAAGTGTAATTTATACAGTAAATAAAGTTACCCATATTTGTCATGTAAAAATTATTTATACCGCTGTAAATAATAAGCCAAACTAAATGTAAATAAAATTTCAAGATACATAAGTACTGGTTATCTACTCTCCCATAATATCATATTTATGTTTAACCTGTGTTTTAAATAAAACATATAATAATTAGGTAGACATGAATGGGTCTCAGTCACTCGATCGTGACTTATTTTCTACTACGTCTCACCAAACGCAACGGGAACATTTCCTTTTTAATCAGCGACCCCTTCGCCTCCAGGATTTAATTAAAGCAGCTAAACACTTTACATTGGTAATAATTGTGCCCGGGGATAATTGCAAATCTGTTTGTTACAATTATAATTGAAAATACTGTATATCTAATGGGCGATCTCTATTAATGAAGTAAGACTGAGATTATCCTAATAACAATCCTTTGACTTTCTCAGATATGTTTGTTTGTGTATATGTGTAGCAAAATCATTGTTTTTTTTCATTACATACAAATAAATAAAAGTATTTCCAAGAACCAAAGAATCTTTAAAAGTATGACATTTTCATAAAAGTAGAATATGATATGTGGCCCATTGAAAATTGACGCCATTAATATAACCCGCCTACCAACCACATCTACCTCAATTTGAAGAAGTTTTCCTCTAGTTTTAATTACGGGCACCTAATAAATCCAAAGCCTCTCCGCCCAAGGGATTAAAAAGTAAACTGAAAGGAGACGTTTAACAAATTATAACTACTTTGTGAACCTCCATGATACTTGGGTAATTGTTTGAAATAACACCGTGCGTTTGTTTTACTTTTAGCATTTCATTGATTTATGTATCGAGTCCCAGATTTTTTCACAAGTAATAGGCTAGGGATAGGTTGCATGCTGCTGATTTATTAAATTACATGAGCAGCATTTTGGGTTCAGTTTTATGGTTAGTAGCAAGTACCACAAGCTGTTCCCCGCGTTCCCGAGGGTTTTTATCTTTTCCCGGGATGAAAAGTAGCCTATGTGCTATTCCAGACTATAATCTATCTCTTTGCTAAATTTCATCCAGATCCATTCAGCGGTTCTGGCGTAAATGAGTAAAAAACATACATCCATCCAAACTTTCACATTTATAATATTAGTAGGAAGTAGGATATATACTAGCTGTTTTCCCCCGGTCTCACCCACGTTCCCGTGGGATTTTATGTTTTCCTGGGATAAAAAGTAGCCTATGTGCTATTCCAGACTATAATCTATCTCTTTGCCAAATTTCATCCAGATCCGTTGAGCCGTTCTGGCGTAAATGAGTAACAAACATACATCCATCCAAACTTTCACATTTATAATATTAGTAGGATTAGTAGGATACACAGTTAAGAAAATGTGTAATAAAATATATAATATTCAATGAAATAGTTATGAATCTCCAAAGGTCAATCATAATAATTATTTGGTATTAATTAACAAATTTTTCTTTTTGCTTGACCAATGATAGGTATAATCCTTCTAAATAATTAACTTAATTATTTGTCTTAATCAGACTCGCATAATTTATAATATTATCAAGTATTGATTAGGTAGATCTACATATTAGATAGGCTATTAGTGGAAGATATAGTTTCGAATATTATAAGAGACATCCTCAAAACAGAGGGAAAATTCTCCAAATAATTAAATTATTATTTTAGTATGAATCCATAATATGTAGGTTTGTTAATTGAAAGAAATGAAAATGTGTTTATTTTTATTCTAATAGGCCTTTCCAAGCACTTATGAATAGTTTAGACTCTAACGCACGGAATGAAACATGAATGTAATTTATCAAATGACAGTTGATGATTTAATATGTAATCGATTATTCTTTGTCATTATTACGAATCTACTTTTTACAACCACGGTTGTATTCCATTAGAAACCGATAACACACGTGAGTAGAGACAAAGGCCCGGAGAAACAGCAAACACTTCATCTTCCATTTATAGTGAGGCGTGAGGCCACGGAAGAGGCCGAGCGACTGCTCCAAGGAGATAAATTAAGATGGAAGTGCCTTGTGGGTATACTATATTTGAGTTACACTATGCAGCAGGTGAAAATGTATATTATTGTTTGCGTGCTTTTGTTGCCTTCTTAGTAGCTTATCATATTTGTTTTATAAAATATCTTATTTTGATACCAATACGGCGGTTACCGTAGCCTATAGACGCTGCAACACCAGTGGGTCAATGATGTCGTAATAGGTATTGCATATAAAAATACAACCTACAATATTATTAATCCTTATTATACGTATTCGAAACTTAATATACATTATGTACGTTGTTGAAACATAATATTCTTATAAACTAAAAACTTTTCATCATCCCACTAATATTATAAATGTGAAAATTTTGGACGGGTGAACGGATTTTGATGAAACTTTTATATTTTTTTTCATTTATATTTATTTTTTACTTGGCACACAGGTAGATCATATCCTAGAATAACACATAGGATACTTTTTATCCCGGAAAAGGATAAGATAACCCGGGAACGCGGGTGAAACCGCGGGGGACAGAGTATTTTAATTAAGTAGAAACTAAGCATAAGAGAACACAGTTCTCCTAGTTACATACCTATACACATTGCAAAAACCTGTTGGCGAATAACGTTGTTAGCTGTGAGTGGTAGGTGGTGTGGTAGCGTCTACTTGTAGCAACGAGTTCATAGAATATTCATTTGTTTTGAAGTTTGGAACACGAGCGAATATTAAAGTACACTAGTTTTATGAACATTGAGTAATATTAGTATTAGAAGCAGTGTTATGTTTAACTATCCAAACCCAAAAAGCCCGCAGCTATGCATACGGGGAAATTATAAATTTGAGATCCCTAACAAATTCAGGAAATTGAGTGTTCATATTAAATTAAATTGAAATCTTTCCTGAATCAATATCTTCATGTTTGATATACGTAGGTAACTACATGGACTTAAATTCAAATAAACTTCGGTTGAGAAGTTTTAAATACCGCCCGGCCAATATGGGCCAATGAAATATTAATATATTCTGTACAGCATATTTTCCGAGAAAAAAATATTATCAAAGAATATGAAACATTTATAAAATTATGTTTTAATTATTAACGTTTACGTAAACTTACGAGCCATAGGTTAATAAAATATAAATCGCGTAATATAAAGCTACTTCCAAATCATATTTAATTTCCCATTAAATTGGATATCGGTTACAGGCTGTTTCAACAGATTGCTTGAAAAGCCCACAAATTCATTAATCGCCATAATCCAAAATGGGCTAAACCTGTCGGACACTAAGATAAACGTCCGCGTCGGTAACATTCAACTTAAGTCCCATGGCGGGTGAAGTTTATGTTTCCATTATAATTTTGAATTTACAAGAATTAAATAGTTAATTCGCAATTGATATCACGTATAGCATTTTGTTTTTGTAATGAAATTATTTTAATAAATAAATATTCTATGTAGCTTTATTAAAAATATGTTAATTAAAATTAACTCATACGAAATTAAACTCTCAAATGAAATTAAAAGACTCAAGAAATCATTTTAGTTTTGTTATGACAAACCCTCGAACTACATTGCTTTAAAGCATGGATCTGGATTACTTCACTAAAAACGAAGACAGTAGAATAAAACCGTAACAATAATATAATTTTAATCTCTCTAGATATTTTAATGAAACTAATAGAATTTGTTCGTAAAAGAGTAGATACTTAACCAAACTTTTCCCCGAGTTCTATCACCATCTGGCGCCAATTGGGAGAACTGCCAAAACAAACTACTGGCTAAAGTTGGTATAAAATCGGTAACACTTTGTAAGTAACTTTTTAATACAATTTATATAAATTTGAATTAAATATAAAAGCAAATTACACGTTTACACTTGAATGAACTTTCTCAAAGGGAGATGTATACTTTATGTACATACTTTGTAAGTACCTACACTACAAAGTTGGGCTCGAGAAAATACACGACAATATAACTTTTACTCGAAGAAATCAGCAACAGAATTCGGTGACCCAAAACTTATATTACATCTATATCAAGTTTCAAAGAACAAAGACGCTTTCTCGAAACTTGTGTCAATCAAAACGACAGACGTTAAGATCTTGAAAAGGTACCTACCTATTTTATAAACACAATGTGATATTCCAGTTTTATTTGTAGTAGATACAAGCACTACAAAGTAACTGTGAAAGATTAGCTGACTTACAAAATAGCCTTGTTACAGTAACGAGCAAAGTATTCCAAAGTGCGTAGATAGTAAGTGCTCCGCGGAATTACTTCTGTAATTGCTTCACCTACGTAATAAGTAATATTAATGTATTGAAGCAAAACTTGTTTGGGGTTACGTAAAGCAGACTAATAAAATAGTTTGAGAATGAATGCCACAAGCAAGACAAATTTAAGGAATAAAAAAAACATTCGTTCCCTTCTCTTGCCATCCCGATTTTAAATCGGTGATGAACTTTTGTTTAATAATTTGACACCGTATGAATACCTATGTACCTACTCATGAGTGTGACTAAAAACATGTAAGAGATGTATAATCCTTTTCAAGATACAGATTAGAAGGCAACGGCACTCACGTACAACATTCAGTCAGATCCTAAAAAAATAAATTCTGTTATTTAAGTTACTATTTATTAACAACAAATGTACCAAATATAGAATAAATGTATAAAAAACTTCCTTGAGGCTGCCGCTGCTCCTGATCGGCAAGGTTCCCAGCATTCTGGCAGCGTTTCCTTTTTGGATGGCCAGGCTGATACGTTGGCGGAAAAAGCTCCCAGCCCGTCGGTCTCCCAAGGCCTCGATTAATTTTGGAGACAAAAAATCTGTTAATAACTCATGTCGCTACCTTATCAAAACAACATTACATTTGTTCATATTTAGATTCCATGTTATAGGAATAAGACAAGACCATAAATAGATTTTATCCATTAACTTATTTGATTCGAGTTGATATTAAACAAAAACGCAAAATTTTACGCAATATTATCGGTGCTCCGGCAGAGGTGTCTGAATAATAGCAGACATTCTCTTCAAAATTAAACAGGATTTAAATTGCACGCACGCCCTCTGTCTGCAATCTGTGGAGGATATGGTTTCACAATATTAATAATCCGTCGACATTGAGATATTCAGCCGAGCCCTTCAGACCTCAGAGCTTTGCGACGACGGTGTGCCCGTATGTTCTAAATGAGATTTCTCGCTATAGATAAGCCTTGCACTTTTGGAAAAGGTATAGCTTTTATAAAACTTTTGTTTTTTTTTTGCGTGTTTGAAAGTTCTCGTAAATTCAGATCGGCATACAAGTAAACGAAAGTTACGCACCTTCTGTGAATATTACATGAAGGTAATGTGTTCATAGCGTACATAAAACTTCCAAGAATTATACCCTCAACCTGAATTTATAACTAGGTAACGCTACGATATGGGCAACCAAACAGACTGCTTGCTCATGCAAACATAATTACCTCTTAAGTCAAAACATCTTGAATTCAATTGTACAAAACCATTAGCAGGTTTCTGGAATTAAATTTTAACAAACGCTTGTTAAATTTTCTGTAATACTACAGACAAAAGAATTGGAATTAGACCTCCCTACCACTGTCACTGTCCGAGTCCGAGTCATCGTGTTAACTCAAGTTTCTTTAATACCTCTTCAACAATTTATTCACAACAGATTTAATACAAAAATCTCCCAACAAAGAAGATGTTTTCCTTTCCTCACCCTTCCCTACAAATAAAGACGAACTTGGCTTTTACAACAGAATTTGACTGTCGTTTTTAATCAAAGACCTTTCGAACTTCTGCTTTGTTTTCTTGTTTGTTTCGCCTTTAATATAAAAGTTTTAATTGCAACCTCTCTTTCTTTGTACTTAATTTTAACCACAGAAATACGATCAATAGCTACCTGGCCTCTCACTCACTTATAGTATTTATTAAACGACCTACTTTAGTAATGAAATAATACACTATGGCATTTTCATTTAGGTTTTCGATAAATTAAACTCGGCTTTATCATACATGTTCATGTTGAGGGCTTTGTAGAACTGGGGCAAGTAACCAAAGACAACCCATGTTAAAACTCTCCATTCCATTACGGTATTAGGCTTACAATATTTCATTATTGGAACAGTCATTTACCGAATAACCTGAACAATGAAAATTTCAAATCGCCGCATGGCCTACATTTAGTATGTATTAACGATAATGTTAAAAGGTATATATCAATCCTAATTCAAATGAATGAAGGCATGAATGAATATGCTACTTGCACGTACGTGCCAAATGAGCAGAAATCTACTCCTGCAGCGATGCGCCTCGCCATGCTGTGTCTCGTTTACATTCCCACATTAATTGTTTATTAACTTCTCTACTTTAGATAATATTGAAAAGTTGTCTTCCATAATGTATGATAAATGATTCAAATCTTATTGAAAATCAAAATATACGTGTTCAGAAGGCTAGATTTGAATAATGATAGGTAGACTGTTTTTTTTAAGTAAATAACATTTGAAAGTCTTAACGATAGTTAAGCAAAAGTTTTTTCATTATAAAAGTTACATAAAAAGTACTGACCTAGCTGGTCTCTTAATGTATCTATCTCTGTAAATATTATTTGTATAAATAAAATTGTGACTTGCACTTTGGAGCTCAATTCGCAGCCAAACGTAACAATTTATGCATAGTGTCCATGCATTATAACTTGCAGGTATTAGCTGCTATAAAATTTCGTCTCCTGTGACACGGCATATTATTATAATATATTTTCAATAAATTTTACTTTAGTAGATGGTATAGTATATTTCCCTTTTAGGATTATTCAGTAGATGAGTAACAATCTGCTATTTCAATTTATTAAAAAAAAACATGGAATAAAGCCGCAAATGATTTACATTCCTTTATTCACAAACATAAAGACATTCCGCTTATGTCATCCGTTATCCAAATAATAATGTGTGAAACGTAACGTTTGTCAATTTTCCTCTATCCGAAGTTAGTATTCATGCCTTACGCGGGAAATTGTAAGTCGTGTCACGACCAGCATACCGTGAGTAGACAGACATCATCGAGTGAACATTCCGAGCAAGATGGTGATGTTATTGATATTTTTGTAATTCTAGAATATTAAGTATGCATCTGTGGTGTGATATGGCCTTCTCCAGTCAATAGCTTCTGCCCCCGGTTAAGCCAGCGTCGCGGTATCTTATTCCAGCACCTAAATTTAAGGTTCATCAGGGTCGGTGCAAATTTGAAACCACTTACGTATGTTTATTTCAGCAATTTCTTATTACCCCTAAGATAACAATTGCTAGTAATAAAACCATTATTTACTAACTTTTCGTCAACAAATTGACCAAGAGATTCAATAAAACAAAAGCTTAGTCATTCCAAGCGTTGTTTTCTAATGACAGGTTTACACATTAATATAAAATAATAAATGTAAAATAATTGGTCAGGCAGATCATGAAAAAATTATGTAAATAAATAATAAATATCCTGGGTCATTTTTCATATTCGGCTATCTAATCCACACACGGCTGAAGTTTATTGCTATGGCAACCAGACAACTGATATGGTACATATAAATTACACCCAGTAGCGATAGGGTACGTGTCTGATCTACTTCTAAAAGTCCATTGAACTACGACTATAATGATAGGAACACAGCGCATGCAGTAGCAAACCTAACATGGTTTGTTAACGAAGCGGTCGGGGCGTGAGGCAGCCAACATTGACTCTCTGTCAATCGATCCTACCGCAGCGTACCTACCTAGATACCTAACGCATCATACAAGTATTATAAGTTATACAATAAATATATGTAGTATTACAACAAATAACTACGAATTTATGAAAATTTAATGAAATATCACTTCGCTTTCCGCCATCAAGTCCGGCTATTTTTATTAAATTAAAAAATGAATTTCAAACACTGGCTAGTGACTAAACCATGAAATAAATAAAAAATAATTAACCTACCATTTCCTTTTACGCTAGCAAATATTGATAAGTTGGTAATTATTTATAAAAACTCTATAGTTCTATTTTTATTTTTAGGTGTATGAACGGTTATACGTGAATGCATTCACCATAACTTTGAAATGTTGGCACATCTTCAAAGAAAAACCTATTCATCATGAACAAAACCAGAGAAAAGCGTTTGTCCCGTTTATTGACAACCAGCAGGATACGAATTTCGATTCATGGTAATTAGTTGTCAGAAAATGTTGTGTCCTATTTCCTTCTTATACCTTCACTTTGACATAGTATTATTTGGTCTTGTGTTATAACAAAAGTTCATTGGAAGTAGATACTGTTCGATAAAATCTGATTAATATATCACAGCGTCACATGTGCGCCGGTCAACAGTCTCTACGGGGTTGATTGTATAGTTAGATTTCAGTATAATTTTTGTCTAGATCGTGCTAATAGCCGAAGCTATGCACCACGCACGTAGTTCCCGCACGGTCTAGGCACGCGATCCACTAATTTCACGCCCTAGCAAATACAAAGAAACAAAATGGTATAAATTATTAATGTTCTTGGCGACAAAATGTGAAGGAAATATTTATTTCCACGATAGGTATATCTTTCTCACTACATAATATGTAAACATTATACAAAAAACCATCATCAATAAAATTCTATGCAAATTTTGTACCTTATTAATTTTGATCCTCGATCAATCAACCGCCTGATCATACCGGATACTAAGTATTTTGGTGATAAAAATATGTTATAGATATTATATTGTACATTACTGCTAAGTTTAACTTATAAATCAGTCTACATTACACTTAACAGCTCACGTAGTCGCTCAAACAATTTAAATATTATAAATACGTTACGACTAAACCACAAAAAGTTACTTGTGATATTCAAATTCACGACGACCTAAAATAGACGGTTACGTAACAGGGAAACTTATGAAACAATATAATAGGGAATGTAAAAACGAAAGACAGTCTCCATGTTAACATGAATTGCAATTCATGGATTTCTATATTTTTATATGAAGTCAGGATTAGGAATGATCGTTCCAATAGCGACCCAAGGGGTCAAACAGACGGTTGGTTATGCAATTAATAAATAAGTATTATAATTCCTTGTCCAACTGAGAAATAAGAATATGCCAAATCCAAATTAACATACTTATCAACATAGTAAAAAACCTGTATGGGAGCCCTTTTCAGCTCCTTACATTTAAGCACAGGTTAAGTCAACTGTTGGAAATATAAATTTTATTTTATTTTACGACTTGAGCTGAATAAACATTTTTATTGTATTCTATAAATAAAATAACTGTTTGTTTAAAAAAAGATTAAATTATCATCCTGGGAAATGTTTTCACACACGGCCCAAATTCAATCTGATCCCAATATGAGCAGAAGTCTTTTTTAAACATACCATTTTTAGACCTGGTCTCAAACTCAAACTCAAACTCAAAACTCATTTATTCAGTTTAGGCCCTGGTAAGGCACTCATGAATGTTACAATTGACTCTACCACCGGTTCGGAATACACTTAAACTGAGAAGACTCCGGCAAGAAACTCAGCAAGGCAATTTTTTTTTAACAGTGGATCTTTCTTACATTTTTATAAGTACATTTAGATACATTTTCAAATATTTTACACTAAGCCAGGGGGATGCAGGTGCAGAGAGAAGCTACTACAACCATATATTTCTGTCTTCCATGTAATGAGCCACCTTATAGTAGGCTTTGTTCATTAGGCTAAGTTTAATAAAATTTTTGAATTTAAAGTAAGACATTCCAGCTACCTCACGTGGGATCCTATTGTAAAAACGAACACAATTCCCGAGAAAAGATTTATTAACTTTCGCTAGCCTGAATCTAGGGGTCACAATTTTATCTTTGTGTCTTGTATTAAAATTATGATGATTACTGTTTACTTCAAACAAATTTAAATTTTTTCGAACATACATTATATTTTCATATATGTACAGCGAGGGCAACGTTAATATCTTAAATTCCTTAAATTGATTTCTCAGTGACTCGCGAGGACCCAAACAATAGATCGCGCGAATCGCCCTTTTCTGTAAAATAAAAACAGTATCCAAATCAGTCCCTGAACCCCACAGCAAGAGGTTATAGGACATCAGACTATGAAAATATGCAAAGTAAACTAACCTAGCTGTAGCAATATCTGTTATTTGTCTAATTTTCTTTACCGCAAAAGCAGCCGAACTCAATTTGCTAGCTAAATTTTCTATATGAGGACCCCATTGTAATTTACTATCTAAAGTTATACCAAGGAAAACTGTCTTGTCAACTAGTTCAAGTGTTCTATCATCAACTAGTACGTTGGTGCTGCTCTTAGGAACATTTGGAAGAGAGAATCTAATACATTTGGTTTTGCACGCATTAAGCATAAGATTATTGGTGGCAAACCATTTTGACACTGTTGCTAAGGTCTCATTGAGATGGGTAAGGTCAGCGTCTTTTCTATCTACTCTAAAAATTAGGGAAGTATCATCCGCAAATAAAACTATATCGCACAAGTTATTTATCATGTAAGGCAGATCATTTATATAGACCAAGAACAAAAATGGCCCTAGAATCGATCCTTGCGGTACGCCCGTTTTAACTAAAGACCCTGGGGACGTAGTACAACCGATACCTACTTTTTGTTGCCGACTAGATAAATATGATGATACAAGACAAAGAGCCGTGTCACGGATTCCATAGTGATGAAGTTTTAAAACTAGGGTCTGATGATCCACGCAATCAAAAGCCTTGGAAAGATCACAAAATACGCCGACCGCATCTTGAGAATTCTCCCAGGCCTCAAAAATATGCTTAAGAAGTTTAGCCCCTGCGTCTGTCGTGGATCTCCCTTTAGTGAATCCAAACTGGTTAGTATGCAAAATCCCGTTATGTGTGAAATGAGCTAATAATTGGTTTAAAATTATTTTTTCAAAAACTTTGCTTAGTGCAGGAAGAATAGAGATAGGTCTGTTATTGGAAGGATTATTTTTGCAACCAGATTTAAAAATTGGAACAATTTTACTGTGTTTCATTAAGTCAGGGAAAACACCTTTATCAATGCATTGGTTAAAAACCGCTGCCAGAACAGGTGCTATGCTAGTGATCATAGACTTGATAACTTTAACTGATAATCCCCATAAGTCTTCAGTATTTTTTACATTCAAAGACTTAAAAGCGCTCAAGATGTCGCTAGTTTCAATATACTTAAATGAAAAATTTGGAATATAATTAGAAAAATGTTTTTTAAGTAGACATTCCGCTTTAGTGGGAGATGATGCAAGATTTTTTGTAGCTTCAGTCGGAATAATTGAAAAAAATGATTCAAAAGCAGTAGCTACGTTAAGTTTGTCTGTAATTAGCTTTTCATTTACTTTAAGATTAATTGTTTCACCTTCCTTTTTATTTTTACCAGTCTCCATGTTTATGATCTTCCAGACAGTTTTAATTTTGTTATTAGAATCGCATACTTTTTTGGCAATAAACATAGCCTTTGCTTTGTTACATACTGATTTAAATATCTTTGAATAACTCCTAACATATGCATGAAACTCTTCGTTATTTGAATAAGATTTTTTGCGATAGAGTTCATACATATTATCCCTACTCAGTCTTATTCCTTTAGTTGCCCACTCACAAAATTTCAATTTATCAGATACTTTAATAGATTTAATTGGGCAAAATTTATTGTATCCTTTGCAAATCGCTGAAAATAATTTATCATAGGTAATATTAGGATCGTTAGATTCGAAGGACATATTAAGAAGGTTTAATTCCAAATTATTGTTAAATTTATCCAACCTGTTCTTAGTTGTTTGTCTAAATTCTCTACTTCCCGATATAATTTCTCTCTTGGAAGGTAATTTAACTACTTAAGCCAAATGATCCGAGCGAACACCACTAATTAAAAACTTTTCTATAATACTCCCATTTATTATAATATTATCAATGCACGTAGAAGACGTGGCTGTTACTCGTGTTGGTTCTCTAAACAAAAATTCCATATTAAATGATTTAAATAAAGATATAAAGTTATTTCTATCAGATGAGGCAGCAAGAATATCAATATTAAAATCACCGCAGACAATTATTGATTTTTTGGATCTCAAGAGCTTAGTAAGTATTTCTTCTATGATAGATGAGAATAACAAAAAGTCTGAAGCCGGCGGCCTGTAAACACAGACGATGATGGAGCTTTCAATCTCTGCACATGCCACCTCACAAACGCGCTCCACAGAATGACTACAAATATCAAATCGATTCTTGTATTTAAGATTGTTATTTACTAAAATAATAGATCCACCACCTACGGCAGACATCCTGTGGAAGGCACTGGCGACCGTAAAATTATTTACATTGAATGCCATCGTGTCAGGCTTTAACCACGTTTCAGTAAAACATAAAACATCAATATTCAATTTATCTGTTAAAAGTTCAACATCATGTATTTTGCCAGAGAAGCGATTTATATTCTGATGCAATAAGGTTATATTCTGTCTAGGCTTCTCTATTGTCGTTACTATATGTTTAAAGAATTTACCACAATATTATTAGTATGACTAGATAATACTGCTTGGTCACTTAAACTACTGTTTGTTATATTAACTATAACAATATCAATATTATATGCTATCAATGTAGCCATCAAGTTTTTGTATTTTTTGGGGATATTGAGAGAATCCCGAGTAATTTTAATTCCACTAACAAACTTATTAGTGTCGAAAAATATAAAATTGTCATTATGACATGTCAGATTATATAAGGAGTTATTTAAATACATAATATAACTATTTTGTTTGTCAGTATAGTCAACTGAGTAGGGGAAGGCACACAACATTACTTTCATTACCCCTAAATTTTGAAGGGACTCATAACTATTAAATAGGTCCTTTCTATGTATACCTATGCCTTGACCAACTAAGACAACAATAGTGGTATACTTGTCAAATTTCATTTTCATAATTCTATTAATAATCTGTATGAATGAAGCGCCCGGCATACAATAATTAACTACTGGTTGTTTGGAATACTTATTAAGAATTGAACCAAAATTAATACCTATTTTATCTGTAAACACTACCGTTTTATATATAATTGGGAAAGAGCAATCAGTATTACTACTCACACACAGCTCAGCCTGACCAACCTCAGCTAACAATGGCAAAGACTCGACAACAGGCACACTACTACAGCTACAAGTATGGTTGTTGGTGAGCGACTCAAATCTATCCTCATTATATTTACACAAATCTAATAACTGAGTCGCAGCCAGTATATGCTCTTTTATTTCCTGTTGAGAGTTCTCATACTTGATAACCAAATCGTTTAAGTAATGCTCTTTATGCTGCAAGTCAGAGAGCAATTTCTGTGTGTCAGTTTCATACAATTCTTGTGCATTTTTTAGTTTTAAATTACATGTTTTTAATTTACTTATTAAAATACAGCGTTCATTTTTCATTTTATGATAACATTTTTGCTTTTTTACAAGATTCCTAGTTTTTTTAATACATCTACTTAGTCTTAAATACTTTTTTATTTTATTATGACTTAACATTACATGGCTAGGTTGATTGATGATTGAGTCATCTGTTAAATCTATTGTTGTGGTTGAGAGTTGGACAGACCTCTTGCATGGATCATTACCCATCAGTTCCTCATACAGGCTCATGGTGTTGTTGGCCTGGTGATTGCTTTTGTCAAGCTCATGTACATTTATGAGGTGGTGAGCCTGATTTAAACTGCCCTCAAGCTCAGAGATACGAGAAAGTGCCTTTTCATAAGTTTCACTACATGAGGTAAAGGATGTTACAACTTCCTGAAGCTGGTTACGCTGATAGATAATGTCCTCGCAGCTAGTATGAATCTCTGCCAACTCTCTTTTTAACTGACTGTTTTGCGTTAATATTGTTTTAAATTGTTCTTCGCTTTCCTCTCGCTCTTGATGTAATTTGTCACAAAGGTTTTGAGAAGCCTTAAGTTCCAGTAAGGTCTTCCTGAGTTTGTCCTCCATGTCACGGGCAGTGGCCTTGCGAGTCAACATGTTTAGAGACATGAAACCACAGACCCTGCAACACAGACAACAAGAAACTCAATAGCAAGTTAAGATAAATTAATTAGACTATTATTATATTATGTTTGATACAATTCAATGTTTAAAAGTGGGCTAATTTAGTAAAGTTTTAAGTATTCTGTTTAAATATTAATTGAAATAAGTAGGAAGGTTAATAATTTTTGCAATGTAAGTTTTAGTAAATGATTTACAATGACAGTTTTTGATTTTATCTTTTTAAGCAAGTTTCAGTGATAAATATGCTTTTGAGAAGTTAAATAACCATCGATTTCGAGTGTTGTATAGTGTAAAGTGTTAAAAATTGACTGTGGCAGGTGTATTATCTACTACTTTGCTTCCACTTATAGTCAAACAAAGAGAGAATTTACGGCGCCAAGAGTATGTGTACGGGATGTATCTCACGTCGGTAGTGAGTAAAGTAATGTGTTCACGAGGTGATAACGTTGAAAAACACAAATACTTATCAGGATAGAACAAAATACTCCCCAGGTTTTTGGCGATGTTTAAATTTTTATCCGTTTGTTTGACAGTGGCCGTTCCTTTGGATGGATTTATTGGTGGCGATAAAGTTCCAATTAGATCACCAACAATATTTTATAGATTTTGTGCTTTGTTTTTATATAATAATGCACTTAAATTAGTTAAATTTATTTAAATAAATAAGAGTAAGATTATTGACTACCAGTAGTTTGGGTTGCCAGCCACTATTTCCTACTTGTCTAACAGACATGCACACAAATGTCAGTCTGGGAACCGAACCCACGACCTTTGGCGTGATAGGTAGTTGTTTAACTACCTACGCCTGTCATTGACCCTGAACTTTAAAATCACAGGTCCATTGCTTTTTTCAATCCATCAGATCCACGAGAGCTAGTTAGTTTTTAGGCTTTGTATGCTTCATCTCTACTATGAAATCGTCAAACACAAGCTTCAAAATGAATAATACTAGATGGCTGGCTCATTTGCTGTTTAAATCATTATACATAATTATAGGTAGTTTAATGCATCTACCGGGTAGTAGTCACGTGGACCGAGGCGTCCAAAGTCATGTTATATTTGAGCAGCCCATCAAACGCCAATGTGTACTGAACCTAAAACTGTGGGATATTGTCTAAACCTTTCCTTATAAACATTGGATCGTATCTGCTAGAGGAAAATTATGGACGTAACGTCCTTGTTGGTAACCTATTTTATTAATTGATTACTAAGGATCTCTCCCAGAAACCGCTTCATTATTTTTAAACAACTAGCTAATTGAGAAATAATGTTTGATGATCGTGTGGGGCAAGACCGTCTTGATTTTAACTATAATCAAAGCTGTCAAATTTATCATCCCCAATAAAAGATTCATTTGGATATAATTTAAACGTGCAATGAGAAAACATTTATCTCGCTACATTAAGCTAAGTAAAGGTGCGGCATAAGTTTTATTGTACACGACTGAATAAATTAAAGAATAATGCAAGGTTCTTAAATGAAACTACTGTTTTGTTAAACCGGCGCGAGCGTGTGCTCATATAAGTGAGGGTAATAGCCTGTTACAACACCCGTTGTTTAACAACAATGTTTAACCGAGGAGAAAATATTGCATACCACTAATTTGGAAAGAAAACATACCAACATAAATATTACATGCTGTTCCTTTTATTATATTATGAAAAAGAAATCTAATTGATTTCTTTTCCATGCGAATGCTATTTATCTGCATTGTACTGCCATTATAAAAAAGGTATTTTATACTCAGGCCAAACTGAGTCAATTGGACTGGCCAAAAGATAAATTTTAAAATATTAGTACTAACAACTTTACATGCAAATTAAAATGTTCTACCCAGTTTACACGGAGGAATTAGTAATTGTAATGTAAGAGATATTTGGATCTTCCAAAATTGTTTGCTTGTAGCTTTCTTTACTGACATTTTAGTATAAAAATTGTCTAAGGCATAACTTGAAAACAGTTACCTAAATTCCAAAAGTCTCATCCACCAAACTCCCTAGACTTTACTGCTACAAATTTCAGTTTATATTCTGTTTCTTTCAAAAAATTATTTTTAAAAATAAAAAACAAAAACCGACTTCAAAACTGTAACCTATACCTATGTACAAGCATAAACCAAAAAGTAGAATAATATTTTAATTTCAAAGTAAGAGCCTTAAAAGACAATCAACAAAATTATTGATATTTATAAACAGTTCTTTTTGGAGTCGGTGCCAGCCAAGAAGGACAGTTTAATTCTGCCTTTGTAACGAACTTCTAAAAGTAGGGGAGCGACGGCGCAGACCTAAGGAACATTACCGTAAGGAGAGGTGTCGTAAGACGTTTTCTCGTATGAACACTTCCAGTTCAAAACTGTCCTTCTTCTTGGCTGGCACCGACTCCAAAAAGAACTGTTTATAAATATCAATAATTTTGTTGATTGTCCTTTAAGGCTCTTACTTTGAAATTAAAATATTATTCTTTACTTTTTAGTTTATGTTTGTACATAGGTATAGGTTACAGTTTTGAAGTCGGTTTATGTTTTTTATTTTTAAAAATAATTTTATTTTTCAATTTTTAAAGTTTATTCCTTATTATATGTTGTCCTAGGCAAAACTAGTTTGTCCTGAAATCGTCTAACTCGAACTAGTCGGGCCAGTAAAATATAATATATGTATAACTAGCGGGCCCGGCAGACGTCGTCGTCCTGCCCTGAAATTGAAACAAATCTTGGAACTCGATTCCAGCGCCACCTGCCGGGTCCAATTGTATTTTAAAACCATCGAAGAACCCATTGAAGTATACACACAAAATTTCATCCAAATCCAAAAAGTCATGCTCAACGACTCAGTTTGATTCACTAAGGTTTATCAAACGAGATATAAAATTTTTTGTTTTTGTTGATTTTCTCAAAAAGTGGTGAATCAATTTCGATAAAATTTTAATGGGACCATCTCTGAAGCATGATCTACCAAACAAAAAAAGAATCATCAAAATCTATTCATAATTGGCAGAGAAAACGCGTAACAAACATACAAAAAAAAAAAAACATACAGTCGAATTGAGAACCTCCTCCTTTTTTGAAGTCGGTTAAAAAACAAATCTCACTACCAATAATAATTTTGTTTATAAAGGCGACCAGACTCGTCAACTGCAACACCAATATTTTATTTTCTGTAAAGATTTAAAAAGTAAAGACACATCAAAATAAAATCAATTGTTATTATTAAAAATATTATAATAAATTTTACTCTCATCTAGACTTTGTATGCTTACCATCTTCGGCCACATCATCACTTACCATGGTGAGATTGTGGTCAAACACAAGCCTATCGAGAATTAAAAAAAAACCATCAAATTGAAACCATGATCTCTCGAAAGTGGCTCTGGAAACCCTATTTCCTCGAAACATTTATTATCTAGAGGGTGACGTAATGGGCCTATAATGTATATTTTCCGTTGGCTCACCATACCGAGATTTCGTATTATTTTAATAAAATTTAATAAAGCTTATACAAGCACTACCGCAGTCGTTTTTACGTATTAATATAAATCTTAAGAGCCTCATCGCGCTGTGGAATTTTCCCATTAGATTTTATGGATTTCTCTCTTGTCCGCACATTAAATTATAACCGGGGGGAGAATGGTACGATGGATTGAAATTTAATTTCACAACTCTGTTACAAAGTACAACAAGGTACCTATTCCTTACTGCAGTAAATTTAGAACTGAAAGTTAGTTATTTTGTAACACAAAAAGGACTCCAAATTTCTTCATGTCACGTCATACACGTATTTTTATTTTGATATTAATCATAACGAGAAAATGTTAATCATCAGCTAGCTGCGTGGTTTATTTGGCATAACAAAATACTTTATTTATTTAAGAAAGCACTTTAGTGTAATTAGATTATGCGAGGGTCGACATTCCCCAAAGATGAGCAAGCTGTGTAGGTAACAAAGCGCGACGGAAAAAACACCGGCGACTAGACGCCCGTGACCCCTACAGTGTGATGAAATATATTTGTTCATGTTTTCTCGAATAAAATTTAAAAAAAAAAACCGGCCAAGTGCGAGTCGGACTCGCGCACGAAGCGTTCCGTAAAAAAGGCAAAAAATCATGTTTGTTGTATGGGAGCCCCCCTTAAATATTTATTTTATTTTAATTTCATTATTTATTATTAAAGTAAAAATACAACTGAGTATTTTGTGAATATTTCAAGTGCCTACCTGTTGCCATTAATGATATCGAGCAAAAAAGGGCAAAAAAATAGCGTTTGTTGTATGAGAGCCCCCCTTAAATATTTATTTTATTTTAATTTTAGTATTTGTTGTTATAGCGGCAACAGAAATAAATAGTTTGTGAAAATTTCAACTGTCTAGCTATCGCGGTTCTTGAGATACAGCTTGGTGACAGACAGACGGACAGACAGCGAGGTCTTAGTAATAGGGTCCCGTTTTTACCCTTTGGGTACGGAACCCTAAACAAATATAATTTTTATGTTTTCCTTTCATTCAATGGTAGGTCAATACCGTTTTTTTAATGAATCTGCATTTTTTAATGAACAAAAGGTAAAATCCTTTTATGCTCGTAGCAATGCCAAATAAAATGTGAAATGAGTAATTCTGCGGAGTATATTAGCAGTAAGTAGGTAAGTACTTACCTTAAATAAGTTGTTTACCTACTTAATTTTCTCAATGGTAACTGCAATTGGTTAATTAATATCTTGAAACTAGCTGTAGGGGAGTTTCACCCGCGTGATTACAAATATCACCACGGTTATTTGGATCGAAGCATGTTGCTAGCATTCCTTAATAAATGGGTTATCTAACGTAAACAACTCAGACTGGTATAGTTCCAGAGGTCCCAGGTAAATATCCTGGGACATTCCTCAGCCATCCCATCCCGCAGCCATCTGATCCTAAACAGAGCTTGTACTACGGGAACCAGATATCTGATACTCTACATATACAACTTTAAAAAAAAAAGATAATTACACCCAGATTCGGGACAAACAGATATGTTCATTGTTCCACGTATGAATACTGGCTTGTAGAAAAATGTAGAAGAAGAAGGTTAAATCTCCATACACATTAGAAGCTATAACTGTTATTAATTAGGTTACGATGTTATGACAGCATTCAACAAACAAATACCAGCAACAAATTAATAATTTCTTGTGCCACCGTATGTACAGAAATTTAATTAGAGTCCACCCTCGAGTACAACTCCGGGGCATAATTCCACATATTTCATTAATATTCTTTCTCTTTTACATTCAGTTAAGAGCTCTTGTTTTTTATACACCGGTTTTTGTTATTAAAATATAGTTTATTATATCCCCTGACATCGTCTACATTGAGTACATTACTATTGACTGCTATTTTTCTTTGGTATCGTATTTATGACCTTAACTTGTAGGTTAATCTCGATTTTATTGATTTGTAATTCACCAGTCAGTCAGTCAGTACTGACATATGATTAGGACTCACAGAACAAGTACCAACAACGCTGAAAGATGAAAAGTGAAAGGTAACAGCGTATTATGCAAGCGCCCAATTTAAATTAGATGACAAGGAAAATTCTTTGACTTTGAATTCTTTTTATAATATTACAACTTAGCTCTCGGGCATTCAGTAAGGGAGAGAAAATTATTTATTCCAGGGAACAATAAGAATCGATAGGCTTCACGAGTCATCGGGGAAAGTAATTAACCTAAATACATTCCTTTGGGCGATGGTTTCTGAAGCAGCGCAGGCTTTTTGGTTGCTGAACGTACTATTGGCCCCCAGGGAATGATCCAATGACTATTAGGCAGATAAGTAATTGCTTTTGCCCATTCGTTACCACCCATCTTTGGACAAGTTTAAATACTCTACAGTATTTTTCTGGGTTTTTGATATTATTTCCTTAATATTTGCTTTCTGAGTAACTCTTTATCTATAGAATGATGCACGATCGGAAAAAAATACTACATGTTTATTGCTACTCAACTGTACCTACCTTATTCTCGTTAACAGTTAGTTTCACCCGCGTTTCCGTGAGATCTATCTTTTCCCGGGATAAAAAGTATCCTATGTCATATCCCAGGATATAATCTATTTGTGTGCGAAGTTTCATCAAGATCAGTTCAGTAGTTTCGGGGTTCATCGTGGACCAACATCGTGACACAGGAATACGAACTCACATATTTACTAAAGACGTTGTTCGTGATATATGGTTAACATGGCACAAAAGGGAATGACAAATATTGTGAAATGTTTATTTGGTAAAGAGAATAAATTTTGTACGATAAACCTATGAAGGTAGCCCGAAGGCGGCTTTCTGACATATGCCAATATATCCAATAATGGTAATACTTGTGGCACGCAACTCATCATGGTCTTGTATGTGGAAGTGATTGATGATTCCTAAGTTACCTTTATTTTTTGCCTCATACTCATACCTATATTATAATGTTGAGGGGATATGTTGACTCTAGAAGGATTTTACTGAGTAGAGAGGGGCTCGATATATCTATTTATCTTTTCATCTACATTTTTTCAATTATCATGATTTCATAAAGGTAGACTTTTGCTGTTGCTTAAGCTTACCTACTAAAATCTTTTGAAAAAGGAGTTGATGAAACCGTAGAAAAGTCAACATCAACAAAACAAACCCCGTAGAATTTCGTCACTTACCTTCTCAGCTCATTGAAAGTCACCGTGAAACATAATAGTTATACCTTATAAATACAAAATTTTCAAGCACCACGTCTTATGTTTTTGTAAAAAAACTCTTCATCGCGAGTCTATCGTGTGTCAATGATTTATGCAGAACCTCAATTAAAATGCAAAAGGAATGGCGGCTTCCGATGGACAAAGACCAAGATGTTTAATAACTAGCTACCCCCAAAATCAATATCTATGTGGTTCCTATGTGGAGTATTGTGAACGTGATACGAAATAATGATCGTATTCAATACTCTGTAACTAAAGCTGCGGTCTATGCGGTACTCATACGCCTCTACGTCTATTTGAATTAACATATTGAGCTAGAAATCAAATATAAGCATAGGATTGCATGCTTCATGTATTTTGCATAGAATTATATATTCAATGCACCAATTTAGTACTCTAAATATCAGATATAATTCAGTTACTCGTACATCTAAGAATATTAGCTTTTCTCGTAACATTTTAAAGTCATAAAAAAATAAACATGTTGAATTATATTGACGTTGTCTCGATAAGGCACTATTTTTCCACACCCGTTCGTTATCTGGGGTCACGTCGAAATCACATGGAACGTTTTCCCCGAGCTCGGGACCGACCGTAATTATTTAGGTAAGGGGAGGTCAGCAATAGTGTTCGATCCACACAAACATTAGTATCCTATAGGCTCTATCCGCTCATCGGGATATACCAACTCTATATTTGTGTTTTTATTATCGTATATTTTGTCGCCTTTTCGGTAGTGTTTTCTATGATTAATGATATAATGAACAGTTCACCGATGATAGATAATTTTAGAAAATCTCCAATAATATAAAAAAATACCAATATGTTACAAGCATGTTATCTGTACAGTCAGTAATATAAGTAAATGATTAAGATCTATGTTAAATATATAGAATGATAAATTAAACAGGTATGTTCTTCGTAAATGTCATGTATTTCTCCAAATCGTTTCTAACTTAAATCCACTCTTATAATTGATAAATATAGTACAAATCTTTTTGTTTGTTGAGTTCAATTGATTTAGATTTTCAATTCCTATATTAGATATTTACGATTCGGTAAAGGATCACCAAACAATAAATAAATATTAGCAATTTTTTTTATTTTGAAAATGAATAGTTGGCCAAAACCTGTGCTTTTGCCCTGATATAAATTTTCGTCATGAATAGTTTTTGTGTTAGCAGTTATGTAAATTTGTATGTATCAGCTAATTATATTTAATAATAATTATATTGCTCGCCGTAAATGTATATGATATGAAGTGAAAATTTAATATATAGAAGCCTACATTTCTCGTAACAAAAAAAACAATAAATAGCGGCTTACATCTCCAGTGCAACCGGAAAATCCACCGCATTTCCCAGAACTGTAATTACAGATACGACTTCGTCGGCGACCGCCTCGTATATATTCGATTCAGTATTATTTTGTTTTCATGTGAGCACATCACTGAAGCCGTAATGCTCCATAATGTAATCGAACCCATATAAATCATGACATTATTCGCTAAAACTGATGTTTAAATTTTATCACTGTATTTATCCTACTAATATTATAAATGTGAAAGTTTGGATGGATGGATGGATGGATGTATGTTTGTTACTCATTTACGCCAGAACGGCTGAACGGATCTGGATGAAATTTGGCACAGTGATAGATTATAGTCTGGAATAGCACATAGGCTACTAATCCCGGGAAAAGATAAGAACCCTCGGGAACGCGGGTGAAACCGCGCGGAACAGCTAGTATAATACATGTAATGTATACCTATAGTAACGAACATACATCCGTCCAAAGGTTCACATTTATAATATTTATAGTGGGATCTTAGATTAAGAATTGGTCCTCACTCCGCTAAGGAGCATATAACATTAATTATAATTGTTTGAATATGATTTGAGATTAAATACTTTATTTAAACTTAGATATAGTGTACTAATATTTATTCTTACTCATTACTTAAACATAATTCGAACGTAAATGTAATATACATTCATACATATATATATAGTATATATACATACTAGCTGTTCCACGCGGTTTCGCCCACGTTCCCGAGGGATCTTATCTTTTCCCGGGGTTAAAAGTAGCCTATGTGCTATTCTAGACTATAATCTATCTCTATGCCAAATTTCATCCAGATCCATTCAGCCGTTCCGGCGTAAATGAGTAACAAATATACATCCATCCATCCATCCCAACTTTCACATTTATAATATTAGTAGGATATATACATACAATATATATACATACAAACCGTATGTATCATAACATGAATACATGAATAAATATGATATAACCAGATATAATTACATTGCAATTTAATCTGAGCACAGACCGGTAAATCTTTGGCTTTGTTGGAAATGCGCCCGCCTTACTGGACCAAGTGTGAGTTTCAGTGAAGGAAGATGTCGTAATATAGAAATGCATGTTCATCCAAATTATAGGAGAATTATATATTTTTTTTATTATTAAGTTATGTATAGGTGTTAAAAAAAAATGTTTTGATAACTTTTTTTGAGGAAATTATGATACTTCTTAGTAGAAGTAGAATCATTCTATAAAGTCATGATATTCTTGAAAACGAAAATTTGAGGTACCTAATAGGTGGTGGTAATACTGATGTCCATATCCAGATTTATATGATAAACAGATACGATGAAATAAATAAAACTAACGTTCGAACAATTATTATACAAAATACAGTATTTAAATCTAATATTTAGGTGGATGTTTTATTCTTATTTGAATAAGAACACAAAGGTTTACAAGGGCATCTCGACCTCTTGGGAAAGAAGGTAGAGCGGATTCTAAATAGGTACTCGTTGTGAGTTGGAACATTATTTCAGATCCAAGGCTGAAGGTTTGAGCATCCATTTTTTATTAAAATGGAATTTCAGTTCGTAGCTTCTTAAAATATCGTGATCAGGATGTTTGTTTTCTGTTTAGACTTTTGAATAATAATTATGAACTCCTTAGTGAAATGAATGAAAATATTGATAAAATATTTTCGACTGTATTTCAATTATGACTATCACCTCATTTGACACCATTTAAGCGTCCCAGCTGGGGCGTTAAGTACCGCTAGATCACGGTGAAGCCATATTTGTATGAGATTTACAGATCACCGAGTGCAGCGAGTGGGGATGACGTCACGGTGAGTGATAACATCAGTAATACTGCATTTATTGATGTGATATAAAAACTAGTTTAATGTAAATGATCTGTGCTCAGATATACATATGTCCTAGTATAATATTTTAATGAATAGGTGTCATTGGTGTTCTTCTTAACTGTTAATTAAAGGATTAACTAACCATAGAGTCATTTATAAGAAATAGTTTAAACAAGATTTTTTTTCTATATAAACCTATGGCCAAGGATATTATAAAGACCTATGGCATATACATAATGTCTATGGTGTACTTATAAATAATTAATTGATGTTTTAGTAATATTAAGTAGGTACTGAGGTTTTAATCTTCTTATAATAAACTCCTACATTTCAAGATTCAATAAGCCGAAGCAGGTAGCATTTTGTAAAAAGCTTGAACATTTAATTAATCTGAAGCATCTTACTCAAATATTAAACATAAGGATGCATGGAATCTGAAATCTCTGCGGATACGAATTTACTTTTTCACTACCACGTTCAAAGTTGGTCTCTGTGTGCGAAGTTACAATTTTCGCGCTCACTCAACCTTGAGCGAGGCGGGGCAGGCGGGCATTAGCGGGGGAAAAATTAGATTTAACCCCGACACCGTCGGGAGAGGTTTTACCTACACATCTATGTCCCTTTTAGCCACTCCACCCCGCCAGTATATCCATTTTATATTTTCTCTCGGCCACTAAGAATGAAGCTAGTATATTTCATAATTTGAGACAAGGAAAGCGTGTGACGTAGTTGGTTTGTTTTTGTTTCAGTGAAATTTTTATAGGTTTGTATTTTTGCGACCTTCAGAAGAGAATGACTTTTAAACTGACATTCTTCTTTTTCATTCTCTTGTATTTTTATTTCTAACTTAAGGTATAAACTGAGAGTAATTTAATAATTCGAGTATGTTGATATAAAAAAAGAATGACAAATTATAGTGCGCCTGTCTATAACCGGTGAATACGAATAAAACAAAGGAAAACGAACTCGCAAATTGCGAAAGTCATGGTACAATAAAATTTATTTAACCCAACACCGTCGCCAGCCTGCATAATTGAAATTTTCAGGTGCAAAGAAAACAATTTTGAAGCAAATTAACATTTACGCAATAACAGATTCACGGGTGGCTGAAGTACCTTACTGGCCCCGGCATGCGGCACCGCGCACCCCGTGTTTACGACCCGCCCTTTGTTCACCAACTAAAAGGGTTAACTTAAACATCGTGGCACTTAACCCTAGAATACTCACGCCGCTACGTGCGAACATATGCTCAACAATATTTTTACCCCGCTATCAGAGCGGCGCCACATTGTTTTATAAACGCAATCGTGATTTTTTCCTTTTAGGTAACACTAACACCCGGAAAAGTTATGCAGCGTGTCACTGCATTAAAGCAAATTTTGCATATGGAAATTAACTTTACAATCTACATAATATAGTCAAAAATTTAATTTAAATGTGGAGTAGACGTAATATTTCAATAAGTTAAATTATCAAATGAAAGTTTATAGAGAAGATTCAATAAAAGTTGAATTGTACATTTTTAAACTTATTCGACATACTATAGGTGCTGATTATCTCGTGATAATGATGACTATCTCTTTAATCTTTCTACCTGTCGTACAAATATTATTAAAACAGGGATAGTAAATATTTAAAGATGTCAAATTAGTTTATGCCAATGTCAGGTACGGAAAGGTAGTCGTTTAGTTTTATTTATTATGTTCAAACTTCAATTTTGTAATTGAAAACTGTACGCATGCTAATAGATCAAATGGAAACTAATATATTTTATGTTGTGTAACCTTATCATAAAGAATGCTAGTCGTATTTATTACGGCCACTTTTATGACCACTGTAAGGGTAGACTACGATGACGAAGCCTAAGATGGGACACTAGGCGTGTTCCATCTCAGGCTCCCAAAAGAAACCTCTGGTTTAGGGACGGGTTGGTATTCTCTGGAGTTAATTCAGTAATGTTTATAAAAACATTCACAGCGAAGTAGGGTTAAGAATTAAACGACCTATTATCTTGTACGTCGTAGAAAGGAATTAGTTACTTATTTAATTTCACGGTTCACTGAACAAGATCCAACAGCGAGACAGACGATTCGTTAACTAGAATTTGTAAAACTTATAGTTATTATAGATACCTACACATATAGGACCTGTTTAACAATACCAAGTATTCTTTGATTTCATAAAAAATGGCCCATGTTTATTTATCATCCCTCGCGGTTTTACCCGCGTTCCCGAGGGATCTTATCTCTTCCCGGAATAAAAAGTATCTTATGTTTTATTCCAGAATATGATCTACCTGTGTGTCAAGTTTCATAAAAATCCGTTCAGCCGTTTTTGCGTGATTGAGCCACAAACATCAAAACCTACAAACATTCACATTTATAATATTAGTAGGATGATTGCTTACAATTTACATGACCTAATATTTATATGTCTAAATTGTTTTATGATTACGAATAACAAAGTTATTTTTTAGTTAGTTTAATGTATGGCAAGCAAGCAGGCGTAGGCGGATTAATATTCAATGAATAGGTTTTCATACAATAACAATATATTCCAAGGAAAATAACAAGCTTTCTGCTTGTAAATTCATTTACGGCTACTGTTATTCTTACCTAACTATTTATTATAAATATTTTATAAGAGAAATTTTAGATATTCGTGTGTTTGTTACTTCTTCACGGCTCAACCAATCATGGTGAAATTTTGCACTCAAGTAGTCAGTGGCATAGAGAGATGCTTTCTGTACCGAGAACACAGGTGAAACGAAAACTAGTTTTATAAAATTTTGAATGCATTTACTAAAAATACCTCCGCAATAATGATGTTTTTATGTACATACAGTTGTATTTTTACAGTTTACATAACACTTTCATATGGATATAAATTTGATTTGGCAACTGCTCCTTCGTCTGTTTGGTGAACGAACCAATCATTTCTTTACAGCAACTATTTCTTAATTTTTCATATAATTCTGAATAAATGTGCTTTACTTTATATTATATCTACCAAATAAAATGTTTCTTTTTGACTGAAATTTTGCTAACACCAATTCACCATTTATCCTTTATGCCACTTTGTTTATGTACACATGAACAGTATGCGGTGTGACAGTGACGTGGGTGGAACGTGCCGAAGACGGCATGAGAACCAACCTCTACTATTTTAGGATAGTTAGGTAATAGGTAGGTACCTACTATTTACCGTTCGAAACAGTTACTGAAAATATTTCGTAAATATTTTGGAGGGGTCTGGCGAGCTTTGGACAATAATTAGAATTGATTGAAATGGCGTGATATATGGTTTTAGTTACACAGAAATATGCAAGATTAAACGGAGGTCGTAGCAAAATTATTGAAGAGGGGAATCCTCAGAATCTGTTTTTACCGTCCCCAGGCGTCCCCCATCGGTGTCTATGCCTTTAGTTGTAGCATTTTATCCAAGACCAGAGTACTTACGATATGTCCTATCATTCTGAATATATTATTTTCAACGTACTATTATCAAAGCATGTACACGGATTTGTCAAAATTTCATCACCCTTGGAACGTTTTTCATATGGGTATGTCAACCTGAATAGTTCTACATTATTAATTTTATTTTTAAGTATACCAGCTTCTAGCTTACCAGATAAACGTTATTCTGTCCTAAAAATAAAAAACTACTAGAACCTAATTGCAGCGTCACCTACCAGCTCCAATTTTGAATCTATACAATTCTCGAATCTACTTGATCACACATACAAAATTTCATCTAAATCCATCCAGCCGTTTAGGTGGAGTTCAGTTACATACACACGAACTGAAGAATTATACCTTAGGTATATAAAGATTAAACAACAATCATGATAAACTTGTCGGTACTTCCGTTCCTCAGAACGCCAGAAATATCCTTTTTCCAATTTTACGCAATTGAAAACCGGTAAAATATGTACTTTTTGTCCTAATAAGTTTTACTTATGAATGGCGAAAAATATAAATCTGAATCATTACGATTCCATTAATATACCTATTAATCAAGTTTGCATAACACGGAACCCTTATAGAATCACTTAGTGGGCCGTCTGTCCACCTATCAAGATCTTTTTTAAAATTATATCGGATATCTCAATATTGATCGAGTAGATTATACACTGTCAATCAATGTTAGTCTGGATACGACATCCTGAATTACTGCATTGAAGTTATAAATTCCACAAAATATCGAGCAGTTTATAATAACAACTGAAAACATAAAGCAGTATTTGGTTGGAACATAAACCCATACGGAATTTCTAATACCAAACCACAGAGCCATATTTGAAATTTAGTCTACTCGAACCACAACACACGCGCAAAATCTACACGTGTATATTATATATAAATTGAGATAAATTGCGAGGAGATACTGTTAGTGTTGCTAACTGGGAAAATTATCCCAAAAATTGTTTAATTCGTCGTTTTGACAACAATGTAAGTTAATATCGCACGGGAATGGTATGAAACAATTTTAATTAAATTTAGTTTGCTCTACAAATATTTTTGGTGTCTTGTTTGAAATAGTGTAATTCACTTCCGTTATACTGGTTTTACAGCAAAAAATATTATAAATAATAATCTTTTTTATGCCATAGGTACAATTTTTTCAATGCAAGCCATTATTAACACATGAATCGCGGTGGTGACAATTGCGCTCTTTAATAATAAAAGAAACATGAAATCTCGACCAACCCTTATTTTCCGGAATACACTTGACCCGCCGCACCAAATGCTATGTTCTTAACATTTTCATTTTCTCCATTCCTTTTATAATGGAAAATATATCGACAACTTTCTGCAATGTACCTATGACGGGAAAAATACTAAATAACTACATAAATGTTCCAACACAATATTTCCATCTGCTTTCGTAGCCAATATTCTAGTGTAACAAAGATCCGACCGTTCTACCCATTCGAGATCAGAGAAAAAACCTTTGTTACAGACAATTAGCTGCAGCGACGAGGAATTAATTCCTTTCCAGTGCCGAGCTATGTTCCAAGGTTTTTTTCTGTAATCTTTAAAGAGTACATATATACATATAGTAGGTACATACTTTATTACATTCGAAAAGTTTTTCGATATTTGAAAATTTTCCTTGGGTTACTTATTAAAAATGTATGAACAGATACTTGGGCATTTTTCCACGACTATTAAGTCTTTAACTATATGTATAGGCGATGATAGCTAAGTGGTAGTGACGCCGGATACCGCGGCAAAGGTCGTAAATTCGAATCCTACAATGACCTTGAGGTCTGAAGCAAAACTAGTACTTTATAGTACTCGACACCTGTCGGTGTGTTCCGGCAGTTGTACTTGAGAGTCAGTTACCTTTAAGGTATTGTAATAATTTGGGAATCCCCCTAGTAATGCTAATGTCTATCGTCAGATGACCCTGCCTGCCTGGTTGTCACTTGTGGTATAACATATTTTTGAAGAGAATTTATAAAAAAATATGAGTTAAACAGGGGTAAATATAAATTAAATTTTTTGCTATAAATAATTAAAAATACTGAGATATTTCTAGATAAGAATGCGAGCACTCAATCTATTAAGTTATATAGTCTATACAAAGTATACAATTTGTTGTACCAATACTGTTTGCTGAATTTTATTTATTTAACAAAAATTCTTACTAAAAAAATGATCAACTACATACACTATTTACTCTTTCAATGAATACTGCTTGATCCGCAGATTCTCCTACACATAGTTCCTCATTACTATATTGATACCTCTTCTCGGAAATTTTGATTCCTTCCACGTTCGTTGCCTTATTCTAACAATCTCCATGGCATATCGTAATGTAACGTGGAAGAGGTAAGGTGCATTTTTGTAAAACGGAATAAATATGAGGTCCGAAATCATTCAGCTTTTGTCGAGAATTTAAATCTGATACCACATTCACAGAAAAATCGTAATAAGCTCTCATACACTTAGACACTTCGCTAATTTCAGAATACTGCACGTCTTTATTACACAAGTTATTTATCTCCTCGAAATCTCTAGGACACCACTCCGCCAGTATAAAAGACAACGCGTGCAATTTCGCTAAATTTTTCATCGCGAGTGAAGCATAGCTTAAGTCTATTCTGTGAAATCTATCATGAAACCTGAATCCATCTTCTTGCAATGCCGCCACGGCGATGGTTTCTTTGCCGTGTTCAACGCTTACTAAAATGCAATTTGGAAATTTCATCTTCGATCCTTCAATTATTTAAAAGCTTCTTTGGATTTCCAATAACTTCGGGACGATAAGTCGATAAAACACAAATTCACGTTTATACATTTCTCTGAAACTCATTCGCATATTGAGATGTGGATGCCACCTCATTATTACACTTTGTTTTATTTTATGTCCATTGATATACCCTTCTATTTCAACTTTGTAAAGACCACCGAGAAAACTTTCGATATCTTCATATCCGTATTCGACAGTAAACTTGGCATTGGAAAGATTGAACACATCAGCCATTTTAAGAATTAATTCCAAAAAATCTTGATGACAAGATGATACTTTTCTTGAAGGTATGTTTGATTTTTCAGAAATATTAATAATGATTAAACTTTTTGTGATTTCTTCAAGATGAACCATCTTGTCGCACGTAGGTAGTTAGGTACTCGAGATATCCACAGATAATATTATGAAGCAAGGTAACAATTTCCTCTCACACTATTGATATAATTATGTTTTGTAACGTTAACTTGGCTAAAACGACTTTAAATTCCCACGTGGAGAGATAAAAGCCAATCAAAACACCTGTGCTTTAATGCATTAATAGACAATTTACTATAAACCAACGTGACCTTCTGATCATCTGTATGATATACATATTCTCAAAGAGATAGGTACAATTCTATTTTATCAGTTACTACGGGTCTTTAGAAATAGACCGGCAGACGGTTTGAGTGTTATCAGCGCGGAACAAGTCCTGTCTCAACGAATAGGTACGAGATAAACTAGTCCGGGTGCACAATACCTTTTGTAATGTCACTCAATGGCTGTCCTGCCGTTGCAGCCATACTTAATATGTATGTGTGCGTCATATGACTGGTTTTGTGCATTCAACGTCGCTTTGTCTGCCATTGTCGCTGTTCTGACCACTGGATCTTGGAATATATGCGCACCATTGTAAATTTTGAATTGACCTTTAGTTCCACACCGCTAAGCATCACATCATTTGAGAACTTATCACTTATTCTACACCTGAATGGTATGAATTTGCCTTAATTTTTTTAGGAAGCATAAAAAAGAAATGAAATATTTCTAACGTTCTTAAAAATATGTTATTAGTAATAAATTATTTGTTTAATGGCACCAACATGTAGATATACAATTGACATTTTCTGATATATCAGCATAACATTTTTATAAACGTTTATTACGTTTGATGTGTTTCACGTCAAAACAGCCTCATTTCTTATGCTGTGCTAAGAATGAACAAATATTGATCTGCTGAGTAAAAAATATTTGATTATCTACATAACGTAATAACAAGGAATGATGGTAAATAAAAAAGAATAATAATTTGGTATTAGGCCTGAGGGGAACATGTCTAGACGTGCAGGAAATCAGTTTTCCGTAGACATCGCAGATGACGCCGCCTGCACGCGTCTATCGTTGCATTCGTAGGCCTCAATATACTAAACAAAAGCGGGTTAATAAACTTGTATACTATCATCTGAAGATCGTCTCAAATATTAAAATTTATTGAATAATCATTTTCGTAGATCTGTACTTACTTAGGTACGGAATAGTACAGATTAATATAATTGCGGAACTATCTAATCAGCGTATATTTGATCAGCTTATATGAAACTAATTTCTGTATTTAAAAGAATTGTAGACGAATCATGGGTATAAATAACCAACTGTTCAATAAAAGTAGAAGTTCCCACGAGTGGAAGAAACCTTTTGAAGACAAATAAATGTCTCTGTGCTCGCTTTACCACGTTATTACAGGGAATAAGATCTATATCACCAACCCTCAATAGAGCACAATGCCTCGACGACGCGTAATCGTCTCTCTGGATCATATTGAAAGAAAATAATGAAACTTTCCTCCTACAGCGAGCAGGCATGAAGAGAATATATTGCGTGACGAGAAATCTACCAAGTGTGTGTAAATAAATGCTGGTGTTCTCTTCATCTCATGAGTGTATCCCG
Organism: Ochropacha duplaris; assembly: GCA_951361185.1. Taxonomy (NCBI): domain Eukaryota; kingdom Metazoa; phylum Arthropoda; class Insecta; order Lepidoptera; family Drepanidae; genus Ochropacha; species Ochropacha duplaris. The sequence continues at coordinate 7,338,490 of OX592703.1, forward strand.
TTATAAATTTACTCAAACCCATTCCAAAAAAAACAGTGCAAGGATCCTAATTTAAAAAATATATATGAAAAATATAACATGTACCGCTATATGTCATCGCATCGGTTATCATTTTTATATGAGAGTACCTATTTTCTAGTTCTTTCCTTTTTAGGGGTTTGTACTGAAAGGCAAAAATATATATATATATATAATAAACTAGCTTGCATTTTGTTTCGTCACGTAGGTACTTCCGTAGTTCATTGTAAAGTAATTTAATAAAAAGAGAAATCTTTTAAAATATTTTACTGAATTTGTTAAATATTCGCGAAATATTTTTATGAAAGCTCTACCAAACGAAATCTCCGTGTTGCACCCGTTACCACAGCCGCTTTATAACTTATTTTGTACTAAAAGGTTTTCCAAACGCTTTTGAGTATTGAATAACCTATCCTTTATCTGCAAAATATAGCAATTGAATCAACAGTTTATTACCAATACTAGATTAGATGTTTGGTTTATGCAGGTTTACCTTACGACGCGCGACGTGTATTGGTGCGCTAGGGGTATATTAGGCCTGTGAAATAGGGGTGCGTATCGATTGACGAACCCTCCCTCCCTCAGACACTACACAATTTTACTCTTTGCACTCCAAAACCCACCCTTTCGTTACATTGCAAAGTTTACGTACTTGACGTCGAGTTCATTGTTTTAATACTGTTTTTCTTCAGCTATTCAATTCAAATTCAAATTCATTTATTTCAAGTAACACTCATAATTGGATTATTGTACATCACACATTAGATTAAAATAATTAGACACGTACAACACAAAAAAATAAAATTATATATTATTATTATTGACACAAATTATAAATAAAAACAAGCACACACACACTTTGGCCACTTTACCCGACGCTACAAGGGACATGTCGTCCGCAGCAGTGCCGGATATAGGGACAATCTATCCTATTGGCAATGATTGCCAGGACGGTGTTGGAGCTGGCCCGCACCCTGCGGACCAAAGACGCGCACTTACAGTTTACAGCTATGAAACAGCAATACTTACAAAATTATTTTTTGTTTTAATTTCGCATCACTTACATACGTCTAAAGAACTGGTTTAGTTTTATTTAAACTAAACTTCGTTAAGTATTAGTTAGATAAATGAGCAAGAGACCGACTTATGAGAATGATAAAAGAAAATTTTAGACTTGGTGATTCACGATGGTTGTTAGGGTTGTCAAAACAAGTTATTATATAAAATTCATGGGTATTTTAATAAGTTACACAGTTTTAATTGCAATATCGGAAAATTTTTGACTTTACTACTTTTCTAATTAAAGGTTAGTTGACTCAAAGTCAAATTATGGATAATATTTGTGATGATCATTTGTGATGGTCAAATATTATTTACTTATTGTTTTGTTTTAATTTATTTATTTTAGGTCGCTTTTTAACGACTACATCCAAAAGACTACATCAAACAATGAATTACAGAATGTTACAAAAAATCATAAACATTTATTATTTTCAAGAAATTTTAAGTTTTAATACATTCATCTTGATTTAAACACTCTCCTACATTTAAGTATTTGCTAACATTTCATGCACCCAATTTCTAAAAATTGGGTGCATGAAATGAGCTGGATCTGGAGCTGGAGCTACTTGATTAGTTTAGGCTTAAAGCATTAGTTAGTGCTATAAGCCTAAACTAATCAAGTAGTAAATAATCCTCAGTTGTTCTAAATAAGCGGCCTAAATGGGCAAATGATGAGCGGTAATCAAAGCGGAAACACACACGGTGTTAAATCAGCGTGAGCAGATAATCCGGCAGAGTTAACGCACAATTGTCAACCCTACCCTTTGGCGCCTCCTAATGAATCAAAAGACACAATATTCCACCAGTTAGGGCTGAAAATCTAATCGAACAAATATTTCTAGCGAAATCTAAATCAGTAGAATAACATGAGACATTATTGTTATTTCCACCTTTATTTAAGTTATTGAAATTCCAACCCACTGGAATGGTACAGAATATTTCAGTTCTTAGCAATTAATAAGGTTGTATGATTTACAAATCAATTCGTTCTTGCTTGACAACATTGTGAATGGATTTGTGACAAAGGAAAGAAAAAAAGAAAGAAAAAAGAAATTAAAAAGCAAACAATTTGATAGAACATCAACCCAAATCTTCTATTTTAGTTGTATTTTTGTCGACAGTCCATCAAACAAGAAAAAACAGGAAATATAAAACCAGCAACCCTATTGGGTGATGTACAGGCCGGCGCGCGGCGCCGTCAGAACATGCGGTTGTAGAGCACGGAGCACGGCTGCCCGTCGACAAAATGTGGCCAGCCGTCACATGCGGAACAATTCAAATGTCATTCACGATGCATTGCGAACTCTAACTTTTATTGTATTTTTGCCTACCTATGCATTTGAAAAAAAAAAGAAATACTCCCTAGTCATGCGATACAGACACACTCGTTCGTTTAATACGTTTGAGAATAGAAAAACATAAAAGAGATTCGAAAATTACCATACAAAAATAATAATAATCTTAATAATTTGTAATAAATTTAATTGTATTAATTATTGTATAAATTGTATTAATTTGTATTAAAATCCTAAACACATGTAGATCCTATCCTGAAAAAAACAGGATACTTTTTATCCCGGAAAAAGATAAGATCCCTCAGGAAAGCGGGTGAAACTGGATGCGATTAGCGCAAGAAGACCGGTCATCGTGGAGATCCTTGGGGGAGGCCTTTGTCCAGCAGTGGACGTCTCCCGGATATGATGATGATGATGCCAAATTTTATCCAAATCCATTCAGCCGTTCTGGCGTAAATGAGTAACATCCATCCATCCATCCAAACTTTCACATTTATAATTAGTAGGATGTATGTTTTTATTTAGGTACATACTAAAATATTAGTATTTAACTCAAGGCGATGATAGCTCAGTGGTAAGTGACGTCGAATACCGCGGCGAAGGTCGTGGGTTCGAATCCTACAATGAGCCTCGCCAAGCACCTGTTGGTGTGTTCCGGCAGTTGCACTTGAGAGCCAGTTGCCCTTGCCCTAATATGGTGTACAACACGTTGGCAGTCCCCCTGGTATTGCTAATGTCTATAGGCGACGGTAGTTACTTACCATCAGGTGACCCGCCTGCCTCGTTATCACAAGTGACATAAAAAAAATTAAAAAAAAAAAATTAAAAACCTCTCAAACAGCGTAGCGTACCTACTGTGCCTTCAAGTCTTCTTGTATAGGTATACACTAACTACCCATTGCTGTGCAGAATTTTCTTGTTAGCTGAAAATTCGCTATTCTATTCCGCATGTGAAACGTGGAACATTTGTATGATTTGCAAATGCGCCACATACATACATGAACGCGCACATATTATGAGAATTTACTCGTTACCCGTAAAAATTGTTTCCGCAAATTTACACTTGCAACTGCGAGCTTTCCGGCGCTTCTGCGGAACAAATAAAAAGTTGGTTCTATACGATGAGATGCGGAACGCGTTGAAATGTATTATAGAACCTTTTCCACGTCGATAAGTAAATGTTACCCTTGTCCCTACGAGTTATGAACCCTCTAGCGAAGGGTATATGAGCGTATTTTTGCTCGGTCCTCCGACGAGCTCTCGTGGATGGATTACTGCGAGCGGTTGACTGAGAGGACAGACCTACTAAGTTTAAGAAGCTATTAGGATAATGGAGCCGAATCACATTGTGTTAGTGGGGTAGAGTGGACCAATATATTATTGAAATCTTTTGAATTTAACTAAAATTTACTAATAAATTATTTAGTTTTTGCGATAAAAAGATTATTTTTATAATGTATTATGTGTACTTATAACCTACAAATAACTAATGTGTATAATGTACTTACTTAAAATAATATATAAGTACCTATCGTGATTCCTACTAACTACGTAAAATTATTACTTTATTTCAACTGAATACCAAATACCTACCTAAATCTATTTTTGTATAAAACTCTTCAATTGTAGGCATATAATTGTATGACACTCAAGAGACGCGTATTTGTCGCCTCTAAACATTCGTTCCTCTGTTTGCACGGCCTCCCCTCGAGTAGGTACCGTCCGGAAATATCGATTGTACCTGTTGTGCTCAAACCGAAATGAACGCAACCCCCTGCGGCGGAGTTGAGTACCTACTGCCCTGTCTGTACTCAGTCAAAAAATAGAAATTACTCATTAATTTTCGTTTTCGTTGAAGGTCGCATCAATTGTGAAATAATATATCTACTCGTTGATAAATTAAAGATAGCATATCTTTGGATATGGAGTAAATTATTATAAACAAATAGCCTTACCTAAACTGCTGAGTATCCTCTTAATTGTTTCTGTTTATTTAGGTACTAAATATTTCAAATTCGGGAAATTGTGTTATTGAATAAGCTTAAAGTCAAATACTAAAATGTTTGTCATTAATTTATAATTCAAAGGTAATAGACAATTATTTAAATCATCTAAAAGGCTTATTAGGTATACCTACTGCTGAGGGATAACATTATTAATTTTCATTCAAATGAGGTCACATAGCAGTATTCAAAATACTTTTCTACAAGTGAATTAAAGGATTTTCTTTGGAGAATATGCTACGTTTTGTAAGTTAAGTAAGAATTAATTTCAAGACATTTGTAAATAAAATGCACTCTACTTATAAAAATGGGAGCAACGCACAGACGAATAGAGATATAAATCCACATCTAACTGCTAGAAGAATATGCTCGCATCGATATGGAAATATTTCCAACAATACAAAAAAAATTAAAACTTAAAAAATGATCATACATTGTTGCATTCAGTTAATCCATTAAAAGTTAGAAATATTCAAAAACACAAATGTCTTGCGAGTTCCCTTTGGACCACTAAGTCCCTCAAGTACACTGAGCGGCAAAGTGTCTCTCGATTTCGAGTTCCTTGTCGACTCGTAAAACACAGTTTATCTCCTTCTAACTTCACGAATGGGTAAATTAAAAAATTAAATCGAGAAACGAATCACAGGAGTCCTTTTAAGAATGGAAATGCCGGATCCCCACTGATTTATATAATAATATATTCAATACCTACACAATACAATTCAAAGTATCAAAGATTTTGATTTGTTCCTTTTAATAATTTTATAACAACCAATGTACGTACACAGAATTTATTACGGACAAAGTGTATGTACGGCTTCTATCAAAGCAATCTTGTCTATTTGCTCACTGCAGGTAGGACTTTGCATCCTCAATTGTAAGATTGACTCTCATGTCCGCCTCTATAGTGCCAAGTCTGTACATTTTATGATCATATTCTTGTTATTGTTATCCTGCTTTCAGAATAGTGACATGTATTGTGATAGAATTGATAAATACATACATCCTACTTATATTTATAAAGTAGCCGCACTAGTAGTCAGAAAGCCAGGTTATGAAAACATCACAAAAAGTGTCGTGCCTCCTCTAGTAAGTCTAAAACTTATACAATATCCTTAATAACCTTATAATATAATAAAATTCCTTAGCTTTTTTAGTAATCCAATACTGTATTGTTAACAACGCCAAAAGAACGTGCAAAATTTCTATGTCGGTCCAAACATAGTACATAAACGACAATAGTTGTATGTCTTACTATCTAAACTAATATTACAAAAAGAAAGTATTCGATTTTTTTGTTTCTTTATTTGCAATGGATAAAATCAATTTTTTTTAACGGATTTAAAAAAGCTTTCAGATATAAAAAGCTGCAGTATTATCAACGAGAGACAACATGGGCTATATTTTATTTTAATTCCTTAGGGAACCGCGGGGCGGAAAGCTAGTGGATATATCTAGATGAATACTGTGATAATATTCTCAATTCAATCGGGCGCGTGCTCAAAGACGAATGCCAAAATGCTAAATCCATATTGCAATAGGTAGGGCTGCACGGACCCTTTATTTGCCCGAAGCTTGCGTGTCGCCCGCGCGCCCGCGACCCTGTCACGAGACCAACGACGACGCACCCTTGCCTTTCTGAATGCAGGGAACGATAAATTGAACCCATTGGTTATGGTAATGTATTATAGTTCCTACCAAGTATCGTGCTATTTTTGTTATTGGATGTGCCTATAACAAAAATAGCATTTATAATACCTTTCAATTAATTTCAAAATTACACCAATCATTGCAAACTTATTTGCTGAATAAAATTATCTCGTAATACAGTTAGCTCCAATGAATCACTTTCAGTAAAAGTCAAACTATAAAAGTACAAACAAATTATAATACGTGTTACTAAAAATCCCTATTACTCTGAATATTTAAAATGTTTGTAGGTAAATGAAATTGTTATAACGTGAAATTGAGTCTTATATTTATTTGTACTTCGCGCTCGAGCGACGTTTGATGTGTACGAGAGTAGGAAAGCACACGAACATTTTACGACGTATTTTCTTATTACGATAAGTGATCTGAGAATGGGTATTACTGTACAGAAAAACTCATTCTATTAAAGAAAATATGACATTTATTGGAAAATATAGCATTTGTAAGTGGGTCACAGACAGTATAAGCCCGTAAATAAGTATGTACTTAATTGTTTTCCCGTATTAAATATAACTACATAAATGTTCTTCAATCTAGAAAATCTACTACCTTAATTACCTACATACATATATACATTACGCATCAAAACATGTCATTATTTATACATTTTATAGATATTTTGAATTATGTTTATTTTCAACTTTTTATTATTTCGATGTTTTGATTCCCGTATCTCTGTTTTATTTAGTACTAGTGGGCCCGGCAGACGTTGTCCTGCCCTGTAAAAAAAAACTTAAAACCCGATTCCAGCGCCACCAATTGTGAAACTAAACCATCTGTCAGTCCGATCTCGAGACATGTCAAAAAGTCGTTCTATACAAAATGTATGACAAAATAATTTTCTTCATTATTCTTTTTTTTGTGATTTTTTCATATTTTTTAATCCTATGTCCTTCTCCTGGCTCTAAACTACCTCCCTGCCAATTTTCAGCTAAATCGGTTCAGCCGTTCTTGAGTTATAAGTGGAGTAACTAACACGACTTTCTTTTATATATATAGATTATTATGTAGTCCAATTTAAGTTTCTTTTTTTTAAATTTAGTACAATTGTTAATTTTTTTTATATATATAATTTTTAAATTATTAATGTTATTGTCTTGTTGGTAAATGTTGTACATGCCTCTTATAGGTTTACATATCTGTATCTTAATCGTGTATATTCAAATTATGAACGTGTCAAACGTGTAAACTGTTGGTGTGTCTTATATATAAATAAATAAATAAATAAAAAACAAGCTTATAATATATCTTGATTCTGGAGACTTAAAATATTTCGCATGAACAGTAAATTGGCTCGTGAATTAATAATTAGGTACTACAGTATGTACGTACTCTGGACAAAGGCGGGTATAATGAAACTATATGGTTTAGGGTAAACGTAAATAGTAAACGTAAATAGTAAAGTAAAATAGTGGTAGTGTGACCTGTTTCCATATGATGAATAAAACAATGTACTTAGGCTCAGTATCATCCTCATGAAGGCAGTAGGGCGCCGGTACAGTGTGCACTCCGCGTAACGACTTGCATTCATCTGCACCCAACACAACCCACTACCACTGTTAAGAACATCCCCTTTGTAAGCAATCTTTGAAGGTTTACACGTATCTATCAACGTTTCTGCTCCATTCGACATCTTATTTAAATCTTAGCCTCACCTTAAAGGTTGACAAGCAAGGATGCGGTTTACCTATCTAGTAAATGGCCACCGCATTCTACCACTGTGTATGAATATATATATACCATGGCGTAACTTAAAAGATCGTAGCGATGAGAAAATTTCATTATCATGATCAGTTATAGAAACGTCCGGACGAATCGGTTCGTTGATGACTTAATACTGCCAGTCCATTGCCTTTACTCTGTATTGAAGCCATACAGAGCCTGCTTTTTTTTTATACGTCGGATAAAAAAGAAGCTGCTGAATGACTACGAACATAGTCGTATAGGCGCTCGTTTACCAGCTGGTTTTACAAAAAAGTTTTTCTGTGAAACGCGACGGTAGAAGAGAACTTTTCATAAGAAAATTACATCAAAATTATTTGTCGTACGGAGCCCGCAAAAAAAGTCGACTTTCACTAGGATCAGCTAAAATAAAAAATAAATAATCCTTTCTAGACACGCGGGAGCGTGTCAAGCCGAGTTCAAGAAACAGAACTGGCGAGCCGCACCGTGTGTAATATTACACGAACCATTTGGAGCCACTTTTGACCCCCTCATAAATCAAAAACTATTTTACATAAACGTATCAAATTTGGCTCATATATTGAGACTTGCGAGATACATAATATGTGTTCTTAATTTCATAAGCTTATCTCAAACGGTTATTTAGATATTAATGTCCAAAATTCCTCATTTTTATCATTGACTGACCTATAGACCAAAACTCTAACCCAGTTTCAGATGACCTAGAGAGTAAAAATTTGGTATGCAGATAGGTACAGATGATTAGATGAATACAAAGGAATAAATAAAAAACTGGCAATTTTTTAATAATTAGATTCTATTATGAACGTTATTCAAAATTCAAAAAAATTCAAAAATTATTTATTTGCTCCCACAATGGTTGAACATTATTATTATGAATTTTAATTAAGGAGTACATTTTTAATGTGGGAGTCAGGAGCTCAAACTAGGTTTCCCTGTGCTATGAGTCTCCTGGCTCCCCCCCCCCCTTATTAGGATATAGTTACAATATTGTAACTGGGATTAATTATTATTTTTATATTTAGCGCACATCAATAGTGTAAGAGGAAACGCTGCCAGCCTTCTGGGAACCTTGCCGATCGGCAGCAGCGGCAGCCTCGAAGAAGTTTTTTATGTATTGTAATTGTACATTTGCTTGTATATTTTGTACATTTGTTGTAAATAAAACCTGTATTGGAACCTACTCATAAATTATGATAAAATAATAGGCATTTAGATTTTCGGTATATACACGACGCGCGCGCACCGAGTGACGCCGGAGCGGCGCGGGCGGGGTGGGTGGGGCGCTGTGACAACCGAATCGAACCGTTGACGCGAACGTGGCCGAGCGAACTTACCTACAAAAAGTAATGATATCCCACCAAAAACATAAATGTAAAAAAGGAGAGCCAAGTTCAATACAAAAATTATTCTCTGCTGTGGGCTTCGCCGCAAAAAGAATGGAGATCTGAGATTGAGTGCCAAGTTCTATGCAAAATCCAAATATGTAGTCTAAGGGCTAACTTGGCTGGTTTTCCCATACGAATTATTATTATGTGTTAATCACAAGTTAATCACCAACAAGTATATAGTACACCACAACAGCATAAAACACAAGGAGATACAAGAACTGAGTACCATCTTAATTATATCGTGTTATTATAAAGCTGTACAGTTTATTGCTTAAATTGTGTGAGTATGTAGGTACCTATTGGTTTTGTGAGCCTTATTAGAGGCTTGGCGTATTATGGGAACCACCAGTTTTAATATATGTATCTGCTTGAAAAAATACATAAATACGGAATCATCAATAGTTTACATTATAATGTTTTTATTTAACTTCACGTTGCGTAAATCTTTATATCTACAAGCTTTTAAAGCTTGTAAAGTAACTGAACAGAAGAGAAAACTTGGGCGGAGTAGTGTATGCAAATTGTAACATTCACAATTTTTACGAATAGAAATACCGACGTTTCGACGTTCGAGCATCTCACAGGCGCCTCGTTACCTAAATAATGTTCGATCAAAGCCTTTGAAAGGTTAAATTATGAGGAAAATAACAACAGAGGTAAACAAATAGCTTTTTGTACTATTACTCTTATGTATGAAGTAAATGCGGTAATAACTCTTGTTGAATATATTGCTTTATTATTTTAAAATATAAATTGTAAATGATTATAATATAAGTGCAAACTAATATAAATGTTTTTAGCTATAATGCATATTTTAAAGTTTTATTCTCTTCAACATTTGAACAAAGCCAGATTCAATTAATAAATATTAATTAATGCCTCGGGTAAAAAAAACTCTTTGTTGCCGACGCATGAACCCTTCTGAACTTTTTTAATTACAGACCTTATATTTGTATTCCAGTGTATTTCAAAATTTGAATTCTTGATTAAATGTGAATATCACATAATGGCTGTAGTACTTTACTATGGAACATTTCTAATGCATGATGCTTGTAACGCAAGGTGGCACCTCACCTTATCAATTATTCGCAACCCCATTTGGAACACCATCCCTTTGTTATATTTTACTTCTGACGGTTTCTTTATAGAATACATTGTAGACGTCACTTATTTTATAGTATAATAGAAATTCAGTTTCGATATTCTGTAGTAGGACTGTGTCAGTTGGTAAATACTCGAACATTATAATACAAACAGCCGGAATATTAAGTAAACATTGTTGAAGCAGTTCATAGATACTTGATCAATATCGGTGTCCTTGACATTAGAGCAACCAGCTCGCATCCGAGCTCTCAATAGTTATTCATGTCTCATTATTCAATATTCACCCACCTTATGCTGATTCTCGCTTGTGATATTATTAACCACTTAAATTCGAGTTACAGAAGTAGCACAAAACATCCCACGCACTTAAATAATTCCGTTTATTTTAGTATCCTCACACAGTCACTGGTGTTTTTTTTTCAGTTTCGTAGTACAGGCATCCGTAGCGGCGTAGTCGCGAGCTACGCTCGTAGCGGCTCGTAGCGTGCGGACGAAGCAGATCACGCGACCGACTCGACTGGTCTCCCCGCTGCCAACGACGCGGACACGGATTGCCGTGTATAGGATACTCGCAAAACAAAGATATTACAACATTGGCCAATTTAAAGTAGGTACAGTTTGACTTTGCAATGTAATAATGGAATTGTTAGTAGGTATAGTAAAATAAATATCAAACATGTCTGAATCTTTTAGTGTCATATCCATATAATCATACTAAAATTATGAAAACCTACACTTAGTTTTAAAATACTCTTCCGAAATCAAGGATACCAATATAACGTTAGAAAATCCCTTCATTTTGTTTGAGTGGTTAGTATAAATATAATCACAATTTGTCAGAAATATCTGTGATCCATGCATATTCTATGCATCAAGGAGTTGTCATGTGCGCACGCGCGAAATGACGTCAGCGCGTCTCGCCCCGCGCTTCTCACAAAGACGCGCCGCACCGCCCACACACCACGCTCACCGCCACGCTCACCGCCACGCTCACCGCCACGCTCACCGCCACGCTGCCACCGCTGTCCGTCTACCTACATACAACACTCAACAGTTAGCGCCGCTTGTCATACATATCTCAAGCGGACAGTACCTACACATTACGTTCCCAGTTTAGTACAATGAGGTCTTATCATATTTGTAAAAAAATACTTAGAATTATTTAGCAGCATTGTTTGGTGTTTTACAGTGTTGAGTATTGAGCATGAGTGTGGATGTGGAAGGTAGAGAAATGCCGAAGAATTTATGGATGGATTGCGTGAAGAATGATATTATTATGTTTATGAAAGGTTTGAGTACTAAGACGACTAGTGATAGAGCGGAGTGGAAAAGGAAAACATGTTGTACCGACGCCACCTAGCGTGGGATGGGGAACGAAAAAGGAAGAAGTTTGTTTACAGTGCTGCAGTCCTAATTGAAAACTGTGACTGACTGAAAATTTAACACTGAATAGCGAAAATAAATGCAATTTTCAATGAAAACTCGACAAAACATACATTGAACACAAAACAACAATTATTGTTTATTTTGAACGAAACCCGACCATTTAATTACAGAGCATATTTTTTAAACAAATTCCACCGCTTTAAACAATAAACTAGACTTGCGAAACAAATAACATGAAACATAAATACAACGTATTGTAAATCGTTCTAAAATGCAGCTAAGCGGAATTCTATGAAGCTCATATAAAAGCGGACGCGCGGACGAAGCGCAAACTTTTCTCTGAAAGCCCTTTCTATTTGGGGTTGTCATCGGGCCCCCGCTGTTACACTGACCCTCTCAGAGGGGACACTTTCCTATGGTACAAGTTGTTAGCTACTTTGCAACCTTTTTGTTGTTCCTATTTTACTTTGCTGATGTTTCATTCAAACGATGAGGGTCAGAATTATTTTAATATAGTGTTTGTCTCGAGGAAAGTATACATTTTGTACTAGAGGTTTGAATTAAATAAATAAATAATAATAAATACATATTATATAGGTATAGTTTATTTTATTTTAGAATATACGAGTAATAGTATAGCTATGATGGTAAGAATCAACATTTTTTTATCAGAACAGTTGCTCGTAAGGACCGCAGGGTGATTATGAAAACTAATCGACATCGTAATATATATAAAACTAATATCAAATAATGATTTGAATTGAAGTTGAAATAAATACACTTAAATAATTGTAATGAATATATATAACACGACAAGTATCAATTCAAACCTATGGTGATCACTCAGCTGGTCTGCTTGTATTGATCTTTTTTATTTACTCAGAAACTCATTATTATTTTTACCACATAAAACCAAAATATTATCAGTGACTAGAAAAATAAAATGTAATAAATCTAAGTTTTGTTATGAAAAGAGTGATTGATAATTGCCGGTAAGTCGCTACCTCTCCCTCGACTCTCTCATAACTTAAACTGTAGCTGTACAAAAAGATTGGGGCTATTAACAGAAATGCGCTAGTGATCGCGTGATACCGTCCCTCCCCTCTCCAACCCTACACAAAGCAGCTTCGTCACCGATCACATTGTATCAACTCTTGTCACATTCATTAATGCGTAAACCATTCGTCAACAGATATTATTTCTGTTTTTGTCTACGGCTGATTGTTCATTACTTTAGATTTATAGCATGGTACCCCTTTCATTTGGTCGTGTCTATATTAGAGAGTACAATGTTTGATATTTTTGTACGAGTCATAAACATAAACTTATGTCTTTGTAATTCGTGTCTTCACGAAGATTCTATTTCTATGGTATTATATCATATGCTTTTACCTAATTTGTCTTTGTCAACCTATTGTTTTAAAACAAATGCTACTAATCTAAGTTTGTAACATTGGTAACGAATTACTAACAAATTAAGACTGTTCCACTAAATTTGATTCCCATTTTTACTACAGTAATTTCATTCACTAATAAAAACACTACTGTTCTTCATTAACCTTTATGTCAGATTTTATATAATATAAAAGGATTATGTTTTCCAGCTATCTACCTATATATAATAATATATATTCAATAAAGACGAAGCCTATTAATTATCGTTGTTATTTTTAACAAGACAAGCATTACAATAAGCGAACGCTACAGGCATTGTAACCGATCTGTACGGAATCTGACGTAGCCTTGAACATGACAGGGTGCTATTTGCGCCACATAATGAAGATCTATCGCTGACCTCTGAACGGTTGCGAAAATTACCCACTGACACTTTGGTATGCTTCTGTTATAAATAGTGTCCGTTATCATCGTCACACTACCGCATTCGCCAACGCGATCCTTTTTTCACTGCAAATATTTTTTTAACACAAAACATGATTTAAACTTCGCAACTTTCAACTTTAGTGCTGCTAAAGATTGCGTCTATTGTACAATCCTATTCGATTAAAGGCGCAGCATCTAAGTACATTCAAATAAATGCATTTACATACCATACTTGGGTTGATACAAAATGTACTGTAGAAATGGAATTTCGTTTTACGATACAATGCGACCCGGCACCGGGTATATCCTTTAGACAAAATTTCCTTTCTTTGGAATTCAGTAAATACCGCACCGTCTCTTGTTAACACCAATCCAATTACGAGCCTAACTCGCAGTCTGCTACTGATACGTAATTTCATAGCCAAAATGAACTGATTGAACAGCGGTCAAAACAGCTTCTTCAGCCACCTTTAAATCTGCAATCGTAATACACGAGCCCTGAATTCTCAATGACCTAGCTAGACTAAATACCTAATTATCAGCTGTACGCTGTTATTTACGTATCTAATGTCAATATCACCAAGACAACTCTTTCTAATAAAAACTTAAGATGTTTTATTTTATTTGTTTTTTTGATGCTGCATAGCTAATTCTCAAATCGATCGCACCCCGGATACCTATTGATAATTTCAATGTCATCCTCTCTATCTCAATTCTATTTGTCAGGGTGAGACGGACGTCGAGGGGGGCTTGATGCTGAACTCGCTAGCCCGCTTGTCTCATTCAATAACAATTTGCTTCGGCCTCGTGATTTATGACTTTAATACCAGCGCCTTGGTTACTTAACTGATGTTACGGTATTGACTCGTAGCCTTCTCTTTTAAGATTATGTCAGCTATGTCCAAATTTATCATGCACGTTATTATTTAAATTAGATTTGTTTAGAAAATATTTTCGCTGTAAAGCTTTCTTGCTTTTTCCTTTTTAATATGGAACCAAATGCGCACATTTCTCCAGTTTCATCGTACAAATGGTTATTAGAAACATAGATCATGTCTCTTTCTTCGGTGTTCCGACATGCGATACCATCGAAATGAGGTCACCCGCTGTCTTTTGTCGCCTCTCACTTCTCGTAGTTTTGTTTTTGAATATTCACTTTGAAACCTTTTTTTTATTAAACTTACGTAAAGATTTTTTTTCAGTGAGATTTTTTTAATATCTTTTTAAGTAAAAATAATTATAATAATCACGCAAAAACTAAATCTGGTACACGGGTATAGTATTAGTAGAATGAGAGGTAGTATCCTGGAATAAAAAATAACCATACTTTTATCCCGGGAATAGGTAAGATCCCTCGTGAACGCGGTTGAAACTGCGGGGTCAGCAGGTCGTGGGTTCGAGTCCTACAATGAGCTTGAGCTTTTGGTGAAGGAAAACATCGTGAGGAAACCATAGCACGGTGGTGGGGTACTTTGTAGTACCCGACTGGCTGGCTACCACCCTCAAGTTGAAATATGTCACCATAGCAACTCTCGATGTGTTCCGACAGCTGCACTTGAGAGCCAGTTCTCATCTAGGCTTTGTGTGCTTACGCAATCACGCAAACTCTCCCCGAGTTAACATGAGAAAGGGAAGACAATTAATAATTTGAAGGGAGCCGCCGAAGGGATGCAAGTGAAAGAGCCCCGAGCAAATAACGCGCACATCTCCCGATGATTCAGTCAGTATGCCGCGAGGCAGGAATTACCATGAGGAGATGGAGGGAGTTATCAATACCGCTTTCTGTAGGCTAAAGCGGTCAAATATTTTAGCAATAATCCTAAAGTGATAAAAAAGAATGCAAACCAGTGCAACAAAACATGACCATAAATAGTATTCTCAGAAATACTCGTATATGTTTTGTTAATAGTCTTGTAGAGATCTAAAACTAAATTTCAAGTAAACGTGACTTCAGTAGCGCATGACAGCTGCACTTGAGAGCCAGTTCCCACCTAGGCTACCTTCGGGTGCTTAGTACTATCGGCAACATCACCACTTATCATGCTTATACGAAAAGATAACAAAAATGTATTTTGATAAACCGTGCCAAGGTCTAAGTAGATTTTATAAAATAAATACTATTCCCAAAAACCACAACACAGAATTACGTCATTCTTACATTTCAATCACTTGGCAATTTTTTTTGTGCACCTATTGATCATCAGAAATAACAAATATCCATACAAAGAAAAACAATAATTTTCTTAATAAAAGCAGCAACACGGAGTGAGTGTGTAAGTAAAAGAAACGTTACGAATGAAAATACAAAGGTATTGTGGAATTCATCATCCCCTACCCTCATGTCCCAGCTAATTTAATTTTTCTCTGTGATCTCGTACATTGCTAGGGAATTTCACGGTACAATATATTTCCCAAAATACAGAAACGTATTGAACACAATACCTTTCTTACGTAATTCTTCATAAATTTAATAAAGTATAAAACCCATGAGAATAGGACTGAAATCCCTTCGCAAGATTCTTAAATTATGTACTTAATTCAGATATGTATCTTTAAATAACTAATTAACTTATCTTAATGGCACTCAATTTTTGAGTTCTATAGTCAAACTAGGAACTATAATAATTCAACATCATGTCGGAGTCACCAACAGAATTTTTCATAGACTTTTTTTGTACACCGAGTTATTCTTAAACGGGTATTTTAAAAAATATAAAAGGTTGTTGTAAGCATTTTTTATAATATAAAATATACAGATGTGCTTAAGAAATATAAAACTTAAATTAGTCATTTTATTAAGATTTGCGTGACTTCTAAATATCTAAAAATATTCATAGTAGTAGGCTTTACCAGTTTATGAGTCGATGAAAGACTTTACACAAACAATGGAAATATAAATAATTATTAACAGTAATACAAAGAAAACAAACAATTGATACGAACAATTCAAAAGAAAACATGACATGGTAAAGCAATTAAAAATACCGAATTGAAAGCGTACCTAATCTCATTACGTCATGTAAAATACGCTCTGAAAATATGCAAATCGGTTATCCGACATTTACCTACCGAGAATGGATAGGTAAGATTCATTTGCATAAAATGAATTGCGTAAACTCTTGTCCACCCAGACAACGGTAGCATGTTATCCACTATCTTATATTGCTCTAAGCTGAATATGTCAATTAAATAATATACTTACTTAGGTAATATACTTACACAAGAATTCTACCAGTTCTGTTGTTGTGGTAAGGCAGTAATTACTCTCAAATGTTTACCTATGCATTACTCGCTTTTCGTTTGCTTTGAAATACGTTAATATCAACATGGTTATACTATACATTATGTAGTGTCTCAGCTTAAATTAATGACGTTATTGTTTAAATTTGAACAATATTTTTAATAATGAAGAAAACAGTTTTTTTTTATTTCGGTTTTGTACCACTAATATTTATATCTTTAAATTTTATTGACTCGTTGAGTAAAACATGAACAGAACTATAATTATCTAAATACCTTATAAGCACCTAAGCAATAGAAAGAAAATGTATGTTCTTTTATTACTTTAATAATACATAAAAACACCAAACACATATTTTAAGACGGGAAGCTAAAGGAAAGTAGCAAAGTAGAAAAGGCGAATTGTAATTTACTTTATCCGAGAGGTGAGGTCACGAGACGAGATTTTTTCATTTCCTCTGGGTATGGTCCGTTCAATACTTGTGGGCCAGTCAAGATGTAATTTCAGGACAGATAGCCGCTTTTACAACATTTTTGCAACTTAAACCCCAGAATAGCTTTATTTCGAGTCTAGAGATGAAATGTAATTGCTTGTTAATGTCAGTCTAAGATTTAGATTCCATTCTATAGAGAATTCATTGCTTGTTATTTTTACTTTTAATTACTTAAATCGTGATTCCTGGAATTATTTATTTCGGTAGGTTTTGAATGTCCGACTCATCCGCGCGTGCCATAAAAATATAAATATTATTTTTTATGATTAAGAAGCGGCAGATACGATCCATTAAATACAAAATGTATCGCAGCTTGCATGATCAATCATAAATAACACACCGGCAAAATATGCAAATTTGTTTTGAAAAGTTATGGAGCCAATCTACGGAATTCTTCGGCCGCCGGATCAACGAGGGGCCCACTAAAGGGATTTAAAAAGGCTTTTCTAACAAAATCGTTGGGTCCTGGGCTTTGCAATTATTCTGGCCCTCATTTATCTTCATCTCGTCAAATAAACCGTGGTATTTACAGAAAACACCTAATTGTTTACCGAAATTATTATACTGTAAAAGAAAATGTACACTTGGTAAACAGATAAATGATAAATATCTATGAATTATACTTAGGTACTTTTAATTAGTAGGTAAATAATTTTCAATGACATTCTCGTGCACCTTTAATGTCTAAAGTCATATGTTTTGAATGCCTTTATATTACCCGAGACCTGAATGGCACAAAATAGAGTAGAATTTATATATTTTTACTCAAAAAGCAGATTATGCTGAGCTTGCAAGATTCTGTATGATATTGGGCGGCATAAAGAGATTAGTATAATGAGTAACGTAATCTCTTGAAAGCATTCGTAGTAACTGTATTTACATTAAAAAAAGTATGTTGTATTTAACTAGCTTATGGCCGCGACTGCATCTGCGTGGAATTTGTTATCGTATCGTAACTTTTTTCCCCTTTTCACTAGCCTATGTTCTTTACGAGGATACAGTTATCTCCAAAGCAAGAACTATTGAATGCTACGAAACTGTTATCATCAAGTCTAAAGCTAATCTGATTATTAAAAACTATCATTACAAACTTCAACCAGAAATGTGCATTTAATTATACAGAACATTTAAATGCAATTTTAAACATAATCGACGGTATTTAGTATGTGCTTATCAGATTCTTAATTCGAATTCTCTATAGAAAATTAAATTTTCTATTTCGACTTTTGAATCTGATAAATAGTTGCTAAAAATAGTCGAAATAATTATGAATAAGGCCATAAAATGTTTGCATTAAAACCTACTTTGCTGGTATATTGTTTATTCGAACCAGCAATGGAAACTATTATGAATTTCTTACATGTGTTTTGTAAAGGAATCTTTGCGATGGCACATAACAATAGCGTGTAAGATACCTTCCAAGTTTCAGTGCATATCCGACCTCAATAAAGTTCCAAGTTGTGACACCTATTGCAGATCGTGCCTCGAACTCATCCGCATACCTAACAAAGGTAGTTATCGGTATGTTACGAACGTACTAAACCAAATTTAGCTTAATGAGTCGATTATACATGCACGTCATGAAACAATCATTTGCTATTAAATATTTCAGTCTGCATCATTGTTTTGATATTATTCAAATAATTTTCAGACATCAACACGTTTACTGAACTAAACAATTTTTGGGCATTGGTAACCTACTAATATGAGAATAGATACTTAGGTAGTTTTATACCTATTAGATTCATTCTGGTATGGTTTTATTTATTATTAGCAGATATTTTATTGTGAGGTGGTTATACTAAAACTCATTACCAACAAAAACAATTAAATTGTTGTTTTTATAAATCTAATAATGTTTAAATTAATCTAATACTTAATTAATGCATCAAATATTGTATATCGTTACCAATTGGAAGACTTATCTGATCTTCATATTTGATTGAATGAAGCACAACGCACAACTGATTTAATAAGTAGTTAAGGAACTAAGCGGAATGGCCGATCGACCGCAGCGCTCTTGTGCTCCAAATTGATTCCGTGCTTGTTGGCGCGCCCTTTGTTATCAACGTTCGTATAACTGAACTCTGCTTACCTACTCAACGCACACAATGAATATTCTACATATGATTTCATTTACTATGGACTTGTAGGTATACCCGCTGTGTACTAACTTGCATTACCAATGAATCTTGAATACAAATTATCTACCCCTATATCGTTCGGGTTTCATACCTAGGAATATTGTAAGCTAATTTACAGAATAAATCCGTATTTAAGTATTTTGTATTAAATAAGTATTTTTGTATCTGTGTTGTAGTAGAATCGACCAATATTGAGTTTTACTGAACAGTTGACCCTTGGCTGGCACTGTGGCAGCAAATAGTTTTTCAAGAAAGGCACCCATTTAAAGCACAATACCTACTGGTATAGCAATTCCAGTCAAAATAACTTTCCAACAGCTTTCTTAAATACTCAACTGACCGGACTTAGTATATACCTAGTGATATATTAATTATCACATTTAATCATTCGTGGGTATCTCGTCACTTTCATTACATGGTATGTAAGATATAAGTTGAAATCAAGGTTAAAAGTAGTAGGTTTACATTACATTTTTAGATAATTTTGAGAATTCAATTTATTCTATTATATCCTTACGTATATAATGTTATAAATGCAAATGTTTGTGTATGTGTGTGTAGGTATATTTGTTACCACTTCGAATCTCAACATATTTGGACGAAACTTAACATATAGTAGAAGATATAATATACAAAAAACGTTTTATCTCAGGAAATTATAAGATACTTCGGGAAGAAGTAATACGGCGGTATAGATAGATGAGGGTATGTTTGCAAGAAGGCGATGGGTCTCTTATTTCAATACTATCAAAACAAAACCAAATGACCAATCACATACCTACGTAAAAAACAATATACGTGAAATTGTTTTATCTGTAGCGAGTGAAGTATCAGTGTTCGCTCGCGTATATTTGCCATAAAAACCGCTGCACAGCGCAGCGCATTACCGACGAGGTGGAAACATCAGAGTGGTCTCGACATAGGCTCCTCGAAATAAAATCTCTGTTTCACGCTCCAGTTACTGAGCCGGAAGATTTTCCATTCATTCTCCTCATATGTATTTATGGTACGGATCCGCGACAACTCGCGTGGATTGATATTCTTTCCTTTCCGTTTGGGGATATTTCATTGTATTACCATTTAAATTATCGGCTTTTCTATGTCACTGAATAATTATTGTGAACGCTTAAAATACAGAAATTGAGTGAACACTTATATTACTTTGATGATTTGCATCATTCTATTTAAGATACATTTTCAGATACCTACACTTTATTTGTACAGATTAGAACTTGGATTTAACCGCAATGTCACCATTGTAAATGTTGTTTTTTTTTTTTTTTTTACTCTGGATAAGCTTGTGTCTGACCACAATCTCACCATGGTAAGTGATGATGTGGGCGAAGGTGGTAAGCACACAAAGCCTAGATGGGAACTGGCTCTCAAGTGCCGCTGTCGGAACACACCAATAGGTGCTTGGCAACAGACTTTCAATCCAGCCAGCCAGCCAGTCGAGTACGTACCACCATGCTATGGATTCGAACCCACGATCTTCGCTGCGGTATAAGATGTCACTACCACTGATATGAGATATCATCGTATAAAATAATTGAACTCCAAAGTGGAACGCAAGAGGAACCGCGGGGTAAATATATCAGTCATTGACGCGTATATATTTTTTATTGGAGATTAACATATCGGTTACACTTCGAGACACTGGAAGGTTATGAACTATAAATTATGTAAATATATTAGGTAGGTACCTACCTAACTAAAAGAGAAACATTTCAAAGACTCACGATGATTTAAAATGACAGTGACGGAAATTACTTGCAGCGGCAAGATCCGATCAGTGAACCACCACTACACCCAACCTGCTGTCGACGTTTGACTTTGCAATAAGACCCACTGCAACTAGTAAATACATTTTTCCCCAATTCCCTTTCAGCATTCTTATTTACAGCAGATCTTAAATGTAATTCAAATATCTAGCAATATTGCTCGAGTGGCTTCGAGTGACTCTCAACCTCATGAAATGGTTATTGAATGAATTTATCGATTACGTTAGAAACAGAAGATCCTAAAACGATTGTCAGAAAATGGGGTTCATAAAAAAACTTAGTTCTCTTATTAATGAAATAAATTAATTGAATTTGAAATTATCATACAGAGTAACAACAAGTCATAGTTATTCAGTATTTACAATACAATGAACATACTTACGAAATAATTTGATGTCCCGGCCTACTTCGGATCTATTGATCCGGTTTAAGTTCAAACATTTACAATTAAAATGTCATTGTTTTACTTCTGTATATAAATAACAGCAATGAGAAATTAGAAAATAGTGCGTGCCAGAGTGTGACAACAGCGTCACATTATTGAGTTTCTATTTATTACACTTGGAGGTAAGTTACTAAAAAACGATATTTTTTACATATTATATAATATTTACTAATTAATGCGGAGATGAGCCAAACATGTGCGAAGAAAAAAAATACCTATGTATTTGGAAGACCTTAAGATACTAAATAGGAGACGTGATTGCTTTGTGTTCATTTTTTGTGCTTTGTGGAATTTCAAAATTTTCCATTGATAATCCTTCGCGTGGAATTAGTTTAGCACGTTATCGTGCCTTTTCACCCCGTTTTCACCCAATTGGTTATTTTTCATAAAGTGCCTATGCCACGGAGAAAGTAATAAAAGAGGGCTAATTTTTTCATAAAAATCTATTTAGCCCGAGAAAACGAAGCAGTACCAAAATAATTTCACTTGTTTTTTTCTTTTTTAAACTGCCCAAAATGTAGCCATAATTTTGTTTTTTTTTATTATTGAACCTTGGAAGAAAGTCCTCGGAAATAGTCTGAAATCTTACATTTTAGTTAGGTACTTGTGTATTTACGGTGATGTAACTTAAAACGGAATATGTAAAGGTAGGGTGGTCGATAAAACAACTAACACAAATTATAATGTCGTAAACTTCTGTTATTAGTATTTATTGAAGGACATGAAAAGTTTGTTAAATGTATAATACTAACTTTAACCCGTTTTATGGCCGGGTTCCTGCGTATATGTAATGTATTTATTAATTAACTTACTCAATTAACATGACCTATTTATTATATCTACTCTACTTTAACTAGCTGTCCCCCGCGTTATCAAGGGATCTTATGTTTTCTTGAGATAAAAGTATTCTATGTTTTATTCCAGGCCATTCTTAAGTTATAAACGATATAACACAACTTTTTTTTTTATTCTGGATAGGCTTGTGTTTGACCACAATCTCACCATGGTAAGTGATGATGTGGCCGAAGATGGTAAGCACACAAAGCCTATACTTTCTTTTATATATACATAGATTGGACAAAACGCAAACCAATAAGTAGAAAAGAAGAACTACACGCTTTAATGTAAAGCTCATTGTTCCTAACAATTTATCTCAAAATTAGGCAGAGTTTGCAGTCCCTTATTGAACCTGTATTTTGTTTTTAGAATATGCCTCCGCAGCAAGTAGATCCAATTCCAAGTGGAGTTCTTTTCGAGTCTGACACACAAACTTCTGATCTCGGTTTGGCGAAGGATGTATCCGTTTTGAAGAAGGCTACGCCGAAGAAGCATGAACTTGTGTGGTTCAATATAATTTGGTTCCTGTTACTCCACATTAGCTCTTTATATGGACTGTACCTTGTGTTCACGTCTGCAAAATGGCAAACCAATGTTTTTGGTGAGTGCATCGATATTTGTCAAATAGTTACCGATTTTTTTTAAAGGTCCTTAGACCAATCAACTTATTGTAACCTATTTTTTTAGCGTTTGTGGTTCACCTTATGTGCGCTATTGGCATAGGTGCAGGATCTCATCGACTTTGGACTCACAGGTGCTTCAAAGCACGAACTCCATTACGAACACTACTTATGTTATGGCAGACTATGGGCTTCCAGGTATGTCAACTAAACCGTTTATTGTCTCATACAACTTCTTTTTCGTATATGAATTAGGTGTGGCACACACTTTTTTGTGATTTTGTCGCTTGTTTAATTGCATTTTAATATCTCGGTTAACATTGCTTATATTGACTATATTTTGAATACACAGGACTGTATATTCGAATGGGCACGTGACCACCGTACTCACCACAAGTATGCAGACACTGATGCTGATCCTCATAACGCTGAACGTGGACTATTTTTCTCGCACATGGGTTGGCTCTGCTGCAAAAAAAGTCCTGAAGTGATCGAAGGTGGCAAACGTATTGATCTGAGCGACCTCTACGATGACCCTGTTGTTATGTTTCAGAAAAAGTAAGTTATGTAAATAAAAATAAAAACATCACTTGAGAACTCAACCGAAATTACAATTTCTTTTTCAAATGCTCATAGTAGTCCGATTAAGGCTTCAGGAACTGAAAAATTAATAGTTTCACGGAAAATTGGGAAATTCAGGACTGCCTAAAATTCTTTGCAATCGGTTTTGGTCTTCTGTCGGTTCGACTAACTTTTAAGAAATAATAGAGAGTGACTAGAATCTAAATTAATTAATTATACCTATTATTTTAAATTAATTTGAGAAATACGCGTTACAGAAATTATATTTCCTTTCTACTTTTTAAACGACTTCAAAAAAGGAGGAGGTTATATGTTCGACTGTATGTATTTTTTTTTTTTTATGTATGTTCATCGATTTTTCCGCCAATTGTCAACCGATTTTCAAAATTTTTTTTTTTTTTGAAAGAGTACACTTTGACGGTGGTCCCATTATCACCAAGTCAGGATCCGATGATGGGATCCTGGGGGAAAACGAGGGCAACCCTCAAATTTTATAAGAAATGTCAACCGATTTTCAAAATTCTTTTTTCATTTGAAAGAGTATACTTTGGCGGTAGTCTTACTGTCACCAAGTCAGGATCTGATGATGGGATCCTGGGGAAAATGAGAGCAACCCTCAAATTTTATAAGAATTTACAGTATTTTTCATTCATATACGTACTTATCAAAGCTATTTCCATCTGGTAGTCATCATCTTATGTTGCAGAGCTGATGATGGAAGGTACAACTCCTTAAAGGTTAGGAGTTAGGGGATATTTCTTTAAATATTATAGTCACGTTTAGACTCGTATCGTCGTCTCTTTGCATATTAAAATGAGCTAATGATAGAAGGTAATATCTTTATCGGTTAGGTGTTGGAATATACGTTGTCCTAGATATGAAATGAAACGCAATATCAAGTAGCTGCTGAGAAAGAAGCCTTAATCATTTAGGATATATATTCTTTATTTTCTTTAAAAGTTTATCTATTTATGTATTCCCTCATCTAATAGCGTGATATATATATAGGCTTTCTCGATAAATGGGCTATCCAACACATATATTTTATGTAGTTCCTGAGATTAGTGCGTTCAAACAAACAAACAAACTCTTCAGCTTTCTAATATTAGTATAGATAATTTAAATTAATAATAGGCTTAATTTGCTCGAAAACAATTAAATATTTCTTGAAAACATGAAATAAAAAAAAATGGAAAAATAAAACTTTTTATAAAAAAATAAAAACGACTTCAAAGGCAAATGTTGCACTAAAAACCGAAAAATAAACTGAATAAGACATTAAATAAAATGGACAAAAAATATTTAAATAACTAAATAGACCAAAAACTTTAATTATGTAAACTACCTACGCACCTATTCAAATTATTATTCTATAAATACCTTTTGATCTGTTTGAAGTCGGTGCCAAGCCCAAAAATACAATGAAAGAAATAATAAATGCCTTCACAAGCATCGCCAGATGGCAGTTCAGCCTCCCAGGGAGGAGATTAAGTAATCCCTGGGTTCGGGAACTCACTCTATCTGCGGGCGGCCAGCGGTCAACCGTTTCACCGGATCTCCCTAACCGCACGCCAACATGCTGCACCTGCACTACTCAATAGCGACTCCATAATACCGCCGGTCCCTCCGCCGTCAGCACAGTGCCTCCTTTAAGGAGCTCTGGCAACCTTACTCACCGCAGGAACACAACACCACTTGGCAGTGTTATTGGGCTGCGATATTCTGTAAGGTACTTCCCCAATCAGACGGCCCCAATTATGAGCAGATGTTATGCTATGTCCTACCTCCTCAAACCGTACGAAGCCTATTAAACCTATTAGGCTTGGCACCGACTTCAAACAGATTAAAAGGTATTTATAGAATAATAATTTGAATAGGTGCGTAGGTAGTTTACATAATTAAAGTTTTTGGTCTATTTAGTTATTTAAATATTTTTTGTCCATTTTATTTAATGTCTTATTCAGTTAATTTTTCGGTTTTTAGTGCAACATTTGCCTTTGAAGTCGTTTTTATTTTTTTATAAAAAGTTTTTGTTCAAAATTATCCTTTAATTCCTGACTAGGCACTACATGAAGATGATGCCACTCCTATGCTTCGTACTCCCGACGGTGATCCCCGTCTATTTCTGGAACGAGACTTGGCTGAACGCGTTCCTGATCCCCACCATCCTGCGATACACTTGCGGCATCAACGTGGTGTGGAGCGTCAACAGTTTCGCACATACCTTTGGATATAGACCTTATGATAAGTGAGTTACTTGAATTAATTTTAATATTGTTTTAACAATTGATTAATAGTTAGTTATAATATTTTTTGTGACTAGGTAATTTAAAAATTAACTACTTTTACATTTATTACATCACATAAAGGTGTTAAAAATAAATAAATCAGCGAGTTTATTTAAGCATGAGTAGGCATGTTTTGAAATATTTAACAGACTAAATTTCTTATATCCTTTTCTTTTGTTTTTTGTTGTTATAAACAGTAAGATAAAATTAATTTAGTTTTTAAACTACAGGATAGCACCAGAGTATTACTCAAAAAAATATTATTATCTTCAATTATAAGTGCCTATACGTTTTATAGTTACCGACATCATGCTACGAACAACTCTTCATAAAATTTATGTCTTATTTTCGTACCAAGCCCACTCCTTACTTTATGATTTCAACTTGTAAATGTACGTAATTAACTTTTATAAAATTGCAACGCTATGAGAAGATAATAATTTACCTAACTAGAGGTTACAGTATTTATTCGGCTCGAAATGATCCTTAATTTGGTGTGGCAATACAATTCGATAAATAGACAGGATTACCTATGTAGGCAACAATC
Organism: Ochropacha duplaris; assembly: GCA_951361185.1. Classification (NCBI taxonomy): domain Eukaryota; kingdom Metazoa; phylum Arthropoda; class Insecta; order Lepidoptera; family Drepanidae; genus Ochropacha; species Ochropacha duplaris. The sequence goes on from OX592703.1 coordinate 7,364,962, forward strand.
TTGCTAATCAAAGACACTTTAGCGTTACAGAATTAACAAAATACTTTACATGGTACAATCTCTTTTTAGATCTCTGAATCCCCGTGAAAACATCGGAGTTTGGCTAATATGTGTGGAAGGCTTTCACAACTACCACCACACATTCCCGTGGGACTACCGCGCGTCAGAACACCCACTATTCAATATGCTCACACCAACCATTGTGTTCATTGACGCTATGGCTATGGTACGTAACTCTTGCATCAAAGAAAGATATTGCAGTAGTTCCTGTTCCTTCCATGTTTTTATTAACTAAGCAAATCGCTAAGTTTAAATGTGTCAATATACCTACGGCCAACAAGGGTCAGTGATAAACGGGTGACTCCATTTATGACTCGATAATTTAAAATAAAAAGACAGATCAATAATCCCAGGATGTTTTCAAAATATGTTTTCCTTTTTAGATCGGACAAGCTTACGATTTGAAAATGGTATCCCCTGAAATTATAAAACAGCGGACACACCGCACCGGGGACGGCACACATCACTTGTGGGGATGGGACGACCCCGAGTTCAACCAGAAACTCAAAGAGCAATACGGCACTGTCAGTTATACCGACAACAGAAAAGTTGCATGAATTTATAATAATTATATAATATAAATTTTAAAGTTAAGCAACAAGAAGACTGTGGTAAAATTATTATGGTGTAGTATTGTGTAGGTATAGATATTGATTAATGTAAATAAGATTAAATAGAATTTGTGAAAATAAAGACACGGTTGTGTTTATATCAATATCGTGAGACATTATTTCCATTCTTGCTTCACAGCTTCACTGCCAGCCTACGTTTGACTACAATCTCACTTGATCTTAGTTGTTGATGTGGTATATTATGGTGCAGGCTTACCTACCTAGTAGTAACCTACTAACTAGCAACTTGAAGACTGCTATGTTGTATTTTCATTATTCAGCGATTACCTATTCCTTTCAAAGAAATCATTTGAGATTTTTTTTTGATGCACAAATTTTATAACTTGTTTGAAAATCTTTTTCCTAAGTTGGATACACAGCTGGCGCCGTCGTAAGCGATAAGCGAAAATCAATATTGGCCTCCATTAGCAAGGTATAATTAATGCAATGCAATCACGTGCTTACTTTAGTAGCGTACGGCACCGACAGATGTAATTAATAAATTAACTACGTCATTGATGAAATTACCTACACTACTCCATTATTTTAAGGAATAAGCTACAGAACGGAAGTTTTTATAATTTGCGTATAACGTTGACAATTTTTTAAATTGTTTTAGTATTATATCTATTTTTTGTTACGAAGTCTACTTCAAAAACTAAACTATGTAGTTAGGATTCATATTACTGTGTGCTGCACTTGAGAGCCAGTTTGTCCTTCAAGCTGTAAACAGGTCGACAATATATTGACAATTTCCATGGTATTGCTAATGTCTATAGTCACTATTACCATTAGGTGAGTCACCGGCTTCTTTGTCAGACTTCTGACACTGACATAAAAAAAATGAATTTTCTATAGATGAATACCATAATATATCTAATCTACCTACTGTTTTTAAATTTTTCCAAAAAAGTGCAGAATTTATCACTTTTCTCGGTTATTATTAATGACTCGCTACTGTCTTTGGTAAAAAACCAGAAATGAACTTTATTGAAGAGATTTTTATTTAAATCTGGTTTTCATCACGCAAATCTTACCTACTTTCGCAAATTCACAAACTTTTACTCGTAAGAAACACATAGCACTGTATGTGACCCCACCCACCTCAGTTTAGATCATATAGTTATAGGTTTTTTTTAATACCACATCTAAAAGTAATCGAAAATAGCGATCACGAAAAATTCGGCATTTTTTTTTATTTTTAAATAGAATTACCAATTTAACGACAAAGAGTAGGTCTTTTGAGGGTGTATATTTATGACGTCCCAAGCTGATTTGATATGTCAGTCACCATCCCAATTCGATTTGGCTTACATAGGTACCTACGTCCCTTAGATAAATCGTGAAAAATCCAAAAATATTTTCAGAAATGGCATCAACTTTATTAAAACGTTAGATACAGGGCGGCCAGACTAAAGTAAAAGTCCGTACACTTTTTGTGTCCCCCGGCTATCTGAGCTGAGGATCGTGCTTCACCTGGGGCACCCTCAGCAGCCAGGGCCGTCAAAATTTTTGAATTTTTATCCTTTTAGTTTTTTTTTTTATGTCAATAGGTTGAAAAACAGGCAGACGGTCCACATGATGGTAAGTGGTCACCGCCGCCTATGAACATTTGCAATACCAGGGTGATTGCCGATGTGTTGCCGACCTTGAAGAGCTCTTTTTACGCCTTTTTTGAACCCCATATCATAGCGCGGAGGGAAAACCGTAATGGGGAGCTCATTCCACATCCTAATGGTCCGCAGAAGGAACGTCCGGCTGAATCGTTCGGTGGACGATCGAGGCGGCTCGAGAATATGAGGATGAGCTCCGCATCGCCGGCGAGCAGTGCGATGGTAGAATGGTGACGGTGGCACCAAGTCAAAAAGTTCTTGAGAACACTCCCCATTATACATACGGTAGAACACACACAGAGAGCCAATATCTCTCCGAAGGCTGAGGGGTTCTATACCGCTGGTGATCTCGGGATCATCAACTATACGAGTGGCCCGCCTTTGCAACGAGGCAAGTGGATCAAGCTGGTAAGCGGGTGCGCCAGCCCAGAGATGTGAGCAGTACTCCATATGCGGCCTAACCTGCGCTTTATAAAGCTGCATCCGCTGGGGTGGTGAGAAGTACTGTTTGGACCTATTTAGAACACCCAGCTTTTTTTGAAGCCAGTTTGGCTTTCCAATGCGCTCGCCGAACAGTCCACGCAAGGGTCCCGTTTGTCCACGCTATAATTACGTTGGACATTATTTCGTCTCTTACAAAGAGATTAATGATAGATACAAGTCAAAAGTCTTTGGTCTCTTAGGATGTGGATAGACAACATGTTAATATCGAATGTACCTATAGTAATTATTTTTTACGATAATGATTTAATATTTACACCAATTTTATAAAACAACATATGCCTACTATGAGGACTTGGCTTAGGCCGGCTGGTTTAATACTCCAAGCTAAGCTAATAACAAAATCTAATGTAAAGGAAAGCCTTTAAAGCCTGACCAGTAAAATAAAAAACTTGCTCTGGAAGCGCCACATCTCCTTTTTTCATAGCAACACTAAGTATAGTGTTATGTCATGCCTATGTGAATTGATTTAGGGACATTTTTAAAATAATTTTAATTAAGTATTTTTATGAGTAAAGAAAATTACGTAAATAAAACCATTAATCAAACTTCGTACGAATTATAATTATTATTCATTACATTCAGAATCTAAATTTGTATTTAATGCCGAATTGCGCAGAGACTGTAATCCCTCAGACTTTTTTTGCGACAAATACTTTAATTATGTTTGGGAAAAACGTGTGCCAAACGGTAATGGTGAGTAGCTAGGGTCATTGGCTATGTATTCTGGCCCAACTAATCCTTTCTTGTCTTATTGTTTCTTTTTTTGACACATTTTTAATTATTTATTATTTTTTGCCGAAAGTTGAACTTTTAGTTACCATAACTTTCTTTTTTATGGGTGTTCTGGTCTACACTTACTTGTATTTTTATCGGGAGTGTATGCCTGTTCTATTAACTTCGATATTTGTTTAAAATAATAAGCAATAAAATTATTGTGAGCTATCAAAGTCTTTTATTACTTATTATGTCTCTTCGCCGTTATTCGAGGCCTTGTAAACAATATTGAGATGACAGTCTTTCTGTTTCCGGCCGTACTTTATTTGTTATAGACCACGTGTCTTCTTCATCTTCGTCATCCGAGGGGGAAGACGATCGCCGCGCAAAGCAACGTGGAGCGCGAAAACGGAAGCCTGCAGCAAGGAAAGGAGGAGAATCAAAAAGATCTCACAAACAAGGTAAGGTTTTAGAACGCCTTACCCAACAGGTCAGTGAAATTCAACATTTCTTGGCGGGTAGCACATGTCCATCATCGGATTGGTGCCCTCCTGAATCCAATTCAATATTAAATGAAAATAGGGTAACTCTGGAGCAACAAGCTCAAAATAAGGAACCGGTCGAGGCGGTCCTTAATCAAAGCGAGGAGCAAGTCGAGTCAACCATTACTTTTAACTTTGATTTAGCGACAAATCTCAAAGAACCAACGATCCCAAAGGTCTCTTCTGAACATTTGGAACTTTTAAATTCGCTTCAACACTTTCAATCGGAAAATTGGGCTACCGTTCGTTACTCTGACATTCAAAAATCATATAATGCGCGGCCGGGGTTTATCGAATTGGAGGTCAATGATGAAATTAAACAGTTTGAAAAGGCAAATAAAAAGTAAAGACTGTTTTTCAGACAATTTTCAAAAAAATTATCTAGATTGTTTGCAATTACTTTGTGGGCGGCGTGCTGATATCATTGAACAACGGAGGGAATTGTTCTTGAATTTAGTAAAAGAAAATTATTTAAAAAATAGTTTAAAAAAGATTCCTCCATCCAGTGAATATTTATTTCATAAAGCACAGTTCTCAGATTTCGTAAAAAACAATGGGGGGATTAATAAAAAAAATTCTTGTCAAAAACTCACCTTCTCTGCGCACGAGAAGCGAGTCATATCTGGGACCCAGGATGCGCAACCTGCCCAGTAGTTACAATCAAACCGCTGTCGCTTCTGGTCGCTTCCCGGCACCGTTTGCGTACAGTAATAGATATTTGTCTCCTCAAGGCGTTCGACCAGTCCACCCTTATACATCTAATTATACTTTTGGGGCTTATGCCAATAATGAGCGGTTTTTTCGACCCTCGTTTAAACCGCAATCGTTTGCTCCAAGACAGCAAACCCCAGCCAATGCTAGAAAGCCATTCAGACAAGGAACTTTTAACCAAACTAACGCCCCGCGTGGCAGAGGAAGCGGCGATAGAAAATATTGACTCAAAACAGGTGTTTCAGGGGGGAAGGTTAGCAATGTTTGTAAATGTTTGGATAAAAATGGGTGCACCCACTCCTTTTTTAAACGTGAAATTCCATTTCAAGGGAAATCACCACTGGTTTCACCCCCACTAATTGGCTCTCGTTATCAAACTGTTCCATTCCAAAAAATGGATCAGGTGATAAACAGTTTGATAATGGAGAATATTTTAGAATGCGCCCCCGAAACACCCAGTTTCTTATCAACCCTGTTTTTGACTCCGAAAAGCGATGGTTCCATGCGCCCTATTTTAAATTTAAAGCGATTAAACAAATTTCTCAAGGTAGGCAAATTCAGACTAATATCTGTCCATCGAGTTCCAGATTTTTTACAACCAAACGATTGGTTGATCAAAATAGACCTCACACAGGCGTACTATCACGTGCCGGTAGCGCCGTCCCACCGTTGTTTTCTGAGGTTATTTTACAGAGGTCAACTACTGCAGATGACCTCTTTGCCTTTTGGTTTTGCAATAGCTCCCAAAGATTTTGCATCTCTTTCAAATTGGACTGCGGAAATTCTACGAGAACAGGGTATCCGAATTGTAGTATTCCTGGACGATTTTTTAATAGCATGTCAGGACAGGTCAAAGTTAATCGACCAAACGCAGATTGTTCTCAGAACTATGCACGACTTAGGATGGATCGTAAACCAGCAAATCCAAACTTTCTCCACAGAGTTCACTGGAGTACTTGGGCCTAGTATGGAACACGAGGGAAAACACAAAGTCTCTCGCGGAGAAGAAAATCCAGGGTCTGCAGGATACCATCTCAAAGTTGTTGGCACACAAAAAAGCAACACTTCGCGAAGTTCAGAGCATTGTAGGGAGTCTGAATTTTGCCCGAATGGCTGTTCCACAGGGTCGACAAAATTTTCGTTGATTGTTGACTCATTGCAGCAGTTTACTGCAAAGTCAATCCGAGAGGTCGACTTGTCTTCCTCAAGGAAGTCAATCAAGGAACTGGAATGGTGGATGCTGAACTGCAAGAGGTCCTCCCGACTTCACCCTCCATCGGTAACAAATTTCCTTACAACAGATGCAGCCGACTCGGGTTGGGAAGCAGAGTTGAATGGAATACGGTTTAGGGGGCGATTGGTTGAGCGAAGAAGAGTCCGTTCACTCAAATCAAAAAGAGATGTTGACGAATCTGAAATGTTTGTACCAATTCGGTCCTTCTCTGGGTCATTTGTCTCTGCTGCTGCAGTGCGACAACAAATCAATCGTAGCATATCTGAGGAACAAGGGGGGAAATCGATCGGCTGCACTAATGAATCTGACCTATCAGATTTTCGAAATCTTAGACAGGTTCGACATTCATTTAATACCACATTACATTCCAGGCCGATTCAAAAGCGTAGCCGATCAGCTGTCGCGGAAATCGATGCTTCCCGAGTGGCATCTACTTCCTGCACTAACGAATTTAGCTTTCAGGAAGTGGGGTGTTCCGGAAGTGGATCTGTTTCCCTCGGCTCAATCCCATGTCGTTCCGAAATATGTATGTTTAGATCGGCGAGACCAAGCAGCATGGAGACACAACGCGTTTGCATGGAACTGGGAGTTCAATCTAGCGTGGGTCTTTCCTCCACCGAATCTGATGCCGAGAGTTCTCATGCACCTCAACCGAGAACAAAGTAGCACCGAGGTGGCACCAAGCGTTCTGGAGAGCAGATCTGAAAGCTCGTGCGATAGCTCCACCATTCACCATTCACCGGTTAGAGTCCAGACTAATAGATCTGTTAACAGGTCATCCCCCGCCTATGATCTAGGACCTAGTCCTAGAGATTTGGAAATGTGGGGTTGGTCTCAAGCAGTAGAAACGTGGTCAATCCAACAAAAAGCTTTATTACGAGCTAGATGTGCGCCATCTAGCTCGTAATAAAGCTTTTTGTTACGAGCTGAATTCCACTCTCAATACTTACAAACCTGCTTGGGAACGATGGGTAAAATGGTGTAGGAGCTCAGGGGTTCATACCACTAATCCCTCGGGATTTGAATTAGCCCAATTTTTGGCTGACCTTCACTTAAAAGAACAAAGTCAAAGTCAAAACCATTTATTCAGTTTAGGCCCTAGAAGGGCACTTATGAAGGTCGAATTACAGAAGTTACCAACAGTTAGCATACAGAACAATCTTGGTCCATAAGTCTGTCGTTTCAACTCTATGCAGTGCTAACAATAGCTCAAAGCTTAGCTCCCATGTTTTAGTTCAAAAAATCTTAAAATCTATCGCATCAAGTAATGCTAAAAGATGTCCAAAGGGAAACATTTGGGATACAAGTATTTTAATATCTTGGTTAGCAAACAAAAATGTAAATACTGATAGTTTATGGGAGGTCTCAAGTCGGTGTGCTATTCTTTTGTTGCTCTGTTCAGGTCGTAGGGTACATGACCTAACACTTTTGAGTGTTGCAGAAGGTTTATTCTTAGACCATACTGATAGAAATTGTATTACTTTCTGGCCCATGTACGGATCTAAAACAGATTCAGAGTCCTATATGCAGTCGGGTTGGAAGTTATTCAAATACCGAAAATCCGAATGTGGATCCCGTGTTATGGGCGAGAAAGTTACTGGAAATGGGCAGGAACAGGCGAATGGAAGGAAATGTTGAAAATTTGTTTATTACTGCTCGGTGAGTGCCTAGGGCTGCTTCTAGGACGGTCATTTCAGGTTGGGTAAAATCTGTTTTGAAAGAAGCTGGTGCGGAGGCAACCCCTGGAAGTGTTAGGTCCGCCGTGGCTTCCCGGGGTTGGCTTGACAGAGAGCCACTGGATAAGATCTTGGAAAGAGCAAATTGGAGGTCAGTAAATACCTTTTCAAAGTTTTATAAAAAGGAGATTAGACACGAACCTAATAATTCAACCTGTAACTCACTAGCTACATTGTTTGAACCGGTAAGTTAGAGATACTGAAATGTAAAAAAAAAAAAGGAAAATAAATTTTAAAAAAATGTACAAAAAAAAGGTAAAAAAAAATATTGTACAAAAAAAAATATTATATTAATTTTATGAAAATAGTTATGTATGTTAATTATATGTTAATAGTTTAAGTTTCATATTATGTACTTTAAATTAGAAATCAAATCACATTGGCGTCTTGTTCACCAGGCAAAAACAAACAATGTCTCAATATTGTTTACAAGACCTCGAATAACGGCGAAGCGACATAATAGCAGAGTTTTACCTACCATTAAAACTCTTATTATGTCCGAAGCCTTGTCCGAATTTATTTTTATATTCCTTTACTCTAATTTCTTTTTTTTTTATTCCGGTTTATATCCAGGAAGAGCGTGTCTCCCACGACACAGGGTGACCTAATGTGGGAACTCAGCTAAAAATCTAAGTGTACTATTAATTTTTTGGAATAAATTATTTTCATTTTCATTTCAATGGTAGGTAAAACTCTGCTATACCGTTTGGCACACGTTCTTCCAAACACCCTGTATTGTCAACCACATTTCTTTCACGACTATGTGTAATTTTCGTCATTTAACAAAAAAACCCAGAAAAGCTAAAAAATAGAGTAGACTACACTTTGACAGCAATCAACAGATGTAGAAAATTTAATGAAGTTTTAAATTTAGTGTTGCCAATAAAATAAATTAGTTCTATTATTTTTCCGCAACATGGCGAAGTTTTTTATACATTAGATTTTGTTAACGACTAGGCTGTATGGTCTAAAACCCTTTGCATGAATGAAAAAGGAAAACAAGAAAAATCATGTGACAATGTCAACTTGACATTCATATCAATATCAAATTATCAATCATCAGTGCCCATACTCTATGCTTGCATCCAATTGAAAATAGTGAAAACTGTTTTTGTGATTGTTTGTGCGTGCGTACAAACTCATAATCCAAAAACAATCACGAGATACGTATGTAATCCGTATTGTCTAATTTATCTACATAAAAGAAAACATAGGCTACCAATTCATGCACTATAATGCTTTCGTCTTTAATAAAGGAGCACCAAGCAAAACAAGCAGCTAAAAGGGTTATACAAGGTAATATAATTTAATTTTATTTATCGTAGGAGTTACATTTTCAATGTTAAAATAATAGCATAATTAGACAACAACTATAATTATATGTATAGACGGGTTGGTTGCATGGTTAATAAGAAACTATTAATTTTTAGGAGGGCTCTATCACCCAGGAGGACTGACATTTAGATGGATTGTTAACCCAAAGTCTAGGTTTTCATTATCCATATAAGTATTTATACAACTAGTTGTAATATGTATCATCATCTTTATATAAAAATAAGACGTACTAGCTCTGCTCAGTTTGAGATTACTGGAAGTGTAGAATTTCCCAAGGGAATAGGGTGGATTTCACCCAAGGGAAATCCCTGGGTGAAAATATACCAACAAGTTGTTTACCATAAAATCAATTTAATTTTCAGAACAAAAACGCAAGGAATGTATTGTAGCTGCTAATGATTTAACTCAAGCTCTTGTAGATCATCTAAATGTAGGGTAAGTATCTAATTTTTCTTCCGACAGCACATTTGAATATCATAACAATGTGATGCAACTACAATCTAAGGGAAACTTATTTAAAGCTTAATATTTTCAACAAAACCAGTTGCCTTATAGGTATTTTTAAGGCAGCATAATGGCAATCGGAGGAATGCCAGTATGTTGCCCCTGTTATTGCTTAAATTCGATAGGCGTTTTTAGTAATTGCTTACCATCACATAACCCAATTGTTGGTTGTAATAAAAAAAAAAAATTTATTTTTCTAGGGTTGCGCAAGCTTACCTTAATCAAAAGAAACTTGATGCCGAAGCAAAATTATTACACCAAGGAGCAATAAATTTTGCAAAACAAACTCAACAATGGCTGGCCCTTGTCGAGAACTTCAGTAGTGCCCTCAAAGAAATTGGTGATGTTGAGAATTGGGCAAGAAGTATTGAAAATGATATGAAGATAGTAACAGACACATTAGAGAAAGCTTATGAATTGTCACAATCACAGCCTAGTAATAGTCAGTAAATATTGTAAATCATTTTTATGCATGTTTTATTCACATTTTCAAGTGTTCAAGGAAAATAATTTTATTATCATCATTATCATATCAGCCAGAAGACATCCACTGCTGGACAAAGGCCTCCCCCAAGGATCTCCACAATGGCTGGTCTTGTGCTACTTGCATTCAGTGGCTTAATTTAAAATTACTTCATAATTTTATTATGATTTGACCTTTTATTGGTCATAGTTTATTTACTACAACACATGTACAACTATAATATATAAAAAAACCTCTTCGAGACTGAAAAAGGCCAAACTAAAAATCAGAGCCCTGTTTTATTTAGAATTTCGATCGTTATTGTACCTGCATAATATGTAAATGTGTAATGGCTTAAAGGTCAACATAACAAGCTAAAAACCTTTTTAAAAAAATACGTAGTCTTGGTTTTCTTTCTCGGAACAATATAGTTATTGTTCCGAGTTTTCTTTTGCGTGATCGTAATTTGACATTTCAAGTGTTAAGTTTTTCTTGTAGGGGAGGCAATGATGCTAAATTTGTAGTTACTCGAGCGTCTTTGGGACCTACTGGAATTTGAAGATTAGGTGGAATAAAGAAAAAAAGGTTATGTGATATTTTCTCCTTCAGCGGTGGGGGGAGCGTCTACAGGGTTTCAAAAATGTAAAAAAAAACAGTCACCAAGAAATACTCGAGCGCGTCAGATATTAATAGGGTAGTCGCGCCACGTCTGTCTGATAACGGAAAAATAATAATCTGCCGTTTTGCGTGGTGGGGGTGGCCGTACGAAGGGGTCGAAAATATTTTTAAAAAAAATTTACTCGAGCGCGTCAGACATTGATAAGGGATGTTAAGTGAACCCTCCAGTAGCTCCTATTTTAAAGACTGACGATTTGGACGCGACCATCAGTCAGGGCCGATTTTTGAAAATGCAAAAAAAAAATCGTGACCTTGATTTACTCGAGCGCGTCAGATTTTTATACAGGCGGTTCTTCTTGATGGCCTTGTTGTACTGACCCATAATCTGACAATTATGTTGAGGGATTTCCTTAATCTGACGGTTTGAAAAAAAAAATATATAAAAAATATCGAAATCTCGAAAATGGTAGAGAATTTAATCTTCTACAATATTTATTATGAATACATATGCCAAAAAACCCATAGGAAACGAGATATTTGCAATAAATGATTTTTTGACCTTTGACCTTGAAAAATCAGTAGTCGCGGGCACCCTAATGGTAGGGGAGGCGAATAGGGGATTTCGGGATTTACTCGAGCGCGGCAGATTAACATAAGGGGGGCAACCTTGCACCTTGTGAAGTACTCTCACCAAATCTGAGCCCTCTATGTAGTGCCGAACGCCTAGGGTAGCCCGTCAGATTAGTAAAAAAAAATCGATGGTTTGAAATACTCGAGCGCGTCAGATTAAGGTAAGGTAAGTTAGTTACATGCAAAATAGTGTACATTTCAATAATCTGACAAATTGGGCGTGACGAAAGAAAATTGGAGACTCGCAAAGTTGCAAAAAAAAAACGTCACCTGGATTTTCTCGAGCGCGATTAGTTTATTTTTTATTTTGAAGGAAATTAGTCACGAATCACGGAAATATCTTAATCTGCCGATTTGCACAAGCCGAAGTAGCTAAAATCATTATTAAGTGTATAGTCCAGGAATATTATGAGTTTCACCTCAGAATGAGAGATAGTCAGCTATTAACTTGTATAAACCTTTATTTTGACACCCTAAAACTTGTCTCAAAAGCTACTTATCTTAGGGTGCCCGCGACTACTGATTTTTCAAGGTCAAAGGTCAAAAAATGATTTATTGCAAATATCTTGTTTCCTATGGGTTTTTTGGTATATGTATTCTTAATAAATATTGTAGAACATTAAATTCTCTACAACTTTTGCACAGATATTTTTTCGATATCTTGAACCATTTTCGAGATTTCGATATTTTTTATATATTTTTTTTTCAAACCGTCAGATTAAGGAAATCCCTCAACATAATTGTCAGATTATGGGTCAGTACAACAAGGCCATCAAGAAGAACCGCCTGTATAAAAATCTGACGCGCTCGAGTAAATCAAGGTCACGATTTTTTTTTGCATTTTCAAAAATCGGCCCTGACTGATGGTCGCGTCCAAATCGTCAGTCTTTAAAATAGGAGCTACTGGAGGGTTCACTTAACATCCCTTATCAATGTCTGACGCGCTCGAGTAAATTTTTTTTTAAATATTTTCGACCCCTTCGTACGGCCACCCCCACCACGCAAAACGGCAGATTATTATTTTTCCGTTATCAGACAGACGTGGCGCGACTACCCTATTAATATCTGACGCGCTCGAGTATTTCAATGTGACTGTTTTTTTTTACATTTTTGAAACCCTGTAGACGCTCCCCCCACCGCTGAAGGGAAAAATATCACATAACCTTTTTTTCTTTATTCCACCTAATCTTCAAATTCCAGTAGGTCCCAAAGACGCTCGAGTAACTACAAATTTAGCATCATTGCCTCCCCTACCATAAGATAAGTAGCTTTTGAGACAAGTTTTAGGGTGTCAAAATAAAGGTTTATACAAGTTAATAGCTGACTATCTCTCATTCTGAGGTGAAACTCATAATATTCCTGGACACTTAATAATGATTTTAGCTACTTCGGCTTGTGCAAATCGGCAGATTAAGATATTTCCGTGATTCGTGACTAATTTCCTTCAAAATAAAAAATAAACTAATCGCGCTCGAGAAAATCCAGGTGACGTTTTTTTTTTTGCAACTTTGCGAGTCTCCAATTTTCTTTCGTCACGTCACGTCTCCAATTTGTCAGATTATTGAAATGTACACTATTTTGCATGTAACTAACTTACCTTACCTTAATCTGACGCGCTCGAGTATTTCAAACCATCGATTTATTTTTACTAATCTGACGGGCTACCCTAGGCGTTCGACACTACATAGAGGGCTCAGATTTATTTATTTATACATTGCACAATGTACACAAAAATAACAATAGTACAGGTAAACTTATAACTATCATTAAAATTACGTACATGGACCCTGTTATGGTGTAGCAAAAAAAATAGCGAAATAAAATTAAAATCGAAAGATTTGGTGAGAGTACTTCACAAGGTGCAAGGTTGCCCCCCTTATGTTAATCTGCCGCGCTCGAGTAAATCCCGAAATCCCCTATTCGCCTCCCCTACCATAATGATCTGCCGCACCAATGCTCTAAGGCCGCAACCTATATTAACCGATAAATATTTTAAATATAGGACCTATTTTTGTCACTAAATTTAGCTTTTTCATTCCTAGCAATCTGACTTATTTTATGCATTAAATAAGAATTTTATTAGAAAACTGATATATTTAATATTCTTATATCCCATATTTCCATATAAGGAAAACATCGTGAGGAAACCATAGCACGGTGGTAGGGTACTTTGTAGTACCCGACTGGCTGGCTACCACCCTCAAGTTGAAAATTTGTCGCCAAAACACCTATTGGTGTGTTCCGACAGCTGCACTTGAGAGCCAGTTCCTATCTAGGCTTTGTGTGCTTACCATCTTCGGCCACATCATCACTTACCATGGTGAGATTGTGGTCAAACACAAGCCTATCGAATATAAAAAAGAAAAATATATATATACTAATACTAGGCTGTCCCCCGTGGATAAAAAGTAGCTATTCCAGACTATAATGTATCTCTGTGCCAAATCTCTTTCATACTGATCCGTTCTGTCGTAAATGAGTAACAAACTTTCATATGATTTCATTCTGCCGGGCCCACTAGTGTATATATAAAAGAAAGTTGTGTTAGTTACACTATTTATAACTCAAGAACGGCTGAACCGATTTGGCTGATAGTGGGCCCGGCAGACGTTGTCTTGCACTGAAAATAAAACTTAGAACCCGATACCAGCGCCACCAATTGTGAAACTAAACCATCTGTCAGTCCGATCTCAAGACATGTTAAAACGTCGTTCTATACGAAATGTATGACAAAAAAAAAATTCTTCATTATTCTTTTTTTTTTGTGAATTTTTCATATTTTTTAATCCTATGTGTTATCCCTGGTTCTAAGCCACCTCCCCGTTAATTTTCAGCCAAATCGGTTCAGCCGTTCTTGAGTTATAAGTGGAGTAACTAACACAACTTTCTTTTATATATATTATATATATATATAAGAATAAAAAATATAAAAAAAAGAATAATGAAGAAAAATTTTTTTGTCATACATTTCGTATAGAACGACGTTTTAACATGTCTTGAGATCGGACTGACAGATGGTTTAGTTTTACAATTGGTGGCGCTGGATTCGGGTTCTAAGTTTTATTTTCAGGCAGGAAAACGTCAGCTGGGCCCACTAGTTTATAATATTAGTGGGATTATAAATGTAAAAATGTGTCTGTTACTTTCTCACGCTGTTAACCCGATTTAGATTAAATTCGGTATAGAGATAGATGGAACCATGGAGAAGGATACTTTTTATTCCGGAAAAAGATAAGATCCTTCGGGAACGCGGATGAAACTGCGGGCGAAAAACTAGCATTTATAAAACCGTAAAAAGTAGGACAGAAAAAAGCTGGCAACATTATTTTATAGTTTGTTTGTCTTGTCATTTACTTACATAACTCAATCAAACTCCCTCCCACAGCCAGCTGTCAATGGCTGTCAAATTGACAGACTTTAGTTGTGTGTGAAATACCGTGAACTATTTTATTCTCTTACTAATTAGTAGGTGAACTGAATTAATGTAAATTTATTGGGTTTACTTGTAGATGTATTTTGATTTAAAATTCTGTATTTAAATCTGAATGCATGTTGTAATATTTTTCACTTACCAAATTATTTGGAAAAATCACGCTGCATTTATTTTCCCGTTATCTAGTGGTACAAATATTTATTTTATTCTCTAAGTTGGAATAAATAAAACAAAACTACCTAATAGTTCAGTTTTGAAATTTGTTTGGAAGATGATGGCTTCTGATGCTACCCCTAGAGTACTTTCGATTCAGAGTCATGTTGTACATGGATATGTTGGGAATAAAAGTGCTGTTTTTCCTTTGCAAGTGAGTATCTAACATTCAAGTTTAAGAGTTTACCTACCATATAAATCTTAGCTCTATCTAATTCGTAATAAGTATAGTGTCTTATATTCTACCATAATTAAAACTTGTGTTTGTCCACAGTAGCCTGTGCTGGTTAGCCCACAAGGCCTATACAATAAATAGATTGGCTCTCTAAAATGCATCAATGGAATATACTGGTAGGAGCTAGGCAACAGATAAATTAATTATATGTTGTTGATAACTCTGTGGTCTTGTCAAATAGTAGGTTTTGGGCTTAAATTCTATATTGATTACATTCTGAAATTATGAATAAAACTATTCTAAACTCAATGGTCGTATACCTACTTAATAGTGCCTCTTGCTGGCTACCAAACCCATGTTGAAATTCCTACCTATGTATTCCAGTAGTTGCACTTCAGAGCCAAGTCCCTTCTACCCATTGTGTCCTTACCTTTCTATGTGGTTGCTAGGGTTAATTATGTTTAAATTTGTGTGGGCTGTTAATTAGTAACAAATTACAAATATATATTTTTAAAATTTCTGCAACTTTGTAACTACCTACCACCATTTCCATATAAAAACGAATACTAGCGCATTATTCTTGAGATGTGTCAAAAAGTTATGAAGACTAAATTATTTTGTCTGCATCATCTGATTTTGTTTACAACCCATAGTTAAATACATGTACCTAATCTTATATGGTTAAATTTACCAATTAAATTTGAATTTCTTAGCCATAAAACATATTCAATGAAATTTATTTATTTAGGTTTTAGGCTTTGAAGTTGATTTCATTAACACAGTGCAGTTTTCAACACACACTGGGTACAAATATATTAAAGGAAATGTCCTTCAAAATGAAGAACTGGACCAGATCATTGAAGGGCTAACATTGAATGAAGTTGACTTTTATACTCATTTCCTAACTGGATACTCAAGATCACCAGACTCCCTGAAGAAAATTGCTGAAATCATCAAAAATCTTAGACAGAAAAATCCTAATTTGGTATATGGTAAATAATTACTTTTTACAATTAAATTCAATAATAGCCAAGATCTTATTATAAACTAACTTCCGCCCCACAGTTTTCAACACCCAATTTCCCAGGGGAAATAAATAAAATATAGGCTTGTTTGGTGAAACAAAACAACCCTTACAAACAAACAAAAAACAATACCTTACCTCTTTATAATATTCGTAAAGATGTTTATATTCTTGAACATTCATTATCTTTGATAAATACACAATTGTGCCCATTATGTACCTACACAAGTCATGCATGATGAAATCTTATTATTTCCAATGTCACTATAGCACCACAAGTTGAATTAAATTAAGATTAGTTTACTGATAACAATAATGACTTGAAAACTTTTTGAATGACTCATAATGATTTTTCTTCTTGCACATGTGGTAAGAAGATTTAGATTGCTCAGGATATTGTGGCGATTGTCGAGGTTTCGAATCCTACAGTGAGCTTGAGCTTTTGGTGATGGAAAACATCATGAGGAAACCATAACATGGTTGTTCCTTTTTAGTACTAGACTGGCTGGCTACCTCCCTCAAGTTAAAACTCAGTCACCAAGCACCTATTGGTATGTTCCAACAGCTGCACTTGAGAGCCAGCTTCCTTCTAGGCTTTGTGTGCTTACCACCGATGACAATATCATGGCTTGGTGAGATTGCGGTCAAACACAAGCTTATTCATAGTAAATAAAGGTATACTAAATAACATCAAAATCTGTTGAGCACCAAGTGTAGACATGGATAGAGTTACATTCACATATATCTATTACTAGCTGTCCCCCGCGGTTTCACCCGCGTTCCCTGGGGATCTTATCCTTTCCCGTTATAAAAAGTATCCTATGTGTTATTCCAGGATATGATCTACCTGTGTGCCAAGTTTCATCAAAATCCTTTCAGCCGTTTTTGCGTGAAAGAGTAACAAACATCCATCCATCCAAACTTTCACATTTATAATATTAGTGGGATTATCAACATCATACCTTCAGTAGGTAGGTACTCACTACCTTACCAAAGTCTTCAACTATCAATAGCCTTGTGTTTTAGTTCAGATAGCGTGTTTATTGAGGCTATATCATGTGTATATATAAGATGTGTTCTCTCAAACTCATACTGATTACATCAACTATTTACAATTGATAAAGTTGTTGATGACAGTATTCATAAGCAAATCATGTGTGTCACAGATATTTCAGTCTTGGTCAAAAGTTATAAAGGTTTTTAGGCGGTCCTGTCAGAGCCATCTCTGTATCTCAAGAATTAGAGCACTTAGCAAACATCTATTTCCCGATTTAGCTCCCAGAATTTATCGAAATTAGTATGCAATATCAGATTTTATTGGCCCCTGGTCCAAAAGTTAGAAGGGTATTTATGTGGTTTTTTCCTAGATATACCTACATATGCAAAGGAATAAAGAAACTAGCTCTAAATTAATTTATTTCCGAATATAACTTTCTAAATTAATTTATTCCCGAATATAATCAATTAGAAAATAGTAATTTTATATCGTCTATTTGGGTCATAATACGACTTAGATACGAGTAAAGAATAGGACCACTGTAAATATTTTTATTTACTCAATAACAATTTAACAACTTGAATCGAGAAAATGTGACATTTGACGAACATTTACATTCATAACTGATAAAGCTATAACATTAATACACAATTTAGTTAGGTATGCACAATAATAATTAATTATTCTCCATAACCAGGCAATTTCTTTTGCAGTATGTGATCCAGTTATGGGTGACAATGGCAAAATGTATGTCCCAAAAGAAATATTGCCAGTATACTGTGATATAGTTGTCCCACTGGCAGACATCCTCACGCCGAATCAGTTCGAAGCTGAATTGATCACAGGCATGACAGTAAATGATCTGGATGGAGCCTTGAAAGTTATAGACGCTTTACATGCAAAGGGTGTCAAAACTGTCGTGTTGTCAAGCACTGATTTAGGAGACGAAAACAATATGATCGGGATTGCCAGCACAGCAGGTAATAATGACCTACTTTTACCTTATCGTCTCAAGTTATTGAATCATAAACTTAACATAAAGAACCATGTATATACACCTACCTACAGACCTAATTTCAAGTTCTTTTACTGCTGATTGCAACAAATACAGCTATTTGTGATAAGGTGATTGCTATTTAGATACACGATAGTATGGCCAAAAAAATCAGAAAAGAATGGTTAGATAATATCATTAAATAAAAGTTAAAACTTACCAAAAATGGGCAGGTTCGGTACATTACGTACGACGCGACGTTTAAGGTTATTGGCGTCGTCGATAAAAGAGATGACGTCTGAACGGGAACCCTTTGCCTCTCGAATGGGATGTTCGTGCCAAAACTACTTTTTAATTGTCGAAGGTTCCTCCTCCGACATTTTATTAGACTGGAATTGTAGGTACCTACTCAAAGAGTGATTGTGGAAAGCCAAAAAACATTCATCTATTATTCATCTAAAATCTATCAATCATTGTGTAAATTACCCATTATAATCTTCCATAATTCTCTAGCGAATGCTTTTTCTCGACCGGCCATTGTGGAGATCCTTGGAGGAGGCCCTTGTCTAGCAGTGGATCTGTTTTAGCTTATTGATATGATGATGATTGCTGTTTGTTAATCTATAAATACTACATGAACATTTGAAACAATCAATAATCCGTTTCGATTATAGTATAATGGTTATATAGTAAAATTGGTTTTGCAGGGTCATGTTTTAAAATAGACATACCTAAAGTGGATGCAAATTTTACCGGCACTGGTGATTTATTTGCTGCGTTGTTTTTGGCGTGGTCACATAAAACTAACAACGATATCAAATTGACCCTTGAAAAGACTGTCGCCACCTTGCAGGGCATTGTGAAAGACACATTTCAGAGAGCTAGAGGTATGTACTCGTATTTACACATTGCTTTATATACTTCTTATTTCATGAAATACTTTGTTGAAGCTTTGAAGTCTCTGACTTGGTTTATAATATTTTAAGGCGATGATAGCTCAGTGGTAGCGCGGCGAAGGTCGTGGGTTTGAATCATATAATGAGCTTGAGGTTTCAGTGAAAGAAACCAGTCGCCACACCTATCGGTGTGTTCCGACAGCTGCACTTGAGAGCCAGTTCTCAACAAAAAGCTTTGTGTGCTTGCCACCTTCGGCTACATCATCAACCATGGTGAGATTGCGGTCAAACGCAAGGTTATCCTAAAGTAAATATAAATATAAAGACAGTTCCATGTATCTATACTATTACAGATGTACAAACTACAGGTAAAATATCACCAGTGCTTATAGAGTTAAGATTGGTTCAGAACAAAGCTACCATCGAGGACCCTGTTATAGAAATACATGCAGTTGATATATCAAGAGGTCAAAATTAAATTAATTTATGTAGAATCATATAATGTAAGTAATAAAATGACACTATTAAATATTTACTCTTAGATAATTTTATCGTGACAGACAATATGGTTATTTAGCATAATATATTTAAATGTTGACAATGCTGTATTCGGTGGATCATACATGTTTGACGATATTATATAATATACAGAATGAACTTATTCAAGTGGCCCTGGATGGCCAAATCCGTAACTAAAGTTCCAGATTTGGCCCTCCACACCCACTTAAATAAGTTCAGCCTATAATTCATATTATTATTATTATATAATTCATATTTAGATATTTTGACGTGAGAATTGGTACTTATAATTTTCTTTATTTAATTTACATCGACCAATGAGTAATGTCTTGTCTTCCATTTACGTTTAAGTATCTGTGATAACATGCAAATAGCATTTTTGTTACAATATGTATAAATAAGAATTGTTGTAGATAATGTAGGTAAATATTTGGTTCCTACAAAATACCAAATCAATAGTATCTGTGTAATTTGTTAACTAATTATTGTCAATGGCATGATTTTATTCGTTTATTTCTAGATATATTTTATTTGAAGTTTAAAATAAACGTTGAACAAATACAACTCTTTTCTTTATTGCATTTCAATTAAATCACCTAATATAAACAAAAAATATTCCAAATATTTATACAGAATAATCTTTTAGTACATCCTCTCTACATTTTCAGAGGTTTGGTAGAAAAAATACGGGGCGTATTTAATATTTTAAGAAATAAAAAAGCAAATGTTACTTACTGATAGTTTTTTTTTTGGGTATTTGGATCAACAGTATTTCATGTTTACGGAATTGTAAGGGTTTTTTATTGATTCTATTTAACAATATAACAATCTCCATACAATTAAATGTGTTGAGAGTATAGAACCACCACTTTGTATAGATATTTAAGATTAATTTTAATGTGAAATATTATGTAGTACATATTTAACATCAATCAAAATTGCCTAAATTTGTGGACAGTAAAAGCGGTAGTAATTAAAATTAGTAAAACTATGTGATAAACCCAGAATATGGAATTGAAATATCTTAAAACAATACTTGCGTCATCGATGACAAAACACGGCGTGAGGTAGATCAAGCAGAACATTCTCATTATTGAAAAACCAATGTACCATGGCAATTTCATCTGAAAAAAAAAGCGCATTTCACTATGATTTGAAATAGCCGTTGTACCTACCTACCTATATAATTTCATTGTGTTAAACTGTTAAATACATTAAAAATTATTCCGCCAGGTCTCAAAAAGCTGTAATGACTTATGTCGTTGATTAAGTCCACCATACACTCAAAGCACCTTCATTTGACTCAATTTGCGTTTGGATGTTTTGGCGAAAACATTGCGAAGGACGATTTCGATTGCCAAACAGAATCCACTTTACATCACAATTCGATTCAAAATTCCTTAATTTCTATGCCTATTTAACAAGTTGTTGTTCCGTGAGTTGAGACGGTATTTACATTCAGAGCTTTTTATCTTTCCAATTTGATGGTTATGCTAATTCTGACGTGGTTTGAGATGAATCTGCCTACATTATGGTTTAAAATTCTTTGTGAGAAATGAAATACGAAAGTGGATTAGGTATCCACTTTCGTCGAACAATTTAACGTAGTGTGTGAACATACAAAAATATGAATAAATAAAGCTAAAGAGCTTTTTCTGGCATTGCGGAATGGGAGCGTAGCTACACTACCTAACATAATTATGAATAAATCTGCAAAGATAGGTCAAGAGAAAATATCAAATGGATACTAACCGAGCCTTTAGTATCATATAACTCACTATATTCATTCTCCAAATGAATGTAGACCCATAGCGTGGTTGAAATGATAGCCTGTTGGATTGATGGTCCGTGCCATAAGCTCCAGGCGAAGAAAGAAAAAGCACTCCTGCAAAATTAATTATCCATAGTTCATGTTCATGACTTAAACTATCTCTGTGCCAATCAATCCAGCGGCTTAGCTTTGAAAAATTAACAAATAAATAGACTGACAGACTAATTTTCTAAATATGATATTAGGTAGTAGGTAGGTACCTATTAAAGTCACTTAATTTAAGTGTGATGATTGAACTACAGCATCGTAGTAGTACTAATGCTGTTTTTCCGAGTAGTTTACCCTTACTCAATACGTGTCAAGGCTAAACAAACGCATAAATTTATATCAATAATTATAATATGTATAAAGCTGATTGACGTGCGGACGTAGGTATCTACATAGGTAGGTAGTGATTGACTAACATAATAATATGTCCAATTTACACCGAAAATCACAAATATTTGCTTATAACTCAAATAAAGTGCAAACACAAATGAACAAACAACACACGAGCGTCTTAAGTACAGCGGTGAATCAATTCGAACCCAGAATGGATGCTATGGTGGTGAAATATGACGTCATAAAGTAACCGTTAAGAAAACTACTATAACTTCGTAAAAAAATGTTTAGAAATTAAAAGTGGATAGTCCATTACGAATGTACTTTTATCTTTCACGTTGTAAATACTAACTACATTAGGTACATACCTAATACCTAATTATTTTGTACTAGCTACTGATGTTGTATAGCCTATAGGCCTTCCTCGATAAATCGGTATCCAACACAAAAATATTTTTTCAATTCGAGTAGTTCCTGAGATTAACGCGTTCAAACAAACAAACTCTTCAGCTTTATAATACACTAGCTGTTCCGCGCGGTTTCACCCGCGTACCCGTGGGACCTTATCTTATCCCGGGATAAAATATAGCCTATGTTCATCAGGGATAGTGTAGCTCTCCAACGGTGAAAGAATTTTTGAAATTGGTCCAGTAGTTTCGGAGCCTATTCAATGCAAACAAACAAATCATTCCTCTTTATAATATTAGTATAGATATTGGTAAAGATGTAGAAATTGTACCCACTTTACTTCTTTGTTAGCCTTAAAATCTGTTTTATACACGTTAGCCCAGAACCAGTGTCTTGTAGACATATCCCAGTTTCTCATGGTATCCTTCATCCTGGGGCCAAGCAGCACCTTCTCGTTGTCGAAACATTTTAGCATAGAAAAGTTAAACTCCTGCTCCACTGTTACTTTAGGTGTAACTGTACTGAAATTGAGATATCCGGCTCAAAGGATCAACAATTTATTAAGTAATCTAACCATCAATAAGTCGATAAATTCAAATTCATTGTTTCTCAGTTCATTTCTGAATAACTCACTAATACATTTTAAATTACAACTTTACTTCTTACCATGATTAGCTACAAATATATAGGCTACTATCTTGTGGGCTACTGCGGATATTTTTTATTTTATTTATTTATTTAATTAGCACACAAAACAGAACATAATCCTCACAAAGCAATTACATACATTTAAAGGTATTGATCTAGACTATATTCAAATCCATGTATGCCTAAATGCATCTTAGGTATATGTATTTTTATATATGATATTAAAATTAAAATAACGTTAATACTTAAACTTAACTAAAACAACAAAAATTTTAACTGTCTCCGGAACTGACACAATTTGAGATGAAAAATATCAATGTCTCTGTTAATTACAAGGATCTCGTTGTACTGGCGACACATTCTCACAATAGGGTTACAATACGACGTATTATTGGAAAATACTTGAAGGACGAAAATATTGTAGTTACGATTCCGGGTTCTGAACCGGGTATTGAAATTTAAGAGAGATAGGAGAGTAGGAGAATCTATAACGGAGTTAATTATTTTGAAGAGTAGATTAAGGTCAATATATTTACGGCGCACTGCTAGAGAGGTAACATGGAAGTATTCCAATCGCTCGCTGTAGGATGTTAGTTTGCGACCCATGCCGCACCTATAACTAAGGATTTTTAGACAACGTTTCTGGACGCGCTCGATACGATCAATGTGTACGGTGTAGAAAGGCGACCAGATTGCTGAATTGTACTCGACAATACTACGAACGAGTGTACAATAGAGATAAATAAAGCTCTTAGGGTTACGAAAGTGTATGATATGAGCTTCGCTTACGGTTTTCCCTCAGCGCTACGGTATTTCGGAGGTAAAAAGAGCTCTTGAAGACAAATGTTCACAGGCGGCGTTGACCACTTACCATCAGTTGGCGATGATAGCTCAGTGGTAGTGACGTCGGATACCGCGGCGATGGTCGTGTGTTCGAATCCTACAATGAGCTTGATTTTCGGTGAAGGAAAATATCGAGGAAACCATAGCACGGTGGAAGGGTGCTTTGTAGTACCCGACTGGCTGGTTACCACCCTCAAGTTGAAAATCTGTCGCCAAGCACCACGCTGTTCTGACAGCTGCACTTGAGAGTCAGTTCCCATCTAGGCTTTGTGTGCTTACCACTTTCGGCCACATCATCACTTACGTCATAAGTGCCCTTCTAGGGCCTAAACTGAATAAATGGTTTTGACTTAGACTACCATGGTGAGATTGCGGTCTAACACAAGCTTATACGAAAATAAAAAAAGTTGGAACGCCTCCCTGCTGCTTGCCAACCTTTTACAAAAAATAAATAAAATTATAAAGAATAAAATATCTACAAAGAACATACGCTACTTTGATTAAACTATAACGTTTTGTCGGTCCAAAGCCAGGTAGCGGTTGACATATAGCCGGATATGCTCCAAATCCAGACTCCGTACATACACAAGTAGACAACATCATTATAATCTGGTACCGGAGGAAGTACATCATCAGCTGGGGTATGTTATAAAGAAATCGAAAGTCCGCGCCAAAATCGTTGTAGAATTCTTTATCATAATATATCTGTTGAAAAAAATTATATACAGGCAAAAAGATTTAAAGATAGATACAATAAAGTGGCTATCAGAAGAAATGTCATAGAAAAACTGTGATCCCATTCCATGCCTCAGTAACGTCATCTATCTATGAATAAACTAGATTAGACTGAGCGACTTATGTCCACTGGACATAAATATCGGATTACGATTTTGTTCGCAATGTCCTGTCTATTAGTATAAGTCTTTGTATACAGGTATATCAGGTCTTTGTATACACGGAGCGCTATCATACGGCGGAATACTCAAAGGCAACCCAGAGTGACAGATGAACCAAAGAACTAAAATGTGGAAATTAATTCTAAGAAATCATAGATATACGTCCATAATGAGGTTGGACCGAAGAAGCAACGAATGAAAACAAATTAATTATGAAACAAATAATACTAAAACTGCAACGCCGAATTTGCCAACCTGTGTTGCTGACCTTTAAAAAAGGCTAAAAGATCTCAAGTTCAACTGCTGGAATATAAGTTGTAGTAGGTAAGTTTTGAAAAGAGTAATTGCCGGTTATAAGCCGGCTCTTCTCAACAAAATTAAGAGCTATTACCTATAGCTCGATGATATGAGGATAATCTTCGATATTTCTCCAAAGGTTGAGATGTTCAAAGCCGCCAGAAATCCGAATGTCACCACGTAAAACTAAGTAAAATTACGTGTGAAGTGAATATTTAACTTTATAATATTTTGTATTTTAGTTTTTACTTACATCTGGAGAAAATTTTATGTGCAGAATCAAATAAACTAATCCGCACAGAAATGATTTCTTTAATTTTTTTTCCGTTATAAACCGACAATCGTCTAAAACTCCGGACGGGACTTTGAAATGATCCTTGAATACTTGGTATCGATAGTATGGACCTGAAAATATATTCAGCTGTTAAGACGTAAAATCAATATTCAAGTAATGGTATGTGGTTAATTATTTTTTACCTTTGTGTATTCCAATGAAAAAATATGCATAGGCAATAATATTAATTGCTGATATATCTGTTATCGAAGCACCAGCGTCACCAAAATTTAGTCTCACGGTAGAAGTTGCCTTAGGGTCTACCTTGCTTAAGTTCTTATTAGCAACATTAACTTCGAACGCCAAGCCTACCAGTCGCAAAGCTAATGTCTGGTATATCCACATTACATAACAAGTACTGGTTAAATTTAAATGCAAGTACAAGAGATAGAACCATGTGTACGCCATACTTAATTTATGAATGTAGCTGAAAACATGTTATTATGAAAAAAAAGTTATTTTATATTAAATCTAAGAATAACCAACAAGATGTTGTTTTAATACTTACTTAGCGTCACAGCATTTAATGATGATAATATTTCCCCAGACCATTAGAACAGTGTGGTAGATATAGTGACCACAAATCAAGGATGCGACAAATAAACCCAGACCAGCCCCGTAGTTGCGCTTCATATCCAAATTCGTGATTTTCTTGTAGTAACTGCCGAGCGATACGCAAACTAACAGCGACGAGAGAAAAACTAAACAGTTTCTCATTTTATTTATGATCCTTTGCCTACTTGTTTGAATAATATTTTGATCAACATGGTGCTTATGTTGATTTGACACGAGTGACATTAATTATTTTCTTTGTTTTTCAGCTTTCAGGTAATTTATCCAAATAGATCATATTGTCCTAACTAGCGGCACTTTTGACAAGAGGGTGTCTCTTCTTAACTCGCTATGCTTGTCTCTTTTGGGCACGCTATCCGCGTTGTCAAAACGGCCATCGTAACAGTCTATCAAATTAATTAAAATATTTAATGTACATTTTCACGTTTTCACTTGAAGTTTTGTAATACTTAATTCTTAGATAATGTGGTTGAATACATTCTAGTCCCTATATTAATTCGGTCCGTTATTAAATGAAACATCAGATTTGATTAAATAAACAATTTACTACACATAATGTAGGTTCACAATAAAATATTTTCTAACAGAGGTATGTAACAGATTGTCTGATGCAGATCTAGCGTTTGCGTGTCGATCCTCATTTAAACCTACGTATTTGTCAGCTTACAGGCGACCTTAATAAATAAGAGTTCCGATATTACAATGCGACTAAAGTTGTATAAAATAAATACAAATACATATATAAATAAAAATCTTAAATGCATAATTATTACCCATCATTATAAACTAATTTGGCATACCGGAATGTTGAACAGTTCCAACTATTTTGGCATTTATATTATAATAAAATAAAATATCTTTCAAATGCAAATTGCCCAAATTTATGGAAAATAACTACTAAGTATTTTCCATATCAACACTTTAATGGAAATATGTACTTGTGATTGCAATAAGATAATCTTACGGAATCTTTACGTCACCTACCGCTATACATGCTATAATAGTAAATCTATATGGAAAGACGAAACAATAGCAAACGTTAGCAACTAAGTACACATTATACAGATAAGTATATATAGGAAGAAACTCAAGTCACAGATACAGCTATTCTATGCAAACCTTTAAAAACGTATCACAATAGATAGATTTTACCAAGAAAACAAACTAACCTATTAATACTGTTCAAACTGTTAAATAGCTATTACATTACCTATTTAAATTAGGTACTTAATTTCATAAAAAAAAAACAATTCTTTAAATGTAGTAAATCATTTTGACTAGCATCTAATAATAATCATAAATTTTATGAATGTGAATCAAATATATTTTATACACTTCCCTTGCAACCAAGTAACCCTTTTTACCAACATTAATATATTTCAGAATATTTTATTAGATATGATATAATGCCTCCAATTCAAATTTAGGCGATGGGAAACATGTGATTTGCACTGAGCCACTCTGTTAAAACTTAAGTATCTGACGCGATAAGTGACTATGACAAAACGAAACTAATGTCACATAGACAAGGCGTTCCCATTGCATTGGACACATTTCCGTCGCACTTTGGTGGCGCCATCTGCAATTGCCTTTGCGTAATATCTCCTATTCAACTCCCAATAATATATAATCTAAATACTATTGCTTTTAAACTATACTACATCTTATAGTCTCAATGTATTTTATAGAAGTAATAATTAAATGTAAAAAGTAGCAATATATATATTTTTTGTTGATAATTCATAATCACATCTCACCCTGTTGTCCGCACCACGAGCTAGATTATTTATCACACTATGATGCGAGTTTCGAGTCTTCCACAGCATTATGTATAAATCGAAGAATAACTTAAGTTAAACAATGTAATAAATATGCATAATATATTTATATGGTATTTTCATTATGATAAATATGGCAACGAATGGAGCTATAATTTATGAAAAACCAATAACTAAATCTGCATCAGACACAAAACAACTTCAAATAAAATTGCATTGCTATACAATTATAAAACATACACAACATACAAATGTCACTGTGGCCAGGCCATTATTAATTGTCTATGGAATAAATACTAAAATAAATTCCCACATAAATTCATGGACATTGAACATGCTTTAAAATTTCTCTAAATATTGCCTTTACAAACTATTGTTACTATTTATTAATCACCACACCTAAACGTTGTTAGAAAAGTATTGCCTCTAAATATTATATGAAAAGAGTTTTTTATTAGATCTACTTAACTGTTTCTATTTTTTTATAGATAATTTTAGAACTTAATATAAATAGTCAGTTCCAAACACAATATAGAGATAAATGTAATGTTTAAGTACCATTCAATAAATAATTGTAATTGTTCCACATATTTAATATTAAAAGGAACTATTAATAACATATAACTTAATATAACTGTATAAGAGAGCAAACGGAGGACGACACAATATTTTTACAAAACATTATAATCAATGTGCAATAGTCGGAGGTGGTAACCAAAGTGCTAGATTTTTTAATTAAAATTTAAATCGATTAATTTGAAGCATCTATAATTATATGCGCGATGAACAATTCCATTGTGTGAAGACTCTAATTTTAGTTAATCGATTCAAACTTTTGTTTGTTACATTGTTTACTATACCTTATACTTTTGATCTATTGCACAAACACATATAGATAGTCGCTATTCTTATCTACTCGATTTATAAGTTATTAAATTTATACAATACATACTACAGAGTTAAATACGACATCCAGAACGTTATGTTAATAATTACAAAATTCAATCGGTGCAAATGATTACAAAAGTTATTATTATCCACAATTGAAAATCACTGTAGGAAACGAAATATATTTATACATTTTCATTTTATTAAATTTGATCGGTCCTATCACATTAATTCGTACAGCAATAAAATGCCAACAGCATTTGTTAATTAATATAATTGGCAGTCCTAAGAGTCACTATAGTCCTTAGCGATACGTGCTAGAGCGGCGTCGGCGCTTACACTCCGGCTCAGGGCTCCGGGCTCAGGGCGCGGCACTGTAACACTACACACACGACACTAACGCTAACTGTCCATCGCACGTGCGATGGTGCGAACACTGCGGCACAGCGGCACGGGGCACTCGTATGGCAGTCATGTTCCGGCGCGCTCACTTGATGAGTTGCGCAGCGCTCTTGGAGCGGCGGAACATCTTCGCGCCCTTGTTGGGCGCGGGTAGCTCGTGCTAGTTACTGCCGTTGGGCGCGCGCGCGAGAGCCGGCGAGGCGGCGGGCGGCGGCGGCCGGCCCATCGCTGCTGACTCCTTGGCCCCGTCGGTGCCGTAGATCTTGCCAGCCTTCTTCGCCATCGATGCCAGCAGCTCTTGAGAGCACTTGTGGGCCGATCGTAGGGATAACGCCCACTCTTTGAGTCCGATTTCGTCCTGGTAGCGAGGTACACATATTTAAGTTTGTATCCACAAATACACTTGTTCGTCAGGCTAACCAATAAAACTATGCCACGTTTTGCACTTTCAAGTCAATATTTTATTTGCTATGATCTGTCAAAAAGATTGTAATGCAAGGTTTCGATGTCTATTCTTCTGGGAACTGGTTTTTTTTTTCTTTATTTTAATTTAAAAAAAAATATATAAGTAGTTTTTTTTATTTACTTTTTAATAAATATGTGTTCCTTCACTATACTGTATGATATGTTACTGTTTGTTAACCGACTTCAAAAAAGGAGGAGGTTCTCAATTCGACAGTATGTTTTTTTTTATATATAATAAAACTTCTTACCGTATTAGTGAGCACAATCTTAGTGTCATTCCTAGTTCGTAGCACGATGCACTGTTCACCTTTTACCGACACGAGATCCGAGGAGACCTCTTCGACAGAATCCAGCAGTATCATCTCTGGCTTGGTGTTGTTTTCGAGGTGCAACTCCAGCCGGTTCGGGTACAACTTGGCGTAGCGAGTCTGCCATGCACTTGCAAACGGACCGCCAAGTTTCTTTATGTATCCATGGAGGATGCAGTCAGATTCTGTTGGGAACGCCGATCACATTGAAGAAGTTTAGAGGAGATTATAGCTGTGGTAGTGACGTCATATAACGCGGCGAAGGTCGTGGGTTCGAATCCTACAATGAGTTTGAGCTTTCGGTGAAGGAATCGTGAGGAAACCACATCACGGTAGTACTCGACTGGCTGGCTACCACCCTCATGTTGAAAATCTGTCGCCAATCAACTGTCGGTGTGTTCCAGCAGTTCAACTGGAGAGTTGCCTTTAAGACATTGTAATAAAGTGTACAACACATTGGCAATCACCTTGGTATTGCTAATGTCTATCAACGGTAGTCACTTATCATCAGGTGACCCGCCTGCCTGGTTCTCAATTGTGGTATAAAAAAAAGGAAATCATTACATTATTGTGCACTCTGTAATCAGAGATTAAAAAGCGAGAAACTAATTGATAATGATACCCTTTTCATCTGCATCAAACTTCTGTTTTTGTTTAGATTTCTTTTTGAGCTCAAGCTTGTCGGCCTCTTGGTTGATTGTCTCAAACACAGTTTCCGCCACCTCAGACTGCCAGCGTTCAGAGATAACCAGCGGAAAATCCTTGTACTGCATTTGATCAGCTTCTGTTAACTGTAAATATATATTCGATATTTCACAATAGTACACTGGATTTCACTTTCAACACAAATCAATTGAAAGGGGTAAATACTTTACGTAATAAATCGTACTAATATTATATAAAACACGTTTGTGTATGTGTATATATCTATGTATGTTATCAATTACCTCAGTAACATCTGAATGGCTTAATATGAAATCTGGTAATTGTATTATTATAGTCACTAGTCCTGAAATATCAAGGGAACTGCAGACAACTATAATAATATAATAATAATAATAATATCTTTATTTCTCTAAATAATTACACAAGGGTGCAGAAATGTAATGCTACGTAAATTGGTGATAAAATTAAATGTAACATACTGCAGTTGCGACTACTCTCATTACTAGGATAAAATAGCCTGTATTAATGAAGAGCAGGCCCATGCCTCTAGAATAAATTGAACACATGTATATAACATCATATTAATGTGTCACATATTTGTGTAATATACAAAAATTAAATTAAATTGTAGTCTGTTGAGTGTGTGTGTGTGTGTGTGTGTGTGTGTGTGTGTGTGTGTGTGTGTGTGTGTGTGTGTGTGTGTGTGTGTGTGTGTGTGTGTGTGTGTGTGTGTGTGTGTGTGTGTGTGTGTTTGTGTGTGTGGAAAGCTAGTGTATAATACAATGTAAAAAGGTAACAGAGATATAAGTAATACAACCCGGTTTCGGGTCTGTGTTTTACGTGGTTTCACTATGACATGACTACTTTATAAACGGTGTGAGAAAGACTCGATTCTGTTATAAAGAAATTCAGCCAGACCTGATGTTTTTTTATGAAACTGTAAGGCGATGATAGTTCATTGGTCGTGATTCATAGGTCGTGGGTTCGAATCCTACAATGAGCTTGAGCTTTCGGTGAAGGGAAACATCGTGAGGAAACCATAGCACGGTGGTTGTAGTACTCGACGCTACCACCCTCAACTTGAAAATCTGTCGCCAAGCACCTATCGGTGTGTTCCGACAGCTACACTTGAGAGCCAGTTGTAGACTTTGGTGCTAAGCACCTTCGGCCACATCAACACTTACCATGGTGAGATTGTGGTCAAACACAAGCTTATACAGATTTTAAAAAATCTTCCTTTTTATATGAAAACGCGAGTAAATTCACGGCGCCAGCTAGTTTAAATTATACATATTTTCTTTCTGTTGTTTCTATAATCCTTCAAATTAAGTATACATATTTGGTAGGTGACCGCGCACCTATCTCCCGCCCGCTTAAGTTTGTCGTACTACTTACCAGACAGTATAAAAGTAAAAAACAAATGTATACCTTAATTCCTTTGGTATCTTCTTCATCAAAGCTGCCGATATCGAAGGCGTCGGCAGCGTTGACCTCCCCGCGCGGCGGTATCAACGGCGGCGTGTATTTCTGATGGTACACTTGCTGCCAATCTATGCCCGCGAAGAACACGTGCTCTTTCACTTCATCGGCACTGTACATAAAAATACACCGTTAGTTTATCAGCTAAACTATATTAGAGTAAGGTTTAAATTATGTACATTGTTTCGACTTTCGATTGCCTGGTTATGAATAGTTTCATTCTGGAATGTTTTAATTCTTAGTAAAACCTTCTCAGGTTTCATTACTATTATCATTTATGTCAGTTTAAGTAAAATTTTGTTATATAAATTATCGTCTGCATATAATACAATCGTTACTGACTGAGTGATCTATCAACACACTGCTCAAACCACTGAACGGATTGCGCTGAAATTATGACGTAAGGCCCTAGGGGGCTGAAACAGGGGTCCAAAGTTTGTATTGAGAAACGGGATTGCGGGTGAAACCGCGGGGGAAAGCTAGTGAAGTAATAAAGTATATCTCACCCCCGTCCTTTGCACCCCAAGCGTTTATTGATGTCCCTCTGCAGCAGACCTTCTAAGAGACTCTTCAGACTCGGGCTAAACGTCTCCGGCAGTTCCACATTCTGGAACACGTTGTAATTCTATTGCAGACATGATTCCATCTTTACTCACCACATACAGTTCGTTTATAGATGTCCGGTAAGTAGTACACCAAACTTATGGGGGAGATAGGTGGGCGGGTCTTCTACCAAATATACAAAAAATGAGCTCATAAAAAGGTCACTATTTTGGAGATATATTTCAGATTATTATGTATTTATTTTAGAATTTTAGATATTAAATATCTCGAGAACGGTGAAACTTTAACTAAGGTCATTTCTGTATATTTAGTAGGTGACCCGCCCCCCTATTTCCCCCTTAAGTTTGATGTACTATTTACCGGACATCCTGTATACTTAATTAAAAGCAATAATAGCTATACTGGAATATTATTTTCTAATATTTCATTCATAAAAAAAATCTAATTAATTCATGTTGCGAGAAAGCCACTACAAAAGTTCATGTGTTCAAATGGCGTTATCATTTTTATCAATGGATGAAAATGCTTCAAAATATGATGAAATTCTAATAGTGAAATAGTAAGATCCAATCACATATGTGAGTGAAAGGGAAATTGTAATGATTTCTAAACTGTGCAGCGCCAATACAGTATTGAACTCTTACAAGGTTATATCATAATGTCTAAATTCAAATGTTTAACAAGCATTTGGACATAATTTTATAACCCCACAACCACACAAACAAAGTATAATATTTACCATAGTCAGTGTCATCCTATCGATTTCATGCTTGTCCTTAGTTTTGTGCTGACGGAAGGGAGAGTGTCCTTTGAGCAGTTTGTAGAGCATGCACCCGAAACTGAACCAGTCGGCCGATGAGTCGTAGCCGGTGCCCTTGGAGAGAACCTCGGGCGCCATGTACCCATGAGTACCCCTGTTATGGAAATAGAATTAATTTGCTGGAATTTTCTCTATCACTGATATTTGCGGTGATCGTAAGACTGGTATACAAACTAGTTTGACAACATTAGCGCGTCGGAGTGCTAGAACACTAAGGACTAACGTTATATAATCTATTAACTGGAGATTCTGTCTAGGTATATATCCAGATATAGATAGTACCATCCTCGAAAACGCGCCCCACTCTTTGTCCTAATCCCTTACAGTGCCAGTGTGCATACTTACGTCAGGGTTGTAGTTCTATTGATATGTCTATGTGTATATATCGATATGAATATGTCGATATGCAGCACTATAACACTAGCGAAAGGATGCAAACTTGCACTGTAAGGGATTAGGAGAGAGTGGGGCGAGGGATTAGGAAAGAGTGGGGGGACGTCTTGGATGGCACTATCTATAAATCTAGGTACTCGACTGCTTTGGCATTCGACTGTTGATATATTTGATTGCTTCAAAAATACTTTGATAAAGATACCATTAAATAAAGTTTAGAACCCTGTTCAACCAGGGAATAGGAAAAACAAAAT
The DNA here is from genome assembly GCA_951361185.1 of Ochropacha duplaris. Lineage (NCBI taxonomy): Eukaryota > Metazoa > Arthropoda > Insecta > Lepidoptera > Drepanidae > Ochropacha > Ochropacha duplaris. Next base: position 7,398,656 of record OX592703.1, read on the forward strand.
TAATACATATCAATACGCACTACGCCGTAAAATATTTCAATAAACACACAATATTATCAGTGACATATTAAACAGATTGCATAATATGTACAGCGACTACAAATTTATCGTTGATGACACGCTGTTTTAATTATCTCTGAATGACTTGAATCCTGTATAATCCTTCGTTTTACGTCGCAGATTAGTTATAAATAATATTTTATCATAAAGGTAGGTAGGTAGGAAACATTGAAAACATAGATTTTGTTTTTGTAATGAACCTATTAAGTTAATAATAGTGAATTTCGCACGCGATACGTATCACATAGGTATGTAAGTTAGAGCGCGTTCCAAAACTACCGTTCATCTATTTTCTTTTTTTTTTTGGAGTTGTATTACAAGCACGCACACTTCATCGATGCGTTGAGTCATGTCAGACGCGTACCTACTGAGTAACCAACCAAATAAACCGCAATAAAAGTTATTCAGTAATTTTATATCAAGGAAATTATATTTAGATTTCTGATGGCTTACCTATTTCTTGAGATTTTCTAAAACAGATAGGCATCACAATTTATAAAATTAGTTTACTACTTAATGGAATCTATAGCTAAAAGGACTAATCCCGACTGAGTTCCCGATCATAATACTTAATAAAATACTATTTAATTATTTTTTTTCAATCGGGGAACCTGTTCATGACGTTTAGATTAGATTACATCCCACCGTTAAAGATACAAGAGTCCCTGTACTAAGCATACTACGTAGTGAATATCTTGTTGTTGTGTTGCATAGTATTATATTAATATCGTATATAGAGTACACTTACACGCTAGCATGCGGTTTCTTTTTGGAGAAATCACAAGCGAGGCCCAGATCCGATATCCTGACATGTCCATGTTCGTCGAGCAGAATATTCGCCGGTTTAAGATCCCTGTATACTATGTGACGCTTGTGCATGTGCTCCAGACCTGCGAATAATGTACCCAACTATAAATAGAACACCAATAAAATTGAACCCGGACTTTTAGAGCAAGACGTAATTGACAGACATAGGCGAGCATTCAAGCGCTAAGCTAAAGAAATGGACCTATTTCATTAATCTAATCGCAGAATTATCTAACGCATTGTTTTAGTGTGTCATTCACCTAATTCTTAACAATTCGCCTTTAACTTTGCGTAATAATGGTTTTTTGACGATTGTTTATGGGTGGATTGTTTAAATATTAAAACTTATTTTGAAGCTAACCGACATAAATAAGAGGGTATATTTTATATATGTACCTACCTAATATAACTTCAGCAGCATAAAACTTCATTTCAGCTTCGTTGAACACGCCATGCTGAGAGAGGTGATAGTGCAGATCGCCGCCGTTCATTAGGTCGAGAATGAAGCACAGCTTGTCCGGAGTATGGAATGCATACGTCATACACACGATGAAAGGACAGTCCACCTGTAATTATAAAGTTTCATTAAATAGAGGCACTAACGATGTTTCATTATTTCATGTTTAAATTAGGACCAGAAAATGATGCTGTGGGATTTTTAAAAGTGCACCTAACATACAATAATAGTACCTACTTCGACAATATACCGACATGAAATTTAAGAACTAAAGAGACCCTGGCCACTGGAAAGTGACAAATATAGAACAAGCATTGTTGGATGGAATGCAAAATAGCATTAAAACCAATAAAACCAGCGACGAAATGACGATGTATTATTGCAAACGGAAATATTTAACTGCATATTGCAGCAATCGCTCCCTTTGTTTGCGGGTTTTGCGACGTGCTAGACTCAAACATGCAACTAATCATGACATACCTACCTTTATACACCTACTATAATATATTCGACCAATATTCTCATCAAGAGATAAACCTAAAAATCATAAAAAAATAATACAAAACCAAATCGTATTTCGTCTTTTCAACCTTCCTGCTAATGCTGATGCCCATATGTGTTGTGTTTGCATGTAAGTCAGACGTCTGACATAAAAAATATCTAGGTATAAATAAAGAATAGGTAGAAAATAAATAGGAGGCAAATGTCTTGGGATATTCTCCTCACACGGCTATATTGTGGTATTTTATTAGAATTTATAATAGAATGCAATGCATTTACGTTTGAGCTGTTCATGTGATCGCAATAGTTACGCTAAATTGTTAGCCTTAAGAGATTGCACTGAACGAGGAACGACCACGAGACATGGCGTGTCCAGCTAGTGGGAGATAGCCACGATGCTTGATAGTGCTATTTGTACGACACAGATAGACGTTGTGGCGCCGCCCGACTTCCAGACGACTGCCCATAAAAGATAAGCTGAGTCCTTCAACGTCAACCAAAGTGCATTAAACTTTAAGAACTATTTTCAAATATTGATAATTATTTTTGTAAATGCACAAATTTGTATGCAATGCTTTTACGTTTCTAGTTGAACGCCAATTTGTTAGAGACTAGCTACATCCAGGCATCTAAATCAAATTAGATGCCAAACTTGTGACATAAAAAGAATAGGTTCACGTATGAGATCATAATGAACGTAATAAATAAATTAATACAGACGTCTGTGCTACCTATATTATGATCGAATATCAATAAAATTGACATCCACATCGAGCCGCCGAGCCGTCCGCGTCCCTATAAACCCCAGTTCGCTTACTCGTAAACATAAAATAAAAACGTTTTATTACCACACAGTATAAAGTTTTAAAACAAGGTCACAGTAAAAGAAAATTCATGCCAAAAGTTGACTCAACATAAATGTTGTAACAAATAGAATGAAAATGAAGTTTATTTAGAAAACCATATTTTTAGAAAACCAGTGGCCTTATTTATGTTTTGGAGAAGCCTAAAACAGTTGAATATGACTAAAACTTAGGAATTAAGGAAATATATAAGACTAGTCTAGTGAAAACGAAAGGACGTGGAAGAAAGCCTCCTCACGATATTTTCCTTCACCGATAGCTCATTGTAAGATTCGAACCCACGACTTTCTTCACGGTATCCGACTTCAATACCATCTCATTAAAATATAATAGAAAAAATAAACTATAAAAAAGCCTTACACTATAATATTTTAAAATGTAAAACATCAATCAGTGAAGGGGGGTTAAAATAGTAAAACAAAATGCAACGGAAGCGGATTGAACTACGACAAATTGAGGGCGATCCAATTCGTTTCAGTCCAATTGGCTGGATATCGTTTATGTCCCCGATACCATATCACATATTACTTTTTAAATTCACAGCTATTGTTCTGAATCACAACAGTGGTCATTGCATTATATAATTTATATTGATTTGATTTTGACACATGTGCAAGAAGAAGAAGGGTCTGCGCATTTTCCGCTGCCGCTCCTGCTCTGTTGCGCGTGCTTGGGATGTGAGATGGTGCCAAAGTATCTACGCATGTCACATCCCACACTAGGGCGCGGCCTAATCTCCACGGCACCAAAGTAACACTGATCTCTTGCCGTCATCCCTGGCGAGGCCGCTGGGCACCTATTTGGCTGGAGAACAGCGGCGGTGGCAAGTGCTCGGCGGATTGTGTCATTAAGCGTGGCATGGCGGTATATGCGGCCTGCACTTCTTACGCAGGATAAACCATGGCACCCTAATTATTAATTCTATTGCTGTAATAGGTAGGTATTTATTATGTATGAGATCAATTTTTGACATTTTGTCATCGCGTCAAGATTTAATGAACAAAATTTACCGAATTATTTTATCTTATACCTAAATCAAAGTTTATTGTGATTAGGTACTAGGTAGGTACCATGGAACGCAATGAAGGCACAGGGAAAGCAAATACCAGATAACGCATCGTCGCTGGTACTTGTCTTTGATTTCAGATTAATATCTAGATACATATAAAATAATCTTTATCGTGTGATAAAAATACTATCATGTATTATTCTTTGATCAATGTAGCTATTTAAAAAACTGCAGTGGAATGCCGCTAGTATTTTCGGTGTAATTCTTTGACCAGTAGTATGTAGTATTCTTCTTTTGTCCTCAGCAGGAAAACAGTGTACAAGTTTATTATTACATTGCAATGTACTACATGAAAGCATAATATTGGTTAAATTGTTTAATAATGAAAAAATATGGTGTTTGACAGTTAGCGACTAAACGACAGCATATGAATAAGCAGTGTGATTGGGAGGCCCATTGGTTGTGTAAATTTTTAAACAGATCAATAATTAAGGTCGGCAACAGATTGACAATCCCTCTTGTGTTGCTTATGTCTCTCTGGTGAGGGTAATCACATAGGTATGTACTATCATGGTACTATCAGATGACCCGCCTGCGTCTCCGTCAGACTTCCGACATAAAATAATAATAAAGATAATAATAATAAGACTTTCGCACCTACATGCATATATATAATAATAAGACCGCACCTTTCGCAAAGGAAAATTCAAAATTTTAAAAATACGCCTGTATTGGTCTAAATTATCAATTTATGCCTTTTGCGGTTGAGACCATGGGTCCGTGGGGGTCTGAAGCTCGTCGTTTCACAGGTATTTTATGTAAAAAATTTATCGAGGCCTCGGGTGACCGGCGGGCGGGGAGCTTTTTCCGCCAACGCATCAGCTTGGCCATCCAAAGAGGAAACGCTGCCAACCTGCTGGGAACCTTGCCGATCGGCAGCAGCGGCAGCCTCAAAGAAGTTTTTTATATATTATAGTTGTACATTTGTTTGTATATTTTGTACATATGTTGTAAATAAATTAAATCTAATTTAAAAAATAATAATAATATTCAATTACATTAAAAATACTAATAGAATATTTTTATGTGACAAGTCATTGAAACCTGCGTGCATATTCGGTAAAAAAAACTACTTAGTTATTCTAAATAAAAAGCGATAAAAATATAAGCATTAGAATACTTTAACGCAAGCAGATGTTTCCGAGTTATTGAGGTAAACAAGGTGCTTGGTTTCACCTGCCCCAAGTATTTTTAAACGTTATTTATGTACCTACTGTTATTTTGAGGATATTATCATCATTATCATCATCAACAATTGAAACATTATCTTAGTACGCTTTTCTGTATATCTATCTACTCTGCTGAGGCAGCAGAGAATAGCCTTACCGCTAATTAACGTTTCCAAGTACTTTCAATGGCTGTAAACTTAATTTTCATTGCCGTTTACGATACGAGATATTTGATGTCACTGCTAAAAACTAAATAATGTTCCTAAGTACCGAATGTCAAGAACACAGGTTTTAGGTACTTCAGCTATTAATATAGTGATGCCATCATTCATACGAGTCCGTATGATCATAATGCCAATTTTTGGTAGGCATACAAATACAATATGTAGTAACAAATCAGTACATAAATCAACAGTTATTACGTCATTAAAGTTATCGTTGATTCGACTAGTTATGTAGCACGCCACGCAAACGAGTAACGTTACACGAGAAGCAAATGAACAACTAAATATACATCGTTTTTTAAAACGTAATATGACGAAGAATATGACCTAATATTACCTTTCATCGACAACCATAGCTTTTTCTAATATTAAGAGGAAGATTAAGGTCACCCATCACACGGGCCCATTGCAAATTGGAGGACGTTAAATTTTAATTAACGGGTTTCCAACGCAGAAAGAAAATCCAGGATTGAATGCGTACGTAAGCATTATACCCGCTCGTGATATCATACGTTAGGATAACATTCGATGGTGAATTTTAATCGTACGCAAAGGTGGAGGCGGGATGTTAACGAACCGCTGATATTAAATACACTTTAGTTCTGAAACTTGTTCAACCACCGCTCAGAGTTTGACTGGTCTAAAACAAGCATTTAACGAGGACAACGGGGATATCCGTGAAATATCATCGTGTGCCGTTACATATCTACCTATGAGACGTAGGTAATATCTTTTGATACGCACAAATAAAGCAACCGATATAATAGAATTCCACCCTCCGTGAGCGACAATCTGAGAAACATTGAAACGTGATTCGAAAAATGAACGAAAACTATAATGTAGTAGGGACATTAGTATAAGCAGAAAATGCTTCGTCTTGATGTATATTAACGTTGATTACTTTATGACTTATTGATAGGAATTAATTGGCCTTAATTGAATGGTAGTTTGTGAAATAAACAGGCGCATTAAAGTGCATTTATAAAATGACGGTCCTTCACTATTCTACAATAGATAATGGAATATGGACACACATTCGTGTTATTTACCGTCACGGTTATCGTAATATTTTGTTCAGAAGTTTAATAGATACAACTATAGTAGTTGAATAAGACATATTCATGGAAAACGACAGCACACAGCAGCAGAAGTGTAGAAATCCATAATTAATTAGTACTACGTTTACCACGGAATCGTGACTAATCACCAAAAATTATCATGTGGTTCAAAAACTTTGCTTATTTCCTTTCTCAGTGTTCAAGGCGTTAAAATCTGTTTAACCGCGAAAACCAGGCAGCATACTTTTGCAGGTCCTTTTAGTGTTAAGGTATTAAGTTTCTCTGGTAAATGAGGTTTTGTTACCGAATTTCGTCATGTTTAACAAAAAGTCAATTTTTCTAAAAAAGTTGGAATCATCAATAGGGTTCCGTGCCCTAAGGCAAAAAACAGAAAACTTAAAATCTACGTCAGTGTATGTTTCAATATATCTATGTTTTACTTGTTTTGTCTCTTCAAAATCTTTAACTTAATCTATCGATGAGTATTGGTGATCCATATTTTTTTTCTTCATATTAGATTAGGTTCAATAGAATTGTCTATGTCTGTTTCCATACGTTACATATACGTAGGTACCTATATTACATGTTACACTAGAACATAGCTACTTACCCCAGTACTAACTAGAGAAAGCATGATCCTCTCGTTGAGCGCGAGTGTCTCCCCCTGTTTCATCTTGATACGTTTCTTGTCGAGGCACTTCATCGCGTACATTTTCCCCGTGTCCGCTTTTCGACACCCGTACACCTGTATAATGTATAGGGTATCATGTAAATATACAGATGTAACATTATCTTATGCAATGGTGGAAGGAATTATTTTCGCATACACATTTGTATGTATGTACGTACCTACCCTTCATAAATGAAGAATATTGGTAGCAAACTCTTACAAAAGAGTTTGGAATAAAAAACAAAGACAGTCCGCTACTTTCTATTTTTATAAGATTAGTAAAATACTTGCTTAAATAATAATTAGGTAGTATTATCAAAGTAAATATTACAACTCGCTAGAATATGAATCATACCTATACTATACAATATGAAGATTTGTTGTGTTATTTATAGAGTGCATATCCTGTCACAATCACAAACAGATAAGTATTCTATGAACAACAAAAATCCATCACTATTCTGCCGAAGGAGCGGGAGCGTCTTTACGACATTTACATAGCGACTTTCCGCTCTTTGAGATGAATATGGATAGGTTCAGGCACTCGCGGTGCATGTTAATAGTATTTACATTTTACATTGAGTTTTAAATTGCTATTTAAATCAAACTCTGTACTTTCGCTTTTTTATAGTGGTTATCTGAAATTCAATAGGCTCACCTCGCCGAATCCGCCTCGGCCAATGATGCGATGTACGCTGAAGTCATTCATTGTGAGCTGAATATTTAATTCTAAGTTTTTCCATTGGCAAAATCTCGTGTATTTGTCACTGAAATAAAGAAATGGTGTTATACTAATTGAACAATTGAATGATAATGTTGTAGCTATTCCGGTTTATGTGAATTTACCTTTCTAAGAAATTTTTAAATGGCTCGCCTCGTAAATGCTGAAAAATTTCCTCGATGTAGGGCTGAAATATGAATGACATTATTACTCACGTTCGTTATGCGATACAAAGCTTTAATTGTCGTTAATGAAGCGTTCAGCTTACCTCAAATAGGTTCGGTGGCACTTCATGCTTCATTAAATATTTTTGTACATGCGCTACGCATTCTTTAGAATAATCCTGTAACAAACACAAATTAATATTATCTATACATACGAATATCCAATAAATATTACTTAACTATCTTGATTAAATTCTCAAAATCATGCCCCATCTTTTTACAAAGAAGTGCAATGGACTGCGCATATCAACGAAAATGGAGGCATAATCCGGTTTGTGCTTAGTAGCCGGGACTTGTAGAAACATAGAAGGAAAATGGACTACTCGTTACTGTCGCTCGAGTTTTCCTTACTGTGCCGGTAATCTATAGTAACATTATGTACATATAATAATATTTACTAGGAACAATAGTGGCGAGTTTCATATCTTAAACATTAGGAAAGATCGAAAGGACTCCTTTTAGGGGTGAATTACCTTTGTTTTGGATCACTCACACAATGTCCTATTCCAGTACCTAGACTTTCGTTCAGCCGCTTCGGAGATTCTATAACATTAGTATCATACTAGCATCTTCATTCTAGCCGCGCATCAGATGTTCTCTAATGCTTCCAAAATTTATGCAAAATTAAGTATGTAAAAGAATTATTTTAATACGTGTTATACAAGGCGTAACAGATTAATTTAGATAAGAATATTGAAATGTAAGCAAAATAATATATTAATTTAGGAAAATGTAACCATTACTCTAACTCAAAATGTATATGGTACATTACAACAACATTCACTAACGCACTCATGCATACAAACGACAGACCCAACAAGCCGTGTCGTGCCGCCTGTACATACAAGCCAACTAACAATCATTATCAATACTTGAGAGCCAGTTCTCTTCTAGGCTTTATGTATTTACTAATATCGCCCTTTCCATGGTGTGGCCTTTCCAAAAATCTATTGAAAGTCGAAAACAAAATAGGTACAGACCTCAATGGATGAATACATGAATATAATTAATGCTACATTATTGAATGCGCTTAAATGCTTCATTTGCAATATAATCGAAACGTGAAGTGATTGCATGGATCAACTGTATTAATTGCATGATAACGACGATAAGGTCCAAACAACTAATACAAATTTTCAGCCAAAATATTGAATTGCATAATAAATTAATTTAGAGAATGGGAGAGATAAGCTTCTATGTATAACGAGGCTTTTGCTAGCCATTCCGAACTGCAAAACTCTGAATAACAGAGATAATCCCAAGAGAATTAGTATCGTGCTGCGATGTAACAGCTGTGTAACTGACCAGAGCAGCTGGGACATGTGTCTAACTTGTCTCTGTGTTCATAATTTGGTACCTGGTAAGTTTCTTCCATACTTACATGTGAATGTGCTAATAGTTCCTTCATAATAAAATTGTCGTAAATGTCTCTTCCGATTCGTTTTCTCTCTTCTATACATTCCTGTTTTTCATATACTTTAATCTGAGAAATGAAAAATACGTTGTAGGCAAATCTAAATAAGTCTTAATTATAAATGAATATGAGTCACCGTAGTCGCGTGACAACATAATATGTACCTCTTCGTAAAATTTTAATTGTGGCACTGGCTCTTCTGACGTCTGTTCACAAAATTCCTTAAATAATAAATAACCTGTAACAAATACAAAAGCAAAATGTATTAAGTGTAAATCAGTGTATTGCGTGTGTTATTACTTAGCGTGTCTCTGTTAAGTAATATAGATGTGAAATAATTACGCGGCTTCTACTAATGGGCATCGTCCAAGTTTTACAAATGTTTCTAGTATCAAAAACTATTTCGTTTAGAAGCATACAATTTGTAATTTTAAAAAAAGACCGGAGCTGAACTCGCGTGAAGTGACATTCCGAAGATGAAATACACTATTCCTAAATTCATACGAACAACTCAACTCGCGACCTAGGAATCGCCACAGTATAGCGCCTACTTGTGACAGCCATACAAATCAATAATATACAAATTAGTTCAAAAAGTTAAAATTCTTTCATAAACCAAAGGAGTTAAATTTCAACGATTAAAAGGGAAGCAAAATTAATAAATGCACAATTATTCCTGAACCTTATTTTAGTATCAATGTAATTAACTTAGCGTTTAATAACGGTCTTCAAATTTATTTGGTGAGAGGTTCGAAGTTAAACAAGGAACCCTTATAATTTCATGTCTGTCTATCTGTATGGCACAGCTAATTTACTAGTCAAGTATAAGGTCGATGTCGCTCAAATTTGGCACATAACATAGAAAATTAGAAATAATTATAACCACTAACATGTACATGAATTAAATTTTTTCATTATTATTTAACACGTCAAGTTAGAAGTACTTTGGAACCCTATGGTATCCAGAGACCTACATGAAGTTGGCTGGCTTTTTAGTAGGCGTTTAACATTGTACAGTCGCTAATTGATATATATGTATATCATAGGTCTATCATAGGTATCTTTGTGCGTGACGTAGGTAAGTAAGTAGACAAACCGATTATAATCATTATTGTTAATTCGCACTTACGTGATCGTAAAATACTTCGGTCAATATACCTTGTCACGATCAGGGAACATGAAAAGAATACAATTTTAAAGCATAATATATATATTAGGTTGGGGAAAAATTCTTTTCCATTATAGTATGTATGAACTTGTAACAAAATCTCTTTGGCTATACTATTTGTATCTGGCTGGTTTTGGTATCATTGAAAGTTTAAATTTTAAAGAACATAATTCCAAATTCAAATTAGGAAAATGTGTGATTTTCATTTGTTTTTCGTACTGTCAGGATAAGTGAATCTAATGAAGAAATTCGATACATTTTAAAATGTTACTACAAAAAAGGTAAAAATGCAACGCGCGAAAAAAATTTGCGATGTTTATGGACCTAGTGCAGTGTCTGTGAGAGTAGCACAAATTTGGTTTAAGCGTTTTCAATCCGGAAATTTTGATGTCAAAGATGCACGTCGCTCTGGTCGCCCTATTACGGATAAAATGGATGCCATTTTTGAAAAAGTGGAGCAAGATCGGCATATCAGTAGTTACGACGTAGCTGAAGAACTGGGAATTGACCACAAAACAGTTTTGGCGCATTTGAAAAAAACTGGGTACACAAAAAAGCTCGATATTTGGGTACCTCACTGAAAAAAACTGGGTACACAAAAAAGCTCGATATTTGGGTAGCTCACGAGCTCACTGAAAGAAACCTAATGAACCGTGTACTAATCAGTGATTCTTTATTACGACGTAATGAAACCGAACCATTTTTGAAGAAGCTGATAACTGGTGATGAAAAGTGGATCACGTACGACAAGAACGTGCGAAAAAGGTCGTGGTCAAAGGCCAGTCAGGCTTCACAGACTGTGGCGAAAACCGGGTTAACTCGCAACAAGGTGATGCTGTGTGTGTGGTGGGATTGGAAGGGCATTATTCATTATGAGCTGTTACCACCAGGCAGGATCATCGATTCTGAACTCTACTGCGAACAACTGATGAGATTAAAGCAAGAAGTTGAGAGAAAGCGGCCGGAATTAATCAACAGAAGGGGTGTAGTTTTTCATCATGATAACGCTAGACCTCACACATCTTTAGCCACTCAGCAAAAATTAAGAGAGTTTGGCTGGGAGGTGTTAATGCATCCGCCGTATAGTCCTGACCTTGCACCTTCAGATTTCCACCTGTTTCGGTCTCTTCAGAATTCTTTAGGCAGTGTCAGGTTAACATCACGAGAGGACTGCCAAAACCACTTGTCGCGGTATTTTGATCAGAAGTCTTATAAGATTTCTATAGCAATGGTATCATGTCCCTACCTACAAGATGGCAAAAAGTTATCGAACAAAATGGTACCTACATACTTTAGTTAAATGCAAATAAACTATATTAAAAAATGTATTGAATTTTCTTAAAAAATGCGAAGAAACTTTTTCCCCAACCTATTATACTAGCTGTCCCTGCGGTTTGCTTTACATGAAAATTACCCAACGGCCTATTCCACGACCTAAAGTAAATTATGTAGGTACTTGATTTCATAAAATTCCGTTCAGCTGTTACAAATACAGTTTAGTATTAAAATAATTTTAAACCCTAATAAAGCACCAACCCATCCCATCCATCTAGGCTTTGTGTGCTTACCAACTTAGACCACATCATCACTTACCATGGTGAGATTGCGAACAAACTCAAGTTTATCCAAAACTAAAAAAACCGGTCAAGTGCGAATCGGACTCGCGCACCGAGGGTTCCGTAATGGAGTCTCAAGGATTTTTTTAAATTTTTTTTCGATAACGTTTTAGATTTCCTTATTTGAGGTTGGTGACAATTAAGCAAGACCTCTAAATTGTATGAGCGCCAATACAACTCAGAGGTCTATCTTAATTGGTGATAACTATGTAAATTGCGGTTTACGATTTATGACGTATTAAAAAAAACTACTCACTAGATCTCGTTCAAACCAATTTTCGGTGGAAGTTTGCATGGTAATGTACATCTCTTATTTTAGAAGTTACAGGGGGGGGACACACATTTTACCACTTTGGAAGTGTCTCTCGCGCTCAGTTTATAAAAAAAATGATATTAGAAACCTCAATATCATTTTTGAAGACCTATCCATAGATACCCCACACGTATGAGTTTGTTGAAAAAAAAATTGAGTTTCAGTTCTATGTATGGGAAACCCCCAAAATATTTTTTTTTCTATTTTTGTGTGAAAATCTTAATGCGGTTCACAGAATACATCTACTTACCAAGTTTCAACAATATAGTTTCGGAAATAAGTGGCTGTGACATACGGACGGACAGACAGACATGACGAATCTATAAGGGTTCTGTTTTTTGCCATTTGGCTACGGAACCCTAAAAAGGCACGTAACATCTAAAACTACCAAAACATGTGGATACTTACCTAATTGAAACAAAATTTTTGCGTCCTAGTTTCAGATAAGCCGGGATTAAGATTACTTTGTGTTATTTACTTGGACGTTATTTACCATTGCCTTGTACTAGGAATTAAGTCTTATCAAGAATATTCTTTTTTTTTTTATGATTGGCTTGAAACTGTATTTCAATTAAATATTTAACAGGTGGACTTCAGATTTCTGTTCCACGTTGTATAGATATCGAACCTGGAGCTACTAGAAAAAATCTTTGGCCGGTACTATACACAAATCAGCAACAAAGTAGTCTGCAAGCGCAAGCAGGGCGTTGGGTACGTTAAGAGTTTATTGGATAAATAAACTCATAAGAAGTAAATAAAGCAAATTATCCTGGGAATGAGTTTCTAGGTAGGTAGGTACTCTCTGTTATTGTGTTGGTCTACTTGTGAACTAAGCACTAGCTATTTTTGTTGGGATAAAGTTGGGATGTAAAGAGACTGTATGGATTTTGTACATTACAGTATTTCCTTGCTTTAGATATAATATTTTATTTATAGACCATGAGGGATTAATTACCTATACTGTGTGGCGGATAAATTTAGTCAGGCCGATCACTTTTTCGGAGGCTTCATTGAAGCCTTTCCTCGACGATAGGTTTTGATTTATGACTTCGGCTGGCTCATGACCGAAATTAATGTTGTCATAACATTATATCTTTTCGAGCAGCACAGTCGGTTGTGCCACCTTACCCGTTTTTAGTAGAATGACATAGACAATTGTATCACTACTAATTCAATTTCTAAATATGAAGGGATTGTAATTTACTGGTGTATCTTACGATATCAATGTAGCCTTAGATTAATTACCTACCTAATGTCAATATTATTATAAAGTATAACTATATTCTATACCTAACTAAACTAGCGTAAGATACATATACCTACTGGAGAAGATGAAATTATGTTAAGGCTCTCGGGAGCTAGTTAGAAACGCAATTTACGGTGGTCCCACTTCAGCTTGCAGTAAATAACTTTATCGGCTGCACTGGACATAATACGAGTAAGTACGTCGCGACGTCGGTTCCGTTTCAAGTGCAAAATCTTTTTATTCAGTTTTATCACATATAGGTACATGGTATATTATAACACCATAAGAATTTACTTCATAATAACTAGCGTGTGAAAAAACAGAAATAGCTTTGATGGATGCAGGATGCACACAGCCTCAGGCAAAAGTTGACAATCTCCGCCAGGTACTTAAAAAGCACAGGCTCAGCCTAAACAAAATATGAAACAGGACTACCATATCTTTGCGATGACGGTGACCAAGCCTACGACATCTCGGGAGCCGATAACCGCTGTTGGTAAACGTAACATCTTATGGTAGGGGAGGCGAATAGGGGATTTCGGGATTTACTCGAGCGCGGCAGATTAACATAAGGGGGGCAACCTTGCACCTTGTGAAGTACTCTCACCAAATCTGAGCCCTCTATATAGTGTCGAACGTCTAGGGTAGCCCGTCAGATTAGTAAAAAAAAATCGATGGTTTGAAATACTCGAGCGCGTCAGATTAAGGTAAGGTAAGTTAGTTACATGCAAAATAGTGTACATTTCAATAATCTGACAAATTGGGCGTGACGAAAGAAAATTGGAGACTCGCAAAGTTGCAAAAAAAAAACGTCACCTGGATTTTCTCGAGCGCGATTAATTTTTTTTTTATTTTGAAGGAAATTAGTCACGAATCACGGAAATATCTTAATCTGCCGATTTGCACAAGCCGAAGTAGCTAAAATCATTATTAAGTGTATAGTCCAGGAATATTATGAGTTTCACCTCAGAATGAGAGATAGTCAGCTATTAACTTGTATAAACCTTTATTTTGACACCCTAAAACTTGTCTCAAAAGCTAATTATCTTAGGGTGCCCGCGACTACTGATTTTTCAAGGTCAAAAAATCATTTATTGCAAATATCTCGTTTCCTATGGGTTTTTTGGTATATGTATTCATAATAAATATTGTAGAAAATTAAATTCTCTACAACTTTTGTACAAACATTTTTTCGATATCTTGAACCATTTTCGAGATTTCGATATTTTTTATATATTTTTTTTTTCAAACAGTCAGATTAAGGAAATCCCTCAACATAATTGTCAGATTATGGGTCAGTACAACAACGCCATCAAGAAGAACCGCCTGTATAAAAATCTGACGCGCTCGAGTAAATCAAGGTCACGATTTTTTTTGCATTTTCAAAAATCGGCCCTGACTGATGGTCGCGTCCAAATCGTCAGTCTTTAAAATAGGAGCTACTGGAGGGTTCACTTAACATCCCTTATCAATGTCTGACGCGCTCGAGTAAATTTTTTTTTAAATATTTTCGACCCCTTCGTACGGCTACCCCCACCACGCAAAACGGAAGATTATTATTTTTCCGTTATCAGACAGACGTGGCGCGACTACCCTATTAATATCTGACGCGCTCGAGTATTTCTTGGTGACTGTTTTTTTTTACATTTTTGAAACCCTGTAGACGCTCCCCCCACCGCTGAAGGGGAAAATATCACATAACCTTTTTTTCTTTATTCCACCTAATCTTCAAATTCCAGTAGGTCCCAAAGACGCTCGAGTAACTACAAATTTAGCATCATTGCCTCCCCTACCATAGAGCAGGGATCACCAATTAGTTTCATTTGGGGTCCATTTTAGGGTTCCGTGCCCAAAGGGTAAAAACGGAACCGTACAAGATACCAGTCTCTCACAAAGGAATGCAACCTGGAAACTCTATATCTAATTTAACTACTTATTAAACACTACCTTTGTGAAAGAACAATAAATATATTATTATTATTATTTATCAAAAATTACGACGTACTTACTTACACACCAAATAAACAGTAAAATATTATATGACAATATACTTATTAATAATGATATGACTCTGGTCCGGTTGGTAGACGATTTGGGATCGTCTCATCACGGGCGGTTTAAAGGCTACTTTTTATACTCTTCCTCCCCCCACAGTGAGGTTTCAACTAAGCCATATTTGTGTCCTGACAACATGGAAATGTTGTTTAACTTTACTTAAGCCAGAAAAAAAAGAGATTGCATGCAGCGCATGCCAAAAATTAGTATTCTGTCGCCAAGCACCTTTAAAGCAATTAAATACTTCACTAGTATAGAAAGGAAACTAACAGATAACATACTTATTAACTACGCATGGAGTTCATATTGAGTTATCATCCAAAGTTTTATGTTTAATATCCCTAATCTACATCAATGAATCAGCCTGATATTGAGTCCTATAATCTTTTCGAGCGCTCTATCTGTCAACTGGATGTGATGTGTGTGATGTGGTCATAATTTGGAGGAGAGGGAGAGAAAGGGGTTCCATCTTCCACGTTGCGGTAGGGCATTAACCTAACGAAGAAAGCTCAAATTAAGGCAGACAACTGAAGACAGGATATCGCGTTCAAGTGTAGATTTATCGGCTCGATGCCATGATGTTGGAAAAGTATAAACAATTGTGAACAAACCCAGAAAGTGTTACACCGCACAAACTTAAGCAACTCTCGACTTCGACCAAATTGCCAATCACCAACTTTCCACGTTAGCAGAAGTTGATCACGATACAAACAAATCCCATAGATTAGCAAGTTGCTCACTTCGTAAGCTACTTATTCGAGGTCGTAGGTATTCGATGCAAGTAAGGGATGGTATTATTAATACATAACGTTAAATGTATTAGTGTAAATGTATAGACGTGGCGTGTCTATACATTAGAAAAGTATTAAAAAAATGGTCGATTAAAGAATGTAGGTCAATATTAGCCATTTGTAATTTTGTTTAAATTTTGTGTGTCAGTTGGTGCAAGCATCATGCAAAAAGTACACCTACCGAATGCGGTAAAATTGTTTAATCGCAATCGGATAATCCAATCAAAATATATGCGAATATAGGTATCTACAGAAGGTTTTTTCTTCGTCGTCGTTTTTTTCGCTTGATAGTCAAATATATACCTATATGTTTAGGAGGCACTCTCTGAAGTGGCCACTGGTAAGGAAGTCAGCGATCAGTCAGTTTTTTTTTTAAATCGTATGTATATAATATTGGAAGGGGGCAAAATATGAGGTGAAATTGTGGAGCAGAATGTCAGTAAACATGAAAAGATATTCCCAAAGTCAATGCAGTGTTGTTATTACCTACAGATTCACACGAAGGCTGGCGGAGACAAAAACTAGTAAGTAGGTATTATAAATAATCTAAAAGATGGATTGTCTCCGGAAATTCAGTGGAAACACTAGTGAGTGTTACCGCGCGGGTACCGGGGGGTGGCAGATACAGTTGCAGCAGGCGGATAAAGCTAAACGCACACCTAGACGCGCAAACTAATTATAATCTTTATTAACGTCTATATGGAACTTGCTCACGCTTCGCAAAGATGATATTATTTAGGTTATTGCTCTATACTCCTAATATTCTAAGCATCCATGATATTTATTTTATTTTAAAACAATCGATAATTTTACCATCCGGTTAGTAATTAGTAAGTAGTATTAATGACTGCGACGAATGCGGTATGCGGATTTTGCGGCGTGTATTTAGGATGACATGAAAGACAGACATCAAACCTGTGTAACATTTTGATCTATTAATAATCAATCATCATTTATTAATAATCGAAAGTGGTGTGGTAAGTAATACAGTTACGAAAGCATAGAAAATCTCTACACAGGACAAGCATAGAGTATCCTTAGCATAAAATATCATATACTAGAGGTATATGATATTTAATTCATAAAGACTTAAGTATAAAATGAGAATAAATAATGAAAACTCTTAAAATTTACAAATGGTTCAATCACAAAAAGATTTATCCTGCCTGACTAACCTATCGACGCACAGCCTAATCCCCTGGGATAAGAGACTTGGATCGTTACACAGGTTCCTTCCATAACGTAGCATTCACTATGAAATGTTTTTTTTAATTCAACCCGTGAGGGGTTAAAATAGAGGATCGCATGTGAAACCGCCGAGCATAAAGCTAATAATAACATGAAAATCTTCCAATCGTTTCTATTAGTGATTCTGAATAAACATATTTCTGAAATAGCGTTAACAAAATAATTACCTTGTATACTTTTACAATGAAAGTATGTTACAGTATCAACCTACCATGAAATTATTATCTATTAGTAGGAAGCCAGGTGAGCGTTTCGTGGCATAGACTTGGATTTTACTATACTATGCTTTCCTAAAAATAAAAACAAGGACATCCTAAAACGTAGATGTCTATTTTCTAAGATATAAATATTGTGTAAGTATAAGGTAAGTATAGATTGATGTTGGGTAGAAGGAAATAGTCCGTTTTCCATCGAGATATGGAACAATTTCATTAGCGGGCACGCAGACCAGTAGTTACATACATGTGTACCTAATTACATGTAATCCCGAGGCGTGCGTTTTGCCGACCGTGAGGCGGCCTCTACACCACCGACAGACGGCCGACCGCTGTTAAAGATTTTTGATTAGGTAGGTTTTTGAGGCACCGTAAAAACTGTAACACTTCCTTTGTAGTGTCTAAATACAAAATTGAAGACCTGCCGGAAAGTATGTAGGGCTATAACCATCCATTGAATTTTTGACTTAACAAAATCTTGTATGCAAAAAAAAAGGATCCACCTTGAAATTTTTGTAAGTATCTTTTATAGTTTTAATACTCAATCTTATAAGCCATCAGGATCATTTAGTCGAGTCAAAATTATTACCCGGCGGTTTTAAAACTCCTGCCAAAATTAAAATGCCTCAAGAACATTACAAATATAATTTCGCAAAGTTAAAACTCTAAGTTTGGCTAGGCCCACTAACTAATCCATACCCAGATTCAGGCTTTAATTTTTTATTCAGACACAAAAAAAAAAGTTGCACATGTTCAAATACCTACCCAAAAATATATTATAACTCTCCTACTTTGTTTACAAATGCAAGGCAACAAGAAAGAATTCAAGAAAATAACTCTGAGTGAAATGTTCAGATAGATCAAACCGGAGAACTGTCGCAGTTGCAAATGTTGCAATTTTCATTAGGTAGATTGATAGGTACTTGTTTTCGTGATTGCTGTTTCTTCTCTTTTTATATTTGTGATAGTTTAGGTACTTTCTGTGATGAGAGAGATACTTATTTTATTTTTAGTATCTTACATAGAAAGGGTGGAATCAAGACTAAGAGGGCTTCCGATAGCCCTTCATAATCATTTTAATGGAAATAATACACATAATACATAAGGCGTATGTCCAGCAGTGGACGTCTTTCGGCTGAAATGATGATGATGATACATAAGATATGATTGACAATAGTGAATATGTAGGGTGGATTTTTTAGACAAGTTATGAACGTGCACAGGAATACAATAAATGCTTAATTGCAAACAGCCGAGTGCGCAGGTTGAAGTGTTCGTTCACTCTTCAAACGAATTGTATAAGCTCAAACGTAAATCGTTCGAGATGAAACGACCGTCTCAAAGGGCTCTCGTGTTTACCCAAGACTGTTTATTTCAAACCAAACTAATGGAACAGTGACGTTTCGACAATATAATCTAGGTAAAGAAGTTTGAGTCGGTGTTTAGTTAAACCCTTTCTTCAAACTATACAATAAGGGAGTAGGTATAGGCCCAGTGGTAAATGCATCCACCAATGGCTCTCCCAGTCTTAAAATTTATTAGTTGAATTCACGACAGGATTTTCGGCTCTTATATTACATACAATATATGTATAACACAACAAATGTTGCGGTAGGTCGCTTATAATTATACTCACTCACCTAAGACTTGATTGAATATTTTGTCAAAGTTTACTTCATTTTTCTTCTCCATATATTTGTGCATTACGCTCCGTACACTGTAACAAATAAAAATATAATTTTGAATAGATTTAGATAGTTGATTTTTAATTACTCTTTTTATTTTATATATTAAATAAATGAGCTTGCGTTTAGCCACCGTCCCGTTCACAAAGGACGATGACGAAGACTAAGATGCTTGTCCAGAATGAAACTATCCGCATAATTGAATTTCCCTACATTGTTTTTTAGTAAAACGTCAAAAAACAGCCCGGAAGCAAGTTCCACTCCTTTAATTCTGCAAAATATTTTCAAAAATGTTGTTTCAATTAATGATACCAAGTTAATTTCCGTGTAGTTTAAGTTCAATTATGCAATGTCAAATCCGCAACGTGACGTTACCAACAGGCTCCAACGGAAGATCAGCGCTGGTTTTACGATCTGCAATATGCTGAGTTGGGGCCGATTTTCTTAGTCAAATGTTCTGTTTGCCGTTTATGCATGTGTTACAAAATAAATATCTAATCTTACATTTTCATTTCCTAATAGTAAGCATTACAGACCAGGATGCAAAAAGATGTCCGAATGTTCGAAGAACTATTGTTGTATCTTAAGTATTAGTTATGTATGTTATAGTTAGAAGATGGTAAGCGATTAACCACCATCTTCAATTGTCAAGCCTCGTGAGCCTTAGCGGGCGAAAATCTAACAACGCATCTCCGAAGAGTCTCCTGGGACGGTCTATTGAAACATCAACGCGTCAAGCTTATGCTTAGCGCGTTCATTACATAAGTGGCAGCTGTACTCCATCCGTTACCGGATATTTATAAAGTCACCTATAGTAACTGTCCAGGCGACGTGAAGTACCGCTAATCCTAAAATAATGTTCAGCTTTGTACCACCGGTTTTTGCCTGTGATAGTTTATCCGATAAGGTGCCTACTGATTCTAGCATTGATTAATTGGTAATGTAAACAAATAGTGGAGTGACGCAAGCAAAATACCGGAGTTCACTGCCACATCATCCATAAAATATAACAAAGCTACTGAATCGTACAAGTTTAATAAAATGTCATAGTTTTATCGCTTTGTTTACTGTGTCGACCACCAAGTTTTTTTTATGTGGAGTCGTACTTTGGTAATTTTACGAACCAAGTCTGTAATTTGAACGTAAACCATAATGGAAGTTTATCATGTTATTCAAAGTTAGACTATTCATTCAATTTACCTGGATAAATATTTGTGCATTACGATAAATCATGTAATATTAATGTCGCGGCCAACTAGCTTAATTAGCCGTTATTTCATCTATTCTTGTCACATAGTCATCCTATAGTATGAATAGCCTAAGCATTAGCCAGCCAGGTCATTAAATGTTGTATTAGACGTTGATTCTGGCTGCTTAGTTCAATGGCGCCGTTTAAAGAGGCTAGGCTGTTAATTCATCGGCTAATTAAGCTAGTCGCCTGCATCTTTAATACCATAAATAATTAAGTATAAGTATAGAAAATAATAATTGACTGCACACCAAAAAGCCCGTGCTGTGCATACCATAGGGTTCCAGTACTTTTACCTAACCTGCTTTACTTTGATCTTTACTAAATCACTAATAATTAATTTATACTTATTTTCTGCCGCCTTTCAGTGAGACTAGATAAATAATAATGATTGAATGTAGATAAAAGGTTGTTTTTGAAAAGATTAATTGCGAGTTTATTACCGACTTTTCTCAACAAAAGCAACCTTCCGAACCCTGTATTAAACTATATTTGACTATTCATAAGTACTTGCGAAGACCTATAAAAATCCTACAATCTTATTAATGTGAAAGTTTGGATGTCTGGATGTTTGTTGCTCAATCACACAAAAACGGCTGATATCTCAATTCACTCTCTTCAGGTTTGATTTGATTTGAACACCAAACTGAATTTCAACAAAATCAGTTCAGCAGTTTAGCTTTGAAAACCAAATGAACAGACAAGTACTTTTGCATTTATAATATTATTAGCTACCTCCTGCACATGAAGATGCAATCCCGGGATAAAAATAACCTATAACCTACCTCAATAAATGGGCTATCTTATCACATCAATGGGTATTTTGATGGATTATTTCAAATAACCCTCCATATAAACTACTATTTTGACATTTCATAAAAAGAAGTTGATTTGATATGTCACTCAAAATCCCTATTGTAGTTATGTCATAAAACAATCTCCTTAGCATCTGATCAGCTTTGCTTGTTTTTTTTTTTGGTAAAATTTTAATAGATTTTCTCACAAAAGAAGGAACTTGAAACAAAGGGGAAAAAACAATCACCGGGCCTCGACCCGGGGTAATTCATTGTTTCATTACATTCATTTTCATTTCATTTTCATTCATTAATTCATACTTCTCACTATACATATTGACTTACTTCACTTAGTGTAGAAATAAGAATATCTAAAAATATTTGATAATTTAATTAGAATGCAACTTTCTGTAGCAAGGTGCAGCTTGCTCAAATAGCTCTACAGAACAAATTCAAATATATTGTATAATATAAAATTATTTTTAAAAATAAAAAACAAAAACCGACTTCAAAACTGTAACCTATACCTATGTACAAACATAAACTAAAAAGTAAAGAATAATATTTTAATTTCAAAGCAAGAGCCTTAAAGGACAATCAACAAAATTATTGATATTTATATATCTATTTAATATTTATAAACAGTTCTTTTTGGAGTCGGTGCCAGTCAAGAAGAAGGACAGTTTTGAACTGGACACGAAGTGTTCATACGAGAAAACGTCTTACGACACCTCTCCTTACGGTAATGTTCCTTAGGTCTGCGCCGTCGCTCCCCTACTTTTCGAAAGTTTGTTACAAAGGCAGAATTAAACTGTCCTTCTTGGCTGGCACCGACTCCAAAAAGAACTGTTTATAAATATTAAATAGATATATAAATATCAATAATTTTGTTGATTGTCCTTTAAGGCTCTTGCTTTGAAATTAAAATATTATTCTTTACTTTTTAGTTTATGTTTGTACATAGGTATAGGTTACAGTTTTGAAGTCGGTTTTTGTTTTTTATTTTTAAAAATAATTTTATTTTTTAATTTTTAAAGTTTATTCCTTATTATATGTTATCCTAGGCAAAACTAGTTTGTCCTGAAATCGGGTCTGGCCGGTAAAATATAATATATAACTATCGGGCCCGGCAGACGTCGTCCTGCCCTGAAATTAAAACAAATCTTGGAACTCGATTCCAGCGCCACCTACCGGGTCCAATTGTATTTTAAAACCATCGAAGAACCCATTGAAGTATACACACGAAATTTCATCCAAATCCAAAAAGTCACGCTCAACGACTCAGTTTGATTCACTAAGGTTTATCAAACGAGATAGATTTTTTTTCGTTTTTGTTGATTTTCTCAAAAAGTGCTTAATCAATTTCGACAAAATTTAAATGGGACCACCTCTGAAGTAGGATCTACCAAACAAAAAAAGAATCATCAAAATCTATTCATAATTGGCAGAGAAATCGAGTAACAAACATACAAAAAAAAAAAAAAAAAAAAAAAAAAAAAAAAAAAAAAAAAAAAAAAAACATACAGACGAATTGAGAACCTCCTCCTTTTTTTTGAAGTCGGTTAAAAAACAGTGAAATGTATGAAACTAATGTAGCACTAACTATAAACATGCAGTTGGTTTTAGGATATATATGTACATAAAACAATGCTTCTGAAACGGATTATTTTGATTTGTTTGTTAGCATATCGATCATCTATATGTACCTAATTACCTATTTGGTTTGCCAAATACCTATTCAAGATTACGATAACATCAATTTTGTAAACAAGCTGACGAGCTTGCAATTGGAATCGTGTAAACATAATTTACTCTGTTAGGACGTATCCTCATTCCTATACCATGGATACCTATACTTTACCTTGGATCTGGTAAAACAATCTTTTTGCTAGCTCTTGCTGCTGGAGTGCATTTTGACTTCTCCATAGCCATCAAGTAGCTGACGTCTGCCAGGACAGCCTCGAGGTCCGCCATTTTGACTCTGAATTTATCACCTTCACCAGACAAAACTTAAATAACACTGGTTCACAACACTAGCACACACTAAATCAAGTCGATTTTCAACTGATAGTCATAACCTTCCTTAGATGACGACTGTTCATCATTTCACAGAATTTGTTGATGGAGGGTGACACATGCTGATCATTCACTTTCGCAGAAAATTTATTAATTAGCTAGCATAAGAAGACGCGATCACATTGTGGAATTTTCAAAAAAAAGAATTTTCTATACAGTTGGTATTGGTAGGCAGTATAGTTGTAACATTAAAAATAAATTAAATTCAAAATCATGAAATAATCGTAATCTTATCCACCTCCCGTCCCACTACGTCGCGCCGTGAACGTACGTCACAGATTACTGATATGTAGCTAGCGTACGTACGAACGAACGAAGACCGACCATTCAGTCAGAGCTGCCAGCTCCCGTAAGCAATTATCGGACCTTAGTTGGTTTGGGACTTTGAAATGAAAAGGGTTGATTTATAAATGATTCAATTGTAGATAGTCTTGATAATAGGAAAAAATGTTTAACTATATTCCTAGACCTAGCCAAGGCTTTTGACGCAGTCTCTATCCCCCGCCTTATTTTGAAGCTTGAAGAGCTGGGGGTAAGAGGGCTTCCCCTCCAATTATTTACAGACTACCTGACAAACCGAACACAACAAGTTAAAATCAACCAATTGATAAGCGAAGAACAACCGGTAAGCTTTGGGGTATCACAAGGTAGTATTGTCGGCCCTACGCTATTTTTAGCTTATATCAATGAACTCTGCAACTTACAATTACAAAATGGCAATGTTCTTACTTTTGCCAACGACACTGCACTCTTCTTTAGCGGTGACAGCTGGGATGAAGTCTTTGCCACTGCTCAGAGAGGCTTTAGTAAGGTCTGTTCCTGTCTCCAAGAAAATTTGATGACGCTTAATGTTGCTAAAACCAAATACATTACCTTTGCACATCGTTCAAACCTTCTTCCACGCACAAGTCTCTCCATTGCTGCACACGTATGTTACCCTATTTCCTCTAGCTGTACGTGCCCCCCTCTGCAAAGAACTGATAAATTAAAATACCTAGGTGTAATAATAGACCAGTCACTTACCTTCAAGCCGCATATCGAAGTTCTTTGTTCTAGGTTGCGTAAACTGATTTATATATTTAGGACTCTGAAACATGTAGCCGGCCGTAAAACAATCGCAATGGTTTACTCTGCTCTATGCCAATCAATCATGGAGTACTGTATAACTTCTTGGGGAGGCATAGGCAAATCAAATCTTCTTGAACTCGAAAGGGCACAGCGAGCAATTTTAACAACGGACCTCTACAAAGAGTGGAATGTTCTTACAGTCAGGCAAACATTTATTTTACATATCACGCTTAAACAGCACTCCCAATTACCGTACGACTCCGATGTAGTAAAAAACAAGCGTAGGAAGGGTACTGTTTGCCATACCAACGCTTTCTATACTAGTCTTTCACACAACTTTTTCTGCTTCCTAGGACCTTACATCTACAACAAGTTAAATGGATCACTGTCAATTTATCCACTAACCAAAATATGTTGCAAAAATGTAGTATCAAATTGGTTGAAAACACTCTACTACCAAGGAATAGAAAAACTACTTATCCCAACAATTTAAATTTAATATAATTATAAATGTTCTCTGAAATTGCTCTCTTTCTTATAACGCTCAACCATCTATAACCACACACTGCGCACACGCACAAACAAACTAACACTCCACATATTCATGATAGCACCTAGTACCCTCTCAACTCATGTACACACCTGTACACACACACACACACACACACACACACACACGCATACACCCACACACGGTACTCCTACTTTTGTATTTTTGAATATTATATTATTAATGCATTTAATGTCTCTAAATTGTTTATATGTATTAGATTGCTTGCAGTGGTGTTAACAATCCGTGGAGTGGGGTCCTGGTGACCTGTACTACAGGTTTTATAAAACCTACAATAGGCACCAGTCTCTCACAAAATAGGTTCGCATAGTACTTAAGCTCTTTTTGTATTTACTTTTGTGTAGAGAAAATAAATGTTTATTATTATTATTATTTTAAAGTCATCGAACTGATTTCTATAAACTACATCCCTGGCGCCTGGTTTTGGAAATGGAGAATAGTAATTTATCCCACCAAGAGACAGGTAGTCTTTTTCTACAGGACCTATAGATTTTCCAAAACAATATTGGATTATTATGTATTACTACTACTAGTAGCCCACTCCGACTTTGCCCGGGTTGAACTATCTTCTTCTTCTTCTTCCCTTCCTTATCCCACGCTAGGTGGGGTCGGCACAACATGTTTTCCTCTTCCACTCAGCTCTATCCTAAGTAATAATGAGGTAGGTATATTTTATTTGAAGACATAATGATATACCTACCATATTTCTTATTTACTTTTTCAGAGGTTCTAAAAATACTTCCCGAACGTCTAACTATGTCGCGTGGGAGTTTTTATTTTGCAATAACTCCTAAGAGATGAATTTAAATAAAACAGTGTTAGGGGCAAATATGTTTTACATTAAATTCTGAACATTAAAAATAAATTTATAAAGATATTTATTAACACGATATCGATTAAAACAGCTTCGCAAATATTTCATTATTTTTTATGAAAATTTTAAGGATAAAAATGGTAAATGTGATTTATCAGGCTATTGGTTCATCAGGAGTACCCTTTATTTTTGGCTACGGAGTTTTGGTCAAAATTATCTAATGCGACTTGCACATTTCTTTTCACAACTTGTTATATTTTGGCAAAGCATGGCAATGAGTTGCTCCTCTTAAACGATATTATACAATGTATCCATTATTATATTTAAAAGAGAAAAGAGGGACTATTGTAAAAAAAACCGGGGAGTTGTTTCGCCGTTTCTTCTCCTGACAGGTCTTTATTTGGAAATGGTGGTAACAGTTACATTAGCTTTAAAAATAGCAATAAGACGTTCAATAAGTGTTCCTTAAGTGTCCCAAAATTGAATAAAACATTTTGAGTTTGAGTTTTAGTTTGAGTTTGGTAACTATGCAACAGTCGCATAGCTTACATACTTAAAACTATATAGATAATAAATATTCGTAACACTTTAAATGCTCCTGCCTCCCGCGCCTCATGCGTAGGTGTAGCGCAATAGGGTATTTTACTCTATATGAAAAAAAACTAAAAATATATTATTGAGATACCTTAGGCAAAAAGCAGTCGGGAAATGCTAGTTTTAGTTCATAAAATTACAAAATAGATTTTTAAATTCATTCCAAAGTTTTCAGTATTTTTAATCTGTTTTTTTAACACAGTGAAATAATAGCCGCCATGTTATTATGTCATCCGGCTATGTAAGCAAACTTGAAGCAAGCAAACTAAAACGTGTCAACATTTGTTTACCAAGCCCTCTGACGTCATGACAGCTGAGTTCATAGATAATACACTATATACTGCTGAGATCAGCGTTTTCGTCAAATTACGCGCGAAATTTGAAAATGTAAAATTTAAATGCATTTTTATGGCACTTATCGATTGAATAAAAAATTTGTGTTTTTTTTAGTGGCTTATTAGGACTATAGAAAATCAAAAATGGGTGTAATACCCTATTATGATGATTTTTATAACCATGAACCCATCTATCGATTTTATAATTTGTCTTGACTGGTAATAAGTAGTCTTATGGGTATACTAGTTTTCCACTCTGCAGTTGCACTCATGATAACTTTATTGTTTAATAACTTGGTTTTAGTTTGACAGAAGTGAACGGCGTACTGACTTAAATTAGGTATAAAGAATGTAAAGCGTGTAAAAGATGCACAGTGGCATAAGATTAAAATGATGAACTGTTCGGTTGTATAACTCCGAATAGGTTTCCAAACTCAAAAATACTCATTTATTAAGTTTAGGCCTTGGTAACTCTACCAAGGCCATTTATAAGTGAGTACTTATGAACGTTAGAATGGTCCTTAAGTGACTACTTAATGACCATTAGAATAAGACATTCCAGTTACATTATGTGTTATACTGTTTCATTGTTTAGCCCAGCTTAAGAAAAAGCTCCAATCCGTAAAAAAAAGTTTTCTTACTTAATTATATTTCTCGAGATAATTTAGCGTTTGAGCAATGACGGGCCTTGTGCACACTGTCATACACATCAGTAATCTTATCAATGATCAATAAGAAACAGTTTAATTCAATTCATGGTCAGGTTGTAGCTTCTGTAGACGCTCTTCTGTTACCGCTCTCTTTTGAAGCTATTGGCAAACAATCCTCCATTCCAAAATATCGGAAAATCTTTTCTATAATAATAATATCCCGAAATATTCTTCACTCACAACCCACTGATCTCAAAGCAAAACTTAAAATATGGAAACACAGATTTCCTTCCTCATGAACTTCTACGAGTTTCCAAAAGAATAAAATATCATCAACGAATAAACAAAAACTTCATTTTCTCTTGAATAATTATCAGATCATTCATCTGATTTATGTTTAGATTATATAATTCTAGGGTGTGTAATCCTCTGCCCTGTAGCTGGGGCTTAGAACAGCAGCTATGGTGCTCTCCTGCCTGTCGTAAAAGGCGACTAAACGGGGACGGGCTATCTCAGGCGCCATGCGTGGAGAAGGCTCGAGTATGAGTTCTGTACGAGAACCCGACCCCCTCTACAGCGCAGATGGTGACCACCGTGGGGTTTTAGCCAGTAAGTGTCTGGTATAACCCAGTCACTGCCCCCCTGATTCGCGGTCGGGTATCCTATGAGGATTTCCCTACGATAAAAAAAGTGTGTGTCACCCTGAAATCTCTCATCCACTCGCCATTATTGGTCACTATAGCGCGTGAGCATAACAACAAGGGAACTACACCGGCGCAGGTTCCAACCGGTCCATGTCCTATCCTTGGCGAGCGTCCCTCTAGCCCCCGCCGGCGCCCCGCCCGTTACCGCGAGTAGCTAGTCGGTAGTCATTGACGACTAGCTACTCGCGGTAACTCGTCAGTCGGTCGTCTGTCGAGAGCATCAACGTCTAGCTAGTCGTGCGCAGACGCGCTTCGGTTCGGCAACACGTGACTCGGACGCCAGCTCATGCCGATAATATTTAGTATTTACTACCTACTAATGTAACTAACTCTGTCCGGTATTACTTACTTCAATATAACTATAATAACTGAGTTCTGTTGTGAACTTATTTAAATCCAACACCCACTGTTATATCACGCGATTTACGTGATTTATAGCTCCTGAATAAACTTTCTTGTGATGTTGCAAATCCATAATTTGCATAGATATTTACAATACATTACGTGTTTTAGCACTTAAAAAAATATTGTATTGTTTAGGCATGTTTGATGTTTCCAAGATTGAAAAAGATCGCATATTTTGCGTACGATTTCCGATTCGTGTTCGCACATCGCTTCAGGGCCTTAAAAAGGACTAAAAGGTATAAATATTTAAATAGTCCGTTTGGCAACACTGCTTTATAATGTGTGAAAAAGTGTATCCATGGGTGCATTCCGATTCACACAATTGTCACTCATAGCGATAACATCAATAAAATTTCGTTCCGAATCTGATATACCATACCATCTATGACAACTGAAAGGATCGGGAAGATGGTGAGTGCACTAACAGTATTCAAAGCAATTTAGCCCAACCTCCCCTCTACTCCCCTTTCTTCTACACCTCCCCTTCTAGAAGGGGTGTGGTTTTTCATAATGATAACGCTAGACCTCACACATCTTTAGCCACTCAGCAAAAAATAAGCGAGTTTGGCTGGGAGGTGTTAATGCATCCGCCGTATAGTCCTGACCTTGCACCTTCAGATTTCCACCTGTTTCGGTCTCTTCAGAATTCTTTAGGCAGCGTCAGGTTAACATCACAAGAGGACTGCCAAAACCACTTGTCGCGGTATTTTGATCAGAAGTCCCAAAATTTCTATAGCAATGGTATCATGTCCCTACCTACAAGATGGCAAAAAGTTATCGAACAAAATGGTACCTACTTTAGTTAAATGTAAATAAACTGTTTTGAATTTTCTTAAAAAATGCGAAGAAACTTTTTCCCCAACCCATTATATATTTTTTTTATACGAGTGATAGGAGTAAATATATTATGTTCCTTACGAGTGATAATGGAGTGAATTGGAATATAGCCAAAGTGATTATTGATGTCAGACAGACAGATGTCAAATAAGGCACATGAACTTCAATCATCCATCGTAGGTAGGTATTATAGCAATTTTTCAATACGTACAGAATTTATCAATGATTAGCACATTTTGAATTTTATAAGCCACTTACTAGCCAGAGCCACTATGCGGTAACTGGTGGGGCGGTATAATACTTGTGTTGGTTGTGTGTTGTGAAACTTATTGAAATGTGAGTAAACTAAAATATTTGTATCAGAACGATTTCTGAATGCTACTTACAAACACAGAGTACTTTTTAATACTGGCTTACAAAGATATTTGACTATTCTTGAGACTATGTACTATAGTCGATAGTCGAAATAAAAGATAACATTAGGTAAGGTAAAACATCCTATAGTCAGTCAGCCTTTTAGCGATATGTGTAAATTTGAAAAGGTATGTTTCGGCTTTAGTATGTGCAAAAGTTGTATTTTATGTCTATTATGAATTTTCTGCATTAAATTTAAGCGATTTACCTTCACATAATAAAAAAACCGGTCAAGTGCGAGTCGGACTCGCACACCGAGGTTTCCTTACAAACTAGAAGTTATGTAAATTGTTTGTTCATCACGGTAATCCAATCAAAGATTTTTCTGTTTTTTCAAATTAGGTATGTTGTAATTTCTCCCAAAAACCTCAGATGTATTTACGATTTTCGGAATTATTCCTTTACTTATGCTACATGACATTGCTTCTTGCCAAATTTCATGGTTCTATGTCAACAGGAAGTACCATATAGTTTTTGATTCCCTTGCCATAGCCAAAATATGCAGCATGAACAGTTCTGGTTATTTCTGAAAGTGTACGATCATCCCACTTAAACAATAAGATAACAATTGAATCAGGTTTCAGGGCTAGTGTAGGAGCCATAGCATTACCTATATGTGAAATCAAAAATTCTCACACACAGTAGGTAAACTACATTTTATTTAATTAAATTAAATTAAATTTTATTTTATATTTTTTTATTGCATAAGATAATATTTTATTTTTGCTTTTCTTTTCTTGTTTTTTTTCTTTTTCGCTTTTGTTAATCCTACTGTTGTGTTGTGATGAGATGAGTAAATATATTATTATTATTAAAAATTCCGCAAGCCAACTTATTAAGTTCAATTCTACAGTAGTTAGTTATAAGTGGTATTTATAGACTGTTTATATCTGTGAATTTCTATCTCTGTACCAAGTTTCATCCAAATCCATTGAGCCACATAAGTAAATCAGGAATTTTAAATTCTGTAATAAAAGTCTTTTTTTATTATATTATTTTACAGTTACAATGATGGAGTATTGTCCACCAAATGTAACACTGGGAGAGATATGGGTTGACCATGGAATATCTCAGTGTTTTATGGAGACAATCTCTGCCCTCCTCATTGGAGGTTTCCTGCTAACTTTTGGACTGATACAAATCATTATGTATAGAAGGTAAAACATTTAGACAGATACTTTATTATTTAATACTCCATACCTATGAAAACTGTTATCAGGTAGAGGCAACTGGACATTAGAGAGCCTATTAAATGTCACAAAATTATTATGTACTGTTTGTTGTATTGATTAATGCATGAAAAATCAAATCTTCATGCAGTCTCAAAACATGACATTTCCTATGTAGCAAAACTGAAAGGATTGTAGTTTTTTTGTGTAGCCATATTTATAGCATTATTATATTCAATTCAAGAGGTAGAGTCAATTCTAAGATTCATAAGTGTCTTACCATGGCCTAAGCTATCATATGAGTGTTGAGAAGATTTTGAGAATTCTGGTATTCTCAACGAGGTGGAAAGTTAACGTTTAATTACCTTACGTTAAGAAACAGTTTAATTACCTTTAAATTTTGATTTACTATTTTGAGTTGCGATTCCTGGAATTATACTGTGATTAACTTATCTTCTTCTGTGATTTATACTATAACAATTTTTATCTTTATTTTGATAAAAATAATGAATTATTTGCAAAGCTGTTTTAACCGATATGGTGTTAATCGATATCTAAATAAATTTATTTATTATCTACAGTATTTAATGTAAAACATATTTGCCCTTTACACTGTATTATTTAAATTCATATCTTAGAAGTTATTGCATAATAAAATCTCCCACGCGACAAAATAATGATAGTAGCGATCGACGGTGGGGTGACGGAAGGGTGACGGTTGCGGGGATGTTTAGAACTTCCGTAAAAGGAAATTAAAAAAATTGTATACCATGGTGTTTTCAAATAAATTATACTTACCTCATATTTACGATACAACCCGGACAAAGTCTAGGCCGGCCACTAGTAAATTTTGTTTTGGAAAAACCCTTCTAACTTAATCTCTTAAAGTTTTAGAAAATAATACCTATATTCTCACTCACTAATCACGATATCTCTTCCTTATAGTATAGGCAAACCAAGAATTTTCTGAAAATCAACCCAATTTTCAGTTGGAATTGAAATAAAAAACTCAGTATAAATATTGTTCAGAGCAGATAATTAATTTTAAATTCTAAGGTTTTTGCTAAATCGAACCATAAGTGGATGGTATTGGAAACAAACGTATGTATAGAAAAATAATTGCACAACCCTATTGTTTCGAAGCCCGGTGTGACTATATTTAGGATTTATATAGGTGTGTAATTAAAGTGTTTCTACGAGGATTTTCTATAAGGGTAGACCCCTTAAGAAGGGGGTAAAAAGGGTTAAACTTTTTATGAACATGTTATGACTATTATTAGTTGGAACTAGGTCTTATCGTGGGAACGCGGGTGGAGTGGATCCGTGGGGAAGAGCTAGTTATGAGTTCTTCTTCATCTACTTATACAATAACTTTACTATATAAGTGTAGATAAACTACTATTACTTTAGTAGGTACTCTGTGCTTAATTTTTACTCCATAATTATCTCGTATATCGGCAAGTCCTTCAACTTGACCTTTATCTGGTAGATTAAACAATCCTAAACTTCCTAAACCTGCGTTGATATAGCTGATAAAATTAGTAATTCCACCTACTTACATACAATCAGTATTTATAAGTACTTAGGTAAAACCGTTGTTCAAATTATAATGCCCGTCTTTAATTTGCTACGAAACATAAATTACAAACAAATTCAAATAATATGACCATCAATGAATAATTGATAGTTAGGTACTTACTTTAGTTAGTTTTAATCAAGTTATCGCTGTGGGATATAAAACGTCACGGTGTTATCATCAGATACGTGACCGAGAACAGAAACGCTAACCTGACACGAGATACATGATTAAATAATGAAGTTTCCTTCTTATTTTTAAGCATTTTCATCGTTCGCTAACGTACATTTATTATGATAAAAATATTCTCAATACCTACACTGTCATATCTTAGAACCCGGATTCGCCACAGCGAGAGATTCATTTAATTGATACACGTAGCGTCATATTTCAATATAATTTTTTGCGAAATCCCTAAGTTTCAGAAAAAGAGAATAATAGCTAAAATACAGCGAACCAGTCGAGTTTTAGTATGAAACTAGTTACGCTACAAGACTAGGTGCAAGTATTTTGTTTTCATTGCGTTACTTTTATTTCATGATGTCTCAAATCTTGGGGTCTTGCTTGGTGTCCGACCGTAACCTGTTTTTTTGCTGAAAAAGAAACCGAAACCGAAGGTTCGTTGGTTCTACATACTTTCGGCCGAAACCGAAAACGAAACCGAAACTGCTATAGATGTGTTAAAATCGTTGAATATTATGAATAAAAATATCAGTGGACCGTTATTTTAAGACGTACATATATGAACAATAAACCACTTGTACCTAAATCGTGTAGGTGGTGCAAAATGAAACAAGTTACTTATAAATGCTGAAAAAAAAGTACGGCATGACCGAAAGGTTTTTTGGCCGAAACCGAACCTTCGGCCGATACATGTTATTTTTTGCCGAAACAGAAACCGAACCTTCGGTCGGACACTAGTCTTGCTGGTCGAAGATATGGTCTCACCTTAGAAATAAGTTACATTAACTTTACATATAAAACATTACAAATAACATGCCAAATTGAAATTTGACCTTGGTATTCTATTTTCATCGCGCCCAAAGAAGAGTTAACCTGTAGATTCCAGTGCAGGTATATCGACTTAACCCCTTGGCCGCCGATGGGACGGTCGTCCCAAAAACGCGAATTCAAGTTATTAAATAGAGCGGAAGCAATATTATGCATACTACATATCTGTATATCAGAATTTTATATTATTATACCTAAACCTTGATTGATTTTAATTATTTGGCTTAGATTAACATCGGACCCGTTAGGCAGCGCTGCATTGGTCTAGGTTTTGTTTTTATTTTCAGGGCAGGACTACGTCTGTTAGGTCAGCTAGTTATAATAATATATAATATGTTTCATTAAATCTCTTTACAGATTTGCAACAGAAGTAGTTGACGTGAGAGCATCCAAACTTTTCGGTGTACAAATATTTTTCACTTTGTTTGTACCCATATTGGCTGTGATAAGATTCCTGTTACAGGCTTTTGTTTTCAAAGGAGGGAATATTCATGGTTATATGGTAAGTTGATTTTCCTTAAGTGTTGGTTGACCATATCTTTGTATTCGATATTGAGTTATCAGAGGAATACGTAACTTTATAAAAAATATATAATAATAATAATATGTGTCTATTATTTCAGATCTTAGCATTAGTAGTAACTGTATTAGTATTTCCCCTATCGGCCTACCTAGCTGTGCTTGAAAGGAGGTACCTGCTGCCTTCAGTACCGCCTAGAGGCCATGGATTCGGACTACTTGTCTTTTGGGCTCTGATATTTGTATCCGAGAACCTATCGTTCTTGAATATTAACAAGGACGGATGGTGGTGGCATTTGAAAAAGTAAGTAAACTCTTTAAATAAGTAACGCATACTACTAGGTTTGGACGACTATTTACTAGGGAATGGCTATCCTGTAGCATAGATGTTTTGTAAATCGTTTTTATCTGCACCCAAATTCATATCTATACTTAATATAATGATGTAATATAATAATGCCAACTTTCCTATAGACCGCAATAATCTTACACGTTAAAAATAACAGTAATAAAAAATAAATTGATATCAGCCATATTTTTA
Organism: Ochropacha duplaris; assembly: GCA_951361185.1. NCBI lineage: Eukaryota > Metazoa > Arthropoda > Insecta > Lepidoptera > Drepanidae > Ochropacha > Ochropacha duplaris. The sequence goes on from OX592703.1 coordinate 7,433,557, forward strand.
CGAGCACATTCTATGCAAGAAATAGTATCTATATAGACAGTGCCATCCATGAAGACGCGCCCAACTCTCTTTCCTAATCCCTTACAGTGCAAGTGTGGATCCTTACGCTAGTGTTGTAGTACTACATATTATACATAGCGATATATTCTTATAGACATATCGACAGCACTACAAGTCTACAACACTAGCGACAAGATGCACACTTGCACTGTTTTCCCACTCTTTTTCCTAATCCCTTATAGTGCAAGTAAGGGATTAGGAAAAAGAGTGGGGCGCGTCTTCGTGAATGGCACTTTCTATAACGTGGTGGCTAATCTCAAAGTTGACCCCAGATCAAACATATTCATGTTCTTTTTATCCTTTCAAACAGCCTTCAAGACCGCTTGGAGATGTCACTTTTCGTGGGACGATACGTTTCTTGCATGATTATGTTTGTGCTCGGAATGAAGGCGCCTGGAATTATGCACCAGTTCGAATATTTGGAGAATGATGACGACCGCCGAAGGAATATTCCTCCTAGGGTATGTTCAGAAAAAATATGGTTATACTAATTTTCCGCCCCGCGGTTTCATCCGCGTTCACCAGGGATTTTATCTTTTCCCGGGACAAAAAGTATCCTATGTTTTAGATAATAGTAAAAAATGTGTTGCTATTGTCTTGGACAAGGCGTTTGACACGGTCTCTATTTCTAAACTGATTGAAAAATTAGATACACTAGGAATAAGGGATAATCAGTTAAATCGGTTTCATAGTTATCTTACCAAACGTACTCAGTGCGTTAAAATTGGAGAACAGATCAGTAGCAAACTTATGATAGAACATGGAGTTCCACAGGGTAGTATCCTTGGTCCAACTCCTGCATGTGAATGCAACGTGCAACATTAATCTAGAAAATAGTAGATTAAAGGCGTTCGCTGATGATAAAGCCTTAATTTTGTCTGCCGATACTTGGGAAGGAGTCTTTAATACAGCACAAAAAGTTTTTAACAATATAACAAATTAGATAACACAGAGCATAACATAAGCTCTCAGATACAAAGGCGATGATAGCTCAGTGGTAATGACGTCGGACACCGCGGCGAAGGTCGTGGGTTCGAATCCTACATTGGGCTTGAGCTTTCGGTGAAGGAAAACATCGTGAGGAAATCCATAGCACGGTGGTAGGGTACTTTGTAGAACTCAACTGGCTGGCTACCACCCTCAAGTTGAAAATCTGTCGCCAAGCACCTGTTGGTGTGTTCCGGTAGTTGCACTTGAGAGCCAGTTGCCTTTAAGGCATTGTAATAAAGTGTACAACACATTGGCAATCCCCTTGGTATTGCTCATGTCTATAGGCGACGGTAGTCACTTACCACCAGGTGACCCGTCAGCTTCGTTGTCACTTGTATTATATATTTAAAAAAAAAAAACACCTTATCACTTAATGTAGAAAAAACCAAGTTTTCTAACTTTTAATATCAGAAAACCCTAGTCCCTTGACCCCAGTCAATTCCATATTATTTCTCACAATCATACGTTGGATGTAAACTTGGCCTGCGATTGTCCCAAACTCAGCAACGACACCACCATTAAGCGACCACGTATAAAGCGACGCGTGCTAACGATACTTTTAAAATGTTTATGATTAATCAGCGAATTATTGGTTAATTGTGACTAAAAATAAAATATGATATTCCTTACCACAAAACGAATAATGGTGTTATTCAGCTTTACGTAGGTTGTAGTTTTTAAACTTTTTTTTAATGATTAATTAGCGAATTATTGTTTAGTTGTGACTAAAAATAAAATATGATATTCTTTACCACAAAATGAATAATGGTGGTATTCAGCTTTACGTAGGTTTTAGTTTTTAAGCTTTTATTTTCAATACTTTAATGGTTAAAAAATCATATTGATTCAACCTTGCAGAAATACCTTAGTAGTAGAAACCTCCGAGGTAGAAAGTTACATGTTAGACATAGACGTAAATTGACGTATTATGTATATACTACACGTGACATGTGATAATCATCTGCCATTTTTCGGTGAATAATTTGTAGGTTAAGATGCCATGTCCATTTCAAAATCATATAAATGTTGCAGGCGGAGATAATAATTTTAAAATTCAAAAGGTTACATTCAATATTGATAAACAATGCAAAGTAGTATATGTTCTAAGAATTTCCGCTATTGTACAAATAACTTAAACAACGATAGGTTTCAATTAAAGTGGTATCTCATAGGGTAAGTAAAAGTAAACAGTCTGATTATACAATAAATACATTATATAAGAATTGGCTTATTCTTGACACCTTTTTGCTTATTTTCAGACTGTTTGCTTATAGTCAGTCAATGTACATAAGAAAACTAAAGCAATGGAATACTTATACTTCCATAACCCTGTGAGATTCTAATTGTATTCAAATTTTATAGTTTAATTGTAATTTGCTATTATAATCTTACAATAATTATAAATTGTGCTATCCACGAAGGTGCGCCCACTTTTTTTTCTAATACCTTACAGTGCAGTGTAAGAATGCATCATTTTGCTAGTGTGTAGTGCTGCATATCGACATAATATACTTATTTTGTGATAAATTTTACTAATACAAAATTAAGTGTATAACATTCTCTTAATAAAAATATTTTGTTTGCAGGATGACAACAGATCGACATTTCGTAATGTGTTTAGTAAACTGCGAACTCTTCTACCGTTCCTATGGCCGCGCAAGAGCATATGCCTACAGATCCATGTCTTGATTTGCGTTTTGACGCTCGTAGCTGGCCGTGCTATCAATCTTTTCGTGCCCATTTATAATAAAAAAATCGGTAAGTTTTCATATCAGTTCAACGAATATTATCATCCATAATTATAATCGTAGGTATATTTATTTATTCCTCAAGGATATGGTAAAAGATAATGATAATTTTAAATTATTTATTATTACGGGACGTAAATATGTATCGTAGGTTTTATTTATACCAAATTTAACTCAAGACTTTTGAAGGTGCATAGCTCATCTTTGTGAATGGCGAGAAGCGTGGCCTATATGCCTATATTCCCCTTTCCCGCACCACTACCACACATACCGTCCATGTAAATCGGTTAATTTATATCTGGGCCGTACCATCATTCTATCAAAGTTTTTTTTTTAAATAATACATAGGTGAGTTTGGTAAATCTATCTGTGAGGACTCTAGTCTTACGAAGTATGCTTAAAGTCCCTAGCCCTTAGATTTTTACCAGTTGATAATAGTTTAAAATGCATTTCCAGTGGACAGTATGTCAGAAACACCACACATAAGGTTCTGCTGGGACCTGATTGTCATCTACGTGCTTTTCAAGTTCCTGCAAGGTGGAGGTACCGGTGGTATGGGCTTTCTGAACAATCTCCGGTCCTTCTTGTGGATCAAAGTGCAACAGTATACTACTAGGGAATTAGAGGTTATTACTCAAATTACTTATTACCTTCTTGGCTATTTACATCCATTACCATGGTAAGGCTAAAATTAGGACGAGGGATTTTATATTTTCTCGGCATAAAAATATTTCTATGTTTTAATCCAGGTATCCATCTACCTGTGTGGCAAAATCCAATCAGTAGTTTTCGCGTGATAGAGTAACAAACATCTAAACATACAAACTTCGATATTTATAATATTAGTAGGATTGTTTACTTCAATGTAAGGAAGCGGCCGTTACTGCGGTTGCGAACGTATTCAATTAATATCCGGGAATTTTGTACTCCTTCCTGCATTACCTGATTAACTCTTCTTTAAGACATGCCACATCCAAGTAAGTCGAACAATAAAAATAATCAAATCGTTTTTTTTTTTCAGTTAGAATTATTCAAACACCTTCACGAGCTACCGCTTAGGTGGCACTTGTCAAGGAAAACCGGTGAGGTCCTCAGAGTGATGGACCGCGGTACAGACTCCATAGACAATCTTCTCTCTTACATTCTCTTCTCTATAGCACCTACGATAGTGGATATTATCGTTGCTGTAGTGTATTTTGTTATCTTTTTCAATGCCTGGTTCGGACTGATCGTGTTTTCAACTATGGTTTTATATATTAGTAAGTATTCTAAATATTTATCTGAATTTTGACATTATTTTACTAGTCAAATGAATTTAATTAAATTTCATATAAGTTGTATAAATTATATTATTATAATAATAATTGGTTTATGGTCTGAAAAATATTTGAGACATTTTGGTTCAGATATAATTTTGATCTATGTCTGTAGCTGTAGAATCGCGTTATTCGTGATGGAAAACATCGTGAGGACACCATAGCACGGTGGTCGGGTACTATGACTGGCTAGCTACCACTCTCAAAATTGTCAATCTGTCATTCGAGAGAACACACATTGGCAAACCCCCTGATATTGCTAATGTCTATAGCCGACGGAAATCACTTACCATTAGGTGACCCGCCTGCATGGTTGTCACTTGTGGTAAAAAAAAAAGACAATTATTTTTAGTTGCAACAATAGCAGTGACAGAATGGCGAACAAAATTCCAAAGGCGTATGAATCTGGCGGACAATGAACAAAAGGCGCGCTCAGTAGACTCGTTACTAAACTATGAGACTGTCAAATATTACGGCGCTGAGTCGTATGAAGTGTCGGCTTATAAGGGCGCTATTGTTAATTACCAAGTAAGTGCTACTTTTGAGTCTTTTGAGATCATATATTATATATGTTCGTCTACTGATATAAATTCAAGTACCAATAACATTTAAAAAAAACTGATTCCAATTTTTTAATTGATAACACTAAAGCTCGTCTAATAGCTACTAAACAAAAAAATTATATCGGCTGACAAATAGAGGAGAAAAAGGGGTCCAAAGTTTTTCTTCACGTATTAATATAAATAAAATAAAATATCTTTGTAGCCCGCCTGGCTGGCTTTCACCCTCAAGTTGATAATTAGTCAAAAACACGTTCTAGCAGTTGCACTTGAGAGCCTTGTAGGCAGACTGAAAATTCGACAACATATTGACTCCATGGTATTGTTTAGGCCACCTGACAAGTGTCAAACATCTGACAAAAAGAATGATAGCTCTATGGAATACCGTGATGAAGTTCCTCGATTCGAATCAAAAAATGAGATTGACGTTTCGGTAAAGAAAAACATCGCGATGAAATAATATAATATTAGGATATAGTATCAGACAAGCTGTAATTTTTGTGCGAGTCCTATTTAAAAATCCTTTATTTATTTGTGCTGACTGATAATTTGTCACTCATGTTTCATTCCAGAAAGAAGAATTCAAATCTTTACTAACTCTAAACATGTTGAATACACTACAAAACATTGTCATATGCAGTGGTGAGTAAAACTATTTTATTTTTCAAAATCCCTTACTATGATGAATAAGATAAGCCTAAATCGTATTATTTTTTATTCCAGGTCTGCTAGCAGGATCCCTATTATGTGCTTTTATGGTGAAATCACGTGAGCTAAAAATCGGTGACTACGTGCTATTCTCTACTTACATCGTCCAGCTTTACGTGCCTCTCAATTGGTTTGGTACTTATTACAGGTAACTTTAAATAGTTAAACGAAAGGCTCAGCGTAGTGATGAATTGTTTGGGGAAAAGAAAAGAAAACACTCCTGTATAATTTTAGATAACGATTAAAATTTTGAAGAGAATGTGTGGGCGTATGTGCGTGAACAAGCGAACCAAATGAAGGTTTTGTCTAGATAGAGTAAAAAGTAGAACAAGACTATTGCAAGCTCTTGTATGTTTTTTAGACGACAACAAGGCAGGCGGGTCACCGAATGGTAAGTGACTACCGTTGCCTATAGACATTAACAATACCAGGGGGATTGCCAATGTGTTGTACAGCTTATAACAATGCTTTAAAGGCAACTGGCTCTCAAGTCCAACTGCCGGAACACAACGACAGGTGCTTGGCGGCTGATTTTCAACTTGGGGGTGGTAGCCTGCCAGTCTAGTACTACAAAGTACCCTACCACCGTGCTGGGGTTCTTCACGATGATTTACTTTACCGAAAGCTCAAGCTCATCGTAGGATTCGAACCCACGACCTTCACAGCACGACGTCACTACTACTGACCTACCGTCGCCTATAGACATTAACAATACCAGGGGGATTGCCAATATGTTGTACACCTTATAACAATGTCTCAACTGCAATTGCCGGAACACACCAACAGGTGCTTGGCGACAGGTTGAGGGTGGTAGTCAGCCAGTTTAGTACAACAAGTACCCTACCACCGTGCTGTGGTTTCCTCACGATGTTGACAAATCGTGCTATGACTTTCAGAGCAATACAAAAGAATTTCATAGATATGGAGAACATGTTTGATTTGATGCGGGTTGATTCGGACGTGCGCGATGCGATGGGCGCGCCAGACTTGGTGGTGAGACACGGCGCCGTCGAGTTCAAGCACGTCTCATTCGGGTACGGACCCGAGCGGCTCGTACTTAACAACATTACCTTCAAAGTGCCATCTGGAAACACCGTTGCATTGGTAAATCATATCCACATTTATTATCATACTGGTTTTACACCCGCGGTTTCACCTGCGTTCCCGAGAGATCTAATATTTTCCCTAGTTTTACCTACTAAAACAACAACAAATGCGACCAACATCTCAGTTGATCACAGTATTTTATTACAATGAGCGAATTATTTGGGGTCGGCGCAATGTGTAATTTTCTCCCATTCAGCCCTTCTACCCGTCATATCAGAATTCACTCCTTTCTTACTCCACAATCCATCCATCTCTTTTTCGGTCTTCCTCTACCCGTGTATCCATTCACTTTCATATTCTTTACTCTGATGGCTACATGACTATCATTCATCCTCATAACATGCCCATACCACAACAAACGACTTCCTCTCAACTTTTCAGTCACTGGTGTCACTTTCAAACTTCCTCTTACGTACTCATTACTAATTTTTTTTCATCCGTCCAATGTGCGAACTATTGGTAGTTTTATCATCTATTCACCGTAATTTCTAATTAATAAACAGGTGGGTCCCAGTGGCGCCGGAAAATCTACAATAATGCGACTCCTGTTCCGCTTCTACGACGTGAACGAAGGGGCTGTACTTGTCGACGGGCAGGATGTGCGCACCGTCACTCAAGCCTCGCTTCGAGCTAACATCGGTGTCGTGCCACAAGATACTGTACTATTCAATAATACCGTCAGGTGAGATTCAGCGCTCATTTAGTCTATGTAAAAAATTAAAACCTGACCCATTAATAAGAAGTCAATGCAGTGTATGTCTATGAAACGATTTTACCTAGCTTGTTTTTTTAGATCGCTAGTGAAACTGCGGGGTGAAAAGCTTGTTTAAATGATAATATCCCTTCTAAGCTTTGAGATTATAGTAAAACACAAGCCTATCTAAATGTGCAATCAGAATTGAGCAATTCGTACTCCATTAAAATTTTTAGGTATAATATTCAATATGGAAGATTAGATGCGCCATCGGCAGATATTATCTCCGCAGCCAAGAATGCAGACATTCACGATAGAATACTTACGTTTCCTGATGCATATGATACACAGGTGAGCATGCCAAATGACAGCTAAACATAATATCATTGGCAAGAAATAATGTTATAATATATACTTACAGGTTGGAGAAAGAGGGTTACGACTTAGTGGAGGCGAAAAACAGAGAATAGCTATTGCACGAACCCTCCTCAAAGATCCGGCAATTGTACTACTTGACGAGGCAACATCTGCACTTGACACCAATACCGAGCGAAATATTCAGGTAAGCAAGACGTTTTGAATCTGTGTAAAATTTTACCTAATCTTTCTTTTGATACCCATATTAAGGAAAATGTAATCCGCGATCTTGAAGCGGCGGCCATATTGAAATTAGTTTTACGTCATTAATTTTATCGTTTTCTACTCTTCAAGCCCTTTAATTTTTTTCAATCACTGGATAAACCTCTGACAGTCTATTCCTCTGACAAGTCCGTACAAAAACTGTTCGAACTTAAATTATGCTATTGAAAAATCAGCTCAGAAAGCGAGTTAAAGGTGGTAATTTTTATGATTAGAAATTTTCATTATATCCAATATAATGTCATGTACAGGCTGAATTTAAGAGGCAGACGGAGAATTAATTGTCCATACAAATACAATACCAAAATAATTTGTATCTTAATCATCTTCGGCTTAGGTCAGAAATCGACCTTCCGATAGCAATATTCAGGTCGATTTTTGAACCCGCCTCAATTAAAATTTGCGAGCGGCCTCTAGAATTCTCCGGGCTCTAAATATTTTGGCTAATTTACTGAGATTAAAAATAATATTTCAGGCTGCACTGGCACGCGTGTGTGCAAATAGGACCACCATTATAATCGCCCATCGACTGTCTACGATAATTCATGCTGATGAAATTCTAGTTCTCAAAGACGGAGAAATTATAGAGCGAGGAAAGTAAGTTATATTTCACTATTTTCTATCTCGAGTTGTAAATATATTTATTTATGAATTACGTTTGTGTGCGTTGCGTGTTTGCATATTTAATAGATCAAGACAGAATAGATCGGAACAAAGTCAGTGTTAGTCATCAATAGTTAATATTTTGACAAAATAAGGGAAATAAACCATTTATAAAAGTTACACAACTTGATAGTACTAAGTAAATCCTTTTATTATCTAGCCACGAGGCACTGCTCGCTCAAGCTGGTTTCTATGCAACGATGTGGCAACAACAGTTGGAAAGTCGCAACAGCAACGGCAATAATGACAACAATGAAAATAGCAATAATAACGACCAGCAACGCACACAGAGTCAAGTAAACGGATCGATTTCCTTCGCACACGGACATGGGCACGGACATTAGAAAATAATATAATACCACACGTAGATTAATTTGTAACGTGAGATTGTGATAGTTGAATTTGTGGAAGTGGACAGTGATAATGCGATTAGTGGGTGTCAATTGTTTGGTTTCACGCGTGCCGTTAGGACTGCGCTGCTGGGCTGGACTTGATAGGCTCACATACATATATATTTCTGTAAAGGAGTGTTGTACCTACAATGAATTTGTGAAGCACATCGAATATTGAACTATCATTGCAATTATACATAAGTTGACATTGTGATGGCATGTGTACCTAGTAGTATTAATTATTTCATTGTGATGGGGAAATTTTATGTGCAATTTCAGTGTTATTAAAACTGTTTTTTTTTATACCTGTGTATGATTTTCAAAAAGAAATGTTATTTCGTTGACATCAAAATAAAATTATTTATTTCAAAACTATAAATAATATCTAAACATAAAATTACAAAATCGGTAAAGTTCATCAATCATATTATGTTTTCAATCTAGAAAAAAATAATATGATTAAATATAGTAGAAACATATCATTTAGATATCTGTAATGAAATTTGTTCTTACATCAGTCATCGAGTAGATGGGTGTATCACCGGGTAACCGGAGGCCACATGAAATTTTACTATCTGTATGGCCCAGAAGGAGAGAATAATTAGTAAGCCGCTATTATTTCAAATTACGCATTTTTTTCGACTTACGCTTACCATTCTTGTTAGACTGAGTGCCCTCTTTCAATTGTGATTTCAGACTGGCTTTTAACTGTTGATAATTTTGATTCCTCTGCTGATATTCTGAAACTGACATGGTTGGTCGCGTCTTCGCAAATTCTACACTTCTTATGGAGTTCTCGAGCTTATGCTCTATTTGGTCTATAGTGTTGAAATAATCCGTAGATATTTTGCGACTGACCTTTTTACCATATTGTATATTCAGAACATTTTCAAATGTTTTAGGTGCTAAAGATGAACGACGGCGTTGTCTTTCTTTCAAACTGTCTTCATTTGTCAAATTTTTAAACCGTGAATTTTCAGAATATTTTAATAGTAACAAATTCTTTTGGGTTTCGGATGCCGGTCTAAAATCAAAGGAAATCAATAAAATAATAAATTAAACATATTAAGATTTTTTTCCGCACTTATCTATCTACAGACATTCCAACGTGTGCCCAATAATTTTTTTTCGAACGAACTTCTGCGCAACTTACAGTAAGTAGAGTGAACTGGCAGAAATGGTCACGTAAGATAAAAACGTTATGGCGTGTACCAGGATCTTAGAAGGAGAAATTTTATAAACGCTTTATCTCGTAGAGCTGGTAGCTTCGTAGCCCACAGCCCGTAGCATGCCTTAGCGCTGTCTACAGCGCACTTGTCCGCCATAGCTACGGTGTGTCGTAGCACTCGTAGGTCACAGATACAAAGAGGACTCCTTGATGTTATGGTTGCCTTTACTTTTTTATTATATTACTTTAAGTAATTTATATACTTTCTATATTTTTCGCCTAGCTCACTGTATTGACGATGACTCTACTAAATTTCTGATATCCTAAAAAGTTGCTATATATAAAGGTGCCATTTGTCTATGGAGCTCAAAAAATGACATACTTGAAGTTTTTTAACGTAGGCCCGATGGTGTCATTGCTGTATGACACTTCGTCATACAAGCGGCTTAGTACCGATTGTTTTTCTTGTTCGGGCTCGTCAACGTCGGCAGGATGTAAATAGCAGGTAGGCCGCGAATCCTGACACGGCAATGTCGATGTAACAGTGGACGACTTTATGCGTACTTTTCTGTAATATAATATTAAATTGTAAGGAAAAAAAGAAACTTACGTTTAATCTGTATAATATATAAAAGGCAATCGTTACTGACTGGCGGACTGACAAACTGACTGATCTATCAGCACACAGCTGCAACGGATTGCGCTGAAATTCGGCACGCAGATAGTTATTATGACGTAGGTATCCGCTACAAAGGATTTTCCAAATTTATCCCCCAAGGCGATGAAACGGGGGTACAAAGTTTGTATGGAAAAACGGGATCGCGGTTGAAACCGCGGAAAGCTAGTAATAAGCAAATTCGGTACTGACTAGAGATCTCGTGAATAACAGTCAGAAAGTTATGCGCCTTTTAAAACGATGGAATAGAATTATCTTTCTAATATTATAAATAGGATAGATTTGTATGTGTGTATGTAACGAATAAACTCAAAAGCTTCTGGGCCGATTTAAAAAAATCTTTCACCATTTGAATGCTACATTATTCCAGATTAACATACGCTATATTTTTTATCCCGGGATAAAATAAGATTCCACGGGAACGCGGGTGAAACTGCGGAGGACAGCTAGTATCTAATAAATAACAATAACTGACTCCATTACTTTACGCCGGATAAAGCGATAGTGGCGAGAGATAGACTAGAACGCAGTGCTTGGCGTTATATTTTCAATTTGAGGGTGGTAGCCAGCCTTCGCCTGAACATCACCCTCAGAGGATTCGAACCCACGATCTACGTCTATGTAAGACCGACTGAGCTCAAAAGCCAAAACACAAAGAACACGATGTTTATTGATGTCTAAATAATGTAAAATAAATTACCTAGGATTATCTGTATCATCATCATTATCGTCAGTTAATGTAAGCTGCGACTTTTGTGCGTTGTGTATAGAGTCAAAGTCCACAGGGCGTATAAAGCCAGTCTGTCGCCTCTTTATTTTCAAATGACATCTCTCAGGTGTTGGTAAACTAATGGACACGTTTCTAAAAAATAGTACCTATCTAATGAATAACAATAACTGATTTCATTATATTACGCCGCGCGCCGGATAAAGCGATAGTGGGAGGTAGACTAGAACGCAGTGCTTGGCGTTATATTCTCAATTTGAGGGTGGTAGCCAGCCTTCGCCTGAATATCATACTCAGAGGATTCGAACCCACGATCTACGTCTATGTTAGACCGACTGAGCTCAAAAGAAAACACAAAGAACACGATGTTTACTGATTTCTAAATAATAGTTATAAAATTGTAGATTATGGTATAAGTGTGTAAAGTTGGTCATTACCGCTGAGGCGCAATTGAGACCCGAGCCGCTAGGTGAGGGTCCTAAGAGAGCCGCGGACGGTAATCATCAACACACACGAGTATCATACGACGTTTTTCAACACACTTGTGAAGATTTTTTTTAGTTTTTTTTTTACAAGTACACCCAGTCATCTATTATGATACTATCTACTTTACCTTATTATAACTCACTTCGTGAATAAAAGTAATGAAAAAGTCACAGTTTGATTATAGGTATCATTACGTGCCTAATTGCGGTGCAATTAGAGCCACTTTATGAGCAAGTGTGTTGAAAAAATATAAAATAAATTACCTAGGATTATCTGTATCATCATCATTATCGTCAGTTAATGTAAGCTGCGACTTTTGTGCGTTGTGTATAGAGTCAAAGTCCTCAGGGCGTATAAAGCCAGTCTGTCGCCTCTTTATTTTCAAATGACATCTCTCAGGTGATGGTAAACTAATGGACACCTTTCTAAAAAATAAAACATAAAAAATCTATTAGCATTTTTTTGTACCACAAAAATAAGTTCGGGCAAAGTCTGTCCATCATTAAAATCTTCACTGCGACTAAACACTGACAGCTTTATACTGACTACCATGAGTTAAAATCCATTTAATTAGAACATCACTGCTATTTATTTTAAAACTTATCATAAAAATCAGTAAACATGCTTACTTATCTTGATGCTTTCGCATACGATAATCCAGTGAAGCCATTCTGAAACCAAAATTGTTAGCTGTACCTATGCAGGCATATGATACAGGTATCATAAACATAGACAATCTCATCTTTACTCGCAGGAACAGAGGGCAAGTATTATTCAGGGAGCGCTAGTCGATGCCCCTAGCCCTTGCGACTAGGCAAAGCTGAACCTACCTACAAAATTTCATTTTGCGTCGTCAAATTCTGTTTGCAATAGGGTAGGGTAGTAGGTACCTACACTACATTCTCAAAGTTTCGGGACTTTGAGACCTTAATAAAATTTGGTTGGCGTAGGTATTTATGTTTTCGTCGGGATGTTTCAATAAGTAGGTAAAAATCAAAATTGATTGAATATAAAAATCTAACTTAGAGCACATACCTACACACGAGCAGCATGTGTATGAGCTCTAACATTTCTCGCTTTAATTACATAAGTCGCTATAGACGTAGGTAAAGCTATTTTATCTGCTCCATATAGGTAGTAAAATAAGATAGCCCTCCTTCGGCAGTCGGGTAAAAATAGACCTTGCACACTGTCAGACGTCGGACCGCTCAACGTCTGAAACTTTTAACTGTCCAGCTACGAATATTGTTATTTTACGATCAAATAAACAAATGTAGGTAACCAAACGATACAATCAGTCCTACTATTATAGTACAGGAGGTGCTCAAAACTTTATGCACTAAATAATTAATAAAGAGTAATTTACCTTATTCTTCTGAGTTCATCATCAGTCATCATCTCGAACCTACGAAAGATTATTATTAATTATATTATAGTGTGTTATTAGATATAATTCATGTCCAGGATATGCCGTAATATGAAATAATAATTACTTTCGAGCGTCTTCAAAAATATTAATCTTCACAGCTCCTTTTGCTATGTTTTTAATTACGCTGCCAGCAAAACTTACTCCGTCCACGTGCGTTCTATGCAAATAAGTCAAATTAAAACTAGGAATAAGTCACTTCAATACGTAGTACTATTAATAATAAACTAATTTAGGTAACCAAGCGATTTTCAAAATGGGTTATGTTATGAGGGTAATTTTTTTATGTATTTTTTTTTTCAAATCTATAGTGTAGAAGAGAGATGCAATAATTTCACATTTGATCATGGCTTCTTCTTATTACGTAAGGGGTACGGGGTGAACTAAGATGGAGAAACCGCGGGTGGGCGGCGGAAGTGTGGCGGCTTGTCTAAAAATATAGGATAAAAATTACTTGAGATATTTTTTAATTTCTCTTTCTTCATTCGACTCCAGGCTTTCTGAAGGAAAAAAATATGAAATCAATTTTTATGTTGTAAGCTCCTAGACAAAAACATTGGTTAGATAGGTACCTATATTATACTTACAGCCTTCGACAGCTAATCACACCAACAGGTGCTTGGCGACAGATTTTCTGCATGAGGGTGGTAGCCAGCCAGACGAGAAGGTACTCCAAAGTACCCTACCACCGTGCTATGGTTTCCTCACGATGTTTTCCTTCACCGAAAGCTCATTATAGGATTCGAAACCACGATGTTCGCTGCGGTATTCAACACTACTACCAGTGAGCTATCATCGTCTCCTAAATACCTCCAGGAATTTACTCAGCTCACAATAAAGCAGTGGAAATCTTTAAAAAGTTACCCGTTCGTGGGTAGCTTAGATTGGTTCTCATCTCATCTAGATTTAGGAACTTTACGAGAAGAATAAGTATCAAATGGTGCGTTCGAGACATTGTCCGCGACGCAGTCTTTCTCCTATCGTATTATCACGCTTATCGAATAGATAAGCGTGAAAGTATCAAGTAGAATAAAATTTAATATGAACCATACCCTGTTGGTATAATATTGTACTTACCTGCATCTGATTCAGTTGTGTCGTCTTCATCTTCAACCATTTCCGATGCTAACAGTTTGAGTGTAGCAGCTTTGTTCTTTTCCTTATCTTCATGTATCAAATCACTCTCGAGACAGTAGTGACCTTTCAAGAACCTATTAAAATATTGCCTATTATAATAATAAATTACGAAAAAAAATGATATAAAGGCAGCAATTTTGATACCGACTTTTTTAAATCATAAGTAGAATCAACTTCGTAGAGACATGGTGCATCTGTCAATGGTATATAAAATGGTTTTTCCGGCTTAACAATTATGCTGCCAGCACTTGGAGTGACCTGTTTATACACATACTCCTCAGGCTCGTATTGATATTCGTCCACGTCGAATTCGTTATTACCTTGGTCACTGACCACAGGCGACGCAAATCGCTTCTCTGTTTGGCTATTCTGTAGTTGCTTTTCAATGTCTTCCTTTTTGCGGATGAATCTGGGTTAGGGATTATTGTTATTGTAGAAGTTATTATTAGATATTTTTAGTAATTTTCAGCTGTTTACATGATTTCACCTTTGGGTTGCTCGAATATTATTGGAGGCTTCTCCACCTGCTTCAACTTCTTCTCCTTCTCCATGCTGTTCTTTTTCGAGTCGTTGTAAATATCGGAACTGGATCTCTATGTAGATTTTTTGCATGAGCTCCTAAAATTGGATAGGTAGGTAAGTAAACAACGTGTCACATTATAATATTGAAGGACATGCATGTATCGAGTAGAGATTCAACTGTAAATGAGTAAGTAGGTAGGTATGTTATTGAATTTTAAAACAACTCTCATTTGCCGTTTTGGTATGGATGGGTCAAAGTTTATTGTACCTAAGTACCTATAGGTAGCTTAATCGTACCAGTCATTGTGGTTCATTTTCAAAACCACAGCGCGTGAACAACTACCAAAACCCAAATCATAGGGGTAAACAAAGATAAATCTTTGTCTCTAAATAGTAGGATAAAACAAAGTCGCTGTCCACTCTTTTTGATTCTCCGCTTAGCTGTAGGTACCTACTTCTTCTCAACCACGCAACCAATTTTAGTTTTTGAAAAATGTTATTTAGAGAATTTATTCTGGTGTTATAAATGTGTCGTTATTGGAATAGGTATTTTAATAGTAAAGATCCCTAGGGATCTTCATAATTAAAAATACTTATTATTTTGTTGAATGAACATCATCAAAATATAGTGAATAGATGTATTTATGTGTTACCTCCCAAAGCAACTCTCCCAATGCGAATAGATCTTCAATATGCTTGTGTAAGTATTCTTTAGTCCCTTTATTGATCATAATATCTTGGCAGTCTAAATTAAGAATACCAGCCTTATGTATTATAATTTCTGATGTTGGAGATTCGTACCATGTAGGTATTTTTTCGATTTTACTGAGTGTATTTTCGCCGTCTATAAGCTGTCCAAAAGCAACATATTTGTGCTGCATCCAGGGACAGGGTTGCAACAGTACAAAGAATTGTGTAGAGCAATCAATATGCCTGAAATAAACAATAAATGAAATATAGCTCTAGCGCAGTAAGTATAGAGTCATATTTAGAAAGGTGGTCGCCGACATTCGTAAGGATATGGCACAAGAAGAAGAACATATACATAAATAGAGTAGGAGAATGTTGGCTTTGGTATTTTAGATGGATGTGGTTCATATGGAGGTGGGAAAAGTAGGATCACTCAAGTTGGACCAAACTGCACACACTGTGCTTTAATTAAATTCGGTTCATTAGTTTAGGACTTCATCGCGGACAAACAACGTGACACGACATTTTTATTTAAATAATAAGATTATAAGATAGCCGATAGGTATCTATACTAATATTATAAACCTGAAAAGTTTGTTTGTTTGAACGCGCTAATCTCAGGAACTAACTGGTTTGTATTGAAAAAATATTTTAGTGTTGGATAGTCCATTTATCGAGGAAAGCTATAAAACATCACGTTATGCTTCGAAAATCCCACGGGAACGCGGGTGAAACCGCGGGGGACAGCTAGTCTCATATATCTACACTACACT
The DNA here is from genome assembly GCA_951361185.1 of Ochropacha duplaris. Taxonomy (NCBI): domain Eukaryota; kingdom Metazoa; phylum Arthropoda; class Insecta; order Lepidoptera; family Drepanidae; genus Ochropacha; species Ochropacha duplaris. The sequence goes on from OX592703.1 coordinate 7,450,039, forward strand.
AATATTATAATGAGGACAGATTTGTAGTTTTGTATCTAGCGAATAAACTTAAAAACTACTGGACCGATTTTAAAATTCTTTCACCATTAGAAAGCTATATGAGTAACATAGGCTATATTTTTTATCTCGGGAAAAGATAAGATCCCACGATATCGCGGGTGAAATTATTAATTAAGTAGGTAAGATTATGTAACATATTAATCTGGGTATATTTTACTGGAAGATTATTGTGTCTAAAACTGCCACAACTAAAAGTTTGTATTTTTTGTACACGTGATATTTTTAGCTTACCGATCAGCATTGGCCATACAAAGTACTCCACGCCTATCATGCGGTATTATAAAGTTTTCGCAATCCATCGGAATATTCTTTAAACCAAAACCACCGCACTGTATCCAGCCATCTTTGACTATACGATGAACCGGGGTGCCTGCATATCCACCCTTTTTTTCTTTGCATAAACGAAGAAAATTTTCACATGTATACGGTACTAAATCTGAGTAAAGCTGAAAATGATCGATCAATTAGTGCTTTTCAAAAATCTGCTCTTTCCTTGGTCCAAAGTCAATATGAAACGTAGAATTTAGATAAGGAGCACTTACCTACCTACTTCAAATTAACACGCATGTTTTTGTACCAGTCTATGACATCCTGGTATAATTCCATCCTACCTAGCATAGGTACATATTCATTGTGCTAAAAATAAAAAAATATTTACCATGAAAATAAGCGTCCCAATTTCTAAACCGTCTGCGGAAATTTGCAAATAAGCACAGGACCTCTGAAAAAACAAAGTAATTGGCTCATATAATATTCGTAGTTTGTTTTCAACGGTAGTCATAAGGTAGTTACTCACACCAGAACCTTTGACAAAATTTGCAAAATGTTTAACTCCTTCTTTGTGATAATCCAAAGTAAGATGGTAATTGAATTTAGTTTCTATCAATTCTTTAAGTTCTTTCTCGCCACCTAACATCTTGTCATTGATTAGCACAGCTACTTGAGTTTGTATGCAATAAGCTATACCACCATATTGGTTTTTTAAATCATTCCATACAACTGACCATTCGACTCCACTCAATCCTGGAATCATGGGAAACAGTAAAATGAGTAGGTACCTACTTACAATCTTTTATAAGCTTGTGTAAGACTAGCCTCATTTCATATCGGTTTTCAACTACCAAACGGTAAAAGGGGTCCTTAGTCAAACAAGGTAGCCTTATAGTATCGTGACGTCCATCTGTCTGTCATGGTTATTTTACTCGGAGACTGTCAGTGATATCACATAGACCTACCTACTGCAATAGAGCAACAGGTATGAGAGGATGTTTTGAGGAGGATTGTTTAACATTTGAAAAAAAAATGCCAATATAGTCAGATGGTCCAAAAATATTTTAAAAATGTAACCTTGCTGAATTTCCTGCCGGTTCTTCTCAGTTGAAGGCTGAATTCCGAACCGGTGGTAACTTCTGTAATTAGACCTTCATAAGTGCCCTTCTAGGGCCTAAACTGAACAAATGGTTTTGACTTTGACTTTGATGAAAATTGTTGTTCACGTGTGAATGTTATATTACGGGTCAATATATTGGACGTATGATATAAAAAAAAACCTGTCTCAGGTCTTAGAGCAGTACCAGATTTGGTAGGTAGGTACCGTAGGTCTTCGTGTCAAAGGACGGTATGGACAAAAGTGACAATTGACAGAAAAACAATCAAGTTTAGGTAAAATTAAACCGCAATAAGAGTTTGTGGTGCCCTACCCTGTTCATGAAGTCCACCAACCTGCAAAACATTGCGCGTATCCAGTGGACCAACGGAGGGGTATTAGGTACTATCTATTTAAGTAGGTATAAGATAAGTAATAAACTATAAGGAATAGGAAACCCGTAAGTGTGATATGTCCCAGGATATTTTTAAGGCGATTATAGCTCAGTGGTAGTGATGTCGGATACCGCGGCAAAAATCGTGGGTTCGATCTTACATTGCGCCTGAGCTTTCGGTGAAAGAAACCATGGCACGGTGGAACGTAGGTACCTACCTACCTGCCTACTTTTACCTACCCCTACCTACCTACTTTGTAGTAAGTTGTATTCGACTGACATGCTCTGTCTGACCCTTAAGTTGAAAATCTGTCGCCAAGCACATATTGGTGTGTTCCGACACCTGCGCTTGAGATCCAGTTCCCTACTAGGCATCGTGTGCTGACCACACTAAGCTTATCCTAAAAGTAAAAATAAAAAATAATTTAACCCACCTCTTATTACCGGAGCGGCGAAGCTTTGCGATCTATATGTATGCAATCCTTTCACTAAACTTACGCAATAATTATATTCCTTAGTTACTCTATTACCAATAATTGTAAATTTAACTCTATCTTTATTGAGTAGCTTTTCTTTCTTTTTGGGAAACGTAGGGTTATTTACAGAGTTATGTGCATATTTCATTTTACTTGAATGCTGATCTTTGATCGTTCTTTCCCATGGATGATGGCATATTTCCTTTGCAACGAAAGGTGTTTTTAGATTGAACAGAGACATACTTTCGATATTAACCCTCCTTCTGGCGCGATCGGTAAAAAAACAACTGAATTAACTGCTAATTAATATTTTGCACAATCATTAGGTTTTGTATAAATGACAGTTCTAATTTGGTTCATGTCTGTGATGTACTAGGCATAATATTGTTTTTAGCTTTTTAAAGATTATAAGTAAGTAGGTCTATTTATGATCTCTATTATGTCAAAGAATACTAACTGATTAATAAGTCCGTGAGGTAGCGTTGCATTTTAAAGCATTTTAGGTAGTGTTTATACCTACGCCGATCGATTGCCATATTTTTCAATAGCTACCTATCTCGAATTACTAATAAGTACACCGCATCCGCAGTGGGAGTGGGATGGGATGGGTGCGAATGTTGTAAAATAAAATGTTAATAATAATAGTTCGCAGGCTGAAACTTTTTTCATAAATATTTGAAATCCTATTGAGCTGATAAAAGTTGCATCTTGGAGGAATTAGGTAAACGTCATATGCTCACATGAACTTGTAAAAAAAACTCTACCTACCTACGCCGAATGAAATTTAAAGGTGATTGTTTAAATAATGAATAGTACTAAAACAACAATCATGTGCACGTGTAGTGGTGGAAAGACCATCAGCTGACGCATTAAAGTTACAGATTATTCGAGCATTGCACTGTAGGTAGGCATCGTAGGTATCTTTATTACACAAATCTCCTACCCGCACCCAAGCGGCAGATGTAAAACTATCATATTGTGCTTGTGCAATACGTTCGGAAAGCTATCGCCACCACTGCGTTTATACCATAGATAATACACTATGTTTATCGAGATGTTTATACAAGGTTTATACTGATATGAAAAAGAAACGAAAGCCTAAAGGTTTTTGGATGTCGAACAAGCGAGGAAAAACCAAAAAAACACAACCGTCTTGAGTGCGTGCGGCGAACCCAAAGAGTATATAAGGGCGATTCTCTGTAAACTCGTAATGGCCCATACAGATGCTGTCCTGGCATTTTTTTTTAGAATTGTCGTAAAAATATGGTATGATTGCTTAGTAAAGTAACTATTACTTTTGGTACGTAAGGAGGCCAATTGAATTTATACGTATTTTTTAAGTTATTTGTTGTTTTCTGATAAATTCTGACACTGTTAGGTGCAGCAAGGGACTGTTTTGAACATAGTAGTCCCCTACTGAGACGGTTAAATGAGACAAATTACTTTTAAAAAAAGAAAAAATCATATTATTAGTATCAATAATTTATTATGTTTATGTCATATTAACGCAACAACATACAACAATTATATTTCTAAAGTTTCTTAAGACAAAACAAACCAATAGACATAACTCTGACAAAATAAGAATAAAAACTTTCAATAAATAACTCACCACTAGAAACACTTTGTACTTAACCTTAGATCATCTTATTATTATTATTATTTATATCGATTATTAAATGCTGTATGTCGTGTCAGTCTTTAATGAAATACCTACGATCAATAAAAATCTTGCAAAATCTTCCTCTCAACAATAATACACGTAATATCAAATGTAATCTGCAAATAAATAATTTTTTCTTAATCATAAAAGGCATATCAATCAAAGTGAGCTAATGTAACATTCGGAAATCTTAGCGCTCAAAAACATTTATTTCATTCAATAGGGAATTTATAAAATTAGATCCCCTTTAGAATAAAGTCAGGATCATTTATTCTACGTTGATATATATCTTAGTCGCTCTGCTTCACTTTTTTTTCTAATAATTCCTCTCGGAATACTTTTTTTTTGGAGGCATCCTTAGTGTACTGTCAATCTGTAACATATTTTATGTTCAGTAAGGTAAATAATGCGAATCATATATTTTCAAAGCTGTGATGATTCCTACATTAATGAAACTTTGACTAGTGTAGGAATTTACACCAATAAAACTATTAAGTAATGACTATTTATGAGAAATCTATAGTCCCCTGCCATGTAGAACAGTCTCCTGCCGTATTTCCGGGCAGGGGACTGCGGTCAGGGGACTGTGAATTTTGGTTATGTTGCATAATATTTACAAAACTATTGGAACATGATTAGTTACGAAACTACCGATAAATTTAGGCACAGTTTATGGAAATAATAAATAATACTTGTATATAATTAAATTTAATAATATCACTTACCAAAGGACTGTGTGACGCACCGACTGAGGTGCGTACTCCCGTCACAAATGAAGCTCGGACACTAAACAAAAAGCCGGCCCGCTGTCGTTCTCGACTATGTTACCAACTGCACACTGATTGCGTTTCATTCCACGCCATAAAACGTTTGTACACATGTTAGTTTTTTTTTATTTTAGCTTTGAATTTTTAGCAGAGGACTGTTTGCAAAAACTCAGGACAACATTTACATGACATTATTCAACTTAAAAAATACGTAATTAGACCTTCTTTTATGAAAAAAATGTAATTCCGTTATTCCTTTTTTAGATATTAATAGCCAAAATTATGTAATGTGAATAAGTTTTTTTTAAATGCTATCTCTAAGTAGGAACTCTGGGAATGGGACAGCCAGGGGACTGTGTTTTAAGGGCTTTGATAATTTCTAGAAAAAAAAAGTAAAATAGCTATAGTTCTAAATACAACCACGCTTTAAAGTTTAACTGTTTTATTTTAATTAAGAGTGGTAATTGTTTTATTCAGTTTTATTATTTAAAAAAAACTCGGTTCGGACAGCCATTTACGAGTTTACAGAGAATCGCCCATAATCACTACGTTTGCAGCAAAGCTCTGGCGAAGCAGCGTGTGCGTTTGCCCCGGGCAAGGCACGTCCTGACCGACCGAGGATTTGCCTCGCAAGGATGCTCGCTCAGTCAGTACGCGGCTAATGAAGTGAAATGAAATCAAAGCGTGTATGTATCGTGACTTTAATAACATAAAAGAAGATTAAATGAAGAAAGTAGAAATGCTTAGAGATTTATTAGTATGCGATTGGAAGATTTTGTGTCTATAGTCATGAATAAAGATTAATAAAAAAAACAAGTTAATCTGTCAATGTCAAAATGACGTATGTAATTATTTGTGAGTGAACTTTTTACGATTTTTAGCTCCCTGAATATTTACGTGATAAAAATTATAACAATTAAATAATAATAGAATAGAACTATACTCCTTCCCTAGTTATAAAATTAAACATCTTTTATATTTATATTAGACATATTTCGGGTGATTTATTTATCCAATTTCTGTGAGAAAAGATGGAAAGTTCTCAACATAATTTTTCTATAATTTGCGGAGAACTGTGTAATCTTCTTTACATAAAAGAATATAATAAAGCAGAAGTAAATTCTTTGATTGATGAGCTTAATACAAAACCTTTTAATGCAGAATTGTTTGTACGAAAACATGTAAGTAATGTCTAATTTACACACTGAAAGCATTGTATTGTTTGTGATAATTTGATAACATACAATTTTGAATACTTGCTTTTTTAAAATTTCAGGAGGGAGGTACTCTTGTTACAGCACTTTGTCTGAATATAAAGCCTATAGATGAATTTTTAGCAGCCAAAACATCGCATTTAATAAATAGCATCCTGGTTAAACAAAATTTACTTTTTGATTCTAATTACTTGTGTAAAGTAATCTCATGGCATATTGAATGCCTAAAAACATGCTCAGACATTATTTTGCTTGATATTCTTCATAATATGCAATGTATTATTCAGTCAAATACAACAGCTAGTTTAAAGGTATGTTTATAATGAAATTGTTAAAATTTTCTACATAAAGATTTATTATTTGTTGATAATTGGATAGATTTGGATTAAACTTAACTAAAAAGATCTGGGAAAATATAACATCACGCAACATTGGTGACACTGCAATGGATGTTAGTAGAATATAAACTATAATTAAGACAAAAACTATGACTTAAATACCTAGTTTGATCTTAATGCCAAAAAATAATTAAAAACAGTAAAGCTGATACAGATTTTACTAATAATAAAAAAAACATATATGAATACAGAATGGAAACTTTCAGCGGGGCAGTAAGGGGAAGTACCTTATCCATTGCAGCTACACGAAAATGGTCTTAGGTTCCATTGAAGTTTTTGATCATTATTAGAAACAGGATCGATTGGCATCAAAAAAACTTTCGTAACTAACTTCGACACACTTTTATAGTTTATTTTTGTACATTAAGCGATAGCGAAATTGTTATTAATATTTGAATTGAAAAATATAGGTAACAAATTTTGCATAATAAAATATTATTCAAATAATGAAATTATTACACTAAAAAATAAGATAGTTTTTTTTAGCAAATGTGAAAAACGAAACAATATTTGGAGTCATGTAAATAATGCTATGACACTTGTCTGTCATTCATCAAATTAGTTATTAATATTTTTGAGAACTATTATTTTTATCAAACTACACACCAAAATCCACATGGCTTGATTAGGTTAGAAGTGTACGTCGTTCACTTCGTGGTTATTTTTTTATAAATTCCCACATTCCGAGAAAAAAAATTGAATTTCTCGAAAACTATCGATTTTCGGGGTTTGCGGTTTCCAAAACCCATTAAAAACACTAAATGCTACCCAAAAAAATAGCCCCTGTATAAAAGCGACGGGCGCTAATGTACAGTGCTTCCGAGATAACTCAGGACCCATCTTGGAATATCTAATCTCATGTGCTGATATAAACATGAGTTGACGGCTCACTGACGGCCGATACACCCCCCCCCCCCGTCTCGCCGCGCACATACCTAAGGCGCAATACAGCGGTTTCGGTCAAACTATACTTCCCCTTACTGCCCCGCTGAAAGTTTCCACCCTGTATTTGTTTGTCTTTAAATGTTTAATTTAAGAGTTAAATAAGTAATGGTAGATATGAGAATCTACTTCATATAATTTTGAAATAAATCTGATCAACAAATACCTTGATGTTCTGTAGTTGCTTTAAAAATAATAATGTTGGCCTGATTGGTCTCTTCATTTATGTTAAATATTCTGTAAACAATGAAATTTCTTACCAGTTTACAGATGACTTGATAGGTAATCAAGGGATCCTTTTAAATCTGATAAATACTGATAAGTGTAATTCACTAAGCACTCGAAACCCAATGCAAACATGTTTAAGTGCTCTCAAATGTATTATAAGTATAGTATCTAATATGGAAGTAGACAATAAAAGTTCCGAAACTATTTTGATGCCTGAACTAAAGGAAAATGTTTCTCAAGCTATTGTTAAACTGTTGATGAGGGGTTCTATGAAGAGTCAAGAAGAGATTTTATATTGTAAGGTATGTATTTAATTTACATTTGTTCTAAAAAGTTATCTTCGAAAATGTTTCGGTTTCAGCCAAACCAAACTGAACCATATAGCAAACACTCGATTTCCGTTTCAGTAGAAAGCCCTGTTTCATCAGATTCTACCATTTATATTAGTTACTAGCTGTCCGCCCCGCGGTTTCACCCGCGTCCCCCTTTTTTATCCCTTTAGGGATTGAATTTCGAAGAATCCTTTCTTATTCCTCGTCTTCGTCTTAAAAACAACTCCCCTCCCGTACCCCAGTGACGCCTACATCGCATACCTAGCCGAGCGGGGTGAGCGGCGACAACGCGACTTTTTTCTAATACTTACATTTTTTAACTCGTGATATCTTTCGAATGGAATGTCCGAATTGAATAATTCAAAAAGTTACATAAAGGTATTGAAGCAGTCTTGAACAAACAAACAATCAAATCTTTCCTCTTTATGATATTAATAGTATAGATTAGGATAAATTTTCTGTAATGTGCGTCAATTTAAATTGTACATGAGACAAGCAATATTGTAAAAGGTATAAAAATCTAACACATACTTTTACAGGTGGTAATATCAGCATTAAGAGTCTTGTCTCAGCTTTACTTCAATGATCAGAGTATTAACATACCTTTGCCAGAGGTGATGGGAGTATGTCGGCACTTCATTATGTATGGCTTGGTGAATCAGAGCAGTAAGCCAGAAAAAATTATGCCTGCACAACAAACTATTGCTGTAACACCTATTACACATAATAATACTAAAGGAGGAAAAGTAAGGATAAGTTTTAAGTTTGTATAGAAGATTGAAATTGTTTTAAAAATGTTATGCAGTTGCCTTGAACTAGAGAGTTAATAATATTGCATTCTGTTCTAGAAACAAAAGTTACGAAAGCAAAGAAACAATGCTATAGAGAGCTTAAAGAAAGAAATACCAGTGTCTGACCGTAGCCTCATGAAAGATGTTGATAACTTTGAAAATAGCTCTGCATATAAGCCAGTTAGTAGGAACTATTTAGAACCCCTTAAAGCCAAAACTTGTTGGGCTTTGACAAGTGATTCGGACATGTCCGATGTAGAGAACAATAGGGAAGTTAAGCTTGTTGCTTTGAAGTCAAGAGTGAGACAGAGCGCTTCCAATTTACTACTTGTTTTAGTTAAAGTAAGTACTACTTTTTTATATTCCTTCATAGACAAAACAGAAGAAGTCATGCATTTAAAGATCATTTATGTGTGAAGTGACTATAAAATTAATTGACTGTGCTTAGTCAAACTGAGGTTTGGGTTTATTTTTGGTGGGCCATCTATCCTTTACAAGCTAAACTTATTTTGCTATATAGCCATTATCTATGGTTCACTTTAACAACTTTGGTCCATTGTATATTATGTATTTGGTCCAATAAAGGTTTGTTTTTTAAACAGTTCACTGTACCATTCCCCTATTTCATAAACAACCCTTTGGAGTGATTAATGCTATTATGATAGATCCTTCTAAAAATGAAATAAACACTGCTCAAACTTTTTGTGGTTCAATATTGCCATCTCCAACCCTTGGTATAAGGAACCTGAGAGCAATAGTTTGTAATGAATGTTAATACAAATATACACTACACTAGATAACACAATAAAAATAATCCCTTTTATTATTATAACGTATTTTCAGGTAAGAGAAAAAAAGGAAATATTTGGTTATTGGTGGGCCCTCCTTCCAGAGTCTCCAGACGCCAGCAAATGGTATGTAGAAGAAGCTTCAAAGAAAACGTTGGCTTATTGTGCGGTCATCGACTCCATAGCAAGCAGTCGCGCAAGCGTTCTGAGTGTCATACTGGCACTTCTATCTGGCTCTAGGATGTACTTGTCACAAGCTGAAGCCAGGTAATTATTGAAATATAAATCATTAAAAATCCACCATTCCTCGTTAGATCCTTAATTATAAAACATACTAAGTGTGAATTTTGAAACATATTCTATGTTGACATGTATTTTTTGATGTTTTGATTAGTGTTTGTTAATTCTTAGATACAGGCAATATCCTTATTAGGGATATATACATGCAATTTGGTCCAATTCAAATTATGACTTGGGTAGCCGATTTCCTCTCGATTTTTCATAACATCCATGTGTTGCAAAAAACTTCCTGACAATTTATGCTTTCCATTTATTTCAGCAAAAAAGAAAATGCATCTTTTATTCCATTCTCAGTATCTCTCGGCTACGTCATTACATGCTTGCACAATGTTGTAGTCAGCATATTGGACAGCGAGCGAAGCCATGCGGTTATTATAGTCACGTTGAAATGCTGCGCGGCACTCGTGCAGGCTACCCCTTATCATAAGATGAAAGAAGGCTTGATCAGCGAGCTGGTCAGGTCCACGAGAAAGTTTTTGATTCACAGAGGTATGTTTAACATAATGGACCTGTCGCCAAGCAAACAAGCGAGGTGTGTTCCGACAGCTGCACTTGAGAGAAAGTTCCCATCTAGGCTTTGTGTGCTTACCACCTTTGACCACATAATCACTCTCCATGGTGAGATTGCGGTCAAACACAGGCTTATCAAATAGTAAAAAAAAGTAAATAACTCTTACTTCATGAATCACCATAACAAATCGTCTTGGAACAACAGAAAGCACTATTGGAAATCGAATTGTATGGGGTTAAGGATGAAGCAGGTTTGTAATTTACACTTAGTAGTGAACTGAAGAGTCACATATGTATGTATAAGTTAAATGTAATAGGTGTAAGTTGTTTTTGAAAAGAGTAATTGTTGAGTTTATTGCGGGCTCAGCAAAAGCAACCCTCCGAACCGTGCATTAAGAGTCTAGAGTAGACTATTCATAAGTGCTTGTAAAGGCCTATTTGAATAGAAAACATTTTCATTTTCTATTTTTTTAATCAAAATATAAGCTAAAACCTTTGTTTTCAGATGTCACCCTTCAAGTTGGTGCACTAATAACAATGGGATGTGTTCTATCAGTAGACCCTAAAGTTGATGAAATTCTCAAAGCTGTAGAGAAAGATACAGTTCATTCAAAAGTCACAATTAATCCTATAAGTAGTGCTGTTAAGTTTGAAGTTGAGGAGTGTGATGATTTTGAAGAAGGTTATTCTGACGATGAAATGTTCACTGCTGTTGATCAATTGAGCAACAAAATCGATGAAAGTAATGGAGAAACAGGACATTATTTCCGAAGCTGGATTTTAGAGATCTGTTTCAAAAATATGGGATGGACATTCAAATCAAATGATGTTGTGGTAAATATTAGTTGGATTGAATAGATTGCAATTTTTTGTCTATATTAAAAATATTTGGCACCCTTATACATCCTATCTTCGCTTAATGGCTAACAGTTATATAAAGCATTCTGGCTTCCTCCCATTGAGGATTGGCCAGGATTACATCTACCAAGTTCATGAATATAAATTCCATTCTGTCTTAGAAAGAAGCAGAAAGGCTATCTCTGCTTCTTTCCACACACACTTCATCATAATGTGATGGAAGTACATGTCTTCTATAACATTACACTCGACACAATTTTGTGTATTAGGTTTATTGCTGCTGATTCTGTTGTTTACAAACTAAACTAATGTAGGTAATCTCACTCCTTTTCAATCAAAAAATATAAGAAAATAATAGTTTTTTTTTAGCGTTTTCCATTTAGTCCACGTCCAATTGGTCACTATTATATATTTTCCCGTTTATGACATCGGCTATTTTAATTTGACTGGACAATATTTATTTTATACAAAGAGATATAGTGAATTCAAATAAATTTACTTCGTAAAGAACAGAAATTACACAAAATTTTGATGAAGTTATTTCGGGTTCTTGCATCCAAAATTTGAAGCATTTCAGTAGTCGAAATTAATTTTGTCTGTTTATTTAACATATTATCTATAACTAAAATACCAACTTTTCAGAGATGTAAACCATCAGCTATACCAATAATATTGGAGTCTCTACAAGTGCTGTCAGCTATAGCATTCCATCATCTCGCGGATTTGCTTCATTCACATATAAATCTACTTGGAGATATACTTAGTGAGATGGTCCAACATGAACATCAAGATGTGATACTCCAAACAGCTAAAACGATCAGTATCATTGGCGATGCTATACAGAAATTAGGTAATTTGTTGCTTCGTTTTATTATAGTACCTTCTATCCGTCTCCCGGCCACTTCCTTCACCGAAAGCTCGAGACTCATTATAGGATTCGATCCGACGATCTTCATCAAGGTATCCGGCGTAACTACCACTGAGCTATCATCACCTAAATCAATGTCCTGAACAGTACTTCTGTAGTGTAAGTACTTTAATTATCTATCTACATATGTATATCTAAAATTCTCGTGTCACAGTGTTAGTAACCAAAACTCCTCCGAAACGGCTTGACCGATTTTTATGTATTTTTTTGTGTATATTCGGTAGATCTGAGAATAGGTTGTAAAGTATATTTCATACCGCTAGATCCCACAGGGACGCGGATCCCACGGGAACGCGGGTCGAGCCACGAGGGACAGCTAGTATGTATATAAAAAGGTGGTCTGACTCACTAACTCATCAACGACCAGCATAAAAAAAACCCTTAGACCTAGAAAGCTAAAGTTTTTTGCATTTGTTTTTTAAGATAAGAAAGGATTTTACGAAATTCAACTCCTAAAGGGGTAAAAAAGGTTTCAGTCGCGCACCACGCGTGAAACGAGGCGTAAAGCTAGTACTATTATATTGAGAAAGGATTTGTATTTTTGTTTGTTTGTCATAGGTCATATTAGAACTACTGAACCGTTTCTAAAAATTAATTCACCAATGGAAATCTACATTATCACTGTGTATATATTTTTTATTAGCTCACAAATGCGCGTGAAACCATGGGTGGAAGCTAGTCTTTAATAAAGTACCTTGTTTTGACGATCCGGCTGGTTGGTTGTTTCAGATCAAATAGATCAAGGTCCACCATTAAATCATTGTATGTACATGTGGGAGAAACTGTTGCCGCCCTTGTCTGCGGTGCTGCAATGTCACGAAAACCCGCCAGCGAAGCCTATAGTGTGCGACTGCATTGCAAATATTGGCGAAAAGTCTTTCAAAGAATTACCGGTAACATTTATATAGTTTTTATCATTAAAGTTGTAGTATGTAAGTATGATATATTTAATTTGAATTTAATAAAGGTGGACCGACGATCTTGTGAGGGTCGCGGGTTGCCACTGGATGCGAGTAGCGCAAGATCAGCCATCGTGGAGATCCTTGGGGGAGGCCTTAGTCCAGCAGTGGACGTCTACCACTTGACATGATGATGAAAGCTGGGTTTTGATAAACTTTTATAACTTAGGGTTACTTTATGATGGGAACTAGTGAAGTGTCGTTGCGTTATAGTTTTATTTTCATCAAATTTTTGTGTATCATAAATTATCTTGTATTTTAAGTTTTGTTGTCATTTTTTCCCAATACATTTCAATGTAAGTGCACCTTTTATCAGATTTTCTTAATAAGTTTGCGAAAAGTTTTAGTCTAACAACCATCAATTTCACTAAAACCTGACCTGACTTGTACTGACAATGACTAACTATACTGTGAATGTATATAACATAAAATAATAACTAGAAATTGACAGAAATGTCCCAAAGACAATGAATCCTTAAATTGTTTTTTTTTCGTTTTCAGAGACGTTATCAAGTGCTTTGTTGTACTTTACTGATGGGATTATGTAGTGATGAAGAACCGACAGTGAGGGCAGCTGCCGTTCGTGCACTTGCCATGGCCGTTATGTATCGAACACTTAGAGAGGTAAACCAAAAATAAAGTCGATGCTGAGGCAATAGACAGGTCTAATGTGTTACTTATGTATAGTTGAGAAAATGATTGTGATTTCACTAAAAATAATGGTGGACAGTAACTGACTATCAATTAATAACTCATAACTCTAAGTTGTTTTTTTTAATATATAACTAAAAGAGAATGAGTTGACAACTTCATGTTACCATTTCCGAGGACCCGTGTCCCAGCTGTGCGAGTGTTTGTGAGCTGTTGATAATGAACGTTTGCTTACAGGACATTTCCTTCGTAAGCGACTGTGGTGAAAATATCCTGAGAGCTCTAGCGGAGACAACTTTAGTAGTCAGAACTAAAGCGGCGTGGGCACTCGGAAACCTCAGTGACGCTCTAGTATTGAATAAGTAAGACTGTTTTATTCAACCACTTACTAAACTATTTTTTTTATACTTATTCCCCACTTATCGTGGGGTTAATGTGGTCAAACACAATCCTATAAAAAAACTGAATGCTTTATTGAATGTGCTAAATAAATATAAACGCGAGTATTAACTAGATATTCAAGAATTTTTTTGAACTACACACTAATAATAATATTATAAAGAGAAATGCAAGGCGATGATAGCTCAGTGAGGAAACCATAGCACGGTGGCAGGGTACTTTGTAGTACCCGACTGGCTGGCTATCACCCTCAAATAAAAAATCTATCGCCAAGCACCTATCCGACAGCTGCACTTGAGAGTCAGTTCCCATCTAGGCTTTGTGTGCTTACCACCTTCGGCCACATCAGCACTTACCATGTGAGATTGTGGTCAAACACAAGCTTATACAGAATAAAAAAAAATATGATTTCATTTTTTGTGTTTGTGTGTTTGTTTGTAATTGGATAAACTCAAAAAATACTTAACCGATTTGAAAAATTCTTTCACCTATAGAAAGCTACATTATCAACAAGTTACATGGGCTATATTTAATTTAATGTAATCGGCGAAAAGCTAGTTAGTAGTCGAATATTTTGAACAGAAACTCATTTGTTACAGGGAAGAACCAGACATAGAAGATATAGATGATGACCTCCTAGTTCGATTGCTAGAGGTCAGCATACAGTGCGCCGTTGATAATGATAAGGTAACCCAAACAACGTTTAAGCGGCTTAATACTCAAAGGTTTAAGCGGCTTAACACTCAAAGGTTTAAGGATTGTAAACAACTTTCAATGTCAGTTACCGTAAAAAGCGCGCATCATTTCAAGCACTCTAAAAGGCCACTCGAGAGATATCGCGGAATCATCTTATCTCATAACTCACTCCATTCCATTTTAGATGCACTGATTATTATCTATACTAATATTATATTTCGTCGCTTCATTCTTCAGATATAAGAAACATGGTAGTCCTTTTAACCTACAGGCAACTTCGCACGGTATAAAAAAAAAATAAAGGTAGGTAATTAATTGCGCCTCCCGTGGGTAGGCGCTGCGACAGTTCGTCATTCTTTTATCGTGCGTGGCAACAAGCACACCGCAACAGAGATAATATCAGTTTTAAAAAATGTCTAAACGCAGTGCTGATAGTCAAATTGAATATTATACTGCTAAGATTAAAAAATTACAATCACAAAAATGTGTGAATAATCGTCGTCGCCTGATTGTGTACTCGTCCTCATCTGACTCCGAGGAAAATTCTGGTGAGTACATAAAATACACATTTAATAAGTGGAGTGATTTATAGTGTTTATAATTCCAATAATAATAATACGTTCAGTGTCTGTAAGCTATCCTGGAGGTTAACTGCGGGTTAACACGACGGTTTAGTATGACGCTAAGAAATATAAGCCTGGAGGTTGACCGTGAGTCAACACGAAGGTGTTAACAATACATATTCAGCTATAAATAATCAAGATCTCTATTAGCTTACACTTTGTTTAAAGCTACTAGGAAAAAAATTGGGAGTTATTTTTATAACTACCCTCAAAAAAAATTGATATTTTCTTCGTTCAGATAACGGAGCACATTCCAAGGACGAGAGCAATCAAGAGCAGCCACCAGCATCATCGCCAGCGCCGCCGCCAGTGCCACCGGACATCTCATCTGATGATGTTATAAATAATGTCGACCCCACGCCTGAACTCGACCCTGAGTTACTCCAGGCTTTGGGAGACACACCCGATGATACTCCAGTATATGGCCCAAATATACATAGCAATTTAGCTCAACGCTGGCTGCCAATTCTAACGAAAGGCATAAAACAAGAAACAAAAGAAAAGCTCCTGAAAGAATATGCCATCCCCGATAATTGCAAACTATTAAAAGCACCGACTTTAAATGCCGAAATATCGGCTGCAGTCTCGGATATAACGAGGTCTCGAGATAAGAAAATGCAGGCTTCTCAAAATCAACTGGGTCTGGGCATAACTGCCATCAATAGAGCTATGACGTTGTTATTAACCGGCGACGATAAGGTTCAAGTCATAAAAATTCTATCCGATAGTTGTAGAATACTTACAGATCTTCATTTTATGGAGTCCCAAGTGAGAACTAAGCTCATCACTCCAGGACTGGACAAGTCTTTCCTGACCGTGATTCAAGATCAAGACCGAGATGAGACTCTTTTCGGTAGTAAACTACCCGAAAAAATCAAGGCATCCAAGGCAATCGTGAAGCAAGGCCTACAGATTAAAAAAGGCCCTATCCTGAAGGCATCTGCACCGAGCACCTCATCTTCAAACTCTCGTCCTCGTCAACAGGGAAACTGGTCAGGCCCTCCCCGGTATCCGTCGTCGAACAGGGGGGGGCGGGCAGCATCCTACCGTGCCATGCAGGCACCAGCACCAGCGCCGCAACCGTACCGCCGCGCTCCGTTTCAGACGCCTCCACCTCAGCGTCCATCGCCGTCGACGACCAACAAGCGTGCCCCAACTCGGCATTGACTCAGGTACATGCCGGTAGACTTCAATCTCATTACAATTGTTGGACTGCCGTCACTAAAAATTCGGTTATTTTGAATTGGATTCGTAACGGCTATAATATACCTTTCACGCATAAAGTAGTTCAGAACTATGTTCCTCGCAACTCCCTTTCAATCAAAGAGAAACGGAAAATGATATCAGCTATTCGTAATCTCATTGATTTAGGTGCCATTACAGAATGTAAACCTTGTAATGATCAATTTATATCAAATATATTTCTTGCGCCAAAATCGAATGGCGACTATAGATTTATTCTCAATCTGAAGCAATTAAATAATTATGTATCTAAATCCCATTTTAAAATGGAGGATCATAGAACTGCATCGAAAATGATATCTAAAAATAATTTCATGGCGACCATAGACCTCAAAGAATCTTATTTATTAGTACCGATAGCTACATCTCATCGCAAATACCTTCGATTCGAATTTGAAAATGAAAATTTCGTAAAACTTACGTACGAATTCAATGCTATGCCCTACGGTCTGTCCTCTGCACCACGAACTTTCACAAAAATTATGAAAGAAGTAGTGAGCCATTTGAGACATCGCGGATTTAGATCTGTTATATATCTAGACGATATTTTATGTATAGGTTATGACTACCAGGATTGCTTAGAAAATGTTAACGAAACTCTAAAGTTACTCAACTGTCTAGGTTTCGTCGTAAATTATGAAAAAAGTAGCATATACCCGCAACAGTATTGCAAGTTTTTAGGTTTTATTTATAATTCTGTGGATATGTCGATATCTCTTCCTTCAGACAAACGAAACAAGATATTACAATTAGTTGAAAAGTTTTCCTACCTACCGGTTTGCACAATCAGAGATTTTGCTCACTTGATTGGCGTTCTTACCTCGGCCTGCCCAGCTGTAAGATATGGTTGGCTCTATACAAAAAGGTTAGAACGTCAGAAATTTTTAGCTCTCACTAAGCATCAAAAATACGACACAAAGTTTACACCTTCTGCTGAAGTCTTACCAGATCTGATGTGGTGGAAGGAAAACATATTTTCCACATCCAATACTCTTATAGTTTCTACCTTCGACATGGAAGTTTTTACAGACGCCTCTAAAACGGGCTGGGGTGCTTTTTGTGAAAACAATCGCGTAAACGGTGCATGGAAAAGCAACGAACGTACTTTTCATATAAACTATTTAGAATTACTCGCCGTTTTTCTCGGTTTAAAATGCTTTGCGCGCGAGAAATACAATTGCAATATCTTGTTACGTGTAGATAATACGACAGCTATAAGTTATGTCAATCGAATGGGAGGAATTCAATTCCCTCATTTGAATGACTTAACAAGAAGCATCTGGCAGTGGTGCGAGGAGCGAAACATATGGTTATTTGCATCATACATAAACACAAAAGATAACGTAGAAGCTGACCAAGAGTCTAGGAAATTGAATCCTGATATTGAATGGCAGCTTTCCGGTTCCGAATATCGACAGTTAGTAACAACTTTTGGCGAACCGTGTATTGATCTTTTCGCTTCTCGCTCTAATGCTAAATGTCAAACATATATCTCTTGGAGACAAGATCCAGACGCCCTAACAGTAGACGCATTTACGATAAGCTGGAAGCCCAGGTTTTTTTATGCATTTCCACCATTTTCACTGATACTGAAATGCATTCAAAAAATAGTTATTGACGAAGCTGAAGGTATTTTAGTGTTCCCTTACTGGCCGTCTCAGCCCTGGTTTCCATTGCTAAAAAGAATAATTCGGTCAGATATTATATTTTTCACTCGTGATATGAATACCTCATTGTCCTCTTCCAGGACCCGCCAACAACTGCCGAGGCAGTTTACCCTGGCTGCAGCACTGCTCTCAGGGCTGCGTTCGCAGCAAGAGGAGCACCAAATGCTGCAATGGACCTAATTATGGCATCTCTTTCTAAAAATACTCTTCTTCAATATAGTGGCACTTATAAACTTTGGTGGCAGTTTAGTCACTCTAATGGATTAGATCCCTATCTATGTTCTTTATCATCTACAATGTTATTTTTAACTGAACAGTTTACTAAAGGAGCCGCGTACGGCTCGCTGAATAGTCACCGCTCAGCATTATCATTATTATTCGGTAGCGATATTACTTCCGACGATCAAGTTAAACGGCTACTTAAAGGTGTTTATAAGTTGAGGCCTGCCACTCCTAAATATACGCATACCTGGGATCCACAGGTAGTCTTAAATTTAGTCGCTAGCTGGGTACCCAATAGGGATCTATCTATGGAAAATATCTCCAAAAAATTGGTAGTTCTACTGGCGTTGTCAACAGCGCATCGAGTTCAAACTCTGGCGCTTATAAAATTAGCAAATATTAAAGTAGGTCCTGCTGGCATCAACATAGGTATTTCAGATGTGATCAAAACATCTGCTGCAGGTCGTGATCAACCGATATTGTTTTTACCTTATTTTGAAGAAAATAAAGCAATATGTCCTGCTACCATTTTAGAGGACTATATGTATGTTACGAGTAGTATCAGACCTAAAGGAACCGACAACCTCATACTCACTTATAAACGGCCGCATAAGGCGGCAACTGCCCAGTCCATCAGTAGATGGATAAAGCAAGTACTGAAAGCAAGCGGCGTCGACGTGTCGACATTCAGTGCGCACAGTACGCGACACGCCGCCACGTCCGCAGCGCGAGCCTCCGGCCTATCGTTGGATGCTATTAGGAAAGCAGCAGGCTGGACGAATACGTCACAGACATTCGCTAAATTTTATCATCGCCCAATTTTAAGCGAGAATAGTTTTGCGAGGTCGGTTTTGAATCCCTAACGTTTTCCATTGTTTGATTAAGTTCATAAACATTAATAAAATTGTTATGTAAGCTTCTCAATAAACAATTAATTTAATGATTATATTTGTTTTTATTTACTTTCACAAAAATTTTCATCTCTGAACATCTACCATGTTTCTTATATCTGAAGAATGAAGCGACGAAATATAATATATGATCAAACGAACTTGCTAAGTGAAGTTCGATCGATATTATATGAGTACGCTTCATTCGAAGATATACACTCCCACCCTCCCAATACCCAAAATAGGAAAATTTTGTGCCTGTATCTCTAAAGAATGACGAACTGTCGCAGCGCCTACCCACGGGAGGCGCAATTAATTACCTACCTTTATTTTTTTTTTATACCGTGCGAAGTTGCCTGTAGGTTAAAAGGACTACCATGTTTCTTATATCTTCGAATGAAGCGTACTCATATAATATCGATCGAACTTCACTTAGCAAGTTCGTTTGATCATATATTATAAATGACATTCACGTCAAGTAATCAAATAAAACTAACATAATATTATGTCATATGTTAAAGTACGTTGTTATATACAAAACTAGCGACCCGCCCGCGGCTTCGCCCGCGTGGACTACACGTTATATCGCGCAAGTGGGGGTGGTGGAGGGGGGATAAAAGATAGCCTATGTTCTCTCCCAAGGTCTACTCTATATCTGTGCTGTATTGTTTAAAATCACTTCGTAAATAATCACTTTTTAGTAAAGGATAAAAAATGGTTATGGTGGGTTATCCCTAAGAGATAGACATATACCATCGCGGACTTTTTTGTTGAACTTTTTAAGGTGGACAATACTGTACTACATTATTTTGGTCTATCTCGTAGGGTTCAGCCAGCGTTTGCAATATAAGCGCAAAAAAATGCTTAATTACGACATCACATTAGAAACCTCTAAATTTATCAGTGTTTCGCTACTATATTATGCATGTATTATACATATAAACCTTCCTTAAGAATCACTCTATCTATTAAAAAAAACCGCATCAAAATCCGTTGCGTAGTTTTAAAGATTTAAGCATACATAGGGACAGACAGCGCAAGCGACTTTGTTTTATACTATGTAGTGATTGGTATTTATTACGCAATATTTTTCTTCCTTCCTCTTAATTATTGACATTCAGTTGTTTATGTGAGGATTTTAATAGCCATTATCAAACAGTGAACTATGACATTATTTGTATAGTAACTGTTGTTAATATTAGAAAAGTTAATGAAAACATGATATGATCTTATCAGTGAGACTATCTAAATAATTACTGGATGTAATAGGTCTAATTTGTTTTTGAAAAGAGTTTATTGCAGGCTCTTCTCAGCAAAAGCAACCTTCCGAACCGTGCGTTAGATTATTCATATTTTTAGGCGATGATAGCTCAGTGGTAATGACGTCGGATACCGCGGCGAAGGTCGTGGGTTCGAATCCTACAATGAGCTTGAGCTTTCGGTGAAGGAAAACATCGTGAAGAAACCATAGCACTGTAGTAGGGTACTTTGTAGTACCCGACTGGCTGGCTACCCTCAAGTTGAAAATCTGTTGCCAAGCACCTATCGGTGTGTTCCGACAGCTGTACTTGAGAGCCAGTTCCCATCTAGGCTTTGTGTGCTTACCACCTTCGGCCACATCATCACTTACCATGGTGAGATTGCGGTCAAACACAAGCCTATCTAGAAGTAAATAAAAAGTGCATGGAAAGGCCTATTTGAATAAAAAATCATTTATGTTAAGTCATTGTTTGAAATTATGATTGAGCGAATTTTTCTGTGAAAGCAATGGTTGCCAAAATCACTTGAGCATACACCATTTTAAAGTACACGAGTTTGTTTGCATATTTGCTGTCAATATTGGAATAATGCTAAATACTGTTTGTCTTCAAATACATGATTCATGTACAACGTAAATTATTATTTTAAAAACATTCCTTTTAATTAATCACTATTAACCATTTCTCGATGCGATAAAGGTAATCGATTCCAAGCCACAGATGAGTCTGCGGCAACTGATAACATAATTATGCAAGTAGCACGTGTACAAATTAATAGACGCCTCGTGTAGCGGTATCTTTATATCTATATTGATAACAATTAATTATCTCGGTCTGACAATTTGAGACGAGAATTATTATTACTAGATAAACCGAAGATCACGGTCTAAGCGTGATGTAAAACCGAATATGTGCAGACAACAAAAGACTGACAGTGGAAGACTTGTATTGAAAAATCCAGAATTTAGCTTTAAGTTATTATTTTTACTAAAACTAGTATGTATAATTTTTAAATAAGAAATGTTATAATTCTCATTTCTGTAAATTTTGTTATAGCTTTCGATATCAAAATCTACGAACCATATAACGAGTTTGTTATGCAATTGCAGGTAAAAATGAGTGCAACGCGCGGCCTTGGCAATCTGCTGCGTTTGATAACGAAAGAGAATTTACTTAGGAATCCGCAAATTAAAACCTTATGTGAAACAGCAATAGGGAAGCTTATGGATTGCGCTTGCAAAGTGACGAACATGAAAGTGCGGTGGAACGCTTGTTATGCAATGGGCAATGCTATGAAAAACGAACAATTGTTCACTTGTTTCAATGGGTGGCAGGTATGATTTTACCTATTGAATTATTAATGAACACTATGTATTTGGCTTGTTTTATACTGATATAACCTTGATAGATTTATACAGACTATTTTATTGGACCAACTCATAAATAGCAAAAAATATATATGCTGTACCATTTGTACCAATCATTTT
The DNA here is from genome assembly GCA_951361185.1 of Ochropacha duplaris. Taxonomy (NCBI): domain Eukaryota; kingdom Metazoa; phylum Arthropoda; class Insecta; order Lepidoptera; family Drepanidae; genus Ochropacha; species Ochropacha duplaris. The sequence goes on from OX592703.1 coordinate 7,472,149, forward strand.
TGTCGATTTATAAACGACGCTATGGTTTTCTCGAGCTCATTGTTGGATTCGAACCCTAAGTTACAGTGTATCATGTGCCGAGATATTTAACTACATATATATTTATTATTATTTATAGGGTCTCGTGTTCCCAAGTCTTTGTACCCTCACGCGAGATTGCAAGAATCTCAAAGTCCGTATAAACGCTGCGGCGGCGTTGCGTGCGCCGAGTGTGCGGGCGCATTATGGCGACTTGTACGCAAACGTGTGGAGAGGTGTCATGGCCGCCATGGAAAACGCTGCCAATGTAGATGACTTCACTGAATATAAACATAAGGATAATCTGATTGAGCAGGTAATAAATTGCAAAGTTTTGAAACTTTTGACGCGGTTTAACATGCGTCCTTAGGATTCCGTCCATCCAACAAATCCTTGCCTAAATAAATCCAAAAGGCCATAAGTTGCTGTGTTCAGAAATTAAAAAAAGGAAAAATAAATTACACAAACTCACTTTATCAGTATTATTGTTTCGTTCGATTAATAAAGACAATATATTGTAAGTGATTGACGAATGGAAGTAGGTCTTCTCAGAACTTTTAAATTAATAGTCTTATTTATGTTCGGTATAAGTGGATGTTAGAAAAAAATTGTATCCATAATACATTACTTTTACACATTTAGTTGGGATGTAGTATGAGCAATGAGCTTGAGCTTTCGGTGAAGGAAAACATCGCGAGGAAACGATAGCACGGTGGCAGGGTACTTTGTAGTACCCGACTGGCTGGCTACCACCCTCAAATTGAGAATCTGTTGCCAAACACCTAGTTTCCATCTAGGCTTTTTGTGCTTACCGCCTTCGGCCACATCATCACTTACCATCGTGAGATTGCGGTAAAACACAAGCTTTATACAAAAGTAAAAAAAAAAACTTTGTTCCAGTTATGCGTGACCCTCGCACACATGTGTTGTCTACTGACTCCGTCGGATTTAGCTGACGTTCTAGATCCCCTCGTGTTCCACTATGATTCCGCTAAGGCTCTCTTCACACAAGTATGTCACAGGTTGCCTCCTGAAAATGCCTCGTGTCTCAGGATACTTCAAGCTGCTAAATATGTGACAGTTGATCTCATACCAACCAGTGATACTCAAATGCAATCGTTGAGTATGCTTCAGGATATATTTATTTGGGACATGTGAATGTGCTTCTCTATTTTTATCGATCTAGGGAAATCTTAATCATATGAAAATTGGAATGGAATGAAAATATTTTTATTCAAATAATCCTTTCCAAACACTTATGGATAGTTTTAACGCATGGTTCTGATGGTTGCTTTAACTGTGAAGAGCCGGCAATAAACTCAGCTATTACTCATTTCAAAAAACCACTTAAACCTATTAAGTACAATAAGTACATTCAGTAATTATTTATCTAGTCTTAATTGTCATTGCAATCCAAAGTTGCTGCATTTTATTGCCAATCTGTTATAAACAACGAAATGTCAATGAATGGTGTCTTTAGTTGCTCTATTTGGGTGTCATAATAATTTACAGTACAGTTGTTATAGTTTGTAGACACAAATCTATGTATTTTTATTTAAATAATTCAAGCATTGTACACACTAACTTAAGGACAACAACACTAAAACGACATAAATATAGATTATTCTTTATTATTTCGGTATACTAATTTATTAAGGCTCACAGCGAACTAAATAAAAAATAAGATACAAGGATATAATGTACTTTTTTATACTATTTGAGTTTACAAACATAAAAGTATTGTTTTCTGTATTAAAACTATTCAGACGAGTTTCCACGTAAATTACGTGACTATTTATATATATTAGATTAGTTATTCTATTTATATGTCACGTAAGTAACAGATCTGCAAAATTATTCGTTATTATTTTTATTATATTATAATTAAGTCACCCCACAATAGATAACCTTTTATTTTTATATTGTGTGAGACTAAAATAAACTATGTTTAACTTTATATTTTCTTTTATTATCTACATATACCTATTTACTACACAAGTAGAAGAAATACATGAACATTTAAAACTTGAAAGCAGGTCATTATCTACATAATATATACCTTGAAAGTAAGAAAGAATTGAAAGTCCTACAATACCTGTTCTCGCGACACAAAATACTTGTGTTTTGTTATACTATCTACTACTAATTTTCCCCCGCGGTCTCACCTCACACGTACGTTCCCTTAGCAACCCTTTAGGCCTAGAATTTTCAAGGACCTTCCAATGTGTGCGGATAATTTTAAGCAATAAATGACACAAGAGTTTCCGAATTTCCCAAAATTCGTCACCTCTTGTGAGGTCTTGAGTCATTAATTGTATTCATGCATTGTTAGAAGTAAAGCTACCTTAAATAAGATGTTACCTACTTCATAGAAAGTACTGCCCAAATTCGTGTTTGTGGCTTCAATACTCTAATTCTGTGGTGACGAGTCACTCAGGCTCCCGATTTGGCCATCTCTCTATGTAGTAATAATGTATTAGTAAACACGTATAGATGACAATGGGTAATGCTGAAAGGTTTCAATTTAATTATTGCAGAAACCCTCTAGTTGCGGATTGATCTAGTATTTCTTGCGATATCTGGTTTCGCAAGTTAATTTTGGATCAATGAACTTTCCTATCTAAATGAGTAGGCTACCCTACCTACTTAATTTATTTCATTATTATAATTTTTTTGAGACTTCTGGAACTACAGATTTCTAATCTGTGGGCTCTATGTAGGTAACGTTATCTACTCGTAGCAGGTAGGTACAAAACATATTTTTATTACCCTGTTTCTTAGATATTTATATCAAAAATAACAAGTACCTATATGGAGGATGTGGTATGTGCTTGTGCTAGGTAGTTGTAATTATCGATAAAATGCGAGAAACATTACAAAGATCTGGTTAAAACCCAATTAATTAGTGATGTTTCAAGAGGGCATTGACGTAAAGCGTTATGGATAAATAAGTGCTTTGATAAAACGGGTCAGCATTCGATTAGCTATAATTAGATCACATAGATTATTATCTCATTAAGATAAGGTTACAAGGTTTATTGCATTTTTCTTATAAAGGAAAGCATACCTATTTAATTATGGTTTATATTTAATAACCTAATGCTTGGGTCAGCAGAGAGATACCGTAGCCCTAGATTTACACCGAACCGGTTTGATTAGGATGGACGCTTCGCCCGACAGTTTGACAGTTAAACAGCACCAGTGACTATGCGACAACTAGTGGGTTATAGGGAGTTTGCCTCCCCACTGTAGACATCCTATAAGACTAGTTGAGCGACCAAATACGCGTTTACTTTTGTACAACCAGAAGGTTGGTCAGAAACCAGACCGATGAGTACATCGTATCGTACAGTCGGCACTACACAAACGAAGGAGTAAAGTGTTAGGACCTACTGGTATTTCCTATCTGTGGTACTTATATTTCATTAATAAATGAATGTATGTATAGTAGATGACAATAATAAGTAGGTAGTTATGTATACCCCTCGCCCCTCTGTACTAGACTCAAAAGAATGTGCTGGCTCAGCATCGCCAGTGGTCTATTTCAGACTAATTGTAAGTATATGCAGGATCATCAGTCGTTGCATCGGCTGATGCCAATGCCAACTGCCTTTTGTATTTGACATTATAAATTTACCTTCGCATCGGTGTAGACGTTGTCTCTTGTTTTAATTATAGTTTAATTTTAATTTAGTTTTTTTAAAAGCTTTAGAACGTTCCCTAAATTTGACTAGGTACACAATATGTACACCAGGGTGTAAGGGGAGAACGGAGCATAACATCTACCCGGCCCTACTGTCAACCTAACCTGCCCGCGCTGGTGGTTCTTTTCAGAATAGCTAGCGGCGTCAGCCTTCGGACTGGCATGGTGCCCCCTTCTAGATAACGGACGAGAGATAGAATTTTGCCAAGGTGCTGATGCCTTTTATCTTATAATAACAAACACCCACTTTAAACTACCACCACGCCGTCTATATACGTAGACATCTCCAATGCACACAGTGGATCACATCGTGAAAAATCAAATAGACTGCGTGCTGATCAGCAAACGACACCGAAATTGTGTCAAGAAAGCACAAACCTACCCAGTGGTAGTGGATGTGAGATGAAAATTGAAAAAGGTACGGCCGAAGAGAAGAGATTGTAGACCAAATGTCAGGAAACTTGCCGAACAAGATACAAGAGGAAAAGTATACAGTGCCATCAACTAATGGGCCACGGATCACCGCACTCGAACTGTAAACTCAGATCTTGACACTTGGACCAGTCTTAAGGAAAATGTGAATAATATCTGTCACAAATATCTGCAGCCATCAATAATGATTAAGAAACAGGAGTGGATGACGCATTCAATTCTGCAGCTAATGGAGGAACGGAGACTATACAAAAGTACGAATCAAGTCCGGTATAAACACGTCGATGATACCATTCGAAATGAGATCGCAAAAGCTAAAAACACCTATTATAGCGATAGCACACATGGAAGATTTACTCCAAAAGCACGACAGTTTCAATGCGCACAAATATATAAAGGAAATGGTAGGTCGAAGACAAAAATCCATCAACATTCTGACAGACGCTGGGGGAAATCTGATCCTAGACTCCGATAGTAAGAGGAAAAAATTGAATGAGTACGTTGCGGAGATGTTTTCTGATCCTTCAAGGAATATGTCTATAATTACTGACGACACAGGTCCCTCTATTTTAAAATCAGAGGTATTAGGTGCCTTAAAATCCGCTAAAACAGGAAAATCACCCGGTGATAACGTACCAATCGAAGTACTCAAGCTATTGGAAGAAGAACAACTAGATGTTCTAACAAGCTTCTTCAACAACATCTATGAAACTGGCAACTTCCCAATTGACTGGCTAAAATCTACGTTCATTACAATACCCAAAAAGCAAAATGCAAAAAAATGTGGAGAGTATCGTATGATTAGTCTGATGAGCCATGTACTAAAAGTGTTTTTAAACATCATACAGAACAGGATAAGACCGAAATGTGACGAACAATTGGGAGACAGCCAATTTGGATTTCGATCTAGCGTTGGCACTCGAGAGGCTCTCTTTGCCCTCAATGTTCTCTTACAAAAATGTAGGGATATGCAAAACGATATTTTGCTATGCTTCATCGACTATGAAAAGGCATTTGATCGGGTTAAACACCAGCAGCTCTTGGGCCTACTGATGGATATCGGTCTCGACGGCAAAGACGTAAGGATTATCCGGAATCTATACGAGAAACAAGTGGCCACAGTAAGAGTCAAAAATGAACAAACAGACAAAATCGAGATCTGTCGTGGGGTTCGTCAGGGATGCGTGTTGTCTCCGTTGCTGTTTAATATTTATTCAGAAACAGTAATGTCAGAAGCTCTTGAAGATATTGAAGCTGGAGTAAAGATTAACGGCACGCTTATTAATAACTTGCGTTATGCAGATGACACGGTCCTCGTGGCATCCTCGGAAAGTGACTTGCAGACAATCTTAAATAAAGTCAATGAGTGCAGTGAGAAAGCCGGCTTGTCAATGAACATCAGCAAGACAAAATTCATGGTGATCTTCAGAAGTACAGATTTAAACCCTAACATAACAATAGCAGGGAAACAACTTGAGCGGGTACGACAATACAAGTATTTCGGTGCTTGGGTTAATGAAGCATGGGAAACAGACCAAGAAATTAAGACCCGGATAGAATTAGCCCGAGCCTCTTTCAACAAAATGAAGAAAGTTCTGTGTTGTCGTCAACTAAACATAAAGCTCCGAGTTAGGTTACTTCTGTGCTATATCTGGCCAGTTGTCATGTACGGCAGCGAAACATGGACTTTGAATGTGGATACCACGAAACGTGTAGAAGCATTCGAAATGTGGTGCTACCGTCGCATGTTGCGCATAAGCTGGACCCAGAAAGTAAGAAACGAGACCGTGCTTCAACGCGTCCATATGCCCCGAAAACTGATGCTTACCATCAAGAAGCGCAAAATAGAATATCTCGGCCACGTGCTTAGGCACGATAGATACAAACTGCTCCAACTAATCATGATGGGTAAAGTGGAAGGGAAAAGACGCGTTGGGCGCAGGAAAAAATCGTGGCTCCGAAACAACCGGGAGTGCACCGGGATTACCTCCATCTAGCAACTGTTCCGTTTGGCCAAGGACAAAGACAGATTCAAAAAGTTGACGGCCGACCTTCAGAATTGAAGAGGCACCGGAAGAAGAAGAACACAATATGTATATGGAACTTGATCAAAACATCCACAAATACCATCACAAACAGTTTTGTGTCATTAGTTTTATGATTACCGAGTTACCTAAAAATATTTGTCGTCAGCTCAGACAGTCAGACCAAATAAAAATGTTCTGTGGTCGTCAGTAAAAAGAAAAGCCTTCTAAATATTACTAGCTTTTAATAAAGACTATGGAGGGAGAGGATTACCTACGTCCAATAATAAGGCTACGTTTATCCAGCTGATGCCTTTTATATTATGAGCTAAAATTCGTTAATTCTTAAATGCTGGGTAAAAGTAGGCAATTAATATCACAGTACCTACTGGACATTGGGACCCGTCCACTCTTTTCTTTGCTTATTTTTCTGAATGTCCGTAACTCCTACATTTCCAATGGAATGGAAATAAACAAACTCCTATTACCCAATTGGTAAGTACCTACTACAGACATTCCGTCTGTATACATATACTTAAGACTAAATTGGCAATTTGCATGTTGTGTAGGTCGGTAATAAAATTGACTTTAAGCTGCCGCAGTGTTAACTAGATATCTGAGATTTGTGATCATATATTTATTTTTACAAGAAAGGAAAATTATATCCTACCCACATACTAGGTGTATGTGGGTAGTACCAATTATATGGTAAACTCTAATTGGTAATGTAACTAATAATTATCTTGTGATAGGTAAGTAGGTAATTTTTTAGGCGAATGTACCTACTAATTGAAATTCATCTTTGGTTATTTATTTACCGAGATCTTGATTAGGTATTCCAGTAGTTTAAATACGAGATCAGTACGGATCATGTTATTTGTTCCAATGACTTTATTTTTGTTGAAACAAGCGGTACTTATATCGAGCATAACATTTCAATATCAAACGTGGATCCACATATTGTCCAGCTTTGTTTGTTATTGGTGTCGGAACATAAATTATTATATTTTCCACCAGTCTCAATGTTTGTATATAATAAAGGTTTGGTACCTAAATAATAATTTCCACAGTAGGTAGATTAATTATCACAATACTCCAGAATTATGAAAATATTCCACTAATTATTACCTAAATAATAATGTTATTTAGTCTCCGGACGGCAGTGCGGAATATTTTAAGAAGAGGTGGCAAAGGTTATCGATACTAAAAAATATATTTGTGTCATTCGCCGGTTAGATCTAGTTCTCAGAAAGAAAACTTTCAATTAAGTTTTATTTTAGTGTTTGTATGCCATCCTCGTTTGGACAGATTTGACTTCGAATACGCCTACTAATGTGTGTTAAACTTTATTTTAGGCCCTTTTTTTAATTCGACATCCCAATGGTCCGTAGAACCAAGGTGTGTTCCCGTTGCATTTGAGAGCTTTGTGCTTACCACTTTTGGCTACATCATATTTTACTCCGGTGTGATGGTGGCATAACTTAAGCCTATCCGTCCATGGTAAAAATAGTATAAAATAGATCGTGTTAGTCGCATATCACTGACTGTACAAATATTTTCCTGAAAATTTTCAACGTTTGACATTCGATGAAGTCAAATGTAAAGGTTCGAACCAATTGCTATTTGGTTTGATAAATTATCGTTCACGAATCCCTGATCAGGACTTGGCAAGAAATTATCATCTAATCAGTTATACCTACACAGTAGGTAATGTCTCACACTATACGAGTACATGGACAATGCTCGTGTAGGTGCCAATTAGACCTAAATATGTAAAACTGCTGTACAAAGTATTGAGTTAATACTTTTATAAAACTTTTTGACTACTATGTAGGTACTAAGTTAATATTTATCTCCGCAGTCCCGACCACGTATAAAAACCCGGTCAAGTGCGAGTCGGAGCATAGACGGAGCATAAACAGGCGTATCTTTTGATTGCTATGACTTAGAAGTTTCTTATTGTTTAAGTGGGACGACCGTACCCCTTCAGAACCAACCGGACATCAAAGTGATTCTTATACGTGATCTGTTTTTTTTCCATTTGAGGTGCGGAACCCTAAAAATATATTAATTGCCTACTTTGAAGTTTAAGTCCTATCTAACTCTTGTAGATACATATTTACAAATTCTACCACCCTAGACATCGAGGGCTTAACCTTATCGATATCCAAGCATGACTTAGATAATCCGTATAGCCTAAGGTGTTAAGTACCTAATAAAAATCTACAAATGTATGCAGATACTTTCCACATACATATTATATAAAAATTGTAGTGATTTAAGTAGCTTAGTGTGAGAAAGGGAATGGCGCTAACTTCGTCTGAAAATAGTAGTCTGGCGACAAGCGCCAAAAGATGCAAGTGACGCGCGCTTGACACTTTGGGAGCCTCTACTGAAATACTAGTGACTAATGATAAGTAATTTGAGTTAGTTATTGGTTAAGTTTCAGTAGCTATGTCTGAAAAGTGTCTTAGCATCTAATTTAGTTTATTTTGGGTGTGAGAAGGGGGCATTATGTAGGTTTTTAAGGTTAGATCTTTTAAGTTAGGTACTCAAAATACTATGAACACCAATAACAATTCTAAATTCTAACAGAGAAAGGTGATGTATTTGAGGTGGGATATTACGAAATCATTATACTTCAGACTAAAATAAAATCAAATCATTTGACAATAAAATATCTATCTCCTTAGCCTTATCAGTTATCAATTTGGAAACCGTGACATGATCTCACTATTTCGACCTAGAAAACTAGAATGTACAGGACCATTGCGTTTGCTCCTAATTGTGCTCCTCCTTGTCTTCGATCGCAATTCAAAACGAAAACTGACTGAAAGCGTATCGTATTTTCCCATAAAACGCTTGTAAGAACATTATTATTTATTTGTACTTGCATCTTTATTAAGTACACCTAGTATAGATTTTAAAATAGGTATGACTTATATTTTCTATGTTAGTGTTATTATTTACATGTTGAAAATCTTCATGAAAATTTCGCAACACGCGAAAAGCATCCTAATATGCTACTTCCTATCCTATCGAAAGTGTGTGTTACGTGTTCGTTACTCTTTGCCATGGAACGGTAGATTATAATCTGGTATAGCTACAGGATACTTTTCAACGCTGGTGAATCCGCGGGGACAGCTAGTATCAAATAAAGATATGATTGAAATGAAATGAAATTGTTTATTCATCCAAATAGGCCTTCACAGGCACTTATGAATAGTCAGACTCTAAATGCTCGGTTCGGAAGGTTGTTTTTGCTGAGATTTGTTACATTGTCAGGTCTGTTGAATAATTATCAGCTCTTATCAGCCTAATTGCTAATATACAGAAGCATTCCATTTTGTGTAGTTTTGTACCTAACTCTAAACTCATTTACTATAATTATTTCGTATCTATCGGTAGCGGTACAAATTACAAAGTATCTTGCTTGGAACTAATAGTGTCCACTTACATTACAAACACCTGACGTCAGTTACTGAAACGTGACATCGAAGACACATTTAGGCTTTATGAAATTCATACAACAATATAACCCCAAAGAATATGGAAACAGATATTAACAAAACCTATTGTATTTTTTCATCACCGATATACCTAAAGTGTGTTATTTAGGTATAATGGATACAAAAGCATATAGAAATATTAATTATTGTGGAAATCCATCTTCCACGCCAATCATGATTTTTGTAAATTTGGGGCAAATATAAGAAATATAAGTTAAAGACATTACAATCGATTCTGTTACATTCCAAACAAACTATAACAGGTTTTAATTACACAAAACGTAATGAATATCGCACTAGCTACATACATCTGATGTCCGTGGTAGGCGAGCTCTCACTTTTATATCATAACCAAGAGTTAAATTCTTCATCAGAAATACTAAGGATACCAACTAGCTAAAGACTATAAGATATATATTACATACTATACTATAGAAATATCATATAAAACGTATAAACCTATTCTCAAAAATCGTTAAAGAAAAAATGTTTCCCAGCTTCTACATTTGATCCATAAGATATCGAATGTTATCATTTCATAAAAAAATTATGCTGTCCGTGGTCGCCTAATTCGAGTCGTGTTTATAAAACATGGCTGCCTACCAGGAACACAGTAGGAGTCGGTTTGCAAAGTTTGCAGATTGCTCTATAAGCGTTTTGTTAGTTATTATAGTACTTAGGTACATTCTACATAGATATATTGGTACTAATCTGTTCTACTGTTGTTTAACATTTCTCTTTTATTTTTCGTGTATTTCGGCATTTACACTAGAGAGCCAGATTGCTCTGTGCTTACCAAATTTGCCCACATTTGCACTTACCATTTGTGAGATTATGGTCAAATGCTTATAAAACTTGGCTCCTTCCTCGTTATATATTAATTTGGCAGGCTTGAAATTAGTACTTATGTAATTATGTACCTATATGTTGTTTGTTTCGTACATTTTCTTAGGATGTGTGGTTCAAAGCCCTTCATAGTATTAAAGTTTTGTAATTTGCAAAGTAGTATTATATTTCAGTGCTCTCACGTTTTGAACATCGATTGCTTACAAATAAAGTCAGTGCTACTATTTTACTACCGGTCATAAACATCGTAACGTAAGTAGTTAGTTTCAGCAATGTTCTGAAACGAAACAGCTACCTACTGCTTATTTTTTTTTATAGTAGGTAAGGTATATTCCATAAACAATTTATTTTATGTAAGTACAGGTTCCTGTCTAGGCCTAATATCCATGTTTCATGAGTTAGGTTATATTAATTTGTGTTATCTCTTTCATAGAAACATACATATTTCTGAAGGAAAATCAAAACGTCCTATTTTGTTTATGCTTCGTTGATTTAGGTAATTATAAAATTAGCAATTAGGTACTACTTATTTTTTTAAATTATAATGACTACTTAACTAATTGCTTTTGTTTTTGGTAGTCTCTTTGATTTAGTAGAACCTAATTATATCTAAATAATTTACCTTTAAATATTTATGTTGTGGGGTGGGGGCACTAGGGGCAAAGTCTGCTATGATTCATGATTGTGGCACGATTTTAGTCACTGTAAATTATCTTTTATTTATTTTGGTGATACTGCTATGTATCGCAGGATTTCAGTGATAAGTCTCGAGACTGCTATTATCTTATCAATACGAGACATTTCCTTGTGAGCAATTTTATCTCGAGTTTTTCATTTCATTCATAAAGTTATTAATTGTAAAAAATAAAAGGGTTCAATTTTGGCTCATTGAATCGATTTTTTTTTCTTCAAGTGCGAGATACTTTAGTTTGATGCTATTAACTGTTCTTTAAAACGAGAAATGATCTTCAATGAGGTGTATAATTAATTGCCAACAGTGGCTCATCTACAGAGTATTTACGTAGATGACAATATTTTGGTGCATTAGTTGGTACATGAATTAGGTCAGGAACCAGATTTATCCAGTACCTACTTATATTATCCATCGCTTTCAGTTGGTGCGTGCACAAAAACATGCAATAAATCCAAAATTGTCCATTGAAAGGTTGAGTTAAATCCCAACATATAAAAAATCGAATGTACCTACGTAGGTACTAATAACCACGCCAATTCTACAGATTTGCTCTGTAAAATTTCTTGTAGTTAGGACCAACTTTAGGTCAGTTGTCTGGAAGGATGTAGAAGCCTTAGCGGACGCGGTCAAGTTTAAAGCAGGTGCACAGTTCTCAAAACATTTTATCTGCGTAGCTACCCGCCCCGCGCCCTCTTGTGTACTTTAAACAGAAAGAAAAGAGGACAGTGACGTCGACCTCGACTTTTCAGACGTATCAATAGCATGGACGCATGCGTAACTGTTTGCCGATGTGTGAGTGTGAGTCTGGTGGAGCACGCGGTCAGTGCGTGCTCCTATACCCTTCTCACTTCATTTTCATATCGGCATCCTCTTCAGGCGCCACCGGCGGCACTGGCACTCTGGGGAGCACCGCTTGCTTATTCACGTTTTAAATACCTCCATCGCGTGCGCTAACCCTCAGTGGTGTTCAAGCTGCGACTCTGTACGGTTCGAAGTCTTTAAGTGTGCTAAGTTTGCTGAAATTCGTGATATTTTTGTATTATAGATCTGTAGAGAATTGAGCACGCTGTTTGAATAAAACCTTGAGATCCTGTCTGCTGCAACTGTTTAAAAAAAATAGATTTCGTCGAGGTAAGATAACTGGAATTATGAAATAAATAAACAATCTTTGCATGCCAAACTTATTGAAATATCGAACTAAAATTGGTCATCAAGGAAAATTGTATCAGCAAAAATAGAATGTTCTGGTTGGAGTAAATGGTTCGAGCGCAGCAAATGGCCGACATTGGTAACTGCACTACCGTCTACCGATCGCTTTCTCTCTCATCGAATACCGTGGAATAAATTATGTATACGTCATTCTGTCACTTTCTACTAATAATAGTTCTAATAAATTAGTACTATATTATTGATCGCATACGAAATGAACAGTATGACTTATTTTAGAATATTTAGGTCAAATGTAATGTAGGCATGGTATGGTGGATGGTTACCGCCCTGTGGTGGGTACGAGATAATGACGTAGGTATCACATTTATCCAAAATAAGAATAAATAAATATTTAAGCTCTTCGAAATAATTTTAATCGATTGAGTGGTTAATTTTTGTTAGCGGTATTCGGATTAAAGGAGCCAGGTACCTAGTGGTTTTTTTCACCTTACCAACGAGACGGGGATACTGGTCTTTTGTTATCTCTTTTTTTGTTTTTCTGTGCGTCTAAGCTTTTGAGTTGTTCTACTTGCTACCTGCTTCTGTCACGAGTTATCTGTCCTAACCAAAGAGATCCTACCTACCTATAAATTAAAAGTCTTTGGTCCTAAAATATTTTATTTTTAACTATCTGTCTCCCGCGGTTTCAACTGCGTTCCCAAGGGATCTTATATAGCCGCGGATAAACAAGGTCCCATCTATATTATTAGGTACCTATATCTGTACCAAAATTCATAAAAATTGGTCCTGCGGTTTAGGGGTGTAAAGATAACAGACAGGCAGAGTTACTCTCGCAATAATAATATTAACTATAACTGTCCTCCGCGATTTCACCCGTGTTCCCGTGGGATCTTCTCTTTTTCCGGGATAAAAATATAGCCAGGGATAATGTAGCTTTCTAATGGTGACAGAAGATTTAAGTTTAGATTGATTTTAGGAGACTTTTATCTCAACAGTATTTTCGGATAAATAGCAAAACATGAAATGTTACAAATTCAATATTATCGAATTAGAAGTTAGAAGACCTAGCTATAGTTAGTTACGAAATCTAGAGTTGCAACGTAACGTACCGAATCACAAACTTGCTACATAGGTATTCAGCAAGTACGAAATCGAATATCAATAAGTATATAGGTACATAGGTACTTAAATTTATGATAAAAATTAATGGCGGCATTTTTATAAACTAATACGGTGATTGGCGATATTTCTTCACTCTGAATATTCCCTGCTACAAAATAACCTTTCCAAGGAAAATGTTGTTGTAAATATGAGGACTCTTCGATAAATCCACTGAGAGTTTCAATATGTAGACATTACTTATATCCCGTTCGTGTGAATACAAATATCTCTTAATTGAAAATTATTCTGTGAATACGAATAACTTGTAATCAATTAGGTAATTTGACGTGAGTCACCTTCGACTGTACATAAACGGAAAAGTTCCACAAAATCAATGAGGTCAACATAAGCACTAGGTTGAAGACAAAATTCAGATGATTAAATATAACCAAATTTCAGCTGTATAAATAAGACGTAGGAAGCCTCATTGTATCTTCGTCCTGAGAAAATATCGTCCATTGACATCAATTCAATATACCGTAATTATTACACTTGCCTTCTGTGTAACAAACTGTGTAAACGGATTGTGAAGCGAGAAATGAGGAAATAGACTACGTAAGGGACATTTTATAAACCAAAGTCATGTTTGATCGTCATGAAACGCTAAAGTGGAATTGTTTCTTTGTAACAGGTAAAGAAGTGATATAAACTGTTAAGATGCTCGCCAGCCCAACTATGGAAATGCCATCAGAAGAAACACCATTGGCACTCCAGCGTCTATGGAACTTAACTCGCGCTCGTCTCGCCGGGACCTCTACTGCTCTTGATGAGGAACCAGCGCTGGTCGAAACCTTACCTTCCGCTCAGGTAAATTACTTCAATTTAAATAGCTCACCACACTTTTGAACGCAGAATGCTGCCACCTCTAGACTACTCTAACATGTATGGAACTGTGCACGCGATATGCACGTGTCGTTGTACAGTAAACAAATAATGATGTACAGTAAGCTACTAAAATGATCATAACTATCTAATAGTTATGATCATTTTAGTACCATGTCACATTAAGCAATTAAGTTTTTATATAAATTCTCTAGACGATGAAAAGATTATTATTATAATCCACAATAGGTAAACCATAAAAATACTAGTAAAATATAATCCTGAGTTTACTCTGTGTTATAAATACGTATTACTTAATCAGTATTCGAATTCTGCTGTGGTCAATTCAATGAAACGGGAGCATCATTGTATTATACCAACTTAAGTACCTATGTATATTTTTACAAACTGTGCTGTCCGAGTAAGTCAAGGACTCATATTGCTGACAGTGTAAATCTGACCTCCTTTTCTTATCGATAGCATAAATTTTTCAGAGTTAAGTAAACAGACATTCAATCCAATCTGCGCGCTAAAAAAAACAAGCTTTATTTAAAAAATAACGTATTTCATTCAAGGAACGAAGTCATTTCATATTTATTTTTTGATTTACTTTTTAAAGGTGCCGGATGGAACCCCCAAATCTTTAATTACAATACCGAGTGACTATGAGAGCGATGGTGAAGAGGCATTCCCAGAGTTGGAAATTCCTGTAAGTATATTTTGTATACATATTATAATTGTATCAAACTAAATATAGTATTGTATTGGATAAATCCATATACTTGATTGGACACTTTCAATGGATGTTTTCGTATTCGTCATCCGGCCTGGAATAAACCCGCGGCCTGCGATGTTTACTGCAAATAAATGTGGCACACCTTCACCTCTTAACTTTAATGCTTATTTGTACAAACAAACGCCATGGAACACCCCCTGTCGAGACTGTCTACAAACAATAAGCCATTAGATTTGATATGTAGGTATTTTCTGACGACAATCTTTGTTCAAACTTGTTAGTCTTCATTTAATTGTGTACTTAGTATGCTTCAATTCACTCTTATTCATTAAAGAGAGTTGAGGTCAATAGCATGACGTTACATGGCTTCGAGAGAATTAAAATCAATATTTACGAGGTCGCGATAACCTTCATAGAAAAATTGGATCGAGTTTAATTGAAAAAACGTGATCCAGATGCAACAGTTTTTCCGCTATTGAAAATAGTGTAGGTGGAACGGTATTCGGTACAAAGATTTTCCCGAGCTACAGAAATAGGACGGTAGGAATTTAAAAATAACATTTAATCAATCTTCAAGGCGGACTTTGCTCCGCTTTGCGTCGTGAACAACAATTCTATTTATTCTGATTGCTGTTATTTTGTGACCGGAACAACTTTTAGTAGCTATACTCAGTGGACAGATTTTTTTGTTGTTATCGTAAATTATATACCTATCAATGATAATGATTTATCATCATAAATTTGAAGAGACGCACATTGTCCCGCTGGTAGAGCGTCGACGTGGAAGTGATGGAACATTGATTCCTTGACGGCCTTATTTTTTTGGTAATAGTAATCTGATTTACTGTTTTATCGTATTTGAGGTCACACTTGAGGTCATATTTATCAAGATTATTTCGCGATAACATAGGTAGGTATACTATTTTTAGTAAATTTTATATTTAGAGAACATAACAAATGTGACGTGATTTTATAGCATCAGATATATTTTCTGGCACCAAAACGTGACAACAGCACGTGTAGGTAGATTGCCAACTAGGTACATTGTTACTTATAATATTCAGTCTAGACTAGCTTTCTTTATTCTTCCTTGTAACAGCTCGGCGTCTGGTCTGAACAGGACTGGGCGACAGGTCATCGTACTTCCTCATTTTATTAGAATCAATAGTTATAAATAAAAATGATGGCTTTGAAAGTGGCCTACGAGGATTGCGACAGTGATAGCTTATTCGGAATATTCGACGATGAATTGGTGCGTGGTGGCTAAAGCTGTTTAAGTGCAGTACCTATAGTACCTATATATTCTGAATGCTAAAATATTACAGGAGCAAACTGAGGTCCCGAATAAGGGCTACTGGAGTGAAAGTGCGTATGAGAAGGTGGTGTTACTGGATGCCAGCACACTCGGCGATGTGCCTGCAGTATACCGCGTGCCGCTTCCGGCGCCGCACCAAATGCCAGTCATTGGGGTGTACATCGACCCCCGAGTCAGAACCGGCTTCAGATACAAAGTTAGACCGATGCAGGTGAGACGAGTAAATTACAACAGTTTTTCAACGCTCACTATTATTATCGTTTCATGTCGCAGGTCTGTGGGGAATCGTCATATTTATTAACGTTAGAGAAGTGTTGAATATTGCACTGTCACAAACACCACTGATTGGGCAATCTTCCACATTTCAATAAAAAGTTATTGCATGTAAGATTTTTTTTAATGCTGACTATTCCTCACAAAATAATGTTGAATGTTGCTTAACCATCGTCAAAATACTGAAATGGAAATCGATTTCAAATCGCTTTTGTATCATCTATGTTATGCCTCCCAAAATTGTCAAAAGAGAAAAACTTTGAAGATCCATATTAGCTTCGGGCAAAATTTTTTAACTGGACTGCGAAAGAAACGACTGCACATAGTAAAGGAACTATAAAAAAATAAACACGCTGATTTGGATAATAAAAACGTTAATCTTTAAACATAAATTCGTTCTTAGAACAGGTAGTCATAGCTTGTTACTATGAATTACGAAACTACTGCAAACTTATTTGTTTCAATTGGCACGAGCTCATTTAATACATTTAAAATGATCAACTGTGGTTAGTTTTTGGAACATTTCTGCAAGGTTTATCCTTTTCAGAATCGAGAGGATGGTGAGTTATTCGTCTCTTACAGAATTGTTCATGAACTTAACGAAGATTCTTAAATAAAAAGTTAATTGCATTTATAGAATAATATTTCCTTTTATGATTTTAATTTTGGACAGTAAAATATGATAAATGATTCTTCGTAAAGATTCATACTCCATAACCACGGCAGATCATAGAATATTTTGAAAATTGCAGTAAAAAATAATAAAGCCAAACAATTTCTTATAAAAATCACCATAAATAAGTTTGTCATAAATATAATTTTATATTCATATTTATGAGTTCGCCATTTAGATAATTAGTACCCAAAACTAAGTTAGGTACTTAGCTTAATTTCAATGGCAATCTTATGTTTAAAGTTACCGATTTTACGCAATATTCTTCTATTCGAAATACCATATTGCTCTCTCTAATTCCAAATTCAGGTGTGGAGTGTATGCCAGTCGGTTTCAGTAGTCCAGAATCATTTGGTCAGATTAGAGTAGTCAGTTTAGTTCAGTTAGAAACGGTGTCCGTTGCTGAAATTTCCAGAATGAAAATATCATCAACGATCAACACTGTTAAGTTGCGCGTCTCCCTTGCCACTGGTTGTGTGCACTTGCGTTGTAGGCTCTGGTATGTGGATCGTCCAGTTTTTCAGACCTTCGCCCAGAGCGGCGTTCACGATACAAACTTGAAGAAAGCTCGCAGTGACTCGACAAGTCAAAAGTGACATACTGGAAGCCGGAATGTAATGTCCACAATAGGTAAACCATAAGTATCATTCATACAGGCATTATGCCATGTTTTATCATATCCATGTATTCTTTCCAAAAAATTACTTCTTCAATGATTCTAATATGGTTATTTTTTCATTCCATCGTACTTAATATTGATTTCATCAATGGGGTTTCATGATCATTTCAAATTTGGTGCTCATTATTGAAGATTCATTTGTCAATATTAATCATACATAACCACTTGGTATAAACGATGCTGACATTGAAAAAATAATCATGAATGCACTTTATAATGAAAGTAAAAGTAAATAATTTTAATTTTGATCGAGCTTAAAATTATACAAAATATTTAAATTCAAAAAATATTTCAGATTTTTAGTTGATTTGCGGAACGGAGTCTATATCAAATTATGTTTTCCAGGCTCTGGATGCACCACCTCTATCGGTAAAGCCAAGATACTTGTTTGGGGGAAAGGCCCTTACGCTGCAGTCAATTGGGCGAGGCTTCGCACGTCGTGTCACGTTTGAACCCCACGATTCTACCCTAAATGAAAATAATAACTACTTCTGGACTGACTCCAGACCCGAAGGATTTGTATTTGAGATCGAAGCTGTATCTGTTGGCGACAAGTTTACAATTTACGACGCCAACCATGAACCTCAAGGCATTTTGGAAGTTGTACAGCAGCAGGTAGTTGATATTTTTTATCGGATAAGTTAATTGACATATCACTTGTTACACCAATGTGTATTTAACCACAAAATTATATTTACAGAAGAATCAAATTGAACTGGACCAAAAAATAAATGAAGATGGATCTATTGAAAAGAAAATTAAGATCAATACCCTATGTAAAGTGGAGTGGTATGAAAATGATGGCGCTACGAAGTTGGTGCCCGTCACTGGCGTAGCTATCTTGAGGAAAGGCAGAGGAAAAGCTTGTGTGTCCCGGGTTATCAACGCTGCCATTGGAATTAAACAACTCAAGAAAGGCTACGAACTCAAGCCGGGTATTGAATCATCGTCCAGAAGAGTCACCGTCAATGGTGGAGATATTAAAGACATTCCTTGCCAATATTGTATTGTTGGACTTGAAAAATACGAATTACCTGCTATTGGTAAGTTTAACTTCCCGTGAGGATTTCAGCCACATCTTGGTGTTAAACTTTTCATAACTTATGTATTACTAACTATTATTTTTCAGGAACTTTCGTCGATCCACGTATTATTCCTGGATTCCACTACCGCGTGCGCCCTGCCGGCTGCCGGCGACACCTCTTCGAGGGCCGTACCTTGCTGCTTCAGTCCGTGGGTATGGGCTATGGAAAACGCATCACATTCAAGCCTGATACTCTCAATGCTCCAGAGAACTACTTCTGGTCAGACTCCCACCCCGAGGGCTTCGGCATGGAGTCGCGTGCTATCCACCCGGGAATGAAATTCTCTATTACAGGAAACGGGGTAAGAAAACAGATGAATTATAACATTTTATCTCATCCAATATTTCAAATTCAACAGCTGTTTGGCTGGAAGCCAGGATGAGTTTTAAGACGCGTAGTATTGGATTTGTTTGTTTGCGTAAATGTCAAAGTTCATATAGTCCATGTAGTTTTGGCAGAAGGACAGTTTCTAATTGCATAGTAGGTATATTATTGGCATGGTACCAAGGATGAGCTCACCTTGGCCATTAATTTATATAATAATTATGTCTATTTATAAATGATGCCGTTTTCTTCATAGGGTCTACTGGGTGAGGCGAGTGTGTTCCGTGCTGATTTGCCTCAAGTTGAGGAGAAAACCGTATACATTGATGTACCAGGAAAGCGAGGAAAGGCAGTGGAGAAGTATATCCACGTGGACGTCACTTGCCACGTCAAATTGGCTACGACAGGAGGTGGCTCTGTGGACTCTGAAGTGCACCTGATGAAAGTGTCTGGAGTAGCCCTCGTTCGCAAGGAACCGGGTCAAGCTATTGCCAAGTTGGTGAAGGTCTTCAACGTCGGTTTGGACTCGCAGCTGAACTTGCTATTCGCTCATTCACAGACCGAGCTCACATTTCACCCTCTGCCCTAAATGTAGTTGGAAGCATGAATGGTATTGCGATGCCTGTGGGGGTGTTTTCCCTACAATTCAGTATGGTAATACCAACAATACTACCTGGCGCGATAGAGGTTCCATCACATGCCTATCGATTGGTCTCGAGTTTCAACCGACAGAAGGTTAAAATTACTCGATTATGTCGGCAACTCGATCGTGGACTTGTTTAGGCAAATTTTGAGCTGCATTACATTATGAGCTCAATTTGTTTAAGATCATCATAAAAATGCTGCTCTATATTATTATGATAAATAAAAGACATTAGTATCTAACTGAAGTCTTCAATTGGTATTTAATCAGAACATCAGATTTGTATGAGAATATAATAAGATTCGATCAGTATTTTAATTAATTTTTATTTATGTTGTTAATTTGGACGCTACAAATTATGACATTTTTATATTTTGACTTTGTTGTTATCGGAGAGAGTAGAATGAAAGACTAGTGAAAAACCATTATGATTTAGCAATTGAAGATCAATTTTATTTCCAGCTAAGCGCATCAATGTTCTTAATCTAATTCCTGTTTTTCTCATATAATGTACCTATACATTTTTGTTAAATAAATTTTACTTAATTAATAAAATTGCGTATTATTTACTTATCTTCAATCTATCAACGCACAGCTTAAACTACTGGGATTAGAAACTAGAAACTGATTCCTTTAATAACGTAGAAAAGGCTTTTTATTTATCCCTAGTTACTCGGAAGGGTATAATAGAATCGTGGGCGAAACCGCGGAGCAGAAAACTGATATATATATATATATATGTGTATAATCATAGTTGTTCTCGCCAAATACTTATTACGGGTTAGTTCGATAAATGTCCGTCGATGTAGCAATATGTGAAATCGTTAATACCGTGATGGTCTGTTCCATATTTTCCTTGATTATCCCCATTCACAGCGCAAAATTGCTTCGGTAGCGTGCTTGTCTTAATTTTTTGATCGGAGGGAAAACTTTAGTGGTAGAATTTTGAAAAATCTTTTCTTAGTTGTTAGACCTAGGAATTATGAGGAAATTTCGAGTTTGTAGCATTTATACCTACTTTCTGAGATTTTGTGATTACTCAGTATACATATTTCGCCGCTTTTATATGCATACTAGTGTCCTTATCCTTTCGCATTTATACTATTAGTATGGATATAGATTATCAGTTTTACCATCCATCGCTGTTAGAGTAGAGTGATGCAGAGAAATATCGCTGGGACTATCAGTAGTTAACATGGAATAACGTTAAAATTTTCTTAGTCTGAGACATAGTAGGTATAGATAAGCACTCAATCATACCATCTTTCGGGATTTTCAGTTACTATTCATTTCCAGTAAAAAAAAAACAATTCAGAAGGAACTTTCAGATGGCAGCACTTATCAGAAAAGTTAGGAAATAATCGCAAGATGGCGCTAGACTGAGACATTAAGTTCGGCTCGAAGGACCATAATAGTGAACAATGTACTATAGATGACTTAGATGGCGCTCTAGTAGAGCCACTGTATACGTTTTATGAGTTCACTCGCCTCGGATGCGTGGCGCAAAGCGTGGCGGTGCGACACGGGCTCTGGGCCGAGTGTTGGACAAGTTATGATTGCGTAGCGTAGTGTAGAGGCGGAGATACGAGCAAAGTTTTACAGAGAGAATACTCAGCCGGCGAACGGCATCCGTGCTGGGGGTCCCGTCGCTACAAACGGTACGAACTGTTACTACGAAAATCGCGATGTGCCAAATTATAACTGGGAAACAGTGAATTGGTGTGATAACACGATTTTTTTCTCTATGAGTTTACGAACAGTGTACACGATGGCTCATATAGTTAGGTGCGGAAGTGTTTTATTTGTGTGCATTTTATATAGTGCCACAAGTTTCAACCTGGAACCGAGGATTCCTGTGATAAAGTTTGGAGAGCCCGGCTCGTATTTCGGATTTTCTGTCGCTGAACACGTGACCATATACGAAAATGGTACTACGATAAGTTGGTGAGTATTATCTGATCTATAGAAACAAATCTTATAATAATGAGTTGCTATGATGTCATGTGTGAAGGTCGCCGACTTCCATATGTTGTGTTTGTGTATCGTACCTATCTTTGAATTCAACACAGAATATTGTGTCAGTGATATCAAAATTATCAGAAATGTGTTGTCTTTATCAGGACTTTATGAAACCATTGTATTGCGATACTTAGCCTAGTTCGATTATTATTTATAATAATTCAATTGTAAATAATCTACTTACAAAAATAATATTTATGTTTAGGCAGGTATTTAACCGTAAATATTTAAGGTTCGCTTAGGATACTTGCCGACTCTCCTTTTGTTAAATTAGCTTTTGAATTCGTGAATAAAAATAGGTAGGTAACTATTTAAAAAAAAAAGGTAAAAATGGGTTCAGATATAACTATACGTTACCTGTCGCACAAAATAAACTTGAAAGGTGCTATGAAAATATACCTGCGAGCCTGTGAGGGCAGCATTCATTCTGCGGGCGGGAGACTTTTTTTTTCAGTGTCGATGCCGCGGCCTGTGCCTGCCGGCTCTAATTAAAATTTTATTTTTACCATGCTCTAATACTTTTTGTTAACTTCTTGAATTAATCACATACATTTAATAATGTTCTTAACATATTCTTTAGACCAAAGTTTTACTTAATTCATTCACGTAAATGTGCAATAATAATAATAATGTAGAATTTGGATAGGTTAGTCTATGACTATAATTTTAGCTATGTAAGCTGATGATCAAAGGTTAATATATGAATTTGCAAATGCAAAAAATACCTTTGTTTGATTTATGAAGTGACATGCCAAGCGTATAAATGAAGTAGGGATAAGTAAAATGAATGGTGTCGGCGCCAGCCAGTGGTGACCCAGTCAGGGAGTGGCACCGGAGCAATGCACTGGAAGCCAGTGGAAGCTGGCAAACCTTGTTCTGCACTTAGCACTCTATCTCTGTACCTATAGGTATTTGAGATGACAACATGAAGACGTTAGATATCGTGTCGAGTGCAATTAAATAAGCAATCGACTTCATTATTTATGTATATTTATGTCAACTTGCGATTTGGGTGGATTAATAATTACTGTTGGAAAATTATATTTATTTTAGAGCGCTATGATGAGTATGCATAGTAACAGCTCCACGGATACATTGCATTGTTCAAATTAGACTCAAAATTAGGTCTTTTCCTGACTTGCGGCGTGGCATTTGGAACACGTACCTACCTCTTTTCGAGCGGACAGTATACAGGAACGATTTCGTCGATGCCAGTCAGGAGG
The DNA here is from genome assembly GCA_951361185.1 of Ochropacha duplaris. NCBI lineage: Eukaryota > Metazoa > Arthropoda > Insecta > Lepidoptera > Drepanidae > Ochropacha > Ochropacha duplaris. The sequence continues at coordinate 7,495,498 of OX592703.1, forward strand.
CACTCATACAAATGTAGCTACCAGTAAACTTTTCAGGTTTAAAGAACATATTACCGATACTACCTCAATGTCATACATACAAGTCAGTTAAAGGCCTAACTATTAGTTAAGACAATAAGTAACTGCAATTCATTCAAATTTTAAACTTATTGGATAGCTGTCTCCCGCGGTTTCACCCGTGTTACCGAGGGATATTATGTTTTCTCGGGATAAAAAGTATCTTATGTTTTATTCCAGGATATGATCTACCTGTGTGCCAAGCAAGATAAATCAAAACCCGTTTAGTAGCTTTTGCGTGATTGAGTTGAGTAACAAACATACAAACTTTCACATTTATAATTTTAGTTGGATTCTATTGGGTTGAGAGATGACTCACATTCAGATACGTTCACACTGTCTAGTTCAGTCTACAGAAGATGAGACTTTCCGATGTATAATATACCTTATGTATATAACATTGAGCTGGAATGATTCCAACGTCCCCCTGCGGGTGACTATGTTATCCTCGACCCACTCCCACTTGATATTTATATCCTAGACTGTGATGACAGTTTGTGTTCCTACTTATTTATATCTTATTCCCATTGAGTAAAGGTTCAAATTGTTTCAGAATTTATTTAGTCAACGCGTAAAGTTTTACGGTGTTCTCATGTATAAACAGACCTGAATTCATGATTATAAAGAACAAGTTTTCCGCCCCGCGGTTTCACCCGCGTTCCCGAGGGATCCTTTTGTTTCCCGGGATAAAAAGTATCCTATTTTTTTTATTAAAATTCGTTCAGCCGTTTTTGCGTGATTGAGCAACAAACATCGAAACATACAAACATTCACATTTATAATATTAGTAGGATAATAAATAGGCGTAGTATATTTATTCAGAGCTAGACTAGTTCAAAAGTTATCAAGTAAGTAGGATGCATGCTTTACGACAACGGACGAAGTTTAGACGACTTGATTTGTATTCTCTATTTTCAATCAACTGCGTTGCTCCAGAAACCTACTCTAAAACAATGCAAGTATCTCGGCGTCCTTTCATAAAATACTTGATGAATGAGTTTAGTTCCCGAGACTTGATCAAGTTTTATTAAAGTTATTATGTAGGTACCTATGTAGGCTCTACATATTTATAGAACTTGCAGAACTTGCTTTTGATAAATATTCAAGAGTGCATGTACTTGGTAAATTTTCTAATTGTTAGAGACATGTATCCCAACATCGTGAAATGTAAATAGACAAGAGAGAATATAGCGATTAGAAATCAAAGGCTTAATTTTACCGCGAAGTAAGAGCCACCGGTAATTTTGTATGTAATTTTAACCGGTCGCTGCAACAACAATATTCAAACACTATGGACTCATTTACAATAATTTCATTGTAATCTCGGTGTTTACGTTGCTAACTTTGTGAATATAAATTACCTATGTACAAGAAGGTAACTATGAGCTTCAGCCGGTTGAAACGATACGGTTTCATTTATTTAGTTTACGTACGTAATCGACACAGTTCCGCAAGCGAGGCTAATAAAACGATAGGTACGATTTTATTTTAGGCAAGTGCTGGCTACTTCGCTAGTAGCATGCTGGCAAGCTGGTCAACTGCATACTATGGTTTCCTAAAGATGTTATTCTTCACCGAAGGGAAGTAAATTGAATTTATACACTTCACAAAAAAAATACACTCCTAAAGATACCTATGATGCCTATTTTGCCAGACTAGATAACTGTAAAAGTTATTGAGTAGAGGATAACTGAAACTTATTCATATTACTGTAAATCAATGGGCAGTATTCAGAGGAATTGTTCGATATGATGCCCACGGCAACTTTCTACCATCGCACCGCCCGCCGTCGACAGGGAGTTCATCCTCACACCTTAGAACCAAATTGGTCGCGTACAGTGCGTTTTGAGAGACATTTTCTCCCGCGTACGATCAGGCTGTGGAATGAGCTCCCTGTAGAGGTTTTCCCTAGAGACTACAGCATGGGGTTCTTCAAAAGAGGAGTAAGAAGGTTTATGCAAGGTCGGCAACGCGCTCGTGACGCCACTGGTGTTGCAAGCGTCCATAGGCTACGGTAACCACTTACCATCAGGTGGGCCGTAAGCTTGTTTGCCACCTAGTGGTATAAAAAAAAAAAAAAAAATCAACCTAAAAGAAAATAAATAAAAGTTCGACGTGAGTTTATTTAATAAGTATTACGTTGCTTAGAATATTATAGTTCCCTGTAGTATTCAATCGTAAATTGTAAGTATCTCACACAAAGGCTCTAAGTTCCGAAGTGTTTCGGAACCCACTCGCAAGTGTGGGTGTAATACGTAACTTTAGGAGTTTGCCTACAAAATACAAATAAAGCCATTTTCTCACCATTAGACACGATTTTGTAATATATTTGTTTATGTGAATGGGTGTGAGAAGTCATATAAGATGTACATAATTTTATTACATTTAGATAGAAAAAACATTTAAGTACAAATAGAGAGCGCATACGCATGTAATTTTATGGTCGTTATTATTTGTGATGTACGTACAGTGCATGTGATGTTTTGGAAAAACCACGGAGCTTTTCAATAATCCTATTTCTGGTTAAATAGGGTTGTCCCCCCTTGAGCGATTCTCTCCAATTAAAATGTTCACACGTCATTCCCAGCGGGACGCATACTAACTTACAGTCGTCTACGCGAGAACATTCACATTTCTCGTAATAGGGACATTATTAGGTACCTATTTTCAATATGAGAATTCAGCAATTGTGATATACAATTTGAAACTTTATCTATCAAGTGTTTCTATTGTTGAAATTTAAAATATTTTTTTCATGATTTATTAATGCTGTTGATTTAAGCATTCTTTGTACAATGTTGTCGAAGTAATCACTGTCTGACACCTTCATAATGGCTACCGTATTTCTCCCATGACATGTGAAACTGCTCCAATTACTGAACAAGTCGTTGGCTTCACTGGGATAAGTCGTTTATTTATTGCTGTTATTTATAAAACTGTAAATAAATAGTCCTGACACGTTGACTTTAGGGCTGTTCTGTGGTGTTTTTGTTGAACTAAGATAATATAATATGAAGCTAAAGATTTAGAATAAGTAATTTAATTATCTTGGTGACTCACAATGTGTATGATGTGTAAATAGTTGTATATTTCTATTAAGAATTTAATGATGGCAATCCTTAATATTTTTCAATATTTTCCAGTAATAAAGGTCTGAGAAATATTATTAACCTACTTATTTAACCTTAGGCTGATGCTAAATTTAAACAGCGATTGGTTTTTAAATCCTACGCAGTTTATTGCAATTTATAAAGCAATTACAACAGTCACAGATATTGGCGTACCTATAGTAATTATTGGATTCAAAATGTAGACATTATTATCAGTTGACGGATCACATAAAAAATGGTTAAATGAATTACACCTCGCCGTTCGTATTGGTCAAACGCTATTTCTATAAAATATTGGCAAGCGTCTGTGAATAGAAAGACTACGTATCTTAAAACAAATCGATCGGTCGATGGTATTGTTTAGGCCCATGTTTGATAAAAGATAACATTGAGATTTTATTCAGGATTAAGTGGTTATATTTTTCTATTCATACAGATTAGTACATGCTACATTTACCAATACGAATTTGAAAATTATTCAAGTAGAACGTGCAAAAATAATTCAAAAGTAGCATTAAGGTATCTACCCACTATGCTTTTCAATGTTTAGTAGATAACTATAAATTGAACACAATATCACTGGATTATACTTAAATAAACAAATTTTAATCAAAGAACCGCTTAGAGGCTGTAGCTAAGTTTGACGGGACGAAAGTAATAGGTATGAGATTAAATTACCTAATTGGCAAGTTTTAGCCACTGGATGCGGATAGCGCAAGTCTTCTAGCTGACACGATGACTAAAAGAAAAAACAATTAAAATATTATAATTATAAATTTGAATTCAGCCACTGATTCTGACGCCGATACGTTTGCAAGCAGATTTTTGTTTAGCAATAATGCTGCAGAAATACATTTGCGAATTGATGGTACCTAATATACAGTACCTATAATACAATCCAATGGTACAATGTTGTTCAAGAGAAGCGAGGTACATACAGTACAGGTACCTGGCATGTCCGCCCACTGCTGCCGCGTAGGCGCCAGCCGAGCACCGCGCTTGCTGGTTAAACCACTTCCACTTCTCAACCCGTCTCCACAATGAACGAAGTTATATCAACCAACTCAGCACTAGATATTTATTCAAATTAACAGCGGACAGTAGTCACAAGTGGAGCAATAATAAGTATAATCACAGTTTTAAATGTCACAACCATCGTTAATTGAGACTCTATATGGTTATTTTGACGTTAATAAACGCTTTTAACGTTTCATGGGAATGCTGGTCTTTAATTTTATTTATTTTTAAGTTCCAGTAATTGCGTTATGTAAATTTACCCGTAATTCCTTATAGGTTGTGATTCATGTGAATTAAGAATTTAATAATATAGGTAGGTTCTGAGGCAGCAGTGACATTCACTTATCCAAAACAGTCACTTTATTTATATTTCTCTGTCACAAAAGCTTTGTTGTGTAAAACGGTAATTTTATTTAATTTTTTTCTCTTATTTATTATTTAAACTTGTCTTGTATCCTCATACATTTTGAAAATGAAGCTTTTTTTACGTAATATTTTTATCAGCTATGGTTGAAGCATTTATCTACTCATATTTTCAATTTTTTATTATTCATTCACAGAATTATTGTAATTTTTATAGAAGGATGAATTATTACTTTTCCCAAAAATATTACAGTAGGTACTTAAACATAGATTATTGTGACCGTTTCTTATTTCTTAGTATTATTTATTATTGAACACATGACCGGTGAAACACCGCCAAAGTCAGTCACAAGTGATTGAGATCAATTAAAATGCAGAATGCGACTCAATCACACGAGCCCTGGAGCCCTGCCTATATTGAATTCTGATTATCGCACCATTATGAATATAGTGTTGCTTTGTCTTCACGATATACACGGCAACTTTATTATTTATTACCACTGAATAGTTAATAATAACATTTCTATTGGTTTCTAAATACAATATAAACATATACTAATTGAATAAATAGGCATTTAGTTGGATATATTTAAATAGTTCCGCTTTCAAAGCTATTTGAATAGCAACCTTATCTATGCTAGTATGTCTCTGACCCAAGATTCTCACATTTAATTACAAACATTAGCCATTTACAAGTGCAATAACGAGGAAATTAATGGCTTAGCAGATAAGTTAGCGCAATGTTTATACATTAATAGCAAATATTACGATTATTAGGAATATTACGAATATAGCGAGTTGGTTTATCGATTAGATGGCTAATATGGAATTGAGCGCGGAATCACGTATTGGGGTGACACAAAATTGAGTGTTTGGTGGATTCGTGCAACTAGACGTCGATAGTGTTATCTTTGTAACCCAATTCGCGCTACATCTGCTCATTTCCAATAGCTATGGAATTGTGCTATTTATCTCTATTATTAATTTTATAGCCGTATCTAACAAGTACATTAATTTATATATCTAGAAGGTATTTATTTTTAATCTTCACAAAGTTTTGAAATTAACTCCGGAGTTTCTAAACTATTCGCTTTATTCTAATTTAAGGGAGTTTCTGTTCAACGATATCAGCGTGGTTGAGTAAAAAAACACGCACAACCTTTCGATAGGATTAGGTATTTACAGCCAGTGATATTCTCAATCGTTCCTATTGAATACCTACCTACATACCTATAGTTTTATTACTCGATATTTTTTAATAATTTTATGTACCTAGGTACCTTTATGGGATAGCATATAAATTTAAAGTGTGTATGATTTACATCCCGTAGCAAAACTTGGAACATAAAATCAAAATACTTCGTTCGTCGCCATCACGTTCCGAACATCATCGGTCGCTTCTTTTATTGGTTTCTTTTTTGTGGCAGGTCTTTACGCGGCTCCATTTTATTTATTTTTTGTTCAACCAGGCTGTGCTTGTATGGAGTGCAGCCTTCGTTAGCGCGTGCAAGGTCATCGCGGTTTGCTCTCAAGCCTCTCGATGGAATCGGAGCCTGGTTTTTTGTGGTTTTTATGGACAAAGCACGCTAACAAAACAAAAACAAAAGGCCTGTAAAAAGATTGAAACCAAAAATGTTTTATAACCGATCTCAGGAATTGTAGTTAGGTATTTATAGTCTCTCAATAAGAAAACCAAAGCTTCAGTAGTGATAAAATACACACTAACCACATTAGGTCCTTACTATTTAAATGTTTGATAACAGGTAGAGTGTAATGATGTTCATTTAACTAAAACTGATAAAGATTAGGTTACACACGATACGGCGCGTTAGCATTAATTTTTCCGTTATCATATCGAGATAAATAGTGATAATCCCGATGATATCACGTTGCTGTAGCCATGTTTGCTCACGACTCAAGGTGAATCGAGTAATACGTACACTACCTACCTTCATTTGCTTAATCTACTAAAATTATGTTTTTATTTCCATTTACTAAAACCACTATTTGTTAGTAAATTTCATTTAAATACAAAAAAAATACCACATATTTTCGTTTAATTACATCTTTTATCTGATCTTTCACGTAACATAAGAATCAAAGAATATATAATTTTTGTAACTTTATCATTCCTTCTAACAGTGTGACAGTTATGAAATGTGACTGAAATTGATTCCGACTAATAATTTTGGTGCCTGTGTCTTCAAAACTCTATTCCGAATTTACTTTCTTATCGATATAATACCCATATACATAAGACATCGTATAATTACCGTGGACCTTTTAAAATATGTAGATGGGTAGGTGCATCGCAGAAATGTGCGTAAATTACTGGTAGGTACGTGTCGCAAAAAGCCGCGTGTCTCACATAATGGACGCTCGCTCATCTCCACTTCTTCATATTTGTGCATGACACGTCGACTGCAAAGTTCCATTTAAAAAGCGATTTACCGAGCCGAGCTCGACACGACATAATATTTTCTCTTCAAATGAGCTGAGTTCCCAGGCCATTGTCGACAGCTCGCCTTTTAAGGACACCACCGTGTACAGGCGGATCTCAAACCAGATTCCTTACTTTAATCTCTGGATATTTCGGCAGTAGGTACCTACTTACAATACTGATCTTTATATGTTACTTATTTGAATCCTCGTACATGTTTGTAAGTTATTTAAATTAAACATTATTATTATTTGTAAATTATGTAGGTGTGATATTCGTGATGTTTATCTCACGGGTGGTTTTGTGACTTCAAATTCTATTTAGATTTGAATAACGTGTGTGACAGTATATCATACTGTATCTGTAGAGAAAATAGTAGCTCCCTGTGAAGAGCAGTCGATTTCCTAAGGGCGCACATTCCCTCTAATTGGACGTCTGCGCAGCTTTGTCCGTTTATGGTATGGGACCTCCGTCTGTCCAGCAACAACCACTTTCGCTAACTCTGTCTGCTTTGGCTTTATAAAATAAAGTTGATTTTATAATTAGGTACAGATTAATATAACAAACCAAAAATAAACCTATATGATGTTATACGATTTTATAAAAATTATCTTGAGACTTTGATTCAAAAAGTTACTGTGAAGATTACTGAATTTGAAAACTTATACAGGTTCTTTTACTTTGCTAAGTTTTATACAAAAAAATAATGTATATGGTCCCACTACTCGTTAATTATAAATAACGTCATTTCCTTCGAGTTTTTCATGAAAAATGTTCCTAAATATCTTTATAGGTACAGTACAAATTATATAACATGATACCTAAATGAATGCTCACATCTTTATTTATTTCCAGATACATTAAATTATCTCAAGAAGTCTATCTAGTTTCTAGTTCTTTGTTAGAATTGACTGGTGATTGTTCCGTTGAGTACCCGTCTTAACTCATTCAGTTCAAGGTTTATAATAATTTACACACAAGTCATTGACTTTGTAATCCTAAAACAACTTTTTATAGATAGAGGGCATTGACTTGGCCAAATACATACTATGTTAAAACATTTGAATTAACATATTACCTAGGTATTGGGGCCATTACGTTACTGGTAGACCCCTATCTTCCTTCCTTTGTAAATAAGGATATAATAATTGACTAAATAAATTGATAATACTGCCTAATCTTATAAGAAGACTGGTTCACGACTCACAAAAGGCAATACATATCGCATCAACTCGTTTTACACCTAGTTAGGCGCGCTTCTCCTACCGACGGCTTGGCCATTGTGTTTGCCCCCCTTGTTATGGAAAATACTTGCCCTGGGGCTTCGGATTGCCTCTCATGTTCAATTGCGAGCCACCAAGCCACAAGAGCGTAGTTAGTGTTGAGTAGGATTATCATACTTGCTGATTGTAAAGTGTGCTTTGCTTGAGACGGTTTTAATTACAGTTTGTGTTAAGTTCGGCTAGTCTGTTTTTCTTTTTTGGTACTTTTATTAAGGCTTGTTATAATTAGGGCGCCTAATTTGGTAATCAGAGGAACAATTACACACACAGTCCAAAAAATATTATCTTATTCCATCTAATTACCATATTTGGAAAACGGTATATCTACATTATCTACCTTTACATAGCAAACTTTATAAGTACCATAATACAGAACGGATTTGGATGAAACTTACCACATACACTACATTATATGGAATAACATATACAATCCATACTAATAATATAAATGCGAAAGTGTGTATGTATGTCTGTTACCTCTTCACGCTTCAACCGCTTAACAGATTTACATGCAATTTGGTATAGAGATAGATTGAACCTTGGATACTTTATGGTAGGGGAGGCGAATAGGGGATTTCGGGATTTACTCGAGCGCGTCAGATTAACATAAGGGGGGCAACCTTGCACCTTGTGAAGTACTCTCACCAAATCTGAGCCTTCTATGTAGTGTCGAACGCCTAGGGTAGCCCGTCAGATTAGTAAAAAAAAATCGATGGTTTGAAATACTCGAGCGCGTCAGATTAAGGTAAGGTATGTTAGTTACATGCAAAATAGTGTACATTTCAATAATCTGACAAATTGGGCGTGACGAAAGAAAATTGGAGACTCGCAAAGTTGCAAAAAAAAAACGTCACCTGGATTTTCTCGAGCGCGATTAGTTTTTTTTTTATTTTGAAGGAAATTAGTCACGAATCACGGAAATATCTTAATCTGCCGATTTGCACAAGCCGAAGTGGCTAAAATCATTATTAAGTGTATAGTCCAGGAATATTATGAGCTTCACCTCAGAATGAGAAATAGTCAGCTATTAACTTGTATAAACCTTTATTTTGACACCCTAAAACTTGTCTCAAAAGCTACTTATCTTAGGGTGCCCGCGACTACTGATTTTTCAAGGTCAAAGGTCAAAAAATCATTTATTGCAAATATCTCGTTTCCTATGGGTTTTTTGGTATATGTATTCATAATAAATATTGTAGAAGGTTAAATTCTCTACAACTTTTGTGCAAACATTTTTTCGATATCTTGAACCATTTTCGAGATTTCGATATTTTTTACATATTTTTTTTTTCAAACCGTCAGATTAAGGAAATCCCTCAACATAATTGTCAGATTATGGGTCAGTACAACAAGGCCAACAAGAAGAACCGCCTGTATAAAAATCTGACGCGCTCGAGTAAATCAAGGTCACGATTTTTTTTTGCATTTTCAAAAATCGGCCCTGACTGATGGTCGCGTCCAAATCGTCAGTCTTTAAAATAGGAGCTACTGGAGGGTTCACTTAACATCCCTTATCAATGTCTGACGCGCTCGAGTAAATTTTTTTTTTAAATATTTTCGACCCCTTCGTACGGCCACCCCCACCACGCAAAACGGCAGATTATTATTTTTCCGTTATCAGACAGACGTGGCGCGACTACCCTATTAATATCTGACGCGCTCGAGTATTTCTTGGTGACTGTTTTTTTTTACATTTTTGAAACCCTGTAGACGCTCCCCCCACCGCTGAAGGGGAAAATATCACATAACCTTTTTTTCTTTTCTGTCACGAATCACGGAAATATCTTAATCTGCCGATTTGCACAAGCCGAAGTGGCTAAAATCATTATTAAGTGTATAGTCCAGGAATATTATGAGCTTCACCTCAGAATGAGAAATAGTCAGCTATTAACTTGTATAAACCTTTATTTTGACACCCTAAAACTTGTCTCAAAAGCTACTTATCTTAGGGTGCCCGCGACTACTGATTTTTCAAGGTCAAAGGTCAAAAAATCATTTATTGCAAATATCTCGTTTCCTATGGGTTTTTTGGTATATGTATTCATAATAAATATTGTAGAAGGTTAAATTCTCTACAACTTTTGTGCAAACATTTTTTCGATATCTTGAACCATTTTCGAGATTTCGATATTTTTTACATATTTTTTTTTTCAAACCGTCAGATTAAGGAAATCCCTCAACATAATTGTCAGATTATGGGTCAGTACAACAAGGCCAACAAGAAGAACCGCCTGTATAAAAATCTGACGCGCTCGAGTAAATCAAGGTCACGATTTTTTTTTGCATTTTCAAAAATCGGCCCTGACTGATGGTCGCGTCCAAATCGTCAGTCTTTAAAATAGGAGCTACTGGAGGGTTCACTTAACATCCCTTATCAATGTCTGACGCGCTCGAGTAAATTTTTTTTTTAAATATTTTCGACCCCTTCGTACGGCCACCCCCACCACGCAAAACGGCAGATTATTATTTTTCCGTTATCAGACAGACGTGGCGCGACTACCCTATTAATATCTGACGCGCTCGAGTATTTCTTGGTGACTGTTTTTTTTTACATTTTTGAAACCCTGTAGACGCTCCCCCCACCGCTGAAGGGGAAAATATCACATAACCTTTTTTTCTTTATTCCACCTAATCTTCAAATTCCAGTAGGTCCCAAAGACGCTCGAGTAACTACAAATTTAGCATCAATGCCTCCCCTACCATTATGTCCCGGGAAAAGATGAGATCCATCGGGAGCGCGGGTGAAATTGCGGGGGACAGCTAGTACTTTAGTAATTTTGTGAACAGAGCAACAGACAAAACAAAAATCGTCATTGCAATCCATAGTACCGACGTCAAATAAATTGCTTCTCGGTTATTGTACAGTTTGTAGTAAATTTTAAATGGAAAGAAGATTTTTTTAACTTGTGTACTACAAAGTAACAATACATATACGTGACTTTTAAGAACCCCTGCAATCAACAAACACCTCGACCCGACTCATGAACACAATAGAGGCAGGTAGACCCTTAACACACTGATACCGCTTATAAGTACATTAGAACTTTCCATTTTTTTTGGTTGATCAACGGATTGATATTGTATTATTGTCACAAAATTTATAGGTACATATATATTTTATATTGACTAAAGCAACAGTCAGAAAGGCAGTCTTTGTTATATATAAAACTAGTGTTTCTAAAAGCTATTATGAAAGAGTAGGTACGCTCATAATTTTTTGCAATTGATTCAAAATCCAACTAAGAAACCCTACAAATATTATAGATGGATGTATGTATGTATGTTTGTTACTCATTTACGCCAGAACGGCTGAACGGATCTGGATGAAATTTGGCATAGAGATAGATTATAGTCTGGAATAGCAGGCTACTTTTATCCCGGGAAAAGATAAGATCTCACGGGAACGCGGGTGAAACCGCAGAGGACAGCTAGTAAACTCATAAAATGGTATTTGAATTTTGTAGATAACATAAGATCATTACACCGAGTATCTTCACAACAATCATGTATGATTCAATGCGATACAAAAGGTCCAGCCTATATTATGTGTTAACATTTAATAGATGACTCACTTCAATGTTAGCCATGATAAGGGTCACCGTAGACAGATGAGTTCGCGTCCAATTACCCATAACGACCTGTCGTAAGTGATGCGGTCAAAGCGACATGCCTTTACCCTTCAAGGTCTAGCTTTACTTCCTTGGCTGGTGCGGCTTATTATTATAGAGACATTTACAGCGTTTGACATTCCGCTCTGACTTTGAGTTTCTTAATTAACTACTAAGTATTTAGTGATAGAGTCAAGATAGAGTATTGAGAACGTATCAAGAACGCATTTAAATTAATTGTTCGCTCCGCAGGTTTTTTTAAATGATATTAAGTACCTAGGTAGGTACTAATAATAACTTGTTCATCAAGTGAAACAAAAGTGATCAAACAGACTATGATCATCGAGTTAAAACACGATGATGCTGCTATACGAGCTCGACTTATGTCTTTCAGGAACTGGTAACTTTCGACCTTTAGAAATGCTAAGAAAGAGCTGGCTATTAATTACGACTGGCATTCTGCCGAATGATTTTCATCACAAATTCGAGTGTACCTAAACATATTTTAGGATAAAAAAAATATGTTTAGGTATTTTTGATATTACTTTACATTTGCTCCCGGCGGCGCTAAGTCAATTTTGACCCTCGTATAAAGTACAGTAAGAATGTCAAGGAAAATAAAAAATACAAACATCATTAGTAAATAAATGATAAGTAGATACTATGAGTCCTCATTTCCTGTACAAACACACAAGGACAGTGCAACACTGCGCCTGCGCTGGCGTCATCCCGGCCGTGGGTAAACACTTATCTACATCAAATATCGTTGTGATATCAACTGGCTTATCTGATACCGTTCTCTGATTCAGATTTACACATCTAGGTACACGTCACTTCAATCCAATATAATAATATTGGGAGCTGTAACATTCTAGCTGCCCCCTCGGTTTTACCCGCATTTCACCCCCGGTATTTTCCAGGTTAAAATGCTTATTTCCTCATCCAAGACCTAAAGTAAGATAACCATGAAATTTCCGTACCAAAGAATCGATACACCATAAATGAGATCATTGTAATAGTGAAAATTATAGTATATTTTTATATGTCTGAAATTTGTCAAGCAAGCAGGCGGGTCAGCTGATAGTAACTACAACTACCGTCGCTGCCAATGTATTGTCAGCCTTTTGCAATACTTTCAAGGCACCTGGCTCTTAAGTGAGATTGACGGATCACTTATGGTGGCTTGGCGACAGATTTTCAACTTGAGAGTGGTAGCCAGCCAGTCAAGTATAACAAAGTACCTACTCTTACACTGTGTTTCACTTCAACGAAAGCTCATTGAGGATTTGAGCCCAAAAATAATAAAACCACTTACTGGTGATACTAAATAGAATTAAAAATTAGCTATGACGTTGGCTGAAATTCATCATCTGAGTTGTTCAATCATTAGGTATATTATTGAGATAAATAAGACGAAAACACGTGAACAAAAATAAAACATGAATAACAAATCCTGAGTAATGCTCATTCAAGAATCCTTTCTTGGAATAATAAGGAATTAATTCACATGGCATAATGAGTCAGGGCTGAAATTATGTGAGCTCAACTGGTAGGTACGTAACCCGCGGGTGCCTAAATGCGTGTATAATCGTACGGCAACCGCACGTCAGCAACCGACTCTTGTCCTGTCTATCCACCGTTAAATACTTGTATACGAAGTAAATAACACTTGAGTACCAGATAAACTGGTTAATATATCGAAAGGTAGCCGCCACTTTCTGTATTACCACGCTCGTTTACATTAATGTTAGTATTTGCTTTTAATTAACTTCGCTTTAATGTGCCTTTTAAATCGGGTAGAGAAGAAGCGAAAATCTCCGCACGCTACATAGAAATAAGGTTTATATTTCAGTTTATGTTTTCATGAAACTTCTGTAGTTTCATGTGAGTATAATGTGGATGCGGATAGCGCAAGACCAGCCATTGTGAAGATCCTTGGGGGCCGTCTTTGTCCAGCAGTAGACGTCTTCCGGCTGATATGATGATGATGATAATTTTTAAATAGTAAAGTATCTATATATAAAAGAGTAAAAATTAATAAAAGTATTCCTTAACCTATCTATGGTATGGGCTTGCGTTTGCCCACAGACACAATAATTAACCTTATAATTTTTTTTTATCCTTCATTGAAATTACGGTTCTACATAATCAGATAAATGCTATTAGACCTGCTAGCCTGCTATTCAACTATCAGAAGATGTACTGAACACGTATGTAATTACGTTTATCAAGATTGATAGCCAAAGCCCGCAGTTACATGTTGTTGTAATAAAAACCTATCGATTTAGAATGTCAGTTCTGTTAAGGAATTGCGGTATTAACTGGTAACATTGTAAGTTGAACGCGTTATGTTCTAATCTGCGATGATAACGGTACACTTTGCGATTCGATGAGATGTGATTACGAGAATGCGATTCATACTTGAACCGGATTCAGTGAATTAGAGAAGATATTTAAAATTATATTAAAAAAGAATTTATGAAATCATAATGAGAACAATCAGCCGTTCTCCCTAAAAGTAAACATCTATTATATTCTAATTGGTCATAACATAAATAGAGTCGACAGATAAATAAGTTTATTAAGTATACAAGAAAACCTAAAAAAATAAAAATAATAGAACGTTATAGATGCAGTTCATTTTACTGTCTTTAGAACGTGAACATCTTGGGCCCTTCTAAAATATTCACCATTTAATGGAGACTGAAGACTGGAACTCGTCAAGGTTTTTTCAAATCTATTGAATGTGTCGCTTGCAGGCGCGTGGATCCGTTATTCAGTATACGCGCCTGCGCAGAACCGACCAGTTTTTAACTTTTTACCACATTTGTACAATGTTATTCGTTTTACGTAACTGTGTTTGTAATAGCTCTATGTTTTTCCTGTGACGGTATCGAGGGCACCCATCTATAAGTGATCACATGTTAGTAAACGGATAATCGATGTGAGATTGCTTGTTTTTATAGGTACGTGTACCGTAACTTAAAGTAGGTAACAGATTAGTAGAGAACTAAGATTATCATCCCTAATTTATGTTACTTTGTTTGGTTATAATAATAGAATCTTTAAATATTTCTATTATTGCGGTATAAGTACCTACATATTATTTATTTTTCACTAGTTTTCCTCCCCGCGATTTCACTCGCGTCCCCGCGGCATCTTTCCCGGGCTAAAAAGTATCCTATGTTTCAGGATCTACGTGTGTGCCAAGTTTCATCAAAATCCGTTCAGTCGTTTTTGCGTGACAAACATGCAAACTTTCACATTTATAATATTAGTGGGATTACGACATGACATATACACATACCTACCTACACATACATTATATGCGGAACGCTCAAGGTTACTACTTACAGCAGTGAAATTACTATGCAGTAGCGTGTGTCTCATTATTCAGAATAATGATCATGCCTACATTCATGACATCATTGTACGAGCCTTAAACTTAAAGATTCGTAGAGTAATAAAATTGGAAAGTATAAATAAAATGATGTAACACATTTAATGTGTCCAACCTTAGAAACGACGATTGTCCAAATAAAAATACCTAATCAAAGGTCTGCAAGCGGAATAAATAAGGTGAAGCAAATTTTATGTTGTCACTTTATCGGAGCTTCTATCTGGAAAACTTAAAATAAATGTCGTAAGTTACCTAACTGTATCAACAAGGTAGAATCTCAAGTACCTAATCATTACCTTGAAATGAAAAAAAAAAGACTTGGAATAATAGACCTGAATCAGATGGACTTGGGCTCACACAACCGCTACAATGTGGTAGTGAACTTGTTCCACTTTCATCTCTAATTTATTGGCGCAGATTATTCTAAATTGATTCTTGATTTTATATACCTATCTTTCCCTGGCTGTAATGTAGGTATCAAGTACCATTCATGTATAAATAGTGGTGAGTTAGTTTTACTGGAGAATCATTCTCAGAAATAATTAATCCGTTCTGGTGTAAAAGATGATGATCTCATACAATAACAAGAGTGCTGTGATCAATATTTTGGCGGACAATTTTGTCCTTATAATTTGATACGTTGTTATTAATACATGTTTACAAAATGTTATATTTTAGAGCTAGGTAAGGAAAACCGCATCGCAATTATATATTGTACGTACTTCAATTATACAAATTTATAATTTGGAACGGAAAATATTTATTTATCCTAAACTATTGAAACCAGATGACTGATAAACTTCATGTATTACTTTTTAAATACTTACATAAATAGATTATAATTTTAAGTTTATTATATTAGTAGATATTAGCACAAAATTATAATTGTATTTATTAATGTAGAAATTTTACATAATTTATTTTTTCCATAATTAATTCATTTCACGCCATAATATCTTAATAATACGAATATATTTTTCTGTAACATGTTTGTACGTAGGTAGCAGATTATCACAAACAACACAATCTTCAAACGTATTATTATATTAGGTTTATTGATAACCGTTAACACATTTAACCTCCCTGAAATACTTGTCAAGTGATTTACGATAGTTGATACCTATAACTACAGATAAGGTACACTTACGATCCGAAATTATACATTATTCTTAAATTGGGTGGATGAATCATCTGAGAGGTAGTTGACCCCGGCGAGACGGTCTATACCTGTCAGTATCTTACCTTACCTGTGCACAAATGTATTTGCATAATACATTTCAATTAACCTGCATGTCAAGTTGTCGCAAACTTCATTTGAATATCGACCTCACGATAAGCTCCTCCGCGGCGTTAAACTTGTTTATATAAATTCTTATGTACGTGTGTATGTCACTGAACTCCCCCTAAACCGATGGTCCGATTTTGATGGTTTTTTTGTAGGTGGCGTTGAAATCAGGCTCTAGGTTTTATTTTTTAGAGTAGGACGTCTGTAGGGTCAACTAGTGGCACAAGTATGCCAATACAAGATTGCACTTCTATACTGCAAAGACGTTATTTTAGATATTAGTAGGAACTCCATAATTTTCATAAGTACTTTGATTTATAATATTAGAGTATCTACACATTGAAATAATAGGCAAACAAATGTAGTGTTATTTACAAGTATTACAGACTATCGAGGAGCATGCATCCACATTGAAAGCAGTAGTTGCTATTAGGACCAGTAGGTTTGACGAGCTATTTTCTCAGTTGCATCTTAGGATAGGCAATCTGATGTTGGCCTGCGCGGAATTTGCGTGGGAGACAACCAGACCCGTTTGGCGTCTTATTTTTCTTACCATTTCAACATGAGTGTTGTTTCGTTCAAGTGAACAGAAGATTTATTTCAGTCTTTTCCATGATGTATGAATCTTTGTTATAAAAGCCTCAACAGCATGTCGTCATCATCATGATTTTTTGTCTCCTGTGAAAAAAGTTTATCTTCACTAGGTATTTATGTGGATAATAGGCAGTTGTGCAGCTTAAATAATATCATTAGTTTTAATGTTAAAAAATCTTTTCATACTCTTCTATCTATTAGAAGGTAATTTACAAGCTTGTTGTGCATTATAATAAGGCACCCACGCATTGTTAGGTACAGATATAATATATATCTTTATTCCCAAAACAAAATATAAATTAAATTTTCACACATAAAAATGGGCTAAATATATGACAAAAATTGACGAAAACAGCATCCGTTGCCGAACTAGGTAGAAACCTGTATTTCAGCAAACAGCGCCACTCCCCGCAGCAATGTAGATTCTGAACTAGCCTTACTTATATAAATGCTAGCAAAACTATTTAATTTGGTTAAGTATAATTAAAATTAAAAATAAGAGTGTGAAATGAGCCTCTCCTTGTGTGAATGTTTGTGTGTGTACGTGTGTGTAGGTGTGTGTGTGTGTGAGAGAGGGTGTATGAATGATTAACAAATTTTAGTTTATGAACACTTCAAAAAAACAATCAAATTAAAATAAAATAAAAAATCATCAATAATTAATAAATGCATGGCATCCAATAACATGTAAATAAAATAACATAAAAGACAGGCAATCAAACTAACATTAACAATAAACTAAAATCCTCAACATATAACGGTTAGAAGTTCTTCCGTCTCATCGTAATTCAAGGTGCGAATCCAAGCTGTAACTGTCTTCTTGCATTGGTTTTTATTCATGGAGTAGATTGGGATTATTTTATTAATTTTGTTATAAAGAAATTGACCTAAGAAACAACAAAACCTGCGGATGAACGATGTTTGGATCTGTTGTATCGTTTCACAAACTCTGCCCCTTCTACGTTTAATATTTTTATTGCGGTCAAATATTAGCTCCCCATGCTGTTTAAGGATTATACCAAGAATAAATAGCTGCCTAACAGTAAGAACTTCACATTTTTGGTACAGGAGCTTAGTTGGGAACAGAAAAGGACTAAAAGTGATAACTTTGAGAATAGCACGTTGGGAAACTTCCAAACATTTTATCGTGCCAGCGGCAGCATCCCCCCATGATGTTATACAATATGATATGAGCGACTGACAGAGCGAGTAATAAATTTGCTTAAGGAGTTTAGGTTCGGCAATATATCTTAGGGTTTTGAAAACTATTATGAGTTTACGGATCCTTCCACTTAGCAGTTCGATATGTTTGGCAAAATTAAGGTGAGAATCCAAGGTCACTCCCAAATATTTAATGTTAGTTGTTTGCTCCATCAAAGTGCAGGAGCAAAGGCTTCTATCGAATTCCAAGCAATTGTGAGCTACTAAGTGAAAAGTGTTTTCAGGTCTATTTATATTCCGAATAGAAAAGGTCATATATTTGGTTTTATCAGTATTAAGGGTCAAAAAATTATTAGAAAGCCATTTGGAGACGGAATTGAATGTATTTTGGGCAGCTTCAAAAACTTCATGCCATGTAACAGCGGAGAGTAAAATAACAGTGTCATCTGCATAGGAGATTAATTTACCATTTGGAAGATCAATAGAACACAATTCATTTATATAAATGAGGAATAAAGTTGGACCCAAAACACTGCCTTGAGGAACTCCAAAAGTTACTGGTAAGTCTTTGCTCAAGTAATCCTCAATAACTGTTGCCTGGTATCGATTAGAGAGGTAACTAGCAAATAAATTCAACTGGATGCCTCTTATTCCAATCATCTCAAGTTTGTTTAAAAGAATAGGGACAGAGACCGCATCAAACGCTTTTGCCAAGTCCAAGAAGATGGCGATACATTTTTTCCGTTCGTCTAATTTTGTTGCAATAAAATCAGTGACACTAAGGACTGCATCAGAGGTGGATTTAGAACGACGAAAACCAAATTGATTATCTGACAGAAGTTTATGACTTTCCAAGTAGCCAATCAATCTAGTATTAATCAATTTTTCCAAAATCTTGGAAATGGCTGGCAATAGTGAAATTGGCCTATAATTATTGATTCGGTCTCTGTCACCACCCTTAAATATTGGAACAACAACAGACTTCTTCAGATCATTAGGAAAGATACCGACCCGAAAACAGAGATTAAATATAAAAACTAGAGGGGGCACCAGGTGGTCTCGAAATTGCTTTAGGAACCTATTTGAGATTTTATCCCGACCAACTGCGCAATCATTCTTAAGACTTAATATTACATTTTCAAGCTCTTTTGGGTCTGTTTCAAGTAATACGAAAGAGTTCATTGAGTGAGAGGTGTTAATACAGACTTTATCCATGACCCTGTTGTGTTTGTGTAGAATTGATTCGGCCAAATTCCTGCCAACATCAGCAAAGTATTGATTCAATTCATTGACTGAAGCCTCTGGAGAGGAAGCCAGTTTAAGTAAATGCTTCGAAGTATGTTTAGTCCTAACAGTATTTGTAATGCTTCTAATTGCCTGCCATACCTTCCTATTATCATTACCTGCTTTTGTAATTTGATCCCTATCAAAAGCTCTCTTAACCTTTTTTAATAATGCATTACAAAAATTTCTGTATCTTGTGTATGTGATCTTGAGTATTTCGTTATTGGGAGACTTTTTTAATTTGAGGTGCATTTTATCTCTGTTACGCATGCAACGCAGAAGCCACGGTGTGATCCATGGCTTAATAATTTTCTTACGTCTTGCCAAGGATATTATTTGTGTATTACTGGTCAGAGCAGATGTTAAAGATTCAATAAAATATCTCATCGAATAATTCGGATCTACAGATTCATAAATGGGGGTAAAATTAATGTTTGCTATATCATTTCGCAGTTGATCAAAGTTTGTTCTATTTATAGTCTTTACAGAGTAATTGCGGAACTGTTTCTTATGTAAGCACAGCAACACCGGCTTATGATCTGTAAGACTAGCCTGAATAATAACTGTGGTTGCAGAATAATTAGTTTTTAAGAGGACATGGTCAATACAAGTTCCGCTGGCGTCACGTGTGACATGCGAATGAGCTGGTAAAAGTGAATGATAAGCAGCGAGATTTAAGTATTGATCACAGTTTCTATGTGCATTATCCGCATTAATAGCAATATTAATATAGGAGATATTAATATGCATAACTGCAACATTTCTAAAATTACTGAGTTTCTGTAGGTTGTTATCTAATGAGTGAAGGAACCGATCCAAATTACTATATGATGGAGAACGATATATCGCCAGAATAGCAGTATCAGATCCAATTTTAATAAGCAAAGAATTGGCCTCCAAAAAAGGGGGTTCCTCAACAGTAGCCATAATCTCATCCTTAATGTAGACCACAACTCCGTCATTTTGTAACGGATTATTACGTGATGAGAAGGTTTGATAACCCTTTAAAGATGGAATAACTGGTGCATATGATAGCCAACACTCTGTGAAAATGAGAACATCTATATTAATTTTAAGTCTAGTTAGTAGCACTTCGAAACCAGGTAGATTACGACTAATACTGCGAATATTTTGTGTGAGAATTTTAAGGTAGGCAGATACAGTAGGCAATAATCGAGAGCAGCTTTCTACATCACAAGTTAAACATTTAGATACACTATAGTTATCCAAATCATTAGATATATCATTATCTTTATCGAATTTCGTAGAATATAATAAGTAGGACAGTAATGTTTGATCTTGAATAAGAATAAATAGAAATAGTCTGACTAAGGTTATTGTTACGGATCAAATTGGAACAAGCGACAGTTTTGTGTTCATAAGTAACATTTTTTTTTAACGGTGATAGTGTGTAAGTTTGCAAGACATTGTTAAAACAATAAAAAGAAAGTATAACATACCAATAAAAAATTGAAAATTGGAAAAAGGCGCAAATAATGTAAGCTTTTGACAATATTAGTTTAAATAGTCATTCAGCACTTTTCAGTCTTTCTAGGTCAGCTTCATTCTCAATTTTGATTTGAGGACAGTTTTCACGTTTACGAAGATAAACCACTCCTCGCGACGTCCAGCAAAAAGCAAACCCACGCTCTCTTTGGAATGCCCTAGCCAAAAAGAATAATTTCTGTGATTTTTGAGTTAGGGTTTCTGCAACAAAAACTGGTCTGACGGGTCCTTGCAGATTAAAATGACAAGTGTTCAGTTTGTCCCCCTTCTGTTTACTTTTATTAAATATTTTTACAGCAGATAGTACTTTTTCCTTCATAACCACAGAGGTAAATTCTGAAATTATCGGATTAGAGGCATCCTTTGCAGCAATTCTATAAACATCCTTGATATCTGAGTACTTAATGTCAACATTAATCGACTCACCCATGCACTGGACTAGCCGCCTACCACAGATATGGATCTAAAATATCTGGGCTGGCTGCCTACAGATTGTTATGACTTGACCGTGGTCCATAATAACATTTCATAAATCGATCATATCAGCAAGTTGTTTGCGAGAACCGCTATTAAACTTAATTTGACTCAATATGCCCGTTGCAGCGTTCCATACATCCTTAAATTCTCAATTCTGCCTTTTTATGGTTAAATATAATATGAAGTATGTATGTAAATAGGTAATGAAGTTAATAGTATGCATAAAACATTGATTTGTTAAAGAAACGCATTTTGACATATTTCTTACCGTTAAAATTCAGGTTTAAGTATATATAGTTCTTGGCAAAAGCACGTCCCTTATGGAATTCCCATTAAGGCGCACCTCAAGGCAGCTGGTACGAGTAGCTATAATAATCGATTGTCGAAGAAGCGCGTACACTTCGATATCGCATAATTAATCACGCCCTTATAAGTTCAGTATAAAATCGACTTTCGTGATACGAGTAAGTTTCCGACTACTATTTAATACGCACTTTATAATAATGTTTCAGCTTATTACAAAAATTCATCATGTTTATATTTGGCGATGATTGTCTTAAATATGATGCAAATAATTTGAATTCCAGGAATCGCGACACAAGTTATTTATTTATACTGTATAGTTTCATCTTAAACATAATAAGTTATGATTGTTAAAAGCTTAGGTACTTATTAAAAACCGAATTACATGAAAATTAAACTTCAATTTATCAGAAATAGCTAACTAAATCTTAATTTTATTATGGTTTCGATACATTTATAAACTTGGTAATAAAATGAACAAGCAAAATTATTTCCAATAAAACTTAATAATATTAAGTTTAAATTTAAATATAGGTATTGTTATTCTATTATCTACGAACACTCAATGTTATTCGAGACTCCATCAGTGGCGGCGAGTTAAATATAAACGTTAATTAACTGTGCGTAGTTTGGAGTTATTTTATTTACAAGAAATAATTGAACTTCGACGAAAATATCCACAAGCAGACATCGGCCGTCGGCATTATTGTTTTATTTATTAGACTGTTTTGCGGCAATTGTATGTTCTCGAGGGTTTTTGTGCCGCTTTTGATTTAAATGTTCGAAAAGCTTAAATAATACATTCTCAAATTACCTCAAATAAAGTTTTAATAGTTATTTTCCTCCAAGAGAAAACCCATGTTGTAATTTTATTGTTATTTAGTTAACATTTATTATGAAATTTAAGTTCGGTGCTCATCATTAATTTAATTTGCACTCTCAATTCAATATGTTTATCGGCTCTGGCGTCATTTAGCGTAGTGTAAGTACTAACTTGCTTATACATTGTATAATATTTTATTTTTATCAGATGACACTTTTTCTTTACATTCCACAGACAGAATTGCTGTAAATGTAAATGAAATGTCTTTAATATTTGTAATAAATAACTTTTAATTTTATAGCATAGTTACTTTTATATCAAAACATCGAAATTTATCGTCGTGTCGTAACATATCTATGAAACACTTTAATGTTGCTAGTCAGCCGTACGAATGTGCAATTCATCACAATTTTATTGTTATGCTTTACGATTTGCCCCTAATTTTATATCTGTTTTGATTATTAGTGAATTCTATCCGTCTTTTGGCATTAATACATTGTTATGATCATAAAACTTATAAAATTTAATACGATATCTTATATTTTCCCATGATAAAAAGTATCCTTTGTTTTTTTAATCCAGGTTATGATCTTCCTATGTACCAAAATCCGTTCAGTACTTTTTGTGTGAAAGAGTAACAAACGTCTTCACACACATCCAAACATATTTTCAATTTTTTTATAATATTAGTAGGATTATAGGGGACTTAAAGACTAATAAAAAATTAAGTACGTATACTAAACCATTTCTCTTCCTTCGGAGCAAAATAGAATTCATGTAACAAAAATGTCTACTTTATTTTTCACCGGTTGTTACTTAACTTTATTTTTGACCCGGCATCGCAGCAGCCGCGTGTTTAACATGATTTCAATGTTCCTCTAGCGGGCCACAGCGGGCATACCTACAATGAATGCTTCACTAATTTACTACGGTTACGGCCAAGGAGCGGACTATTTCTGGTTTACAATGATCGACCAATCTCTAAACAGATAATACCTGTACAGTACAGCGGTTAAAGATCGTTAATTAGTCTGAAAGCTTTTTAATAAAGCGATTTAAAGGCTATCATACGGCAGCACTTTATGAGTTTCATTCAGATAAGAAGATTTATTATAGGGACTATACTGGGCCCTTTACTTTTAAGTATCATACGAATATCTTTATTATCGAGATTAATAGTTTTTACTTTAAAATGTAATGCTAAATTCTACATTGATTTAAGTATTTTTTCAATTTAAAAATGCCCGTGCTTATACCGTTTCGGATGGCACTCGTACACTTAACTGTCGTCGAAAATTTTGAACAAAGAAACTATTAAGTCAGAATGGACAATGATTCTCTAGATTGGATTCCCCCAGTCATGTCAGCTAGAGTGACTGGCATGAAGTGCAATACAATAGCTTTCCAGGGTGGCCACGTCCCATAAATTGCTTTCCAAGAGTGACGTCCAATACGTTTTAATTACTATTTCCATGGGGGATTGCTATTAGTCAATGACAAAGTTGCTGTACAAATGTTTGTTTACTAACATTCCATTCGCCTAATATTTTGATTGTTATTAAAATGTTTCCTTCCTTTGTTTGTTGTTTGTTGGTAAGTTCTATCAAGGCTTCGCGTACCTACGATAATAATGCGAATGTTATTCATCCTTGAGTTTCCAGCCCGCATGGCAGGTACATTAATATTCATGGCTTATAATTTATATTTAGTCGATCTCGCTGGTCGCCTATACATTCTCAGTTCAACGAGTATTGTATTTATTCTGCATAGTGTAGGCTGAACATCGAATCACGAAAGTTATGTGAAACAGGCAGGGCCTTGTTCCTTTTTATTTGAGTTGTGGAACACTACCGGCTTTGTTCCGATTTGTAAGCAATGTAGTCCAACACCTGGCCCTTGTGAGGTCACCATACGCCCATGATCCTGAGCTCTAGCGAAAGTATTTCTTTAAACACAGTAATTTTACATTCATCACATACCCACTTCTTCATATTTAAGAGCTGGGCTCATCTGTATAGCATCCTCCACTCTGTTGTGTTGTTTACCAGTTCCTTCACCTTGTTATGCCTTTGTAGTTGGGTTTAATTGTGTGTTTTCTGGAAAAGAGAATTAGTGAAGTAAACAATTCACAGTAACTTATCTGTTAAAGGTATTTAAGTAACCGATAACTCGAACTTTAAAAATTCCAAATAAAATACTTATCAGTACCATACACAAGCAATAATGCGGTCGTATGTTGAATAAAATTTCGAATTACTTTGTATTCTTCTAACGTATCACCATTATAAGTATTCCAAAACGAAGATAAATAAGGGGATTATACAAAAGAATGGCGATTCGCTAACATCATGAAATAAAAGGTGTTCTGTGAATAAGTCCTTGAACATTGGCGTTTGTTGAATTGTGCTCAAATTCATTGAGACCACAATGGCCCATTTGGCCGTTAAGAGGATCTTTTGACAAAGCAAGAGAAATATACCTATTCCTGGAAATAAATAAGAAGCTGAACATGAGGAAGTACCTATATCTAAGGGGCTTTTTTTTTATCGTAATGATATAAAATCGATGAAACAAAAGTGATGCGTGGTGTAACTTTCATCTCGCACTAAGTATTCGGTACTTTCTCTGGCCCTGTTCGCCGAATACGCGTCAATGTGGCGTATGTTAACGAGATATTTACGCGTCACTTCCCTGTCACGATGTGAAGTGCTCTGAACCGAGGACCGATGGATGGATACTAGTGGCTGGCTCACTTCATGCCTTGCAGAATATAATAATATGAATATGACGATCTTATTCAATCCATATTAGAGTATGTTGCTAGAACATTATTTGTGACTACAAAATACGGGTATTTCATACGCCATGTATGAATTTGTTTATTTTTCAACGACTTAAAAAAAAGGCAAAAAAAAACAAGATTGTTGTATGGGAGCCCCCTTGAATATTTATTTTATTTTGTTTTTAGTATTTGTTGTTATAGCGGCAACAAAAATACATATTTTGTGAAAATTTCAACTGTCTAGCTATCGCGGTTCTTGAGATACAGCCTTGTGATGCTATCGAGCAAAAAAGGGTAAAAAATAGCGTTTTATGTATGGGAGCCCCTTTAAATATTTATTTTATTTTGTTTTTAGTATTTGTTGTTTTAGCAGCAACAGAAATACATAATTTGTGAAAATTTCAACTGTCTAGCTATCGCGGTTCTTGAGATACAGCCTGGTGACAGATAGACGGACAGACAGCGAAGTCTTATTAATAGGGTCCCGTTTTTACCCTTTGGGTACGGAACCCTAAAAAGAGGAGGTTCTTTGTCCGACTGTATGCAGGTACCTATGTTTATCCTTTTATGTACCTATGTATATTCAGTACTGATTTCTTCATCAAACGTGGAGTGATTAAAAACAAAATTAATTAAACTTTTCTCATGAGTTGTGCAAACCTGGAGGTTTAAATAAATTATTTTCACTTATTAAACCTGATTATCGTCTGCACGATACTGTCAGCCTGAATTATACTTTCTTTCGCAAGAGAATTCGACTGCTGCGCAACGTTTTTGTTGGCCTATTCAAGAAAGAGTTTATGTGTTGTGCGAACAACATAAATTGACTCGCTGACATACTGCTCAAGTTTCTCAACATAACATAGGTACATGATATGTTTATGTTGCCTACTTAATAGACTTAGCTCCAATTCGACCGTTGATAACATGGATAATGAAGAGTTACGAATATACATCATCTTGCTCGCAGTTATAAAGAGTACAAGAACTTAAAGTCACGACGCAATGAGAATGTCTATTAGAAAATAAAACAATCCTCTAATGTAAATGAACAAAAAGTACACATAGAGAGCCATTGCACATGTATTAAAGACGCAAGAGCATTTCTTCTACTAGAGGCTTGAGTTTACAAACCAATAGCAAACACGATAATCTGTGGGACGGTTGTTCGGGTAAACACATCCAATCGTATCGTGTCGCATAAATTGACTCGGCCATGCAGGAACATCATGTTGGCTATGCATTTCCGCGGCGTGTCACAGGGCGCTGTGTTTAATTTCACTTAGCGATCGTCTCTTGTTATTGTGCCCTAGATATCGTGGAAAGCGGCCCTGCCCATTATCTACGATTCACCGATACAACAAACCAGTATTTTACACGTTATGGTGCCTATTTTATAGGGACATGAGGTTCATTATTTTATACATTTATTATATTATCTTGTTTGCTTGTTCACATTAATTTTGGGTTTAAGTTAATTTGAGTGAATTTGAAAAACTTGATCACTATTTGCTCTGTTATAGTTTCATTTTAAGAGTTAAGAGTGAAATGACTGGAAAGAATCAACAAAATCCATTTATTATTAAACAAAACATATTAGGTTAAACATACCTACTTAATAATACATAGCGCATTCAATTTGTGTTCTAAGTGTTTGCTGAATTTTAAGTAGATAGGTACCTAGCTATAATTAATTTGTAAGTTATTTGAAATTCATAACATAGACTAATCAATTTACCATTGACATTGTGTACTGGTCTCAACCAGAACCTTAGCAGCCTCTACATAAAGTATATTTTATGTTTCATTATACACAATTAGAATTGAATGATTCAACTGAGCAGATGTAGCCTCAGTCCATAGTGGGCTATCTGCGACAACCACGGCCGGCGTATGTAGCACGTCCCATAACCGATTTACCTTGCCATGTTCATGAAATAACACGCATACATTGAATAGTTTACCTTTCGAGAATAACATAAGTGTGACTCTTTATTCCAATAGTCGTTGTTTGCTTAATTATTTAATCCAATATAGACACAATCGAATGAAACACGCTTTTATATCTATTTGGAATGGCTCTTGAATTATGGGCATTGCATTCAACTATTTAGTTTGTTTGATTGTCAATGAGTTGTATTTTATGTTCAATCAGATCCTCTTCATTTGCCACAATTTATGTGCATTGTGTGACTATATTTACACACTCATTTCCGATGCATACCACTGTTAGCCATGAAAACAAAAGGCGATAGAACAAGAAAAAAAAACACTCGTCATAATATTTATTTCGGTGTATTCGAAATTTGAATACAAGCGTTGGGGCGTGAATATGGTCTAATTGTGCGCGGTTCAATTTTGAATTTGATTACATGTCCCTTTTGTTTAAGACTCATTTGACTATGCTTTTGTGATGCAGTATATTTAACTGAAACGCAAACTGTTTTGAGTAATAATAAAAGAAACAATTTTTCTATTAAAATTAATTCACAATATACTACTAGCAATAAAAAATTACTGTTGTACCTACATAGGATGTCTACACTTTCGTGAATTTCATAATCAATTAAAAGAAATACGAAATATTTTCACTATAAGTTGGCGCCCGTCAGTATAACAACGATTCCCGATTGCGGAAATGTTCGGGTCGTGCAGTTTTACGAGCGGCAGTCATTTCATAGCCACCACTTCCCGGTCGATATTTAGGAGTGGCAATAAACTAAACAACAATGCATGATTCCTGGACGTGAGGACTTTCAGACCACCAAGCACACTGACAGTTTCGAGTGCATTATGTAACGTAGCTATATAATTTAATTCTATTTATTTAGCTAATAGCTGCACTGCTATTTTATGGGTTTATACCACCTTAAACCTACTGAAGAACGGTAAATTATACGGCCTGTTTAGTGGTCATTTTGTAGGTTGATAGTAGGGTAGGGTTTACTTTGATTCCGTCATTTTGTAAAATGTTTCTTCAGGTTGCAAAGCAAACGAATTTGATTAAAACATCTATTTTAGTCATAAACATCGTAGTCGAATACCTAAATGTATTTATTAGCTGTATTTAATTGGCATGCGCAAGCGGCGACAACTGACGGCCGCGAGGCGACCGCCTGCCGACCTCTCCTGATTAATATTCGCATTAATCATTACCCATATTTTCCACAAACGTGACCGGATGAAATGGATGTCTCACACACTTCCGATCCAGTGTCAATAGATACTTAATAGTCCTCCGTTTTGGGACAAAGATTCAACAATGTCACAACAAAATATTAGCACACTATTCACGCATGTGTGAATCATCGCAGCAGTGAATAACGAAATGGTGGTAGATTCAATTTGTAACGTTCATATGCCTTAAAGACGAGTGGTATCTACTACCGAAGCCTTGTTGACGAGCCAATTGGCGTAGTTGGTTAGAACACTACCTGTCACGTGGCTTCGATTTCCACCCAGGACATTTATCATGATATTCAATAATTTATCTGGTTTCCATAGTAACAAGCTCTGCTTAGTTTTGGATCATCAGATCGAGAGGGAGAGAAAAGAGATTGATGGCTGTATGTGATGTCCCAGTCCCAGGCCTAACTTGAATAACTACTTATGTTTTGAGTTTGAGTTCCTGAGTTACAAGAAATGCGAGCTCTAAGATATTAAGACCGATTGATTTGGCTCAGCCTAGTTCTATCGCTTAGATTTCGCAATTACTCTAGTATTTCAATAAATTATAATTTATTACATTACATTATACTTATTGTATTTTTTAATAAGTTAATTATTAAAATTAAGCACAAGTGCGTGCATTGATGAATTTGTCATTGGTGGGACCTGTCTCGTATCTCCAAATACGGATATAACTACTTAATTTGTTGACGTCTGTTGCAATGGGTTGAATTTATTAATTAAGCAAAGCCCTAATATCCAGGTCACCCAGTAATTATGGGCCAAGCTAATGTCACCGGTTAACACTCGCCTAATTTAAAATGCTAGTCAACAGGTTCTGCTGAGTTCACATGCAGCATATATGTTGCACGGCCGGCACGGCTAATATGATAGAGAATGAACGTGTAACATTGCATCGATAATTACCTAGAATTCAGATGATCAATCATAATCATAACGGATTTATTTGAGGCGCTAGACTTAGTTTTATGTTAATCTTATTTAATTTATTACCTTTTTTTTTATTTATTTTTGTAATTTGACCACAATCTCACCATGGTAAGTAATGATGTGGCCGAAGGTGGTAAGCACACAAAGCCTAGATGAGAACTGGCTCCCAAGTGCAGCTTTCGGAATACACAAATAGGTGCTTGGCGATACCTACAATGTACCTACATCTCTAATTTAAGAAATCACCTACATATGGTCATTTAAGAAATTACCAACACGCTTCCTGCCTAGTTAATAATGTCTCCTTTAAGGGGTATAATTTTCTATTTAAGTTCAGTGCATTCATGTAAACGATGATAAGATTCATACACCGTTATATTTATTGACGTAATATAGAATTAAAACATGAGCGATCGATCGCATAAAAAACCTTTTAAATATAGATCAATAAAATTAAAGGTAGATAGGTAAACAATTTTTATAGCATGTTGTTATTACTTCAAATGGAGTGTCTAATTTCTTTTCAATTAACTTTATGCTTGTTATGATGGTCATACGTATGCTTTTTATGATTAAAATGCAAAGTAGTCTTAATAGCGAGGTACCTACTCACTTAGATAAAATATCGTACAATTTATGCATATGAAAAGTAACCAAATTGATTGTGTGGTATGCAATTATGATATAATGTACGTATGTATTAACACACATGAAAATTACATAAAGAAATTGGATACGGATAAATTGTCGCAGATAAAGGTCCTGAGAAACTTCATAGGTTGATTTGTTGTTATACAATAAATAATAAATAATTTTGTTAATATTCTTACTGGAAACTAAATATCTCTCTAATTAAGCAACCAGTGTGGTAAAATTTATTTATTTCTCGAAACCAACAGCTTATATACATATAGTAAATTTAACAAAATAATATATATTCAAGAAGACAAAGCCAATTATAGGTTTCCTAGTATTAACAAATATTATATAAGAAAACTAAGTGCTTTGATAGATTAAAAACTAAGTGCTTTGATAAATTAAAAACTATGTGCTTTGACAAAGTAAAAACTATGTGCTTTGACAAATTTAATAAATTTGTTTAGTTTGTTTTTGTAATACTGCAAGTGTACATATCATAAATAATAAATAAATATACATAATGAACATTAAAGAAAAAATAAATAATGTTAGTGCTGAATGCTATGCTATAGACACACATGAAATATATAAACGCATTGCTAAATAATTTGAGGAAAGAAAATATTGTTACATACACAAATGAACTGAATAATGTGCCAGTAATTACGTTAAAAAGTGAAACAGCTACATATTTATTTACTATTAAGGCTACGAATTATTTTATTTTTATATAATTATTTGGAAAAAACAAAGGGATCCATGTCTGGAAAACATGTATTATGGGTTTTAAGAATTCTGCTAATAGGGGAGTTCATCGCATAATTTGTACAGTGAAAAGGTATGTGAAAGAGACTCGTATTTCTAGTGCGCTTTATTGGTGCATTGAGTCCAAATTGTGATACTAAGAAAGGACAAGCTATATGACCATTTACTACTTCATGAAGTAAAGACATATCCGCGACTGTTCTACGATCCTTCAACGTTAAAAGTCCGAAGTGCTTACACCTGTCGTGAGAGTGATCAAAGAAGACCCCAGACCGGTACTGCAGATTTCTAACAAAGCGCCTCTGTATTTTTTTTTTTTTAATTCTGGATAAGCTTGTATTTGACCACAATCTCACCATGGTAAGTGATGATGTGGCCGAAGGTGGTAAGCACACAAAGCCTAGATGGGAACTGGCTCTCAAGTGCAGCTGTCGGAACACACCGATAGGTGCTTGGCGACAGGTTTTCAACTTGTGGGTGGTAGCCAGCCAGTCGGGTACTACAAAGTACCCTACCACCGTGCTATGGTTTCCTCACGATGTTTTCCTTCACCGAAAGCTCAAGCTCATTGTAGGATTCGAACCCACGACCTTCGTCGCGGTATTCGACGTCACTTACCACTGAGCTATCATCGCCTTAAAAGACACAATGCGATCAACATGAGATGAGTACTGTGGAGACCAGGTGGTACTTGCGTATTCCAGCACACTGCGTACATAGGCACAGTACAAAAGTTGACTATAATAAAAAAGCCTTCTGTTAATTTTCCTAATGGTACATTTTTACTAAGGTAAAGTGCTCGCAAACATTCCTAAATTAAATCGCGTGATTCAACGCTAGTTGGAAACAATTTCGCACGTTACAGCCTTTGTGTTAACAGAAGAGGTGAAACATGATATTTGTGTCTATGAAAGCTGCAGCTGGGTGCGACTGAAGGCTTGGCTGGACTATTGCACGCAACCTCCCGCTACCAAGTGTCCACTATTTAATGGTACTTATGATTTATGGTTTTAATGAGTACCTTTATGCTGGAATATTAACGCTCATATGAGCTATAATTAAAATAATTTGGTCCAGACTGTGGCATGGCCTTTTTGATAAAAATGCAATAGATAATGTTTTGAATAAATAAATATTTTAATATTTGAGAATTATGTCTGTAGTGCGAGAAATCGGTAACGGTAATTCGGCCATTGACTTATCGAGCGTTACCTCATCGAAATATTCTCGCCTTCAATCGTGAGTTAGGGTATTTCAAGCAACAATTTATATAAGGTATATTACATTGTCAGTGTACACAGGATACGGCTGTCACCGACTCAAGAGGACTGTCCATAATAAATAAACATTTCAATACTTTGTGCCTTCGAGCTTCGTACCAACTACCGACGCGACAGCGATGTGAGATACGCACATTAAACTTTTAAATGATACACCATTGCGAATGAAAACTATACGAGTACCTCTTATAACTAATATGTTTTTAAGAATGGACTGAGATTTTCATGAATGAATCGATTCCATTCAGTGTTGAAGAATCGCGATATTTACTTTCTCTGAGTTATTATTTAGTATTAAAAATAATCCGTCAATTCCGTTATTTACACTTGAGTTATCCTAGTTGTCCCCCGCGATATCTCCCGCGTTCCTGAGAATTATCTATTCCTGGGATATACCAAAATTCATAAAAAAATATTTCAGTGGGTTTTTTTTTCTTGAAAAGGTTACAGACAGACATAGTTACTTCCATTTAATATTAGTAGGGATTATGGTTTATGCCCCAAACCGTTATTTAGGAAACAACAACTAAGTATTCACTTCATTATTACATACTAACACTGATGAGACTGATGACAGCTACCACAAATAAAGGACACCATATAGAAATAGATTAGAATCAATGAACATGTGTAGATCATCAACGAACAATGAACCTTTATAGTAATTGCCCAGCGGTAGGTATTAGCACATTATAGAGTTACTAAGCCAAACAACATTGGTATCGAGCCGAGTTTCTGTGTAGTAGGATCTAATGTTTCTGTAACACATGGATGGATGTGTGATCATGTAAATATTGGAAACCTAATTATATTCTTCAATCTTCAATAACATTATCATATGCTAAATAAATATCTAGCAAATAGTGAATGCCGGATGCTTCAAAGCGTTTAGAGGCTGTAAAAGAAGAGATCTACACCTGTAGCATCCAATGCGCTCCAATGTTCTAGTTATTCAATTTCCTACATATTTTTGTTATCATGCATATTCGCAATCTGAGTCTGCACTGATGTATTTTCTGTTTAAATTTGTTTGGTATCAATGTTACCTAATAATGCCAAAGTATTGGTTATTGACTCTCCGGCTCTAGAAAACTGTATAGATGATTAGTGCCGCTTCTATAGAGATATTTTCCTCATGATCGGAGGCTGCGTTCTTGTGTGCCCTTGTTGTTATTTAGGTCGTAGCTATACAGTTAATACTCAGTCCGGTTGACTAATTGACACCATCCTGCCATTTGCTGTCATTGAATGAACTCCGTTGGAGGCTCTAGTACCGTTTTCCAGATAGTTTGTCTTTAATGCGCTCCGTTTTTCTAATGTTCTGATGCCTAAGAGCTTCAAGTCGCAAGCTTAACGTTAAATAATGATTAATTGGTTTGCTAGCAAAACATAGCTTGAATTTATAGACTAAGGATCATCTAATTCAAACAAGAACTTATAACAGCATTGTTAGCACATTCGATAATCAGCAAATAATATGCATGTATTTAATGCAGGCTGTTTAAATAAAGTACGAAACAAATTAAGCTGAGTCTACACCACATACATTTAAATAAGTTGCCTGGTGAGGTAAAATTCTATTACATATTTTGGTCTGGAAAAATGACATTATAACGAGAATAAGATGAAAATAGAGATTCAATTATATTGCATACCTAGAATTTGTTATTCAGTAACAGAAGGATTATAAATAAAATTTATAAACTATTTAAAAGTATAAAGATGCTTACAGTCTATAGTTATAATATATTTCTCATTACCTTACCCTGGCACAGTTTGCATGACAGAGTGATTGAAGTCTCGGGTGTATTGTACTCTCTTATTTTATGGACCGGCTTGTTCCTGGTATTCCAAAACAATGTAGACACAGGTGTTCTAAGTCTAACAGATCCGTAACATGCAATACGTTTAACCATTTCTCTTTATACACCATTGTCTCCAATCTCACAATGGTTAGTAATTAAATTAAACGCCCACAAATCATTTGTTGTAATTTAATACTTATGAATATGATACGAACAATGAACTTTTAAATTTTTATATATTTTATTTTTTTATTATCTTGTGTAGTTTGAGTTCTGACATGTTGATTGATATGTTTATCAAAGTTTTATTGGATGAATGGACGTTCAATTCAGCGATAACAATATTGTTACGGTTGGGATGAGAACAGAAAAATAAATGCTTCGTATTAAACAAAGTAGGCAAAGAGTATGAACAAATTATAATCGTTTATGATCAATATCGGTTGCCATCAGTTCCCGGCGTTGAGTTCAATTGCATTTCATTATAAATCATTGTTGTCCAAATTGCGCCGACGCATTATTGAGGCATCAAATCAACAGGTTATCAAACGTGAATGAGCCACGAAGTGGATAAAATTGAGGGGTCTATGGCATGGTAATTATTGAGTGCAGCGATCCGCGAAAATGGTTTGTACGGTTGCGTTGATGCACGCGTACACGCAGCCATGTAGACTTTGGCGCAGCCGTCAAAGCTCATTATAATGGTCGACACGCTCGGATACTTGCAGTTTTACAAAAAGTAGGAATTTTTGGTAGGTACTTAAATGTTACTATGTATTTTATTAATAATGGTCTAAATGACAAAAAAATTATTGATACGTACGTATTAATTTACCAATACTATTGCCATTATAAAAAAACTATATACACATGCTTACATACATAATATACTGATTTAAATTACCAACATATTTTTAAAACAATTACAAGCACGTTTACGAATGGGTGAGGCTAGCAGAGGGCTCGAGGCAGTGTGAGCACGCCCAGAGAAAATTATATCCACATGTGTGGTCACTTGCAATTATCTCTGTAATGTTGGCCGTACAGCACGCACATGATGTAAGACGTAGACAACCCTATCATTATTGTGATGTGAATTAATTTATTCTACAGAGAAAATATATTTAATTAGATGTTACAAACGTAGAAATTCTAATTACCTACCTACATGTTACGATGTTACTATGACATAGTATTAAATAATTAGGTATATGAGTCACCTATATTAAGTAGATAACGTATTCTTTGATTATGAACAGTATAGGTATTCATACTACGTCGAAAACATAATCTTAAAAGTCTCAATATGGAGACTATAAAATAAGATAACGATGTCACGTTTTTTGCGTTCGTCAATGAATAATAAATAAGTTATTTTGTATTCGATTTGTGAACTCATTCCTAGTAATCAGATTAGTCTGAACTTTGAATATAAACCATAACACTAGGTATTATATCTGTCTATACAAGATGTGTTAAATGTGTTTCTTATAACAAATCATGACATCGTTTACTGTAATTTACTAACAAATAACTGATTTTGGCGAGTAGCGTAGAATAATAAACTTGGAAATGGGTTCGTTCGTTCGTAGTAACAGGAAAACGTTGAGTGTTTTCGAATCAGAACTAGGTACACAAAATAATGATGACTCATCTCGTTCATCTGAATTAGAACTTTGTGTCTTAAAGAAAAGAGTTTCTTCTCCGACAGTATTACTTGACCGCAGTTTGTTTTGACTGCGAATTTTCACGATCGTAAGTTTCACAAGTCGGTAGGGTCGTTGTCCGCGTGACGTCATCGCCTGAAACAGCGGCATCGCATCTTACTTCAGGTGAAGCGGCGTGCATTATGCAGATTATATTCAAGAAACAACTTACTATGAAGATAAACACGGAGTATTTCCACTCACTTCAGATATTATTTGTTTACCTCCAAATACAACAATACCATACAATATGGTAAATACATGGATATTTAATATAAGCAAAACAATACATTTACGTAATTTGTAGCCTGTTTAAAAACTATTTATGAATAAACGTTTTTTCAATGAACTTTATTCATAACAAAACCCACTCATTGGTGTATTGATATGGTACCTATGTATACATATAGTTAGTTACTTAATTACTACGTAATATTTATGGCCTTTAAACTGCATTGAAATTTACGATTGAATTTATCAATGAGAATTAAGGGTCAAAACTTTCATTTGCTTAATTGGAATGCCGAGTTTGTCAAAACTCAAATTTAGATTGCAGCTGGTCAGTTGTCTCTAAAAATATGTTGTATTTTATAATCCTATTTTCTTTAAATTATATACCTACATAGAGTATTGTCAAAAGTATTAAGTAGCTGTAAGAAGGAACTTTTAACACATAATATTTATATAATTTAATGTAGGTACGTGATATACTTTCTCACGACTATTCCCTACATTACCTAATTGATATTTGCTTAAATGCGATGGGTAAATATTTAATTTGAGTATGTTTATTATAAACAAGTAGTTTCCTTCACATTTGGGTGCGGTAACTCTACACCCGGGCTGCTCGTAAATGCTGTCTTTCATCCCGTTTGGCTTATTACAGCGCTCATAATGTTGGGTGCTACAAAAAAACCAGAGTAATCCAACAGGATGTGAATATGGGTTCGTGTTTTGAGGGACAGCTATTTAATAAGCTACCGTAATGTGATACCGTACTTTGATTCCGCTTTAGTGATCGAATCTGGAGCCCAAAATGAGATAAAGGAATGGTTTTTATGCGTCGTAAAATTTATAATAAATTGATATCGTGTTATGTCGAACATCGATTTCTTTTAATATGTATGAGAAAATGTGAGTATGGGGTCGAGGATGGAAATTTTATTTTGTAAATATAATAAAGTATTATTACTCAGTACAATAAAAACATGTAGCGGCTAATAGCTGCCAGTTTATTGATATGACGCAGATGTATAGGTCTGAGTATCTACTTATGGCCTTATTCATAATAAACTCGACGGTGTTTAGTAAGTGCTTAGCAGATTCTAAATTCAAATTCTCTATAGAAGATGCGAATTAAGAATCTGCTAAGCAGTTGCTAAAAATCGTCGAAATATTTATGAATAAGGCTATTAGTAATTGTGAAGGAGATTTATAAGTAATAAGGGAAGATCTGCCGCCAGGCTTTTCAATTGAGGAGTCCTAACACCTCATTCTCTATATTGGTGACTCCTACGTAATGATACAGCATCTCATAATGCAGCCCAAGCTGAAATAACTCTTTATAATCAGTCGAAATAGGTGTATATCTACATTCATTTATCCCTACGTTACCTACCAAGATTGTTTATAAAACATAATTATATTTAGTACATATTCCAATTAAGCTGTTTACACACGGTCGTATCTTCCGATACGATCTCGACAACCCTACCATTATTATATTTAAATCAATTACTATAATTATATTTCGAGTACAGCGCGTGTAGTACGTACACTCGTAGGCGTCAGAACCAATTCAACTATAAATTAATGGCCGTTTGATAAGCGGTAAAACACTTAGATTAAAATAGAAGGGCGTAACGTATCGTATCAGTAAACATTACTCTTACGTAAATGTTAGTCAATCAAACACCGCTGTGATGGACATCGTTCAAAGAACTTTTCCTTCATCTACAAACAACTATGTATCTTACTATACGTATTAAAATTATAACTAAATCATTTTCTCCCAAAGAAAGTGTTACGTACATATTATGTAGAGCATCTGAAACAGCACTTTACGAATAGCTGATAGTGTTAATTTTTGTACCTGATCATTTAGTGCACTATTTCCAATTACGAGGTTGAATTCATTAGAGGCGTAAACTACTCGTTAACCAATAATTAATTAGGTATTTGGGCCTGGATATTTGACTTGTTGGCGTTGAATCAAATAAAGACTGTAATTTCATTTCCATTTCTATCAATATCATCGATGATAAAAAAATTATTAACATTAAGTTTTATGTTTTCAGGTAAGTTCCGTCAGCTTTATGATATCTTTATCGATTCGACGAAGGTAAGTGAAATCAAACATACAGATCAAATTATATTGCGTAGAATGTGCGTGGGTTTATGATTGCGCGTACCACATAGTGAATAGACACGTCTTTCAAGTCTGCAGAGGCATCAAATCAAGATTAAGGTACAGTACGTATCTTCTTTCTTCTATATAAATAAAAATGAATGTTGGTAAGCGGTCAAGAATGGCTGGAACAATTCGGCAATTTTTTTTTGTATGTTCCTTAAGGTTCACGGAAGGTTTTAATAATATAAAAAAACCAAAATTGCGTGGACAATAGTAAAAACAATACTTTTCTACGTTACATTTATTTAATTTTTACTATTAACTTTTGACAGAACGAAGTCTGTCCGGGCAGCTAGTTTTAAATAAATACAACATTGAAAACCTTTCGTAACGTGCTATGTTCAATGATGACTATTGAATATGCATAGTTACTCGTATTACAATTAAATCTCTCTATCATTAAATTCCTGATTCGTCATTCTATGTAATTTGTGTATCAAGCAGATCAAATGATGGTGTGTCATTACTGTGATGGCGCCATAACTTCGTGGAGTCGGTTCGTATCATTGTACAATAGCAATGCAATACATATGTAGATGAGATGATGTCTGCTGCGAACAATGTCACATTACTGAGATATCTCTTGTACTTGTATTTGCTGACTCGACAAATATTTTTTACATTGAAATATTTGTGGAACATGTTAAGTAATACCTAGTGCATTTATAATGCAAAAATATTGTCTGTTACCTTTTCACTAAACCACTGAAGCAATTTATGTGAATATTGGTATAGAGACAGATTGGACCTCGGAGAAGGACATAGGATACTTTTATACCAGGAAAAGATAAGATCCCTCGGGAACTCGGGTGAATATTCTAGTTATTTATATTAATCTATGAGGGTACCTACTCTTGCTTGAAAACACTAAAACTATATTTCTCACAATAGATCTAACGGCGTAGGTGCCAGAAGTCGATAATATGTAAATTATATCGCAAAGCTACAATATAAGGTGTCTTTTTGAAATTCAGCGCAATGCAAAAGCACTCTGACATCGGATCAGTGTGAGAACAAGACCATAAACGTCGCAGTTTGAGCTTTACGACTTCTTGTTATTTTACACGACCGCCACAGCGCCCGCGCCGCCGCCGCCGCGCCGGGCTGATTGCCTTCTGTTCTGTATTGGCCGCATATTTGCAAAGTATCATACATTCCTGGTAGAAATTTCGCATGTATTCATTTTAGTTTCAAGCCCAGTAGGTAGGTATTTATATTTTTACCCGATACTTAAGTGTGACACGTAGTCTTGGATCCCCCGTAATTAACCGCATTCAGTAATCCGACCATCCCCTAAAAACTCCGATCAAAGTCCGTCCCACTTTTTGTGTCCCCTCGACGACGCCCTGAGCCGAGGTTCGTGCCCCAACTGGGGCGCCCTCAGCGGTCAGTCGTCTAAAATCTTGCATCTCTGTTGAGAGCCGAACTGTCCGCGTAAGGATGTCTATGGTCCCTCAGACTTTCTGTCCTCCCCAAAAAAGGAGAAGTCCCGAACCAAAAGTAACTAATTATTTGTAAAGTTACATAACCAATTAGAATAAAATTTTCAAGATAAATTTATTTACAACAAATGTACAAAATATACATGCAAATGTACAATTACAATACATAAAAAACATCTTCGAGGCTGCCGCTGCTGCCGATCGGCAAGGTTCCCAGAAGGCTGGCAGCGTTTCCTCTTTGGATGGCCAAGCTGATGCGTTGGCGGAAAAAGCTCCCCGCCCGCCGGACACCCGAGGCCTCGATTAATTTTTTACATAAAATATTTGCGAAACGACGAGCTTCAGACCCCCACGGACCCATGGTCTCAACCGCAAAAGGCATAAATTGATAATTTGGACCAATACAGGCGTACTTTTTGAATTTTGAATTTTCCGCACCTTTCGCAGCCGCTCCCGCGGCTTTACAAGTCACCGGTAAGTGAGATGGCGCAAGTGTATCGACACAAGTGGCATCCCACACCAACGGCTTGCCGACACTCCACGGGATCAAAGTCATACCATCCGGCCTCTTGCCGTCGCCACGCGAAATACCGACTGGTTCGAGTACAGAAGGCACGCCGGCGACAACAAGAGCCCTACGGATAATATCATTAAGAGCCACGTGGCGTGAAATACGACCGGCGCTTTGAGAACACGAAAGCCCATGATGGCCGAGCTCATTGACAAGATCCCCACAGCGGCAGCGATGAGGATGATTGGACCTGGAACCAAGACGAAGACAAATGCACAAGCTTAATGTTATGCGGTCTAACAAAGTCCCGATATTACTAGATGGAATGGCTTGCAACCAGTGACCTGATTCACTCTGAGAGACAGCTAACAAACGTGCCCGGTCCGAATCAGTAGAAAAATCAGAAAATAAAATTTGCCAAGTTTTTTCGCAAAGAGGTTTGTCCCATTCTCTCTGAGAGTGACTCAAAGTCGGAATATTTGTGCCTGGACAAGCTACCTGCCAAGCATTTCTGGCATCGGATAGGTAAGAAACCTCAACAGATCCAATAGTTGGTTCCAAAACAGATCTGACGAGGTCACTCACACTGTATACCGAGGACAGAAATGCCGGCAGTGATACGCTAGAAATTTTACGCACTCCTAGGCCACCATATCGTACGGGTAGGGTGGCTTGAGACCACACTTTGTTGTCGTCTAGGCAACAATTTAGGATTTTAGAAAGAGAAATTTTGATCATGTTGTCCAAAGTTTCTAATAATTGATCGAATTTGAATAAGTGGGTGCAGCGGAGTAAATACGTAAACTTCGGCACAAAAAGACATAGTCGTACAATAAAAAATGCATAATGCGCATTTATGTCATAAAGTCGATGAGAGGATTCATTAAAACTTTGTATCTTTTGCTCAAAAAACCCAGGAATGGATTCATCTAAGACGGGGGCTCCGAGAAGAAGAAGCGAATCCCTTGAGATTAATTTAATATTTGGTGCCAAATCATTAAAATCTTGAATAATTTTGGATTTCTCAGATTCAGGAACAGAATCTGAAACTAGGATCTCGCATTTGGAGCAGTTAAAATCAAGACCAATTTTTTTAAATTTTTCAGTTAGAGATTTTAAATCTCTGATAACAGAAGTCGCATCACCTCCAAGAGTTCCATCGTCTAGATACCAAACATTAAATTTAGACTGTAATTTAGATATGATTGGTTGAATGGCCAAACTAAAAATGGCAGGACCGAGAGGATCGCCCTGCTGACAACCTACACCGGAAATGATCGGTTGTGTTTTATAAAAAAGTTTTGTAGGATGGCCATAACATTGCCACAAGTAAGAATATATGTCAGGACAAATATCCCTAATTTGTGTCAACATAGCGGCCCTATCGACAGAGTTAAATGCATTTTTTATGTCAACCTTAAGCAGAACATCACCTCCGTTATTTAAAAGAAAGGTCCGAGCCGCATGTACCGCTGCCTCACAACCTCCCTTTGAGCCAAAACCAAGTTGAATTGGTTGAAATAAATCAGTAGCTATCGGGAGAATGTGACGACAGCAAATTTTGGAAGCCATACGACGGATAGTATTACCCACCGCGATCGGTCTTATACCACCGTCTTTTTTGGAAAGGGCGCAAAGGTTGGCCCCATAAATGATCTCGGTGATGGGGCTCGGCACCTTTCCTGCCAACATAAAATTTATAAGAGAGGTTAATCTCGATAACAATTTAGTGCCAGCGTCCCCGGCGGCACCACAAACAAGATCTTTGTAATGCTGTGGTGTAAAACCGTCGAGGCCGCCAGCAGAGCCAGGTTTAAAGGATAAAATTACATTTAGAAGATCTTTGGAGGTACAATTTAGACTGGTTTGGTCAGATGAAGGGGGATCCGGAAAAATTATATTTGGGAGCGGAGGTGGATGTTTAGACCTTAAAGCACATAGGGTTTCAGGTGTGTCTGCAGCGACAACATCGCTTGAAAATAAAAGCTGTGCTGCTCCCTTGAAATCGCCGTCGTTGGCTTTATTTTCAATTTTTCTAATAGGGTTTGCCTGATTGATAAATTGACTTTTCGAATATATCGGAATTGAGGCCAATTCTGGATGTGAACAATTATTTTTTATTTTTTGAGTTAGAGAGATCTCATTTTGCTGGCGATTAGGAACATGCAGCACCCTGTAAGAAAATGTGAGCAGTTCTTCCCAAGCACTCAGCGAATTCTGGCTAAGAATTTTGTCTATAGATAGACATAAAGCTGAAGCCACACAGAAACGTGCTCCGCGAGGTATTCGCTTTAATACCGGAACATTATTTTTTAAAAAACAAATCCTTTGCCAAAACGGTTGCTCGGAAGTATTTGAATTTGTGGTCGAATTTAAAATGCCAGAATTAGCAGAGCTAGTCTGATTGATTAATACTGAAACAGGTTTATGTACCTTTCCAATATGAATTTTCAGACCACGGTTTCCACGAAAATAGCGAGGATGAGAACACTGCCCACATCTCAGCAAATTTTCATGCGATGTACCACTAACCTGGCTGCAAGGTTGTGGGTCAGAATTGGTGCCAGGACCAACATGTATGCCCAAAGGGAGCATTTATAAAACTAAAACATAGCACTAAAATTATCTTGAGACCGGGTGTGTTGATGGCCGCCTATGCCGATTGCGCAGAAAGAGATGCAGCCCTGGAGGCGGCAGATCACCTCCCGGCAGGATACGAGACGCGCACACCAACCACCGATCTGAAACAAAACGATAAAATTAATATTAAAATAATAAAATATTTATGCCGAGAAATTTTGATGCGTCAAGTTTTTAAAGAATAAAATAAATTTCAAACTTACCTAATAGCTCAAAGAATAAAATACCTGGTCTGAGAACATAGTAGGCATGTTGTAGAGTCAATAAACTCAAGAATCCAGAGATCCTTGGAAGAAGCTTAGATGCTATTCCGTCTTTCAAGTGGTTAGATAAAATAACTTAAAAGCATCTAAGATAAAATCTATTTAAGGTGTTATAGTAATCTCAAGAGGTTGCTTACTGTGGTGTGGTGCCTATAGCTACCACAGTTCAAGTGTTTCCGGTCCACTATAATTTATTTGTGCTCTATGTATCTATTCATAAATAGATGAAATTTGTACTCACAAACAAATGATAATTTCTTATCATAATGTATCTATCGTTTATTTACAGTACTAACAATTATTTCATCTTGCTAATTACAAAAGGTAGAGCTATTATATAACTTATTGCAGAATTTCTCTAGTTCATATTTGTTGTTAATTATACCGGGTCTATTCGCGCACGGGATATTATCAACTTGATCGAAACGTCGAGGTTAGTCAAAATTATATTTTGATAATATCCTGTGCGCGAATAGACTCGGTATATTTAACTACAAATATGAATTTAGTTCGCGAAAAGTAACAATTTCTCTAGTTATTTCTAATTTTATGGATTCATCATTATCTTGGCATAATTCTTATGTTATATCCATTCGTTTCATAGGAAGAGCGTGTCTCACATGGTGATCTAATGTGGGAGCTCAGTCAAAAAAACAATGGAAAAAAATCCTTCACTACTGAAAATTAATCTATTACAGAACTTATCGAATACCATAGCCCATGGGTTTCTTTCCTATCGAC
Source organism: Ochropacha duplaris (assembly GCA_951361185.1). Classification (NCBI taxonomy): domain Eukaryota; kingdom Metazoa; phylum Arthropoda; class Insecta; order Lepidoptera; family Drepanidae; genus Ochropacha; species Ochropacha duplaris. The sequence continues at coordinate 7,539,312 of OX592703.1, forward strand.
CACCCACTTGGGTATAAGATACAGTTTCCGTGTTAGTTTGACGAAATAAACAAATGCATTGTGTACTGTTGTGATTAGAGCCGTATGTTTGTCTATCCATCGCTATTCATATCCGTTGTACCTACGTTGCACAGAGTATTGTACTAATCCGGTAACACAAGTTACTGTATTTATCTACTGTAGGATAAGTAAGTAAGTATGAAGAATTTAGGATATTATAATAATTATCAAATAAAAAAAAAACATTCTAAGTTTTCACCTAAATACCTAACCTAAGATAACGAGAATGATAGAGAACTTTCTATTGAATTTTATCAATTTCATTGGTAAATTAGTAAGCAATTTGTATCCTAAGACTTGAATACTACACAAGAATGAACTTCTGATTAGATAAAATCGGAAGATATTAATTTATACGAAAATTATCAATGATATCTACCGACACTTATCGCACTGGTGTTAATCAGATATATGTAGTTTAATTTGCATTTCATATATGGAACCTATTCTGGACACTGAACATTAAAAGTTAATTTCTGTGGAGGCTGTAGGTACATACCACTTTTGGGAATATCATTTACTAGTTTTCCGCCTTGCGGTTTCACCCGCGTTCCCGAGGGATCTTATCTTTTATCCAGGATATGATCTACCTGTGTGCCAAGTTTTATTAAAATCCGTTCAGCCGTTTTTCCATGATTGAGCATCAAACATCCAAACATAGAATCATACAAACTTTCACAATTATAATATTAGTAGGATGTTCATCAAGTACTTTTCGTTATTTGTTTAGTAGTTAAGCTTCTTGAAAATTTATACATACACAGGCCATATGCCCAATGTGATATACTGCTTCCTTTCGTCAGTGACTCATGTGGGAGGCAATCATGAGAGTAATTGCCCGTTTCACACATCGTGATTTATTTTAATAAAGAAACGAGACCCAACGCGGCACTTAACTTTATTTGTTATTCTACTTTTAATTTGTAATGCGAGACGATGTGATTCTTATGTTGCCTTTCTATGACTTGTAAAATCGCGTAGTGTATTCCTTTTTAGCGGCCCAAACTAGCTCGAGTCTAGGCGCACTTCGAACCTTTCCGCGCTGTGGTTTGAGGATACTCAGAGTGCTCGCGTGCTTGCTTACGTAGGTTTAATTCCAATCGCGATATCACAAGATATGAGTAGTGACATCTCACATACAATGTTGGGAATTCACTTTTAGCTGATGATTGATTGATATAATATACATACGTATATTCAATCAAATTACAATGTACTAATGTAGTTAAGTACTTGATACATTTTAACCTGAATTCAGAATGCATTTTATTTCAAATAAACTGTGAGCTCATGTATGCCACATGGGTGTGTTACATCACTCACATGTATGTAAAAATTGGAGCGGATAGCTATGAATTGGTGAGTAAAATTTTAACACGGAACTGACATGGTTCTTTTTTCATAACTTTCTTATGGTGTGAATACGACTAATGGAAGCCATAATAAACTATTTATATGACATCAAAACAAGGGTATATAGTCGGCTATATTAATACGGCCATAAAGAGGAGGTAAGCCGCGATTAACATCTGTATAGTAGATAAATGTCTCGTCGTAATCTGCCGCACTGCTTGACTCCGTAGTAAGCGGGCCGGAGGTCGGAGGTCAACGTGTCCTCACTACCGACTGTGTTCTAACCACCAACAGTTTTACAATTCAAATGTCGAATCGATTCCATTTAGAGGCCCGTGCGGAGGTGTAGACGTGATTATGTCGTTTCATTTCTTGAATTTCAATGAGAGTTCAACATCTATTTTGACTATCAGCGATAAACTGGTTCCTATAATTTGAAGAATCAATGTGAAAGTATAAGTAAGGTTACACTTAATTCAATAGAGTTATTTTTAAAACTTGACCGAAACCGATATAGGAAAGGAAATGCGTATCAACACTAGTTTTTATTGATGATGATGGAAAAAAGGAGGATTTGAAATCTTAATCCAATTGTTTTGATCGTGGCAGGAACAATATGGGCGTCAGCACAAGATTGATTTCATAGTTACAAGAATTTAAATAACGTAGGTATCAAATAATATAATGTTTCAGTTTTCAAGTCCAAGTCTGAAGTATACATCTCGAAGTGATGTTATTTAAGTATATTGCAAAAACACGTGTCACAGTTATTTTTACTGAGAAGTACCAATATTATTAGTTCTAAATGAGTCAGTCTGAATCATTTTGCAGGCACCAAATTTTATTTAGTGGGTTATTAAAAAGTATTATTTATAGAGCTGATCTCATTATTCGCAGAATTTTAATCTGAAATGGTTATTTCAATTCGTAACCTTATCTTAAGGAAAACACAAATATAAAATTATATCACTATAGGTACTTTAGTATTTTATATCCATATGTATTATAGCGTAAGTATTTTCATTCCAGCTTTTTAAGGAGTGTTTTATATTATCCACATCCATTTTACGAGGCAGTTGACATTTCTGTTGCATTGTTGTTTCCCTCAATAGCAGTATGACATTTAGAATTAAAGGTTAACAGGAACTTGAGAAGTCATATTTCTAAACCTACAGTTTTGAAGCCTATCCCATCCTGCTATAATGCTAGAATAGAAACAACAGTAATTAAGCTTGTAACTTGGTATTACATTACTCCTTTACCTATGAATATGCAAAGTACAGTCAGCAACATAAATATCTGAACAGATCCAAATCTACCTAACGAATGTAACACTAAAACAGTCCATGATATAAAAATGTATATATAGTATGTAGACTTTAGTAGACATATTTATAAAAAAGCTGTTTACCTTAACCTCCACGTTATGGACAGTTATCGTGTGAAGCTATTTTATTAATCTGTTCAGTTCACTTATGTTGCTGAGTGTACCTACAACATCAAACGCATTCTTCGACGGCTTCACAAGAATCATCAGTTTTGTTTGCATTACGTGAGAGTCACGTTACCTTAACTGCTATTATTGTACGTAAACGTCCTTAGCTGGGTTGTTTTCTATATGGGGCCCGGCAATTGTTTTTATGTATACCAAATATATTTACAACAAATGTACAAAATATACAAACAAATGTACAACTATAATATATAAAAAAACTTCTTCGAGGCTGCCGCTGCTGCCGATCGGCAAGGTTCCCAGAAGGCTGGCATTGTTTTTAT